>CM065593.1:107772511-110555130 GCA_033119425.1 Bufotes viridis | reverse complement strand
CCTCCTACTTCCTCTGCCAGCCCCTCCGTCTACTTCCTGATTGACAGGGCCAGGCAAGATGACTATGCTGGAACCTCAACTGCTCTAGCATTACCCTAGTAAGTCTTTTTTGCTAATAATGAAAATTTGCCCACAGTTTTATTTGAGTATTTGACAACAGTTGCTATTTGCTTTTTCTTATACTTAGGAGGTGACCAAAGCTTAGAAAAAGAAGGGACAGCTGTAAAATTGCACTAGTGCATCATGGCTTATCTTGCCTCTGTCTAGTTTAATGATGGTTCTGTTCACATAGAAAATGTACCAAATGAAAATCTACATCTGGTAAATCATTAGAGGGAAGTAGCTGTCCATAATCCGTAAGTAATTCTCTGGGACTGCACAAAAACAAAAGAGTCTTCAGAAGTCCAAGAATTCAGCTTATAAAAGATTTTCTGCTTGGATAATATTCAATAACATTGTAGAGAGCTGATAATAGAGTGGATGAGTCTAAAAGTTGAAACAAGTTCGGAATATCATTAAAGTACATTATCAAAAAAAGGAAGCTGAATGTCACCATTATAAAAAAAAAATGAGAAAATGTGGGGCTTTGTTGTTGACAATCAGGCCTTGGATAGATGTTAGGAGACACAGTGGGGCAGGTTTACTATTCAAAATGCTATTGAAGGTGGCTTACATGCTTTGCACCTCATTTATCAAGTGTTTTAGAAACGTTTCTAATTTTTTTGTGCCTTGCCCATAGCATATGGTCTCACATGAAATGAGTGTGGCTTAAATGTGACACCATGCTTCAAAATGCACAAGATTGTGATGGATTTTATGTTTAAAACTAAGCCAACAAATAGGTGGTATTAACTTGGATTATACAATCTATAGGTGTTTTACTTTTAAACAGTATCTGCCCTACTATCAGAAAAATTGCCATATCAGCTCTTTTCTATCTACCAACCTACAGGAAAGTTACTTTTGTTCAGTAAGGCTATGTTCACACCACATAAGGAATGCTCCCGATTCCCACACACAATTGAACAATGCTATCCTTTAAGCTACCATGTTACCTAGTTGTCTCTTATTATCTTTCCCAACATGAAATGTGGTAATTAGCCCAAAGTGTCTAGCCCTGCCACTGTGATAATTTTGGTGCAACTCCCTGACTACATTAGCAATGTAATTTTAAACTTCATTAATAAATCTTCCCCCAATTAGTTTGCCATTTTTTTCAAGAATGTCATCAAACTTATCTTATGACAAATTGCATACCCAACCATTCAGTTATTTCCCAGAAGCACATTTACGACAGCTACCACAAAAATTTACTATATTGATTGTGTCTTCATCAATGCTCACAGGTCAAAAAATAGCAAACTTAGCTGTACATAATGATATAGTTAACAACAGCATAATCATTTAAAATGACCTATAACAAAAATTTCTGTATAGATTCATTTGCCGGGTTGCAAAAATGTATGGGGAAAATACAGTCTTTAGACTGATGCATAGCTAAATCCACCAATACAGTCATACATTCTTAGAATTTTTTTAACCAGTGGTCATTGAATAATTTCTAAAGGCTTGGTCAGCCAATGAGAGAGAGAAATAATCAGCTGCCAGAACCCTCTCACATAAAAACAAAGGATCGGGCATGTTGAAATCCAACACAACCAAACCTTCTTTTGCTTGACATACTGAAAGAAAAGAGTTGATTCAACCCCATATAAATTCAAACTGGTGGGTTCAGACACATTTTGTCTACTGTATTGGCACTTTTATATGTTTTACAAATTTGAGGCGTGAAGCATTTTGTTGCTTCTATGTACTGTGAAACATATGGGCTGCAGAAACCTTAAAATTTATCAAGAACACTTAAAAACTGCTTGTATAGAGGGGCAACATAATTAAAACATTTAAATATGTTTAAGGGTTCAGGAGGGAAATAGAAACAGAAGAACAATGAAGCACATTCTGAAATTAGTTAGGGGGAAGATCAGAAACAATATAAGAAAAGAATAAGATTTATAATTTAGATCTGTTTTCCCTTAGTCCCATCAGCAGCAGAACATAAGGAGGATTCCCTGTGGGCTAATTACACAGGTGGATATTTTTACATCTGAACACAAAATATAAGGTGCCCCAAACTCCACCCCATTTGTATGTTTTAAACCTTTATTGTTAGAATAACTAAGACTATTGTAAGGCGAAAGCTTAGTGATGCTGACAGGACTAAGGGAAAACAGATTTACATTCTAAATTTAATGCTTCCCTTATGACCCTTACAGCAGCATAACATATAAGGATGTAGAAGATAGAATACCATAGGGAGAGATCTCTACCTCTTCCTCTCCATCAACTTTGCAGGAACTTTGCAGAATAAAAGGCTGAACTCTATGGACGTATGTTTTTTTTTCAGCCATATAAACTACGTAACTATATTACTAACAGAAAATTAAACACCATGAGCACTGATGCCACTTGTTTTTAAGCTGAAGTATTTGGTGAATCTACAAACACCTGCTAAGATGAATGCAATAATGGCACACATTATGGCAGGCAGATAATGCCATATAATATATGTGATCTAGAGTCCAGAAAATACCTGCAGAAGACAGGAAATCTGTTCATCTATCTGTCATACTAGAGGTAGGACAGAAAAAAACACAAAGGGGCAGCTTATATAGGTGTTCACCTGTCGATTAAAATTTCCACCTGTCTTATTAGCCCAAAAGGTGGAGAATCTCCCTACATGTTGTGCTGCTGTAAGGGAATATTATTTTATAAAAGAGTAGTAGATGCTTTAGACAAACTTCCATCAGAAAATCCATAGTAGAGTGAATTTAAACATGACTGTGATAAAGCTGTAATACCATATATCTATACTAAGATAATAATTCAAATGAAATAATATAAGGGCAGAGTGGATGGCCCATAAGGTTTTTTTCTGCTGCCATTTTTTTATGTTTGTATTTTTCAAGCCAAACTAAGCAATTTTTTTTATAAATATTTGTTACCAATTGATCAGCATAATCAACCCTATTAAACCAGGCATACAGCCTGGTAGGGTTGACCATGCTGATAAAAAATGCTACTAATTAGGACAGGACATTGCCCCATTGATGAGAAAACTGGATTTTATTCATATGCAAATAAGCTTACAGGAGCACTGAGAGACTGGGCAGAGCCCTCGTAGCCTCAGACTGTTACACCCTTTGAACTTTAGTCTCTCCCCCCTAGCCCAGTTGTCTTATGCCCGCCATGTGTCCCAGTCTTGGCGCTTGCACAGTGCATCTTCTGCTGTTCTCCAAGCAGATCAGATTCCCACTAAGCAACTGCCAAGACCTGTCCTTTCACACCTACCCTGTGTCTCCCTGTCTTGGCGTTACTTGGAGAGCAGCAGAGGATCCACTGCTCAAGCGCCCTGACTGGGATTACTATACTGTCCAGTTGTCCAGAAAGAAAAAAAAAATATCAGATTGGCAGCACTGACATCATTATGGGTAGTAGCATATATGGTGAAGAATACTAGACGTAAAAAGTGCTGTCATTTTGCATGTGTACTGTACTGAATTACAGGTGCATGTCTACAATGGTTCTCCTGGTGCAATGAAGGCAGCAGGCAGAGATATCATTAGCGGCATTGAAAACTCTAGTAATGATCTAAACACAGTCTGCTATCATTAGTAACCTTTGTTTGTGAAAATAGAAGAAATGGAGGGTAATGTGAGAGCTATTATTACGCTCACTGCTATGAAATTCCTGGCTTTTACGCTCAGGAAGCATTGTGTTGATATTGGCTTCCCTGTGGGTTTAAAACCTTGTTTAAATGTAGCAGACTATGAATGCTCTTTGAGGTTGCACTATGAAATGCCTTCCAGATGATTATTTAAAGATGCTGTCTCTATAAAGCATGAGAATAATGTCACGGAATTGAAAAGACAACTCTGCCTTTGCTTTGGTTAACTTGAGACCCCACAAGTCATTACTGTAATAATGTTGAGACCATGAGAATGTCTGCAGCATCAAACAGTAAACAGCCACAGCATGCATTGAAGAAATCAGTACATGAGACAACACGTATCAGTGTAATCAGTGATTATATTGACCCAAGCTTAAAGCGGTAATCCAACAAATAGAAAAAAATATGCACACCATTAGGTTAGCTATATTAATGCAAAAAACAACAACAAAAAAAACAGTTTCCAGTGTAATTTTCACCCTTGTTTGTTTCTTTACTCACATCTCTGCAGCTCTGGTCTCTTTACTTTCTGTGGGTAGGCAGCAGCTCATCACATGTAAAGCAATAAGCAATGCCAAAGTTTTCTTCTTAGGCTAGTTTCACTCTAGCATTTACAGATCCGCAGGCTGTTAACTATAATAGGATCTGGCCACAACCCGGAAAATATGCTGAGAATCGATTGGACAAATACCGCTGTGCACAGTGTTTTATGTACGGCCTATTGCTGGCATTCTATGCCGGCGTTCTGACAGGTTCCTATACCCTGGCAGAATGCTATACCCGTAAGTGACGCGGCCGCACCGTAAGTGACGCGCGGCACCAGAATCAGCTGGAGGAGAGTGTGTGCCTGCGCTGCGCAAGCACACATCCACCGAATTAGTAAAAATTATTGCAACGCCGCAAGAGAAGCAACCACTATATGCGCATGCGCAAAACCGTACATCTCGCGTGCGCACTCAGGGGTAGGTGGATTTTTCAGTGCGAAATGTTCCATCAGATCTCCCTAACCCTGAGTGCACATGCTATGTGGTGTGGCTAAACTGCTCCTGATGATGTGCACACTCAGGGTTAGGGAGATCTGATCTCTGGATACATCTGAGGTTCAGGGCTGGTTCTAGTGTTTTCATGTAATATATGATGTCTAAATATCATCTTTTCATTAGTCATGGAATAACCCCTTTAAACAAGTTTATATTATGTTAAAAAATGTATACTTTTTCCAGTGAAATTTAATATCACTATTAACAGATTCCTGCCACAAAAAGTTCTGCTACAAATCTTGATGATTTCCACCCAATTTTCTAAATAAGGGAAAGTGGTTTTTACACCAAAATTTTGGGTGCTTAGCTACACATACTGTATATGCTTAGACAAAGCCATTGGTACATGAAAAAGCCATTTGCACAGGGTCTGCTCATGGATATAGTACCTATAGATCTGTATGAGGCTGGTGTCACACATAGGTTTTTGTGGCAGTTTTTGCTGCAGTTTTTTTTACCCAAAGCCAGAAGTGGATCCAGGAGGAAGGAGAAATACAAGTTCTTCCTTTATATTTCTCATTTCCATCCAAGCCACTTTTGAGGAGCACACAGATCTCAGAGGGTACCACAACAAAATTGTGTATGTCCCCCTCCCTTTCCTGGTATGCATGTGTCAAATAGTCCCAGATAACATGGAACCCCCAGGTGTATTTTTATTTTTATTATTATTATGCAGAGGAAATGTTAATAAAAAATAATAAAATTTGCCATTCACCTCAACCACTTTAATTCAAATTGTAAACTATTTTCTCTAAGCTCTCCATAGTGGCAGCTGCATGAAAATGCAGTGTTTTTATGTTGTAAACAGAAGAAGGAGCTCAGTGCCGGGACATCCTCTCCTGATAGCAGCACTATGGTTTATCCCACTTGGCTGCATGTACAGTGCATGGGACAGCATCAGATACTGCATAAATACAGACCTGCTTGTTACTTTTATGGCATATACAGTGCCTTGAAAAAATACCTCTTGAATTTTCCCACGTTTTTTCATGTTACACCCACAAACTTAAATGGGTTTGTTACGACTGTGGGTAATGACAGACAAGGACATTGAGCCTACCTACTTACCTACCTACAAGTCTTAGATAGCTAGACCTTTACTGGTCAATGGTCCCTACACTATTTAAGTGCAGAGAATGTCCAGAAAGGGATTTAAATGAAGTGGCAAGTCCCTGAATCAGAACCTGATAGGTCCATTGACTTGGCACTCCATTAGTCATGCACACTACACACAGTAACAGAGCAGCTGAGCTAATCAGCCCGCTGCTAGTCTCCCCCATCATTTGGATGATGGATTGAATCGGGTTTAGTGATATGTTCAGAGTTTAGGATATTTTTATTTATAACCTAACCCTGCTCTACACTTCTCCACAACTTTATCCCTGACCAGTCTGGTGTGCTCCTTGGTTTTCATGTTGCTGGTTTTGTTTGATCAATAATATTCTCTAACAACCCTCTGAGGCCTTCACAGAATAGCTGCAGTTATACTGAGAATAAATTACACACAGGTGGACTCTATTTACTAATTAGGTGACTTTTGAAGGCAACTGGTCACACTGGATTGTATTTAGGGGTTACAGAGTACAGAGTGCTAAATACAAATGCATGCCACACTTTTCAAATTTTTATTTATTATTTTATTTATTGGGGGATGGGGGGTGTTTTTTGCAGACTTTTTCCACTTATTTTACTTCCTTTTAAGCATTTTGATTAAAAATGTTTCCTTCAGAATGTGAATCTGTCTTCACGGGTCAAAAAGTTCTAGGTGGGTATACGTCTCAGTGATTAATTAGTCGGGGAAGAAAGAGACACTAAAAAGTACAAACTTTATTTAAAGGTTCTTTTGAACCAAACCAAGAAAACTGTAGGGATATTGCACCCTCTAAAAATTCAAGGCTACATCTAGTGCGTTTATTATTGCTAAAACAGACAGAGGACTTCCAAAATATAGGTCATATGTATATAAAGCACTAGTAAAATCCCCTGTATATGGCAGAGCTACTGTTAAACTCGTATCCACCAAATGTACCAGGAGAGACTATACGGTCATATCTATTCCCTCCAAAGTCACGTGTGAACGATCACACATACTCATTATGACCGTATATAATGTAGATGATGAAGGTTAAACATTTGGTACATCAGGGGTTCCATAAGCTAGTTTGATTAGAAGTTCTCCGATGCAAAACCCCAAACTGTAAACCCTATCCAGGTATCTGGGTCACCAGGGTCATGGCGCTCCAAACAAATTACCCTAATGATAAGGTTAGACAACACCCTGCCTTAGGCTACTTTCACACTAGTGTTTTTACTGGATCCAGCAGGGTTCAGCAAAAACGCTTCCATTACTGATAATACAACCATCCGCATCCTTTATGAATGGATCCAGTTGTATTATCTTTAACCACATCAGCCCCCCTAGCTTAAACACCCTTACGTGTACGCGCGCTCGTGTCATTGACTACTGTGGCGTCAATCACAATACACGCGACAAAACGCCCCAAAGAAGCTCAAGACCTTTTTTGAGCGTAGGGCGTTTTTCAGCGCGTTCAAACGTGCTGTAAAACGCTCAAGTGAGAACCAGGGCCATAGGAAAGCATTGGTTTCCATGTGTTGAGCGTTTTACAGCGCGTTCGAACGCGCTGTAAAACGCGCAAGTGTGAGGGTTAATGACCAGGCCACTTTTTACAATTCTGCACTACACTACTTTCACCGTTTATTGCTCCGTCATACAACTTACCACCCAAATGAAGTTTACCTCCTTTTATTCTCACTAATAGAGCTTTCATTTGGTGGTATTTCATTGTTGCTGACATTTTTACTTTTTTTGCTATTAATAAAAATGTAACGACATTTTTTGCAAAAAAATGACATTTTTCGCTTTCTGTTGTAAAATAAAATAAAAAAAACTACATTTCTATATAATTTTTTCTCCAAATTTATTGTTCTACATGTCTTTGATTAAAAAAAAGGCAATACGTGTATATTTATTGGTTTGGGTAAAAGTTATAGCGTTTACAAACTATGGTGCAAAAAAGTGAATTTCGGCATTTTGAAGCAGCTCTGACTTTCTGAGCACATGTCATGTTTCTTCAGGTGCTAGAATGTCAGGATAGTATAAATACCCCCCAAATGACACCATTTTAGAAAGAAGAGACCCCAAAGTATTCGTGGAGGGACATGGTGAGTTTTTGTATCATTTCATTTTTTTTCACAAGTTAGCAGAAAATGACACTTTCAGAGGAAAAATAATAATAATAAAGTTTCCATTTCTGCTAACTTCTGGCAAAAAAAATAATAATCTCCCACGGACTCACTATACCCCTCAGTGAATACCTTGGGGTGTCTACTTTCCGAAATGGGGTCATTTGTGGGGTGTGTTTACTGTTCTGGCATTTTGGGCGGGGCTAAATTGTGAGCAGCCCTGTAAAGCCTAAAGGTACTCGTTGGACTTTACGCCCGTTTACGCACCTAGGCTGCAAAAAAGTGTCACACATGTGGTATCGCCATACTCAGAAGAAGTAGGGCAATGTGTTTTGGGGTGTATTTTTACATATACCCATGCTGGGTGAGAGAAATATCTCTGTAAATTGACAACTTTGTATAAATTTTTTTTAAAAAGTTGTCGTTTACAGAGATATTTCTCACACAAAGTATGGGTATATATAAAAATACACCCCAAAACACATTGCCCTACTTCTCCTGAGTATGGCGATACCACATGTGTGCCACTTTTTTGCAGCCAAGATGCGCAAAGGGGCCCAAATTTCAATGAGTACCTTTAGGATTTCACAGGGCATTTTTACGCATTTGGATTCTCACGCTTTAGGGCCCCTAAAATGCCAGGGCAGTATAAATACCCCACATGTGACCCCATTTTGGAAAGAAGACACCCCAAGGTATTTTGTGAGGGGCATGGCAAGTTCACAGAAAAAAAAATTTGGGGCACAAGTTAGTGGAAATTGATTTTATATATATATATTTTTTTTTACAAAGTCTTATATTCCACTAACTTGTGACAAAAAATACAATTTTACATGAACTCACCATACCCCTCACGGAATACCTTGGGGTGTCTTCTTTCTAAAATGGGGTCACATGTGAGGTGTTGTACTGCCCTCGCATTTGAGGGTCTCCGCAATCATTACATATATGGCCAGCATTAGGAGTTTCTGCTATTCTCCTTATATTGAGCATACGGGTAATGAGATTTTTTTTTTTTCATTCAGCCTCTGGGCTGAAAAAAATAAAAATGAATGGCACAGATTTCTTCATTCACATCGATCAATGTGGATGAAAAAATCTCTGCCAAAATCAGTGACTGCGGTGCAGTGGGCTGGGCACTAACTATCTAACAAGTAGCTAACTAACTGGCAGTGATAAGGGACCCTTATGCCCCATTCACATGTCTGCAATTCTGTTTGCGGAACGGAATTGCGGACCCATTCATTTCTATGGGGACAGACTTTGTCCCGCTCGGATCCGTAATTGCGGATCCGCACTTCCGGGTCTGCACTTCCGTTCCGCAAAAATATAGAACATGTCCTATTCTTGTCCGCAATTGCGGACAAGAAAAGGCATTTTCTATATAGTTCTGGCAATGTGCGGATCTGCAAAATGCGGAAAAGCACATTGCCGATGTCCGTGTTTTGCGGATCCGTGGATCCGCAAAACACATATGGACGTCTGAATGGAGCCATACAGGGGGGTGATCAATGACAGGGGGGTGATCAGGGAGTCTATATGGGGTGATCAGGGGTTAATAAGGGGTTAATAAGTGACCGGGGGTGTAGTGAGGTGCTTGGTGCTACTTTACAGAGCTACCTGGTCCTCTGGTGGTCGATCCCAGCAAATGGGACCACCAGAGGACCAGGTAGCAGGTATATCAGACGCTGTTAACAAAACAGCGTCTGATATACCTGTTTGATGCGATTTATTTTACATCTACAGCCTGCCAGCGATTGATCATCGCTGGCAGGCTGTAGTATAACTGCCGGGCTGTGCGCCACTGTGAACGCGCATGCGCGTTCACAGCAAATCTCGCGTCTCGCGAGATGACGCACGGATGCGTCCAGGAGGAACAAACCTGCCGCCGCCTGGACACATCTGTGCGTGTGGTGGTCGGCAGGCGGTTAACATTGCCAAGACGGATCCATCATGAAGTCCATCGAAAGTCAATGAAGGACGAATCCGTTTTCTATTGTGGCAGATTGTGGCAGAGAAAACGGATCCGTCCCCATTGACTTGCATTGGGGTCATGCCATCTTGCTCCGCATCCCAGGAGGGAAAGGAAACTACAACATGTTGCGGTTTACTCTCTGGTATGGGAACGCAACTAAACGGAACGGAATGCATTTTGGAGCGTTCCGTTCTGTTCAGTTCAGTTTTGTCCCCATTGACAGTGGGTACAAAACTGAAGCGTTTTTTTTTCCGGTATTGAGCCCCTATGACGGATCTCAATACCGGAAAACTAAAACACTAGTGTGAAAGTAGCCTTACTCAGATTCCTTAGCTAGCTATCATTCCCACATATGTGTCTGGCTCAACTTGTTTCTTCAATGTGAGTCATCAGGAGCTAGTGATAACAGAGTGGTAGTACAGTGTGGTAGTACATGTCCGGCGCTAGTGTGGCCATGAAGCGGCCGCCTAAAACACCGGTTTATAAAGAGGAAAGACAGCCCCCTAGGAGAAGCCAAAGCGACATGCGGCCAATCACACCCATGTATATAATGAAAGAGAAAGGCCCTTAGATAAATGGACGTGGGCCACAAGCATAAAGGATATCATATACAAGGTAGGTATAATAAGGTGCATGTGCATATTTATGTATGCACATGCACCTTATTATACCTATCTTTATGCTTGTGGTCCACGTCCGTTTATCTAAGGGCCTTTCTCTTTCATTATATACATAGGTGTGTTTTTTGTATATACATTAGCTATTTATTTCATGTGTATGGTTATGAAATATATATCACACCTGAATATATTGGTCCTGTACTACCCACATCTAGCCAGTTCCCTTCCAAGTGTCCCTCTTTCTTGTACTGTGTGGATTTCCGTGTCTTTTTCAATTTTTCTGTAACATGCTCGTGATATTTTTTTATGTGATACCAATAAAGATATATATTTTTCAGTATAATTTTTTTGTGATCATTTTTTTTGATCGGGGCTTACACATTATCAGATAGGTGTTGACGTGGTTCTTATGTGGCCCTCATGGGTCATTTATAGTTTGTTTGCTCTTATTATTATACGGTCATAATATACGGTCATAATGAGTATGTGTGACCGTTCACACGTGACTTTGGAGGGAATACATATGACCGTGTAGTCTCTCCTGGTACATTTGGTGGATACGAGTTCAACAGTAGCTCTGCCATATACAAGGGATTTCACTAGTGCTTTATATACATGTGACCTATATGTATATAGTATGTATTTAGCAATAATAAACGCACTAGATGTAGCCTTGAATTTTTAGAGGGTGCAATATCCCCACAGTTTTCTTGGTTTGGTTCAAAGAAATAAATAAAGTTTGTACTTTTTAGCGTCTCTCTGTGAATCTGTTTTCCCCTTATTCAATGGCAGATATAAACCTCATCTACTATTTAAAAGAACCTCCTAAAAAAGTGGTATAGGATCAAATCAATTTCCCATGGCCATCGTACATGACATTCTCATTTGAAATGCTCATGGGAGTTACCTGCTAATGCAATACTTCATCTGTTTCACACAGAATGTGTATTACGCTAAATCCATGTGATTTGTTCTTTTTGACGGTTTCTGTTTTATTTTTTAAAATAAATATTCTCCCCAGAAACCCTCTTTACACTGGAGTGGATAGTAATAAAATAAGAAATAGTTACAGGGGTTTTCTCAACTGGTCTCAGCAGTTTCATGACTAGTGATAAACGGCAGGGGCAATATTCGAATTCGTGATATTTCTCAAATATTTGGGCGAATATTCGCCATATATTCAAAAATTCAAATTTTTATGCGAATTTTATGCGAATTTTTTATGCAAATTTGTGCGAATTTTTACAATCAGAAAATAATGACATTATTTTCTTGCTTGCGAAAATTTGCATATAAAAAATTCGCAATTGCGAATATATTTTGCGATATTCTAAATATTCGCGAATTCTCGAAGTGCCGATATTCGCGATTAAAATTCACAAATCGAAAATTCGTGATCAACACTATTCATGACATACCACTGATGATAGTGATTTGCTGCGGTGGTCACATGGGGTATATAATATAACTTTATTACCGCTGCAGCCAAGTAAACACAGCCCGATGTGGAGGACTAGAGTGATAACGCATGAACAGCAGGAACGCAGGTCCCTTACTTATCATGTTCATTTTGTGATATTGTTTATTTAATATGTGCAAGGGACTTTGGTCAAGAGTCAGGGCCTGGTTGCAACGGCTACCTCTGCACCCTATAGCTATGCCTATGTATGGAACATTATAAATATTATAGAAAAGCCTACAATACAATGTTTTTGCATTATAGCGCTTTCTAAGAACACTGCCAAGGATAACATGGAAAGGTGGCATGTAAAAGAATAGGGCATTAGAAATTATCCTGTCGTCAATATCTAGTGTGAGATATATCAGTGCATCACCTGAGAGTCAATACCTTACTGTATATGATAAGTGTTGTTTTCATGCTATCTAGAAGAGGACTGGGAGAAATGCGACTTATTTGACTGTACAATGACCTGACCCTAATTGTAAAATTTCAGGAGATAGAAAAATCTATGAGGATTGAATGGAATGTCACACCCTTGTCCCCAAGTAAGCTATGTTTTGTGAACTAGCAGCCAAGTTAACTTCTGAGGTTGGCATGCTTCTTACACATTTAACGTGCAGAAGGTCACCATGGTCTTGTAAATTGTATAGGATGAATTCCAACACAGGATCTCAACATGTGCTTTCAGTTGTTTTAATGAGTCAGAGTATATGATGAAATTCACGATGAAAAGCAGATGTTATAATTAAAGTTTTGTGCAAGAAAAGTGGGGATGAATTTTTTTCTCCAAAAATACAAATGATGGAATCTATTTTTTAGGCTTTTAACTATAAATGTTTTTGTACTGTATCACTAATAAAATGTATAATGTTGAATGAAATGTTGATGTTTGCACCCTTTATCCTTAATATTTCTAGGAAACTGCTGATTTGTACACAGCAGAAATCTACAAAACGTAAGATATTTCACCCCTCTGTACCTTATGCACATTGCAAGCCAGCCATACGTACACAATACATGTATGTCTGGCGAACCAACAGATTTCGGTGTGGCCAGCCGACCATCTAATGTTGGGGTTTCCCAACTCTCCAGCGACAGCAGATGTTGTCAGGGAGAAAGCTTCTTCTCGCTCTTCCTACTGGGAACATATTCTTGCTCAGCTGAACTGTGTGGGCATGTGTATAAGAGGATTGGGACTCAAAGCTGTTGGCTGAATGAACCTCAACGTTGCATGTGATCTTATATCATTCTATAATTGCATTTGGTTTAAAGGGTTTCTGTCATCAGAATTAACCCTATTAAACTAGCTGACATTAGCAATGTGCTAATGTCATCTGAACCTAACTAGCCTATTCCTACTTGTATCTATGCCTCGTTACTCCAGAAATCTAACTTTTATAATATGCTAATTAGCCTCTAGGAGCAGAGGGGGCGTTGCCCCTGCTCCTAGCAGCTCAGTTCTCCCACCTCTGGACGTGCCCCTCTGCACTTGATTGACAGGGCCAGGCAGCCTTCGTCTCCTCCTGCCGGCCCTGTCTGCCATGTATCCCGTCCTGTTTAGTATTCGGCGCAGGCGCAGTGAGTGAAGGACGAGCATGCAGCTGACATCTCTCTTTTGTGTATGGACAGTATGGCAGCCCAGTTTTGTGCATAAAGCCTGTGTGGTGGCACATAGATTCCCTGTGATTCTATACTACAGAGCCATACACACTAAGCATGCCTCTCTATGGTGTCTCTGTATAGCACTTACAGATATATTCTCTTCTAGAAGCAACATTTTGATGGAGCATGGCACATGCAATTGAAAAGATACAACGGTACAGCAAGGGCCTATAGATGTCTAACTTATGAGGACACATGATTGTTGTACTTGTCTTGCTCACTACCTTACTATTTTGCAGTTTGGATCCACAGATCATTGTAAATTTTGCTAGACTATTAGTAAATTCATGCACCACACTGTATTCATATAATACTTGTACACAAATATAGAAAAATAGCTGCGCTCACCTGTGTCCCGCTTAATGGAGGCACGGACCATAAACCTGGATTAGGTAAGATTGAAGTCCAAAGAAAGTGAAAAGTCAAGCTTCCAATAAAAAGTGTTGCATCTTTATTCTTCAAAAATCTTGAATAATAAAATCCAAGTGTGACATCATACAGACAGGATAGTGTTATAGTCTATGCATTTCGGATACCAAAATACAATACTTACTCATGACTTCAGACCTGAAATCGATCTTCTAACAGTCCCAGACCCAAAGCAGATCGGCCTACACCACTGCTTTCAGTACAAAAATGGCTTGACTACTACATATCACAATCAACTACCTTTTGTGTCACCCCCATTTCCTCATCGATTGTAAGCTCTTGCGAACAGGGCCCTCACTCCTAGTGTTTCAGTTGTATATTAGCCAGTTACCTTTGTTTTGTACATGAACCCTATCAATTTCTAAAGCGCTGCAGAATATGGTGGTGCTATATAAATATTATTATTATCTGTATATACATAGGGGGAATCTATCCATTCTACTCCATTCTCACCACTTTCCTGAAAAGGGGGCGGGGAAGGAGAAAAAATTGTCATCATCAATATTTGGATAAGAATAAGAAAAATTAGCTGGCTTCCTTTAATGTGTGTCTACAGTAGAGCAACATTTTATGAAAACAGAAGGTGGATTTAGACAGGCCGACTGAGCGGCTGATTGTCGGGAAGGAAGCGTTCATTCTAGACAGTCGGCTGCTTGCTCAGTGAAGGAGACAGTATATTTAAATGCAGCAATCCCCTTTACAGTATTGGGGCGAGGAGTCTCTATAGCGATCCCTAGTCCTCACACAGAATCATGGTTTCTGAGCAGAAGATCGCTGTTTAGACAGCACAATCTGCTACTCAGAAGCCATGATCAGCGGTGCCTGCATGAACAGCAGGATCACCCGATGAACAAGCGTTTTGCTTGTTTATCGGGTGATCGGTGCCACATTTAGACGACCAGATGATCATGAACGACCGTTCGCAGGAACTGTCCTTCCCAATTATCTGGATGATTATTGGTGCGTCCAAATGCACCTTTAGTTTAATAGAAACATATGGACAAGTAGAGGGTCAAGGGCAATGCTCAGGAGGGAAGCAGATGTGGCGGATATTACTAATACAGTACAGTAGGCCAGTTGGCTCTAATAGCAAAACTTAATCATGTATTTAGTGCAGCAATATAAACTTGAACAGCCTAATGTTAATTCAAAATAATACCAAACTGACCCTGCACAAGGTAGCCATATCTCTCTGTGTTGGCCTCAGAAGAACTTACTGACATATGACTGCGTCTATTCAACATATCTTTTAAGTCAATGTAATGCGTAAGATCTCATTAAGAAGATAACAAACCTCTGTGCTACCTGTGAAAAGTTATTTACTGAATACAAAAAGCTGCAGAACAGTCAAGAAGTTCGGAAATATTTCTGCAACCATATACAGTCTAAGCACACAGTCCAGTGGCATAACTATGGGTCTCATAGTCAGAGATGGGCCTGCACTACTGTGATGACAGTAAACTGAAAAACAGCAGAAAGCAGGGTAGGTATGTATACTTGAGTGGTAATTACAGTGTGGATTGTAATGCAACATTTTAGATCTTCTGTACAAGGAAAACAGCACCTTACAAAGAAGAACGATGTTCTTATACTTAAAGAGGTTATCCCATGATTAATGTAAAAAAGTCATTGAATAGTACATAGAAATCTCTTTCTAACAAAGCCAGAACCTTTTTTTTTTTTTTTTTTTTTTTTTAGCTTAGGGGATGTGCACTCAGGGGGCATCGCCTTTCTATTATATCAAGTGGCAGTTGAAAGATGGAACTGAGCATGTGCTTCCATCTCAGTGAGCAGGACAGAGAAATAAGAAAAAGAGCAAACAGCAGGTGGCGCTATACAGACAGATTTCAGTGAATAACTCAGTGGCTATGCTAAATATTAAATTCCATGCAATTACAAAAATATTCTGATCCAGATGCTGGTTTGAAAAATGTTGATTTTTTTCTTGGGACGATCCTTTTAAGTACTCCTCATGAATCTCCGGTCCAGAGTAGTTACAATGGCTAATAAAAGTTGTAGACATGTGCATGCCATAGCGCCCATCTACAGAGGGGTTTCTTACAAGAGGAAGTGAATTGATTGTATTATTGCAATAAACAGTATTCTACCCGCCCTGTAAAATGATGGCAAAAATGTAAAATGTTAATAAATGAATTTCACAAATTGGAATTGCATATCATACATAGTATATGAAGTTTAATTTAAAGAGGTTTTTCTGAAGTAAAGTATTGATGCCCTGTCCTCAGATCCGAATCTCAGCACGGCCCCCCCCCTCCCGCCCCCGCTAATCAGCTGTTTGAAAAGGCCGCGGCGTTGCAATGACCGCCACAGCCTTTTCCCAGGCCAGGTTCTCCTGCCCAGGGGCAGACATATACAGCTCCACAGGGGCCCAGAGAGGAAGGGGGCCCTTGCAAGTGCCAGCTGAGGTGTTTTTTTCATTTTTTTTCCCCTCCCTTCTTCTGCCAGGGTAACCTAGTCACCTTGGGGTGGAGGTCAGGGAGGGGCCTGATTAGGACTCACTTTGAATCTGCTGCCTGTTCTGCCTATACTCCATAGCTGAAGGACCTGCGATGACATCATAGTCATGTGATCTTTTCAACACTGGAATTGGTGGTAGGACCTATGATGAGGTCACCCTCATGTGACCAATGCAGAAAAAGGCAGCGCTCAGCAATGGAAAACCGTGATGCCATGGAATGAATGTAAGTGCCAGAGAAATGCTGGGAGATGTGGTTCTCCCCTATTATACCTCCTCCCTTCTTAGGTAGGGAAGTATGTTACTTAACTGGGGCTGTATGTTAGAGGGGCTAAAGGGAGGAGAGGGGTGTTAGTTACATGGGACTGAATGTTACAAAAGACTGTAAGAAAGAGATATGTTATTTACATGGGACTGTATGTTATAGAAGATTGGGGGAAGGTGACTGGTGTTATTTACATGGGACTGGATATTATAGAGGACTGGAGGGTAAGGAGTGGTTTTATTTACATGGGACAATGTGTTGGAGAGTCTGAAGGAGGGACTTTAAGTTATTTACATGGGACTGTATGTTATAGAAGACTGCAAGGAAGATAGATTATTTACATGGGACTGGAGGGAGAGGACTGGTGTTATTTACATGGAACTGCATGGTATAGAAGACTGGAGGGAGAGGACAGGCATTATAATTTATGGGGATACTACAGAGAAGATGATAAGTCCAGGGGGTACTGAAGGGGGCATTATAATTATAGGGGGCACTGCAGGGAACATTAGAAATACTGTGGGCAGTGGTGGCAGACATTACTACTGAGGGCTCCATAGGAGTTCCTCATAGATTGGCCTTATTTCTATTAGGGGTGCCTTATTACTACTGATGGCACTGTAGGGGTACTATGGGGGGGGGGGCTTCCCCCTAGCAGTGAACGCAGTGACGTTACCGGCACTAATGGATGGACTTTGGCATCTGTGCCCTAACCTGTAAAGCTACACATCACCGGGAACACTGCTAGGGCTGTAAACAAAACAGTCATTGCCCTACGTTTTACAGCGCAGGCCAAGGGAGAGCATTGGCGTATGAAATGTCAGAGGGGCTGAGTGGGGGGAGAAGGGGATATATCCGGGTTCAGCTCTGAACCCGGACAACTGCTTTAAAGGGCATCTGTCAGCAGTTTTGAACCTATGAAACTCGCTGCCCTGTTACATGTGCGCTTGGTAGCTGAGGGCATCTGTCTTGGTCCTATGTTCATATGTGCCCGCATTGCTGAGAAAAATGATGTTTTAATTTATGCAAATTAGCCTCTAGGAGCAACGGGGGCGTTGTCATTATACCTAGAGGCTCCAGTTTCTTTGCAACTGCCACTCCCTGTCTACTTTGAGAGGGCCTGGCAGTGAAAATGTCATCACAACTGGCCATGTCAAAGTGCAAAGGACGTGGCACTTACAGAGAGAGCGGAGCCTCTAGGTGTAATGGTAACGCGCCTGTTTGCATATAATAAAGCATCATTTTTCTCAGCAATGCAGACACATATGAACATGGGACCAACACAGATGTCTTCAGCTGCAAATCGTACATGGAACAGGTCAGCCCTTTAATTGTGCGTATGAGGGACCTAGGGAGCATTTTACCATCAGCTATCTAAAAATTATGGACTTCAGTGGGGGGAAGAAGCTGGCACTAAAGTGCCTAGGACAGCATAAAATCTAAATATGGCCCTGGCTCCACAGCAGCACAATGTAGTGTCAGACATCACACTGACTGCTACTGTGAAGGGGGACAATATCTGGGCATAGCTAATGTGAAGGGGGCACATATCTGGACATAACTACTGCGAAGAGGGCACATATCTGGACATAACTACTGTGAGGGACACATATCTGGAAATAACTACTGTGAGGGGCACATATCTGGGCATAGCTACTGTGAGGGGGGCACATGCCTGGCATAGCTACTGTGAAGGGGGCACATATCTGGACATAACTATTGTAAAGGGGGAACATATATGGGCATAGCTGCTTTGAATGGGGCACATATTTGGGCATAACTACTGTGAAGGGGGCACATATATGGGCACAGTTGCTGTGAAGAGAGCACATATTTGGGCATAACTACTGTGAAGGGGGCACATATCTGGCATAGCTACTGTAAAGGGGACACATATCTGATATAGCTACTGTGAAGAGGCACATATCTGGGCATAGCTACTGTGAAGGGGGAACATATCTGGGCATAGCTACTGTGAAGGGGCACATATCTGGGCATAAGTGCTGTGAAGGGGGCACACATCTGTGAATAACTACTGTGAAGGGGGCACATATCTGGCATAGCTACTGTGACGGGTGCACATATCTGGACCTAACTACTGTAAGGGGCACATATCTAGACATAACTACTGTGAAGGGGCACATATCTAGACATAACTACTGTAAGGGGCACATATCTAGACATAACTACTGTGAGGGGCACATATCTGGACAAAACTACTGTGAGAGGCACATATCTGGACATAACTATTGTGAGGGGGGCACATATCTGGCATAGCTGCTGTGAAGGGAGCACATATTTGGGCATAACTACTGTGAAGGGGGCACATATCTGGACATAGCTACTGTGAAGGGGGCACATATCTGGACATAGCTACTGTAAAGGGGGCACATATCTGGCATAGCTACTGTGAGGGGCACATATCTGGACAAAACTACTGTGAGGGGCACATATCTGGACATAACTACTGTGAGTGGGGAACATATCTGGCATAGCTACTGTGAAGGGGCATATATCTGGGCATAGCTACTGTGAAGGGGGCACATATCTGGCATAGCTACTGTGAAGAGGGCACATATCTGGACATAACTACTGTGAAGGGGGCACATATCTGGATATAACTACTGTAAGGGACACATATCTGGATATCACTACTGTGAGGGGCACATATGTGGACATAACTACTGTGAGGGACACATATCTGGACATAACTATTGTGAACAGGCACGTATCTGGGCATAGCTACTGTGAAAGAGGCACATATCTGGACATAACTATTGTGAAGGGGGCACATATCTGGCATAGTTACTGTGAAGGGGGCACATATCTGGCATAGCTACTGTGAAGGGGGCACATATCTGGGCATAGCTACTGTGAAGGGGCAGATATCTGTCATAACTACTGTGAAGGGAGCATATATCTTGGCATAGCTACTGTGAAGGGGGCACATATCTGGGCATAACTGCTGTGAAGGGGGCACATATCTAGCATAGCTACTGTGAAGGGGGCACATATATGGACATAGCTACTGTGAAGGGGCACATATCTGGGCATAACTACTGTGAGGGGAACACATATCTGGGCATACCTGCTGTGAAGGGGGCATCTCTGGGCATAACTGCTGGGAAATGGGCACAGATCTGGGCATAACTGCTGTGAAGGGGCACATATCTGGGCGTAACTGCTGTGAAAAGAGCATAACTACTGTGAAAGGGGCACAATTGGGCATAGCTATTGTGAAGAGGGCACAGTGTGGGCATTACTCTATGTGCAGGTACAAAGGGGGAATAAATACTATGTGGGGGCATTAAGGGGACTGGGTGTGTATAGTTATGTAGTTATGCTTTGGGCACAGTTAGAGGAGTGACCAAGTATGAAAAGAATATATATACATAATGTAAACATATTGACCCATTTTAACAAGATGTTTTTTATTTGCATGTATATTTTTATATTTTGTATGTGTGTGTGTGGGGGGGGGGGGGGGGGGGCAAGTACATTCCTTGCACAGGGGCTGTCTGCTGTCTGTGTCTGCCCCTGCTTCAGCCACATGGCCTTGGTACAGCTCAGTCTCATTCAATACCAAGCACAACCGCTGTATAAGGTACAGTACTGCAGTGCTGAGCTTGGTATGCTGTGAGGAGGCCATAGTGCCCACCAGAGCACAGTGTCTTCTTCAAACAGCCAATCAGTGGTGGTGCTGGAGCTCCAACTCCCATCGATCAGTTATTGATGACCTATCCATCAATGCTGTACTCCTGGAAAAAACATTAAAAAAGGCTGGAAGGAGAAATTTTTTTTTTATGTAGGGTTTGTGTTAAAGTAATCATGCACACAAAGATGGAGAATATTTAATTGTCTAGGCATATTAGGTATTGTATGAACATTAGTTGTCCTATGCCAAAGTGTGTGATGAAAGAAGGATAAAAAATTTATCAAACTGGTGTAAAGTAGGACTGGCTTAGTTGCCCATAACAACCAATCAGATTCCACCTTTCATTCTCCAATGGAATTGTGAAAAATGAAAGGTGGAATTGGATTGGTGGCTATGGGCAACTAAGCCAGTTCTACTTTACACCAGTTTGATAAATATCCCCCTTAATTTCAATTTGAAAAAATCATGATAAAACAAAAACAATAATAATAGTTAAAGCACTGGGTTGTCCTCAGTGTCCATATTATGTCACCATCCTGTACTCAGAGATCTCTGCCTTTAGCATAGTTAATCATGATTACATGTACCTGTGTGTGTGCATGTGAAATGATATTTTACAAGTCTGATGGCTGTTTGCCGTGATCTCTCATGAGAAAAAGAAAAACATATATATCATTATCCAAAGCAGTGGTTTTTTACCACTGAAAATGGTGTTCTAGAGGGGTGATCCTTGCACAAAAAGATGGCTAGTGTGCATAGTATATGATAGAGCGGAAAATATGTCACGGTGAATCTGGTCTGATTAAAGAGGTGGTCTTCTCAAGAGGTTTCTCTGTATATGGAGTAGAGTTGTTTCGGTACCAATATTTTGATTCGGTATCGATACCATAAAAAAGTATTGCGATACTCGATACCATTCGATACCACGCAAAAAAAAAAAAAATGCCAAAAAAAGGCCGCGTGCATTCCTCATTTTAGGGAACGTCCGGCCAATAATACAACAGTCCGATCCTATTTTTTGGGGGACAAGGCGACTAAAATAAAATGGCGAATTGTGCAGTTTTTCTTTTCTTTTTTTTGTCTTTTATGGGCGTTCACCGCTTAAAAGAGGATTTTTTTTAATAGTTTGGACTTTTTTATATATTTTATATATTTTATTTATTGTTTATTTATTTTATATGTAAAATTGGAAAAGGGGAAAATTTATACTTAATATTTTGGTGTACTTTTTTAACTTTTTTTTTTACAGTTTATTTATTAACTATTTCCCCTTAGGGGCTAGAACCTGGGATCTTTTCATCCTATTCACCCTAATAGAGCTCTATCAGGGTGAATAGGATCTCACCCTCTCCCTGCTGCCCTGTGCACAGTACACACAGCAGCAGGGAGCTGACCATGGCAGCCAGGACTTCAGTAGCGTCCTGGTTGCCATGGTAACCGATCAGAGCCCCAGCATTACACTGCTGGGGCTCCGATCACTGCCACTGCCACCAATGAGGAGGAGGTGAGGGGGCCCTGTGGCCACTGCCACCAATGCTTTTAATACTGGGGGGAGGGAGAAATGGGGGATGGGGGGGGGGCGCACTGGCCACCAATGTATCTAATAATGGGGAAAGGGGGGGGCAATGTCTCAGGCGGCACCTGAGGGGTTAACTGACGTGGATCGCAGCGCCCGGTCACAGGCAGGTGCCGGCAATGAGCTTCTTCTGCCTGCATCTGTATAGTAAAAGTCACTCCTCATTGGTGGATAGTGCGCACGCCTCCTCCGCCCCTCTCGCTCTATTGGTGGAAGCAGCACAGGGGGAGGGAGAGACCGCCTCCTCCTCCCTGTGCTGCTGAGGAGAACATGGCCGCGCTGAGAGCGGCGCAGCCACGTTCTCTGATACTGGGCTGTGCAGTAGCGCAGCCCAGTATCGATAAAATACTAATCCTGGTATCGAGCTCGATACCAGAGAAAAGTATCGATTGGGTATCGAAACTTCGATACCCGAAACAACCCTAATATGGAGTTAGAACAATTTTCTTTTTATCCATCCAAACTAATATATTACAGTTAATATGTCCTGTAAAATGTAAACTGGATCCTGGGTAGGAGTCTGGTTACTGTGCAATGAATGTTAGGCTTTATGTAGACGTGAAGGTAGCTAGTGGTGTCTTTGGAGATCAAGAAATGATATCTTGTCATTCTAAGTTGTCTCAAAAGGGGACAGACACACAGAAATTTTGGAGAAGGTTTTGAAGCAGATATGCTTGCAGGATTTTTTTGCCAGAAATGGATTTTGAAAAAAAAAAAAGGAAATGTAAAGGAAGGATTTATAATTCTCTTTCCTGGTGGATTCACTTCTGGCTTTGGCTTAAAATCTTGCAGGCA
This sequence comes from Bufotes viridis, assembly GCA_033119425.1. Classification (NCBI taxonomy): domain Eukaryota; kingdom Metazoa; phylum Chordata; class Amphibia; order Anura; family Bufonidae; genus Bufotes; species Bufotes viridis. Next base: position 110,532,244 of record CM065593.1, on the reverse strand, counting down.
GATCTGCTTCAAAACCCCCTCCAAAAACTCTGCGTGGCCGTACGCTAACTCTCACAGTGTCTGGCAGCATTTTCCTATGAGAGCTGTGCACAGGGGGCCAGCAGACATCAGCACTAATCGGTGTGGATAGCTCCTGGCACCAACCTGTTATCTATCAAGGTCTAATAACCACCACAAAGACCCTGGCTGTAAGGATCTTGTAATTTTGTTAACTAGCATATTCCTCCAAGATCCAGCTCTTTGTTATAACAAAAGCAGATAATGACTAATTCTTAAACTATTTCACCATTTTCTATACAGTGGTACTTTATGGAGCAAACACTAATTATTATAATTATAATTATTTTTTGTTAGTAGCATAGTCTTCCAACTACTGTGTATGTGTGATATCAGCAAATAATGCAGACATCTGAAGAATAACAATCAGCTATGCACTTACAGATTCAATGTAGAAATTAATTTATGTTACCTTACCCGACCCATATGTATTCTATTATGATATTTATATTGTAGCCATTATAAACATAATGAAAGTAATAATTTTCTGTATTTTCTGTAAACTTGGCCCAGTCCTCTGTATTATTAATTCGGAACTATCCTTTGCTGAGGGACCATAACCATCAGCATCCACACCCCTGCAGAGCCATGTTATCTTTCACAGCCTTGCGTTCACTAACATAACTAACTAAGAACAAACCAAGGACTACCACAAGATTGGCATCCACCATAAGCCGTCTTTGCTGTTCCTCACATTACTATGATCTCATTAACTAGTTTTCTCTCATTTTTCAACAAAAAATACACAATATACAATTTTTAGGACACAAAATAATATAGTAAGCCACACAACCGGGAAGGGGGCGGGGGATGCAAGCTACTGCTTGGGGACAATCAACCTAAGACATGAAACAGCAGAGATTATAACCCTAGTCATCAACATACAGATGATAAACAAAGATATGTTATGACATACATGATACTTTTGAGATCACGATTGTCAGGCGACCGATCTTCTCCCAAGAAGTGGGCTCTCCAAGTTGGGACCCCCACTCATCACACATCATGCCTATTATCAGTGTCTATGATCAGAAAATCCATTTAAGGTGTTTTAGACATCATTTTCCTATGTTAAATCTTATGCATAATCTTCTTTTTCAACAGGCATACAAGAAGGAACCCAATGTACGAAGTGTAAAAATAACTGGGCATTGAAATTTTCAATCATCCTGCTGTATATTCTTTGTGCCTTACTCACCATCACAGTGTCCATACTGGGATACAAAGGTATGTTCAAGTATTGGATAATTCTATTAAAGGTATTAACAGCATATAAGCTCGCGATTATAGCAATGCAAAGTATTACATTGTGTGAATGCACATTCGGCCATTGCTAGTCTGTTTGGCGCATAATCATTATAGTAATGCAGCCGGGGCGGACTGGCCATAGACCCTACAGGGAAATTTCCCAGTGGCCCGATGCCCAGAGGGCCAACCAAACCCTCCACCTGCAGGGTACTTAGTGATCTGATGCTCTCAGTATTACATAATGCTAGGAGCATCAGGGCTTTCACCTCTGGCTGATGGCAGTAAGTGCCCCCCTGCATTCAACTGTATCGTTGTCCTCAGGATGGTGATACAGTTGAATACTGTGGTGGGGTGGTATTTTGTGCTGCACTACATTATTCCTGGCCCTGCCTACTTGTGTTTGCCCTGCCTAATTGTGATGACCCACCTACAACATGGGGCTACTTTTAGTTTTTTTTCCAGGACCACTTTAAGTTCCCAGTCCGCCTCCGAATGCAGCTCACCATCTCTTTGCAGTCGCTGTTCTTTCACTTTTATATACAGGGGAAACTTGAAAAATTAGAATATCGTGCAAAGTTCATTTATTTCAGTAATGCAACTTTAAAGGTGAAACTAATATATGAGATAGACTCATTACATGCAAAGCAAGATATTCCAAACCTTTATTTGTTATAATTCGGATGATTATGGCTTACAGTTTATGAAACCCCAAAGTCACAATCTCAGGTACCCTTTGCTCAGGGGGTATGGATTAATTAGCTGACTAGAGTGTGACACTTTGAGCCTAGAATATAACCTATTCACAAAATTCTAATTTTAAGCTGCATTAATGCAAATCCTTTTAATTTGCATTAGGCTACATGCACACGACCGTTGGTGTTTTGCGGTCTGCAAACCGCGGATCCGCAAAACACGGAAGCTGCTCCGCGTTCCGTTCCGCAATTTGCGGAACGGAACTCGGCCCATTATAGAAATGCCTATTCTTGTCCGCAAAACGGACAAGAATAGGACATGCTATATTTTTTTTGCGGGGGCACGGAACGGAGCAACGGATGCGGACAGCACACGGAGTGCTGTCCACATGTTGTGCAGCCCCATTGAAGTGATTGGGGCCGCGGCTGAGCCGCGAAATATGTGGCTCGGACGCGGACCCGAACAACGGCCGTGTGCATGAGGCCTTACGGAAATAAGTGGACTTTTGCACGATATTCAAATTTTTCGAGTTTCGCCTGTAATTCGGCCTAACCTGTCTAAATAGACAGTGCAAGTCACAACGTTCTTTTTACTGGTGGCCACAGTGTTATGCAGGTCCCCTTCCATTACTTCTTCCTGGTTTTGGATTCCCCCTAAACTACTGAGGTGGCAGCAGAGGACAGCAATTCCCATTAAGCATTGGCCCTTCACTCAGCCGTCACCTTTCTCATTTTCTGGCTCACGTCTGGGTACTCCCGGCCATGTACTGATCAGGGCAGCTGGACTATACTCTCTCTTAAGCAGCCCAATGCAGTACTCCTGGGCAGCTCTTAGATAAATTCAGGCTCCAACTAGTTGCATGACCTGAGACTTAACCACACGTTCTTCCTCACTATAGGGGTGTCTCTTGCCTCTCCCCCTCCAATATCTAATAAAATGAGTAACTCAGACACTATTCAACCTAGCAATGGTCCAACCAGCAACCAAATGAACGTACAATAATATAAAACAGCATGACAGGAGGGTAGGAAACTGCTGTATGTTAAGTGCTCATGATAAGAAACTATTAAACCCTGTTTCACATTTTTGTTTGACGTCCGAGGAAAAATCAACTGTGTTTTATACATGAGGATATCCACAAAGATTATGTGCTTGTCCGTGTCTACATTTCTTGGCTGCCACGTGTCATCCATATTCCATGGATGCTGCTCAGATGAAAATTAATTTTTCAAAGTATCACCTACCAATGGTCTTTGAAAAACCACTAGATGCCTTCTGTGTTGTGTCAGTGATTTTTCATGGACCATAGACTTCAATGGGTGTGTTAGGTCCACATCACCGACCAAAGTGGTGCATGTCTCATGATTTTTCTACTGGCCCATGGTCAACTTATGTGTGAAAAAAGTACGGACACCACACGTACCCATTCATTTTAAAGTGTGTATTCACACATCCTTGTATTAGCAGTCCATGGATCCGTGATTTTAGCACAGAAGCCCGCCCTATTTTTGTCTGTGTTTACTGATCCATCACGTCCATGATAGTGTATGCATCCGTGAAAAACACCGACCCGACACGGACACCATCCATGTTTTGTCTGTGTTTTAATGGCCAATTATAGGAAAATTTTCTGAAAATTTATTTTCAGCTGTGCAGTGTCCATGGAATACAGATAACATACTGAGAAATAAAAATGGACACACGGACTAAATACAGATTCTCCAGTCACACAACGGTAGTGTTTTGCGGTCTGCAAAACACGGATACCGGCCAGTGTGCATTCCGCAATTTGTGGACCATACATGGCCGCCACTATTATAGAAAATGCCTATTCTAAGAATAGGATATATTCTATATTTTTTTAGGGGCCGTGGAACGGAACTATGGATGCGGACAGTACACGGTGTGCTGTCCACATCTTTTGCGGGCCCATTGAAATTAATGAGGTCGCACCCGATTGCGGAATGGATGCGGACTCTTTCATACGTTCATGTGAATGAGCCTTAAATCTTCACTGATGAATCATTGCGCATGTTTTCATGGATTTTATCAGACAGGGCCATGTGATTAAGGCCTAAAGCAGGGATGCCCAACCTATGGCCCTCTAGCTGTTTCAAAACTACAACTTCCAGCATGACCAGACAGCTTACAGCTATCAGCCTACAACAGGGAATGATGGGAGTTGTATTTTTACAGCTGGAGGGCCCAAGGTTGAACATCCCTGTCCTATAGGTACAGCTATACAGTCATATTTCCTGATGCCAATATCAGGAGTGGATCATAAAAGGAGAGGAAGTATAAAGGATATGGGTTCTCTTGTTATTTGGTTTTGGCTTCTAAAACTACATCTTGAAACCTTAACGTGTGGCCGTACCCTCAGCGTCAAGCAGGATGGGAGGAAGGAGGGAGGAGTAATAATAAATCTCATACTAAATGAGACAACTTTACATGGTGTAGCTGTAATAGCCAGCCCACATACTTTGATAGAGGCTCTGTAACAGAGTCAATACCTGCCATGATGGGGCACCCATGGACATATGTACCATCGGTAGAAAGTACCAACTCGGTTTACATGGATGCACGGGGAAGAGCTTCTCAGCCATTCTCCTAGAGAGGATCCCCCTCTCCATGTGAACTAGTAAGAGGTATAGCAATTGGGATAGATATTTGGTAGTCATTAGTAAGTGGGGAATAGGTAGCATGATATTCCCTGGTCATCAGAACTACGTATCTTCCCCCCTACCCTTGTCGGCTGGTTTAATAATAATGTCCTTCTGGGAACTGAGCCACATCCAGACGCAGGATTCCCCAATGGTAAGATTATTGTAACTTTTAGGATATAAAAGGGCTTTTACTTGATTCAAAACTTGAATATAAAAGGTATGCAAATTAGTGCCAGCTAGCAATGTGGTGGGGGGGGGGGGGGTCAACAGTAGATCTGATGCCACCAGTGAAAGCATGATCCTCTGTGATGGTACTTTCCATCTCTGGCTCCAATGGCTCGGCTAAATCAGATAACAATTCAGCTCTTTCTGTATCTATGCCGCTTGTGGAATTACTCATAGCTAGTATCACCGGTACCTTCCCTTTTTTTGTTCTGACACATGGTTAGATGATCCATACAGTTTATGTAGATGTAACCTGCATACTGATTTATAAAGATCCATTTCAAATCCCACACCCTCGGTGTTCACCAAGCCAAAGTTCGGGCTTTTAGATAGAACAAACAGGCAGTAGTTCTGTATTGGTATCCATGTGAGATTAATCACATTACATTCTTCATCATTGGCATTGTTCACATTCAGTGTCTCCAGGACACCTGCTTCCTCTTGCGATTCTTTTTTTTGTTTGTGTTTTTTATATTTTCCTCTACCCCTTCTGGGTCTCCTTCCAAAGGGGCATTTTTGGAATCACCACTGTACTGAGCCAAATTAGATATTTGTCAGAGTTGTCTGAAGCGCTCGATTCAGATTCGATGGTCCAATTATCTTAAGTTTTTTTTTTCTTTATTATTAATCAATTTTGCTTTTCTCTTTTTGGACCCCTTAAAAACGTATCTGTCTTTCTCTCTCTATTTCAGCTTGTATTGGCACTAATTTCTTTTCTGTGTTTTTTAAGAACAGTTGTACTTGGTTGTCTGTTAATCTGGTTCTGAGCTCTGTCTTAACGCTACATAGTTCTGTAACTTGTTCTTATTCCTTTTCACTTCTTTTTAATATTAAACGCATCAGATCGATACACGATTGATAACATGAGCACTAGACACTTCTCATTGAAAAAACATATTACAAAGTTTCTTGTTCCTTGTCTTGCTTGTACAATTGATTTCTGCAAAGTTGTGTGAAACGTTAGTGACCATTTAAGGGAACCTGTGGGAAATGCTGTCAGCTGGACACTTGGGTACTTGCTACCAAGGTAGCCGCAACTTAACCCTTGTTTTGCTTTTATTTTATGTTCACAATAAATACAAACATTTGTTTTTACCCAAAAACTGAGTGAAGACTTTTTATAGTAGCACACACACCCACATCTCAACATGCATGCACACCAAAGTTTGGTAATAGCATGTTAATATATTTTGTCTATGTGACTCCAGTCAGCTTTTTGTTTTAACCACAAGGACAAGTTGGCAGAATTCAGGGTGTGATCTCACAGAAGAGCTGCAAGTATGCAAAGCCTAATAACATGTACATCAGCTAAAGTTTTGTCTTTTTTTCCAGTTGTTGAGAGAATGGATGGAGTTTCAGATGACATAGAAAAGTCACATAGAGGTTACAATAATAAGATCTCTGAGGTGGAGCAGGACCTAAAGAAACTAGGTAAACTGTAATTTTATATTGACTATGTTCCATCATTTGTATCATTTCCAGACTTTTAAGTGTTACCCCTTAGTATTAGAGTTGTCTCGTTAAAGGGGTTGTCTGATTTATAAGACAACTCACCAAGAGCCACCAAATGTAATAAAATAATATAAACAAAATCACATGGTCACCCCTTAATCCAGTGCTGTAGCTCCAGTTCTTACCTCAGGCTTCTGTTTACAGGCTGCTGTGGTGATGTAACTGTATATGGCATGTGACCACTGCAGCCAATAACAGGCCTCAGCAGTCTTGGGCCATACTGCTTTGATTAGGTGCAGCTGTTATCTGCCTCACCTACAGACACAAGAGGTGAGGACTGGAGCTTCAGAACTGAAAAAGGTGGGGGATTATGGGGTGACTGTATATTCTTTTATTATTTTATTACAGTTGGGGCCAATGAGTTTTCTTATAATGCCTTTAAAGGGGTTGTCCCATTAAAAATATTCTACAGTTTTCAAACCAGCACCTATATCTGTAATTGAATGTAATTAAAATTTGAGTCATTCAATAAAATGTATCTGAATAGCGCCACCTGCAGTTTATTATTTTCTCATTTCTTTGTCCTGCTCACTGAGATGGTCGCACATGCTCAGTTTCATCCTTCAACTGCCTCCTGAGCTGTGATAGGAAGAGCATGGGCACGCCCCCTTAGCTGTAGCAGAAAAGACACTCCCCTTGAGCTGCAACAGATAAGACACCCCCCTTGAGCTGTCAGCTTGATATAAATCTAGCAGAGTAATAAATGGGGAGATCTCTGAATCCACAGGGCTGGTTCTAGCTGTTAGAAAGAGGTTGTCATGTCCCATATGATGTCTGATTTTCATTTTTTACATTAGTCAGGCGATAAGTCCTTTAAGGCAAACTTTTTCTATAAGCCCTTTTAGAACATATTGATGTTTTACTGTTGACTTCTCAACAAACCAGAACAAGAAGCTGCTGACAAAGAATGGGTTTCACTCTGATGGACCCAACCCATCTTTTAATGTCCAGCGTTGAAAACTAGATTTCCTTCACAGTGGCTCAAATATCTGGATTTAGCTTTTTCTAAAGCCATCAGGTGATCATTGACTCATCTTTAATTTATTAATACTGCAGCCGATTGCATGATGAACAAGCAAACGCTCGTTCATCGGGCAATCCAGATGTTTCAGATCATGCTGAAAGATCTGGATTTCCCCACGGAAGATCGTGCTGTCTAATAGCGATCTGCCACTGGCAAACCACTCTACAGCATGGGGATGAGCGATGGTATAGTGATCGCGCCTCCCCATGCTGTAGAGGAGATCGCTGCATGTAATAGCAGCTGTCTCCTCAGCATGCGAGCAGAAGATTGCTGGGAGGGAACACTTCCCTCCCGACAATCGCCTGCGTGATTGGGGTGTCTAAAACACCGTTTACATGCCTTGCCATTAGCATGATCTTTGTTGGCCAACCATTCCCGGCAAGGGTAATAAGGTCTTGAATTTCCTTCATTTGTACACAAACTGTCTGACTGTGGATTAGTGAAATCCAAACACTTTAGAGATGGTTTTGTAAACTTTTCCAGCCTAATGAACATCAACCAGTCTTCTTCTTCTGAGGTCCTCAGATATCTCTTTTGTTTGTGCCATGATGTACTTCCACAAACATGTGTTGTGAAGATCAGACTTAGATAGATAAATCCTTGTTCTTTAACTAAAACAGGACACCCACTCACTCCTGATTGTTATTCCATTTATTGAAAACACCTGACTCTAATTTCATAGTTTAACCGCTACAGGACCGCCGCACGCAGGATTGCGTCCTGGCGGCGGCCCTGTAGCTCTGATCGGACGCATCGGCGCGTCATCTCGCGAGACGCGAGATGACGCGAGGACGCGCCCGCACATGCGCAATGCGCGCCATCGGCGCGCTCGCATGTAGTTATACTACAGCCTGCCAGCGCCGATCGTGCGCTGGCAGGCTGTATATGGCAGAAAAATCGCAGATCAGGCGTTGTTCTGTGAACAGCGTCTGATCTGCTTGCTACCAGCTTCTCTGGTGGTCCCTTTGCTTGGGACCACCAGAGAAAAATATCAAGTGCACCAATCACCACACAACCCCCCACCGCCCCCACCCACCCACCACCCCCTGTCACTGATTAACCCCTGATCTCCCATGTCACCCCCTGATCACCCCCTGTCACCCCCTGTCACTGATCACCCCTGTAAGGCTCATTCAGATGTCCGCATGTGTTTTGCGGATCCACGGATCCGCAAATCCGCGGATCCATAAGCTACGGACACCAGCAATGTGCTTTCCGCATTTTGCGGATCCGCACATTGCCAGAACTATATAGAAAATGCCTTTTCTTGTCGCAATTGCGGACAAGAATAGGACATGTTCTATACTTTGCGGATCTCCAATTACGGATCCGCAATTACGGATCGAGCGGGACAAAGTCTGTCCCCATAGAATTGAATGTATCCACATTTCTGTTCCGCAAAATTTTGCGGAACAGAATTGCGGACGCTTGAATGAGGCCTTAGGGTCCCTTAGCGATCGCAGCTTTATAGCTTTTCCCTCTTTTTTTGCACATTTTTAGAGATTTTTCATCCACATTGATCAATGTGAATGGAAAAATCTGTGACGTTCATTTTTTCTTTCAGCGCAGAGGCTGAGCGGAAAAAAATTCTCATTACCCGTATGCTCAATATACGGAGAATCGCAAAAACTCCTAATTCTGGCCATACGTGTAATGATTGCGGAGACCCCTAAAATGCCAGGGCAGTACAAAAACCTCACAAGTGACCCCATTTTAGAAAGAAGACACCCCAAGGTATTCCGTGAGGGGTATGGTGAGTTCATGTAAAATTTTATTTTTTGTCACAAGTTAGTGGAATATGAGACTTTGAAAAAAAAATAAAAAATAAAAAAAATATCAATTTGTGCCAAATTTTTCTTTTTTTTCTGTGAACTCGCCATGCCCCTCACAGAATACCTTGGGGTGTCTTCTTTCCACAATGGGGTCACATGTGGGGTATTTATACTGCCCTGGCATTTTAGGGGTCCTAAAGCGTGAAAATCCAAATGCGTAAAAATGTCCTGTGAAATCCTAAAGGTACTCATTGGTTTTAGGGCCCCTTTGCGCATCTTGGCTGCAAAAAAGTGTCACTCATGTGGTATCGCCGTACTCAGGAGAAGTAGGGCAATGTGTTTTGGGGTGTATTTTTATATATACCCATGCTGTGTGTGAGAAATATCGCTGTAAACGACAACTTTTTAAATTTTTTATTCAAAGTTGTCAATTTACAGAGATATTTCTCTCACCCAGCATGGGTATATGTAAAAATACACCCCAAACCATATTGCCCTACTTCTCCTGAGTACGACGATACCATGTGTGACACTTTTGCAGCCAAGATGCGCAAAGAGCCTAAAGCCAATGAGTACTGCTAGGAAGAGCATTTTACGCATTTTTCTTCTCACGCTTTAGGGCCCCTAAAATGCCAGGGCAGTATAAATACCCACATGTGACTCCATTTTGGAAAGAAGACACCCCAAGGTATTCGCTGAGGGGCATAATGAGTCCATGAAAATTAAACTTTTGTCAAAAGTTAGCGGAAAGGGAGACTTTGTGAGAAAAACAATAAAAAATCAATTTCCACTAACTTGTGCCAAAAAAAATCTTCTATGAACTCGCCATGCCCCTCACGGATTACCTTGGGGTGTCTTCTTTCCAAAATGGGGTCACATGTGGGGTATTTATACTGCCCTGGCATTTTAGGGGCCCTAAAGCGTGAGAAGAAAAATGCGTAAAAATGCCCTCCTAAAAGGTACTCATTGGAATTTGGGCCCCTGGCATCTTGGCTGCAAAAAGTGTCACTCATGTGGTATCGCCGTACTCAGGAGAAGTAGGGCAATGTGTTTTGGGGTGTATTTTTACATATACCCATACTGGGTGAGAGAAATATCTCTGTAAATTGACAACTTTGAATAAAAAAATTTAAAAAGTTGTCGTTTACAGCGATATTTCTCACACAAAGTATGGTATATATAAAAATACACCCTAAACACATGCCCTACTCTCCTGAATACGGCGATACCACATGTGTGACACTTTTGCAGCCTGAGTAGCAAGGGGCCCTAAAACCAATGAGTACCTTTAGAATTTCACAGGCCATTTTTATGCATTTGGATTCTCACACTTTAGGGGCCCCTAAAATGCCAGGTGAGTATAAATACCCACATGTGACCCCATTTTGGAAAGAAGACACCCGTAGGTATTCTGTGAGGGCATGGTGAGTCCACAGAATTTTTATTTTTGGCATAAGTCAGCGGAAATTGTTTTTTTTGTTTTTAATTTTGTTTTTACAAAGTCTCATATTCCACTAACTTGTGACAAAAAATAAAATTTTACATGAACTCACCATACCCATCACGGAATACCTTGGGGTGTCTTCTTTCTAAAATGGGGTCACTTGTGGGGTATTTATACTGCCCTGGCATTTTAGGGGCCCCTAAAGCGTGAGAAGAAGTCTGGAATCCAAATGCGTAAAAATGCCCTGTGAAATCCTAAAGGTACTCATTGGTTTTAGGGCCCCTTGCGCACCCAAGCTGCAAAAAGTGGCACACATGTGGTATCGCCGTACTCAGGAGAAGTAGGGCAATGTGTTTTGGGGTGTATTTTATATATACCCATACTTTGTGTGAGAAATATCTCTGTAAACGACAACTTTTAAAAATTTTTATACAAAGTTGACAATTTACAGAGATATTTCTCTCACCTAACATGGGTGTATGTAAAAATACACCCCAAAACACATTGCCCTACTTCTCCTGAGTCGGCGATACCACATGAGTGACACTTTTGCAGCCTGAGTGCAAAGGGGCCCAAATTCCAACGAGTACCTTTAGGTTTTACATGGCGGCTCACAATTTAGCCCGCCCAAAATGCCAGAACAGTAAACACACCCCACAAATGACCCCATTTCGGAAAGTAGACACCCCAAGGTATTCACTGAGGGGCATAGTGAGTCCGTCTGAGATTTTTTTTTTTGCCAGAAGTTATCAGAAGTGAAACTTTTTTTTTTTTTTTTCTCAGAAAGTGTCATTTTCCGCTAACTTGTGAAAAAAATGAAATGATACATGAACTCACCAAGCCCCTCCGCGAATACTTTGGGGTGTCTTCTTTCTAAAATGGTGTGATTTGGGGATATTTATACTATCCTGACATTCTAGCACCTGAAGAAACATGACAGGTGCTCAGAAAGTCAGAGCTGCTTCAAAATGCAGAAATTCACTTTTTGCACCATAGTTTGTAAACGCTATAACTTTTACCCAAACCAATAAATATACACTTATTGGATTTTTTTATCAAAGACATGTAGAACAATAAATTTAGAGAAAAATTTATATAGAAATGTAGTTTTTTTTGAAAAATTTTACAACAGAAAGTGAAAAATGTCATTTTTTTGCAAAAATTTCGGTCATTTTTGATTAATAGCAAAAAAAGTAAAAATGTCAGCAGCAATGAAATACCACCAAATGAAAGCTCTATTAGTGAGAAGAAAAGGAGGTAAAATTCATTTGGGTGGTAAGTTGCATGACGGAGCAATAAACGGTGAAAGTAGTGTAGTGCGGAATTGTAAAAAGTGGCCTGGTCATTAAGGGTGTTTAAGCTAGGGGGGCTGAAGTGGTTAATTATCTGCTAATTCTTAAAGGGTTTCTGTCACCAACTTTTGACATTATAAGCTGTCTGACATTAGCTATGTGCTAATGTCAGACCAGCTTGATAATGTCTTTTTTATAAAAATCCGCTGTATATTTAGTCTGAAAAACTTACTTTTATATTATGTAAATTAGCCTCTAGAAGCAGGGGGGGCGTTGCCCTGCTCCTAGCGGCTCCGTCCGGCAATCTGCTGGCACGCCCCTTCACACTTTGATTGACAGTGCAGGGCAGCGATCCTCCTGCACTGTCTCGTTCTGAAATCGCGCGCCCGCGCCGCCGCTCTGTATTCGGCGCAGGCGCGGTGAGCAGAGGACAGCAGGCACCAGCGTCCTCTGCTCACCGCGCCTGCGCCGAATACAGAGCGGCAGCGCGGCGCGCGATTCAGCGAGACGTGCAGGAGGATCGCTGCCCTGCACTGTCAATCAAAGTGTGAAGGGGCGTGCCAGCAGGTTGCCGGACGGAGCCGCTAGGAGCAGGGCAACGCCCCCCCTGCTCCTAGAGGCTAATTTACATAATATAAAAGTAAGTTTTTCAGACTAAATATACTGCGGATTTTTATAAAAAAGACATTATCAAGCTGGTCTGACATTAGCACATAGCTAATGTCAGACAGCTTATAATGTCAAAAGTTGGTGACAGAAACCCTTTAAGTTTTACATACTTTTACCACTCACAGATATGTAATATTGGATCGTTTTCCTCAATAAATAAGTGACCAGATCCAATAGACCAAGTCCAAAAGACCAATATTTTTCATTTATTTGTTTGATTTGGTTTTCTTAATCTACTGTACTTTTAGTACTTTTGTGAAAATCTGACATAGTTTTAGCTCAAATGTATGTAGAAATATAAACAATTCTGAAGGGATCACAAATTTTAAAGCAATACTGTAGCTGTTAGTCACTATTAGCTGTACACGCAGAAGGTCTTAAAGAGTAACTAAACTTTTATATAAGTTGCTTTTAAACTCTTCTAAATAGCCCCCAAATAATTGTTGTAATATACTTTATTAATGAATTATGTTGTTTTGCAACTTAAAAGTTCATAATAGTACTGCATCTTAAATTCATCATTCCCGAAGAGCCTTGAGCTGAGAGAAGCACGGGCTCAAGCAGGAACCCACTCTGATCAGCTAAAACCTGGCAAACACATCGGTACAGGGCACAGGGTACCGATGTGCTGTGCCAGAATTAGCTTGGTGGGAGCGCAGGCAGGACAGAGATCGGTGATCCCTCCTGTGTAGAGTTCTCCAAAGCAGCAGAAATCTGTACGCACAGTGCTGACAAGCCAGTGCTGTACGGGAATGATGATTTTAATAAGCAGTACTATCATGAACTTTGGGTACATTTTTAAGTTGCAAAACAACATTTATTAACAAAGTATGTTACAAAAATGATTTGAGGGCTATTTAGAAGAGTTTAAAAGCAAGTTGTATAAAGGTTTAATTATTCTTTAAGTTCAGAAAGAAGACATATAAATATATAAATTACACGTTTTACTGAATCTTTTCCCACAAAACTACCGTATTTTTCGCTTTATAAGATGCACTTTTTCCCCAAAAAAAGTGTGGGGGAGAGGGAAATAGCAGTGCGTCTTATAAAGAGATAGTTGATTTTTTTTTTTCAGGGCTGGCACTGATATATCACCGGCCGCGCTGTGCAGCATAGCAGCCGGCGATACATCAGTTACAGTGCTGGGAGGGAGGAGGGGCTGGAGGCAAATCACAGCGGGGCCCGGTGCAGTCACTGTATTACAACGGGCCCCGCGCACAGAAGTCTGTTTGTATGTTAAGTCCTTTAATCCCGAATCAATCGCTATCCTTTTGATAAACTAGCCTATTCACCTGCATTAGTACTCACTATAAATGTAGCGTGCGATTCGGCCGGCGCGTGACGAGAGTCATTCACGCTCCTGCTTCAATAATGATATGGGAGGAGCATGACTGACTGAGTGACGTCAGTCACGCGCCGACCGGACCGCAACGCTGCATTCATAGTAAGTACTAATGCAGGTGATTAGGCTAGTTTATCAAAAGGATAGCGATTGATTCGGGATTAAAGAACTTTACATACAAACAGACATTTGTGGAACAAATATGGGGACATATTAATAAAGTAACCTAATGCTGTGACACATAGGGCCATGAGGGGGGACCAGCATAAGATGCTATATGTGTGTCATCCACACATATCGCATGCTGGCCCCCCTCATGGCCCTATGTGTCACAGCACACATCCCTCATAACAGTGCATCATCCACAGATCCCCCCCCCCCCATAACTGTGCATAATACACAGATTACCCCACTACATAAAAGTGTGTCATCCACAGATCCCCCACAACAGTGTCATCCACAGATCCCCCACAACAGTGTCATCCACAGAGCCCCATAACAGTGTCATCCACAGATCCCCTCCATAACAGTGTCATCCACAGATCCCCCATAACAGTGCATCATCCACAGAGCCCCATAACAGTGTCAACCACAGAGCCCCATAACAGTGTCATCCACAGATCCCCCATAACAGTGCGTCATCCACAGAGCCCCATAACAGTGTTAACCACAGAGCCCCATAACAGTGTCAACCACAGAGCCCCATAACAGTGTCAACCACAGAGCCCCATAACAGTGTCATCCATAGATCCCCCATAACAGTGCATCATCCACAGAGCCCCATAAAAGTGTCAACCACAGAGCCCCATAACAGTGTCATCCACAGATCCCCCATAACAGTGCGTCATCCACAGATCCCCTCCATAACAGTGTCATCCACAGATCCCCCATAACAGCGCATTATCCACAGAGCCCCATAACAGTGTCAACCACAGAGCCCCATAACAGTGTCATCCACAGATCCCCCATAACAGTGCATCATCCACAGAGCCCCATAACAGTGTCAACCACAGAGCCTCATAACAGTGTCAACCACAGAGCCCCATAACAGTGTCATCCACAGATCCCCCATAACAGTGCATCATCCACAGAGCCCCATAAAAGTGTCAACCGCAGAGCCCCATAACAGTGTCATCCACAGATCCCCCATAACAGTGCGTCATCCACAGATCCCCTCCATAACAGTGTCATCCACAGATCCCCCATAACAGCGCAT
Organism: Bufotes viridis; assembly: GCA_033119425.1. NCBI lineage: Eukaryota > Metazoa > Chordata > Amphibia > Anura > Bufonidae > Bufotes > Bufotes viridis. The sequence continues at coordinate 110,517,087 of CM065593.1, read as the reverse complement.
CATCCACAGAGCCCCATAACAGTGTCAACCACAGAGCCCCATAACAGTGTCATCCACAGATCCCCCATAACAGTGCATCATCCACAGAGCCCCATAACAGTGTCAACCACAGAGCCCCATAACAGTGTCAACCACAGAGCCCCATAACAGTGTCATCCACAGATCCCCCATAACAGTGCATCATCCACAGAGCCCCATAAAAGTGTCAACCGCAGACCCCCATAACATTGTCATCCACAGATCCTCCATAACAAAGTCATCCCCAGACCACCATTAGTTCAAAATCCACCAAAAGCACACCTTTTGGTTCAAAATATTTTTTTTCTTATTTTCCTCCTTAAAAACCTAGGTGCGTCTTATAAAGCGAAAAATACGGTGAAATATATTTCAATCTGCTGATCTTATCCTGCTCTCTAACATGCCTGTAGATTGCACTGCACAGATTGTGGTGACAGGTCCTCTTTAGGCCTTTATTTCAGATGGATACAGATGTATGCTGATCCATTTTTCTACCTTACTGATTGAATTCTAAATGCAAACAGTAAAGACAGAAAAAGCAACAGCTTTGAATGCTTGCAAAATATGTTATGTAACAGGCCTGTTTGTTGCCAATTTCTTCCGTGTTTCCATCCATATGCATACATTTTCTTGGAGGGTGAAATTTTTTGTAAGCATTTCATCAGGGTGATTGGAAGACATTTTAGAATGAGTCACTGAAACAAGACCTTAGCTTATGGTAGAGGAGATAAATATATGACAACATTGCCGATTTGACAGTGTATCACTTCCTAGCCTATGGTATATATTTTGCAGATGACCAAGCCGGACAAAAGTCAATCAACACTAACACAGAACTCTCCGGCGTGAGATCAGATATCTTAGCCATTCGTCAACAGCTACGTGAGATCACAGAAAAAAGTAGCAGAAACAAAGATGCCCTGGAGAAACTACAAGAAGCTGGTGGCCTTCTAGATGCAAAGCAAAGCCAGATGAAAAGTGCCTTAGACAATAACTCTCTGATGATTAATGGAGTCAATCAAACATTACAAGTATATAACAGTTATGTTTCTAGTTTACAGCAGGATACTAGCAGTCTACAGACAAATCTTCAAAGCCAAATGCAGTCAAGCAATATACTCACTATGAGTGTAAGTAACTTAAACTTGACGCAGACCCAGCAAAGGACAGTTATAAGCACTTTGCAGAGATCTGTGGATGATACCAGTCAAGCTATTCAACGTATCAAGAATGATTTTCAAAGCCTTCAACAAGCTGTTCTTCAAACTCGGAAGGATACAGACTGGCTGAAAGAGAGAGTCCAGAACCTACAAAACATTGCAACAAATAACTCCGCTCTTGTCAAGGCAAACAATGAGACTGTAGAAGAAATGAGCAACCAGCTCAACAATCTTGGTATTCAGATCGAAAATATTACTGTGACGGCACAATCCAATGAACAAAACTTAAAGGATCTTCAGGATTACCATAAAGAATATGAGAATAGGACAAATGCCAAATTCAACTATATGGAAGAGCGTTTCCAGAAATTTGAGGAAGATATAGTAGGTATTATTACCAATATTAGTTACACTGCTCATCATCTAAGGACGCTGACTAGTAATCTGAATGATGTAAGAACAACCTGCACCGATACACTGAGTAAACACACAGAAGATCTAATTCAGCTGAATAACTCTATCTCCAGTATTCAGCTAGACACATCTTCCCTCGGGACTCAACAGGATACAATGAGACAAAGACTAGATAACGAAGTAGCCAATTTATCAATTATTATGGAAGAAATGAAGTTGGTGGACTCAAAGCATGGACAACTAATAAAGAATTTCACAATTTTGCAAGGTAGGATCATATCTACTTTCTCTTCGACAAATGTTTTAATGTTTAGCTGCTCTAATTTCATAATTATTGGTTTGATTATTTCATAATTATTGGTTTGATTTATAAAAAGGACTTTTCCGTTAAAAAAAATGTAAAAACTTGATCCTCGCTATGATACAAGTGATCATCGTGTTGATAATCCTATAGTGTAAACGGCAAAGCACTAAAAATATCGAGAAGACCTACAGTGAGCAGCAGGTAAAGGAGTCATCATAAACTATGGTATAACACTTTCATATGTCCATCGTTAAAGTGGTTCTCTGGGAATTATTTAAAATGGCCACCAGCAACCTTTCCTACAATGTGAGCAGGACTGATTGCCTCTACTGGTAGATCTGCCTAGGGGGGAGGTGGCAGGGGCTCATTACACACTATGCTCAGGCACTGGCATACACTACATATTAGTGAATGTTCCTGTCAGGTTGCTCAGCCATGATGGCATATCATAGGCAGGATCATATTCTTACCTATTGTACAGCACTGTAGTGTAAAAGTTTACAACATTTTTCTCTACCAAAACCACCTTGATGGAACTCAACTTATTCTATAAGTGGGGCTCGTGAGGCATCAGTGGTATTCGTCATGTGACAGATCTGGCTACGTGTCCTGGTTATAAATTGAAACCATAATATAAATGTGAACAGAGTGTAAAAGGGTTTCCACCAAAATACAGTACCACATTTTAGTAAATCAGAAGCTAGAACAATTTACAATTTCATAATTATGCTTATTACAGATACCTACAAATGGGCATTGTTTTTATCAAAAGTGACAAAATGAAGTGCAGACCTATTAGTTTTCACCCTTGAATTAGTTTTCAATGACCAAACAAAACATATATAATTCAGTTATGTTTTAGGCCACATGTACACGACTGTACTTTTTTTTGCGGATTAGACCCATTCATTTCAATGGGGCTGCAAAACATGTGGACAGCACATCCGTATGTCCGTAAGTCCATCCCACAAGTAAGATAGAACCTGTCCTATCCTCCATTTTGCAGAAAAGAATAGGGAGCTCTACAGTAAGGATCTGAAATTGTGCATGAGACCTTACTAACGGTAACCTTTACTTTTGAGGGGGAAAAAATATTTTATTTTTAAAAAATGGGATCCCGACACAAGGACCATGATTTTCAATAGAGGACAAGTGCACCTAGAACTGACAGTCTTCCATGGGTACAGCCAATTATTCACTCCAACAGCGGTGGCTATGCTTGTACAGTTCTGTCTATTCATTTCACAATGAGGATGACTGGGTTCTCAGGAGAATGCGCAGTAGCTCATGGCCCAGCCCCCTCTCTGCTTCTCCATGCAGTTAAATGGGATGGCTCTGGCGCGTGTTCAGTAGAGTTTGAGCTTCCTAGTCTGCTTTACTGTATTTATCAGACAGCATCTGAGGCAAGCTAGCAGAGTCCTTATCACAGCATTCTTAAGGTACCCATACACATTAGTCTAAGGTCAATCAATCCAGACAATTTCAACTAAAACAATTGTCCGTCTTGTGGAATTTAACAGTGAACGATTGTTTTAGCCGACCAATGACAGGCCAGCATTGTCTGAAAAGTCTGAAGTTTTCATCCAATGGTTGGACAAAAGATCTTTCCTTGAAAGAATCTTCCCAGAAAGATCTTTAGTTCATTGCCCGGACCCAGTTTAATTGGACATATGTGAACATTCTGAACAACTGTAACAACTGATATGTGTATGGCTGTGTCTGTAAAACGATTTACGTTCACAAGATAATCCTTTGTTTAATGTTCAATCATCAACCAACTTCTATGTAATGTACATGGCCACTAGAGATGAGCGAATTTCATATTTTGAAATTCGTTCATACTTCGTTTACTGGTAAAAGGTGAATTGCGTTATAGATTCCGTTACCACGCACACTGTTATCTCAATGATTTCCATCCAGCACGGCTATAGTTACAGGGACAGGAGCCTAACACAGCCATTCTCAGATGTATTTCTTTCATTCCTTAGGGCTCATCACACACACAACCGTATTTTTCTGCAGTTTTTGCAGAAAACACACTGACTCAGTTCATATGGGGCTGTCTGTCACACATTTGTGTGTTTTGCGGAACCAAATCCATATTTGTAGATGAGAATTGCCGTTTCTATTGATGGGAGTGAAAAAAATGTAGAATGCACATGGAAGGCATCCATAATATGTGGATACGTTTTTAGTGGACCTAAATACAGACACAGCCATAAGCCCTAAAACTGAGGCCACCGTACAGAAGAGGAGAGCCTTCCACGCACAGAGCGAAGTGGACGTGAACCCCTGAATGGGTATACATTTCATGACGACCTTGGGAACATGTACCGAGAGCTCTGTAGGGATTCATGCTCGTGATGTGACTCATTGTCTTTGCCTCACCCACAAAATATGTACATCAGGGGAATGTAGAGTAGAACAGTTGTGAACGTTGGTGATGAAGATGGAAGATGAAAAAATAACCCTTTAAGTATAACATCTTTATATTTAATAGACATGTTTGCATCTGTGGATATATATGCTCCGTGGAGTGCATTTGAGACTATTGACATTAGAATGGCAATTCCAGTTTTTTCATTGTCCCTTACATACAGAAAATTTTACACAAAGACCATTGAGCCCTGCACGTCAGTAAATTAAGCCCTGTAGAGCATTATTAGGGATCTGACCATAACATTGTTTTGTTCTACTGTACATTTTCTTGCTAGGGTTCATTGTACATTGCTCCATAATACCAGCCTTACTCGTAGGGCCATTGGCATAGCCAGTGACTCGGTTGACCTGTTATATTGATTCTTTAGCTTGTTGCCACCAGGAAGAGACTAAGGAGTCTTCAGGCTAGAACTAGCCTATTAAGGGCTCTGTCCATCAGGCTGTTAGAATGAAAATTCTTAATCTGTTTTGCCCTCTTTCAAACAACTTAGAATCAGGATATTTTACATATATGATGGATTTTTATTTTTTTATTGGATTACATTATTATATTAATTATTGGTTAATCATTTTTAATGTATTTATATGTTGTGTCTTTTTAAATTGTATATGCTATACCATGGGTTTCAGAGAGATTTGAAATTTCGATCCTCTGTATGTTTCCTATGTACTGTGGTATTGACAATAAAGTTGACTTTGACTTGATGAATATATTTGAAAATTATCATTAAATACAGAAAGTTTTGTTTTCTTATTACAGGGCCACCTGGTCCTAGGGGACCGAAAGGCGAAAGAGGACCTCCTGGTCCCATGGGACCAATTGGACCAAAGGGACAGACTGGAGATAAAGGAGAACCAGGGTTGCCAGGACCTGCTGGTGAAAAGGGCCTACCTGGATCAATTGGGCCTTCAGGAGAAAAAGGATCTAGAGGTTCAAAGGGCCCGCAAGGAAATAAAGGACAAAGGGGTTCACCAGGAAGAAGTGGAGAACCAGGACCTAAAGGCGATCCAGGTTTACCAGGACCGCCTGGAATAAGTGGACCACCAGGGCCCCCTGGTCCTGCAGGCCCACAAGGAGTTAAAGGGATCATTGGTGAACCTGGCATTCCTGGTAGTAGAGGGGCACCAGGCCCACCAGGCAAACCGGGATTAACAGGTTTACCAGGACCTAGAGGACCACCTGGACCCCCAGGAGATGCTGCAAGATCACTATCATTACATGATGTTGCCACATCTGAACCTGACATTTTTATTTCAGTGCCAGGTAGGTGGAAAGCAATTGTAGACAAATAATTAAAGATCTACATGAACATTATTATATTACATTCTGTACTATCTAACAACATCAAGATGCCATTCAATATCCAGACTGTGCATTGTTCTCACAGAGAGCATGGAGTTTAGCCATATTTCAGGAGTTTTAGCCATGAGCCTGGGGTGTGTCTGTCAGCACAGTGTTGACAGTCTATTTCCTGCGTAGAAAGTCTACTTTGTCAGATACCTGTGGTCATGAATGTATATGACATACGGTATTATCTAAATCCAGTTTGACACTGGTTACTAGAGTAGTATCTATATGATGAGGCATCCTGTTTTCTGAAGACTGCATTCTGCTTTTTAGCATAGATTGTGACAGAATAAGCAGAGTCATGTGGACTGGAGGAACCTCCAGTGAATAGTACCCTGAAAACTTCAGTGCTACAAAGCAGCACTCTTTTCATGAGAAGATGCATTTGAAGCTCAGCCGGTACTAAGCTTACTTTCTGTATACTGCAGAAAGTAACCTTAGTGTTCACAGGCTACCTGCACCTCTCCTGTCAGATTTGTCCTTGTGGACGTGGAGTCAGCAAAGAGAGGAAGTGGCTTATTGTGCATAAAAAATCCTGACTACCAGCCATGCATTATTATGCATATCATTAAACTGTATCCCCTATAACCCTGTGTACCTCGCCCTTCCCATCCTCCTTATGCAATTGCTGCTTACCTGCTCCCTCTACCACATAAAATATAAGCGCCCTACTCCACCCATACTCGTCCTGCCCAAAGATCATGCTTTGCTCAGGTAAGTATGAATATGTGTATATACAAGTGTTTTGCGTTTGTTTATATGAATGTACATATAGGGGGTGATATATGGATGTCCATATGTTTACTTATATGTGTCTTTACCGTGTATGTGTTTGTATAAGGATCATATGTGTGTATGTATGTGTGTATGGATACATATGATCTATTGATCGTACTACTATTTGGTCTCAATTTTACTTGAGACCTTTACATGTCAGTGTTATTTTATATCCCCTCCCCCTCCACTTCATATAATAGTACATTTGGGGCTTTAGGTAATTGGTGCACCTTGATGAATTCTTTTATCAAGGTGCTTGTACATGCCCTGCTATTGAGCCAATATGATCATCAGGATCATAGAAAACTCTGATACAGGCAGTTTAACTCTTTCAGTGCATTGCAATTGTGAGCCTGCAACATGACACAAAACACAATTTATTAAAAAAAACACATATATCCTAACATAAAAGCCAAATATTTGGTACCCCTACTATCAACAAAACAGTATACACCACTTATTCTAAAAATAAAGCCTGAAAAATTAGAAAAAAAAACATGTTACAACAGTTGTTTTTCTTGCCCACCCCCAAATTATAATAATAAACATTATATGTTAACAAATACCATATGTAACCCCAAAATGGTCCATGTTGAACTACAACTGGACTAGTAAAAAACAATACCCTATATTGCTGAATAATTATTGCAAAAATAAAATAATTATTTATTAGTTCTGGATTGCTCTGCCAATTAGAAATGGATGCAAGTCATATAAAGGTTAGATATAGTGTTATTCCTCATGACAGCTTATTCTGAAAAGTCACCTGAAAGTGTGGATATGCTTTAAAGTGAACCTGTCAATAAGCTGCCCTTACTAAGGACTGCATAGTGTAGTGATAGATCCACTACTGATAAGGGACAGTCACCCCGAAACAGCTGTCTGCAGATGAGATGCTGACTTATTTACTATCCAAGTCATGTCTCAAGGCCTATTTGAAGGGTCGGACATTTACTTATGAGATAGCTGCCTTACATCTGGAGGCATTAGAGGCAGAGCTTGTTAAGAGCTCATTTGCATCTTTTTCTTCCCAGAATTCCAGAGGATCATGTATGGCCTATATGTCTCCTTACTCCGTTTAAGGCACTTTCTCCCCAAGGAGACACAGTACCCCCCAACTCCTTTCACAGCATTCATTACTTTTATGGTTCAATCTCTTTTTATTGAAGTAGTGACAAAATAAAGTCGTACAAACATCTGTGTGCTTTTGATATTGAGAATATGAGACATGTCTAAAAAAAAAAAGTTATTCAGAATAAGTGTACAATGATCTAGTAAAGCATTCTCCTGACGTACAGATAGATCGAAGGCAATTCTAGATCATGTATCGAGAGACTAACAGATTAAACTTACAGACTCATACGAGCAGGGGAGACAAGACGTGAACATGAGGTTAGGTGGGATAGGGGGTGAGATAAAGGAGCCTAGTGAGTATTTATTTTACTATTTGAGTAGTATTTTGTGTAATATGCCATTAGCCAACCAACCCGAAAATTGTGAAGAGTTGCGAAATTGGAACCATGGTTCCCAAACCTTTGTGTAGGCAGATACTGTGTCCTTCATATCTGCTCCCAACTCTTTTATACAAGCGAGGTTGTCTAGAGCTGCCACCCAGACGATTCTCTGAAGATTCTCAGTCGATCTCATCTGTGTGGTATTATTTGCCTCATTGCCAATATAAAGAATCTGAGGGTGCCTTTCATGATCTGTTGTATCTGTCCCAGGTAAACTGATAATAGAGCATTCAGTACTTTTAGAGAACTGACCTGCTAAAGTGCTGGCGCATGCTGGCAACTGAAAGACCAAGTCTGCATGCTGTATGCTGTCAATTGAACTATTTTTATTAATGTGTAGGGACAGTCATGTTAAAAATGTTTGTAATGTACATTTATTAGGGAAATATGTGTAATTGTATTTAAGAAAAAACTGCCTTAACAAACCTCAAATTCGGTGTTACTAAGGAGAATCCATCTTCAGTGTGCTACTGAATGCTGAAGACAGCTAGCTGAAAGATGCAGAGGCAGGCTTCTCAGCCTGCCTCTGCTCATCCTTCCCTGTCACTTCGTCACAGTCTATTTTGCTAATGCCTTTACTATGATTTTCCTTGTATTAATTTTCCCTGCCTATTTAATCTGCTGCCAGTGCTGATCACTGGTAGCCTTGTTCCACTCTTTCTTTCAAGCACATCCCTGGTTATTCAGTAAGCACTAAGTGGCCTGAATGTGTCCATACAATCATTTTTAAGTGAAAAAAGCTGAAATCGATTACACAGAGCACAGTCTATAAATTACTTTACATGTTGTCTTCCTTTTAGGGTGTCCAAATGAATGGCGGAATTTTACTGACAAATGTTACTATTTTTCAAGTGGAAAAGATATTTATAACGATGCTAAGATTTTCTGTGAAGAAAAAGAAGCTAAGTTAGTTTTCATAGAAAGCAAAGAAGAACAGGTACGTGTTGATGTTGTATAGAAAGTATGAGGAATATTCTACGAATCCAGTAGGAAGAGCACAGTGACACAACTGGAAAATATTGATACTAATTCTACAGGATGTAAACTAATTTATAAAACGTTATAGAGGATGAGAACCTACACTGACTAAGTTATAAGGGTCTACCCAAAAACAATATACATCAGGATTCCATATTAAAGGGGAATAACGGATATATCTCTGGTCCTAGGCAAGTTAAAAACTAACTTTTATTAGTATCCGTCTAAAGATTCCAAACAACCCATCCTCTTTACCCTTCTTTCCTCAACTGTCCCTAGGGCATACTGCCCTGTTCCCCCCATCCCCTCTCTCTTTTCTTTTTACTTTTTTTTTTCTCCTTTTGGAAAAAAAACACTAGAGTCATAGGGTTGACGTATTATCACAGGAATCTTAGTTTTATCAATTCGATATGGGACTTTTACTGTTGATATTGTACTAGGCAAAAATGTTGTGAAGTATATATATTAATGTATATATTATTTTTATTATGTCAACCTTGAATAAAAACATTTAGACATCAAAGATTGCAAACATATAGGCAGGTACACACACATCAGTATCTAAATAAGACCTAAAAACACCCTAACATCTTCTGGATATGCCCTGCCTAATCAGAGCACCCACCCAGGCAAAGGGGGAATCTCACCACTATTCTGTCCCTTTTGAACCCTGTTAAGACCATGGGATAGAAAGATAAAGTGAAGGGGTGATGTACTAGCCTACTAGTCTTCTGTGCTGTCCATAGCTATCCTGTCCATTAGATGGCCGTTGATGATGGAGGGTCATGTGACCAGACATATCACTCAGCCTCCTCCAGTCATATACACTGCACCTGCTCTAAACTCTCAAGATGGCAAATAAAGATGGCAGGTGCAGTGCATTTGAATGGAGTCACGTGGCCCTCCATCAGCAGCCATTTTATGGACAAGACCTCTGTGTGGCCAGCACAAAAGACTTGGCAAATAAGGGGACATACATTATAAAATATAGAAAATGGTGCAGATAATCAACAACGTTTATATTAGTAAGTGCCATATAGTCATGTACAAACACATTGATCAACAGTAACCAGAAAGTGGCCAACTACTTGTCTGTACAGTCCAATAAGGAATCTGAAAAGCAGTGGAGATATCACAACATCAGACCACCATTGTTCTGAAAATGTGTACAATAGAGTTGAGCGAATAGATTCAAATTGATGTATCTCATCAGCAGGACTTCTTTACCTGTGGTGGTCGACATTGTCCCAGCAGGTGAAGAAGTGTCCACCTGTTGCTAAATTGACAAGGCCATACTTTTAGCTCGACCCTGACAATTTGCTGCCTGCATTGATGCTCTAATTAGCCAAGCAAGAAGCTCTTCTTCGACTTTGGAGCAGCGACTGTGCATGTGCCACTATCCGGACAGCCCATCACAGGTGAAAAAGTCCTGCTTATGAGACAAATCGATTAGTTACAAATTACAATGGATTCGCTGATCTCTAGTGTATACCCAAACATATACAAAGTAAAAAAGTAAAAAACATAAAAGTATCAGTTGACCCTTTTCACGAAAGATTAGACAGACAGACTGATCCAGGTAATAAATGCATATTATAGGACTGTTCCCTAATATACAAGTATAGGTTGACTTAGGCCTCATGCACATGGCCCTTGCCCTGCAGTTGCCCGTATTGCGGACCTGCTGTTTGTGCACCTCATCACGGATGCAGACCCATTCACTTGAACATGTTATATTTTTTGGCGTAGCGGAACGATCATAAACCCACTCAAGTTGAATGGGTCTGGATCCATCTGCGGCAACTGCACAGATGGTGCCCGTGCATTGGGGACCTCAAATTGCAGTCACCAATGGATGGGCAGGCTGGGCAAAGGCCATGTGCATAAGGCCTAAAGGTGAGTCTACTCTTTATGAGAAGCTATTTATTATCTATTTTAGGCCACCTTTACTTGACCATAATAGGAATAAACCAAAATCTGGCGTTGGTATGACACCAAAAATATCCGGGATCCCACATACACATATACACCAATTTGCCACACCGGAAATTGAAATAATTACTTTATTAGTATTTTTATAAAACAATTCATATTAAAATGTTATATAGTCTTAATTAACATGATTGGTGGTACAGATGACAGCTAGAAACCTTTACACAGGGGTATATGTACATAGGTATAGAGATGATAATATCACATTTACCACTGACAATCTGTGCGCACATGTAATTACAAAATCCCCTATGGTATGGGGCCACAGATGTACTAATAGCTCAAAAAAATATATAATAATAAATAGTATATCAGTGCATAACAGAAAAAATGCCAATAAAGTGCTGGTATTTGTACAATCAAGAATCATATGTATCCATGTACCTGAGTGCGCCCAGAATATCAGTGTCTCCCCCTATTATTGACCATAATAGGGCAGCATTCTTACTATCACCCTTGCACCCAAACCTACCCCCACGACAACAGTTTTCAGATGCACAGCATGCTTCATTATTTTGCATAAATGTTGTGGATTTCACCCTTTGGCGAGAAAAATCTGCAGAAAAAGATGTATGTAATACACGCAAATAATGCTGCGGCTCTGCAGCAATAAGGTGGAGAATATCCACATCTGAATGCACCCGTACAGTGTGTAAAACCGGCCTTATAGAATGTGTTTACATAAATGTGGTTGTCAAAGTGTACGATGAGAGATCTCATGATCCCAAATCCATTTGTAACCATTCACAATATGATCTTGTGATATTGAATACATGAATTTAGGGGTTAAGATAATATACTGATCACTTGTGTGTTTTACCTTGATAGCAATTCATTAGGAAGCAAACAAGTGGAAAAGGCAACTTTTGGATTGGGCTTACTGATGTGGAAGAGGAGAACGTATGGAAGTGGCTAGATGGCACCATGCCAACATTCACGTATGTAAAATAATAGCAAAGATATGCTTCAAACCTGTATGAATGATGGCAATATCAGTATGATGTCAAGCTCATTGTATTGGAGGGGTAATAGAGAATCACACAGTATGACAATTTATTTCTAAGAACGCTAGAACCAGCCCTGTACCTCACATGGATCCAGAGGTCTGCTAGAGGCTGGCAGCTCAGGAGATGTGTCCTTTCTCAGGGATGTGTCCTTCTGCTGCAGCTCTATCCCTGTTAGGCCTCTTTCACATGTCTGTGATGACATCTGTGAAAAAATGGTCAGTGGTAAAACTGTTTGTGAAGAATCCATGTTTGGTCCATGTGTCCATTTTTTGCCTCTGTGCATCATCTGTTTTACATGGACACAGGACTGATTTTAGACAATATGTTGCCCCGGTCAAAGTTTGAAGTGGGGCCCAAATTAAATATTATAACATGCTGACGTTTAGTCAGTTCAAATGGCAGTACACCAAAGTAACTGCGAAAGTCTTAAAAGATCAGGGGCAAAAGCCTCAATCGTACCTGACCCTGCCCCCCCCCATACATACATACAACCACCACCACCAAAAAAAAAAAAGGAAAATAAGGGTTGAAATTTATCCAAACAGGTGTAAAAGAAAACTGGCCTAGTTTCCAAAGCCACCAATCAGCCTATCATTTTTCAGAGCACCTTTGAAAATGAAAGATGGAGTCTGATTTCCCTATAAATTTATATACACATATATATAGTTCTCAAATAATACCACTATACAAGGACTAAATATTACCACTGTACAGTGATTAAATAAAAAATAACGCACTGTACAAAGGACAATATTACCACTTGTATTATAATGTCTCCTGTAGTGCCATTATGTGTAATGTTCCTCTTCATAGTGCCAGTATATATAATGCTCTCCCTCTGTAGTGCCAGTATATATAATGCCCCTCCATTCCCTCCCCTGTAGTGCCACTACCTACATACCCTGTTGTGCCAGTATATATATATATATATATATATAAATATATTGCCCCTTTCTTCCCGTCCCCTGTAGTGCCAGTATGTATAATTCTCCCCCATCCCTCCCCCCGTGGTGCCAGGATATAAATGCTCCTCCATGCCCCCCATAGTGCCAGTATATATATTGCTCCTCCATCCCTCCCCAATAGTAACAGTATATATAATGCTGCTCGGTTCCTCCCATCCCTCCTGGTAGATGCCAGTAAATATATTGCTCCTCTGGTCCTACGCTTGTAGTGCCGATGTATGTATGTATACATGTATATATACCTGACTCCCGTTCCACACCGCCGTCTGCGAGGCCTGTTGCCTGAGTTGTAGTGTCCCAGCGCAGGCAGTCCTGATGACATCACAGCAACCTCTTGCGTTTGTCTCAGTCGATGTGATGACAATGTCACAAATGCCTGTGTCAGGATGCAGGCATTCATGACCACATCATCGTGCCGCCTGAGGCCCTGCTCATAGTGGCCTGCAGCCTATGAGCCTGAGTTGCGGTGTCCCAGAGCCTCAGTAGGTTGCAGTGAGTTGCAGTGTCCCAGCACCTCAGTAGGTTGTGATGATGTCATTGCAACATACTGTGCCATTTTAATGCCTCATAGGCTTCAGGCCTAGGAGGGACAGCAGGCTCCCATGCCCCACAGTTATTTGCCGGCAAGATGTGGCCTGAGGGAGGCCACGGGAAAGGATGGGTCCACCGGGCAATTTTTACTTTATTAACTACTACTAATCGTATCTGTTTTTTGTCCCTGAGGGACTGAAAGAAGACTCAGTAAAACCTGTAATTTATACATTTATATCTTAGCTTTTTTAACTTCCTGTGGACAACAATCATACAGAAAGTGTTATCTGTGACTGATAGCAATGTGTGTATAAATGTGTATAAGATAGCTGTCAGTCACCGATAACACCTCCCTCTTGTACTGATAGCTCTTTACATGAGGTAGAAAAGGCTGAGATATAAATGTATAAATTACAGGTTTTACTGAATCTTTTCCCACAAAACCATATATCATTCTGCTCAGTTCCTCCTGCTCCATAACATGCTACCTGCAGATTTACATTGCATTTTGTGGTGAAACACAGGTTCTCTTTAAACCTGTTGTCATTTATCGCTCGTACTATATACTAAAATACTACACGATGAAATACTATGTTGCATTGTATGGTGATTGTACCGGCATTCTATTATGCCCTGCCTTGGCTGCCATAATAACCAATTGGCACCCTGTGATTGTGTGATTGTCGAGTGGGTGCAGATCTCTGGACAGAAGGGGCTAAAAGTGATCACTGTGTTATGAGGGGTTAAATGGCCAGGGTCATTGTTATCTTCAATCCCATTTGCTGCAGGCAATTGTCAACTATGTAGTGTAACTGCCACCCACTGGATATGGAGCAGACTCAGCTCCTGAGCCCACACCATATGCCTGTTCTGGGATTATGATGGTATAGTAGTATATCATATAGTAGTATATCATATAGTATATAATAACCCAAAGCAGGCAACCCCCTTTCAGCTAAGCTTCTTTTCTTTCCAAGTTGATATACCGCAGCTCAGACTGGATGTCATGTCTACTGCTGGTAAGAAAACTTATATATACTTCTGCTTCATCAGAGCTTCATTAATGCATCTATCATTATGTAAATTACAGAAACTGGAAGGTTGGTCAACCTGACAACTGGACCCCGGACATGGGACCTGGAGAAGACTGTGCAGGAATAATATATTCAGGATTGTGGAATGATTTCCATTGTGACGATTTGAATAACTTTATTTGCGAAAAAGATATGGACAAAGGTAAAATGATGTATCTTAAGATGGCATAGATTAAGATATTATTTTTTTATAAAATGCTCCTATTGAGACAAGCTATAGTTTCTTGCATATGTAAATCTTACAATGTGATTACTGTGGTGAGCTTGCAATTTAAAGGGGTTGGGCCACCATAATAACCTATCTTTAGGGTTGGGCAGACCTGTGGATGTTCGGGTTCGCTGGGTTCGGCCGAACTTCGGGTCAGAGTTCGGGTTTGGGATCCGAACTTGACCCGAACTCGAACCCCATTGAAGTCAATGGGGACCCGAACTTTGGTGCACTAAAATGGCTATAAAATAGTCATAGTGAGGGCTAGAGGGCTGCAAAAGGAAACAAAATGGGGGTAAGAGCAGGACAATTACCCTGCAAACAAATTTGAATAGGGAAATAACGTAACACAACATAGAATATACATTTTTTTAAAAATAATGATCTTGAACTAGAAGGCGGAGGTCAAAGTGGAGTAGGAGGTTGAGGAGGCGGTGGACGTGACGATGGAGGTGGTAGCCACCACCGTTTTTCTTGTTTTTTTATTTATTTATTTTTATAAATTTGGGAAGACCCCAAAACATTGGGAACTAGAAAAGAGAATGCAAAGAGAAGTGCGCTGGAGTCTAACAATGGCTGGGTGCAGCCGATAAACTTGGCAGCACAAGTTACGGACAAGTCCTGTGGGATCCATGCCTTGTTAATTTTAATGAATGTGAGCTTGTCAAGGTTGGCTGTGGACACGCGGCTGCACTTGTCTGTGATCATCCTGCCCACCGTGATAAACACACGTTCAGACAATACACTGGCCGCAGGGCAGGCCAGCAGCTCCAGGGCGTAAAGGGCAAGCTCAGGCCATGTGCCCAGTTTGGAGACCCAGAAGTTCAATGGGGCAGACCCATCAGTCAGTACGTGTAGGCATGTGCACACGTACTGTTACACCATGTTGCTGAAATGCTGCCTCCTGCTAAGACGTTCCGTATCAGCTGGTGTTGCTGGTTGTTGAGGCGTGCTGACAAAGCTTTTACACATTTCAGCCATGCTAACCCTCCCTTCTGAGGTGCTGGCGGTGCCCCAGCTGTGTTGGCGACGTCTTCCTCCTCCTCTGCCTTCGCCTTGTGCTTCCACTGAGCCCCGCTGTCAGGTGAGAATGCCATCAGCAGCGCGTCTACCAGCATACGCTTGTACTCGAGCATCTTCCGATCACACTCCAGTGACGGAATTAAGGACGTCACATTGTCCTTGTAGCGGGGATCCAGCAGGATGGCCACTCCAGTAATCAGCACTGGTTAGAATGTGGGCAACTCGGCGGTCGTTGTGCAGGCACTGCAGCATGTAGTCACTCATGTGTGCAAGGCTGCCCAGAGGTAACGATAAGCTCTCCTCTGTGGGAGGTGTATTGTCTGTGTCCTCTGTATCCCCGCAGCCACGCTCCAGTGATGGCCATGAACTGCTTTGATTGCCTTCCTGCTGTGAACACGGTTCCTCCTCATCATCATCATCCTCATCCTCCAGAACTGTGTCCTGGCTAGACTGTTCTATACCTGGCCTCTGTTGCAGGTGCAGGAACACACCCTCCGAGCCACTTGTGAATGACTGGCCTGATAACTGTGGAAATGACCCCTCTTCCTCCTTCTCTTCTTCCTGTGCCACATCCTCTTCCATCATCACTCGAAGCATTTTTTCAAGGAGACATAGAAGTGGGATAGTAACGCTGAGGATGGCGTCATCGGCACTGGCCATGTTCGTGGAGTACTCGAAACAGTGCAACACAGCACACACGTCCAGCATGGAGGACCACTCGTTGGTGGTGAAGTGGTGCTGTTCAGCAGAGTGACTCACCTGTGCATGCTGCAGCTGAAACTCCACTATCACCTCTCCAGCATTTGCAAGGTGAAGTTCCACCTTGTGGGTACGTCTCATATGAGGCGGTGAGTGGGGAGGCCGAAGTTACGCCGAAGCGCAGACAGGCGAGCAGCAGCAGAATGAGAACGCTGAAAGCGCGCAGAGACGGCCCACACATTATGGAGCAGCTCTGACATATCGGGGTAATTTTTAAGGAACCTCTGAACCACCAAATTCAGCACATGGGCCAGGCAAGGGTTGTGCCTCAAACCGGCTAGGCCCAGAGCTGCTACGAGATCTCGCCCGTTAACGCACACCACCAGGCCGGGCTTGAGGCTCACTTGCACCAACCACTCATCGGTCTGTTGTTCCATGCCTGTCCACAGCTCCTGCGCGGTGTGAGGTTTTTCCCCCAAACAGATGAGTTTCAAAACAGTCTGCTGTCCTTTCCCCCTGACTGTGCTGAAGTTGGTGGTGCAGGTGTTACTCTGACCGGATGAGGAGGCGGTAGAGGAGGAAGCAGTGGAGGCAACAGGAGGCAACAAGAAATGTCCTGCAATCCTCTGTGGAGGAAGGACATGCACCAAACTGCTATCCGCCTTAGGCCCCGCCGCCACTGCATTTACCCAGTGTGCAGTTAGGGAGATATAATGTCCCTGGCTGTGCTTACTGGTCCACGTATCAGAGGTTATGTGGACCTTGCCACAGATGGCGTAGTGCACACCTGATTTTGTCTGCCACTTGATTGTGCAGGGCAGGGATGGCTCGCCTGGAAAAGTAGGGGCTGCTGGGAACCATGTACTGTGGGACAGCCACCGCCATAAGGTTTTTAAAAGTGTCCGTCTCCACCAGACGGAATGACAGCATTTCAAAAGCCAGGAATTTTAAAATGCTGGCATTCAGGGCCAGGGATGGCTGGTCGGTGGGGGGGGGGGGTACTTCCTCTTTCTCTCCAGTGTTTGAGGGATGGAAAGCTGAACGCTTCCATGGGACAGTGTGGACATGCTGGGTGACAGTGGTGGAGGGGGTGGTGTTGCTGTCACATCCTCTGTTTGCGGGGTGGCAGGTGCCAGTGTCACTCCAGAGGGGGAGGAAGAAGCCGAGACTGCAGCAGAAGAGGAAGCAGGAGGAGCCTGAGATCTTTCATGGTTTTTGAGGTGTGCACTCCACTGCAGCTCGTGCTTTGCAATTAGATGCTTGGTCATGCAGGTGGTGCTCAGGTTTGGAACATTTATGCCTCGCTTCAGGCTCTATTTGCACTAGTGAGTGAAAACCACTCGTGTCTTGTCATCAGTACATTGTCTGAAGAACTGCCACGTCCAGGGAACCCATTGGAGCTGGCTTTGGTGTGCTAAGTCCCTGGGTGTGGTGGGCAGTAGCAGGCAAACTGGCTAGGAGACGGTCACTCTGCTTTTGCACCCTGCTCCCTCTTTGCACACGTCACTCGCATGACCTTGATTCCATGTGGGGTCTCGGACCTCATCATCCTCCACATCATCTTCCACTGACTCCTTACCCCTGCCCTCCTTGCCAGTCTGCACACTGCAGAAAGCCGCAGCAGTTGGCACCTGTGTTTAGTCATCATCAGAGACGTGCTGCGGTGGTCCTCCCATGTCCACATCCTGAAACATAAGTGGTTGGGCATCAGTGCACTCAATCACTTCCACTTCTGAGGGCCAGGTGGATGGCTGATGGAAACCCTGCCAGCAGAGTCATCAAAAAGAGACTGCTGCATGATTTGGGGCTCAGACTGCTTGCCTGATTTGCAAGGGGGTGAGGTGAAAGACAGATGCCCATGGGCTGCAGGTGCCAATTCTGCGCTTTCAGCAGGGGACCAAGTAAGAGACAATGTGAAGGAACTGGAGGCACTGTCAGCAACCCAATCTACTACCGCCTTTACTTGTTCTGGCCTCACCATTTGTACACCAGTATTCGGGCCTACAAAATAACTCTGAACGTTCTGTCGCCAACGTGCACCTGAGGAAAGTGTTTAATTTGGGCGTGTAGCTGGCACAGATCAACCACGTCCACGTCCTCTCCCTGCAACAGGAGCTCCACCAACACCAGCAGCACCACGACCAGGGCTACATCCCTTATTTGATGCTCTCCTAATTCTTTGAGGTCACCCACCGAACTAACAGATGGATTAACTAGATTTATTTCCGTGTCACGTATGCATTGCAGGTGTACCTCACAAAAACAATTGGTATATGTCACCCACAGATGTAACAGATGGATTAACTAGATTTATTTCCCCGTCACATATGCAGTGCAGGTGTTCACCACACAAACAATTAGTATATGTCACCCACAGATGTAACAGATGGATTAAATAGATTTATTTCCCTGTCACATATGCAGTGCAGGTGTACCTCACACAAAGAATTATTATATGTTGCCCACCGATGTAACAGATGGATTGACTAGATTTATTTCCGTGTCACGTATGCAGTGCAGGTGTACCCCACACAAACAATTGACATATGTCACCCCCTGAACTAACAGATGGATTAACTAGATTTATTTCCGTGTCACATATGCAGTGCAGGTGTACCCCACACAAACAATTGACATATGTCACCCACCGAACTAACAGATGGATTAACTAGATTTATTTCCGTGTCACGTATGCAGTGCAGGTGTACCTCACAAAAACAATTGGTATATGTCACCCACAGATGTAAAAGATGGATTAACTAGATTTATTTCCCTGTCACGTATGCAGTTGCGGCGTACCCCACACAAACAATTGACATATGTCACCCACCGAACGAACAGATGGATTAACTAGATTTATTTCCCTGTCACGTATGCAGTGCAGGTGTACCCCACACAAACAATTGACATATGTCACCTACCGAACTAACAGATGGATTAACTAGATTTATTTCCCTGTCACGTATGCAGTGCAGGTGTACCCCACACAAACAATTGACATATGTCACCTACCGAACTAACAGATGGATTAACTAGATTTATTTCCCTGTCACGTATGCAGTGCAGGTGTACCTCACAAAAACAATTGGTATACTGTATGTCACCCACAGATGTAACAGATGGATTAACTAGATTTATTTCCCTGTCACGTATGCAGTTGCGGTGTACCCCACACAAACAATTGACATATGTCACCCACCGAACTAACAGATGGATTAACTAGATTTATTTCCCTGTCACGTATGCAGTGCAGGTGTACCCCACACAAACAATTGACATATGTCACCCACCGAACGAACAGATGGATTAACTAGATTTATTTCCCTGTCACGTAAGCAGTGCAGGTGTACCCCACACAAACAATTGACATATGTCACCTACCGAACGAACAGATGGATTAACTAGATTTATTTCCCTGTCACGTATGCAGTGCAGGTGTACCCCACACAAACAATTGACATATGTCACCCATTGAACTAACAGATGGATTAACTAGATTTATTTCCCTGTCACGTATGCAGTGCAGGTGTACCCCACACAAACAATTGACATACGTCACCTACCGAACTAACAGATGGATTAACTAGATTTATTTCCGTGTCACGTATGCAGTGCAGGTGTACCCCACACAAACAATTGACATATGTCACCTACCGAACTAACAGATGGATTAACTAGATTTATTTCCGTGTCACGTATGCAGTGCAGGGGCACCCCACACAAACAATTGGTATATGTCACCACCGATGTAACAGATGGATTACCTAGATTTATTTCCCCGTCACGTATGCAGTGCAGGTGTACCCCACACCAAAATATTATATTTTTGTGTCAGGGGTGCCAAAATGGTGTATTGCACCCACAAAAAAATCACTATAGGTCACCACAGTATAAATAGCCAGATCAGATTCCTAACACTTTCCCTCACTTCAGCTGCCTGCTTCCTGTCCCTGCAATACTCAGTGCTAGTGGGCGGTGCTACACGTGATCCAGCTTTTATTGAGGCTGGGTCACATGATGCATGGGCTAATCAAGTGATGGCTTCTAAGTGCCCACAGCTTAAAAGCTTATTGATTGGCTGCCCTTCAGAATTTCAACAAGCTTTATTAAATGCCCGAACACCGAACTCGAACCCAAACTTTTCCAGCAAGGTTCGGGTCCGGGTACCCGAACTCGCAAAGTTCGGTATGGACTCGAACTTTACAGTTCAGGTTCGCTTAACACTACCTATCATGTGTCCACAGGATTGGTAATAAGTGTATGATCCATGAACGACCAACAGGTCGGGCCTTACCGATAACAAAAATGGGAGAACCGAGGCCCCTATGTGAACAGAGCAGCAATCAAGCATGCATGGTGCCACTCAATTCAACTCTATGAGACTGCCAAAAAGATACTGAGTACAGACACTTTTCACCTAACCTGATAAGCTGTTATGGTGGTCCAACCCCTTTAACCCTAAAGTTAGCTATCAGATTAAAGTAGGTTAATGTTTGAACAACTATTGAACAAATGATCATCTGGTGAACAATCATTCCTCTGATGTAGCCATACACATTTTAGTCCATATTAGCCGTTACAGCCATTCAAACTGGCCATGCATGTTCAATGACATTGAGCAGGAGGATAAACAATGTCTCTGGAAACAGCCTGTGGATGTGCTATGAATGTTCTTTAGGAAAATTCTCTTTTGCAGATTAGCAACTATGGGACAAAAATCTTAAACAGAGCCAACTTCTTTCCAGAAGAGGACATGCTGTCATTAGTCAGCTAATACAATTGTTTGTAAATTTTCAAATGATTGTTTTCATTAAATTCATCCATTTTAATCAACTTTAGACCAACGTGTATGGCCACCCTTACATTGTTAATAGACCTTGTTAAAGTGCTTCTCTGGTAATGTGTTGAAATGGTTGAGTGTGAGCAGGACTGGTTGCCTCCACTTGTACAGCTGCCTAGGGGAGTAAGGGGGCAGGGCCACACTACACTCTGACACTTGCATATACTACACATCAGTGCGCGTTCCTGTCAGGATGCCTAGCCATGATGGCTGGCAGGATCACATCATTACCATCTATTACAGTGCAGTGTGTAGTAAAGCCTCACGCCCTCACTCCCCCTAGGCAGCTCTGCAGGTGGTTGCAACTAGTCCTGCTCACATTCTAGGATAGGTTACTGGTGGCCATTTTAAATCAATCCTGGAGAACCCCTTTAAGGAACATTCAAAAATACCTGCTAGATAAATAGTACTGTAATGTAAATTGTGGTTCCAAAATTTAAAAAAATGAATACTAACAAATACTAGTCTAAATTTTAAGTATTTGAACCATTTTTGCAACCTACGAATAAAAAATATAATCTACGGTTGCCTTTTGTTTCAAAAGGAAGATCCCAGGTACTAAGCAGTTGCCTCTGCAAATCCTATTTAAAGAATTGCCCCAACAATTTCAAGTGAAACTTTTTTGTCTACTTTAAGCACACCTCTTGTTATTCTCCACAATAGTGCTTGTCGAGTTACCAAGTGCGGGGGGTGGGGGTAGTTCCCTCAAGCACATTTAGCATGGCTCTTTTTCAGAGCCAGATTGTAAGGAGGGCAAAGGGGCAATAGGCTAGGGGCCTCTATCACCTATGGAACTTCAGCACCGAGTTTTATCCATTCTTTTCCCAAGTCTTCGATCAAACTTGATAGTTTAAAATATGGATACCTCCAACACTATAAACATTTCACGGGTAATGGGGAGGGGATAACACCAGATAACACACAGAAGGAATAGACCGGAGTCTAGGCCTGAAAGCTAAGGGAGAGGGATGGTGACCTCCTACGAATCCCTAGACCTCTCCCTGACTCCTGCCAGTATGAGTAGACCTAGAAGGTGGAAATACTCATACACCGGAACCTTAGCCCTGGAGACCCTGGAAGGCCCTAGGAGTGGTGGCAGGGAATTAGACTACTGGTTCCTCCCCAGGTGAAGGAACCCGTGTCTCCTTGAGGCCTAGACAACAACACACACAAGCGAACAACAAAATGCACTTAGCTTAAAGAAGAATGGAGGAGCAGGAGATCCAAAGGAACAACACACCAGCTCAACCAACTCCAGCATAAAATATCAACCACATGGTAAGCAGTGTAAGTCAGAACTAAATAGAGCCTCAGTAATGACCCAAAAGCTGCACCTGACAAGAGGTGTGGTCATTACCAAACAACAACACTGCAAGATTAAAACAGAGAGACTGTCAGATACCCTCACATGCCGCCAGTCTCTCAGATCTTCCCACCTCTGTCATGGAAGAAACGTGACAAAAGGTTTTCATATGTGGTCGAAGAGGAACTTATGCAGCTTTTACTAATATTTATTAAGAATCAAAACTTTGTTCTCCTTCCTGCCCTGCTCACTAGCAGAAAAACAATAGAGATTATCGCCCCAGTCAACAAAGTATCAGGCATGTCAAAATCCAACATGCCGGACCCTGTTCCCCAGAGACAGTGGTGCCACCATCATGCATATCAAGTTGTAATTTTATCATGTTGACATTAGTGGGATATGCCAACAACAATGTATTGCTTATGTGTATTATATGACACTGAGGTCCTCACAAAATGTTTTTTGGCCAGGGGCTTCCCTTAACTGTGCATTGGTCTGACTTAAATAAGTTTTATCTGACAGCTATAGTTTTGGAAATCACAATAAAGTTCTGCCTGAACATGTCACACAATTACTAAAAATGTGTTTATCATGGATGAATAATCACTAATGTCAACATTTTTTTACAGGTCAGATTTCAGATGTCTCCTAGACTAGGATGTTTTCATGGACATCAAATATTAAACTACTTTCCTTTTAAAGGAAGACATGAAATGGAACTGGATTACATTATACTCACAATATCAATGACACTGAATCTTGGCCAACAAAAAGTTTAGCAACTCAATTCTTACAATTTATTGTTCCATGAACTTTGCTGCCGACTGAATATTAACTATTATTTTAGTGATGGCAATGTAACTAAGAAATTACAATGTCAACTTGGGAAATATTGATACAATTTTTCATACCTAGACAATATCATCTTGAATATATGGATATTTTTTGGATATAGGTCTACCAGCTTTACCCCAACCGTGTTATATAACTAAACCCAGCTATAGGAGAAGAATAATTATAAAGGTTTATAGTTCTTATTCAATGGAATATTTTTGTAAAAGCTTTTTGAAAACATTTGTATTTTTGTACAAGATACTTGCATTTTATTATTTTTGTATTTTAGAATTTACTTGCCAAAGAAATTAATATTGGAGCATATTCTTTATGGTATAAACAGTCAATCGTATGTTATTACACATAACTTGCCACTTTAATGTTAAAAAAATGTAATTCTAGGAAATGTTTACTACCCTTTGCCAAACTGTTTTATCTCCTGAGGCCCTGTTAAGGGGCAAAACGATTTAATAGAAATATGATCCCTGCTTGCTATAGTTTATAGTATACAAGATGTAGTATCCAAAATTATCACCAGCGCAGCTATGAATTCCATTTAGGATGTGAGCCACTTACTCTACCTGCCAAAACATTCATTTATTACAGACAGTGGTCTCATAAACATCATTCACATTATACCCTTTAAATCTCACATTGGATATGGACTATTATTTTATACTCTGATTTAAACAATGGCAGTGAAAAAAATACAATAAATATAAAAATAAAAATTATTTTTGTCTTTTTTGGTGTTGATTGATGTTTTTGATGTGTCCACATTTTATTGGATCTTTATTGTGTAAGTTTAAAATATCTACCATTATAAATAATGTAACTTAAAGTGACACTGAGCTTTGCATTAATCAATAGTACACTGTGTGTACATGAGGAATAACGTTCCTCATTCGGGGGATGCCGATGAGAAACAAAGCAAGTCTCCTCCCTCTAAACCAATTAGATGCCATCGTAGCTATTGACCATGGCATCTAAGGGGTTACAGGGCCCAGATCGGCACTTCTGCTAGTCCAGGACATTAGAGCAGGAGCATGGCTCTCATGTGGGAGCTGAGCCCCCACTCTCCACTGTACTGGAGACCCATGCAGTGCTTAGACTAGGCCACCCTAAAAAGGCAGTGGTTTAGCCTAAGGCCTGTTGTTGACCGTCGTAAAAAAAGACTTTACATTTGTTTATGTATACAAGCACATAAACATGTGGAGTATTTGTTGTACAGTGTCTATTTCCAAACTAAAAATTGTAGCATATAGTACAATTTAATACATCATTCCATGGAGTCAAGAAAAACATTTTCAAGTGTAACTGACTTGCATCAGATTCCACCTATTGCTATGTAAACAGAGAACTCTGCATAAAAATCCACAGCCCTGGTACAGACCTTTTAACTGAATGGGGCCCAAAAATTCCTGATGGCAGCCATGATGGCTCATATACTTTTTGGATGTATGGGACTCAAAAATTCCTGATGAGAGCCTCGAGGAGACATATAATGATATAATGAATCCTACTTATAGAATAGAATTTTAATAAACATATTAATCAATAGCTCTCTGATCACAATTCCTCACAATTTCCTCATAAAACAATGCCTAAACAAAGGAAGAAAGTAGGGGAAAAAAATCAGTGTTCAGCCTAAAAATCAGCTTGCTTACACAAAAAATTATCTTGTAAAGCCTGGTTCCCTTACGTCCTACCAGCAGCACAGATGGGGTTAACCACCCCCCGTGGACTGGCAGGACCGGCGGACTGTTTAATGAGCCCAAGACTAATAACTCAATTTAACAATTAAGTGTCTCCTTAAAAGGAGGAAGTCAACCCCCAGCCCACTGTGTTTTTTTCTGTCCTCCTGGACAGGTGGACTAGGCGGTTTGTTCCCCCCTTTCTTATGGAAAGTGCGGGGAGCCTTCTTTTCGTTTGGGTAACGGCGTTGCCCTTTTTTTCCTAGGTACCTTGTCAGTTTGGCCGGCAGCTTGTTTGCTGCCGGCCCCGCGCAGTGCGCCTGGCTGGGGTATTTTGGCGGCGTCCTTGGTCCGGGATCCCGGTCCCTGTGCGCCGCCATCTTCCGGAGGTAACACGGGGACTCCCCTTTTGCATCACCTCCGGGTAATCCGGCCAGGTGTTACAGCTGCCGTTAGAGGTTCGGACCTCTAGTGAACCTACTTTGCAGGATATGTATCAATGGCTCTGTTAAAGGAGTCATAGGCCTGCTGGATGGAAAGGCTTCCTATTCGTGCCCAGGCCCCTATGGAGACCTCTGTCCCGGTAAGGAGACCTTTTTGGTCTCCTTAGTTTCTTCCTCCTCGGATGAGGAGGAGCTGACGTTGTGTTTTCTCCCCTGGAAAGACACAGAAGTTGCTCAAGTCCATCAGGTCGGGGGACCATGATGTTGACTGTGGGGAGCCTCCCGTTCCCGCTACTTGGGCACATCGTGTCTTCAAAGCGGATGAGACCCTCCTCTCTGTCATGATATAGAGTGGAAAAAACCTGGAAAAGGTCCGGTTTTAACAAAGAAGTTAAATCCATGTTCCCGATGGCTTAACCCTTGGTGGATTCGTGGGGATCCATTCCCAAGGTGGACATGGCTATTGCCAAGTTGTTCAAGCGCACTCTGGTTCCTGCAGACGATGGGTCTAGCTGCAGGACCCCCTTGCAGAGTGCAAACTAAGACGGGGTGTTACGGCAGCTGCGGCTTCCGCTTCCACAGCCATAGCGGCTTTTGAAGTCTCTACGTTCCTCTGATCTCGCCTGGATCAAATTCAAGTTGATGTGAAGCAAGTCCTGGGAGCGAGGCCAAACACAGATCCTTGCTCTTGAAGCTAAGCAGCAGGTCTGTGGCTCATGGGAGACCAAGTGCGCCTTTGGCACCCTGTAACAATACTATCAAATAATGTCAGGGGCCTATATATAGCATGGCCTGGGGTTTGGCGGCCCATATTCCATTTTGGCTTGAGCTTTGGGTCGCTGACAAGTCCTCAAAATACAGCTTATATGGCCTTCCATTCGAGCCCAACCGTTTGTTCGGTTCGGAGCTAGATAAGATCATGGAGGGCCTTTCAGACTAGAAGGTGAAGAGCCTTCCCCAGCAGTCATTTCGAGGGCAGGGCAGACAAGACCGCGGTGGCAGGTCTGGCCAGCAAACAAGCTCTTGTAGTGACTGGAGAGCACAGCGAAAGGCTGAGGTGCTCTCGTGGAGGAGCCAAAGATGGAAAATCCACCTCCTGACTACGGGCCTCGTCGAGGCTCTTGGTTAATTCCCGTTACTCCTGCCGTCCTGCCAATAAGCTTCCCCATTCCTAAGCTTCATGTACCCGTCGGGAGTCGTCTCTCCCACTTCTGAGAAGAATGGATCCAAGAGATCCCTGGGTCCTGAATATCATTTCCAACGGTTATTTAATCAACAACACCTCTTTTCCTCTGGACAGGTTTGTCAAGATCAACCTTCTACAAGCTGCCAAGGAGGCAATCCTAGAGGCCTACATTCAGGACTACATTTGCAAAGGGGCTCTGGAGGAGGTTCCGGCAGGAGAACGGGGCCTAGGGATCTATTCACCAGTTTTCTGGTTCCCAAGGCTTCAGGAGATCTCCGGATGATTATCGATCTGAGATATTTCAATCGATTTATAAGGAAGGTGAAGTTTCGTGTAGAACCATCAGGTCAGTAGTTTACGTCGTCAATCCTGGAGACGTGATGGCAACCCTGGACCTCAAGAATGCATATCTGCACATCCCGATCCATCCTGGTTCCAGGAAGTATATCAGGATCACGGTCCAGGTGTCCGGTGTCGTCAGGCATCTTCTGTTTGTTGCCCTTCCCTTTGGCATTTCTTCTGCCCCTCACACTTTTACCAAGGTGGTTCTGTGGTGGCGGCTTTGAGGCTTCAAGGACTGACCATCATTCCTTATCTGGACGACTGGCTTTGAAAGCCTCTGCTCTAGCGGTCCTAACCCAACTTCTTCAGGTAACAATCTCCTTTCTGTTCCACCTAGGTTGGATCAGCTGGTAGAAGTCGAACGTGAGCCCGTCGACTTCAGTAAGATAGCTAGGCTTCATAATCGACTCCACTGGGATGTCGCTCCAGTTGACTCCAGAAAGAAGATTCGGGTTCAGAACACGGCAAGTTCCTTTCCGTTCCCGGCGAGTTCCAATCCGGACTCTCATGAAGATGTTGGGGCTCATGTCAGCGTCTGCGGAAGCAGTCCCTTGAGCTCTATGGCACCTCCGCCCTCTACAGTCGGAGGTCCTCTCCTAATGGAATGGCAGCCCTGCTGGGCTAAACTCCCTGTGCTCCCTGACTTGGCAAACTCGGTATTCCCTCAGATGGTGGTGCCATCTTTTAGACAGGAAGTCTATGACCCAGCCAATCTGGGTCATATTGACTACGGATGCGTCCTAAGTAGGCTGGGACGCTCACCTAGACAACTCTCCAGTTCACTGGACCTGGTTTCCTCAGGAGTGGCTTCTTTCATCCAATCTCTGCGAGATTCAAGCTATCCGGCTAGCCCTCCTTCACTTAGCCCCTCAGATCCGGGGCAAAACGGTGAAAGTCCAGTCAGACAATGTGACTGCGGTACTTTACAGCAACCAGCAGGGAGGCACGAGATCACTTCCCCTCCTGTCAGAGATCGGGGTGATTCTGGATTAGGCAGAGTTGTACCTTCCCACTTATCTGCTATCCACATCCAAGGCTCCCTCAAGATGATAGCGGCTGAGCCGCGGTCTTCCGTCGGTGGAGTGGTCCTTACATCCGGAGAATCAAGCAGATAGTCCTCAAGTGGGTATGCCAGAGGTGGATCTCTTGGCAACAAGGTTCAATGCCAAGGTGGAGAGGTTCTGCTCCTTTACAGGGAGGACAACCCCTGGCGTTAGACGCTCTGTCAATATCCTGGAGGTTCAGGCTGGCTACATCTTCCCTCCCTTTTCCATGATACCGAGGGTATTGATGAAAATCCGTCAGGATCAGGCCTCGGTGATAGCCATCATACTGTTTTGGCCGAAGAGATCCTGGTTTACCTAGCTCACCCAGTTGAGTCGAGGACAATATTGGAGGCTCCCCACAGCAGACCCTGGTGTCGTGGGACACTCACCTCTGCTCAGATCTGCACAGATTCAACCTGACAGCCTGGAGGTTGATCAGTCCCTTCCCAGAATAGAAGGGCTTTCAGAGTCGGTCCTGAGAACGCTGTCTCATTCTACAGCGGACTCTACCAAGAGAGCCTACTCTTGTATTATGAGGATATTCTCATCCTGTTGTACCTCAACTGAGGTGGCGTCTGCAGATCCGCCCCTCTCCGCTATCCTTCAGTTCCTGCAAGACGACCTTGATAGAGGCCTTTCCCTTCTACTCTGAAGGTTCAAGTTTCAGCCATTTCAGCTTGCCTTAACAGGCTTTTTCTCAGGACCCGCTGATCAAACGGTTCCTTAGAGGAGCTGAAAGATTAAAGCCTACAGTACTGAGACCCCTTTTTTTCAATGGGTTTTCAGTAGTTCTCAGGGGTTAGCATCTCCCCCTTTGAACCGTGAGAGGAGGTGGACATCAAGTTCGTCACTTGGAAGTTTGTGTTTCTCCTTACAGTGACTTTGGCCAAGAGGGTCTCTGAGCTTCAAGCTCTCTCAGCATGAGCCCTATACCATTTTCTTACATGACCGGGACTTTCTTAGATTCCTCCGTATTGTAGGCCTAAAGTTCCTTCCTTCCAGAACATCAACCAGGTGATATTCCTCCCAGTTCTGTCGACATCTACCACCTCCTCCTAGGAACCTGCTAGACATCCTCTGGACGTCTCGAGATGTCTCCGGATCTATGTGGATAGATCAAGGAGTTCAGGAAAGATGAGAATCTGCTAATCCTGTTGCCGGTAAGTTTAAAGGCTGTAAGGCATCCAAACCTTCCATCAGTCGGTGGATTGAGGAGGCTACTAAGGAATCCCTTGTTTCCACAATCTCTGGACCCTCCGGGATTCGTGAAGGCCCACTCTACTAGAGTTGTGGCTACTTCTTTTGCTGAGAGGAGTCTTCTGCCTCTCAACATGATTTGCAAAGCTGCCTCCTGGAGCTCTGAATCGACATTCATCTCCCATTATAGACTAGATGCCAGTCTAGCTGAGTTTTCGGCCTTTGGGCAGACTTTTCTTAGTTCTGCCAGGCAGGAAGGCCCTCCCTAGGGGTTTCTTCTTGCTATCTCCCCATCTGAGCTGCTGGTAGGACGTAAGGGAATCGTTAATTTTTAACGATAATTTGTTTTCCCTTAGTCCTAACAGCAGCACACAAATTTCCCACCCTAGTAAGTCTAGTTTTCTTCTTACTATAAACACAGTGGGCTGGGGGTTGACTTCCTCCTTTTAAGGAGACACTTAATTGTTAAATTGAGTTATTAGTCTTGGGCTCATTAAACATTCCGCCGGTCCTGCCAGTCCACGGGGGGTGGTTAACCCCATCTGTGCTGCTGTTAGGACTAAGGGAAAACAAATTATCGTTAGAAATTAACGATTGTTTCATAAATATGGATACATCCTCTCCCTTAACTAATAGATGAAAAATCCTGAAAAGTCATACATTCCTCCTCCCACCTCCAATCAGCTGCCCTCATCTATAGACAACGTTAAAAATACCAGAAAGAGGATGTTTGTGGCAGGATGCTTTGTTATGTGGTATTGGCTTTTTCATTATTCCCAAGAAACACATGTAAAAAAAATGTTAAAAAAAAAAAAAAAAGCAAATAGCTAAAAGTTGTGGTCTGTGAAATAATTGAAGTTGATAACTGTGGAAAAGCAGAAAACTCGCCAGCCATTGCATTTTCCTCTAGCATACGTGTCTGTAACATAGTAACAAAAAAATATATTATATTATAAAAAAAAACACGAGGTAGAAGCCAATTTAACTAATCTTAAAGGGGTTGTGCAAGGGCTTTATATTGATGACCTATCCTAGGTCATCAATATCTGATCGGCGAGGGTCCAATGCCCAGGTGAAAAGGAGGCGGCTCTCTGATGCAAAAGTGTCATGAATTGTTTCCTGCCCAGATATATACACACAGGCGCACAACTGATATATGTGAATCCAACCTTACAAATACTGATGCAACATATTGTCACCGCCGGTTCTGGGAGATGGTCGGTCAGAGGTTCCTCCCTGTCTTGTGTATGACGTTCTTTGTTTTGGCTTTACTTTGCTCAGTTCCTTTCTCTCCCTCAGCTGCCTCTTAACTTGATTAATTGGTTTCCTTTATATTCCCTCCCTTACTGCTTCTCTGTGCGGTTTATATTACTTCCTGGATGAAGTGTGTGCTGCTGGAAGCTGCAGTTGTTTTGCTCTAAGATAAGTGCTTTCCGTTTACTTTGTGTTTTGTTTGCTGGCTTGATTCTAGGTGACCCTGACTCCCTCCGTATTCAGTGCAGGGAGCCGGTGGCCATTCCCCTCACTACTATAGGGAATTCAGGTGTTACTCAGTTATAGGTATGAGGGCATGTATCTGTCTACCACCGGGACTTGTACATGTGCACAGTAGTTTGGGAGAGTTCTTAGGGATTTATAGGGTCCTCCTATGTTTTCCTTAGTTTGGGATCAAGCCAGTCTGTCGTTATTTATCAGTTCCTGCTAACTGTCCTCTATCCTTGACACATATACAAATGGGGAAGTGGTCTTTAGCTTGACTGGGATTTGCAGTAAAATAATTATGCAGATTTTGAACTAAAAGAAAAAGCATAAAGTGCACGTCCACATGCTATGCATTAATCCTTTGCTTCTCAGTATAATTATTAAACTGCAAAGGGGGCACTTAGTAAACTTGTTGATCAAAATGCCCACTTATCACGTCACAGTGGCCTCTTTCGAGTGAGTCCCTACACTAAATTGGTGCAGTACCACATGGCAACCACGACCGCTTCCCATTCCACCCAGCAGCCCAAGAACACCCCTGCAGTTAGACTAAACCTCGCATGGCACTGTGCAACCCGAACCCAGCGCCACAGCGACAACAGCTGTTATGTAGGACTGCACCATGTAAACATGTGGTCTCAGAAACTAAACTGAGACCAAGTAGGTATTAACCCTTGTCTCCTGCTAATGAAAAACACCTGGGTCGAATGGGAGGAGTGCTGATATCATGAAAGAAAAACAAGGGGTTAATGCATATTTTAAACTAAGAAAGAAGTATGGCTCATACATCCACATGCTAAGCATCAATATTTGACATCTCAGTACAATTAGTAACTGTACACAAGGTACTTTTTGATCAAAATGCTTAAGCCCACTCACCACGTCACAGCCTCTTTTGAGTGGGTCCTTACACTAAATTGGCATAGCACCACATGGCGACCACCGCCAATGCAGCACCCCACCTAAAGCCCAACAACACCCCTGCTGTCAGGCTAAGTCCCCTTTGGCACTG
The DNA here is from genome assembly GCA_033119425.1 of Bufotes viridis. Taxonomy (NCBI): domain Eukaryota; kingdom Metazoa; phylum Chordata; class Amphibia; order Anura; family Bufonidae; genus Bufotes; species Bufotes viridis. Next base: position 110,485,237 of record CM065593.1, on the reverse strand, counting down.
GGCCACACCAACCCACAGGCACAGCCCCACAGCAGCAACATGCACCATGCAGTGGGTGTGCAAACCATACTTTGTTGCTATAAACGGCTCCCTCGCTATAAACATCTGGTTTGACATCGCCACGGCCAATCACTGTCAACGGCGGTGACCAGATCCCCTTGTGTCATGTGACCATTTATCATGATGTAAGACAAGCTGGTCACCAGTCCAATCTAAGCAGAAATAAAGTGGCTCTTTGCACGTGGCTCTTTGCTCTTACAATTCATCAATATGCCCTAAAATATAACAAGGTATATCAACAGGGTCTGTCTTATTGAGACAACCACTTTAAGAGGTTGTGCAGTGAAAAGATATTGATGTTGTGTCCTCAGCATAGTTCATCGACATCAGATAGGCAGGTGTCACGGATGAGGTATGGGAGGGAACACCCCACCGACAGCAGGAGGAAAGGGAAAAGCCACTAGGCCTGAACGAAAGGGAAAGGGTCACCTCCTATAGAACCCTACTCCTTGCCCTAACTCCTATCAGTATGGGCACACCTGGAAGGTAGGAATGCCCATACACCAAAACCTGGAGGACCTTGAGACCCTAAAGAGCCCTATGGGTATTGGCAGGGCTTGAGATGACCCGTTCCTTCCCAGATGAACGAACCAGCTTCTCCCTGAGGCCTAGTAACAACAGACACAGGGAGGGACAACAAAACACAAAGGAACGAGACACTTAACTTCTGTAGTGAGATGGACGAGCAGGAACTCCGGAGAGGACAACACACCAGCTGGTACAAAACCAAATGAAGCTATCAACCGCATAGCTAGAAGGGTGAGGTCAGACTATATAGGGGAGGTGTAATAACCACTAAGCTACACCTGAAACAAGGGGTGTGGTCATTAACAACAACACTGAAGCAAGAGTAACCAAAGAGGCTGTTAGATCCCTTAACGTGTAGCCAGTCTCTTCGATCTTCTGACATCTGTCACAGGCACGACCGTGACAGCAGGGGTCTGACTGCCGCCAAACCCCAACGGTCAGCCGTTTGAAGAGGTAGCGGCGATCGTGCGAGTGCTGCTTCCACTTCAAAATTATCTATGCATCGTCTCGCTTGTAGAGATGGAGCAGTGTAATAACAAATGGTCGTCTCATTCAAATGAGGATAGGTCATCGATATGTTTACACTGCACAACCCCTTTAATTCACACCGACATAAGTGAAAGCATACGTCACAATTGCCAGTTTTTGGGGCTTGAAAGTGAACGTGGCTAAGCAGAGTCATAATTTGCACCAAATTTTTGTGGATTAAAAAGAAATGAAATACCTTGCTTTAGCCAAGTTCTGGCACCAGCTTCCTTCATATCCAATACTAGCTAAATTTTTAGTCATTTCACCTCCTCATCTCTCTCTCTCTCCACTGTCAGAATGAGATAAAGTTTTCTTTGTACAATAAAATACATTTGATTGGCCATGTCGGGCCAATAAGCCATTGCTTTGGGCATGTGCAGAAGCTCTTTTTTTCTTGCTTTCATGGAGTGAGGGAAAGAAGTCAGGTCTCCAGATGACATATGGTTGATGACACGTCATCTTTGCAGAGAGTGGGAGTAAAGAAGAGTCACATCATGGAGGAGTTGATATGATGAAGACCGGAATGCAATTGCAAGACTTCTGGGGAAAAATCTATACCACAGCGTGCTCCACTATCATAGATTTGGCACATATTGTGACTGTATGGACTAAGTTTAGATGGCTATTAGACATCATTAGTAAATGTGGGCCAATATAGCAATACAGCAGTAGTCTCTGAGATCTAGCTTACAAAAATCTTGTCAAGATGTACAATATACTCTTTGAAATTGCACCACCAAAGCTGTGGAATTATGGAAAACACATGGTTGATAGATATGTTAATGATATGCAAAATTTTTTTTAATGTAAACAAAATATTCAAAACATCTCGATTTATTTAGTATCAAATATGACGTCATGCGCAGAAATTCCCACAGTTATACACCTTGGCATGCTATCAATGAGTTTATTAAGGGTTGCTCGAGGAATGTTCTGCCATGCTGAGTTCACTTGGGCATACAAATCATCAAGATCCGCTGCTGGCACCTCCCTGTGCAATTTCCAACCAATGATGGTAGCACGTTAATAACATGCAGGCTGCTCATAGTAGCACAAACAACATGCAGCCTGACATTGTCCTGTTAAAAAAATGACACCTGGGACACTTCAGAGAAATAGTCACACCACTGGTTCCACAACCTAATCAATGTAACACTGAGCTGTGTATCTAAAATGAAGACTAGAGGGGTCCTGCTACTGTACATTACGCAACTCCACACCATAATCCCGGGAGTAGAACCAGTGTGATGTTTCCTTGTGAAAGCCTCTTCATGGTATAGCTCCAGACCAATCGGGACCCATTGCAAAAAAGGAGAGACCTTCATTCCAGCACCTGTTGCCGTCTTGCTGTGCACCATGATAGTCTTTAAGAATAGTGGAGTGCGGTCAATGGAAAACCTGTAGCTGGATGTCTGGCTCGTATCCCAGTGTCATACAAACATCTTCTGATTGGTTTGTATGGGCAGTTTTTTTGCCGCCCTAGGCTTGGGATATGACATCCAATTTTTCTTGCAGCACAGAATGGATCAGTATGCACCATTCTTCTAATCAGATAACCAGTCTTTTCAACATCATTGTCCTAACCACTGGAACACACAACATTTAAGAGTGCTGACATCTTAACCTAGGTGCATAGCGATCTGCCAACCAATGTCTTTCAGTTCAACGATTCTGTCCCTCTAAGTTTGTGACAAGTGGTGATAACTGGTACGTTGATAAACAGGAGGCATCGCCAATCCTCCCACACGACTTGATCCAATTTCTGAGGTTTCATATGGCTAAAAAACTTTGCTTTCAATCTGGCTTTTATTCCCCTCCCACATGTGACAGATTGGAGCTAGGTGCTTGATTATCTGCAGATTAGTAATGAGCAGATTAGTGACAGAGCAGCTTGTATACCTGCATTCATAAATTGCCACTCTATAGTATGGCCTCCAATGAGGGTTTCTTGCTATCGGCCCAAGTAATGAGAGACTTCCTTACTTTCATGCATACGCCGTTACACTTAATCTCAGCACATGCATCTAGATTTCAAAATCAAAATCGAGTTTGTTACTGATCCTGGCGCAGGAGTTCAAATTTTGAAACCTAAAAGTATGTCGCGAGACTAAGTGTAACAGTGCATGCAGAAAAGTAAAGAAGTCTTGTATTACTTGGGCAGATAGCAAGAGAGCCTCATTGGAGGCCATACATTTTAGACTACTATGGAGTGGCAATTTATGAATAAAGGTATGCAATGAACCGTTTTCGGTATGCTGTTAGCGCTCATCACTACTGCGGATCTTAGCAACACCTGCTACTTCCTCAATATGTTGAGGAGTGTATTAGAGAAAAATATTACTAGGGCAGAATTAAATTAGCTAAGAATATAAGAACATTGTAAGACACTGGAATTTTTGAGTTGAGTATTAATTATTACCTCTTTTAATCGTAGTTTAGTAGTTATTGAATGTCCCAAACTGTAGGAATGGTGTCTTTAAAGGTTGTTTTAGGACCTTGCTTTAATCCTCACACCATGTTACCTTAACATTGTATTTATATATGGTATGTCCCCAAAAGACACAGAAATATGTGTTTATAAATGAGCTACCAGCATGAGGAAGAACAGCAGGCATGATCCACATCTGTTCCAATGCATCCTTTTAATAGCAGGGAATCAGGGCAATATACAGGACAACAGAGATGAAGACTCTCTTTAGGTGGCCTCAGTAAATAAAATCTGGATACTTCTGACAGACCACCCTTGTGAGAAGAAATGTCTGTGGGGAGCTTAAACAAATAATCCAAGAGCAAGGTTCCAAGAGGATTCTTTAAACCAGATGGCACGGTGGCTGTGATATCGATACCTTCGTTTTCATAGATATTTGTATCATCTTCTCCATATAATCCCAATGTTGGTTAAATAATACATTTCTGGTCTCCATTAAAACACTGAGCCATCAGTTCAAAGGAAAAAAAACATACTTGTTGGGGAATGAACAGAACACTTACATGGTGTTTTCTTTTCTATCTTTTCAGCTGCAAATCTGCCGATTTTGATATTCCTCTACTGTTATCTAAAATGTCCGCACCACTTCCATGACTGCCTGAAGATCATTGTGTATTGATAGTCCAAGACACTTCTTGCTTGCCCAGCCAACTCTTGAATTGGTCAGCACTGTTCACAGGAGTAGTTTTGGCCTATCTGAGAGCAGAAGGAAGTGTCTTGGCAGAAAAGTGGTGTGGTGATTTTGGATGATGGAAGAGGGGCATGGGAATCAGAGGATCTGCAGCTCCAAGGAAAAATGGAGGATACTATGTAACTTCTCTGTTAGTTCCTCAGTAAAAGTGTTTTTTATTTTCTTTTTCTTGCACCGGAGATTTGCTTTGGGGGCCTTTGCTCATTTGGCAGTTGATCGGCAGCATGTTTACGATAGGCAATGATCGGGAACAAGCATTGTTTGTTCTCAATGATGGACCCATGCAAACATGACGTTGACCAACTGGCAAACAAGTAATTGTTCACATTTCAGGTGATCGCATCTTTAAAACCGACTTAAGATTGGCATGTTATAGATGTACATCTGTAGCATTGTGGAATCATGTGCATAATGATAGAGCAAAATGTTGGCTGTGCATCAGAGATAAGCAAATCAATTTGTCTCATCAACAAGAGTTCTTTATATGCAAGCTGCTGTCCTTGCTGCTGGTGAAGCTCCCACTGCTGCTTGATTGATAGGGCTGACAATTTTATGCCTGCACTGCTGCCCCGAGTAGCGGCCCAAGTGCAGTGGCTCTGCTTTTGAGCGAAGAGTGGATAGCTGGGAGAACTGGAGTGGCAGCGAAGGATCTGTCAGGTTTAGTCCTTTTTTTTACAAGAGCTTCCCATCTGTTGTCCAGTTACTTCCTGAAACCGGACAACCCCTTTAATGATGAGTCATATTCGGTTAAATGCCAGTGTGCAGAATACTTCAGCTAAATACAAGCAAATCTTGGAAATACAGTAATGCAGCAGTCAGAATCCATGCAAAACTACTGACAATACCAAGGGGAACAGTTTTTTAAATAAGAAGATATGCCAATGCAGGCAAACTGCATCTGCAAATAAAACAGTGCCAACCAGTGCCTCTCATGTATAGAGAAAGCAAAACAAAACAAAACAGCTTTTCAGTTTTTGTCCACTCTACGATGCAATTTTCTGTTTTCTGAAAGGTTACCTTAGGAAATAATAGTTACACCGTGAGTAGAAGTGAGGAAACTTCTGCTGTTCGAAGGGTTGTGCAACATCTTATTTATAGGGACTAAAAGACAAACAGAGTGTCTAAATGCTCTGTAAATTGCCTCCCACGCAGGAAAAGCTATGTTTACGTATGCTGCCTGAGATGATTAATTACATAACGCCTGTTAATTGGAAATTGATGCCACCATAATGGGAAACGACGCGACTGAGGAACCTTCTAGTGGGAATTTCTGTTACGGGAAGACCTGTTGATTTTAATATAATTGGATGGATGGCAGAAACACGAGTTACTCATTTTCCCAGGGGCTTCTTTGAATTCACATATGGAGCACATCTGTGTTTAGAAAGCTGAAGCTGCATTTTTTTCATGCTTGAGGTCAGTATCAAAGAAAATGAAACAGTGAGTTTAGGAAGAGAAGCACTTGTGTAGATACAGGGATTTGTTTCATAAGTGACTTCTGGTGCTCAAAGATCACAGGAACATGAAGTGCTAGGTGAATGTTAATGATATTATTGGTATGCACAATAGTAAAGTAAATTAAACAAGCTGGTAGTACAGGCCTCAGAGGTTTTGTTATAGCCTGCAACACAATGGCAGAACTAGAATCTCAATTTAGCCACAGAGGAACCCTTACCAAAGAAATCCGCAAAATCGGTTCAGCCTAATTTTCAAGACGATTCGGCCGTTAGTGAATATATGTCGCACGTACACATTTTGGGGAAGCAAAAGGCTGACAACGCTTTATCCGTGGATCGGTCAGAATTTTTGAACGGGTACACTTTGTTCGCTTTTGATTTATCGCCGGATCAAGAACCTGGCGGACATTTCAACATGCTTGGATGTACCCTGACGCAGAAATTACTGCAGAATCCCTTTAACCCCTTATGGACCGGGCTTATTTTCACCTTAAGGACCAGGCCATTTTTTGCAAATCTGACCAGTGCCACTTTATGTGTGAATAACCTTAAAACGCTTTTACTTATCCAGGCAATTCTGAGATTGTTTTTTCGTCACATATTGTACTTCATGTCACTGGTAAAATGGAGTAAAAAAAAATCATTTTTATTTATGAAAAAATACAAAATTTACCAAAAATTTGGAAAAATTTGCAATTTTCCGTGTTTAAATTTCTCTACCTACTTCTATAATACATAGTAATGCCCCCAAAAAGTTATTAATTTACATTCCCCATATGTCTACTTCATGTTTGGATCATTTTGAGAATGTCATTTTATTTTTTAGGGACGTTACAAGGCTTAGAAGTTTAGAAGCAAATCTTGAAAATTTTCAGAAATTTTCAAAAACCCACTTTTTAGGGACCAGTTCAGGTCTGAAGTCACTTTGTGAGGCTTACATAATAGAAACCACCTAAAAATGACCCCATTCTAGAAACTACACCCCTCAAGGTATTCAAAACTGATTTTCAAAACGTCGGTAACCCTTTAGGTGTTTCACAAGAGTTATTAGCAAATGGAGATGAAATTTCAGCATTGCAATTTTTTGGCAAATTTTCCATTTTAATCCATTTTTTCCAGTAACTAAGCAAGGGTTAACAGCCCAAAAAAAAAAATATTTATTGCCCTGATTCTGTAGTTTGCAGAAACACCCCATATGTGGTCATAAACTACTGTATGGCCACACGGCAGGGTGTAGAGGGAAAAGAGCGCCGTGTGGTTTTTGGAAGGCAGATTTTGATGGACTGGTTTATCTACACCATGTCCTATTTGAACTCCATAAAAGTGACCCAATTTTGAAAACTACACCCCTCAAGGTATTCAAAACTGATTTTATAAATGTTGTTAACCCTTTAGGTGTTCCACAAGAGTTATTGGCAAATGGAACAAAAATTTCAGAATACTGATTTTTTTTTTGGCAAATTTTAAATTTTAATCCATTTTTTCCAGTAACTAAGCAAGGGTTAACAGCCAAACAAAACCCAGTATTTATTGCCCCGATTCTTTAGTTTGCAGGAACACCCCATACGTGGTCATAAACTGCTGTATGGCCAAACGGCAGGGCACAGAAGGAATGGAGCGCTGTGTGGTTTTTGGAAGGCAGATTTTGCTGGACTGGTTTTTAGACACCATGTCCCATTTGAAGCCCCCCTGGTGCACCCCTAGAGTAGAAACTCCTAAAAAGTGACCCCATTTTAGAAACTACGGGATAAGGTGGCATTTTTGTTGGTACTATTTTAGGGTAAATATGATTTTTGGTTGCTCTATATTACACATTTTTGATAGATAACAAAAGATAGAAATTCTGAAATGTCATCTCCATTTGCCAATAACTCTTGTGGAACACCTAAAGGGTTAACAAAGTTTGTAAAGTCAGTTTTGAATACCTTGAGGGGTGTAGTTTCTTAGATAGAGTCACGTTTTTGGAGTTTCTACTGTAGGCGTGCATCAGGGGGGCTTCAAATGGAACATGGTGTCAAAAAAACAGTCCAGCAAAATCTGCCTTCCAAAAAACATATGGCGTTTCTTTTCTTCTGCGCCCTGCTGTAGCCATACAGCAGTTTACAACCACATATGGGGTGTTTCTGCAAACTACAGAATCAGGGCAATAAATATTAAGTTTTTTTTGCCTGTTAACCTTGCTTTGTTACTGGACAAATGGATTAAAATGGAAAATTTGCTAAAAAATTGCTGTTTTGGCACCGCTTTTATTTTTTTGTTATTTACAGAGTTGATCTGACAGGTTAGATCATGTGCTATTTCTGTAGAGCAGGTAGTTACGGACGCGACAATACCAAATATGACTACTTTTTGGGGGTTTTTGTTTCAGTTTCACATAATAAAACATTTTTGAAAAAAATTATTTTTTAGTGTCTCCACATTCTAAAAGTCATATTTTTTTGGGGGGGGGGGCGAGTGTCTTATGTAGGGGCTCATTTTTTGCGGGATGAGATGTCGGTTTGATTGGCACTATCTTGGGGTGCATATGACATTTTGGTCGCTTGCTATTACACTTTTTGTGGTGTAAGGTGACAAAAATGGCTTTTGACACCCTATTTATATAATTTTTTTGCTGTGTTCATCTGAGGGGTTAGGTCATGTGTTATTTTTATAGAGCAGGTTGTTACGGACGCGGCGATACATAATATGTATACTTTTTTGTTATTTATTTAAGTTTTACACAATAATATCATTTTTGAAACAAACAAAAATCATGTTTTAATGTCTCCACAGTTTGAGAGACATGTTTTTTTATTTTTTGGGGCGATTGTCCTATGTAGCATATCATTTTTTGCGGGATGAGATAACGGTTTGATTGGCACTATTTTGAGAGGCATATAACTTTTTTATCGCTTGCTATTACACTTTTTGTGATGTGAGGTGACAGAAATAATTTTTTTTCACCTGTTTTTATTTTAAAAATGTACGCTATTTACCTGAGGGGTTAGATCATGTGATATTTTTATAGAGCAGGTTTTTACGGACGCGGCAATACCTAATATGTATACTTTTTTTTATTTATTTTAGTTTAACAGCATAACAGCATTTTAGAAAAAAAAAACATGTTTTATTGTCTCCATAGTCTGAGAGCCATTTTTTTTATTTTTGGGGGCGATTGTGCTATGTAGGGGCTTATTTGGCTCATCATGTGGGATGAGATGGCAGTTTGATTGGTACTATTTTGGGAGGCATATGCCTTTTTGATCCCTTGGTATTACACTGTTTGTGATGTAAGGCAGTTTGCAGCGATCACCGATGCGGGGGGGGGGGTCACAGGACTCCCCTAGGCATTGTAACAAGGTACCTGCTGAATGATTTCAGCAGGTACCTTGTTCCGATCATCGCCGGCTGAGCAGCGAAGATCGGTAGTAGACATGACGTACCGGTACGTCATGTGTCCTAAAGTACCGGGACAACATGCCTTACCGGTACGTCATGTGTCGGGAAGAGGTTAATACAAGCTTAATATCATTTTATTTTAAAACATATTAAACTTAATTGAATTACTGACGCTTTATCGGATCTAAAAGAATAAAAGGGGATTTGAATGGCCGATATCTTAGGTGTGGTTTGGGTAGGGTTGTGGGCGGGGTTATGGATGGAGTGGGAGGGGTTATGGTCAGAAAGGGGCATTGCCACTTGTCACTTTGAGTTTGACAAGATATGTCCCCTCTTACTACTCATAGGGTTCTAGCATGGAAGTCAGATCTGATGGGGTCTGACATGGAGTTCTCATAGGGTTCTGGCATGGAAGTCTAATCTGAGGTCTGATGGGGGTCTGACATGGAGGTCTGATGGGAATTTGACATCGAGGTCTGATGGGGTCTGATGTGAGTTCCTGATATGGGGGTTTGAACTGAGTTCCTGATTTGGAGGTCTGATCTGAGGATCTGATGTGAGGTCTGATGAAAAATATTTTTTTTCTTATTTTCCTCCTCTAAAACTGTATTCAGGTGTGTTTTATAAAGCCATACATATTGTAATTCATAGAAATCTATCTGTATAGTGCCATTTGCTTTTGTTTTTTCTCTTATTTCTCTCTGCACCTCACGGAGGCAAATGCACATGTTCAGTTACATTCTTCAATTGCCTCCTAAACTGGAAAACGTAAAAAGTTTACGCTACAGTGATATTATATCATGAAAGTAGGGCATTTAAGTAGAAACATCCAATGGTGATTTCCTCATCTCAAACAATTTATTGAAACAAAAGCCAACAACATATCACCACAAAAAATGTCAGTGTCTCAATAACTTTTCATGTGCCCTTGAGCATCAATTACACCTTGTCAGCGACGTCTCATGCTGTTCACAAGTCGATTTATTGTCTTCTGAGGCATTGCATCCCACTCTTCTTGAAGGGCGGCCCTCAGGTCATTGAGGTTGTGGGGTACAAAGTTACGAGCCTCTACACGGTGACAGCTGATCCCATAGATTTTAAATGGGATTCAGGTCTGGAGAAAGTACAGGCCATTCCATTTGAGGTACCCTAGTCTCCAGCAGCCGTTCTCTAATGATACGACCTCGATGAGCTGGCTCATTGTCGTCGATGAAGATAAAATTAGGCCTGTGTTGTTCATGCAGAGGCATAATGGCTGGATTAATGATGTTAATCAAGTAGTATGGGATTGTCACTGTACCGTATAATGCCTGTTGTATGGCATTCATTATCCGATTCCGCAGGGCATTGTTCCCAATGAAGCGGTCATCAGTGTGGGATGTGCCAAAAGACATCCACTTCTATGCCTTTCTGTGACTCTTCCAGTCTCTCTGTATCGCTGTTGCAACCTGCTGATGAAACACTGTGACACTCTAAGCTCAGTGGCCTCTTCCGAACATCCTGCTTAAAGCCTCGCAATGGCGAGGTACTTTTGATCAATTGTTAGGTGTCGCCTTGGTCGCATGATGTCGAAATGTGAACAGCAAGTTAAGGAGGACTGCTTCAATACCAATTCTAATTGAACCAGGACATTTATTGAGTGATTCATGGATCAAACACCTGTTGTGAATGTTGCCATTAAGCTCCTTATTAGAGAACAGCAAGTTGTGCAAAAAGTACTGAAACATTTAACAGTTGAACATGTGCATTCAAAAGTTTAGAGAAGGTGACATTAAGTTCAGCTGTAAAGGTTATAGTGTATTTTAGGTTCATCCTGAAATTTCACCCGCAAGCCAAATATCCCTAACTTTTTGTGAGTAGTGTATGTTAAATTATGAGAGGAAAAAAATTATATATGTGATTGGAAAGGTTAACCTCCTACTATGGACGACCGTAGTAGAGGCCAGCTATATGTAGGCATAATATAGCATGTGCCTATGTCGAGTATATTGTACATAGTGTGGTCACTTTGAACTGTTGAATCCCTTTATTTTTAACTGTCAACCAAGGTGGATATGATTAATTCTCAAAATTCTCAAGCAGCGTCCAATCCAGTAGTGTAAAACCACACATACTGAAATCAGGGTAAGAAAAATGTAAGAATAAGAAATGAGAATGATGTTCAAAACATCTATACTAAGCAGCAGTACTGGCATTGGCATGGATAAAGTATCAGTTGACTTTATCAACACATTAAAGGGGTTCTCTGGGCTTTATCTAAATTCTGTATATCAGCTAACCTGTAAAAGAGAGAAAGTTTCAGGAGTACTTACCCTTCCATCGTGCCACCGATTCTGTGATCTCTGCTGCAATCACGTGACTGCTTGACTGGTTGCGGACTCTTCCACTGAGGTCCTAAACGGATGTGCTGATGATTATGCAGCCGAACGGGAAGTCACACAATGCAGCTGAAAAAGAAGAAATAACACGTCCGGATGGGACCTCAATGGGAGAGTCCACAGCCAGTCGCACAGTCACGTGGTCAGAGCCCAGACTGTGAAATCGGTGGAATGACTGAAGGGTAAGTACTGCTGAAAATTTTTCTCTTCCATAGGTTAGCTGATAAAGAGAATTTAGGCAAAGTCCAGAGAACCCCTTTAACTACTGCCTACAACTAGGTTATAATAATGGTTGATCTTCATAAGATCATGATGAGGTGGGGAATGAGCCTTGGCAGAAGCAGACAATCTGCAGAATGGCTGTAATGGGTGTGACAAGTCTATGTTCAGCAGAAGTGTTTAAGACGAAAAAACAGATATTTTGGCCCACTCATTTTTCCAAACCGCTAGTGTTATTTCTGGAAACCAAGTTCAGTAACTAATATTCTTTCATGTTCAAAATGTAATAAAATATTATTATAAGAAACATTTATCAACTGTGTGATTCCTATCTGCCCCGCAATGTACATATTACAATCCTTATGTGTCAAAACAAGAAAATGTGACCTTCGCCTGTAACAAACAATCAGAGTTCAGTTTACTTTTTCTTTCTTCTTTTTTTGGAGAAATTAAATTCGATTACGAATGAATTATGGAGAACTTGGCCAAGTGGCTGATTCTTCATCTCCTATAGATTTGTGGAAACTGACCATGAATATGCAGCCAGACAAGGTGCTCTGTTCTTGAGATCAGGGTTCCAGTACTACTTCTCAATATGCAAACATTGGCAGCAGCTGGCATTAGGAGAAGATTACTGTAAGCACGTTGGTACGGCTCCTTCTAGCTACTCCCCTAATGGTGGTTGCAGGTAGCCAAATTGTTATGGGACTTAGACTATGTAAAGAAACAGACTGCAGCTATACCTAATTTTGATTGATTTAATAGGATATTCCCATCTCAGACAATGGGGGCATATCGCTAGGATATGCCCCCATTGTCTGATAGGTGCGGGTCCCACTGCTGGGACCTGCACCTATATCGAGAATGGAGAAGTGAATGGGAGCGTACCGAGCAAAATATAAATAAATAAAGGGCGGCTGTGCATGCGCAGTGCGCCCTCCTTCACTTTCGGGGCTCCGTTCTCGATATAGGTGCGGGTCCCATCATGACAAGGTGACCTCTTTTGGATGGGAAACTACATTTAATGCTACCTCTTGTGGTGCCAACCATGCACAACTGACTAATCCCCCTTTCCCGCAGGCTAATTTTAATTAGTGTAGTGTAAAGCTGAAGTCTGCTTTCTCTGTATTTATTGAGGGTCTGCTTCACAAGGAAAGGTAAAATACACAGTGGATTCAGTGTATAAATAGAATCTACCTTCCATAAATTCTTTGGATGCTGGTTTGCACCACAAGAGGTATCAGTTAGCGTAAGTACTTGCCGAAAAGAGGTCACCTTGCCATGGTGGATGGGCACAAGTGTTTTGGATCTAATGTATTTGCTAAGTACCTCACATTCATTCATATAGTGAACATAGCAGTAATTTATATTTTGTGTTCATGCATTTTGTGTATGCAGGGTGTTTCATTGTGTTTGATTTTGTATTGTCAGCCATGGAGACACGCACCAGCATATTGGTATGTGCTAACTAACTTTTTTTTTGTAAATTCTTAAAAAGAATTTACATGGGGTGCCTATTTCCCATCACTAGATATAATATAATTTAATTTAAAAAGGGCAGAGATTTAAGGAAATTAATAAAGGGAAAAAACAAAAACATAGACGGGAACTGAGAGTAGGGTAAAAAACACTGAAAAAAAGCTGTGAAGGAGAGATAATTACTGGAATCTGGAGTACAAGAAATCCAGGTCCAAGAGACCTAGACCTTCTCAAATTTCTTTAGCTTGTCCTTGGGCTGGAAAGCCAGGCGTTTATCATAATCCAATTTAGTTTGACTTTAATACAGTCCCAAGTCACAGTCGGTTTCTTGCAAAAGCAGGCAATTCCAGATTTAGCGGCCAAAAAGATAAGTGGTATCAATTTGCATGAAGTCCAGGGAAGATCTTGCAGGGGTTTATTTAATTAGGTTTCCTATGGGTATTTGTGTAATCTGATGTGTGTTTCAGTATCAATTCTAATCCTTAAATCTACACATTAACACAGTTTCAGTTTTTTTCTTTAAATCATTTGTTTATTTTTTACAGACCAAAAACATCCATAAACATGTTAGCAATTATATGGGTTACCATAAACGGGTGGATTAATAGAGTTGGGGCAGCAAGATATTGGGCAATATGTTTCCGTACTGAAATTTTTTTTTAGATTACACTTTGATTGAAGTTTTTTTTTTTTTTTACACAGAAGAGACTTGTATTATCATGAGATCTGAGATTCCAGAAAAAAAAAAGACTTAACACGACTTAGGCGCAAAAAGAGTTTACTAAAGATATATATACAAAGATAACAAACAGAATAAAGTAACAGTCATCGAAAGCCATGAAAACAAATAAGCCAACTCCACATTGACCAGTGCCCAACATGGCACTCGGCCGACACCCATATAATGCAAAGAGAGGTGATGGTAGCAAGACACATCTTAAAGGGGTTGTCCGGGTTCAGAGCTGAACCCGGACATACACCCATTTTCACCCAGGCAGCCACCTTGACTTTAGCATTGGAGCAGTTCATGGGCATTTTCGGGAGTTCCGATGACGAACCGGGCTCTCCATAGGGCTGCCTGGCGGAGGCTTCCGCCCAGCAGTGAAACTGGTGATGTCACCGGCAATGACAGGCGGGCTTTAGCACTGCCCTAGCCTGTAAAACAAAAGCCTCCGCCCGGTAGTGTGTTATGGTTAATAAAAGAGCCCTTGCTCCGATGCTAACATCAGGGGGGCTGCCTGGGTGAAATTATGGGTATGTCCGAGTTCAACTCTAAACCCTGATAACCCCTTTAAGGCTGTATTACACAATGTGGTAGACAATTATCGGGAGGGAAGCGTTTCCCTCCCAGCAATCGCTAGTGGAGCAGACTGCTGATATTACATGCAGTGATCTCCTCTGCAGCATGAAGAGAAGTAATAATCGCTATGCCATAGCTCGTCCTCATGCTGTATAGTGGTTTGCCAGTGGCAGAGCGTGATTAGACACCACGATATGCTGCCAGCAAATGATAATTTAAGATTTGGACTGCCTGATGATCGAGCTTTTGCTCATTCATCAGGCAATAGGCGGCAGTATTACACTGCCAGATGATCGCTTAGGGTACTTTTACACTTGCGTTAGAGGAATCCAGCAGGCAGTTCCGTTGCCTCTCTCCTCCCAGTGGACACAATCACTGGATCGCTCACCTTGTTTCCCCAGTGGTTTGTCCCCTCCAGTATCTTCCTGTGCCCTTCTGGTGGGTATGGCAGCTCTATTCATTCCACATAGGCTGCTGTGAGTATCTCCACCGGTAGGGTTCAAGTGCACCTCCTTTGGTTCTTAAAAGGCCATTGTCCATCCACCTCAATCTTCCACAGCCAATAGCTGGCCACCTGTATAGTTTACAAGGTGCCCTAATTGTCTTGTTCACTCTTTGGTGTACCGACTTCTGTCTTTGGATACAACCATTCACTGTTTGACCTGACCTCTGCCTGATCTTCATACTGACCCTGAGCTGCCTATCCTGACCCATGGACTGAATATGAATTGCAGCCGCCGAATGCTTTTAGGAAATCCTTCTTGGAGCGCTATGACACCATTTGCCTTATGTGATAGTAATGAGGAGTCAGGTTTTAACCCCTTCCCACCCGATGACGTAGCTGTACATCATCGGAGCAGTGTTTAAACATGGCACCCGCTCCTGCCCCATGCGGGCGCCATAGCCACGGGTGGCTGCCTGCTTCTTGTAGCAGACACCCGCGGCTGGTCAGTTTTATCGCACATTGAACGTCATAATTTAACCACTTCAGCCCCCCTAGCTTAAACACCCTTAATGACCAGGCCACTTTTTACAATTCTGCACTACACTACTTTACCCGTTTATTGCTCGGCCATACAACTTACCACCCAAATGAATTTTACCTCCTTTTCTTCTCACTAATAGAGCTTTCATTTGGTGGTATTTCATTGCTGCTGACATTTTAACTTTTTTTGATATTTTACTTTTTTTGACAAAATTTTGGCAAAAAAATGACGTTTTTCATTTTATGTTGGAAAATTTGCCAAAAAAACGAAATTTCTCTATAAATTTTTCTCTAAATTTATTGTTCCACATGTCTTTGATAAAAAAAAATGCAATAAGTGTATATTTATTGGTTTGGGTAAAAGTTATAGGGTTTACAAACTATGGTGCAAAAAAGTGAATTTCCGCACTTTGACTTTCTGAGCACCTGTCCTGTTTCCTAACGTACTACAATGCCCAGACAGTAGAAACACCCCATAAATGACCCCATTTCGGAAAGTAGACACCCTAAGGTATTCACTGAGGGGCATAGTGAGTTCATGGAAGTTTTTATTTTTTGGCACAAGTTAGCGGAATATGATTTTTTTTTTTTTTTTTTACAAAGTCTGATATTCCACTAACTTGTGACAAAAAAATAAACTTTTACATGAACTCACTATACCCCTCACAGAATACCTTGGGGTGTCTTCTTTCTAAAATAGGGTCACTTGTGTGGTATTTTTACTGCCCTGGCATTTTAGGGGCCCTTAGCACTTTGGAATCCAAATGCGTAAAAATGCCCTGTGAAATTCTAAAGGTACTCATTGAAATTTGGGCCCCTTTGCGCATCTTGGCTGCGAAAAAGTGCCACACATGTGGTATCACCGTACTCAGGAGAAGTAGGGCAATGTGTTTTGGGGTGTATTTTTACATATACCCATACTGAGTGTGAAAAATATCTCTGTAAATGACAACTTTTTCCATTTTTTTATACAAAGTTGTCCATTTACAGAGAAATTTCTCACACCCCGCATGGGTATATGTAAAAATACACCCCAAAACACATTGCCCTACCTCTCCTGAGTATGGTGATACCACATGTGTGGCACTTTTTTGCAGCCAAGATGCGCAAAGGGGCCCTAAATCCAATGAGTACCTTTAGGATTTCACAGGGCATTTTTACGCATTTGGATTCCAAACTACTTCTCTCGCTTTAGGGGCCCCTAAAATGCCAGGGCAGTAAAAATACCACACAAGTGACCCCATTTCGGAAAGAAGACACCCTAAGGTATTCACTGAGGGCCATAGTGAGTTCATGGAAGTTTTTATTTTTTGGCACAAGTTAGTGGAAATTGAAATTTTTTTTTTGAATTTTATTTTTTTTACAAAGTCTGATATTCCACTAACTTGTGACAAAAAAATAAACTTTTACATGAACTCACCATACCCCTCACAGAATACCTTGGGGTGTCTTCTTTCTAAAATGGGGTCACTTGTGTGTTTTTTTTACTGCCCTGGCATTTTAGGGGCCCCTAAACGTCAGAAGCAGTTTGGAATCCAAATGCGTAAAAATGCCCTGTAAAATTCTAAAGGTACTCATTGGATTTAGGGCCCCTTTGCGCATCTTGGCTGCGAAAAAGTGCCACACATGTGGTATCGCCGTACTCGGGAGAAGTAGGGCAATGTGTTTTGGGGTGTATTTTTACATATACCCATACTGGGTGTAAAAAATATCTCTGTAAATGACCTACTTCTCCTGAGTACGGCGATACCACATGTGTGACACTTTTTTGCAGCCAAGATGCGCAAAGGGGCCCTAAATCCAATGAGTACCTTTCAGGATGGCATTTTTACGCCTTTTTCTTCTCACGCTTCTGGGCCCCTAAAATGCCAGGGCAGTAAAAATACCCCAAATGTGACCCCATTTTAGAAAGAAGACACCCCAAGGTATTCTGTGAGGGGCATGGCGAGTTCATAGAAGATTTTTTTTTTTTGCCACAAGTTAGCAGAATGTTTTTTTTTTATTTTTCTCACAAAGTCTCCCTTTCCGCTAACTTGTGACAAAAAGTTTAATCTTTCATGGACTCAATATGCCCCTCAGCGAATACCTTGGGGTGTCTTCTTTCCGAAATGGGGTCACATGTGAGGTTTTTCCACTGCCATGGCATTTGAGGGTCTCCGCAATCATTACATGTATGGCCAGCATTAGGAGTTTCTGCTATTCTCCTTATATGGAGCATACAGGTAATGAGATTTTTCCGTTCAGCCTCTGGGCTGAAAGAAAAATGAACAGCACAGATTTCCTCATTCGCATCGATCGATGTGGATGAAAAAATCTCTGCCAAAAATATGCAAGAAAAAAAGAGGGGCCTGGCGATTGCCAGGACATAGGAGCTCCGCCCAAACATCCATACCCACTTAGCTCCTATGTCCTGGCAAGCGTGATTTCTCCATTCACATCGATCAATCGATCGTTGTGGAGGAAGACATCTTTGCCAGATTTTTTTATACAAAGTGTTTGCCAAAGAATATGAACTCCAACACCTCTCCTCAGCTCATATGCCAGGGCAAACGTACCTGTCCTGCAGAGGAGAAATCTCGTCTTGCAGCGCCGCATACACCGACTTCACGTGTCTTCTGACAGCAGCGCAATGCTTCTCTCACAATACACATCAGTGCTGCGGCGTTTTCGTCGGTTGGTCCGTTGGTCTTCCTGGAAAATAAAGGGTGGTTATGGGGGAAAAAAAAAAAGAAGAAGAAAAAACAGGCAGCAGGCACATAAACTTGAACGTTACAAACTTTATAAAACCGGAACATTGTAAAACTTTTATAAAACATGAACATAAAAACCTGAACTAACTCAAGATTTTTTTTTCTTGCTACCTGTTTAATTTTTTTTTTTTTTTAACCATTTCACTCTTTATTTTCCTAGCAGAAACCTCTCCTTTCCCATGGGACAATGTGTAAAGTGTAAATCACACAGAGATGGTGCGAAGTACACTATACACGTTATCCCAAGTTAAAGGAGAGGTTTCTACCGTTTCACACTTCTGCTGTAGCACACCAGCACCGTTCCCTATGTGTTAGGGTCTCTCAAAACCTAGTATCCTGAGAGACCCTTGAGCCTGAGTGAAAAAAACTACCTGTGTCGTGCTGTCCCTATGTCCCTAAGTGTACCTGAGTGTGGTACTTCCGGAAACACTCTCCAAAGCATAGGGCAGGGTGGTCAGGACAGTCAGGACAGAAATAGCGGGTGTCACGCCTTATTCCACTCCTGCCACAGACACGACATCTTTTTCGGGGTGACGGTTGGGTTGAGGTACCAGGAAAGACACTGGTGGTTGGGGCCACGGAACCTCCTGGATACAGGAGTTCCGAAATGATCTCTTCCTGGAATTTAAGGAAGGATCCCGTTCTCCCAGCCTTACTGTAGAGAACGTAACTATTATAGGCAGCCAATTGGATTAAATATACAGACACCTTCTTATACCAGCGTCAGGTTAGTCGGGAAAGCAAATAAGGGGCCAACATCTGGTCGTTGAAGTCCATCCCTCTCATGTGGAGGTTATAGTCGTGGACTGAGAGGGGATTTTCAACGACACTGGTTGCCCGTTCAATTTGGACTGTCGTGTCTGCGTGAATGGAGGAGAGCATGTAAACGTCACGCTTGTCTCTCCATTTCACCGCGAGCAGTTCTTCGTTACACAATGCAGCCCTCTGCCCCCTTGCTAGACGGGTGGTAATGAGCCGTTGGGGGAAGCCCCGGCGACTAGGTCGCACGGTGCCACAGCAGCCAATCTGTTCTAGGAACAAATGCTTGAAGAGGGCTACACTTGTGTAAAAGTTGTTCACATAAAGATAGTACCCCTTGCCGAATAAGGGTGACACCAAGTCCCAGACTATCTTCCCACTGCTCCCCAGGTAGTCAGGGCAACCGACCGGCTCCAGGGTTTGATCTTTTCCCTCATAGATCCGAAATTTGTGCGTATAGCCTGTGGCCCTTTCACAGAGCTTATACAATTTGACCCCATACCGGGCGCGCTTGCTTGGGATGTACTGTTTGAAGCCAAGGCGGCCGGTAAAATGTACAAGGGATTCGTCTACGCAGATGTTTTGTGCAGGGGTATACAAATCTGCAAATTTCTGGTTGAAATGGTCTACGAGGGGCCGAATTTTATGGAGCCGGTCAAAAGCTGGGTGGCCTCTGGGACGGGAGGTGGTGTTGTCGCTAAAGTGCAGGAAATGCAGGATGGTCTCAAAACGTGTCCTGGACATGGCAGCAGAGTACATGGGCATGTGATGAATTGGGTTCGTGGACCAATATGACCGCAATTCATGCTTTTTTGTAATGCCCATGTTGAGGAGAAGGCCCAGAAAAGTTCTAAATTCGGAAACTTGGACTGGTTTCCACCGGAAAGACTGGGCATAGGAGCTTCCCGGGTTGTCGGCGATAAATTGAGTGGCATACCGATTTGTTTCTGCCACAACTAAGTCAGAGAGCTCCGCAGTGAAAAACAGCTCAAAAAACCCCAGTGCCGATCCGATCTGAGCTGTTTCCACCCGAACTCCTGACTGGGCGGTGAAAGGGGGAACTAATGGTGCGGCTGAAGATGGGGACAGCCAATCAGGGTTTGCCAGCACCTCAGGGATTCTAGGGGCTCTACGGGCCTGTCTGCGCGGTGGCTGCGACGGGGAAACTACTGCACGTGCCACCGTACCAGCTTCAACTGCCCTTCTGGTGCTCGCCACTTCACAATGTTGTACGGCAGTGCTGGTAGAAGGTCCAGGAAGGGCTGCGCTGCTGGTGTATGCCTCACCACGTAATCCGGCAGCGCCAGCCCCACTCTGCTGCCCTTGAAACGGATCCTGCGTAACCTGCGGTCTAGCGACACAGGGCCGGGTACGCCTGGTTCTATCAGGGACCTCAACCTCCTTGTCCGAACTTTGGGTCAGACTGCCACTGCTCTCTACAGGTTCGTATTCTGACCCGCTAGATTCGTCAGATAAGGGTTCCCATTCCTCATCCGACTGGGTCAGAATCCTGTAGGCCTCTTCAGGAGAATACCCCTTTCTTGACATTTGGGCAACTAAATTTAGGGGGTATTCCCTGAGACTACCCAAGAAAAAAAGCAAGCCTGTCTTACAATTGAGAGGGTAGCGAAGTACAGAAGCCGCTGCGATTGATAAAAAAGATCAAAACTGATTTTTTTATCGCCGCAGCGCTTGTGAAGGGATTGTGCAGTGATTACAAAAAAAAAAAATTTTTTGCTGATGACCCACTTCATGTAAGCCTTGTGCAATGCGCGATTTGCGCATGCGCGGCCGAATATCTGCGAAATCTCGCGTCTCGCGAGATGACGCACATATGCGGCGCCCCAGAACAGCCCGACCGCCGCGAGAACGCAGATGTGCGTTAGGCGGTCGGGAAGTGGTTAAAAACCCGTAAAACTGTGGTGGCATTGCTTTTAATTCGCAATTTTACCCCATTTGGAATTTGACTCTGTCATTGTGCCACTCGGGGGCCTCCTCATACTGCTGCCAACTCCAGAGTCTGTCATTGTCCCACTCGGTGGCCTTCTCCTGATGCTGCCAACTACAGACTCTGTCATTGTGCCACTCGGTCGTCTTCTTCTGATGTTGCTACCGCCACCTCCAGACTCTACTCTACTCGGTGGCCTCCTCATACTGCTGCCAACTCCAGACTCTGTTATTGTGCCACTCAGTGGCTCCTCATACTGCTGCCACCTCCACACTCTGTCATTATGCTACTCGGTGGCCTCTTCATACTGCTGCTAACTCCAGACTATGTCATTGTACAACTCCGTGGCCTTCACATACTGCTGCCACCTCCAGACTCTGTCATTGTGCCACTCGGCGGCCTTCTCCTGATGCTGCTGCTGCCGCCACCTCCAGACTGTGTCATTATGCCACTCGGTGGCCTCCACATACTGCTGCCGACTCCAGACTCTGTCATTGTGCCACTCAGTGGCCTCCTCATACTGCTGCCAACTCCAGACTCTGTCATTGTGCCACTCAGTGGCCTTCTCCTGATGCTGCAAACTCCAGACTGTGTCGTTATGCCACTCGGTGGGCCTCCTTTTACTGCTTCCACCTCCAGACCCTGTCATTAAGCCACTCTGTGGTCTCCTTATGCTGCCTCCACCTCATCACTATGTCATAGGTCCACTCTGTGGACTTCTCAGGCTGTTCCCACCCTCCCCACTTCATGACTGGTCCACTATTTTGGCTTTCGGCCTGGCTGACATCATCATTTATTTGACCCTTCTTATGATCTGTCAGACGGAAGGAAAAATGAGATGCACAACGGATCATGTCTGTGTAGCAGCTGTAAGGCCTGTATGGTCCCATCAGAATTGACTTATGATTTGGTAGCCAAAAGCAGGAGTGGGTATAAAACACAGAAGTCATGCAAATATTCCATTCACGTGTCATCTCTGTTTTAGATCCACTTCTCTTTTTTTGGCATTAGTAATACTGATGGATTATTGAGAAAATGCTGACCGAGTGAAGGCGGATGCTCCACAGACAGGATCCGTTTTTTTGTGGGTTATGGTTCTGACGGATCAGAGGAAGGGCGAATTAATCAGTGAACTAACACAAACTTACTGCTGACACCCACTCCACTCTGTCAGGGGGGCTCTACTTGTATAAGCGTTTATTAGAACAGGTTCTATAGACATCTACAGTTGTGTTCAAAATTATTCAACCCCCAATGCTGTAAAGGGTTTTAGGGAATTTAGTGTACATTTATAATTGTGTTCAGAATGAAATCTTACAAGGACTTTTTAAAGAACCAAATGCAACTAAAATGACATCAATTGTTTTTGTAATATAGTATTAAATGTTTTTTTTGTGATTTCTTCATTGACACAATTATTCAACCCCTTAAAGACGACCACTCTTAAGAACAGAGGTTCATTCAAGTGTTTTCGATCAGGTATTGAAAACACCGGTGGATGTCAAGGAGCAGCAATCAAGCATAATAAGCACCAATTTGGCAGATTTAAAATGACTGTGATACTCAGCTCCTTCTAGACATTTACTGGTGTGTTTACAAACATGGTGAAGTCAAGAGAATGGTCCAGGAAGACAAGAGAAGAGGTGATTTCTCCTCACAGGAAGGGCAATGGCTAGAAGAAGATTGCAAAGATGTTAAACGTACCAAGAGACACCATAGGAAGCATCATTCGCAAATTCAAGGCAAAGGGCACTGTTGAAACGCTATCTGGTCGTGGCAGAAAGAAGATGCTGAGTTCGACTGCTGTGCGCTACCTGAAGCGCAAAGTGGAGAAAAGTCCCCATGTGACTGCTGAGGAACTGAAAAAAGATTTGTCAGATGCGGGTACTGAAGCTTCAGCTCAGACAATAGGGCGCACACTGCGTAATGAAGGCCTCCATGCCAGAACTCCCAAGCGCACCCCCTTGCTGTCTCCAAAGAATAAGAAGAGTTGACTGCAGTATGCCAAAAGTCATGTGGACAAACCACAAACGTTTTGGGATAGTGTTCTGTGGACTGATGAAACAAAATTAGAACTGTTTGGGCCCATGGATCAACGCTATGTTTGGAGGAGGCCTATGAAGAAAAGAACACCTTGCCTACTGTGAAGCATGGCGGGGGGTCAATCATGCTTTGGGGCTGTTTTGCTTCTACAGGTACAGGGAAGCTTCAGCGTGTGCAAGGTACCATGAATTCTCTTCAGTACCAGGAGATATTAGATGAAAATGTGATGCAGTCCATCACAAACCTGAGGCTTGGGAGACGTTGGACCTTTCAACAGGACAATGATCCCAAGCATACCTCCAAGGTCACTAGAGCATGGTTGCAGATTAAAGGCTGGAACATTTTGAAGTGGCCATCGCAGTCACCAGACTTAAATCCGATTGAGAACCTCTGGTGGGACTTAAAGAAAGCAGTTGCAGCGCGCAAGCCTAAGAATGTGACTGAACTGGAGGCTTTTGCCCATAAAGAATGGGCAAAGATACCCGTAGATCGCTGCAAGACACTTGTGTCAAGCTATGCTTCACGTTTAAAAGCTGTTATAACTGGAAAAAGAATGTTGTACTAAGTACTAAGATTGAATGTCACTTGGGGGTTGAATAAAACTGATAATGATGTGAGCACAGAAAAGACATTTGTGGTTATTTCATTATAAATGTTATGTTATATTTGTCTGACTTACAAGTGCCTCTTTGATTTAATTGTAAACAAGATGGCTGAAATGATCAAAATCAATGTCAAAATGGCCAAAACACTCAATTTCAGTGGGGGTTGAATAATTTTGAACACAACTTGTATGTGGAATCAGCTGACGATGGTGTAAAAGGAGTGCGCTTCTTCTTGGCTCTAACATCGATCTGTAAGGCTCAGTTCATAATTGAGTAATTTGGTCAGTTTTGGCCCTGTGACTGCCCAAATAAGGGAAGTGTGCAGTGATTCTAAGAGTGACGCCTGTCATCTGCATGTCTACGGACTCACAGTATTATTTCACTTGCCGGGCAGACTCCCTATGTGTGTTACTGCAAAGCACAGTGTTCTACAATCCTATAAAGGCTCGCTGCAGTAAAAGCAGTTTTTTAACGTAATTCGCCACGAATATATTCGGATCTAACCAAATTTTTTTTTTTTTTAATCGGCAAACCGGCTTATCACATTTTAAAAAAATTAGCTAATCTCTAGTTATATTCATCACTTTATAATTGATAGCAAAAACTGCTAATGTGTTCATATCCGTATTCTGAGCTTCATTTACATCATTATGGGTTTCCAATGTGTCTGTAAAAATATAAGCTGTACAGAAAAAAAAGAAAAAAAATCAGGTTAGCAACATTGTACTTACTGTGATCGAAACACTCTTATGATATCATAGTAGCTTGCCTGGCTAAAACTAGTTGTGATGTCACATTAGCTCACCCAAGTGATACAAGGTTGAGATGTCATAGCACAGCATGTTACTAGTATGACACCCATTTGTGATGTCACTTGATTTCAGCACTCCTGGATCGTAGTGACAAATCTATAACAGGGCTCCCCAAATACAATGTGTAATTTATTATACTGGTGCCATTTAATGTGGCAAAGATGCCTTTGGCCCCCTCAGGTACCATGGCCTGGGTGCAACAGATACCTCTACACCAGGGGTGCACAACCCTTTCTGATCTGAGGGCCACATTGTCATATTTAACCAGTCCCAGGGGCCCCAATAAAACTAAAATAGGCACCATCTTCTAAAACGTGACCTTTTCCCTCCCCCAAACAGTGAAATCATGGGGTGCCAATCGGTTGCTATGGAAGCTTGTGGACTTGTCAAGACTCCCAGGCCTACCATTGTAAACTGCCTGTTAAGCTCTACCATAAAATCCCCAATCTATGGTATAAGTGATTGAAAGATCACATGTTCAAGTCCCCTAGAGGAATTAAAAATAGAAGTAAAAAAATTAAAGTTTTTAAAAATATTAAAATAAAACAACAAAGAGCTGAAAATTCAAATCACCGTTTCCCGATTTTACATAGAAAAATAAAAAATGACAGACTTAATCTTAAATGTAAAAATATAAAAGAATGCTGTTACAGAAAAAAAAATCAAAATGCCTGAATTTCCCATTTTTCGTAACCTCACGTCCCCCGTCCCCCACCAAAAAAAGAAAATTTAATAAAAAGTGATCGAAACAATTATACATACACTCCAAAAGGTACATATAAAAACTACAGCTCGCTCTGCTAAAAACAAGTTCTCACATAGCTACAAGTGCCTTGCAAAAGTATTCACCCCTCCTTGACTTTTTTCGGATTTTCGTGCCTCACAACCTGGAATTAACATGGATTGTTTGAGGATTTGCATCATTTAATTTACAGAACATGCCCACAACTTTGAAGATGTTTGTTTTGTTTTTTTATTGTGAAGCAAACAACAAATAGGACAAAATAACAGAAGAAGTCAATGTGCATAACTATTGCCCTGCCTCCCTAAAGTCAATACTTTGTAGAGCCACCTTTTGCGGCAATCACAGCTCCAAGTCGCTTTGGATAAGTCTCTATGAGCTTGCCACATCTTACCACTAGGATTTTTGCCCATTACTCCTTGCAAAACTGCTCCAGCTTCTTCAAGTTGGATGGTTTGTGCTTGTGAACAGCAATCTTTAAGTCTGACCACAGATTTTCTATTAGATTGAGATCTGGGCTTTGACTAGGCCAGTCCAACACATTTACATGTTTCCCCTTAAACCAGTCAAGTGTTGCTTTAGCAGTGTGTTTGGGGTCATTGTCCTGCTGGAAGGTGAACCTCTGTCCTATATTTAAATCACACACGTGGTAAAGGTTTTTCTCAAAAATATGCTTGTATTTAGCACCATCCATCTTTCCCTCAACTCTGACCAGTTTCTGGCTGCTGAAAAACATCCCCACAGCATGATGGTGTTCTTTGGGTGATGTGATGTGTTGGGTTTGCGCCAGACATAGCGTTTTCTTTGATGGCCGAAAAGTTAAATTTTAGTCACATCAGATCAGAGCACCGTCCTCCATACATTTTGGGAGTCTCCCACATGCTTTTTCACAAACTCACAATGTGCCTTTTTGTTTTTAGCTGAGAGTAATGGCTTTCTTCTGGCCACTCTGCCATAAAGCCCAACTCTATAAAGCGTACGGCTTACTGTCGCCCTATGTACAGATACTCCAGTCTCTGCTGTGGAACTTTGCAGCTGCTTCAGGGTTACCTTAGGTCTTTGTGCTGCCTCTCTGATAAATGCCCTCCTTGCCCGGTCCGTGAGTTTTGGTGGGCGGCCGTCTCTTTGCAGGTTTGCTGTTTTGCCATGTTCTTTCCATTTGGTTATGATTAGAGTTGAGCGAACACCTGTAAGTTTGGGTTCGCCGGGTTCGCCCGTTCACCGTAAAGTTCGAGTTCGGGACCTGAACTTGACACCGAACCCCACTGAAGTAAATGGAGACCAAAACTTTGGAGCACTAAAATGGCTCTAAAAAAGTAACGGAAAGTTCTAGAGGGCTGCAAAAGAAAGCAACATTGGGGTAAGAGCTGGACAATTGCCCTAAAAACAAATGTGGATAGGGAAATGACTTAAAATAACATAAAATGCATAAAAATTTAAAATAATAATCTGGAACAAGGAGGAGGAGGTCTATATAGAGTAGGAAGTTCAGGAAGCAGTATTCGTGGAGGTGTAGGTTGAAGCGGTGGTGGAGGAGGTAGTCGCCAACAACACTATTTTTTGTTGTGTTTTTTAAATTTGTGTAGACCCCAAAACATTGGGAAATATAGAAAAGAAAATAAAGAGAAAGTGTGCTGGAGCATAACCAAGGCTGGCTGAGGCCAGTACACGTGTCTATTCTGCCAAGGTACGGACAAGTCCTGTGGGATCCATGCCTGGTTAATTTTAATGAATGTGAGCTCATCCACATTGGCAGTGGACAGGCGGCTGCGCTTGTCAGTGATAACACCCACTGCCGTGCTAAACACACGTTCAGACAATACACTGGCTGCAGGGCAGGCCAGCACCATCAAGGCGTAAAGAACAAGCTCAGGCCATGTGCCCAATTTGGAGACCCAGAAGTTGAATGGCGCAGACCCATCTGTCAGTACGTATTGGCGTGTGCACACATACTGTTCCACCATGTTGCTAAAATGCTGCCTCCTGCTAAGACGTTCCATATCAGCTCGTGGTGCTGGTTCTTGTGGCGTGCTGAAAAATCTTTTCCACATTTCGGCTATGCTAACCCTGCCTTCTGAGGTGCTGGCAGTGCCCCAGCTTCATTGGCGACTTCTTCCTCCTCCTCTGCCTTCGCCTTGTGCTTCCACTGAGGCCCTGGTGTCAGGTGGGAATGCCATCAGCAGCACGTCTACCAGCGTGCACTTGAAGTCGCGCATCTTCCGATCACGCTCTAGTGAGGGAATTAAGGACGGCACGTTGTCTTTGTAACAGGGATCCAGCAGGGTGGTCACCCAGTAATCAGCACAAGTTAGAATGTGGGCAACTCGGCGGTCGTTGCGCAGGCACTGCAGAATGTAGTTGCTCATGTGTGCCAAGCTTCCCAGAGGCAATGACAAGCTGTCACCTCTGTGGGAGGTGTATCGTCTGTGTCCTCCGTATCCCCCAGCCACGCTGCAGTGATGATCATGAGCTGTTTTGGGTGCCACTCTGCTGTGAACACAGTTCCTCCTCATCCTCCAGAACTGTGCCCTGGCTTGACAATTGTGTACCTGGCCTATGTTGGTGCATGAACCGATCCTCCGAGCTACTTGTGAATGACTGGCCTGATAACTGTCCACTTCC
Organism: Bufotes viridis; assembly: GCA_033119425.1. Taxonomy (NCBI): domain Eukaryota; kingdom Metazoa; phylum Chordata; class Amphibia; order Anura; family Bufonidae; genus Bufotes; species Bufotes viridis. The sequence goes on along the minus strand of CM065593.1, from coordinate 110,457,465 downwards.
TCCTCCTCTTCCATCATCGCCCAAAGAGTTTTTTCAAGGAGACATAGAAGTGGGATAGTGACGCTGAGTAACGCCATCTTGGTGGAGTAGTCGAAACAGCGGAACAAGGCACAGAGGTCTCGCATGGAGGCCCACTCAGTGGCAGTGAAGTGGTGCTGTTCCGCAGAGCGACTCACCAGGCCAGTGATGTGCATCAGGCCAGTGATGTGCATCAAACCGGCTAGACCCAGAGCTGTTATGAGACTTTGCCCATTACAGCACACCACCAGGCCGGGCTTGAGGCTCAGTGGCACTAACCAATCATCGGTCTGTTGTTCCATGCCCGTCCACAGCTCCTGCAAGGTATGGGGTTTCCCCCCCCCCCCAAACAGATGAGTTTCAAAACAGCCTGCTGTCGTTTCCCCCTGGCTGTGCTAAAGTTGGTGGTAAAGGTGTTAAGCTGAGTGGATGAGGAGGTGGTAGAGGAGGAAGCAGAGTAGGAGGAGGAGGCAACAGGAGGCAAAGAGAAATGCCCTGCAATCCTCGGCGGTGGCAGAAGGAGATGCAGCAAACTGCTATTCGCCTCAGGCCCAGACGCCACTGTATTTACCCAGTGTGCTGTTAGGGAGATATAACGTCTCTGACCGTGCTTACTGATCCACGTATCGGTGGTTATGTGGACCTTGCCACAGATGGCGTTGCGCAGTGCACACCCTATTTTGTCCGCCACTTGGTCAGGCAGGAATCGCGGGTGGGTAAGGAGGTACTTCCTCTTTCTCTACAGTGTTTGGGACATGGACAGCTGAACGCTTCCATGGGACATTGTGGAGATGCGTGGTGACGGACATGGTGGTGTTGCTGTCACATCCTCTGTTTGCTGGGTGGCAGGTGCCACTGTCACTCCAGAGGAGGAGGAAGAAGCCGAGACTGCAGCAGAAGAGGGAGCAGGAGGAGCCTGAGACTTTTCTTGGTTTTTCAGGTGTTTACTCCACTGCAGCTCGTGATTTGCATTGAGATGCCTGGTCATGCAGGTTTTGCTCAGGTTTAGAACGTTTATGCCTCGCTTCAGGCTCTGATTTCACAGCGTGCAAACCACTTGTGTCTTGTCATCAGCACATTGTCTGAAGAACTCCTTGAAGCTGGCTTTGGTGTGCTCGGTCCCTGGGTGCGGTGGGCAGTAGCAGGCATACTGTCTAGGGGACGGCCGTTCTGCTTTGGCACCCTGCTCCCTCTTTTGCTGTGCACAGAGCGTGCGACCACCACCTCTTCCTCCATACTGCACACGTCACTTGCATGACCTTGATTCCATGTGGGGTCTAGGACCTCATCATCCTCCACATCATCTTCCACCCACTCTTCACCCCTGCCCTTCTTGTCAGTCTGCACACAGTAGAAAGCCGCAACTCTCAGAAATGCAGTGCAGGCCGCAAAGGTACTTTATGGCAAAAAAGTGTTTTTGTTTTTTTTCACCCACAATATCACAGTTGTATTTGTTGATTATATTTCACTCTCAGAAATGCAGTACAGGCCACAAAGATGCTTTATGGGGGGGAAAAAAAGGTAATTTTTATTTTCACCCACAACCACAATGTCACAGTTGTATTTACTGATTATATTTCATTCTCAGATATTCAGTGCAGGCCGCAAATGTACTTTTTAGCAAAAATAATTAATTTGTCCCCACAAAATTGATTACACTGATTTACTGAATTGATTACACAAAAAAATTACATTACAGAAAAAAATGAGAATATGTCACCCCCTGGGTCCCTGAACTCACAGACAGATTACCTTACAGTTCAAGTTCGCTTAACACTAGTTATTATAGATTTGATGGTGCTCCTGGGGATCATCAAAGATTTTGATTTTTTTTATAACCTAACCCTGACTTATACTTCTCAACAACATTGTCTCTTACTTGTTTGGAGAGTTTCTTGGTCTTCATGGCAGTGTTTGGTTAGTGATGCCTCTTGCTAAGGTGTTGCAGCCTCTGGGGCCTTTCAAAAAAGGAGTGTATATGTAATGACAGATCATGTGACACTTAGATTGCACACGGGTGGCCATCATTTAACTAATTATGTGACTTCTGAGGGTAATTGGTTGCACCAGAGCTTTCTATGGGCTTCCTAACAAAAGGGGTGAATACATACACACATGCCAATTTTCTGTTTTCTATTTCTAAACAATAGTTTTATTAATATATTTTTCTCATTTCACTTTACCAACTATTGTGTTCTGATCCATCACATAAAATTCAGATTAGCAAAACTTGAACTTAAGGCTGTAATGTAACAAAACACGAAAAAAAAGGCAAGGCACTGTATTTATATAGAAACTTTAAATAGCTGTGGGTTAGAATGGCAACATAAAGAAAAATTTTATTTTCATTTTTTTTCAGCCTGATAAAGGCCAAGTGTCGTACATGTATGACGCTTGGTGCTGGGCTTTAATTCAGAGTTTAAAGCTCCTGCTCCTATAATCTTGCAGAAGCAGGTCAGGTCAGTGACAGGCAGAGACCCCAAGGAAAAAACAGAAGCAGTTTATTACCACGTCTGCCTTCTCCTTTCTTCTGTACGTAGTGCTCAATGAGCTATTGGACCAGATAATTTGAATTAATTTAGTAGCCCAAAGGACTGTAAAATACCCACGTGCTAAATCACACAAAAGTGACTGGTCATTAAAGGGGTTGGGCAAGAATGGGAGGGTTTTGACAACCGCACTTGGGCAGACCTTTAAAGGGAAGCTGCCTGGTGCTGGCTCCCTGCTCTTTCTCCTCTTGGCCTGCAATTCTCCACTAGGCTCCTTCACTGAAAAGATCCGGTTTGACCGAATCCCCTTAAGTCATGAGAAATAGTAACATGACACAAGGGAATCTGGTCACCACCACAGCCAGTGATTGGCGGTAGGAGGCATCAAACTGGATGTTTTCTGTAAGTAAGCCCAGCAGAGCACTACAGGCCGGGAGGAGAAGGAACAGAGAGCCAGCACTGGAAAGCTTCCCTTTACAGGTCTGGCCAAGTGGGGAGGTTGGCCAACCCCCCATCCCCCCTATTCTTGCACTACTTATTTAAGGCGTGGTTATTAAAAGGATAAAGTGGTAAAGCGTAATAAAAATTATACACATTTGCTATTGCTGTAACCAGGCTGACTAAATAAAGTTAAAGGGGTTGTTTCGTTTTAGCAAATTACATTTATTATAAAGAGAACGTTAATACAAGGCTGGATTCATTTTTCCATCACATTATACACTGCTCGTTTCTATGGTTATGACCACCCTGCAATCCATCAGTGGTGGTCATGCATGCACACACCAGGTTATGGATTTAAATAAGCTGCAGTCACAACACTTTCCATGGTGCTCTACACTGCAAGATCAGCGCAAAATGTAAACGCCGCCAAAACCTTTCCCTGGACCAAAGACTCCGCCCAGTATACCCTCCATCACCCTCTTTGCTGTCTCTTCCTAATGTTTCCTTTCACACAGCCTCAATATGACAAGCATTGCACTCCGCCTACCCTGCTTGTGGATTAAGAGCATGGACCTGCCCATTCCAAGATCACATAGGTGATACACATAGCTATTATCAGGATGTTAGTTGTCATCATATCCCTTCGCTCCTAGGTGGTGCTGGCATCACTTATATATATAGCCAGGGGTTTGCTAATAAAGTTAGTTAAAAGTTGAGAACAGAAAGGAACTTTATGGAGGAGCAGAACAGGCCTAGTCCACAATGTAGCTGCAAGTTTAGCCCCTTGGCCCGATCAAGCTAAGGGAGTATATAGAACAGTATTACAGCAGCACAGCACAGACCAGTGAGTCTATGTCTGGATGTAGAGAAAGTCTAGTGAAGGTTAGAGCTAAATTAGCCAATGGACTTCACAAGTACCAGTGACCAGGAGGAACCTAAAAGTACCTGGACACAGTCAGATTATTACTGCGCAAAATTATCCTTTACCACATGCCTTTATGGACATAATGGACCGTAATTCTTCAGTGAGCATCCTTTCCAAAAAATGGAGCAGAAGACTGATGCCTGCCGTTAGGGAGACCGCTCTGTGGATTGCTACTGACCAGTGTCATCACAATTCATGCGATTTCATCTGCTTTGTGTGGTGCCAAATCAACTAGAAGTATAAGTATGAGCACGCCATACTGCTTTCATAATGAGACCAGATACATAAATTGCTTTCATGGAAAGATCTTTTCATCCCCCTGAGCAAGATACATTAACTTAAATAGCAGACATCACATCACAAAAGGGGTGTTCCTTAAGAAAAGACTATTGGCTCCTTAACTTGATAGGAGTGGTTTCAGCAACTTCAACTCTGGGTTCATAGGTAGATTTGAAAATTGCAACCTAATTCCTCCTTCCCCCCCACAGTGACTTTAAAATAAAGAAATTCACAGAAGGTTCACACATCTGGTTAGCTGCCATCTTGTGGACAATAATTGTGTACTACAGGATGTTCACAATATATATCTCACAAATCCCTCCTTTTACGGGAAATAGACCAAAGGTGAACAGGCAAAGTGAGGTACTCTCCCAACGCCCTAAACAGCAAAGAGCTGGACTTTCCTTATTGCTTCACCAGGTCCCCTCAACTCCCTTTCGGGTTTGCCTTCACCTTGTCCTATTTACTCCACAACCATCAACAAGGTTTTTTTATTTACTTCAGGATGGAATAATCTTTGTCTTTGACAGGGGCACAGCAAATATACATAGTATGGGCATGGATGAATTAAACATTTCTAAACAATTTTCCTAACGGAAACCTATACAGCACCCTGTTAAAGCCAAATACTAAAAACACTGTAGTCACTGAACCAGTTCCCAAAACATTGTTCTGGCCATGAAGTAAATGTATTATTAATTTCAGAATTTCTCCCGTCAGTTCATTTGATAAAGTCTATCAGTTTCTTCAGATCCTGGGTGATCCTTCCATCACGGGCAGTTTGTCCGGAATGTAAATGCAGCAGGAACTTCCAACGATCTTGTAGACCCCTCCTTTTTCTGCTGTCAAGAGCCAGTCGGTTCTATAGAGTCATCACCGAAAAAGAGAGATATTTTTAAATTGGCCAAATATTTAATGCCAATTTATAGGTAAGGATGTAGGAGCCATAGATGCAACTGAACTTTGAGGTTTTTCCCTTACCAACATTCTAAATTTGCCTAGTGGATCTTTGTCACTTACACATGCTCCTAAAATATATATCCCCGAATCCTGTTGGATAGGGTTTCTAATGGACAGGAACGGAGGATTGCACTCATTATGTTTACAACTGTTTTAGTGGTGTTCCCTTCAGGACAGTCATCCTTTGCGACAAACCTTCACCTTTACTGACTCTAGAGCTAGTTTCCACTGGTTTATATTCCCAACACTTCTGGTACTCCATTCTGTTAATCTCCAATATCCACAGTTGGTATGGTCATATCTAAACACAATTACTATAAACTGGGTCAGTTCCAGTCACACAGATATACTTATCAGACCAAAACCAAGTGTCCTATCTGTCACCTGTCTTACAGTCCACTATACTGAAAAAGTCAACTTAGTTGTTCCTGATTTATCTTGTTAATATAACACCGTTGCAATTTGATTTGACTGTTATTTCCCCCTTGTACAATATGAAACAAACAATACAACAATAATGACATACAAAAACATTATGGCTCTTATAGTCCTGGCACTTGACTGCAATATGACACGTAGATCCAATCAGGCTCTTCTTCCAATTCAACAGCAGTGGCAGTGGTTATCAGGACTTGATATAGATCTTCAAACCGTAGCTCTAGGACTTTCCGCACGACCTCGTTTCACCACTACAATGGTTGTAACAAATGAATTGCCTCTATGCAGTCTGGATTCTAGAAGACAAACTAAAACTTGGAAATACACATTAGACAATGAATTTGTGCAACAGACAACATGATTAGAAAAACTACTATGCTGCATCTGGAGCTGTTGGGGAAAATAGAGACCTAATCTAGGGGTATTCCCAAAGAGTACTTCATAAGGACTTAGGCCTATCTTCTGGTTAGGTGTGTACCAGATGGAGAAAAGCCCCAGGGGTAGGTACTCTCACCTCAGTCAGTATCTCTCAGCTTTATTAACTTAATAATACAGAAAAAAACATATTCACACTGTTCCATTGTTCTGAATGCAGTCAATTTGCAGTCTCTGAAATGGGTAAGATGACCTTGGCATATGCCTTCCTGGAACTCCCATAGTTCTCCCCTCATTATTACAGCATTCACCATTAACTAACCTAGTGGCAGCATTGTTGAACCCAGGAGCCATCTGCCACAGGACCCAATCACACCTTCTCTCTCTTGATTTGCCCATGTTCTAAATCCATCCTCTTTAGGTAGAGTGCCCTCTGAAGGAAGAGTTTCTTACCAACTCTCCAGAGTCCATTCTTAATCATCACTTCTACCTTTTTCCTTTGATGTTTCCTTTCAGCCTCTGTAGCCTGTATCTGGAAAAGACAAACTTTTTGAAGTCTACTGGCCCTAAGCAATCCTTTATCACACAGACTTCCACTTAGTGTAGACTTCAGGTAATAGTTTAGCCTTTACCTTCTCAGGCAGCATCAGGGCATCAAACATCTTTCATACACTCAGCATTCATTATTGATGGGCTTACCCATGGATCAAACAAAATCTCTGCTTCACCAGATTAGGTGAGTAGGATGTGAGATGTCCCCAATAGAAAAAGAAGAAGAAAACACATAGATCAGGCGCCAAATCCCTCTAGCTAGATATGTTCAGAAGGTCTCTATGCAGTATAGAGGAGTTGTCTATATGAATTAAAGATGCTATTCTATGTGTTTTCTTCTTCTTTTTCTATTGGGGACATCTCACGTCCCACTCACCTTGTTTTGAGGGGGAGAACCATTGTCCAACCCCGTGAAAACACCGGTGCAGCCTTCCCCTACTTTTAGAATAATGTCACAATTAAAACACCAATCAACGGATTAATAATCACACTTACCCACCCTTGTCGCCTCCCGATTTTTATTACCAGGCACTTGTTCTATCTTGATCTGGTTGCCCTGTTGAACCAGTAGTGCTTATTGGTGTTATAAACCTTTTTTTTTGCTTTACTTCTTGTATCTTTCACCAGATTAGACCATAATAATGAGTGATACTGAAGGCATACCTGGCTTTTATTGATGTTCGCAGTCTTACCCTCAGCCATCTTACAAAACCTCAGCGACTGTCTTGAGCTCTGTCTCCTGCACTAACATTTCTGGAGGGAATGTTTTTTTCTTGACAACATCAAATTAAGTAGGAACAGCATATCCTGTCCAAGATGATCCATCTTCCAGGAACCTGAAATGTTCTACCAGAAACTGAAAAATGTGGTCATTAATTGGAGACAGTCATGTGAATTTGAATTTTTTATTTTTTTTAGTTGGGAAGGCACTACTACTACTCCCTCCACCCACTAGAGGAAGTAGAGTAGTCGGATCTAAATTTGTTCACCGTTAAGGTGTAAACAGTTGGTGAGAGAAGTAGGAACTGCATTACTGTCTACTCCTACACATGTGATACTACCCTTTAAACACAAAAAGGTTTAAGCAACCATGTTTCTTTGGTAGCTAAAATCCTTGTCTTTATTCAGGCAGTAGAAACCAATGTACAGGACATACACCCACTTGTGGGTGTATGTCCTGTACATTGTTTTTTACTGCCTGAATAAAGATGAGGATCTTAGCTACCAAAGAAACGTGAGTGGTGGAACCTTTTTGTGTTGAATTGTATGCTGAGGGTGACCTGCCTGTTCCGTGCACACGGGTGATCCAAGTGGATTGGTAAGCTTGAAGTTTTTCTGTTAATTATCGCGATACTACCCTTTACCATAAGAGATCATGGAACATATTTGCTGTGAGGCAATGGAAGCAGACCCTAAGGATTGGATAGATAATATAGATCCAGCATTTGATTCTGGATTGTTAATTCCCTATGGGAATAGTCTGAACATTTGTAGCTCCTACCATGGGCGAAGAAGTGGGCAGGTATGTACAATGTTTTCCTTCCCCCTTCTTGTGGGGTGGAATGATAGGCAGCCACACCTGCCTTAGGCATTTGTTCAATTCAACTTCAACAAAATGGGGGGCTATAGTGAACTTCACTCAGACCTAGCTAACATCAGACCTTTCCAGATGATCCTTAAGACCATCCACAAAGGCAGCACTTAAGATTTTCTCATGCATATCTAAGGTATGCTCAAGGCCCAAATCCACTTAACTTTTCTGGAGTTTAGTGAAAACTTTCTCTACACTCTCTGCCATGTCCTGATGCATATTCAGACAATGTTACAGGCTAATCACCTAAATGCTTCCTCCACCATTCCGTGAGCTTCACTTTGCATTGCTCACCGAACAACAAAGAAGTATAGTCTTCCTCACAAGATCCCACCGCAGAGGCTATAATCTAAGAGAAAGAATCCAGCTATACACTGGACTAAATATTCCAAATCCCACTAATAACATGAGAAAACTCTCCATAATTTAACTAATTCTCTACAAAACAGCATAGGTAAGTCTTGGAATTCTACTCATCAGGTAAATTGATGTTACTACTAGGGATACTGGGTGCAGCAGATTTCATACATCATGAAATGATGCTAGAAATTTCACATTTTCCTGTGACTGAAATTCACTCATGTCTGAATAAGGACTTAGAATGGGTGCAACCTTAGATTGACTGGATTAGTCAGGGAAAATTCCAGTTTCCATCATAGGGACAATCTCTTCAGGCATATTTTAAACTAGTGGAATATACAATTGGGAAAGTTTATTTGCAGACATCATTAAATCTAATACAATACTGGGACCTATAACATAAATGGAGCCCTGTCTGAAAGATCTATAGATAACACACATTAGTATCTTGACCGTCTGCAGATATATTAACAATTACCAACTCCAACCATAGCGGGGTTGAATTCCTGAGAAGAAAGTTTCACTAGAGCACAATAGGGGGATGGGGAAAGGATAGAAGGAGCAGAAAGCACGGTGGGAGGTGTTCCTGTTGGAAAGGAACTCATTCCAGAGGAAGAAGAAAACAGGAAAAGTTATTGTGGAACTAAAAGACACAAAATAACCAGTGTAGGTTACAGCAGATTTTGAGAAAAGGGGGATGGGATGCGACATGGCAACTTCTTTGTTCTCTATGGGATTCAAAATCCTCCATCTTGCAATAGAAATCCTGCTCATTTCTTTAACTTACTTTGACTTCTATCAATCACTTTCATATACAATTTTCACCATAACTCAGCTTCCACCAGCCTATTACCCTTTAATCAACTCTACTTTTCCTTCAATATACTTATCCACAAACTTTCATCTAATCTACCGGTTTTCTGGCATACCAATTGCATGCATGAACGATTTTAACTTAATAACTGAAACTTCTCTTCTTATGCAGTTTCGATATGCAGCCTCTAGGGGGAACTCTTACACAATACTACATATTTCCGGATAATTCCGGCTATCTCTGCTACACAGTATCACAAAATGCTTTCAACTTTCTAACTGAAACATTTTCCTCATTTTCTTGCATTAGGGCTCTTTCACACTTGCGTTTTATCTTTCCGTCCTAGAGTTCCGTCGTCGGGGCTCTAGGACGGAAAGATACTGATCAGGATTTATCCTAATGCATTCTGAATGGAAAGAAATCCGTTCAGGATGCATCAGGATGTCTTCCGTTCAGTATGTGAACGTTTTTTGGACGTTGACAAAACAGTAGCATGCTGCGGATTCGTTTCCGTCCAAGAATCCGGAAGACATGCCGTAACGCCGGATCCGGAATTAATGCCCATTGAAGTGCATTAATCAGAATCCGGCATTAAGCTAAACGTCGTTTTGGCGCATCGCCGGACCCGATGTTTAGCTTTTGTGAATGGTTACCATGGCAGCCAGGACGCAAAAGTCCCGGCTGCCATGGTAGAGTGTAGTGGGGAGGCAGAGGAGAAGCATACTTACCTTCAGTGCGGCTCTCGAGTCCCGGGGCGCTCCACAATGATGTCAGAGCGCCCCATGAGCATGGATCACATGATCGCATGGATCACGTGATCCATACGCATGGGGCACTCTGACGTTATTGTGGAGTGCCCCGGGAGCCGCACGGACTGTAAGTATCTGATCCCCTGGCTCCCCACTACTTACTATGGCAACCAGGACTTTAGTAGCGTCCTGGCTGCCATAGTAACACTGAAAGCATTTTGAAGACTGATCAGTCTTCAAATGATTTAAGTTGTCTTGTGTTGTGACGGATCCGGCGGGCATTTCTGGCGACGGAAGTGCACGCCGGATCCACACAACGCAAGTGTGAAAGAGGCCTTAGCTGAGCAGCTCACCAATATATCTTATGACATTGGAATTGGCCCAATTTGTAGTTTCCCACAGATCAAACGGTATCTGATTACTATCGAACTTGCTACCTAAAAGCAGTTACACAAAGCTCAAACAATATCTAATCTCTACCAAACCCACTGGCACTATTTGTGGTTACACATGGATCAAATGGTATCTGATTACTACCGAACCCACATTTGTGGTTACACACAGATCAAACGGTATCTAATCACTGCCATACCCACAATTCCTTTGGTGAAGACCCCTGGTCCATTCACCTTTGTAGAGATACAAAATCTTAATAACTGCCTGTGATTGGTGTTAATCCTACTCAATGCCCATCATTAGGACCCCTGGTCACTACTCATGAATCTCCAAAACTCTTGTCAGAGCTTGGCTTAGGTCCAATTCTATGTCACAGATATCCGACTCAGCTGTCTAGCAATTCCCACATAAAGAAGGAATATCCAAATGAGTTCTTTCGTTCTAAAGGACAGATCAGCTATAATTCTCTTGCGATAACACCAATTCAACTCTTGAGAAGCGGTGATTTCGGATGAGATTCGTAAGAAATAAAGCTTTCTTACCTTGCTGCAGCGTGTGATCTCATCTGATGGTTCAGTTTAAGTCGCTCTTGTGGCATTTGAATCGGAAGCTACGCAAGCTGTCTGCCCACCCAGGGATGCCAAATTGTTATCGCAATTCATACGATTTTCATCTTCTTTGTGCCAAATCAACTAGAAGTATAAGTATGAGTGCGCCATACTGCTTTCATAATAAGACCAGACACATAAGTTGGTTTCAGGGAAAGATCTTCTCAGGCCCCTGAGCAAGAGAGCTTTATTCGAGATACATTCACTTAAATAGCAGACATGACATCACAAAAAGGGTGTTCCGTAAGAAAAGACTATTGGCTCCTTAACTTGATAGGAGTGGTTTTAGGGGAACCTCAACTCTGAGGTTCCCTCCCCCCCTCCCCCACAGTGACCTTAAGACAAAGAAATGCACACGAGGTTCGCATATCTGGTTAGCTGCCATCTTGTGGACAAGAATGTGTACTAAAGGATGTTCACAATATATATATATAAGAAAACGTAAGAGTAAGAGTTATTATTTTCAGTATCTCAGTGCTAGAGAGTGGACATAGAATAGACAGATATAGAGCAAGGAAAACTTCTCAAATTACAATTGCCAAGCCTATTATAAGGAATACAGCTGAACCAATATTTGGATTACTGCTTTACCACATAAATGAACTGTACTAATTACCTGAAGACAAGTGATCTAGTAAAAGTTCTGTTATTTACTACAATTGACTCCTCATCCTTTCTACCAACTTAATTTGCACCTTATGGTGCTGGCGTCACAAACGACTGGGGTCCCAGCCTCCAAAGCACCCTAAACACCTATACCATCAAGGGCACTTCAACTACTATCTGGCTTGTGATCCCCATACTAGAGAGTGCCCTGGAAGATTTAGTGCTGTCTTCCCCATCACCGCATGCCGGCCCAGGGAGGCTCTGCTAACCATGAGTACCAAACAACTACTACCCCCATCGGCCAACCGTAGTTCACGTGTTGCCCCTGTGGACCGGTTCGCTGGATTTATACCTGGATAACCCCTTTAACATCAATACATGTGGGGACTATTCCTTCCCACTGGTACCTGCAAGGAGAAGCTCTTTTTGTTAGTAAGTGTTCACTATTTTTCTTGGTATATGCTTTGCTGTACATTATTAGGGCTAATGTGTTACTGCATTATTTCATCAATTTTCTCACGTAGCTTGATTTTGTATCTGTATTATTTTTCATACTGATATCTTTGGTTTTGTATCTTTATTACTTTTTAATACTGATTTAAGTGTTACCAAATGGGTGATCCTCTGGATTTATTATGAGTCAGGGACACAATAGCACTTTTTGGATACATTTTAATTGTTTTTAATCTGTCTATTTAAATAAATCATTGTATTTTGGCATATATAATAAGATGCAGTCTGTTCAGAACAGGTGACGTCTTTCAGGCTAGGGCTACACAGCGACTTTGGCCACAAATGTGACTATAGATTGCTGTGCCACAGTGCAGCCTCACAAGTGAATGGGGCACAGAGTCACAAAAAAAACAACACTGCTGCCATACATACAGCAGCATGGTCTGATGACAGATCTGCTTTTAAGGGGCCCATTACAACAAACTATCCCCAGGATTGGCAATCAATAAGTGTCTGATCAGTTGGGATTCCACCACTGGGGCCCTAGCTGGTCAAGAGAATGGGGGCGTGTGTCCTCCAAACTCTATGGGACTGCCGGAGATAGCCAAATATAAGAGCTCGACTATCTCTAGCAGCCCCTTAGAGCTCTATGAAGCGGGAGGGTGCATGTGTGACCACCATTCCATTCATCTGGGAAAGCACAAACCCAGGTGGTTGGATCCCCACTACTCAGACACTTATCCCCTACCCACAGATATGAGATTAATGATTCACTGTAATTCTAAGACTTTTTCACATGAGCGACACAGATTGTGTCAGGATCTGTTCAGGAAACAGCTGATGGTTTTGCAGGTAAGTTCAATCTGTTTTGTCTGCAACTGCAGTCAGGGTGTGGATTTTCACCGTCTGGATTGCATGTTTTTTTCCGCATACGAAAAAAAACAGAATAACAATTTACATCTCCTAGCAGCCATCAGTGCAATACACATTGTATCCAATGCCTTCCGTTTTTCACACGAGCCCCATTTACTTCTTTGGAACCAGAGTTGTGTGAAAAATGCAGAATATAAAACAGGCTGAGATGTTTCCTGAACACAGAGATGATCAGTGATAAAAAATGCTCATGTGCACAGACCTAACTAAATGAATGGACCACGCTTCAGTCCAGATGACATGCACTCACAACACATATCACATCTGGACAGAAAACTCGCTTGTGGTAAAGAGCCCTAGGAATGAATTCACACACAGCTAGTTTGATGGAGAAATTTACGCACCTGAAAATATGTCCCATTGTATTTTAACGCAGTAGTTTCTGCATCATGGGCATGGATTTCAGACCCACTGTGATGTACTGCACTGCAGATTTTCTAAGTGCAAATCTTTCGGAAAAGTCCACAGTATTTTCATCCTGTCTCAGCTCTCTCTAATAAATAAGGCTGATTACAGAACTACAGAAACGTTTATGACTATGGGATTATTACAGCACCAATGCTGACCCCTGCTGTTTGCTTCTAAACTAAATCTGACACAAGACAGATCTTTTTCTACAAGAGAATGTTTTTAATGCTCTAATAAAAGTAAGTAACTGGTTAAAATGAATGATCTGAGCGGGCACTTACAACCCACCGAGGGTGTGTGAAATAGCGTCTGCTGGTTACTTTCTATTAAATGTTCATATGGCAAGTTCATGGGACCTTTTTTTTGCAGCTAGGACAGTGATGGCTAACCTCCGGCACTCCAGCTGTGGTGAAACTACGACTCCCGGCATGCTCTATTCATTTCTATGGAGTTCTGAGAATAGCCCAAGCAAGTGTACAAGTTGGGAGTTGTAGTTTTACCACAGATAGAGTGCCAGAGGTTAGCCATCACAGGGTTAGGATGTGTTGTTATGGTAAATGGAATTTAATATGTCATTCTTACAAGTCTCACAAAAATAGTTCATGGTTTTCAGGACACTTGGATTTTTCAACCCACCACCACCACCGTTGTCATGCCTTCAGCAAGCTTATTTGTTAATTTATGTATAGTTTTCATATAGCTATAGCTTTTTTATAGCAGCTGGACTTTGCTTGTTATGCAGATAGGATAACATGCTAACGGTTAGATCTGCATCTGTGTTTATATGTGCATTGCTATGCACAGTAATGTTATGATATGCATTGTTATATGTCAGACCCCTTTAGTAGGTGCATTATTTTTTCTGTTCCCCAGTTTTACCGCACGAGCACATGCGGACGATACTCCATTGTCAATTCATTGCCGGGATAAGGTTTAGCTGTCTGTCATGTACCTTCACACATAAAGAGGACAGAACAGCTGTACATACATGGTGGAAGTTGGGACTTTAAACATGGTGCCCGCTCAGAAGCTCATCGGGCACCAAAGCCACAGAGTTTCTGCTGTTTTACAGGGTCCAAACAGCTCCCCTGCACTGAGATCAAGGGAGTCGTTCAGTTGCTGTGGCCACCTCGGGCCCTCTAAAGAACTTGAAGCCTGCCAGAGCAATGTTCCTATGGAGCCGAGCCTTGCATGTGACAGGGCTCTATAGGAGGATAGGGGCACATTTATTAAGATTGTTTTTTTAGATGCAGGTCTTAATAAAGCCCCTGTGCTGGTGGGGGATCGCTGAAGTTATGTAGAGGTGCCGGGCTCTACATAACTTCGGCATATCCACTGCGGATTCTTAATGTAAGACAGCTTCCTAGCTTTCTTACATTTTGACCATTTTCTATGCCTAAAACAGGCGTAGAAAATGATAATTGAGATGAGTCTGTCGGGCCGTCTCCTTTCCCCCCACACCAGATCTAAAAAAGAGGGCATGGCGGGGAAGGGGACGGCCGGCAGACCCATCTCATTCATCATTTTCTACACCTGTTTTAGGCGTAGAAAACGGTCTAAATGTAAGCCAGCTAGGAAGATGTCTTACATTTAGAATCAAAAAGTTGCAGATTCTGCTGCAACATGGTGTGCGAGAGAATCTGCGCCAGATATACGCCACAAAAGTGGCATCCTGTATATCTGTTCGTAAATGACCCCCCATAGTGAATAGAGAAGCCATCAGATGATCGCATGTTCAAGTCCCCTAGGCAGGGGTGAAGGGGATGTATGAGTTTGAGTAAAAATACCTTTTTTAAAAATATGAGAAAATAAAGAAAATTTAATCCCCCCCTTTGCCCATATTAAAAATAAGAATATGTTAACATTAAAAAAAAGATCATAATCATTTCTGCGTCCCAAAAGTCCGCAACTTGGCAATGTTCCCTGCTCTGCTAGGTGCAAGACAGACAGAGACAAACAACACAGAAAATGTGGTCATACAGGAATGGGTCAGAATCAGGCGGACAGTACAGTAAAAAATCACGAGATAGAGGGTAGCCAGAAAAGCCAAACCCAAGTCAGAAGCAAATAGGAATCACAGTACCAAATCACAAAACAGGGAGAGAGGTCCAAAGCAAGCCAATGTCAATATAACAAGCAACCCGAATCCACAACAAACACAATCAGGAGCAGAGCAAGGGAAATCTGTAACTGGCAAGGAAGTATTGTCAACAGGGGTTTTAAATAGAGTGCTGAGTCCCTGGATCAGAACCTGATAGGTCCAGGGACTTGGTGCCCCTTTGGACAGGGATACAATTAATCCTGATATAGGCAGGCTGAGCAGTCACTCAGCATGCAAATACACATACACAGGTGATACCTATAA
The DNA here is from genome assembly GCA_033119425.1 of Bufotes viridis. Taxonomy (NCBI): domain Eukaryota; kingdom Metazoa; phylum Chordata; class Amphibia; order Anura; family Bufonidae; genus Bufotes; species Bufotes viridis. The sequence goes on along the minus strand of CM065593.1, from coordinate 110,441,705 downwards.
CTAACTAATCTCCCCCAGCATGTGCTTTGCAAAGGAACAGAGTGAGTGCTCCATTACTACGGAAACGCTCACGTCACCGAGGGGCATGGCTTAGGTGGCGCGTCACAGGGGGCATAGCTTATGCTGCGCATCCCAGGGGGCGCGTCTCACTAGTCGCAGCCGCACCACAGCCCCAGAGCACTTTGTGGAGCTCAGCAAGGTCAGTTAGTGACACAAAGCCTATGGGTGTAGCATGAAATAGCTTTCACGGCCGCAACTTTGATCATAAAAAAGAACTAGGCTAAATGTTCCAGAATTGTGGCTCAATTTGCGTCAAAAACTCTGGCGTAATTGTCTTGCAACAGATTTATTATTATATTATATTTATTTATTATATTGTGTTTTAGACACTTTTTATACCCCAGTGCACAGATCTGAAAAGTGGCTATAAATGGGATGCGGTATATATGCCAGATTTTGTCACTGGTTTTGATACTGGTCTGAAGAAAGCCAACCAAGAAGCAGCGCAAGGCCTCATGCACACGACCGTATTTTTGGATAGGCCTAAGGAAGAGAAAAGTGTAGCAGATTTAGGTTTTTCGGTCTGGTACGCACCTTTTATTTACTTTTTTTTTGTGGGGTGGGAGAAATAAGTGTAGACAAATTTATTCTTGATGTGCGCAAAAAAAGAACAGATGTCTTTGCCACATTCAATACTTTGGTGTCTAAACTTAGAAAGTAGGCATGGCTAAACCGAGTAGAACATCTTGACTTATTTATTCAATTTCAAAGTTAGTTTGTGATGCAAATAAATTGTCCATTTCATTTCACTGCATACTCTGTATGAGCAGAAACTGTCAAGTTTATTAGCATTCTGGAGCATTGTAACACGTTTCGATCAGCAAACATAAAAGTGTCTAACATGTCTAGCAAGATGCACAAATGAGTCATCTGCCTGAGCGGTCTAGTTTTAAGCTGTCTAAATTTAAAGTGTAACTGTCATTTTTTTTTTTTGTAATGTGCAGGGAAAGTGACAAGGAAAGTTTTTCTAATTTACTTTATTAAATGAATTTGAACATTTGTATGAAAAAAAATGTCCCTGAAATGTCCCTTTGCAGTGATCTCTAAACGAATGTTGCTAAGGAATATCCATCTTCACAGCACGACTAATGCGTGTGGGGAGCTCCCCGACATTATCTGTCGGGGGAGACAAGGATTGGACGAAATTGATATTTATGTACGATCCCTCTATTCTCTGTGAAGGTAAGCCACCTCTAGAAGTGCCTAGCAGCGGGCTTTCTCCGTTCGCCCCACAGCATACACATTCTGTATATATACAACTGCCCCTATATACTGTAGAACAGATTCTCCCTGCCTTCTATACTTACTGACAATAGTGAGCACTGACTGGCAGCTTGTTAGTCATTCAGCGCACCAGATACAGAACGATCATACACTGTCAGCACTCACTGACAGTGTAAAAATACATACGGTATATATTAACAGGTACATATCAATAAATTAGAATATCATTTATTCAAGTTCATTTATTTCACTAATTTAAATAAAAAAGTGAAACTCATATATGATATAGATTCATTACATACAGAGTTATCTATTTCAAGCATCTATTTATTTTAATGTTGACAACTATGGCTTACAGCTAATGAAACTCCAAAAGTCAGTATCCTAGAAAATTAGAGTATTTATATAAGACCAATTAAAAAATTATTTTTAACCATTTCCAGACCGGGCCATTTACCTCCTCCCTGACCAGGCCTAATTTAGCAACTCTGACATGTGTCACTTTATGTGGTAATAACTTTGGAACACGTTTACTTATCCAAGCCATTCTGAGATTTTTTTCTCGTGACACATTGTACTTCATGATAGTCATAAATTTAAGTCAATATATTTCACCTTTGATGAAAAAATCCCAAATTTACCAAAATTTTTGAAAAGTTAGCATTTTTCAAAATTTCAATTTCTCTGCTCCTAAAACAGAAAGTGATACCTCATAAAATACTTATTACTTAAAATTCCCCATATGTCTACTTCATGTTGGTATTATTTTGTAAATTTTATTTTTTTAGGACGTTAGAGGGCTTAGAATTTTAGAATCAATTATTAAATATTTTTCATAAAATTTCCAAAACCGACTTTTTAAGGACCACTTCAGTTCTAAAGTCACTTTGTTGGGCTTACATATTAATACCAACCCATAAATGATCCCATTTGAGAAATGACACCCCTCAAACTAATCAAAACTGTTTTTAGAAATGTTGTTAACGCTTTTGGTATTCCGCAGGAATTAAAGCAAAATAGAGGTGAAATTTTAAAATGTCACTTTTTTTGCAGATTTTCTATTTTAACCGCTACAGGACCGCCTAACGCAGGGATGCGTCCTGCGGGCGGCCCTGTAGCTCTGTTCCGACGCATCGGCGCGTCATCTCGCGAGGGGCGAGATTTCCTGTGAACGCGCGCGGGAAGCGCGGCACAGCAGCTCGGCTACAGCCTGCCAGCGATGATCGATCGCTGGCAGGCTGTAGATGCGAATAAAATCGCATCAAACTGCTATATCAGACGCTGTTTTATGAACAGCGTCTGATATAGCTGCTACCTGGTCCTCTGGTGGTCCCATTTACTGGGATCGACCACCAGAGGACCAGGTAACTACAATAAAGTTGCACCAAACACTACACTAACCCCCCACCCCCTCACCTATTAACCCCTTGATCACCCCATCTAGACCCCTGATCACCCCCTGTCATTGATCACACCCTTGTAAGGCTCCATTCAGGCGTCCATATGTGTTTTGCGGATCCGTGGATTCACGGATCCGTGGATTCACGGATCCGCGGATCCGATCCGGATCCGATCCGCGGATCCGATCCGCAGATCCTCAAAACACGGACACCGGCAATGTGCTTTCCGCATTTTGCAGATCCGCACATTGCCAGAACTATATAGAAAATGCTTTTTCTTATGCGCAATTGCGGACAAAGAAAAGGACATATTCTATATTTTTGCAGAAACGGAAGTGCAGACCCGGAAGTGCGGATCCGTAATTCCGGATCCGAGCGGGACAAAGTCTGTCCCCATAGAAATGAATGGGTCCGCAATTCCGTTCCGCAAACAGAATTGCGGACGTGTGAATGGGGCATAAGGGTCCCCTATCACCACCAGTTAGTTAGCGCCCAGCCCACTGCACCGCAGTCACTGATTTTGGCAGAGATTTTTTCATCCACATTGACCGATGCGAATGAAAAAATCTGTGCCGTTCATTTTTTTTTCAGCGCAGAGGCTGAACGGAAAAAAATCTCATTACCCGTATGCTCAATATACGGAGAATCGCAGAAACTCCTAATGCTGGCCATACGTGTAATGACTGCGGAGACCCTCAAATGCCAGGGCAGTACAAAAACCCCACATGTGACCCCATTTTAGAAAGAAGACACCCCAAGGTATTCCGTGAGGGGTATGGTGAGTTCATGCAAAATTTTATTTTTGTCACAAGTTAGTGGAATATGAGACTGTAAAAAAAAAAAAAAAAACAATTTCCGCTAACTTGTGCCAAATTTTTTTTTCTGTGAACTCGCCATACCCCTCACAGAATACCTTGGGTGTCTTCTTTCACAATGGGTCACATGTGGGTATTTATACTGCCCTGGCAATTTAGGGGTCCTAAAGCGTGAGAATCCAAATGCGTAAAAATGGCCTGTGAAATCCTAAAGGTACTCATTGGTTTAAGGGCCCCTTTGCGCATCTTGGCTGCAAAAAGTGTCACACATGTGGTATCGCCGAACTCAGGAGAAGTAGGGCAATGTGGTTTGGGGTGTATTTTTACATATACCCATGCTGGGTGTGAGAAATATCGCTGTAGCGACAACTTTTTAAATTTTTTATTCAAAGTTGTCAATTTACAGAGATATTTCTCTCACCAGCATGAGTATATGTAAATACACCCAAGCACATTGCTCTACTTCTAAGTACGATACTACATGGCATTTGCAGCCAAAATAAGGCAAATTCAACGAGTACCTTATAGGAGGAGCATGTTTACGCATTTTCTTCTCACGCTTTAGGGCCCTAAAATGCCAGGGCAGTATAAATACCCACATGTGACCCCATTTTGGAAAGAAGACACCCCAAGGTATTCGCTGAGGGCATAATGAGTCCATGAAAAATTAAACTTTTTGTCAAAAGTTAGCGGAAAGGGAGACTTTGTGAGAAAAAACAATAAAAATCAATTTCCACTAACTTGTGCCAAAAAAATCTTCTATGAACTCGCCATGCCCCTCATGGAATACCTTGGGTGTCTTCTTTCAAAATGGGGTCACATGTGAGTATTATACTGCCCTGGCATTTTAGAGGCCCTAAAGCGTGAGAAGAAAATGCGTAAAAATGCCCTCCTAAAAGGTACTCATTGGAATTAGGGCCCCTTACGCATCTTGGCTGCAAAAAGTGTCACACATGTGGCATCGCCGTACTCAGGAGAAGTAGGGCAATGTGTTTTGGGGTGTATTTTTACATATACCCATACTGGGTGAGAGAAATATCTCTGTAAATTGACAACTTTGAATAAAAAAATGTAAAAGATGTCGATTTACAGAGATATTTCTCTACGCAGCATGGGTATATGTAAAATACCACCAAGCTACATTGCCTACTTCTCTGATGCAGCGATACCACATGAGTGACACTTTTGCAGCCTGGTGCAAGGGGCCTAAAACCAATGAGTACCTTTAGGATTTCACAGGCCATTTTTATGCATTTGGATTCTCACACTTTAGGGGCCCCTAAAATGCCAGGTGAGTATAAATACCCCACATGTGACCCCATTTTGGAAAGAAGACACCCCTAGGTATTCTGTGAGGGGCATGGTGAGTCCACAGAATTTTTATTTTTTGGCACAAGTCAGCGGAATTTTTTTTTTTTTTTTTTTTTTTACAAAGTCTCATATTCCACTAACTTGTGACAAAAAATAACATTTTACATGAACTCACCATACCCCTCACAGAATACCTTGGGGTGTCTTCTTTCCAAAATGGGGTCACATGTGGGGTATTTATACTGTCCTGGCATTTTAGAGGCCCCTAAAGCGTGAGAAGAAGTCTGGAATCCAAATGCGTAAAAATGCCCTGTGAAATCCTAAAGGTACTCATTGGTTTTAGGGCCCCTTTGCGCACCCAAGCTGCAAAAAAGTGGCACAGATGTGGTATCGCCGTACTCAGGAGAAGTAGGGCAATGTGTTTTGTGGTGTATTTTTATATATACTAGGGCTGCACGATATTGGAATTCTGGGCGATTGCGATTTGGGCCCAAATAATTGCGATAACAACTTGCGATACGATATTTAAAGGGAAATGTACTAGCAAAGCCTATTTTCATGGATTTTAAAGGAAAAAATGCACAAAAATTACTGATAATGCTGTAATGTAGTTATGCTTAACTGAAGAACTGAAATGCACAGTGTTTTTCCAAATAAAACATGTTTTATTAAATTAAATAACATATTTGCATTACTGATTGCATTACTGAAAGTGCAAAACTTGCCATTTTCTCACTGTTATTTAATTTTCTTTATATATATTTATAATAATATGAAATAAATAAGTAGAACATAACGTGTTCAACATTTTCAAAACACTGACCAAACAGGGACTTTAAGAACACCAAAAGTCAGCTCAGCAGCAGCAATACAAGATTATCTTAAATAAAATGGTATGTAAAAGCTTTCTAAAAGTTATGTGCCCCCCAGTGCCTACTGCCTAGGCTAGTATTGGTAATAAAAGCCACTATGTACCTCCTCCTTGGCTCCTTCACTCCCTGCTGGTCCTGCCTCAACATATTCCTATGCCCTGTCAGAGTCTGCAAGCACTTTGGCTTCTCCTGATTGCAGATGGTAGCATCAGCAGCTGACACAGGTCACAATGCCAGTCTGCCAATCTCTGGCCACACTGTGGTGTCACATGCAAGCAAGCAGCACAGTCAGTGGTTGGCAGTGGCACTTGGCAGAGTGGCATTGTGAGCTAGGGCAGCTGCAGCTGCTACAATCTGCAACCCAGAGAAGCCAAGTAAGTGGACTGGCAACAGATGGCACACCCTAATACCGGAGCTTGAGAGAGGGAGGCATGCATGAATGAGCTTTGTTTTAGTACAACAACCAAGGCACAAGCCCAGGGGAGTTGGGGACCCAATTTATTTATTTTTCTAATTTATTTTTGTGCCCATGCCCAGTGCCCACTTCCTAGGCTAGTAGGCTCAGGCTGGTATTGAAAAATAGCCTAAACAGTACCTCCTTCACTCCCTGCTGGGCCTTGATAAATGGAATCCTGTCAGAGTCTGCAAGCACTTTGGCTTCTCCTGATTGCAGATGGTAGCATCAGCAGCTGACACAGGTCATAGTGCCAGTCTGCCAATCTCTGGCCACACTGTGGTGTCACATGCAAGCAAGCAGCACAGTCAGTGGTTGGCAGTGGCACTTGGCAGAGTGGCATTGTGAGCTAGGTCAGCTGCAGCTGCTACAATCTGCAACCCAGAGAAGCCAAGTAAGTGGACTGGCAACAGATGGCACACCGACACCCTAATACCAGAGCCTGAGAGAGGGAGGTATGGAGTTGGACATTAGGCATTAGACAGACAAGTATAAGCTTTGTTTTAGTAAAAGCCGGCAAGGCAGTAAGGCACAAGCCCCAGGGACTACCAGTCATTTTTTGAATCTATCTTTGATTTTTCACATTTCAAAAATAGAAACTTGCATCAAATAGTGGATTTACTGGATTACAAAGCAATGCATTTTGCCAATGCCATCATGCCATTAATGATTGTTTTTAAAAATCTCTGATATTACTACTGTAATTGCTGTTCCACCAAAAAGCATATGTTTCATTTGTATTCTGTCTGTATATGCTTTTTTGTGGGACAGTTATATCAGAGAATTTGATAACAAATTCAATCAATCATTAAAGAGGACCCTGCTTTCACTACCCTATAAAATCTGAATGTAGACCGACGCCCTGGGATCTAGTTATTATCCCTGGTCTGGGAGTTCCACTCTGTCCTCCCGGTATGGACTCCAGTCCATTCTCTTCCGATTTTAGGCTCACAATTGTGAGGACTGAGAGTCTGCCTTTGTTCTCCCAGGCAGAGTGGGAGAAGGAGACACCCGGGAGAACATGGGCAGACTTCTCCTAGTTGAGCATAACATCGGAAGAGAATGGACTCTGGAGTCTGTACCAGGAGAACGGAGTGCACAGGGATGATAAAAGATCCAAGGGCGCCGCTCTCCTTGTCTGTGTATATTTTAGATTTCTTACGGTAATGAAATGTCCTCCTCTTTAATGCTTGACTTGTGTTGTGTAATACTCTACTTGATGCAATTTAGTTTCTTCTTCCTATGTTTTAAAATGTGGAAAAAAAAAGTATTATTTAATTATACCCAGGTGGGCAATGGGCGAGACCAGCAAAGCTGGCGAGAGTACCAACGACGTCCCATGCAGTGCACATCTAAAAAGGCAAGTAGGCCAACAAAAAACCTTATTAAAACGACAATAACTTGTAAGAGTGTTACAAAAACATAAAAGTGCCATACAAGGAAAACTAATTATAAAAGTGCCCAGTTGCCACTGCCAGCATATGCAATGGTGGTGTGCTGTGGGTGCGCCAAGATCACAAAGGCCACATGCCCCCAAGAGGGGGACAGGTGACAATATAATTTCCCTGCCTGCAGACAGCGCACACGCCACACACCCTGCCGGACATCTGTCATCCTAACAAGAAGAGACTGAGAGAATCCCTTCCTGCCAGGGACAAAGGAAAACCCGGCCTTACTTAATGAAGCAGATTTTGGTCCTGGGACCTGGACGATCCTGCACCACCCCCGAAACAATTATTGTACTCTCTGGGCCTAAAGACTTTCCAAATTCACATTTCCCAACTTCTCCAAGCTAAGTTTTTTTAGTACTTCCTTCCTTAATCCTATTTTGAAACATTTGCTGAGAGGTTCTTTGACAAAAACACCAGCATATCCACCTTGTCTGGTTTCAGACAGGACCGATGATTAGATACAATATTACCACTGCTGCTAAAAGCCCTCTCTGACGCAGAGCTTGTTGCTTGGATACACAGATATTTTTGTGCCAATTTGCTTAGCCTAGGGAAGTTGATCTTATGAAACTTCCACCATTTCAAAGGATCTTCTCCATGATCTATAACTGGCATATAAATGTAAATGTTGAGTTCTGCAGCCACAGCTTCTCTAAACTGTTCTATGGGATCAAATGCAGTGTTGCCTGACAGTGGTGCAGCTGCAGCTGCACGTGTAGATTCCTTGAAAAAACTTGCAAGACTTTTCCTCTTGGTTTTCGCAGCAGGTGGGTTTTCTGCATGACTATCCCCTCCATCACTGCTGTGTTTTGGGGTTCAGGCTGATGCTGCTGAAGTTCCTGAAATAAATGACACATACTGTTTTAGAAATATGTTACATGAAATTCTAACCAGTTAAACAGACCAGTTTTACTCACCAACAACTCGGCAATGACTCGATCTTTTATCCTCTGGGTCTCATCAGCAGACAGGTACTGTGTTCTGAACCGTGGGTCCATAAAAGATGCCATGTTTAACAGGTCTTGGGCTACTTCATATTTCTCATTAAGGTACTGTAGAATTCTTGATTTAAGTGACTTGGTTAGGTCAGTGTCCTCTTCTTCTTCAGCCAACACAGAAGTGTTCAGGAGATGGAGAGCAGGCTTGACACAGGAAATGCTTACATAACTTTCACCTGATAGGGCATCTGTGAAATCTTGGAGTGGACTTAGGGCCTTGTTAACAGATTCCAGAACCTCCAGATCCTGCCATGAGGGCAGTAGGTGTCTCACTTTACGCTCTGTGGAGAGAATCTTGGACAGAGCACTTTGCTGCTCTATGACTCGTGCTATCATTTTCTGAGTTGAACCCCATCTTGTTGAGCAGTCGGTCACCATAGCATGTTCTGGAAGGTCAAGTTCTCTTTGTGCCTCCCTCAAGGCCACCCTCTTCTTCCAGCTGTGGGAGAAGTGGCCCACCAACTTCCGGCATATCCCAAGAGCCCTGCTGATACATTGTGCATGCGCACTGTTCTTCATGGCATTTCCTGTGAAAGATAATAAGATAAGACAAACAACTAAAGCAAGTAATCCCTAATTTAGGACTAGGACTCGGAGGAATTAGGAAATGACAGCACTTAACCATAGAGTTTGTGTGTAGTTTAGGGACCATATATCTAATTTTAACAATGTTAATAGATGCCGGACAGGTACACCCAATGAGACAATTGCTCAGTGTAGAACTAGAAGACACGACAAAAAAATTACCTATGGCCAGATGAAGTCTATGCCCAAAGCATTGAAATCTTGTCCACTGATTAAGCTCCGCAGCTTTTACTATATTTGTTCCATTGTCTGTTGTGATAGCGACCTGATGATCTTCACAGAGGTTCCATGCAGCCAATGCCTCCTTCAAGCCCAAGGCTAGGTTCTCTCCTGTGTGGTCATCAGGAAAATAGGATGTTTGCAGGCAACGGCTTTTCAGTTGAAACTCCTCATTGACAAAGTGCACAGTTAGACTAATATATGGTTCTGTTGTTCTGCTTGACCACAAGTCTGTAGTGGTGGAAAAGAATTTCACCCCAGCCATTTCCTGTTGAACAACATCACGGCATTTGGTGTAAAGCTCAGGGATAGCTATTTGAGAGAAGTAGTTTCGTGAGGGCAGCTGATACCTCTTGTCCAGAGTGTGGATCAGTTTCTGAAATCCCGCTTTGCTAACTGTGTATATGGGCATCATGTCTCTTGACAAGCATTGGGTTATGGCGTCAGTGATTTCTTTATGTCGCTGTGAAGATTTGGCATATGGTGTGATGCTCGCAAACACATCTGTAATTATGCTCTGGCTTGTTCGGCTTGCTTGTTCTTTGTTTGGTTGAGCGGCAGCCGTTGTCTCTTTACTCTGGGCTTTCAGTGTCATGCATTCTTTATACTTCTCTCCATGCTGTTTTAGGTGCTGGTATAAATTTGTTGTGTTGCCACGTGACGTAGCTACTCTGGCATTGCAAGTTTTGCAGAGTACCTCTTTTTGCTCAGTATCTGTTCTCGCAAAGCCAAAATAGCGCCATATAACAGAGGTAGCATGTTTTTGGGGACTAAATTGGATACTTGAGTGTCAGTGTCTGTCTCGCTGCTGCCAACTGCATCCATCTTCCCCTGGTCTTCACTTTGCAGCACAAGTGGACTGAAAGGAAAGTTAGATGAACTATTATCCTAGCCAATGCCATTCTAAAGTCCTGTTAATGGGAAACTGTCACCAGGATTTTTTGTATAGGAGCTCAGGACATGGGCTGCTAGCACATCCGCAGTCCCCAGTCCCCATAGCTCTATGTGCTTTTATTGCGTCACAAAGGATCACAGAGATATGCAGAATTGCAAATGAATGAAGCAGATATGACTCCAGTGTGCGGGGATGAGTCATATTTTCTTTATCTGCGAGTGCGGACACAGGAGTTGTTCAATTTGCAATTTTGCATATCTCTGAAATCCTTTTTGTGACGCAATAAAAGCGCACAAAGCTATGGGGACTGGAACTACTACTGCCGATGTGCTAGCAGCCCATCTCCTCAGCTCTTCTATTATACATTACACAAACTCCTGGTGACAGGTTCCCAACTTCACATTAATAAGAAGAATGAGACAGAGTAGTACCGAGTCTGACAGGCCTGTTGAGAGCGGAAGATCAGCTAGAATAAGACATTCTGAATTGGGCAGTTTTGGCACAAAATACCTGTTTCCTAATCCTTGCCAAATGTAGTTGAATAAATCTGTGGTTGTACTTTGCGCTGTCTTCCACGGTTCTCTTCCTTTTTTTCGCCACCTATAAATGAATAAATAAAATAATGTAAAATTTTTATTTTAAGGCTAAAGGCTCAAAGCCAAGCAATATTGGGTTAAGAGAAGAAAATTTATTATGGCATTACCTTACCTTTTTGTTTTCCAAATATAGGGGAACCACAATGATAATTCTGCCGTTGTACTGCCTGAGTGTTTTGCCTTGTCCAGTTTGATAACTTGTTTTGCCAGCACTGACAGTGACACACCGGTCACCAGGAAATAGTAAACTGTTGTCGCAGCCAAATGTAAGGAATGGATTGGGAACCACGGATCTGAGGTTGTTGGAGCGTGGCTTGGCTCTTCCGTTTTTCTTACTATTGTTTTGCCAGTGACACCTAGTTGACAGACAAGACAGTAAAAAATTGTCTAAGCAATACAGGAGTAAGAAAAACCTAGCCCTTGGAACCACTACCTACCTTTAGTTGTTGGACGGACAAATGTGAGGAAGGAATTTAAGTTGGAATGGGAACCACGCGTCGTAGACAAATCTGAGGTTGGAGCGTGGCTTGGCTCTTCCGTTTTTTGTTACAGTGCTGCCGCTGAAAAAAAAGGGAAAACTGTCAGTTGTCAAGTTGTTGTTATTTGAGGCAGTGCCAGCCAGGTAACAGGATGAGAAGAATCTAGCAGTCTCTCAACCCTCCCGCCACCCTAGTCTGAGTTTCCCATCCCCAGCACTGGAGTGGACAGCCAGTTCCCCCAGTAGTTCACGAATCCCTTTCCCTGTGCCACCACACCTTCATATTGCATGCAGCCAGTTCCGGGCTGGCGCACCTATATTCCAGCAAGAAGTGAGTCCACTCCTCTATGTGCCAGCACTGCCAGCAATATGCCAGGCAGTTAGATTAACCCCTCCCCTCATATGCCAGCCACAGCCAGGTAGATTAACCCCCTCCCCTCATATGCCAGCCACAGCCAGGTAGATTAACCCCCTCCTCCCTCATATGCCAGCCACAGCCAGATTAACCCCCTCCTCCCTCATATGCCAGCCACAGCCAGGTAGATTAACCCCCTGGGCCCCTCCCCCTCATATGCCAGCTAGAGCCAGGTACATAAACCCCCCTCCCTGCCAGAGCCAGGTAGGTTCCCGGTCCACCACCTCATATGCCAGCCAGTGCCTGCCCTCCCTCCTTTGCCATCCGGGTCCCCACATTTCATGGACATTCCCCTTCAACTTGGCATGACATGTCATGAACAGAACATTTATAGAAGAGAAGTGATGTACCGTGTGGGAGACGTGCTGCTGCTTCGTGCGGTGCGCATCCAATGGTAATGGCCGGGCTTCTCCTCAGTCCTCTGTCCTTCCTCCTCGTGACTCTGTTCGGCAGGGTGGGGCTTTCCTCCCAGGGCTACGTGCGCAAGACTATGTTAGCTGCCGCCGCCAATCACATTAGGGGAGCGCAGTCAGGTGGACTGTTTCTCCAATCATGAACCGCCGCTAGTTCGCGCCACTGGAGCCCGAGGTGACGTCACAGGCAATCAGGCATCCATGCCGACACCTGAGGAGCCGCTGACGCCGCCAATTCCGCCGCCACATGAGCCCTGTCAATGTCACACCAGCCTACCACCAGGTAAATAATCGCACCATTTTTCTGAGTTTGATATCGTCATATCGCAAAAATCATTTATCGCGATTCGATTATAATTTCGATATATCGTGCAGCCCTAATATATACCCATACTTTGTGTGAAAAATATCTCTGTAAACGACATCTTTTAAAAATTTTTATACAAAGTTGACAATTTACAGAGATATTTCTCTCACCCAACATGGGTGTATGTAAAAATACACCCCAAAACACATTGCCCTACTTCTCCTGAGTACGGCGATACCACATGAGTGACACTTTTTTGCAGCCTGGGTGCGCAAAGGGCCCAAATTCCAACGAGTACCTTTAGGTTTTACATGGCGGCTCACAATTTAGCCCCGCCCAAAATGCCAGAACAGTAAACACACCCCACAAATGACCCCATTTCGGAAAGTAGACACCCCAAGGTATTCACTGAGGGGCATAGTGAGTCCGTCTGAGATTTTTTTTTTTTGCCAGAAGTTATCAGAAATTGAAACTTTTTTTTTTTTTTTTTTCTCAGAAAGTGTCATTTTCCGCTAACTTGTGAAAAAATGAAATGATACATGAACTCACCATGCCCCTCCGTGAATACTTTGGGGTGTCTTCTTTCTAAAATGGTGTCATTTGGGGGTATTTATACTATCCTGACATTCTAGCACCTGAAGAAACATGACAGGCGCTCAGAAAGTCAGAGCTGCTTCAAAATGCCGAAATTCACTTTTTGCACCATAGTTTGTAAACGCTATAACTTTTACCCAAACCAATAAATATACACTTATTGGATTTTTTTATCAAAGACATGTAGAACAATAAATTTAGAGAAAAATTTATATAGAAATGTAGTTTTTTTTGAAAAATTTTACAACAGAAAGTGAAAAATGTCATTTTTTTGCAAAAATTTTGGTCATTTTTGATTAATAGCAAAAAAAGTAAAAATGTCAGCAGCAATGAAATACCACCAAATGAAAGCTCTATTAGTAAGAAGAAAAGGAGGTAAAATTCATTTGAGTGGTAAGTTGCATGACGGAGCAATAAACGGTGAAAGTAGTGTAGTGCGGAATTGTAAAAAGTGGCCTGGTCATTAAGGGTGTTTAAGCTAGGGGGGCTGATGTGGTTAATCCTTTTTTTTCTGGAACACTGGAACACATCAAGGGTTAACAACAAAACAAACCTCAATATTTATGTCCTTAATTCTGCAGTTTGCAGGAACACCTCATATATGGTTGTATACTGCTGTTTGGGCACAGAAGGGAAGGAGCGCCATATGGTTTTTGGAGGGCAGATTTTGCTGGAATGGTCTTTGGGCACCATTTTGCATTTGAAGAAGTCCTTAGGTAACCCCACAATGAAAACCCCCAAAAATTGACCACATTTTGTAAACTACACCACCCAAGGAGTTTTTAAGGGGTGTAGCGAGCACTTCACTAAACAGCTGTTTCATAGATTTTCTAATTCTTAGGTGTGAAAATGAAAAATAAAATTTTTCCCCGGCGCCTCCACAACGGCACTTACAGGAGGGTGTCCCCGCCCCCAGGACAGGAAACAATGCAGAAGGACATGATTTAAAAGGCCTCTTCCCCTTACCTATTCAGTTGTTGTTTTCTGTCCTCGGGATGCGTAGAAGCTCTCCTGGAGTGCCAGGAATGAGTTATTCTCACCCAGCCTTGTTTCCTTTCCCCACGCATCGTGGGAGGGCTGGAGCAGGGAACGAGAACCCCGGGGACGCGCTGCCTCCCTTACCCGTTCCTAGGCATAAGCCCTGCATGCAGGCAGCCCTGGGCTCGCGATACTCCCAGGTTAGGGGAGATCGCGCTGGATCTTGGCCTTCTGACGTCACCAGGCGAGATTCTCCTTGGCAAGAGAATCTCGCGCTCATGCGTTTCCGGTTGGGTGGCATACAGGGATAATAAAACGGAGTGAGAGTTCCCCAGTCAGAAACTACCCTTCACCGCCAGCAGTCATGTTTGCCCCTGTGGACGTGGACACAACAAGGAAACCTGGAGATCCCGCTACCTCTGCCCGGTAAGCCTCCTCCCCAGTGGGGACTTATTGTGTATCCTAGACTAAGTTTCACTCCTGGGTACCTTTATAATTATGCACAACAGTCTCGGTTTGCTTATTTTCATGTGAGAACTGTGATGTTTGTCCCAGTGCTTTCACCCCTGGTGTAGGGGATGGTAAAAAAAAAAACAATAAAACTGTTTTTGGCCCTACAATCCTTTTTTTTATTTAATTCTTTATTCTTAGGGCCCAGAGACCATGACACCTAAGCCGGCCGGTGGAGATTCCGGATGCAAAAAGTTCGCCATCTGTAGGAAGTCTTCTTTCTCCACAACAAAGAAACCCTTATGTCCAAAATGGTCACAGAAGAGTCGCCATCCTTCCTTGATTCCATAAGAGCTATAATAAAGGAAGAAGTAAATACGGCTGTGGACTCTAAAATTGCATCACAATCCCCACGCTTATCCACGTCTCACAGATCCTTTGCCTCTGATGTGGCGTTTAATCTAGGTAAAGGGGAACTAATATTTGATCTGGACTCCTCAGACGACGGCTCAGGAAAACCGTTGTTTCTCCTTGAGGAAACTGATGGTTTTCTAAAGACCATAAAGGCCACTATGAACATTGAGGAGGAAAAAGAAATCCACTCTGTTCAAGATCAAATGTTCCAGGGTCTGGGGGAGAGAAAGAAAAGGGTCTTTCACATTTATAACTACATAAAATCCCTGATATCCAAAGAATAGAGGGATCCTGAAAGAAGATCAGCTGTGACAAATTACTTCAAAAGGAAATATCCTTTTGCCGAGACTGAGTCAGATCTCTGGGTCAAACGCCGAAAATCGATGCCTCAGTTGCCCGCATTTCAAAGAAGACCTCTCTGCCATTCGAGGACATGGGTCTCTTACGAGATCCCATGGACAAGAAATCTGAAAGTTTATTTAAAAAGGCCTGGGAGACAAATAGGCTATGATGTGTCCCAGCATCGCTTCTACCTGCACAGCCAGAACTCTGTCTGTCTGGTTAAATTAATTGGAACAGCACTTAACCCTGGTACCCCAAGGGAGGAGATCCTTACCTATTTTAAAAAAGGCATCACATTTTTTGGCAGACGCATCTGCAGACTTAAATTCTCCGCTAGGTCAGCTGCTCTGTCTAATGCAGCTTGTAGAGCAATCTGGCTGCGTACATGGTCAGGTGACGCTGGATCAAAAAAACGCCTTTTCTCGATCCCTTGCGAAGGAGATAGATTATTTGGTTCAGGGTTAGATGATATCCTGGAAAAAGCCTCGGATAAGAGAAAGGATTTCCCCTTGAGAATTGTTATTTTCACCAAAGGCGATCCTTTAAGAATCAGAAAAAAACGAGGCTGGATCAGAAGAAAAAATAAGGTTCAAGGAAGTGGAAACCCTGTAAAGGCAGATAAAGGGGATTCCTATTCAATCCTGAAAACTCCTCCCGTCCCAATCAATGATGCCATAAGCTATGTTGGGGGCAGGCTAATTTTTTTCACCTCGGCCTGGGAAGAAATAGGGGCTTCCCCGTGGGTAGTATCTACTCTAAGAGAAGGCCTAAAAATAGAATTTTTATCCCCTCCCCCAGATAGTTTTTTTTTATAAACAGGAAGCTGCCTCAAAAAGAAAGACAGTCTTGTCTACAAATAGAGATCTCTTCTCTTATAAACAAAAAAGTGCTCCATGCAGTCCCAGTAGATCAATACAGAAGAGGTATCTATTCTCTGGTACAAAAAGCAAGTGGAGCCTTCCGTTTGATAATAAATTTAAAATCTCTAAACAGATTCATTGTTTACAAAAAATTCAAGATGGAAACGATAAAATCCACCATCAACTTACTCCCTCAGGATTGTTTCATGGTGACTTTGGATCTCCAGGACGTTTACTACCATGTTCTGATATGCCAAAGTCATCAGAAATATTTAAGAATCGCTGTCATTCCAAATTCCGTAAAGAAGTCCTTAATGTGGTGGAAAACTTATAGACAGGAGTCTATTGGCGTCAGGAAAAACTGATGATCGTGACAACAGACGCCAGCGGTTCAGGATGAGGAGGTCATGTTACATGCTTCGTCAATCTGAAAGAACTTTCAGCCATCTACAGAGTCATCATCTCCCTTCACACTCCTTCATCTCCGGAACACATAAAAAAGTGTTATCATACAACACTATGGCAGGGAGGGACCAGGAGCCGTTCCCTAGGGACAGTGTCTCGGGAAATTTTTTATTGGGCGAAAAATAATCTCTTTTTCTTAACAGCAGTCCATGTGAAAGGAGAGAACAACGTAATTGCAGACTTCCTCAGCCACTGGGCTTTGAAAGAAGGAAAATGGTCCCTGAATCCTGAAACTTTTCAGCAGATCTGCAAAGAATGGCGAGTCCTGGATCTAGATCTTTTTGCCACAAGGGACAACAGGCAGACCAAGAAATTTTGCTCCCTCTCCAGACAGGACCAGCCATTATAGGTTGATGCGCTATTCCAGCCATGGCCGAAAGCTCTTCTTTATGCTTTTTCTCCCTTCAATTTGATTCCAAGAACTCTTATGAAGGTGGAGGAGGAAGCAGCTCAAGTAATATTCATCGCCTCTTTTTGGCCAAGGAGGTCTTGGTTCCTCCTGTTGCTCAGGTTATCTGCAGGAATATTCTGGACCTTTCCATCAACCCCAGACCTTCTTCACCAAAGACCAATATTTCATCCCAAGGTAAATCAACTCAACTTGACGGCCTGGCGGCTGAACGCCTCGCCTTAAAGAAAAAGGGGTTGACGGATGCTGTAATTTCTACGATGTTGTTAAGCTGGAAGCCTATAACGTCTAGAATTTATATAAGAACCTTGAATGCTTTTTTGTGCTTTTCAAATAATTGCCTTTCTCTAGACATTCTACGTTTTTTGCAGGCGGGATTGGATAAAGGTCTCCGACCTGCAATGCTCAAGGTACAAGTCTCAGCGTGCCTTTCTGGATGAGAAACTGGCGGGCTCATCAAGCGTTTTTTAAAGGGGGCAATAAGAAGTTTGCCTACCTGTCGTTCCATCATTCCCACCTAGGACCAAAACTTGATCTTCTCAGTCCTGAAGGAACCTCCATTTAAACCAATTGATCAAATTCCTTTAAAGATGCTTACCTACAAAACGGTTTTTCTTGTAGCAAAAACAACTGCTAGAAGGATTGGAGAAATCCAGGCGTTCTCTCACAAGCCGCCATATCTTGCAGTCCTGGAAGACCGCATAATTCTCAGGCATTGTCCTTTTTTTCTACCTAAAGTTATCTCCAAGTTTAATTGTGAGCAAGAAGTTTCGTTACCTTCCTTCTGTCCATCTCCAACTACGGAAAGAGATAAAAGATTCCACAACTTGAACGTGAGAAGGAGCGTGTTATCCTATCTGCACACCACCAGTAAATTTAGGCAGTCTGATCATCTCTTCCTCCAATATCAGGGTCGGAATAAAGGACAAGCGGCGAACAAATCATCCACAGCAAGGTAGATCAGAAATGTTATTGCCTTTGCCTATATGAAGAGAGATCTTGAGCCACCTTCTGGAAAAAAAGCCCATTCTTCTAGAGCAGTGTCATCTTCATGGGCGGAAACTACGTCAGTATCTCTAGACCAAATCTGCAGGGCAGCCACGTGGGCAAGCCCTATGACTTTTATTCAATCATTATAAGTTGGACATTCTCAGGAACCAGGACTTGTCTTTTGGCCGCAGAATCCTTTCTGCTGTGGTCCCTCCCTAATGTAAATTACTCTGTTAATCCTCCTGTAGGTGCCGTTGTGGAGGCACCGGGGAAAAGGGTTAATTACTTAATTATTTTTACAGGTGATTGTTTTTTCCAATAGCCTATACAACGGCACTGGGATTTCCCTCCCTTTTATCCTTTTTTTTGCTGTCTTCGAATGATGTCATTTGTTGATGTTAATACATATTTTTTCTTGCATCACTTCTATGTCCTCTCTTATTGACTGAATAGGTAAGGGGAGGAGGCCTTTTAAATCATGTGCTTTTGTTTTCTATCCTGGGAGAGGGGACAAGTGCCGTTGTGGAGGCTATTGAAAAATCCAATTACCTGTAAGAGTAATTAACCCCCTTTTTTTTTTTTACAAGAAAATGGTGCTTTAGGACCAAACTTTCTTTTTCACAAAAGATAACAGGAGAATACCCCCACCCCCCCATTTGCTACCTACTTTCTCCTGAATACATTAACACCCCAATTGTGGTCGTAAACTGTTATTTGGGGATACGCCAGGGCTCAGAAGGGAAGGAGCGGCATCTGGATTTTCTAACATGGCATTTTCTGTTATGGTTCTTAAGAGCAATAACTTTTTATATATTTTTTATTGAATGAGCTGTGTCAGGGCTTATTTTGTGCGAGACAAGCTTTAGTTTTATTGGCACCATTTTGGGGTACATTTGGCTTTCTGGTTGCTTTTTATCTCGTTTTTTGGGAGGTGAAGTCACAAAAAAAGTTGTTTGGTCTTTCTTTTTTTTTTACACCGTTCACTTGATGGGGTAGATCATGTGATATTTTTATAGATCCGGTCATTATGGACGCAACAAACTAAATGTCTAGTTTTTTGCTTATTTTTACGTTTTACACAATAAAAACATTTTTAGAAAAAAAATCATGTTTTTGTGTTGCCATTTTCTTAGAGCCATATTTTTTTCATTTTTCTGGCTGTAGTCTTGTGTGAGGGCTTGTTTTTTGCGGGACGAGGTGACATTTGTATTGCTACCATATTGAGATACATACGACTTTTTGATTGATTGATTGATATTATGTTTTTGTGAGGTGAGGTCACAAAAAAAACTGTTGGCATAATTTGTATTAGTTTCTTTTTTACACCGTTCACTTGATGGGGTAGATCATGTGATATTTTTGTAGAGACAATTGTTACGGACATGGCGATACAAAAGATGGCTATTTATTTTTTTACATTTTACACAATAAGAGCATTTTTAGAAAAAAATAATCATGTTTTTGTGTAGCAATTTTCATACAGCCATATTTTTTGTATTTTTCTGTCTATGGTCTTGAGTGGGGGCTCATTTTTTGCGGGATGAGGTGACTTTTTTATTGCTAACATTTTGGGGTACATACGCCTTTTTGATTCATTAACATTATGTTTTTTGGGAGGTGAGCTCAATAAAAAATCTGTTTTGGTGCAATGTTTATTTATTTTTTTTTTTTTACAGCGTTCACCTGATGGGGTAGATCATATGATATTATTATAGAGCCCTGGTCGTTGCGGATGCGGTGATACCAAATATGTCTATTTTTTTTTTTCTTCTATTTAACTTGGGATTGGGATCTTCCAAATGAAATGCAAAGTTTACTTTAATCTGAAAACAGGACTTTAGAAACTGAGCAACAGTCCAGTTCTTATTCTACTTAGCCCAGGTAAGGATACTTTAACACTAGCATTGCTGGAACTGCCTGCTGGATCCGAAAATCCGTATGCAAACGAATACCATTTGTTTCCGGATCCGGGATGGAGATCCGTTTGACAAATGCATTGAAATACCGGATCAGTTTGACCATCCGGAAAAACGGATCCGGTACTTATCTTATCCACATTTTTAGGGGTCTGCGCATGCGCAGACCGGAAAACTGGATCAGTTTTTCCGGAACACTTGGTACCGGATCCGGCATTAATACATTTTAATGGAAAGTAATGCCAGATCCGGCATTTTGGCAAGTGTTCTGGAATTTTCTCCGGCCAAATACCGTAAAAGTGACTGAACTGAAGACATCCTGATGCATATTGAATGGAATGCTTTCAATTTAAAATGAATTAGGACAAAACTGAAGCGTTTTTTTCTGGTATTGACTTGAGCCCCTAGGACGGAACTCAATGCCGGAAAACTTTAACGCTAGTGTGAAAGTACCCTAAGATGCTTCTTGCATTGTCTCTGGCTCATGAGGGGCCTCGACACAAGGAATCTGACAGTTGTAGCCCATGTCCTGGATATGTCTGTGGGTGGTGGCTCTTGAAGCACTGAGTCTAGCAACAGTTCACTCCTTGTGAATCTCCCCCAAATTCTTGAATGGCCTTTTCTTCATAATCTCTTCAAGGCTGTGGTTATCCCTGTTGCTTGTGCAGCTTTTTCTACCATACTTTTTCCTTCCACTAAACCTTCCATTTAAGGGAACCTGTCACCGGTTTTTAACCATAAGAATTATTGGCGTCCTGAGATAGTTCTCCCCCACCCTAATCATCCTAGGTTGTTTTTTTTTTAAACACCTCCAACTACTTCTTTTACAGTCCACTTTCGCTTTTTTCAAGTTATGTAAATTAAATTCTTACCTCATCACTTCCCATTCCTAACCCCACCTCCCATTACATAAGTGACAGAATCTAAAGATCCTACCCTCCGCCCGAACTCACGTCCCAAATCCCGCGCAGCCTGGGAGAAAAAAGCCTGGGAGAAAAAAAACTCCCAGGATATGAGCTGTGCGCTGCGATTGGCCAGCGCTACAGCCTGGGATACGCCTACTATAACCAAGTGTACTAGGCTCCTCCTAGTATAACCAAGTCCCAGAAGATACCGGAGCCTATACCGGGCGAACGGAGCGGCGCCCAGGGATAATAGTAAGTGCAGGGAGATCCCTGGGCGCCGCTCTACATGTCAGCATACTTAGTACACATTTTTTACCCTGATGAAAGGTCCTCTTTAACTTCTAGCAAGAATAAAACAATGGCAGAACAGTGTTATAAGAATAAATGTTCCAAAACTGTAATCTCATATAATGCATACCTCCCAACTTTTGAAAATCGCAAAGAGGGACAATATGTGCGGCGCGCATCACAGCAGTTTTTTTTCATACTAGGCCATGCCTCTAACTCCAGCCAGAGCATAATTAACCCCTTAAGGACCTCCGCGGAAGTCCGGTCCCTAAACATGGTGCCCGCTTGCACGTGCAGCGGGCTCCATAACCGCTAGGTTTCTGCTATTTTAAATAGCAGAAAGACCCGCGGCACATGTATGCGATCAGCCATAAGGCTGATCACATACATTTTACCCTTCAGATGCCATGGTCAAATGTGGCATCTGATCAGTCCGGAAGCGGAAGTCGCACGCTTCCGCTCCAGTGACTGCGTCCCCCGACTGAGGCTTCGGTGTCTATTTTAGGAATATACCAATATATGCCACTAGGTGGCAGCACTGTATTGTTATATTGCAAATGAAGTGTTCAATGATGGTTATATAGCCATCAATGAACACAATAGGAAATGTAACGATTGCCAGTTGTTGTCACCCAAGGTGACTTAAATAAAGGTTAAAAAAATGTTTTTACAAATATAAAAAAAAAAAGTTAAAAAAAAACCCTTTCCTTAAAATAAAAATACTTAACCGATAAAAAAAACATCATGGGCATCGCCATGTACTAAAATGCCCATACAATTAAAATATAACAATATTAATGGCATACGGAAAATGGCGTAACGGGAAAAAATATTAAAACCATTTTTTGTCACTTCAACTACCCAATACTTTTTTTTAATAAAAAGTGATCAAAAAGTCACACACACTTTAAATTGGTATCACTGAAAAGAACAGATCGTCCCGCAAAAAATGAGCCCTCACACATACCTACAAAAAAGTTATCAGAATATGGTTATCATTTTTATTTTTTTCTCTCAAAGGTTTTAATTTTTTTTTCAGTATTAAAGCGCAAGAATAATTATACAATTGTGGCATCGTTATAACCATACTGACCTGGAGAATGAAGAGAACAGGCCAATTTTACCGCATAGTGTACAGTGTAAAAAAAAAAAAAAAAAAAAAACCTTCATCACAATTGCATTTTTTCCCAATTCTACCCCATTTGGATTTCTTTTGGAGCTTCCTACTACATGGTATGCAACCGTAAATGGAGCCATTAGAAAGTACAACTTGTCCCGCAAAAAATAGGCCCTCATGAGGCTATGTGAATGGTAAAATAAAACAGTTAGGACTACGGGAAGGCGGGGAGTGAAAAAACGAAAAAATGAAAAATCTCAGGGTCCTGAAGGGGTTAATGACTGTCAGAACTGCAGCAGCTTGGGATCAGATAGGTGTATAAGTCGTCTTTTTATTTTTTTACAGCATGTGGAGCCCCTGGGACAATTTTTTTATTGCACTTCAATATATTCCTATCACTGCTGGAAACAATATATGGGATTAGTCACAACCTTTAATCAACAAGTGTCCTCCGAGCTACAACCCAAACAGTCCCCGTACCGCCTGGGAGAATAGAGTGCTGCACAGTGCGGCTAGAACGTCCGTGCCTCACCGGAAGTTCTCTCAGGCTCCTTTCTATGGCGCTGATCGTGTCTCCTACGTCATCGGGATGCGCCGCAGACTCCGAGAAGTACAATATGTCTCCGCCGTTGTTTAGTCTTCCTGAGGCGCGGAGTAAGCTTACGGTAAGAGACGTCTGTGGGAGTGTTACCTGTCACCGGGATGTCATGATAATTCGGTTGTGCCGTGACTGTTAGTTACCCAGCTGTTTTCGTAATGCCTGCCTTGTCCTTTATCAGAGTGCGACCAGAGAAGCCGTGCCCAGCAAGAACATCAAGCAGTTATGCCATGTGTTCAGTCAGGTCCCTGGCAGGTATGCCCTCAGTCACGTCCTGACTCCGCCATGTCTTCTCTGTGTGTGTGGCCATTCACTGACAGCATGTCCTGTTTTACAGCGAGAATGAGAAGAAACCGACCCTGGACCAGGTCTTCAGAGTGGTTTTGGAGGAAGAAATTGTAAGTGATCTGTTAGAGCTGAAGTGACTAGCAGGATGACGCCAGGAGAGGGCATACTGGGGTTAGGGTGCTTTCACACTTGCGTTCTGAGGATCCGGCAGGCACTTCCGTCCCTCCGGACCTGTCAGAACGCAAGTCGCCTAAGGGCTCCTTCACACTTGCGTTTTTGTTTTCCGGCATAGAGATCCGTCGTCGGGGCTCTATGCTGGAAAAATCCTGATCAGGATCATCCCCATGCATTCTGAATGGAGAGAAATCCGTTCAGGATGCATCAGGATGTCTTCAGTTTAGGACCGGAACGTTTTTTGGCCGGAGAAAATACTACAGCATGCTGCGCTTTTTGCTCCGGCCAAATATCCTGAACACTTGCCGCAAGGCCGGATCCAGAATTAATGCCCATTGAAAGGCATTAATCCGGATCCGGCCTTAAGCTAAACGTCGTTTCGGCACATCGCCGGATCCGACGTTTAGCTTTTTCTGAATGGTTACCATGGCAGCCAGGATGCTAAAGTCCCGGCTGCCATGGTAAAGTGTAGTGGGGAGCGGGGAAGCAGTATACTTACTGCCCGTGCGGCTCCCGAGTCCCGGGGCGCTCCATAGTGACGTCAGATCGCCCGATGAGCATAGATCACGTGATCGCATGGAGCGCTCTGACATCATTCTGGAGCGCCCCGGGAGCCGCACGGACTGTAAGTATACTGCTCCCCACTACTACTATGGCAACCAGGACTTTAATAGCGTCCTGGCTGCCATAGTAACACTGAAAGCATTTTGAAGACTGATCAGTCTTCAAATGCTTTCAGGTCACTTGCGCTGTGCCGGATCCGGCGGGCATTTCCGGCAACGGAAGTGCACGCCGGATCCTAACAACGCAAGTGTGAAAGAGGCCTAAAAGTATTTGAAGACTGATCAGGATCCTGATCAGTCTTCAAAATGCTTTCAGGTTACCATGGCAGCCAGGACGCTACTGAAGTCCTGGCTGCCATGGTACTCCGCAGCAGTGTACTTACCTGCGCTGCGGCCCCCGGGCGCTCCTTCATGACGTCACAGGTTCCCGCGGCGCATAAATCAATGCGCTGCCCGGACCTGTGACGTCATGAAGGGGAGGGGGGGGGGGCGCAGCACAGGTAAGTACTCTGCTGTTTTGGAGTACTTACCATGGCAGCCAGGACTTTAGTAGCGTCCTGGCTGCCATGGTAACCGATCGGAGCCCCAGCTTACACTGGGGGCCCGATCGGAACTGCTGCTGCGCATAGCTTAATTCCGGATCCGGATTAATGCACTTCAATGGGCATTAATTCCGGATCCGGCGTTACGGCAAGTCTCCTGGATTTTTGGACTGAGACAAATCCGCAGCATGCTGCGGTTTTGTCAACGTCCAAAAAACGTTACAATACTGAACGGAAGACATCTTGATGCATCCTAAACAGATTTCTCTCCATTCAGAATGCATTGGGATAATCCTGATCAGTTTCTTTCCGGCGTAGAGACCCGACGACGGATCTCTACGCTGTAAAGTAAAAACGCCAGTGTGAAAGCACTCTTAGGGATTAGCAAACTTGTATTTTCAAGTTCGGCGTACAAGGTTCCGGTTATTTAAGAATTCCGTTATGGATTCGTGCCTATAACTTATGGTCCGTGGTAGCGGAATCCATAACGAAATTCTTAGATAACCTGAACCTTGTACACCAAACTTGAAAACACAAGTTCGGGCATCCCTCATTAGGTGTTCTCCATCCTGTAGATGTTGATGGTCATCAGATCGGAGGGGGTCAGACTGATCAGCTGGCGGCACTAGAAACACCTGCTTCCACCTGTAGCGGATGTGGTCGGTTAATACAGCTTCCCTCCCATTCAAGTGAATGGACAAACCTGGCAAGGCTACTAGTGGGCAGAGCTTTCTGCTTCTGAATCTGTCCACAGTTTTGTTTTCAGTGCCAGTCGTTGCCGAAAACATCTGATCGGTTGGGTGTCGGACACCCACCGATCTGGTATTGATGATCATCTTGAGGATAGGTTATCAGTATCTACATGCCGGAGAACCCCTTTAATAAATGTGCTGCATGGATAGACATAGCGCACAGATGTGCTGTATAACTTCAGTGGGACTTTTATCGTCATTATTGGTGGTATTTAGCCCAGATTTACTAATGTGTCCGTGCCAAAAATCTGTGTAAAGAACTGAAGAAGTTGGGTTTCTACACCATTTTTCTGACGTGCTTGACAAGGGATGAGCTTCATGGAGAGCGATGGCGCTTAAGATGCACCATTTTGAGCCAAGATTTCTGCGCCATTCTGGCATAAAAAATCTATCTCAATGTAAACCAACCAATAATTGGTATAGAGTCAGAGAAAAGTGTCTATCCCTGCACCACATTTATTATCCAGCCTGAGACCTTGTGATAAATCTGGTGCAGGTCTAGGCAGCCGGTCCAAGCTTATGCCATCTTTAGAATGGTATAGAGGAGGGGCACTCAAAAATGGGGCATATTGGATAAAATCATCATAGATATTTATTTGCCGTAAAAACACATAAAATCACATAAAACCATATACTACACCGATTCTGAATCTGCCGCGAAAACACAAAACAACAAAAATCCTTTGGTGAGAAGTGTAAATCTGACCCCTCTAGTAATAATTGATTATGCACAAGGGTTAATCCAGCAGGTGGTGCTGGTGTCTCATTGGATCTTTCTTTGGGTCTTATTAATCACTGCTCATCATTACTATTCAAGGAGAACAGTAGGCGACAGCAAAGTTTCACTGTATCGTTCAGAGACATGTATCAGAATTTAAATGTATCCTCCAGATCCAAACAGCAAAGTTTCAATGTCTCACTTAGAGACAAATAGTTCACTGGTAGAATATCCTACTTCTATATACTGCAAGGCTTACTCAGATGTATATGCATATAATTGATCGTGTCTCTTTGCCTCCCGATCTCAGTCACAATGTCAACTACTAATTGTTCTCCCGCCGGATATGTTCAGTATCTGTTGCGCTAATATTCTGTCTTCACTGGTAGCGCAGCTTGTGAATAGAAGTGAGCAGCGCTGCTCCTGATTTTATATGGGCAGATAGGAATGTCGGATTTGATTTGAATGTAACTAGTGCTGCTATTATACCAGCACTTGCTGCGGTACTTAAACAGTGATCCTGGATCGATGCGCTTTGACTTGGATGTGACTAGTGCTGCTGTTATACCAGCACTTGCTGCGGTATTTAAACAATGGTCCTGGCAAATATTGCGCTGATGCTGACCCTAAAATGTATTAGAGCATTTCATATACGGTACCTCCTTTCAGTAGCAATGTATAGCCGTCTGTCCTGGTGGTGGTTGCTTCAGACCTGCACGGCTTCCCGGCGGTCTCCATTGTTTAAATACCGCAGCACTAGTCACATCCAAGTCAAAGCGCATCGATCCGGGATCACTGTTTAAGTACCGCAGCAAGTGCTGGTATAATAGTAGCACTAGTTACATTCATATTAAAGTGCATCAATACGCCCATATGAAATCAGGAGCAGCGCTGCTCACTTCTATTCACAAGCAGCGCTACCAGTGAAGACAGAATATTAGCACAACAGATACTGAACATATCCGGCGGGAGAACAATTGGTAGTAGACATTGTGACTGAGATCGGTAGGCAAAGAGATATAATCAATTATATGCATATCCATCTGAGTAAGCCTTGCAGTATATAGAAGTAGGATATTCTTCCAGTGAACTATTTGTCTCTGAATGAGACATTGAAACTTTGCTATTTGGATCTGGAGGATACATTGATACATTGAAATTCTGCTATTTGTCTTTGAATGATACATCGAAATTCTGATACTTGTCTCGATACGGTGAAACTTTGCTGTCGCCTACTGTTCTCCTTGAATAGTAATGATGAGCAGTGATTATTAAGACCCAAAGAAAGATCCAATGAGACACCAGCACCACCTGCTGGATTAACCATTGTGCATAATCAATTATTACTAGAGGGGTCAGATTTACACTTCTCACCACCAAAGGATTTTTGTTGTTTTGTGTTTTTATGTGATTTTATGTGTTTTTACGGCAAATAAATATCTGATGATTTTATCCAATATGCCCCATTTTTGAGTGCCCCTCCTCTATACAATTTACTACTTGTTGGATCGTTTCAGTACAAGTAGGTGGTACCGGAGGTGAGCACCAGCATTCATTTGGACTTACGGAGTGAGCCATTGAACTTGTACTTTTGATTTACATCTTTAAAATTAGTCATGCCTCATTCACACGTCGGTGTTCGGTCAGTGATTTTGACCTTATGTCTGTGGAGGCTTAGATCCTGGTTTTGGCTCACAATCACTTTCGGAAATCTCTGACCAAAACACTGACTATGAATGAGGCATAAGCCGTTTTCACACGTCCGTGATCACATCCATGACGAGATGGTCAATGGTTCATCCGTGGAGAATCCATGTTTGGTCTGTTTGTCTGTTTTTTTGCCCTCCATGTGTCATCTGTATCCAATGGATACTGCTAGGCTGAAAATTAATTGCCACAGCATCTCCTATCAATGGTCAGTTAGAAAAAAAGCAACTGACAGAGCAAGTAATTTTATTTTTGTTGACAATGGCTTTTCTGTGATCCATAGACTTTAATGGGCGTGTTAGGTCTGAATCATGGATCAAAAAAGTTCATGTGTCTGTGGTTTTTCCACTGTCTCACGGTTAGTGGAAAATCACGGATGTGTGAATAAATGTATTACATTCAATGGATACGTGTGCTGTCCTTGGAGAACACAAACAACACAAGTGCGTTATTCACTGACGTGAATAAGGTCTTAGAGAAGCATGACTGCTTTCTTTTGACAACAGAGAAAAACCTGTCCATGTGTTGTCTGAAATTGAGGGGAATAGGGCAGAGCTGTAATACCACACACAACCTGTGGACAGGTATTGTGCTGTTCATGAAAAAGAGCAGCCATGTTTCTCTCTCTAATCCTGAACAACCAATTTAAATCTGTGGATTTTCCACACAGAAAGTATATGCAGCACCCGGATGAGATTTGTTAGAATCTCATCTGCTTTCCTGGTACTGTATTACGTTGTGGATTTTCCAATGGAAAAGATGATATGTTAAGTAAGTAGGTGGCCTAAAAGGTTTTATTTAAATGACTTTCGTCATGTGATGATGAGCGGCATGCTGACTGCAAGCAGGGATCTTGAAAGGATTGAACCACACAATGTGTTAGTAAACTGCAGAACTTTTAATTATCAATAGGTAACTAGACTTAAAGGCGATGGATACCTTTAGGGGCAGTTTTTTTCTACTTTCACTATATCTGCAGACTGTTGCTTTCTACTTCACAGTGAAACCATCAGAGAGCTGCTTTGACAGCTTGATGTGCAGCCCTTATCTGTACTTTCCTAACAGCTCTTAAACACTTATTATAGCTGAATTCCTATCGGTTTGATAAAGACTTAGTTGAAATGGGTGTTTATGAGCACTGAGGAGTTCAGACATAGGGGCTACTGATCAAGCTGTCAGAGCAGCTCTCTGATGGATTTACTGTGAAGTAGAAAGCAACAGTCTGCAGATTAAGTGAAAGTGAACACTGTAGAGGTAAAACTGTAACATGTTAAATTAAAACCAATTGAAAAGCATATTTCCTCATCCGTATCCTTGGGGGACACAGGCTTGACCATGGGTATAGCTCTTGCCACTAAGCATACACAGTGTAAGCTCCTCCCATCAGCTATACCCTTCCTACGGGGACTAAGCTAAATCAGATTTAGCTTACTGTCTGTAGAAGGCAGACCTCCCTGCATTGCAGTTCTGCTGTTTTTTTTTTGTTCTTTCCCTTTTTTTAGCGGGAGTTTCAGGCAGTCCTAAAAACTGCCTGCACTCCCACCCAGGAGACAGGAGACCAGGGGGTCCCCCAAGCCGGGGTCTCCTGTTCTCCAGAAGCAGCTCTCTCCCGCCAGTGTTCGGATCCCCACGGCCGTCCACCGCAAGTTCCCTCTGTTCCTGTTTAGCGTCCCTCCCCAAGGGGCAGCACACTAGGGGCGCAGAAGACGCCGGGCAGGTGAGTGGGGCCAATTCCTTCTTTTTTTCTTTTTTTTCCCCAAAGTGCTCTCCCCTTCTGGTCCTCTCCAGGAGGTTTCTGCTGGGGGGGTTGGGCGGAGAGTCACCCTGTAATATGTGTAGTGTGCGGGGCGCCATGTACCTGCGCTGTCCTCGGGGCGTCCGTTTTCCATTTTATCGCCGCTTCCTCAATCGTGCTCCCACGCCGGCAATCGAGTCGGCTTGGTTCCGGGGCCATGGTTAATTGAGGCCCCGGCTTTTGTGCTGCCTGCTCCGCCCACTTCCAGGATTTAAAGCACCTGGCGGGACAGTGACGAGCTGATCTTGCTTCTTGGAGGGACACAGGCTGGTAAAGTGCTGTTTGTCCCTTCTTACAGGGCCTAACCTTCCCCTCTTCCTCATTTAGGTAGCAGGGTTGTCATTATGTCTGAGCCCAGGTCCCGGAGCAGACGGCCCCTTTGGTGCGTAATTTTGCCGCTGCATCGTGTTGCGCAAAATTTCCATCCCCTCAGTTAGACTCCCTCTGCTTGGCGTGTGCTGCTCCGCCGCCAAGTGGCTCGGCCCCGGACCCAATGGTTCCTGCTGCCCATTCTATGGTAGAACCAAAATGGGCGCGTTCCCTGTCTAGGGCGGTACAGGATGTCTCCAATACCAACAATATCATTGTGGAAATGATGGGGCATTTGTTGGCAAGGCAGTCCTCTGACCGGTCCGACTCTGGGGATCATGGGGTGCATGCCCATTGCGGCTGTCCCGCAAAATGTGCCAGAACGTCCTCCTGCAAAAGGGTGTCTGTGTCTCCCGTTTCCTCTGCCTCTCCTCCTCCTGCTAGGGAGTCTCACTCAGACGTGTCCTCAGTGGAAGAGGCATGTTCTGAGGAGGAGGGGTCAGATGAGAATGGTGTCTCGCTGGAGGGTCAGTCGTCCAAATTGCGGCGGTTATCGAGACGTTGCAGGTTGAGCATCCAGCACCGTTGTCTGCCAGTTTGGGTTTTTCCTTTTTAGAAGGTCCCGTCGCTAGCACAAGTGTTTTCCCAACCACCAGGAGTTTGACTCTCTTTCCAATGAGTGGAATTTTCCATATAGACGTTTTACCTTGCCAAAACGCTTAAACGTCTTTTATCCATTTCCGGAGGGTTTGACTAAGAAATGGTCGTCCTAACCTATAGTGGACCCGCCAGTTTCCCGCTTGGCTAAGCTTACTACCTTGCCAATGGCGGATGAGGCTTCTTTCTCCGATATCAGATATAAGAAACTGAAAGCGTTTTCAAAATCTGTCTTTGAGGCAGTGGGCACAGCGCTTCAGCCGGTATTTGCCTCTACATGGGTGAGCAAGGCTATGGAGGAGCGGGCAAGTAATCTACGTCAGGGTCTCGAATCGGGAGTCCCCTCGGGTGAACTTGCAGATATGGCCCTGCAGCTCTCTCGTGCCAGTGCATATATTTGTGAGGCATCTTTGGATGCGGTCAGGCTTATGGCTCGCTCATCAACCCTGTTGGTGGCTATTCGTCGTACCCTGTGGCTCTACTGCTGGGCGGCAGATAATGCTTCTAAGCGGACCTGCCCTTTACCAGCAGCAGACTTTTTGGTAAGCGCCTGGCTGAGATAATTTCGGATGCTACAGGTGGTAAGAGCACGCATTTACCACAGAACAGGGAGCGGTCTAATAGGTCTTTTTTTCGCCCTTTTCAGAGTTCTTCCAGCCCCAAGAAGGTATCCAACAAGTCGGCCACGGATCAGAAGCGCAAACCTTCCTTCAAGCCTCGTCCTTCATGGCGTTCCCGTCAACAGGGTTCCTTGTCCTTTAACCCCAAGAACTCTGCTGCATGATGGGCGGCTCCCGGCGCCCTCTAGCTTCATTTGTTTCGACATGTCTGGCTGGCTCACATCTTGGATGCATCTCCTACGTCCTCTCCCTTGGCCGCAGACTTTTTTCAGGCGATTCGCACACTGCTGCGGCAGGGGGTGATTGTTCCGGTTCCGGCGCAAGACTGTTTTCGGGGGTTTTACTCCAATCTCTTTGTGATTCCCAAAAAAGAAGGCATGGTCCGTCCCATTCTGGACCTCAACCGTTTCCTTCGCATCCGCACCTTCCGGATGGAGTCCCTGAGGTCAGTCATTGTGTCCATGAAACCGGGGGAGTACATGTCCTCGATAGACATCAAGAATGTTTATCTTCATGTACCCATCTGCGTCAGTCATTAGAGATTTCTCCGGTTCGCAGTGGGTCCATTTCACTTCCAGTTTGTAGCCCTCCCTTTCAGCCTGGCCACGGCTCCCAGGGTCTTTACGGAGGTTCTAGCGGCAGGCATGGCCCTGCTCCATGCCACGGGCATCGTAGCGATCCCTTACTTAGATGACATCCTGGTAAAGGGTCCGTCATTCCGGGTGACAGCGGACAGCCTGAACATAGTTCTGGACACCCTGGAGCGCTTCGGATGGATCCTGAACAGGCAGAAGTCTTGTCTTTATCCATTGCAGCGGTTGACTTATCTGGGCATGGTGCTCGACACATTTCAGGCCAAGGTGTTCTTTCCCCTCGGAGAAGCTATCCGCTCTCTGTCTTCAGATTCTCCCCTTGTTGTGGCCAACTTTGGTTACCATTTGTCGCTGCATGTGTGCTCTGGGTCACATGGTCTCTGCCTTTGAAGCAGTTCCCTATGCTCAATTTCACACCAGAGCGCTTCAGCGAGTCATTCTGTCCAGTTCGGACCGCTCCCCAGCCTTCCTGGATCGGCACATGCGTCTTCCTGCCCCCGTTTGCCGGGCCCTCAGATGGTGGTTGGTCTCTCCAATGTTGACGTCGGGCGGATCGTTCCTTCGTCTCCGTTGGTGATTCCGTGGAGTCGGTTCACATTTCCTTACGTGTTCCCGCCTCTTCCGCTCGTTCTGCGTCGCCTCCAGAAGATCAGGTCCGAGGGACTGCCTGTCATGGCCCCAGATTGGCCACGCCGGGTGTGGCACGCGTCTCTAGTTGCCCTTCTCACCGACTAACCCTGGCATCTTCCTCTTCGGCAGGACCTTCTGTCGCAGGGGCCAATCTTTCACCCGAATTTAGGGTCGCTACATTTAACGGCATGGCTGTTGAAGCCGCCGTACTGAAGGCTCTGGGTTTTTTGGATGCGGTGGTCCAGACCATGATTCGGGCCAGGAAGCCGTCGTCTTCCAGAATCTACCACCGGACCTGGAAGTCCTACTTTAGTTGATGTGAGCGGCATCAGCTGCCTCCCGTCGGTTCTCTTTGCTGCGACTCTTGGTTTTCCTGCAGTCGGGCATGGACTTAGGGCTGGCTCTCAGCTCCCTCAAAGGGCAAGTGTTGGCTCTCTCTCTGTTCTTTTTCAGCGGAATTTAGCTTCACTTTCGATGGTTCAGGATTTTCTGCAGGGGGTGGCGCATGCTGCTCCCCCTTTCCGTCCTACGTTGGATCCTTAATCTAATGCTCAACGCTCTCTAGTCTTCTCTGTTTGAGCCCTTGCAGTTGATGTCACTTCGCTTCCTGTCTTACAAGGTGGCGTTTTTGGTGGCAATCACGTCCATCCGTAGGGTGTCAGAACTCACGGCTCTTTCCTGTCGGTCGCCTTTCCTGATCCTCCATCAGGATAAGGTGATCCTTCGCCCTGTGCAGTCCTTCCTGCCGAAGGTAGTGTCGGCATTCCATCTATATTGGATTATTCTCCCTTCATTTTGTCTGCTGGGGCCGTCTCATCCTCAGGAGCAGTCGCTCCATGCCCTGGATTTGATACGAGCCGTCTGAGTCTATCTGTCCCAGACGGCATCTTTCCGGCGGACGGATTCCTTGTTTGTAATTTCAGAGGAGCCAAGACGAGGGCTGGCAGTGTCGAAGACTTCCATTTCCCGATGGATTAGTTTGGCTATTGTAGAAGCATACCGCATTTATGGCCGGGCCCCACTGTTCTGGGTGACTGGTCATTCTGCTCGGACAGTGGGGGCCTCTTGGGCGATGTATCATGGGGCTTCAGCCCTTCAGGTGTGCAAGGTGGGTACCTGGTCATCTCTGCATACATTTTCCAAGTTTTATACAGTGCACACCTTTGTGTCTGCTGATGCTTCTCTGCTGCGTAGAGTTTTGCAGACGGCGGTTCTCTGATTGACTGGAAGGTTGCTTGTTATGCCCACCCTTGGGGACTGCTCTGTAACATCCCATGGTCAAGCCTGTGTCCCCCAATAATACGGATGAGCAAACTAGATTTTTGTACTTACCGTAAAATCTGTTTCTCTTCCGTTCATTGGGGGACACAGCTCCCACCCATTATTTTGTTTAGGGGCCTTTTCGCGCCTGTGTGGTTCTGGGTTTGTACATGGTGTGATTTATATTTATTTATTTAAATTTTTTTTTTTTTTTTGTTGCTTCTCCTACTGATTTTGCACTAACTGATTTAGCTTAGTCCCTGTAGGAAGGGTATAGCTGAAGGGGAGAAACTTACTTTGTGTGCTTAGTTATACCCATGGTCAAGCCTGTTTCCCCCAATGAATGTAAGAGAAACAGATTTTACGGTAAGTACAAAAATCTAGTTTTTAGCCCAACCTGAGTAGAATGCAATTATCAAAAAATGCTCAAACATGGATGCAGAAGATTTGGTTCCAAGTTTTGTTACATTTATGCGTTTTCTTGTAACCGGCACCCTTTTTTCTGCAGATAAATCAAGCTTCATGTGACAACTGTCTTGCTATTATTTCTCTTGCCATCAGTGGAGTTACAGAAGGTGAGAAGAATAACTAGGCCTTATAGAAAAGTGTGAACAGAATTGGAAGGTTGTTTATAGCAATGATTCAGGGGCAGCAAGACAAGATGGAAGCTCTCCCTGGATACAGCTGTGTACAGGGAGAATCTGGCAGTCATGATTTTCCTTTTATCTAGGTACAGAAGGGCCAACAGAAACACCCTAACTGATAAATAAGGTTTTTATGTCTCTATAAATACATTTAAAGAGGACTCTGATGCTGTTCCATGCACAGTCAGGTGAAGAGTGCCAGTGTACAGGAAAAGACTGCGAACTGCAACCTCTTCATTCTTAGGATCAGTCGGGGTTCCAGAACTCAGTCTTAGGCTACATGCACACGACCATTGCCTGCCTCCACGTCCGCTCCATCCGCAAATTTTGCGTCCGTCAAAAAAAACGGATGACGGACCGTTTTTTTTTTTTTTTTTGACGGATCCGTTTTTTTGGAAGATCCATTGTAATTTTCCTTATCCGCAAACGTGAAAAAAATATGACATGCTCTATTTTTTTGACGGAATGTAAACACGGACCACGGATGCGGAACAAAAACGGTTGACCGTCCGCATTTTTTTGACAGACCCATTGAAATGAATAGGGAAGCATCCTATCCGTGAAAAAGAACGGACGCGGAAACAAACAACGGCCGTGTGCATGAGGCCTTAAAGTGATGGCATATCCTAGTAATTTGGCATTATTTGTGGGATTTAAAAACCTCTAATCCCGGATGTTATATTAAAATTAGAAAAGAAAATGTCACTTTTATTGTAGATTTTAAATTTATGTCTGAAGTAAATGTAGTTGGGACATAACTCAGGGGACACAACTGCATTTTTTTTTTTTTATCTCTTAGTGACGACTAATTTTAGTCTTAAGGTCCAGTAATATCTTCTCCCTCCCCCTCTGTGTTCACTTTGTATTATAAATAACATAACTTTAGGCTACCTTCACACTTGGGCAGCATTGTCCGGCACGCTGTTCCAGAGGGGGAACAGCCTGCCGGATCCGTGCTAATGCTAGCCCACCATACTGCCGGAAGTCTGCTCCAGCCCCATTCTCTATAATGGGTGCGAGACAGAGGTCCGGCCGCAGCGTGGCAAACAAGCCGAAAGGCGGGCGGACAAAAATAGTTTTTGACCAGCCGCCTCTTGGTATGTTTACTGTGCCGCGGCCGGACCTGCTTTCAAAGTCAAAATCTGCACAGAGTGAGGGGTTAAAGCGTCTCTCCCTCTCTCACCCTGCTGTCCAAGTTAAAGGGGTTCGCCAATCTCATACATTGGGGGAATATCGCTAGGAGGTGAGATGCGCACCTATGTCTAGAAAGGCGCGCCGCCCTCCATTCATTTCTATGGGAGTGCCGAAAATAGCCGAGCGGCATGCTTGACTATTTTTGTAAATCGCATAGAAATGAATGGGAAGCGCATGGCTTCAGCATTCTCACTGCTCCATTCACTTCTGTGGGGCTGGCAGATATAACCGGGCCAGCTTCCAGCTATTTTCGCCAGTCCCATAGAAATTATTGGAACTCAGCCGCACAAGTGTGGTCCGCTCTCCTTCACTTTGCGGGCTCCATTATGGAGGTTGGATGTGGGTCTCAGAATTGGGACCTGCACCTATCAGACATTGGTAGCATATCCAGGCGATATGCCACCAATTTATGAGATGGGCCATCCCCTTTAAAGTCCTTTTCTCAAAGCCCGAACAGAGTTGTTATGTGGTTTACATTTTGTGGCATGCATGATAGCTGCAGTCTGACATTTCTGCGTGGTTGTAGTATTAGACCAGTAATTGGCTCACATATAGCCTGCTGTTTAAAATGATTGTCTCAAATAGACAATTACTTCTCATATGCCAAGTCTAGTCGCACCCTTTATTAACCAGAGCCGTGAGCCTATTTATGGGTATCAGCAGTTTTGACTATGAGAACTGCGGATAGTGCTCGGTGGGACCGGGGAGAGCAGGTCAAACATACTTTAAAGATTTCTTTATTATATGAAGCAGAAATGATCTTTTATTCTGTCCAGAAGCTTCACAGTGAAGTGCTCTGTGCATTGAGCTGCTTTCCAGCCTCTCCTCTCTTATCTGAGTGACAGCTGTAGCATCCAACTACGAGACCCCTACAGATGTCCCTAAGAGCAGACCGGAGGGGCTGCTGAAGCAGCTCAATGCAGAGCAGTTAACAGTGAAGCACTGTCTTTGGGGCACTTGTGTGAGTGGTCCCTGGCCAAATAAAAGATCATTTCAAACTGCTGCACATAATAAGGGAATCTGTAAAAGTATGTTTGCCCTGCTCTCCCCAGCCCCAGATGGTGCTTTCAGCAGTTTTAAGTTGTTGCACATCAGTGGTGCCTTTTTTTTTCCTTCTACTTTATGTACTTTCTTATAAGTTTTCTACTGTGCCAAGACTAACTTTGTTGTCACCTCCTCTTTGGCTGCTGAACTCGCCATCTGCTGTGGATATTAGATGGTGGGTGTCTCCCAGCTGTCCATCCTCCTATGTATTCACTACTCCTGGCTCAACATTGAGTAGGCTAATGCAGGGTGCTGCAGTCACGCCCTATCACAAAACTTCACCTGGCCCAGTCCTTGCTGCTTGATCCAGATGCTACTCCCTGGTACGTTTATACTCTTAGATCAATTTACCAGTGGAGAGTTATAGTCCTTGTATGGTAGTCACCTACTCAGTGGTACTTATTCCATCTCCCTGAAAAAGAGGAGGACTGAACCGTCCTGCTAGTTTTCGAGTTGCAATTAGTAGCCGTATTTTGCAAACTGAAATCTGACATTTTAATGCTTTATTTCTGCACGTTAGGTATATGCACCGCTACCACCCCATTTGTGCTGCTGGGAGATGTCCTCGATTGCCTCCCTCTCGATCACTGCGATACAATATTCACATTTGTGGAGAAGAATGTTGGAACCTGGAAATCTGTAAGTCTGTAATTCCATGTCGTTCATGCAGCATGAGTAAGGCCCTGTGCACCCTGCCTACAAGCTTTCTCATGTATATAATGGTCAAACGTGGGGCTCAGACGTGGTGTGCACAGAGCCTAAACCTTACTAACAGATATACGCTACTTTGTGGCCTATCAGTGTGCGACTTCTCCCTTCTCACACTAGTTTAAAAAAGGGGGCAGGCCGGGAGGCCCATCTCATTTATCATTTTTTTAACGCCTGTTTTAGGTATAGAAAATGGTCTAAATCTACGCCAGCAAGAGAGCTGACATAGATTTACACAGGCCGTGGATATGCCGAAGTTATGTAGAGGCCGATGCTAAAGGGTTATTAAGACCAGACTCTAAAAAAAAAAAATGCCTCAAGAGTCTCTCTAATTTGTCTAAACCGTTTTCTTTATTTTGTGGCAAACATGAATGTAACACCGCTTCCTTAAGACCACGCCGTGGATTTCAACATCACTTTCAGCACCAGCTTAAAAAAGGGCGCCTACTATGGGCTTGAAACGTTGCAAAGCAATAAATGTAACAAGCAATTGGTGAATAAAAAAAGATTCAAACATTTTCTTAGCCTTGGTGTGCTGTCCCTGAAACGTATTTGGTATTGATTGACTAGACCTCTAAGGTGGAAGAAGTCATCTAGGGACGTGCACCCATAAAAGCCCTTGTGAGATGTGTGCTGGGGTCCTATTTTGAGTAAACTCCTCATGAGGACCCGTCACCACTCCTAATGTGCTTGTTTAAGTAAATCCTTGTATAATATATAGTACTAATTCTGAAGCATCTTTTCTTACAACTTTAGAACACGTTTTATTCGGCTGGAAAGAACTACTTGCTGAGGATGTGTAATGGTAAGACCCCTGTAATTATTGGAAATGTGTTAGAGATGCTCCTAAATTAATGATAATATGAACAATTATGATGATGTTTTTTAATAAAAACTGTCTTGCATTTTTTTCAGACCTTTTAAGGAGACTTTCTAAATCTCAAAATACTGTTTTCTGCGGAAGAATTCAGCTGTTTCTTGCACGCTTGTTTCCTCTCTCTGAAAAATCTGGTGAGTTTATCATTATTTTTATCACATTAAAGGAGTGATTACATTTTATTTCATTGTTCTTTTACACATTCTCAGGTAGTTTTCTATGAACCTGTAAATATATAGACGTTGTCCAGTTCTCTAATCTTTTTAATGGCTACCCTACATAACGTCTGCTGCTCTCAATAACCTTTGTAGATGGACTGCTCTGATGAAATTATCAGTCATCATTAGGCATATCGTATCATGTATGGCCTGGTTGTCCATCTCATCATAAGCTACATATATAGCAGTTTTCTTTTGTTTCTTTTAAGGTTTGAATTTGCAAAGCCAGTTTAACTTGGAGAATGTCACCGTTTTTAATGTCAATGAGCAGGAGAGCACTCTGGGACAAAAAGTAAGTGCTAACGTCCTTGACCCTTAAAGCTTTTACTGCTCTATTCTGTGCATCATATATAATAGCTTCTTTTTAATTTACAGCAAGTGGAAGATAGAGAAGATGGGATGGAGATTGAGGAAGGTGAAATGGGAGATGAGGAGGCACCTAACAGTTCGTAAGTAGGATTTTATCCATGACAGGAGATCTAGAGACAGAAGGTCCCACCAAGTATGAGGAAAAAATGCAGCTTGGCCTCATAACCGTATCATTTATAATGCGATTTTTAAAATTCATGTTGATGTGGCTGTTGTAGTAAATTACTGTAGTGCCCATTCACAGATTAGTCAAGTTTTTCAGAAATTTCTTCTACTTATTTTTCTATTTTAAAGTATATAGGTGGTACATGAGAATGTAACATTCTATGCATGCAGTGTATTTTAAGGTTTTTTGTTTTGTTTTGACCCCACAGTTTTAACAAAGACTGC
Organism: Bufotes viridis; assembly: GCA_033119425.1. Classification (NCBI taxonomy): domain Eukaryota; kingdom Metazoa; phylum Chordata; class Amphibia; order Anura; family Bufonidae; genus Bufotes; species Bufotes viridis. Next base: position 110,402,834 of record CM065593.1, on the reverse strand, counting down.
AAGTGGCCTTGTGAGCTGTGTTTAGAGTTTTTCATTGCAATAGATGAAAACATAATATATGGACCAAGCCCTCACTCTAATGATAAAATCGGAGACTCTTAGCCAATATATTTTAATCAAAACACATCTGTGCCCGCCTACCCGCGCCATGGTAGTCTGCCTGACTGAGACCATCGTGGCATGGCTAGGCGGGCACAGATGTGTTTTGATCAAATTATATTGGCTAAGAGTCTTAGATTTTATCATTAGAGTGAGGGCTTAGTCCATATATTATGTTCTCATCTATTGTTTTAGTGCATTATTTTCCGTGACTTTATAAATGTAGCTTTTTTTGAAAGCCAGGAGTGAATTCAAAAGAAAGTACTGTCACTGCTCTGTTCTGTTCAATCCATGTTTAGTTTTGGCTCAAAAACTGCACTGATTCTTTAAGCAAAAGATGCTGCGTGCATGATAACGTCTTTGGGTACCTGCACACGGGTGTGGATAAACATGCAGAAGAACTGCACAAATTTCCTTGCCGATTCCTATGCGTTTCTGCACCAAGTCGACATACAAAGCCAGATGTGTTACTGTTTTTGATGCAGTTTTGCCACAGATCTCACCCTTTCCTTTCTGTACCATAAATCGCAAACATAATTGACATGCTGTGGATTTCTAAATCCGCATGGCAAGTCAATTTCTAAAAAGGAATAAAAAAGCAAAATGTTAATGAGATTTGTCTAATCTCATACGCTTTGCCGGTACTGTGCTTCGTTATGGCTTTTCTGCACGAGAATCCGCTGTAAAAACCTGCACAAAATCCTAAACTTGGTCAGGTAGCCTTAGGGTGTTGGCTCACACAGCTTTTTATTGCAGTTTTTGAGCCAAAGCCAGACATGGGTTGGAAGGAAGGATGTATACTTCTCCTTTCTTCTGGATGCACCACTGCATCAAAAAATGCATCGAAAAAGCTATTTGGCACCACCCCGAAACCCAGTGTCATTTCTTAAAATATTTTGTATTTTATCACTTGGCTTTTGAGACTTGAATTTTCCTCTCTGCTGACACTAATTGGTTGGCAGCAGAGAAATGTATGTAGATGTCAGTTCCTGATCCAGCGGTGTCCGGAAGCAGTAATTTACACCATGCCCAACCCAATACACATTGGTTCCTAGTCTGAGATCAGACAACCGCTTTAAAATGTGTGCTCTACTTTGTGTTTCTTTTTGATTTGTTTGTAAGTACTTTTAAAGTTAATCTTTTATGTTTTATTTTTCTCCAGTTCTATTCCCATAGATTACAATCTGTATAGGAAGTTCTGGTCTCTGCAGGACTTTTTCAGAAATCCCGTTCAGTGCTATGACAAAACTTCTTGGAAAACGTTCCTCAAGGTAAACATGTTTTTGTAATTTTACGCTAAATGGAGTTGCAGGTTTCCAGTCATATGACACTAGTGATCATCTGTCTGTATGCCACAGCACATTTTACTACATTATTTTTTTATTTTCATAGTTTTCAGAAGAGGTTCTGCAAGTGTTTAAGAGTTACAAGCTGGACGACACCCAAGCCTTACGGAAAAAAATAGAAGAACTAAAATCTGGAGGTGAACATGTTTACTTTGCCAAGTTCCTTACAAGTGAGAAGGTAATGCCAAACTAGTCCACTGGAGCTTTACATTCTGTCGTATGTACATCCATTGTGTTATACAGAATTGACTGTAAATGGCTATTCCTGCCTCCGTACTTCACTAAATCTAAGCATAAATTGTCTAGTAGAGGCACAAGACACTTGCGTGGCGTAAAGTTATCACTTTTTAGCACTTTTCAAGGCTTTTCTGGCCTGGTTGCCCAGCTCACTAGCTGAAAGACTCCTTGCTGTGGGCAGGATTGAACCCTGTGATAAATATACACCATGGCTGCTTTATTCTGTATGCATGCTACTGATGAATATCTGCACTGAGATATAGAACACAATCCCAACCCTGATAAGGGGTCCACTGTACTGAGATCTATGGCCAAGTTTTAAATGCAGCCGAATAGGACAGCTCTCGGGCTATTGTGCCTGCCTGGGAGCCTTCCTATTCACTTCTGCTGCAAAGCGCCAACACAGGTGCATCTGCTCAGGACCAAGGGCCATAACAAGTGCAAATGCTACATGCACAAAATATAAGCATGTAGAAGAAGTGCATCAGCACTCTCCCTTTGATGCTAATAAATCTTCACTTTATTGCCATAAACAGAATACAGGCAAATGTGACGCGTGTTTGCCTGTATTCTGCTTATGGCAATAAAGTGAAGATTTATTAGCGTCAAAGGCCGAGTGCTGATCTACTTCTTCTACTTGGATGTCCCAGAATACGAGCACCACCACCTTCTTTCAGAATGCCGACTTATTTCTACAGAATAAAAGCATGGTATACAATGGGGAGGAATGTCTCAGAAATACTGGAGAAATGAAAAGTAAGGGTAATTATATATATATAATTACTTTGCATAGGGACATGAAGACAGGAAATGGGATTGCCTTTTTAATTTACTATAAGGATATCTTTATACTGTGATGTTTTTTTAAAACAAATGTTCATCTTGTGTGAAGCGGATGTTTTATACCTTTAAGACGTGATGTGCTTTTTCTTTTTAGTTAATGGATTTGCAGCTGAGTGACAGCAACTTTCGTCGACATATTTTGGTACAGTATCTCATACTGTTTCAGTACTTGAAAGGCCAAGTGAAGTTTAAAAGGTAGTCTGTCTATAGTGTTCTTTTGTATGTCTGCTCTTTTATCCTAGGTCTGTCCAGGTCATGGTATATCTGTAAAGAATAAATCAAGGCAACTGGACTTGAGAAAGCTCATTAGAAGAACGAGTGAAACGTTTTCAAGAAATCTACAGCAAGTGCAGTTGCCTTGATTTATTCTTTACAGATATATCTTTTGTCCTAGGCTAGTGCCTTACCCATGTTTACCAATAGTTTATCCGATCAGTTGCACCATTGCATAGACTTTCTTGTTGAAGATCATTTGTAAAGCTGGCCATACACACAAGATCTATCTCTTCCCCCCCCCCCCAACTGCAGATGTTAGGGACGATAAGGAATGGTCTCATTAGAGCTTTTGTTCTCAGCAGATAAGACACTGCCAGAGGAGTGTGACAGTGGCAGTCATCCCTCTCCCCTTCCATTACATGTAGACATAAAAAAAATCACAAAAAAAGCGCTGATTTGTGACAAAAAAAAAACTAACGTTGGCCCCAGGCAGTAGTCGTTACTTGTATATACCAGTTTTTTGAGCCTGGATTATTCCCTGTCATGTAAATTGATTTCAAGACTCTATGCACATCACCGCAGAAAGCTTCATATACTGTGTACTGACTAATTGCTTACCTCTGTAAACCTAATAGAAGATAACTGTTTTATGTTTCAGCTCAAACTATGTCTTGATGGATGAGCAGTCTGCTTGGATTGAAGAAACTACTAAACTTGTTCACCAGGTATGTATGGTTTAATAAAACATGCCAATAATCTGTAATAAAGAGCACCTGTCAGCATGATCAGCCCTATTTCCTGGTAGGGTTGAACATGCTGAGTAAATTGATGCCTTTATTTTGTCTCTAGGGTGAACTGCTGCTGAGAGAGATTACTTTGTATATTTATGCAAATTGGCTTTTTCGAGCAGCGAGGGGCTCTTGGAGCACCGCACACCCTGTGCTTTGTGCACTCCCCCCTCTTCTTCGATCTTTGACAGCTCATCTAGCCCTGTGATCTTACGTAAACGCTAAGTCGGCTCAGTGAGTCTGACACTTGCTCAGTGGATCTGATGAGTATGGAAAGACTGCACAAGCGCCAAGTTACTGAGCAGACTCCGTGCTGACACAAGAACACAGGGCTAGGCTAGATTCTAGCCCTGTCAATGAAAGGGGAGGGGGGAGTGCACAGAGCACAGGGGCGGTGCTCAAAGGGCCTAGGCCAGGTTCTTGATGCTCAAAATAGGTCATTTGCATAAGTATAAAAAGAAATAGGTTTTATAAGATTGATCATGGGGGGGGGGGGGGTGGCTTAAAGTTGACTTGTAAGACTTCTTGGCATTGTATATTGCTGATCCCTTGAGATACTATTGCTGATCCCTTGAGATACTGTATAACTTGGTCCTGCCTTTTCCCATAAAATAGAACTGCGAGAGTCTGAGACCATAGCAAATTACTCTTTTCTACTTCATTCCAGTTACTCTGTGAAACCCCATCTGCTGGAGACAAGTTTTCTAAAATGGTCGAGGTAAGCTATCGCTGATTCAAGAGCAGAGCAGGGTGGCAGATGTAGTTGTCTGACCGGTTTATATAAATGAAAATAGATATAACTAAATATATGGGGTTGTTTTTTTTTCTTAAAGGCTCCATAAGTCCATAACACCATAAGTCAATACTTAACTTACCAGTCCCCACTACTTCTGTTCCGACATTTCAGTCACTTGCCAGTCTCTGCTCTGGTCCATCTCAACTTGCTGGAAACTGCCTGCAGTGGGTACTCACCTCAGCTATTCATTTGCTGTGTGGGCATCTCCTGCATGCTGAAAGGCACCAAGTAGCACGTACCCGCAGGGGACCAGGGAGTGGCAGGGGATTGGTAAGGTAATAATTGACTTACGGTATTTTGCACTATTGAAAACCTTTTTGAAGAAATGTAAATTGCTGAACAATCCTTTTAATATCTAAAACCACTTTTTCAGCACATACTCAACACAGAAGAAAACTGGAACTCCTGGAAGAATGAAGGTTGCCCCAGTTTTGTGAAAGAAAGGTAGAGGCTTTGTATAATTACAGTTGTGTTCAAAATAATAGCAGTGGGTTTAAAAAAGTGAATAAAGCTCAAAATCCTTCTAATAGCTTTTATTTCCATACACACAAATGCACTGGGAACACTACACATTCTATTCCAAATCAAAACATGAAGAAAAATATATCAAATGTGTGTGGTTCCTCTAAAACAGCCATGCTCAACCTGCGGCCCTCCAGCTGTTGTAAAACTACAACTCCCACGATACCCTTCTGTAGGGTGATAGCTTTTGGTTGTCAGGGAATGATGGGAGTTGTTTTGCAACAGTTGGAAGGCCGCAGGTTGAGCATGCCTGCTCTAAAATAATTGAAGAAAAGTGAATATTAGACTGTTCAAAAAATAGCGGTGTTTGTATTCTTTTTTCCAAACTCAGACATTCACTATATAAACTGAAAAATGTTTGAAGATTTTGCTGTTCTTTGAATCACTTAATAATATTTAGTTGTATAACCACTGTTTCTGAGAACTGCTGTACATCTGTGTTGCATGGAGTCAACCAACTTCTGGCACCTGTGAACAGGTATTCCAGGACAGGATGATTGGACTACATTCCACAGTTCTTCTCTATTTCTTGGTTTTGCCTCAGAAACTGCATTTTTGATGTCACCCCACAAGTTTTCTATTGAATTAGGATCCGGGGATTGGGCTGGCCACTCCATTACATCAATCTTGTTGGTCTGGAACCAAGATGTTGCACGTTTACTGGTGTGTTTGGGGTCGTTGTCTTGTTGTTCCATTTAAAGGGCATTTCCTCTTCAGCATAAGGCAGCATGACCTCTTCAAGTATTCTGATGTATTCAAACTGATCCATGATCCCAGGTATGCGATAAATAGGGCCAACACTGTAGTATGAGAAACATCCCCATATCATGATGCTTGTGCCACCATGCTTCACTGTCTTCACAGTGTACTGTGGTTCGAATTCAGTGTTTGGGGGTCGTCTGACAAACTGTCTCTGGCCACTAGACCCAAAAAGAACAATCTTACTTTCATCAGTTCACAAAATGTTGCGCCATTTCTCTTTAGGCCAGTCAGTGTGCTCTTTGTAAATTGTAACCTCTTCAGCACATGTCTTTTTTTCAACAGTGGGACTTTTTGGGGGCTTCTTGCAGATAGCTTGGCTTCACATAGGCGTCCTCTAATTGTCTTCTAACAGTACTCACAGCTAACTTTAGACCTTCTTTGATCTTCCTGGAGCTGATTGTTGGCTGAGTCCTTGCCATTTTAGCTATTCTTCTATCCATTCGAATTGTAGTTTTTCGCTTTCTTCCACATCTTTCAGGTTTTGGTTACCATTTTAAAGCATTTGCAATCATTTTAGCTGAGCAGCCTATCATTTTCTACACTTCTTTATATGTTTTCCCCTCTCCAATCAACTTTTTAATCAAGGTACGCTTCCGAACAATGTCTGGAACTACCCATTTTCCTCAGAATTTCACAGAGAAATGCACTGTAACCAGCATGTACAACATTTGCTGCCTTAAATAAGGGCAATAATTGCCACTTGTTTTCCAAAGAATGAATTACCTCACTAATTGAACTCCACACTGCTATTATTTTGAACGTGCCCCTTTCAATTAGTGATTCAATTACACAGAATCAGCAGCATGCATGTCATGACTGTTGGGTCTGTTGGATTTCTATTACTCTACTACACCTGCTAGTGAATTATTTGCCATGTAGAAATATAATTTCTACAAAAAACAGTGATTGATCAGGTTAGTGATGTCTGACTGCTATTATTTTGAACACACCTGTATTTCGTTCATATATTTGTGTAATTTACTTTTATTTAGTGTTTGTTGTTCTGTTTTAAATTAGACCGCCTGAAAGTAAACCAGTGAAAATGCCAAGGAAACGTCCAGCCCCTGAAGACTTTATAGGCAAAGGTTCAAACAAAAAAATCTTAATGGGAAAGTAAGTCTTTTTTTTTTTTTCTGTTTGTTAAGAAATTGTCTGCTTCTGGATGCCTTCCTTTTTATCCTTTCGGCGACCTGTTAGACCTTTATATATATTTTTTTTTTTTAGGACCCTTTATGAAAAATTTGTTTAAAAGGTTTGCTTTTTTCCACTGTCCTCGTAGGATTTGGGAAAACGGTCGAGGGGAATTTATTAATAATAATAAATGCACTAGAGTAAGATGTGCAAAATTTCTTAAGAGATGCAGGCATCTTAATAAATTATGGCAGGCTGTACACCAGAAAATCAAATCTGCACCAGCTATGACGTAGCAGGGTGCCACACCCTGTTAAGCCTGCACACTTTGTTTTTTTCCAAAACTAGCAAAAGCGGGTAAAAAATAAATTTTAAGTACAAGGATTCTTGTGCAAAAACGTGAAACTTCTTGTTCATCAGAAAATTGGTATACTGGAATTGTTCTGAGAATACCCGTCAACCTGGAAAGCTATATGTGCAAGCTTGGGGAGGGATGAGTGGATAGCTTGCTGTTTTATAATTAGAATTTGTCTTTCCAGTGAAGAGTTAACGAGGCTCTGGAATCTGTGTCCTGACAACATAGAAGCCTGCAAGTCAGAAACCCGGTGAGGCAGCACATGAACCCGTCTGTCGTATGCATAGATATGCTGTTGCTGGCTTCCCTGGCTGAAAATTTGCACGGGAGATGTTAGCAAGACAGCGCCATAAATCTAAGAATTAGAAATCTGCAGTACGGCCCAAAGGAAAGCTGTGCCAGCAGGTTATGAGTTCATGTACAACTTAGAGTCCAGCATAACTCTTGCTTATGAAGTCTAACAACACTCGCGCTTTATGCTGTGGAAAGCTCCTCAAAATATGCTCTTGTTTTTAAAGGGGTTCTCTGGGTTCAGGGCTGAACCTGGATATAAGCTCTTTATTCATTTACTATATATGAGTTGAGCTTTGGAACATTTCCTTGCTCCGATGTTCCCCCTTTGCACGCCACTTTGCGCCGTGCAAGGATGTTTTACTTCCACCTAGCATTGAGCCCGGTGATGTCACTGGCACATACGGGTGGTTCATAGCACTGCCGGAGGCTGTTTTGGAGGCAGGTACTATGCTACTTTCCATAGTCATATTTATTGCAGTGATCCTTGCTGGACATCACTTGTTACAAACTTTAGTTATCCAACTTTACTTTTGTTAGTACACCTAACTTATGGTGTAAATCGAGCCAAATTGTGGTCCAATTTGGCACATCTAGATTAAAGACATTATCTGTGCCTTGACCATAAAAGGATGTGGCTTACCAAAAGGGGCCTGGCCTAAGATGTGATGTTTTGCACCACAATTCTGATGTAAAATTCTGTCTCAAACTAAGGGTACTTTCACACTTGCGTTGGTGCGGATCCGTCTGTTTATTTGCACAGACGGGTCCGCACCTATAATGCAAACGTTTGTATCCGTTCAGAACGGATCCGTTTGCATTAGGTTTAAAGAAAAATGACAAAGTCCAAAACGGATCCGTTTTGAATTACATTGAAAGTCAATGGGGAACGGATACGTTTTCAAATGCACCATATTGTGTCATTGAAAACGGATCCGTCCCCATTGACTTACATTGTAATTAAAAACTGATCCGTTAGGCTCCGCCTCTTCAGACGGACACCAAAATGCTGCATGCTGCGTTTTGGTGTCCGCCTCCAAAATGGAATAGAGGCGGAACGGAGCCTAACTGATGCATTCTGAACGGATCCTTATCCATTCAGAATGCATTGGGGCTTAACTGATCCGTTTTAGACCGTTAGTGAGAGCCCTGAAACGGATCTTACAAACGGAATCCAAAACGCTAGTGTGAAAGTACCCTAAGCCAACCCGTAGTTAGTATAAAGTTGGATAAGTGTCTTTCCATTAACCAAATTTATCATCCAATGTGGGCCATTATGATATATCTGGTGCTGGCCTAAGTTTACACCATCTATAGGGATTAAATTGAATATGCATTCCTAGAAGCCAGTGTATGCCAAGTTGTGGCAGGGTATCTTGCAGGCTTGACACTTGGGGTTTTTAAATGTACGTTTGCACACACATGGTCTACCTGAATAGATAAGGTCCAATATCTAGACGACAAGATGCCTTTTAAAGGGCATCTGTCAACAGATTTGTCCCTATGACCCTGGCTGACCTGTTACATGTGCTCTTGGCAGCTGAAGGCATCCGTGTTGGTCCCATGTTCATGTGTGCCCGCATTGCTGAGAAAAATAACGTTTTAATATATGCAAATTAGTCTCTATGAGTCTCTATGTTGTGACTCCTAGAGGCTCTGCAACTGCTGTACCCTCTGCACTTTGGTTTTGACTTCTAAAATGGAGAGGGTGCAGCAGTCGCAGTGAAAGCTGAGCCTCTAAGGCCCCTTTAGAGCATTATGTCAGTGTCCTCTAATTCATTCCAGAACGGTAAGGGTTACATAGCATCATAAATAAGTATAATGCTATGTAACCCCAGTAGCGCTAGGAGTTCAGGCCGGGAGCTGCGCTGCGAGTCCGCAGTGAGACACTTGCTCATCTGCAAGGGGCCTAAGAGTAATGGCAACTCCCCTGTTGCTCCTAGCGGCTCATTTGCATATGTTAGAACTTCATTTTCCTCAGCGATATGGGCACATATGAACAGGGAACCAACACAGATGTCTTCAGCTGCCAAATGCACATGTAACAGATCAGCCAATTTCATAGGTACAAATCTGCTGACAGATGCCCTTTAAAATAATTATCTTACATATTGCTTTTATATCTTAGGGAGTTTATGCCGTCTTTGGAACAGTTCTTTGAAGAGGCAATGGAACAAGCGGATCCTGAAAACATGGTTGAAAATGAATACAAGTATGTTGACATAGTGTACTGTTACAGATAGGCCAACTGACAACCTAAGTCTTTATGCACTATTAAAGAGGTTTTCTGGTAATAATTATACTTTATGTAATGCTTTCTGCCTGAAAAATATGGTTCATACTTGCCTGCTCCATGCTGCTGTGGTCCTCCACTGTCTCCATCTTCCCACGCTCTTTACTTCCGGCTGGCCATGGTCATATGCAACACTCCAGCCAATGTCTGGCTTCAGCAGTGGTATGGCCACAAGCAGCATGTCACCGCTGACCTTTCCCATGGCCAGGCGGATATAAAAGGCGTTGGTACAGGAAGATGGAGGCAGCGCTGAGGAGTGGGATGGAGCAGGTGAGAATGAATCTGTTTTTTTCATGAGGCAGGCTGGGTGCATTATATAAAATATAACTATTACCGGAAAATCCCTCTAAGGGACCCTCCTCTATTAGCCAGAATAATCATTTAATTGTTGTATAATTAAGTTAATTTCTACCATCCATAAAATGTGTAACAGCTGATTGCCAGAGTTTCAGCAGGCAGACCCCTTTAGAGGATTCTTGCCTTAGAAGACTGAATTTCCTTGGGCCCAACCTTTGTGTATACAGGATATAAGAATGTTCTTGTCTTCAGTACGGTGCTCAACCTGCGGCCCTCCAGCTGTTGTAAAACTACAACTCCCACCATGCCCTACTGTAGGCTGATAGCTGTAAGCTGTTCGGGCATGCTGGGAGTTGTAGTTTTGCAACAGCTGGAGGGCCGCAGGTTGGGCATGCCTGGTTTAATAGGATGTCTGGTAATTGTTGGTTCCAAGGTCTGCACCAAATTATCCCCTGCTAGATATTGGGGGCCCTGTTTTTGTCCGTGCTTGGGCACACAGGAGGATCCTCCTGGTTCTCTGTGGGCTAGTCTGACCCAAGCAATGATATATATTATTTTTTTCCATTTTATTTAATGCAAGATGCATAGTGCTAGCATACTTCTTAAAGGGGTTGTCTGGTTTCAGAGCTGAACCCGGACATACCTCCATTTTCACCCAGGCAGCCTCCCTGACTTGAGCATCTAAGCAGTTCATTCTCCGATGCTCGCCCCTTTCACATCTGCCTTGTGAGGATCCGGCGTGCACTTCCGTCGCCGGAAATGCCCGCCAGATCCGTCAGAACGCAAGACAACTGAAAGCATTTGAAGACTGATCAGTCTTCAATATGCTTTCAGGTTACCATGGCAGCCAGGACACTACTAAAGTCCCGGCTTCCATGGAAAAGAAGCGGGGAGCCGGGGGAAAAGCTACTTACCTTCCGTGCGGCGGCTGGGGCACTCCTCGATGACGTCACCTGGTCCCTGCGTCTCATGGATCACATAGCTATGAGTACGATCCATAGATCCATTAGACTGAGGGATCAGGCCCGAAGTAGGGACAGGTATCCGGACGGGGTCGCCCCTCTTGGCGAGGGTGATCTGTGTAGATCAGTGTTTCCCAACCAGTGTGCCTCCAGCTGTTGCAAAACTACAACTCCCAGCATGCCTGAACAGCCAAAGGCTGTCCGGGTATGCTGGGAGTTGTAGTTTTGCAACATCTGGAGGCACACTGGTTGGGAAACACTGGTGTAGATAGGCAGAATGAAACTAGCCCCCTTCCCCATTCATAGGGTTTTCTAGGGCTCAGATCTGTATTGCTATACAGAGGCCAACCAAGACTCTAACTTCCTGTCCGGTTCACACCTGATGTCCATTGGATGTTCTCCCCTGGATACCCTCACTGATCCCACTGCTTTTATTGGTCTGGTAAGACTGCTCACGCCTTTCACTAGGTGGAGCAGGTCTATTTTTACTCTACTAGTACTGGGGTACGAGGCTTGGACCCCTGTTGTGTGTTTTTGTATCACAGTGGTTTGTTTTATTTTTAGATCCTATTAAAAGTTATGTTTTAGATACTCACACTCTCCCCTTGGGGGCCCATTTGTTTATTGATATTGGAGTGTTGCTAAAGCCTATACACATTCAGAGCTTTTGTTTTGTTTGCTTATTGAAGTGAGACAACCCCTTTTTATCGCTCATATGATTGGGGGACACAGACCATGGGTATAGCTGCTTGCTGCCACTAGGAGGCGACACCAGGCTGAAAACTGTTGGCTCCTCCTCCGCCAGCTATACCCCCTCTGGCCAGGAGAGAGCTCTCCGTTTTTATCATAGTGTCGTAGGAGGCAGCCCCCTTGCTCTGCAGGGTGGCTGTTATTTTTTATTTTTCATAGAACCACCTGTTCCTGCCCTTCAACCCAGTCCCAGACCGCTCGCCTCAGATGGCAGCCTTAGTGGACAGTCTGGTCTCAGCAATCTGGGACACCTTCCAACTTCACGAGGAGGTCGCCTCCTCCAGTCACCAGGGAGTTTCTTTCCTGCGTACCAAGCATGCCCCCAAATCGTTCCCGGTCTACGACGACTTTTCCGTTCTTACCACTAAAGAATGGGAACAGCCAGGGTCAAAGTTCCTAATCCCCAAACGGCTGGATCTCCTTTACCCTTTTCCCCCGGATTGGGTGGGTAAGTGGACCTGCCGGTGGCTCGCTTGGCCAAGAATACCACTATTCCAGTTGCAGACGGCTCCTCTTTGCAGGACCCGGTGGACCGACTGGTGGAATCGCTTGCGAAGTCGGTCTTTTCAGCCACCGGTTCGGCGCCCATTTTCGCTTCTGCGTGGGTGGCCAAGGCGGTTTCCGAATAGGTCCTGCGTTTACATCAGGATTTAGACTCGGACCTTTCCCGTGCTGAACTCCAGGCTCTGGTGATCCAGATATCCCAGGCGGGGAAGTATCTTTGCGAGGCGGCTCTGGACGCAGGCTCCATGGTCGCGCGGTCCTCTGCCTTTGACGTCTCCATTCAGCGGGAACTCTGGCTGAAGGCCTGGCAGGCCGACTCTTCTTCTAAGCGCTCCCTTCTATCGCTACTTTTCGCTTGTTCTCGTCTTTTTGGACCCAAACTTGACAAGAACATTTCTGAGGCCACAGGCAGCAAGAGCACCCATCTTCCTCAGCCCAAACCCAAGCGTTCTTCTCGTCCGCATCCTTCCGCGCAAAGCCAGTCCGTTTGCAGCATTACGGGTACCAGCCCGGGGGCTCCCTCGACCACGAGACAGTCCACCCAGGAGCAGAGACAGAAGCCTTTGTTCAGGCCGCAGCACGCCTGGCGTCCCCGAGCGCAGCCTCAGCGCTCTTCCTCTAGCAAGCAGTCCCCGGCATGAAGGTGCGCCGCCACCTTCCTGGGTGGGGGCCAGCTCTTTCATTTTCAGGAGGTTTGGCAGGCCCACATATCAGACGCCTGGGCGCTTGAGGTGGTCACTTTGGGCTACAAGTTGGAGTTCAAATCCATGCCTCCAAACCGTTTTTTAGTCCCGTCCTCCCAGAGAGCCAGCTCGGGCGGGGGCCTTCTTCCAGGCGGTTCGCGATCTACTGGTCCGGGGAGTTGTCTCCCCGATTCTGGCAAAGGAGCGTTTTTCCGGTTTTTACTCCAACCTATTCATTGTGCCCAAGAAAGAAGGAGCAGTCCGCCCGATGTTGGCCCTCAAGATAGTGAACCGGTACCTTCGAGTGAGCCGTTTTTGCATGAAGTCCCTTCGCTACGTGATTGCTTCCTTGGAGCAAGGGGAATGGCTGGCTTCCGTGGATATCCAGGACGCCTACTTGCACGTCCCCCTCGCGATCGCCCACCAGAGGTTTTTGCACTCGGACCACTACCAGTTCGTCGCACTGCCGTTCGGTCTGGTGACTGTGCCGAGGGTGTTTACCAAGGTGCTCGCTCCGCTGATGGGCCTTCTTCGCTCCAGAGGCATCACTTTGCTTCCATACCTGGACGACATTCTCATCAAAGCATCGTCGATCCGGCAGTGCGGGGAGAATCTGGACACTCTCGCCCGCTTCGGGTGGATTGTGAACCTTCGGAAGTCCCTTCCAGCGGACAAGGTGACGGACCTTCGCGGTGCTCCGGTTGATTCGGCAGCACACAGTCTCCATCCGGGCTTGTATGCAGGTGTTGTGTCTTTTATGGTGGCTTCGTTCGAGGCAGTACCATTTGCTCAGTTCTACACCTGGTCCTTTCAACGAGCGATCCTCTCGACTTGGGACAAGTCTCAGGAGTCCTAGGATCGTCGGTTTTCCCATCCTCAAAAGGTTCGTTCGGACCTCCATTGGTGGCTTTTCCCAACTCACCTGGAGGTGGGGAAGTCCTTCCTGCCGATCAGGTGGACTGTCATTACGACCGACGCCAGTCTGCAGGGTTGGGGAGGGGTCTTTGGCACTCTGACAGTCCAGGGCGTATGGTCTCTGTCGGAGTCCAGACTGTCCATCAATGTCCTGGAGCTTCAGGCGATTTTTCCTCTCTCTGCTCCATTGGTCTCCCCTCCTGCTTCATGTCCGGGTCCAGTCGGACAATGCCACAGCTGTGGCGTATGTCAACCATCTAGGGGGGAATCGCAGCTCGACCTTCATGTCGGAAGCGGCAAGGATCCTCCGGTGGGCGGAGACCCATATTCCGGCTCTGTCGGCGGTCCACATTCCCGGTGTTGCTAATTGGACTGCAGACTTCCTGAGCCGGACGACGATAGACCACAGGGAATGGTCTCTCCATCCGGAAGTCTTCGACAACCTCTGTCATTGTTGGGGACGGCCGGACGTGGATCTGATGGCCTCCGGCCCCAATCACAAGCTCCCGAGCTACTTCGTCCGCGCAAGGGATCCCGCAGCTTGTGGGGTGGACGCTCTTGTGGCGCCGTGGGCCGGGTTCACGTTCCTCTATGTCTTTCCACCGTTGTCCCTCCTGCCTCGGATTCTCCGCAGGATCAGGTGGGAGGGCGTTCAGACCCTTCTGATCGCTCCGGACTGGCCGCGCCGAGCATGGTACTCGGATATTGTCCTCCTGCTGGGGGACGCTCCGTACCCGCTCCCTCTCAGACCCGATCTTCTGTCACAAGGGCCTATCTTCCACCTGAGTTTAATTACTCTACGTTTGACGGAGTGGCTCTTGAAACCTTCCTTCTAGTCTTTCATCAGGACAAGTTGGTCCTCCGGCCGGTCCCTTCCTTCTTGCCCAAGGTGGTGTCGGCTTTTCACCTCAATGAGGACATTGTCCTGCTGTCCTTTTGTCCTGGGCCCTCCCATCCAAGAAAGGTGTCGCTACACCGTTTGGATGTGGTGCGGGCTCTGCGGATTTACCTTTCGGCCGTGGCCCCCTTTTGGCACACGGACGCCTTGTTCGTCTTTCCGGAGGGTTCTAGGAAGGGATTGGCGGTTTCAAAGGTGACGATCTCCCGGTGGATTCGCTTCACTATTTTGGAATGTTACCGCGTTCGGGACAGGACGCCCCCTCCTGGGATCACGGCTCACTCTACCAGGGCACTTGGGTCCTCCTGGGCTCACTTCCACCAGGCGTCGGCGGCTCAGTTGTGTAAGGCCGCAACCTGGTCTTCCTTCCACACTTTTATGAAGTTTTACAGGGTTCACACCCTGGCTTCTGCGGACGCCGCTCTGGGCCGCCGGGTATTACAGGCTGCGGTGTGATGGCTGGCACGAGGTTCTCTGCCTTCTTTACTCTGTTTTGTGTTCACTCCCCAGGGACTGCTTTGGGATGTCCCATGGTCTGTGGCCCCCAATGATATGAGCGAGAAAACAAGATTTTGTGAAACTCGCCTGTAAAATCTGTTTCTCGCTTGCTTCATTGGGGAACACAGCACCCACCCAGTTTTTTCCTAGTGGTCGGTTAGCCGCCAGGTTCCCTGGGGGCTCGTACTGTTTGGGTCCGTTGACCGTGTGCGTTGGTTTGGTTGTAATATCCTTCTGCTTCTCCTACTGCTTTTGCACAAACTGAGAGCTCTCTCCTGGCCGGAGGGGGTATAGCTGGTGGAGGAGGACCCAACAGTTTTCAGCCTAGTGTCTCCTCCTAATGGCAGCAAGCAGCTATACCCATGGTCTGTGTCCCCCAATGAATCAAGCGAGAAACAGATTTTACAGGTGAATTTCACAAAATCTCGTTATTCTACTACTATCACTGAAGTATGAACATATATATATATATTTGTCTCTTTCCCAGGGTGGTAAACAACTCCAACTACGGCTGGAGAGCACTGAGATTATTGGCTCGTAGAAGCCCCCACTTTTTCCAGCCTACCAACCAACAGTTTAAAAGCTTACCGGAATACCTGGAGAACATGGTGATCAAAATAGCAAAAGAATTACCAGTAAGTACAACATATTAGCTCACATTTACATTTATCCACAAGTCTGTCACCAGGGAATTCGCTGATAAACCAGGCATAATGCCTTGTAGACATAGCTAAATTGAATGTAAAGTACTTTTTAATTCATATGCATAGGAGCAGTTAAGTGCACCAAGGGCAGGCCCAAACCTCTCTGTGCACCCTTGCTTGCTTCTGCTTTCTCTGCCAGCCCCTCCTTCATTTAAACAGAAGTACAGGTATTTCTAGCAAAATACTGATGGACCAACATTGGCCATGCTCCTTCCCAACTAACTCAACCCACTTTTCTCAGCAATTTTCAGAAGTAGTGAGAGAAGTAAAAAAAAATTACAGAATTAAATGCAAAATTAAATTCACCTAAAACTGGCTAAGAAAAACCACATGGAGTGATTCTTCTTTACTGGAGGAGAGAAAAGTAATAATCTGTGTCAGCTGCATGATACTAAAAGTATATAATTTTCTTAGCCCCCCTCAGAAGAAATAAAAACTGGAGAAGATGAGGATGATGAAGATAATGAATCCTTGTTAAAGGAAAACAATGAAAGTAAGTATTTAGAGACCAAGTTATATTTAGAATATGAAGACCAGGAGTGAACATCAAATATACAGTGATAGGTGTGCGCTAGGGCACAGTAGGCCACATTTCTCAAGCCAGCGATATGCACCACATTTTGACAGACATTTTGATTAAGCTGTCTAGCACCTACAAGGCTGGTTTTTCATACACAGCACTTAAAAAAAAAAAAAAAACTCCATTGAAGTTCCTGATCCAACAAGAAGAAATAGTAGAAGTGCTTCCTTTATATTTCACTTTCTATATGAATCCACTCCTGGCTTTGACTCAAAACACCATCAGAAACTGCAGTGGCGTTTACCAAAAATTCCGTGAGAGAAACCAGCCTTGTGGTTGCAAGTTGCCTATAGATAGACCAGCACTTTATGTATCAGAATTGCATTTTTCAGATATTTGCATTTTAGTCTACATTGGCTAGCTTTTGATTTGTAGTAAAAACTATTCCATTTAAATGCTTTCCCAGGTCCAGAGGTCCAGCAGCGGAAGATGGTCACTGGTGAGCTAATCGAGTCACTTGCTAATAAGCTACAAGAGCAGTGGAAGACGTTGGCCCCTCACTTAGAGATGAAATACTCAGACATTCTAGGCATTGAATCTGACAGTGAAGATGTAAAGATGAGGGCTAAACTGCTGCTGGTTGCTTGGCAGGATAGAGAAGGACCTCATGCAACTGTTGAAAATCTGATGGCTGCTTTGAATCAAGCTCAGTTAAGCGACCTGGCAGAAAGCCTGTGTAATGACAATGAAAATGGAACATAAACCTGTTGGATTTACATATTTTAGGGATCTGTACATCATTCCTTCTGGGTAGCACATGCAGACAAAGACTAGGGCTACACTGCTACTTTGGCTATGACACATGTTGCATTTCAACATATTGCAGCGTAGTGCTGCCTGTGTCACAGCTAATGTCGTGGCAACTTGCTGGTCACAATGCGGCCCCTTTCATGTTGATGACAGCCTAAAGAAATCCTGCAGATCCGTAGGAATGCCTTCACTTTCATTAGTTGTGATACAATACCCTGCTGTCTATGGCCTTGTGCCATGCCACTGCCAACTATTGCAGTGTAGCCGTAGTCTAAAGCTTTGTAATGCAGTGTTTTTGGATTTTGTGGGACATTTTTTTTTTTTATAATAAACTGATGTTCCTGGAGGACCAGTAATAAAAAAAAAAAAAATAAATAAAAAAAAAGAAATTCTGCTAGCTGTTGTAATATTTGTTTAGACAGTATACATAAAAGAAAACTATTGGAAGGTATCTGTCTGAAAAGCAGGAAAAAAAATATCTGGGTGGGAGCAGTGTCCACCAGTGAACAAGAAAAGGATTTTACAGTGAACAAAAAATGGTCTTGAATGTGTCATTGGGAGACTCAGCAGACCATGGAATGCCCTAAAGCACCCTGAGGGATGGAATGAAAAATACATAGCATAACTGCTGACTGAAAAAGCCTTTTGAGACTAGAAAAGCATCCAAGGATTCAAAAGTACACACATTATAGGACTTGAGTATGGAGAAAAGACCGGTAATGGACCCTCAAACCTGTAAAACTGCTCTGGTGGATTGAGCTGAGGGTTGGAAAGGAAGAATATTGTTTGTTGCGCATTACGCCTTCCAATGGCTATTCTGATTTATCAAAATAATAGTAGCCTTGGATTACATCTGAAAGATGCAAAGACATCAGGCCAGCAGCAGAAGCCTGTCTGAGACCGACAGATCTGAAGGGTTATAACCACATCAAAATGGTAGACAGCATTCCAAGGGTGGGAAAGGAAGAAAGGCCCCTTCCACATGACCAATATAGATAGTGTCTGGATCTGTTCAGGAAAAAACTGATGGTTCAGTTTTTTTTTTATGTGGATTCTATCAGTTTTTACTCACAATAACGGTCCCTACAGAAGTGTAACGCACCCTAAACCGGATTTAGGTGCTCTCCAATCTTACATAAACAACACTAATCAAAGATTCTCATTAAAACCAAATTTTATTCATTATTTACCATAAAACACATATATCAAATAAATAAAAGCTATGGGACAAGAACAGGTACACAATACCCTCCCACAATATTATAAGCCATACACATTAATGAAGACAGTGAAGGTCTTAAACAGATATGCTGTAGCCCATGCTAAATATATACACCGCAGTAATCCACAAAAGCACGTCACAGTGGTTAGTTAGTTCATATTCAGACAACTCTGGTATATCATTCACGACTAACACTGCGGCAGCCTTCTATTAATGCCCGCAAAACAATGCATGGCTACACACTCCTGAAGAAGCTGAATACGCAAACGAGCGTCGAGGAGCGCCCGTACTCTCCCCTGCCACCCTATTTTGTTAGGTAAGGTGAATAGCCTATAACCTTTGGATGTTTGGTTATTTAATGTTATGGCCTTGTAGTTGGATATTGCCACTAGCCACGCATTGTTTTGCGGGCATTAATAGAAGGCTGCCGCAGTGTTAGTCGTGTATGATATACCAGAGTTGTCTGAATATGAATTAACTAACCACTGTGACGTGCTTTTGTGGATTACTGCGGTGTATATATTTAGCATGGGCTACAGCATATCTGTTTGAGACCTTCACTGTCTTCATTAATGTGTATGGCTTATAATATTGTGGGAGGGTATTGTGTACCTGTTCTTGTCCCATAGCTTTTATTTATTGGATATACCGTATTTTTCGCTTTATAAGACGCACTTTTTTCTCCCCTAAAAGTCGGGGGAAAATGGTGGTGCGTCTTATAAAGCAAATGGTGTCATTTTTACATTGCTGACACTGATACATCGCCAGCCGTTATGCTGCACAGCGCGGCTGGCAATGCATCAGTTACAGTTAACCTCATGCGGGGTGAGAGGAGTGTCTGGAGGCCGGCAGAGTGAGAGGTGCGCCGGGCGAGGTGATGGCTCCGTGCTGTTAAAAAGTGGAGGGGAGTCGGGATGCCACGGAGCCCTGGAGAGGGATGTGTGTCCCCCTCTGCTAGTCTAAGTGGAACCAGGGAAACTCTCAGCAACCCGGAACTGGAGTCTATAGGATCTGACTCTGAAATCAACTGGTTCACCGGTCAGAGGACTAACTGACAAGTACAGCATCCTAATCAAGATCAAAGAGAATGGTGAGCAGGAATTGTCCGTTGAGGTATAAGGCATAGGGAAGCAAAATGGCTGTACATGCTGCTAAACTGGAACAAATGGATGGCGAAGAGGCACAAGAAGATGAAGCTTTGTATATAAAGTCTATTTAGTTAATGCTGAAGCAGTGGCTCTGCTTTGATAAACTGCCGAAATCATCTGTAATTGTACTCACTATGAAAGCAGCGTTCAGGCCGCGCGTCACGTCACTCAGTTACTCTCCTCCCACTTTATTAATGAAGCAGGAGAGTGACTGAGTGACGTGACGCGCGGCCTGAACGCTGCTTTCATAGTGAGTACAATTACAGATGATTTCGGCAGTTTATCAAAGCAGAGCCACTGCTTCAGCATTAACTAAATAGACTACATATAAAGACTGCTGTGCACCAGGCTGGTGTAATGGTTACTATTCACACAGGGACATATGGGGACACACAAAGTAATACTGTGACACATAGGGCTATGAGGGGGACCAGCATAAGATGCTAGATGTGTGTCATCCACACATCCCCCATAACTGTGTCATCCACACATCCCCCATAACAGTGTCATCCACAGATCCCCTATAGCAGTGTGTCATCCACAGATCCCCCATAACAGTGCTATCCACAGATCCCCCATAACAGTGTGTCATCCACACATCCCCCATAACAGTGTCATCCACAGATCCCCCATAATATTGTCATCCACAGATATCCCCCATAACAGTGCTATCCACAGATATCCCCCATAACAGTGTGTCATCCACAGATCCCCCATAACAGTGTGTCATCCACAGATCCCCCATAATAGTGTGTCATCCACAGATCCCCCATAATATTGTCATCCACAGACCACCATTTGTTGAAAACACACCAAAAGCACACCTTTGGTTCAAAATTTTTTTTTGCTTATTTTCCACCTCAAAAACCTAGGTGCGTCTTATAAAGCGAAAAATATGGTATGTGTTTTATGGTAAATAATGAATAAAATTTGGTTTTAATGAGAATCTTTGATTAGTGTTGTTTATGCTATCCGTTTGATGCATTTTTCATGTGTGTCAAAAAAAAAACTGAAGAATTACAAACAACATCTAGAAACCATCCGGATGCAATGCGTTTTTCACGAAAGCCCCATTCACTTTTATGGGACCAGGGCTGCATAAAAACACAGAATATAGTACATGCTGTGAAGTACCATGAAATAAAAAGGTAAAAATAATATAACTTACTCCAGAGGGGGAAGGGGTGTAATGATGCATGATCCACTTACCTCTTCCTGGTCAGCAAGAATTGGTGCACTAGATGGAGACATCAAATGCTAACGGAGGGAGTCTGTATCATCCACAAATAGAATTTCAGGGCCAATGGTCTGGTGACAAAAGCCCAACTTTATTAGGGTCTAAGGAACACGTTTTAGGGGCTAAGAGACCTTCCAGTTCTTAAAGCTCATAAGACCAGTAAGTTAACTGTCTGCATAGCAGTCACTGACACCGAAAGTAAATCACCACCCACCTGACTCACAGGATGGTGGTGTGTGCTCCACCTAACCTGTAATAGTGAGTGGTGTCCGTGCATTCCACTGGACTAGACCAGGTTTGTCATTGTGTTCCATTGTTCTGCTTGTTAAACTATCCACATAACTGATACAGTCAACACAAAGCTTATATTTATCCCCTTAGTGATCAAGCAATTTGTTTCTTCATTACATTCCAAGAGCTATAACATTTTTCTTTTTCTGCTGATGTAGCCGTATGAAGGCTTGTTTTTTGCAGGACAAGTTGGAAAAAAAGCAATACAACCACTGAATTTTGTGACATATAGGTAACTTTATTTTTCATTCTACAAAGCTATGGGAGAGCTGGATTCTTGCAGGACAAGTTTTCATTGGTATCACTTTTTAATCTCTTTTTATTCCATTTTTTTTTTTGTGGTGAATAAGCAAACAGAAATTCTGGCATTTTATTTTATTTTTTAAGGTGTTCACCGTACAGGATAAATTACCTGATAATTGTGTAGTGCAGGTCATTACGGGTACCGTGATACCAAATGTGTGGTGAGGATTTGATTGCACTTTATTCTATTGAAAAAAAAAATTTTTTTTTTACTTGAAAGAATTTTTTTTATTCAATAAAATTCTTCTTTTAACCATTTCCTAGTTCCACAAGTGGACTTTAACAGTCTATCTTTTAATTGCTTCTATAATACACTGTACTGCTTATGCAGTACAGTATAGTATACTGTCAATGCTATACTGACAGGTGCCAGAGAGGTGCAGCCTCATACACCTATATTCCCATGCAAATTCCCGGACCGAGCACGGCTTTGTGAATCAGCCCTTAGGTGAAGATGGCCAAGTGGTTTATAGATCAGGGTATTTGGGTGTTTATAGATCAGGGTATTTGGAAAGTTAGGAAACAACTTCTAAAAGGAGAAAATAACTTGAGTGAAGGGTCCTGGGGCCCTGTTTACAGGGCTCTTTTCACAACTCATTCAAGTTTAAATAGGAGGAGAGAAGTCTCAGGAATGCTGTGCAAAAATCCAAATTTTTTGTTAATACAATTGGGGGGGACCACCGTAGGATGTCAGAAAGCAGTGCCAGAGGGTGGAAGAATAGCCATGCAAATAGGTTAGTGTACAGCTGCTAGCAGAACCGTATGACCCAAACAAGCATCAGCACAGGCCATAGAATGGATATGATTAGGGATAAGCGAATCTACTTCAGATGAAACATCCAAAGTCGATGCGCATAAACACTCCGTACAGTATTAGAATGTATTGGCTCTAATGAGCTGAAGTTATTACTTCGCGAAGTCTCGCATAATAACTTCAGAAATTGATTTATGCTGTAAAAAAGCATTTCCCGAACTCAGGTTCGGATCCAAGGTATCACTTTGCAGACGAGAGTTCTTGTCCTACAGAAGGACAGAAATATGAGACATGAGAAGGCAGAAATAGGAAGATGCATGGTCACAAAGGAAATGTCGTCTGCCCAAATCACCTGTAAACCCGGGGAAGAGACAGATGTACAGAAGAGAGAAAAGGTACATAAAGGTGTCCTCAGAACAACCAGGGGGAAGGGTGTCTGCAGGAACCAGGGGCTCCAATTGAGGAAACAGCAAGTGGACTACCAAGAGTTATCCACTGATGAACCGCCATAGATGACTCCAACGAGCGAAAATGACTGTCAGCTCTGCAGGCTGAAGATCACGAAGAACATGTAGAAAAGAACAGATGGAAAAGGATGGGCCATGAAGTCTAGAAATAGAACCCATTAGAAGAGAAAATGCTAGAGAAAAGGGCAAGAGTGGTTCTAAACAAACGGAACAACCACACTGGAGAAAAGACTAAGGGAAGACCCTGAGGAATAACCACCAAAAAAAAAGGCAATCCCCTAGACCATAGATGGGAGGGAACCTTACTGGAAAGACAACCAGGCAAGGAAAACCCTGAACTGTCCCTGACTGAATAATTGTCATGACCTTGGTAAACAACGTTGTGGGGGCCCAGGTCCAGACGTCAGGGCAAAGGGAAAATCAAGAAGCACTGCTGGCCTGGACATACTAAGATATAGAATAGCAAATTTTCACCACAGTAAGAGAGCAAACAGTCCCTCCTCCACAAGCCAGACATATACAGATCAAGCACCCTAGGAGCAGATGGGAAAACAATCCCACATCACTTGGAATGAAGGATGACATTCATGCAAGGGAGGAATCTATGAAATACAAGTTGAAAGATGAAAGACCTGGGCCCAAGTGAAGGTTAGAAGCCTACAATAGCAATGGCACAAATACTTCACCCAAAGGGAGTAATATGGTTGTGTGATGCACACTAAAACCAGAAAGGTTTGTCAGGAACAGCAGTTGCTGGCATCATCCATTGTATGCATTTTTTGCTGGTGATTGCCATTAGCAATGAACTACAAGTGCAGGATGTGCTCCCCTATAGAAATGCACAACTGCATATGGGTATGAGCGCATCCTGCTTGCTTATCACCACATTTTTTGATGGTATATATATATATATGTATGGAGGTGTATAAACTCTAATTTAAATGTGCCTGTTTTTCATCTTCAGGTCACATTTGGGTGCTCCTGCTAGGCTTTGGGCTATATCAGTCAGTCTTGGGTAGGGTTCATAGACACCTCCCACCTCCCATTGCAAGCATGGCCACATGCTGGAGGTAACAGAGGAGATGTTTGTGAGTCGTCCTAATGCTCCTGTAATTGCCCACTGGCCCCTGATATCGCCCATATGGCGCAGGTAGGTGAGTGTTAGGGCCCACGGGCTACTTGAGAGACCTTGACGTTGGTGCCCGAGGCTTAAGACATATCCTCCTAGTAGGATATGTCGAACTAACTCTCAATTTTTAACATCAGTGTGAGGGTTTAGTGTGACGGCAGCGTGCACCTATCTCTGGTTCTGTGTTTGTTAGGAACAGCAGTTACCCAACTGAGTGGGTAATACGATGCACACTAGAACCAGTAAAGTTTGTTGGATCCAGCATTTGGCAATGGTACAATTACTGAGCCTGATGAAGAGGGTAACTCAACTGCATGGGGTACGCTATGACAGTGCAGACATGTAAAATACAGCAAGGAAAAATTCAGCTGGCTACAGCTTGCAATTGCGCATAAACAGAGTAGTGTCGGAAAACCTGATAACCTTTGCGGATTTCAAATTGCTGTTGTAGGGAGCAATAATCACTTGGAGAGGTGTAGACTTCCTTTGGTGGAAAGGTGTCCTTAACCACTCAGATGAGCTCCTGTATGGCAGAAGACAGCCTGCCACTCTGCCCTGATTAAGAATTGGAGTCAGAGGTTTCCCCTGGAGAGGTAGAAAAAACCAGAGATGAGGTGTCTCTGCCAGTGGTAGCCCTCTTCTAGGAGGGACCCAGGATGTTGAGAACAAATGAGACTGGACTATGATGGGACCTGCTCCGGGACATGGAGCAGGGCATGAAAGCAGCAGATACCCTGAGAAGGCCAAATGCTGCTCCAATCTGGACAGGCAAGCGCTCCAGTCTCAACCATACCTGATAAAGGATGCCTATGGCCAGTGTGGGGAGTCGCTCTGGTAGACAGCGGTGCGGGTGCAGTTTAGAGGCAAAACAAGGAGTCCAGATTGTGCAACAAACAGTGTTTTATTCACACTTGCACACCATAAATGAAAAACAGTCTCTTGGTGACAGTTCACACACAACGGAAATAACGTGGCAAAACAAAAACAGGCCCACACAGGTTCAGTCACCTGGGAGGTGTAGGTGCAGGTTCGCACCACGCTGTCGGCCCAGCCGCAGGAGAATCCAGCTTCAGGTAGCCAGGAACAAAACACCTCCTTGCTGAGCTCTTTCCTCCAGGACAGAGAACTCCCAGCCCTGTTAGCAGCTCCAGGATAATCACAGCCTCCAGCTGCTGAGCTGGCTGAGCTTTTAAACCCAGCCCAAAACCAGGACTGGGTCGTGGGGAGCAGCCACCCACCCTACACTTTAGCTGCTCCCGGTAAGAGCCGGCCCGGATCGGCTTTGCAGCCATGCTATTTAAACTCTGTCAGTAGCACTAGCTGCTGCTGACATCAACAAAAACGGGCTCTTACCTCACCGAGGCTATGAACCTCGGTGACACATACCTGCCATCACGACGGCACCTGCACCTTACCACACCCTTTGTTCAGCCCTGAGGGTGGACACATGTGAGGCAGTGGACGCGGGAAAGGGCATCTGCATTTCCCTGCAAGCGACCTGCCCTATGTTCCCACGGAGAACTTGAAATTTTGAAGGGATAGGAACCACCTGGTGACCCGAGCATTCCTCTCCTTGGCCTGACTCATCCATTTGAGGGGAATGGTCGGTCACCAGACAGAACCTCCTCCTAACAGGTAGTAGCGGAGAGATTCGAGTGCCCACTTGATAGCCAGGCACTCCCTCTCCACTATACTATATCTGGACTCGGCGGGACTGAGCTTACGGCTCAGGAAGACAACGGGATGTTCTTCCCCGTTGACCTCCTGAGACAGTACCGCACCGAGGCCTACCTCCAGGCGTCGGTCTGTACGACAAACTCCTTGTTGAAGTCGGGTGTCACCAAAACCGGGGACCCACACAGGGCCGACTTCAACGCGGAGAAAGCCTCCTCCGCCTTCTCACTCCAGCTAACCCTCCCAGACTTTCGCCCCTTCAACAGGTCTGTCAATGGCGCTGCTATTGTGGCAAAGTGGGGCACAAACCTCATGTAGTAACCTACAATCCCCAGGAACGACTTTACCTGCCTGGTGGTGACCGGTCGGGGCCAGTTACGAATGGCCTCTACCTTAGTTACCTGAGGTTTGATAACTCCCCGCCCAATTACATATCCCAGATATTTTGTCTCCTCTAACCCTATGGAGCACTTCTTTGGGTTAGCGGTCAGTCCGACTTTCCTCAGGGCATCCACTACCGCCTGCACCTTGGGTAAATGGCTTTCCCAGTCGGTGCTGTGGATGACTACATCATCTAAGTAGGCCGAGGCGTACCGGCGATGTGGTCGCAGCACTATGTCCATTAGCCTTTGGAAAGTGGCGGGGCGCCATGCAGGCCAAAGGGTAACACCTTGTAGTGATACAGGCCCTGCGAGGTAACAAATGCGGTTTTTCCTTAGCCGACTCCGTTAAGGGTACCTGCCAGTACCCTTTAGTGAGGTCCAGCACAGAAAAATAACGGGCTTGTCCTAAACTTTCAACAAGCTCGTCTACTCGGGGCATGGGATGCGCGTCAAACTTGGATACTTCATTTAACTTGCGAAAGTCGTTGCAGAACCGCAGCGTCCCATCCGGCTTAGGTATTAGGACTATGGGACTGGCCCACTCACTTTCGACTCCTCAATGACATCGAGCTTCAACATTAACTGCACTTCCTCCGCGATGGCCCGCCGCCGAGCCTCGGGTACCCGGTATGGTTTTAACCGGACCTTGGCCTGAGGCTCAGTGACGATGTCATGTCGGATGAGAGGCGTGCGGCCAGGGAGGTCCGAGAACACATCCGTGTTCCGACTGAGGAACTCCTGACTTCCTGAACTTGTTTGGAAGACAGGCTGTCTGCAATTTTTACCGTGGTTACGGCTTCACAGGCCTCGAACTGTGGGGCTGGACCCTTTTCACCTAGAAGCCCTGGCCGGGGCTGTGGTCGTCGGCCGCGTCCCTATCTTTCCACGGCTTAAGTAAATTCACGTGGTACACCTGCTCCGGCTTGCGCCGCCTGGCTGGTGTACTTTGTAATTTACTTCCCCTACTTTCTCGATCACCTCATAGGGGCCCTGCCACCTAGCTAGGAATTTGCTGTCAAGGGTGGGTACCAGAACCAAAACCCGATCTCCCGGATTGAAGTCCCGTACCCGAGCCTGACGATTGTACACCCTACTCTGGGCTTGTTGCGCTGCCTCCATATGCTCCCGGACCAAGGGCAACACCCTTTCCATCCGTTCCTGCATCTGGGCGACATACTCAATGACACTTTTGTGGGGGACAGGCTGTTGTTCCCATGCTTCCTTGGCGATATCCAACAGGCCCCGAGGGTGTCTGCCATAAAGCAGTTCGAAGGCGAGAACCCAGTAGAGGCCTGGGGCACCTCTCGCACTGCGAACATGAGATAGGGCAGAAGCAGATCCCAGTCCTTCCCATCTCTAGACACCACCCTCTTTAACATATTTTTTAGAGTTTGGTTAAACCTCTCCACAAGACCGTCTGTTTGCGGATGGTAAACGGACGTCCGTAACTGCTTTATACGCAACAATTTACACAGTTCCCTCATTACTTTGGACATAAAGGGGTCCCTTGGTCTGTCAGAACCTCTTTAGGCAGGCCCACACGGGAAAACATCTCCATTAACTCTTTGGCAATGAGCCTAGCTGAGGTATGTCGCAGAGGCACCGCCTCCGGATACCAGTGGCATAGTCGAGAACTACCAGAATGTGTTGGTGGCCCCTGGCAGACTTTGGTACAGGCCCAATTAAATCCATAGCGACTCGCTCAAGCGGTACTTCAATAATTGGCAGAGGTACCAGAGGACTACGGAAATGTGGCTGGGGGCTAGTTATCTGACAGGTTGGACAGGACTTACAATAATCTTCTACCTCCTTGAACACACCGGGCCAATAAAACCGCTGCAGTATGCGGTCCTGGGTTTTCTGCCACCCCAGGTGTCCCCCAAGAACATGTTGGTGGGCAAGCTCCATGACAAGCTTGCGATACGCTGTGGGCACCACCAACTGTTCAACAGGTTCACCTCGGATTTGGTTCACCCGATACAACATATCCTGCAGAACAATAAATCGTGGGAACATTAATTCAGCCCCTGGTTTCTGGGGTTTACCATCAATTTCCAGCACATTCTCCCAGGCCCTGGTTAGGGTTTGGTCCCGGTGTTAGGCGGTCCCAAAATTATCTCCGGAGGCGTGGAGGTCTGCCAACTCAGGACCTGGTGGCAAGTCCTCCATGTCTCCCCACCATTACACTCAGTGGGGGTGTCTCCCCCTCTATCACAGAAGTGGTGGTCACCCCTACCGCAGGCCCTTCGGACTCGGGCTCCCAGGGCTCTGGCCTCCCACAGGAACCAGGCCACTCTGCTAGGGTTACCCCTGTCTCAGGGCTATTAGTCACTTTCACCTCAGGCCATAGTGACGGAAAACCAGGAAGTCTCTCCCAATTATTAGTTCATACGGTAGTTTGGCGGAGATCGCCACTTCACAAGTCCAGGTGCCGGCCGCCGTGGACAGAGACATTTCAGCAGTGGGATAGTCCTTTAAGTCTCCGTGTATGCACACCACCCCAACTTTCCGGCCCGTATACTGGGTGGGCTGTACCAGGGCAGCACTTACCAGGGTTACCAGGCTCCCTGAGTCCAACAGCGCCACTGCCAGGTTATCCCCGACTTGCACCTGGCACAGATGGCGACTGTCTATTGTCTCGGGGATGCCGGTCGCACACAGTCTCCGGGCATACATGGAAGCCCGGTACCCATAATTAGTCTCCATGGGTTCCCCCACTGTGGACAGTTGGCCCTTATGTGTCCAGGCTCCCGACACTGCCAGCAGACCACTGGGGACGGATCTGCAAGAGGTACATCCCGGGCGGGTTTGGCCGGCCGCCGGGACTGGGGTGGAGATTTCCGGGGTTTGACTGGCCCCCTCCCAAAAGAACCCCCTGCAGGTTTCTGGTGGCCTCATATCGTTCCACCAGGTCGACCATCTCAAGGGCATTGGTGGGGGATACCTGGCCGATCCAGTGTTGAAGGGGGTAAGGCAAGGCCCTCCAAAACATGTCAGCCAGCAGCCGGTCCAGCATAGCAGTCGGACTCAGAACCTCAGGCTGCAGCCATTTTTGCAACCTGTGCAGCAACTCATAGTACTGCGGCCTGGCGGGTTCAGCCACGTTAAAGTCCCACTGGTGGACACGCTGAGCCCGGACCAACACGTTTACCCCCAGTCTGGCCAGGATCTCCCCCTTCACCGTGGAATAGTCAGCAGCCTGGTCGTCTGCCAAATCAAAAAAAACTTGCTGGGGTCCGGATGCCAGGAGCGGAGCAACCACTTCGGCCCACTGGTCACGGGGTAACTTTTCCCTCACGGCGACCTTCTCAAAGACCGCTAGGTATGTCTCCACGTCGTCTGCGGGGTCATCTTTGGGATCGCCGCACGGACCGCTTTCCGGGCATCATGGGCGTGGTGGGACGCTCCGGCCGCCTGTAATGCCATCACATGTTGTAGCAGTAACTGGTTGGTCTCCCGCTGCTGCACGTTAGCTTCTACGAGAGCCTTCACAGCAGCCTCCATGTTGCCAGAGATCACAGGCTGCAACTTTGCCGGCCTAATATAGGACATTCACTTTTGCTCAGCACAAAAACAAAGTTCGGCGTTCACGCCAGCCTCACTGCGCATGCCCGCATCCTCCACCAAATGTGGGGAGTCGCTCTGGTAGACAGCGGTGCGGGTGCAGTTTAGAGGCAAAACAAGGAGTCCAGATTGTGCAACAAACAGTGTTTTATTCACACTTGCACACCATAAATGAAAAACAGTCTCTTGGTGACAGTTCACACACAACGGAAATAACGTGGCAAAACAAAAACAGGCCCACACAGGTTCAGTCACCTGGGAGGTGTAGGTGCAGGTTCGCACCACGCTGTCGGCCCAGCCGCAGGAGAATCCAGCTTCAGGTTGCCAGGAACAAAACACCTCCTTGCTGAGCTCTTTCCTCCAGGACAGAGAACTCCCAGCCCTGTTAGCAGCTCCAGGATAATCACAGCCTCCAGCTGCTGAGCTTTTAAACCCAGCCCAAAACCAGGACTGGGTCGTGGGGAGCAGCCACCCACCCTACACTTTAGCTGCTCCCGGCAAGAGCCGGCCCGGATCGGCTTTGCAGCCATGCTATTTAAACTCTGTCAGTAGCACTAGCTGCTGCTGACATCAACAAAAACGGGCTCTTACCTCACCGAGGCTATGAACCTCGGTGACACATACCTGCCATCCACGACGGCACCCTGCACCTTACCACACCAGGGACAGAAAATACACCAATTCAGGGGGAACCAAATCCTGTACCAAGGGATGGGGACAAGGCACAGAATGTAGACAGATTCAGACTGTGTGTAGCAACCCCAGGTGTAGTCACCACATGTTCCTAACGCAACACAAACCCACCAAGCAGACAGAAAAAAAAAGGCAAAGTCAAGGCTACCAGGTGCTGTGGCTGCAGTGGGGGTGAGGGACCACAGATGGTAGAGGCATATCTCTGAGAAGCGAGAAGCTTCCATAAAATGGTAAAAAGACTCCTCCCACAGCAAAGCCCATTCTGAACCAGGATTGGACTGCAATCAACAGCCTACCTGATCTCCAAATGGAGAAGGGAAGAACCCAAAAAAACCCTGTAAAGCTAAAGAATAGACAGAACCATGTGCAGCCTAGCCCCATCAGAAGCCAGGGACTATGATAGATGAGGCAGCTGAAAACAATGCACCCCAGCGGACTAATGCCACGGGGTGCCAGGGGAAGGAAAAAAGAGTTAGCAACTGCCAATTTGGGGAAAAAAGAGCTCCTGCGCATCAAGAACAAAGCAGTAAATGGAGTGGCCTAACCCTAAAGTAGAGAGGTAAAAAAAAAAAAAAAAAGGGGGGGGGGGTGGTGCTGTAGCGCAGACCTGTGTAGCCAGGAGCCCAGGGGTTAAAGGAAAGGTAAAGGATAAACAAAAGCGCATCAATGGAAAGACCACAACATTAGTAAATAAATCATTTTCTATAAGTGGTGGTACTCACACATAGTTGTTATGCTAAGGGAACAACAACCTATGGTGCTTGGTAGTACAATCCTCTGGCTGTAGCACGCTACCCTCCCCAATACTAAGTGATGAAATCAGAACACGAAACTGATAATTACACTCATCAGTAATTTTATTTTCCAGAATCCATGACAGCACCATAAGAGAGGGTCCGCCTCTCAGGACAGAAAACCCACAGGTATAAAAAAAAAAAAAAGGAGGAGCCTCTCCCTTCCGAGAGGCCCTCCATAATCCAATCATCCGACTTTCCTCACTTGCTTGACTAAAGGCATATGCTCTCTTCATGTTTATATTCTTTTTTTTTTTTTCACACCCAAGAACGATCACCAACACCGAAACAAAAGGGTCGGAAAATTAGGGGATGCTGTCATGGACTCTGGAAAATCAAATTACCGGTTAGTGTAATTATCATTTATCCCAATGATCCATGAGAGTTCCCAGAGAAGAACCAGGGTGGGACCACGGCCTAGAGAACCTTACGACCAAAGGACAAGTCAGAAGAAGAAGAAATATCCAAGCTATAGTGCTTATAGAAGGTCAATGGAGATGACCAAGTTGTGGATTTGCAGATGTCTTGAATAGAAGCTTCTGCTCTCTCTGCCCAAGAAGTTGCCACCGCGCTTGTCGAGTGAGCCGACCATCCCTGGGGAACCGGCTTCTGCAGGGAAACATAAGCTAAACATATAGCCTGCCTTATCCACCTGGCTAAGGAACTCTTACTAGCTGATTTCAAATAAAGGGTAGGATATCAAGGATAATAGAGGTGTCCTAACAAATTACAATCATTACACAGGAAAAAGGGGGAGGGGGGGTGATGCCAAGTAAAGGTCTAACTGTTTTAGAGTCTTACAGGGTTTAATAGGATAGGCACGTGAACGGGGAGACCCCACCATTAGGGGTTATCTAGGGGCAGAAGGCAGACTAGGATCTCTGCAGGGAAAGTTCCTTCTGGAACACCCCCCCCCCCCTTTATGTATCTATTGTGATTATCACTACTGATATTGTACCTACTTTACCATTGGGGTACCTCACTCATTGGTCCCTATGGTGACCTATATTCGTGGGTCTCATTTTAAGTAATATAAATAAACTTATGATTTTAAGGGTACTTTTTTATTTTAACTGTGTAATGCTTACTATCTGACCTCCCTCTACCACCTGATTAGGGCCTGCAAACTGTATAAACAAAGAAGTTGCTTTCCACCCGTTGGTAGCCTCTAAATAAGCAAACACACATCTTCTAACAACCAAATGATTGAGTTTGGCCTCCTTAGGATTTCTAGAGTTATCACAAAAGGGAAGAAGAATCACTTCCTGGCCCTTGTAATAATCCGAGAGTACCTTGGGGAGAAATGCTGGATCGGAGCGCGGGCTAATCCTATCCTCTTGAATGGACATATAAAGAGGGTTAATGAAAAGAACTTGCATTTCACCCAAATCTCCTGGCTGATGTGATGGCTACTAAAAAGACACATTTTAATGTTGATGGAGACTTCAGAGAGGGGTTCAAAGGGTGCTTTAATCAAGGCCTGAAGGACCAGGCCAAGGAGGGACACTTGCAACCATAGCCGGGATGTTTCTAGCAACAGCCTTACAAAATCTAGCAATTAGAGGATGTGCAGCTAAACTTGACTCAAGCAAGACACTTAGGGCTGAAATTTGAACCTTTAAGGTACTTAAGTCCAACCCTTTTATCTAATCCCCTCTGGAGAAATTCTAAAATCCTTGGAATGTTAAGCTGACAGTAAGAGGAAGGAGGTATCCCTAAAAACTTAAAGAAAACTGACCATACTCTAGCACATACGCCTGTAGTCACTTCCTTCCTACTCTTTAATAAGGTAGAGACTACCGACCCTGATAGCCCCTTCCGGATTAAAAGAGACCTTTCAAAAACGATGCCATCAAGTGAAGGCCCCTGACTGGGGGATGTATTACTGGGCCCTGAGACAAGAGATCCGGAATCTCCGGAAGAACCCATGGCTCCCTGACCGGCAGTAGTCTCAACCAGGTGAACCATGCTCGACGGGGCCAAAAGGGGGCTATCAAAATCACAGAAGCTTTGTCCTCCCTTATTTGTTTAACACCTTGGGAATTAATTGTAACAGAGGGAAGGCATACAGAAGACCCCTGTCCAAAGGCTGGAGGAAGGCACCTACTGCTGTGGGAGAATCCCCTGGGCAAAAGGAATAGAACCTTTTCACCTTCCTGTAGTGAAGAGGTCTATATCTGGCAACCCCCACAGGCTTACTATTTTAGCAAATACTTCCTGATTCAAGGACCATTCCCTCTGGTCTAGTCTGTTTCAACTCAGGTAGTCCGCTTTCCAGTTGTCTATACCTCTGATTTGTAGGGCTGATAGTGACAACACTTTCCCCTCCAACAAGGAGAATATCTGACTCACAATTCCCATCAACTCTTTGGTTCGGGTTCCCCCTGATGATTTAAGTAGGCCACCACAGAACCATTGTCGGACAAAACCTTTAAATGTCGGTTCTGTAGCCCCCCACCCATACGGACTGGCGTCTGTAGTGACTAGTAAAGGGTTTACCACCTTCCATGGGACCCCCTGATCTAGATTCTCTTG
Source organism: Bufotes viridis (assembly GCA_033119425.1). Lineage (NCBI taxonomy): Eukaryota > Metazoa > Chordata > Amphibia > Anura > Bufonidae > Bufotes > Bufotes viridis. Next base: position 110,369,420 of record CM065593.1, on the reverse strand, counting down.
CACCAGCCACCATTCCAGCGACCGATGGGTCTCCCTGGAGATAAGAATCTTGTCCAGCTTCCCTGACCAAGACTGGAGAATCTTGCACTGGAGACACCTGGAATGCGCTTGAACTGCCGAAATGCAAGTTGTTAAGGTACCGAGGATGGACATAGCCTTCCTGACTGAAACGTAAGGGCATAGAATCAGATTCCACACCACCGACCTTACTTTGTCCACTTTGTCAAAGGTCAAAAAGGTTCTCTGGAAGGTAGAGTCCAACAATAGCCCCAGGTACCTCTGCGTCTGTTGGGGGATCATTCTGGATTTCTCCCTGTTCACGATCCAACCCAATGATTCCAGGATCATTTGATTTACCTGAGAAAGACAACTCTGCCTGGATGGAGCCGCTATAAAAAAAATCGTCCAGGTATGGGACTAACAGGATGTACTTCTCTCCTATGTCAGCCGCCATCAGCTTGGTAAATATATGGGGAAGCCATAGAAGTCCCGAACGGAAGCACCTGGAACTGAAAGTGCCTTACTCTCCTCATTCAGATGCAGTGCCACTCAGAAACTTTTGATGACCAGGATAAATCGGCAGATGGTAATATGCATCCTTTATATCCAGCACCACCATAAAACAATCCCTGTAAAGAAAATCTATTACAGATCTGAATGTCTCCATCTTGAACTTTCTGTATTTCAGAAATTTGTCCAAACCTTTTCAATTTATAATTGTCCTGTAATCCCAGTTTGGCTTCTTTACTAGAAAAAAATTGGAATAATAACCTGAACCTTTTTCCCCAGGACGGCAAGGAATAAGAGCACCTTTTCCTAACAACATATCCACCTCTCTTTCTAGCGCCCTTGCGTTTTCTGAAATAAAACATTTTTCTGGCAGGGAAGCACTGAACTCCAAGTTTAACCCTTCTTTTAGAGAGGTTAAAATCCAACTTCTGTTGAAAATTCTGGAGCAGGCGGGGAGGAAGTTTGACAATCTTCCTCCCACCCTAGCGTCATTGCGTATTATCCTTCCTGGGGCAGAGCCCTGACCCATAAACAGAAAACCCTTTCACTTAGAAGAGGAGAATTTCCACCTAATATCCTTTCTTCCCGGGCTCCTATCTTTACCTGGAAATCTTTTATTCTGACGAAAAGAATTATATTGCCTGTGGTAACCAGAGGGGAACCTCTTTTTCTCATCCGTCTCATTGGGGGACACAGGCATTGACCATGAGTATAGCTGTTGCCGCTAGGAGGCGGGCACTAAGCACACAAAGTGTAAGCTCCTCCCTCTTCAGCTATATCCCTTCCTGCAGGGACCAAGCTAATAAGTTTTAGCTTAGTGTCTTTAGGAGGCAGACCCCCCTGCGTTGCAGGTCTGCTGATTTACTAATTTTGTCTATCTTTTATTTCTAGCGGGAAGCTTCAGGCAGTTCGGGTAAAAACTGCCTCTGTCTTCCGCCAGCAATCGCATCACCACGGCCGCCCCAGCGAAAGTTCCCTCTGTTGCAGTGTAGCATCCCTCACAAAAGGGCTGCACACCGAAGGTGGTGATCCGGCTGGAGTCAGGGGGGCAGAAGAAGTCAGACAGGTGTGTAGGAGCAGTGCTCCACTCCACCCTCTCTCCCTCCAGTACCACCTCTAGTGCCCCCCTCCAGTACCCCGGCCAGTATCCCCTCCTTCCCATGTGTGGACTTGGGTAGCAATCTCCTTTAAAGGGGTTGATATACCTGGGTCGCTGCTGCAGCAAGGCGGTGGTTCCCTTCTTTGTACATGCCGCGCGTTGGCTGCGGCTTTCCAGGCTGACGGCGTCTTCTGGTGCGCAGCAGGAGAGGAGTGGGCGGAGTTACCCTCCTCTGTGTTGAGGATATCGCCGCTTCCACAAGGCTGCCAGGGCCATTGGTAAATTGAGGCCCCGGCTTCATTTGGTGCCTACTACTGGGGGCGTCCGTTTCCACGGCGTCCTCCTGAACGCGCCGGGGAGAGGAGAGGGGGCGGAATTTACTCCCCTGAGCGCTGCTTCGGGTCGGTGCATCCGTTCTGGGGCAACCGGGGCCGTTGTTGATGGAGGCCCCCGGCTTTTGTGTGGCCTACTCCTGCAGGGTCCCCCCCATTGCTTATTGTCTCTGGCCAGTATTTGAGACAGCCGGGGATGCTGGCATAGTTCCGGCGAGCGCGGGGGTGTGGCCTTAAAGCGAGGGACATGGCCTGAGAGGATGGAAGGGCACTGGAGCCGGCAGCATTTGGGGGGGCCTTGTGTTTGCCCCTCCCCCACGTCAGCGGCAGAGTGGATTTTCAAAGCTCCTGGCGGGAAATGAGGGTCTGACTGGAGTTTGGAGGGACACAGGCTGGGTAAGTGTTGTGTGTCCCTTCTTGCAGGGCCTAACCTTCCCATTTGCCTCATTGGGGTGACAGAAGTGTTATTATGTCTGAACCCAGGTCCCGAAGCAGGCCGCCTGTGTCGCCCAACCGGAACGGGCGCGTACCCTGTCTAGGGTGGTACAGGAGGTCTCTAATACCATCAGCTATTGTAGATATACTGGGGGCGTTTGTCGGCAAGGCAATCCTCTGACTGGTCCGACTCTGGGGATCATGGGGTTTGTGCCCATTGGGGCCGCCCCCACAAAACAGGCCAGAACTTCCTCCCCCAAAAGGGGTTCTGTGTCTCCCGTTTCCTCTGCCTCTCCTCCTCCTGCTAGACATTCTCACTCTGACATGTCCTCAGTTGAAGAGGCATGTTTTGAGGAGAGGGTCAGATGAGGATGTTGTCTCGCTGGAGGGTCAGTCATCCAAACTGCCCTCCATGGTGGACGGCGGTTATTGAGACGTTGCAGGTTGAAGATCCCGCGCCGCCATGTGCCCGCTCGGGTTTTTCCTTTAGAAGGTACCGTCGCTCTAACAGGTGTTTCCCCAACCACCAGAAGTTTGATTCCTCTCTCTCCAAGGAGTGGCATTTTCCAAATAGACGTTTTATATTGCCAAAACGCTTTAACGTCCTTTATCCTTTTCCGGGGGCTTTCACTAAGAAATGGTCATTTCCACCTATAGTGGACCTGCCAGTTTCCCGCTTGGCTAAACATACTAACTTGTCAATGGCGGAGGGGGCTTCTTTTTCTCATATCAAAGATAAGAAGCTGGAAGCGTTTGAAAAATCTGCCTTTGAAGCAGTGGGCACAGCGCAGCAGTCGGTGTTTGCCTCTACATGGGTAAGCAAGGCTATGGGGGAGTGGGCAAATAATTTACATCAGGGTCTTGAATCGGGGGTCCCCTCGGTGGAACTTGCAGATGTGGCTCTGCAGTTATAGCATGCCAGTGCATATGTTTGTGAGACATCTTTGGACGCGGCCAGGTTTATGGCTCGCTCGTCAGCAGATAATGCCTCAAAGCAGACCCTGACGGCCCTCCCCTTTACCGACAGCAGACTGTTTGGTAAGCGCCTGGATGAGATCATTTTGGACGCTACAGTTGCTAAGAGCACCATTTACCACAGAACAGGGGACGGTCTAATAAGTAAAAAAAAAGCGGAAGCCTTTTTTTTGTCTCTGAGTTTTTCCAGCCCCAAGGGAGCGTCCGATAAGTCGGCCGCAGGCCAGAAGCGCAAGCCTTCCTTAAAGCGCAGCCTTCCTGGCATTCCCGTCAACAGGGCTCCAAGTCCTTTAACCCTAAGAGCTCCGCAGCATAACGGGCGGCTCCCAGCGCCCTCTAGTCAGGTGGGCGGCCGGCTTCATGTGTTTCGGCATGTTTGGCTGGCTCACGTCTCAGATACGTGGGTTAAGAAGGTCATTGCAGAGGGCTACAAGCTGGACTTTAAGTCCTCTGCTCCATCCCGTTTTTTTCGGTCATATCCTCCAGCCGCAGATTCTTTTTTTCTGGCAATTCGCACGCTGCTGCAGCAAGGCGTGATTGTACCGGTTCCTGTGCAAGACCGTTTTAGGGGTTTTACTCCAATCTCTTTGTGGTTCCCAAAAAAGAGGGGACTGTCCGTCCCGTTCTGGACCTCAAGGAGATCAATTGTTTCCTTCGCGTCCACAGGTTCCGGATGGAGTCACTGAGGTCGGTCATTGCATCCATGGAATCGGGGGAGTACCTGTCCTCAATAGACATCAAGGATGCTTATCTTCACGTGCCAATATGCATCAGTCATCAGAGGTTTCTCCGGTTTGCAGTGGGTCCATTTCACTACCAGTTTGTAGCCCTCCCGTTCGGCCTGGCCACAGCTCCCAGGGTCTTAACGAACATTCTGGCGGCAGTCATGGCCCTGCTCCATGCCAGGGAGATCGTGGCGTTCCCTTATTTAGACAACATCCTGGTGAAGGGTCCGTCATTCCAAGGGACGGCGGACAGTTTGAGCATTGTCCTAGACACCTTGGAGCACTTCGGATGGATCATGAACAGACAGAAGCCTTGTCTTGATCCATCGCAGCGATTGACTTATCTGGGCATGGTACTGGACACTTGTCAGGCCAAGGTGTTCTTGCCTCCGGAAAAGCTATCCGCTCTCCATCTTCAGATTCACCCATTGTTAAGGCCAGCTCCTGTTCCCATTCGTCACTGCATGCGGGCTCTGGGGCACATGGTTTCTTCCTTCGAAGCAGTTCCCTATGCTCAATTCCATACCAGAGTGCTTCAGCGAACCATTCTGTCCAGCTGGGATCGCTTCCCAGACTCCTTGGATGGGCCAATGCGTCTCCTTTCCCCAGTGTGCCGGGCCCACAGATGGTGGATGGCCTCTCTGATGTTGACATCAGGGGGTTCGCTTCTCCCTCTCCGTTGGAGGGTGTTGCAACAAACGCAAGCCTCAGGGGTTGGGGGGGGGGGGGGGTAATGTTGGAAAATCTCTGTCCAGGGGGTATGGTCACATGAGGAGCGCTTCCTTCCAATCAATGTTCTGGAATTAAGGCGATTCGGCTCTCTCTGCAACACCAATCTCAGGGGTTGTCCAGTGAGGGTTCAATCCGACAACACCACGGCTGTGGCATACACCACCAGGGCGGCACCTGGAGCCCGACAGTCATGGAGGAGACAAGCGCCGATTTTCAGCTGGGCGGAGAAACCTGTTCCGGCGCTGTTGGTAGTTCACATTTCAGGAGTAGACAACTGAATCGCGGACCTTCTCAGCCTGGAGCTCCTTGATCCTGGCGAGTGGGCTCTTTACCCGCAGCTCTTTCGGGACATCTGCGAGAGGTGGGGTCAGCCGGATGTAGATCTCATGGCCTCACAGTTCAATAACAAGGTTGAGGACTTCATTGCACGGTCCAGGTACCCCAGGGCCCTGGCATGTGATGCATTGGTGATCCCATGGAGTCGGTTCACGTTTTCTTACGTGTTCCTGCCTCTTCCGCTCATTCCACGGCTTCTCAGGAAGATCAGGTCCGAGGGACTGCCCGTCATTCTCGAGGCCCCAAATTGGCCGCGCAGGGTGTGGCACGCATCCCTAGTCATACTTCTCGCTGACAAACCTTGGCGTCTTCCTCTTCGGAGGGACTTGCTGTTGCAGGGGCCGATCTTCCACCCGAATTTAGGGTCACTACATTTAATGGCATGGCTGTTGAAGCCGCCGTACTGGAGGCTTGGGGTTTTTTCGGCTGCAGTGGTCCAGACTATGCTTTGTGCCAGGAAGCCGTCGTCTTCAAGAATCTACCACCGGACTTGGAAGTCCTACTTTAGTTGGTGCGAGCGGAAACAGCTGTCTCCTGTTCGTTTTTCTTTGCCACGAAGTGTTAACACCTCCCACCAGCTATACCCCTCCTGCAACCCAGAGTTTGCATGCACTTGCGAATCGGGATTGGAGAAGGTTGCAGAAGTGCTTTGACCACTTTTCTGAGGGATAGCTTTTATTCCCCTCGCATGGCAAATAGCAATGACTGGTGCGAGGACCTTTGTGAAGACCCTAGGAGCCTTCGGCAGGGCCACAAACTGGTAGTGATAATCCGGTATGGCAAAGCACAGGAATTTCTGATGAGTGATCACAGTGGGCACACAGAGATAAGTGTATTTGATGTTCGCCAAGGACAGAAATTCCCCTTTCTCCATGAAGGCCATTACTGATTTCAAGGATTCCATCCTGAAGCAACAAGCTGTAACGAACCCCTTGCAGACCCATCCTTCTTTGGAACAACAAAAAGGTTGGAATAAAATCCCTGATAGCGTTCCTCTGGTGGAACTGAGTCAGGAGGTCCCAGATTGCAGAAAAATATTTGGAAGCTCGAGGTGGGTTATTTGGGGGGAACTGATCTGAAAAACCAATGGGGTTGGGGTGGACCCAAACTATCTTGTAGCTGAAGTCAATTACTTTGCAAACCCAGGAATCAGAAACATGCGCAAACCAAGCGTAGAGTCACTGTAAAAGGAACGAAAGCATGATCCAGGTCCTCGGAACGATCTGGACCACGATGGCTTATTCTGAGGGAGCAAGGTGCTCTTCTTCCCTGTAGCATCCAAAATGATTTGGCCCAGGCAAGATCCGAACAAGCAGTTACCCTGGAAAGAAAGCCGTAAGGGACGACTTTGATGATCGATCAGCTGCCCAGTCTTTCAACCAAAGAGTCCTACGAATGGTCACAGACATAGCCGCTGTGGAGAACCTGCCAACTCCTTTTCAATAGCAGACTTGAACTCCTTATGGTCCCCGCTTGGGGTGACAAAAAGAAAAACCTCCTTGTGTACGGGAGGATTCCTGAACTTGGACATGCAGGGTGTCATTTATTGCTTCAATGAGACTGTCCACCTTTGAAGCGAGGCTAGAGGATTGATCCTCATCTTGGGAGCGGATAACCTCTCCATCTAAAAATGTCATCCTTCCTGTTTGACACATCAGCATGGCTCCTAAAAGCAGCAGTGAAACAGAGGAGGGAGGAGAAGCAGATCTCCAAAATGATCCTGGGGATCTGGTCCGTTTACAGAATCAGTCCCTTGAGGGGGACTTCTGCGAGGATTGCGGAGCCAAGCGACCTAACATGTCGACTATAGTGATGAACGGCATAGGCAATATTCGAATTCGCGATATTTTGTGAATTTTTGGCCGAATATTCGCCGCAAATTCGAGAATTCATGATCTCCAGTCATTATTTACTCGATTGCAAAAAATCGGCAATGTAATATATTCACGATAAAAATTCGCGATTAGAAAATTCACGATCAACACTAAGGGGTAGGCAACTTTCCTACTGGTTGCTAGGTATGTTGCTAAGTGCCGATATTTACAATAAATTTGCGATTAGAATATTCGCAATAAACACTATTCGCAAATACGAATATATAACACTATATTCTAAATATTCGCGAATAAAATTTGCAATTCGAATATTCGCACTCAACACCAGTCGACTATAGACTGGGACGCCTTAGATAGGTGGTTTACTGCTATAGACAGGTTCTGGACCCTGGAGGAGGGAGGCGGCGGGGGGAGACTGAAGGAGGTTCGCCAGCCTGGGGTCTTGGCACCAAACAAACGCTGCATAACAAATGCTGCATAACTAACGACTAATGCCCGAGGTACAGAGAAGATCCCCATGCTGGCGCGCTGTGAAGGATTTGGAGGTCCTCCGCGCCACCTTTTCTTCTGGCCTGGACACTGGGGATGGTAGGAGGCATCCTGCTGTGCTGCCAGGTTAGTAACCGGAGGATAATTCCGCCTTGGGCCCAAGTGAATGAAAAAAAGTAAGACCTGCAGCTGTCTGCCTCCTACAGACACTAAGCTATAGCTGATTAGCTCAGTGTCTGCAGGAGGGGTATAGCTGGTGGGAGGAGATAACACTTTTGGCTTAGTGTCTGCCTCCTAGTGGCAGCAGCAAGTCTTTGATGTGTACCCCAATAACACAGATGAGAAATACCAATTTTGACATTAAAAATAGGTTTGAAGGTCAGAACTTCCTCCTAAATTATATATACAAACAATGCATAAGTAGGCACTAAAAAAATGTTGCAAATTTAAAAAAATACATAAAAAGAGGGTGCTGCATAAATGAATAAATACCCTACTGAATACAAACATTGATAGTAATAAAATGAATCCATTTTATAAACACACAAGTTTTTATGACAAGTAGAAACACTTTTCCACACATACTTATCCCGGTCCCAAATTGCATTACAGAATTAACAATAAAGAAACGATCTTTTAACCATATCCTGGAGATCATTCTTTAGGTCAACCTTGTAAACTGAAGTCCCTTTTTCTGCCCAGCATCCCAACAGTAAAAACTGATGTGTGATTGTAAGTGTCCCTTCCTCAGTGTCACTAGACTGCTAAAAATAAAAAAAATCATGTCTCATATATAAGGAAATGAAAATCTGATTGCTGGTATGAGTCGTAGTATATACAAAGTAACATTTTAGGCTAATATTCTTGCCGTATGTCTTCCAGGATGACAATTGCCCTATATCTCATTTCTTATGACTCCTTTACGCCTAGTTTGATTTTCTTTGAAGCGACGAGAAAATAAAATCAATAGACAGAGACGGATTACAATTTTAATCTGAATTCACCAAAACGCCAGCATTGGCCTGGACCAGATGAAACTGGACACATGATTGTGGCCAGGTCCTAAGTTATGGGAAGCAGCACTGTTACAATGAGGCAACACGTATCCTTCCTCCCTCCTGGCGGAACCGTCAGATAAGGCGATGGCAAGTACTGTGGTATAAACCATGCAATAGGAACAATGAATGATGTAGGTGTGCAATAAATATTGTCAATTCGTTAACGCGTAAAAAAATAGTTTTAGCTCCACCGGGCAGTGGCTGGTCACTTAGTCATTTTATCACTCCAATTCTAAAATTATGTTAAGACAACAGGTAAAGGTTGCATTAGCTTTACAGCTCTCCGAATAGAAATAATGAGGATAATCAGTTTGTGCACCAAGGTGAATTGAACTATACAATTCACACTTTCCTCTAAAATAAAAAAAATTATATCTGGATCAGGTAGGTGATTCTAATCGTAGAACATTTATTTCACACCTAAGAAAAAAAAAATGACTAAAAAAGACAAATGTCATTATTGTTCGGCTTCCTCCTCAGTAGCTTCGATTTGCCTGGGTCCATATAGAAGAACGTATGCTATATGCCAGTCTCCTCCTCCTGACAACCTCAGTATATCTTCTGGAGACACAATGCTCACTTTGTCATCATCAAATTTAATCCACTCATCTAAAAGGGAGAAAAGAATGAGAGGGTATAGAGAGAACAGCATACAATGGCATTAGAGATCATTATGGGGGATTGAATACTCGCATCATAAGCCGTTCTGTGACAAAGAGTTAACTGTTTTTCTAGCTGTGTGCATTCTACTTTCACTTTGTGCCAGTCATCTAATAATCCTCCCCGCTAATTTAGAGGTCATAAACACTTATTTAAGCCACATTATAGGCAAGATAAGAACTGAGCTATAATGAGTGTTTATAATGTCAGAGACCAGAGATAAGGAGCTTGTCAGCTCCCTGTCTGAGAGAGCGGAGAGAAGATTCAGATTCAGCTAGTAAAGCATCTCAGCTCTGTACACAGAAAAGGACTCCACATTTTTTTTTTAATAAAGACCAATTGAAAAAAAGTTTTGGCTCATAATGAGTGCAGTACAATAATTTAAAAAAAAAAAAAAATTCGCTCCAAAAGGTATTCATAGCCTTGAAAAGCAAAACACTACAGTTCTATTACCCTAAGTTCACACCTGAGCGTTTTACAGCGCGTTCAAATGCGCTGTAAAACGCTCAACAGATTAAAACCAATGCATCCCTATGGGAGTGGTTCACACTTGAGCGTTTTACAGCGCGTTTGAACGCGCTGTAAAACGCCCAACGCATAAACAAGTACTTGAGCTTCTTTTGGAGCGTTTGACGCGCGTTTTGTGATTGACACCACAGTAGTCAATCACAAGAACGCGCGTTTTACGCGCGTTTCCTATTTGCAAAAACGCGCTGAAATACGCGCGTAAAACGCGCGTTTTTAGAACGCTCAGGTCTGAACCCAGGGTTAGAGGTGTATTCCAGTCCTCAGGATAGCCGATCAGCTGTTTGAAGGGGCTGTGGCAGTAGTGCGACAGCTCTGTCCTTTTTAATGTTTACGCCGTCTACACCGCACGCCATCTACATTGTACTGGTGATGCAGTGCAATTAAAACTGTTACAACTGTTCATCCCATTCAAGTAAATGGGAGAGGAAATTGATATTACACTGCATCTCCACTGCAATGTAGACACTATGCAGTTAGACACTGCATAAAGAGGACGCAGCTCTAGCAGCGCAGCCCCTCCAAACAACGCAGGAGAGTCAGACCCCCCACCGATCTGATACTAATGACCTATCCTGAGTTTAGATCATCAATATCACTAAACCTTTAAATGTTGCAATATGAAACAGAACTATGTACCGTGTTTCCGCCGGACCCATGAAACGTAGTGTCCTGAAGAACTTGACCTTCCCTGATGAGTAAGAACTGCCTGCAGCTCATAGTAACCACAATTGCTGGAACCAACATCTACAAACACAGACAAAAATGGATTGAGATTAAGGGAAAACAGATTTAAAAAAACAGCAAAGTTTAACACATATGATGACACTACTACACTTCAGGAGACCTCGGTACATAGAGAATGACATTACTGCATGATGCTGAAATAACTGCTTCAATATGAAGCACTGATTTTTTTATTTTATTTTTTTAATATCTGATGAAAACGGGGTATACACTGGGCCTATAAATCTCGGGTTTCTAAGCTCTCCAAGGAACTCCATGAGAATAATGAGAAATGGCATACTTTTAGAGTACGTGCACATATAGCGAATACACTAAAGATTTTCCATCTGGCAATGCTAGCAGACAATCTGCAGTTTATGACAGCGGCAGCAGAGTGGAGGAGATTTTAACATTTTAAATAGTCATGTCAATTATTTCTGTGGATTTGCACAGCAGATTTCACCCTTTGCAATGAAAATGGTAAAATCCATGGCAAAGTCTGATGTAAAGCATGTTACTCATTTTTCTCCCCTCACATGTGGACCCTAGTGCTGGGGGCAAGTTTCAGAGAACTCACTGTGAAATACAAGTTGTCCTTTCATAGTTTTAGGACTGGGATCAGCAACCTTTGGCACTCCCAGTATGTACTCTTACTGGTCTGTTCTTGTAACTCCCATATAAGTTGAAGGAGAATTCTGGGAGTTGTAGTTTCCGAACAGCTGGAGTGCCGGAGGTTGCTGATCCCTGGTGTAGGACCAATACACGAGAGTGATAGTCAATATGCAATGAGTGATAGCATTCAATGGGAGATACGTGGGAGTGATTGTGACCATAGTAGTAGATACTGTGGAAGCTTTTTTGAGTGGTAGCAGTTATTGTCACATATGTAGTAGTGATTGGAACATAGGAGTGGTTGTCTTTGTGTAATACATTGTGACATGGAAGTAATGGTGACTGTTTCTATAGACATCTACACTTCCCAATTTACTTAACGATATTAACTGATGAACTTGTGCCTGTTTTAGACAATTGACCATTTTTCCTGCCATATATCAACTTACTTTGTGATTTCACCATTGATAATAAACGTCCAGTGCTATAGACTTACCATTTGGAAATGAAAATGGCTCATACTTGACTTCTTTTTTTGCAGCTTGACTTACCTAACATTAAGTCAAGGAAAGAAAAATACTTGTCAGCATTAGCGCTACATAGAATACAAATATGGTCACAATACTGTAGGCCTCAGGGGTCAGCCAGACTAATCACAACAGATATCAAATGAAAATTACCCAAACACGTGGGCACTGCTGGGCTCCTGGAATTTGTCCTGCCATTTAACGCAATTGTGCTTGGCTAATCTATGTCCATAACCTGCTCTACACTTCATGGCCGCTGAATCACTGAAGTAGGCAACTTGGCCGTGCCCTTAGGCTACATTCACACGACCGTATTTTTTTCATCCGTATTTTACGGACGCAAAAAACGGAAGCCGTATGTCCGCATTTTGCGGAAGAAGGCTTCTGTATGTCTTCTGTTTTTTGCGGATCCGCAAAATACTGAACTGGAGGGAGGGAAAAAAATACTTAAATTACTCTTACCGGTACTATGTTTTCCATGAGCCCATGACAGCACCTGTGAGAGAGATCCTCCCCCATCCGGACAGGAAACAGGAACTTCCCAGATCTTTAAATTGGTCCACCTCCTTCCACCACTCAGTAAATGACAAGATTCCTAGGACCAGCAACACACATATATATATATATATATATATATATATATATATATATATGGTATATAAGCAACAGTAACACAAGAAGAAACCTTTGAGCCAAATATATGCCTGGGCATATCTCTTCTTTGGCCGACAAAGGAACAAAAAAAAAAAAAACTGACCCTATGTGGCTGTTTTTTTTTTTTTTTTTTTGTATAAATATTCTTATATCGTTTGGGAGGGAATTATGTAGGTGCTGTCATGGGCTCATGGAAAACATATTACCGGTAAGAGTAATTTAAGTATTTCCATTACGCCCCATGACAGCACCTGTGAGAGATTAGACTAGATGATTATTAGGGAGGGACTACAGCCTGCAGAACCTTTCTCCCAAAGGACATGTCCTGCACATAAGAGAGATCCAATCTGTAGTGTTTGTAAAATGTGGAGGGAGAACTCCATGTTGCTGCCTTACAAATTTGCTCAATAGTAGCGCACCCCCTTTCTGCCCAGGAAGAGGCTACTGCTCTAGTGGAATGAGCTGAAAAGCCCGAAGGCACCTGACACCCTGACTGAGAGTATGCCAGGCCTATCGCTCTCTTAATCCATCTGGCTAGGAGTACGGCTTGTGACTTTCAAGCCTCTATTTTGACCCTGAAATTGAACGAAAAGATGCGGGGTCCTCCTAAATTCTTTTGTAACCTCTAAATATGTGCAGACACACCTTCTCACATCTAGATTATGAAAGGACTCTTCCCCTTATTCCTTGGGTTTTGACAAAAGGAGGGGAGAACTATCTCCTGAGATCTATGGAATACAGACACTACTTTGGGTAGGAATGCAGGATCCGGTTTGAACACTATTCTGTCTTCTAGAATTTGAGTATATGGCGGGGAGGAAGACAAAGCAGACAGTTCCCCTATTCGCCTGGCAGATGTAATAGCCACTAAAAGAACAGTCTTATAGGATAGCATCTTTAAAGGGATGTCTGCGAGGGGTTCAAACGGGGCCTTGGTTAGGGCGGATAGAACCAGGTTAAGGTCCCACGGGGCTGTCTTAGGTTTAACTGTAGGACAAAGCCTAGAGGAACCCCTAATAAACCTTTTAACCCACGGATGAGTGGCTAATCTGTAATCAAAGAGAGCACTCAGTGCCGAGACCTGGACCTTGAGGGTACTAGGTTTTAGCTTTTTGTTAAGGCCCACCTGTAAAAATTCAGAATTAAGGGGATGTTAAGGGAGCTCAAATCTAGGCCTGTCCCTGCAAACTGGAGGAAAGTCTTCCACACTCTCAGATAGATATCGGAGGTCACTTTTTTCCTGCTAGCTAGAAGAGTCCCAATCACTTGTTCAGACAACCCTCTGGCCCTGAAGAATCTCCTCTCAAAATCCAGGCTGTCAGGTGCAGGTTCTTCACCTCTGGATGATGTAGAGGGCCCTGGTACAGTAGGTCCTGCCTCTCTGGAAGTATCCAGGGATCCGCTATTGATAGTCTCCTCAACCAGGCAAACCAGACTCTTCTCGGCCAGAACGGTGCTATAAGAATCACTGTTGCCTTCTCCCTCCTGATCTTCTGAATTACTCTCGGCAGTAGGCTGATAGGAGGAAACGCATAAACTAGGTCCTCTCCCCATGGTTGGGAGAAAGCATCTATGCCCAAGGCCTGATCTTCCCTGCTCAGGGAGAAGAATCGCTTGCATTTTTGTTCCCCTGTGAGGCAAACAGGTCTATTGTGGGAGAACCCCACAGGGCCTCGATTTGGTGAAACACTTCTTGGTTCAGACACCAATTTGCCTGGCTGAATCTGTGTCTGCTGAGAAAGTCTGCCTGGTGATTCTCTGAGCCTTTTAGGTGAACTGCTGAGAGAGAGAGCTTTCCCCTTATCCGAAAAAATATCTTGGACGCTAGCTGCATTAGCTGAGCGGATCTTGTGCCCCCTGTCTGTTGACATATGCCACTACTGTGGCATTGTCGGACAGGATCCTGATATGTCTTGGAGGTAGATAAGGAGACTTACTTCTAATGCACGCAGGACTGCTCTCAATTCCCTGGTGTTTTGGGATTGAGCACTCTGGGTTCCTGACCAAGCGCCTTGGAAAAACCCCAAAATTGAATGGGCCCCCACCCCAGGGGCTTGCATCGGTGGTAATTATTAGGGGATCCTCCTTCACCCAATCTACCCCTGACTCAAATTGGATGTCTTCAGCCACCAGGTTAGTGACTGGGTGACTGACTTTGGCATAATCATCTTGCGATCCAGGGATAGTGACCCCCATCCCATCTGGACAAGATGTGCATTTGTAGGATTCTGGATCTGAATTGGGCCCACCTCACAGCAGGAATGCAAGCCGTCATCAGGCCCAAAATAGACATTGCTGCTCTTATTGACACTTCCTTGTTTTTGCTGAAGGCCCTGATTCTCTGTTGAAAGATTCTCATTTTCTCTACTGGAAGAAAGGATTTTTGTGTTCGAGAATCTAGCAGGATTCCCAGGAACACACAGCTGGGAGCTGGACTGAGGGACGACTTGTCCCAATTTATTAACCACCCGAGGCTTGTTAGGGTCCCCAGCACTACCTGTATTTGGGACGCTAATGCCTCCTGAGACTGCCCCACCAAGAGAAGGTCGTCCAGGTATGGGATTATAATGATGTCTGATCTTCTTATTTCCGCCATTACCTCTGCCATTAGCTTTGTGAAGAGCCTCGGTGCCTGTGATATTCCGAAAGGGAGCGCTCTGAACTGTAGATGGATAATCCTCCCCTCCGTCCTCACCGCCATTCTGAGGTATTTCTGAGATGACGGATGGATGGGTACATGATAGTAGGCATCCTTTATGTCTATTGAAGCCATCACACAATTAGGGAACAGATGGAGAACCGTAGAGGATATCGATTCCATCCTGAATTTCTGATATGTCAGGTATTGGTTTAGGTCCTTCAGGTTTATTATCAATCGGAATGCACCATTGGGCTTGGGAACCAAGAATAGGGTTGAATAGAAACCCTCCCCTTGCTCGTTTTCTGGTACTGAGTACGAGGACTGCCTTGGTCAGAAGATTGTTTATTTCCTCCATAAGAGCCACTTGCTTTGGAGATCGCTGGTTTACAGATGTGATCTTTAGCTTCCTTGGTGGGAATTTTTTGAAGTCTAGGCGGTAACCTTCCTCTATAATAGTCCGTTCCCAGGCGCTTGCGGTAATATTTCGCCAGGCAGGAGAAAAGAAAGAAAGACGACCGCCTACCTGGAGCTTGGCGTCATTGCTGAGAGGAACCTGAAGTTTGGGGGTCTAGATTTAAACAGCACGCTCTTTGTTTTATCAGACCTCCACTCTTCTTTTCCTTTGATCTCCAAAACCCCTCTTTCGATGTTCCGAAAGGGTTTCCCTTGTTTAGGAAAGGACGGCGTTGGAAATCCTTTTTTCCCCCATCTGCTGCCTTGTCTAAAATGTCATCCAAGGCTGACCCAAACAAAAAATTTCCTTGGCAAGGAAGGGCACATAGTTTAGACTTAGATGCCACGTCACCTTTCCATCCCTTCAACCATAGGGACCTTCTGGCTGAATTAGACAGAGCGGCCGCTCTAGCAGATAGTCTCAATGCGTCGGCGGAGGCATCCGAGATAAAATCTACCGCCCTGGACATGGTTGGGATAGCTTCCAGAAGCTGTTCCCTAGGGGTCTTGTTCTCAATATGAGACTCTAGTTCCTCCAACCAGACTTTTAATGACCTGGCCACTGAAGTAGTTGCGATGTTAGGTTTGAAGGCCGATGTAGATGCCTCCCAATTTTTCCTTAAGTAGGTGTCTGCCCTTTTGTCCATAGGGTCTTTAAGGGAACCTAAATCCTCAAACGGGAGAGCGGACTTTTTATTTATTTTCGCTACGGGTGCATCTACCCTGGGTACCTCCTGCCAAGCTGATACTTCTTCCTCGTTAAAGGGGTATTTTCTTTTACCGCTCTAGGGATAAAGAATTTTTATCAGGCTTTTCCCATTCACGTCTAATCAGGTCTTTAATACAATCCTGAATGGGGACACCTGACTTTTGGGCTTCAGGCTTCCAAACATAAGCTCTTGCCTAGACCTGGATTCTTTTTCCTCCTCCAGCTCCATAGTGGACCTAACCGCCTTCAGCAGTAGGTCTGTGTCTTCAGCTTTAAATAGCGGTTTCCCGGTCAAATCCTCAGAAGAGGAATCTGAGCTTGCAATGGCGCCCTCTTCCTCAGACTCAGACTCTGAAGTATTTTCCATTACCGTCTGAGCCTTCCTATGCCTGGATGAACTAGGTAGGGACTTTTTAAGATGTTCCACAGAAGAACGCACTTCATTTTTAACTAACTCCTGTAAGTTCTGCAATAAAGATGGCGATTCCTCTGCCACTAACTTATCCAGACAAGGTTGGCAACATGCTTTATGGTAGGATGGGCTCAACCTCCGTTTACAAAGCCCACATTCTTTAGCTCTTGCTTTATGGGTAGCTTTTCTTGGGGCTTCCTTCGCCTGCATTTAATAAAAAACCCCAATCAGTCTAGATCTGACCATACTGAATAACTCCCCAAAGGGAGATGGTGGGGTTAACCCCTCTTACCCCCAGGAGTACCGTGCTCTCAGAATGCAGCTCCTGTTTGTCCGTGCGCAGTTGAGTCTCCCCTTCTTCCTGCATAGTAGTGCTATAAGGGGGCGATGGAGGGAAGATCTGGCCGTCCGGTCAAAAAATCTGGCTGTCGCTGCTCCCTCCATCCTGGCTGGCCGGCGTTCCCTTTTTCAAATGGGCCGCGCAGCGCCTGCCATGTTTCTAGGCCCCTCCCCTTCCGGCCGGTGGAAAGCACGCGTCATTTTCGGCGCGACGCGCGCGCACCCGGCCTACCGCAAATGAGAGAAGAGGAACTCCTCCCCCCTCACGCCGAACTTCGCCGGCCTGGGCAGGGAAAAAATGAGGTGGCTACAGGTATCCCCCCATGGCGCCGAAGAAGGGAACAGCCGGGCTTCTCAGCGGCTCCTAGTGGAGACTTATGCCGACAGGTACCTCCAATAGGTTTTCTCTGTGGCCCTAGAGGTCCTGCAGCCCCGAAGGTAGACCTGGAAAGAAACTCCACCTGTCCCTGGACAGGAAACAGGAAAGAACTGAGTGGTGGAAGGAGGTGGACCAATTTAAAGATCTGGGAAGTTCCTGTTTCCTGTCCGGATGGGGGAGGATCTCTCTCACAGGTGCTGTCATGGGGCGCAATGGAAAAAAATGTTCTTCAATAAAATATTCTAATAATAATACGGAAACGGATCCGCAAAATACGGATAACATACGGAAACCTTTCCGTATGTTATCCGTTTTTTGCGGACCCATTGACTTCTATGGGGCTGCGGACCAATTTTTGCGGACAATTATAGGACATGCTTCATATTTTTGCGGATGAAATATGCGGACACACGGATGCGGACAACTTACGGAAAGTTGTCCGCAAATTTTAAAAGGCCATAGAGATGAATGGGACCGTATCTATTCCGCAAAAAACGGAAACGGATGCGGATCGGATGCGGAATGAAAAATACGGTCGTGTGAATGTAGCCTTATGCAGTAGATTTCATCCAATGCATAGCAAATCTGCTTTCATGTGCTTGATGTTACATTAAACCCCATCCACATGTAGCTCACATTTACTGTGCTTTAAATAAAGATTTATTGTGCAGATTGTGCCCTGTGAATCCACAACTGCTGTGTGGGCATGCTGCCCAAGTGTACAATCTAGGGCACAATCACTACCATCAGCAGCAATATCGGAATTCCTGTCAGCCCCCGTGAACTATTCTCCTCCTATTGAATCTGGCCATTCATTTATGAAGGAGTACGACTCCTTGGATTTATTGGATTTCCTACTTACTTTAGGTGGCTGTCCTGAAACTTTCTTATCCTCTAGATCCTTATATTTAGATCGGTAAGAGGCCATCTTTTCCTGCAGCTCCGGTGTGCATAACTCAAATATATCCAACATGAGAGGAAATTTGACATCCTGTGTAGAAAAAAAAACACATTTAGATTAGTTCCAAGAGATCAGATTGAATCATTGGTATTTTCTCACCTTGTTTTGGTTCAATACCACTAATGACTGGAATCTAGTTCCATATAAAATGAGCTCAGATGAAACGCAATTTTCTAGTAATCTCTAATGTCTAGTGTGATACATTTCATTAAAGGAGTTTTCCAAGATTTTTATACTGATGACCTATCCTCTCGATTGGTCATCAGTATCTGATCGGTGGGGGTCTGACACCCAGGACCCCTGCTGATCAGTTGCTTGCAGTAGCGCCATACATTGTAGAGCAGCTATGCTCTGTGTCACGTCTCAGCCTTATTCACCTTAATGGCTTAGGCAAAGCAGCGAGAAGGCCTCAGCGCTACTGCAAATGCCGATGCCTTCTGAAATAGCTGATCGGCGGGGGTTACAGGTAAGATACATCATCAGTTAAAAAAAAATCTCAATAAAACCCTTTTAAAACTTTATAGGCCACAGAAACACACATACCTTAAGAACTTTGGCATTCACAGACTCTTTTTCTTTATAAAAGAAACGCACCATCTGGATCGTCAGGTAGGCCGGCGAACGGCTTATCCTAGACTGTAGTGGCGAAAGCACAAAGGGGTGAAAAGAGTTACAAAGGCAAGATCAAGAACTTCTGCTTCTTATTAGATGTACCTAAATAAGGGTCCTTTCACACTTGCGTTCTGAGGATCCGGCAGGCACTTCCGTCCCGCCGGATCAGTCAGAACGCAAGTCGCCTGAAGCATTAGAAGACTGATCAGGATCCTGATCAGGATCCTGATCAGTCTTCGAATTGCTTTCAGGTTACTATGGCAGCCAGGACGCTACTAGCGTCCTGGTTGCCATAGTAGGAGCGGTGGAGCGGCATACTTACATTCCGTGCGGCTCCCGGGGCGCTCCAGAATGACGTCAGAGCGCCCCATGCGCATGGATCACATGATCCATGCGATCACGTGATCTATGCACTGGGGCGCCCTGGCGTCATCCTGGGCGTCCCGGGAGCCGCACGAATGTAGTATGCGCTCCCGCTCCATTTTACCATGGTAACCAGGACTTTAGCGTCCTGGCTGCCATGGTAACCAGTCAGAAAAAGCTAAATGTCGGATCTGGCAATGCGCGAAGCGACGTTTAGCTAAGGCGGATCCGGATTAATGGCTTTCAATGGGCATTAATTCGGATCCGACCTTGCGGCAAGTGTTCCGGATTTTTGGACGGAACAAAAAGCGCAGCATGCTGCGGTATTTGCTGCGTCCAAAAAACGTTCCGGTCCTGAACTGAAGACATCCTGATGCATCCTGAACGGATTTCTCTCCATTCAGAATGCATGGGGATGATCCTGATCAGGATTTTTCCGGCATAGAGACCCGACGACGGATCTCTATGCCGGAAAACAAAAACGCAAGTGTGAAAGGGCCCTAAACCGTCCATCAATGAGGACCTCGTGGCCTACATTAAACTGCAGCTGTAATGCAATCATCTGAGACCAGCCTAGAGTGAATTACAATACATTGCTGACAAGGTGTCCCAAAGCTGGGAACCTCAGATGAGCTTGTCTTTCCAAACTCTCTGCAGAGCCACCGCAGTGAAAATGAAGCCTTCAGCACAGTAGCCACTGAAATCAATGAGTTGTCTGTACAAAAGCAGTTTTCCATTATGGCAACTGCCAATATTCATTCCCTGATGGGTTAAAACCCCTTTAAATTGTCATATATAATACCAGGGGCATACATGTAAGGCGCCATAGCAAAACGTCGTAAAGGCCCTCCTACCCCATCCAGCTACACGTGTGTAAATCACTCCCAGGGCACGCAGAGCATAAGGCACAATGGTAATATATATATATATATATATATATATATATATATATATATATATATATATATATATATATTTTTTTTTTTTTTAATTAAGCAGAAGAAATGTTAATTTAAAAATTGTAATGAACGAAAGTCGCTCTCGGCCTCACCCACTTTATTAAAATTCCACCATATTTTCCAATGTATTTACACCAGACAACTGGCATGAATACACGGATAAATCTTCCCCATACATCAGTAAATGACTGCTTCCCTTCAGATAAGGTATTACAAAAAACTGTCTGCAGCCACCACTAGGGGGAGCTCAATACATAGTAACTTACTCATATCAACCCCTGTCGCCTAAACAAGGCTCATAATATACAGAACCTCTCTCAACCACAAAATAACGGGGATACAGACAGCACACATCTTCATGCACAAAGTAAGTGGACTTTTCCAGCCGTGCAACATTTTGGGCTTTCTAAAACAAGGGGTTATGCTTGAGAAAGGTCTAGTTTACACTTCAGTGATTTGGTCAGTGGTCGCGAGCCAAAACCAGAAGGGGAAACTATACAGAGATAAGGTATAATAGAAATATTTGCTCCTATTCTGTTTTTTGAGCCACACCTGGTTTTGGCTCACAACCACTGATGGAAATCACTGAAGTGTGAACTAGGTCAAAGGCTGCTAAGCTGAAACGCCGCATGACCGCAATAAAGTCCGCTTACTTTTTGCATGAAGTTGTGTGCTATCTGTACCTTCTCTATGAATGGATGCCAGGTCAGGGACCTGAAGATGATGTGTATTGCAAAATGTACATTTTTTGCTTTGGATGTTGCTCCTCTAACTATAGAATTTGTTTTATAGGAAGCCATAAAAGAGGCACACACTAAAAGCTGTGGCAAGTAAATCAGAGCAACTACAAAAACCCCTGCCATCTGTATGCAGACTTGGTTTCTGTGCGCTCACTGCATTCCCATAGATTTCTATACTTACAGTTTTGTTATATAAAGCATTTCGTTGTAATGATGGTGAATGCTTGGTGATTTCTTCTTGAAGGCGCTGGAAAATATTAAAACAGATTTTACGGACCTCATCCAGCACAGAGAACCATAACTGCATGTACAGAATAACCCATTAAAGGGGTTGTGTCACCTGTGCGATATAGGCAAAATCTATATAGTTGCACAAATTCATATCGTGCATATTGCCCACCCCTAATTTGATATGCCATCTTAGTTCTTCTTCCCCCCAGATATGGTTTTCCTACTGAATCCTACATTTCCCATCTTGCCTGGATTGGCATCGACAGAAGGGGCAGAGTCTTATCACACTGCGCTGCTTCGAGTCGTATCTAAGGGCAGCACATAACAGATTAATGACATACAGTCACCACGTATTCCTATGTGATGCAGGTTCAGCCTGCCTGCCCTGTCAGCTTCTACATGTGAGAGGCAGGGAGACCAGTGTGAAGCTGCATCTGCTAGAAATACACTGGAGAGTGTGCACACACAGATAGTACAGACAGGCAGTGTGAGTCAGGAGGTTTCTATAACCATGCAGCTACTCATTATTATGGACTCACAGGTTGTTATAGCACTCCACTGCTGGTCCAATATATGTAATAAAAAGGGAATACCTCTAGGACTGTTAGGACTGCACAAGGCTAGTCATAGATGGCGACTTTGATGCAAATTTTTTTTTTCTTTTCTTTGTCCTTGATTAGTCATAACTTTGTTGAGATCAGTTGTCACAGTTGCATTAAAGGAGCTGTCACACTTCAGCAAGTGGCATTTATCATGTAGAGAAAGCTAATACAAGGCACTTACTAATGTATTGTGATTGTCCATATTGCCTCCTTTGCTGGCTGGAACATTTATCCATCACATTATACACTGCTCCATGGTTAAAGACCACCCTGCAATCCAATAGCGGTGGTCGTGCTTGCATACTATGGGAAAAAGCACCAGCCTCTCTGGTGGCCAGGACTGTGGGAGTTCACATAGGCACGCATGCACAGCAGCTCCCGTCTCTGCCACCTCGTATCTGATCTTCAGCGATGGCCATCTGGATATGAGCAGTGTATAATGTGATGTGAAAATGAATCCAGCCAGCAAAGGAGGCAATATGAACAATCACAATACATTAGTAAGTGCCATGTGGTAACTTTCTCTACATGATAAATGCCATTTGTTGAAATGAGACAACCCCTGCCATCTTGCAGGGCTCCTGTAGTTATGGGGTGACAGTATTAACTACAGATAAACCCCACAATTCCAGGCTTTTAGAAGAAGGTGGTGTTATAGGGGTTTTCCAGGCTTTTAACCCCTTAAGGACCGGGGGTTTTGGGATTTTTGCGTTTTTGTTTTGCGCTCCCTGCCTTCCAAAAGCCATAACATTTTTATATTTCCGCTCACATAGCCATATGACGGCTTATTTTTTGCGGGACAAGTTGTACTTTTTAACGCTACCATTTATTTTTGCATGTGATGTAGTGGGAAACGGGAAAAAAATTCCAAATGGGGTGAAATTGCAAAAAAAAAGCAATTTCACCACAGTTTTACGGGTTTTTAAATTACAACGTTCGATTTGCGATAAAACTGACTGGTTAATTTTATTCTTCAGGTCAGTACGAATCCGGCAATACCTAATATGTATAGTTTTTCTTGCGTTTTGATAGTGAAAAAAATTAAAAGTGGGAATTTTTTTATTTTATTTTTTTGTCGCCATGTTTTGACCCCTATAACTTTTTTGTAATTATACGTACGGAGCAGTGTAGGGGCTCATTTTTGTGGGGCAATCTGAACTTTTAATTGATACCATTATGGGGTGCGTATGATGTTTTGATCACTTTTTATTCATTTTTTTAGGAAATGAAGCGTCCAAAAATGGCGAATTAGCCATTTGGACGCTTTCTTCCGTTTTTATGTTTACCGTATGGTGAATATTTTTAATATTATTATAGTATGGGCGTTTTCGCACATTGCGACACCCATTATGTGTAATTTTTTTATTTTTTATTTATTTTATTTTCATTTTGGGGAAAGGGGGTGATTTGAATTTTTATATTTTTTTATTAAATTTTTATTTTTTAAACTTTTTTTTTTTTTTTACCACTTTCTTATAGTTCCCATAGGGAACTATAAGATGCAATCATCAGATTGCTATTCTCATATATTCCAATGCAATAGCATTGGAATATATGAGAAAATCGCATATTTCCTATGGAGCCTATTACAGTCATAGGCTCCATAGGAATACTTAGTAGTAACCTAGGTTTCATTCACAGAAACCTAGGGTACTACATGCATGCTCCGGCTCCCCTTGTGGCCATCAGGAGCCGAGCAAACCGAAAGTGAAACTTTCGGTTTTGCGCGATCAGATGCCGTGGTCAGGATTGACCACGGCATCTGAGGGGTTAAATGTCTGCGATCGGCATCGCTGCCGGTCGCGGACATGAGCTGCGGGTGTCAGCTTGATGAATCAAGCTTTTACCCGCAGCTCGGGCGCCCGCTCCGTGCGGGAGCGGGCGCCATCTTTAAAGTGCGGACGAAGGGCGTACATGTACGCCCTTCGTCCTTAAGAGGTTAAGGGCTCGTTCACACGGCCATATGGTTTTGCGGTCCGTTTTTAACTGATCCGTTTTTCCATTTCGCTTCCGTTCCGGTTCCATTTGTGATCTGTTTTTTGCAGATCGGAAACGGAAGCATATAGTAATGCTTTAACAGTAAGTATATTG
The DNA here is from genome assembly GCA_033119425.1 of Bufotes viridis. Classification (NCBI taxonomy): domain Eukaryota; kingdom Metazoa; phylum Chordata; class Amphibia; order Anura; family Bufonidae; genus Bufotes; species Bufotes viridis. The sequence goes on along the minus strand of CM065593.1, from coordinate 110,345,698 downwards.
AAAAATTGGGCTGCACATAGATGCTGCCGCAAAAACGGAACGGATAGGGAGGACATACGGATGCATTCAGTTTTTTTTACAGTCCCAGTGACTTAAATGGAGCCATGGAACGTGATTCGCAGGCAATAATAGGACGACTCAAAATGTAGCGGAACGGAAACGCGGAAACGGAATGCATACGGAGTACATTCAGTTTTTTTCGCATCCATTGAAATGAATTGTTCCGTATACGGACAGTATACTGAACGCAAAAAACGTTTGTGTGAATAATCCCTAATATTGATGACCTTTCCTCAGGATAGGTAATCCATATCAGATCGGCGGGGTCAGCTGATCGGCTGCATGAAGAAAAGGCACATATCATCGGGCGTGCCACCTCCTGTCTCTCTTCCTGTATGCCGCTGCTATGTGGACAGCGAGCAGGAAGAGAGACAGAAGGTGGTACACGCGCATGCGCGGTCCTTCTCTTTATACAGCTGATTGGTGGGGTGCCAGGTGTCGGACCCCCGCCGATCTGATATCCTGATAGGTCATCAATATTAAAAGCCTGGAAAACCTCTTTAATTTAGTACATTAGTTTACTGGCAGAGTTAAAAGGGGCTTCTCCATTTTTTATATGTAATTTGCTTGACATGTTAAAAGGGTTTTCCAAGACTTTATACCTGCTCGATGGGGGTCCGACACCTGGGAACTCCGATCAGCTGTTTGATAAGACACCAATGCTCTTGTGAGCTCCGTGGCCTTCTCCCTGCTTACCAAGCACAGCCCCGTACCTAATACAGCAGCTGTGCTTAGTATTATGCTCAGCCCCATTCACTTCAATTGGGCGGAGCTGCTCCTAGGCCATGTGACCAATGAACGTGTAGTCACTGGCCTAGGAAACGTTGTCAGAAGGCCGCGGCATTCACAGGAGCACTGGTGCCTTCTCAAACAGCTGATCAGTGGGGATCCCCACCAATCAGATGCTGAGAGATCAGGTCTTCAGTCATATAGTCTTGGAAGGTGGGTGCGGTTACACTTTTCGTCCACCAGGTGTCCCTGTTTTCACTTCCATTTTTGTGTGGAGCTTCTTCAATTGTATGTATTTTACTGGTATTGATTCAATAAAGATCTTTCTATAATTTATTGGTTTACATGGCTTTTTGAATTGTAATATTTTATTACATTATATGACTTATTCAGCTGGCCATCTGCTCATAGAGTGAATCAGATCAGAAAAGTATACTAAAGAACTGCTTTATACACAAGTCTTTCATATGTCAGTAATAATAAATGACATGGGGATAGGCATTTTTCATAAATAAAAAAAAAACACGCCTATTTAAGTAAGACCAGCTGATCATCTATGATGCGTATGATGGCATTCCATATCTCCCTGGACGGCAGGGGAAGGGGAAATAGGGTCAGACATGTTGAATTTCAATATGCTTGATACTTTGTTCTCAATGGAGAATGCCTGGCTGTAGAGCTTACGCCACTCTCGCCATTCAAGGGATTCTGTCACCAGATTTTACCCCCTCCAGTTAAAAATATATACTTGTCGGTCCTCTTGAGCTGAAGCTTATGATGTCCTTTATAGCTCCTAGTGTGGCTTTTATTTTCTTTATTTTATAAATTCGATTTTAGAAATATTCAAATCACTTACATAAGGTGCCCAAGGGGATGTCCTTCCATACCTCGGTGCCCGGCCGCACCCCTCTGTCTGGTGCCCAGCGCCGCCTCTACTATAATATATGCATCAGACGGCGCGCTAACTTAATCCCTGTGCGGGCTCTGGAATCATTGAGCGAAGTGCGCATGCGCACATGCGTAGGATTTTGGCAAAGGCACAGGGATTAGCGCGCCGTCTGATGCATATATTATAGTAGAGGCGGCGCTGGGCACAGGGAGGCAGCGCTGGGCACCGAGGTATGGAAGGTCATCCCCTTGGGCACCTTATGTAAGTGATTTGAATATTACAAAAATTTAATTTTTAAGAAAATAAAGCCACACTAGGAGTGGTAAAGGGCATCATAGGCTTCAGCTCAAGAGGATCGACAAGTACATATTTTTAACTGGAGGGGTAAATTCTGGTGACAGAATCCCTTTAAGAGCACGTGAAACAATGCATGCATGTGCATGGGGAAATAGATGTTCGTTGAACAAGAATCTGGTCAGCAGCTATCTAATGGGTACATAACCGCCTCTATGCCGTCACTAATATATAAGAGCGTCTCTCACCAGTTTGAGGCCTGTGAACAGATACTTCACTTCTTGGTTTATAAAGCAGCTGAGCTGGAGTTGATTTTCTTTGCTTTTTGTGACTTCCTCCTCTTCAGATTCAGTACATTTCATGCTTTGTGCATCATTAAGGAAAAAAAGATAGCTAGCAGGGAGGATAAGCACAACTTGGTTAATGTGGGCCGAGACAAAGACAGAAGGGCAGCAATAGGAGATGCGCAACTGGATTCGCATGGTATGGATCATACCAAAGAGCACATTTGGTGCTGCATATTTTAATAAAATGATTCCCATGATCCCAACATATGACCCAATATTTCAGACAGTATATTTTTCAGATCCCCAGCTCCATTTCCTATAAAAGGATACGTCGACTCAAACTCAATGCCGAAAAATTGGTCAATAAAACTCTTCTTCTTTGGTGAAGCAGCAGCAGCAGCTTCTGAATCCGTCTAAAAAAAAAAAAAAAAAAAAAAAAAAAAAAGAAGATAAAAGGATTACTGAACCAATCATTTCCCAAGGCAGGACGCAGTCACACAGGGACACTCCCCTGCAGGACGCAGTCACACAGGGACACTCCCCTGCAGGACGCAGTCACACAGGGACACTCCCCTGCAGGACGCAGTCACACAGGGACACTCCCCTGCAGGACCGCAGTCACACAGGGACACTCCCCTGCAGGACGCAGTCACACAGGGACACTCCCCTGCAGGACGCAGTCACACAGGGACACTCCCCTGCAGGACGCAGTCACACAGGGACACTCCCCTGCAGGACGCAGTCACACAGGGACACTCCCCTGCAGGACGCAGTCACACAGGGACCTCCCTGCAGGGCCAGTCACACAGGGACACTCCCCTGCAGGACGCAGTCACACAGGGACACTCCCCTGCAGGACGCAGTCACACAGGGACACTCCCCTGCAGGACGCAGTCACACAGGGACACTCCCCTGCAGGACGCAGTCACACAGGGACACTCCCCTGCAGGACGCTATTTCTTACCTGTGAAAAAAGTTTTTTTTATGTGGCGCACAGGACCAACAAAATGGCCAATAGAGGTGCTCTCAGCAAAGCGGACTCACCCTTTCCACTTAAAAATTTGTTTGTTGAATCTAAGAAGAACTGGGCACTCTCAGGATGCTGGAACCATCTTGTGTTTTTAAGTTAAAATAAACCGTACTCGTAGAGAATAAGTGCAATAAATCATTAACCCAAAATGGATAAATAATAACTAAGAAGACCAGGACAATATTACACAATTCAATATAATGGCAACATGTAGAGTAACAATTCTCAGCCTATAGGGACGTGTTAAAATAAAACAAAAAATATTTCTCCAACTCTTGGAGTTAGGTAGAGCCAGATGGTTCAATAATACCCCTCTCTGACTCTACTATACTCCACAGCCTGGTTAAGTAACGAATAGCTTAACCCCACAGATTTTATTTATGAATAAACAAATAAAATATTTTTTGTTTTATTTTAACACGTCCCTATAGGCTGAGAATGGATATGTTTGTTTTGGACGCGCAACACAATACTTTACTTTTTGTGATTTGAACATGTAGAGTAATACAACATCTTAAGTTTATGCCAGCATACACCTACCTCATCTAAAACCCATAACAGAGTAGCGCAGCGGGACGCCGCTGCCCACTCTAATATAGCAGGACTCCACTTTCAAGTTAACAGCGCTTTCAATACTATACTTTTGGGGAATATAAGCGCAAGAAAATCATACGAATATATTACATTAGGCTAACAAGTGAGCGCAATTACATCCCAAACTTGCAAGTTGTACCACGTGGGATCGCAGCACACTATTGCGATTATTGTATCAACAGGTTTTTTTTTTTATAATTAAAGGACTATCTACACAACCCATTTTCAACTTTTATATCCATATATTGCCATTTGAATGACTGCTGTTGTATTACTCTGGACTTTTTAGCTACACGTTGCTATTGATATTGAGTGGTGTAATATTGTCCTGGTCTTCTTAGTTATTATTTATCCATTTTGGGTTAATGATTTATTGCACTTATTCTCTACGAGTATGGTTTATTTTAACTTAAAAATACAAGATGGTTCCAGCTTCCTGAAAGTGCCCAGTTCTTCCATTTCTTACCTGTGCAGAGGTCATAGCTTTTATTAACTGTGCATATACAAGTCCAAAATGTATGTTCAAACCTGAACATCATATTCTTATTTTCTTACTGAACATCTTACACCCAAACCTGGAGAATAGTACTACCCTCACTGCTTAAAGGCTATGGACACCTTCAGGGATATTTTTGTATGACTACATTTTACTCGTTTGGTGCTAATAATCATCTTTCAATTGGTCTTTATTAAAAATGTTTAGCCGTTTCTGAGAAACAAGGGTTAAAAAAATCAGTCCGTTTGCAGGCTGTCAGTTTCTGTTTTCTTTGAATCCTGTCATCTGACTGCTCATGTTGATGAGGTCAAGAGATCAGAGCTCAACACTCATTATAGCTCAATTTTTATACAACTGATAAGAATCTGGCCCTAAATAAGTGTTTGTGAGGTCTGGAGATCAGAGATGACAGGATTCAAAGAAAACAGAAACTGACAGCCTGCACACCGATTTTTTAACCCTTTATCTCAGAAATGGTTGAACATTTTTAATAAAGGCCTAATAAAAAAAATGATTTTTAGCCCAACATAAGTCAAACGTAATCATAAAAATAAAAAAAATTGCTCTGAAGATTTCCATAGCCTTTAACCACCTGCATATGAAAGTTTATCACTAGATTTTGGAATAGGGGTGCAGGGATTTATGTCCATTCAGTCAAAAGAGAATCAGTGAAATTGGCACTAATGTTAGGGGACTGCCCTGGCTGCTTTGACGCTACAGTTCTGAAAAAGACATTCAAGTTTTTCTAAACCAAACTTGGCAAACTACTTTCACAAACAGGGTCATTGCCGTGCTGAACGTGAAAAGAGCCTTCCCCAAACTGTCATCACAAAGCTGGAAGCATAGGGTGCTTTCCGTAATATTACTGTAAGCCGTAGTAGTAGGATTTCTCTTCACTGAAGCTAAAGGACAGAGCCAAAGCATTAAACCGAACAGTCCCAGGCCTTACACCACATTTATCATCTGGAACACACTCTCCAGGCACAATCAGATAAAGGGCTTATTCACAATCGTACATAAAAACAAGCATCAGTCTGTTTGCGCACCAAGGATAGTTTTCTTTAGTTCCGTTTTCAGTCATTAGTTCCATTCTTGTTCCGTATTTTGTCCCTCAATCAGCTATATTGGGAAGTCCCATAGCAGTGATTGGACAGCAAGCAGCGCATACGCATATCGTGTGTAGCCGGTACCAGAGGGGGGACCTGCACCTATCTGACATAGATGGCATTTCCTAGCGATCTCCCAGCAACATCCCAGATAGAAATACACCGTTAAAGGATTCATTTTTTTGCTGTTTTTATAATGTTACAGAAATTAAGATCATAATAATACAAAAAACAAATATGCATGTGAATATAGAATATGAATTTTTTTAATTCAATCTTCTATGGGCTAAATGTATCTGTATGGATCCACTGGAACATGCTGCATATAGAAAAAAATACCCTATGTATAAATAAATTTGTGTATAGTAAATGGAAATGTGAAAACACACATTTAAACATATTAGAAGTGCAAATACGGAGCTGTAATTAGCAAGTGTGAGTTGAACCCTAACACAAGCTAAGGCTACTTTCACACTAGCGTTTTTGCTGGATCCGGCGGGGTTCCATTACTGAAAAGACAACCATCTGCATCCTTTACGGATCCAGTTGTATTATCTGTAACATACCCCAAATGGACGCGTCGTGAACTCCGTTGACTTGCATTGTGGGTCATGACTGATCCGTTTTGCTCCATATCCCAGGACGGAAAGCAAACCACAGCATGCTGCGGTTTGCTCTCCGGTATGAGAATGGAAAGCATTTTGGAGCATTCCGTTCTGTTCCTATTGACAATGAATGGGGACAAAACAGAGGCGTTTTTTCTGGTATTGAGACCTCATGACGGATCTCAATACTGGAAAATAGAAACGCTAGTGTGAAAGTAGCCTAAGGCCTCATGCACACAGCCGTTGTTGTGGTCCGCGTCCGAGCCGCATATTTTGCGGCTCGGGCGCGGACCCATTCACTTCAATGGGGCCGCAAAAGATGCGGACAGCACTCAGTGTGCTGTCCGCATCTGTTGCTCCGTTCCGTGCCCCCGCAAAAAAAATTGAGCATGTCCTATTCTTGTCCGGTTTGCGGACAAGAATAGGCATTTCTATAATGGGCCGCGTTCCGTAAATTACGGAACACGGAGCAGCTTCCGTGTTTTGCGGACCGCAAAACACCAAGGCCGTGTGCATTTTTTTTTCACTCCCCCCAAAAAACTGCATTTCCACAGCGATCATTTAAAGAGGTTGCCCAAACAAGGTGACAACACTCTCCAATGTTTTTAATGTGTGCCCCGCTAAAGGAAAAAGAAAACATCAAAAAACACACACTCACCTGTCCACAGTTCCATGATGCCTGTGCCACTGACCCCTATACTTCTGGGCCTTGCAGGACCGGGTGATTTGGGTCTGTGACTGCTGCGGCCAATCACAGGCTTATGCGGTCACATCTGCATGAACGGCATGTCACTGCTATAGTGTATCAAACACATGTGACTGCTAAAGGCTGGTGTTTAGCTGCAGGATTCATGGAACCAAGCTCCTTCCTTGTCCTGCAGGGACTGGAGGCGTCCAGGAACAGGACAGTAGCATGGGCATAGCAGGATCACAAACTGGTGAAAATGGTTTTCCATTTTATGGAGCAAACATTATGACGACTGGGGTTGTCGGCTCCCAGATTGGATAACCCCTTTAAGAATAGACAAGAAGAAGGGGGCCCATTGTCCCATCAGGTGCCAACAACTGACCAGCGCTAAGATCAGTTGATTTCCACTATTTTTTACGCACCTGTTAGAACTGGATCTTTATACCTTTGGTCATGTACTGTATGTTCTCATGACAAGACACTGCCAAGTAGGATGTGCTCTAAATTACGTAGTCATACAAACGCCTGCACAATTTGGGTTTGATGAAACCCAAGACATGCCAGGCCATTAAAATGTTTTGTGCTAGCGGCAAAGCCCAAAATTGTGTGCTCTATTTATCCCCTCTTTTTATATACTGTTATTAACCAGAACAATTTCTGTCGCCCTGAACACAAGAAGAAAGATTGTGCGCTACATATTCTATAGATAACCGTAAGGGCATCACAGACAAGGGCACGTTCTTACCATATACCAGCATCCTACCACAGACAGACAGCAGTGGTCTCAGTGCATCTAGGTACCAGTGGGCCTATGCTCATCGGGTCTGGGACACCTTTCCCAAAATATACACCTTTGGGTAGGGACCAGAGGACTGACTGATACTATACAGCGAGTGAGGGATTGAAAGCCACCTACCTCCATGTCTGTGTCTCCTTCGATGGGCTCTAACTTCTGCTGCAGAACCCTCATAACTTGTACCCAGCATTCATTTGCATCCTGTAAAATAAATGCACACGGTAACATACCCATTCTACAGATGAGCATTTAAGAAGGACCCAAGTCTCCAATATACCACAGCAATGTAATATGACAGAGTTCAACCGTTTTCTATGGTACCAACAAGACAACATGCGATTTTGAAAGTGTTTTTACATTTGTTATATTTGAATCATGGCTTTTTTTTCCAGCCAATTTTGATGTTTTATAGAGAAACCTGTTGAAAAACTCTAGGGGGGAAATAAAACACAATACCCTATGCATATTGTATTTGGTAAAACAAAAACCCACTGACCCCACTAACTTAAGGTGTTTTTCCACCTTTTAGATACTGAAGGCCTATCCTCTGGATTGGTCATAAATATCAGATTGGTGGGAGTCCGACACTCGGCAACTCTACCGATCAGCTGTTTTGCCGATTCTTGAAACGTAACAGTGGGCGGAGCCAGAAGCAGAAGGTTCTACCCCCTCTGTAGTGGATGTGTCAGGGTACTTCAGTAAATGGACTCCGTGAGTCTGCCAAAGCAGTAAGTGCTCATATAGGGCAGCACCCTGCTCAGGCTCATAGAGGTGTGTCCCAAGAGGACCTCCCTCTATGAAGTCTCTATGTCCGAATGGAACGTATGGAAGGGGTTGTGTTCAAGAGACAAACCCTTTAAGTATGGAGGAGATCAGATAAAGCAAGATGTAAAAGCCAGATAACCACATTCAGCAATACAAACGGCATCTTTGCTGAAATTACCTGTTGTAGATACTGTCCTTGTTCACCTTTCTCTGCAAACTGTGGGAAGGCCATGTGCAAGAACTGCAGAAGGATGATTGGGGGGATAGTGGAAGAGGTCTTATCCATTGATTCAAATAGATCACGAAGGGCTAAATTGGATAGATGCATAGGTTATATCCCACTGATTCAGTACATTAATTGCTTAAGCTCCTACAGTCAAGCTACAGCCTTAAACGCATTGACCATTGTGATTTAAAGGGGTCCTCTCACTTCAGCAAATGGCACTTATCATGTAGAGGAAGTTAATACAAGGCACTTACATGTGTATTGTGATTGTCCATATTGTTTCCTTTGCTGGCTTGATTAATTTTTCCATCACATTATACACTGCTCATTTCCATGATTACGACCCCCCTACAATCCAGCAGCGGTGGCTGTGCTTGCATACTACAGGAATGTGCGCTCCCACAGTCCGGGCGTCCATAGATGCCGGAACTTTTTCCTATAGTGGGGAGGCACTGCCACTGCTCCTGGATTTCAGGGTGGTTGTAACCCCTGGACACAAGCAGTGTATAATGTGATGGAAAATATAATCCAGTCAGCAAAGGAGGCAATATGGACAATCATAATACATTAGTAAGTGCCTTGTATTCGCTTTCTCTACATGATAAATGCCACTTGCTGAAGTGTGACAGCTCCTTTAATGCAACTGTGACAACTGATCTCTACAAAGTTATGACTAATCAAGGACAAATAAAAAAAAACTTGCATCAAAGTCACCATCTATGACTAGCCTTGTGCAGTCCTAACATTTAAAGAGGTATTCCCTTTTTATTACATATATTGGACCAGCAGTGGAGTGCTATAATATGTGAGTCCATACAATGAGTAGCTGCACAGTTATAGAAACCTCCTGACTCACACTGCCTGTCTGTACTATCTGTGTGTGCACACTCTCCAGTGTATTTCTAGAAGATGTAGCTTCACACTGGTCTCCCTGCCTCCCGCATGTAAGAGCTGACAGGGCAGGCAGGCTAAACCTGCATCACATGGGAATAAATGGTGACTGTATGTCACTAATCTGTTATGTGCTGCCCTTAGATACGACTCAAAGCAGCGCAGTGTGATAAGACTCTGCCCCTTCTGTCGATGCCAATCCAGGCAAGATGGGAAATGTAGGATTCATTAGGAAAACCATATCTGGGGGGAAGAAGAACTAAGATGGCAGACAATCCTCAAATAAAACAGGTATAGACAAGAGCCTCTAGGCAAAAATCCTGGGGTGCTTCTTTAATTATATAGCAGAAACAAAGAGCAAAAATTCTTGATAAATATGTATAATCAGAAGAGAAAAGTCACAAACCTGCAGTAATGTACTGAGCAGAGGCCATTTCACCAGAAGCTCTCAGGGCACCCGCATAGCTGAAATATAAAAACATGGGAATAACTATGTGGAGTAATACACCACCATATCACAGTAATACCTGTAATATCAACATGACCTTGTTTCATGTGAATCTAGGGTGGGGATCCCAAGCACAGCCAAACGAGAATCACTGCACCCGAAAATACAACCTTACAGCCTTACTTGCTAGTTATTCAGGGGTATGCTCCAAGTATCTGCCCCCATAAACATCTAAAAAGAACCTACCTGTATTTTCCAGCGTATAAGACGACTGGGCAAATAAGACAACCCCCTACTTTTCCTGTTGGGCTATATTCGCCGTATAAGACTACCCCTCTTCCAACGCACACCAAATAAAAATTAAACAGGCGATCCGAGCATGAGAAAACCACTGAGAGCAGGGAGAGGGGGCTGCTTCAGGAGAGACTGGCCGGGATGCAGCGCACGGTGTCTCAGCTAGAGGGCGCCTGTCCTGAAGCTGGAGAAGGGCAGCTTCTCCAGTCCGGATTGGAAGTAAAGAGGACCTTTCACTGGTCCAACAATCGTTAGATAATGATATATACCGTATGTGTAGAGCGGCGCCCAGGGATAATAATAAGTGCAGGGAGATCCCTGTGCGCCGCTCTACACATACGGTATATATCATTATCTAACAATCGTTGGACCAGTGAAAGGTCCTCTTAAGCTTCAGCACGCAGTATACCGGCGTATAAGACGACCCCCCCACTTTTGAGAAGATTATCATGTGTTAAAAAGTTGTCTTATACACCAGAAAATACAGTCGATTATAATTCCCCACATTAATTATTTCTAAGAAATGTTCGCTTTGCATACTCAGCAGCATTTTGCTTCTTTGATCTGCAGCCCAAACGCCCGATCAATTTCCATTTCCTATTTGCACAGTGACTGCAATTCATTTAATAAAACACGATACTGTTCAGAGCCAAAGGCCTGAAGGATGGCAGAGACAGAACCCCATTTATTCTCCGTGATCCACAATCGTACCGCTTAAGAGCCGCTTTTAGCTCTGGCACCGAGCGGATGCACTGAACAGTGGCATTCATGTAACAAGTGTTCCCGAGGTTTGTTAATCCACAAGGAAGTTCCATCTGCAAGACACAGAAAACGTGCAATGAGAGATAGGAAGGTTCAGAAAGGACATAAAATCATCTACTGTATCAATAAAAAGCAGTGCGTTAAACATGTAAAACCACATCTTATTTTAAGGGGTCATCCGATATCTAATATCTCCCCTAATACCCAGGGTCCCTTGTATAGATTATACTTACCTGCTTCCCGGCACACATGTTGCTCCGGATCCCTGCATGGCCCCGCTGCATCTCCCCCGTCGCTCGGATCAAAATATCCTGCGACGGGGGAAGCAGCGAAAAGCAAGCTGCGACGGTGACCTGCCGCATGGGGGCTGCTATTGGCTGCTCCCTCTCGGTCACGCGATGTTTTGATCCGAGACACTGGGAGATGCAGCGGTAGCCGTGCAGGGATCATTTTGATAGAAAAAAATTGAATTACAAATACATGCACTAGGTGGTGCTATTTTCCTTCCAAACATGACGGAATCTGCCACGGATGCTACACAACATAAAAGGCCAGTCACCTGAGGGCACTACAGAAAGGATTACTTCCCCCATAGTGGCACTCTATCATGAAATCTAAACTTACCCTCAGTCTCTCAAATAGATATAACTTGACGACGGTCCCTAATTTGACTAAGTGCTAGGGTCTAAATCTAAAGGGGAAAAGTTCACGATAGAAAGAGTTCAGAACCAGGACCGGATCAGAATCCAAAATCTGTCAAAATCACAGAGAGGAGTCAGAACCAACACAAGACACAAACACACCAGACGGGGTCAGTACCAGGAGAGGTCAGAGGAATAATTGGCAGTCAGGAGTAAGGTCAGGGACAATCCTAGTGGGGCTAAGAAGACCAGTCACAGGCAACTGTGGCCAGCAGTTGGCCATTTGCCTGCTATCTGACAGGAATCAAATGACGCCGGCGCAGACACTGACTGGCCTGGCGTCTTTGCTACCCACCAGCGGGGCTGGTTGCTGTGCCACCTGAGCGATCCGGCGGTGCTTTCAAAGTGTCAAAATGCATTTTACAACAGTCGACTTTATTCTAAGACTGGCATATGTAATGTCAGTATTCCTATATTTGCCCCACAGTGTAAAGTTCTGCCATCTACAGTACTTACAGGGGGCACCTGCAGGGCACAAACAAGCCTAGGTCCACCGAGTTCTTTTGAAGCTTGGCAATACCATATTTATAGCTTTTTATACATCTTGAGAATCTATTTTTTTAAGTAGTGAGAAGTGTGCAGGACTTCGCGGCAGGGATGAGGCCATTTACAGCCACACAGGTTTACTAGAATTCATACCAGAAACCGGTATAAACTGTGGCTTAAATCTCAGAGTTTATGGCACAAGGACAGCTTGAAGATGTGCCAAATTTATCAAGAGGCCTGAGCTCTTAATAATTGCATTTTAATGGAAATTAGACTGAGACTGACATAAGAAGCATCAGTCTTAGCAAATCTGGCGCATTGTATAATAGAAAGTCATCAGTAAAGGTCCTGACACTGTGTGAAATTAATTTGTAGCTAAAATTTGCAGGTAGCACACTATGCCCCTCATAGGGACCGTGCAGCGGTGTAAGGCACATACAAGAACGCGAGTCTGATTCTTGTAGTCACAATCACGCAATGTTTCGTAGCGTAGTTGTGCCATATTTTCTTCTTTCTGGGACTTTCATATTGAAGGCCTATCCTTAGCCTAGGCAAATATCAGATCAGTGGGGGTCCGACTCATCCTTCCCACTGATCAGCTGAGCGAGAATGCCCGGCGCTATTATTCTGCAGGCCAGCATGCTAGAGAAAGCGCCCTCTCACCACCACTGCACACATTAACGCTAGTGTATGTAATAATCGGGAATAATGAATATTTTATCCATATCCTTTTGTGCTCCTGGGAGATAAGCCACCACCAAAGCTGTCCGGCAGCTGCTTTCTCCCCTCTTCCCATTAAATACATATACAAGTTCGGCCAAACCAAACATGCATGTGTATGAGGGAGTCAGGATAGCAGTCGGACAAAATCGTTTTCCATTATACCTCATCTCTGTATAGGCTACACTCCTAGTTTTGGCTCACAATCACTGATGGAAATCACTGAAGTGAATTAGGCCTGAGGTCGATATTCTGAAAAGATACCAATTGAACACAAGGGGCGCCATCACAGCAGTAGTTTTTCCTATATTAGTAAAGCAGAATAATATTTACGGCAGAGCCACATGTGGCGCTTGCAGCAGCAGTGCAGGGGAGGAGATTCAAATGCGGTGGACTTTTTGTAACAAAATCGGCAAATAACTTGACATGTAGCACAGATTTTATGTCTGCAGCATTTCAATTTATGTCATTGCAAAGGGTGTAATCCACAGAAAAGAACGCACTAAATTCTGCAACAAAATTCACACCAATTGCTGCAGATTTCCACCAAATACGTGGCAGGATATCCGTTGAGGACACCTCCTACATGTGGCTGTGGCCTGATGTTTTACGTAATGAATAAATGTATCTCGTTTCCCCAAGAATGTTTATCGGTATCTACGTCAGCTTCAAGTAAGACAGATGCCTCAAGCTCAGATACCACTCACTCCCCGTGATAAGAGTCACAATTTAATATATGCGTCAAAAAGCTATTAGATTAAAAGGTCGATACAAATGCACTTACTGCGGAGGCCAACTGCTCCTCTGTCATGTCTTCTACAAATACGGGCCTCACAGCAGGTTCCTCAGGAAGAGCTTCAGCCGAACCCATCATTAACAAGCTCATCCCCTAGAAATGAAGAAATACAAGAGGAAATCATAACGTTATGGGGACTGGCATGATGAAGAGTGTGCTTATGCCCATCTACTCCAAGCTTATAGCACATAACTGGACATGTTTGAGATGGAGAAGGCCTCGTGTGCTTAGTAAGGCCCCTTTCACACGAACGAGAAATCCGCCCGGGTGCATTGTGTGATGCGAACGCATTTCGCCCGCACAGAATCTGGACCAATTCAGTTAAATTGGGCTGTGTACATGAGCGGTGGTTTTCACTCATCACTTTTGCGTTGCGCGCAAACTGCAGCATGTTCTATATTCTGCGATTTTCACGCAACGCTGGCCCCATAGAAATGAATGGGGCTGCAAATAGAATACACATTCATTTTTTTACCACGCGCGTGCAAAACCCATTAGATCGCATTGCACCCACGTGATAACAACTGAACGTGATCGCAAACAAAACGGAATGACTTTGCAAAATCGCGCAGTTTTCACTGAATGCATCCGGACACGCTCGTCTGCAAGGGGCCTAACTGTGATACAAGTATTACTAGTAAATTGCTACCTTTAGGCAATGCTTTTATCTTCTCAGCTATATTTTTTCACCACTGATTGCCTGAATGTAGTAATACTAAAAAGCAGCCAAGCATAAAGTGATTGCCTGTAGTGACAGTCACTTTACACATGATGCCATGGCCAAATATCATGCACATTCCTCCCATCCTTACATTTCAGGGAAAGTGCTAGTTGTCAGCCAATACCTCAATCTCAAAATGCATTAGCACCCCTCCATTGCCCATATGGGGTGGACGGAGGAGACAGTCTAACATTCTGCTCCCATTTGTACCAATAAGCCTGACTGGCATGCAGCAGAGACCATCAGGGTCACACAGAACCTTGACAGACATGTAGTGCCGACGTCTGCAACAGAAGTCAGCACAGTCTATGTAAATGGAGCCCGGGCACAGGTGATGACACCACTCACTAGCATCTGCCCACTACTTAAAGAAGACCTGCCAGCACAAAATGCAACTCAATCTGAAATCACCATGTCAAAGAGCTGAAGAAGCCGAGCAGATTGATATACATTTTTGTGGAAAAAGAAAGATTCTGTAAAACCTGTAATTTATATATTTATTTTTTCCACTTCCTGTGAACAGCTATCGGTACAGCGAGGAGGTGTCACCAATCTCTTATGTACACTTATACACACAATGTTATCAGTGATAACGCCCCCTCTTGTACCGATAGGTGTTCACAGAAGTGGGAAAAACAACAATATAAATGTATAAACTACAGGTTTTACGGAATATTTTCCCACAAAACCATAGATCAGTCTGCTCAGCTCCTTCCGCTCCATTTCATGGAGCCTTCAGATTGCACTGCATTCTCTGGTGACAGGTGCCCTTTAATTCTGAAGCTGTGATCTGGAGAAAGAGTAGCATAGGAACTGCGTACTTATTCTACCCAAATAACGACTGTCCAGCTACACACAGTTTTGTAAAATAGGACAAGCATAGTGTATTCTCAGTGGTCCCTAAATATCAGCATATAATAAAACTGCTGCCTACTACACGCAAAACAGACTAAAATGGCAAGAAAATATCTAAATTCTTTAAAAGAAAAACTTACATTTTTTATCTTGAGGTTACCCCAATCATCATCCTATGTTAAAGAGAAGATAATATGGATTAGTATTATAAAAAAAGTCACCTTATTTTTATTCATCCTCGAAGGGTCCCCTTACAAAGGCCAACGCTGGGCAATAAATGAGCGCCGATCGCAGATAAACAAGTCGATCAGTGCTCGCCTAAAGAGGACCTGTATCCTCCCCTGATGTGCCTGTTTTAGCAACTACTTGTAGTAACAACTGGAGCATTTATTATAATCGACTATGTTGTGCCATTCCTTTATTATTCCTGCTAGATGTTATGAACAAATTACTAGCAGCCTACAAGTAAAGGTCCAGAAGGGAGTTACCAGTTAGGGTGTGTCACTGCACAGTCTGACACTATTCAATCAGTGCTGTCAGAGTCAGATTACGCAGGGACAAACAGCACTAATCTGGATCTTCACTCTAAACTGCTAGTATTTCATTCATAAACTACTAGTAGGAATAATAAAGGAATGGAATAACAGAGTCACAAGAACAGATTCTCCAGAACTGTTATTACATAAGGAATGCAAGTACCGGTAATTACTAAAACAGACATGTCAGAAAAGGTCCCAGACAGATGTAAAGGGGGATAAATGATCACCATTATGATTGTTCATCCCCCACCCACTTTGCATATCGTTGGCAGCACATCCCATTTACACAGGGCAATTTGCTGCCGACCAATGATGATTTTACATGCCACATGATGGGCGAGATCGCCTAACACACAAGCTTTTATCATGTTTGTCAGGTGATCAGAAGCAGCACTACAAGGACCAATTATCGAGAATGAACATATCGGAGCGGCTCCACGGAAGGAATCAATGTAGATGATAAAACACCGCGTTCAGTTTTCAGGTTTTGTGTAAACCAAGCGTGCTCGCATATAAAGGTTCTGCAACTTTCCAAAGAACATTGGGGCAGATTTATCAAAACTGGTGTATAGTAGAACTGGCTTAGTTGCCCATAGCAACCAATCAGATTCTATCTTTAATTTTCCAAAGGAGCTCTGAAAAATGAAAGATGGAATCTGATTGGTTGCTGTGGGCACCAACCAGTTTTGATAAATCTCCCCTATTGTGTTTTAGGTATGCCATTTTCAATAACTCTGCTTGTCAGTGAATGGACATTCAGAGGCTGAAAACTTGTCCGGATTACGTCCTGATCGCACAGGCGCATCTTGTAGAAGTTCCTACCTTTAACGTTCCTCCTTTGACCATGACCTTCTGTCTGTCTGGCTGCACCCCAGTCAGGGCAAACAGTTGGGCCTTGAAGACCATTGGAGGCTCATCGGTGTTTAGCTCCACGTTATCAAACTTCTCCTTTCCCCACTTCACGTTTACTGTTGGCAAAAAAGAGCACAATTAATGCTATTCCTATTCATATCAGGGCATCAGAGAACCAACTTGGGATGGGGGGAGGAGAGTGGACATTAAAACTAGGGCAAGGGAAGAGTTGCCCATAGTGACCTGTAAGGCTGCTGCTTCCATTCTTCAAAGGACTTCAGAAGAATAAGAGCTGGGATCTGATTGGTTGTCAAGAGTAACAACTACACATTCATTTTCCAAATCTCCGCCAATGCGTTGGTCAAATTATACACAGAAAAGTACATGGCGGAGAACACAACACTACGACTTAGGCCTCTTTCACACATCCGTGATGACATCTGTGACAAGATGGTCACTGGTTCATCCATGAAGATGTCCGTGAAGAATCCGTGTTTGGTCCATGTGTCATCTGGTCTTCCGCAGACACTCCTAGGAGAGGAATATTAAAGAAGCACTCCTACGAAAATTTTTATTCTCTGACTTCTTAGAAAGGTACATGATGTAAACTCTAGTGAAGGTAAATGTCTTACCAGTGACGGTATTTGTGAGTTATAACCTCCCTTTTGACGCTCAGCTGTGTTCTTCGACCAACACTGACTTTCCGAATAGTTTCTCGATGTATTCCTATGAAAGCCTCAATGTCAGTCTCATAGGAGTAAATAGAGAGGTAAGTGACTTCCTGTCCTGTGTCAGTTGGAGATCAGAGTGCTGGTCA
Organism: Bufotes viridis; assembly: GCA_033119425.1. NCBI lineage: Eukaryota > Metazoa > Chordata > Amphibia > Anura > Bufonidae > Bufotes > Bufotes viridis. Next base: position 110,328,251 of record CM065593.1, on the reverse strand, counting down.
CATGACACAGATGAGGATCAGAAGAGAGGTTATAACTCACAAATACAGACACTGCTAAGAAGATTACATCATGTACCTTTCTAATAGGTCAGCAAATACATTTTGGTGGGAGTGCTACTTTAATTCCCCGAGCATCTCATTGCAAAGATCCATGAAAGCCACAGACCAAACATGGACGGCATCCATGTTGAGTCTGTGGTTTTCCTAGACCCATAGGCTATATTGTGCGTGAGGGATCCACCATAATGGACAAAATAGGGCTTGCTTCCATGGTGTCACTGCCAAGCCACAGAAAACCACTGATGCGTTAATACACACATTAAAGTCAATGGGTAGCACAGACAGAACATGTCCATGATTCACTGATGTGTGAAAGGGACCTTACTGTCTGACTGGAAATACAAACCTGGATGAAATCAGAGGCTCCCCATTTATTATATGCCCTGTAGAGAAATAGGAAAAACTGAACCCCATTCACCCAGAGGATAGAAATAGGACTACAACACACTGCCACCCTAGGGGGTCCCTATATATATATATATATACACATACACACACATACATACATACACACACAAACACATGGCTTGTGCCATGTTCTCAAAACTGATATACATTAAGATAAACCACCGCAACACGAATACTGCTGCTCAGGTGAGTAATACCGCCACCCTTTATACAGAACCTCTGCCATCCTGTATGGTGGGCACACAGATCAGGTGAGCCAAAATAACATAGCACGTGCACCAGCCAGTACAGAATCACAGGCCGTCCCAGTCCCATAAGTTTCTATGGCCGTCCTACAAGGAGGTCTGAAGTCCTGGAAGTCAAGGGTCAGAAATGACAGTTCGGGGAGATAAGCCTTAAAGGAATCTTCTCATCTCCACTGACAACCTTGAACCTGGCAGACTGATCTGACAACCTGTAGTAAGCAGACTGACTGCAGACCCTGCACTCTGTATGTGACTGACCGGAGACAGCTGAGGATCCCTATGTGGCCCCCGATCACTGCTTATGACACACCACACTGACTACAACCCCAGCAATCAATGGCTCTCCTGTGTGCTGTCAGCGGGTAGCTCCGGGGCCCGCTGTCTCCCACGTGCTAGGGGCCCCCAGTTACCTGTATAGATGGGCATGGTGGGTTATCGGGGCGCACGATCAGCTCGCCTGGCAGCCGCCTTCACCTAGTCTCATTCAAACAGGGCCCCGCAAAGCAGTGACGCTGCGAAATCACACGCTGCACCGACTGGCGAGACAATCCCAAAGTACAACCCGGCAACGTCTCCAATCAGACGCCAGCCAGCAGACCTCGCAGCCAATCAGAGAACAGTATTCTGACAGCCCGACCAATGGTCGCGCGCTTTCATGCCCAATAACCCGGAAGTGCTAGCAGTTGTGCTTCCTCAGGAGTCACATGGACTGGCACAGTTCCGACAGAAGAGGAAGTTGTGCGAAAGAGCGTTCTGCTTCTCATTCATGTACAAGGCTGTATGCAGTAACGCGCTGGGGTTCCTAGGAGGCGCTAACTCTGACTCCAACCACAACCTGCTTCATAGCGCTATATTAGTTGTGGAAAGAGCAGGAGCGCTGCTCACAGCGGCCTCTGCTGGTGGAGGACTGCAGGTGCATGGCGTTTAGCCTCCGTGTAGAGGAGGGAACTCCCTGGAAGGAGAGAATAGTGATCCGTCATTGTTATTAGTACTTAATACTATTAGGCCTCATGCACACGACCGTTGTCTGTTTCTGCCTCCGTTCCGTTTTATTTTTTCACGGGTAGGATGCTTTCCCCATTCATTTCAATGGGCCCGTCAAAAAATGCGGATGGTCAACCGTTTTTGTTCCACATCCGTGGTCCGTGTTTACATTCCGTCAAAAAAATAGAGCATGTCCTACTTTTTCCACTAGCACAGCTGTATGTGATACATTTATACGTTACGAGTTTTGTGTTTATGGCATCCACGATGCGGTATAAGTTTCTTCTTCAGGTCATTACAACAATACCAAGTTGTATTTTATGTTTCTACAAATACTCTTCTGAAACTCTGGTAAAAACTCCTGTGAAACCTCCACCAAAAACGACCTGTTTAGGCCTAATTCACACGTCCGGAGTGTGTTGCGGATCCACAACACACCTTGCCACCAGCCCTATAGAGATGCCTATACTTGTCTGCAATTGCGGGCAAGAATAGGACATGCTCTATATTATTGCGGAGCCGCCGGCCGGAAGATCGGCGGCGCGCTCCACATCCATCACGTCCCCATTCAAAATGAATGGGTCCGCACCCGTTCCGCTGACGAACATTGCGGACGTGTGAATAGGGCCTTACAGCCACTGATTTTTCTGCCTCTGATTTTCCATGGGAACTCAGCTTTGTAGGCCAGGCTTTGCTCCTCTGGGTAAAAGTAGGCAAAATTAGCACACTTTTCAAAAAGAAGGCTGAGTAAGAATGTTAAGGTTTAATATGGTATATAGCAAGGTTTTAATTGGTGCCCCCGTTCATTCCTTGTCCCTAGGTACACACCTAAGCGTTTTTCAGCGCGTTCAAACGCGCTGTAAAACGCACAACATGTGGAAAGCCATGCTTCCCTATGGGCATGGTTCACATTTGGGCGTTTTACAGCGCGTTTGAACGCGCTGAAAAACGCGCTGTCGCTTCAGCATGAGCTTCTTTTGGGCGTTTTAACGCGCCTATGGACCATGCTGAAATAGGGGAGAATCACTGAATCGCGCGTATGATGCGCGTTTCTTAGTTACAAAAACGCGCGTCATACGCGCGATTCAGAAACGCTTAGGTGTGTTCCCAGCCTGTAAGGGTACTTTCACACTTGCGTTTTTCTTTTCCGGCATAGAGTTCCGTCAATAGGGCTCTATGCCGGAAAATAACTGATCAGGCATATTCCCATGCAATCTGAATGGATAGAAATCCGTTCAGTCACTGTCAGGCATTTTGGGTGGACATAATACCGCAGCGTGACCCAAAATGGCATATGGTCGAAGTTTCAGCAGTCAAATGGAGCCTAGTGGGAGTCGGTATCCCCCGTGCGCCAACAAGATAGGCTGCACTGGCAAGTGGCCGCCACATCCTTGCGATTTAAAGGTCACGCGCCGCAGGTGGTCACGCGCCGCAGGTGTGACGTCATGACGTCCCGCGTCGCACATCTGACGTCGGGACGTCCAAAGAGGGCGTGCGCATGCGCTCTGGATCCCTGGAGTCCGTGACTGCCAGATGCAGTCACCGCATCATACCTGAGGGTCTGCCTCGGCCGGGGTGGAGAGAGCAAGCCACACCTCTCCCTACTATCCCGATCGGCTGCGCTTTCAGTTGTCACACTGATCAGCGGATCCGGCAGGCAGCTCCGACAATGGAACTGCCTGCCGGATCACACTAACGCTAGTGTGAAAGTACCCTAACATGAATGATTAGAGTTGTCTGATACCTGGCTGTAATCCTGCAGTATGAAGTAACCGTACATGCATACTGACCTTTAGGTGGGGCCAGGAGACCAGAAAACACTTAGATATGGAACAAAAAGCTCAGCTCCACTGTAGACATCATCAGGATAATGGGTCTCTCTACCATCACCTCTCTTTGTAGCGTATGGGTGTTGGCTGAGTACCATGTGGCGCTGATGGAAGTGGAGCTGGCCCATTTGTTTTCACGACTTTGGTGACTGTTACTTTACTCTATCTTTGTATATGTCATAGCTTAGTAAACTCTTTTTGCACCCAAGTCTATTTTTTCCAAACCTCAGATCCCACGATAATCCATTTGCATAGCAAATAGAGCATCTACCTGTGGATAGCATATGTTGAGCTTTACGCTGGGTTCAGACCTGAGCGTTTTTGGCAATAGTAAACGTGCGTTTTACGCGCGTTTTTGTGATTGACTGCAGTGTTGTCCAATGACCAAATAATCCTGTCTATATGAAGTTCGGCCTTTCCAGCATTTTGCAAATTCATAAACGCGCGTTCGAAGTCTATGGGCCAAAACGCACGACAAACGCCCCAAAAAAAGCTCAAGTACTTGTTTATGAGTCGGGCGTTTTTCAGCGCGTTCGAACGCGCTGTAAAACGCGAAGATGTGAACCAGTCCCATAGGGAAGCATTGGTTTGCATCGGTTATGCGTATTACAGCGCGTTCAAACACGCAAGTGTGAACTGAGGGTTAGGCCTAGTTCACACATCAGTGATTGTGAGCTAAAACCAGGAGTGGAACCTACACAAAGACAAGGTATAAGGAAAAGATTTTTGACTTGCAGTCACTGATGGAAACCACTGACTGTGTGAACTAGGTTCAGTGCTGTATGAATGGCTGCCCCTTAAAGGGGATTCCCAATTTCTTCTATTTTGCAGTTCTCACACTTGAATGTTTCAGATCACTTTTATTATTAGAAAGAGATAACCCAAAATAGAATTCTGTTTATTAATTATTTATTTGTGAAAAATGTCATCGCTATTAAATCAGCCAGTTAGGTCCCATTCACACAACCGTATTTTTCTTTCCGCATCTGTTCCACATTTTTGCGCATCAGAGCAGACCCATTCATTTCTATGGAACTGCAAAATCCACTGATAGCATACAGTGTGCTATCCGCTTCTGTCTGTCTGCATAAGGCTACATGCATACGACCGTATGTGTTTTGCGGTCCGCAAATTGCAGATCCGCAAAAAAAACGGATGCCATCCTTTTTTTTGTTTTTTTTTTGCAGATCCATTGTATCAGTGCCTAAAACAGACAAGAATAGGACATGTTATATTTTTTTGCGGGGCTACAGAACAAACATACAGATGCGGATAGCACACAGTGTGCTGTCTGCTTTTTTTGCGGACCCATTGAATTGAATGGGTCTGTATTCTATCCGTAAAAAAAACAGAATGGACATGGAAACAAAATACGTTCGTGTGCATGAGGCCTAGGATAGAACATTTCCTATACTTGTCCGCAAAGTGTGGTCCGTGGCCCCATTCAAGCCTATGGTTCCATATGCAATCCCTATTTTGCTGATCCGTGTCCGCAAACTTTAATACCCTGTCATGTCACCTTTGAATCTTTCTTAAAAATTATACTTTCAGTTTTTTTGCAGATCAGCAAAAAACGGAAGAGACACGGATACATACCGTCCGTATTTTGCGGACATTAGAGATTTTTGCGTTACAACTATGACGTGCCGTCCCAGGGCCAATCAGGTCCCAGTGTTTAGGAAATGCTGAGTGGTGATGTGGCTTAGTAGTTTTATGTGTCACGGTGCTCCTACCTGGATACCGTCGCTTTCTAGAGTTAGGTTCCGTAGCTTTTAAAGAAGCTGTAGTTGAAGGAATAAGTCGAGTCCAGACTTGGTAAATTCAACAGTTTTAGGCCTCATGCACATGACCGTTGTTTGTTTCCTTCCCCATCCATTTCAATGGGTCCGTCAAAAAATGCGGATGGTCAACCGTTTTTGTTCCGCATCCATGGTCCGTGTTTACATTCCGTCAAAAAAATAGAACATGTCCTATTTTTTTCACGTTTGCGGACAAGGATAGGCATTATTACAATGGATCTGCCATAAAAACGGATCCGCCCAAAACAAGGTCCATCATTCGTTTTTTGGGGCGGACGCAAAATTTGCGGACGGAGCGGACGCGGAAACAAACAACGGTCGTGTGCATGAGGCCTTATCTACATGCACACGACAGTGGTTTTTTGCGGCCTCTGTTCTGTTTTTTTGCGGATCCGATAGTATCCCATTCATTTTTATGGATCCGTTAAAAATGCGGATTCCTCTTCCGTTGCCTGTCCGCGTCTGCTGTCCGCATTTCACGTCCGCAAAAAAAATATGGCATGTCCTATTCTTGTCCGCAAAAAACGGTTTGCGGACCCATAGAAGTCAATGGGTCCGCAAAAAATGCGGATGACCAACAAAAGCCATTCGTTTGTCATCCGCATCCGTTTTTTTGCGGATGGTTGCTTGGAAACCAGGGCACTTGTACAGGTACTTTAAGAAACTGGTTCAAGCCTTCCGTTCTTTTTGCGGACCCGCAAAAAAAAACCAGAAGACACACGGAAACACAACCTACAAAATTTGCAGACACACGGCACGAAAGTGGATGTGAAAAAAAAAGGAAGCCTGATCCGCGATTTGCAGACAGCAAAAAACAACTGTCGTGTGCATGTAGCCTTACTTGAATAAACTTGCATCCAGACAATACTTGATCTTTTTCTTGGATGCAACAGGTTTTAGGATGCACTGGCAGGCAAACTTGGATACCTTGCTTTTCTTTCTCTGCTGTGCTAATCTCTGGCTTCCGTCTGGTTACTGGACTTTCTGGCAGTTTTGGCACCTTTAAGCACCTTTCTGGCAGTTTTGGCAGCCTTTGGCTGTTGAACCCCCATAACACTCTGCCTGTGAACAGCCTGGAGCTGTGGTGCTCTACGAGCTGCTTCTGCTACAGGAGGGGGATGCTCCCCTCACTGCTCCATGTCTGCTCAACGTCCAACTCTCAACTAAACTATCACTTTCTGCAATTCTTCCCCTGGTAGGAAGCAGGACTAGCCCACTTCTGCCCAAATGGGGGAGAATGGAATGGTAAGTCCCATTCTATCTAAAGCTCCCTCTCACTGCCAGGTACACTGCCACCTGCTGGACAACCAGGCAAAGTGCATGTAATACAATACATAAGTTACATATATTATTTAGGCACTGTATCAAAGGACCTGGAATCAAATACTGAGATTACATTATTTGTTAGCCACTAGAGACAGTAACTAGGTGTAGAAATGGTAGTGCCCGCTCTGGGGTACTACACAATGGATCCACATTTTGCTGACCGCAAACAACATATGGTTGTGTGAATGGGCCCTTGGCTGCTGTTACATGGCCTTGTGTGGTGCATGAAATGCGCATTGCTGCATTTCCCAGACCAACCACAGTTGGTGTGATTTCAGCTGACATGAGCTGTGGGCAGTCTGGGAAATGCAGCTGTCACATAGACTACATTTCACGAACCAGATATGATGGGTCTCGATCCGTCCTGGCCGCCGCACAGACGTTGCCCATGCATCGGGGACCACAAATTGCGGTCCCCAGTGCACGGAACGGCCGCACAACGCCTGTGTGCATGAGATTTCTGAGCCAGAGATTTCTCCTTCCCTTGCTCTGCCAGATTCTCTCCAGGCCGGCAGCTTAGGGGATGTGTACTTTCTAATTTCTTTAACAGAAGATATGGTTGGTGACAATTTAAACTGAGTGCATGTGACCACCTCAGTGAGGTGGACAAGAAAAAAAGAACAGCAGGTGGCGCTATAACAGATACATTTTATTGGATAGCTCAATGGCTATGCTAAATTTTGATTCCATGCAATTACAAAAGTATTCAGATCCAGGTGCTGGTTTGAAAAATGTAGAATATGTTTCATGACACAATCCCTTTAAATAGGACCTGTCTGGCAATGTGATAGAGTTCTCAAAAAGCAGCACATGATGCCCCATTCTAAAGAGAATCAAATACAGATGCTAAACAAAGGGGGAGATTTATCAAACTGGTGTAAAGTAGAACTGGCTTAGTTGCCCATAGCAACCAAGCCAGTTCTAAAGGCATTCCATCATAGAATTGAGTTATGATCCGTGGTAATGGAATCCATAACGCAATTCTGCTTTTATCACCAAACGAAGCGCAAACGAATTTCAAAATATGAACAGGTCATCAATATCGGAAAAGGGACAACCCCTTTAATTAATTGAATTCAGGTATTTCATGCGTTCTGCCTTTACAAACATGAGTGAAAGAATTGGTTGTTCTAAAGCAGGGATGCTCAACCTGCGGCCCTTCAGCTGTTGTAAAACTACAACTCCCACCATGCCCTGCTGTAGGCCGATAGCTGTATGCTGTCCGGGAATGCTGGGAGTTGTAGTTTTGCAACAGCTGGAGGGCCGCAGGTTGAGCATCCCTGTTCTAAAGAATTCACTGAATTTCGGTGTGGTACTGTAAGGCTAAATGTACATGATCAGGAGTGCTTGTGGAAAATCCGCCCCGTAGGTCATGCACATTGTATTCTATGAGAATTTGAAATTCTCATGTACACGAGGTGGACTTTTTCCATGCAGATTTTGACCTGCGGTGCAGATTTTAAAATCCGCAGCATGTCAATTTATTTTATTTTTCTTGTCCAGATTTTCTCAATTCATTTCAATACGGATAGTAAAATTTGCATGCAAATCCGCACCAATTGATGCAGATTGTCCACACGGATTTCCCTGTGATCTCCTGGAGATTTCAGTGCGGATTATCTGCACATAAATTTCTGACCATGCATATAGGGTGGTAGCTACTGTATGAGACACCTTTCTGACAGTCGTTTTCCATCGCTGAGGGTACTGCCAAACAGGGCAGCACTGACGCAGCCATTGCAATTTTCAAGTTGTATGTTAAAGTGATGCTTCGGTTTGCTGGGAAACAGCTGTGCATCTTCATCCCTTGGTTGGTCTTTTTTCAACTGTACTGTGTAAAGTGGTCCGCATGCTGTTATTTGAAAAAAGACAATTACCCCAAAAATGCACTTCAAGGGTAAACAAAATGCCATTATTAAATAGAACACCAGTTTGTCCAGCGGTAAGTTTCTCATAGACTTCCATGCAATATCCATAGCTGGCATTTTTTTTGGGGAAAAAGTGGCAAAAAAAACCCCAGTAATAAAAAATGCACCAAAAACCCCAAAACACAAAAAACCCTGTGTGTGAGCCCTCCCTAATGGCACTTTCTCCAGAGAGCTGTATGGAAAAAGAGCATTGGCTTGTTTCTCCTGCATTTAATATTTTAATCAACTTCTATGAAACATCTGGAACTGGCAGTTTTTGCCTAAAAACGTGGCAAATAACACCAGCACAAAAAAGCACCAAAAACTACAAAATGCCACAAGAAAAGCCAAAAAGTTGTGTGACATCAGCCTAAAACTCTCAACCTCACCTACCCCCCAGGATGGTGATGCTCATAAGCAACAAAACTATTCTCGGAAAACAGATATATTGTGTGTGTTAGGACATTCCCTGTATTTTAACAATCCCTTGAGTGTAGTTGGTGCACAGCCACTGGAGATCTTCCAGATTCCTAAGCAGTGAATATGGCACATGACAAGAAGTACTGAGCGAGATTTCTTACACTTTGACAAAGGCCACATTTATACGCAAACTTGCAGTTTTGTGGTTTTGCACTTTTTTAAATTGATGAGAGCAGTTGACAGGGTTTTGCAGGGCCTCCCACGGCCAAACAGATTTGCTATAATTTACTGAGAAATTGGCATAAATTTGTGTAAATCTACACATGCTCATAGAAGGCGTAGATTTCTATGTCTCTGAAGAAATAAGCAAATCTTATCCCAATGTTTAAAGGGGTTGTCTCACTTCAGCAAATAGCATTTATTATGTAGAGGAAGTTAATACAATCCATTAGTGGTGGTTATGCTTGCACCCTATAGGAAAAAGCACTAGCCTATGTGCGGTGACATGGTCCCAATGACCAAAGAGGTTGGCGCCGTTTCCTATAGTATGCAAGCACGGCCACTGCTGCTGGATTGCAGGGTGGTCCTAACCATGGAAATGAGCAGTGTATGATGTGATGGAAAAATGAATCCAGCCAGCAAAGGAAGCAATATGGATAATAACAATATATTAGTAAGTGCCTTATATTAACTTCCTCTACATAATAAAAGCTATTTGTTGAAGTGAGACAACCCCTTTAAGTTTCCCATCTTCATCAGTACCCATCACTGTGTTTCATAGGATTTGCCTATTATGCTTTATGACAAGCTAATTAGAACAGTTTTTTTTTTTTTCCCCAAATTATGTCATGATATGAAGGCGATGACTTACAAATGGGAAATGAATCAGTCACTGGCGTTCAGGCCAACTACACCCAAATTTTGGCCCTGGGACTTGCAGCTAGTTAGCAATGGATTGACAACAATGCCAAAGTAAATACTTTTGGTGACAGTTCATCGAAAGAAAGAAATATTTGGGGAGGGAGTGTTCAAGTGCTGGCCAAGTTTTAGTGAAGTGGTGTATAGTAAAGTTGTTCCTGTAGTCCTTCCATATTGAAGCAGTTTTTAAATGATGAAATCTGATGGGGTCACATGCACCATTGCGGTCAATCACTGGCCACAGTGGTGACATGTCCTCCACATGTCACTGCTGGGCCACGTGCCGCTTGGAAGCTAGGCACCACTGAAGTCAGTGATTGACTACATCAGTGCACGTGACCCCTGTTTGGAAGTTTAATGGCTGGGGACCTGAGCCCTCAGCGCGTGGCTACAGGGAGCAAACAGAAGAAAAACTCACACTGTAATGGGCAGGGTGAGAAGGAGATGGGTAATCAGGTTCAGGCTGGCAATCAGGCAGCCACTTCAAGATTTCTTCATGGTTACAGCACATAAGAATTCATATTTTACGTTTTGCTTTCTGCCTGGAAATATTGCTATAAGAACAAAATGCGCTAGCCTTCTGACATTTCAAATGGTACACCTTACACACCTACCTTAATTGCTATAGATTGTTAAGAATTCATCTTGAATCAGTATTTTATGAGATAAGGAGCAGTAAAATCATCTCTGATGAATTTCAGTGAGAAGGGTAGAAAAGTCAGCAGTCAGTGAAAACTGCAAGGCCGCAGAGGAAACATTTGTGATTTTTAATAAACACTCACTGGAAAAATGTTTTTAGCCCAAAATAAATACAATCTCTAACCTAGGTTATGTGCCTCTGCCTCAGTGCAGTGGCACAGCTGTAGGGGTGACAGCGGTCACAACTGCCAGTGGCACACTGCCAATTACTGTAATTTTTCACTTTATAAGACGCAGCGTGTCTTATAAAGCAAATACTAGTGAGTGCTTCCATTATGGAAGCCCCCAACAGTATGCAGGAGGAGTGAAGTGCTGTACTCGCCCTCCATGGGCCTGTGCTACACTGTCCTGACTGCATACAACGTAAAGACATAGTGCACTATGCCTGATGCTGTACACAGTCAAGTCACAGTACAGCGCGGGCCAGGAGGAGATCAGGGAGCGCGACTGCAGGAGAAAATCCTGGACCTGGAGAGTAGCGGCAGAGCGCGAGAGGCAAGTCTGATCTGAAGATCTGATATGAGGGGTCCGATTTGAGGTTCTGATAGGGGGAGTCTGATATGAAAGGTATAGGAGGTATTGTTTGTACTGCACCACATTAGACTATGGGGAACATGATTACTAGTATGGGCATTATTACTGTTGGGGACACTTAACATTAAGTGCACTCTGGCTGATAATTATTTCTATTGGTGGGACTTTGGGGAGCATAATAACTAGGGGGGGGGGCACCTTGGCACAGTATTGGATAGGCACAATTATTTTGGGAGGACATTACTGTATGTTTACAGCACCATTAGTGTCAGGGGCACTATTTACTGGGCGCAGTTATTTTTTTAGGGCACTTCTAATAATTATTTAAGGGGGCACTATCTGCATGGTACTAGTATTTTCGGGGGGACTGTTTTTGCACTCTAATAACAGAGATAAGAGATTGTGAAAAGAAATCATCATGGCGGTCTGGTGCAAATGGAGAGGAGACGTTACTGGATGTAAAAGGTATGTTGCGCTGTAGCCTGTATGTTTTTTTAGCACTGTATGTAATGTTTATGTATGTATGTCTAAGGCCCCTTTCACACGAGCGAGTTTTCCGCGCGGGTGCAATGCGTGATGTGAACGCATTGCACCCGCACAGAATCCTGACCCATTTATTTCAATGGGTCTGTGTACATGAGCGTTTTTTTTCACGCATCACTTGTGCGTTGCGTGAAAATCGCAGCATGTTCTATATTCTGCGTTTTTCACGCAGCCCTAGCCCCATAGAAGTGAATGGGGCTGTGTGAAAAACGCATTGCATCCGCAAGCAAGTGCGGGTGCGTTGCGTTTTTCACTGATGGTTGCTAGGAGATGTTGTTTGTAAACCTTCAGTGTTTTATCACGCGCGTGAAAAACGCATCAAAACGCATTGCACCCGCGCGGAAAAAACTGAACTGAACGCAATCGCAGGCAAAACTGAATGGCTTTGCCTGTGAAATCGCACAGTTTTCACTGAACGCATCCGCAACACATCTGGACCAAATCCGGACACGCTCGTGTGAAAGGGGCCTAACAGTAGGGCTGGAGGGAGGGGGTTAGGTTGAGAATTTGGCATGGGGTGGGGATGCGGTTTCAATTTTTGCCTCAGGCAGAAGAAAGGCTAGTTGCACCCCTGCCCCCTACCACAAAGCACTGAGGGAAAGGAGGGGGGGGGGGGGGCAGCAAGCTGAATTCTTGCACTAGGGGCAATGAGCCTTTAAGCTATACCCCTGCCAGTGTGACATTTTCCGTCTGATCTAGAAATAAAAAGTGAGTGGCCTATATAGTTTATTTCACATGCAGGCTGGACACTTTATACATTTCAGTATGGGTCAGAGCAGGGGAAGCCAGAATAACTTGTGTATGTTACCCAGAAAATTGTAGGCTTCCAATTGCAGAGTGTTTGTAAAGCAAATTTAATAGCATATGGAGTCCTGTGACCACAGTTATATCTTCAGACTTAATCTCATGTTCATATGTGCCCGCATTGCTGAGAAAAATGATGTTTTAAAATATGCAAATGAGCGTCTAGGGGTAACGGGGCATTGCTATGACACCTACAGGCTCAGCTCTCTCTCCCACTGCCGCACCCTCTCCACTTTGATTAGCAGAGCCAGGCAGTGAAAACGTCATCACTTCTGGTCCTGTCAAAACATCTCCCAGCAGGGAAAGGAGGTGAGCCTCCGCATAGGAAAAAATTTATTTTTCCACAGACATTAATAGGTAAAACCTCTTACCTCCCTCACGCCTGATCATATTATTGTAATAACATTGTCTAAGAAGACTTTTTTTTTTTTTTTGGGGGGGGTGTAGTGCAAGTAGGCCTAGACCATTAGTAATTATAGGGGATTCTATAATAAGGAAGATGGATAGAATAATTTGTCGCCAAGGCAGCCTTAACCAAATGGTTGGCTGTCTCCATGGTGCTAGGGTTAGGCTTGGGGTGGAACGGGTGGATAAATTACTGGGATGACCCGGCTGTCGTGGTCCATGTTGGTACCAATGACAAAATAAATGGTAGGTGGATGGTCCTTAAGAATAATTTTCAAGAACTAGGCACCAAGCTGAAGGGAAGGACCTCCAAGGTAGTGTTCTCTGGAATACTGCCTGTGCCATGCGCTACACAGGACCGTCAGCGGGAGCTTAATGCATGGCTTAAGTCTTGGTGTAGAGCAGAAGGGTTTGCGTTCCTAGACCACTGGGCTGACTTTTCACTTGGGTGCAAACAGTTTTCTGCAGATAATTTGCACCTCAATGGAAGGGGAGCTGCTGTGTTGGAGGAGAGAATTCTGGCTGGGATGACTATGAATTTAAATTAGGGACAAGGGGGAGGATATGGCTATAAATATTAAAGTAGAGCGGTTAGAGAGGGGTCAGACTATATTGGTGGGGGGAAATGGATGGTGGGGGGAGTATTAGAAAAGTGGATACAGAGAGCCGTCAATCGCAAACCAACTCTGAAGGAGGAAAAAATTATTATAAGAAAAAATAAAAAAAAATACATTTCCTAAAAGTGTAAAATTTGATGACAACTTAAAATGTATGTTCACAAATGTCAGAAGTCTAGCAAGCAAAATAGGAGAGCTTGAGGCCTTGGTACTGGAGAAACATATCGATGTAGTTGGTTTGCTGAGACATTGCTGGACTCTCACGATTGGGCTTTTACACTCTTTAGAAACGATAGCACTAAACGCAAAGGTGGTGGTGGTGTATGTTTGTACGCTAGAAGTGATATGAAAGTAAGTGTGAAAGAAACAATTGTGGATGAAGGTTGTGAGGATGTTGAAACCTTGTAGGTGGAAATTCAGAGTAAAAATAAAAATAAAAAAATGTGATCTATAGACCCCCCAATATCACAGAGGAGATAGAAGATCAACTTTATGTGCAAATGAAGCACATATAGTGGAAGGTGGCACAGGCTGGCACAGTAGTAATAATGGGAGATTTTAACTATCCAAACAACTGTCCATGAAAACCTTGGTAACAGTGACCACAATATAATTATATTCCAACTAAACTTTAAAAAACAAACTCGGGTCAGTAGGGCAAAAACACTTAATTTCAAAAAGGTGAATTTTCCAGGGTTGAGCGCTGCACTTCAGGACTGGGGGCAACTATTGTTACATAATGACACTAATGCTAAATGGGAGTGCTTTAAAGCGAACCTGTCACCTGCATTTCACTTAATAAACTATTAAAAGTACCTTATAGTTCATCCTCAGTGTGTTTTCATACAGTCTTTTCCCGCTTAGATAGAAGTCAAGGGGGGCGGCCCTTCCCCGACTCCAGGCTGTGCCTCCCCTGCCCTAACCCCGCCTCTCTGCAGTATAATTGACACCCGGCTCAGTCGCCGGGACCGCGCTTGTACAGGCGGCGCATGCACCGTCGGCCTCAGTAGCAGCGCGATCCCGTCTATCGCGCGGACTGAAGCGCGATCCTGTAAGTGATTCGCGCATGCTCCGTCCCCGATGCCGGCCTGTGTTCTCTTCCTCACGACTGAGCCGGGTGTTAATTATACTACAGAGAGGCGGGGTTAGGGCAGGGGAGGCACAGCCTGGAGTCAGGGAAGGGCCGCCCCCTTGACTTCTATCGTGACTTGGGAAGCTAGAGAACAGATCTTTATAAGGCGATTTTTTCATGAATATAGATGGCAAATAAGCGGGAAAAGACTGTATGAAAACACACTGAGGATAAACTATAAGGTACTTTTAATAGTTTATTAAGTGAAATGCAGGCGACAGGTTCGCTTTAAATCTACTTTGTATAAGTATATTGTTAAATACATTCCTAGAGGTAACAAGTACAAGAAAATAAAATTAAAACCCTGTAAGCTTAACGTCCATAGTGGGAAAAAAGTTTGAGGGCCTTCTACGGGACTACATACAGGATTATGTAACGGTCAAGAATATAACAAGAGATGAACAACATGGTTTTACTAAGAACAGAAGCTGTCAAACTAACCAGATTTGTTTTTATGAGGAGGCGAGTAGAAGCCTGGACAGAGGACAGGGAAGGCTGTCGATATTGTGTTTTGTGATCTGCCACACGGACGCCTAATGGGTAAATTGAGGTCTAATGGTTTAGAAAATATAATTTGTAATTGGACGGAAAGTTGGCTTCACGATCGTATCCAGAGAGTTGTGGTCAATGATTCCTACTCTGAATGGTCCCCGGTTATAAGTGGTGTACCCCAGGGTTCTGTGCTGGGTCCGCTATTATTTAACTTATTCATTAATGACATAGAGGATGGGATTAATAGTGCCATTTTTATTTTTGCAGATGACACCAAACTTTGTAATACGGTAGAGGCTATGGAAGATGTTAATAAGTTGCAAACTGACTTGGACAAACTTACTGTTTGAGCCCCTCCTTGGCAAATGGTTCAATATAGATAAATGTAGCATATGTCCTAGGGGGAGTAAAATTGAGAGAGTCACTTGTTGAGAAGGATCTGGGTATATTAGTAGATCATAGACCAAATAACAACATGCAGTGCCAGTCAGCTGCCTCTAAGGTATGGACTTGTGGGACAGGGATGTAATGTAGTCACTATACAAAGCGTTGGTGCGGCCTCAACTGAAATACGCAGTTCAGTTCTGGGCACCAGTCCATAAAAAGGATGCCCTGGAGTTAGAAAAAGTACAGAGGCGTACAACTAAACTCAAAGGGCCTGGACGATCTTAGTTATGAGCAAAGATTAAAATAATTGAATTTGTTTAGCCTTGAAAAAAGACGTCTAAGGGGTGACATGATTAACCTGTACAAATATATAAACGGACTATACAGAAAATATCAAGGGAAGCTATTCTTTGTTAAACCCCCTCAAAAAACAAGGGGCCACTTCCTACGCCTGGAGAAAAAAAAGCTTCAGTCATAAGAGGCGACAAGCATTCTTTACAGTAAGATCTGTAAATCTGTGGAATAGCCTGCCGCAGGAGCTGCTCACAACAAATACAGTACATGGCTTCAAAAAAGGTTTAGAAGACTTTTTAATTCAAAACATTGAGTCTTATGACAATGTATAGAAAATATTGCTCTACACACACCCTTCCCCTTTGGCCCAACCCCTTTTTAAAAGGAAGATGGACATTGGTCCAGGGATCAATATAGTAGGATCACAGGTTGGACTTGACGGACTTTTGTCTTTTTCCAACCTTAACAACTATGTAACAGTCCTGAGCTCCCAGGAGGCCTGCAGGAAAAGGTGATATAAATGGGTTCACCACCCCCAAGTTCATAGTAACTAGGTATTGGATTGTCCCCTTGGGTTAATTTCAATGGGATGAACCACTATTTTAAGGACCTCACTACTTCTAGTGAGGGAGGGAGAAGACTGAAGTCTAGGGAAGAAACAGTCACATCCCTCCCAAGCCGACAGGACAGCCTACTAAAGAGCCCTCCTATGTTATTGGGCCCAAATGACTGCCGGTATACAGGCAGTCAGATTACCCAACACTAACACAACAGTTGCAATGGTGAGATGAAGAACTTTCTGCCTTACAAAATCTTTGTTTGGTGAAGGTGACACTCCCCACATCTAAATAGGGGATAATTACAATGTCTTTTTTTCAATGTGAACCATGATCTCTGCTACCAACTTTGTAAACATCCTTGGGAGACTACAAATGGTAAGGCTCTTTACTATGGGTGGAGAATAGCTTTTTGTAGTTAAATCACCACTCCTAAATACTTATGCGAGTCTGGGTGAATAGGAATATGATAGTAGGGGCCATTACATATATCTACGATGCAATCTTGAAAGAGGTAGTGAACTGTGGATAGACTCAACTCCATCCCGAATCTTTTGTATGAAAGTAGACGGTCTCTAAATGGACATCCATCCATTACTCACATTTTTGTATGTTCTGCCGACAATACTTTGCAATTGCTCAGAGAAACTATGTAGCTTCTTGGTACATGCAGATGTTGCTGTGCAGTGGGGCGGGACGGACGGGGGAATAGAAAAGCGGTGCCTTCCTCTGGATCAGCTTGCAGGACAACAGGCTGAACTGGATGGACAGAGGTCTTTTTTCAGCCTTACAATCTGTTACCATCACCTTCTGTGAGTGGTGCCATCTTTCATTGTAATCCTGCATCTGGTGATAATGGGATGAATACTGAAAAGTAATCTCTACAGTACACGATTCTGACTCACCTTGATGGTTTAAACGTTCCAG
This sequence comes from Bufotes viridis, assembly GCA_033119425.1. Taxonomy (NCBI): domain Eukaryota; kingdom Metazoa; phylum Chordata; class Amphibia; order Anura; family Bufonidae; genus Bufotes; species Bufotes viridis. Next base: position 110,310,964 of record CM065593.1, on the reverse strand, counting down.
ATAAATCCTCCTGTGCTGCCATCAGAAAAGCTGAAGACTGATGGAAAGGGAAAACCGGAGCAACATACCCCCACAAGTATAAATCAATAGAAAACTGGAGTTCTATAAATAATGTTTATTTCTTTGCAAATGATCACACAGTCATTAGTATATTAATAACAGATATGTTTATTATTACATATCCATCAGTGCGGATTTCAATACCACTTGTAACATGCAAATTGCCTTCAGACAAACTAGGGTTCCAGTGCTTTTTTTTCTATTTTTATTTAAGAAATGAAACTGCAAAGCCGTTTTAAATTATTGAGGAGGTATTTGGTAAAAAAAAAAATGTACGAATAAAAATAAACCATTATTGCCCATACCGTAACCTGTCTCCGCTGATAAGCAGGAACATTTATATTAGAATCCCTATATTATCATCAAGAGTTTATAAAAATGTGAAACACTATTTTAATGCTTTCAAGCTTGTATGCTCAGCATATTTTCATTAACACAAACCATATAGCAGGTAGTTTAGCTCCGTGATTGTTCAGAAACCACATGATATGTCTTCTCTTAAACCATTAAGGAAACCAAACGAAAGATTATCCTCCACACAATAGCTGGTCCGTGACTGTCACTGTAAGGAATGGGCTCGTCGGTGTAACCAGGGACAACTCCTTGTACACCAGCTTGAGGCCTGGCCTTTAAAGTCTTCTGCAGGACAGCTAAGGGAATTGGTGACCAGACAGTCGTAAAAATAACTGGCCGACTGCTGGCTACGATACCGGTTTGCTCCAATATGGAGCTAACCAGAGATTTAAAACCCTAGAAGTAACGGGTTTATCTACTAGGAATGTAAAACGGATATCTAAAAATACTTGAGTCCACTTTTGGCTCTAAACCCTTCTGTAAATGGCCTTTCAATCTCCCTCCGTTAAAAGCAGTGTGATATGAGACTGATAAAACCTGTGACTTGGAAAGGGTATTATCTTCAGGATACAAGTTTTGTGCCCATACGCTAAAAAGAAAAAAACCAAACAAAACATGGCAGTAAAATAAATGAAATAAGGCACTAAAAAGAACAAAAGCAATACCCAATAAAGTGTTCTAACAAATAATTTACAAGTCCACACAGTGCATACATATTTTATATGTCCGTTAACTTAACGTTCTGTATCTTTAAAAACTGTAAGGCAAAAAACAATACAAAATAAACAGAATGATGTACTCAAAACACACATAGAACTTGGATTGTACTGTTAGTTTCTAATGCCTCTATGTATTAAACACCTTTCAATATGGCTTGGCAAAAACAAAGTAATAAAACAATTAAAATGCATAGTTAAAACGTATCTGTTGACCTTTCACTTTGATGAATGGCTGTAGAATATATGCAAAGCACAAAACAGACTCTGTCCTCCCACAAGTGCTTTCGACATAAGGCTACCAACAGCCGAAAAGTGAAGGCACTAGAGTTCAAGTGGTCACTTGTTGCAAGAACAATTTGCAGTCTTCAGGAAGATGGAGATAATATACAGGAACTTCCGTTCTCATTGAGACATATTCCTCTGATATCCATACGTGGCGCAGTTCCTTCCATCCTCATCTGTGCATAAGCTGTTTCCCATCAACAGGCTTCCATAGATATCCAAAGAATATCTTTACATTGATTTGGATAATATAAATATATATGAAAATAAACATGGCTAAGCTTTAACAACTTGCATTACATAGTAATAATCCGTCTATTCTATCCGTAGACAAGCCCACAAGAAAAGACCCTCATACATGCTTTCTGTGCTTTAGCAATGGGAAGAGGAAGAGAAAGTCACCCTGAAAGCCTGTTACTCCTTTGCCGATGGATATAGCAGCTTCTTTGCACCAATCTGTAAATATGGAAGACCAGCTTCATGAATGCACAGGGGCCAACGAAGATTAGCTGGAAAAGAGAAGAAAGCCATGACATCGATTTTATTAAGACCGTTCTAGCAAGTTAGGGTACTTTCACACTAGCGGTTTTCTTTTCCGGCATAGAGTTCCATCGTCGAGGCTCTATGCCGGAAAAACAATGATCAGTATTATCCCCATGCAGTCTAAATGGAGAGAAATCCGTTCAGTATGCATCAGGATGTCTTTAGTTCAGTATGTAAACATTTTTTAGACAGGGAAAACACTGCAGCATGCTGCGGTATTATCTCCGTCTAAAATTCCGGAACACATGACGGAACGCAGGATCCAGCATTAATTCCCATTGACTTGTATTAGTACCAGATCCGGTATTACAAATACCGCAACTACGGATCCGTACTTCCAGTCTGCGCATGCGCAGACCTTTTAAACTGTGAAAAAAAATCAAGATGGATCCGTCTCCAAATGCTTTCAGTTGTCAGGAGGTATGGCCGATCCGGTGGGTAGTTCCGACGACGGAACTATCTGCCGGATCCTCACACCGCAAGTGTGAAAGTAGCCTTAGACGTACTGTATCTAAAGCCCCTCTAGTACCTTTCACACAGTGATGACCCAATTTAGCAGATCACTGGGGTCTGACACTCAAAAGAAGGGAGGTGTAAAGAGACAGGAGGGAACTAGCAAGGTCTGACCCGGAGAACCAAGCAGACCCTCCATTGAGAACATCAAATCTCTTTTTGCTGATGGATTTAAAGGTAGGAGAGTACTGCATAACAGCTGAGCTCTGAACAGACATTTTCACGCAGAAGCTGGATGCTGCTCTGTGCATTACTTGCTTTTGGTCCGCCAAAATAGTTTTTAAATAACCATACACCAATCAATTTCTAATTATAGGTGCTCTAAAGCAGGCATGCTCAACCTGCGGCCCTCCAGCTGTTGCTAAACTACAACTCCCATCATTCCTGGACAGGCTACAGCTATTAGCCTACAGAAGGGCATGGTGGGAGTTGTAGTTTTACAACAGCTGGAGGGCCACAGGTTGAGCATCACTGCTCTAAAGTATGTAAAGTAAAAAACAGCAATTCCATAAAGCAGTCTAAACAAGAATACTATATAGTGTGGCCACCAAAACCATACATTGAAAAAGTAATATACTAGAGTGCGACACGCAAGAATCCCTTTGGCATGTATACTGTGACAAATGTTGGTTATGCAACTGCAATACTTTTAAGTGTAATGAACACTACATTCAACTTCTGAAGTTGTGGTGTCTGCAGGGGTCTAGGAGCCAAGATGTCCATCAATTACTAGAACAAGGGGGCTGCAGGGCTCTCCTGAACGCTATGCACCTCCAGCTTCTGTCAGCATTGTTCAGACTGACGATGGGTTACCGTTATAGACTGGAATCTCCCAAATGAAGCCGAAGAAGGCAATGGCCAATCGCTGAGATGGCAGAGCCTAAAAGGGCCAAGCATTCATTAAAGCCCCGCACCCTCTCTATGACGTGTCAGACATGTTATATGAAATGATTGGCTTGATTTACTTGAAACATTTCCAAAAATCACAGTCCTATACAGACAACCATCCCACGCTTAGAGATGTGCACGTACAGGATCACATCTTACAATTACCAGTCACAGGAACTCTTACCTGGCTTTTCCGGAACCAGTTTTCATAGGCTTTCGGAAGGACTGGTTTGTTGACCTAGTAGACATACTCCTTGGGGAGATGCGGACAAAATTTGAAGGTGGTGTTTTGGGTATTTTCTTCAGTAAATGAGACACCCATTTTTTCTGTTCATCCTGAGTGCACGCCAACAAAAGCATATCTCTTGCAGTTGTAACATCATAACTCACTGAGAAACAATGAAGAACATTAGAAACAGACCGAGATAGGAAGTACACAAATGATAGGGTGGTGACTACTTCACACTGCTTTATGCCGACAAAGCCATATGCTTAAAGGGAATCTATCGGCAAAGCTCCCCCTCCCTTAGAGTAAGCAGTGTATGGTGTAAATGGTGCCAAGTCCAATTATGTCATTTTTTTTCTTCATACTCACTTGCATTCTCACACTATGTTCCCACAAACCAGCAGTAAAACGTACTGGGAGGACCCCTCCTCTTTGAGTCCTTACCGTTATGTGCATTTTACCACTGGTTCATTGGAGCCCAGCCCATTCTGAATACAAGCGAATATGGAGATAAAAACTATATACCTGGACTCGGCATTACTTACACTATACATTGCTTCCTCTAGTTTGGGTGGTGTTTCATTGCAGACAGATTAAATTTAAGCTTTGCACAACAACTAGTACTTTAGTGTAAAGGCTGTGGGGCAGATTTACTAAGACCACCTTATCAATCGGAGGCTCCTTACCCAAGTTATTTTTCTATTTAATATGCAAATTAGGTCTCCTGAGCTGTGATAGGAAGAGCATGGACACGCCCCCTGAGCTGCAGACACTAAAGACACTCCCTTGAGCAGTCCGCTTGATAGAAATCTAGAAGAGCAATGAATGGGGAGATCTCTGGATCCATGTGAGGTACCGGGCTGGTTCTAGCTTTGTTAGAGATTGTCATGTACTATATGTCTGATTTTAATTTTTAACATTGGTCATGGGATAACCCCCTTTAAGAGACGCACGCTATGGGCTGGAATGGGTTTTAGTTTTCTGGTGTACATAGTGATAAGTGTGTTGGACTGGTGAGGCTCCTACCCTTCTGATAAGCAACACCCATTTTTAAGTGCCACGAGCAGTGGAAAATTATTAAAAAGGTGCTAATTTCTGCAAAACAATTTTTTCATTTTGGATGCTAGAAAACTGTCCTAAAGGCTTCAGAAACTACCCCTATGCATTCCTGGTAAATATACATGCAACCTCTACATTAGACCAAGACAGAATAAGGTCAGTATTATGTATGTATGTAGACTCAAAAAGAAATATGTAAAGGCCATAAGGCCCCTTTCACACGGGCGAGTTTTCCGCGCGGGTGCAATGCGTGAGGAGGACGCATTGCCCCCGCACTGAATCCGGACCCATTCATTTCTATGGGGCTGTGCACATGAGCGGTGATTTTCACACATCACTTCTGCGTTGCGTGAAAACCGCAGCATGCTCTATATTGTGCGTTTTTCACGCAACGCAGGCCCCATAGAAGTGAATGGGGCTGCGGGAAAATAGCAATCATCCGCAAGCAAGTGCGGATGCGTTGCGATTTTCCTGCATGGTTTCTTAGCAACGGGACCAGATCTTTATTATTTTTATTTAACATGGTTATAAGGGGAAATAATAGCATTCTTAATAAAGAATGCATAGTAAAATGAAGATGAAGGGGTTAAAAATAATAAAAATTAACTTACCTTAGCCACTTGATCGCGTAGTTGCGATCTGTCTTCTCTTTTCCAGCATCAGCTAAGAAATAAAGGACCTGTGATGACGTCACATCACATGGTCCAATCACATGGTCCATCTTACCATGGTGATGGACCATGTGATTGGACCATGTGATGTGAGATCATCACAGGTCCTTTAGTTGTTAGCTGATGCTGGAAAAGAGAAGACAGATCGCAACTACGCGATCAAGTGGCCAAGGTAAGGTAACCACTTAAGCCCCCCTAGCTTAAACACCCTTAATGACCAGGCCACTTTTTACAATTCCGCACTACACTACTTTCACCGTTTATTGCTCCGTCATGCAACTTACCACCCAAATGAATTTTACCTCCTTTTCTTCTCACTAATAGAGCTTTCATTTGGTGGTATTTCATTGTTGCTGACATTTTTACTTTTTTTGCCATTAATACAAATTTAACGAAATTTTTGCAAAAAAATGACATTTTTCACTTTCTGTTGTAAAATTTTTCAAAAAAAACTACATTTCTATATAAATTTTTCTCTAAATTTATTGTTCTACATGTCTTTGATAAAAAAGTCCAATAAGTGTATATTTATTGGTTTGGGTAAAAGTTATAGCGCTTACAAACTATGGTGCAAAAAGTGAATTTCTGCATTTTGAAGCAGCTCTGACTTTCTGAGCAGCTGTCATGTTTCTTCAGGTGCTAGAATGTCAGGATAGTATAAATACCCCCAAATCACACCATTTTAGAAAGAAGACACCCCAAAGTATTCGCGGAGGGGCTTGGTGAGTTCATGTATCATTTCATTTTTTTCACAAGTTAGCGGAAAATGACACTTTCTGAGAAAAAAAAAAAAAAAGTTTCAATTTCTGCTAACTTCTGGCAAAAAAAAAGAAATCTCAGACGGACTCACTATGCCCCTCAGTGAATACCTTGGGTGTCTACTTTCCAAAATGGGGTCATTTGTGGGGTGTTTGTACTGTTCTGGCATTTTAGGCGGGGCTAAATTATGAGCCGCCATGTAAAACCTAAAGGTACTCGTTGGAATTTGGGCCCTTTGCACTCAGGCTGCAAAAAGTGTCACACATGTGGTATCGCCGTACTCAGGAGAAGTAGGGCAATGTGTTTGGGGTGTATTTTTACATATACCCATGTTGGGTGAGAGAAATATCTCTGTAAACTGACAACTTTGTATAAAATTTTTAAAAGTTGTCGTTTACAGAGATATTTTTCACACACAGTATGGGTATATATAAAATACACCCCAAAACACATTGCCCTACTTCTCCTGAGTACGGCGATACCACATGTGTGCCACTTTTGCAGGCTGGGTGCTAAAGGGCCCTAAAACCAATGAGTACCTTTAGGATTTCACAGGGCATTTTTACGCATTTGGATTCCAGACTTCTTCTCACGCTTTAGGGGCCCCTAAAATGCCAGGACAGTATAAAAACCCCACAAGTGACCCCATTGTGGAAAGAAGACACCCCAAGGTATCCTGTGAGGGCATGGTGAGTTCATGTAAATTTTATTTTTGTCACAAGTTAGTGGAATATGAGACTTTGTAAAAACAAAATAAAAAAAAAATATATATCAATTTCCGCTAACTTGTGCCAAAAATAAAAATTCTGTGAACTCGCCATGCCCCTCACGGAATACCTTGGGTGTCTTCTTTCCAAAATGGGGTCACATGTGGGGTATTTATACTGCCCTGGCATTTTAGGGGCCCCTAAAGCGTGAGAATCCAAATGCGTAAAAATGGCCTGTGAAATCCTAAAGGTACTCATTGGTTTTAGGGCCCCTTTGTGCATCTTGGCTGCAAAAAGTGTCACTCATGTGGTATCGCCGTACTCAGGAGAAGTAGGGCAATGTGTTTGGGGTGTATTTTACATATACCCATGCTGCGTGTGAAATATTGCTGTAAACGACAACTTTTACATTTTTTATTCAAAGTTGTCAATTTACAGAGATATTTCTCACACAAAGTATGGGTATATGTAAAAATACACCCCAAAACACATTGCCCTACTTCTCCTGAGTATAGCGATACCACATGTGTGACACTTTTTGCAGCCAAGATGCGCAAAGGGGCCCTAAAACCAATGAGTACCTTTTAGGAGGGCATTTTTACGCATTTTTCTTCTCACGCTTTAGGGCCCCTAAAATGCCAGGGCAGTATAAATACCCCACATGTGACCCCATTTTGGAAAGAAGACACCCCAAGGTATTCTGTGAGGGCATGGCGAGTTCATAGAAGATTTTTTTTGGCACAAGTTAGCGGAAATTGATTTTTATTGTTTTTCTCATAAAGTCTACCTTTCTGCTAACTTTTGACAAAAAGTTAAATTGTTCATGAACTCGCCATGCCCCTCAGCGAATACCTTGGGGTGTCTTCTTTCCAAAATGGGGTCACATGTGGGGTATTTATACTGCCCTGGCATTTTAGGGGCCCTAAAGCGTGAGAAGAAAATGCGTAAAATGCCTCTCCTAAAGGTACTCATTGGTTTTAGGGCCTTTGCGCATCTTGGCTGCAAAAGTGGCACACATGTGGTATCGCCGTACTCAGGAGAGTCGGGCAATGTGTTTTGGGGTGTATTTTACATATACCCATACTTTGTGTGAGAAATATCTCTGTAAATTGACAACTTTGAATAAAAAATGTAAAAAGTTGTCGATTTACAGAGATATTTCTCACACCCAGCATGGGTATATATAAAATACACCCCAAAACACATTGCCCTACTTCTCCTGAGTACGGCGATACCACATGAGTGACACTTTTTGCAGCCAAGATGCGCAAGGAGCCGAAATTCCAATGAGTACCTTTAGGATTTCACAGGCCATTTTTACGCATTTGGATTCTCACACTTTAGGACCCCTAAAATGCCAGGACAGTATAAATACCCCACAAGTGACCCCATTGTGGAAAGAAGACACCCCAAGGTATTCCGTGAGGGGTATGGCGAGTTCACAGAAAAAAAAATTTGGCACAAGTTAGCGGAAATAGATTTTTTTTTTTTTACAGTCTCATATTTCACTAACTTGTGACAAAAATAAAATTTTGCATGAACTCGCCATACCCCTCACGGAATACCTTGGGGTGTCTTCTCTCTAAAATGGGGTCACATGTGAGGTGTTTGTACTGCCCTGGCATTTGAGGGTCTCCGCAATCATTACACGTATGGCCAGCATTAGGAGTTTCTGCGATTCTCCTTATATTGAGCATACGGGTAATGAGATTTTTTCCCGTTCAGCCTCTGCGCTGAAAAGAAAAAAAAAACGGCACAGATTTCCTCATTCGCATCGATCAATGTGGATGAATAAATCTCTGCCAAAAATGTGCAAAAAAAGTAGTAAGGCCCCATTCACACGTCCGCAAAAATGTCCGCATCTATTCCGCAATTCTGCGGAATAGATGCGGACCCATTCAGTGTGAATGGGGCTGGCGGTGATGCGGAGAGCACACTATGCGCTCGCCGCATCAGCATTTGCGGAGCTGCGGCCGCAAACTTCCGGGTTTCGGCCCCCAAGCATCCGGCCGCAGCTCCGCAAAAGATAGAGCATGTCCTATTCTTGTCCGCAATTGCGGACAAGAAAAGGCATTTTCTATATAGTTCTGGCAATGTGCGGATCCGCAAAATGCGGAAAGCACATTGCTGGTGTCCGTGTTTTGCGGATCCGTGGATCCATGGATCCGCAAAACACATACGGACATCTGAATGAACCTTACAGTGGGGTAATTAGTGTCAGGGGGTGACATGGGGTGATCGGGGTTAATCAGGGGTTAATCAGTGACGGGGGTGGATGGGGGGTCTGTGTGGTGTTTTGGTGCACTTATAAAGTTTCTTTGGTGGTCCCAAGCAAATGGGACCACCAAAGGAACGATCAGCAAGCATATCAGACGCTGTTAACAAAACAGCGTCTGATATGCCATTTTTTTAACTTCTACAGCCTGCCAGCGCACGATCAGCGCTGGCAGGCTGTAGCTTACCTTGTCCCCGACGTGATCCTGTGAGCGCGCGCGTTCACAGGAAATCTCGCCTCTCGCGAGATGATGCGCGGGCGCGTCAAGGAGGAACAGACCGACCGCCCGCAGGACGCAATCCTGCGTGAGGCGGTCGGCAAGAGGTTAACTTTTATTATTTTTAACCCCTTCATCTTCATTTTACAAAGCATTCTTTATTAAGAATGCCATTATTTTCCCTTATAACCATGTTATAAGGGAAAATAATGAATTCTCCACAAGACCCGAAACCGGACTTCAGTAATCAAGTCCGGCTTCGGGTCTGGGTACCAAACATGGCGATTTTTCACACGCGCGTGCAAAACGCATTACAAACGTTTGCACCCGTGCGGAAAAATCGCGCATATTCCCGCAACGCACCCGCCTCTTATCCGGGCGTCAAACATAACGCCCGTGTGAAAGAGGCCTAACTGTGAAAGCCAAAATAATGGTAGCCTATCCAAATGCTAGTGTAAACTCAAAAGACGAATAGAGAAGTTACAATTAAAAGATGCAAGACTGTAGGCTTAAATAGGCAATACTAACCTTTACAGGGGGCAATGAGCTCCTCCTTCTTATCCAGGTGGTCCTTATGGCACTTAACATGGCATCTTCTGCATTCCAGTGCTGGAGGCGGTTTGAAAACATGCCATAATGGCTTGGAGCACGCTTCACAATTTGCTGGGAAATGATACAGTGTAGGAATGAACTCATGCCCTTTGTGGTTGAGGAAATTGGTCTTCTCCACTTGCTGCACTGGATCCAATTCCAAATCTTTCCTGCATTCGCCTTCATTGGCATAAAGTATCTGACAGGATGAAAAATATATAGTGGGAAGGTCACTACTTTACATGTTTAGGGGGCCACACACCACAAAAGCGAACCTTCATGCACTATGAGACTGCCACGATTAAATGGGAGGTTTTGGGTGTTAAATGTAATTAATAAAACAAATAGTACAAAAGTGCTTTTTTGCTATTTAATTGCAAAACCTTTCCTTGGGGGCTACCATATTCAATGGGAGTAATGGGTATTCTGGTTGTAGCAACTAAACCACTATCCAAAGGATAGGGGATGACTATTAGATAGGTGGGGGCCTTACTACTGGGATGAACAATGACCACAAGAATGTTCAGGCGTTCAAAAATAATGGGCATGCGCACCACTGCTCCATTTATCTCTATGGGGGTTTCAGAGACAGCCATGTACAGTGGTCAGCTATTTCCATAACTCCCATGGATGAATGGATTGCGAGTCCACAAGCCCGACCTGCTGCTCCATTCATTTTGGTGGTAGTAGGCCGCAGGTTACCGAGTCCTTGTTCTCCTGATCAATTGGAGTCCCATCGGTAGAACCCCCAACCAAACTGATATAGTTATCCTTGATCATGTGCATAGTGGATAACTTGCCACAACTGGAATACCCCATTAACAGCGACAAAAAAGTGTCAGACTGATCCAGTCTCCAGGGGGTGTTTGAGTGCAGGCTGCCACTCCAAAGACCAGGGAGAGGATGTGCGGCCACGATCTTCCCTTTAGGCCTCTTTTACCTATGCAAGTTTGCCCTACGGAAGCCATGTGTGTATGAACGCACAGCGTCTGGACTGAATCCTGACCCATTCATTTCAATGGGTCTGTGCACATGAGTGTCGTTCATCACTGATCATCAGGAGTTGTTCTTCACGTGCGTGAAAAACGCATCAAAAAGTGATTGCATTCACACAGAAAAAACTGAAACACTGAACGCAATTGCAGAAAAACCTGTTTAAACTTGCGTGCAAAACCAGCCAGTTTTTCCCTGAACAGACCCCGACTCATTCTATATCATATGTGTGAAATGAGCTTTAAGGAGCCACGTGTAGTTTTTTGGCATTTTTTTTTTTTTTTTGGGGGGGGGGGGGGGCTTGGGAATGGATTCAGATGTGATGCGGATCCCACTCTGGCTTTGGCTAACACAAACTGCATCAAAAGCTGCACGTCAAACTGCAAATGCGTTTCCAGCTGCAGGGTGCAATGAATGCGGCACCTACCTGGAATATTTTGGGGATCTCTTCAGTATTCGCTCGATAAACATCCCCTTGTGTAACAGGGCGGACGTGGAAAAGCTTACTAAATAAAGAAAACATATGAACCGTTAATAATGGACATTCTCTATGTTCATTCACAAATATGCATACATTCAGTGACACACTAGGTACCGAGTTAAGTTTTTGTGAAATTATATAGGATACACTAAAATGTGTCCCTTTTAGAAAGCATTTGGGTTAACCCCGAACAATTATTAGAGAACGCCAAGGAAAAAAAGTCTTCTGATACTCACTCTATATCTAGTACCATGGATGGGTTGGACTGTTCCTTATTCTGCTCATCATTGTAAAATAGTATCTTCTTACTGCTAACCACAACATACTGGAAGAGGAAAACACCACAATCACATATAGTCACTGGGGCAGTAAACTCTTTTACCACATACAGCATTACCTGACGGATCAGATTAGGAGAAACCACAATTAAGAACACAAAGGGGTTTACTGGAGAAAAAAATTAGCCTAAGAACCCCATTACACTGCCTAATGTTCAGAGAGTGCAAGCACCAATGACTGATAACACATCCATCAGCCTGATTACACAGACTGATGCAAACTGTACGTGGTAGGAAAGATGGCTACCGCAGTCGTTCCTCACTCATTCAATTCTACTGATTATCGGCAGCACACCCTTGATTACACAGGAAGTTGTGCTGCCGACAATCAGGCATCTTTGATCTAGAGTACCCTATTAGACTGCACAATTTTTGGGCCAATTATCGGGAATGAGCGCTCATACATACACTTGTTACTATTAAACGGGTTGTTCGGGTTCTCCATTTCCACCCTGGCAGCCATCCTGACTTGAGCATCGGAGCAGTTCATGCTCCGATGCTCTCCTTTGCCCTGCGCTACATCGCGCAGGGCAAGGGATCTTTTGTTTACAATAACACACTGCCGGGCAGAAGCTTCCACCCAGGAGTGTGTTCGGTGACGTCATAGGCACTGATGGGCGTGCTTTAGCGCTGCCCTAGCCGTTTTACTGGCTAGTGCAGCGCAAAAGCCCGCCCATCAGTGCCTATGACGTCACCGGGCTTCCTGGCAGCCCCATGGAGAGCCCGGTTCGTCACCGGAACTCCTGAAAACAGGTCCGTTAGTGACCCAATACAGGTAATATGTCCATTAGTGGCCCAATACAGCCCTCTCTGCATACAATTCATTTATTACACAAACAGTAGCCATATTGGTGAGGACACCACTTGAAGAGGCTACAGGGCTCGTGCAGCGCCCTCATCGGTGTTTACCTGCATGCTGTCTACTTTCTTGTGGCAGTGCAGGGTAATTACAGCTTTTTAGCCTATTCACTTGAATTTTACGCTATATGATCAATCAGAAATACAAATTGCAGTCATGACTTCTTCATTTCATCACCAATAGTTCACATGCAGCTAATTCAGCAAGGCAGCAGTGTTTGTCAAGCGCAACTACGAACTATGGGCGATGTAAAACGTTTTTGTATGCTGGGTGTTTTTTTTTTTTTTTCTTCTCGACGAGGAATCCTAGATTTTCAATCCGATGCATCTATACTTTTTTGGAGATGGGAGATGGTGCTAGATGCGACTACGGGGGGAACACAGATGTGCCCACAGCTTCCTCCTGCTAGTTGGTCACTCCCAGTATGTATTGTAACTGTTAAGTATTGATACCTGTTTCTTCCAACCATGCCTTTTTATATTCCCTCTATTCGGAATGGACAGCCACCCCTCAATTCTTGATTCGGATTCTACAGTTAAAAAAAAGGCAAAAATTGTATTAGGTTATTTGTATTGAATAACCACCAGTCACAACACAGTGCAATACATAGAAACATGCAGAATGAAGATGCATGGCAGGGAAGGAAGCAAAGAATGAAGACTGTCAACACTTCATGCCCACAAAACACAAAAGGAACTTGCCCTATTATAAGCAAGTTGAACATGAAAAGTGTTTAACGAGATCAAGGCCAAAATGTAAATGTAAAAGAAAAACAAAAAAACAACAAAATAGAATAAAAATGAAGACTGCCGTTTCAAGGACTTGAAGACGGGAAATCATACTCTGATAAAGTGCAACAAGCTAACTGAAAAGGTGGCCACCAACAACAGGCAGATGTGTGTCCCCATTTACTCACAGAAGACAAGAATAGGAGAGAAAGAAATAAGGAATGCAGGTAGACTCGACTAAACGGAGAATAAGAGACAAACATTTTATTTAGTGGAAAGAACAGACTCAAACCATTTGAAATACGTTCAGAGCTAGGCATATGCGCCAGCCACCTTTAACATTATGCCTAGTTCTGCTACAAGCGGACGCCCTTAAGGTTAACTGCTTCCGCGCCAGGTACAAGCAACACACCGCAAGTGACATACACACACCTACGAAATGATGATCCACCAACAGCACTGAATGCTAGCAAAATGAAATACATTATTTTGGCATACTATGAACAAAAATATGACAAGTAAATGGAACGTATGCGGCTAACATTCACTTCAATACACCACAATTAATGCTGTTGGCATAAACTATTACATTTCACGATCTATACTGGAAATCCCCCCCCCCCCCCCAGATGAAACCAGATACCTACAACATATTCTACTTTTTTAACGTTTTATTGTAATTTTTTAAATTCCTTTTTATGTGCGTGATTATGGCAGCATGCCTGAATGGTGCTATTAGCCGCATTCATACGGACATCAGTAGTCTGGGGATAGCCGACTTCTATAGAAGAGTGCACTGCGACCTGTGCACTTGGAGGGGGATAAGCTGTGACCATCACCTATTGTCATTTGTGGATCCTGTGTTATCTGCCCCAAACTTTATAATACAGGCGGTTTCATACACTGCTGCGCAGTGTTCATTTGCCTTATGCACCAGGAAAGATTAAAGGGCTTATGCAGTATGAAATGTATCAGTAGGCTCAAACTCATCTGATGAAGGCCTAAAGTGTCGTTTTGGCATTCATCAGGCAGGTAAACCTTCTGCAGTATGGAATAGAACAGTCTACTCCACTTTAGCTCCATTCAGATATTCATCTCTACGACGTGCTGTAAGTCCTTTGTAACCATGAGAGATACCACAAGGCACTGCTCTACTAGCAAGACTTCAGGAGCTCCTTATAGAAGACTACAGAGAAGATACCATACGAAATAAAGAGCAAGGTGTTTACAACAAACACAACATTTTTTTTTACATTTAAAATGTAACCCAAAATGTTTAAAAGTAGAGATTCTGTTCAAATTTGGGGCAGATTTACGAATCCTGTCTAATAGTTGAATGATGGTTTCACAGATATAGCCACACACGTTTTAGTCCATATTGGCCATTACAGTTATCCTAACCGGCCACATGTTTGATAAAACCTAACGATGGACGAAAGACCTTTCTGGGAACGTTCTTTTCAAGTACAATATTTCATGGGTAAAAATTTCAAACACAATGACTTCTTTTCAGAAGACGATCTGTCCTCGGCTAAAACGATAGTTTGTTGTTACGTTTTACCAAACAAAATACTATGGTTGAAATTGTCCATTTTGATCAACTTTAGACTAATGTGTATGCGTACAGCTGTCTGCCGAACGATCATTCGGCTGACAGCTCTCTCTCCCAACTCCCCCTACACATACAAGTTCGGCCAAACGTGTATGTGTGTTTAGTGGGGAGGGAGGAGAACGTCACTGACAGACACCGCTGGTGGCATCCACCGGAAAAATATTCACTTCGCCTTTCTTCCCCCCCCCCCCAACATCATCTGTCATGGAGAGTCGGGAGCTCTCCACACATTAGACTGTCAGACAAATCCACCGTTCTTGGCAGATTCGGCCAACAGTACACTAATATGTATGTGCCCATATACATTCAATAGCGGTTGGCAGAATGATCGATTGGCTGACCGCTATTATTCCCAACTTCTCCATACGCATACATATTTGGCTCAGTTGAACGCGTCTGTGTATGCTATGGGGAAAGCGGTGACTTATCTCCCAGGAGAACAAAAGGATCGGAAAAAAATATTCATTATGTCCAATAACTGTCTCCCCTGACGGATGATGTCACGAGTCAGAAGCTGTACACACACATTATTTATTCCATTAGCTCACGCTGGATGATAAATTTGGCGCACTGTGAGGCCCGTTGGACAATTTTCTCTTCACACCGCCTATTGGTTGGCTCTTTGCAACTAAACATTGGAGCAATTTTTTGAATTTTAATTCCCGCATCTTCGGTTAATTAACACCCTTTTTCTGAGCCAGTCCTACCGGCCCAGTAAGGTGCGATTAATGTCTAAACACACAATGGATGTGGAGCAGGGAATGTGGCCGTTTTCTACAGTAAGTTGAGCCAGAGTGATCGTATATATACAACTTATTAAACCTGTCCCACTGTATGTTACACACATATTTTTCCAATAAAATTGAGAGTATGGCATAGTATAAAGACTAGGGGTTTACTTCCTCTACCCCAACGTTGCCGAGACAGCCAATTTTAATAGTATTTTAAGAAATTAAAGTGACTTGGTCAAATAGTTGTCCTAAACCCTTCAGTCTTGTTCATACAATGCTGATTTGGAGCACTGGAGACGTTTTTCCACACATCTTTCTCTTCTCTTGGTTTTAGGAATATAAAATGCTCCAAAAAACCCCTGTGTGAACAAAGCCTGTCTGCAAATAGTAAGGCTAAAAGCAGTAGTCAGGAATCGATGATTAATTATGGTCTGCATCAGCCCTTTAATAATAATATATGTTAAATAATCCTTAGAATCTTTATTACCATAAACAAATTAACTTGGGGTTTCTAATCAAATTATTGAAGAAATCTACACTTTTGATCTTACCACCTATCGTTCCATCTGCTTCATCTGGCTGTAGACTAGCAACACTTGTAGAGTCCATACGAAGCTGCAGCTCCGCCAGTCTGGCACGCAACTGTTCTATGTCACTTTCTTTACTGGCCAGCTGCATCTGAAGTTCATTCCTGGTATTACTTTCTTCAGTCAATTGCTAAAAAAGAAAGAGGGGGGGGGGGTCATTAACAAAAAACAAGGAAAACTAAAGCTGGCTACACATGAGATAACGGCCAGCCAAGCAAACCAGCTCTCTCAATCCTCCCACACACAAGAACATATTAAAAACCAACATTCTTATCTCCCTTGACATGTGCTGTTGGGGCTAAGTCAGGAGGACACCGTATACATCACACGGTCTTTGAGGCCAACCAAAATCAGCAGGTTTAGTCAACATAGTTCTAATGTTGATGGCCAGCAACTGCAGCGCAGATACAAGGTGGTCAGGACAGGAGCTGCTGCGCATGTGTGCGCGTTCCCATGGCCGGTGCTTTTTCCTAGAGGGTGCAAGCACAGTCATAACCCCTGGATACAAGAAATGTATAATGCGATGGAAAAATGAACCAGGCCAGCAAAGGAGGCAATACGGACAATCATACATTAGTAAGTGCCTAGTATAACTTTA
The DNA here is from genome assembly GCA_033119425.1 of Bufotes viridis. Lineage (NCBI taxonomy): Eukaryota > Metazoa > Chordata > Amphibia > Anura > Bufonidae > Bufotes > Bufotes viridis. The sequence goes on along the minus strand of CM065593.1, from coordinate 110,294,173 downwards.
TCTACATGATAATTGCAGTTTGCTGAAGTGAGAAACTCTTTAAGTCAGTCTTTCAGTGTTAGGACCCTGCAAAAAACAAAGACCTTTTCCATATAAGTACGGTCACTGAGTGGCATTTAACATGGTCTATAGTGCAAACATGGGCACTTTAGGTTCTGAAAATTGGTTACCGTATTTTCCGCTTTATAAGACACACTTTCTTACCCCAGAAGTGGAGGAAAAATGGCCATGCGTCTTATAAAACGAATACTAATGAGCGCTTCCATTATGGAAGCGCTCATTAGTACCCAAGGACCGGGAAACGGCGAAGGCTCTGTACTCTCCGCTTCCTGGTCCTTCGCTGTCGGCTGTGCTGTGGCTGCGCACAGCGTGAGGGCGCTCTGTGACCTCATGCTGTGCGCGTCAGGTCACAGCCGCAGCAGGAACACGACAGAGCGCGCTGGAGGTGAGGAGTGGCGGCGTCCAGGAGCAGGAGAGGCAAGTGTTTTTTTATTTTATTTGATCTGTGGCATGGGGGCTCATAAATGACATGGGGGCTAATAAATGGCACTAGGAGCTCATAATGGTGGCTCATAGATGGCATGGGGGCTCATAATGGGGGCTGATAAATGGAATGGGGGGCTGATCTTATTAACATTGGGTGTCTGATCGAGGGTCTTATTAACATTGGGGGTCTGATTGCTGGTCTGATCTGAGGTCTAATGAAAAATATTTTTTTCTTATTGTCCTCCTCTAAAACCTAGGTGCGTCTCATCATCGGGTGCATCTTATAAAGAGAAATACGGTAGTTTTTGCTACAGACAGCATAAGAACATATGGTGTGCTGCTGCACAAGACCACAACCATACCCACGTGGAGAGTCCATTGGACACACAATTTGGAAGGTAATAGCCCAGTTACCCACAAATTCGTGCAGCCTTTAGCAGTGTATGTCAGTGGGGTTTCGGCCATGTGCATGAGTGGACAGTCTGTTCATATACAAGCAATTTACCTCTATGGTTTCTCTGGAGTCAAAATGGCTATAATGTTATCTATATAAAAAAAAGTTCCATCTCATACACGATGTCTACCATTATGTACAGAAAATGTGTGACTTTTTTCACTTAGCACTTACCATTAACATATCCTCCATCTCCTTCTGAAATTTGGTAACCATCTGGTTGTATTTCTCCTTCTCCTGGTTAAGATCTAACTGCAGCTTACGATTTTCCTTCTCTTTCTTTCTCAGGTCCTGCGTGTTGGCTTTCTTCCTGTCCAGTTTGAAATCTTTCCTATTCATGATCTCAGCCAGTTTGTTCACAGCCTAGATCAAAATCATTGCACATTGAAGGTTACATACAAGTGAGACACAAAAATATTGCTTGGTCATATTCAAGACGTATGAGCAGAATCAAAACCGCATTTATTTAAACAGCATAAATTATCATATCATGAAAAATGAAGAATAATGCTACTAATATCCATATTTGAACAAAATGAGGGATTTTTCTATTGACATAAAAAGACCCTCATCCACAGATTCACATCTCAGAGATCAATTACCTGAGTTTTAAGCGTTCTTTCAGTATTTATATTCTTCTCATACGTAATCTTCAAATTGCTAATTTCTTCTTGCTTCAGTTTAAAGTCTGAAAAAATACCCAACTCATTAATGTTCAATATTAGGCTTTATGGTAAAATATGCACTTGGGGTACTACATATTTACTGGCTCTTCCTGGCCTGTAAAAAAAACACTATGAAACAAGTTGTGCTTTTTTTGTTGTTTTATTTTTTGCCGACAGAGAGCGCCGCAGTCTCTTCAAACAGCTGATCGGTATGAGCACCAGGAGTCAGACCTCTGCCGATCTAATACTGATGACTTATCCTGAGGATAGGTCATCAATATGGGAAAACTGGACAACCCCTTTAAAATGTGAATACCCAAAAATACAGGGTTTGCAGGGCATTTTATAATTTTCTATGGGCCAGAAAATTTTAAAAAATAACACTGTCCCTAAATTACCCTAGATGATTATACAGAGAGAATAGACAACAGTCATACCACCAGAAAGGTCAGATAATTCACCAACTGCACCATACAAGGTGTCCAACCGCTCAGACCAAGTAAGAGCGAGTTCACATCACCGTTATTTTTTCATTCTTCTGATCTGTCAGAAGAACAGAAAAATAAAGGGGAAAAAAAATTACTTTTTTTTCCTTCTAAAATAACAGATCTGACGGTAATGGCTCAAACGGATGCCAAATGTGCACGGTTTCTTTTTTTTTTTTTTTTTTTTTTTTTTTTAACAGGATCAGTTTTTTTCTTTATTGTTCTGATGGATCAGAAGAATGGAAAAATAACGGCGATGCGAAGTTGCCCTAAGTGGTGGTATGTACAAGCAGATAAACCATACGAATGAAGAAATATCAATATGTATAGCCCATAAATAGTCTGACGCCCCCCCAATCAGGTTCATCAGGGGCAATGATGACATCAATAAAGAACAGAGTATGGGTAATAGAGTAACCACGATAAGGGTCCATTCACACGTCCGTGTGTGTTTTGCTGATCCGCAAAACACGGACATCGGCGATGTGCGTTCCGCAATTTGCGGACCGCACATCGCCGGCACTCTCATAGAAAATGCCTTTTCTTGTCCGCAATTGTGGACAAGAATAAGACATGTTCTATTTTTTTCGGGAACGCGATTGCGGACCCGGAAGTGCGGATCCGCAATTGTGGACCTGGCCGGGACATCGTCTGTCCCCATTGAAATTAATGGGTCCGCAATTCTGTTCCGCAAATGCGGAACAGAATTGCGGACGTGTGAATGGACCCCAACTAAAACACCGCTCCCCCACTACTTGCTAAGAGACAGTACAGGGGCCTGCCCTGTGACCTGGTGTATGTCATGCTGGCAGCGTTATCTACATTATGATCCATCGATTCACAGCCACGCAGACGGATGAGTAATGACTGCTACGTATTATACTGCTCTCTGTTTTGCTTGGCCATGCGAGCTAGTTGCTGTCTCTGGACTGCATTGTACCCCTGAAGTCGTCCATTAGGGCCATCCAGGGATAGTATTGAACACAGTGCGATAGCCCTCATCAGGGCAGGTGTTCCACTATAGGTTGGTTCAAGGAGGGACACTCTTAGTTTATCCTTGGGGTATCACAATTTCTTTGCTTTTCCGTGTTCTGTTTTTTACTGAGAACACATGAATTCTCGGCTGAGCAAAGCAGGCATACGTATGAGCGGACTGGGAGCGCTGTCAGCCAATGGAGACTTTGGCCAACAGCTAAGCCATGTGTATGGCCAAGCCAGATGGTCAGACAACAGCTCTCTCCTCTGACTTGGGAAAAGGGTCTCTTGCCATGTATTTCTTGGGAAACAAAGTATTGGGCAGACTAAAATCCAACATGCTCAATGTGGTACATTTTCTAAAGACTGGCGTAAACTGGAGTAAGACGTGATAAATGAATTAAAAGAGTTCATCTCTTAATAAATTTGGAACATCTTGTACTGCCCCTGCACCAGAACTGGAAATCCGTGGCATAGACTTGATAAAAGACTGTAGGATACTCTAGGCCAGTGATGGGCAACGTGCGGCTCTCCAGCTGTTGCAGAACTACAACTCCCAGCATGCAAAGCCTGTCTATAGCCATCAGCCTACTGCAGGGCATGGTGGGAGTTGTAGTTTAGCAACAGCTGGAGAGCCGCACGTTGCCCATCACTGCTCTAGGCCATTATAAAGGAAACTTACCCTCTTCCAGTGTCTTAACCTTCTCACTCAGTTCTGCATTTTCTTTGGTAAATTCTTGAACATCTTTGGTTAATGTGTGGTTTGTTTCCTCCAGCTGCCAAAATGACATAGAAAATATATTTAAAACAGTTTAGATTTTAACCCCTTCAGGGCCCTCCCATTTTTCACCTTCCTGCCCAGGCCATTTTTTGCAAATCTGACAAGTATCACTTTATGTGGTGATAACTTTAAAACGCTTTTACTTATCCAGGCCATTCTGAGATTGTTTTCTCGTCACATATTGTACTTCATGACAATGGTAAATTTGAGTCAAAATATTTCATTTTCAACTTATAAAAAAAAATAGCAAATTTACCAAAATTTTTGAAAGATTTACAATTTTCAAAATTTTAATTTCTCCACTTTTAAAACAGATAGCGATACCTCCTAAAATAGTTATTACTTTACATTTACCATATGTCTACTGCATGTTTGGATCATTTTGTAAATTACATTTTCTTTTTTGGGATGTTAGAAGGCTTAGGGTACTTTCACACTAGCATTTTGGATTCCGTTTGTGAGATCCGTTTCAGGATCAGTTCAGCCCCAATGCATTCTGAATGGATAAGGATCCGTTCAGAATGCATCAGTTAGGCTCCGTTCCGCCTCTATTCCGTTTTGGAGGCGGACACCAAAACGCAGCTTGCTGTTATTTGGTGTCCGTCTGAAGAGGCGGAGCCTAACGGATCCGTTTTGAATTACAATGTAAGTCAATGGGGATGGATCCGTTTTCAATGACACAACATGCTGCATTTGAAAACGGATCTGTTCCCCATTGACTTTTAATGTAATTCAAAACGGATCCGTTTTTGACTTAGTCATTTTTCTTTAAAACTAATGCAAACGGATCCGTTCTGAACGGATACAAACGTTTGCATTATAGGTGCGGATCCATCTGTGCAAATAAACAGACGGATCCGCACCAACGCAAGTGTGAAAGTAGCCTAAGAAGTTTAGAGGCAAATCTTAAAATTTCTAAAACCCACTTTTTAAGAACCAGTTCAGGTTTGAAGTCACTTTGTGGGACTTACATAATAGAAACCACCCATAAATGCCCCCATTTTAGAAACTACACCCCTCAAGGTATTCAAATCAGAATTTACAAACTCTGTTAACCCTTTAGGTGTTCCACAAGAATTAAAGAAAAAGGAGGGGAAGATGAAATTTCAGAATTTCACTTCTTTGGCAGATTTTAATCAATTTTTTCCAGTAACAAAGCAAGGGTTAACAGAACAAAAGTCGATATTTATTGCTCTGATTCTGTAGCTTACAGAAACACCCCATATGTGGTCGTAAACTGATGTAAGGGCACACGGCTGGGCGCAAAAGGAAAGAAAAGCAGATGTCACTGGGATAATTTAAAGTTGCCATGTTACATTTAAAGACCCCCTGATGCACCCCTAGAGTAGAAACTCCAAAAAAGTGACCCGTTTTGGAAACTACGGGATAAAGTGGCATATGCCTTTTTGAACGCTTGGTGTTGCACTTTTTGTGATGTAACGCGACAAAAAAAAAAAAAAAAATCGTTTTAGCACAGTTTTTATTTTAGTTTTTCTACGGCGTTTATGGGAGGGGGTGGATCATGTGATATTTTTGTAGAGCCAGTTGTTACGGTTGCTGCAATACCCAATATGTCTGGTATTTATTTTTTTGACAATTTTATGTGTTTTATTTGGGGAATTTTTTTTTTCTTTAATTAATTTTTTTTTAATTATGAAAAACACTTTTTTTTTGTCCCACTGTGAGACTTCAACTTCTGGGGTCTGATCCCCTCTGCAATGCATCACAATACAACCTGTATTGTAATGCATTGGCTGTCAGCTTTTATGCTGACAGCCTGTCTGTGAGACCCATCGTAAGGGCTGGATCTCACAGGCTTCCGTAGAAGGCAAGCTCCGATGCCTAAGGAAGGCATCAGGCTTGCCTTCTCTGCCATCGGGTCCCTGCCACTGCAGTGCGGGGACCTGATGGAGATGCGGAGGGCACCCGTACCCTTCGCGAACCCTCTGCATACCGCGGTCAGCTTTGACCGCAGCATACAAGGGGTTAACACGCTGGCATCTGTGTTTTCACCGATGCCAGCGTATGCAGCAGGGGCCCGGCTGTCAGTGACTGCTGGGTCCATGCCGCTGATCGGGTGGGTGGAGGAGCTGCGCCCTCCCTATCAGCCCGCCCAAGGTGGCATGTCCATTTAAAAGGACAATCTTCATTTGGAGTACAGATTTCAAGAAGCATTCAACAATTTGTACATGCAACTTGTTCCACCTACAGAAGCTGTGTGGCCAAAAACTATACTGCATGACCACAGCAATTTGCTGTTAAATGCATGCAGTTTGGCTGCACGGCATAAAAAAATTGCTGATCAGCACCAATAAATCCCCATTAAAAGGATTAAACAAGCTTCTTCTTATATATAAAATATTAGGGCTGTTATGGGTTACATGACATCAATAAGTAAGAGGTGTGGATCAAATAGAATATTTTCAAGGCAATGTAACGTTCTACCTTGCGGATGGTATGATCTTTATCTATATTGTCCTGTCTGGTTCTTGTCGATAGCTTTTTGTTCTCCTGGGTCAATTCAAAGCACTGTTCTTCCAGAAGAGCCCGGGCCAGCTGTTCCGATTCCGCTTTTGTCACAGCCAGATCCAACTGCGCGGTTAGAGTTTCTCTGTAAAATCATGGGTAAAGTTAAATCACCTCGCATGCTTCGAAATTATACTTTCTGATGATTTTTAGGGGTTCCATTTTGTTGTGGCTGCTGGCCACTCCCCCTTCCCACATTCCCTTTCTGAAAAGTGGCGACAGTGTAAAAACTCCCCATTGCGATTTTTTATTTAATGCAATTTTTCTGGCGCAGGGAGATGATAAATCTTGGTCCTAATATGCTAACAGTTTCCTGCCAGCACCACTGCTCCAATTAGCAGGGCAAGGGAACAGACCCTGGTTTGGAGCAGTATGTGTACAGCCGCTGTGCCGGCGCCGACCCTGCTTCAAAGCTGAAGCAGAGCAAAGTCCACAGGGGAAGAGGCCCTGCTGATGAGACAAAACAACATTATGTCCGCATTTGCAAAAAGCATGTGCAGATAAAGAAACATACTTGTCATTTTGAAGTTCATGTAATTTCTTATCCAGTTCTTGGCTGAGCTTTGTCTTCTCTTCAACTTCTTCTTTAAGTTCTTTAACCTGAGTTTTGTACAGTGTCTGTGGGACAATAACGAACGAGTTAGGGACTAACATTAGGCAGATAAAACATAGTAAAGGACCCTTCACACTCAAAACAGATCCGTTTTAAAACTTCAGATTCCTCATAGAAAAAGAAGGAATTAGTATCCCGCCGCCCGGCAGAAAAACTTAGATGAAAAACAATAAAATATAGAGTAGCTATTAGGCCGCTGTCCACAACCAGCAAGATTCTATGTTAAAGAAAATTAAAGGGGTTGTCCCCTGCATACTGATTAGGGGTTACATGTCTGATCAGTGGGGGTCCTGTGCCCCATTATGAATGGAGCGACGGTCAAGCATGCTCTAATCATCTCCATTGGACTGCCAATGATAGACAAGTAGAGCGCACGGATTGCTCCGGCAGTCCAATAGAGATCAACTGAGCAGCAGTGCACATGCGTGATCGCCACTCCATTCATACAGGGGTATCAGTACCCCAGTTCTTATGATCATGGGCGTCTCAGGATAGGGGATGAGTTTAAAGTGGCACTGAGCTTTCATTAAACTTTTAATATGTACGAGGGACATCTCAAAAGTTTAGATTGGTGGGGGTCTGAGCGCTGAGACCACCACTGATCTCTAGAACAAGGGGAGAGAAGCGTGCGCTTAGCACCCTCTCTTTCCTTGTTGCACGAGGCGGGCAAATAAGCTTTCTATTGGGTCGTCTTGCTTGCTGTCCTGCAGTGAGGAGAGAGAACACGCCAAGTGTGCTCTTCTCTCCCCTTGTTTTAGCGATCGCTGGGGGTCTCAGCATTCAGACCTCCACAGACCTAAACTTTTGATATTTCCCTATAACAGTGGTTGCTAACCTATAGCACAGATGCCCAGAAGCGGCACTCAGAGCCCATTCTGTGGGCACCCGCGCCCTGTAAAAAGTCTATGGTGTACCAATATGCCCTTAGACTTTTCCTGCCATTCATCAGCACAGGCAGCCCACTGAATGCAGGCAGGCCAATATAGCTACATGATAAAGAACATGGAAGATAAAACTATTGGACTGTAGTATTCAGGTTAAATTGTTGGCACTTTGTGATAAACAAGTCGGTTTTGGGATGCAGTTTGGGCACTCTGTATATAAAAGGGTTCGCCATCACTGCCGTATAACATATCAAAAGTTTAATTAAAGTACAGTGACCCTTTAAATCTTTGGACGACCGTGTACATCGTCCATTAATCTACTGTAGGCACAATATACTTACTGAAAAATACTGCTCAGCTTCAAGTTGATCCTGAAGTTCCCTCATTTGACCTTCATTGCCTCTGTACTGCCTGATGGGGGAAAAGAAGTTAAGACGAACAGCAACTTTATTATCCGTATTTAAATCCACATTTTATTCTGAAGCCTTCGTGACTGAGTGCTTTCGGCACATTTCCTCATTTCTCAGCTCATAAGTAAAAAATAACCTTATTAAGTCACTAGGACCTTGCAACATCTGCAATGAATAAAGTAGTGGTGAATTACAACAAAGATACTCGCTTTTAAACCGCGCTAAAGATCACCATATCTATATAGCGGTATGCTACATCTTAGTTCGCTTAGCCGAGTTCACAACTCCTTTCTGACATCCATTTCTTCCTTTCTATCGTAGGAGCACAAAACAGAATTCAGGCTGTGATAGAATCGTTACCACAGGCGCCAATGACACCTCCACTATGGTGACCGTCACTTTGCTGGAAAGGATAGCAATGCATGCAGCAGCAGTTTTTTTTTTCTGTCAAAACTGATAGAATCTGCAGAGGAGGCTCCCACACAGATAAGAGCAGGGCCTAGATCAGCCCGCACAGGAACAGTCCCTACCTATGTCCTTTAAAAGGAAAGCTCTGACAGTTCCCCATTGATCACAAGGATCTAGAAGATGCTCATACTTCATGTACAGCAAGAGGAGGCAGTTTTTGGGTATACAACAGGTAAATGAGACCCTATGGGTGTGTTTGGCATATGTGCTGAACATAGCGATGTGAACAGATCCCTAGCATAAAGGATGTATTACACAGTCTGAACTTCAGGCAGGATGAGTGCTTTTTTTTGCATCAGCCTATTTCACACAGGCGAATGCAAAGTATATGGGGAAGCAATGATTGCTGCTACAATGGTTCCTGCCTCGTTCTGTTGTATTGATTATCAGTAGCACTTCCCTGATTACACAAGGCAATGTGCTGGCGACTTTCATTCTAACTGAAGCAGCATGATTAATAGCGGCTTAAAGGGGTCGTCCAACCTCACCATGTGGCTTTTATTTTGTGAAAAATGCAAATATAAGTAACTTACTAACTGAATTGAATTTTCCTTCTCTTTAGAACCTGCTCGTCTCTAGGGGTTACGACCACCGGTGCATTGCAGCAGCGGTGGCCAAGCTTGCGCACTAAACAGAAAAACGTCGGCCTTTGTGTTGGCTGGGATCATGGGAGCGATGTCACAGTATTGACACACTAAATGTATTGAGCATAGTTATTGCAGTAAGGGACAGATCTAGCTGGTTGCCACAATCAGGAACAGGTCCAGAGCGACAAGGCTGCTGATGAAAATCATTTACTAGCAGCCTCGGGAGTGCTGACGAGTGCTGCCTCATATGCATCAGGTATTGCTTGTTATAACCAGCCCCCTCTCTTGTTATGGTCATATTATTTATCTATATTTGTTTTTGCTATTTTGACCCCCTGAGGAACCCTTTGGTAGGGGGAAACACGTAGGGGTGTTCAGGTGTATTTAGGGACACGCAGGGTTTCAGGGGTAGGTACGTGGACGAAGATTTACCACCATCAGGTGAGTTCTTTGGGCTGAGGGATACGGTAGGGATATCACACCTGTCTCCCTATAGCCATTCCCTCTATCATTTGTATCTAATTTCCCTCCCTGGTGTCACTCACATATGTAGGATTTTGTGTATTTTGTTGGAGGGATTTTTTCTATATATAGAATTGATTGGATTTGCGTTACTTTTAATGTATATCAATAAAATGTATTGTTTTTAGAGTCTACCACTCATAGGACCTCATTTAATACTTCACATGTGGAGACCTACTACCATGGTTCAGTTATTTATTGCTATGTTGATGTAGCGTAATTACACCAGCCAAACGCTGCCTGTGATGTCAATCAAGTACAGAGTGACCGCCCCCGAGTAAACCAAAACTGCACAGCTAGCGCTGAACAAGGAAGGTGAGGCAACCACTTTAAAGGGAATCTGTCACCAGCGACCTACCCATCTAATTATTGGCATAGACACATTGCTGTGGTTCCCCGATTAAAACACTGTTTTTCTTTGGTTGATCACAGACTCCATCCCAGAGTTATATGATACTTTATCTTAATATTCAAATTAGGCCATTGGTGCAATAAGGGTGTCCCCATTGTTGTTGCACCCAAGCTCCACTCATTTCTGTGGCCAGCCCGCCACTTGCTGCTTAGCCTCTGCCTGGCCCTGTCAATCACAGCAGTGAAGGAGGGGCTGTCCACATAAAGGAGAGGCGCTCGTGTGCAACAAGAGCGATGGTGATGCCTTCATCTGACATAACAGCTGTCTCAAATCAAATGCTCCGAATATCTGAAGCTCCACTTTGGTGCCGCACATGTTAAAAGCATTACTGAAGTGAAACTTGATGTGTGCTGGCCAATCAAACGGATAAGATTAAGCAGAATGAGCGCTGAAAAACAGGAATTAAGAACATGGGCAGACCTTTAAGATTTTGCCAAGAACATCCATGTCTAGAGAGGTACGGACTAAGCATACATACTGCAGAGCATGCCAAGAATGAAAGTTATTAAGTGAACTGTACGGCTCTTTGCTAGACTTTGTGTCCCCAGCTATCAAAACACAGCACTGAGAAAACAGGCTAATTGGCGGCGGGGAAAAAAAAATGCCAAAACCGCAGCATAGGTGGACAAGCCTTTCCTGCTGCCATTAAACCAGGAATGTCTATGTTAGACTTGATAATGATTGCTCCATACTTCTGAGCACAATTCAAAGCCTTTAACCCAGCTCTACTGACTTAGCATGGCGTCTAGCACTGAACTGCAAGATAACCTACTATCTGTGACCGAGGTTATCATCAGTAATATTTATGGTGGTCTCACACACAAAGCTTTTTGTGGCAGTTTTTGTGCCAAAATCAGAAGTGGCTCCAGCAGGAAGGAGAACGACAGGTCCTTCCATTATATTTCACATGCCCTTCCAACCCACTTCAGGCTTTGGCTCAAAAAACGGCATCAAAGCTGCCAGGAAAAGCTGTGTGTGACACCACCTTAATAGAGACATTGCGTGAAGCGTGTCACAGGTGGATTGTGCTGCTGACTTTACCCTATGCATCGTAAACCCAGCAGATGGGAGAATGTCCCGAAAGGAAAACCTGCAGCACATCCGCCACATGTGAGGAGCTTACCTTATTTCTAGGCTGTTTTACGCTCGAATATCCACGGAATTCTCATCTAATAAAAGTTAGGGTGCCTTCACACGTGGCAAATTTTGTGCCAGAAAATCAGTTCCATTCACCTTAATGGGGCTTGCAGAAATCCATGTGCTTGCTGCCCCATTCAAATGAATGGAACCGATTTTCAGTTGCAGGATTTTCAGCCACAAAATCTTCCACGTGTGAAAGTGTCCTAATGATGTATTGCTGAGCCAGGCCATCACCTTGTGATTGGTAGGGATCAGACCTCTGGGATCCCACCGATCATATGTTAAGTCCGCAAAAGAGGTTTGTCCTGCTCTCTCCAGCCCCTACGTAGGGCTGTCCGAATTTTGGCATGGCCAAAAGTGGTGCCAGACTCGCTTTAATGGAAGGCTGAGGAATCCCACTATGAAACATTAATATACACAAAGAAAACCCACATACTTTGTTAACTGGACCAGCTCAAACTCCAACAACCTCTTTGCTTCCAACAACGTATTTATTTCCTGCTTCAACTGTTTCTCAGATCCCTTCAGATTATCGGCTTCAAACGCGTGCACCTTCAGCTCATTCTGTGCAGTGATCCTTTTCTTCGTCTCCTGCTCCAGCTGCAGGGTTAGCTGTTTCACCTGCAGGACACAAGCATGGGGTTCAGGTTTGGGAATAAATCGGTCTCCTTTTGCATTGCAGCATTAACAATTCACAAATCACAAGCTGAACAGGAATCAATAAAACTATCACTTTTATAAAATGTTCCTTTATGTGGAAATTTCCTTGTTTCTTTTGAGCCCAGGAAATATGCAATAAATCCTGACTGTGGCTAGAATATAAGGACTAGAGCTTAGAGCTTGACCTCCAAAATTGGTAGGCATACTGCTATGTAGGTTCGGAGCCCCCGATACATAACCAAACCTTTCTTGTGAAAATTCTGTTCTCTAATCAGGAGAAATACGTCTTCATTTTTACGCTCTGTGGCCACAGCCACGCCATTGGGTACATCATCATTTCGTCATAATGCCATGTTTCACCCTCTTGTTAGACTGACAGTCCCTGAGATTTCAGAGCTGGCAGTGATAAGTGCACTGAACAGAGTAGCCCCGCCCACAGTGCACCAAAAACCTACTGGTATACAAATAAATTATCAAGTCAGTCATAGCCGGAGACTACCTTTCTCCACTGGAGCCCAGTGACTATAATAGGACCCAGCGGGGATCCGGACTGTTCCCATCATTAGTGCCAGGATTCAGGTGGGAAAAAACACTGCTTGCAGTGGTACTAGTCTAGGTGAATCCAAGTACTAATGCCGGAAACAGGCCGGATCCCATTATAGTCAATGGGGCCTGGCAGCGCTCTGGCAGTTTAAGGCTATGCCGGATGCGATGATCTCTGGCAGGTTGTTCCTCTGCCGAAAAGCCTGCCGGACGATGTAAGTGCTAGTGTGAAACTAGCCTAACAAAGCAGCAGTTATTTTGTCTATGGTTAGCACAGATTAGAGGATTGCACCCAATACTTCAGCCATTTCAACAATCGCTGTGGCTCCACCATCATACATCCATACCTCCTCTTCCAGCCTCTCCTTTTGTTGAACCAGATGGTCTAATTTCTGATGTGACTGTTTGAGGTCAAAATCCAGCATCGAACACTGCTTCTCTATCTCCATCCTCCGGCTCTCTGCTTTCTCCTTCGCTGCCCTTTCTGCTTTCACTTTCATTTCCATCTCTAAGGCCAAATACAATATTGTGACATGCAGGTAATGTCCAGGGGGTAGAATGGTCAAACATTCATTACGTGAAGGAAGACAGTGCAGAAAAATGGTTCAATTTGCATCAAAGGGATAACATTTTAATAGGTCTGGTCATTCTCTCGCCCCCCCCCCCCTCCCCCCATGTACTACAATGAGGATGAGACGCAATATTAAAGAAGCTGATATTTCTTATCCATACATGAAAATAGAAGAAAAGGCGAGAGAGCGCTCATCTAGACTCACCACACATGGCCACTGACTTTTCTTCCTCAAATGACTGGTGTTTGTCACTCAGTCTTGCCTTTGTCACCTTATGCTCATTGATCTCCTGGTCCAGCCGCTGTTGCAAGGATTTTAGCTGATAGTTCAGCTCTATTTCTAAATTGTTCTTCTCCTGTTAGGAGTGAGACACAAAATCTTTAATTTACAGAAATACAACCCATAATCTCTACAGTAACATGGTAGCAAAATGATTAGGGATGAGCGAAACGACTTCGGATGAAACATCCAAAGTCATTTCGGATAAAGCTTTGTTAGAATACTGTACGGAGCGAGCGTTTTAGGACTTTTTCACACAAGCGAGTCCCTGGGAATCACGCTCTGTTTGAGAGAGGGATCGTGCATTCTGGACTTAGGAAGCGCGCGGCATTATCCTGATTGGTAATGCTGCGTGCCTCTATGACCTTTCTGTAACGGAATCATACTGACAGCTTTATGTGACTAGAAGAGGAAAAAATGAAAAATCCATTTCCAATCCATATAAACACATTTTAATTGTTTGATCAGGAGTTGGATGTTACTCAACACGTTCTTTGATCACTTACTTTTTCGGACTTGTTCAGGAGATCCAATGCCTCCTTCCTATCCATTTCTGCCCTTTCAAGATTGTGTTTGAGATGCTTCAATTCTTCTTGCAATGATGTCATTCTCGCTGTTTCCAGATAACAAAGAATAAGATGTCAAGCTACATAACCACAGAACGGTATTTATGGCTAACATATAAAGATTTTACAGAATGCCATTTAATGAAACTGAAATCACTGCAAAACACCGTACATGACTATTTATCCACACTGAATATCCCAGCAACATTCTCATCCAGAAAATAGGGACCACAAGTGGAGGACTATTCTCTGTTTGATACCAGTACCACCTGCTACCCGCCAGCCTGGAAGTAAGAGTGCCCTTATGCCTAGATATTACAAACTACAATGACCGACTTTTCTTTCCTTCCTTTTGTCCATTTAGCTCTGCGTTATATTTGTGGAATAAAACACACTTCATACCTAATGATACAGTAGCATCAATTTAAATTTTTCCATAAACTCGCCGACAGATTCCCTTTAAAGATTTACAGTAACCACATAACTGTTCACCTTGTAGATCCCCAATAAGTTCTGATCCTTGGTTCCTGTCCCTCCTCTCCGAATCTAAGGCCGCCTGTAGTTGAAAAAAATCCTTTTCCACTTGTAATTTGGCACTTTCCAATAGCCGACACCTATCCTGTAATTCCCGATTAAGTGTTTCCAACTGTGTAATAGTCTTGCCCATCTCATTTTGACTTTTCCTCAGTCTTGCAGCAGTGTCCGACTCCGCTCTTAAGAAGTCATTGGCTTCTTCCAACTAGAAACAAAAGAGATTTTTACGTATTTTGATGAAGAAGTTACATTAAAAGTAATGTCTGGTGAACTATTAGCAAGAAACTATTTGCAGCCTGAGTCAATAGGGTGCCAAGAATGGAGCACTTAAAAGGGGTATTCCCATATGCAAAATATCACAGGACAGGTGATAAACATATCATACATGGGGATCAGCCGCTGAGACCCCCACCAATCACAAGTACGGGGGTCCCCGAGTCCCCTGTGAATACAGCAGAGGTGCGCATACATGACAACCACTTGATTCATTTCGACAGGACTGCTGAAGGTAGCACTTGCCTATATCTGTCAGTCCCAGAGAAAATGAAAGGAGCAATACCGCCCCACTGCTCCATTAATAAAAGAGACTCGGGGACCCCATGCTAAGGGTCAGTAGTGATCCCCAACATCATACATTTATCGCCTATCTTGTTGCAATGGAGATACATTCTTTGTGGTAAAAGCCCTATAATAAGTCCTATAATAAATTTTGGTTTTTCCGTTGTGGCCAAAAGACATATGGGGTGGAAAAAAAAGAGAATCAGATGTAAGGGAAGATAATTAAAATGAAGGAAAATAACCTAAACAGTGAGTACACGGATTACTTACCTGTTTTTGTAACTGAGATATTTTTTCATTTGTCATCTGAGAATTCTGACTGATTTTCCTTAAATCTTCCAATTGGTCTTTTAATGTGGATACTGAAAGATTGGGTAAAATGAGAAATAAGCAAACATGCATCCCAATTTAACTGTCTGCCTGTACCGCCATCAAACCCTACTGGCCAGAAAATGGCGCATGTCAGGACTTACATCGCTGCCACGGCTCTAATCTAAGCTGTGCCTCATCTCCACTAACATTCAACCTGCAAATACAAATTGGTAGCACTACCCCCCCCAGAGCAACTATGGGGGGTAAATGCTATGAACACCTTCTAGGGGGGCAATTTTTTTTAATGATTGCATTTTACTCATTTTGAGTTAAGAATCATTTTTTTCCCGATTTATCTGTATTAAAAATTTTCAGCAGTGTTTGTCATAAAGGGTTATGTTTTAGTCTAGCTGTGATCAGCTTTCACTTTGAGCGGTCAGATGGCTATGTACAGTCCTCAACTCTGAACGCCCGACAGCTCAAACACTTTAGATAAGAATTGAGCTACAATGTGTGTTTATAAGCCGTCAGGAATCGGAGATAAGGCTTCACATGACGGAACGCAGCTTGCTACTAGAATCTTAACGCTGTACAGAGAAAGGGGCTGAACATTTTGAATAAAGACCTATTGAAAAAATGATTTTTAGCTCAAAATGAATACAATGCAATAATTAATGCCACAAAGGTGTCCATAGCCTTTAAATGGCAACGTAAATCAGTTGTGGCATCCACTGTCAAAACTGTGATGCACATGGGCATATATAGCAGTACACACAGCCATTATGTCAGCAAGAAACGTGTAACACAATGCACAGAAAATGCCTTTAATTGCTCCGACTGCTGATTAGTGACAGGATGATGAGGCATGATACAACCATGGAAGAATACCTCACGCTAAGTGAAAAATCTATTAAGAATTTCAGATTGGGTCATCTCATGTAACTCTTTCTGGTTTCCTAAATATAATCTGGCATACAATCAGTGCTCACTCATATACCATAGGTTAAAATGACTGCTTGAACTTTGACTTTTTTAGTGCATAATAGAGTCCAAATGTGATTACACAATACCCCCCCCCCTCCCTAACATTAACTCCTAATTATCCATTTCAGAGCCCACATTCCTGAGACGGAACACATGCCCACCAACGTTAGGCAGAGAAACAATAAACTGTTAACTTGCCTTCGTTTTCTACATTCCTCCGCTTTTCGCTCTCCTGTTCTGCCTTTCTTTGGAATTCATTCATTCGGTGCTGGAGCATCATCTTTTCCTTTTCTATTTGAGACACGACTGACTCCAAGTTTTTTCTTTGATTGCCCTAAAATGATAAATCATGAATGATTGCACCTTACATAATGCTGTATTTTTAGCTGGTATGAGCATATTTCTACCTATGAGCTGCATGACTGAATACGTCTTCCAGGCAGGGGAACAATGAACACCAGAAAAAGAACAGAACGGCACGCGAAGCTCCGGGAAGAGACATCACAAAGCTTACCTCTTCATCCAGCTCCTTCATTATCTTGTCCAGCTTAATGTTGTACATCCTTTATCATGGGGAAGAATGAATATATTAAATCACAGCAAGAATAGGACACAGCGAAATTTACTAAAGAAAATCAAGACTATGGGGGAGATTTATCAGCAAAGTGGCCTTAAAAAGTGGAGAGCTGTGTGTTTACGACTTTGTAAATGTGACTGTTTGAAAGAAGAAAGTCACAAGTGCCTCTTTTATGCCACTCTCGACAATTTTCTAAAAGTGGGCACAGCAAATGCGGGAAAGGGGTGTGCGCCAACAGCAGATACAGATTTATCTTCATTTTACGCCAGTTTTCTGATGCAAATGAAGCCAGAAGTCTATGGGAGCTCAGAGTTGCCGTATATTTCTGTTTAGGAGCACCGACTGCCAATTTATGAGGAGGCCTGCATGTCATCATCAATGTAGTGCATAAAGCGCAGGCCTTGATCAATCTCCCCTAGATCCTCCTTCAGATAGGCACACTGAAGTATCATTAGCTCTGTAGAATCTAGGAGGTCCATCCAAAATACATACTGTGGGGGAGACCAGTGTTTACTATGCCAATCTTAAGTCCCTCTCTGCTGCTAGAGGAAGCCCCAAACTTATGTAAAGTCACAGGCCTCTACATTAGTTTGGCGCTTCCTCCAGCGGTCCGTGCGACAGACTTACATCTACACCAGCTACCTTGCTGGCATAGATTTAAGCCATTTTCCACGCCAAAAACTGTCAAGGAAAATGATAAATGAGCCGGGTCCGACTGCTTCCCTGCCCCCTTTTCTTGCCACTTTAGAAAAGTTTCATGAGCAGGGAAAAAGACGCAGATTTTGCAGCAAAATGGCGTTTGACAAACTCTTGCGACTTATAGTGGGGTATATATATGTTAATAAATCACCCCTCAGGGCCTCTGAATGAACAATGTACCTGCACAGAATGCCTGGTTGGATTACAAATTGGCTGTACAATAGCTTTTGGCATAATGCTGAGTTGCCTGACCGCTATTCCTCCCCGACTACTCTCATGGCAGCTAATCTCCACTGAGAATTATGGATGGGTTTCAATTCAACAACCACACGCCTCTTTTTCCAGACATCTACCTAATGAATGTTGGGCGCACACTAATAAGCATTTGACTGTCAGTCGGTTGTTCCTAAATTGCCATGCTTGGATGACCTTAGTCTAATGTGTTGGAATGCAACCCTATTCTAATTAACGTCTCTTGGTTTAGCCCCAATTTTGATCATGTGTTCATCCAATTTATCTGACTGATAACAGTTAAAGTAAAACTGAAAGGAAACAAAAAACCAAACAGTTTATATGGTAACACTAAAAGACAACCCTCGGAGTCAAACCCCCAGGTGAGGACTTCTGAAGGCACTGAATGGAATATTTTTAGTCACAGTCATATGAGCAGAACAAGGCTCATGTACAAGGCACTGCTTATAAGTAGATATGACGTGCCCGTACACAGTACAGATAAATGTAAAATGAAAATAAAAACAGTATAGCAAGAATAATATACCTGCACTTCTGCTCCATCTCATCTTTTAGCTGCATCTCATTATGTAACTGCTCTTCAAGTTGATAGATGCTCTTCTGCAAGTTCTCCACCTGAACATGAACAGATGGTTATCAGTAAGGCCAAGTTCACATCACCATTTAAATTCTGGTATTTTGTTCCAGTATAGGAAGAGAATACCAGAACTGATGGATCGGCATATGGCTGACACCAAAGGTGCCTTATGGATTCCATTCACAAAGTGCAGGATCTGCTCCCCTGTATATATATGCACAACTGCATTTTTGGGTTGAGCACATCCTGCTTCAGGCCACCTTTCAGTTGGTTTGTGTATATATAATTGTTTGGAGGTGTATAAACTCCTATGTAAATGTAGCCTGTTTTCCATCCGCAGGCTACATTCTGGTGCACCTGTGAGGCCTGGGCCATATCAGCCAGTCTTGGGTGGGGCTCACAGCCTTCTCCCTCCTCCCATTGCAGGCATGGTTACATGCTGGAGGTAACTGAGGAGTTTACTGTGAGCCGGCCTACACACTCCTGCAATTTAGCCGACTGGCCCCTGGTATTGCCCATATGGCACAGGTAGGTGAGTGTTAGGTCCCGAGCTACTTGAGAAACCTTGGCGTGGTGCTCGGGCTTAAGACATGTCCTCCACTGCAGGACATGTTGACTAATCTCTCAATTTTAAGATCAGTTTGAGGGCTTAGTAATAACGCAGTGTGCACCTGTTTTGTCATTTTTTATTGCTATACGGTTTCCAACACGAGTAACGGCTTTTGGCATGCATGGGTATTTTGCCCTTTTTTGTTGGATCCTGCTGGAACCTATGCTGCACATGTGAACCTAGATTAACCGTATACTCATACCTTAAAGAGGCAACAGGACTAAAGAAAAGAAAAATACAAGTCCTAACTAAAAACAAAAAATGCTTCTAACTGAGCAAATATTCAGAAAATTTAGTCAATGGAAAACCCTACAGCTGAAAAAGAATGCATTCTTCATTATCTATAATCGAGAATAGAAAAATAATACGATTCATAGATAACCTCGCAGAATTAGGTTACGTGACATCATTTTCCAAATAAGAAGGTATTTACCTTCTTTGAATACCTATCGGTACAGGAAGGAGGGGTTATCAGTGGCTGCCAGCTATCTCTCTACGCACAATAAAGGGCCCCTTACACGGGCTGAGAATCATACAGATTACCGCCATCGAACGTTCATAGTAACGATCATTAGTGATGATCGGGTGGTGTAAATGCACCTCCGATTGCATGGTGAAAGAGCAAAACGCTCGTTCATCTGGTATTCCGATCGTTTGTGCGCACACAAAATTGACAATTTACTGGCAGCAGATTGTGCCGTGTAATCACGATCTCCTGCCGGGGAAGAACGATGATGACATTTTGAAATGGACATGTCATTGCTGCTGCAGTCACATGTCCAAGCTGAAGTCATTGATGTGGCTACGTAAAAGAGCTTTCACATACATGTGCTGAAATGTCATCACAGGAGGTCAGCATACAGATTGGCAGGGCCCTAGGATGTGTCAGGAATAGGGTTGCGTGAACCGAGTTTGGATTGCTGTATCCGAACCAGATTTGTTAAAAATAACGTTGTTAAGAATATGGGCGCCGCTTTCCAAAGTTTCTGCAAATATCGCAAGACATACTTCGTCTCGCTTCTATCACGTGTCACTTTGTTTATTGGCATAAATTACTGTATCAAAATACTAAGCTGAACTCGGCTTTGTGCCATTAACGAAGCAGAATTCGGCTTAGTATTTTGATACAGTAATTTATGCCACCTTTATTTTATCATAATTAAAAATCATCATAAAAAATATATATATATGCAGTAAATGGAATAACCAATCAGCTAGATCTCATGACTAGAGATGAGCGAACATTAAAAAAAAGTCCGGCGTTCGGGATCAAATCCAGTGCTGAGCCATGCCCCCTGCACTGATCACATGACAGTGACGTCACCCCAGGTCCTTCGGCTGTTCAACAGTTCAGGTTGGTGGCAGCCGCCCCTTATGGATTCCATATGCCGCTATAGTGGAATCCATAACGGGATGCGCGACTTACCACAACCAGAACACCGGACTTTTTTTTAATGTTCGCTCATCTCTACTCATGACCTCTTGGTGATATAAAGTGCATAGTGCGGACCCAGAGGTGATGAGATCTAGTTGATTGGTTATTTCATTTATTGCATATATATGTTTTCTATGGTAATTTTTAATTATGATTAAAGAAGGATGAGATTATATACAATGTGCGGTCTTCTTTTTGGATTCTCTTGTGGCAATAGACTGTGCACTCTTGTGCTTGTAGAATTTTGGAGTGTGGATTGGTATACCAAGTTATTTATGCTAATAATCGAACCGACGTGTGATAGAAGTGAGATGAAAAAAGTCTCGGGATATTTGCAGAAACTTCGGAAAGACCTCCGGGGAGGACATTTTACAGTAAGACAGAGCCCATCTTATTAACGTAGTTTTTGAAAGAATCTGGTTTGGATACAGCAATCTGAACCCAATTCGCTCAACCCTAGTCAGGAAATCAGTGAAGTATTATTCAGCTTGGTATTTTATAGCATCATCATCTTTTGGTCAAAAATTTTAAACGTCTGGACAACCCCTTTAAGACTAGTGAAGAAAAGGTATAAGAAATGTATGGGAATTTTATTGTAGATCTTATCAAACACATCCAGAACAATCTCTGTTCAGATCACTGGAAATGCACTTTATATGCATGAAGCCAGTGTATTAAGGCCCCTTTACATGGGCTGACAAGCAGGGCAGTCATCGGGAAGGGGTTTTTCTAGGATCGCTCATTCCTGATAACTGCTCTGTGTAAAAATGCTGCCGATCACCTGACGATTAGGCAAAGGCTGGTGCATACAGCTACATTATTCTTGGACAGCAGATTGTGCAGTCTAAACAGTGATCTACTGCCCATAAACAATGATTTTCTATGGGGACAAGCGACTGCAGCAATCCCTCATTTCATACAAAAGAGATGATTGCTGCATGTAAATGCTGCTCTCACCTCCTTTGATGAGCAGGCAATTATCGTGAATGAATGCATGATTTGTACAAGTATAAGGACATACCAGGTTCTTATCTACTTTAGAACTGGATCTATTGTCATCAGCACTTGACGCAGGGTCAGATAAATACCTAAAAAACAAGAAAAGGGCATTGAAAGATAAAAGTTGGAAACGTCACTTTACCGATTTTAAACACATTAGTCTACCAGAAGCACAGTATTAAACTTACCGCCTGTTACTGTAATAGGTGAATCCTACAAAAGGAAGCTGGTTCCCCACAAATGCTTTGGGTATTGGGAATGTTTCTTCCTCTCCTTTATCTTCCTCCAAATCATCAAAATTACTCGTATCAATGTCACTGGTTAAATCTGGCACAACAGGTGCTACAGCTAAGAAGAAAGCAGAATAGAAAGTTAGTTCTTCTACATTACAGTACAGGTTGGCTCTTTCCTGTCTTGAAGGCTGCAGAAAACCACTGCTGTTTTATTAGTGCTAAAATAATATCTTAATCATACAACTATGGAAAATACATGGATGGACATTTTTTTAAGTACCGGATACCACAGTAGGATGAGGATTTAAGCCTCTCCTCCTCTGACTGTAAAGTACGCTGCCCACTGTATTACCTGCAGATCGAACTCTGGAGACAGTTTCTGAATGCTGTATTTCTGGCTGTTTTGTGGCTAGCAGATAGATTCTTAGCTTTAAAATAAGGAATGGCTTACATCTCTAGCTGCTATACAGCCTGAGATACAGCAGTTATTAGCAAAAAGGTATCTCACACCTCTTTAGCTACTGAAGAGAACTTGGGAATCTAAGACATGAACTTTTAAGCAAGATTTTTTTTCTTGATAAAAAAACATGAATCTTATAGACCAAAACAGTGAGGTAAATATGATTTATCACTATACATTAGAAATCTTATAGATTAGATCATTTGGAGAAATGATAGCCATAAACTATCACATTGAAACATATTGCCTTCTTCTTGATATAAATTAATACTATAGGTAAGCTTCAATTGTCCTACAAGAAAAAAAATGTAGGTAGACTAAGAAAATCACTGAAAAATGTGAAGCCAAATTCAGGAAGGTCATGTAAATTAATTCACATTCACTGGAGTCAAGCTACAGCAGTATTTTGTGTCATCCCGGTTGTCAGAGAACAAGGAAAACCCAACGGAAAAGAACTAATGGAAATTTAAACGCAGCCTTTAAAAGGAAAAAAGGTTTATAGGCTAAACCAAATTCAACCTTTCTGTGATATCTGTACTCATAAAGAACTTACTATCTCGGAGAGTCTCCCATGCCCATTGGTCATTTTTGAAGAAAAGATGTCTTTTAATTTCTTCAACCCCATTCCGCCCCAACCGGACTTCTCTGAAGAAAAAAAAATAAAAAATCATGTACATTTTTTTTTAAAGGCATTTCAATAATAATCCAATTAGATTCCTTATTAAATGGGTTGTCCAAAGGGCTAAACTAAAGTGCTCAGAAGGATTTAAAAAATACAAAGAATAAATACTCACCCCCCACAATCCCCTGCAGCTGTTTTCACACTTAGGCTACATTCACACGACGACATTTGTCGCGCGACTTTTAGGGCACAACTTCACTGCGACATTTGTCGCGTGCCAATTTTTATAATGGGAGTCTATGGTGTCGCATTACGACATGCTGCGACTGCGACGCGACAGTCGCAGAAAAACCCATCTTGAATAGATTTTTTGCGACTGTCGCGTCGCAGCATGTCGCAATGCGACACCATAGACTCCCATTATAAAAATTGTCGCACGACAATAGTGCGACTTTTTGTCACGTGACAAATGTCGTTGTGTGAACGTAGCCTTAGAGTCCCTGCTGGTCTCTCCTTCCTGGTCTGGTCTTGACACATAGGAAACAAACACTCAGCAAATCACTAGCTGCAATGGTAAACTGAGCAGGCATCTCCTGACATTTCCTACAAGTTGAGCCTGGACCAGAAAGTGGTCCACTAAACTAGAAGGGGCCAGCGAGTATTGATAATTTATTCTTTTAAACCACTCTGCACATTTTACTAAAATAAAAAAATAAAAAAGTGTTGCACTAGAGAACCCATTCTACTAAATAGCTGAGAAATGATCACTTTAAAGGCCAGCCTGAAAACAGAACCAACAGATATAAAATCTAAAGAGAATGCTGATGGATTGGGCAGTAAACATGAAGTAAGGCCAATAGTAATGACCTCCCTGAGTATAGGTTCTCCATAACTTGGTTGAAACTGTTCATTTTCAACAACTTTTCCCTAATGTGTACGGCCACCTTAAAGAGGTTGTGAAAGAATGCAAAATAATATCAAATATTGCTCAACTTTAACTTAGCACATGTCATTGTGTAATTAGCCAAAATAAAGTCCTAGCTTTAAAGGGATGGAGCAAGATTGGGGGGGCTGCTGGCACTGTAAAGAAAGATTACTCACCTGCTTCCCACTCCTTCTCCTCCAGGCCTGTGATACTCCCCTGGGCTCCCATGATGTCAACATCTGGTTTGGTCATGACTGGCTTCACTTCCGTCATGACAAATGGTCAGATGACACAAGGGGATCCGTTCTCCGTGGCCAGTGAACATCAAACTGGATGTTGACATCAAGGAAGCCCAGGGGAGCATCACAGGCCTAGAGGAGAACGAACAGGGAGCCGGTGCTAGGAAGCAAGTAAGTAATCTTTCCTGTATGGGTCTGGCCATGTGGGTGGGTGGGTGAGGTCGGGATCTTTGCCAACCTCCCCCCGATTCTTGCCCAATCCCTTTAAGTCTAGACCTTTATTATGGCTAATTACACAATGAAACGTTTTAAACTTGAGCAATCATTGATACCCAAGTTTTGACATGTCACCAAGGATGAAACCCTAAGAATTTGAATAATTAATCATTACTGTGGACAATATATCAGGTCGTAACTTTAAAAACAGAAACAATAAGGTCAGGGGGCACACCAAAAATAGAAAGCTCAGAGTGCAAACCACGGTATCAACATGAAGCCATATTGGATAGAAAAAAGAAAACACCGCATACAAAGGCTGAACATCCTATTAATAAAATCCATAATTTATTGAGAAACCCAAAACCCAACAAGTTAAAATCATTGTATACAATTATAACATTGAGTTTGGACCAGCTATATGTCCAACCCACATACCTACAAACACCAAGTTCTACATAGGAACAAATATATGCCGCCAATGGAGTACATAATTCATGAATATGGCATCAAAAAAATAGTTCAAAATACTTATCATATAAGCAGGTAGACGGTCATGGTGTGTAGGTAATAAGCCCCACGCGTATAGCCAGATCAAGCCAGCTTCTTCAGGGGTCTACGCTCTAAATCCCTGAGGAAGCTGGCTTGATCCAGCGATACCCGTGGGCATATTACAGACACACCATGACCGCCTACCTGCTTATATGATAAGTATTTTGCACTATTTTTTGATGCCATATTCATGAATTATGTACTCCTTTGGTGGCATATATTTGTTCCTATGTAGAACTTGGTGTTTGTAGGTATGTGGCTTGGACATATGGCTGGTCCAAACACAATGTTATAATTGTATACAATGATTTTAACTTCTTGGGTTTTGTGTTTTTCAATAAATTATGGATTTTATTAATAAGATGTGCAGCCTTTGTATGCGGTTTTTCTTTTTTCTATCCAATGTAACTTTGAAAACAATGAGTGAATGAGGCAACCAGGTAGGAATCGTTTATTAGAAGGTTTAGTATTTCAATATATTAGGCTTAATTAAATATTTTTATCTCCAAAAATCCTTTAATATCTTTAATATGTCGACTGGAGAAATTATTTTACTTCTGGAGAAATTTCTCCCTCCCATATCGTATTTTTTAGAGCACAGTTTACATGGTAAAGATGACACTAAACTAAGCTGTGGCATTCGGTGGCAGGCAGCTGCTGTCCATGCAAATTAAGATGCATCAAATTGGATCTAGAAGCACATAATGAGGGCATCCTTTTGCCTCTATACAAATCCCTTGTCAGAGCACACACAAAGTATTGTCTATAGTTCGGAGCGCCAATGTGAGAGAGAAGTAGCAGAGCTGACGGGGGTTTATAGACGGGCAACCAAAGTAAATGGAATCATTATACCCAGAAAGACTGACTGTTTCAGCTGAAAGAAAGCCACCTTAAGGCCCCTATATACAGAGAGGTACTGAACAAGTTGTTTTCAGTGGGTTTATGGACACCCAACTCTCCCTCGTCATCATCGGAGAATGACTGGGCATGTCTGACGTCAACGCTCAGTACTTCTAATCTCCCAGGAGATGAGTTACCACAAGAGGTGTCTAGCTGTGACCATCATCTGAAAATGTATTCAGGCTCTGCTGAGCCAAGCATGTATGTGTATGGGGGAGTCCAGTGTCAGCTGACGGCCGCTGAAGGTGTATGGGCACCTTTAGAGGTGAACTATTCACCATTTATCTTTATAATGATCTTTTTCCAGCCAGAACAAGAGAAATCTATTGGATAAGGTTTGTTCGGCCAAAACCTCTCTCCCTCAATCTCCCCATGCACATATATGTCTTGGCCGAGTGCGACTGCGCTGTGAATACTGGAGACCGCCTTGTTCACATCTCCATTTGTGGATCCGAAAGGCTGTTCCGGCACAGAGCAGCCTCCCAGATCCTCTACTTCACCACCGGATCCCCACGGTCAAGTCGTGATCCGGCCAACTTTCAGCAGAAATGGTGGTGATCGGGCAGTCTGCTCTGTGCGGAAACTGCCTGCCGAATTTACAAGCTGAAAAGTCAATGAGGCCGAAGGGCGAAATGGTCCATTGTGTGTGGGGTCCAACCCCACAAATTACAATGGTTGAAAATAATAATAAAATCAGAAAGAGAAATATCCCTATCAATCGCCTGCCGCTCCCGTGCCAACGTTTCCCTGGTCATCCGCCATCGTTTTCTTACCAGACTGTAGTGATGACCGCTGCAGTCATTCGTTGACTGTAGCAGTGATGTGTCAAAACCACAGAAACTACCATTGCGGCGTGGACACGTCATTGGACGCGGGTGAACAGAGATTGATTTATGAAACAGGGAAGCTCGAGCACGGGAGCCGCAGGGAATGAGTAAAAGGATCATTTCCCCTTGTGGTTACTTTATGCAATTTGTAAGCAATCTATAAAAAACTGAATGAGGTTGGACAACTACAACCATATATAAGCTACAAGATGAGTTATTTAAAAAAAACAAAAACTGCACTTCAATTCCATTCATTTCTTTCTGCACTGATTAATTCAATGAAATTCCATCACGGAGCCCTCCGCCATTTTCATACTGAATTACAGACTGCAAACATTTCCTTACAAAGGCACTTATCGGTTCTTTTCCAACACTTGCATAGACTCACAACTTGCTTTATTTAGATTAAAAAATGACAGAAGCAGGCAGTGAATTCAAATTCATTCAATGCTGCTTGCAAATCCAAGTATATATTTGATTTTATCTGCCTCCAGAAGCCGTCCAGGCTGCTGCCTTATAAGGTTTTCCATTAGCGTGCTGGGAGCAGATGACATATAGATCGCGCTTCCTAGGATTGGCAATTTAAAGGTTTCAGAACAAATGAGGCCATGTTTCAGCTTTCGTTTCTTACACTTAAGGCTCCAGTCACACGTCCGTAACTGTTTTGCGGACCAGAATAGGACATGTTCTATTTTTTTGCGGATGCGGAAGAGCAGATCTGGAAATGCGGACAGCACATAGTGTGCTGTCCGCATCCTTTCCAGCCCCACTGAAGATGAATGGGTCCGCACCCTTTTCACAAAATTGAGGAACGGATGCGGACCCATTTTGCGGATGTGTGAAAGGACCCTAAGGCTGTATTGCTGACATGCGTTAATAGTAACACTCGTTAGCGATGATCTGCCTCTGATTATCCGATGAATGAGCAAATGGTCGTTCATCAGGCAATAGCAATCTTTCAGCAGTTTTAAAAAATCATCGCTTGCGTCAATGATTCAGTATGGGGATGAGCGATGGCATTAGCGATGGCTCCTCCCTATACTGTGGAGGAGATCACTGCATGTAATAACAGAGGTTTCCTCCACTAATGAGAAGGCGATGCTTCCTTCCCAACAATCGCCTACAAAATCTGTTCATGTAATGCAGCCCTTAGACTGGAGATTTTTACTCTTGAAGGGATTTCCAGGAATTAAATATTGATTAGCTATCTGAGGAAGGCATCAATTTTGGACTAGTGAAGGTCCGACTCCAGCTGTTTGAAGAGGCTGAAGCTTTCGGTTTAGTGACGCACCCTCGTCACAGTGTACCAAGCACATTACCCTACATTGCATTGCGGCTGTGAACGATATTGCAGCTCAAACTCATTTACTCGAGCAGAACTGAGCCGCACAAAGGCTATGTGACCAAAGGAAGTGACGTCACTAGCTAGGAAGAGTCCGAGGGGGTTCTTCTTCCAACATCTGACCGCAGGGGTTCTGGTTCCTCACTGGTCAGATATTACTGATCTATCCCGAGCTCACTGCAGCATGAAGAGTTCCGCATAGGACAGGCCCCTAGATTACAAGCCGATCTGAGGCAGAAGCAGCACACGCAGAGCAGAGATCTTCTCCAGGGCTAGTGGAATGCAATCTTGCAGGGGGTTGGGAATGATGGCCCAGGTATTCTGCTAAATGGTGACACTGGACAATGAATGAGTAGATAAAGCTACTGGACCATTTGTGAATTTTAGCAGCCACAGCCCTTTCAAAAACTTTAGCCTTCAGCGTTTCCTTCACCAGGACAGATCAAAGATGCAGTATAAAAAACTAGCCAGCTGGTACCACATGCAGGGCACTTTAGTATGCCATCCAGTGCTCCTGCTCAGTCTGTAAGGAAAGTAGGACGTTTGGTTGGCAAAGAGGGTTGGCAAAGTTCAGGAGGCCACTAAGGGGGTACAGGGACGCCTGCTGACTTGTAGAGACATGTATTAAACCCTTAGTTAAAGGGGTCTGTCCCCTCTCCTGAATCCCATCCACAGACAGGCAAAAACATGGAGCGGAATTTCTTAAGCCTGCCGAGATTCCCACCGATCGTGAGAATGGGGGTCCTGTGCGCCAAAATAAATGGAGCAGCAGGTCTACAAGTACAGCGCTCAGTTATCACGTTAATACTTCTTTCGCTAGCAGCATTACTATACGCAAGTGGTGTATAGTATACCATATCGTATCGTAGTGTATGCACTTCTTGAATTATGGCCATGTGACAAAGCATATAGTGCGCCTAACAGCTTACAGATCATAGTTTGTACCATTTAACCCTTCACTAATTCTCCTAAATATCCCTTAAAGCAGCGCTGCTAAGCAATATGTAAGCAATCTGTAAAATCTGGCATTTTATTTCCAAAATCTATCAAACAAGCAGAATGCAAAGATATGGTGTGCACAGGAGGTTATAGACCTGAGATAGAGTGCATTCACGAGAAGGTAAGCCGTATTGTAGCGCGGAACCATTAACTTTAATGGGTTTACAATATACAGCAATATTCTTTGCGGTGCGGACGCACGGACCAAAAAGCCCACTGAAGAGCTTACGTGGCCATCCGATCCGAAATACGGGCATGGGCAGCCTACAGTCGTGTGAAGGGACCCTTAGTCAGCTGATTCAACGGACATAAAATCTCTGGTCTGTTGCTGTCTTAAAGGGTCACTGAGTATTGGTTAAACTTTTGATGTGTCACGGAGACATATTAAAAGTTTTGATCAGTGATAGTCTGAGTGCTGAGACCCTCGCCGTTTTCTAGAACGCGGAGAGAGAAGGGCAAGCATATTGAGCGCTCTCTCCTTGCTGCAGCAGACAGAATGTAGACGGACCCATAGACTTTCCATCAAATCCATCTCCTGCAGCGAGGAGAGCGCAATATGTGCACTCTTATTGCTCCTGGTTCTAGAGATCATGGGAGTCTCAGTGCTCAGACTCCCACCGATAACTTTTGATATGTCTTTGTGACATCAAAAATGTAACCAGAACTCAATGACACTTTCAGCCAGGTAAAGACCAAAGATTTTTGTCAGTGGAATCAGCTGACCGTATCAGGTCTATAGCCTGCTTGTTTGATAGATTTTGGAAATAAAGTGCCACATTTTACATACTTGGATGAGTTCTGCTTTTACAAATCTTAGGTTTATGTTACTGGTCTGATGGACCCTTGAAATCTGCTGCTGCGGAAAGATCCACCAGGCACACATCAGTCGAGCGAGGGAGTAGAGAACTTATGCCTCGAAATCTTATCACAGTGGCAAATAAACATATTCATTAGCATGAAACTGAGGGTAAAGTCCAGGATCTCAACAGTTCAACGTCCGATGGTCGGGCTTTTACTTCTCTATTCAGAACTTTCTAGTTGGCGACAACATTACCTGTCAGTGAGGAATGCACATATCAAGTTTTTCGCCTCTTTTGAAATGTCACTGTCCTCTGGGAATGTAAGTGAGTTTTTGTGATTCATGATCTTGCTATAAGTACCAACCAGTGAGTCTGCATAGAAAGGAGTGTCCCCTGAAAAACAGACAAAACATGCCATGTTATATTATATACATGTAAGAACAAACCCTGACGTACCGCTAGTAAAGCCCTACACGAGGAATCCCAGTAAGTGACTCATCCGAAGTCCGTATGGGGCTTATCCTCAAGCAGATGCTTCTGATTTTACACTTTAAAACTTAAAAAAAAAAAATCTAACCTTTAATGCCCTGTTACAGTGCCACGTAGTGTAATGATTCACTCAGTCAGTGCGTCCACCTTCATACACATGCCATGGTGGACATTACATGTGGGCAACCCACTGCTGATAAGTAGGACAACCAATAATCTTCTGCTTCTCTTCTTGTCAGGTAAGAAGCAGATCATACAGTGGTATCCATGGCTTCTCTGACAAGCAGAGAAGTGCAGTAATTCTCCATCAGTGATAGAGGCTATGGGAACACACACTACTTTTTCCGCATACAGACTGGTTTTCAAAGCTGAAGCCTCAGGAGGTTTGACATGGTACAGTGATGGTGCCCCCTCAAGCCTACCGACTAGCCATGGCGACAATGGGGTAGGTTTAAACATGATTGCATCCATGTCAGTGGATGCTGGGAGTTTTGAAATGAAAAGTCTACATAAGAGAACCCCTAAAGCAACCCGACAGAAGGTTCTCGCAAAGAGACGCAGAGAAGCGGATGCCAAGTGCAACTAATAGGTCTTGGACAATAGACTGGACTTCCATTTTCCTATGTTTTTTAATTTTTTTTCACTTGGAATCCTGTTTTAGGATGGGTTCACAGCATGTGGATCATGTGTCCGGAAGTGTTTGCATATTGTTTCTTGGTCGCCGAGGTGTATCAGCGTTTCTATAGCAGTGCGAGCGCTTCTGGCCATGCGATTTAGATCACTTCCGGTGTCTGACACGTCTCAGGCACAAAGATCTCACTTCCGGTCACATGTTTTAATATGTGACTGCCTTTCCCACACAGGCGTAGTTGAGCGCCAGGCAGGCTGCATTTGCTGATACACATTATTCCAACAGATGAGACTTATTATACAATATTGGTTGCATATTTAAGGGGACACCTTGTGGATTTGACTATGTACCCCTGACGAAGCTGGAAACCAACGGCGAAACGCGTGGGGCGTTTCATTCAGCTGGGGTCCACTGGCCAGCGAGAGGACAGGTTATGGCATTAACATTATGACCACACGCGGTCTGGTTTAGATCGCTGCAGCCATTGGTATATATGTATGCATTTGCTGTGCGCCTTTATTGCACTTTGTAATGTAGCTGGCTTGGATGATTTGAAGTCCGTACATCTTGGACAAGAGTGGACTCTGCTTTAGTGTCGGCTTATATATTGCCTACACTTTGTTCTATTGTATACAATTTTTTATGTGTCTTTGTATTTTGTGTCCTTTGTACAATAAAATATTTTAGTTTTTATATATGATTTTGCTGGATGTGCATTCTAATAGTGGTCGCTTTGACTCTTTTTTGGTCGTGGTTTAGTGTAATTGTTTCTTTGACCACTGTTTGCACTCCTGTGCTATATTTATTTGGGTGTGCCCCCTTAGGGTACTTTCACACTAGCAGTTTTTTTTTCCGGAATTGAGTTCCGTCCTGAGGGCTCAATAACGGAAAAGAACTGATCAGTTTTATCCCAATGCATTCTGAATGAAGAGAAATCCATCAGGATGTCTTCAGTTCAGTCACTGTCGGGCGTTTCGGACGGAGGAGCATGCTGCTGTATTATCTCCGTCCAAAATGCCATATCAGTTGCCGGAATGCCGGATCCAGCATTAATTTACATTGAAATGTATTAGTGCCGGATCCGGCATTAAAAATACCGCAATGACGGATCCGGCATTCTGATCTGCGCATGTGCAGACCTTTAAAAATGGGAAAATAAATAAATGCCGGATCCGTTTTGCCTGATGACACCGGAAAAACTGATCTGGTATTGCAATGCATTTTTCTAAATGATCAGGCATTTTTCTGACTGATCAGGCATTTTTCAGACCTGATCAGTCTGAAAAATGCCTGATCAGTCAGAAAAAATGACATGCGTTTGCATACAGGCAGGCCAGGCAACGGAATTGCTTGCCGGATCACACTGCTGCAAGTGTTAAAGTACCCTTATTCACATAAGTAGGTCTTGGACAATAGACTGGACTTCCATTTTCCTGTGTTTTTTTCACTTGGAATCCTGTTTTAGGATGGGTTCACACCTGAAAACAGCGGAAAAATCCAATGCAGTTTTTCTGCATTTGCACAGCAAAAACCGAATGTATTACGTGAGGTTTTGCCAGAGATAAGACAGCGGACTTCACTCTCTTTACTGCAAGGGTCCAAACCCACTGTGGGGATCCACAGCATAAACGGAAACGGTGAAGATTTCAAATTCGCACCACAGTCAACGCTGCGGTTTTGATATGCAGCATGTGGATGAGATTTCTTAAAATTTCTATCACTTTGCTGGTATTGTACAACGCTGCCGATTTGCTGCACAAAAAGCTCCGATAGCAAATCTGCAGCTATTCATTCATGTGTGAACCCAGCCTCAATGCAATGGTAAAAGTGCTCCACGTTTCCGCTGACTGAAAACTTACCAATGTATAAAAAGCCAATGCAGTCCTAACTGGAAAATGTGAGGTGATATAGTCTAACTTACCACATGGCATGTGATGTACGTTCTACACACTGTAATCAAATAACCCAAATCCTAATCTGTTGGGCTAGTTTCACACTAGCGGCACAGTCCTCCGGCAGGATGTTCCGTCGGATTAACAGCCTGTCGGATCCATCCTGCCGCTAGTGAACGTGTGCCCCCGGACTACCGCTCTGGCCTGATTGACTATAATGGGGCGGAGTTCCGGCAGAGGCATGGCAGCGAACACAGAGACGTCACCTTTATTCCATTATTGTCAATGGGGCCGGAGCGGTAGTCCAGGGGCACACGTTCACTAGCGGAGGACGGATCCGACAGGCTGTTCAACCACCGGAACAGCCTGCCGGAGGTCGGTGCCACTAGTGTGAAACTAGCCTTATCTGCATAGCTTTTATGGAATATCAACAAGGAACTTACCTACAAGCATTTCATATAGAAAGACCCCTACGGACCACCAATCACATTCTCGTCCGTAGTAACCATCACCACCCTGAGATTTTAATACTTCAGGGGAAATGTAGTCCGGAGTTCCTACAGCAGTGTCGCATCGTACCATTCCATCCTATAGGTCAGAGATCAAACATGTTACCAGACCATAACACAATCCAAAATTATCATACTAAAATTATCAAACTAAAGCGCTGGCGTATTGTTTTGTGCACTTCCTATGTTTAATCTTCCTTTAAAGAGGATCTGGCAAGCTGATTTTAGAAAATACTATTCTGAAAAAATATTCTGCCAAAACAGCTCTTTTTCATTGTGCTGTTCCTCTTCTGCTCCTGGAAGTTTAAAATTAAATTCATAAATCTGACGTTTATACCCCTACAAAATCTGTCACTGTCAGCACTGCTTGGACATTGACACAGTGTGCAGGGACATGCCCACTGACAAGGTAAATGACAACACCCAGTTGTGTTCATTTATACATTTCCGGGAGGATTAACAGAGTAAAAATCACCATGCAGGAAAAAAAAAAATCTAAGATAATTGATCCAACACGTTTTTTCAGTGGGGGAATATAAGCATTTAATAAAACAGACGTGTGTACAGCGTTGTTCAGTATTATGGAAAAGATGGATTACAGTTGCAACTATAATGGTGGCCCATCATTGTCTGTGAACCCTAAAAAGGGTTGTCTCATCTAAGACTAAGTGCCGGTCCCAGAGTTACGGAAGCTACATGATTTGCATAACTCCCATTTACTATGAGTTACAGAAATCATAGAGCGCCCGTCCGCTTGGTGGACACTTAGTCCCGTGGAAATGGCAAGATAGCACAACCCCTTTAAAAGAAAACTTCCACACAATTAACTAACGGACGACAGATCTACATTTATCTTCAGCACCACGTTCATCTGAATGATCTCTTAGATGACCCAGTCCTCTAACTTACAGAGTTCATCTTCATACAAGTACCAAAATCTGCAAGTTTTAAATGACCAGACTTGTCCAGCAACATATTGTCAGGCTTCACATCCCTGCAAGACAAAAATCATGTATTCGTAAACTTTTAATAACTTTCATTTTCAACTTAAATTGAACCTGGCTTGACAATGTAGCCTCGTCCCCTTCCCCAGACCACCGCCATGCGGTTATACATTATGGTGGCCGGTTTACAATCATTATCTTCCATCTTCTGCTTGTGTCTGCAAAATGAAGGAACAACTTCAGATCACAGTAAGGAGTCATGGGGTGGAGCTGCTCCCTCGAAAAATTCTTGCTGACTTGTCCTCATCCCGTTATATGAACCTCCTAAAGCGGCATTCAGCAGGTAAGCAGTGTGCCGTTCAAGGTGAAGCCAGTGCACCCCTCTTCACTGCACATGCGCTGAAAACTATTTAAGAGGCTTACAATGATGTACCCTGTCTGTGGGACATTATCTCTGGGGAGCAGCTTCGCCCCATGACATCTTAATGTACGTGTCCAAGTTCTTTTTCTTCATCCTGTGGTAAAGCCTAGAAGATAATGATTGCAAACCTGCCACCATGATGAATAACAGGTTGGTGGTGGTTTAGGGGAGTTAAATCATGACGACATGTTCCCCTGTCAAGGGGTTGCCCACTTTCGGTTTATTTTTACAAGTGTAACACTATTGGCGCTCATGCTCAGGAACGTGTGCTGGCTATTCCCGTATTGCGGCCTGCAGCTGGTCCGCAATATACGGGCACCAGCTGTGTGCACACCCATTTAATTGAATCCGGAAGATACAGAGCATCCGGTGCGTGGCACATGTACGTGTGCATATGCTCTTAGGGCGATGTCACACAGATTTTTGGGGCAGTATCTTGAAACAAAGCCAGAAGTGGATGCAGAAGAAAGTCCTTCCTCTATAGGTCTTATTGGCTCCCAGCCCACTTTTGGCTTTGGATCAAAAAACGGAGTCAAAAAGCTGTGTGACAACGGCCCTTCCGAATCCATAGCGGGGTCCAGTGAAATGTGACCACAGATGTAGGGGCATTCGAACAGACAATACCATCAGGAGACCCTAAAAAGACACTGCATAAGGTCGGGGTAGGCAACCTCCGGCACCCCAGCTGTAGTGAAACCACAACTCCCAGCATGCATAATGTCTCTGCTCTTCTCAGAACTCACAGACATGAACGGAGCATGCTGGGAATTGTAGTTTCACAACAGTTGGAGTGCTGAAGGTTGCTGATCCCTTGCATAAGGGAAACGCGCATTTCAGTAGCACAGACAGGACGAGCTTTCAGGAACTTACCTGTGAATGAAGCCCATTGAATGAATGGCATCTAAGGCTAAAACCACTTGAGCGGTATAGAAACGCGCCCATTTCTCAGGTACATCATAGTTGCTCATTAAATTGACCAGGTCTCCTCCAGGCATGTACTCCATCACCATATAAAGATACCGATCATCTTGAAAAGCATAGAATAACTGTGTATAGAGCAGAATACAGGTTATCTAGATACCATCTAAACCCAAGAAGAACTGGATACATTCTGATTAACTGATCAATCACTGGAGGTATTCGTGAGAGGCGAAAGAACCCAAATTAAGAGGTGTCTACTGAGGCTTGATTTACATGTGCGATGGATGTGACATAAGCGTTGGAAAGGGTAAAAGTCAGGCTGGAAATCTACACCACAAACTGACACGTGGGGGATTTCAAATCCACACTGCAATCAATTTGTAATTGTTGGGGACATTTTTTGCCTCAAGATTCTTTAAATCTCATCCACTTTGCTGCTACTGTAGTAATCTGCAAATCTTCTGCACCCTGTGCCGTACCCTAAAGGGGTTCTTAATTTACTAGGTAGGGCTTAGAAGCTTAGTACGTCCTGGGGTTCTCCTGCTTCCTAATGGGTGTTGTACTCAAATTTGGTCAGGGAGTGCAAAAAACAGTCCTCAGTGGAGCGTAAATACAATAGGTCTCCACAGACATCAGGCATTAATAATAATAATAATATTTATATCTATCCATCTCTCTCTCTCTCTCCCCATCTCTCTCTCTCCATCTCTCTCTCTCTCTCCCCATCTCTCTCTCTCTCCATCTCTCTCTCTCTCCATCTCTCTCTCTCTCCATCTCTCTCTCTCTCCATCTCTCTCTCTCTCCATCTCTCTCTCTCTCCATATATATATATATATATATATATATATATATATATATATATATATATAACTATATCTCTCTATCTCCATCTCTATCTCTCTACACACACACACTGCAAGGAAAAGGGGGTCAGTCAGCACATCCCAATCTGCGGGTGCTCATTGCCATGGCCAAATACACAGAGAAAAAAACCCAAATACAGTACATAAATGTTGTAATAATGACAAATATTATAAGGTTAATCTTATGCTTATATAATAAATTTGGGATCCTTAGCACCCCCCCCCCCCCCAGGTGGGCTGACTCCACTTATTCTTGCACCCCTGACTAGCCTGTCTGCCCCTTAGGCTGTATTTAATAAGCATATGCATAAAGCTGTAGCCTGCTCTCCCTGGAAGCCGTATGGCATCCGGAGAGGTGTAGAGTGGGCTCAGCATGCATGTTGGTACCTGCATTCCCTGTAGCAGAGTGGACCCAGCATGCATGTGGAACCGACACTCCATGAATTGTATGGTGGCTGTGAGGGCTCATTACAGGTAGCGGATCCGAAAGAAACAGAGCAGAGCAGAAGCTAACAGAGGCACAACGGAGCGCTTCTGTGGGATTTCAGTCTGTGTTTCCACGCAGCAAAAAAATAGAACATGTTCTAGTTTTTTGCAGTGCAGACTGAATCTTGCAGATTGCAGACCCATTAAAGTGAATTAAAAGGCACGGGACACACGTGTTCGTGTGCATGAGCCCTAAAGGGGTTATCCCATGACTAATGTAAAAAATGAAAATCAGACATCATATAGAACATGACAATCTCTGTCTAACGAAGCTAGAACCAGCCCTGTACCTCACATGGATCCAGAGATCTCCCCATTCACTGCTCTGCTAGATTTATATCAAGCTGGCAGCTCAAGGGGTGTGTCCTTGGAACGGATGCCACTGTATGGCATCAGTCTGAGGCATCCGTTTAACGTGCAAGTTGTTTATATACGTTAAACGGATGGGAAAAACGTGATGTCGACCTAGTTCATTTCAGCCCTGTTACTGCTATTATACGTTTCATCCATTGTGTGTCCAACTTACCTGCACAACCCAAGGACTGTTGGCAAATGCCATAATATCTCTCTCTTCCCAGAAGAAGGCAGAGTCTGACCTCTTTATCATCTCCAGCTTGCTTAACAGCTTCATGGCGTACACCTTTCTGGAAGATTTGTGCCTTACCTTGCAAAACGAAAAGGAAAATTACACCAGATGAATAAAACCAATTATAGTTTTTTATTATCTTTTTACAACAATGCGGAAACAGCTTTTGGCAGCTGCACAGAAAGGCGGCTCTAAGACTCGGCCCGCCTTCTGTATGTGACATAGGCACCACACATGGATACAAATGGTGAGGAACACATGCATGCTAATATCAGTGGGGCAGAGGGGTACCCCCTGAGAGAACCAAGGATCAGGCACCTGAAATGGAACACGCCTCGCGTGCTGGTTGGACCGGCTTTCTTCTCCTGTCTGTGACCGCTTGCACAATTAACTTGTAAGCCTGTTCACTATTCTCTAACTATAGTTCTGTCTAGACAGAATTCTCCCAAGAGCAGAAAAAACTTACCAGACTTGTTTCAGGCATCCCATGTCATATGCCAGCGAATACTACAACCTGACTACTACAGTCCAACATAGGATATCTTCCATGTACGTTATCATTTAGCTATAATACCCGGCCTACATTCAGTGCGCAGTCTGTGCTGTTCATAGTGCGTCCTGCGCTGATGATTGGCAGGAAAAGTCTAAGGCATATTGGTACACCATAGACTTTTTCCAGGGTGCGGGTGCCCACAGAGAGGGCTCTGAGTGCCGCCTCTGGCACCCATGCCTTAGGTCCACCACCACAGTCATATGCCATGTTAGGCTTCATGTACATAATGCAGGGTGAAATTCTGGATGGTAAAGCACTCAGATCGTGGAGACCACGGACCCTAGAAGCACACTACACAGGCAGGATGAAGATTTTTTTTTTCTAGACTACTTTGACTAAT
Organism: Bufotes viridis; assembly: GCA_033119425.1. Lineage (NCBI taxonomy): Eukaryota > Metazoa > Chordata > Amphibia > Anura > Bufonidae > Bufotes > Bufotes viridis. The sequence goes on along the minus strand of CM065593.1, from coordinate 110,255,858 downwards.
CTTGTGGAGGGGGCCATAACAGTAGTCTTTCCAGTATGTGTGTCCCACAAGAACCTCGAAATGCGGAGCAATCTGCATGTTATAGAGCAGGAGGAGCTGAGCAGGGGCTGGCGCCCAGGGATATTGTGCTTTGTGGGGGGCGTAGCACCCGTTCCATCGCCTGGGTGGGTAGGGAGGGATTGGGGGGGAGGGGTTGTTTCTTACTTTTTTCTTTTTGGGCATTACTGTACGGTGTTTAATCACGATACTACTGTACATGGACACATGCATCCTAATGCCTTTGCTATTAACGCTGCGTTATGTATAGTTACTTTAAGGATTTATGTCCGATGCTATGTGATGAGAATTGTACGCATCCGTGCTGTAGGGTAACAATGCAATTACCAGTTTTGTAATGTAAAACTCTTTATAAAATTAATAAAAATTATCGGATTAAAAAAAAAAAGGAGGAGCTAAGCAGATTGATATATAGTTTTGTGGGAAAAGATTAATTAAAACTTGTATTTTATACATTGAAGGTTTGGCTACACTGCGATTTTGGGCCTGGCACGCGCCCAAGTATCGCAGTGTAGCAGGGCAGCCATTGAAATTATTGGGGAAATTAATTTGCTGTGATTCTGCCGTCGAAGCTGCCCTGTTATACTGCGATACTTGGGCACGTGACAAGCCGTGTAGCCAAACCCTAAGGCTGGGAACACACCTAGGCGTTTCTGAATCGCGCGTATGACGCGCGTTTTTGGATGCGGGTTTTTGTCACTAAGAAACGCGCGTCATACGCGCGATTCAGTGAATCTCCCCTATGGCAACATTGTCCATAGGCGCGTTAAAACGCCCCAAAGAAGCTCATGTACTTGTTTGGGCATTGGGCATTTTACATCGTGTTCAAACGCGCTGTAAAACGCCCAAATGTGAACCATGCCCATAGGGATGCATGGCTTTTCACATGTTGAGCGTTTTTCAGCGCTTTTGAACGCGCTGTAAAACGCCCAACGCCCAAACAAGTACATGAGCTTCTTTGGGGCGTTTTAACGCGCCTATGGACAATGTTGCCATAGGGGAGATTCACTCCACGCTCAGGTGTGTTCCCAGGGTAAATCTCTCAAATTTCTGACTTTAGCTGTACACAGGGAGGTGTCCTCAATGACAGCATAGGGGGTGTACAGAGATAGTTGTACACATAAGTATAGAAAGAGCAGAGAGATAAACATATAAATTACAAGTCTTACTGAATCTTTCCCCATAAACTATACATCAATCTGCTCAGCTCCTCCTGCTCTCGAACATACTGCCGTGCGTATTTCGTAGTCCTCTTTAAGACCGGAGTAATTATTGGGGATAAGCGTTTGTATGAACACTTGTTTTCGTTAACTGCCCCATGCAAATGGTGCTGCTGATCAACTGACGAATGGAAAACGCTTTTTTTGGGTAATCGCAACTTTTATGCTACACAAAGATAATGTTTGCTGGCGGCGTATCACCCTTTGGGCAAAAAATCATGTTTTGCAGACAAGAATAGGACATTTCTACAGAAGTTAAAAAATAAATTGTGGCATGCACTCAGCCGGGATCTGCGTTTTGCGGATCTGCGATTTGCAAACCACAAAACACTTACGGCCGTGTGCTTAATAAGAGAGATTCAAATATAATAGTAGAAAAACAGGGACTTAATTCTCAAAATATGTTTGTTTAGACCCAATACAGACCAACATTTTGCTTACAGAGGTGCAACGGACTGCGCATGGATCCACGGACATCAAATGGTACTATTAACAGGTCTGTTTCTTCCCCTGTGGACCAAGGGTCATCTACTACTCTGTTTCTCAGACCACCGGGTCTTTGTACTACACGGACATACAGCCCACACGGTGTATTAAAAACTGCCTGTGTTGAGGCTGCTACACAGATGACTTAGGACCGTTTGAATATGGCCTTCCTGTTACAGCTCTGTGCCACCAGCGATGCACGTCACAATATGGGCATGGTCTTGTTTTTTTATGCCATTTTTATATTTGGAATATTTTTTATCCTAATTACCAAATCAAATACTGTTTGTCGTACTCTCACAAAGACTGCTTGTTTTCACATAAAATAAAGACAAATGAGAAAAACTAGAGTTAAGAATTGATGGCGTCTTGAAATGGCACAGAAGGAACAACATTTTTGGAAACGGTTTTCCCTCTGACATTTGCTACATGAGTCTTCGCAAAAGACTTCCAACAGCTAATTTCATAGTGACAGTAGCATTCACATGACCGTATGCATTCTTCGGTCGGCAAAACACAGATTACGTCCTTGTTGCATCCGTTTTTTACAGACCCACTGACTTCAATTGGTCCACGGTCCGCAGGCAAGAATAGGACACGTTCTATCTTTTGCGGAATGGACAGGTGGATGTGAAAAGCACACGGATGTCTACCATCTGCAAAAATATAGAACATGTGCGATACTTGGCAGCAAATGCGGACCATGGACCCATTGACCTTTTTGGTGTGAAGACACATGCAGTGCCCAGGTTTATGTGATCCTCCTTGGTCATCCTTCTGGTCTTCTGACATGAAAAACGGCTCATGCCATTTTGTGAAATCTGCCCGAATTGAATGACCAAAAATTCAGGTTTAACCTGAGCTTTGGGAAAATTTGGGTCTTTAGAATCAATTCGCTCATCTGTAGATGTGACATCACAGGCGGAAGAAGAGGCTACAGCGCTCACTGAAGTGCTGTAGGCCTTCAAATGACTGATCGCAGGGGGGTACCGGGAGCTGGACCCCCTCTAATCTTGAGGATAGGGCATAAATATTTAAAGAAATCAGTTTATCATATGAAGGGTTTTCCAAGACTTTAATACTGGCGACCTATCCTCTGGATAGGTCATCAGTATCTGATCGGTGGGGGTCAGACACCCGGGACCCTTGCTGATCAGCTGTTCGAGAAGGCACTGGTTTTCCTGTGAGCGCCGCAGCCTTCTCTGTGCTTTCCAAGCACAGTACCGTACATAGCATAGTTGTTGAGCCAGGCATCGCAGCTCAGTCTCATTCACTTCTATGGAGCTGAGCTGCACCTAGACCATCTCACCGTGGAACGGGTTGCCATATAGCCTAGGGAAAGCCGTGAGACTGCGGCACTACTGCGAGAGCCTCCGCCTTCTCAAACAGCTGACTGGCGGGGGTCTCGGGTGTCAGACCCCACTAACCAGATACTGATGACCTATCTGAGGATAGGTGATCAGTATTAAGGTCTCAGAAAACCCCTTTAAAGAGTCACCAAACCAGTTCTGGTAAGACCAGCAGGACCATTTCCGTTATACTGCCAGCAGAAGCAACCTACCAGTTGGACTTCGCCAAAAGCTCCTCTGCCAATGACCTTAACCACTTCATAATCTTCAGCTTTCATTCGCAAATCCCGAATTTTACTTATTGTGTCTTTATCTAAAATCGAAAAAGGGGGAAAAAAAAAAAAAGGTTCAGTCAGTCCACAGGCTATTTTTAAGCAAGTTACCAGAAAGCTGACAACAACAAGGCTGGAAGAGAGAAGTCGAATTGGCAGCATATTCCTCTTTTTATGACTGAATTCTGGGCTTTTATTTAAAACACGCAATGGGAAGAACTAATTATTTGTATAAACCTGTCACTCGATAAACTAGAATCCATTTGCAGATTCCCAGTGGGCAGATATTTCAGCTCCAAATTTGGTCATGGCTGAAAAAGGCTATTTTAATCCAGGAGGGTCAACGCTGGCATGAGATTGTATGGAAGGAGCTCGGGACGCCAGAGCTCTCCAAACAGAGCGCTATTAAACCCAGGGACGTCACCATTCACCATCAGGCCACTTATCTCACTTGGAAGGACTTGCAAACAAACAAGGATCCCTTTAACAATTTACAAAAGGGGCACCTCAAGCTGAACTGTCCCTGCAATTACGAAGAAGGGACTTAAAGGGGTTATCCCATGACTAATGCAAATGATGAAAATGAGACACCATATAGTACATGACAATCTCTAACAAAGCTAGAACCAGCGCTGTACCTCCAGAGATCTCCCCATTCATTGGTCGGCTAGATTTATATCAAGCTGACAGCTCAGGGGGCGTGTCCCTGCTCTCCCCATCACAACTCAGCAGGCAGTTGAAGGAAGAAACTGAGCATGTCCTGCCTTCTCAGCGAGCTGGAGAAGGATATAGGGAAAAAAAAAACAGCGGGTTTACTAAAGGCTCACGCCCATGATCATAAGGGCCCTGTGTCCATAAACGGCCGATCCACAATATACAGGCACTGGCCGTGTGGTGCGGATGCGGACCCACTGACTTGAATAGGTCCGTGATCCACAACATACGACCGAAGACAGGACTTCACCTATCTTTTTGCGGAGCGGAGGCACTACAAAGCGCTTCCATGGGCTTTCGGGTCTGTGCCTCCGCACCGCAAAAAAGAAAGACCACCGTCTACCTTTGGCCGTAACTTGTGGATCGAGGACCCATTCAAGTCAATGGGCCCACATCCAGAAATGGAGTGCACTCGGCTGGTGCCCGTGCATTGAGGACCGCTATTTGTAGGGGCACGGGACCCTTAGGCTCGTGAGCCCTTACTCAGTGGCTATGCTAAATGTTTCATTACAAGCAATTACAGGGGCCGGATTGAAAACTGTAGAATACTTTTATAGGACAACCCCTTTAAGTCCAAATGGGAATGATACTGACAGAATGTCAGGGGCGTTCTAAGCATATTATACAACCTCTCCTACACATGCAAAAATACACTCTAGCCCTAAAGGGGTAGTGCAGGATTTTTCCTCATGACAGGCCATGAATTTTTAGGGGGAAAGGTAAAAAGAAAACCTGCAATTTTAACATTATTTTGTGGAATCTATTCACGGCGTTCGCTGTGTGGCATAAGTAACAGGATTACTTTATTTTGTGGCTCAGTACAAATATGATAATGCCAAATTTATATATTTTTTTTCTTTCCTCCTGCCGGCTGTCAGCTCCAAAGAGCCCCTCCGCCTACAGAGGGGAAGGCTGCTTTATCCCCTCATATCTGGGGCTTGGTAGCAGCTAGAGATATTCTGCTTCGGAAAAATGAAAGCTGCACTCTGATTGGTTGCTATGGGCAAAAAAGTTTTTGCTTTAGACCATTTTATAAATCTGCCCTTATTTGTACTTCCGCAACCACTGACCTTTAATTAAATCTGTGGGTGTGAAATGAAAAATCGAGTAACTGCAAATAATATCTAAAAGTCCCTGACCGTATCATGAATACAGTTCCTATGCAGACCTGTGTGTCTCCGTGGAAACACGTGCAAAATAATGGTGCAAAGTCCATTTGTAACAACAGTACAATAAACAGGCCACAATAAAAACCATTAAAAACACACAAAGGAAAAACACTCTCGAGAGGGAACAAAGATTACCCCCTACCATGACACTACCCTGGATGAGGCCAACATGCCCCACACTGCATACGAGACAAACCATTTTATACTAAACGCGTAGCAAAGTGTGACGTACGGTAGAACGAATGAGAACATAAAATGAAAGAACACACAGCCCACCCCTATATAAAGTGCACCCAATAATGTGAGCCCCACATAGGAGAAGAACCCACCGCCAAGTGTGGAGGGGACATACAACCTGAGCGCTAGTCACACCTGCATGCCACATACACACCCTCAGATTTGGGGCCCATTCAGACGGCCGTGGTGCTTTGTGGATCCGCAAAACACAGATACCGGCCATGTGCGTTCCGCAATTTGTGGACCGCACATGGCGGTAACCAGAATAGAAAATGCCTATTCTTCTCTACGGACAAGAATAGGACACGTTCTATCTTTTCTGAGGAGCCGCGGAACGGAACCACGGATGCGGACAGCACATGGTGTGCTGTCCACAACTTTTGCGGCCCCATTGAAATGAATGGATCCGCAGACCATCCGCAAAATGGCGGAACGGGCGCGGATCCGTTCATACAGTCGTGTGAATGGGCCCTTATAGACGGATAGATAAAATGAAATACTGAGGCCACGGAGCAGACGGCTGTTCACAAGGCATGAAGGATCACATTTATATTGAGTAAAGTAGAAATCCCCCAATTTGCTAAAAATGAAGCTAGTTAAAGGGGTTGTACCATCTGGGCATTCATGACATTGACAGAAGCTGCCATAAATGTCCTGTATGTACGGGTTCCATCTCTGATACGGGTCCCCATCATGAATGGAGAGCACACTGTGCATGTGCGACTTTCTCCATTCACTGCTATGGGACTTCCACAACGAGCAGAGTGCTGGCTCATAGCAGTGAATGGAGAGAGCTCGCACACGCGTGGTGTAGTTTCCCATTAATGAGATAAGAGCGGGTCCATGAGATGGGACCCGCACCTTTAGAACATTTACAGCATACCCTACTGATATGGCATTAAAGGGTTTTCTGACTGTTTCTAACAGATGACCACCACCAATCAGTCGTTTGAGGAGGTCACAGCGCTCCAGTGAGCACCGCAGTCTCCTTCAAGCTTACCGAGCACAGCGTCATACATTGGAAAGCCACCATGCTTGGTATTGCAGCGCAGCCCTATACACTTGAACTGGACTGAGGTGTACGCCTAGGTCACGTGACTGATAAAAGTGACATCACTGGCCTAGCTCTGCTGCTCACCAGAGGGCTGCAGCCTCATCGCCCCACAGATCAGATACTGATGACCCAACCTTAGGATAGGTCATTAGTTAGGCTAGGCCTACACAACGACAATAAGTCGCGCGACACATTGGGCACAACTCCAATTTGTCGAGCAACAATTTTTTTAATGGTAGTCTATGGTGTCGCATTGTGTTATGACGCGACAGTCGCAGAAAAATCCATTTCAAATGGATTTTTTGAGACTGTTGTATCGCAGTCGCAGCATGTTGCATTGCGACACCATAGACTACCATTATAAGAACTGTCGCGCGACAAATGTCGTTGTGTAGACCTGGCCTTAAAAACAGTAGAAAAACCCTTTCAATTGCTCCGATGGGACAGCCCCTTTAAAGCCTTATTCGCACAGCATTTAATCAGTGATTTCCATCAGTGATTGTCAAAATCAGGAGCAGATCCTATAAAGAGAAGGTATAAGGGAACGACTAGCTCCTGTTCTGTGTTTAGAGCCGCGCCTGGATTTGTCTCACAATCACTGATCAAACACTGATTGTGTGAAAGCGGCCTAAGGCTGTATCTATCTGTGCTGGAGGCTCCAGTAGTGGCCTTTTTTGTTAATTCTGTAAAAAATACTAGAAAAAAAAAAAATAGTAGAGCACAAAGTACTACTAGGTCTGACCGCCCTATAATAGTGAAAGAGCTTTGGCGCAGTCAGTATGTGGAGTGCCATGTCTGGAACTGCAGTTACTCTCGTTGTTCTGCTCCTATGACTGAGCAGAACAGAAAACATTAGCGCCAATGTGAACGCGGCCTTAAGGGTTAACTTTGTTTCCTAGATTTGTCGTTTATCTTTAGTTTACCGAGTTACTCATGAATTACCACACCTTAAGCAACATTGGTAGGCCAGCTTTACCTAGGGAACTACATGTTGACCAAGAGCGGTAATCTTACCAGTGTTCATACTCCTCTCCGTATGCTTGATACATACCCAGAAGCACACATTAATACTCAAGTCTGGATAACGCCATCTCCTCCTACTAATGTACAACTGGAGAGAACAGTGGAAATTCTTACATCGATTTAGGAAGTTGTCAATGTTCTTGTTTTTCCTCATCGCAGGGAAGTCCAAATCATACACCATAGCGTCCAAGCCATCCTGCAAGATAAAAAGAAGATCTGAAAATCAGGGCCATCATAGTCGAATCCTTCAGGGTGCTGACAGCATGGCCGTACTAGGGGAACATCCAACCATCTTTATACTAAAGGAAAGCTACTGCATAGGATTTGTAGATGCATGACATTCTGGACAAGGTTCTGCTATAACAGGTTACTTTTCCTACAAACCAGACCACCTTTCTTATACCGTCCCCCGATGCCATGCCCTGCTGTGTTATCAATCACCTTCCCTTATAGCAGCCATTACTGAGGTTGCTGGTGGTGCCTCCTGGTGGGACTCCAAACTAACCAAGGCTAATAAGCCCCATGCATATTAATCTAGTCGTCCACCAAAAACAGTAGGTCCTTCAGCCTCCCAACTGTTGCCCCCAAATCATCATAAGAATCAGGAGCACTGAATTTCTTTTTCTGATCCTTCTGTTCTCCCAGGACATAGGCCGCAGGTATTGCTGTCTGGTTGTGACCATCATCTCTTCCCACTGAAAACACCTATGTACCAGGATGAACCGCACGAGGAGGTCTATAGGAGAGTCGGGAAAGATGGCTGTCGGCAGCTACTGAAGTTGTGTGGTCACCTTAAGGCTCAGACAGCTCAACTGGGACAATCTTTTCATTTTAGTTATTTACTAACAACTGCTGAGGACTCTTTGGCATTTAAAGGGGATCTCCAGGAATGAGTTAAAATGGCCACCAGTGGTCTGTCCTAGAATTTGAGCTGCTTAGGGGGTAGGACCTCACTAAACACTACGTTCAGGCACTGGCCTAAACTACATAGTGGTGGGTTTTCCTCTCAGGCTGCTCAGCCATGCTGACATATCATTGGCAGGATCACATCATTACTATCAATTGTAGAGCAGTGCAGTCAGGCCTCACCCACACAGGCAGCTCTGCAAGGGCAGCTAACCAGTCCTCCTCCCATTCTAGGCCAGGCTGCTGGCAGTCATTCAAAGTCATCCCCAGAGAACCTCTATAAAACAGTATTTTCACACAATAATTGGAGGAAAATCCCATCATGGTTTGGTAAAAATATTTTTTTTACACAATTTAGCCAAGATTATTTAGTCTACTTGAATGTAACAAAACCATGAACGGCCATGTATTCCAGCGGTGTCCTCGAGACAGTGCACCAAGAAAGGACATGTCTTTGGCACAATAGCAGCTTTAAACCACTGCCCTGAGGAACCGCAACTCGGCCTCCCAATAAAATCAATGACAGACAGAAGCCACATGGCTGCTTTTTAGTGCAGAATATGTGTGGAAACAGCGCCTAAAAGTGCTCATACATACAAGACGTCAGCTGAACACCACGATTTAGGCAGGAATGGATGACCATCTAACATGTAAGGAGGTCTCCAGACTCTCCCCAGATGTTCGTGGAAAGAGTAGTATTTTTAACATGCTTGATCCGTTGCAGTGTCTGGCAGCGCCTTACTCCACTCTCCCCACTGATAACATGTACGCTCGGCTGAAGGTGCATATGTATGGGGGGCAGGAGGAATGCTCTTCCAGCTGTCCCCTACATCAGGTATAAGGCCACCTTTACTGGTATAATAGTAACATAATAAGTTGTGCAGGAAGAATCTCTTCACTCACTACTGTCAATGTGAAGCCTACAAGCCCTACTTCTCACCAAAGGTATATGCACATGCTCCCCCGCTCTACCATTTTATGGGCACCTACCAGCAGGTGTATGGATCCCAAGAACATACAGCCAATAAATATCCAGGAAGGTGATCATCACCCCTGGAATCATGCCCAACAGGTGACAACGAGATGACAAACGTGATAAATTAGAGGACTACAGTAAGCCTCAGACCCTTCCTATGTAGATGGTTTTATTACTTGTATGGCTTCCTAGTCCTCCTCAAAGGACTTGCTCCAGCTTCGCTTGTTTTTATTAAAAACAGGAAAAACTTGTATGGCACTTCCCGAGAGAGCAGCGGCTTCAGAAAAATCGCTCAAGATAAAAACCATCTTCAGAAAAAGGGGTCGAAAAGCCTCGAGGGTACGCTGGCTACTTACTTCATACTTCCAAATTCTCTTTTCCTCCAGGCCATGTCATCGCCACTTTTTACTAACTCTAGCTATAGACATTAGTTTGGACTGAAAACACTACAGGTATAGCAATCGCAGCTTGACAACTGGAAAAATGATAGAAGTAGTTTGATGTTGATGACCGATCAGATCGGGAGCGGTCCAACTTCTGCCACCACCGCTGACCGGCTGTTTGAGGAGGCTATTGAGATCCGGTGAGCACTGCGGCCTCCTTGAAGCTTTCAAAGCATAGCGCCATCCACTGCATAGTGCCTGTACTTGGTATTGCAGCCGAGCCCCATTCACTTGAATGGCACGGATCTGCGCCTAGGCCAATAAACGTGTCTCGTCACTAGGAAGAAGCCTTAGCGCTTATGGGATAGGCCATCTAGCATCCCGTGCCCTGTCAGTCAGTTGTTTGGGTGTAGCGCCATCGCAGTCGATGCCAGACCCACACTACTCAGTCAACCTCATCAATTCACTTCCTGCAAAGTCAAGGGGAGCAGCGCTGTAATAATGAGCTCCCTCCAGTACAATGTGGACCGTGCTGTGTAGCTCTGGTGCCGACTTCGGGAGATGGAGCTAAACCTAAACAGCTGATCGGCATGGGTGCAGGGCATCAGACCCTCACCAATCAGCTAGCGATGGCCTAACCTGAAGATAGGCCATCACTTAGTAAAGGCTGGACAACCCCTTTAAAGATGCAGTTAGACATTTCTCATGAAAGCATTCTAGGAGTTACACTTAGGCTTTTTGCTACGTTTTTTTAACCCCTTCAAGATCAGCCTATTAAGGGACTTTAGGACAATGCATTTCAAGAGCTATAACTACTTTGCCTTCCAGTAGATGTAGCTATAGGGAGCTTATCTTCCTGCAGGATAAGTTGTATTTTTCAATGGTACCATTTGGGGGGTGTAATAATAGCCATCCAATAACTGTCCGTGGTCCAGCCGTACCAATGAAGCAGACATGACTGGCAGATTGGCAGCAGTCACAGGATCTGGCCACCTCTCAGTTGTCCGGGGACCGGCAACGGCTGGGAACAGGAAGGCAGGGCAGGCATGGCACAAGCTAGGAACACTGGGGTTGTCGGCTACTAGGCTAAAAAACTAAAATATATAGATTCACCTATAGGACACCAGAAAGGAATTTAAAAAAAAAAAGCCTTTCATCTCTAGAGAATAATTATTAAAAATGTTCCTAATATCTATGTATTCTACTCAATATATTTGTGAGGATGTACAATATATATGCAGTAGCATGGACTCCACAGCACCTTGCGAGGTATCCTGGGGTATCAGACACTAAAACATTAGCAAAAGTCCTGTAAAAGGACTTTTATTTCTGACTTCAACTGTACAAAGGGGCGGAGATACAAGTGGTAGCATTCGCTCCACTGATAATTGTACACAGGGAGGTGTAATCAGTGATTAATAGCATTCTCTGTGTAAATGTGTATACAGAGATAGCCATCAGTCACGGATAGATGTACATAGGGACGTGTTATCAGTGATTGATAGCATTCTATGTGTAAGTGTGTATACATATATATATGTGATGGGTTTTCTAAAGTTACAAAAAGCAGAGATATAAATGTAAAAAATACAAGAATCTTTTCCCATAAAACTATACATCAGTCTGCTCAGCTCCTCCTGCTCTATAACATGCTGTCTGCAGATCGCACTGCATTTCCGGGGACAAGTTCTCTTTAAAGGGCTTCTGTCACCCCCACTGACGAATTTTCACTAGCTGACATTAGCTACTTGCTAATGTCAGCTGAGTTCAAACATATGTTTAATATCTTTTTTTTCTGTTTTCAATCTTCTAAAAAACTTACTTTTGTGATATGTAAATTAGCTTCGCTACCAGCAAGTTGGGCGGGTACTTGCTGGTGGCCGCCGCATCTTCATGCTCTTGGAACGCCCCCTCTTCTTTTGATAGACAGGGCCAGCGCGCTCTCCTCCTCCCGCTGGCCCTGTCTGCAGCTGCAATCCCGCGCCTGCGCCGTATCGGTCTTTAGTCGCGCAGGCGCTCTGAGTGAAGGACGCTCGCTTAGGCGCTCCGTCCTCAGTGCGCCTGCGCCGATGACGTCAGCGCTACACCCGGAAGAGAAGACGCCGGCATCCCTGGTAAGGAGCAGGTGATGCCCGCGTCTTTTCTTCCGGGTGTAGCGCTGACGTCATCGGCGCAGGCGCACTGAGGACGGAGCGCCTAAGCGAGCGTTCTTCACTCAGAGCGCCTGCGCCGACTAATGACCGATATGGCGCAGGCGCGGATTGCAGCTGCAGACAGGCCAGCGGGAGGAGGAGACGCTGGCCTGTCTATCAAAAGAAGAGGGCGTTCAAGAGCATGAAGATGCGGCGGCTACCAGCAAGTACCCGCCCAACTTGCTGGTAGCGAAGCTAATTTACATATCACAAAAGTAAGTTTTTTAGAAGATTGAAAACAGAAAAAAAGATATTAAACATATGTTTGAACTCAGCTGACATTAGCAAGTAGCTAATGTCAGCTAGTGAAAATTCGTCAGTGGGGGTGACAGAAGCCCTTTAATTATTGTTGGCAGATCAAAATTGACACAGAAAAAAAAGAAAAAAGACCTGGATATGCCTCAGGAGCTCACAACCAAAGCTGCCCATACAAATGGAATAGCTGTCGGTCTACTGACAGGGGAGGGGATCCCATACACATGAGATGATCAAACCAGTCCATTCCAAAACTTATATGGCCAGATTAGCGCTGCTGCTTTCTGCTGAAGCCTACAGAAGTCAAGTTGGTTCCTGCAATAATGTAACTGGGACCTGAGGTCTATGAAGTTTTGTCCGTCCTGATCTTACCGCTGTGCAAGACGGTGGAAATCGGCTGGATCCAAAATGTCACAATTGTGCCTTTTGTAACTTAACTGTCATTTACTGTAAGGGGCAAGTAAGGCTAGAGATAACATGGTAACCAATGGCTGACAAACCCAGTGGGCAGAAGTTCCTAAGGTATTTCAATACTTTTATGACTGATGAGAATATTAGTCATCAGGGCCTGGGTACAGAGGTCCCCACCTTTCTCTTTGGCTCAAATCATCTTTTTTTTCTCATAAAAGTCACGTCATACCCAGCAAATTCTGACTAATTGTCATCGCAATCCAGATTTGTCACGTGGCTTGAAATGCGAGATAAAACTTTAAAAGTAAAACCAAGAAAGTGAATGTTCAGGAAATTAACGGTTTTAGAATTACTTGAACCTAGATGCAAGGGTGGTCCTAAATTTGAGCAATTTTATCGGAAGTTGACACCTTCAAACATAACATTTGCTAGCCAAGGAACCCGAGGGAAATTTCCAGCATTCCTGCCACTTACTATAAATCTGGAAAGCGCTTGCTTTATAATCTGCAGGTGCTACCATCTCCATGACTGGGTATAGAGACGCACTGCCTGGGCCCAAATCTCTATTATAGCCATTAATAGCAGCGACGTCGGCAGACTAAGGCCTCTTTCACACGGGCGTCATGTTTGACGCCCAGATAAGAGGCGGGTGCGTTGCGGGAATATGCGCGATTTTTCCACGCGGGTGCAACCGTTTGGTACCCAGACCCGAAGCCGGACTTCATCACTGAAGTCCGGTTTCGGGTAGAGTATTCTGGAGAATTTATTATTTTCCCTTATAACATGGTCATAAGGGAAAATAATAGCATTCTTAATAAAGAATGCTGTGTAAAATGAAGTGGAAGGGGTTAAAAATAATAAAAGTTAACTTACCTTAGCCACTTGATCGCGTAGTTGCGATCTCTCCTCTCTTTCCCAGCATCAGCTAAGAACTAAAGGACCTGTGATGACGTCACATCACATGGTCCAATCACATGGTCCATCACCATGGTAAGATGGACCATGTGATTGGACCATGTGATGTGACGTCATCACAGGTCCTTTAGTTCTTAGCTGATGCTGGGAAAGAGGAGAGATCGCAACTACGCGATCAAGTGGCTAAGGTAAGTTAACTTTTATTATTTTTAACCCCTTCATCCTCATTTAACAATGCATTCTTTATTAAGAATGCTATTATTTTCCCTTATAACCATGTTATAAGGGAAAATAATGAAGATTGGGTCCCGTCGCTTAGCAACCATGCGGGAGAAATCGCACTGCATCCGCACTTGCTTGCGATTTTCCTGCAGCCCCATTCACTTCTATGGGGCCTGCATTGCGTGAAAATCACCGCTCATGTGCACAGCCCCATAGAAATGAATGGGTCCGGATTCAGTGCGGGTGCAATGCGTCCACCTCACGCATTGCACCCGCGCGGAAAACTCACCCGCGCAAAAGGGGCCTAAGAGGCATTCCCGGAAAGCAGACTTTATAATGGAAAGGTTGGGTTTCCTCAATACTAAATGTAAAGGACAATAACGTGCCGATACCAGTCCGTCAGAACCACCCATGTTCAGGCAGTGAATAAACCCATGAAGATTTTCTATGGCTTAACTGCATTTTCTCTGAAATCCGAGAAAGGTTTTTGAGCTTCCAAAGAAAACAAAATTCCTACAAATGAATGATTGCAGTAAAGTGCTGAATGGAGCAGCACACATACAACATTTCTCAGCATTAGGGGGGGGATCCTGCAAACCCAGCACCAGAATAGAGCGGAAGGCTTTGAGAAAGCCATCAGAATTTGTAATGGTATGGCTATTTCTTAAAAGGGGTTCAACCCCAATGCTTCTATAAAATAAAAAAAACACTACCTTTCCATGGTTCCGCTGTACCATTCAAGCAGACCTGACCACCGAAGCCTGTGATTGGCAACAATCACAGGACCACGCCACTTTTCAGTTCTTCAGGGACCAGCAATGGCTGGGAACAGAAAAGCAGGGCAGGCATGGCACAAGTTAGGACCATTGTCAGCTACTAGGCTGGACAACCCCTTTAACAAAAGGTAGTCATACTAACCACTGTTAAGACACTAAATATACAGATCCACCTCTAGGAAACCAGAAAGGAATAAAAAAAAAATAAAAAAAAATTCATCTCTACAGAATAGTTATTATTAGAACGTGCCTACTATCCATTTATTCTCCTGTATATATTTGTGGGATGTACAATATGTGCAGTAGCATATGATCTGCTGAAGCATGCCTCCACAGCGCCTCTAGGGGCCTCCTGGGGTATCGGACACTGCGGTCACCTCACCCGCCAAGAATGATGGTTTTGGTCGACTCTCTAATATGTGTGGGGCGCTCCTGATCCTTTTGTTCTCTCGGGGACATAAGCCACCTCCAGAAGTGTCCGTCAGCTGCTTTCTCCCCATGGAACACATATACAGGTTCAGCCGAGCCAAACGTGTATGGGAGAGGCGGGAGCGATAGCCGCTGGCCAAACGACTGATCCACTGCCGGCTATTGAATGTGTATGGGGTCTGAAACGGAGGTGGGACCTCCATGGAATTGGAATTGCTTTTCCAGCACATCCCACAGAGCCTTAATCAGATTTTGCAGGCCAAAACCAGGATAAGATCACTGGTGCTGGTAGGGAAAAGGAGGCCAAGAATAAACGTCATGTGCAGGGGGTACTGAAAAACGGCACAAAGCGTTCTCCTACTTATGTCACCCGTACTGACGGCACATGCATCTCATTTTTGTAATGCATTATGACAACCATGCCCTATAATATTGTAAGGAGTCCTACTGTGCACTGCTTTACAGAACATGTCTCCGCGTCTCTCTGTGTTCACTGGTGCTGTGTAATAAGTCACAGGTTCATCAAGATCTGCGGACTAATATACTCCCCTTTTAGGTTTGGGGCCATTCCAGCATGGCCGCTCACTACTGTCTTTCTTAACAGGGCAATTACAATATGGGGTACTAAATGACTATGGCAGGCAGTGACCGACTCACAGTAATTTGGCACCAGGCGGCAAGCCACTGATGGCAAGACTAGCTATTGGTGTGGGACCGCGGTTTAGGGATCGCATGGACAAGACGCGATCCCCTATGCTACTTGCATTGTTAATTCCGGTATTAAGATCCGGCACAGGATCTCCATACCAGAATTAAACGGATCAGTTTTGATTTTACACATTCAGGACGAATCAGTTCGTGTGAAATCAAAACAAAAAAAAAAACGGATCCATCATATTGAAAGTCAGTGGGTGACTGAGGCATTTTTTTCAGTTTTTATGACCGGACAAAAACCGCAGCTAGCAGCAAAACACAATGCTGCTCGGAACGGAGGACATCCTGATGCATCCTGACCGGATCTCTTTCCATTCCGAATACGCATGGGGACTAAACGGGAAAAGTAAATAACGGAAAAGTAAATAACGGAAAAGAACGACGCAAGTGTGAAAGTAGCCTTACAATAAAATGAAGTCTACTTAAACCCCAGACATCATAGCGTGGTGGCCGGGGATTGTCATCTGCACTGCTCTAGACGTCTTCCATCACAGGTTTACTTTTCCGTCTTCGCTTGCTGTTGCAATAGGAAGATGCGCTTAGCTCCACTCCATCCGACAGACAGGATAGCAGGCCATCCTCTTCAGTGATTTGGGGGGGAGGGCAATACTGTTACTGAACCTGTCCTGAGGAGGCTACAAAGCCGCACAGGCGAACAGCGCCAGGAAGCACATCGATTAAACCAACCGTTTAACCACTTTGCATGTATTTGTAAACTGCACATGGTTGAGCTGAGAGCGCCCTGGCAGAGCGCCACCGTCCTCGAGCTGCCAGCAGCCTGCTCCAATACCTCCCAATGCGGCAGCACTGGAATGGGATGAGGCGCTCGGCTCATATATTATATATGGAAAGTTTAAAAGGAGTCAGTCTTCAGGAAACTCAATGGAGGCCATTTATCCAGACCACCCCACGCCAGTTTTTGCCGTAGAAAGGTTGTGACACTCCATTTTGAAACTCTTTAAACATTTCTGCACCTAAATTTTCGCACAATTGACATTTTTCATTTGACTAAAGATTTCAGACTGGGCACATGGACGGTTGGAGGATGCGTCTAATTTATGACGAACCCTGCATCTCATTATAAATTGGGCGCACCCTCCATAAACCACCCAATGGCGCTAGTCTCTGATAAATGACCCAATGTCTTTCACTTAGTGATATGTGGGTTCATTCTGGAGAAAAAGTACTTTTAATCCATATGCAAATGAGCAGTTAAGTGCAATGAGGGTGGGCCCAGACCATTGTGATTTGAACTCTTAGGCCTCTTTCACACGGGCGTCATGTTTGACACCCGGATAAGAGGCGGGTGCGTTGCGGGAATATGCGCGATTTTCCCGCGCGGGTGAAAACATTTGTAATGCGTTTTGCAAGCACGTGTGAAAAATCGCCATGTTTGGTACCCAGACCCGAACTTCATCACTAAAGTCTGGTTTCAGGTAGAGTGTTCTGGAGAATTGATTATTTTCCCTTATAACATGGTTATAAGGGAAAATAATAGCATTCTTAATAAAGAATGCTTAGTAAAATGAAGTGGAAGGGGTTAAAAATAATAAAAGTTAACTTACCTTAGCCACTTGATCGCGTAGTTGCGATCTCTCCTCTCTTTCCCTGCATCAGCTAAGATCTAGAGGACCTGTGATGATGTCACATCACATGGTCCATCTTACCATAGTGATGGACCATGTGATGTGACGTCATCACAGGTCCTTTAGCTGGTAGCTGAAGCTTGAAGAGAGAAGACAGATCGCAACTACGCGATCAAGTGGCTAAGGTAAGTTAAGTTTTATTATTTTTAACCCCTTCCTCTTCATTTTACTAAGCATTCTGTATTGAGAATGCTATTATTTCCCCTTATAACCATGTTATAAGGGAAAATAATAAAGATCTGGTCCCGTTGCTAAGCAACCATGCAGGTTAAAAAAAAAAAAAAAAAATCGCACTGCATCCGCACTTGCTTGCGGATGCTTGCGATTTTCCCGCAGCCCTATTCACTTCTATGGGGCCTGCGTTGCATGAAAAACGCACAATATAGAGCATGCTGCGATTTCCACGCAACGCAGAAGTGATGCGGGAAAATCCCCGCTCATGTGCACAGCCCCATAGAAATGAATGGGTCCGGATTCAGTGCGGGTGCAATGTGTCCTCCTCACGCATTGCACCCGCACTGAAAACTCGCCCATGTGAAAGGGGCCTTATAGTTTAAGGAGGTGAGGCAAATAGGGAAACCTTTTACCCCTACCCACCTAAATCTGTGCCGATCAGCAATACTACAACAACATCCTGCTCATTAAAAAATCCATACAACACCAGCAGAAATAGTCCAATGAAATATTGACTGTGCTGTATACGCTCACAGAAATGTTTGCAGATTAAATGCTTATCATTTAAAATAAGAACTGTGGATACAATCCCCCCCAGTATACCGGGTATATTCAGAAAACAAGAATAATACCAGTCTATCTTTTTGCTACCATTGGGGTGGAAATATCTCAAATGTGTAACTTTTAATCTTTTTGTTTTATTAATCTCATCTAAAAAAAAAAAAATAAAAAAAAAAAGCATGCTTTTTGCCACAAAAGTCACCCTGTTTCATCCTTGACCCGGCCTTATGTTGGCCAGAACTAAGCTCACAAGAACGTGGTACCTATTTTCCATGCATGCATGAACTTCACTACCAGGAGACATTTTGGTGGCCTCCGGTCTGATATAAGATTATGTAGTGCTGCTCAGCTCGTTATCCCAATATAACTTTTAGCTATATTTCCATACACATATTCTAATTCATTGTGGGTTGCCATTTAGAATTGGATTTCATTTAATTTTGATATAATTGGTTCCCGCCTATGGCCTATATTGCGTCAATGAACTTGAATAAATGACCTACAAGCTACACATTCATTACATACAACTCGTTCAGTCTGCGTCTGCACAATCCATCAAAATGTAAAACTTGTGCTTTTGGCCACTACACTTCCAGACGATACAAAATGCTTTTAAGTAAAACTGTCTGTGATATGAATTCAAAAGACTGCATGTTGCAACAATGTGAAAAGTGCCCTGGAAGGATATCTTGCTGAACTGATGATACTGCGGAAGAAGTGGATTCACCCAGATCGGGACACCTTAGAAACCCAGCAGTTGTCCTTAGAGGATTTCAACTTCTTGACAAAATTTGTACCTTGACCAGCCACCATTTTATTTCTAAGCACCAAAGTGCTTATCTGAGTGAGCTGAAACAAACTCTGGAGGAGGGACATGTCCTGATGGACCTTGTTGTCCAGGATGCAGCAGTGCAGTGGTTTCACTGGGAAAATAGCCAGGCAACACTTCATCCTTTCGTCGTTTACTGTTGCAACCCTGGCTTCCGATGCTTCAGCTTTTGCATAACCAGTGAGAGCTTGCGTCATGGCACAATAGCTGCCCATACATTTTTGAAAAAGCTGATTGGGAATCTGAAGGACACACTAGCCATGTTAAAGCATATTCACCATTTTAGTGATGGATCTCCTGCTCAGTACAAAAACTTTAAAAATTTTATTAATCTATGCGGTCATAATAATGACTCATGCATCACCGCTGAGCGGAACCTTTTTGAAACAAGCCATGGAAAATCACCTTCTGATGGAATTGGAGGGACTGCAAAAGGTTTGGCTGCCAGGGCTAGTTTACAACGTCCAGTCAATAACCAAAATTTTGACACCAAAAGATCTGTATGACTTCTGCAGCAAAAACGTTCCGGGTATTACATTTTTCTTTGTCCCAAAGTAAGATGTTGATGCAAACAGACCTATTCAAGAAGAAAGGTTTAGCGAGGGTCATACTGTTGCTGGGACAAGGCAGCGCCATGAGTTCAAACCCGCTGATACAACTAATTCTGGATGATGCAACCTCATTTATTGCAAGTGTTCTGGAACCTGAATGTCAAATCTATCCTCAAAGTATCCTGTCTTCAACCTGGTCAGTACGTAGCTTGCACCTATGATAACTCCTGGTGGATGGGCAATATATGTTTAGTTTCAATTGAGGAGCATGATGGTTTGATCAATTTCTTGTATCCCCATGGTCATGCAAGGTCATTTTACTGGCCTTCCCGCAGAGACACTTGCCGGGTCCCAGAAGAGCATGTCCTTGCTTCCCTCGGTGCACCCACAACATCATCTGGCAGGCAATATGTCTTCGTTTTGGTGAACATTGACAGGAAATTCTAAACGTTGTGCAATTTGAGAAAGATTAGAAGAGAAGTCTTGTAAAATCTGTATTTTTAGCAATTTTAGTATGCATGTTGTGTTTTTACTTTCTAGTTTTTCTTCACTAAAACTTGGACACCCATGGCTGGTATCTTCTCTGGTTGTTGGAAATTGCTCCTTGGCCATGGCAATAATTCTGTTCAACTGGCAGTAGCCAAGTCGTCCAATGCAAGATTGAGGATGAATGTGCCAATTTAAAATGGCAACCCACAATGAATTAGAATATGTGTATGGAAATATAGCTAAAAGTTATATTGGGATAACGAGCTGAGCAGCACTACATAATCTTATGTCAGACCGGAGGCCACCAAAACGTCTCCTGGTAGTCAAGTTCATGCACGCATGGCAAATAGGTACATGCTTGTGAGCTTAGTTCTGGCCAACATAAGGCCGGGTCAAGGATGAAACAGGGTGACTTTTGTGGCAAAAAGCATGCTCTTTTAGATGAAATTAATAAAAAAAGAAAAAGATTAAAAATTACACATTGGAGATATTTTCACCCCAATAGTAGCAAAAATTGGCAAAAATATGAAATGTAATTTCTTTGTCTAATCATATCGTCTTCAAGTTGGTTGGAAAGCTTGTGTATGTGACCTTAAGATATATTTCATGGGCCTTAACTCCTGGCAAGATTACAGCCTGATCGGACATGCATGTCAGGAGCAGGGGGCAAAGTAGGCCCTTAACCATTTGTCCATTTTTTGGCCTATTTTGATGGCATGTAAAAATTGAGTCAAGCCTTCTTAAGGCAAGGAGACTAAGACGGTAGTTTTACTAACCTGCAAAATTTCAGCCTCCTAGATTAACTACTTAAGACAATGTGCCTTGACAAGTTGCCGCTTTGGGTTACGCAGAAAGCAGCGCATTACAGCCGGTCCAGGTCCATCATCAGCTGCCTGAAACTCCGGAACCAACAGAGGCCCA
The DNA here is from genome assembly GCA_033119425.1 of Bufotes viridis. Taxonomy (NCBI): domain Eukaryota; kingdom Metazoa; phylum Chordata; class Amphibia; order Anura; family Bufonidae; genus Bufotes; species Bufotes viridis. Next base: position 110,234,927 of record CM065593.1, on the reverse strand, counting down.
GATGGAAAATTTAGTAAGATTTCATTTAGGACCCTAGGGAACATCTGTGCAAAATTGAATTCAATTTGGAAAGGGTCGGATTTCTAGGTTGGTCCACTTGACATGGAATGCCCCTAATGTGTCCCTCACCCCCCCCCCCCCACAAAAAAAAAAAATATAACAAATCCATACATTTTGGGCGGATTCACTTGTTGGTTTTGGTGGTAGGTTGCCTATCCAAATTTGCAGGTGGAAATTCTGCAGTGAAATATGGTAGCAGCAAAATAGAGGACATTTCAACAGCCCTCATTCACAAGCTGCAGAAGAACATCCCCATGTAAAAGGCCACGTAGTAGGGATTTCAAATCTACAGCATGCCAATCCTGCGGACTTCACCCTTTGCAATGCATAGAGATTTTGCAGCGAGCTCGCCTCCGCAGATCTGTCCAGTCCAGCAGTCACTTCTTTCCTGGAGCTAGTTATCATTCTTCCTATAGACACATCATGATATAGCGGTGTTCTACTGACAGGGATTTGGGGTGATAAAATATTTGATTTCCCCGAGGACAGAACATAACATACATATCTGATCACATACTTTAGATAGCTGTAAGCCAAACACATGCACGCTCAAGGTTGGCGGCTTATCTCCCCGGAGAACAAATCCAACATCGGACCCTTCTTTTCCAAATAGTCACCTTCAGGGGAGGGTCAGGACACGGTGACATATTAGATCTGACGACTACCTGCACGCAATGGCGGTGAGGCTCTAATGAAATACAACTAGTCTCGCCTGACAAGCTGGAAGCTCAAGCGACACTAGGATTACTTTTTTTAAATCACATATTACCAGCCTTTATGTGAATATTCTATGTATTTTTTTAATAAAAAACAGGTGCATCAGTATTAAAATCTCAGAAAACCCCTTTAAGAGGATCGAGCTGTCATACTGCCATTCCAATTCCACTAATCTACTATTTTACTGAAAGATAACATCTTTCACTTACAGCGGCAGCACTAGGTTACCTATGCTGACTGATATTTTATATTTAATTTTCCATGGTATAGCACTGGGCACAAAAAAGTAAAACAGCCAAAGATTCATGGCTTAACTTAAAGTGATCTATAACCACAAACTTGAATAATTCACCAAGATCGGTTATTGTCTCCAGAATAAAACATTTCTGTCCCCACCCAGTTCCGCGCCTCCATTCCTGAGAAATCCCATTTTTAGTAATATGCCACTGAGCTGGAAAGGGTGTCACCAGTGCGCCCTTTGTGCCTTATCCAGGCCAGCCGCTCCTCCCAGGTTTGAACAGGGCCAAGCAGTGGCGGTGTAATTTTGCCTGGACCTGTGTTCTTGAGCATGCACCTGTCTTTGCGAACTGGCGCATGCACAGGACAGATGAATTCAGCCCTTTCAAATATTAGGGCTATACTGTGCATGCGCTGAATTGACAGCAAATGCGTGAAAACACAGGGCCAGATGGGATTAGATTGCCCATTTCTGACCCAATCCAAGCCAACTAGGAGCTATAAAATAAGAGTCTAATGATGAGCCATTTTATCCTCCGGCATCAGCCACATCTTTAGACTAACCAGGAATCAGGGATGTCAAACTCATCGCCCTCCAGCCGTTGCAAAACTACAACTCCCAGCATGCCTGATGCCTGTTGGCTGTCCGAGTATGATGGAAAATGTGGTTTTGGAGGGTCATGAGTTTGACATATGTGGTCTAAATGTTAGACAATATTACGGTTACAAACACACGGCGGGCCGTGTTGCTGTAGATCGGGTACCACGCAGAGGCGGGCCCTAATTGGGGTACAACCACAGGGTGCAGTTGTGATGTGGTCCCGCAGAAGCCGTGTGGCTGCACAGGCCACAGCAGCCCCCTCATTAAACTAATAAGGACTGCATTGTTTAGTCTGTCTGCCGTTTTAATTTTTGTGCAGCACCCGGAATACTGCAAGCCCAATAACAATGCAGACCAACTTAACAGTGCGGTCCTGATTAAGTTTAATTAGGGCCTGCTGTGGTCTGTTCCGCTGAACCGTACGCGTCACAATCGGGGGCCAGTACGGCCAAGTGCATGTGTTTTCAATACCAACTTACCAGATCCTGGTTTCCCAGACATTTGTCTGGGGAGAAGGGACTCCCCAATAGATACTGAGTAAGGGTACTGTCACACTTGGGTTGCTGGATTCCAGCAGGCAGTTCCGTAGCCGTAACTACCTGCCGGCAATCTGCTGCAAACGGATACCATTTGTAGATGGATCTGGATGTGGATCCGTCTCACAAACGCATTGCAATACCGGATCAGACTCGCCAATTGTTATCCGGAAAAACGGATCCGGTACAAATCTTTTTCACATTTTTAACGGTCTGCGCATGTGCAGACCAGAAGACCAGGTTCATCAATGCGGTAATTTTAATGCCGGATCCGGCACTAATACATTTCAATAGAAATGAATGCCGGATCCGGACACCGGCAATGTGCGTTCCGTATTTTGAGGACCACGCATCGCCGATACTGTCATAGAAAATGCCTTTTCTTGTCCGCAATTGCAGACATGAATAGGACATGTTCTATTTTTTTGCGGAATGGAAGTGCGGATCCGCAATTCCGGATCCGTGCAGAACAAAGTGTGTCCCCATAGAAATGAATGGGTCTGCAATTCCGTTCCACAAAATGCGGAACAGAATTGCGGACGTGTGAATGGAGCCTAAGAATAGTTCACTATACAACATAAGAAATCAGAAATGAAAAAAGATGAAGGCAGATTGTGTTGGAGGTCAAGGCCATCACTAAACATTCTCCTCCTCTAGCACTTGTGGGGTGCGGCAGTGCGCCCCTCAGCTGTTACTAGGCCTAGTAATATCAAGGAGCCTCCGGAACACATCATCGCCTAAGAAGTGGAGGTTATTCTTCCATTGTCTGCTGAGGATTTGCTTCCCACATACTCCTACACCTACGGGATCCAGCTACTGTACGCCTCCGTCGAGAAGAAGAGAACAGCTGAAAGGCAGGCAAGGAATTTTAATTTCTTTATAAGATTATCTGCAAGTATTTTTCCTACGAATTTCCCTCGACAAAGGAAACACATTCAGCTATCCAACTTCCCACAGTAATGGACGAGATAAACCCTTCACGTGAAAGTGTGCCGCCAGTTTTGGAAAGACCAATTATTGTAGACCATAAGCAAGAGATGATTCCCTAAGATAGGAAAGAATACCTACAGGGGACGGGCATGGGGACAAAAGACAATGCAGCCCAAACTAAAGCAGACCATACACCAGGGCTTGACAAATTTCCTTGGAATCTAGGAGCCAGCTAAAAAAGTTAGGAGCCAGGCGGAGCCGCGTCATAAAGCCCCCAATAGATGCCCCCATAGTGCTCCCCCCCCCCACTTCTCCATACAGCCCCCCAATAATGCATGCCAGTACATAGGGCCCCCAGTAGATGCCCCCATAGTGTTCCTTCCCCTGGTTCTCCATAGTGCCCGCCATAATGTGCGAGTATATAGGGCCCCCCATAATGCTTCCCCTCTTCAATAGGTTATATGACACGTCAGATGCTGCCAGTGTCTAAGTGATCGCCACTTGCGGCCGCCATGACATGTGGAAACCCTTACAAGGATTACAGGGTCCAGAGGCGAGGGCAGAGGGGTCCAGGAGGGGAGGGCAGAGGGGTCCGGAGGGCACAAACACAGCAGGCACCATGACATTTTACTGAGCACTACAACCCCCACCTGGCGCTCAGCCTCTGCAGTCCCCGCATCACTACAACGCCCAGCTCTTTCCCCCTCTTGTCATTCACTTTTCCCCCTTTTCATTCTCTTCCCCCCCCCCTTGTCATTCTCTTTCCCCCTGTTATGATTCTCTTTCCCCCCTTTTCATTCTCCCCCTTCCTCCCCTGCCTCTAGTGTAGCGTGGCCGAGCTCTGTATGGTCCCACGGGTACAGGAGCTTTAGTTTCCTGTACCCGGGCGGACTGATGGGAAGTGCACACTGTGTGCGCACTTCCTGTCAGTCCGGCCGGGTACAGGAGACAGATGCTCCCTGTACCCGCGGACCATACAGGGCTCGGCCACACTACAATGAGGGACTGACAGGAGGGAGCGCTGAGAGCTTCCCTCCTGTCAGTCCCTCTCTTCATGCTGCGCCCGGGCGGTGCGCCCTCATGGACGCGCCAGCCCGGGCAGTGCTGCAGCCGCCTGAGGCTCTATATAGAGCGCTCGGGCGGCTGCAGCATGAAGGGGGCCGGCGCTCCTAGTCCGCCTATAGGACGCGCCGGCCCTGCGCCCTGGCACCTGAGAGAACGGGCTGACAAATACCCAGGCGCCAGCCCTGCTCATACACACTAAATGGTTGGGGGTCAAAACCACCACTATGCGACCTTACGGCCATCTAATGTCTGGGGCCTCCGTACTATTTCCCAGACGAGAAATGTCAGGGGGTGAGAAGGATCAGACAAGGTGGATTTCAACATCCCGATCCTTCTGATCTTGGGAGATAAGCCGCTGGTAGAAATATCCTGTTGGGCGCATATACACACTTAGCTGGCAACATTTCGGGAGGACTACCTTTTGGCCAACAGCGACCTACGGCAAGTTTTACACTAGCACTTTAACATCTGGAAGACTGCTCTGGCAGGGAACATCCTGCTGGATTTCTCCGCGTTCCGGCACTGCCGGAAGCTAATGCATTGTTGTCCAGGCCCCATTAACTATAATGGAGACCAGCGGTGACCGACTGCAACCTGGCAAATATGTCAAGAATTGTCCATGACTAAAACTACTGCGCGCAGTTGGCGACATGTCCCCCTAACTGCCTAGATGCTCGGGTCAATAGCTATTGACTGGATCATCTAGGGAGTTAAACGGCCGGGTTCAGAGTCACAGTCCGTGCCGGACTCCAGCAGTGAACCGGAGGGCTGTATCAGCGCAGCCTGTAAGGACTTGATGCCGGTACCAGGATTAATGGTGCGGCGGCGAGGACTGAACAGACAACACACGCTGCGCTGTTACAGCCCTCCAGACTGAAAAAAGCCTCATATGCAGAAATAGGGAGGAGACTTTTTTGAGAGCGTAAAACTGCTTGGACGTGATGCTTGTACAGGCGTTACTGCAACCTCGGCTAAGGGCTCATTCAGACAGGTAAGGTTACTTTCACATTAGCGTTTTTTTGCGGATCTGTCATGGATCTGCAAAAACGCTTCCGTTACAATAATACAACCGCATGCATCCGTCATGAACAGATCCGGTGTCTTCTATAGCCATGACAGATCGGTCATGAACACTATTGAAAGTCAATGGGGGATGGATCCGTTTTCTATTGTGCCAGATTGTGTCGCAGGCAGCGTTTTGGTGTCTGCCTCCAGAGCGGAATGGTGACTGAACGGAGGTAAACTGATGCTTTCAGAGCGGATCCTCTTCCATTCAGAATGCATTAGGGCAAAACTGATCCGTCTTGGACCGTTTCTGAGAGCCCTGAACAGATCTCACAAACGGAAAGTCAAAACGCTAGTGTGAAAGTAGAGTTATGTTCTGATCTGGGTGCTGACCAAGGCTGAACACTGACCCATTATAGTTAATGGGCCAACTCACATCGGAATTCCACAACTGACCGGCTGTAAAAATCAAGTGCGCACCATCATAGCTCTGATTTAAGGAGGGCATAATTAAAACGGACAGCACACGGACGCCATCTATGCGCAGTCCATTTAAAAAACGTATCCCTGTTTACTGGCCGGAACATGGACGAATTTTACATTACTCACCAGAAAGGGGCCTCAGCTTATACATTGGTCAACCTGCTCAGTTTCTGAAACAACCAAGACTGAATGTTCCTCGTGCTCTTCCCACCCTAGGGGCTCATGCACACGAGCACTGGATGTTTTGCGATCTGCTAAACACGGATACTGTCCGCGTGCATTCCGCATTTTGTGGAATAGGACAGCTGACCCCTAACAGAACAGTCCTATCCTCGTCCGTAATGTGGACAATAATAGGACATGTTCTATTTTTTTGGGCGGAACAGACATATGGAAACGGAATGCACATGGAGTCATTTCCGTTTTTTTTGCAGCCCCATTGAAGTAAATAGCTGCGCATACGGGCCGCAAAGAAAGCAGATAAGGAAAGAAATGTTTGTGTGCATGAGCCCCAATTAGAAGGTGGCATGCGAGCTGATACATTAGATCAGTGCCTCCCATGACCCCATGGGATCTGCTCACTTTTATCATACATGGTCAAGAAAAACTCTACGCTCATGGAAGAACATGAGTGAGTATGTTTGTATCTCGCTATGTAGCCTTCAGACTACTAAAGGCAGTAAAGCCATATAAAACGACTGGTATGGACGAAACTAGCTGCCCAACAAAACCTAAACAGAGGTTGACCTTCCCTCGGTGAAATCCCACCTTTCACCACTGACTCTCAGAGATTCAGCGAGCTACATACGAGGTACGTTAACACATGGTAACAATTACCAACTATTCATTTTCCTTTGGAATTTCCAAATCTGTACAACAGCGTTAGAGAGACCTGTACTAAACCTGGAGAAACTGATGGAAAATCTTAGTATTATATTGCTGGCATCCAGTGTATAAATTCCCAAACAGGCATCCACAAATGAAAAGCTATTTCAGCGATGTGACTGAACTGGAAGACGACGATTTAAAGGGGGTTATCCTGTGACTAAGGTAAAACATGACAATCAGACATCGTACAGTACATGACATCCTCTTTCTAACGAAGCTAGAACCAGCCCTGTACCTAACATGGATCCAGAGATCTCCCCATTCATTGCCCTGCTAGATTTATATCTGACAGCTCAAGGGGAGTGTCTTATCTACTGCAGCTAAGGAGGCGTGTCCATGCTCTCCCTATCACAGCTCAGGAGGCGTGTCCGTGCTCTCCCTATCACAGCTCAGGAGGCGTGTCCATGCTCTCCCTATCACAGCTCAGGGAGGTGTCCATGCTCTCCCTATCACAGCTCAGGAGACGTGTCCGTGCTCTCCCTATCACAGTTAAGGAGGCGTGTCTGCTCTCCCTATCACAGCTCAGGAGGCGTGTCCGTGCTCTCCCCATCACAGCTCAGGAGGCGTGTCCGTGCTCTCCCCATCACAGCTCAGGAGGCGTGTCCGTGCTCTCCCTATCACAGCTCAGGAGGTGTGTCCATGCTCTCCCTATCACAGCTCAGGAGGTGTGTCCATGCTCTCCCTATCACAGCTCAGGAGGCAGTTAAAGGATGAAACTGACTATGTGCGGCCTTCTCAGTGAGCCGGACAAAGATATCAGGGGAAAAAAAACAGCAGGTGGCGGTATGCACAAATTTTATTGAATAGATCAGTGGCTATGCAAAATTTTTAATTACAATCAATTACAAAAGTATTTAGATCCAGATGCAAAACGGACGAGAATAGGGCATGACTTATTTTTGCGGGGCCACGGAACGGAGCAACGGATGTTTTGCAGCCCCATTGAAGTGAATGGGTCCGCACCCGAGCCGCAAAAAATGTGTCTCGGATGCAGAACCAAGCCACGGTCGTGTGAATGAGTCCTTACGCTGTGGTTTTTCCGCAGGAAATCCACCAGTCATCTACCAAAAAAAAACTGTTCCTGCTGTGATTTTTTTGCCTGTCAAAATGAAGCCCTGCAGTACTATGCCAAGTGTGAATGCGGCCTTATTTCATACCTTCAATAAATGTTTGGGAGCGCCAGGAAACAGGGTTTTGTGTCCTATAAATATTTTACCAAGTGTCAGTGAATTCCACATATTTTATGAATTTAGGACTTTGTAGTTTTAGTAGCATTCCACTTCCAGGATCTCCATAAGCGGCTGATTCATTTATAACAGTGAATACTGGGACGCGTTCCAAAACATTATATGCAATTCCTCAAATTCCATATTGTGAGGTTTTCAGGTCTGAAAGTAAAAATAACCCCCGAGTAGCTTTATCACGTTCCATACTCTAAGGAAGAGAGACGGGAAAAATCCATTTTCAATTAAAGCACCCTACACCAGTGAGCGGCTAAAATAAGTGCCGATCTCAGGGGCTGGGGCTGGACTAGCGGTACTAAGAATATAACTAAAGGTCCCTTTAGACGGGACAATTCAGCAGGCGATGGTCAGGAAAGAATCGCTCCTTCCCGGCAATCGCCTGCTCGTCAGTGGACGAGACGCATTTACATGCTGAGATCTCCTCCACAGTGTGGGGAGGAATGATCACTACCGCCATAGCTCGTCCCCATACGGAATCATTGTTTGCCGGCAGCAGAGGCCGTTTAGACGGCTCGATCTGCTACCAGCAAGCGGCGATTTAGGTGCCTGCACAAATGATCCAATTACTCGCCACTCTTACACCGCCAGAACATTCCTATGAACACTCAGTGATTTTCTGGCGGATTCTCGGGCTGCGTAAAGGGCCATTAAGGCTAGGTTCACACCAGCACTAGTAATTTCTACCGATCAGCTGTGTAAGAGGAGCAGAACACACAAAAAAAAGAAAATCTGGTGTCACTCCCAGCATATAACTCAACGGGACTGCGCTGGCGCCTTTGACTACAATGGTTTCCTTTCGAGACACCGCTTTTTCCCCTCGGACAAAAAAGTCCTGCATGCAGGATTTATTTGTCCATTCTTTTGGACAGAATTGCAACGGATCCGTGAAAGACCGTATTACATGTTTTAGAAAATACTTGTATTTACCATGAAATACTGGAGCATCATAGAACTATAGATTGCTATGCTCCTCAGTTATTCCTAATAGAAATGTATGCATGAGCCAACAGTCTACATTTCACATCTTTGGAACATAGAAAATAGGGGGCAATTTATAAAAATCTGATTTGTCAGTTTTGTGGCTTAAAGTGTCACATGTCAAGGCAACTGCGACATTTCCATGGCAACTGACAACAGCTAAAAGTGAGATGAGGCCTGGATTATGGCTCATTTACTATGTGCAACTTTTGCAAAAGTCCCGAAAAAGTTCCAACCCACGCAAGGCAACCCCCTGGTCTGCTTTCACACAGAAATTTGTAAACCACATTGAACTCATGTCACATATATTATTAAGGTGCCCCAGCTCACAAACGTGGAGCGGGCCCACAAAGCAAAGACAGATTTAAGACTGACATAAAAACAACCCTAAATGATAAATGACCCCCATAAAGCGTAACGCTATCAAAATCAAACAAATGCCACCTTCACGACAGATGGTGAACGGGAATCCGGATAGAACATAGGCAAACAGACATCATTCTGTCAAAAAGGATCCTCTGCCTCCTGCCAGACTAACGTGTGGTCAACCTCATAGGGCTTCATGACTTCAAAGTTACGTAAAACGCCACAAAAACGCCAATTCTTGGATGTGGATGGTGCAGGTACATGTATGATATAAGTAAGAGGGAAGCAGTTGGCCACAGCACCAGCACTACCATACAAACATTTTGCACAACTTTGTGACTTCACTCTTACGTTTTTTTTGTTTTTGTTTGTTTTTTTAAACTAGGCCGAGGGCCTCTTGAGGAGAGGAACCAGCCAATTGGGCGGTCCTATCAGTGATTGACAAGTAGCTCAGTATAAGTGTACACTAACAGCTGTCAATCGCTGATATGCCCACCCACGTGGCTACTGAGCTCAGAAAAAGCAGAGATATAAATGTATAAAATACAACTTTTACTGAATTTTTTCACACAAAACTAGAACAATCTGCTCAGCTCCTCCTGCTCTATAACATTTTGTGGTGACCGGTGCCCTTTAATAAGCCTCAGCTTTTATCGTATCGTTTTATTTACGCCGGTCTTAATAACCCCTGCGCTGGCAGTGGATTGCCGAAGTCCACCGCCGATACCAAAGGTAAGACAACTTCTGTGCCGTCTTACATTTAGACCGTTTTCTATGTCTAAACCAGACGTAGAAAATGATGAGTGAGACTGGCCTGCCCTTTCCCCGACCTGGCGTGAGCGGGGAAGAAGTCGTAGATTCTGCTGCAACATGGCGTGTGACCGATTCTGCGCCACATATACGCCACACAAGTGGCGCATATCTGGTCATAAATGACCCCTTTATCTTTTCATCTATGTTGTGCTAAAGTGTAACATTGTAACTGAAAATCCTATAGGCACTATAGGCAATCTGCAGATGTGAATGGGGGGTTATAAGACCGCAACTGTATTGTACTTGGTTATCTTCAGTACAAACTCTGCACCAAATATACCACATGTGAACCTAGCCTTAAAGTGGGTTGTCTCATTTCTACGATATGCCCTGGGACCAGCACCTAGCTCTAGAACAGGGCACCCCACATGCGCGGCCATCCTCCATTCACTTCCACAGATGTTCCGGATATAGCTTTGCGCTGGCGCCGCTATTTTCAGCATCCCCCCCCCCATAGTCTTTAAGATTTGCACAGGCGAGTGGCTAACACTCCAAACCCGGATATGGTGAGACCATTGGGACTATGTCATAGATGCCTATGGTGCGTTATCCCTATCACTGTTGGTTCATGGTTGGGGTGCCTTCACACACAGTTTTTTGTTTCTGCAAGTAAAAAAATTAGTTCCAGTAACCCGAATGGTTTTTTTTGGGGACAAGTACATGGATCTCAGCAAGGCCCATTCAAATGACTGGACTCCATTTTCTCCTGCGTGTGAAAGCGCCCTTAGTTTCACAGTACAGACTGCTAGCATCCGATTACTGCAGAAAGTTTACTTTCCATGGCTTGGAGAAGCAAGCAAACTTCAAAGAGTCAAATAGCTATAATTGTTTCGATGCAGAGGTCGGATTATACTAAACCGTGCATGCCCTCCAATTGTAGGGTTTTATCCATGAGCAGACTTGTGACAGCTGCCCTGATTCATAAAGGTTTGCGGCGAGAGGTAAGTACTGTCCCCATTATGGCCAGGCAGATCTGAAAGGACATGACATTTCCAGGACTCCTTTACGGGACAGAAATCACCTGAGGCGCGTGAAATCTACGGTTCTATGTGACCATTAGTGTTAAAGGGACACTTTCATTAGAAAAAAGGTATTTAAAAAAAAAAAACGTAATTTGCCGTTTTCATTTTGGCAGTTGTGAAAATTAAAGGGTTATTCCCATCTCAGACACTGACCGCAAATCTGTAACATGCCATCAATGTCCGATAGGACCCCTGCTGAAGTGAAGGAGAGGGCACTGCTCATCCGCGGCCACCGCTCTATTCACTTCTATGGGGGGTTCCAAAAAATAGCAGATTTTCAAAACTCCCATAGCGGTGGCCACGTTTGCTCAGTGCGCTCTCCTTCACTTCAGGATGCTGTCCGCAACTCCATACTCCCTGCACCTTCCCTGAAGTGACCGGAGCGGCCGGCTGCGCATGCGCGTGGCCGCTCCATTAATTCCTATGGGATTTCCGGAAATAGCCGAGAGCGCTCGGCTATCTCCGGAACTCCTATAGAAGTTCGACTGGCGGCTCCGGTCATTTCAAGGGAGTTGTAGGGGGTACGGGGTCCCCACCGATCTGATAGTTATCCCCGTGATGGCTAACCTCCGGCACTCCAGCTGTGCTAAAACTACAACCCCCTGCTTGGCTGTTTTCAGAACGCCATAGAAAGGAACGGAGCATGCTGGGAGTCGTAGTTTCACCACGACTGGAGTGCCGGAGGTTAGCCATCACTGCCCTATTCAGTGAATGAGGGATAACCCCTTTAAGTGCACGTCTATGGTGGACGTTCCGGAAATTGTAAAGGACAAAATACCCGCAGGACCCGATTATAGTAAATGGGATCCAGCAGTGTTACGTCCAGCGATTCTGGTATTCCGTTCCTATGGGAGAACAGATACCAGAAGAGTAGCGCGGCCGTACACGTTCATTAGCGCTGGGAGCGATTGTTTGGCCGAAACGTATCATACGCGTACAGGTTTGGCACAACCCCTTTAGTAAATACAGGGATAACATTGATGACAATGGCAGTCACATCGCACAGAGGATACTTATCACAGGAGTCTATGTCTGGCCCCGATCTACAGAGCTTCGGTGGCAGTGCTCTGTAATGCATACTTACGGATTCTGGCTTTTTTTATTTCATTTACTTTGCAGTGACAAAACCTGGTGTGAACAGAGATCTACAAGGACAGAGTATAGAGGCGCCCGAATCACTCTCTGTACAAACGAGCAGGAAAGGCTTCACTACTTCACGCCTGCAGTGATCTCTGGATTATTCACACAAGCCGTGAACGTCATTTAACGGATCATCCACCAACCACATCCTGTGACGTCATCCTCTGTGAGCAAACCTAAAGGTTTCTTCACATACCAGCCATACCTTATGAACGATATACCAGTAGGAAAACGCATCGCTGCAAGAACGCTTACAGGGCATCAGCAGCCGGTGGGGACAAGGCAAGACCTTGGGGAAGGCGCATGTATTTAAAGGGCAAAATGTCCCTATGACACTGGCTGACCTGTTACATGTGCGCTTGGCAGCTGAAGGCATCTGTGTTGGTCTCATGTACATACGTGCCCACATTGCTGAGAAAAACTATGTTTTATTACATGCAAATGATCCCCTAGGAGCAATGGGGGCGTTGCCGTTACTCCTAGAGGCACCGACAGGGCCCGGTGTGACTAAGTTTACACTGCTTGACCCTGTCAGAGTCCAGAGGACGCGGCAGATGCAGAGAGAGCAGAGCCTCTAGGAGTAACGGCAACGCCCCCATTGCTCCTAAAGGCTCATTTGCATATATTTAATTACAATGTGGGCACATATGTGCATAGGACCGACACAGATGCCTTCAGCTGCCAAGCGCACATGTAACAGGTCAGCCGGTGTCATAGGTACAAATCTGCTGACAGATGCCCTTTAAATATATGCCCCTTCCCCAAGGTCTTGCTTTTGTTCCCGGTCGGGTACATTTCGTTTGAAGAGACTGTGGCCCTCCAGTCAGCGACGCGGCCTCTTACTAGGCATGTGATGTCACCTTCATCGGTCACATGGCCCATGTGCAGCTCAGCCCTGTTCAAGTGAATAGGGCTCAGATGCAATACCGAGCATAGCCACTATGCAATGGACGGCGCTGTGCTTGGTAAGCTGCGAGGAGGCAGCACGCTGGTCTCTTCAAACAGCTGATCGGCAGGGGTGCCAGGAGTCGGATCCCCACTGCTGTGAACGATAACCTAAGCGTGGCCTGTGTGGAAAACACGCTCCATTATGGACAGTGCTGGCTGGAGCGCACGGCATTACAGAGTTATACTGACGGCATTACAATTCAGTAGATGCAAGGTCAGGCAGAGACACACCTCATTATAAATCATTATACAGCGCTGTCTGAAAGAGGCCTTGGGATAGGACATCAATATCAAACACCCAGAAAAACCCCTTTAAATATTTTATTGGGGTCACATTTACGTATATGGTTTTGTTATTTACCGTAGCTATTTTATAGTGCGGAGATACGAGCAAATAACACACCGGCCATTTTGGACTATGACCCTTTTCCACAAGGCTTCGGAGTCGGTAAGCTAGACGTCCAACTATGACCCTTGTATCTACCAGTCCCCCGATTCCATCTCAGACTCTGACCCCACAGACCTGCCAGCGATCCGTTCTTGATAAACAGGAGTAAAAAGGTCTCCTAAAGTTCTGTGAAAGCAACTCTGATACAAGTGGCACATTTACTAAACCCTACAATATTAACATATATTAAAATATAATACATTTCTACCAACTCCCAATCTGCCCAAATCTGGGTCTGACTACAACGCCATGAACCTGTGTTGTCATCAGATACGCTTTTTACAAATGACACAGCAGCAAAACCGTTAAACACCAGTTCACACTAGCACTGAGTTCGCATCAGCGTCTTGTTTTGTATATTTCAGTAATTTCATCAAAATAACATCAAAATGAAGAAAAAAAAACGGATGCATTTACCTGCTGTGTTCGGTTTATGCAGTGCCCCTCAGGTTTCAAAAGGCAGAAAAAGTATGTTTCCCCCCCATGAAAAAGGACGGCACCCTGACGGATCAGACATAGGCTGAGCACAACTGATGCTGAAAATAACCCAAACAAGTGGGGATTAAAACGCATCAGCAAACGGAAATGCGGAAAACCCAACGTGATGTCAACTCAGCCTAAACCGTCCACTAGTAATGGAAGTGCCCAAGAAGGAAAGGATAACGTAAAGACGTCAGTGACGATACACAACAATAGCATAAATGGCTAAAAAGTCAGAACGATATGTCACTGCTATGATTCAGCCAGATGTGACTTCTGAGGCCTGTGACTGGCTGCAGCAGTGACAACACCGAGCCCCTTCCTGGTCCTATGGGATCGGAAGCAGCAGGTTAGTTGCATTGGGCTTGAGGGTTCCTAGGTTAGACAAACTATCCAGCTCCTGAAATTTGCCCGGGTGAGAGCTATGGCCTTTATCCCATATGAGGACAGATGGTAAAAGGGGTATTCAAGCCCATAAAAAAGATAAAACCCTGTCTCAGGGCCATGCACACAAACGTACCCGACTGCGGTCGGCAAATTGCAGATGCACAAAATACGGAAGCAGTCAGTGTGCCGTCAGTGTTTTTTTTTTTTTTGTGGACCCATTCTTTTTAATGGGTCCATGGACCTCATTTTGCGGACAGCACTTGGACGATCCGCGTGCTTTCTACATCCATATGTACGTTCCACAAAAAGAACATGTCCTATAGATGGCTGTTCACACTGGGCATATGAGTAAAAAGTATTGACACATCACTTGCCATACCCAGAGATTATAATTGAGCAAGCATAGCCCAAAAGTGCGTACTTTTGACTGCATTTTCACTTGTTTACATCTCTATACTATTATTTGGGTAGCGTACCACGCTATTCTGTTCTGCAAAAAAAAAAAAAAAACGCTCGATGTATACGTTTCTTTAACACCGCAGTCTAGGGGAGAGAGGTAGACATTTAAAGCATTACATTTCCATCCATCAGGGGGGCTATGCTGTGAACAGGGCCCTGTCCTATGATAGGGGATAAGGGTCTGATCGTCGGAGGTCTGACCAAATTACTAGAACAGGGGCAGACAGGCAGGCATGTTGGTCGCTTCATTCAACTCTATGGGCCAAGTGATGGCAGATGAGCATTAGACACTTACCCACAATCCTGGGGATAGGGGAT
Organism: Bufotes viridis; assembly: GCA_033119425.1. NCBI lineage: Eukaryota > Metazoa > Chordata > Amphibia > Anura > Bufonidae > Bufotes > Bufotes viridis. Next base: position 110,219,802 of record CM065593.1, on the reverse strand, counting down.
AAGTTGTTGTCATGGCAACATATACCTAAAAAAGACGGACATATCCCCGATACTGCGTACATTTGTATGGGTTTCTTTCATGCATGATTAATGGGGTTGGCTACCCCTTCTGGGCAGACCTGCAAAAAGAAGCATGTTTTCCTAGTTCTGGGTCCTGGCCCTTACTGTCGACATCCACTTTGAAACCCCTGCAGCCAATCACTGGCCGCAGCAGTGACCGTCTCCCCTCGCGCCATGTCGATTGGTCAATAATTGGCTGCAGCGGTGTCAAACTGGATGTTGACAGAGGGGTGGGGAGGGGGGAATGAGCGAGGTAGCCGAGGCCAGCCAGCAAAGGAGATGGGACCCAGCACCATGGAGCAGGAACCCTAAGGTGGCCAACCCCTTTAACATATAAGCTAAACTTACATTAAAAAAAAAAAAAATGTGAAAGATGTGATGGGTGAGAGACTATACACCACTGCCACTACATGCCAACCAGATGAGGGGGACCCAATGGAACATCCCTTTAAGCATTACTTTTATATAACACCATTCGGAGCAGCAGATATTAGTCGCCAAGTTGAAAAGTACTTTGATTTGCTGGGTGGAAGCTTCCTCTGAAGCATCAAAGTTAAAACCTGTTTGAACACAAGAATATACTGCACAGTGACTCAGATACCAGCAGGAGAGTTATCAAAACTGGTGTATAGGGAAACTGGCTTGGTGGTCTACAGCAACCAATCAGATTCCACCTTTCACTTTCCAAGGTAGCTCTGAAAAATGAAAGGAGGAATCTGACTGGTTGCTAGGGGAAACCAAGCCAGTTTTCCTAAATCTCCCCCGCAGTCCACGCTTTATACTATGGCTGTATCTGCTTGCAGGACGCACTGTAAGAAAACAAATCCCCTCCAGATGTAATTCATGCAATTCCCATTATGATATTAATAAACCCGTACTAGTCTCCAGAGATGGCTTACTGTTCTTGGCAAGCGGTCATTAGAAGCCTTCCATTTAACCCTTTAAGAAACATGAATCACGGAAACAGCCTGAGCTGATAAGAGCCAATAGTGAGTGTAACGGTGAAGTGTCACAGATGAGCCTCCCGGAGTCAGCGTAGTGGAGGAGATAAGCCTATTACCTCAGCCCCAGGCTGCTGCCACCGAGAAGGGGACCCAGGCACAGAACCGGCTAAAGAGTTAATGCAGTCACAATACGGGATGATAGCCATGCGAGCTCAGGACTGGAATGAGGCACAGCTATTTTGAGCATGGCATGTGGGAGACACTTTATGTTGTCATAGTTACAAGCCGCATCCGAAACCGAAAATCTGCCTCCTGTCACTGCATTCAGAGCGCTAGGTGTCCTGAACATAAAATAATCAGGCGGCGGACTATACGAAAACTTCCTACGTAACTGACCATGAAATATCTGGGCAGCAAACTATATGAAACCTACCGCGTTACTGACCATGAAATAACCGGGCAGCAGACTATACTAAACCTACTGCGTAACTGACTATGAAATAACCGGGCAGCGGACAATACCAAACCTACCGGTTCCTGACCATGAAATAACCGGGCAGCAGACTATACTAAACCTACTGCGTAACTGACTATGAAATAACCGGGCAGCGGACAATACCAAACCTACCGGTTCCTGACCATGAAATAACCGGGCAGCGGACAATACCAAACCTACCGGTTACTGACCATGAAATAACCGGGCAGCGGACAATACCAAACCTACCGGTTACTGACCATGAAATAACCGGGCAGCGGACTACACTAAACCTACCGCGTTACTGACCACAAAATAACCGGACGGCGGACTATACTAAACCTACCTCGTAATTGAACACAAAATAACTGAACAGCGACTATACTAAACCTTCCGCGTAACTGAACATGAAATAACTAGGTGGCTGACTACAATAAACCTACCTTGTAACTGAACACGAAACGACTGGACAGCGAATATACTAAACCTACAGTGTAACTTAACATAAAAATAAAAAGATAAAAAACAGGGGGCGGACTATACTAAACCTACCACAAATGAAAAAAAAAAAAAAAAAAAGAAACTAAACCTACTGTGTAACAAAACGTGAAATAACCAGACGGCGGACTATACTAAACCTGCTGGGTAGCTGAACATTAAATAACCACGCAGCGGACTATACTAAACCTACCGCGTAACTGAGCATGCAGGTCATGGCTACAGTATTGCCTCTCCATGCCTTAACACTTTTCTAGTCCTGTACCTAGTTTATAAAACTAGAAAAGTGAGGGAGATTATGCCACCTGTTATCTAACTGTCCTAAGCTTACATAAGCCCCAGAAATTCATGGCAGCTCCACTGCGGTTTCCTACGGTTATGTTCTAGTGATGGGAATTCTGACTCTCGAGATCATCCAGCTCAGTAAAACTTTTGACACCCAAATGGCTCCCTATTTTTAATATTATTACAGAGTCACTTTTCCCTCCTCCTTTTAATAAAGGGCATCTGTCAGCAGATTTGTATCTATGAAACTGCCTGACCTGTTACATGTGCACTTGTCAGCTGAAGGTATCTGTGTTGGTCCTATGTTCATACGTGTCCGAATTGCTGAGAAAAATGATGCTTTAATATATGCAAATGATCCTCTAGGAGCAACGGGGGCGTTGTCATTACACCTAAAGGCTGATGCTCCCTTTGCATTTTGATTGACAGGGTCAGGCAGTGTAGACGTGATCCCTGTCAATCAAAGAGCAGCGAGCAGAGCCTTTAGATGTAACTGCAACTCGCCCATCAGTTCTCAGACAGGAGTCCGCTCCCATCGTACGCTTTTTTGCACAATAGGCAATGCTCGACCGAACTTTTGCCGACTCTGAAAGTCCACACATCAACTTCAACCATCCAAATGAATGTAACAAAATTTACACCATAAAAATGTATTCGTGCATCTATGTTTGGCAAATCTTATGCCCGTGTATTTTTCATTACTGGCACAAGAAACACTAGTCTTAATAAATTTCCCTGCCCTTTATGTCTATGGCCAGCCTTAGAAAGGCTCAGCGCTATACAAGCACGCAATCAGACACCAGCCTTTATCACTATAATTCTATTCCCAAAGTTTATTGCCACAAATAGCCTCCCTCTCCTTCCACTTGTCAGGCTGACAGCTGAATGGTCGCTGCTTATCTACATTGTACAGAGTACACAGAAACTTTCCACAAAGAATGTTTCCAGCTCCAGCTTATCAAACAAGGTTGGTAAGGAGCAAAATCAAAAGCAAACAGCAAGAAATGGTCTGGGTGCGATAGTTTTATTCCAGTTCAGAAGCACAATGCGGCATGCCGTGTATTAGAAAAAACACCATTAATGTAAATCAGATGTTCCACCCCTGAATAAAGACAGTTGTACATGTGGATCAGTTGATTGTCGCAGGTTGGGCAGCTACAACCCCTGGAAGCTGCCGCAGACTGGGCCGCTACAACCCCCGGAAGCTGCCGCAGACTGGGCCGCCACAACCCCCGGAAGCTGCCGCAGACTGGGCCGCTACAACCCCCTGAAGCTGCCGCAGACTGGGCCGCTACAACCCCCGGAAGCTGCCGCTACAACCCCCGGAAGCTGCCGCAGACTGGGCCGCTACAACCCCCGGAAGCTGCAACAGACTGGGCTGCTACAACCCCCGGAAGCTGGCACAAGGCTGGACCGCTACAACCCCCCCAGAAGCTGGCACAAGGTTGGGCTGCTACAACCCCCGAGAGATAGTAAAGGTTGGGCTACGCCGCCGCCCAGGGAACTGCTAAAGGTGGTGAACACCAGAATCCAACTGGGCTGGATATGGTGAACTTCGGCAGGCTGTTCTTTGCCACAACAGCCTGCCGGATCCGTTTATGCAAGTGTGACCTTACCCTTATGGTGTCCCTCATTCTGCAGGACACAACAGTAGAAGACGCAGCAGTATTTTATTCTGCACACTATCCGGAATCTGCGCTGGAGGATCCTAACAGATCCTATGTTTATCCATCATACTCGCTGATATAGCGCTATTATATTGCGCAGCCCTTTACGGACATTAGCAGGCTCTCCCCAATGGGGCTCACAATCTAAGGTCCCTGTCAGTATGTCTTTGGAGTGCGGGAGGAAACCGGAGTAACCAGAGGAAACCCAAGCAAGCATGGGGAGAACATACAAACGCCATGCAGATGTTGTCCTTGGTTGGATTCGATCCTAGGACGCCAGCGCTGCAAGGCACCAGATAACCACCGAGCCCGCCTATAACGCAGATATAAACCTAGCCTCACGTGCCATTTTTCTGGTTTTAAAATTTTAAGTAAATTTTCTTTTCGCTGCAAAAGTTTTAGAGGGATGGAAAGGCCTGGGGAAAACAGCTGGGCATCTGTATACTCCTGCCATGCGGTCATCTTTATTAATGAGGCATCTCAACAGCTGGCATCTCCGTATTCAGGTTACAGAAGTTTCATCCCAGAGGATTGAGGGAAAGGAATCTGATTCGGCTCACGCAGACCATATCTATAATGAACCATTCACTCAACAGGGGCCAAATGTTGTCTCATTGGTCTGTCGGGCTGAGGTATGATGGGACATTTAACATGGAAGTCTATGGGTGAAGACCAGCACTGGATGATCAGCCTTCCATTACAGGTATGTGTCGGACAATGCTGCCCAACACGATCAGCAGACCAAACATCAGAAACATGGAGTCTCCAGAGCAGATAATAAATCCCACATGAGAATTTTATTCTCCATTTCTTACTGTATAATGAAAAGTATCTAACCTCAAACCCGGGGCTCCTGTTTATTCACATGTCTTCCCTGCCTTCCTTGCTGACCCAGCATGTGGTTTAACCATTGCCCTCCTGTATGAGGAAAGCAGATCCTCAACAGGACTGAAACTGGAGATCCCATAACGAAAAAATAAATTGTGAAAAATTCAGGCTGTCTAAAAAGGCAGCAAAATGTTCTGGTAGTTGTCAGGTGCAACCCTTAAAGAGGACCTTTCACCTGAAATTGCATGTTAAACTAAACATATACCCTTACTTGCTGGCCCCCGGTGGTGCTGATTCTCCTCTTCTTTTTTCGATATGTGCCCCCGTTTGTCCGCGGTGCCCCCCTCAATATCTCCCGCCGTGTATGCTAATGAGCCATTCGGCTCAACTGGGCGGGCCTGCAAAAGTTCTCCGAGGCGTGTCTGCCTTCTCCCTGGCACGGAGCGCAGCCAATAAGCGCGCTCCGCTCTTAGCCAGGAGAAGGCGCTCAGATCTCGCGAGATTCGCGAGAACTGGAGCGATTTCATCCATCCTGAGCCGGCGCCATCTTGGATTCCCGCAGCCAGCATCGGCTCAGGATGGATGAAATCGCTCCAGTTCTCGCGAATCTCGCGAGATCTGGAGCGTCTTCTCCCTGGCTAAGAGCGGAGCGCGCTTATTGGCTGCGCTCCGTGCCAGGGAGAAGGCAGACACGCCTCGGAGAACTTTTGCAGGCCCGCCCAGTTGAGCCGAATGGCTCATTAGCATACACGGCGGGAGATATTGAGGGGGGCACCGCGGACAAACGGGGGCACATATCGAAAAAAGAAGAGGAGAATCAGCACCACCGGGGGCCAGCAAGTAAGGGTATATGTTTAGTTTAACATGCAATTTCAGGTGAAAGGTCCTCTTTAAGGCTTCTTGCAGACGGCCATTGCCCATCCGTGCCCTTATTGCGTCCCGCAAAGAGCAATATACGGGCCCCGGCTGTGTGCACACCGCATCACGGATGCGGAGCCATTCACTTTCAAGGGTCCGCAATCTGGAAGGTGTGGTGCAGACTAGGGATTGACCGATATTGATTTTTTTTTTAGAGCAGAGCCGATACCGATAATCTGAACTTTCAGGCCGATAACTTATACCGATATTCTATATCTTATATATTATATTAGTTGGTAGTCACTGAGGTGGGAGGTTTTGGTAATTTGCATTTGGCACTAGTATATTATAAATGTAAATTATAAATGAATAAAGCCCTTAGTTGGTAGTCAAAGTTACATTTATAATATACTAGTGCCAAATGTAAATTTCCACACCATACCACCCTGGTCACTGATTTTATTAACCCCTCAGACCTTCATTAACCCCTATCAGACCTCAGATCAGACCTTTAACCCCTATCAGACCTCAGATCAGACCTTTAACCCCCATCAGACTTCAGATCAGACCTTTAACCCCCATCAGACCTCAGATCAGACCTTTAACCCCCATCAGACCTAAGATCAGACCTTTAACCCCCATCAGACCTTTAACCCCTATCAGACCTCAGATCAGACCTTAAACCCCTATCAGACCTCAGATCAGACCTTTAACCCCTATCAGACCTCAGATCAGACCTTAAACCCCTATCAGACCTAAGATCAGACCTTTAATTAATAAAATAAAAAAACTCCTTACTCCTTACCGGGTCCGGCATCTCGCTCCCGTCTTCTCTGGCCCGCGCTGCACTGTCACCTGACAGGGTGTAGTGTCACGTCATAGTGCGCACACTACGACTTGACGCTGTACGGGGTCAGGACAGTGCAGAGCCGGCCGGATTAAAGAAGACCAGAAAGGGCGAGTATTAGAAGAGCTTGCTGCGCTTCTTGCCTGCTCCCGGCACCCGATGCATACTAGTGCGCGCTTCCATAATGGAGGCGCGCACTAGTATTTGCTTTATATGCATTATTGGCAAGGTTAGATGCTGATAACTTGCAAAATCCTATATATCGGACAATATCATCGGCACTTCCGATAATCGGTCGATCCCTAGTGCAGACTGCTTCTGTGGTGTTTCTCTCCGTGCCTCCGCACTGCAAAAAAATAGAACTTGTTTTTTTTTTTGCGGTGCGGACGGATCACAGACCCATTCAATTTGAATAGGTCTGGATCTGTCTGCGGCAGCCACACGGATGTTGTCCGTGCATTGGGGACCGCAAATTGAGGTCCCCAATGCACGGAATGGCCGTGTGCATGAGCCCTCAGTCCTGATCTATGGCCCAGTCTGACAGAGATATTCATAAAGGGGTCCGTAGTAAAATATACCAATTGTATGGGTCCAAGACGCAGAGATCTGTGCCGCTGTTCACTGATGAATTTCTCTCTCTGATATAATGCCGTTGAAGAGTTAAAAATACATAGCCCTACATAGTCACCTTTGAATTTTTTGGGACTATGAGGCATTTATTGGCATGTTTTATTACAAATTATGTTATGGAAAAATGCTTGAAGCGGAGAATACAGTACCATATGAAAGCACCAATATGGCGGCACACAAGCACCTATGAATGTCAGTCAGCGGCTGAGCAGGCTCTGTGCACCCAGCTTTACCTTATCAGGGTATGTTCACACTAACATCCGGAAGCCACTCACAATCAACCTGCCATTGTTTTCGATGGGAAATCTGTGCCATCATTTCTACAGCACAGATTTATTTCATGCATGGTTAATCAAACTGGAGTGGCAGAAAAAAAAAAGAAAAGCAGCAACGTCTTTTCCTGGCAGGATTCCCACGTGGAAACGGCAACACATGGATTAACCCCATTGAATGGATCCCGGGCATGACAAACTACAGATCCGCAGCACAAATCAAAGGGTCAGGCTACAACTTCTGCTACGGATTCCATGGTCAATACAATTTCAATTGTTCTGGTGTATTTAAAACCATCGAAACAAACTAAGGCAAGCGTCAGATTAGGCATAGGCACATCCGACATGGATCCAAGGCCGCAGTCGGAAGATTCAAATTTCTAGCAGATCCACATATGGACTAGCTCCACTGTAATTTAAAGGGGTTGTCTTATTTCATATATCAGCCGCATCGCTAGTATAAGAAACCAGTCCCCCCATACCATCCCCACCCCCCCACCCCAAGTCACCAGTTTTCAAAACTCCCATAGAAATTAACGACGAGCACTTTCAAAGGCCTGTTCTGGAGTTAGCTGTGGGTCCCAGAGGTGGAAGCTGCACCTATCTGATATTGGTGATATAACATCTCAGCTGAGGCAACCTGTGCAGACGTCATTGTACAAGGAGGGGGAGTAGATAAGCTGTGACCGTCACCTACTGTAAATGGTGGACCCCGTTTAACTGTACAGACACGTTATCAGTCATTGTAATCCTGCCTGTGAGATGACTACTGAGAAGGCATCTGAACAGAACAGGAAACCTATTACCAGGTTTGAGGCCAGTGTGAAATCTGCAGGATTTTAGTGTTTGTTTTTTAAATAGTTGCATGAAAAAATAAAAAACAAAAATGAAAACATTCTTGTGGGAATTTTTTTAACATAAGAATGTGATTTAAACTGTAGGTCATTTTCTGGTGACACATTCCCTTTAGGTATGAAATCCACACCTCAATGAGGTCACAGGCGACCACGATGGTCCCTCATGTCACTGGCACAGGGTCAGTCGGCGGAAGATCCCGGCACACAGCGGCAGAGATCTCGGCTTGCTGACTGCTTCTACTGATGACATTTTAGCTTTCCAGTGAAGTTTGGCTTTCAAAGAATCCAGTCTTCAACCGAAATCTATCAAACCCACTTTGAAAGTTCCCAAATATTTTCTAGTTACTTAGCAATGGCTCACACGCCCCGTATTCTGAAGTGTAAAAACACATTCGTCTCTAGCATAATGAGCCTGGGAATGTGACTCTCCCAACCAGGGCTCATTTTCTTAGGTGATAGCAGGGCCCAAGCATAAAAACAAGTTTTTTCTCAGATTGATGTGGGTGGTGGAAATCAAACTTGAGCATTTTCCCTTTCACACTCATCGGCTTCCTTTTTCCGGAGGACAGGCGCTTCATTGTTGCGTTTCTTCAAGATCTTTCACTCTGAATATTAATGCGTCTTAAAGACAATAAACAAAGCATTAGAAAAGCAATATGGTCAGGCAGGACCGCCGATCAGCATATCCCACCCCCGGCCTACCGACATCAAGAAAGCTGCCCATAAAGGTACATCCACGTTGTCAGATCCGTTTTGCGGATTCACAAAATGCAGATACCGACCAAAAGCTTCCCGAGGGCCGCACTTTCAAAATGCCTATTCTTGTTTGCAAAATGGACAAGGAAAGGACGTTCTACAATGTGCGACATGGATCACATCTATGTGAGGCCTGCATTTTTTGCAGGCCCACAGAAATGAACGGGCACATGTGCGATCAGCAAAAAAAAAAGTTGATGGGACACGGACCGAAAATACGGTTGCGTGAATGAGGCCTAAGCCAGTTGTCTGCAACCTGAGCTAGAACTACAACTCCCAACATATCAATACAGGATTATCAGATTTCCTGTCTATTCATTGACTTCTTGTCTTGATGTTTCGGAGCAGGCGGCAGTAAAGGGGGCAGCACAAGTAGAGAACTGCTTGCGTCACCGTGCTGTAGGTTGTTTCCGAACCTTTCACCACACAGCAAACAATTCCTAGTACGATAAGACATGGAAGTCCTTCCAGTTCTAAAAATCTTGATAACCCCCCCACTATATATGTCAGCTATAGGTGTAACACATGTGGCCCTGGAATATGTTGTAGGGTTGTCCGTGGCTCAGGCAGCACAAACGAACAAGCCGCACACAGGGGGCATGACCGCACAACCAGCCATGTACCTGCAGGAAGAGACTTCTCAGATCTAGCCCAGAAGGGCAGGGACGTGATGCACGGCGCCTCTTCGCCCTGTACCCGGAACCTTTGTAAACCATAGTGGGAATAGACTCATGGATACAAACGTTGGTCGTTTTGCGGGCCACAAATTGCAGATCTGCAAAACAGTTCTCGGACGTGTGCATCCCGCGGAACAGAACAGAGTTGTTCTATTTTTATTTTTTTGGCGGAATGGCCACGTGGACATACAGACACGGAATGCACACAGAGTCATTTCCCAAACGGGCCGCAAAAAAATAAAAAAACAAACCCGGAATGGACACTTGAAAAAAAGACGTTCGTGTCCATGAGCCCTAGGGCTGAAGTTCACATCTCCGTTGCTTGATCGGGCACAAATGTCGGCCATAAAACTGTTGAATGCAGCGATTTTATCGTTTTTAAGTGCAAAGAGCACCGGACTAAGATGTGCCCAACAAAGGCCTGGGCCTCTCTGCCTGTCCAGGCACCAGAAACCAGATCTCCGCCAGCTAGGAACTTTGCAGATTTGCACTACAACACATGCCATTAACAAATTATCGTTAATCAGCCAAGCCACAGAAGGTCACAAGCTTCAGGCCTTTTTAATAAAAATGACAACAGCGGCGAAAAATCACAAAAAGTCAAAGTTTTGTACAAAAAGGACAAGCTGCTTTAGGTTGGGGTAACGCGTGACTGATTAGCTGCGGATTTGCCATCGGGAATTTTTGTGCGACAAATCAGCAGCGTTGTACGGTACCAACAAAATGGATGAGATTTTTACGGATTCTCATCCACATGCTGCGTAAAAAAAAAAAAAAAACACATACCAGAAAATCTGCGGTATTGCAGATTTGAAATCCACAGCATGTCAGTTTATACGGCGGATTTCACCCTTCTCAATAGAGCTTGAAATCTGCTGGCTTTTCCGCAGCAAAAACTACATGCTACACGAGCGTTTTTTCCTGCGGAAATGAACAGGATTTTTCCACTGGACTTTTAGACACGTGTGACCCCAGCCTTAGGCCTATTGCACACGAACGTATGGTTTTGCGGTCCACAAAAAACGGATTTGCAACAAAAAAATAATAAAAAGGATGACATCATTGTGCATTCCGTTTTTTGCGGAACGGAACATCTGGTCCCTAATAGAACAGTCCTGTCCTTGTCCGTGATGCGGGCAATAATAGGACAATAAACGGAATGCATACGGAGTACCTTCCGTTTTTTTTTGCGGACCCACTGAAATGAATGGTTCCGTATACTGAACGCAAAAAACGGCCTGTACACTCGCAAAAAAAAACGTTCGCGTGAAAGGGGCCTTACGCTGCAAGTTTTGTTGGCGCAAGGAAACTTCATTGTGTCCGCAGTGCAGCACGCCCAATCACCGCTCTATTTACTTCTATGGGATAGCAGAGAGCTGTTCTCTGCCGTCTCATAGAAGTGAACAGTAGTCGTGCGTGCTCATCACCACTCACACGAATGACTCTGGGACCCTGTTCTCATGATCAACGGGCGCACTATGCGCAGGGCGCACTATGGACGGCACAGGCAGCGCACTGAATGTAGGCAGGCTTTTATAGCTAAATTATTAAGTACATGGAAGATATACTATACTGGACTGTAGTGTTCAGGTTAAATTGCCGTGTTGGCACGTTGTGATAAATAAGTGGGTTTTGGTTTGCAGTTTGGGCACTCGGTCTGTAAAAGGTTCACCATCCCTGGGATAGATTATTAAAAAGTCTTAGAAAACCCTTCAAACCTCAGATCATTCGGCTACAGTGACTGATAAAAGGTGTATAGAGAGAGAGCTGTCAGTCACTGATAACGGCCCCTGTGTACAAGGGAGCTCAGAAAGAGCAGAGATGTAATGACTTATTAACAACCACCTGAAGACTGGTACTGGTACGCCCCTGTACTGTGGCCCCTGGGGTTGCCTTCTCCCCGACGCCCTCGAATATCATCAGGCAGGAGCACGTGGCTGGCAGTGCAGATCCACTAGACCTCCGGGTACATGACCACTCCTGTCACAGGCCTGTGGTATTCTTAGCTCGACCACTTTATTCCGGTTTTAATGATTACATTGAGTTATTTAGAGAATACGATTTGCTTGCAGACCTTTATGGTTTCCATACAGTGGCTTCTCCCTAAAGAAATTTAAAAAAAAGGTACGGCCCATTTTAGTCCTGGACAGGACTAAACATGGCGGCAGTCATGTGAACCGGTATATAACAGGTGAGGAGCAGAACATATACAATATATACGACCACCTCGTCAGGTCTGTCAGTCTCTGTGTAGAAGCAGATCTCTGTGCGGTGTTTGTTGTTTTTTTTACGCTAAACTTTATTAACAACATGACATCACCTAGAGACAGGAAGCCAAGTAAATACACACAGTAACCACAATGAAAATCATGATTCCACCACTAGTCCTATTTACTTATCACATGAATGTGTCCTGACCGAGCACATGTATGTCATGTAACACTGCTGCTTACTGAAGGTCAGGGATTATACAATGTAAAGAGTGTCACATGACTGATGCCACGGATGCACTACACACGACTGATACAAGGGCTGTGACATTGTACTGCATATAGGGGTCAACTGCTTTGATATAAGCAAGGTATGTATGGAGAATTGTATCTACATGTATATTAGAGAGTTGTATAATTTCCTATTATTTAAACTCTCTTGCTCTCTCTGCAATGGCCACACCCTCTGCTCTTTGATTGACAGGGCCAGGCAGTAAAAACATCCTAGCACCTGGTCCTGTCAAAGTGCAGAAGGGGCAGCAGTTGCAGAGAGAGCAGAGCCTCTAGGTGTAACGACAACGCCCACATTGCTCCTAGAGGGTCATTTGCATACATTAAAACATCATAGGACTGCAACATAGTCAAGCTGTTAACCCCCCCCCCCCCCCCCGAACACACCTGCATGCATTGCAGGGCTGAGTGTGCATGTGTACGGGTGGGATTACTGCCCCGTGTCAACCTGTCCAGTAAGGAACCGATGAAACCCTTATTTGCTGATAGTCGCCCTTTTCATCAGGACATGACTACCGTGCATCGGCAGGACGAGAGGAGGGAAACCAACAATCCCGTGGACGATCGGTGCTACCTGAGGATCCCCGTAACCGAGCTCTGAGCAGACGGCACAACTGCTACCTGTAAATATTCAAGAGTAACTTCAAAGAGAGGACGTTTCCTGTGAAAGCATCTACTACAGCAACGAGAGCACCGCCATATAGTGCGGAGCACACCACAAGTGCAGGCAGAGCTCTTCCTGTGCAGCATCTGTCAGTTACCAGGTTCTCTGGGGACCCAACTGAGCATCACGCTTACCGCCACCTTCATGCTCCAGGGGACCGCCGCTGAGGATGACGTACACTCATTTACACGACCCTATTTATGTGTCCACATCCGTTCTACAATTCTGCAGAATGGATGCAGACCCATTTATTTCAACGGGTCCGCGAAAGATGAGGACAGAGCACAGTGCGCTTAGAGGCATCAGCAGGACAAGCACAGAACACACTGGTACCCATACGTACAGACCGCACAGCGCCAAGAGTGGCCTCCGCACGTACAGACCGCACAGCGCCAAGAGTGGCCTCCGCACGTACAGACCGCACAGCGCCAAGAGTGGTCTCCGCACGTACAGACCGTATACCGCCGAGAGTGGTCTCCGCACGTACAGACCGTATACCGCCGAGAGTGGTCTCCGCACGTACAGACCGTATACCGCCGAGAGTGGTCTCCGCACGTACAGACCGTATACCGCCGAGAGTGGTCTCCGCACGTACAGACCGTATACCGCCGAGAGTGGTCTCCGCACGTACAGACCGTATACCGCCGAGAGTGGTCTCCGCACGTACAGACCGTATACCGCCGAGAGTGGTCTCCGCACGTACAGACCGTATACCGCCGAGAGTGGTCTCCGCACGTACAGACCGTATACCGCCGAGAGTGGTCTCCGCACGTACAGACCGTATACCGCCGAGAGTGGTCTCCGCACGTACAGACCGTATACCGCCAAGAGTGGCCTCCACACATACAGCCTGTATACCGCCACTAGTGGCCTCCTCCTGTATAGATTGAACACCCCCAGTAGAGGGGGGCCCCATGAGCCGTCGTGCGGTGGACACTATTGGATGGGGGGCTGCTGACAGAACTCCCTTTCCACCCGGCCATGTGTCACCCGTCCTCTGACGTTCTCACAGCGCAGAACCTGCCCAGACAACGTTACCCAAAATACTAATTATCTCCCGCACACTCAGGCGCACACTTCCCTCTTTCTCTATATGCGATTTCATCATCAGGTGACTTAAAGGGGAAATCCGGTTCAATGTAAAACATTGCGTGCGCCCCTGTGCCATAATGACAGCAGAGAGGCGGGGGTCACCTTACACCCATCAGCTGGTTCTCTCTCCTATTCAGCACCGCGACCACTAAGACTCTGTTCCCATCTGCCTTACAGGCCCAGTCATACGGGATGGGGGGGGGAGAAAATGGCTCCCCACGCATCAGTACGGTCTGACAGACCCCACAGACGTCACCGCAGGAATTCCATTTCTATGACAGATGTGAACTCTGCCGAAGGGTTGTCACCCAGCTTTCCAGGAGTCCAGCCAAGAGGTGGCAAGGGAAAGCTAAGGGGTCACCCAGCTTTCTCAGCAGCAGCAGATGGAGCTCCCCTTTAAGAAGCAAGTGGACAACCAATGAGAAGGCTGGTGCCATGCAGAGCACTAGTGGCAGCCATGCCCCTGTCACTCACCAGCAGACAGTCCGTGTTCACCTCCGATTTGGGGTCACGGAGCAGGACGTCGATCTTGGAGAAGCGCGTCTCGAAGCTCTCCCCGGTAGACATGGCTGCAGGCGGGGATGTCGCGGTCGATGCTCGGCTCACACAGATCGCTCCCCGGTACAGAAGCTGCCGGCGTGTCTCTCAGATGGGCGCTCCCTCACCCCCGCCTCAGCGCCGGGCTCTGCAGCGGAACGGACCCCGGCATCCTCCCTACGGGCCTCCGTCGGATACATACACACAGGCCCTGGCCGGAGGGGGCGCAGAGAAGCGGGGCCCGGGTGACAGCTACTACGGACAAGCAGACGGCTCCGCGGATGTCCCGTCAGTATCCGGCCATAACGTTACTCAGCGCCGTCCGTCCTCCGCCCGGGGGCACACACGCCTGCCAGGGCTGGTCTTCTTCTTGCGGCTCACGAAGGATGATGCCGCAAGCTCCTCCTGACTCACAAGCGCTCCACAAACATGTCCGCCTTCCTGTTCAAACACACGGGCAGGCGGGGGGAGTGAGGGAGGCCGCGCAGGCGCCGGGAGGGCTGCGGGGGAGGGAAGGCAGCGGCTCGCAGGGGCGGCTAGGAGGGGGCGCGCTGCTTCTTCAGGACCTTATTTACTAACAGCTGTGGCTGTCACCTCCTCACAGGCTCCAACCAGCATCAAAGCCGCGGCGCTAACGCAGCCTTCCCCGGCGTGGCCTTCTTCGGGGGGTGCGTTTTGTATAATTACGGTGGATGATGAGGCGACATGAGAGACTTTCCCGCACACATGTGAGAACAGTACCCTGTACTGAATGGTGGAGACAGGTTGTTTCAGGGGCTGTTCACACCGCAGATTTTGGCACGTATTGTGTGACAGAAGCCCACAGTTTATGTCACGGTTTTTCACATCGAAGGACATGTCCTTTGTGGGCGTGGTCACGGCTTTAAGGGCCAGTTGACACCGTGCGGTTTTTGACGCGGGTTTTTTTTTTTTTTAATCAATGGGTGTTCACGTTAAGGGTAACGTTCACACGATCACATTTGTCGCGCAACAATTTTTATAATGGGAGTCGCAAAAAATCCATTCAAGACACCGTAGACTCCCATTATAAAAATTGTCGTGCGACATTGGTGCGACAAAATGTCGCAGTGAAGTTGTGCCCTACTTGTCACGCGACAAATGTCGTCATGTGAACGTACCCTAATACAAAAGCTGCATTTTCAGCTTGAGGTGAAACGTGTGGAGTTACACAGAGCCGTTTTTTTCTGCTTCCCATTCACCTCAATGGGAGATTGAGCCGAAATCTGCCCCAAGATAGAGAACGCCGCTTCTTTTTTTTTCAATGCTTTCCATTAAAATGAATAGGAAGTTGTTTTAAGAGGTTTTTTTTTCAGCTGATTTTGAGCAGAAATTCTCCAAAATCGGCGCCAAAAAACTCTGTGTGAACTGGCCCCATACTGGAATGTGTGACAAAATTGCGGCAGCGTGTGAACACGACCGGGGTTGGATGTCACACAGCCTCGTGCACGGCCATAAGACCTCCATAGTGCAGAAGTTGGACACGACGACGCCAGGGGACATTTTATCGAGAGGTTTCGGCGCCGCCCTGATACCTGCCCCACCATCGGGGGATGCGCTTAATTTCTGCCGAGGGGCATGGAACTTTTTTAATGGCAGTTTTCTGGGGTAGGGGGGCGATAGATCTCCCCCTGTGTCTTGTAGTTCTAGCTCAGCTGACTGTAATCATACCTTAGTGATCCATTGCTTCTGTCTGGAGTAAAAGTACTTGTCATCCATATGCAAATGAGCAGTTAAAGAGGACCTTTCATCAGGGTAAAAAATGTGTACTAAGTATGCTGACATGTAGAGCGGCGCCCAGGGATCTCCCTGCACTTACTATTATCCCTGGGCGCCGCTCCGTTCGCCCGGTATAGGCTCCGGTATCTTCTGGGACTTGGTTATACTAGGAGGAGCCTAGTATCACTTGGTTATAGTAGGCGTATCCCAGGCTGTAGCACTGGCCAATCGCAGCACTCAGAAAAAAAACCTCCCAGGATATGAGCTCTGCGCTGCGATTGGCCAGCGCTACAGCCTGGGATACGCCTACTATAACCAAGTGTACTAGGCTCCGCCTACTATAACCAAGTGTACTAGGCTCCGCCTAGTATAACCAAGTCCCAGAAGATACCGGAGCCTATACCGGGCGAACGGAGCGGCGCCCAGGGATAATAGTAAGTGCTGGGAGATCCCTGGGCCCCGCTCTACATGTCAGCATACTTAGTACACATTTTTTAGCCTGATGAAAGGTCCTCTTTAAGTGCACTGAGGGCGGGCCCTAACTACTCTGTGCACCTTTGTTCTAGCTGCTTCTTCTAGCTTTCTGCATAGTTGTCTCGCCTGGTCCTGTCGAGCAGGGGTGCAGCACCAATGAGGCCAGAGGGCACCAGGGGCAGCTGAAGGGAAGCGGTTAGGTTAAGAATTTAGCATTTGGGAGGGGGGCGCCATTTCAATTTTGAGTAAGGGTGCAAAGCGTGGCTTGAGGGCCCTTTTTTTCAGCACGGGTGCAATGTGTGACGTGAACTGAATCCTGACCCATTCATTTCAATGGGTCTGTGTTCTTTTTTTTTCGAGTATCAGTTCTGCGTTGCATAAAAAACGCAGCATGTTCTATAGGCCTCATGCACACGACCGTTGTTTGATTCCGTGTCCATTGTGCCGTTTTTCGTGATTTTCTGCGGACCCATTGGTTTTCAATGGGTCCGTGGAAAACTCGGCAAATGCACCGTTTGTCCTCCGCGTCCGTGATTCCAGTCCGTCAAAAAAATATAACCTGTCCTATTCTTGTCTGTGAAAAACGGTTCACGGACCCATTCAAGTCAGTGGGACCGTGAAAAAATGCGGATGACCATCCGTGTGTCATCCGCGTTCCGCATTGGGTTTTTTTTGCGGATCCCTTGGCAGGCACTTGGCAAAAATTGTCAGCCTGTCTTTTGGTAAAATCTTTTGGGTCATGTCCGCTAAAAAAAAAATGGAAGACACACGGAAATACAATAGAAGCAAAAACTGACACGGATCACGGAACCCCGTTTTGCAGACCGCATCTTACCATGGTAATGGACCATGTGATTGGACCATGTGATGTGACGTCATCACAGGTCCTGTAGATCTTAGAAGATGCAGGGAAAGAGAGGAGAGATCGCAACTACGCGATCAATGGCTAAGGTAAGTTAACTTTTATTATTTTTAACCCCTTCCTCTTCATTTTACTAAGCATTCTTTATTAAGAATGCTATTATTTCCCCTTATAACCATGTTATAAAGGAAAATAATAAAGATCGGGTCTCGTCTCTTAGCAACCTTGTGGGAAAATCGTACTGCATCCGCACTTGCTTGCGGATGCTTGCGATTTTCCCGCAGCCCCATTCACTTCTATGGGGCCTGCGTTGCTTGAAAAACGCACAATATAGAGCATGCTGCGATTTTCACGCAACGCAGAAGTAATCCGTGAAAATCACCGCTTATGTGCACAGCCCTTTCCAGCAAAAACGTTTCCAGCAAAAACGCTGATGTGAAAGTAGCCTAAGGCCCCTTTCACACGGGCGAGTTTTCCGCGCGGGTGCAATGCGTGAGGAGGACGCAGTGCGGGTACAATGCGTCCTCCTCACGCATTGCACCCGCGCGGAAAACTCGCCCGTGTGAAAGGGGCCTTAGGCTACTTTCACATCAGCGTTTTTTCTGGAAACGTTATGGGTTCAGCAGAATTCATCCGGTATATAATACCGCCGTCTGCATCCGTTCAGAACGGACCTTGTTGTATTATATCCCAAAGGAACCAGATGGATCCATCACTATTGACTTACCATATATTCTCGAGTATAAGCCGAGTTTTTCGGCACAAAATTTGTGCCGAAAAACCCGAACTCGGCTTATACTCGAGTCATAAATTGAAACTGAAGAGCGGAGTGGGAGGAGGAGCGGGGGGAGGAGCTGGGGGCGGGCATTTGCAGCAGGGCCGATGCGCTCACTGCGCTCCGGCCCCACCGCTCATGTATAGTTTTTAAATTTGATTATAATGTACACTTATTCTTACTATAATTCTTGCCCCCTCTGTACCTCATTACATGCGGCAGGCGGGCAGTGAATACTTCAGGCCGGGCGGACGAGAGCGGCGTGACTTGCTGATGTCACGTGCCTGCCCGGCCTGCTTTATGAATGAAGCAGGCGGCGCAGGCACGTGACGTCAGTCACACTGCGCTCGCTCTCCCGCCCGGCCTGAAGTATTCACTGCCCGCCTGCCGCATGTGATGAGGTACAGAGGGGGCAAGAATTATAGTAAGAATAAGTGTATAGTATAATCAAATTTAAAAACTATACATGGGGGGATGTGGATGGCACTGTTATAGGATGGGGGATCTGTGGATGCCATCCACAGCCCCCCCATCCCATAAGTGCCATCCACATCCCCCCCTTCCCATAACAGTGTCATCCACATCCCCCTCATCCCATAACAGTGTCATCCACATCCCCCTTCCCATAACAGTGTCATCCACATCCCCCTTCCCATAACAGTGTGTCATCCACATCCCCTCATCCCATAAGTGCCATCCACATCCCCCATCCCATAACAGTGTCATCCACATCCCCCTCATCCCATAACAGTGTCATCCACATCCCCCCCTTCCCATAACAGTGTGTCATCCACATCCCCCTCATCCCATAAGTGCCATCCACATCCCCCCCATCCCATAACAGTGTCATCCACATCCCCCTCATCCCATAAGTGCCATCCACATCCCCCTTCCCATAACAGTGTCATCCACAGATCCCCCATAACAGTGTCATCCACAGATCCCCCATAACAGTGCGTCATCCACAGATCCCCCCATAACAGTGCGTCATCCACATCCCCCTCATCCGATAAGTGCCATCCACATCCCCCCCATCCCATAACAGTGCGTCATCCACAGATCCCCCCATAACAGTGCGTCATTCACAGATCCCCCCATAACAGTGCGTCATCCACAGATCCCCCATAACAGTGACATCCATTTCCACCTCGGCTTATACTCGAGTCACTACTTTTCCCAGGTTTTTTGGGGTAAAATTAGGGGGGTCGGCTTATACTCGGGTCGGCTTATACTCGAGTATATACGGTACATTGTGTTTCATGACGGATCCGTCTTGCTCCGTAATCCAGGACGCCCTCAGGAACGCTGCCTGCAGCGCTTTTGTGTCAGTCATGGGAAGGGAAGCATTCTGGCGCACGCCGTTCCGTTTTGTCCCCATTGACAATGAATGGGGATAAAACTGAAGCGTTTTCCTCGGTTTTGAGGTCCTATAACGGATCTCCATAGCGGAAAGGGAAAGCGCAGATGTGAAAGTAGCCTTACAGAGGCACAATCACATGCACCACTGCAGCCAATGACTGGCTTCAGTGCTAATGTGCTGCTTGTGGGCACATCACCGCTGAAGCCAGTCATTGACCATGCACCACTAGGAGAAAACAAGATGGAGGCGGCGCGCAGGACGGGAGAGGCATGGAGCATGTAAGTATGAATCTGCTCTGGGGGCACTTGCTCAAAAATCAATATATCATGGGTCTCTTATGTTCATTCCCCTGGGGAAAAAAAAGTTTTAAAAAAATATAAAATAGAGATATAAAAATTCAAATCATTGCCTTTCCCTATAATATAAAAAATAAACATTATGGGCATCATCCTGTCCCAAAATGCCCATACTATAATATAAACCTACTTATCCCTTACGGTGAGCGCCATAATGGGGGGAAAAATCAGTGGCCGTTGTGCAATTTTTTTCGTCTCCTCATCGTCTCAAAAATTGAATAATAAGTGATCAAAAAGTCTGAAAACTACAGATCCCCACACACACACACACACAACATTAGCTCTGTATACGTAAATATAAAACGTTGTAAGGGTCTGAATATGGCGATGGAAAAAAATAAATTTCCAAGTTTTTTTTTTTCATTATTAAGAAAGACTATAAAAATATGGTATCGTAATTGTACTGACCCAGGGAATGGAGGGAACAGGTCAGTTTTACTTCACAGCGAGTGCCGTGAAATTGATTCTCAAAAAACTTTGCAGAATTGCATTTTTTTCCCACTTCCCGCCAATTCGTATGCAATACTACATGGCACCATTAGAAAGTACAACTTGTCCCACAAATACAAGCCCTCTTACAGCAGTGTGAATGGAAAAATAAAAACGTTATGGCTCTGGGAAGGCAGGGAGTACAAAATGAGAAATGGAAAATCTCTTCATGAAGGGGTTAAACAATTTTGTTTAAGAAAATTTATGTGGTTGGAAATCGGCTCTATTCATGTGAATGGGGTTGTTTTGGCGGCATGCGCATGGATTTCTGCAAGCCTCATTCAGATGAATGGACCTGATTTTCATGCACACACCCGTAGTTTTGGACCGCATCCGAGCCGTGTATTTTGCGGCTCAGATGCGGATTCGTTCTTTTCAAACGGGCTGCAAAAGATGCAGATGGCACATCATGCGCTGTCCGCATCCGTATGTCCGTTCCGCGGCCCCGCAAAAAAAGATAGAACATCTCCTATTGTTGTCCATGTTGCGGACAAGAATAGGCATTTCTAACAGAGGACAGTGTGGAATGCAAACAGGCGGTATCCGTGTTTTGTGGAGCCACGATTTGCGGACTGCAAAAGTGGATGCGGTCAAGTGCAGGAGGCCTTAGGGCTCATGCACACAACCGTATGGCTTGTTCATTATTTTGCGAATAAAAAACAGATCCGCAAAAATACGGATGACGTCCGTGTGCATGCAGTCTTTTGCGGAACGGAACAGCTGGCCCGTGATAGAACAGTACTATCCTTGGCCGTTATGCGGACAATAATATCACATTTTTATCTTTGAACGGTACGGAAACGGAAGGCATACGGAGTACCTTCTGTTTTTGTTTTTTTTGTGGATCCATTGAAATGAATAGTTCCGTATACGTAACGCAAAAAATGGAGCGGAAACTGGGGAAAAAAAAACTTTGTGTGCAAGAGGCCTTATACTGTTGAATAGTGCTTGGCATCAGGAAACTATTGCACAGAGACTGTAAGGGCGTTTTTTTTCCGTTTACGTTCCTTTTGTTTGCGTTCCATATACGGACTGTATACGGAACCATTCATTTTAGTGGAGCAGCAAAAAAAAACGGAAGGTACTCCGCATAACGGACAAGGATAGTACTGTTCTATCAGGGGCCAGCTGTTCCATTCCGCAAAAAAATGGAATGCACACGGACGTTATCCGTATTTTTTGTGGACCGCAAAATACTGAAAAAGCCATACGGCCATGTGCATGACGCCTGAGCAAGTAAAGGCTCCTTTACATCGAGTATCGGCCAGATAACCGCTAACAGGCGTTTGTAGGCACGCTCATTAGCGATTATCTGCCGATGTCAAGATGCCGCCAATTACTAGATAAACAAACAAAATGCTCGTTCATCTGGTAACAAGTCATTGGTGCGGACACCTAAATCATCGCTTGCTGGCAGCAGATCGTGCCGTCGAAACAGCCTCTGCTGCTGCCAATCAGTGATTCTGTATGAGGACGGGCGATGGCGGTAGTGATCATTCCTCCTCGTACTGTGAAGGAGATCGCTGCCTGGAAATGACGAGCAGGCGATTGGAAGGAACGCTTCCTTCCCGACAATCGTCTTCTTAATCTATCAGTATAAGGCCTCTTTCACACTGTGGCCATGCTGCGAACCGCAAATTGTGGTCCGCAAAGCACGGGCACTGACTGTGGGCCAGCTGCAAGCGGATCGTGGACCCATTCACTGCGTCCGCTCCGCAAAAAGATAGAACAAGTTCTATCTTTTTGCGGAACGGAATCCCACTAAAGCACTCCATAGTGCTTCCGTTCCACACCGCATATCCGGATTTGCGGACCCACGCAAGTGAATGGGTCCGCATCCGTGGTGCGTAATGCACACAGCCAGTGCCCGTGTATTGCGAACCCGCCATATGCGGGCCACGGGGGACATGTGAACAAGGCCTCTCGGGACCTTTAATCACTACAGATACAAGAAGCCGCTGAAAGATGAGGCAGAGAACTTCAGAAGGCCGTCAACCAGGAGGACCCTGTGAGAGCAGCGCGCTGTAAGGCATTCTACTAAACTTCATGGGAAACGGAAGACTAAAGAGAAACGTTGATCTGTAGGAATAATACCCCAGTATTTTCTACAAAGCGTGTAGTATAACATATTACATATTAGTGGTGGGTCTATATTGCCACCTGGTGGTCATTGGAATAGGGATTTCCCCATGGGACTAGTCACAGAAACGATGGCCATGTCCTAGCGCTGACTGAGTGTAGAACGCACTGACACAATGGGAGGTTCTTCTCTTCAACCACAGAAAATTGCAGCGTGCACTAGTGCACCAGACTCACCCGTTCAAGTCAAAGGGTCTGTGAAAAAAACTGCACATGGACGCTACCTCTCTGCAGTCCATTTTATGGGCTATTGTTAGGAGATGCTGAAAAGAAGGGAAAGCAAGGATGTTAAAAATGATATGCTTATGCCATTCAGATAAAAAAAATGGAGACAGTACTGATGACACATGGACGGAAATTGTCTGTATTTAGCGGATGGAACACAGCCAGTGTGAACAAGCCCTAACAGTTCATGTTCTATCTATCCAAACAGCAAGTGCAAAGTAATGGCGATAACGGCAATGAAAGTTGCATAGAGATCTAATAAGATGGTGTAATGTAAAGTCTACGTGTGTTCCATCTTTCAAGTGCAGCCTGTCAGCCAGGGCACATGTACTATAGCAGAGGTCAGCAACCTTCAGCACTTCAGCTCTTGTGAAACTACAATTCCCAGCATGCTCCATTCACTTCTATGAGAGTTCTTATTGGAACAGAGCCAGTATGCCCACTGGGACTTGTAGTTTCACAACAGCTGGTGTCTCGAAGGTTGCGCCTACCCCTGTACTATAGTGTCTGCGTCTGTCTTATTTTTTAAATCTCATTTACCAACTGATTTCGCACCTGTTTAGGAGGCATTTTCGTCTAATTCTTATTTTGAGACTAATTTTGGAGTTGTCTTTGTTTTGCGCCTTATTTCCGATGTATATACGGTATATTGGTGCGCCTTATATTGTGCCATTAACATTCGTATTTCTACTCCACTCCTAACCAGGCTTATTTTTCCAGCCTGTTTTGAAGGGCAACTTGTGCAGTCTTTTGCATTAAAAAAATATATTTTTCCGGTCATTTGCGCAATTTCTTCCTGCAGAAACCAATGAGACAAGTCTTAGTGAATATGAACCTTTCTTACAAGAAAACAACCGCTAGAGATCAGACATAAACCAAATATTATACCATTTTGAGGCTATTTAAAGACAAGTGATTCAAATACGCCAGTTTTTTTTTTTACTCCTAAAAAAAGGCTAGCTTAATAAATGTGGCCCAATGTTCCATGGATGAAGAATGCCAACCAGCTCTCCTCCAGAAAGAATGAACCTGCCATGTATAGGTGACTGCTCGGTATGTCAACGCCTGACCTTTCTATGAGCGTGAAGTACAGAAGATGAAAGTGTTATACAGGATTTTAAGGGGGTTTTCCAACTTTTTTATACTGATCAGTGGTTGTGCAGTAGCCTGGACCCCCACCAATGAGCTGTTGGAGAAGGCTGCAAGCACCGTGGCTTTCTTGCAGCTTAGCCTAGGTCAGTGAAGTAACGTTCATCAGTCACGTGTCCTAGGTAGAGATGAGCGAACATTAAAAAAAAAAGTCCGTTGTTCGGGTGGATTTCAGCGTTCGGGTGGATTTGATCCAGTGCTGAGCCACGCCCCCTGCACTGATCACATGACGGTGACGTCACCCCAGGTCCTTCGGCTGTTCAACAGTTCGGGTTGGTGGCAGCTGCCCCTTATGGATTCCATATGCCGCTATAGTGGAATCCATAACGGGATGCGCGACTTACCACCACCCGAACGCCGAACACCGGACTTTTTTTAATGTTCGCTCATCTCTAGTCCTAGGCTCTGTTCGGTCTTTTTCAATTGAATGTGGCTGAGCTGCAATACCAAGCACAGCCACTGTACAATGTGGCGCTGTAGGAAGGCAGCGGCGTGCACCAGAGCTCTATGGTCTCCTCAAACAGCTGATCAGTGGGGATCGTGAGGATAGGTCATCAGTATAAAAAAGTCATGTAAATATGAATAAAGTAGTATGGATTACTTGCTGTTGTGTCATTTATTTGAAGATTAATATCATGAACTTTATTTTGATAACTGCTATTTCCAGCTATCACCAAGTGTTCAGTGCTGAACAGAAGATTCTCATCTGGATTTCCATGGTCCGGAAATGAAGGAACAGATTTAGTGGATATATATCCCATCACAGCCTGTGTGAGGTCATGGTTGGCCAGGGGCAGAAGATCCTAGTCTGTCTGAAGTATTTGGCTTTTTGATGCATTCTCTTAAAGGCAACCTGTTGAACGTACAGACCTTTCTGGTATGGAGCTGAGCAGATTGATGGATAGTCGTGTGGCGAAATACAGTATTTCGTATATAATTCATCTAAATCCCTGCAGGGGCATTCGCAGCTCTCATAGGGCCCCATAGCAAAATGTATGCCCCCCCCCCCCCAACTAGTTGTATAACAGATTACAATTGGAGGAAATATTAATCTTTTGGAGACCCATGGAAGTGAATGGGTCCGCATCCGACCTGCAAAAAATGCGGACTTAAACAACGGCTGTGTGCATGAGCACTTTTTTTTTACCTTTTTTTTTTTTTATGGTACCCCACCCTTCATATGATTGAGCACTTTACCAGGCTGTAAGTAAAGAAGCTTCTCTAATGATGGTTTCTAACACAGTATGCATTTTTTTGGGTGGCGTCTAAAATAAACTCGGAGAGAGTGTGGTCCCCAATGTGGGTGCCTTCCTACTTACCCCTCCAATCCCCGGTTCCAGGATTACTCGCAATTTATCAACTTGAACCAGAATGGGACGACCAGTGCATCTATTTCTGCGGATAAATCTGCAGATGTAACATGCACAATCCAGTATGACCAGTGTACGTATTTTTTTTTTGCTTCCTGTATTCTGTAAGTTCTGGACACACAGAGATAACCTATGGTTATGCAGTGAATGGCTGTGGCTAGAACAGATGACTGCATGCTGTGGTTAGGATTGCAGAGGACGTATTTCCTGAGATTCAGTCTTTGCGGTTTAGCTTTGTCATATCACTGCTGCCATAAGTGACATGAAAATATTTAATTGTACGACTGCATTACATTTAACACCCGATATGGAAACTTCTGCTTGGGATTACTCATTAGAAACAAGGAACATAAAGACTTTATCACTAATATTAATTTTCCAACATGTTAACCCCTTAGTGACCAGCCTGTTTTGGGCCTTACTGACCAAGCGTTTTTCTTCCTTTTTTCATGGTCAGCTTTTAGGGATGAGCGAATCGACTTCAGATGAAACGTCCGGTCAATTCGCATAAAACTTTGTTTCAATACTATACGCAGCGAGCGCTCTGTTCAGTATTAGAATGTATTGGCTCTGATGAGCTGAAGTTACTACTTCACGAAGTCTCGCGAGATTTCACATAATAACTTCAGAAATTGTTTTGTACTGTAAAAAAAAAACATTTCCCAACTTGGAACCGAACCCAAGTTTGGGAAATGATTTTTTACAGTATAAATCAATTTCTGAAGTTATAATGCAAAGTCTCGTGAGACTTCACAAAGTAATAACTTTGGCTCATCGGAGCCAATACATTCTAATACCGTACAGAGAGCTTGATCTGTACAGTATTGAAACGAAGTTTAATGCAAATCGACTTCGGATGTTTCATCCAAAGTCGATTCGCTTATCCCTAGTCGCCTTCCAAGATGACAATTGTCATTTTAAGGGTGTCATAACTTTCTGATTAACTTTTAACTCTTTCTAGGAGGGAGATGGGAAAAACAGCAATACTGCCACTGAGATTTTACATTATAAATTTTACGGCGTATATAAATAACATAATATCTTTATTCTCTGGGTCAGTACGATTACAGTGATACCAAATACATTTAGTTATTTTTTTTACGTTTTACTACTTTTGTGCAATAAAACCTATTTTTTTAAAAGAAAGAAAATCTTTTTGCATCGCCTCTTCCCAAGACCCATAACTTTTTTATTTTTCTTTCTATGGAGTTGTGTGAGGGCTTGATTATTGTGAGACGACTTGTAGTTTGCATTGGTGTCATTTTGGAGTAAATTACGCTTTTTGATCGCTTGTTATAAATTTTTTCGGTGGCAACTAAGAATAAATTAGCAATTCTGTAATTTTTTGAATTTTTTTTTTTTTTACAGCGTTCATCGTAGGGGATAATTTACATGATATTTAGGTAGTGCAGGTCATTACGAACGCGGCTCCCAGTCCCAGTCTGAAGAGAATCTAGCAGAGCAATTGGAGCAAATGGGAAGGTCTCTGGATCCATGTGAGGTACAGCGCTGGTTCTAGCTTTGTTACAAAGAGATTGTCATGTACTGTATTATGTCTAATTTTAATCTACATCAACCATGGCATAACCCCATTAAAGGGGTTGTCCGGGATCAGAGTTGAACCCGAACGTAACCCTTCACCCAGGCAGCCCCTCTGAAATGAGCATCGAAGCATTTCATACTCTGATGCTGTCCCTTGCCCTGTGCTGTTTGGCACATCTCAGAGGGGATGCCTGGGTAAAGAAGGGCATATGTCCAGGTTCAGACAACCCCTTTAAGGCTGGACTTACATGTTACAGTTTTTACAGTCATAGTGAAAAACCGCAACAGAAAATTAATTGCAAAAACTGCATGTGTCTATACTATGATTGCTTCAGTTTTGAGTGTGGTAAAATATAAAGAGGGAATGCATCATGGTGAGACTTTTTAACGTCCGCTTTGCCTTGAGTTTGCATTAGCGAAAGTTGCGCCAAATTTATCAAATGTTGCATGTTGTTAAATAATTTTGGTGCATCCTTCTAACAACACTTTTGTCTAAATATACAGCCCACCCCCTACCCCTCACTGGAACGCACTTGCATCTTTTCTGCATCTTTTTATAAAGTTGCAATAATAAATCTGGCATAAAACTAATTAACCCCTTGGCGCCATAGCCATCCGGTTTCTGCAGTTTCAAACAGCAGAGTCCCAGGGTGTATGTATGCGATCAGCCCTAAGGCTGATTGTGTACATTTAACCCCTCAGATGTCGTGGTCAAATGTGACCACGGTATCTGAGTGGTGCAGCCGCGGGAGCCGCATGCTACCACGCCCGTAACAGCCATCACCTACTGTGATCTTGTTATATGCCTGTAATAGCTCAGAGCCTGAAATGGGTATTCCCATCACATACAATGGGTAAATATAGCTCGGATATGCCCCTATTGTCTGATAGGTGTGTATCCCACCTCTGGGACCCACACCTACAACGAGAACGGAGCGCGGAGAGCTGTAGCTGGGTGCTCCAAGTGCTGCTCCCATAGAAGTGAATAGGAGTGCACCGCTGATAAAGAATAAATAATAAAGAAGTTTCATTTACGGACTGGGTGAGTGCCGCTCTATTTTTCTACGATTCCCTCGAGAAACACACTGTCTTTCTACCGCTAAGAAGAGCTGAGCAACACCGCTGACCGCACATTCACTGTCACAGTTTGTTTGTATTAGCGCTGAGGAGCTTTTTAAATTCAAGGAAATATTGCAGTAGTGACGTCCTACTTTTTTTTCTTCAATATATCTACTAATGGCCAAATTATTGAATGGGGCCCCCTCCCCCAGTAATTTTTTCACAACCCCTTCCTTTCATGCCGCCCCCTTTCCTGTGGCTAGTAAAGATCACTCTTTCAGATCAGGCCCGGCAGCTGTTCCATCCGTTTTCTACACTGTCTATACTGTCACTGTCTATAATTTCATTGTGTAATAATGTTGAGGGGCCCTGACAAAATCTTTTAGTACTTCTCCTCCTCCTCTTGGATGGGCCCCTTCTGGGTCAGGGCCCCAAAGCAGCCGCTTCCCCTATAGTTACTCCCCTGGGCATATCCTAGCGATATGCCCCCATTGTCTGAGATGGTAAAACCCCTTTAAGCAGGCTCAGATAGCTATCACTGTATTTGTATATACTATTAAATTGTGTGTTCTATGATGGCTATATAGCCATCCCAGAACAAAATGGTAATCTAATAATTGCTAGTTATAGTCACCCAGGTGACTTAAAAAAAAGGGGAAACATTTTTTTAAATATAAAAGTTTGAATAGACCCCCTCCCACCTTTTGCTAAAATCGAAATACATTAACAATAAAAAAATACACGTGAAAACACTCATACTTTTAAAATCTAACAATATATATCCCATTTTTTGTCACTTAACCTCCCCAAAAAAGTTTAATAAAAAGTGATCAAAAAGTCACACGCTGCAAGTTAAAGCACTTGAAATGAGGAGGTTAATAAAACAAAAAAAATGTCATGAAAGGTCCTCTTTACACATATAAAGATGTGATCTAAACAATAGGTCATTTTCTGATGACACATTCCCTTTAATTATGGAGCAAAGTTGCTGAACAGGCTTGTCTGCTTTAGAATTTATGTGGACACAAAGTCATTCATCTGAACTGACACCATGAAATACCAATTTTCTCTTGCCCTGTTTTCAGGAATTATGATAGAACTGATGACATAAAACATATCTTAAAGTGTCCCTGTGCTTTAAAAAAAATGTCATACTTACACATTATTGATCTGTGGGGGTCTGAATGTTGAAGCTCCCACCGATCACTAGAACAAGAAGTGTGAAGCATTCACTGCAGGAGATAGACTTTCTGCTGAGCCCTTCTTCTTCATCAAGGAGACACAACGCTCTATGTGAGCACTTCTTTCTCCCTGTTCTAGCGATTATTGGGGGTCTCATCACATTAAGGATGGATTGTTATTAAAAAGATACTTCAAATAGATAATCTAAATAAAAAATTAACCCTTTCACGACATCCACCAAGGTACAGCCGGATAATGTCAGCGATCAGCGGTAATGGCAATCGCGTACATTTAACCTCCTCAGATGCTGTCGTCAAATGTGACCACAGCATCTGAAAAGCTGAAAACCCGGAGCAAGTGCTTCACGGGCAGGAACTTTTTCCAGGGTGTAGGTGCCCACAGAGAGGACTTTGAGTGCCGCCTCTGGCACCTATGCCTTAGGTTCACCATCACTGCCCTATAAAAACTGCAAGCTGATTGCATGTTGTGGTCCACTTGGTTAACTAAAAAAAAAGTTTTCCAAAATATGTAAAAATTCAAATCACTCTCCCCCCCCCCTTCCCCAAAATCAGAATACTTAATAAAAAAAAATTCAACATCATGGGCATTGTCGCATGCTTAAATGCCTGTACTATCAATTTGTACTATTAAAAAAAAACTTAGCCCATATGGTGAATGTCATAACGGAAAAAAAATTTAAATGCCCATTTCCCAGTTTTTTTAATAACTTTAGCTAACATAGTATATAAGACCGAAAAAAGACATTTGTCCATCCAGTTCGGCCTGTTTCCTACAAGTTGATCCAGAGGAAGGCAAAAAAAACTCCTGTGAGTCAGAAGCCAATTTTCCCCACTTAAGGGGAAAAAAATTCCTTCCCGACTCCAATCAGGCAATCAGAATAACTCCCTGGATCAGCGACCCCTCTCTAGTAGCTATAGCCTGTAATATTATTACACTCCAGAAATAAATCCAGTCCCCTCTTGAATCCCTTTATTGTACTCACCATCACCACCTCCTCAGGCAGAGAGTTCCATAGTCTCACTGCTCTTACAGTGAAGAATCCTTTTCTATGTTTGTGTACAAACCTTCTTTCCTCCAGACGCAGAGGATGTCCCCTCGTCACAGTCACAGTCCTGGGGATAAATAGATGATGGGAGAGATCTCTGTACTGACCCCTGATATATTTATACATAGTTATTAGATCTCCCTCAGTCGTCTTTTTTCTAAAGTGAATAACCCTAATTTTGATAACCTTTCAGGGTACTGTAGATCCCTCATTCCAGTTATTACTTTAGTTGCCCTCCTCTGAACCCTCTCCAGCTCTGCTATGTCTGTCTTGTTCACAGGAGCCCAGAACTGTACACAGTACTCCATGTGTGGTCTAACCAGTGATTTGTAAAGTGGTAGGACTATGTTCTCATCACGGGCATCTATGCCCCTTTTGATGCAACCCATTATCTTATTGGCCTTGGCAGTAGCTGCCTGACACTGGTTTTTGCAGCTTAATTTGCTGTTTATTAAAATTCCTAGATCCTTTTCCATGTCAGTGTTACTGAGTGTTTTACCATTTAGTATGTACGGGTGACTTGCATTATTCCTTCCCATGTGCATAACTTTATATTTGTCAGTGTTAAACCTCATCTGCCATTTCTCTGCCCAAGCCTCCAATCTATCCAGATCCCTCTGTAGCAGAAAACTGTCCTCTTCAGTGTTAATTACTTTACACAGTTTAGTGTCTTCTGCAAAAATAGATTGACAAAATTTTTTTCATAAAAAGTGATCAAAAAGTCATGCACACCCCAAAATGGTATTTGCAAAAACTACAGATGGTCTTGCAAAAAAGACCCCCTATACATCTCCGTAGACATAACTATAAAAAAAAGTTATGGGAGTCAGATAATGGCAATTAAAATAAAAAAACATTTTCAAAAGTTTTTATTTCTTTTCTGTATTAAAACGCAAGAAAAAACTATATATATGTGGTATCGCTGTAATTGTACTGACCTGGATACTGAAGAGCACAAAACCCAAAACTGTGGTAGAATTGTGTTTTTTTTTTTTTACCAATTTTACTCCATTTTGAATTTTTTTCCCAGCTTCCCAACACAATATTAAATGGTGCCATTAGAAAGTGCAACTTGTCCAGCAAAAAACAAACCATCAGCTATGTGAACAGAAAAGTAAAAAAGTTATGGCTCTGGGAAAGCAGGGAGCGAAAAACAAAAAGACAAAAACAGAAAATTGCTGCGTCATGTTAAATGTCATCAATGATTGGAATTTATAATACTGACATTTTTGTGTCTTTGCAAAACAATATCTAATCATGCAGAATATATTCTCACACAGTTAGGCCTTTTGCACATGAACGTTGTGTGCCCGTGGCTGTATTGCGGCCCGGATAAGGTGGGTCCGCAATACACAGGCACTGGCCCGTGTGCAATCTGCATCACGAATGTACTCCGTATAGTTCAGTTGAATGGGTCCGCAATCACGGAGATGCGGAACGGAAGAATGGATCGGAACCCCACAGAAGCACTACGGAGTGCTTCTGTAGTGTTTCTGTTCATGCCTCCGCACCGGTGCGGATGGATCAATGACCCATTCAAGTTGAATGGGTCTCGATCTGACCCGGCCGCCGCACGGACGTTGCCCGAATTTGCGGTCCCCAATGCACGGAACAGACCCACAACGGCCGTGTGCAAGAGGCCTTAAAGTAGATGATGTAATATATGTAGGCTACCACTAGAGTGCACTAGATGACTGAGGCTGGTGCATGTGATAGCTTTATTTATTGGTAACAAGCATTTTTTTCCTGCATTTAACAAAAAATGGTAACTTTTATTTTTCAGTTTTTTTAGGGCATGTTTTTTTTTATGTTTTTTTTACTAATCCTGTAGATTGTATACACTTAGACAGGCAGTCTAAAGATGTGTTAAATTGTCCCAGTGGTTCAGGCTGGATGATACTTCATATTGTGACAGATTTTAGCCCAATTTTCATGCAGAATGTTAGGCCATGCCCTTCTTCATGTTTTTCCGATCGGTAAATGTGAGCCATACCTGATTTTTAGTGTAAAATACAGTGATGGCTCCGCTGCAGTCTTAGGCCGCATTCACACATACGTGGATTTTACCCGCCCTGCCGTCCTGCTGAGTGCAGGAGGGCACGGCGTCATTGGTTGCTATGATGCCGTGCGCTTCGTGCTGCCGCCGCTGTACATTATTACCCTCATATGATCTCTACGAGTTTATTACTGTACAGCGGCGGCACGAAGCGCATGGCGCCATAGCAACTAATGACGCCGTGCACTCGGCAGGACGGGTTTTCACGGACCGTGGTCCGTGAAAATCCATGTATGTGTGAATGCGGCCTTAGTGATACCCATTGTCACTAGATAAGAATGTCTGATATCTTTCTGACAGATGCAGATTTCCAAAAATCCGCTGTCACGTTACTGTGGTTCTGGTGTGTTGTCACCATACATGGTGAGCATAGACATGTGTGGTACGTATAAATGCCTCACATTTTCTAGTTTTTTGTTTTTTTACTGATGTAAAGTTGCATGAAGGTGTTTGTGTGTATAAATTATTGTACCTAAACGTTTAACTAAACTTCATTAAATCCTGTTCTAAAAATAATTTTTGTAATACTTTCAAAAAAATATATTTTCCATGCAAAATAGGCTCCTGAAGTACACATGGCCCTTGTGCTTTAAAATCTGTGCCCTATATAGCGCAGTGTATGGGAATACAGATTCCCCTGTGGCATGTTTTATGTGAGCTCATACCTTGAGCTCGCTTTGCTAATAGCTGGCATATGACATGAGTGCAGGCTATTAGCAGAGCGAGCACTGGCCCGAGCTCACATAAGACATTGCGCTCCTGCTTTTGCCCGCTCTGCTAAAGCCTAATATAGCCCATGAATGCCAGGTAGAGAAGAGCGAATTTCCGGTTATGAAATTCTTTCTCGCTTCGTTTATTGGTAAAAGGTGAATTGCTTTATGGATTCCATTACCATGGACCACAACACAATTCTATGACAGAATGACTTTAGAGGCATTCCGTTATTCATTCCGTCATAATAGAAGTCTATGGGCTGCAAAACGGATCCGTCCCGTTATGTAAAACAGGTTCCTAAATGGAAACTGAATTGTAGCTCTGTTTGTCTCAGTTATGTGCCCATTCCATCACTTCTGTTATTTAATTGTTCTAACAACGGAAATAACTAGCAGTGATGTAAACTCAGCTGTTGAACCCCTCATTCCAAGGGGTTATCCCAGAAAAAGTATCAATTAGTTACTTTTGACCCAAAGCAATCCCAAAAACTAGCTGTCCCTGTGTCCACTCTCTGAATGGAGTAGTAGTGTGTTTGTACAGTAATGTGCAATAGTTTTAGGCATTTCAGTAATAGAAGTATTAATAGTTTACATTTAAATGTATTCTGCAGCTAAAGAACAACCCCAAACATATGAGCAGGTGAGGCTTGGGCTAAATGTGATCTTGGCCACAACCAGGGGCGTAGCTAAAGGCTCATGGTGCAGGAGTGGTGCCCTGGTCCTGGTGCAGGAGTTCAGCTTGGGCCCCCCCTTCCCTCAGTGCTTTGTGACTAGGAGCAGGGAAGCACATAGCTTTTGCACTGCCTGAGGCAAAAACTGAACCCCCCCCCCTCCCCCCATGCCAAGTTTTTCACCTAAGCCCTTCCCTCCAGCCAGAGGTGTAACTTGACCACCATGCACTTTCTATAATACCAGTGTCTTCTTATGTGACACAAGGGTCTTTGGGCCCCCCACAGGCTCCTGGGGCTTGTAGCAACTGCTACCTCTGCACCTCCTATAGCTCCGCCCTTGGCCACAAGAATTGTTACACAACCAAATCTCTCTCTGTAGCAGTGCAGCCATTGAACTGACTGAGGTTGTAGCACAACTTACAAGTCGCCGTGTGAGGGATGAGAATCCATTTTGTATAAACATGTCCTCCATCTTGTGCATATGTGGAAAGTTAATGAGCCAGCTGGAAGGATGTAGGGAGTTTCTGTGTATATAGATCAGAAGTTCTTAGCTGCAAGGTCAAGATAGCAGCTCCCTCGTTTCCTTATCATAGGTTGACATACAAGAGAGAGTTATGTTCCTTCTGAGTTTCGGGATGTACTGCTGAAGAATTTCAACTTTGAGATAAGATGCTGCAGAAACTTTTTAATTATTAGAATTATGTTAGTATGGTGCGGAAGTATTGCCTTTTATGAATAACGAATCAAATCATTAGTTTCGATTTCCACCCCCTTTGGTGGTGTGCCAGATTTGTCTATGATTATCTGTAGTGTTATATCATCTGTAGTGACATTATGACATTATCTGTAGTGTCACACTGCTGATTCAGCAGTGTGTCTGTGTCAGCTCTCCCGAGCGCTCGTATATCCACATCAATTTGGGAGCCCGACAATCATAGAGGTGGGTTTTTTTTCCCCCAACAGACTTGACCCCAGAATCACAAAAAAATCCAACACTACTGGGCTTTTTGCATTTCTGGGCTCATGGCTGCAGCAACTCATGAGTCAGACTGCAAATTCATTCAGTTCAATGGCTGCACTGCCACACATCGTAACCAGCATTATCACGTAGTCCCAATCTAATGCCTCATTCACACGTCTGTGATAAAATACATGATAAGATGTTCGTGAAGGATCTGTGTTTGGTCCATGTGTCCGTTTTTTGCTCTCCATGTGTCATCCGTGTTTCACGGACACTGCGCAACTGAAAATTAATTTTCATAGCATTTCCTCCTGATGGTCCATAAAATATGGGTGCATCTGTGTTGTGTCCTTGTCTTTCACGGACCAACAGACTATAATGGGGGTTAACAGGGATAAAATAGAGCATGCTTCCGTGAATACACATATTAAAATGAATGGGTACGTGTGCTGTCCGAGGAGAACACGTACAGCACACGTCCATGAATCACTGACATGTAAATGAGGCATAACAGCCTAGTTCACACTTCACTGATTTGATCAGTGGTGTTTGGTCAGTGATTTCTATCAGTGACTTTGAGCCAAATCCAGGACTGGAGGCTAAACACTGATTTAAATCACTGACCAAACACTGACATGTGAACTAGGCCAAAGTGTCTGGGTGACATTTGCCATATACAATCTGTATTATTAAGTTTCATTGCTGTAGTCCATTAACCATTGTTACCCACATCATAAAAGGCATTTTGAAATGTATTCCCACAAATCGATAGGATTATGAAGAAAAGGTCTTGAAAACAAGGACACATCTGTCTGAAGAGAAAGTGCTCGATGGAGTCCCACAATTAGCTTTCTGTGGCCTTGGAATACATCTGCCTGTATTTTTTGAAGGAAAAGAACGCTGTCTGCAAACATTATGCATTGCTAATATATGAAGCTTTTAGAGGAAATGCATTTTACTAAAGTGAAGGCTGCGTAACTGTGTAATATTGGAGAGATTTATAATAGTGGTCAGGGTGAACAGAGCCTCTGCAGTAACGTGAATACAATTAGATGTGTCCATTACTGAGTGAATAGGTAACAGGGCCACAAAGGGGTCCTTCAGAGAAAAGAGAGGTTTTAGTTTTATGTTTTTATTGGGTCTTTTTTTTCTCTCTCTTTCCAAGTTATACTGCCCTCTTTGTGCGCAGTCTTTGCTACTGTGTTAATTGCCCTTGACCTAAGTTTGCATCCCTTACTCTTCACCCCAGGTCAGCAAATAGTAACAATCATTCCTCCTTTTCTGTTGGCTTCAGGGTGCTGCCACATGGTCAGGTTTTCTTTATGCTGTTTTATGAAGCCAAAATCAGAAGTGGATCATAAAAGTAGAAAAAAAATAAAGAGGACAGATTCAACTTCTCCATTTTTTTAAATCCACTCCTGGTTTTGCCTTCAAAAACTTCGTCAAAAACCCTGAACGTGTGACCATATCCTGACTTCTTTTCTTAAAAGGGGTTGTGTCATTGCAGATATTGGTGGCATATCACCAGCAGGGCCGCCATCAGGGGGGTACAGGGTACAGCCCATACCCCAGTAAGGGGCCCGGACCCTGGGGGGACCGTCCGGTCCTGAGCCTTTTTTTCTTTTGTGGCCGCCGGCCCTGGGGCCCAGTGCTCCTCCCCTCTTAATTCCACGGCCCACCCGCAGCCTGCCTCTTACCTCCCGCGGCCCGCCCCTTGCCCTCCCCAGCCGGCTCTTCACTGTCCTGAGCATGTACAGCGTCAGGACCTAGTGCGCGCAGCTATGACCTGACGCTGCACGCTGTCAGACGACAGTGCAGGGCCGGCCGGGAATATAGAGAGGAAGGAGCGCGGAGGAGGCGTCGATCTGTGGTAAGAGCGGCGATCTGTGGTAAGTATGTTGGGGCTCGGCCCTCCCCTGTCTGCCGCAGCTGATCTGATCGGAGTGGGCTGACTGGGGGTCTAATGGGGTCCTTGGGCTGATCTGAGGTCTCATGGGGGCTGACTGGAGGCCTTGAGCTGTGTAAGGGGCCCTAAAATTTCTGATGGCAGCCCTGATCACCAGGATATGCCACCAAAGTCAGACTGGTGTCCCACCTCTTGGACCTACTCCTATCTTCAGAACAGGATCCCCAAAGTGAAGGAGAGTACATGCGTGACATACACACCATTCACTTCTATGGAGGTTCTGCTAATAGCCAAGCGAGTGTGCTCGCTAATTTTTGTGATTCCCATAGATGTGAATGGAGAGAGCACTGTAATATGCACTGCCACCTCTCAACTTACCTCTATGGGAGTGCTGGAAATAGCCAAGCCCCATGGAACTCTCATCAAAGTGAATGGAGGGTGGACTGGCTTGTGCAGTGTGCTTACCTTCACTAGATTTTGGAGATAGAGTTGGGACCCACAACTATCTGACATTGGTGGAATATCCTAGCGATATGCTACCAATGTCTGAGATAAGAAAACCCTTCTAATGACATGATATGACATTGCTATATTTATTCATTGTTGGGGATATTTCATATTTGGTTTTCATAATTGTTTTTAATTATTGTCATGTCATGGATCATTATCATCTCTCGATTGCATTGTATTGATGCATAGGTTTGTCCTTCCTGTCTCTGTATTTTGCCCTGTTCTATTGCCCCCTTCTTTCCAGCAGTTGTAGCTATTTTATGCTATCTGCACTGGTGTTTTCATGTGCTGCTCAACTCTGCCAAATTATTATCTTTTCACCTACTGTTTGGTGCATAACTGCAAGATTTCAGCTTAGAATGAATTAATCTAGATTCTTCACACATGCCTGAGCAATTGATTGATCGCTGTCTGATGAGAGTCTGAAGTAAGTACACAGTTCAATACGGATTGCCATTGTTAAATGGAGCCATTGACACTGACGCTCTTTGTCAGTATATTATTGACTTATATGTGCTAATATCTGCTCTGGGCTGAGGAAATATTGAGTATAGGATAGATATAACAATTTTATAAGTTAACATTTAATTTTCCATAAACTTTAACATGTAAAATTTCCAAATAAACTAATAAATCTAATAAAAGTATATCTTATATGTAACAGTTTAAGCGAGCACTTCGTACAGTATTAGAAAGTATTGGCTCCGATGGACCGAAGTTAGACTCATGAGACTTCGCGTAATAACTTAATAAATTTATTTATACTGTAAAAATCCATTTCCCGAACTCGGGTTCGGTTGCAAAGTACTACTTGGAACCTAACCCGAGTTCGGGAAATTGTTTTTTTTATAGTACAAACAAATTTATACAGTTATTACCAGAAGCCTCGCAAGACTTTGCGAAGCAATAACTTCGGCCCATCGGAGCCAATACGTTCTGTAAAGTTTTATGTGAATCGACTTATGATGTTTCATCTGAAGTCGATTTGCTCATCCCTAATAATAATCAATTAAAAGTTGAAAAAATACATCATACAATGAATATGCTTTACACAAAACTGTAAACCCATTTATCTGCAGCCATTGCCTGCTTCTTATTAGGA
This sequence comes from Bufotes viridis, assembly GCA_033119425.1. Classification (NCBI taxonomy): domain Eukaryota; kingdom Metazoa; phylum Chordata; class Amphibia; order Anura; family Bufonidae; genus Bufotes; species Bufotes viridis. Next base: position 110,181,650 of record CM065593.1, on the reverse strand, counting down.
CTAAATAGGCTTCTATAGAAAACTCATTTAATACCATACTGGAATAGGTTAAAGGATCTAAAGGGAACCTGCCATCATGTACAGAGCCCATAAACCACTGGAATAGCACTGTACAGCATGGTGAGAGGTTTGTAAAATGTCACTTTTAGCATAAAGTCAGATATAAAGTAGTGTGCACTACCTGTGAATAGTCCCGTAGGTGGTCCCGGCCTCAGGGGTAGTCATGCAGATCTTGCCATCTCCAACAGGATACATCGCTTGCACAAATGAAGGAGAGGTTCGTACACTTTCCTTCACTGTGAATGCGCCGGATGTGACTGGACCTGGCTGACAAGCAGTATTCATGAGACCAGGACCACCTACATGACTACTTACAGGACGTGCACATTACAACTTTACTTTTTTACTTTGTGCTAAAGTGACATTTTTGAGGATGACATGTTTACAAACCTATTAAAGAGGATATCCTACCTTTACTAAGTGATGTCCTCGGGATTAGACATCATTAGCTGATAGGTGGGGGTCCCACACCCTGCACCCCCACTGCTCCGTCACCCTAAGTTGGCACTGAAACTATACTGCTCCATCAACCTTGTAGTGGATGGAGCTAATCAGCGGGGGTGTGAGGTGTTGGAAAGTAGGCCATTGCTTTGTATAGGCTGGTCAACCCCTTTAAGATTGTGTACAATGCTTTAACATTCATCCTACTTAAAGGGGTCTTCTGGAATTACGATGGTCTTTACACAGATATGCTTGTGAGGTTGCTTACATCTTCTCCATGCTTTTTATTTTTCAGTTTGGGCTCCTCCTGACCTGTTTTCACCATCTTTACAAATAACTCTGGTTTGTTTCCATCCTGCATGTAGAACTTCCTGTTCCTGTATCCAACCAAACCCATGATGCACTTCTCCTTTCTCCGTCACAGCTCCAGCACAGCCCCTAACAGTGCCCTGCTAGTTTATAGCTCCTCCCAACCAGCTATTTACATAGACACTCCCCTATTACTGCCCAGCTAGTTTATAGCTCCTCCCACCCAACTAGTTACATAGACACTCCCCTATTACTGCCCCTCTTGCTGCTTTGACACGCCCCCGGACATAACATCACAGGAAATAAGAAAGAGCTGCATGGACTTGGTTGTGTGAGCACAGCCCATACCGGAAGATAGGAGCAATGAACGTAAGAGAAATAGATTACAGACTTAGGTTACATTTACACAACCGTATGTGTTTTGCGGTCCGCAAAAATAAAACGGAAGACATCCATATGCCATCCGTTCTTTTTTGCTGATCCATTGTAACAATGCCTAAAACGGACAAGAATAGGACATGTTCTATTTTTTTTGCGGGGCTACGGAACGGACATACTGATGCGGACAGCAAATGGTGTACTTTTGTGCATTTTTTGCGGACCCATTGAAATGAATGGGTCCGCATCCTATCCGCAAAAAAAAAAACCAAACGGAAACAAACAACATTTGTGTGCATGTAGCCTTACAGCTAACTTCGTAAATGATTATTTTAAAGGGGTTCTCCAAGCTTTTAACATTGATGACCTATCCTCAAGATAGGTCATCAATACAAGATTGACAACAGTTTGTCATCCACAGATCCCCATAACAGTTTGTCATACACAGATCCCCCATAACAGTGTGTCATACACAGATCCCCCATAACAGTGTGTCATACACAGGTCCCCCATAACAGTGTGTCATACACAGGTCCCCCATAACAGTGTGTCATACACAGGTCCCCCATAACAGTGTGTCATACACAGGTCCCCCATAACAGTGTGTCATACACAGGTCCCCCATAACAGTTTGTCATCCACAGATCCCCCATAACAGTGTGTCATACACAGGTCCCCCATAACAGTTTGTCATACATAGATCCCCCATAACAGTTTGTCATCACAGATGCCCCAATAACAGTGCATCATCCACAGATCCCCATAACAGTTTGTCATCCACAGATCCCCCATAACAGTGCGTCATCCACAGATACATAACAGTGCGTCATCCACAGATACATAACAGTGCGTCATCCACAGATCCCCATAACAGTGCGTCATCCACAGATCCCCCATAACAGTGTGTCATCCACAGATCCCCCATAACAGTGTGTCATCCACAGATCCCCCATAACAGTTTGTCATCCACAGATCCCCCATAACAGTGTCAGCCACAGATCCCCCATAACAGTGTGCCATCCACAAATCCCTTATAACTGTGTCCTCCACAGATCCCCATAACAGTTTGTCATCCACAGATCCCCCATAACAGTGTCAGCCACAGATCCCCCATAACAGTGTGCCATCCACAGATCCCCCATAACAGTGTGCCATCCACAGATCCCCCATAACAGTGTGTCATCTACAGATCCCCCATAACAGTGTGCCATCCACAGATCCCCCATAACAGTGTGCCATCCACAGATCCCCCATAACAGTGTGTCATCCACAGATCCCCCATAACAGTGTGCCATCCACAGATCCCCCATAACAGTGCCATTCACAGATCCCCATTAATACTGTCCTCCACAGATCCCCCATAACATTGTGCCATCCACAAATCCCTTATAACAGTGTCCTCCACAGATACCCATAACAGTTTGTCATCCACAGATCCCCCATAACAGTTTGTCATCCACAGGTCCCCCATAACAGTGTGTCATACACAGGTCCCCCATAACAGTTTGTCATACACAGGTCTCCCTTAACAGTTTGTCATCCACAGATCCCCCATAACAGTGTCATCCACAGATCCCCCATAACAGTGCGTCATCCACAAATCCCTTATAACAGTGTGTCATCCACAAATCCCTTATAACAGTGTGTCATCCACAAATCCCTTATAACAGTGTCCTCCACAGATGCCCATAACACTGTGCCATCCACAGATCCCCCATAACAGTGTGCCATCCACAGATGCAAGCAGCGTTCTGGTGTCCACTTCCAGAGCGGAATGGTGACTGAACGGAGGCAAACTGATGCATCCTGAGCGGATCTTTTTCCATTCAGAATGCGTTAGGGCAAAACTGATCCGTTTTGGACCGCTTCTGAGAGCCCTGAACGGATCTCACAAACAGAAAGCCAAAACGCTAGTGCGAAAGTAGCCTTAGTGATATTGCATGTTTATAGCGCCAAGCTATGAGAAAGTAAATTGCTGCTAACTTTGCGGAATCTGAATGTCTTATCTGTTGATCCTTTTAAATAAAGCCTTCACATTTTTGTGAGTTCTGGGAAAACAGAGCTTCTGGTTTCCCTTGTCAGGTGTGGATTGCTGGAGATAAGAAAAACACATTCCGGGGCTGACACAAGTTGTGATCAAAACATTGCCATAGATGACCCCTTTGTCCCAGTATACGAGCTGAGAGTTCAAGGGTGAAAGTTGTATTGTAACAGCTCCTGGGATTAGGGGTCATACACTCAGCTCACCCGGACTTTACATTTTACAGCATAGGCGGTTTTTCCCCCTGTTTGAGCTCGGTTCCCACAGTTCAGTCCTGTTGTATAAGGCTGGAAAAGTGAATAGTTTTATGCTGTTAATGTTCTTCATTTGGTCTTGACGAAAAAGTGTTTTATTTCACTCTTTGAATTTATTAATAAGGAAATATGAGATTGATCTGTTTATTTGGAGAATCTACATCTTTTGTACGTCTTGGTGCTTTGTCCTTTTTTATATTTTTTATTTTTACTTTGGTGATATTGTACAGTGATTGTCATTATTCAGATTATTTCAACCTCTTCTGCAGTGATTGGCATATGTATAATGGTACAAAGAATTCCTTACAGCTCCATACTACATCTGCTACTACTTGGGTTTCCATATGACACAGTGGGGGAGATTTATCAATCTGGCGTAAAGTAGAACTGGCTTAGTTGCCCATAGCAACCAATCAGATCCCGCCTTTCATTTTTCAAAGGAGCTGTGAAAAATTAAAGGTGTAATATTTTCTATAACTATGGCATTTTTGTACTTCATTTCTGTTTGTAGAGTGCTGTTGCATTGTGTTTCTAGCCATGGCGGCATGCACCTGCGCATTGGGATGTGCTTACTGACCCCCTTTTTCTATCCTCAGGATAGGTCAACAGTATCTGATAGGTGGGGATCCGACACCTAGGACCCCCACCGATCAGATGTTTGAGAAGGCACCGGCCCTGCAGCTTTCTCCAAGCTTACCAAGCACAGTGCCGTACATTGTATAGCATCTCTGCTTGGGATCATGCTCAGTCTCTTTGAAGTAAAAGGGGCTAAGCACGATACCATGCACGGAAAAGGCTGTGGCGCTCATAGGAGCGCTGGTGCCTTCTCAAACAGCTGATTGGCGGGGGTCCCGGTTGTGGAACCCCCACAGATTAGATACTAATTACCTATCCTGAGGATAGGTCATCAGTATCAAAATCCTGGAAAACCCCTTTAACCCTTTTGCTACCAGTGCCGTACAGGGCTGCAGTGATGTGCGAACATGATGCCCGTTTGTGACCAACAATAATGCTGATCGTGGTAATTAAATGCTTTAGATGCCATGATCAAGTGAGATCCCTACCTATGCCCCGTGTGGCCAATTCGGGCATCGATAGGTGCGCTGAACACTTTCAGCTTCGCTGACAAAGTTGAAAGTGTTCATGCTGCAATTCTTATTTTTGGCCACCAGATGGCAGGCCAGAATAAGAAATTAGCAAAATCAACTTTCAACAGCATTTAAAAAATCCATGATAGACCAAAATGGAAAATTAAAAATACACAATGTATAAGCTCATATATGAGCCACAATATCATAAAAAAAATGTTAAAAAATATATAATAAATATAAAAGTTTAAATCACCTCCCTTTCCGTATAATTAAAAAATAAATACCTAAATAACAATGAATATAAACATCATGGGTATCACTGCGACCGTGCCATTTTTTCATTGCTTCTCTCACCCAAATTTTTTTTATAAAATATGATCAAAAAGTCATGCACACTCCAAAATGGTATCAATAAAAACTACAGATTGTTCTGCAAAAAATGAGTCCCCAAACAGCTCAGTAGACATAAGTATAAAAAAGTTATGGGAGTCAGAATATGGTGATGTAAAAAAAAAAAATGTAACCAAAGTCTAAATTTATTTTTACACTATTTAGACATAAAAACCGTAAACAAAACGCTGTGGGAAAAAACCTGCAAAACGGTGAAGGAATTGCGTTTTTTTTCCAATTCCACCCCATTTGGAATTTTTTTACCGCTTCCCACTACATTTTATGCCATAATTAATGGTGGCATTAGAAAGTGCAACTTGTCCCGCAAAAAATAAGCCCTCATACAGCTATGTGAATGGATATATAAAAAAGTTATGGCTCAAGGAAAATAGGGAAGAAAAATGAAAACGCAAAAACCTCCGGTAGTCAAAGGGTTAAAAGCAAAGTGTTTAGCCACATATAACCTCAAAAATTGGATCAAGCTGTGTAGGATGATTGTGCTATACCTCCTGTTTTTCAATGTGCCGGTTATCACCACTTGTCACAAACTTAAAGACCTTGGTTTATCACTCCGGCAGCTAGGCCAAGATGTCAGCACTGTTCAGTGTTGCATGTCCTGGTAGTTAGGAGAACAGTGATCAACTGCATGAATAGATCCTCTGATTAGACGAATGGCGCATGCTGATCCATTTTGTGCTGCAAGTGAAATTAGACGTCGCTTCCCAAGCCTAGGGCGGCAAACAGTGTCTACACAAACCATAAGAAGGCATTTACATGAGCCAGGTGTAGCTACAGGTGTTCCACTGACCTCAAGACAATGCTCTCAAAGGCTAACATGTTGCACAGCAAGATGGCAATGGAGGCTGGAATGGCGGTCTATCCTCTTCTGTGATAAATCCCATTTTTGTCTAGGATGCAGTGATAGCTAGAGACTGGTCTGGAGACCATGTGGGCAATGCCATAAGGAGGCATTCGCAAAGGAATGTTACATTGGTCCCACTTCTGGGATGATGGTGTGGCATAATGCACAGTAGCCAGACCCCCTCTAGTCTTCATTTTCGGTGCACTAACAGTTCAGCATTACATTGATTTGGTCGTAGAACCAGTAGTACGATACCAAGCACAACTGCTATACAATATACGGCGCTCTGCTTGGCATGCACGGAAAAGGCTGTGGCGCTCGTAGGAGCCATTTCTATGCCAGGCCACATGTTGCTCGTGATATCGTGAGCAGCTTGCATCCCCTAAACTTGCTACCATGGCATGAAGCGTCTCCAGACTTGTCTCCCATTGAGCACATCTGGGACACCATTGGTTGCCAATTGCAAAGGGAGCTGCCAGCAGCAGATCTTGATGATTTGCATGCTCAAGTGCATTCAGCGTGACAGAACATTCCTCAGACAACAATTCATAACCTCATTGATAGCATGCCAAGGTGTGTAAGTGAATATATTGGTGCATGTGGTGCTAATACACGATACTGAATAAATTGAGATGTTTTGAATATTTTGTTTCCAATTTTTATCAATTGCATAACATTATCATGTCTATCGAATCTGTGAATTCCATAATTCTACAACTTTTCCTTCTTGGTGTTGCAATTTCAATGCTGAGGAGTGTCTCATCCAATGCAATATGCCATACTTTTTTGTAGTCATATAGAGGTACATATTTTTCCACTTTATAGCAATTTAGTCTCTTGGTTTTTGCCTCCATCTGGACCAACTGGAGTTTGTTGGAATAGAACGGTGGTCCCCAACCAGTGGCTCAGGAGGCACATGTGGCTGACGACCCCCTGCTGTGATGGGAGTCCTGAATTCTGACCATATGCACTGGCCATTGACATGGTTGCAGACCTACTTTAGATTTACCAACAAACATTGCTAATTTGCGTGGTATAATACTTGTGTTAAATTTCACACTGATATATTTACCAGCAAAGATTTTCAATTTCATGTTTTCTGTTACTCCACATTCAAAATGTATCTCCATTTATTTAAATTGCCTGTTGCGCCCGACCATCACTGAAAGTTGAATGTGGCCCACAAAATAAAATGCTACTTACCTTTTCAGACAATAACTAATAAAATAATTGTATGAATAATGGTGCATGTTTAAACCTAACACCTTTGTGAAGAAACGCCCCGTTCTGGAGTGGAAAAATCTGCAGTGACTTTTACTGCATTTCTGCATCAAACATCATAAACTGCAACAAAAACACAGGTATTACTTGTGGTTTTGCTGTGGAAAGCCAGTGGACTTCACTCTCTCAATGGCAAAGGCTAAAATGAGCTGGGGAGGACCACATCATAAATTGACATGCTCCAGATTTCATATAAAATCTCATCCACTTTGCTGGTACTGTTCAACACTGCCGATTTACCACTAGAAAATCTACGACTGCAAATTCACAGCTATTCAGTCACATGTGAACCCAGCCTAAGGGCTCATGCACACGACCGTATTTTGTTTCCTTGTCCGTTCCGTTTATTTTGCTGATAGGATGCGGACCCATTCATTTCAAAGAGTCCGCATGGTGTGCTGTCCGCATCAGTATGTCTGTTCCGTAGCCCCGCAAAAAAGGGGAGAGCTATGTTCAATTTTTTTCTAGTTTGCACACAATTTTCGGACTGCAAAACACATGCAGTCGTGTGCATGAGGCTTAAAAGTGATCTACACTTAACCCCTTAAGGACACGGCCCTATTTCACCTTAAGGACCAGGCCATTTTTTCAAAATCTGACCATTGTCACTTTATGTGATGATAACTTTAAAACGCTTTTTCTTATCCAGGCCATTCTGAGACTGTTTTTTCGTCACATATTGTACTTCATGACACTGGTAAAATGAAGTCGAAAAATTTCATTTTTATTTATAAAAAAATACCAAATTTACGAAAATTTTGAAAAATTTGCAATTTTCCAAGTTTCAATTACTCTACTTCTATAATACATAGTAATACTGCCAAAAAAAGTTATTGATTTACATTCCCCATATGTCTACTTCATGTATCGATCATTTTGGGAATGCCATTTTATTTTTTGGGGACGTTACAAGGCTTTGAAGTTTAGAAGCAAATCTTGAACTTTTTCAGAAATTTTCAAAAACCCACTTTTTAGGGACCAGTTCAGGTCTGAAGTCACTTTGTGAGGCTTACATAATAAAACCACCAAAAAATGACCCCATTCTAGAAACTACACCCCTCAAGGTATTCAAAACTGATTTTACAAACGTCATTAACCCTTTAGGTTTTCCACAAGAGTTAATGGCAAATGGAGATAAAATTTCTGAATTTAAATTTTCCATTTCCATTTTTTCCAGTAACAAAGCAAGGGTTAATAGCTAAACAAAACTTAATATTTATTCCCCCGATTCTGCAGTTTGCACGAACACCAAATATGTGGGCGTAAACTGCTGTATGGCCAAACAGCAGGGCGCAGAAGGAAAGGAACGCTATATGGTTTTTGGAAGGCAGATTTTGCTGGACTGGATTTTTGACACCATGTCCCATTTGAAGCCCCCCGATGCACCCCTAGAGTAGAAACTCCATAAAAGTGACTCCATCTAAGAAACTACACCCCTCAAGGTATTCAAAACCAGTTTTACAAACTTTGTTAACCCTTTAGGTGTTCCAAAAGAGTTATTGGCAAATGGAGATGAAATTTCGGAATTTCTATTTTTGTTACCTTGTCTCAAAAAAAAGTGTAATATAGAGCAACCAAAAATCATGTTTACCCTAGAATAGTACCAACAAAACTGACACCTTATCCCGTAGTTTCCAAAATGGGGTCACTTTTGGGAGTTTCTACTGTAGGGGTGCATCAGGGGGCTTCAAATGGGACATGGTGTCTAAAAACCAGTACAGCAAAATCTGCCTTCCAAAAACCATATGGCGTTCCCTTCCTTCTGTGCCCTGCCGTTTGGCCATACAGCAGTTTACGACCACATATGGGGTGTTTGTGCAAACAAGAGAATCAGGGCAATAAATATTGAGTTTTGTTTGGCTGTTAACCCTTGCTTTGTTACTGGAAAAATGGATTACAATGGAAAATTTGCAAAAAATAGCTGTTTTGGGACCGTTTTTATTTTTTGTTATTTACATAGTTGAACTGACAGGTTAGATTGTGTGCTATTTCTATAGAGCAGGTTGTTACGGACGCGATAATACCAAATATGACTACTTTTTGTGGTTTTTTGTTTCAGTTTTACATAATAAAGCATTTTTGAAAAAATTATTTTTAGTGTCTCCACATTCTGAAAGCCATAGTTTTATTTTATTTTTTGGGCGATTGTCTTATGTAGGGGCTCATTTTTTGCAGGATGAGATGGCGGTTTGATTGGCACTATCTTGGGGTACATATGACATTTTGGTCGCTTGCTATTACACTTTTTGTGATGTAAGGTGACAAAAATGGCTTTTGACACCGTATTTTTTTTTTTTTGCTGTGTTCAGCTGAGGGGTTAGGTCATGTGTTATTTTTATAGATCAGGTTGTGACGGACGTGGCGATACATAATATGTATACTTTTATTTATTTATAAGTTTACACAATAATATAATTTTTAAAACAGACAAAAATCATGTTTTAGTGTCTCCATAGTTTGAGAGCTATATATTTTTTTTTTTTGGGCGATTGTCCTATGTAGGGGCTCATTTTTTGCGGGATGAGATGGCGGTTTGAATGGTACTATCTTGGGGTGCATATGACTTTTGATCTACTATTACACTTATTGTGATGTAAGGTGACAAAAATGGCTTGTTTGACAACGTTTTTATTTTTATGTTTACAGCGTTCATCTGAGGGGTTAGGTCATGTTATATTTTTATAGAGCAGGTCCTTACGGACGCGGCAATACATAATATGTATACTTTTTTAATTTATTTTGGTTTTACACAATAATATCCTTTTTGAATAAAAAAACATGTTTTAGTATCTCCATAGTCTGAGAGCCATATATTTTTCAGTTTTTAGGCAATTGTCTCAGGTTGGGTGTCATTTTTATGGGATGAGGTGATGGTTAGATTGGCACTATTTGGGGGTCATATGACTTTTGATCGCTTGCTATTACACTTTTTGTGATGTAAGGTGGCAAAAAATGGCTTTTTGACAAAGTTTTATTACATTTTTTTACAGTGTTTACTTGAGCGGTTAGATCATGTGATATTTTTATAGAGCAGATTCTTACGGACGTGGAGATACCCAATATGTCTACTTTTTTTTTTTTTTACATTTAACACTAAAAGCATTTTTGAAACAAGAAAAATCATGTTTTAGTCTGAGAGGCATAGTTTTTTATTTTTGGCCAATTGTTTTAGGTAGGGGCTCATTTTTTGCGGATGAGATTGGCGTGGCTTGATTGGTACTATTTTGGGGAGGCAACGCCTTTTTGATCGCTTTGTATTACACTTTTAGTGATATAAGGTGCCAAAAATGGCACATTTACACCATTTTTAGGTTGTTTTTTATGGCGCTCACCTGAGGAGTTCAGTCATGTGATATTTTTATAGAGCAGGTTGTTACGGACGCGATAATACCAAATATGACTACTTTTTGTGGTTTTTTGTTTCAGTTTTACATAATAAAGCATTTTTGAAAAAAATTATTTTTTAGTGTCTCCACATTCTGAAAGCCATAGTTTTATTTTATTTTTTTGGGCGATTGTCTTATGTAGGGGCTCATTTTTTGCAGGATGAGATGGCGGTTTGATTGGCACTATCTTGGGGTACATATGACATTTTGGTCGCTTGCTATTACACTTTTTGTGATGTAAGGTGACAAAAATGGCTTTTGACACCGTATTTTTTTTTTTTGCTGTGTTCAGCTGAGGGGTTAGGTCATGTGTTATTTTTATAGATCAGGTTGTGACGGACGTGGCGATACATAATATGTATACTTTTTATTTATTTAAAAAATAATATAATTTTTTAAAACAGACAAAAATCATGTTTTAGTGTTTCCATAGTTTGAGAGCTATATATTTTTTTTTTTTGGGCGATTGTCCTATGTAGGGGCTCATTTTTTGCGGGATGAGATGGCGGTTTGAATGGTACTATCTTGGGGTGCATATGACTTTTACACTTATTGTGATGTAAGGTGACAAAAAATGGCTTGTTTGACAACGTTTTTATTTTTTATGTTTACAGCGTTCATCTGAGGGGTTAGGTCATGTTATATTTTTATAGAGCAGGTCCTTACGGACGCGGCAATACATAATATGTATACTTTTTTAATTTATTTTGGTTTTACACAATAATATCCTTTTTGAATAAAAAAAAAACATGTTTTAGTATCTCCATAGTCTGAGAGCCATATATTTTTCAGTTTTTAGGCAATTGTCTCAGGTTGGGTGTCATTTTTGCGGGATGAGGTGATGGTTAGATTGGCACTATTTGGGGGGTCATATGACTTTTTGATCGCTTGCTATTACACTTTTTGTGATGTAAGGTGGCAAAAAAATGGCTTTTTGACAAAGTTTTTATTACATTTTTTTTTACAGTGTTTACTTGAGCGGTTAGATCATGTGATATTTTTATAGAGCAGATTCTTACGGACGTGGAGATACCCAATATGTCTACTTTTTTTTTTTTTTTTTACATTTAACACTAAAAAGCATTTTTGAAACAAGAAAAATCATGTTTTAGTCTGAGAGGCATAGTTTTTTTATTTTTTGGCCAATTGTTTTAGGTAGGGGCTCATCAGAAAGCAGCGGGTGATGGATGGTGAGGGAGTGTAGCCCCCTCCCTCTGTGATCCCATCCTGTTGGGGGGCTGCAATGTTACAGCAGCCCCCCGATGGGAGAGGGAGGGAGCTCCCTCCCTGTTAGCCCTTCCATACCGCGGTCCGTATGGGGTTAAACGGCTGGCATCTGATCAAGCACAGATGCCAGCCGTTTCTATCAGAGTGTCAGCAATGTGCTGACACTCTGATAGACCCACTAGACACCAGGGAAACATATCAGAGGAGGCGGGCGGGGGATCGCGATCCCGCCCGCCGCACCGCCCACCTCCCGCACCGCCTCTCGCCGCCCGCAACCACCCCCCCTGCACCCCCGCAGCCAAAATATGATTGGGGGCTGCAGGGGGGGTTAAAGATCAAGAATTTGGGGGCATTAACTCTCTGATCCCCAATCAGAGCTCGCACAGAAGCGCTCCAAACCGCAGGTCTGAATTGACCTGCGGTTTGCAGCGATCGCCCATATGGGGGGGTCACAGGACCCCCCTGGGCATTGTAACAAGGTACCTGCTGAATGATTTCAGCAGGTACCTTGTTCCGATCACTGCCAGCTGAGCAGCAGTGATCGGAACAACTCATGACGTACCGGTACGTCATGTGTCCTTAAGGACTCGGGAAACATGCCGTACCGGTACGTCATGTGTCCTAAAGGGGTTAAATGCAGCCGCTTTTGTACTCCAAAATAAAAGGTAGAACAGATACCAAAATGTCACAAAATTTTGTGACATCACTTTTTGACACCAAAAGACTGTTTATGTTTATTGATTTTTTTTTACTTATTCTTGTTTTAAGATTTAAAAAAAGTACAATTTAAATTTACAGTTATTTTGTTTCCAAAAAATATACTCTGTGTATGGACCCTAGTATGCAGTGACTTCAAGTTCATATTAAGATTATGGACCTGTAGGCGTTCAATGTGGGGTGCCATATTCTCTCCTGGAAACAATAATCATCACGGATGTCATGAGGGTGTCACGAGCTATCGCTGACCCTGTTGTGCCTGGGTTCAGAAGGTCGCAGCAGGTGGCTACTCGCTCAGTTTCAAGGGATCGCTCTATGACCTAGTTGTGGGAATGGATTCCGGTCCAGGTTTTCCTGCTTTGGTTTGCGATCCTTTTTGTCCCATTAAGGAATCGGTAGCTTTTCCTTTCAGCTGTTCTCTGTCAGCCACTCCAAGCTACTATATATTCCCCCTTTCTACTTCCAATGTTGCCAGATATAGACCTTCCTTCCAGATTTTCTATTCTGACCTCTAGTACAGTTTGAGCTGTTGGAACAGTTGGAACTGGTGCTGTCGGATCTCCGGTTCTCTCCTGTTTGTTGTTTCCCTTTGGGGATTGTATGTGGTGTTTGTGTTGTTTGTCCTTTCCCTGTTGTTACCCTAGGTGTCAGTGGTGAGGACTAGTGCTCCCACCACCCTACTCACTACCTAGGGTTTTTTTCAGGGTAAGCTAGGGACGACACATGTGATCGGCGTACGGGTGAGCAGTCCATCTAGGGATGTCAGGTCAGCCAGGTGCCAGTGATAGGTGAGTTAGGGGGTCATCACTCCTCCCTCTCCCTAGTGAAAGGGTACCCTCCTTCCCTCCGCCACACGTCTGTTACCTGCCATATCAGACGTGATAACGGAATAGAGTTACTGCAGAACACTATAGAATACATTTACTATGCTTCTCTTAGGCACCCTAAGCGCTTAGCTCGTTCCTGTTAGATATATTTATATATAAAATTAGATGTTGTAACAACTCGGGGTCATTTAGCTCTTCCAGATCGCCGTCTTAACGCCCTAGACGGTTGGCACACATCAAGAAGCCACTCCACCACTGTAGATTCGGGTGCAAACTGGCCACGACCAGCTTTATTGTCACAACAGCAGTACAACAAAATCATAAAAATAAATCCTCGGCCGTCTGGCCACTGACTAAACAGTCTTTCCCTCTCTATCAGGATCTGGGTCTACCACCCAGCTCCCTAAGACACATCACAAGTGCTTACCCTACACACAGGGTTAGAGGGTCCCGGCTCCCACAGGCCTTGACACAGCCTGCTCCTTTCCCAGACTGGGAGCCCTGATTGAGAAGCTCAACCCACATTAATCCAAGCTCCTCAGCTGGCTGATAATTATCCCCATTACCAGCCTGACTGCTGCAGACAGTGGGAAAAACCATTTTCCCAACCTTTCTTGTTCTCACCCAGCTTTCTCTGGGTGAGATATGCCACTTCAATGGCCTTCCTATGGCCTTCTGGCAGCTCCACTGCCACATATCCTCCCCCCCTGATAAAGGCCGTAGGACTTTTCACCTTACTTAAACCCCTCCAGGGTCAAAGCTCCTACGTTGGGAAACATCTGAGGTTTTTCCCACTCCAACTCAACGGCCTTAGTTCCTTCAGCCTTTGAGACTCCTTTGGAGTCTTCATCCACTTTGTTAGCCTTCTCATCCTTCTCGGACACGGAATCACATACTTGCATTCTTAACTCCTCCTCCTCTTTCTCATCAAGGTTGGAGGTACTGGGGACATCAGAGTCTTCACCAGACTCGTCGTCTTCTGGCAATCCCTGCAGAGGTTCACCCAGGATATGGTTCTCCTTTCGGGCAGGATTCAGGAGAGCCAGCCCATCGGAGTAGACAAGACCCTCATACTGGTCGTCGGTCCCCCGTATTTCTTCCCCAGCAGACTGCTGGCTTTATGGAAGGCGTTGACAGCAGAGGGAATGTCTTTCATGACCAGGTCCTGGCCACACACCGCCACGAGTCTCTGGGCTTCTGCATTCACCTCAGCACCATCATCTGGTTCAGCAGATACATCTTCCATCTTCTTCTCTGCCTCAGCTGGCACCACAGCGCCACCACCTCCAGACCCATTCTTAACGGGCTCTGACTTCTTGGCATCTTTTAGAGGATCTTCCTCTTCAGGTATCTCATTTTCTTCAACCTGCTGCGCAGGAGCATGCAGAGACTTCTCCAACTCATTGACTTCATCTTTTAAGCTCCTGAGATCTTCCATCTCTGCTCTGAGTTGCTTGTTCAGCCTCTCCAATTCATCTCGCTCCTTAAGCGCTTTTTCAAGTGCTCTAGCCAAGGCGAGGGCCTTGGTCTTCTTAGTTTTCCGCACCAGCTTGTTAGCAGCGCCCCACTCTTGGGCCTTCTGTTCTAGCTGCTCTTCACTCTGTTCTGGTGTAACAGCAGTTGTAGGAGTACCACCATTCTTCCTTAGACACTCTGTGGGATTTCCACCCAGGAACTCTTCAAGGCCATTGCTGATGTCTACTATAGACTTTTGTGTCTTTCTGGAGTCTTTTCCCTTCCCCAGGACACCAGGCAGTAGACCCTTCAGTTCACTCATCTTTTCAGGGTCTCCTCTTTTGACCCTTCTGCAGCCTTCTTTAGTGACTCCGTGACGACAGCTAGTCCCTTCTCTATCGTATCCAGGGACCCTGTGGCGAGAGTGAGATCAGCCTCCTGTCTGCAGCTGTACGGTCCTGTCAGGTCATCTAAGACTGTCTGAATATGAGCTTCAGACACTAGGCTGACGTCACCCAACTGAACTCTCGTCTCGTCAGATATAACAGTCATCTGGTCGCTACTAGTAACCCCTTTAGTTTCGCAAGTCCTCGACATGGCAGCCTCTCTCTCTGAGTTGCTATCGGTCACAGAACATGCGTTAAATATACCGCTCGTGTCATTCTCAATCCTGTCCTCTAGGGGCACCGATGAGCTAATCCCCACCTGGGACATTTTATTAATCATAGAAACCTGTGGAGACTGCATATCCACTTCTAGTACGTGTGGTACACCCTCTAGGACTGCCCCATGTACTTGCACATTTTTCACAGTGGTTGCCCTCAGTTGTGAGCTCTTAACATCAATTAGCATTTTTATACCATCCACATTTTTACCAACAGGGGAGCTTCTCCCCTGATCACACCCTTTAAAGGAGCAGGTATAGCATCGTCACACATATCATTAGGCACTTCAAGTAACTTGTTTTCTATGTGCAGCACCTTCACATTATCCACAATAACATTATGCTTTTCGGCAAATATGGTACCATCACTTTGTAAGAGAAAAGGCATGTCGTCATCATCATCATCATCACCATCATGTCTTGCACATGACACCACATTTTCATTTTTCTCTTCAACTACACAACTGTTTTCAATGGTCCTTTCCCTTACACCTTTACTTAAAGGGACAGGTACAGGTTCTGCAGGAGCGTCACCACTTTCTACAGAAGTGTCCCTATTGCCCCACATCATG
Organism: Bufotes viridis; assembly: GCA_033119425.1. Lineage (NCBI taxonomy): Eukaryota > Metazoa > Chordata > Amphibia > Anura > Bufonidae > Bufotes > Bufotes viridis. The sequence goes on along the minus strand of CM065593.1, from coordinate 110,165,695 downwards.
TCATGCATAATTTTATTTGCCACATCAAGTTCATCAGTCCCAGTTCCCACTAGAGCCTCACGCTTAGTGAAAACCATCGGATAGTCCTTCTTATCCGCACAATTGTCCAGCACATAGTCCCCAGCAATCATGCTGGCATGTACCAGGCTCCCCTGGCTTCCTGCGTCCAACAACGTTTGGACTGGACTGCTATCTTTCATAGCGCCACCCATTTTTTTTACTTTGATCATGGGCAGCTTACGTGACACAAAAACCTTCTCCCCTCCAGATCCCTGCGGGGGAATAATCACAACAGGCTTACCCGCCTGTTCAGACACTGCGTTTTTCCCAATGTCACACATTTCCGAGACAGTTCCTCGTCTCGGCCATTTATCGCTCACCAGCCCGGCAGGTAGCAACTGCCGCCGGCGTACTGTCACCACATTATCAATAGTACCAGTCTTACCCAGCGATGTCACGGGGTTGGCAGTCTCAGGAGACGAGGATCTTCCCCTGACACCTCTACCGAGATCACCAGCCTTCTCTTGGTTCTTGGTATCCCGAACACCAGCAGACTCCTTACTGTAACCGTTGCCACTAGAAACAACATGGCCTGGAGTCACAATTTTTTCTGGATGGTCCCTCCAACTGCATCCTTGAGGACTCTGTGTACAGTCGCAAGGAAAATAGGCACTCCTGAGAACCGCACCACTCTCCACCTTCCTGTCTTCCCGACGGTTGCCCTCAGCAACGGCACATATCTGCTGTTTATCGGACTCTCCGCTCCACAGCTGCCAGAATAATGGAAAGTCTTTGCCAAGCACAAACTCCTCTTCCAGAGTCTCACATTTTAAGAGTTTAAATTGTACCGTACCATAGTCTGTTACAAAGGTCAGTGACACGGTGACATCTGTCTCTGGTCCCCTCTCTAGAAAGTCCAGTACTTCGGGCATGACCCGAGACACCTGCTGGCGGGAGTCTAATATAACTCCCAGCGGTATTCCCCCGATCTCCAACTCGCAGGACTTTTCCCATGGGCTCCACCATTTTGCAGCCATTTTGACAGGTCTGTGTCTTTTACGGTGCTTCTGGCCCTTTAAATCCGCACACAGCTTGCACCACAGGAAAAAAAACAGTCCACAATCGCATGAGCAGAGCTTGCTCCACTGGACAAAACAGGCTTCCGGCCCTTTAAATCACTGCACAGCAAAACAGCAATTCCTTGGCAACATTCACAGCACCTGCTCTTCTCAGTCAGGTCGTTGCCCCTAGCAACCAACAGTTTTTTTTTACTTTTCAGCACGGACACTTTCTGTCCAGCAATCTCGCAGCATTCAGCACAGACAACGCTTCCTGGTGCCCTTAGCAATCTGTTGTCTTGCCCTTTTGCTCTGCAGCACCCAGCTTCGTGTGCCATTTTCATGCCATAGCATACCTCCACCATATGTAACAACTCGGGGTCATTTAGCTCTTCCAGATCGCCGTCTTAACGCCCTAGACGGTTGGCACACATCAAGAAGCCACTCCACCACTGTAGATTCGGGTGCAAACTGGCCACGACCAGCTTTATTGTCACAACAGCAGTACAACAAAATCATAAAAATAAATCCTCGGCCGTCTGGCCACTGACTAAACAGTCTTTCCCTCTCTATCAGGATCTGGGTCTACCACCCAGCTCCCTAAGACACATCACAAGTGCTTACCCTACACACAGGGTTAGAGGGTCCCGGCTCCCACAGGCCTTGACACAGCCTGCTCCTTTCCCAGACTGGGAGCCCTGATTGAGAAGCTCAACCCACATTAATCCAAGCTCCTCAGCTGGCTGATAATTATCCCCATTACCAGCCTGACTGCTGCAGACAGTGGGAAAAACCATTTTCCCAACCTTTCTTGTTCTCACCCAGCTTTCTCTGGGTGAGATATGCCACTTCAATGGCCTTCCTATGGCCTTCTGGCAGCTCCACTGCCACAATGTCTACACCTGATAACTCTGCAGTGCATACCTACAAAGCTGACTTGATCAACACCACAGTATACACAAGATAATCAAATAAAGTCTGCAATGTAGACTATACTTTAGATAACTATAGTTGATGGGACAAGAGAGTTCACCTGGGGTAACTGTACATGACTCAGTGATGTAGTATGTAGTGATGGCACAACACTGCACCAGATCACAATGTCTGACTAGGTCACAGTGAACATGTAATGACAGGTTGTCCCTAGGTTTACCACATTTACTTTCCTTTCAAGGCTGGGACTACATGCCAATTGATAATCTGCTTCTCTTCCTCAGAGAGGACATGACCTGCCCACAATGGTGCACATTGGGCCAAGTAGCAGACATGCAGTCAGCGACCTCCAGAAAAAATATCACTTTCCACGACACCAAACAGCTGATAGACCTTCTGGTCTGCTTGGCTAATGTCAAGTTCTATCAAGGAACATAAATGCCACCCTTCCACGGGCCATCAAGGAGACAACAGTGACAATAACCACCTCGCACTTGACACCAGGGAATAAAGCCTTCCTACCTATATTGAAACTGATAATCGTGCCACTCTGACCCACATTTAAAGGTAGCCCCAACCTTAGGCTAGGCCAAACAGCACGTTACAAGCAGCCATGGTCGAACTTGATGGTTGGCAGGTCACTAGCTTCTTTTCTTTTAATTGACATCATCATTTTACTGCCACACAGTCAAGCACCGCTGCTACACTGTGCCACACAGTCAAGCAACACTGCCACACTGCGCCACACGGTCAAGCACCACTGCCACACTGCACCATATGGTCAAGCACCACTGCCACACTGCGCCACATGGTCAAGCACCACTGCCACACTGCACCACATGGTCAAGCACCACTGCCACACTGCACCACATGGTCAAGCACCGCTGCCACACTGTACCACACAGTCAAGCACCACTGCCACACTGTGCCACACAGTCAAGCACCACTGCCACACTGTGCCACACAGTCAAGCACCACTGCCACACTGTGCCACACGGTCAAGCACCACTGCCACATTGTGCCACACAGTCATACAACATTGCCACACGGTGCCAGTCAAGTACCACCAATAAACACATCTCAAAACTTTAATATTTTCCTAAAAACACCATGAAAACCAAATAATAACGCTAATAAACTGGGGCAGGATAACTGCAAGACAACATACAGGACATGGATACCAATCCCCCTGCAGCACAGTTAATTCTACCATTAAAAATGGGACAATTATGGTTCGGTATGTAATTCTGCCTACAACAGGCTGTCCTCTAAACCTGAGTCACAGTGCATGGAGAGCCGTAAGGGGTGAGGTCTCCAGGAAGCCCATGTCAACAGTGAAGGAGTTAATACGCTTCTGTGGCTGAAATGGAGGAGACTGCACACATTACATGCGTGCTTCACCAGTCACTGAATGAAAAGGACAAAGCTACAAAAAAAAACCTCACTGATAAATATAATGGCATAAAAAAACTACTCATTCTATGATGTTACGCAATAAAACATTGTAAGGGTCCAAGGCGATAAATACTTCTTATAGATGTATGCATGCAAGAGTGAACATGTGTAGAATACCTGAATGAGCTGCAAAAATGAGAGCTGAGACATGCAGAAAATAAAAAGTTGAAAGAACTTACTGGTATACAATTGAATCCAGCATAATCTGACCACTAGGTGGCACACTTTCTTTGATATCTGAAGAACATTGTAGATTATCAAGGCAGATTGGGAAAGCAAGTTATTTCTCAGTGGGAATACATGTATATTTACATTGTGCAATAAAAACATTTCAGCGCAACCAAAGGGCAAAAGGAAAATATATACTATGTAATTCCTAGTCTTATGGTCTAAAGCAATGGTCTGTACACTGTGTCTCACCTGCTGATCTGACGTCAGATATTCGTGCCCTATGCAATACCCTATGTCCAGGGGCATACACAGACCTCATAAGGTGGAGCTCATAACAAAACATAGTATGGGTACCCCCCACCCAACTCAGTTTACCCATACGAATGCATCAAACACTTCCGGAAAAAGTGGAATGCAAAAGTGACTCTGCAGATTTCTCATGAATTTACAATTTTTTGGTAGAAGAAATTAAATAAATTTGATAAAAAAGGCGCCCTCAGCCTCACTCACTTTATACAACTACTATGTCAAAAAAAGATAAATATGAAAGAATTTACCCCAGACTGGCATACATACAAATATAAATTTGCTTCTCTTCAGAAAATATATCATAAATGTGACCACCGGCAGCCACCACTAGGGGGAGCTCAGTGCATAGGAATTTAAACAGTTCTCATTAACCCCTTAGCAAGAGCTTTAACCTTTCTTTTTTTCAGTCAATGTAGTCGTATGGGGGCTCGTTTTTAGTAGGACAAGTTGTAGTTTTTTAACGGCACCATTTTGCGGTACACATAACTTACGGATTAACCTTTATTAACTGTTTTTGGCACAATATCGCCACTAAGTTTTAACATTATAAACTTGCGGCGTTCATTTTTAAGCATAAATAACATGGTAACTTTATTTTCTGGGTCAGTACGATTACAGCGATACCAAATATATATTAAAGTCATGGAACTCGGAGTAGTCTTATTTTAAATGCTTGCGTTTTGGATGCGTTTTCTCACCGCATAAACCGCACGGAAGTCCTCCTGCAGAGTCAGATAAGCCGTTTATCTTCACTTCTTTGTGTAAGGCCAACCTAAGCCACAGAATCCGCATATGGGGTAGTGGGAATCTTCTACTTGTAATCTGCGATGTTTCGTTGTTACAGCCACATCTCGTCCACTTCTCATGCAGGACCTCTGTCCTCACAGGTCGATTTTCTTCCAAGATCTAGAGACGTAAATGTGAAAACACAAGCAGCACAAGCTGTGGGGAATCTGAGAGGCGGTTTCCTCTCCGCATTCATTTGGTATATTCACAAGACTTAAAATATCAAGTGCTTTATTAAAGGGGTTGTCTCATCTCGCTGTTACTAATCGGAGATGAGACACAGTCCCGACCACCTCCCGGCCGGGAAACAGCGGAGCGCTCCGGCACTCTGCCGCTTCAGTAGCTCTCATTGCAATGCATGAGAGCTACGGGAACAGCGTAGCACAACAAGCTCTGCTGTTTCCCGAATGGTTTCGCCTGTCCAGGCTTTCTCAAGGGCGGAATCCTTCTGGTGTAGCTCTGTATTTTCACTTTATAAAACAACCCTCTCTCAGATTCGGCCTCGCAGATTCCACACAGGTTGTCCTCCTTGTGTTTCAGACTGGTGGGCGCAGCGGCCTATTTCTAGGCTGCGACGTCACGTTCATCAGTCACATGACTTAGGTGCAGCTCAGTCACATTCAGGAGAATGGGCCTGGGCTGCAATCCAAATCTGATATCAATGACTAAAGATGAGCGAATTTTTCAAAAATTCGATTCGGCCGGTTTGCCGAATTAAAATTTTTTTTCTTGTTCAATCCGAATTTATTTGTAGCGAATCATGTTAAAAAATAGCTATTTCCTGGCTACAGAGAGCCTTTATAGTGGTGTAGAACAGTGTGCCTTGCAGTAACACACATAGGGAGTCTGCTGTGGTAGTGAAACAATACTGTTAGGGTCCTTTCACACTTGCGTTCTGAGGATCCGGCAGGCACTTCCGTCCTGCCGGATCCGTCAGAACGCAAGTCACCTGAGCATTAGAAGACTGATCAGGATCCTGATCAGTCTTGAATGCTTTCAGGTTACTATGGCAACCAGGACGCTACTAGCGTCCTGGTTGCCATAATGGAAGCGAGGCGGGGGCGGCATGCCACATTCCGTGCGGCTCGGGCGCTCCTGAATGACGTCAGAGCGCCCCATGCGCATGGATCACGTGATCCATGCAATCACGTGATCCATACACTGGGGCGCCCTGGCGTCATCCTGGGCGTCCCGGGAGCCGCACGGAATGTAAGTATGCCGCTCCCCGCTCCTGCTACATTTACCATGGTAACCAGGACTTTAGCGTCCTGGCTGCCATGGTAACCAGTCAGAAAAAGCTAAATGTCGGATCCGGCAATGCGCCGAAGCGGCGTTTAGCTAAGGTCGGATCCGGATTAATGCCTTTCAATGGGCATTAATTCCGGATCCGGCCTTGCGGCAAGTGTTCCGGATTTTTGGACGGAACAAAAAGCGCAGCATGCTGCGGTATTTGCTGCGTCCAAAAAACGTTCCGGTCCTGAACTGAAGTCATCCTGATGCATCCTGAACGGGTTTCTCTCCATTCAGAATGCATGGGGATGATCCTGATCAGGATTTTTCCGGCATAGAGACCCGACGACGGATCTCTATGCCGGAAAAGAAGAACGCAGGTGTGAAAGGGGCCTTAGTCAGTATGACATGTAGATGACAGGCAACGCTCTTAGAATCACTGCACACTTCACTTATTTGGGCAGTCCGGGGCCAAAACTGACCAAATAACTCAAGTGTGAACTCAGCCTTACCGGTCGATGTTAGCGCCAAGAAGAAGCGCACTCCTTTTACACCATCGGCAGCTGATTCCACATAGATGTCTACAGAACCTTTTCTATTAAGCGCTTATACAAGTAGAGCCCCCTCTCACTTCACCACACAATGGCTAATAAGCCCCTTTTTTTCCCACTAATACTTGCCAAAAAGGGTGTAAAACACTCTCCTGTTCCGCGATCCACTGGGGCCCCCAGGAATTCTCGCGAGGCTCGGCCTGCGGGGGACCCTATTGGAGTAGCAGGACAGGTCACGCATTTGCCTGCGGAAACTTCGGTTCCGACTCCTTTGCGGGCAGACGTGGTAGTGCGTCTGCATAGACCCCAGAGGGGAAGACCGCCAGGGTCTCAGAGGCAGATTGATCGGACTGGTGGCAGGCGTGTAGCACTGACGCCGGTATCACCTGCTGGTTCCGTTCCGGCGTCAGTGCGTATCGCGTATCTATGCTGGGCCGCTCTAACGTCCGTATGCACACTTGAGAGGAGGTTCGCAAATTGTTATGCGGCCCAACATACGCGCATCTTATTCGCTACTCCGGCCACTAATGGGGAATGACAGAGCTGTATAATGGAAATTTGGATCCGCAGTCAGTGCAGCAAGGTGTAACAGGATTGTTCCTATTACCCAGGCTGTAAACTCCCCTACTGAACCCTGTTCTGCTTTAATACTGCGGAATGATTCCTCCCTATCCTTTCCCTAAACGTCTATACAACAAAATATAAGTTTTGAAGTCTTTCCTAGCACTGTCCGTATCGCCTGCTGACGTCTTTCCCTGCACTAAGTACACTGGAAAATGGCTGAATCCAAGATGGCTGAGGCTATTTATAGGGCTGTGACATTACAGGGCTGGCTAGCTGCTGATTGGCTGCATGCATGGTATTGTGGGTGATCCCTCGTTCCCAGAGTTCCTTGCTCCATGTGCTAACATGTGCAGCAGCCATTTCAGGAAAAAATGCAATTCGTTACCACGAAGCGTGAGAAAATTCGGATTCGGTGCGAATCGAATTTTTCCTAAAATTCGGATCTAATTCCACTTTGTTAACTTCGATTCGTTCATCTCTATCAATGACCTATCCTGAGGATAGATCAATATCAGACTCTCAGAAAACTCGCCTCAGAAAATCTCAGGGAGCTCATCTTCCATTTCTTAAAAGGGTTATCCCATGATTAATGTAAACAATTAAAATCAGGCATCATATTGAACATGACAACCTCTTTGTAGTGTTTTGAAATGTCAGCTTTATACAATCACGCATCTGGGAGAGAATAGCCTCTATGAGCACTGAGGTGACTTGTTGAATCAGACATTCTCCACTTTCAGTTTACGCATTAGACACCCAAGAGTTAATTAAGTAGTGTTTAATCCGGAGATTGTATTACAAGATGTGCAGGGAACCAGATGATAAAAGAATTATGCCAACAATATTCTCCTTCATAAGAAGGTGGAGATTCTCCTTAGAAGTAGAGCAGACACTAACAGCAATGCATGACTGGGAAAACAGAAGGTGGCTGGACTGAACTAACTAGAAGCTTAAACAGAGGGGGGAGGAGAAGAGAGGAGCATACCAATACACAATGCAAGATACTGAAACAGAACACTCTTTCTAAAAAGCTAGAACCAGCCCTGTACCTCACATGGGTCCAGAGATCTCCCCATTTATTGCTCTGCTAGATTTATATCAAGCTGACAGCTCAAGGTCTTTTCTGCTGCAGCTGAGGGGGCGTGTCTTTTTAGCTGCCGCTAAAGAGGCGTGTCCATGCTCGCCCTATCACAGTTGAGGAAGCAGTTGAAAGATGTGACTGAGCATGTGCGGCCTTCTCAGTGAGCAGGACAAAGGAATAAGAAAAAGAACAAACAGCAGGTGGCGCCATACAGATAGATTTTATTGAATAACTAATGACATGCGATTACAAAAGAATTCAGATCCAGGTGCTGGTTCGAAAATTGTAGAATATTTTTCATAGGAAACACCATTAAAGTGTTCTGAAAAAATGAGGGCTGAGCTCTGATTGGTTGCTGTCGACAACTAAAACAGTTTTCCAGACAATTTTGAGAAATGAGTCCAAAAAATGCGGCTCGGGCGCGGACCCAAACAGCGTTCGTGTGCATGGGGCCTTAGGGTGCAGATCTTCTGCAAACAGCAGCTCCGGAGGATTCAGCACAACCATTCCTTATGTTTGTCAGGTTACGACTACTTTTACGGGGCGGTGCAATAAGCCCATTTTTCCAGCAGCAGACTGCTATGGAGCCCAGTCTTAGTTGGGATCCTCTTCTACTGGAGGTGAAAACTTGGTCAGGACTCTACCCTCTAAAACAGGCATCCTCAAACTGCGGCCCTCCAGCTGTTGCAAAACTACAACTCCCAGCATGCCTGAACAGCCTACAGCTATCAGCCTACAGCAGGGCATTGTGGGAGTTGTAGTTTTACAACAGCTGGAGGGCCGCAGGTTGAGCATCCTTGCTTTAGACTCTACAACTCTTAGCAAACGAGGCAGTGAAAAATATGGCCCAAGGGTTATTGAAAGGGGTTTAGGCAGAAACCCTTCTGTCCTATGTGGGGGCCCTGGTTTGGTCCTTGCCATGGGGCCCTCACTTCTCTATGTACACCACTGCCCAGCAGCTTGGCACCCGGCATCTTCCATTACTTCGGTCAGAAATTGTCACAGATTTGCTTGTTTTCTTGTGATTGGAACAATAACTGGTCAATGAATAAAAGAGATGATTGGTCACTGATGAAACCACGGTCTGTATAAGGCAGAATAGGTGCATGGAGCTCACAGGAACGTTTCCTGATCATCCTGGTGGCAAGGCTGTTGTCCCAGGTGAAGTCACCACAACAATATGGCTTACTGTGGAGCTCTCCTGGTAAGGAGCCTTCGGCTGACAGTGCACAAGCCTGGGTAACTGCGCAGCACAGGGAAGCGGCCATGTTTGTGCTGATTACAGTGGATGTGACAGTCCGTACACCATGGGACAGATGCTTTAAGAAGTGGCCTCCGCCCCGGGGCCCGCCCCCACCTGGCCAGGCGCTTGTTGCAGGCAGCACATCCTGCCCAGCAGGGGATCCCGCACAGGGGGAGGCAGACTGCTCTGTGGAGGGCTCGCCGCACTGCCCGCTGTACCCGCGCCGGTGGTAGAGGCACGGAGAGGACTGGCCGGATTATAGGGGCGTCCTGAGGCTGCTGGGGGCGCACCTGCGGCGTCCTGAGGTAAGGATGCTGAGCTCCGGTGTGTGCGGCTGAGAGCACGGCAGTCCGGGCTGCACTGAGCGGCGATGTGCGCACTGCCTGCGGCTGGAAAGTTGGCTGTGGCTGGTAATGGAGTTCTTGTGCTGAGATCGCACGATATGTCCGTTCTGTGTAGGCTTTGTACATACTGCCTGGTCTTATCGGGGTAATGGAGGCAGTGTGGGTATCTGTGGTGTTACTGAGCTATATAGGGATAGTGTTATACAGGTAGATAGGGTATTATAAGGGCTAGTATATATTATGTATGCCGGTATTGGGGTGTAGATGAGTAGTATATATTATGTATGCTGGTATTGGGGTATATATGAGTAGTATATATTATTGTATGCTGTTATTGGGGTATAGATGGGTAGTATATATTATTATATGCTGTTATTGGGGTATAGATGGTAGTATATATATTTTTGTATGCTGTTATTGGGGTATAGATGGGTAGTATATATTATGTATGCTGTTATTGGGGTATAGATGGGTAGTATATATTATTATATGCTGTTATTGGGGTATAGATGAGTAGTATATATTATTATATGCTGTTATTGGGGTATAGATGAGTAGTATATATTATGCTGTTATTGTGGTGTATATGGGTAGTATATATTATGTATGCTGTTATTGGGGTATAGATGAGTAGTATATATAATCCTATGCTGTTATTGGGGTATAGATATGTTATTGGGGTATAGATGAGTAGTATATATTATTATATGCTGTTATTGGGGTATAGATGAGTAGTATATATTATGTATGCTGTTATTGGGGTGTATATGGGTAGTATATATTATTATATGCGGTTATTGGGGTATAGATGAGTAGTATATATTATGTATGCTGTTATTGGGGTATTGGGGGTTAGATGGGTAGTATATATTATGTTTGCTGTTATTGGGGTATAGATGGTAGTATATATATTATTGTATGCTGTTATTGGGGTATAGATGGGTAGTATATATATTATGTATGCTGTTATAGGGGGGGTGGGATATGGGTAGTATATATTATGTTTGCTGTTATTGGGGTATAGATGGGTAGTATATATTATTATATGCTGTTATTGGGGTATAGATGAGTAGTATATATTATGTATGCTGTTATTGGGGTATAGATGGGTAGTATATATTATTATATGCTGTTATTGGGGTATAGATGAGTAGTATATATTATTATATGCTGTTATTGGGGTATAGATGGGTAGTATATATTATGTATGCTGTTATTGGGGTATAGATGATAGTATATATTATGTATGCTGTTATTGGGTATAGATGGGTAGTATGTATTATGTATGCTGTTATTGGGGTATAGATGGGTAGTATATATTATTATATGCTGTTATTGGGGTATAGATGGGTAGTCTCTTGTATTTTGTTATTGATGTATATATGGGTAGTATATATTATGTATGCTGGTATCAGGTTATATATTGGTAGTATATATATATATATATATATATATATATATATATATATATGTTAGTGGATGGTGTTTTCTGGGTATATAGGGTAGTATATATTAGTGGATGGTGTTTTCTGGGTATATAGGGGTAGTATATGTTACTGGAAGGTGTTATCTGGGTAAATAGGGGTAGTATATATTAGTGGATGGCGTTATCTGGGTATAGAGGGGTAGTATATGTTGGTGGATGGTGTTTTCTGGGAATATAGGGGTAGTATATATATTAGTGGATGGTGTTATCTGGGTATATAGGGGTAGTATATGTTACTGGAAGGTGTTATCTGGGTATACGGGCTAGTATATGTTAATGGATGGTGTTTTCTGGGTATAGAGGGGTAGTATATGTTACTGGATGGTGTTGTCTGGGTATACAGGGGTAGTATATGTTACTGGATGGTGTTTTCTGGGTATAGAGGGGTAGTATATGTTACTGGATGGTGTTATCTGGGTATACAGGGGTAGTATATGTTACTGGATGGTGTTATCTGGGTATACAGGGCTAGTATATATTACTGGATGGTGTTTTCTGGGTATATAGGGGTAGTATATGTTACTGGAAGGTGTTATCTGGGTATACAGAGGTAGTATATGTTAGTGGATGGTGTTATCTGGATATAGAGGGGTAGTATATATTAGTGGATGGCGTTATCTGGGTATAGAGGGGTAGTATATGTTACTGGATGGTGTTATCTGGGTATACAGGGGTAGTATATGTTAGTGGATGGTGTTATCTGGGTATAGAGGGGTAGTATATATTAGTGGATGGTGTTTTCTGGGTATACAGGGGTAGTATATGTTACTGGATGGTGTTATCTGGGTATACAGGGGTAGTATTTGTTACTGGATGGTGTTATCTGGGTATAGATGGGTAGTATATGTTACTGGATGGTCTTATCTGGGTATATAGGGGTAGTATATGTTAGAGGATGGTGTTTTCTGGGTATAGAGGGGTAGTATATGTTACTGGATGGTGTTATCTGGGTATACAGGGGTAGTATATGTTACTGGATGGTGTTATCTGGGTATACAGGGGTAGTATATGTTACTGGATGGTGTTATCTGGGTATACAGGGGTAGTATATGTTAGTGGATGGTGTTATCTGGGTATATATGGGTAGTATATGTTACTGGATGGTGTTATCTGGGTATAGAGGGGTAGTATATGTTACTGGATGGTGTTGTCTGGGTATACAGGGGTAGTATATGTTACTGGATGGTGTTATCTGGGTATACAGGGGTAGTATATATTACTGGATGGTGTTATCTGGGTATACAGGGCTAGTATATATTAGTGGATGGTGTTTTCTGGGTATAGAGGGGTAGTATATGTTACTGGATGGTGTTTTCTGGGTATATAGGGGTAGTATATGTTACTAGATGGTGTTATCTCGGTATAGAGGGGTAGTATATATTAGTGGATGGTGTTTTCTGGGTATACAGGGGTAGTATATGTTACTGGATGGTGTTTTCTGGGTATACAGGGATAGTATATGTTACTGGATGGTGTTATCTGGGTATACAGGGGTAGTATATGTTGGTGGATGGTGTTATCTGGGTATAGATGGGTAGTATATGTTACTGGATGGTGTTATCTGGGTATATAGGGGTAATATATGTTAGAGGATGGTGTTTTCTGGGTATAGAGGGGTAGTATATGTTACTGGATGGTGTTATCTGGGTATACAGGGGTAGTATATATTAGTGGATGGTGTTATCTGGTTATATAAGGGTAGTATATGTTACTGGATGGGCTCATGGGGTTTGTACTATGCTCATGCTGTTACTGACACGGTATGGGGCACGGTTTGACAAATCCCAGCTGCCGGATGGACAATGACCGACGTTCTGGGTAGTTTTCTATTGATTTTTGTGGATGATCTTATTGCATGGATACTTAAATACTCACAGGGGGAGGTTTATCAGTCATTTATCTAATTTGCAGTGGCATGTTATGCACCTCTGGGCCGCTCCGTGTGTACATTTTGGGTATAAGTAACTATAATGTATGACATGGGTCCATTTTGCTCACATCTTGCCCCCTTTTGATGGTGATTGCATGTCTACCATTTGACCATTACTGATCTAGAGCTCTGCCGACCCCCTCCGTCTAAAAGTTTGAGTTACTGTAAATTGCTGAACGGTCAGTAAAGACCTCATTGTAATAAATGTGTGATCAGGGATGGGGTGAGCGCCCCATAGTGCTGGGGAGACATTTTTGGCTGCAGTGATTACTACTTCTGCACGGGACTTTCTATGACCAGTTTAGCACATAACTGAGAAAACTACAATATAAACTGAACGCTATTTTCGTCTTGTCATGGACTTTGACCATTGGATTCAAGGACCAGGTGTCATCCTGCTCTGGCAGACAGGGTGCAGGAAAGTCCTACTTTACTGAGTAAAGCAACTGCTGGTGCGTCTGAATTCGGTAACTTTAGGAAACATGTTTCGGCCATAGGAGACTGAAGTTGCCGGTTCTTGGTTCAGGGCAGGACAACATAAGCAAAGTACTGATGTGGACATCCGGAGACACCCGCGTGCTGTCCGCCTCCGTGCAGCTAATTATAGTACATGTCCTATTCTTATATGTATTGTGGACTAGCATAGCCGTTCCTACTAATAGGAGTGAGACAGTTGTTGAACGTACACAGGCGTTATCCGTATTTTGCGGATACGTGGTTTGTTGACCACAATGTGGAGACGGTCATTCACATGAGGCCTTAAAGGGGTTGTCTCACTTCAGTAATCAGTTGCATTTATCATGGAAAGAAAGTTAATACAAGCCACTTACTAATATATTATCCATATTTCTTCCTTTGCTGGCTGGATTTATTTTTACATTATCACATTATGCACTGCTCGTTTCCATGGTTACAGACCACCCTGTAATCCTTGGTGGTGGTCGTGCTTGCACAATATAGGAAAAAGCACCAGCCTATGTGTGCTTTGCCACCAGAGAGGCCGACACTTTTTCCTGTAGTGTGCAAGCACGACCACCGCTGGTGGATTGCAGGGTGGTCTGTAACCATGGAAACGAGCAGTGCATAATGTGATGGAAAAATGAATCCGGCCAGCAAAGGAAGCAATATGGAGAATCACAATACATTAGTAAGTGCCTTGTCTTAACTTTCTCTACATGATAAAGGCCATTTTCTGAAGTGAGACAGCCCCTTTAAGGAGGACCTTTCATGGGTCCAGACATTATGAAATAAGTAGCAGGTTATGTAGGGCATAGAGCAGGGATCTAAGAGCGCTTATTAGTTTGTCTGGGCGCCGCTCTGTTCGCCCGCTGTGCCGCTGTTGGATTCTCCCGCCTGGTATGCTAATAAATGGCATCGATACAAGGAGGAGGCCGTCTGGTTTCTCAATGGGCGTCTCCTTCTCCCTGGCTGTGCCGCGATCCAATCACAAAGGAGAGAGTCACAGCCAGGGAGAAAAAAAGCTAAGTGCGTTAGATAGCGTAAGTGTTCCCCAAGTGGGGAATATTTTTGTGGATGGAGCTGTGTAGCCATAATTGTCATCCTTTGGGGGTATATACAGACATTTCCTCATTAGCACTAGATTTCCTCTGCTGGAGAAAAGAAAATGGATCAGACGTATCAAATGCACCTCCGATTTTTCACTTCACTTACAATGCTAGTTTTGGAAAGAGTGGACAATGGGGGCATATCGCTATTGTCTGATGCGTGCGGGTCCCACCGCTGGCTCAGTGGTGCGCTCTTATTCACTTCTATGGGGGAGGCGGGGAGCAGCGCTTGGTGGTGTGCGGACCCCGGGAAATCCGGGGTCCTCCAGCCACATCGCTGCCCGCTTCGTTCTTATTGTAGGTGCGGGTCCCAGGGGTGGGACCCACACCTATCAGACAATGGGGGCATATCCTAGCGAGATGCCCCCATTGTCTGAGATGGGACAACCCCTTTAAAGTCGTTTCTGATCTGACTTGGGGCTCATAAACGGCCATGGCTGTTTTTTGCTGTCTGCAAATAGCGGTTCTGCAAAACACGGATACTGTGCTTGTGCATTCCACATTTTGCGGAATGGAACGTCCTACCATCTGTAGAACAGTCCTATCCTTGTCCATCCAAAATGATCAAGAATAGGACATGTTCTACTTCTTTGCAGGGCCGCCGAACAGATGTACGGACGCGGTCACACCTTTTGTGGCCCCGTTGAAGTGAATGGGTCCGCATCCGACCGGCAAAAAAATGCGGACAGAAGAATATAATGTTTGTGTGCATGAGCTCTTATGTGCTAGCTGTGTGATCGTCATTTCACATCTTTCCTAGCTGTCCCCTAGGAAAGTGTGGCAGTCTGGAAAATAGATTGGTTAATCACAGGGCTCGACAAATCCCAGGCGCCAGGTCGCCATGGCGACCAGGAATTTGGTCCTGGCGCCTGGGTATTTGTCAGCCCGTTTTCTCAGGTGCCCGGGCGCAGGGCCGACGCGGACTAGGAGCGCCGGCCCCTCATGCTGCAGCCGCCCGAGCGCTCTATAGAGAGCCTCAGGCGGCTGCAGCACTGCCCAGGCTGGCGCGTCCATGAGGGCGCACCGCCCGGGCACAGCATAAAGAGAGGGACTGACAGGAGGGGAGCGCTCAGCGCTCCCTCCTGTCAGTCCCTCATTGTAGCGTGGCCGAGCCGGTCCGCGCTACAGGAGCATCTGTCTCCTGTACCCGGACGGACTGACATGAAGTGCGCACACAGTGTGCACTTCCTGTCAGTCCGCCCGGGTACAGGAAACTAAAGCTCCTGTACCCGGGAGAAAGTGAATGACAAGGAGGGGGAGGGAGAGAGAAAGTGAATGACAAGGAGGGGGGAGAAAGTGAATGACAAGGAGGGGGGAGAAAGTGAATGACAAGGAGGGGGGAGGGAGAAAGTGAATGACAAGGGGGAGAAAGTGAATGACAAGGGGGAGAAAGTGAATGACAAGCGGGGGAGAAAGTGAATGACAAGGGGGTGAGAGAAAGTGAATGACAAGGGGAAAGTGAATGACAAGAGGGGGTGAGAGAAAGTGAATTACAAGGGGGAAAGTGAATGACAAGAGGGGGTAGAGAAAGTGAATGACAAGGGAGAAAGGGATTGACAAGACGGACCCCTGTGCCCTCCTCCGGACCCCTGTGCCCTCCCCTCCGGACCCTGTGCCCTCCCCTCCGGACCCCTGTGCCCTCCCCTCCGGACCCCTGTGCCCTCCCCTCCGGACCCCTGTGCCTCCCTCCGGACCCTGTGCCCTCCCCTCCGGACCCCTGTGCCTCCCTCCGGACCCCTGTGCCTCCCCTCCGGACCCCTGTGCCCTCCCTCCGGACCCCTGTGCCCTCCCTCCGGACCCCTGTGCCCTCCCTCCGGACCCCTGTGCCCTCCTCCGGACCCCTGTGCCCTCCTCCGGACCCCTGTGCCCTCCCCTCCATTATGGGGGCCCTATATACTCGCACATTATGGGGGCACTATGGAAAACAGGGTAGGAACACTATGGGGGCATCTACTGGGGGCCCTATGTACTGGCATGCATTATTGGGGGGCTCTATAGAGAAGTGGGGGGGGGGAGCACTATGGGGGCATCTATTGGGAGCTTTATGACGCGGCTCCGCCTGGCTCCTAACTTTTTTAGCTGGCTCCTAGATTCAAAGGAAATTTGTCAAGCCCTGGTTAATCATGTTTGTATGTATTTTGTGTGTATGTTAATCATGCTATGAAACAACTCGGTTCTAATTTGTTAATTTGATCCCCTGGCAGCTTGTCCAGCCACGTGGTACTCGACGGGGCTGAGCTGTGTGCCCATATTCTTACATATAACGTGTGGACCATGCTTGATTGAATAAATTCATGTATATCATTTTGTGACCAATTCTTGTTAGTTTTGAAAGTGAGTCATTGGTATGTCACAGAAAGATTTAGGATGCGATCAGGTTTATGTTGTGGGTAGATTTTCTATGTTCTTTCAAAATTGGCATAATTTGCTGTAGCTCTTCAGGCAAACGTTTCTTACAACGTTAATGTTTCCCCTGGAAAATTGATGGCAGTTGTCCTGAGTAAATATGAGTTAACCGTAAGCGGACCTTGTATTTTATTATTTTTTTTTGTAATCCCTCCTTTTTGTTTAAAGGGGTATTACCATCTCAGACAATGGGGGCATATCGCTAGGATTTGCCCCCATTGTCTGATAGGCACCGCTGGAACCCGCACCTACAACGAGAACAAAGCGGGGAGCGCTGTGGCTGGAGGACCCCGGGAAATCCGGCCTCCTCCAGCCACAGCGCTGCTCCCTGCCTCTCCCATAGAAGTGAATGGGAGCGCACCGCGCATGCGCGGCCTGTGCTCCCATTCATTTTTATGGGGCAGACAGAAATAGCCGAGCCAGCGCTTAGTTATTTTCGGCGCCCCCATAGAAATGAGTGGAAGGCGGCTGCACATGCACAGTGCACCCTCCATTCATTTGCCTGCTCCGTTCTCATTGTAGGTGCGGGTCCCACACCTATCAGACAATGGGGGCATATCCTAGCGATATGCCCCCATTGTCTGTGATGGGAAAACCACTTTAACTTATGTTTTGAAATATATTTTGCCACGAATATGTCCCCCATGAGGTTAGTAAAATACATCTGGGGGCCACTGCGTTTTTTTTTATATTTATTGTATTTTGCATTATTTCCACTGTAACTGGGGCATCGAAAGGCGGCTTTGTACAAGGCATTGCTGATGAGGGTCTGCTAAGATCCAGCAGCTCTGCCCCTAAGACACCCGGCTCCGGTAGGAGCTTCCTCTATTCATTGCATACCGCTTATTGAGTGCTATGCCACCTATCTGAAGGTGCCAGCTGGTGTGCAGGAGCAAGACCTTTAGACGCTGCAGTCAGAAACACACCTGATTAAATAATCGGCTGCTTCTCTGTTCAGCGGCAAACCGGTGCTCCGAAAAATAGTAGTTTATATATTATATCTGTTCTTTCTTAGCGCAGTAGCCAAGTGGGAGGTCTGATTGCTAGCCGTCCTTGTATGTATCTATACATACACAGCTGTCAATCACTGATGAGACCGCCCACTAGGCTAATGAACTCACAGAGAATAGAGATATAATGGATAAATTACAAGGTTTGAATCTTTTTTTTTTTTTTTCTCTCTCTCCCCCCCCATAAATCTAATTTCCCTAATCATTGGCTTGTATAAGGACGGCCATACACATTCAGTGGCTGTCGGCCGACAACCACCTTTTGCCGTCCGCTCCCGGCTCGGCCGAACATGTGTGTTCAGTGGGGAGAGAGGAGAAAGCCTGAACCTGAGCTAAAGCCTGTATTACGCTGGCAGATTTTTCGGACGATTGTCGCATGATCGTTTATTAGCGATCATTGTGCAGTGTAATATGGATGAACGAGCAAATACTTAAAAATCAGCGCATGCTGTAGTATGGGGACAAGCGATGGAATAGCCATCGCTCCTCCCCATGCTGCGGAGGAAAGAGCTGCATGTAATAGCAGTGGTCCCCTCCGCTAGCTAGCAAGCAAGCGATTGACTGGGAGGATTGCTTGCTCAATCGGCCGGTGTAATACAGGCTTTACTCTCCTTCCCGGATAAGATCTAGGACGGCGCAGTCCTCGGTTCCCTCTTGGCACTTCCCCCGCCCTCTGCTAACAATGGCACCCGTCCTTGACCTGATAAGGGAGTCTTTTGAACCATTATTAGCCATTATTATGTTATCTCTTCTTGGCTAGTTTTCATTTGCATAGATTTATCTCGTGTTTTTCACTGCGCCGAGCTGCTGCATCGTTTCTCCCTTCCACTTTTATTTTTATCTCCTCTCTACAGTTTTATTTGCTTTGTGTTAATAGAAAACACATTTTCATGGAGAGTTCCAACTTTTAGGTCTTTCACACGAGCGTGACGGATTAGGTTCGGTGCGTTCAGTGAAACTCGCACCATTTTGCAAGCAAGTTCAGTCAGTTTTGTCTGCAATTGCGTTCAGTTGTCCAATGCCCGGGCCCCTCATATACATTATATTTACCTGATCCCCGGAACCCATTGTAGTCATTATAGGGGTTTAATATTTAATATTTGCAGCATCAATTAGTTGGCAAGTATCTTGATGATCTCTCTGGCACATGGCTTCGGCCTAGTAGTGTTCCCCGTGATGTCACCGGCACTAGTGGGTGGGATTTACCGCTGCCCTAGCCTGTAAAACTGCTAGGGCAGCTCTAAAGCCTGACCATCAGTGGCGGTGACGTCACGGGGAACACTGCTAGGTGGAAGCCTCTGCCTAGCAATGTAAAAAAAATAAAAGAAACAGTTATATGGTGCAGGGCAAGGGAGAGAATCGGAGTATGAAATGCTCAGAGGGGCTGCCAGGGTGAAAAAGGGGATATGTCCAGGGTCAGCTCTGACACCGGACAACCCCTTTAAAGCACATGTGCAACTTGCACCTACTTGTGTTAACAATTCTGCGCATCTATTATGATCCTGTGTTGTCATTCCTGCTAGAAGTTATGAATAAATTATTAGCAGTTTGTGATGAAGGGCCATCTGGGTGTTACCAGTGGGGGATGTGTATAAGACTGTGCAGGGACACCCCCCCCCCCCCCCAACTGGTAACTTCCAGATAGACCTTCATTGCAAACAGCTAGTAATTCGTTCGTAACTTCTAGCAGGAATAATAGATGCTCCAGACTTATTACATGGGGAATCCTCGTGCACTAAGCTTAGCCATATGTTTATGCTCGTGGTTCTGTTTCTTTTGTGGACTTTTATCTATCACTACATTTTGACTGTACTCTGACGCTATATTTCGTTTTACTTACGCCTGCCATATAGTCTTATGCATTGAATTCTTCTTCAATAAATGGTTTGGGAAAAAGACTGCGCTCCCTTGTACAAGATGACATTTGCTGCATTGAGTGGAGCAGTGAAGAGGCTGGGGGGGTTATGAGAGGGGATATTTTAGGGCATAGCCCAGAACTGCAACTCTTAAGGAGTAAACCAGAAATAACTGCATGATGTAGTGACATACGATTGTGGATTATTTTGAGACAGGAACAAAGGATCTTTCAAAATGAACACCGGTTTCACGTAGAAAAATTGGTACAGGACTGGGGGAAAGAAAGTGACAAGTAAGCGATCACCGATGGCTCAGCGTCGGGGACTGGAATTTGGACTTGGAGATCAAAGATCCTGGAACGGCTGCAGTAATCATAACCAGTTGTTCATTAGCAGCAGGTTTTGTCACAATAGATGGCATTGAAGTCCCAGCAGACCGCCGCACGGTATTTTACATGCTACTCTTGCGCTGCGATTGGCTGATAGGCCCTCTCACTGGCTTCTACAATGTGGCCAGGAAGCCGCGTTAACCAGCCAGTCGCAGCGATCAGGGCTGCAGGGGGGGGTGGTACAACTTCCTTGAGCCTTTAGCTTAGGCTACTTTCTCACTGACGTTTGGTTCGGATCCGTCATGGATCTGCACAAACTGATCCGTTCAGATACTACAACTGTCTGCATCCGTTCAGAACGGATCCTTTTGTATTATCTTTGACATAGTCTTGAAAGTCACTAGAGGACGGATCCATTTTTTATTGTCAGTGAAAACAGATCCATCCCCATTGACTTACATTGCAAGCAGCGTTTTGGTGTCCGCCTCCAAAGCGGAATGGAGGCGGAACGGAGCCAAACTGATGCTTTCTGAGCAGATCCTTATCCATTCAGAATGCATTAGGGCAAAACTGATCCGTTTTGGACCGCTTGTGAGAGCCCTGAACAGATCTCACAAACGGAAACCAAAACGGCAGTGTGGAAGTAGCCTAAGATGTCCTGCTGTTAGGGACACGATGACCAATCTACGTGTATGCTGCGGGTCGGGAACGCTCTTTCCGCTGCACTGTGCATGTACGGAGAAAGTCTGGAAGGGGTTAAGCAGGAGTGATGTACTGCTGACAAAGGATGCAATCGCCCGACAAACTAGCTTATTTCGGGAAAAATGCATCACGCTCGTGGTGTTGTTTTTGACACCGTTTTTGGAAATCGTGTCAAAACTGCGCCCCACCTGTAGTGCTTGCGTCCAGGTTATCCGGATAAGTTACAATTGGTTTGTGTGCCTGTTGAATGGTTGTGCAAAGAAATACATTTTGAAAATCTCTGGGGCAGAATGACCTTCCAAGACATCTGTTATTTCACCTTTATGCATGTGCTCGGAAAACCGCACAATGGAAAGGGATTGTTACTGTTTGTAAAAGTCGTTTCCCGGTGACCCGACAGATTCTTGTCCATATAAAGATGCAATGTATTCCGTCTGAAATGTCTGTTAGGTGCGGACCCCACCTCACCCCCTGCTCTGCTGTTTCCAGAAATTCTACAGCAATCTCTGCAATTGCATCCTTCCCTCTATTGAAGTCAGTGGATTCTGCGGCACTTATTGCGTATTGCTGACTAGGGTTCATTGGATCCAAATTCCCTAGATATGAGGGGGTCACGATCTATCACGCTTATACTGTAGATGTGCTATAAATGTTTAAAATGAGAAATACCCATTTTAAGTAACATTTATTAGCAGACATTTTTGTACTTGATAACCATATAATGGCCAGTTCACACTTTGGGGGGTGATTTACCATCCACAAATACGCCTATATTATGTATATTTCTGGTGCAGATTGTGGCGAAAAGGTGATTTGCGCTGCAATCAGCGACTTTTCCCCGCTCATGCCAGGTCTAAAAAAGTGGGTGTGGTGGAGACGCGGATGGGACGGCATGCCCGCCTCTCATCATTTTCTGCACCTGTTTTAGGCATAGAAAATGCTTTGTATTTAACCCACTAGTTAAAAAGCAAACAAAAAAAACTCATTTTTGGCCCCCTCAAAAGACATGTGGCTTCCGCGCAGATTTTTTTTTCCAGCGTGTTTTTCAGAATTGGTTGTGTGAATTGGCCCAAACTGTAACAACTTGTACAATTCAACTAGGCTCTTTTTACACAGGCAAATTCCTGTCTGTTGCGACCATTGATTGTCGATATGGAAAGACGATTTGCGCTCATTTAGCTCCATTTACATAAAGCAATGCTCATGACTGTATGTGATCCAACTATCATTAAACAGGTTGTCCAAGTTATTTATTTTTTGTTCTATGTATGTGTCTAACTAATCAACTGTGAGGGGTTTTCAGTTCACTTCTTCAGTGGGCCTGTTCTCCTAGTTAGCCTAGGGTCACATGACCTGGGATGTCAGCTTTCTTCCCCTGCTCTGATGTTTCATGCACAAGCCAGAGGGAGCAGGTCTGCTGCGGATGCGGTCCAATTGCAAGATACACAAAGATAGAACATGTCTTATCTTTTGCTGTATGGAGGGGCGGACCGATGGCCCACGGTAGACTTTCGTAGTGTTTCCATAGGCTTTTGATCCATGCCTCTGCTCCACAAAATATAGGACCTGTCCTATCTTTGGTTGTATCTTTCAGATTGCAGACCCATTCAAGTCAAATAAGCTGTTGGGTCAACAAGCCGCTCCAGTAACATCACTGCTACCGTCGAGGACTGTGGAACACAAGTGTGTCCGTTCATTTGATAGATGCCATAGAATAACACATTTTCCCTATCGTAAGGTTTTCAGCAGATTCATGTTTAGGGCTCATGCACATGGCCGTAGTTTTAGTCCACATCCGAACTGCACTCATTCATCTCAGTGTGCCACAAAAGATGGAGACAGTCCACTGCCTCGCATAAAAATGGCACATGTCCTATTCTTGTCTATTTTGCGGATAAGGATAGGACATTTATAAAGAAGTTAAAAAAATATGGCAGGCTCTCGGCCGGTATCCATGTTTTGTGGATCGCAAAAACGGATACAGTCGTAGGCACAGGGCAGTTCTTCATATGAACATTCATTCCTGAAAATTGCTTGATGTAAATGATCGAATGATGAACGAGACCTTAAAAGATGAAATCAACAAACTAAGAGCATGTGGTACAGCTGAATGCAGACTGTGCCCACTCACGGTAAAATCAAGTGGCATCGAGCACCATGGTTGGACGGGGCCTAGTCACATGCGTTCAGCTCAATTGTGCGGTTTTAAATTTATGAAGACATGAAGTTATAATTTGTCAGCAGCACATTCCCTCTTATAAACTGGTTTGCACAAACAATCACAAGTTTTATACAATTGGTCGTGCCTGGTAATTGCCCAGTGTAACAGTACGACCACATGGCATGTGTGTTGTGATGTGGCCCTGCTGTGTTCGAGTACCATGCAGCTGAAAGGGCCACAGAGGGCTCTAATTAAACAAATGAAGAGCGCTTTGTTCAATAGGTCTGTCAGTATTAACAATACAAGCCCACTGAACAGTGATGTGGCCATTTCTGCTGCACGGTACTCGAACGCAGCACGGCTGCGTCACAACCGTGACATCACCACGCTGTGTGGGTGTACCCTAAGGCCTCTTGCAGACGAGCGTGAGTGGATTAGGTCCGGATGCATTGCGGATGCGTTCAGTGAAAACTGCGCGATTTCGCAAGCAAGTACCTTCAGTTTTGTTTGCGATCGCTTTCAGTTGTTCAGTTTTTATCACGCGGGTGCAATGCGATTTATGGCGTTTTGCACACGTGTGATAATAAAAACGAATATTTACAAACAACATCTCTTAGCAACCATCCATGAAAATCGCACCCGCACTTGCTTGCGGTTGATTGGTGTTTAATTTTGAGCAAATTTTCTGCCCGTGTTAAAGGTCCCCAAGTTCAGATGTGGTTGGTACTTGCCAGAAATGTTGAGGCATGTCTGCTGGATGAGGCATGCTGTGGTTTGAAACTCTGTATCGTGCCCTAAATGCATGCTTAAGGGGGTTGTCTCAGCCAGCACTCGACTACTTTCGGTGGCTCCATAACAAAGTAATGGAAAGAAACTGCGCAGTGCGCCCTCCACCACTTTTGGGGCACCGTTCCCGATTGATAGGTGCGGGTCCCAGCGGTGGGACCCGCACCTATCAGACAATGGGGGCATATCCTAGCGATATGCCCCCATTGTCTCCAGATGATACAACCCCTTTAAGCTTTCTGCTGCATTTGAGTTGAATTTTTAAAGTTGCAGTCTCATGAAACTGTGTCTCGTTCCAAGTTCCCCTGGAAAGAAGCTGATTTTGCTAGGAAAGCCACAGCCAGCCAGGCATTTTGCTTGCAGGGTAACTGTAGTATTATATGGCCACCAATCAAGGCGTTTTCCAGGATTCCTCAGGATAGGTAATAGATATCAGACTGGTGGGGGTCCGACAACCAGCACCCCTGTGGAGCAGTGGATGTAGCCGCAAGCAGAAGGCTCCACCCACTGTGTAGTTTCCAGTCCCAGCAAACTGCAGTTCGGCTCCCATTCACTTGAATGGGAGATGAGCCGCACAGGCGCTACACAGTGGCTGAGACCATGCACTTTTGGCTTTGTATAGATGCCTGGAACAGCTGACTGCCGATTGTTGGACCTTCACAATCTCATACGGATGACCTATCATAAGGATATGTTATCCGTATCCCCAGTATCGGTTCCAGAAATCCCTTTAAGATGAACGACCATCCATGCACAACGTGTGCTCGTGGCTTTAAAGAGTAAAAGCTGGATCGACGTAGAACTTGTGTTAATTCATTACTTTTCCAAACTAGCAGGAAAATGTGATAGTTTATTTAAATACGACAAACCTTTGCCAATGGCTAGATTGCATCATCTTCTACCCCAAGAGCAGATTTCGCCTGGTTTCAGATCCGTTGTGTGCTGCTAATCAAATGATAAATAATTAGGATTGGAAAGTTACAAATCCAACTTGGCAGTGAATGTCAGCAAACATCTAGACATTGGATTGTTGTAGAGTTGTGACAAAGCCAACGAGGTAAGATCATGGAAATCTAATGGCCGTGGCCAGCTTTACTTTGCTTATTGTTGATGAGTTGGGGGGGGGGGGGGGTTGCATACCAGTAACCAAGCTGATCATCTGTATTTCCCTAATTTAGAAGAACTCATCCTAATATGCAGGATATAGCGTTTTATAGCAAACTTTATGTATTAAGTAGGAACAGCTGTCTTTCTTGGCTGATCTCGTTAAATGCCTCTGAAATAGGTGACGTTCTGTTTGCCTTTGGGAATTACGGATTAAGACGCGATCTGCTGGGAAGAGGGTGGGGGGGATGGGCTAAGAAAGGTCAAAGGTTCAGTCTTCCATTTTATTGTAGGAAAGTACAGTACAAAACAGTCATGTTGTCTCTATCTGCTGAGCATTATTTAACATGGTTACATTTCCACCATTAGACTGTGTTTCTATGCTGGCCAATGACTGGACAATCTGAAAATGATCATCTGATGGTTCTCATCAGAAACGGTGGCATCGATGTTGGGGCAATTATCATAGAGTAATAATCCAGCGCCCTATAGTTGGGTATACGCTTTGCATAACATATAAATTGTCTTTAGAAAAGTAAGAATGTTGGAAGTTATGAGGGATGGAGAAAGGTACATGTGTGCATTGAAAAATAAAGTGTGTGTATAATAGAAATGTTCATTTAAAAAAAAAATGGAAACAAAATATTCAAAACATCGTGATTTATTCAGTATCAAGAATGAGTGCCAGACGCCGAGATACCCGCACTTACACGTCTTGGCATACTATCAGTGAGGTTATTAATGGTTGTCTGAGGAATGGTCTGCTACTCTTAATGCACTTGGGCACGCAAATCATCTAGATCCGCTCCTGGCAGCTCCCGTTGCAATTGCCAACCAATGACGTCCCAGATATCCTTTAATGAGAGGTAAGTCCAGAGGTTCTGCAGGCCATGGTAGCACGTTTAGGTCACACAGGCTAATCAGAGTAGAACGAGCAACATTGAAAAACGGCTCCTGGGACACTTTGGAGAAATGGCTGCACCACTTGTTCCACATTCAAATCTATACATTGCCAAGCTTTTAGTGTACCTGAAACGAAGACTAGAGGGGTTCAGCTACCGTATGTTATGTCAAGCCATAAAATAATCCTGGGAATAGGACAGGTGTGACATTCCCTTGTGAAGTCCTCTTAATAGCATGGTCCACATGGTCTCCAGACCAATCTCTGTTATCACTGCATCTGAGATAAAAGTGGGGTTCATCTCAGAAGAGGATAGACCTCTATTCCAGCCTTCACTGCAGTCTCGCTGTGCATCATAATAGCTTTTGAGTTTGAGGTCAATGAAACGCCGGTTGAAACACTGCATAACATTGGGCTGTGAGCAACACATCCAAACGCCATCTCTATACACACACGCACATAGGACTGCTCAAAAGTTTTAGGCAGGTTTGGAAAGAAATGCTGCAAAGAAAGGCTGGGTTCACACTTCAGTTATTTGGACACATTAACACGACTGCACCGTGCAAATTGCGGATACACGAAACACGGATGCCTCTCGTGTGCGTTCTGCAATTTGCAGAACGGGCGGCCTATTATAGAAATGCTTATTTTTGTTCGCGGAGCCGCGGAACAGAAAAACGGATTTTGACACCCCACAGTCTGCTGTCCGCATGTTTTGCAGCCCCATTGAAATACGGTCATGTGAATGAGCCCTTATTGTGAGACAAATCCAGGTGTGGGTCAAAATCACTGAACAAGTGGAAATTTTTACATTATATCTTATCTCTGTGTAGGCTTCACTACTGGTTTTGGCTCACAATCACTCTCTGCTTTAGAATGCTTTAAAAAGAAAGTGTTATTTTTTTATATATTTAAATGAAAAGTGAATTGAAAAAAAGAAAAATCAAATCAATATTTGGTGTGACCTCCCTTTGCCTTAAAGACTTTGTCAATTCTTCTAGGTACACTTGTACACAATTTTTGAAGGCACTTGATGGAGATGGTGTTCCAAATGTCATGGAGAACTAACCACAGATCTGTGGATGTAGGCTTGGTCTAATCCTTCTGTCATTTCATGTAATCACACACAGACTCAATGATGATGAGATCAGGGCTTTGTGGTAGTCATGTCATCATTTCCAGGGCTCCATGTTCTTTACGCTGAAGATAGTTCTGAATGACATTGACAGTATTTTTTGGATTGTTCGTCTGCTACAGAATAGATTTGGAAGCAAGCAGACGCCTCCCTGATGGTATTGAATAATGGATCATATCTGCCTGTATTTCTCAGCATCGACACCAGTAATCCTGGTTAAGTCCCCAAATCTATTTGCTGAAGAGCAGCCCCAAACATGCAAGGAACCACTACCATGCTTTTCTGTTTTGAATCAATAGTCCAGAGCATCTGTGGCCATTTTTCTGAACCCAGGTTCCTATGTTTTCGTACATAGTTTAGTCACATTGCTCTGTTTCCACGTTGAACATGGGGCTTTTTGGCTGCAATTCTTCTGACCACTTCTGTCCAGACTTCTCCGAATAGTACTTGGGTTTCTGCCAGTTTTAAGCTGATAGCATTGCTGTACATCTTCTGATTACGAAGGGAAATAAATGCGATGAGTCTTTAATCTTCTGCATTAGATTTCCTTGTCACACGACTGTGTCTGCGGTCCTCAACGTTAACCCACTTTTTTTTTGTGCCTCTTCAAATCAGCTTGAACAGCACATGCTGAAACCCCAGTCTGCTTTGAAATGTTTGCCTGGAAGAGACCTTACTGATGCAACATAACTACTATGTGTCTTAACATGGTGACCAGTGGCCTGAAACTGTCTTCCACAACCCCTCCTGTGTAGCAGAGTTTGGCGGTTGCTCACCCACTTTTAAGCCTCCTACATAGCTAGGATGGTGTTTCAACCTACATATGAAAATGAACCTGTTTGGTATACTTGGGTAATCGTACATCTGACTATAATTCTACAAAATCCCTGACTTTGTACAAGTGTACCTAGAAGAAGGTATTTAAGGCAAAGGGTGGTCACACCAAATATTGATTTTAATTTAGATTTCACTTTTGTTCATTCACTTTGCATTTAGTTATTAAAAATAAACACATTTTTCAAAGAATCCTTACTTTGCAGCCTTTTTTTCCCCACTATTTCCTAAAAGTTTCTTTTTCACACTACTGTATCTATCTAGCGAGGGGGTTTGGACAACAGGGCCAAGTGGCAGCTGTTACTTATTCCCCTCCTCCCAACTCTTTGTAGGTAAGTCGATGTATTTGTTTGTGCACTGTAACTGCTTTTTTGCTGTCATGCCATTATTGGAAATACGTAAACAGGATGGTTAGCGGGATGTTTCCAGTTGCTGAGCAACGGAAGATGCTCATATTATTCTTCATGGTATAAGCGGAGTCTGCGGACAGCTGTGCTGCGGTGTTCACCTTCCTGCCATTTACATTGGACATTTTATCACCTTCCTCCATAAAAGCTTTTACTTTTCTCTGTCTTCGTACAGTGGTCAGTCATATGTGTAACAATGCGCCCAAATCAGTAGCTGCTCTTTTTTTTTTGTATGTAGTGACGATGTGGATATATGTTTTATATATATTTTTTTTAGTTTAAGGATTATTGCGCCGTAGCTAGAGAATAACATTCTTTTGGTTTTGATGTGCTAATTGATTCAGACGAGTGACACAAAAGTGACGTATCTCGTCTTCCCCGCTTGCTTTTGTCACCATTCCTGGTCAGTTCTTGTTCAGCCTGGTCTGGTGGGTTTGCATATACTGTTCAGGATTAAGTTTGGATTGCTAAATTGTCATTTGAGTTCCTTTTTTTTGTTTCGTAGTCTAAATACCTGCTGAGAGAAACACAATCTTGTATCGTCTGTTTTCTAGACCGGAGAACTATGGTAACATCCCCCCCCCCCCCCCTCCCACCTTTGTCATCTGGGTTTCTAAGCAACAAGGTCTTAAGAACCTGATATCTTCATTGCAAATGTTGTGGCTGTACATGTAGTATACTTCTCAGCTTCATCATCTCCCTGCTTATTTAATATTGTTAACTTCTAAAATAATGAAAAAAGCCGATCCGGCAAGGTCATGCTGGCAAAAGACTGCGGCTGATGTAGGACCTTTTTCCTATTAGTAGTTATATTCATGGCAAACACATGCTAGCAATGTTTCTGCCGGCTTGTAGTCTTCTGATCCTGTCCTTTTTCAATCTTAAATCCAGTGGTTAACAAGATTACAATATGGTGACTGATTTCTCGTGTGCCACGCTGTTCCTCTGAAGATTTTCCCCAGGACATGTTAAGCTGATTGTTACATAGTTAAAAGGGGTTTTCCAGGATTTGAACATTGATGCCTTGTCCTCAATTACCGATCAGTGGGGGTCTGACTCTCGGTGTCCCCACCGATCAGCTATTAGAAGAAGTCCATTGGCCACATGGCTTTTGTGCAGCTCAAATAAATAATCAATATTGCGGCACTCCAATGATGGCTTCTTAAACGCTTTATTCCCACCTCAGATCAAGCAACGTTTCGACCATGTGGTCTTTGTCAAGCTCATACAATGTGTTCACAAACAACCTTATATACCCATATCTCACATTTAATTGGTCACCACATTGTGTCATGTGATCAAACAATTACTTAACCATAAGTCCCATATCCTTCATTAAAATGCAACAGTTGTTACCTAGAATGGAAGACATTCTTTCCTGCTTCCATCTGAATCGGACTGCATCCTGAATACGTCCAGGAATCACGCCCGGCGTCCCAATGCATACATTGCGCATGCGCCAAAGGTTTACATCATCGGCGCGCGTCCTCGCGTAGACGCACATCTATAACTAGAGTTGTTTCGGTACCAAAATTTTGATTCGGTATCGATACCATAAAAAAGTATTGCGATATTCGATACCACGCGGAAAAAAAAAAACGCCAAAAAAATCTGCGTGCATTCCACATTTTATGGAACCGCCGGCTCATAATACAACAGTCCTATCCTACTTTTTTACGGCGACTAAAAGAAAATGGCGAATCGTGCATTTTTTTTTTTTATGGAGTTCACTGCATAAAAGTGGATTTTTTAATAGTTTGGACTTTTGAGACGCGGCGATATGTAATATTTTATTTATTGTTTATATTTTATATGTAAAATTGGGAAACTTTTTTTTTTTTTTCTTTTATTAACCATTTCCCCCTTAGGGGCTAGAACCTGGAATCATTTTCATCCTATTCACCCTAATAGAGCTTTATCAGGGTGAATAGGATCTCACCCTCTCCCTGCTGCTCTGTGCACACAGCAGCAGGGAGCAGACTATGGCAGCCAGGACTTCAGAAGAGTCCTGGTTACCATGGTAACCGATCGGAGCCCAAGCATTACACTGCTGGGGCTCCGATCACTGCCACTGCCACCAATGCGGAGGTGGTGAGGGGACCCTGTGGCCACTGCCACCAGTGCTTTTATTACTGGGGGGAGGGAGGGAGGAAGGGGGGGATGGGGAGGGCGCACTGGCCACCAATAATGTATTTAATACTGGGGACAGGGGAGCCACACTGGCCACCAATGTTTTAATACAGGGGGCGGAGCACTGGCCAGCAATGCCTAGTACCGTTTAATATATAAATGCAGGCAGAAGACACACGCTGCCGGCACCTACCTGTGAACCAGCACTGCGATCAGAGGCAATTAACCCCTCAGGTGCGGCACCTGAGGGGTTAATTGCCTCTGATCGCAGCGCTCTGTCACAGGCAGGTGCCGGCAGCATGTGTCTTCTGCCTGCATTTATATATGAAACAGTACTAGGCATTGCTGGCCAGTGCTCCCGTCCCCCCGCTCCACTCCGCCCCGTCCCTCTCTCTCTATTGGTTGCAGCGGCAGCACAGGGGGAGGGAAAGACTGCCTCCTTCTCCCTGTGCTGCCGAGGAGAACATGGCCGCGCTCAGAGCGGCGCAGCCGCGTTCTCTGATACTGGGCTGTGCAGTAGCGCAGCCCAGTATCGATAAAATACTAATCCTGGTATCGAGCTCGATACCAGAGAAAAGTATCGATTGGGTATCAAAAGTTCGATACCCGAAACAACCCTATCTATAACATTGTGCGCCTACTGCCACGGTCACGTGTGCGTTTCATTGACCTCATCTTTTGTGCAGCTCAGTCATAGGATTAAAGGGCATCTGTCAGGAGTTTTGTACCTATAAAACTGGATGACCTGATGCATGTGCGCTTGGCAGCTGAAGGCATCTGTCTTGGTCCCATGCTCATATGTGCCTGTGTTGCTGAGGAAGATGTTTTAATATATGCAGATGAGCCTCTAGGAGCAATGGACTCTGCTCTCTCAGCAATGGCAACGCCCCCGTTGCTCCTAGAGGTTCATTTGCAGATATTAAAACATCATTTTTCTCAGCAATGTGGGCACATATCAGCATGGGACCAACACAGATGCCTTCAGCTGCCAAGCGCACAGGTAACAGTCAGCCAGTTTCATAGGTACAAACCTGCTGACAGATGCCCTTTAAAAAGGACCTTTCATGAGTCCGAACATTGTAAGATGACTATCTGGACATGTAGAGCAGTGCCCAGGGATCTCACTGCACTTATATTATCCCTGGGCACGCTCCATTCGCCCACGGTGGCCCTGTTACCTTCTCCCGCGCTGTATGGTAATTGCTACTAACGTCGTAACAGGGTGTTCCATGCAATATCAATTCTGGAGCATGTATTCTCACAAGTGCCTTGTGTCATTCTTGTATTATTCCTACCAGAAGCTTGTGACTAAAGGTACAGCTGGGTGTTATCGGCGGGGGGTGTCCCTGCACAATCTGACACTGGCAGCACTGATTGGACAGTGCCAGACTGTACAAGGACCCCCTTCCCCGCTCCCAAACTGGTAACACTCAGTTGTACCTTTTAAGTGATGGGTCTTCTTTAAAACAAGACATTTCGTAAAATATTAGTAAGGGCAGAGTCTTGCCGATGACGTCACGTCTAGCTCGTGTAGGTTATAGTGGATGTCAAGTTGCTATCTACATTTGTCTGGTGTGTGATCTCATGACTTCTCTGGGTAATTGTTTTCTGTCCTTTTGTCCGCAGCCGGTGGGTTTTTCTTCTACAGAACTTTTATTTCCTTCCTCCTGTAAGACTTCACACTGCTCAATTGAAATCTATTTGCAGCCTTCCCCTACTATTAGTGCAGCGACCCTATGGCTAGATCTGTGATTTGGAGGTGTCAGCCAGAGAGCAGACTAGTGGTGATGTATGAGGACTGTGTGTTACAAAGTGGAGTTAGAAATCATGGCTGGGCCAGGGACCTTCAGCTGTGATCATTCAGAGCTAGCCTGGCATAGAGCGAGGCACAGCGCGTGCAGAATTGTTCTTTCTGGTTCTGGTTCCCAGCACTGCGGAGTTTGGGAAGGGGAGCGGGGTTATTTTTGACAGCTTTTTCTATACTAGTTAGATGCGATTCATATTCTTTGCACAGAAAATAAACACTAATTTTAGACAAATTGGGGGAGAATTATCAAAGTCTGATGTTTTACACTAGTCTTTTTTAAAGTCCTCTGCGCTGCTGGATGATGCAGGCCTCGTCATATATTAGGCGCATGTGCCAGAATCAAATCTATAGGAAGCTAAAAAAAAATTGGAGCGTATGTTAGGAGAATTGAGGATATAAAAGACGGGAGAGAAGAGTGGGTAATAGAGAGGGAAGGGGACGGTGGGAATGGGAGAGGAGGGGACAAGAAGAAAAAAAAATAGAAATAGAAAGTGAAGGTGAGGGAATGAAGGGGTGGAGGAGGGAGGGTTGGAAGAAGAAGTCTGTTAAGTGTGAAAGAGAAGAAAGTGAAAAGAGTCGGCGCCAAGGAATACCCACAAATGTTTCTTTAAAAGAGAAGGATTGGTGGAGGGTGAAGGACTAAGGCTGCTTTCACCAGGTTGGACAGACAGTCCCCAGTGGTCTGAGAGACAGGCCGCAGCATGCAGTACATATGTACAGACTCAAAGCTGCCATGGATTTCCGTATTCATTTGTGCATGAAAACTGGTGCAAATAAAGATAAATGTGGTGGACCCTCTGACCACGCCCACTCCCCTGTCCTTTTCGGGAAAGTGGCGAGCGAGGCACAGAAATGTCACCTGTGAGAATTTTTACTCCAAACCAAATTGACTAGGGGTAGATAGTGGGTATTGGTTCCTCCTAGTATATAGCTTCTGCCGCCAGGCTAATGATGCCCTTCATTTTCTATCTACCAAGCTATGCTCATACAACATAACTTTTAATCACCCTTGAACATGTTTCGCCAGCTCCTTAGTGTCATCAGGGAGCTGGCGAAACATGTTGGGGGGGGGGGGCGGTTTAATTGCATTCTTATCAGTGAATCCCCCCCACCCCACTAGGACAACCATGGACTCTTGTGGTAGCCTTTTCATATATGGTTTCAAGGTATTGTACTTTAGCTCTTGGGACTTGTAGTCTTTTTCATGGAGGCTTTGAGGTGTCCACGTTCGAGGCAAGTTGAACGTGGCTGGCAGCCTCACCTTTTGGATGAGTGGACAACCATGTCCTACATGGCCATGCTGACAACCGGAGCTGCTCGTCCAGCAGCTCTGTAATGATTCTAGAGAGGGGATCCAAAGTCTCAGCCGATGTGGGTGGTTGGAGAGCTGGAATCCTCATGGGACAACGCTTTTAGTGCAAGAACTGGTCTGGACAAATCTCAATAGCCAGCAGGCCTAGAAATTTTCAACTGGCACCTAACTTTTTGGGATGTTTCCTATTGTTTATCTCAATAACATATATGGCCGAAGGTAACTGTAACACTATGTACAATATGGAGACGTTCGTATTCATTTGGCACCTTAAACTTTAACTTTACATTGCAAACTTTATGCTGTTTTGAGTTGTAGCGAGTGCTTTTTACCAATTTGCATAGTACACTGGGCATCACCGGTACGAGCTGTTCCAATTTTGCAAGAGGTAAAAAGGTCATTTACAAGTAGATTCTTTTTATTTTCCTTCCCTTATGGCCGACATATCGAAGAGAATAATTCCTCCTGGCATTTTGGTTCTGGTAATTTACTGCAGACAGTGAAAATATGAAGTGCATTGTACAAAATGTACCGCTCTCTGCAGATAAGGGTTGCGTTTTCTTTTTAAGCTTGTGTTGTAGGAGAACAGCTTGAGCTGAAGTACAAATGAATCATTTCAGACATCACTTGGCTGTGGATGGAGACCTTTTTTTCTTTTCCACTCCTTTGGAGTATACACAAATGACTCCTTCCTATGGCATATAGAAGATTGTGTGTGGGATGTCTAAGCTAGTATTTATAATGGTTTGATAATGACGCGTTAACCCTTCCAGTGTGCCGGATACCTACCCTTCGCTCCAACCTGAGAATTGGCCTTCATTGCTCAGTGCACTTATTATCATTTAAGGGCAATGATTGGCAACAGAGTGGGAGATTTATTAACCCCCTATGCCAGAAAACTGGCATATAAAGAGTGCAAACCACAGGTTTTTATGACTTTTTTTTTAAATGCTATTTTTACAAACTTTTGCTCAAATGCAGTTTGTTTGCCACTTTCTGAAAAGGGTAGCAGTATGGGCATGGTGTGGGCAGATCTCTTTACTACATTTATACTCTGTATGAGGATGAATGATCACTACTGTGATTGTTCATGCCCATAAAGATTCATTTTTTTGTTGGTAGCCCACCCCTCTTTATACAGAGCATTGTGTTGCCGACAAATCACCTGAAAGATGCTTATTTATCAGGTGATCAACAGCGCCTTTACATGGAGCGATTATTGGAATATAATCTGCAAATTGACATGTTGCAGATTTAAAATCTGCACTGCACGTATTTTCGTATCGATTTCGCACAGATTTATTAGGATTTACTTAAATCGCATCAAGTTGCTGCTAATGTGAAACCTGGTTCGGTGGCGTAAAATCTGCAGTGTACATGCCCCATGTGCACGTACCCTAGGTTGTCAATAATTTTTATTGATTTTCAAAAATAAGGCAAAATTACAGGAGTCGTACCCTAAAGGTGGCTGTATACATTGGATGAATATCGACCAAATTTGCCGATTTCAGTGGGACAGCCAATTATCTCATGTGAATGGGTGTTCTGACTGCCGGGGAGAAAGAGGGTCAGACATGTTGAATTTTTAAATGCTTAATTGTTTTTACTCTCAAGGGATCTTAGTAGCACCTTACTCCCCTGTGCTTTTTATAAATTTCCCCTTTTCTGAGGTAGCTGCAGTGATAGAAACACCGGAATCGGTAATGATTAAGGGTCCATTTACATGAGCAGATGACCAGGCCAAATATTGGGAATGAATGTTTTAGGTATTGTTGGCTCTAAAGGGCCCTTTACCTCGGCTGAAAATCTGCAAGATAGTCGATGGCGAATGCTCATTATCGATTATCTGGTGGTCAAAGAGTGCCACCGATTACCTGATGAATGAGTGAAATGCTTGTTCATCGGGTAATACATCATTCATGTGGACACAAAAATTGTTGTTTGCACAAGAGATTATCTATTATCTTTATAGTACTGAAATAAAAGGCACAATTTTTTTTTTCTATACAAAAGGTAGTTGATTGTTATCTAGTGTCCAGCCATTTTTGTACTGAAAAGAGGTGGTTTAGGCCAATTTGCGAGTGCTAGTGCTTTGGGTGTGGGGATTACTGTCAGAAGATCGAGTTCAGGTCTGAAGAATAAGAGTTGGCAGGCCGGGGGGGGGGGGGGTTTGGGGGGGATTTACTAAGAGGAGAATCGGTTTAGGAAGCATGATAAGCCCGTCTGGAAAGATCTGTTTTTAAGGAACGTTTGAAGGAAGGAAGTTTGGAATTGACCTGGTATTCTGGGGGCAGAGCATTCCAGAGAGTATGTACAGCTCGAGAAAAGTCTTAAAAAAATGGTGTGAGAGGTATGAATTGTGGAAGATGTTAATCTTAGATTACTGGCAGAAGCGAGAGCAGGAGTGGGTGGTAAACGGAAATACGGGTCAATATGTATGGAGGTGCAGCACTGTGGAGAGCTATGTGGGTGAGAAGTAAGAACTGTATTCTGTGGTGGATGGGCTGAAGTGACTGGCACAAGCTTGATAAAGACCGTATAGTTGAAACGTTGCTACACTTTTGGTGAAATAAAGAACGGAAACTGACAACACAAGAGTGCCGTAGTTTTCATCGTTTAATACGGTATGGACTGAGGACCCAAGGGCCGGGACCTGACATTGCAGGCACCACCACGGAATGATTGACCTATGAAGGAATAGGGAGTAGTGCTGCCCGAATTATTTGCTTGGCACAGGTTAGAAGCATCAGTGTAGCGGGTGGATAGATAGATGAGGAATCTGGCCAGTGTAGTAAGATCCTACAGGGTTACTGGTTGACCCTTTGTCTTGTATTATTCATGGATTCAGAAGCCAAAATGGTTTAACGCGCAGCATTTTTCTGAGGATTGGCCTTTTAGAGTGCGTTCATTTCCGTTGTATGTTTGAGAGAGTTTAGGAACAGAAATCTGAGCAAATATTTTGTGTGGGAGTGTGACAGTAACTGGCCAGGGTCAGAGCAGGGCTGATAAAAATTCTAGGTCACAGAGTCCCAGTGTCTAGGATTAAATGCCACTTACTGGTATGCAATGGAAAGCCATACAAATGTTTCCTTTTAAAAGGATAAAATTGAAGTACTGTATATAGGTTTTATATTTCTTTTTTATATATATAAAAAGCACTTTCAGCAGAAGTACTGGCTCCACAATAAGATATTCCTGACTAAGCAAGCCCGACTAGTTTGGTTCTTAGCCACTTGGCATAGTACATGGATTTCCTCCAACGAGGTACATTGCTGGACTCTAAAACCTTCCAGGCAACTTGAGCACTGGGTCAGGCCTCATGCACGCGACTGCCCGTTTTGTGCAAACCACGTATGCGCGAAATACGGATGTGGTCCATGTGCCATCCACTTTTTTTTTTTTTTTTTCGTGGTCCACATTCTGTGGTTCTATCTTTTTGGAGAAGGACCTACGAATGCAACATGGATGATTTGTGTGCTTTCCACAACCGTATGTCTGTTAGCCACAAAATGCAGACCACGGACCCATTGGTGGGACCAATACCTGCAATTTGCAGACAGCAAAACACATATGGTTGTGTGCATTAGGCCTTGCATGGAGTAGAATAGTGTAGGGTATTTGTTCTGGGAAATCTGTCATCAACCGCCATATCCATCTATTTGCATAGCAGTGGCTCACCTTATGGAAGTAGTTCACCTTATTAAAACACTGTTTTTCTTTTGTTGATCTGCGGTTGTGTTCCCAAATTAAGATACTTTCTTAATATGCAGATTAGGCCTTTGGTGCAACGAGGGCGTCACCATCACTCTTGTTGCACACAAGCTCCACTCCTTTCTGTGGCCAGCACTGTGACAGCAGGAACACGTCTCCTTTTTACCTAATCTGTTATTTTCTGATTGCAGATTTTTTTTTAAAATTCTTAACATTATTATGGGGGCGACCATCTAGCCTCAGCAGTTCTTAACAAAATTTACACAGCATTTTTAAAAAAATGCTTTACGGCAGCCCCATGGGCCATAGGCACAATGGTCGGGAGGAACCTCATTGACTTCTATAGGAGAGTCTTCTACTCTGCAGTCATTGTACAAGGAAAGAACACTGACAATCACCTATTGTGAATGGTGGATCCTGTCTTATCTGTTATTGTAATTATGCCTGTAATGATATCACCTCTCTATATAGATACGTAGTAAAGTGATCTGTACGCACCAAGAAGTGATGCCTATTATTAGACTTGGTGGCCAGTGCGAAAACGGCATTTTATGGTTTTTGTTTAAATATAAATATTGATATGGAAAATTAAAAACAACATCAAAAATTATTTAAAAATGTTAGAATGCATTAAAAATAAAAAATAACATTTACCTTAACTCCACCACAAATGCCGTTCCGATGCTGCTCTACGTCCCACTCCTGGGCCAAACACACAGGAGACAGCTTGGACTTACTACTCAGCCAATCCCTTGCCAGAGTGGCCGGGCTGGCCAACTATCTAACGTGCATGCCAGTCTCTCACTTCCTTCTATTTCAGGGGAGGTAAGGATTGGGTAGTTGGATTTCAGCTGCCTAATTCTTTTATTCTTGGGTAGATCAGCTGCTGCCAGGGCAATGGCTGTCCTCCCTCTCCCCATACTTGTGTATTCTTGCCCAAGTGTGTATAAAAGGGTCTGTAAGATAGTTGTCACATGGCCGACAGCTGTCTAATATCTAAGGCCAGCCTTACCCTGATCCATTCACTGCGCTGGTTGCCCATTGAGTTTAGGATACAGTTGAGGGTAGGTTCACATTGAGTTTTTCGGAGGAGGATTTGAGGCAGATTTTCCTGCAGGTTTTTCAGCCAAAGCCAAAAGTGGATTTGAAAGAAATCAGAAATAGAAAGGAAGGGCTTATACTTCTTCCTGTTGGATCATCTTCTAGCTTTGGCTGAAAAACCTGCAGGAAAGAAAATCTGCCTCAAAACCTCCTCCAAAAATCCTACAGTCTAAACGTCTTAATAAAACTCATAAACATGTAAAAAGTGCTGCAATGCCCTATATTTCTTTCCTCGCTTCTGTCTACCGCCCTCTACTTGCTCCATGTTCTTATCCAAGATCAACGTTTTCCATTATAAATACCTTGTGCTATCTCCAAGACTTTGCTCAAGCTGCACCAATTCTCTGGAATCTGCTACTCCAAACAGTCAAATTAATTCTCAAAATCCTTTGTTTTAAGTGAGTCCGAAGCAAACAATTGTAAAAACGGTCATTTATCCTATTAACAGTTTGCATCTGGCTGCATGAACGGCACTTTGAAGAAACATCGATCACCATTATGGATGCCGCATGATTCTTTAGAACAGATGGCTGAACCTTTGTACAAAACAAGCACCTTTACCTCTGTTGCCACTAGTTTCCTCATAGCTTGTATACTTTTGAAGAAGGGCCCTCATTATGATATTCATGTACTCTCTAAATTGTAAAGTACTGCAGAATATGTTGTCAGACTATGAGGGAGATTTCTCAAAGCTAGCGTAAGGGAAAACTGGCTTAGTTGCCCACAGGAACCAATCAGATTCCACCGTTCATTTTTTTTAGAGCTCTTTTGAAAAACGAGAGGTGGAATCTGATTAGTTGCTGTGGGCCACTAAGCCAGTTCTCCTTTACAATAGTTTCGATAAATGTCCCGCTTTGTAGTTCACTGCACATGTTTAATATAATTCAATGTATTAATTTGCGGTCTAAAGTCCATGAAATCAAATGTATAACTAACAAGAATTGGTCGTTCTTATCCATGTGAACTTGGGGACCCACCCTAGCTTTTCAGAAAGCCAGTATAGACACCTTAAACTGGTTGTCCATCTTTGGAACTTGAATTGTCAATCCCAGACTCGCCTACTCCCCCGCCTCTGTTTCAGTTCCCTGGCTCCCAGGCTTCCTTCAGCGCTCTAATAGTCCTTGTTCTGTAAATTTCCAGATGGAGCTCACATAGGCTGCTGCAATCCGGCAGTCATGTGCAGCTCGGGGACACGTCACTGATGAAGCCAGTTATTTTCTGTGACGCCATATGTGACCCTTTTTCTGTCCAAAAATGTACAGGACAAAGACCAGAAGACCACTGAAGGGACCATGGAGCAGGAGAATTATTTTTTCAATAGGTACAACAAGTTGGGGTTAACGGTATAAAAAATAAATTAAATGAAAAGTTTTCAAAGCTGGACAGTCCCTTAAAACAATCTAAATAGAAGTAGTTTCCATACTTTTTGCAAACTGGTTCTTTGCAATTATAGACTTGAAACCATTTTGCCTTAATTACCTTACAGTGCACAGTAACCTCACTTTGTTGTGGAGCTGAGACCATTTCTAAATGTAAATTTTTGTTTACCAACCTTAAAAGGGATTTATTTGCTCTAATTGCATTAAGAATGCATACCATCCTCCTTTTGATATGCTGATTGCCTATCTGTAAGAACAAAACCCTGCAGTTTTACTGTTGTGATGAATGACTTGACCTACAGTGATGGATGAGATAGCCGGAATGGCTCTGCACTGTAAAATCTTTGAAGGCTGGTCACCATTTGTGATACTAGAAGCACTTGGACTCATTACCACTGATTTAAGTAGAAATGGCTTGTATATGCAAAGATTTTTTTTTAAATTGAATTCAGCCTTTCGTCTGATAAAGTTAGTTACGGTTAAGCTAGGTTGGAAGATGATCGTAGATGCACTAAGTAAGTGCTAACATTTAAACAGGATGTTATTCTAGGAGAAAAACTTATCCTAAATATGAGCTGAGCGCTGCGATTTGCCAGCGCTCCAGCCCTGGGAGAAGAAGACGCCCAGGGCAGAAGAAGATGTCTCCGCCCCAGGCAAAATTACAGCAGCAGGAGCGCCGGTACCGGGGGCTACAGAGGATGAACGGAGCGGCACCCAGGGATACAAGTAAGTACAGGGACATCCCTGGGTGCCGCTCTTAATGTACATACCATTAACTGATAAACTGTGGACCAGTGAAAGGTCCTCTTTAAGCTCTGTTCACTCTAGCATCATGGTTTCTGTTCATAACTAAACCACGATACCGGTGACTGGTCAGATTTCGATAGATGACAAAATGACTGATTATTAAGGTATGAGTTCCTTAAGGGTCTTCTCACATTTCGTTTGTAAGCACCGTATGTTTACTGTGTGTACTGGGAGGGTTCTTAGGCCCTGATTTATCAGGACCACCCCAGTCTTGATAGGCCCTGCTCCACCAGAGGAGGCATTTAATTCATAACGAGGTGCAGACTTTATCATAAATGAAATGCCTCTCCAGCAGTCCGTGCACCAGACTGGAATCTAATCCCGATCATAGCTGGCATAGATTTCATTCATCATTTATGCCAGTTTCTGCAGTAAACAATGATAAATGTGCTGGGACATGAGACCCTGCCCACTTTGCCCTCACCATGCCTTATTTTTGAGAAACTGACGAGGGGGGCATAACAACTCCGCATTTAGTGGCATTGATGGTAGAAAAAAATAATAAAAAGCAAGTTGCAACTTTCGAACGCCAGAAATTGCTTAAGGGAATGATAAATTTCCCCTCTGGTGCTGACTTTAAAAGAACTTGTCGGTCCCTATTGACTGGACCGAGGATTTTGGCCTCCATTTGGCCAGTTTAGGACTCCTGCCCATGAATGTATTTTTGGTGTGCATCTGATCTGCATTGCATGTGCTTTCCTCATCCGTTTGTCTATTCTGTAGCAACCGCAAAAATGTTGAACATGGCCTTTTCTTGTCCGTACTACGGACAAGGTTAAGACTGTTCTATAGAGGGCGGGACGATCCGTTCTGCAAAACGCGGAATGCACATGGCCACGATCCGCAAACGGGCAACGGTCGTGTGCACAAGCTCCTACATTGCGAATTCATATTCCATCCAGGCACATCCTATAAAAGATAAGTTTCCGGTAAACGTGTTTGGATACGTCCTGAGCTTTTCCAATGCTATATCTTCAGAGAATCTATTAACTTTTAGTAGATAATTTCAAGGCGACTATAGTTCTTGAGTTTTCGAACAGTTTTCTCTCCTTGCCTAAATTTTCCAAAGTTGCTGCGGCTGGTTTTGCTTTGAACATGTGACACCCATGGCCGCTGCCTGACCTTCTTGTAGGTGTGTACTCCAATAATGTGCAATTGCTCTATTTTAAGACCTCACTTTCATTACTAAATGACTTTCAGCGAAGAATAGGCTGTTTAGATTAGCTTAACTTGGTCACAGGCCCATCAATGCTTTGAGTGTGGCTAATTTAGTGCTGTTTTATAGTAGGCCCGTAACTTAATGATTATGGCTTTTTCATATGACAGAATAAGTGTTTTTTTTTCTCCCCCTCTTTTCAGCCTAGGGCTGATCAGCTATTTAGACTCCCAAGCTTAGAGAATTTTATGGGCTCGTTCTAGCAATGGCATTCAGATGGAATGTCCCAGTCTTTTGTTTACTGGGAATGAACTCTGGATCTTCACATACAGGAGCACTCTGCAGGTAGTCAAGATGGTAAGGGATTTAGGCCATGACCTCATACCCTAGTGCCTAATTAACTCAGATGCTATTTGGAAAGCAAAGTTAACGCTTGGAAATTCCTTGTTAGTTAGGGCCCAGGCAGAATTTGGCTGCCGTTAACCAGAGTCTCTCTAACTTTCCATTACTATAACATTGAACGTTTAATGCAGCCAGAAAATTTATTTATAATATATAATTTTTTTATCATTTTTCCCTTAGGGGTTTTCCAGGTTCTAAATATTAATTACCTCTCCTCAAAAGAAGTCCTTTTTATCAGATCGGTGGGTCACACAACGTTTTTTTGTCCAGCTGAAACCTGGCATTTATGCTGGAAAGCAGCCAGATCGCCGCAGAACTTCATTACAGTCAATGAAGATCCAATGGTGAACTAGAGAATCTGGCAATGCCGGATCTGCTTGACGGAGATGTGAACGAGGCCATTTATCATGGGAGTTTCTGCTGCAGTTTTCCCCCTTTGCAAGGCATAGGTTGAAGTCTGCAGCATTGGCCATGACAAAACCACTTGTAACTCATCCAGACTTTGCTGTATATATTTTTTTTTATGCAATTGATGTCCCGTGTTGACTTGCCTTAAAGGGACACTCACAGGCCGTATAAACATATTAAGATATTCATATGCCCTCATAGGTCTTATAATGTGTAAGCTAATCATATAAGTGTACCCCCTGTCCGCATTTGCAACACGTTAAAATCAACTTTATATTCACATGTCAATTACTTGCCTTTGTGCCCAAGGGACGGTCTTTCTCCTACATTTGTGCCCAGCCGCGCTCCAACTGCCGTTTCCTAGCGCCGCCCAGCTCTGAAGCTATGGATAGGATATGCCTGTGAAGAGAGAGCAGACGCAGCAAGAGACGATGAAGCCGCCGCATACTAGGTTATGGGACGCAGGCGCACTACGGTTCCGGGTATCCAGCGCAGGTGCACAAGCTCCAAGTGAGGCCGATGCCAGTACGTTTCTATTGGGCATGCGCGGGATCTCGCAGCATCGGGGGACTGGAAAAGCCGCCCAGTGCAGTGAATAATAATGAGCTGGGCGGCGCTAGGAAACAGCAGTTGGGGCGCGGCTGGGCACAAATGTAGGAGAAAGACCGCCCCTTGGGCACAAAGGCAAGTGATTGACGTATAAATATAAAGTTGATTTTAAAGTGTTGGACATGCGGACAGGGGGTACACTTATATGATTAGCTTACACATTATAAGACCTATGAGGGCATATGAATATCTAAATATGTTTATACGGCCTGTCGGTGTCCATTTAATTAAATCTTGGTAGGTTTAGTGAGGCCAGTTTAAGTTCTTCACACACTACATTTTTGTTTGTAGTATTCTTGAACCCAGTGGCTGCATTCACTAGCTTGGTTGGCAGGATGTTGGACCCCCCCGCCAATTAGCTAGTGATTGCATATACTAAGCATAGGCCGTCACTTAAAAAAGGCTGTACAACCCGTTTAACGGCACCCAAAACGTGTGTGAAAAAAGTCTTAAGCTGGCCATACACTGGAGATTTTGGGCATTGAAAAAGGCTAATTTAGACCATTTTATGTATCTCACCATTTTGTGACATGCATGAGTGTAATGGATGCCTACTAATTTCAGCATTCGGTGAGAAAAGTTGATATGCTGTGTTAGATTTTTTTTTCTGTTAATGTTGGCAGCTGTAATTTAAAGAGCAGGATCTGCATCCCATCAATAGAAGCCCATTTTAGGCCACAAATTACAACAGAGGTCCATAGGTACTGTTTTTGTTTTAACTTATGGCATTGTCATCATAGATCAACCATGCCCCTCAAGTATTGCCTTTACAAGTTTAAGGAGGCCATACAGATTAGATAGAAGTTGGCTGATGGTTGAACATCAGCTGAACAAACAATCATCTGGTGAATGACATGACCACACACATTTAAGTCCACATTGGCCATTACACTTGATCAAACTGCCCATGTATCTTCAGTGAAACTGGGCGATCAACGAAGATCTTTCGTACACTGTTGGAGGAAAATATCAAACACGATCGTCGTCTTTTCAGACAATGGTGCTCTGTCTTCGGTTGGCTTAAACTATTGTTTTAAAATTTTAGCCAAAAGATTGTTTTGCTCAACTTTAGACTAATGTGTATGGCCACCTTTAGTGTTGCACTGTTATTTTCAAAGCTCTTTAGATATACCATTGGATGGCCTATGGGTAGATTAAAAGTGAGATTATTAGGTAAGAAGTTTAAATGCCTTTGAATGGTCTTGACTTTTTTTCCACTCCCATTATCCATGGAGTGGAGAAGAGTAAGAATTCTTTCATTGTGTAGTAATGATGGATGTGGTTTGCTGTCTAGATTCCTCCTCCTATGATCTGGACTTGGTGCAGCCTTTTGTTTTTGTTCATCCAGGCAATAAGGAACTTGCTGTGGGTAGATTTTGTTTCTCTGTTGGTGTGAATCTGTACTTTATTGAGTGGGGGCTAATTTTTATTCGGCTCTGCGAACATTTCCTATAAGGTAAGACGGTTAAAGCTGTCATCTCAAGGTCATTTGTTTGGTGGGCGTCCGTGTTGTGAAAGCT
The DNA here is from genome assembly GCA_033119425.1 of Bufotes viridis. Classification (NCBI taxonomy): domain Eukaryota; kingdom Metazoa; phylum Chordata; class Amphibia; order Anura; family Bufonidae; genus Bufotes; species Bufotes viridis. The sequence continues at coordinate 110,121,016 of CM065593.1, read as the reverse complement.
AACGCATAAAAGCTTTGAGATGTGTTGAGCCGAGTGTATTGTACTTGGTTTTGTGTCAGATCATACTGACTTCACGATGGCTGTACGTAACATTTTCTTTTTAAACACCTTGCTCATTAATGGGTTTTTCAGACATAGAATTGTTTCTTTCCACAGATCTCTATTCACCTGTCTAGACTCTACTGAGCTTATTTTAGCAAATTATTTTATCTATAGATATCTTATTTCCCATGTGCTGTGCTATGTTGGTATTACAGTGCCCGATAATTGTGCAGTCCAGTAGGCCCCTTATGGTACTACATGGTGTTGCAGAAAACAATATTTAAAGCCAAGAATCAATGGCTTCTATATCCTCTCTTTATTATATTGACCTAAAATTCGGTTGAGTAGACAGGATCCCTTAAACAAATATCCATATCCTCCCAAATAGTTGCAAAACAAATTTTTGGACGACATAGCCGAAAGATTTAGCAACATTTATCCTCACCAAGTGTCACCTGCATGGAAAATTGTTTGAGTTTCAAGAAACACAAGTTTTTCTACAGTAACCCTTCAACTATAAATTGCTTGATGGAAATATAGATAGACTTATTGAGTTAGCCTTTGATATGGGTGATATAGGATTAGTCTTTTATGCTAGTTATTTGTCCTTCCTCTAGGAAGCTTTTCTTTGGCTTCAAAAACATTGAGAAGGTTGCGTTCTCATCTTGTGCCGCTCCATTCTTTATATATATTTTTTAGACAGTGGTCATATAAAGCCTGTATTAGATTGGCCCATTGCTGGCCAGTGTATCGTTAATGAATGTTCACAAGAAGGCTTGTTAGCGATGATCTGGCATTCTAATACTGCCGCCGATTATCAGATTACCTCATTCATGGGGCAGTCTGATCTTTCAGCATGCCTAAAAAGCTTTGCCGGTGTTCTGCCAGATTCCTATCCCTCGGCAGAACACTATAGCGGAAGTGACGCAGCTGCACAGGAATCAGCTGGAGGAGGGTGTGTGCGGCGCTGCGTATGCGCACATCCACTGGATTAGCAAAAAATCATTGCAGCGCCATGGGAGAAGGACTGCATGCGCGAAACCACACACCGCTCGTGCGCACTTAGAGTTAGGTAGGTTTTCCCAGTGCAAAATGTTCCATCAGATCTCCCTACCCCTGAGTGCGTGATATTGGGGGGATACCACATAGCAGAGCTGAGTATATCCCGCACACAGCGCTGCTATGTGGTGACCTCTGCACTCTTCTCCACTGCTCCTGATTTGTGTGCGCGTGTGCACTCGGGGGTAGGGAGATCTGATGGAACATTTTGCGCTAGGAAAAGCTACTTACCCCTAAGTGCACATACGCAGTTTCGAGCATGCACATGAAGTCCTTCTCCCGCGGCGCTGCCATGATTTTTTGCTAGTCCAGTGGATGTGCGCAGTGCCACACACACACCCTCCTCCAGCTGATTCCTATGCGGCCACGTCACTTCGGTATAGAAATCTAGCGGCAAATTGGCAAAAGATAAGGAGAAGGCGCTCATAGGACAGTGTGTATTCACAACCGGTTTAATTTAGAGATGTAGTTCAGCTCACCTTAGTGTGTTGTGTATTGGAAAGCACAACACTTGTGAGGGTGGTCGGTGCTGCCAGTATCCACTCAGTCCTCATAGGTGGTTGCCATGGAGACCCCCAGGGTACTGATGAATAGGAAATGCGTACTGAGTGTACTAGTTAGGTACACTGTCTTGATACTGTATGGCGCTCAAAAACGACCTTGAAGCGGATGGTTAGATTTGTCATCCAATAAAAGAACCATCCGCTTCAAGGTCGTTTTTGTGCGCCATACAGTATCAAGACGGTATAGAAATCTGGCAGAACACCGGCAGCAGATTGTGCTGTCTAATCACGATCTGCTGTCAGCAAACATCTAGAAAGCATGGGGACGAGCGATGGCATAATGATCGTTCCTCCTCATGTTTTGGAGGAGATCGCTGCATGTAATAGCAACGGTGTCCTCCGCTAGTGAGCAGGCGATTGTTTCCTTCCCGACAATTTCCTGCAGAATCGGGCAGTGTAATACAGCCCAAAGACTGTTCTAACGTCTGCTCGCTAAGAAGTTGCCCTTCAGTGGAAAAGTGAGTGGGATCACCAGATTATCTGGCCTTGATTTGTAATTGGCATATTTGCCATTGTTTAATGCCTTCCCTGTGAAAGGTTTATGGAGTCCCTGTCATTGGGGACAACCACAGGCTGCATTTCCTGGAGATTTTATCTGGTCCTCACTCACCACAGTGAGGGCTCTACTAAGAGCATCCGTCACTCCAGGCTTTGTAAGATGGATAGCTGCTTCCAGCAAATGGTACAACAAGAGGGGTTTTGGTGATTGGGAGGGTCTGGGAACAGACAAGGCACTGCTGTTAGAAATCTAGACCAAGTCGTTTACTTTGGGAAAAACAAAGATGGATCACGTGTCCTATTCCAAAGTACCTGAAAAGTGAGACCATCACGTGGTTCTATATTCAAGGTGGTCCTTTCCCATTGATATCTGTTTCAGTTTTAGGTATCACCTTTATCTTTGTTTTAATGGTTTTTCTAGTTAGTAAATCTTTTTATACATCTATTATATATCATGTATGCATATGTAATACTTTGTAATATTTGACTCAAGGTTGCTAGCGTTTATATGAAGATATATAAAATATGAATAAAAAAAAATTGGCCCCCATTTACAAATTTGCCTGTTACAAAAATGTGTCTGAAAAAAGTGGTTCAGTTTGGCGTATCTAGGGTTTGTACACTTTTTTTTTTTTTCCCGACATGCTCGAGCTTTGCAGTAGAGTTAGAGCCTAAGATGCACAATTTTGAGCCAAAATTGCACAACATTTCTGGAATAAAAAATGTCTCAATGTAAGCTTACCTATAGTTGTATAGACTCGGGAGCAGTTATTAAAATCTGTGTAAAGGAAAACTTTTTTCATTTTTCAGAGCTCCCTTGGAAAATGAGAAGCGAAATGGGATTGGTTGCTATGGACCGCTAAACCAGTTTTCCTTTGCAACAGTTTTGATAAATCTGCCCCAGATTTTTAAGTGAACCATCTGTTTGACATAAATCAGCAATATTTTGTAATATTTAACACTATGGGAGTCTTTGGGGTTATTCGCTCTGCAGTGTTTTTGATTGACAGTAATTAACGGACATTAAAAAATAGAACATGTTCTTTCTGCTCTGTTTTCACTGACTGACAGCTCCCATTGAAGGGATCCATATTTCTGTTTCTCAGAAGTCCATTAAAAACTGAGTTTATCTGTTCTTAATGGATGTTTTTTTCACTGTCGTGTGAATGTAGCCCTAAAGGGGTGGTCTTATCTCACCGTTACTAAGGCGAGATGAGACAGTCATGCGGGATTGCCGTGCATGAGATCTACTGAAACAGCGTAGCACAGCAAGCTATACTGTTTGTGAGTTAGGGAAACGACCGGCAAGAGCTAAAACTTCAGTGTAATAATGGATGGAAGGGCGCGTGACACCCAAGAACGTCGGAGTATTTGGGAAGATGTGATTTGTTATTGACAGGGTGTTGCCTAGGGCCGAATTTTTGTGTGTATTTTCTTCACATTTCACTAAATGCTAATAATTCTGGTTGCAGGTGAAGTGTACACCATGTGTCGGGGGTGGTGTGTGGTGATAAAATGCTCACGTGGCTCCGTGGATGGCAGGATTGGATTACAGTTGTTACTGATTTGGACTCGTTGCTTGTGAAAGCCTACTGTTTTCTCAGAAGCAATATACTTTGACCTTGTTGACCATCTGTGACTGAGTTCATGTTTGGCGAGGCTGGGCCCCCCATACCATGGCAGAATGCAAGTCTTCAGAGGATTGTACAAATGGATTTTCTTGTCCTTTATTTGTGCAATTGATGAATGGATGCAGCTGAAGCTAGCTTCTGCTCATGTGATTAGTTCTATTAGGCAAGGGCTGCGCCTAGATTTTTCTTTTTCACTGCAAAAAATTTATATTGCCCGAATATCTCTGAAATCACGGCACTCAAATGGGCACCTAGCAATATTTTTATTATTTTTATCACATTTTAATAACTTGCTACTAGTGTTGAGTGAACTTGTGTTTTAGGTTCTGCGTCCAAAGTTCGGGTTCGGATTATCGAAGAATCCCGTTATGAATTCTACTAGCATGGACCATAACGGAATTTGGAATCCATAACGGGGTTCTTCGATAACCCGAACTTTGGACGCAGAAATTAAAAAACAAGTTCGTTCAACACTACTTGCTACAGGCTTCATTCCTGGGGCTACCTTTTTTTGTTTTCTTCTTAGATTTAGGGTACAACCCCCGTAGTATGGTAAAATTATGCGGCCATGGACTGTCACAGGTGGGTGTGGCTATGATCAAATGATGCTATGAATACTGTACAGGTGACCCACAGTCAGGTTGGAACTCGCACCATCATAAATCACTATAAGGCCTCATGCACACGACTACTGTTGTGGTCCGCGTCTGAGCCGCATATTTTTCACTTCACTTCCGCCATTCACTTCAATGGGGCCGCAAAAGATGTCCGCATCCGTTGCTCCTTTCCGTGTCCCCCCCCAAAAAATAGAGAATGTCCTATTCTTGTCCGTTTTGCCGACAAGAATAGGCATTTCTACAATGGGCCGCGTTCCGTTCCGCAAATTACGGAATGCGGAGCAGCTTCCTTGTTTTGCGCATCCGCGGTTTGCGGACCGCAAAACACCAACGGTCCTGTGCATGAGGCCTAATGCAGTGAGTTTTGGGCAGCCGGGTCCCAGTTGGTCTGTGAAATGCGGCCATCACATCCACCCTCTGAGAAGCTTTTAAACCAGCTAATGATGGAGCATAAACATTCATATGAACGTTCGTTGGCTCAATCGTTTACCTATGTAGACCTGCCTCCAATCACCCAATAAGCGTTACTGCTCATTTGCTGGGCGATTGCATCTTTTATGTGGAAAATGGAAAATCATGGGTTGTCAGCGGCACATAGATCTGTGTAAACGGGTGCGCTGCCAAAAATAATAAATTGTATCTACATTAACGATACCTACGGCACTTACGTAAATGGAGCTAAACGAGTGCCGATCAGCATGTTGATCGGAGCCCATTTCAGTCAAAAAAATCCTGTCTGCAGTGATTTTGAAGAGATTTTTCCTTGGGAAGCAGCTTCACCTAGTGTGAAAAAACCTAGGTGGGTGTAATCCTAGCCTTAGTTAAAAAATTAATTAAATAATAAAATATATCATTATTTTTTTTTTTTTTTTTTTTAACTTGTACAAAAATGTGAATGAAAAATTTCAGGGCATCGTGTTAGGTTTTGTGTGGTGTTAGGGCTCTACCCTAACTGAACGTGTGGCTTTGGGTACATAACTTGGTAATCATATCCCAAAGATCTCTTGCACAAAGAGACAGGCGCGCCTACCGTAGTCCTGTGCCCCGTCTGTCAGGAGAGGCCCAGCAGCATGGCATTTGCATGGAGCTGGGTGTGAGGAGGCTAAAATGCACTGCACCCTTGTCTGGGGTCTCTCGCCGGCCTCTACATAACTTGGGCACTGGCCGTGCGACTTTCTTAAATCTATGGCAGCCCTCTTGCTGGCATAGATTTGTCATTTTCTACACCGAAACCAGGCATAGAAAATGATAACAGAGATGGGTCAGCCGGCTCGCTCCCTTCCTTCCACGCCCCTTTTTGCGACACCTTGGAAAAGTGGCATGAGCGGGGGAAAAGTCACAGATTCAGCCGCAAATCCCCGTAATGATCTGATCTGCGACAAAAGTACGCCAAAAAGTGGCATACTTCTCAAAAGAAATGACCCCAGAAAGTTGTTTAACTTGTCTTGTATAAGCATAGGATTGCGCTGACAAATTTATTGATTGTGTTTTTCAGGTTTTATCGAATTCCCTTTCGCATACATGAACTGCTAACCATGTCTTTTATTTAGTTCACCTGAAATCACAAAGGTGGGTGAAAATGAATTAGGATACTTTTTCTAGGGCCGGGTTCACACTAGGCCTGCACAATATATCGCTAAAGCAATCGCAATTAATCGCCAAATCGCAATTTGCCGACCCAAAAATGCTGCAATTATGTTACCGTATTTTTCACTTTATAAGACCCACTTAATCCCCCCCCCAAAAGTAGGGGGGTGGGGATTGGAAGTGCGTCTTATAAAGCGATGGTTGACTTTCTACGTGACACTGTATCTCCGGCCGCTATGCTGCACAGCGCGGCCAGCGATACATCAGTTACAGTGCGGGGAGGAAGGAGGGGCTGGTGAAAAGTCGTTATTTTAATGAACACGTTCTTATATCTATTTTATTTATCTTTTCTGTGCAGCGCTATTAAGAAAATGGCAAGTTTTGTATCTTGTACTTTTGCAGTAATGCAAATATGTATTTTATTTTGAAAAACACTGCGCATTTCAGTTCTTGAGTTCAGCAAAACTGCATTTCACATTATCAGTCATCTGTGTGTGCTTTTATGTTGAAAATCCAAGCAGATAGACCTCTAGCACAATTGCCTTAAAATATCGCATCGCATATCGTTATCGCAATTTTTAGGGCCCTAATCGCAATCGCACAAAATTCCCATATCGTGCAGCTCTAGTTCACACATTCACTTTTGGTGCTTTTTAACTCAAACTGAGGAAGAGTGTAAGGCCTTTTGCACACGACAGTATTTTGCGGACCGTATACTGGCCGTTTTTTCAGTTCAGTATACTGACAATATACTGAACCATTCACTTCAATGGGCCCGCAAAAAATACTGAAGGGTCTCCGTATGCCTTCCGTTTCCGTTTTTCCGTTCCGTTTAAATATAGAACATGTCCTATTCTTGTCCGCAAATCACGTTTATTGGCTCCATTCAAGTCAATGGGTCCCCAAAAAAACGGAAAGCATACGGAAAGGCATCCGTATGTCTTCCGTATCCGTTCCGTTTTTTCTGAACAATCTATTGAAAATTTTAAGCCCAGCCCAATTTTTTGTATGTAATTACTGTATACTGTATATGCTATACGGAAAAACGGAACGGAAACACAACGGAAGCAAAAAAAGTAAAAACGGACCGCAAAACACTGAAAATGCCATACGTTCGTGTGCAAGAGGCCTAAGAGCTCTTTCACACGAGTGGATCCCGTGCGTGGAATCCACTGCGTGCCAAGCCCCGTTCCGGACAGCAGAGACACGGTGCAGTAACATGATTTATAATGCTCCGTGCTTCCGTTCAGTGAAACTCGCACCATTGTGCAAGCAAGTGCGGGGTGCAATCAGTTTTGATGCATTTTTCACGTGCGTGAAAAAAAACTGAAGTTTGACAAACATGTCCTGCATCCGGATTATATCCAGATGCAATGCGTTTTTCTCTGAAGCCCCATTCACTTCTATGGGGCCAGGGCTGCGTTAAAAACATGCAGCGATTCTTATGCAGCGCAGAACTGATGCGTTACTTGCAGATTTTGATGAATAAAGTGATGTGTTTTACTATAAAGCTTGATGGCTCCTATAGAATAACCATGTAAATATAATGAAGCAGATATGACTGCTGACTTGTATTAAAGTTTTTATAATTTTTAAGCTGTATACATGTGACTAGATGTATTAATCTATTAAATATTATAAGCTTCAATCAAATCAAAGCATAAGGGCTCATGCACGCAAGCGTACTTGCTCAGTGCCCGTATTGCGGACCGTAAACTGCCAGTCTGCAATATACTGGCACTGGTTGTGTGCACTCCGTATCATTGAAGTCACTGTGTCAGCATTTGCCAGATACGACCAAAGATAGGGCTTCACCTTCCGGGAGCTTTTGCTCTGTGCTTCTGCACCGCCAAATATTTTCTATTTTCAGCCGTATGTTGCAGATTGCAGACTCATTCAAGTCAATGGGTCCTTATCCGCAAGTAGGGTGCATATGGCTGGTGCCCATGCATTGCAGACTGCTATCTGCTGCACGGGCATTGAGCGAGTCCGCTTGTGTGTATGGTCCCTTAGGGTTATGGCTAGCCCGTGAAATGTGTTGCACGACTCAAAGTGTCAGAGAAGTCACATGATGCAAAATATATGCAACTTTGCTGTCGTGCGAATATCTTAAAACTGTGCTTTGGCTGTGAAAACGAGTCGCTTGTAGCACATGACTTGCATTAAAGTCAATGGATGAGAAGTCACGCATGACATGCGACCTGCCAACACAAAATCCAGCGTATCTGGAGATTTTGCCACTGTCACATCATGTTGCATTATGACACTATTGCCAAGCCTTCCATGAAGTTTTGCGCCACAACTGTCGCCGTATAGCTTTCCCTTTATAGGGGTTGGCCGGGTTCAGAGCTGAACCCGAACATATCCCCATCGTCACCCAGGCAGCCCCCATGTCATGAACATTGGAGCGTTATTTGGAGGACATACCGGGCTCTCCATAAGGACTGGTAGGCGGAGGCTTCTGCCTAGCAGTGAGCCCAGTGACATCATCGGCATTAATTGCCGGGCTTTAGGGCAGCGCTAAAGCCCGCCCATCAGAGGAGGGAACACTTCTGGGGGGGGGGGAAGCCTCCGCACAGTGTGAAAATATAAACAAACAGCTCTGCGCAATACAGTGCATGGCAAGGGAGAGCATCGGAGCATGAAATGTCAGGGGGGCCAGAGCGGTGAAAACGGAGATAAGACCCGGTTCAGCTCTGAACCCGGACAACCCCTTTAAGCGGAGAAGTAATTGCTGTGTTCGGTGGTTGCAGCTATCCTTGTATAATCTTCTGAACATGATCCTTCTGTCCTTGGCTTACATTTGTCCTTGGACTTGCAGATTTCCAAATCTCTGTGTGTTTTACAGACTTCGTGTCCACGAGGAAACAGACGCCACTAGGAACAAGGCTGTGCATATTTCCATAGGCAGCAGGCTAGGAATGCCCTACGTACTGGGGTCTCAGGCAGGCTGCAGCTATCCATATGACACATAATTTAGGCTTTGCCCTTATCAAGGGAAAGGCTGCTTTGTCTACCCTGTAAACTAGACGCAAGGCACTTTTTAAGTTTGAAACCAAAGGTTTTCAGATGAACACATTGGGGGATATCTATGAAAACTTGTGCAAGGAAAAACCGACTTCATTGCCCATTGTAACCAATCAGATTGATTCTTTCATTTTCCAAAGGACCTCTGAAAAATGAAACCTGATTGGTTGCTGTGGACAACTGGACCAGTTTCCCTTTGCACTCGGTTTGATAAATTTTCCTCAATAAACCTTGAAGGTTGACAGTTGGTGTCCGTATTCATCGGTAACAGTCTTAGATCTGCAGCTCTCCATTTTTCTTAATGCGTTCTGTGGCTGATAATGAATGTGAAAAGGAAAGTAAGATGAGAAGTATGGAAGCCTTGTGATATTCATTAGCAAAAAATTTTTTTGAAATCGCATGAAGAGGTCAATTCCATTGTTATCGTCTAACCATGTGCGTGTAAGAAAGGCACAGAGATTCGGGCATAAAACACTGATAAGAGCAGCTAGTAACCGGATGGAAGGGCCTCGGTGCCATCATAAAATATATAGCTACAGCAGGGCTATGCTCCCACCATGCACCTCTGCCACCCACCACAAGTGTCTGTCCTCTGCATCCTGCACCCAAAATCTCATACATGAACGTCAGCTCAACCTGCCACCATATATCAGAGATGAGGATCGAGGGGATTGCATAGGTGGTAAGCTGCCGCCAGATGTGGCTTTTTCCCCTCTCCTCATTATAAACACACCCATGCTTGATTGAACCAAAAGTGTATGGAGAGGTTGGGAGGAATAGCTGTACCACGTAAAAACGGATTTAACATTTCAGTAACGTAGACATGAGATTGACATTAATGGGCAGTCAATTTATTGCACCTATACTGTATAATGAAATGGACCCATCTGTCCCTCCCACCCACCCAGAAACGTTTTGTCTCGTCGTGATGTTCTTTATGTGGTAAGTCACTCATAGGTTAATCAGTGGACATGAGTTAATATTCTGTATTCAATTTTGTATTGGCATATATAAAATGGTAAATAATCGAACATCGCGGCCTATATAATCCACAAATAAGTGTTTTATTATACACAAATAAATCGGTTCAGTTAATATTATCTAATGGTTGGTGTCAGTTATTCAAGGGAATCTCTGGAACATAGGCCACCATGGATTGTATCGGCGCTTGATTTAGAGGAAATCGGTCACCATTTTTTATACTGTTTGCAGGTTCCTATAGCTCTGCTATACCCGTGTGTAAATATACCTTTATATCCAAATCCAGGTTCTGTAACCCCCCCCCCCCCCCCCTCCCAGAAAACATGTTTTCATCAATATCCTAATTAGGTTGAAAAAAGCCCAAGGGGCAGTACTTATCCATTGTGGAGCTCTGCTCACCCATCAGCAGTGAGCCCCGCTCCTCCTCACTCTTCTAATTTCCTCGTCCTAGCAGCAGTGACGTCGTTCTGCAGCTGGCTAAAATCTCACTCATTCACCTTTCTGTGTGGGTCCGCACGGTCTGTAATAAAAAAGCTGGCAGCGGCTTCATTAACTGAACTGCGCATGCACCAACAGCCTGCACGAGATTTTAGTCTACCGTGGTGACTGATTCCCTTTAATTATGATTATTTCCTTACCTACAATACCATTAGTCATGGATTCGCTAAAAAGTAAGGCCTCGTTCACATCTCCATTAGAATATCAGGCAGGCTGTTCTGGTACACCCGTTGACGTATCCTCTACTTAACCGCTTGATTTCCCATTGACTGCAATGAGGTCCAGTGGTGATCTGGCCCAATTCTGGCATAAATGCCGGGTTACAGCCGGACAAAAACCGTTGCGTTCAATGTTTTTTTTTGGTCTGTCTGACAGCTGGGATTTGCGCCAAATCTCCTAAACAGAGATGTGAACACGATTTTAGCAAAACAAAGCAACTCAAACAATGAAACCTGCGCTTTTAAACAGCTAAAAGTCTTCTGACTTCTGGTGATAGTAGTCCAACACTCACCAGTCCCCTGATGCCGTTGTTCCTGTCCGCTCCCCACTGCTCTTCACTTCCTTGGTTCCTAGCTTCCAATGCTAGGGGGGGCTGCTCAGCCAATCAGTGGTGTAGCAGTGTCCAACCTTACTGATTGGTGCAGAGGGCCTTTCCTAGCATTTCTGGTGTAACAAGCAGGCAGGATCGGAGCACCGTTGGAATGGCATCGGCAGGGGATCGGTGAGGGGAGAGCATGGCCTATGTTTTATCTTTATCCCTATCTGGCTTTTTTGTATGCAATTGTATTTACTTAGAAAACACCTTTAAGATTGGGTTCTGACAGAGTATTTCTTGAAAAAAGCTTTTCAGGATTTACAGAGGAATCCAAAGTAATACATAGTTCAGGTGAATTGAACTTGCACACCCTTTACAAGCTGAATAGAAAAATATAGGCCACATCTAGGCATGCTGCTGACTTTCAGATCCTTTGGACTACGTTCATTTCAGTTGTAAGGTACCATCTTTCAGGGGCTGACTGGAGACTTAAAGTGGCCCTTGGGGAAAAAAAAAAGTGGCCCCTTGTTGTAGGCAGGTCTAAATTGACAGAAGGCAGGACAACACAAGTAGGTATTTTGCACTGTGGCAATGCCACAGTGCAAAATACCATCCCAGCAGAACCAAATACCACAGTGCAGCACAATATACTGCCCCAAAAGCTGTCCATCTGTGGTGGCATCAATAGATGCCATTTCCTGTCCACCTCCAGTTGTCTCTGGTTAAGATATGGAGCAGAGACTTAGGAGGTCAGATATGGACCACAGCCAGGGGAGTAACTACCATAGCGGCAGACCATGTGACTGGGCAAGAGGGGGCCCAGTCTTAAGCTACTTTTACTCTTTGGGTGGATCAGTCATGGATCTGCAAAAACGGATCCGTTACAATAATAGCACCGCATGCATTCGTCATGAACGGATCGGTTTATCTGTAACATAGCCAAAACGGATCCGTCATGAACTCCATTGAAAGTCAATGGAAGACGGATCCATTTTCTATTGTGCTAGATTGTGTCAGAGAAAAGAGTTTGGCTCATTTTCGTCAAGCAGACAGCAGGCAGCGTTTGCAGGCAGCGTTTTGGTGTCAGCCTCCAGAACGGAGGCAAACTGTTGCATTCTGAGCGGATCCTCTTCCGTTCAGAATGCATTAGGGCAAAACTGATCCGTTATGGACCGCTTCTGAGAGCCCATGACGGATCTCACAAACGGAAAGCCAAAACGCTAGTGTAGAAGTAGCTTTAGTTGGGATTATCTCCTCTTCTACTGGAGGTCAAAATTTGGTCAGGACTCTACCCTTTAAAGGATCAACTTTTAGTTTAGTTGTTTAAATGAAGCAGTGTAAAAATGGCCCAAGGGTCAATGAAAAGGGTTTAGGCAGAAACCCTCCTGTCCTGTGTGGGGGAGTCTGGTTTGATCCTTGCTATGGGGCCCTTACTTCTCTATGTACGCCACTGACCACAGCAGTTAAATTCAGCAGGGTATGTGCGGTCACATTACTGCTGAGAGCTCATCATGTACCCGGCCAACAGCAGAGAGGAGGACTTGGGCAGCCCCCTGGGAAATTTCCCTGTAGGGTCTATGGCCAGTCAGCCCTTGCCGTCCATTATACTACCTCCATCTCTCCATGACCTGATCTTTAAATAGAAATGATCCTCATATTGCATTTGCTAGACCCTGTAAAAGTGACCCATTGAATCAAGATCTACTTGGTCCGTTAGCAAGGATTGAGCATAAATTGACGTCATCTGCCATGTGAGCTCTTCATAGTTCTTGTTATTTGCTGGTATAAAAATACACTCCAGAGTCTTTGGGTAGAGATTAGCATTGCAAGAATGAATGTCACAGTCAAGAGGCATTAGATATAGGACAATAGAGGGAGGCATCGGTCACTGCCTTAATGGGATGAGAAGGAACGCATGTTGTGCAGATGACTCTTCAACATTATGTGCAGCCCTAAGGTCTCTGCCACTGTGACCCATGTTCTTATCTAAGCAATCCTTGGCACATTAGTAAGATATTAAATGAAGTGGTGAATGAGTAACATAATGGCAGCTAATAGTCTTTTGTGTTTGCAGCTCAGTGTGCACTGTTCCAAACAAATAGGGCTTTTATAGGGATGATTTCAGCCCCTAGGAAATTTATGTTTAGGAATTATTACCAAACCACCCACCCACCCTAATACTGTAGATTTCGAAGTAGCTTTTTCGGTAGTATTGTATCGGTTTAAAGCGGTTCTACAGGAATGATCAGTTTTTAGCAAATGCCCACTCTCCTGCCCATGTCGCCATTGAAGCCGGTCATTGGCTGCTGTGGAGCATGTGACCATGCCCATGCTGTACCGGATGTCGACACTGTGGGGGACAGGAACATGGACACAGTGGGGGCAGAGCGGAGTGCCAGAGTGGTGGGAAGCAGCCAAGTATGAATCTTCTGTTTTAAAAAGACAGTCAGTGGGCACTTGCTAAAAACTGATTATTATTTATGCAGAACTCCTTTTAGGGCTCATGCACACGACCGTTGCCCGGCCATGGTCGTATTGCACCCTGCATCACGGATGTGGTCCCATTCACTTGAATGGGTCCGCAATCTGGGAGGCGCGGAATTGTACTTTAGTGTTTATTTTTTTTCTTCCTATAGAAAAGTATATGGCAAAATGGCTTACCCTGAACATGCTGCAGGGTAAAACAATGGGAAATGCATTCCATCATAGACTTGCGTTATGGTCTGTGGTAACGGAATATATAACGCAATTCTGCTTTTACTACCAAACGAAGCTTGAACGAATTTCAAAATATGAAGTTCGCTCATCTTTAATGTCTAGCAGTGAACAGTGTCTCGCCAATAGGTACACTACCCAAAAGTGGCCATAAAGGCCAACGTGGGAAATGCTTCTACGCCTTCTTATCGCAAGACCCAGTGTCTAATCGGACCACACCTGAAATAATTTACATAACTGCATGCCGCACTTTCCAGCAATCCGACCTCTCTATCTGGGTATGTTTTGTCCGTGAGTGCATTTATTTCATCATTCCTCCTTTAGTTGTGAATGAAATGACAGAGAAGGCAGTCTCCTTTCTTTGGTAATTGAGCCTTTAAAAATACGTTATACACTTGCACCATATGCTAAAAAACGACCTTAAAGGGAATGTGTCATCAGAAAATGTCCTATTGTTTAAATCACGATTTTATGTTTAACATATTTTTAAATAATTTTTGTTAGTTATTTTTAATTTCCATGTCAATGTCTATATTTAAACAAAAACCCTAAATTCCTGCAGTTTTTGCACTGGCCACTAGGCATAATAATTGGCGCCACTTGATCTGTACAAATCACTTTACTGCAGTTGCCTGCTCATCTATACACAGAGGTGATATCATTACAGGAAAAACTAGAATGACCAGATAAGGCCCCTTTCACATCTGCGTTTTTCCTTTCCGTCCTAGAGTTCCGTCCTCGGGGCTCTAGGACGGAAAGATACTGATCAGGATTATCCCAATCCATTCTGAATGGATAGAAATCCGTTCAGGATGCATCAGGATGTCTTCAGTTCAGTACCCAAACGTTTTTTGGCCGTAGCAAAATCCGCAACTTGCTGCGGATTTTCCGCCGGCCAAAAATCCTGAAGGCATGCCGCAAGGACGGATCCGAAATGAATGCCCATTGAAAAGCATTAATCCGGATCCGACTTTAAGCTAAACGTCGTTTCGGCGCATCGCCGTATCCGACGTTTAGCTTTTAAGAATGGTAACCATGGCAGCCAGGATGCTACTAAAGTCCCGGCTGCCATGGAAAAGCAGCGGGGAGCCGGGGGAGAATTCCGTGTGGCGGCCGGGGCGCTCCTCGATGACGTCACCGGTTCCCTGCGTCGCATGTTTCACATAGCTATGCTCGTATGGATCGTACGGCGCATTGCTCAAATAGCATAGCTATGTGATCCATGCGACGCAGGGACCCGGTGACGTCATCGAGGAGCGCCCCGGCCGCGGCACGGAAGGTAAGTAGCTTTTCCCCCGGCTCCCCGATTCTTTTCTATGGCAGCCGGGACTTTTGTAGCGTCCTGGCTGCCATGGTAAACTGAAAGCATATTGAAGACTGATCAGTCTTCAAATGCCTTCAGTTGTCTTGCGTTGTGACGGATCCAGCGGGCATTTCCGGCGACGGAAGTGCACGCCGGATCCACACAACGCAGATGTGAAAGGGGCCTAAGATAGGATCCACCAGTCACAATAGGTAATCGTCAAAGCTTATCTATGACCTCTGCACATGGCACAGAGCATGCCTAGAGTTCTCTCCCATTGAAGTCATTGAGGTCCCCCCCTGACTATTGTGTCTGTGGCCAATGGGGCTGCCGTAAAGCAGTTTTTTAGTGCTGTGTAAATGCTTTTAAGAACTGCTCAGGTAAGATGGCCGCCCCCATAATAATGTTCAGGAAACGGGATAAAAAAATTCTGCAATCAGAAAATAGAAACAGATTAGAAAAAATGAGATGTGTTTACTATCTGGTTTTGACTGGCAGAAAACATTTTTGGTGACTCATTTCCTTTAAGACCCATTGTGTGTGGTTTTTTTGTGTGTTTTTTCTTTTTTTTACTTGTGTTTAACTTAAAGGGCTTCTGTCACCCCCCAAAAGTCATTTTTCTTTTTTGTGCTTAGTAAAATCCTTATAGGGCGATTATTCTATATATACTGTTTTTACCTTTTTCTGTCCGTTATTTTAGCTAAAAAACAGACTTTTTAAATATGTAAATTACCTTGCTACCAGCTACTTGCTGGTAGCCGCCGCATCCTCCTTTCCAAAAAACGCCCCCTCCTCCTGTTGAGTGACAGGGCCAGCGAGCGCACTCCTCCTCTGGCTGGCCCTGTCTCAGTTCCAAATCGTGCGCCTGCGCCGTCCCAGTCTTCAGTTCACTGAGAGGAGGACGCTGCTCGGCCGCTCCTTCCTCAGTGCGCCTGCGCCGATGACGTCACATCTACACCCGGAAGAGAAGTCGCCGATTTGGAACTGAGACAGGGCCAGCCAGAGGAGGAGAGCGCTCGCTGGCCCTGTCACTCAACAGGAGGAGGGGGCGTTTTTTGGAAAGGAGGATGCGGTGGCTACCAGCAAGTAAACCGCCCTACTTGCTGGTAGCAAGGTAATTTACATATTTAAAAAGTGCGTTTTTTAGCTAAAATAACGGACAGAAAAAGGTAAAAACAGTATATATAGAATAATCGCCCTATAAGGATTTTACTAAGCACAAAAAAGAAAAATGACTTTTGGGGGGTGACAGAAGCCCTTTAAGTCTGTCTATACGTATACATCTGCATAACATTTTGTTCATTTAGTAAGTATGCTATATTGGCCTTACGTGCCACATATTACTGGCGGGGCATCCACTTGTTCAGGTTTTTTAATGCTGTTTTTGAAGCCAAGATCAGGAGTGGATCTTAAATGGAGAGAAAGTATTAAGGGCAGATATGATGTCTTTTTAAATTCACTCTTGGTTTTGGCTTCAAAAGCTGCATAAAAAAACCTGAACAAGTGGATGCCGTGCCAGTATACCGTTATCATTCTTAAAACTTTTTTTTTTGTGTATCCAGTTTAAATGTGTGCCTTTGTTTAAATAAAATGACTTAAAAACGTATAGAATTTTGAGCCAGGAGTTTGTTTTTCACTATTTTAGGGTTTTAGTTAAAACCTTTTTAACAATTTTTAAGGGGTTCATTTTTTTAAAGCTCTTCACCCATATTTAAATTCACAGTAATCCAACGGCTTTAAAAATGAAATGTGTAGCAGAAAAGGAATATTGCTCTCTAAGAGGCCCGCTGCTGGAGCTGTTAGAAAATCATTAAAGAGTCATGCAGTTTATGGAAATGAGGGAACAGCTGTGCAACAAATAGATCTGAAGACTAGGCTTCTGTGTCCCCCGTGATGCTCTTGACCACACGTGCCACCCCCACACCTTCCAAATCTTTATCCTCTTTAGCTCGAATTCATTGTCTTGCCTAGTGCTGCTCATTATGTTGACATGTCCCCTGGCTTCTTTTTTTGCTGACCACCTGCCCTGTATTAAGGAGCCAACTTCCCCTCCTCCACCTACATTTAACAGACGGGATCTGCTGTAAACTGCTGACCACTACTAGAAAAAGATGATGCAGATTAAATTAGCTGTGTTTTTGTTTTTTTTGATAATTGCTCTTAATCAATATTACAATTTAATTTTAGTGATTGAGCTTTTATCTAAATGTATAAATTCTGCTTTATCCTGCTAAGTGTGTGTTGTAACATGTAGAATGTATTCATATTATTCATACAGTTTAGTTTTTGTTATTGTTGGTGGTATTATCCTTGGTTTGTAATGTTCATGTATCTTTATTCATGGTAACTGAATTTATTGTAGTTATCCACCGAAAAATAGATTATTTTATAGCACTTCTTGGATTTATCGTATAGCGTTTAGTTTTTTTTTTTACCTTGCTGGCTATTCTACTTTATCCTCTGTCTTCTCTTACAGGACATGGGTAACTCTTATGCAGGGCAGCTGAAATCTGCACGGTTTGAGGAAGCTCTTCACAATTCCATAGAAGCTTCCCTAAGATGTAGCAGTGTGGTGCCGCGTCCGGTATTCTCCCAGCTCTATCTCAATGCAGAAAACTCCACTTTCTCTGCAGATGGTAAGTGCTAAGTGTATCTTGTATGTGTTAATACATATATTGCATAACACTGTGAAAGAATATTAGTCTTTGAATCTGGAAATCTTTGGTTCCTGGAGAGGTGTCCAGAATGTATGAATGAGGGCACATAGTAGGAAATGTTCCGCAATATACAGTTATGATCTATCAATTATAGATCTTACAGTTAGGGAGAAAAAAAAACCTCTGGAAGCCATGATTTCTACCTTCTGCTTTTAATTGTCTCCGTACCTTGTTAAGGTGTTGATGTTAAACCCAAAGTTGAAGAACTTGAGAAGGATTTTGCTCAGAGATACACCCAAAATGGCAACATGGACTTCTCGAACAGTCAGTCTGTGTGCGAAATGGATGATGACGACGAAGAGGAAGACGACTTGTCCGATTCAAACAGTCCTCCTTTGCCGTATGCACAGAAACCAGCCCCAGAAGGATCGTGTACTGTAGATGGTAAGGCTTTCATTTTTAAAAAGTTTCATGAAGGGATTTTCTTAAAGTGTACCTCCAGCTCTAAACATCATTAGACTGGCGTCATAGCTGAAAGTTTTGATGCAGTTTTATAAGCCAAACACTTGTCCTCTTTTGGTTTGAAAACTGCATCAAAAACCTTCAACTTGAAGGTGTGGAAAATTGATGGCCTATCACACAAGCATTACAGATCTATGATGGTGTGAGTTTGGTCAGAAGATCCACGGTCTGGCCAGGATGCTTGTCCATAATACACTTATTTGAAATTGGCCTTAGGATGTCATAAATATTATATCGGTGGGGTACGCTTCTTGGCACCACCGCTGATTGAAGGGATGACACTGCTCCACCACTCACTGCGCCCCCTTTTACATTCATTAATATGTGTTACTTCTGCTCATAGCTTAGGTGAGCATTGAAGGAGATGGTGACGCTCATTGAAACGCCATTTTCCTTTCAATTAGGGTCAGACCATCACAAATCTGATCCTAAGCACTGACCCATTTTCTAGTGTTGGAGATCCCCCATTGAATTCTATACTGCTTTTCTGTTAAGTAGCTCCAAATCCTCTGCTTCCCAGAAACCGCAGCTTGGATATATAATATTATCACTGTATAATATATCCTGTGTGCAGGAAGCACTCCCTAATCCCTAATGTTGATTGTTGTTTCTTAACCTGGCACATTTGAAGCTCTGTCGCAGAAAACACTTCACACACATTTATTATTGCCACAGTATTCTTGTTAAGCCGTTACTCATGTGTGACCGTCACTTCATTGGAGACCAGAACCCAGATCATAAATGGGGTTCCCAGTTGCAGGTCCCCCCATGGCTTAATAGATCTAATTGACTTCTAAGGAAACCAGGGACTTCTTCGGAGCTACAAAAAAACCTGCACACAATAAGTGAATAAATACTTTGTGGTTGCTCCCCACTCAATACACAACTGACGCTGTTGTAACGTATTTATTTGATTTACTTTAGGATTCTGCCAAGCAGGGAAGGATTTACGGTTAGCGTCACTCGGTAAAGAGCAAATAGAGGTTCCTCCAGGCTTTCTTTTGGTTGGTGTGAAGACTCAGAGTCTCCCTGAACAAATTCTTGTCTGTGCAGTTGATAAAAGGTTTCTCCCTGATGACGATGGGAAAAATGCACTTTTGGGTAGGTAATTTTAGGAACTTTCCTGCTGTACTACTGCTTTGTTAGATCCACAGTCCTTATTCTCATCAGTTGATGATGTGGAAAAAGTGACCGTTAAACTTGTCTAAAATGTAATTGTTTGCTTATGAATATGCGGATTTGCAGCCTGATGAACTGTAGCTTTATTTGGACAAAGCAAAATCCTGCTGACGTGAATGACCGTTGTAAAACTCAACTGTATTAATACATCAGATTTTTTTTATTTAAGGTTTCTGTGGAAATTGCATTGGCTGCGGAGAGCGAGGTTTTAGATATTTCACAGAGTTTTCCAATCACATCAACCTAAAGCTTACAACTCAGCCAAAGAAGCAAAAGCACTTAAGGTATTATCTTGTGAGAAACTCCCAAGGAGCACTCTGCAAAGGGCCACTTATCTGCTGGAAAGGTGAGTCACTTTGCTTGAACCTTATGCTTGGTCTTAAATAATTTAGAGACCCTAAAGGTCATTCGAACCAACAGCTATTCCTCCTGACCTTCCCATACACATGCATGCTGGGCTTGGCCAAGTGTACATTTGTCCTTGGTGGGGAATGAGCCGGTACCTGACACTTCTGACAGCTTCTCTCCCTTGAGAATAAAAGAAAGGGCATGTTGAAATGCAAAATGCACAATCCATTTTATCCCACCGACATCTGCTGAAAGAACGTCTGCTTAACATATAATACACATTAGATGGGTCCCATTGAAGAAACCCTCTACGGATCTGCAAATGTTAAAATTTTTAAGCAACTAGCTCCAATTTGTGGCATGTGAGAGGGACATAAAAGCCAGATTGAAGGCAAAGTTTTTAGCCTCTTGGAACTTCAGAAATCGGAACAAGTCGGTTGGGTGGTTTGTGCAATGCCTCCTCAACTTGCTAGTTCTCGTCACAAACTGAGAGGAACAGAATCCTTGAATTGAGAGACCTTGGTTTATCACTCTGGCAGATCGCTAGGGGCCTAGTCTGAGATGTCGGCATTGGTCAATGCTGCGTGTCCCGGTGGTTAGGAGGAGAACGATGGACAGGTGCACAGAGACAAACCTCTGCATGTAGAACAACTGTACTTTAAGTTAACTTGGACATCAAATCCAAAGGCTAGGGCGGAAAACAGTGTCTACTACCTGTGTTTCCCAACCAGTGTGCCTCCAGCTGTTGCGAAACTACAACTCCCAGCATGCCTGCACAGCCAAAGGCTGTCCGGGCATGCTGGGAGTTGTAGTTTTGCAAAAGCTGGAGGCACACTGGTTGGGAAACACTGGTCTACACAAACCATCAGAAGGCGTTGGCACATCCAGCTACTGGTGTTCTGTTGACATTATGTCACCGCTCTCAAATGCTGTTGTGGTGCACATCAAGACTGCAGTGGAGGCTGGAATGGAGGTCTATCCTCTTCTGTGATGAGTCATGCTTTTGTCTCAGGTGCAGTCATAACAGATTGGTCTGGAGACCATGCGGGCAATACTATGGAAGAGGCTTTCACAAGAGAACGTCACACGGATCCTACTACAAGGATTATGGTGTGGTGTGGCATACTGTACGGCGCCGAGACCTCTCCAATCTTCATTTCAGTTACACTAACAGCTCGTTATTACATTTATTTGTGAAACAGTGGTATGGCCACTTCTCCAAAGTGTCGTAGGAGTTGTTTTTTCACAGGCCAGTGCTCATGCTGCTGTGAGCTGCCTGTGTGGCTAACCTGGCCTACAAGCATCTGCAGGCTTGTCTCCTGTTGAACACATCTGGAAAGTCACTGGTTGGCCATTGCGAAAGGAGTCGCCAGCAGCAGATCTTGGTGACTTCTCTGGAAGAACATTCCTCAAGCAACAATTAATAACCTCACTAATAGCATGCCAACGTGTGCAAGTGCATGTACTTCTGCGCCTGGCATTCATATTCGATACTAAATAAATCAAGATGTTTTCACTATTTTTGGTTTTATTTTATGATTTGCATATCATTAACATGTCTATTGTTCCTTTTGATTACCATAATTCAATTACTTTTCCTGCTTGCAGTTTTAATGAGGAGACTAGATGAACACGACCCTCGAACTCGTATTACAGAAATAGACAGACATTACTTTGAATGGCCTCTATGCAATGATAAGTTTTTCATATAGTGGTCATTACTGCAGAAATGATTGGCCAGATGTGGCTTCCCCACGTCTACTGCAAAGGAGGATTGTGAAACAGTCCCTCTTGCGTACCACTGCACGGCTTAATAAGTTGTGGTGGTAGGCTCTTTACTCTAACGTGACATATAAAAGCATCGGGTTACTTTAGAATATGCCGGTGCCCCTTTGCGCTGCAGAACAATGTGACCGCGCTGTTATTAGACATCTGCGGGCATAGTAAGTATGCCCGAGACCAACCAAAGCAGTCTTCCTGCCGGGCATCGTTGTACCAGGGAGCTGCAACAATCCATCGCAGTGTAAAAGGAAAAGCTGGCAGGGGAGTGCTCTTCTTGATGTGAGAGCGCCCCCTGCTGCCTGTAAAGTTAACTGTCAGTTTGCAGTCTATAAATTAACTGTGACAAGAAGGGATTAATGTACTTCTTTTAATTTAAAAAATAAAATAAAAATGAAAAAATAAAAATGAAAAAAAATTAATAAAAGTGAAATAAAGAAAATAATGTTAAGTTATAGCAATAGTATAGCAGACTACGAACACACACGCACACATCCTCCGCCCTTTCTTTTTGTTCGAAAATAAAAATTATATTTATTAGTTTTAGTAATACCATTGCGGACTTTGTGTGTATAATATACGAAAACACATTTTTTTTCCATTTTGATTTCTTAAAAATGTTGAAATGTTTTGAAAAAATTGATAAGGAAAAATACTTTTCTTTCATAATGTAAAGGGGTTGTCTCACTTCAGCAGATAACATTTATTATGTAGAGGGAGTTAATACAAGGCACTTACTAATGTATTGTTATTATCCATATTGCTTTCTTTACTGGCTGGATTCATTTTTCCATCACATTATACACTGCTCGTTTCCGTTGTTACGACCACCCTGCAATCCATCAGTGGTGGTTGTGCTTGCGCATGATAGGAAAAATCGGCGGCCTCTCTGGTGGGACTGCACATAGGCTACTGCATTTTCCAATAGTGTGCAAGCACTGCCACCACTGATGGATTGCGGTGGCCGTAACCATTGAACCGAGCAGTGTATAATGTTATGGAGAAATAAATTAAGCCAGAAAAGGAAGCAATATGGACAATCACAATACAATAGTAAGTGCCTTGTATTAATAAACATAATAAATACTATTTGCTGAAGTGAGACTACCCCTTTAAGTTTTTTTCTTAAAGTGGGGCTCCTGTTGGTGGGAGTCCAACTCCTGGGATCTCTGCCGATCAGCTGTTTGAGACGGCACCTGTGCTCCTGTGAGCGCCATTGCCTTCTCTCTGCTTTTCCTAGGCCAAGAAACGACGCGTTTATCGGTCCCATGGCCTAAGAGCAGCTCAGCCCCATAAAAGTGAATGGGGCTGAACGCGATACCAAGCATAGCCGCTATACAAAGTACAGTGCTATGCTAGGTAAGCTGTGAGAAAGCAGCGGCACTCACACACGAGTGTTGATGCCTTCTCAAACAGCTGATCGGCGGGGGTCCTGGGTGTAGGACCCTCACCAGTAAGATACTGATGATCCCAGAAGATAGGTCATCAGTATAAAAATCTCGCTTTTGTAATTGCTGTCATACAAAATAAACGTAAATGTGCAGCACCGCGAAAAATCATTTCCATCATTCCAGATAACTTTACACTCGAGTAAATTTCCCAATGAAAACCAGTATTGCTTGCTCAATAGGGGTCAGCTTTTTTTTTTTTTTGTTTAGAATACAAATCTGTCTGTCCCTTTTGACTATTCGGTAGTGGTGCTATTTTCAGATGTTTGCTTCCTTTTTATTTGTACTGTATATGAAGGTTATGCTTGCCACATTATTGAGATCCTATGAAATGTACACTGATCTCATGGTAGCAATAAATATATGTATTTTTTTCTCAAGAGCCTCGAAGTCGGCCATTCCCTACTGCGGTTGCAAAGCCAATCACTTCCGTCTCGCTAACCTCTGAGAATGGAAACACTAATGGACACAAATCTGGATTCACACATTCAGGTAATTTTTACCTGCGTTTTTTCATTTCTCCGTGCTACAGCCAACCTGTCCTCTGCAACATGCATTAATTCTGTTTAATTTACTATTGCTTTGACAGAGATACAATCTTATGCCTCAGCCAAAGCACCTACTGCTCTTAATTCAAGTACTCCTCAGGATTTGTCCCGAAATAAGGGCATCGTGAAGCCATTACCACTACCTGTCCATGGTGTAGGAAAGCCTTTTCCCGCAGGTCAGTTTGCATTCATTTAGAAGCTGTCCTTCCATAAAGCTTTATGTTCAATGTGCATTGTTCATTTATTCTTGCTAGCCTCTATTTCAGTCCAAGCACCAGAGATCACCAATGGTACCATAAATGGAACAAGAGTCACAGTACTAAATTCAGCACCATCACATCCGCTGGCTCACTCAACATCCCCAAGTCTTGGATGCGTTGCTGGTGATAGTGGTATGGATCTGTATGTCAACTTTTTATAATTGCTTCTGAGTTAGGGTTCTTTCACACGAGCGGATGCCATGCGTGTCATCCGCACCGTGAATGAGGGCCAAGCTGCGAACTGGACAGCAGAGACACGGCGCAGTAACATAATTGATAATGCTCCGCGCCTCTCTGTGATCCTTTTACTACGAAATCACAGTGAGATAAAGTTTTCGCCGTGATTTTGTAGTAAAAGGATCACAGAGAGACACGGAGCAGTATCTATCATGTTGATGCTCCGGGTCTCTGCTGTCCAGAGAGCAGCTTGACTCTCATTCACGCATCAAATTCCACGCATGGCATCCGCTCGAGTGAAAGAGCCCTTAGGAATTCAGTTTTTCTGTTTTGTCATGGAGGGTTGCCATTGAGGGGCCATCTGGTCCTCATGGTGTCTGTCATTTGATGGGAAAATGGAGCTGCGTGCTGCACTTATTTGTCAGGTGTCTTGATGGAATCTGCAACAAAGGCTCTTGACAAAGCTTCCAAGCAGATGTGAACACTACCTAAAACATTGGAGTATTTGTTAATATACTGTGTATACATATTCAGTTTACTAACAGTAGTTATCTTTATTATGTACCTTGACCAGCAATGATAACTTTTTCTGGACCACCAAAGAAAAGACACAGAGGATGGCCACCAAGCTCCCCAGTTCAAGCACCAGTGTTGTCCTTTCCTTCACCTTCTGTGCGGCCAATCACAAGACCAGGTTAGAAGGGTCAAATATTTTTTTCCGTTATTAAAAGACAAAATAATAAAAATAATACCTTGCTGCTTTTCTTAAAGGAAAATTCCCATGTCATAAACTGAAGGTATATTGCTAGTATATTTCATCTCTTTGATTGGTGAGGGTCCAGCCTCTGCAACCTCCATCGAGAATGCAGGGGCAGGAGCCCCAGCGCTGATGTGGTAAGGTGTTCCCATCTGTTTTCTATGCATACTGTGCATTGAGACCGTGTTCAGTTTGTTGCGGCCTTGTGCTATAATAAAAATGCAGGTTTTTCCCCATCATTCTGCACTCAATACTCTATAATGACAAAGTGAAAACAGAATGTTAGAAGTCTTTGCTAATTTATTGAAAACAAAAAAAATTAAACTGTTGCATTGGTATTCAGACCCATTACTCAGTACTTAGTTGAAGCTCCTTTGGTAGTGATTACAGCCTTCAGTCCTCTTGGGTTTAGTGTTATCGGGGCACATTTACTATAATGTGTCTGAGCCTGTTTCTGACTGTCTTATTTTTGTAAGTCTCATTTACCAACTGATTTTGCACCTTTTGCACCCATTTTCTGACCTATTTATATAGGGGCGCCTTATTTTCCGCCGGATATAGTCATAATAACTGTCTAATTTCTACGCCACTACAGCTTTTTGATTGGAGAGTTGCGCCACATTTTGCCTACTTTCATCGAGACATACACCTAATTTCCGCTTACTTGCACCACATTTTCATGTGCATACTAATTAGAGCAGTTTTAGTGAATATGAATCTGTTTTTCAAGAAAACAACCACTAGAAGTTAGACTTAAACTACAAAAGAAAAACCTGACTTATTAAGGTATATTAAATGAGATGCAAATTAAATACGAGAATTGTTAATATGCCTGTTTTTGTTATTTTTTATTTTTTACTTAAAAAACAAAACACATGAGCTTGTTAAAAGTGCACCATTGTCTTTTTGGAGGGTGGACCTTCAGCCTAGTTTGAGCACTAAAGCGGTCTTGGTCAGGTTTTAATTTAGAATATCTCGCTGTACGTTGCTCCATTCATCTCTCCCTCAACTCTGACCCGCCTCCCTGTCCCAGCTGCTGAAAACCACCCCTACAGCTTGATGCTTCCGCCACCATGCTTCACTTTAGGGATGGTGTTGGGTAGGTGATGAGCAGCGCCTGGTTTCCTCAAGATCTGACACTTAAATTTTTAGCCCAAAGAGTTCATTCTTGGTCTCACCAGGCCAGAAAATCGTCTGAGAGTCTTTTAGTTGTTTTTTTTCTTCTCTTTTTGCAAACTCCAGGGGGGCTTTCAAGTGTCTTTTACCAAGCAGAGGCTTTCTTCTGGCCACTCTGTCATTAAGCCCAGATTGCTGGAATGCTGCAGTGATGGTTGACCTTCTGGAAGTTTTTTCCATATGCGTACAGGATCTTTGGAGCAAAACCAGATTGACCATTGGGTTCTTGGTTAGCTACCTTACCCAAGGCCCTTCTTCCCTGATTACTTAGCTACAGATTCAAACGGAAACGGATGTGCAGTAAATCCGCACTTCCAATGGGGTACCAAAGGGCGCACTTAGACAACCTCAAGCAAGGGTAATCTTTTTTAAAAGTTTTTATTGACAACGCGTTTCTCCCCACGTGCTGATCAGCGTTCTCAGATCTTTCATAGCCAAGAGGGATAACCATGATACACCCCATGGTCTGGCAGCACGACGTTTAAGACTTGAAAAAGGGGTATGTAAGCCCGAAGCGCGTTGTCAATAAAAACTTTTAAAAGATTACTGCTTGCTGAGGTTGTCTAAGTCTGCCCTTTGGTACCCCATTGAAGTGCGGATTTACTGCACATCCGCTTCGTTGAATCTGTTCCTTCAGTACCCTGGGGGTCTGGCAACCACCCATCTGGACTGAGCGGGTCACTGGCAGCACCAACCTCCCTAATGGCCATTCACTAGAGTTGTGCCTGAGCTAGCACAACCATAAAAGGTGAGCACAACCATTATTGACTTCAAATAATATCCAATAGAAACACATTACCCTATGAGCGCCTTTCCCCTTTTCTTTTCGCCAAATTGTGCTGATTACTTAGCTAGGAAGAGTCCTGATTGTTCCAAAATTATTCCATTTAAGAATTATGGAGACCACTGTGCTCTTTTGAACTTATATTTACAGTATATATATTTTTTTGTACCCTTCTCCAGATCTGTGCATCCACACAACCGGTCTCTGAGCTCTACGGGCAGTTCTTGCTTCTCATGGCTTGATTGTTGCCCTGATAAGCATCGTCAGCTGTAAGACCTTAATTAGACAGGGGTGTATTTTTCTAAATTATGTACAATCTGCAGAATTTACTACAGGTGGAGAAACATCTCAAAGTTGATCAAGATAAATAGGAGGCCCCTAGAGCTTTTACCAAGCAGAGGCTTTCTTCTGGCCACTCTGTCATTAAGCCCAGATTGCTGGAATGCTGCAGTGATGGTTGACCTTCTGGAAGTTTTTTCCATATGCATACAGGATCTTTGGAGCAAAGCCAGATTGACCATTGGGTTATTGGTTAGCTACCTTACCCAAGGCCCTTCTTCCCTGATTACTTAGCTAGGAAGAGTCCTGATTGTTCCAAAATTATTCCATTTAAGAATTATGGAGACCACTGTGCTCTTTTGAACTTTAATTTACAGTATATATATTTTTTTGCACCCTTCTCCAGATCTGTGCATCCACACAACCGGTCTCTGAGCTCTACGGGCAGTTCTTGCTTCTCATGGCTTGATTGTTGCCCTGATAAGCATCGTCAGCTGTAAGACCTTAATTAGACAGGGGTGTATTTTTCTAAATTATGTACAATTTCCATAATACAGGTGGAGAAACATCTCAAAGTTGATCAAGATAAATAGGAGGCCCCTAGAGCTAAATTTTAGGGGGCAAAGCAAAGGGACTGAATACTTATGTCCATGCAAAATTTTCAATTTGCTAAAACTTCTGAAATTCTGTTTTCACTTTCTCATTATGAGATATTGAATGCAGAAATTGATTTTTCTTTTTTTCTTTTTTTTAGCACAAGGCCACAACTTAACAAAATGTGAAAAAAGTGAAAGTGTCTGAAGACTTTCTGAATGCACTGTAGCAGCGCTCTCAACTACCCAGCTGTGCAGGGCAGGAAATATTCCCTTGAATGTGTCCGTGCTGCAATTCCCTGCACAGTGGGTGGCCTGGGTGTCGCTTTCCAGGGCAAAACAGTGAAGAGGACGCAGTACTAAATCACTACTGAGGCACCTTAGTTCTAAGGAGCAGTGGTCATCTCAGAGGTCACACCCCAACCAATAAAGTGTTGGCTCATTATAGTGACATGCCATCACTTTATAAGATGGTATTACGACGTTAAGGGTTCTTTTCACTACATACACTTTGTTTCCCTCAGACCCTTTTATCAGAGGAAGGGAGCAGGGAGACTGCATTACAATTTACCAAAACTGTGACACTCCACTAAAGCCTGAGATGTTCTTTTGATCTTTATATATTTAACCTCTTAAGGACACAGGGCGTACAGGTACGCCCTAATGTCCGAGTCCTTAAGGACACAGGGCGTACATGTACGCCCTGTGTTTAAACTGCTACTGCACCCGATGTGGGCGCGGTAGCAACATGGTTCCTGCTGATGTAGATCAGCAGGAACCATGTTCTAATGCCGAGGGGGGTCATGTGACCCCCCCGTATCGGCGATCGCTGCAAACCGCAGGTCAATTCAGACCTGCGGTTTGCAGCGGTTTTAGCGATATCGATCAGAGAGTTAATTGCCCCAAAGTTAAAAATTTTAACCCCCCCTGCAGCCCCCAATCTTGTTATGGCGGCGGGGGTGCAGGGGGGGTGGTTGCGGCGGCGGGAGGCGGTGCGGGAGGCGGGCGGTGCGGCAGGCGGAATCGCAATAGCGATCCCCCGCCCGCCTCCCTTGTAATAATTCCCTGGTGTCTAGTGGTTCTATCAGAGTGCCAACACATTGCTGGCACTCTGATAGAAAAACGGCTGGCATCTGTGCTGCAGATGCCAGCCGTTTAACCCCTTCCTTACCGCGGTCCGGACGGACCGCGGTATGGAAGGTGTTAACAGGGACGGAGCTCCCTCCCTCTCCCATCGGGGGCTGCTGTGCCTATGCAGCCCCCATGATGGGATCGCAGAGGAGGGAGCTCCCTCCCTCCCATCAATCACCCACTGCTCTCTAATGGCAGTGGGTGATGAGTTACCATGGCAGCAGGGCGCTTTCAGAAGCGTCCTGCTTGCCATGGTATAGTAACTCTGGTCAGACTTCTGCTAAAGGCAGAAGTCTGACCAGACTGTGAAAAGTAAAAAATACAGTGCAGTACACTATATAGTGTACTGTACTGTATTATATAGACACCAGATCCATCACTGAATAAAAAGTTAAAAAAAAAAAAAAAATACACTACACATATTAGGTATCGCCGCGTCCGTAAAAAACAGCTCTATAAAAAATATCACATGACTGAACCCCTCAGGTGAACGCCATAAAAAAAAAAACCACAAATGGTGTAAATAAGCCATTTTTGGGCACCTTACATCACTAAAAGTGTAATACAAAGCGATCAAAAAGGCATATGCCTCCCAAAATAGTACCAATCTAACCGCCATCTCATCCCGCAAAAAATGAGCCCCTTCATAAAACAATTGCCCAAAAAATCAAAAAACTATGCCTCTCCGACTAAAACATGATTTTTTTTGTTTCAAAAATGCTTTTTAGTGTTAAATGTAAAAAAATTTAAAAAAGTAGACATATTGGGTATCTCCACGTCCGTAAGAATCTGCTCTATAAAAATATCACATGACCTAACCCCTCAAGTAAACACTGTAAAAAAAAAAAAAACTTTGTCAAAAGCCATTTTTTGTCACCTTACATCACAAAAAGTGTAATAGCAAGCGATCAAAAAGTCATATGACCCCCAAATAGTGCCAATCTAACCGCCACCTCATCCCGCAAAAATTATACCCAACCTGAGACGATCGCCTAAAAACTGAAAAAATATGGCTCTCAGACTATGGAGACACTAAAACATGTTTTTTGTTTCAAAAGGATATTATTGTGTAACACCAAAATAAATAAAAAAAGTATACATATTGGGTATCGTCGCGTTCGTAACGACCTGCTCTATAAAAATATAACATGACCTAACCCCTCAGGTGAACGCTGTAAACATAAAAATAAAAACGTTGTAAAAAAGTAATTTTTTGTCACCTTACATCACAAAAAGTGTAATAGCAAGTGATCAAAAAGTCATATGCACCCCAAGATAGTACCATTCAAACCGCCATCTCATCCCGCAAAAAATGAGCCCCTACATAGGACAATCGCAAAAAAAAACAAAAAAACTATGGCTTTCAGAATGTGGAGACAATAAAAAATCATTTTTTTCAAAAATGCTTTATTATGTAAAACTGAAACAAAAAACCCCAAAAAGTAGTCATATTTGGTATTGCCGCGTCAGTAACAACCTGCTCTATAGAAATAGCACACAATCTAACCTGTCAGTTCAACGATGTAAATAACAAAAAATACAAAACTGTCCCAAAACAGCTATTTTTTTGGCAAATTATCCATTTTAATCCATTTTTCCAGTAACAAAGCAAGGGTTAACAGGCAAACAAAACTCATTATTTATTGCCCTGATTCTGTAGTTTGCAGAAACACCCCATATGTGGTTGCAAACTGCTGTATGGCTAAACGGCAGGGCACAGAAGGAAGGGAACGCCATATGGTTTTTGGAAGGCGGATTTTGCTGGACTGTTTTTTTTGAGACTATGTCCCATTTGAAGCCCCCCCGATGCACCCCTAGAGTACAAACTCCCAAAAAGTGACCCCATTTTGGAAACTACGGGATAAGGTGTCAGTTTTGTTGGTACTATTTTAGGGTAAATATGATTTTTGGTTGCTCTATATTACACTTTTTTTGAGGCAAGGTAACAAAAAATTGAAATTCTGAAATTTCATCTCCATTTGCCAATAACTCTTGTGTAACACCTAAAGGGTTAACAAAGTTTGTAAAACTGGTTTTGAATACCTTGAAGGGTGTAGTTTCTTAGATGGAGTCACTTTTATGGAGTTTCTACTCTAGGGGTGCATCAGGGGGCTTCAAATGGGACATGGTGTCAAAAATCCAGTCCAGCAAAATCCGCCTTCCAAAACCCATATGGCGTTCCTTTCCTTCTGTGCCCTGCCGTTTGGCCATACAGTATTTTAGGACCACATATAGGGTGTTTCTGAAAACTACAGAATCGGGGCAATAAATATTGAGTTTTGTTTGGCTGTTAACCCTTGCTTTGTTACTGGAAAAAATGGATTAAAATGGAAAATTTTCCAAAAAATCGAAATTCAGAAATTTTATCTTTATTTGCCATTAACTCTTGTGGAAAACCTAAAGGGTTAATGACGTTTGTAAAATCAGTTTTGAGTACCTTCAGGGGTGTAGTTTCTAGAATGGGGTCATTTTTGGGTGGTTTCTATTATGTAAGCCTCGCAAAGTGACTTCAGACCTGAACTGGTCCCTAAAAACTGGGTTTTGAAAATTTCTGAAAAATGTCAAGATTTGCTTCTAAACTTCTAAGCCTTGTAACGTCCCCAAAAAATGAAATAGCATTCCCGAAATAATCGATACATGGAGTAGACATATGGGGAATGTAAATCAATAACTTTTTTTGGCAGTATTACTATGTATTCTAGAAGTAGAGAAATTGAAACTTGGAAAATTGCACATTTTTCAAAATTTTTGGTAAATTTGGTATTTTTTTATAAATAAAAATGAAATTTTTCGACTTTATTTTACCACTGTCATGAAATACAATATGTGACGAAAAAACAATCTCAGAATGGCTTGGATAAGTAAAAGCGTTTTAAAGTTATCACCACATAAAGTGACACTAGTCAGATTTCCAAAAAATGGCCTGGTCCTTAAGGTGAAATAGGGCCGTGTCCTTAAGGGGTTAAAGTAATGTAATTTCTAGATACATAAAAATAGTTGTGCTGAGAACCGAATTCCTTTTTGTTTTTGCTCCCCAGCCTCTCTGGCCCAGCCTGTTTTGGGTGGAGTTTTTCAGCCGCAACCGATTTCAGCTGGAGAAACTGTAATTGTGCCTGAAAATCTACTGAATAACTCAGGTGTGCGGCCTGTGATATTGATAGGTGAGTATCTCAAGGAATAGCCCTTTGGAGCCAACGTATGACACAAATAATGTCCAATCTAACTGGTTACATTATTACTAGTGTATTGTCTATACCTATGTGTTGTCTTTACGCATATTACTTATTCATATTACAGGCTATGGCCCATTGCCATACTTCTACGGAAATGTTGGAGATATTGTTGTAAGTCCATTGTTGATGAATTGCTACAAGTTACAGGAATCTGAGAAAAAGGAGCTGGATCAGATGGGAGTGTCCAGCAGTCAATTCCTCAGTGTGGAAAATCTGATTCTGCTCACCATCCAGTACCTTGTGAAGCTTGGTGAGATACAGGGCTTCTCCTCTTTCCTTTTGTTATGCAATCAGAATTTATACTCGTGGACTGCAGAATATTTCCACGTTTCTAAGTTTACAAAAATGTCAAAGCAAGGAGGGCACCCTTTCTAGTAAAACTCTGTACTAAGTTTTCAGATTGTCCTGATAGCACCCATTTTTAATAGGATACTAAATGTTAGCTATGGAATGGGTTTTCAAGACTCCTCATCAACAATGTTGTGTTTCTAGAAGTAAGAAACAAGTGGAATAATGCCTATGAAAACATAACTTTCTCTTGAGGAAGGCTTCTCATTGTTTTGTGGCCTTGGAGATCAGATAATTTTATCGTGTTTGCTTACTACTTGTACGGAGCTCATTTTGTTTAGCTTTGTAAATATGCCCTGTGTTTGAATGGTTTTCATTCCTGTCCTTGTAGGTCCAGATCAAATACCAATTCGTGAGGTTTTTGAACAAATTGTGCTGAAAGCTTTGCAGGACTTTACTTATAAGGATCGCTCCATGCAGATGAACTCTCCCGCAATGTCTGTGTCACAAGCTCAGCTTCCGTGGCTGGCCCGCTTGTCAGCCAGTGTTTCTCAAGATTTGGTTCATGTCCTCGTTACACAGAACACACTGGCAGAGGGCATCTCTGAGACTCTTCGATCTCTGAGTGATATGAAAGCTCTGCAGAGGCTTCCTGACTACGTAGTAGTGATCTGTTGTTCAAAGGTGCGAGGGAATGAGTTTTGTGTGATTGCTCTTGGTAAGTAGTTGCCTCATCTCAATACTCAGACTACGTGAGGTACAAAATAGGCCGGTTCTATACTTTCCAGTCCTATTCCTAGTATTCCACCTCAATATTCAATACACATCAAAAGCCTTTTGGATACACTTGGCTCTTTTGCTACATCAAAATGACCTGCTCTTATGTTGGTCGCAATCACCATTGTCTGAGGCATAAGGAAAACCGGGTTATGGGAGTCTCTATCACAGAAAATTGCTTAATATCTCTGATGTCCTTTCTCATTTACTTATATGGCCTTTATTTCTCTAGTGGGTCTTCCATCTTCCAGCTGCCTCCCATAAAGGTCCTGATGCCTTTACTTTACAAGTTTTTTTTGTTATGAAACTGTATTGCTTCCAGTGTGTTGGTCAGACAACTTTCAAGGACAGAGAGTGGGGAGCTAGTCTATTTTTCCCACTGTGGGTTAGACACTTCTCATATCAGCTGCACTAGCCGAGCAAGATGGAAATGGCTATTGCCATGTTCATTTAGTGATGTATGTATGTATGTGTGTGTGTGTATGTGTGTATATATATAAAGTGCAGAATTATTAGGCAAGTTGTATTTTTGAGGATTAATTTTATTATTGAACAACAACCATGTTCTCAATGAACCCAAAAAACTCATTAATATCAAAGCTGAATATTTTTGGAAGTAGTTTTTAGTTTTTTTTTAGTTTTAGCTATTTTAGGGGGATATCTGTGTGTGCAGGTGACTATTACTGTGCATAATTATTAGGCAACTTAACAAAAAACCAATATATACCCATTTCAATTATTTATTTTTACCAGTGAAACCAATATAACATCTCAACATTCACAAATATACATTTCTGACATTCAAAAACAAAACAAAAACAAATCAGTGACCAATATAGCCACCTTTCTTTGCAAGGACACTCAAAAGCCTGCCATCCATGGATTCTGTCAGTGTTTTGATCTGTTCCCCATCAACATTGCGTGCAGCAGCAACCACAGCCTCCCAGACACTGTTCAGAGAGGTGTACTGTTTTCCCTCCTTGTAAATCTCACATTTGATGATGGACCACAGGTTCTCAATGGGGTTCAGATCAGGTGAACAAGGAGGCCATGTCATTAGATTTTCTTCTTTTATACCCTTTCTTGCCAGCCACGCTGTGGAGTACTTGGACACGTGTGATGGAGCATTGTCCTGCATGAAAATCATGTTTTTCTTGAAGGATGCAGACTTCTTCCTGTACCACTGCTTGAAGAAGGTGTCTTCCAGAAACTGGCAGTAGGACTGGGAGTTGAGCTTGACTCCATCCTCAACCCGAAAAGGCCCCACAAGCTCATCTTTGATAATACCAGCCCAAACCAGTACTCCACCTCCACCTTGCTGGCGTCTGAGTCGGACTGGAGCTCTCTGCCCTTTACCAATCCAGCCACGGGCCCATCCATCTGGCCCATCAAGACTCACTCTCATTTCATCAGTCCATAAAACCTTAGAAAAAATCAGACTTGAGATATTTCTTGGCCCAGTCTTGACGTTTCAGCTTGAGTGTCTTGTTCAGTGGTGGTCGTCTTTCAGCCTTTCTTACCTTGGCCATGTCTCCGAGTATTGCACACCTTGTGCTTTTGGGCACTCCAGTGATGTTGCAGCTCTGAAATATGGCCAAACTGGTGGCAAGGGGCATCTTGGCAGCTGCACGCTTGACTTTTCTCAGTTCATGGGCAGTTATTTTGCGCCTTGGTTTTTCCACACGCTTCTTGCGACCCTGTTGACTATTTTGAATGAAACGCTTGATTGTTCGATGATCACGCTTCAGAAGCTTTGCAATTTTAAGAGTGCTGCATCCCTCTGCAAGATATCTCACTATTTTTGACTTTTCTGAGCATGTCAAGTCCTTCTTTTGACCCATTTTGCCAAAGGAAAGGAAGTTGCCTAATAATGATGCACACCTGATATAGGGTGTTGATGTCATTAGACCACACCCCTTCTCATTACAGAGATGCACATCACCTAATATGCTTAATTGGTAGTAGGCTTTCGAGCCTATACAGCTTGGAGTAAGACAACATGCATAAAGAGGATGATGTGGTCAAAATACTCATTTGCCTAATAATTCTGCACTCCCTGTATATACATATATACACACACACATTATATAAAGATACACAGACACACACACAAAGGGTTTGTCCACTTGGAAAAGGAAAGGTCACCGGAACAACATGGCTCAATCCTTTGTATACTGGACGGAGCTAGTTACTGCAGCACTGCTCCCGCTGAAGTGAAAGGGAGCAGTGCTGCTGTTACAAGCTCTGTCCACTGCACACTGCTACCCTGAAATAGTTGATCAGTTAGGTGTTGGACTCCCTCAGAGCAGATAATGATGGCCTGTTTTTTTAGGATACTGGATGTTGCCTATTAATCTGTATATTGTGTTATGGCCTCTGTCCTCCTTGCATTGGTGTAGTGACCTTAGACCTCACTTCTTGCAATCTTCTATCACTGTGTTTGAAAACATTACATTCATGTTTTATCTATGGATATCTTGTTTTCAATGTGGGGGTCCAAGAATTCTATTGTATAGTGTATTTTTGGTAATTATTTTTCAGTTTGTTATGCACAACACAGTATATATTACTGTATTTTAGGACATTACTGTCAGCTACAATACACTAATGAGGTTTTTATCTCCATCTTTAAAGGGAACCTGTCGCCTGCACTGTGCTGTGTTCTCTGAGGACAGAATAGTGTAGTGATAGTGACTGACCTGCTGATTTCAGCAGTCAGTCACTTCTGGCAGTTGATACTTTTAGGCCCCTTTTACATGATCATTGAAGAACTGTTGGTTGTTCGTGCAAGTTTAAACAATATCTTCGTGATTATGTTCAGTGTTTGTTTTCTTCGTGAATCTGAAGAAAAACTGAAGAATAACGCTTGTCATCTGCTT
Organism: Bufotes viridis; assembly: GCA_033119425.1. Lineage (NCBI taxonomy): Eukaryota > Metazoa > Chordata > Amphibia > Anura > Bufonidae > Bufotes > Bufotes viridis. The sequence goes on along the minus strand of CM065593.1, from coordinate 110,085,145 downwards.
GCAGTCATCAGAGAAAAATGCATTGCATCCTGATGTCTTCCATTTTTCACGTGGCTCCGTTCATTTCTATGGGGCAAGAACTGCATGAAAAATGGACAATATAGAACATGCTGTGATTTTTCCTAATTGCAAAGATGATCATTGAAAAACTACGCTTTTGTGCACAGACTCATTGAAATCAATGGGTCAGGATTCAGTCCGGAGACTGTCTGCAAAATGCAACGCATCTGGATGAAAACCTCTCTCATGTGAGATTAGCCTAATAGTACTGATCTGCCAAACCCTGCCATGCAAGCCAGTGGTGCGAGGAAGATGAGACTGATGGGACTTTCTTCCCTGCCTCCAGTTGATGGCTGGCAAGTATCTTTCCTTTTGTGCATAGGAAAGAAACCATCAGTCATGAGGTAAGGGCAGCGGGCATTATCGGACTCCTCTCCCTTGCAGTGCTAACGTGTGCTGCTGGGTACGGCATGTCAGTTCTCTAAGAGTACTGATTGCCATCACAGAAATGACAGACCACTAAAATCGGGGGTTCTGTCACCACCCTATGGTGTCCACTTTGACGGCAGCCAGGCACGGGATTCAGTCAGTTCCTTCGGGTTCTCCAGATCCAGTTGTTAAAGTTGCAGCCGGCCCGGAGAACCGTGTTACTGGCTCAATCCCGATGCGGTGCTCTGGCGGCGGCAGCTGGAGATGAGTGCTTCCATTCCATAGTTAAGCTCCTTAGGCTTTTTAAAAGTTGTGTGATATATGTGTGTGTGTGTAGTGTATATATGGTGTATTTATGTATGTGTACCATGTATATGGTGTATTTATGTGTGTGTACCATGTATATGGTGTATTTATGTGTGTGTACCATGTATATGGTGTATTTATGTGTGTGTACCATGTATATATGGTGTATTTATGTGTGTGTACCATGTATATATGGTGTATTTATGTGTGTGTACCATGTATATATGGTGTATTTATGTGTGTGTACCATGTATATATGGTGTATTTATGTGTGTGTACCATGTATATATGGTGTATTTATGTGTGTGTACCATGTGTGTATATGGTGTATTTATGTGTGTGTACCATGTGTATATGGTGTATTTATGTGTGTGTACCATGTGTATATGGTGTATTTATGTGTGTGTACCATGTGTATATGGTGTATTTATGTGTGTGTACCATGTATATATGGTGTATTTATGTGTGTGTACCATGTATATATGGTGTATTTATGTATGTGTACCGTGTATATGGTGTATTTATGTGTGTGTACCGTGTATATGGTGTATTTATGTGTGTGTACCGTGTATATGGTGTATTTATGTGTGTGTACCGTGTATATGGTGTATTTATGTATGTGTACCATGTATATATGGTGTATTTATGTGTGTGTACCATGTATATATGGTGTATTTATGAGTGTGTACCATGTATATATGGTGTATTTATGTGTATGTGTGTTGCATATATATGGTGTTGAGTAGGGAACTTGTTGCTAAAAATTTGTATCCCACCACTGACGGCAGCACACTACAGGTGACAGGTTCCCTTTAACATTGAAAAGTTATTAGTGTTGCCATGGTGAAATCATCCGATTGGTACACATAATGCAACAGTTCTAGTTCAGAACGCAAATTAGCACAATCTCCCGGCAGTCAGGTTTGTTCAGTACATGACCTCTCTTGTGATTACATGTCGTGGCATCATGACTTCAGAAGAAGGGATTGTGCCGGTTTAGTGTTCTCCTCTGTTTGCTCATGTCGTAATGATCATTGACAGTCACAATGTCAGCTGGCACTAATCGTTTTTGCAGTATGATGGTTTATTATTATTTTTGTGTTTTTATTTTTTTATTTTTCCAGGAAAATACCAGTCCCGAGTTCTTGCTGAGAGTATGCTGACTACAAGTGAATTCCTGAAGGAGATTAGCTATGAGCTAATCACAGGTAAAGTCAGCTTCTTGGCCTCACACTTCAAAAACACATCTATGGGTAAGTAGTTTTCATGGCTTCATTAGATGAACAAGAATAAACGTATTGCTTAGCCAACAAAATAGTTATTCTGAAAAGGAGATTCCTAAGTTGAATATGTTCCCGGGGTCCTGCTGTGGGAGCTGCACCCTGAATGAAGTCACAGATCACATTCAGAGCTAAGGGTACTTTTACACTTGCGGCAGGATGGAGGATCCGTGCTGCCACTCCGTCCCCATTGACTATAATGGGGGTGTGGGCGGAGCGACGGCACGGCAGTGCGCAGCCGGAGATCGCCGGACTAAAAGTCCTGCATGTCCGACTTTTCAGTCCGGCGATCTTTGCCGTGCGCAGCCTTAGCTCCGCCCCCACCCCCATTATAGTCAATGGGGTCGGAGCGGCAGCATGGCAGTGCACGGCCACTTGCGGCAGGACGGATCCGGCAGGCTGAATAGTACCCTTAGAGAAATATTTATGCTCACATAGGCAACCCGTTTCTTGGTGGGTACTGTAAGTGCCGCCCAAGTATGTGTTATTCCCTATAATGGGATCAGGCAACTCTATGGTCTCTGCGAACATAAGGCCTCTACCTGTGTCCAAAATTAAAGGGGTTGTCTCACTTCAGCAAATGGCATTTGTCATGTAGACAAGTTAATACAAGACACTTACTAATCTATTGTGATTGTCCATTTTGTCTCTTTTGCTGGCTGGATTCATTTCTCCATCACATCATACACTGCTCCTTTTCATGGTTATGAACACCCTTCAATCCAGCAGCGGTGGCCGTGCTTGCACAGTATAGGAAAAAGCACCAGCCTATGTGCACCCCTGCGGCCCTGGCCACCAAAGAGGCCTGCTTCTTTTCCTATAGTTTGCAAGCATGACCACCGCTGCTGGATTGCAGGGTGGTCGAAACCATGGACATTGCCTCCATTTTCTGAAGTGAGGCTTTTTTGTCTGCTTTTTTTTATATTGATGACCAATCCTCAGGATAGAGCATCAATATCAGATCGGTTGGGTTCAGACTCCTGGCACCCCCATTGATGAACTGTTTGAAGAGAATACAGCGCTCGTTCGAGTGCTACATTCTCTTCACTGTTTACCAAGGCATCGCTTGTGTGTTCTCTTCATACAGCTGATCAGCGGGGGTGCCGGGAGTCAGCCTGCCACCGATCTGATATGCTCATCAATATAAAAAAAACAAAGCCGACAACCCCATTAAGAATACCACTTAACCTAAAACTGGTTCCAGAATGTCCGAACATGAGATCTGGCTGTGGTATTGAATATTGCTTTTTTTATTTTTTATTTTTTTTTATACTGTTTTCAAATTTTTTCTTTCGTTTTTAACTAGGTGATGATTTGGACAAGCTGTTGGAGAAGATTCAAAGAAAGAGAGGAGATAATGTTATTATTCCTTTTAATGGAGATGTAAAAGAATGTGTCTCGTCCATGGAGGCAGCCAGCATGATCCCCACACAGGGCAGAGGTACTTTTTTTTTCTTTTTTTTTCCCCTTATTCAAAAGATTTTAAACTGTATAAAACTGGAAAATAAGCGAGCAGACCACACAAGTTGTTTGGTTAGAATTATCGTTGGCGTTTTACAAATTTACCAGTTACAGTCAGCCGTATGAGAAGACGTGGAGATACTGATAATAACTAAACGGGTTGAACACGATGTGTTACTAATGGCACATGTACTGCATATGTATACAGCTAGTAATATTGTTACACTATCAGTGTTTGATATGCCTAATTAATGTTTACTTGCCTGCTTCCTGGTGCTGTGTTCCATTTTTGGGGTGCAGCATTGGGACGCAGGTAGGAGCAGACCTACATGTAAACCTAAGTCGGGCATATTAAACCATTGGACATCTAGACCAGTGTTTCCCAACCAGTGTGCCTCCAGCTGTTGCAAAACTACAACTCCCAGCATGCCCGGACAGCCTTTGCCTGTGCAGGCATGCTGGGAGTTGTAGTTTTGCAACAGCTGGAGGCACACTGGTTGGGAAACACTGATCTAGAGCACATGTACAGCTAGCAATAGATAGTGGCCTACCCCTTTAAGTTATTTCCTTTTTATAGTAATTTTTTTTCTGCCTATATTTGAAAATGGGTGGATGATTCTGTAGGTATATTTTTTTGAAGTCACCTATGTATTCTACCTCCTGTCCTGGCTCTTTTCTTTGCAAGGACTGTTATCATGACATTCTCAGTCAGACCAGTCACTATGACCAGGGAGAGAGAGCATGAGTTACTCAATTACAGCTTCACACATTCGACTGGTGCATGCAGTGCTCTTCTGTGGGCATCTTTATCTAGGCCTATCAAGAGAACAACTCTGCTGCCATGCTGGTATCCCAATTCTACTAATCTACTGTTTTACTTTCAGATAATAATTCCTTTACAACAGCAGTAAACTAAAGAATGGGTTGCTGTATGAGTTTTATCTCTCTATACTGTCTGCTAAAGAAGGACTATAATTTGTATTTAATTTTGACTAGTATAGTACTTTCAAAATTAAAAAGAAAATCGACAAAAGATCTTAAATTCTGCTGTCCAGAAACTATATTTTACTTGTCTGCACGAATAACCGTTTCACCTGATGAACAAGCTGCACCTTGAGATGGAAGATTATTAGGAACAAGCGTTCATCCCTAATAATCTGCCCAACAGTTGGACTGTGTAAACCTGCCATTAGACCTGTTCCAGATTCATCACAGTGACTTCCATTCCATCACACAACAATGGTTGTCTATGGGGCTAAGGTGGATTTACAAGGCCCAATATTCGGGCAGATTAACTGGAACAAACAATCCTGCGAATGCTCGTTCCTGACAATCTGCCCATCTAAATGTGCCGCCCATCATCTGAGGAACAAGAAAAATAATCGTTCATTGGGTGATCAGGTCATTCGTGCAGGCACGTAAATTATCGTTTCTGGGGAGCAGATTGTGCGGTCTAAACAGCGATCTACTGCCTAGAAACAATGCAGCTGTACGAGGACGAGCAATAGTGATCCCTTATTCTCTGTACCGTGAAGGAGATCGCCGCATGTAAATGCGCTGTCTCCTTCACTGATTAAGCAGCCAGCTGTCAGAAGAAACGCTTTCTTCACAACAATCAGCTGCTCCTCGGCCCGTGTAAACCTGCCTAAATTGACACAGCAGTTTTCTGACTGCCAGTGAATAACGGAAATCAAAAAAATAGGTTGTATTCTACTTTGTCTATTTTCACTTGCCAACAGCCCTTATACAATTAAAAGAGACAGTTTTTTACATCCGTTTCTCAGAAAGGCATCATTCAAAAAACCATCCATTTAAAAATGAACCTTTTTTCTGTTTTTAACTGACTTTTTTTCACTGTCATGTGAATGTAGCCTTAGACTGGATGATAAATGCGGTAGCGGAATAGACACTTTTCGCTGACTCTATACCAACTATTGAGACAGACAGATTTTTATGTCAGAATAGTTTTGGTGTATAATGGCACGTCTTAGGCCTCTTTCACACTTGCGTTGTGAAGATCCGGCGTGCACTTCCGTCGCCGGAATGCACGCCGGATCCGGCACAACGCAAGTGAACTGAAAGCATTTGAAGACTGATCAGTCTTCAAAATGCTTTCAATGTTACTATGGCAGCCAGGACGCTACTAGCGTCCTGGTTGCCATAGTAGCAGTGGGGAGCGGCATACTTACATTCCGTGCGGCTCCCGGGGCGCTCCTGAATGACGTCAGAGCGCCCCGCGCGCATGGATCACGTGATCCATGCGATCAAGTGATCTATGCACTGGGGCGCCCTGACGTCATCCGGGAGCCGCACGGAATGTAAGTATCCTGCTCCCCCGCTCCCCCTACTCTTTACTATGGCAACCAGGACTTTAGCGTCCTGGCTGCCATAGTAACCATTGACAAAAAGCTAAACGTCGGATCCGGCGATGCGCGGAAACGACGTTTAGCTAAAGGCCGGATCCGGACTAATGCCCTTCAATGGGCATTAATTCCGGATCCGGCGTTGCGGCATGTCTTCCGGATTTTTGGGCGGAGACAAATCCGCAGCATGCTGCGCTTTTGTCAACGTCCAAAAAACGTTGACATACTGAACGGAAGACATCCTGATGCATCCTAAACGGATTGCTCTCCATTCAGGATGCATGGGGATAATCCTGATCAGTAGCTTTCCGTCCTAGAGACCCAAGGACGGATCTCTAGGACGGAAAGCTAAAACGCTGATGTGAAAGAGGCCTTAGACCCCACCCCTTTCCCTTGAAGCTCCTGCTGTCCTACCCTCTTGCTAAGCATGTCAGGGAAAAAAATATAGAAACCCTAGATGCGCTGAATTTTGCCCAATTTTGGGCAACTTTTTAAACAATTTTTTTGGCTTGACACATTTGAAAATCTGGGCCATTGAGTTTGTGTACATTCTAGATTAGAAGCAAACAATCTAAATCAAGATCTTTTATGTATATGTTACAGGCCACAGCACAGACAGCTTCCAGATATGCCAGTCTCAGCTGATGGTAGCTCGGAAGCTTCTGTCCCAGGTGTGCGCCATTGCAGATAGTGGGAGTCAATGTCTGGATCTGGGCCGTTTCAGTAAAGTGGATTTCCTGATTGTTGTCCCTCGCTCAGAAGTTTTGGTACACCAGACCCTGCAAAGGATTAGGCTTTCAGGTAAGCTCTTGATACTACAGCAAATTACATCAAAAATATTTGAAAGAATAAAATTTAATGGACTGTTAATAGTCTAATTTTTGTTACATAGGTTGAAAAACACATGTCCTTCATGTAGAATTTATCTAGAAAAATTGAATATCATTCATTGGTTAAATTATGTATAACCTAGCTTTTTTTTAATGCTGACCTAGTATCTATGACATTCCATAGGTTGACTACCTTAACTGTAAGGAATCCTTTCCTGTGTAGGGTCTAAGCTGCCTTTTCTCCACACCCAAAGAATGTAATTGGGAAGTAAATGATGTTCCAGTTTATACTGATTATACATATGCTTGTACATGTAAATGAAATCACTTTTAAGGTGTATTTTATTTCTAACCTTAACGAACTTTCCTGCAGGGCAATGACCGCAAACATGCTGAAGCTACACTGGAATGATTTAAGGGGGAACAAGCCTCAAGACCTGTAATCGCTACAAAAGTGGATTCACAGAGTTTTACGGCTCAATACTAGGGATGAAACATCCGAAGTCGATTCGCATAAAACTTCGTTCCAATACTGTACGGAGCAGGATCTCCGTACAGTATGAGAATGTATTAGCTCCGATGAGCCGAAGTTATTGCTTCGCGAAGTCTCGCGGGACTTCGGCTAATAACTTCATAAATTAATTTGTACTGTAAAAAATAATTTCCCGAACTTGGGTTCGGTTCCAAGTGGTCCAAAATCGGTGCTAATAAATTCTAATACTGTACGAAGTTCCTGCTCTGTACAGTATTGGAACAAAGTTTTATGCAAATCGACTTTGGATGTTTCATGCGTAGTAGATTCGCTCATCCCTACTGAATACGAACATGGCTATAATAAACTTGTATAGGTTTTTTAAATATTTTAATATTTCAGACATTTTTAGACGCGCCAGTACCTAAAATGTTAATTTTTTTATTATTAATATATATTTTATATGTAAAATAGGGAAAGGGGGGTGATTTAAATGTATTTTTAATGCATTTTTAATTTTATTTTTTACTCTTTATTTAATAAGTATTATCCCCCTAGAACCTGGGAACCTGTTGTCCTATTATCCCTAACAGAGACCTATTAGGGTGAATAGGATTTTCACATGCTCCCTGTTGCGCAGCAGGGCGCTTACCATGGAAGGCTTCAAAAGCGTCCAGGCTGCCATGGTAACTAATCAGAGCCCCGCAGTTTCACTGTTGGGGCTCATATCGGAAGTCAGAGGGAGCCGCATCCTTCTGCGTTTCCTCACAGGTGGCGCAATCAGTGTTGATCACGGCATGTGAAGGGGTTAAATGACAGGGTTCGGAGGGACTGCTGTTCCTTATCATTGCGGCCGGGTGCCTGCTGTATGATACAGCCTGCATCCCCCGCATATGGTGCGGGCTCACTGCAGCAGCCAGCTACATACATTACCTCAACCACCGTGACGTACGGGTACGTCCTGCTGGTTGAAGGGGTTAAATCTATCTTTTATTTTTATCTCCATTTTTCTTGGTCACAATATAAAAATATTTTGGACCTTTAAAGCGATCGGCATCTTGTGTAAATCAAATGGTATAAACCCTCAAAAATTCATTTTAACGCCCTGTAATGCAACAAAATAGGAAAAACAAGAAGGGGAAGAGGGTGTGAATACTTTCTCAAATCTCTGTGGTCACATGCTTTTCCACCGTTTTCTAGCTCTCCTGTATCCTTTTTACAATGTGAAACCCAAAACTGAATCCCATATTTATAGAGGGGGGATATTGCATTGGAATCACTTTATTTTTGTTATTTTTTTAAATATTTCTATACAAACTAAAATTGTATTTGCTTTTGCAGCTGCTGCTTGACATTGCGTAGTGCTCCTTAGCTTCTTCTTTTGTTCTGATTGTAAGCATCAGTAGTGACATATATATTTTTTTTCTTAAATTTTTATTTTACTTTTACAGGGGTTCTAACAGATTTGGGGCTAGAGGACTCTGCGTGTGCAAATCAGCGAGCTGACAAATATATACTCCGGCTCGATGGAGATGTACAAGCCAAATTTGATGCATTTATGAGAAAAGTGAAGGAAAATCCTTACACACTGTTTGTTCTTATCCACGATAACAGCCATGTGGACCTAACAAGGTAACTTCACTGAGATACAGATGACGCCTGGTAGATGGCATTTCTCCAGCTTGGTTTAATTACGGTAATTTAAATGGATAAATTTATCCCAAAATGGCCAGTGTACTTGGGTCTTGTTTGGTGCAGTCTTTTCCGTCACCAGCAGAACACTGGCCCAGATTTACCAATCCTATAGTTTGTGTAAGCGTAGATGGGCTATGTAGACATGCACCAGATTTATCACAGGGTCTCAGGCTGGAAGATAGATCTGGCACAGAGATACTTTTCTGTCTCTATACCGACTATTGGTTGGCTTACTTTGAGACAGATTATTACACCAGAATTGAGCTGAACATTGGCGCAAAATGGCACAATTTAGGCACCATCCTTTGCCCAGGAAGCCGTGCCCCAAACCCTAGATGCGCTAATTTGCGCCACATTTTATTTGTTAGACAGAATCTTTGCACTGATATATATTAGTAAATCTGGGTCCATGTGTCAGCAAGATTTTGAGATTTTCTGTTGATGAAGTTTGTTTGCTCCTGTTGCAGTCTAATTGGCTGACTGGTGTAAAGTAGAACTGGCGTCTTTGCCCATAGCAACCAATCCGAATCCATCTTTATTTTGGACAGCTTCTTTGGAAATTGAAAGGAGGAATCTGATTGGTTACACAGTATTTTGTTCATCTGATTAGAAATACTCATCTTTGCTAAATATTTTCCATTTCCAAGACAAAAATGTAGTATTCTGTGGGCACAAAATATATGGAAAAATTGTTTAATAATGTTACGTTTTCTTTTGTTTGTTTAAATGTGAGAGCCCATGACCAGGCAAACTCCTTTCAACTGGTTCCTATGCTGATATTATACCTGTACAATAAGGAGACTGACCCCACACATGGCCAGGCCCAAAAAATGTTCCCAATAAAGGTAACCTAGCCCACTCACCACCTCTCTGGCTGATGGCACCCTCCACAACCCCCAAAAACTTAGAAGGCCCACCACCACTCATACATTAGGGCTAATTTCAGACGAGCTCGTCCACTGCGGAAAACGCGCTCTGTGTGGGACACTTCTCCTTTCACAGTACCACACGGCATTATAGTGATTTATAATGCTGTCTGTCCCTGCCTGACCTTGGATCTGTTGCATTGTACTGACTGCATTATGTCCGTACAATTCAGTAGCTCTGACACTGGGTTCAGACCTGAGCGTCTTTGAAACGCGTGTTTTACGCGCGTTTTTGTCGCGCGTATTTTAGCACGTTTTTTCAAATAGGAAATGCGCGTCATACGCGCGTTCGTGATTCTGGAGAGCAATAGAAAAAGGCATATCTACACTTTAACACGCGCGTTCCCATTGAAGTCTATGGGAGGAAAAAACGCTCCGGACCCCCGACGCAGATTTTCCTAGGCCAAGTGATGACACTTTCATGTGTCACATGGCTTAGGAGCAGCTCAGCGTGATACCAAGCACAACCACTGTACAATGTATGGCTCTGTGCTCGATGAGCTTTGAGATGGCAGTGGAGCTCACTGGAGCACTGCTGCCCTCTCAAAACAGCTGACCGGTGGGGGTCCAGGGTGCCGGACCCCCACCGATCATATGCTAATAACCTATTCAAAGGGAAGGTCATTAGTATAAAAATCTCAGAAAAAACTTTTCACTACTGAGGTCTTAAGGTTCGAACGACTTGCAGTGAGATTCAGTAACAATGCCTGGGAACATCAGCATCTTCTGGTCTTCTCGTAGTCCGATGCTGATTGCGGGAGCCACTTCTATTCTGCACTGAATAAAAACACCCTTTGACAGAAACTTGATATCACAATTTGCCTTATGACATGACAAATTGTGATATCAAGTTTCTGTCAAGGGGTGTTATTTAGTGCATAGACTCCATAAAGTTTTGTTAATATTTGCTACATGCATGCTAATGATGTCTGTATCTGCAATCCTTGTAATAACACATTATTTCCTTTCAGTGTGTTGTCGGGGACTTTGCCTCATGGAGATCCCAGTCAGGGGCTTTCTGACCGGATTATTAATAGCTGTGACGTGCTGGAGGCTCTGAATGTCATTGTGCTACAAGTTAGTGCCTTCCCTTACGCCTTACAGACACAACAGTCTAAAATCGGCTCCGGCAATGAGGTGCATTGGATTCATCCAGATTTGGTGGTAAGGGACTTGTGCCATAGCTGGAACAAGGTTGTGACTGAAAAGCATATCCTGGCTAAGCTAATATTTTGGCATATTAACTGGGTTATCCGTATTTTTTTTGTTTATTTCTTATTGTTCCCCTACCTTCATGTGATTAAGCCCTTTAACAGCGATGATGCTGAAAATATTCCTACTGGGCCAGGGCTGCGCTCCTCGGTGTAATCAGGTTGCAGCCCCTTCCTGGATTTGGCATGTGATCCTATCCCAGTTACAACCTGTGATGTACGTGGGTTGTGCCTGCGCAGTCAAGCAGCCTCTGCCACTGTACTTGGTCAATGGCGCAGGCTGACTGACCGTACAGGCACAACCCATGTACATTGCGAGTCGTAACCGGGATAGGATCACATGCCAAATCCAGGAAGGGGCTGCAACCTGATTACACCGGGGAGCGCAGCACTGGCCCAGCAGGAATATTTTCAGCATGATCACATGAAAAGGGGGACCATTAAGAAGAAAAGAAAATGCGGATAACCCCTTTACACTTGTGCCATACAGTGTAAAAGAAGAGATACAATACACTGCCTGAACATGGAAAACTAATACCTGTTGGAATTTTTTTTTATTTTTTAACTCCGCCGGCAAACTTTCTCAAAATAGTATGAAAATGTATGTGCCTAGACACCCCAGCAATCAAACGAGAAAGCAGATCGCTATACCATCTTTATCTTGGTGTAAAAATAATGGTTTGTGGACAGTATATCTTTGTGTAAACGAGGAATGTGATGATGACAATATTCAAACTGTGTGGCGGTCGTACAAACGATAGTTTATACCCAAACAGTTTGCACAGTGTAAATACACTTCAAACTAGCACTGATTAAAGATGATCTTTCACCACTCCTGACAGGTCTGCTTTAATAGCGTCAGGCATTCCCCATGTATTAACAATTCTGGAGCCTCTATTCTTATGGCTCTATGTTGTGCCATTCCTTAATTATTTCTACTGGAAGTTATGAATTATTTGCTAGCAGTCTGCAGTAAGGGTACAGTGGGGAGGGGCGGTGTACCTGCACAGTCTGACACTATCCTATCCAATCAGTGCTGCCACTTTCAGACTGTGCAGGGACACCCCCCCTCCCCCAACTGATTACCACCTCCCTGTACCCTTAGGCTGGCTTCACACGTCCGTTAAACCCGGACGTTAGCTGTCCTTGGTAATGCGGGCTAGATTTGTTGTTTACAGCCGGAGCGCACGGCGTCATTGTTTGATATGACGCCGTGCGCTCCCTGCCGCCGCTGCACTACAGTAATACACTGGTATCTTGCAGCGGCGGCAGGGAGCGCACAGCGTCATAGCAACCAATGACACCATGCGCTCCGGCTGATTAGATAGGATAGTGTCAGACTGCAGGTACACCGCCACTCCCCACTGTACCCTTACTGCAGACTGCTAGCAATTCATTCATACCTTCTAGTATAAATAATAAAGGAATGGCACAACATAGAGGCAAAAGAATAAATGCTCCAGAATTGTTATTACACGGTGAACACATGAGCTAGTAAAACGGGCCTGTCAGGAGCAGAGAAAGGGCCTCTTTAACTTCTGTTGTCTATCAGCATTCGTTCAGGGCTGAAGTCAACCTGTATAAAAATGCATTTTTCGGGGCTTTTTTTCACTAGTTTTCCGCCCTGAATCTGCACCAAAAATGCCTCTAAAAAGCCTCCCATTTATTTCAATGGGCGGAAGAACTTTTGGAAGAAAAGAAACCTGCTCTATCTTGGAGCGGAATCACCGCTGAATATCCTATTGTAAAGAATAGGAAGCTAAAAAAACATGGCACAGAAAGTCGGCATGATGGATTTCAAAATCCATCATGTGAACATGCTGACACACATTAAGGCTTTTTGATGCAGTATTTGAAGCGAAAATCAGGTGAACCTGAAAGTGTGGCCGTACCCTTAGGATGCTGTCTCAACGCAATTGGGATGCAGTTGTGACGTAGTTACTGCTTCAACCAGCATACATTCACCCAGGGGTCCCGTCACACAATACAAGATCTATGTTTCAGTACAGTTCATTTGTCCCATAGATACGATGTATAATTCCATTTGAGATTCCTAATCTCATTTGTCTTTTTCACTCTCTAGGAGGACGTTGCCAATGAAGACAAACTTTACTTTGGCATCAATGAATACAGTAGATCTCTCCAGTGGGGCATAACGAGTCCCCTTCTGAGATGTGATGAAACATTTGAGAAAATGGTGAACACCCTTTTGGAAAGGTGATGACTATGATAGACTGATAACATTGGTATACAGATATAAAATACGCAGAGACAACCAGGACCGGTTAACTTTTTTTTTCTCTTTTAAGTAATAAAATATAAATCTTTTATTGTAGGTACCCGAGGTTACACAGCATGGTGATCCGATGCTACCTCCTCATTCAGCAGTATTGTGAAGCTCTTATGGCTCTAACTACCATGGCGTCACTCAGAGATCACACTACACCGGAGACTCTGAGCATCATGGATGACCTCCTCAGCTCCCCTGGAAAGGACAAAAGTGGACAGGGTCACATGCTCCTTATCCGGGTTCCTTCAGTACAGCTAGCAATGTTGGCTAAGGAAAGACTTCAGGAAGTAAGAGATAAGCTGGGGTTGCAGTATCGTTTTGAAGTGCTGCTTGGTAATCCTGCCTCCGAACTCTGTGTTGCGAAGCATTTTGTTACCAGATTAAAGGTGAGGATTTTTATTAAGTTTATATGAAATGCGTCACACTAACTTAATTAGATAAAAGCCATAAGCAAAGTCACTATATCAGCGACATTGCTATGTACAGTCTTGGTCATCTAGCAAAGGTCTTTTCATCCACTACTGCCTGCCAGATTTGCATCTTGCTGCCTACCCCAAGAGTAGAAGTCTTGCCTAGGCACAAAATGGGAGAATTATACACATTGCGCCACTGTCTATTTTTTTATTTTATTTATATGCAGGAAGCACTTTAAAATATGACAGCAGCTATGAGTAATGCCTTTATTTATATAACGCACTGATTTGGAAGATCTTCCTGTGTATACAAAATATTAGAAAATGGACAGTGGTGCAATGCTTGCTTGGCCTAAGGCCTCTTTCACACTTGCGTTGTGTGGATAAGGCGTGCACTTCAGTCGCCGGAAATGCCCTCCGGATCCGTCACAACGCAAGACAACTGAAAGCATTTGAAGACTGTTCAGTCTTCAAAATGCTTTCAGTGTTACTATGGCAACCAGGACGCTACTAAAGTCCTGGTTGCCATAGTAAGTAGTGGGGAGCCAGGGGAGCAGATACTTAGTCCGTGCGGCTCCCGGGTCGCTCCACAATGACGTCAGAGCGCCCCATGCGCATGGTCACGTGATCCATGCGATCGTGTGATCCATGCTCATGGGGCGCTCTGACGTCATTGTGCAGCGCCCCAGGACTCGGGAGCCGCACGGACGGTAAGTATACTTCTCCCCTGCCTCCCCACTACACTTTACCATGGCAGCCGGGACTTTGGTTACCATGGCAGCCAGGACGCTATTCACAAAAGCTAAACGTTGGATCCAGCGATGCGCCGAAACGACGTTTAGCTTAAAGCCGGATCCAGATTAATGCTTTTCAATGGGCATTAATTCCGGATCCGTCCTTCCGGCATGCCTTCAGGATTTTTGGCCGGAGCTAAATCTGCAGCATGCTACGGATTTTGCTACGGCCAAAAAACGTCTCAGTACTGAACTGAAGACATCCTGATGCATCCTGAACGGATTTCTCTCCATTCAGAATGCATTGGGATAATCCTGATCAGTATCTTTCCATCCTAGAGCCCCAAGGACGGAACTCTAGGACGGAAAGGAAAAACGCCAGTGTGAAAAAGGCTTAACTCGCACACTGCTGGTATGTCACCTCTGGGAAATGCACCCATCTCTAGAACAGGGCCCCCAAAGTGAACAAGGGTGCACCATGCACCCATCGCTACCCTTAATTCACTTTTATGGGAGTTTTTTAATACAGAAAAGTAAACACTGCAGCAAATTAGTGAAAAGTTTACATGTACAGTATTTTTGTTTTGACATTTTAATTGTTTGTGGCTTTTTTTCCAAAATTTATTTTTCACATTAATATTTCATAGGCTTGTCCGATAGGCATTTTTACTCTCGATTGAAAATAAGGTTACAAAAGGTTGCAAATGCTCAAAAACTAAAAACACTTAAAGAGGACCTTTCACTGGTCCACAGTTTATGAGTTAAAGCTATGTACATTGAGAGCGGCACCCAGGGATGTCCCTGCACTTACTTGTATCCCTGGGTGCCGCTCCGTTCATCCTCTGTAGCCCCCGGTACCGGCGCTCCTGCTGCTCTAATTTTGCCTGGGGCGGAGACTTCTTCTTCTGCCCTGGGCGTCTCCTCCTCCCAGGGCTGGAGCGCTGGCCAATCACAGCGCTCAGCTCATATTCATTGAAGACAACCCCTTCAATGGTGTTCTTATTCTTGTAAGCATTTAAAAAGGCTGATTAGTGTGTGTGTGTGAAGGTATCCTTAAAGAGAACCCATCACCTCTACTATCCTGCGCTCGCTGTTTGTAACTGCTATGATTGCGTTCATAACTTTTATAAAACTGAACTGCCAAAACTGATAAGGAGAGATTAGTTTGATGTCGCTCGCTGTTTCCGCCCCCCCCCCCTCCCTTTCTCCGGACCATGATTGGCAAGTTATTTTCCTGTTGTGCATAGAAAATAAACCTTTCAGTCATCATACAGAGACAGGAACTCGCTTGTAGTCCTGGCGCATGCTAGAATCTTCAGCGGTTCACAGAGTGCCATCATGGCAGTGGCAATCCGCTGAGATCAGGAGGTCTGTCACTACACTGTGCTGTCCTCAGTGAGGGTAGCTGACAGGGTTCCCTTTAATGCATTTTCTCACTTAAGGCCTCATTCACACATACGTGGATTTTCACGGACAACGGTCCGTGAAAACCCAGCCTGCTGAGTGCACGTGCACTCGGCAGGACGGGTTTAACGGACCATGGTCGGTGAAAATCCACGTATGTGTGAATGAGGCCTAACACTGTGGAGACTAGATTACAACACTATTGATACCTCTTTGGAAGCACCTCCGTGCTAGACTGCATCATAAAGTAATGTTTTTTTCATAGCTGCTTTAGATTTTCTAATGGTTTAATGGTAATAAATTTACAATTTTACTCATGTTATTACTGTTTTGTTGAAAGGTATGGAGGGGATGTGATCAAGAAGACTGGGTTCCTAGAACATATAAGGATCTTGAAGGCCTACCTTGTATTTTATTTCTCACAGGCAAGGATCCCCTGGGAGAAACTTTCCCGAGGTTGGTGAATTTCATTATTAATATTTTTATTTTGCAAATAGAAATCCTTTTTTTGTTTTGTGTAGTAACTATGCTGTTAATTTTGTGCTTCAGATCTCTAAAACACTGTGATCTACGACTGATTGACTCCAGCTTTCTAACCCGAACGGCATTGGAGCAGGAAATTGGCCTGGCATGTTGCTATGTATCCAAAGAAGTCATCAGAGAGCCCACAACTGTTCTAGATTTAAGTGATAAAGACATTAAAGTTAATTCTACAGAAATTGACTCAGATGAGCTGTTCATAGATCTAGACAGACCTCAGAGTAATGGCAGTGAAGTCACAGGAGCTTCAGGTTAGATTTGTTTAAATTGTCTTTTCAGAAAAAAAATTGTTTTTTTGTTGTTTACATTTCCTTCCACTCTTTCATAATGTTCATCAAAAACGAATGGTAAATCAAGTTTAACAGTAACTCATGGTAAAATTAGTTTGTTTTTTTGTTTTTTAAATGCTTTGCCTTCTGGTTGCTTAGGCCCCTTTCACATTTGCGTTTTTCATTTCCGTCCTAGAGTTCCTGGAGAGCATTCCGTTCAGGATGTCTTCCGTTCAGTATGTGAACGTTTTTTGGACGTTAACAAAACCGCAGCATGCTGCTGATTTGTCTCCGTCCAAAAATCCGGAAGACATGCCGGAATGCCAGGTCTGGAATTAATGCCCATTGAAGTGCATTAATCCGGATCCGGCATTAAACTAAACGTCGTTTCCGCGCATCGCCGGATCCGACGTTTAGCTTTTGTGAATGGTTACCATGGCAACCAGGACGCTAAAGTCCCGGCTGCCATGGTAAAGTGTAGTGGGGAGGCAGGGGAGAAGCATAGTTACCGTTCGTGCGGCTCCCGAGTCCCGGGGCACTCCACAATGACGTCAGAGCGCCCCATGAGCATGGATCACATGATCGCATGGATCACGTGATCCATGCGCTTGGGGCGCTCTGACGTCATTGTGGAGCGCCCCGGGGGCCGCACGGACTGTAAGTATCTGCTCCCCTGGCTCCCCACTACTTACTATGGCAACCAGGACTTTAGTAGCGTCCTGGCTGCCATAGTAACACTGAAAGCATTTTGAAGACTGTTCAGTCTTCAAATGCTTTCAGTTGTCTTGCGTTGTGACGGATCCGGCGGGCATTTCCGGTGACGGAAGTTCACGCCGGATCCTCACAACGCAAGTGTGAAAGAGGCCTTAGATTGAAAAGGTCTTTAACAGGTTATTTTGGGTCTCTCTTACCTTGGTGATGATGTTTTTTTTTTTTATACAGGATCAATTGCGGAGAATGGCGTTAGTTCCTCTAGTGCAGCTGAAGAAACTCAGAGACAGCCAGCAAACCATGACTTCCACAATATGGCAAATAGCTCAGTGGATGAAGGCACTTACCCAAATTCCACAGCCAGCGATTTTAAACCAGAATGTGATTCTCTTGGAACACAAATGGCCAGCAGCACAACGTCCAAACTCTCCTCCTCGTCATCACAAGCTTACCAGTGGAGTCACCATTATGGGAACAAAAACAGGACGTTGAACTTGGCTTTACCCCGTATTGTGGTTCTATCAAGGGCAACTTATAACCTTTTGGCTTCTCATAAACATGGACAAACTCCCTCTACAATTCCTCTCTTGCCCCATGCTGATGTAAGCTGGTCAAGATCATTAAGACCCATCATTTCTAAAGACTTGAGCAGTGAAGAACAATCGCTATATTACAGGCAGTGGACAACAGCCAGACAGCATCATGCTGATTTTATAAACCCAAGTGAGCCTGCGGGAACCAGGATTGTTCATCCACGTCGTCTACTCCTGACTGGACCCCCACAGGTTATTGCTCACACATCATTTTAATGCATATATTAGATTTTGATACCTTTCTGAGGCTTTAACATTCATGCAGACTGTAACATCCAACAGTTGCAGGGCGTGTAAACATATGTGTGCTATGTACTGGAAAGATATTGTTTTTGTAGGTTTTAACTCTATTTTTTCTTTTTGAAAAAAAAAAAAAAAAAGGTTGGCAAGACTGGTGCCTACTTGCAGTTCCTCAGGATCCTGTATCGCATGTTGATTCGGCTTCTGGAAGTAGATGTCTATGATGAAGAGGAAATAAATGCAGGTAGGGATTTAAATATCAGTAAATAGGCAGATTTTTGGGTATAGAAATACATAAATTCAGAATTGCACAATAAAGCAGACATACAGGAGAACATTGATTTAGATGAAAAAATGAAAATATAATAGTGAAGAAAGGACTAACAGGTAAGATACTCTTTATACACAGGCAGCTGTATGCCACTGTAGTCAGTCTACTGACTATAGTGGCATACATGTCATTTTGAAGGGGTTATCCAGTTTGCTGTGCGGTCCGGCGTGGCTGCCAATTCTGGGAACACGTGCCATACATTGGGCATATGAAGCTAGCCTGGTGTTAAAACCTGCAGCGCATTGATAAGTCTGAATCTGATGCCAGCACTGTAGCGAGAGATTCAGAGCCGCCCACCCATGTGCTGTGCTTTCTAAATCTAGGCTAGGATCACATGCCCAAGATACAGCGTATGATCCCAGAAGTGGCCGCCGCATGGGATTGCTGCAGATCTCCCACATCAGAACTGTGAGATGAAAATCCGGGTGCATTTTACAGTAGCAGCAAAAGATAAGATTTAAAAAAAAATAAAATCTCATCCACACACTGCGGTGGATTTTAAATCTGCAACCAGACATTTTCTTGTGACTACAGGAACTGCAATCTGTATGTCATGATTATAATACAGATGCTACAATGTGCCGTATGCAGCTAGTAATACACAGATTAGCATCCTAAACCACAATAGTGGTATTACTAACTAACTGGACAGAGTTCATGTTCAAACTATTGGTTTTTGTTAGTTTTATTTGGTCATGGTCACAAATACACTCCTTAACACCAAGAAGGAAAAGTCATGGAATAATGGAAATTACAGGTTTGATAGACATACAGTATTAATGATATGCAAATGAGAAAAAATGGAAATATTCAAGACAACTTTATTTATTCAGTATCAAGTATGAGCACCATACGAAGAAATACACGCACTTACATGTCATCAATTAGGTTGGTAATGGTTGTCTGAATGATCTGCCCTGCTGAATGCACTTTGGCACCAGAAGCACCAAGATCCGTTGCTGGCAGCTCCCTTTGTATTTGCAGACCAATGACTTCCCAGATGTGCTCATTATGACACTAGTCCGGAGATGTTGCAGGCCATGGTAGCACACCTAGGACATGCAGGCTGCTCACAGTAGCACGAGCAACATGCAGCTTGGAGTTGTCCTGTTAAGACATGCCTTGGGACTCTTGGCAAAATAGCCCATTCCACTGGTTTCACAATCGCATCAATCTAACGCTGAGCTGTGTCCCCAAAATGAAGATTGGAGGGGTCTAGCTACCATACATTATGCCAACCAACACCATAATAGGATTAGGATGGTGTGACGTTCTTGTGTGGTCTCCAGTTCAATCTCCGGCTTTCTTGTCCAAAACAAATTGCGAGACTCATTGCTGAAAAGGATAGACCTTCATTACAGCCTCCATTGCCATCTTATTGTGCACCATAATAGCCCTGAGAGTGTTGTTGTTGTAGTAAAGGTGGAGCACCGCACACCATGATTGCTGGTGCCAACAAGGACTTGGTAGTCGTAATCAAAAAAGTGAAGATTGCGGCGCACAGGTTCTATAATTTATTAGTGTGAGATCATCATATACGATTCATGATCCAGTTACATTGTGTAATCAATACAGTAGCTACTTTTGATAATTGTGCTGACCGGACATTTCGGTCCAGACGGACCTTCTTCAGTGGTCTTATTATCTGTGGTATAGTGATATAGATCCCATTAGTAACCAAATATACATGATCAAAAAATGAACACGTAAAAAAAAATTTTTAAATCTAAAAACAGAGCATGTTAGTCAGGCAGTAGTGAAAAATGCCCGGAGTAGTGAAGAGTATAGGGAAGTGAAAAATCCCTAATGTTTAGAGATGGGGAATTGGAGATGTGAAGGTAGATAACATGTAAGGAAAGCTCAATGAAAGAATTGAACAAGAGCCAAATAAACTGGAGAAATAGACACATGAATGATCTAGTTACATATGAAATTGGTCTGTGTCCTAAGAAGTATTTACCTGCTTCTCATGCCTGGGGCGTGTGGCGCTGGATCACAGGACGCTCGCCTGTGAGAGCGGTAGTTTTAAACTGTATGGGCTCTTAGGAGTGCCGATCGCGTGATCAGAGAGCGGGCGCGCTTTCCACCACTGCGTCACGTGACCCCAGAAGTCGCGATCTGCTTCCATCTCAATTTAGGGGGGACAAAACAAAAGAATATAATGGAGAAAACAAATTGTAGATATAATTGTAATAAATGGTGTGTTATGGGACCATTCCTGTGTGGTGGATGATGTTAAAAGTAAAAAAAGCGGGGTCCCATAATCACAATATGTATGAATCATATGCAAATTGTGTATATCAAGATGCCATATTAGACATAAAGAATAGGATAATATAAGTACTGATACTTATGTATCTAAATGTTAGGCGAAATTCTGAGGGCTAATTGCAGTATATGAACATATATATATATGTTATATACATATATATAAAACATATGAATTGTGCATATCAAGATGTCACATTATGTATAGAAAAGAAGATGACATTTATGATAAATGAAACTGTTAAGAGACATTATAAAGACTGGTTAAAGTTAGGATAAGTAATATATGGACACTAGACAGCAATAAAAAAATAATTATTATTGGCAAACCATTTGACACCTGGTCATGGGGGGGGGGGGGGCTGCAGAAGGGGGGTGGAAGAGGTAAGTATAGGGAAGCGAGGGAGGGAAAGGGGTAAGAAGGGCAGGGGGAAATGGGAAGTTTCTCACACTCACCAGATGTGACAAGAAAATCAACGGGTCTGAAAAGGACTCCCAGTACTGTGGAAATAACAGTTAATTTATACATTTATAAAGAAGTCGCATTCACGGTTCAGGCCATTGGGCGACAATGTTCCAAGTTTGTGGATCCAATGGGTCTCTCTCTGTTTTATTGTTCAATGGAATTTTTATTAGAATTTCCCCTCTCTCTGTTTTAAATGTAAAGTCCGATTACCGCCCCGTCTGGGCAGGTTCGTCTGTTCCAGTATTTGGAAGCATAGCTGTGATACTTGATGTTTCTTCTCAGTAAAATGGTGGGGAATTGGTAGCATGGTGTCCAAGTCTAATGGTGGATTTATAGTTACTCACACGATCTCGGATGTGCAGTGTGGTCTCTCCGACATATGCGAGGCCACACGGGTATTTTAGTAGGTACACCATGAACCTTGAATCACATGTAAAAAATCCTTTGATAGGAAAGAGTTGTCCTGTGCGTGGGTAACATATTCGCCTTTGACACTTGAACATTGAGCACAGCTTAAACAGGGAAATGTTCCCTGTCGCTGGCTCCGTAGGAATAATTGGGCAATTTGATAAAGCTTGTTCCTACGTCGGCTTTGACGAGTTTTGTCTCTGATGTTTTGGGGTCTTTTATAACGTTAGTGGAGGTTGATGAAATTCTTCTATATTTGGATATGTGGCCAGTGTTTTCTTAAAGCCTGATTTTGGGTATTAAAGGGTGGTAAGTGGTGACAAATGCTATTCTCTTCTGGTTACTGATCTGCCGTGGTGCGGCTTCTCTCAAATTAGTTAATGCAGTGTCAAGGAGAGATTGTGGGTAGCCCCTTGTCAGAAATTTCTGTGTCATGTCATTAAGTCTTTCCTTCTTCGTGACGTTATCTGACACAGTACAGTTGACTCGCGTGTATTGTGATCTGGGTAAGGATTTTTTTGTGGCTCTAGGGTGGCAACTGTTGTAATGGAGAAAGCTATTGTGGTCGGTAGGTTTGTTGAAGAGGTCTATTGTGATGTTTCCCCTTTTGGTCAATTTTGACAATAGTGTCTAGAAAGCTGATTTTATCCTGACTGGTGTAAATAGTGAAGCCTAACTCAGTGTTTACTTGGTTGAGATCTTGGATAAATTCATGAATTGTGGACTCGGGGCCCTTCCATATGCAAAAGATATAATCGATGAAACGAAGCCAAATAATGGCAAATTGGTGAAACAGGGGATGTGTGTATACGTGATCTTCTTCAAACGCCATCATGTATGCATTGGCATATAGAGGGGCCACGTTCGATCCCATGGCAGTCCCCTTCTTCTGGCCATAGTATGTGTCACTAAATAGAAAAAAATGTTGTCAATATGATATTTAATAATTCGAGACAGAATTCTTGTGGTCTATCTTGTAATTTAGAATGAGTGTGTAACAATCTTGCTGTTGCCTGTATGCCCTTGTCGTGTTCAATTGACGTATATAAACTGTTTACATCCAATGTCAGTAACGTACAATTGGGTGTCATATCGAGTTTCAGTAATTTCGTGAGGAAATCGGTTGTGACGAGAAGGAAGGATTTGGATGACCTGACCAGCGGTGTGAGAATTTTTTTCCATATAAATTGCAAGAGGAGAGAGGATCAAGTCTGTGGAGGCTACTATTGGATGCTCTGGGGGGTTATTGAGTCTCTTGTCTATTTTAGGTAGCGTATAAAAGACCAGTGAGAGAGTTGGCATGAGATCAATGGAACACCTGTAGCTGGACCTCTGGCTTATAGCCTAATGTGCAAAAGCCTTCTGATGGTTCGTGTAGACAGTGTTTGCCATCCTAGGTTTGGGATGTGACGTCCAAATTCACTTGCAGTACAGAATGGATCACGCGGGCACTATCTCTCCTTGGGGAGACAGCGCCTTAATCGGCGTGATGAGACTTATAAGCCATACATGCTCTTCTGGAATTCTGCGAAGAAAAGGATGCAAATGAGTTTGTAGCAAGCTCTGCCCCTAATGCCACCAGATGAAAGGCAGCTATCCTGTAAGTCAATGTTCGACCTTTTAAATAGGCTTTGAGACATGACTTGGATGATAAATAAGCCAGCACCTCATCTGCAGACAGCAGTTTCGGGTTGATTGCCCCTCATCAGTGTGAGAGGCCTAAGTCAGGATTTGGGGGTTACTGTGAGGCACTAATGATGGGTAATAACCCTCAAACAGCTGTCTGCAGATGAGGTGCAGGCTTATTTAATATCCTAGTCATGTCTCAAGGCCTATTTAAAGGGTTGAACAGTGACTTACAGGATAGCTGCCTCACATTTGGTGGCATTAGAGGCACAGATTGTTAAGAGATCGTTTGCATCCTTTTCTTCCCAGAATGGATCACTATACATCATTCTTCTAATCAGTTTATCTGGGGTTAGCCTCTGTGCACCTCTTGCTGTCATTCCAGTTTGTTCTCCCAACCACAAGGACATGCAGCTTTAAATGGTGCTCACATTTGAGCTTAAGCATATGGTGATCTGCCAGAGTGATACACCAGGGTCTCTCAGTTGAAGGATTCTGTCCCTCTAAGTTTGCCACTAGTGGTGACAACTGGCACATCGACCAACAGGAGGCATCACCCAATCATCCCACACGTCTTGGTACAGTTTTGAAGGATTCATGTGGCTAAAACACTTTTGCTTTCAATTTGGCTTATATGTCGCTAGGTGCTTTAAAATGTGCTTGATCATCTGCAGATCTTTTTTTTTAAATCAGATATTTTTATTGGTGTTTTTCAATAATATAATAGTACAACAACAGTCCCCCCGAAACAGTGTTTATCAGTATTATGACATCTGTCCAATACCTTCTCAGTATCATCTGCAGATCTTAACGATACCTGCCACTTCCTCAATGTGCATAACCTTACAATTGCAGACACTAGGATATGTTCATGTCTGTGTTGGAGGGTCACTTCAGAGTTCAGAGTTTTTGTCTTACTGTATTGTGTTGCATACAGCACAGTTCTTATCAAATCATATCTAAATCATTAGGGTCTGTTGGGCGCTGCTAGTGTCATTGCAAGAAAATATTCCAGGGCATTGCCTATTATTTCAGCAGTAATGCATCATTTTTAAGGCTCTCTTAATATTTGATAATAAAATAGGATTAACATAGGTGCTGCCACCATCTTTTAAGTAGTGCTGCAGAACTACTACCCACAGAACTAATGAAAATCACAATACCGATAACAGTGGTCACTAACAGACACAACCCAACACCTAGTGAACCACTAATGCATACAATCTGTGGTGTGCAGATGTGAACAAAGCCTTACTAAAGCAGTTTTTTTAAATAAATATATGCATGTTTGTGTTGCCTGTCATACGAGTCAGAGAATGAGTGGCCAAGTTAAGAAATATCACTGAATTGGTGTAAAATTATAATTTGTTTTGTCTTGCAGATATGGAAAAGGAGGAAGACCAAGAAAAAGGAACAGAAAAGGAGCTTTGGCCGGACATTGAAGTCTTCAGTAAAATGCCCTTTGACGTTAGTGTGCATGATCCAAAATACAGACAGATCAGCCGTCTTTACACTGAGAATTTGCTAACTAAACAAGGTGCATGCAGTAGGGAATACATTTTCAAAAATTGTAATAAAGGAAATTCTTTACATTTTGATAATTTTTTGCAGTGCTTTGTAGCTACAAAGCTTCTAAAATGTGGAGTTTCTTCTCAGTTCGTGTTTAAAACTATATTAAGAGGTTTTTTGATGATCATCAATATCTGATCGTTGTTGGTCCAACACCCCCACCCGTGAACTGTCCCTTACACCGTCGGCACTAGCACTTTTAATGGATCTGGAAGCACAGGTCCGTTCAAAGAATAGTGACCATGCCGGAGGCTGCAGGAACAGCTGATAATGGGGGTGCAGGAATTTTGAACCACCAATGATCTTATAGTAATGACTTATCTTGAGGATAGGTCGTCAATATAGGAAGCTTGGGGGAAAAAAAACCTGTTAAGAATTTTGTGGATTTATTGCTACCAGATGGCGGTGTGGTAGGGATTGAATGTTGAATTGTGCGCAGTTAAGCAGGCAGTCCATGGTATAATGTCAGCCCTAACCCACTGATTTTGCTGAGACCGGCTAATCATCTAATGTTGATGTGGGCCTCACAACTGTCCGCCAATTGGAGATGTCAGGAACATTACTCAGGTTCTCGTTGTGCAGAAATGTGTATTGTACGTAGGAGTGCCTTCCTGCTCCTGTTTCAGTACTTTCCCTACATGCCTCATCAATGATATGCTGAGTTACAATGTGGATGGGTACAAGTAGGTTGCCCCCATATTGGCTGCTTCCTATGGGCAGCATCAATTTTTTTCTAGCCCCAAGTCCAGATAAGTTCTCACGGTGTGCTATAAGGGTATTTTGTCTGTTACGTGGGATCTCCTAGTAGTGTGAGTGAAAATGGGAAGATCGAATACTAAGATTTTATCTAAAATAGCAGGCTTATACAATTTTTAAAATCTTTCTGAAGGCCATGTAAGGAACGTGGAGCTCAGATTTGGAGCCCTCTGGCCAGCAAACAAAATTGATCTTGTTTTCTACCTCCAGGTCTGCACTTGTTGTTAGTTCTGCCATAATTCACGGCTCGGTTGTAGGATGAACTGTGTAAATGCTAAGCATGGCGATACCGGTTGATAGGCTCTCTTACAGAATATATCCTGGTCGTTTCGCACATTTATTTGCTTTTGCTGGTTGAACAAAAGATATTGGTAAACTCTTAATACCTGTCTTTCCAGATTGCTGTTCTTCTGTGTGACAAAGTCTTTGGGGGAGATTTATCAAAACTGGTGTAG
Organism: Bufotes viridis; assembly: GCA_033119425.1. NCBI lineage: Eukaryota > Metazoa > Chordata > Amphibia > Anura > Bufonidae > Bufotes > Bufotes viridis. Next base: position 110,059,099 of record CM065593.1, on the reverse strand, counting down.
AGGAAAACTGGTTTAGTTGCCCATAGCAACCAATCAGATTTCACCTTTCATTTTTCAGAGCATTCTTTGGAAAATGAGAAGAGGTGTCTGATTGGTTGCTATCGGCCTCTACACCAGGTTTGAGGAATCTCCCCCTCGTGTGTTACTGTATATTGCAGGTATTGACATTTGTACAGTTTTATTTTTCTTTCAAAGTTCAGATCTGTGATTTTACCCGCATTGTCTGAGAACTAGGATTTGGGGCCTGTTTATTCTAGGTAGAGAGCAGGAGCAAGTATTGCACACAGTCAAGTGAGCATATTAGACCCTTTCCAATACTCCCAATGAAGACCTAGATCGTGGATTTGAGGCCCTCAGCGACAATGGTGGTTACAAGTGGTGTTTGGACCTCCGCCTAATTTTTCATATTTGATTGGTTATAAAAGTAAAACCTGTTTTCGTGGCATATTCCCTTTATAAAGGGGTTGTCCAGGATTTTACGATTGGTGGCCCAAGGATAGGCCATCAATATCTGCCGGGTTTGTTGGACATTGGACTTCCACTAATCAAACAGCTGTCCAGCAGTAGCTCTTACGCAGGAACTACACAGTAGACGATGCTGGATACTACAGTGCTGCATTGAAGTGAGTGGGAGCAGCATTGCAGTTACCAGCTCCAATACCAGGGCTACCCTAAAGAGCAGTGGTGATCCCCACCTATCGGATATTGATGGCATATCCTCAAGATACATGCCTTTAAAGTTTTTGTCCAGTATCAGAAAAACATTTCTGCTTGTTTTCTTTTGTTTTTTAAAAAAAAAACAGGTTGCAGCTCTTCCTCATTGCCCCACACAACCCATGAACAGGGGTGGTGATGTTTTTGGAAGAAGGCAGCCATGTTTTTCTAATCCTGGATTACCTCTTTAAGGTAGATCTATAGAAATGATAAAAAAGTGACAGAATTTACTATATATTCCCATGGGGCTACAGAAAAAAGATATTATTTTATGCTCTTTATATCTGTTGCTAGAGAAGAACAGGGAAAGGAGTACACCAGTCACCTGTATCTAATATTTCTAAGGGCTCATTCAGACGGCCGTTCAGACCCATTCATTTCAATGGGGCCACAAAAGATGCGGACAGCACACCGTGTGACGTCCGCATCCGTGGTTCCGCTCTGTGAAAAAGATAGAGCTTGTCCGCAACTGCAAGAATAGGCATTTTTTTTATTATGGTTGCGGCCGTGTGCAAATTGCGGAACATACATGACTGGTATCGGTGTTTTGCGGATCCCTGTAAATTTAAAATTGTTTTGGTTTTTGTTTCTACAGAGTTTCTAGGAATGTGTCCCGATGACTCCCGAAAACGTGAAACCGTTTCTGTGATGCTCACCAAATATGCATCGTACAACACTTTTCATCACTGTGAGCAGTGTCACCAGTATATGGATGTCAGCTCCACCTCTCAGGTAAGGAGAAGCCTGGATGTATTGTCAATAGATGTTTGCTGGACATGGTGAGACACATTTATCAAGACTGGCATTCCCATATGTGAGCGAGATGCACCTCATTTATTAAAGGGGTTATCCCATGACTAATGTAAAAAATGAAAATCAGACATCATATAGTATAATACAATCTGATTCTAATAAAGCTAGAACCAGCCCTGTACCTCACATGGATCCAGAGATCTCCTCATTCACTGCTCTGCTAGATTTATATTAAGCTGACAGCACAAGGGGAGTGTCTTATCTGCGGCAGCTAAGGAGGCGTGTCCGTGCTCTCCCTATCACAGCTAAGGGGGCGTGTCCATGCTCTCCCTATAACAGCTCAGGAGGCGTGTCCATGCTCTCCCTATCACAGCTCAGGAGGCGTGTCCGTACTCTCCCTATCACAGCTCAGGGGGCGTGTCCATGCTCTCCCTATAACAGCTCAGGGGGCGTGTCCATGCTCTCCCTATAACAGCTCAGGGGGCGTGTCCATGCTCTCCCTATCACAGCTCAGGAGGCGTGTCCGTGCTCTCCCTATCACAGCTAAGGAGGCGTGTCCGTGCTCTCCTTATCACAGCTCAGGAGGCAGTGGAAGAATGAAACTGAGCATGTGCGGCCTTCTCAGTGAGCAGGTCAAAGAAGTAATAAAACAAACAGCAGATGGCGCTATACAGATGCATTTTATTGAGTAACTCGGGGGCTATGCTAAATTTTTAATTACATATAATTACAAAACAATTCAGATCCAAGTGCTGGTTTAAAAACTGCAGAATATTTTTCATGAGACAACCCCTTTAAGAGGCAGATGCCTCTTAATAAATTAGTCACAACTTTGGCAGTCCGTGCGCCAGAAACTGAAGTCTAAAGCGTCATTCACATGTCGGTGATTTCCATCAGAGATTTTCTAAACACAGAACAAATGCAGATCTTTCCCTCATACCTTATGTCTGTGGAGGCTCCAATCCTGGTTTTGGCTCAGAATCACTGATGGAAATCGCTGACCAAAACATGAATGAGGCTTACGTGAGCTAGAGTCAACTATGACTTATGGTAGTTTTTGTTGTAAGTTATAGTAAATCCACTGGGCTATGTGAATCTCTGACACCCCCCTCCCTCCTCGCTAAGCCCTGCCTATTAGTGGTGTGAACCACAAAAAGCTGCAAATGTCGTGCGTCATAATTTGGGAATTTTTTCGCCACTGTTTTAGTAAATGCCCCTCAATATCTGCTTTTGTTGTGTTTAGCCTCACCCCCTTGCCTACCCCCTGCAGAGCCTAAGTATATATGCAAAAGATGAAGTGAAGGACTGTGGGTGGCAACCTGACATGCCGTCCTTGGAAATCTGTAGTAAGGGATGGCACATGGACATAAATAGCGACCGCCAATCAATCTGCTGTTAATCTGTGGCGGAGACAGTGCCAGGATCTCAGGAATGGTGCAGTTCAGCTAATACGAAGTAATCTCTGAAAGAAAGGGGATTTCTGGGATTCATTACATTTATGGAGCACAGACAACCCTTTAATATGATGGCCAATACAAACGCAGCAGATTTTGTAGGAGGAAGTTGCCATCAGCTGATCTTTTTCCCTGCAGCGTCTTGCTCGTAGATGGGGAGGGGTCCACGGTTCTCATTTTTAATCTTAGACGAGTAGAATTACTTTTTTGCATTTTCTTTCTTTGTAGACACCTGACTCCACCATACACGCCTTCACATTCTCATCATCCGTGCTCGGAGAGGAGGTTCAGCTTCACTTCATCATTCCGAAATCTAAAGAGCATCATTTTGTATTCAACAGACAGGGCAAGCATCTGGAGAGCATGCGGCTCCCCCTGGTGTCTGATGCAGTAAGTGATTTAGTGAAGTTTGTTCACTCTTTGGAGAGGAGTTGTACTTGAGTCCTTGCTGCAAATACAGGTGTATGCATGTGTGTGTGCATTTTATCAATAGAGTTGAGCCAACTTCTGTTTTAAGTTCGGCGTCCAAAGTTCGGGTTATCGAAGCATCCCGTTATGGATTCCGCTACCACGGACCATAACGCCATTTGGAGTCCGGGGTGAAGGACCTGGGGTGACATCACCGCCATGTGATCAGTGCAGGGGGCGTGGCTCGGTACTGGATTGGATAAGAGGTCGTAGGCTACCACCTCTTATCTAATCCAGTACTGAGCCACGCCCCCTGCACTGATCACATGACGGTCACGTCACCCCAGGTCCTCCGTGTTGTCCAAGGTTCGGGTTCATTGAAGAATCTCCTTATGGATTCCAAATAACGTTATGGTCCGTGGTAGCGGAATCCATAACGGGATGCTTGGATAACCCAACCCGAACTTTGGACGCTGAACTTAACAGAAGTTCGCTCAACTCTATTTATCAAGTATATTTATCTGGAACAGTAGTTGGATACAGCAAAATTAATTAAAAAAAAAGCTAATGAAGTTTTCCTTCTTTCTCTAGCAAAACCCAAACATGGTTAAGAGCCCAATTTTCACCCCATCCAGTGGGCGTCACGAGCATGGTCTATTAAACCTTTACCATGCGATGGAAGGCATTGATCATTTGCATATTATGGTAGTAAAGGAATATGAAATGCCGCTGTACAGAAAGTACTGGTCCAACCACATCATGCTAGTGCTTCCTAGCATGTTTAACAATGCCGGAGCGGGTGAGTAAATGCGGTCACTTGTTGTCTTTATCCGGTTGCGATATTTCATGTGTTTTTCAATATCAAAATCTATTCTTATGTAGGAGCTTCCAGGTTCCTTATTAAAGAACTGTCTTACCATAACCTGGAGTTGGAAAGGAATCGCATGGAAGAACTAGGGGTGAAACGTCAGTGTGTGTGGCCATTCATCATCATAATGGATGACTCGTGCGTTTTATGGAACGTCCATAACAAAGTTCCAGAGCAGTCAAGGTTAGCAGCTATATTTTGTGTGCGAGTAGATTGTACAACCAAATTTTGTAGACTTTGAGATTAGAAAACACACTTGTTTTGTTGGGGACCTTTATTCCCCTAATCACTTCATCTTCCTCATGCCTCTAGGTCCTACCAAGCTAATACATTTTATTGGCAGACCTTTGACATGTTTTACAAATGCTTAGAATAGTATAAAATAACAAACTGAGCATCATTCACCTTACCAGTCTCCAGCTGGTCTCTGTATGAAGACCTCCAGCTATGATATTTCAACACGGAGATGTGACCATTCGCTGGCTGCAGCAGACACCACCGAGGTCACATGTCTGTGTCCAAAGGTTATCCCTGGAGGCCACCGTACAGAGATATTTGGGGGATCCATAAGGTGAGCATTACTTTTTACATAATTCTAAGCTTTTGGACAAAAATGTCAAAGGGTATGTTCCAGGTAGTTAAAAAAATGCAATTGCTTGTGAAGTGTTTGCCTTACTAGAGGAGGAGGGTTGTGTATTGTATATGTACCAGGTATTGTCAAGATATGTTTTTGGATGGTATTTGTAATATACTCATCTGTTTTGTAACCGGCAGCCATTCAGTAGAGGCCGACTGTGGCTCTAGGAATGTGTCCCTAAAATATGTCATACAGCACATGGAAGCCACACCAAAAATATCCAGCTATGCAATGCTTGGGATTCAGAAATGGAACAGCAAGTTAGATTCCTCTGCCACTAGACGTTCATTCTCCAGGTGTCATGTTCACGACTTCATTCTCCTCAACGTAGACGTGACTCAGAATGTGCAGTATGACCTCAACAGGTTAGTACCATAAATAGGACAATTTGCTGCCAAACTAACCAGTGCTTTCATACTTTTAACTGTCCGCTTCCTTCTAATTTTGGGCACTTGCAATGGAATTTGCCACCAATGCAACTAGTGTTAACCAAGTACTATTCATATCAGTTTAATCCCTGTTTTGTCCCTTATCAGGGCCAAGGCCGGTGTAGTGAATAGATTTTTTGAACCGGGAGATGGAAAAAGACCCATGCTCGGTCCGCTTTGTTTAGATTTTAGTAGGGAATGTACTGTGACACCCTATATGAGTGGTGGGCAGTGGGCACAGTACAGTCTGTGGGCCTGACACACACTGGCAGGCAAATGCACTTATATTAAAGGGAAAAAATTAAATGACTTTTTTTTTTATCTGCAAGGTACTGTGCCACCCTATATGAGTGGTGTGCACACAGTACAGTCTGTGGGCCTGCGGCCTCTCACACGGACAGGCAACTGCAATATATATATAAAAAATAAAAGCAGACTGATGTACCAGCCCTAAAAAGGGCTTTTTGGGGTGCCTTCAGGACGTTGTCCTTACAGAAGATGAGTCTTTGAGGACTGGAGTGGACACAGAACACTAGCCTAGCTAACGCTTTCCCTATTAATTCAGCAGCAGCAGCACTCTCCCTGCTCTAACTAACACTGCAGCTTCAGTATGAATCTATGTAACTGATCAGAATGTTTTTTCAATGCCTAGTACAAAATGAGATTTGAACAGTAATTTTTTTTTACATGAATGATTCAAATACATGTGTTTTCTGCTGATAATTGTTTCTAGTTCTGACAAACTGATGGGATGTTAAATAATGGAATAAGGCAATATATTGCTGCCAGTCGAATGTTCATAAGTCAGTAGCTGATTTTTTTAAAAGCTCCATAGTGAATAAGATTTAAAGTCTTGAGGCCCCATTACACTGCTCAATTGAGCAGACGATTGTTGAGATGGAAGCGTTCCTTCCCAAAAATCAACTGCTTATCAGTGAAGGAGAAAGCTGCATTTACATGCAGTGATCTCCTCCACAGTATGAGGAGGAGCCATCACTAAGGCCATCCATCATCCTCATACTAAATCACAATCTGCTGCCAGCCGATGATGATTTAGGTGACCATATAAACGATCCTATTACCCGATGAACGAGCATTTCACTTATTCATCTGGTTATCAGCACCTACGAACGCTTATAAGCGATGTTCTGCCCGTTTTTTGGGCAGTGTAAAAGTGCATTAACTGTCTGCATTGTTAAGTGCCCATCTCTTTATTTCAGATACTTCTGTGAGGATATAGACTTTAACCTTCGAGCCAACAGTGGGGGGCTGCTCATCTGCCGCTACAACAACTTAAGCCTCATGAAAAAGCACATTCAAGTGGGAGGTCACAAGGACTTCATTGTTAAGCCCAAAATTTTGGTAAGAACAAAATTTATTACCTTTTAATACCACCTGCGTAAAAATCTCCGCAATATAAATTGGCTCGCGTGTCTGTTTTATGCTGGGAGTCTCCACCACAATTTTCACCTATGCAATGGAGAAGGTGGAATCCAGACATTTCCATGGCTAAAAACGCATGTAGGTTTTAAATCGTGCAGTTCTGTAGCAAAATCGGCTGCAAATATTTTGTTGTGTTCTAAGGGTATGGCCTCCTAAGTATCTGGAGATAGTCGAGTACAACTCTTGGCTATCTCCAGAACCCACGTAGCAATGAATGGAGTAGGCGCGCGCATGTGGGAACTTGTCACTTCAGGGGACATGACCCCAACCGATCTGATAGTCATCCCCTATCCTGTGGAAACAACCAGAATACTCCTTTAAGTCATGTTGTATGATTAATAGCTGCTCTTTCTCTTCTGTCTAGATCACAGAAAGCAATGCTCCTATTTCTCCTCTGCAGTATGTGTGTGCCCCCGATAGTGAGCAGACACTGTTGGCTGCTCCTGCACAGTTCCTCCTTGAGAAGTTTCTTCAACACAGTTCTCACAAGCTGTTCCCAAAGGCTCTCAACAATCCAAGGAACCCATTGCTGGCTGTAGACTGCTACTTAAATCTAGGACCTCAGGTAAACACAAAAATACTCACACAAATGGTGCACAGTCTGTTCACATAAACCTTCCCCTAGGGCTGGGCAATTTGGTCTAAAATTAAATTTTTTTTTTCTTTTTACTACTTGAGGATTATCACTTTAATCTCAATTGTCAGTTTTTTTTCTACTCTTTGGAAGTCCCATAGAGAATGAATGGAGTGTCAGTCTGCATGCTTCATTTCCCGCTCCAATAGGATGTGCGATTGTGTCTGAAATTCTCCGGATCAGTGACTCCATCGTTCACTTAGTTATCCCTTACCCTACGTATAATGGTCACTTAAATTCCTAAAGTACTTTTTATTTTTGTGTTTCTGCATACTGACAGCTAGAACTTTTTATTTTTCCATCAACATAGCCTATGAGGGCTTTTTTTTTTATTTATTTTTTCTGGAAGAACACAGTGCCAACGTTCCAATGGCATAAACCGCTGTGTGAATGAGCCCCGATTATTGTTCACCAGGCAGATTAAACCACAGGTTAACTTTATGCTGCAATGCCACATATGTGTACATGTATGTCTTGTTTTTATCACTTTAAAAAAAAAAAAAAAATTCAGTCCTACTAGGACGTTAGTATGATTACGTTTGTATTGCACGCCAATGCATTATAACATAGTACTGTAACATAGGTATATAGTGGAGGCAGTCCTGGCAATTAGGAATGAGAGAATCTGAAGTCTATTTGCATAAAACTTCGCTGGAATACTGTACGGAGCGGCAGCTCCGTGTAATATTAGAATGTATTGGCTCTGATGAGCCGAAGTCATTACTTTGCGAAGTTTCGCGAGCCAATACATTCTAATACTGTACGGAGCACTAGCTCCGTACAGTATTCTAACGAAGTTTTAATGCGAATCGGGTTCGGATGTTTATTCTGAAGTCGATTCGCTCATCCCTACTTGCAATGCATCTGTACTCTGCGATTGTGTTTATGCGGTGCCAATGGGGATGGAGGGAGCCGCCTTCCTCTAACTGCCTACATGCCGCAGTCTCTATTGACCATGGCATCTAGGGGGTGTTCATCCAATTTTGATTTCACAGCTGACAAAATCAGAATCGGTATTCACTGAAATGGTAATTAACAAACAATGTGCCCTACTCTGATCCATCTTTCTTACTATAGCTCACTTATGTAGAAGGGCTTGGTAACTGTTCCTCTTATGGAGCACCGTCTTCTATTTAATATGTTGATAAGCTTAGAAGCTATGTCTACAAGGTGTGTATTCATTCCCGGCTTTACATTGCAGGTATCACTGTGTTATGTGAGCTCCAGACCACACTCTGTGAATGTGAACACTGAGGGAGTAGATTTCAGTGGTCTTCTCCTCTATTTGTGTGACTCCTTTGTGTGTTCAACAATGCTTAAGAAGTTCAAGTTTCTTAAAGGTACGTGATATTTAATTTTTTCAGGCATGGCCACTACTGGGAATTGGCTTGAGTTCAGCTTCCTAAAAATTCAGGATATTTTTTTCCGTTGCTGGTCGACTGGTGTAATGGTAACAAACGACTTCTCCATTACTTTTAAAGGTGCCACTCTTTGCGTTATTTGTCAAGACCGAAGCTCCCTCAGGCAAACAATTGGACGATTAGAGCTTGAAGATGAATGGCAGTTCAGACTGCGAGATGAATTTCAGACTGCCAACAGTATTGACGATAAACCACTCTTTTTCCTTACTGGGCGCCACGTCTGAACGTGGAAGGAAACCCTTTTCTGATATGCCAAGATAAAGACTTGACACAAGTGAAATGGAACACGTGCAAATGAGTTGGGGCTTAGATTTAAATACTTGAACTTGCCTTGCTGAGATGAGGCTGCCCTCTGGACATGGATATTTATGGACCAATGAAGTCTACAGAGCTGTTACCCCAACTGGCTTTGATGGTCTTCTTTAATATAAATCCGTGGACTTTCTTGAATGTGGTTCAATGGACTTCTCAGGGGTTCATTATTACCAAATCATGGATAGCGGCACAATCTCTTCCTGTATCAGTATTTTTATATTGTGAACAATGTTTTTCTATAAGTCATACATTTTATGTGAGGTTGTCACAATTAATAGTCTACAATTCACCATTTGCACCTGGTTGCTCTTTACTAAGAAACACATTTGTGCACCAGATAACCACCCCTTATGTTATGCTCTAGTATCAAATGTTGGGAAGTAACATTATTTGATATAAGTCATGCATTATGTAGCAAAGCCTCAAGAGTTCTCTCTCTTTGGCAAGTTACATTTATTATGTAGGGAAAGTTAATACAAGGCACAAGGCTTTATTCATTCTTGCATTACATTATACACTGTGTGTATCCAGGGATTGGGAGCTGCTGCGCATGCGTACTCGCACAGTCCTGGCCACCAGAGAGCGGCGATTTTTCCTATAGTATGTAAGTACGGCCACCACTGCTGGATTGCAAGGGGCCATAACCCCTGGGTACTGGCAGTGTATAATGTGATGGAAAAATGAATCAAGCCAGCAAAGGAGGCAATATGGACAATTACAATACATAAATAAATAAGTGTTTTGTATTTGCTTTGTCTACAGGAAAAATGTCATCTGTTGAAATGAGAAAAAAAAACTTTAATGCTTGAAAATTGGCACAAAACAATGAGTGCCATCCAGGCATGGATAGATGATCAAGCATCTGCATATGGCTTCTAGAAAACCTGCCCTGCTTCCAGTTGTCGTCCTACTTTGTTCTTTGGGATCCAAAAGTGCCATGTATATATGCCGCTATGAAAATCAATACTTTGAAAATCCATTATAGCCATCCATAGGCTGGTATATCAGCTTGGCGTATTGAAGAAATAGAACGTATCCAAATTAAAGTGGCACTGTACTTTCAGATAACTTTTGATATGTCATAGGGACATATCAAAAGTTTAGATCCATGAAGGTCTGCATTCTAAGACCCCCTACGATCTCTAAAACAAGGGGAGAGAAGTGCTCAGTTAACACGTCCTGAGATGGACTAAGTAGAAAGTCTATGGGCCCGACTCGTGCAGCAGGGAGAGAGCGCGCACTAAGCAAGCACCTCCCTCCCCTCAGGCTAGAGATTGGTGGGGATCTCAGTGCTCAGACCCCCCCAATCTAAGCTTTTGATTCATATTATTTAAATGCCAAGCCCATCTCCTCTTAGTCAGGATCACCTTTTATCAGAAATTATTTGTGCACAGGCAGAACCAAAGTAGAGTGAACCTGTATATTGTACTTTGTTCACATACCGATGTTTTGTGTTTTTGTTTTTTGCCATTTTTGTAAAGCATGTAGCCATTTAGTGTCTGAAAAAATAGTGTTAACATATAAAAAAGAATTGTTTACAAATTAGAACAAAATACTTAATATATTAGAAAAAAAAAAGTTTTCACACTTGTATCATATACTGCATCAATTTTTGTTGCACACTTTATAGATTAATGTCTATTTTGCAAAATATTTTTTTTTCTACTCTGCACAATGATCTTGCCTTTTAGGTGTGATCCTTAATGCTCTTTTTCTTGAACTGTTGAAGAACAAAGGGGTCACATGGTAGTTTAGTGTAATCTTTCAGTGCTAGGATGTTCCAAAGAGAATTTGGCACTAAATGGAGTGGCCTTTGCATAGACCAGGGATGGGCAAACTGCGGCTCTCCAGCTGTTGTAAAACTACAACTCCCACCATGTCCTGCTGTAGGCTGATGGCTGTAGCCAGACTGGGCATGCTGGGTGTTGTAGTTTACAACAGCTGGAGAGCCGCAGTTTGCCCATCCCTGGCATAGACCAAAAGATCGCTAATTCGTATATCTGTATTGTGACTGACTACGTTGTGATGTTTGCTCCGTTATTTCATTATTTTAATGTTCCTGTGCTAAGTTTGCTGCAGCAGCTTTGCCTGTTTTTTTTTGTTTGTTTTATGTTAAAGAGTGGATTGGATGCAAAAGAGAGAATAAACATTTTTGGACCCAACCTCTAAAATAAATGTAGTCCGCAAATATGCTGCGGCCATTATGTGTAAAGCTGTCCTGACAGCCATTCCTGCAGAGCGGTATGGTTTTCTTTCAACCTGTTGTCGTTTTTCAATTTGCACTAAATTTATTTGAAGGTTCGAAAATTCATCTGTTCTGCAGGGCACATTGTATTGTGTCAAAATGGCCTTCCTGCAGTGTTTGTTGTATCCCTGTGTTGCTGCGCCAAAGAGCATAAACCTAGGAGTTAGTTCACACTTCAGTTATTTGATCAGTTATTTCCATCGGTTATTGTCTTCACCCGTAGTGAAGCCTACTCGGAGATGAGGTAGAATAGAAAGTTCTGCACCTGTTCTGTGTTTTTGACCTACATCTGGTTTTGTCTCACAATACTGATGATGGAAATAACTGACCAAATAACCTGAAGTGTGAACTCAGCCTAATTTAATGATTGTTTATTTGTAATTATTGCATAACTTACACCAGCATTGCTTAAAAAAAATATCCGTAATGAATGTAAGCTAAAGATTTGTGGTCATCGTCATGCCCATTTTGCTGTAGCGTCTACTATTGGTTCTGTTGACTAATTGAAGTCTTAAATATGCTGCTTAAAAATATAATTGACTAAAAACATGGTGAATTTGGCTTCACTAGTCAGTCTACCTCATGCTTTTTTTAACGTGTGCAGATTTGTTAATTTTATCATTTAATTTAACTGGTTTTGACGGTATTAAAGTTGTTTACAGGAACACTTGAAATGTCATTTGTTTACTTGAAATTACATTTTTATTTTGATAAGCTAATGAAATCTAACTAAACATGTTCCCACCTGACTGCTGGGACCATACCGATTATTAAACCCTGTAAGGCCTCTTTCACACGAGCGTGTCCAGATGCGTTCATTGAAAACCGCGATTTCACAGGCAAAGCCGTTCAGTTTTGCCTGCGATTGCGTTCATTTTTTTCCGCGCTGGTGCAATGCGTGATAAAAAAAACGGAAGGTTTACAAACATCTCCTAGCAACCAACAGCGAAAAACGCAACGCACCCGCACTTGCTTGCGGATGCAATGCGTTTTTCACGCAGCCCCATTCACTTCTATGGGGTAGGGCTGCGTGAAAAACGCAGAATATAGAACATGCTGCGATTTTCACACAACGCACAAGTGATGCGTGATAAAAACGCTCATGTACACTGACCCATTGAAATGAATGGGTCAGGATTCAGTGCGGATGCTATGCGTTCACGTCACGCATTGCACCCGCGTGGAAAACCCGCTCGTGTGAAAGGCCTTAAGCTGACCATGAATTTGAGATTTCAGGTGGTCATTTTCTGAATGATTGGTCTGTAAAGATTCAATTCACTGATCAATCTCTGCCGTTAGTGTGGGCTTCAATTGACTGGAATTAATGACTTTTCAGCTACAGCAAAAATCCAGCTCAGCAGATAAACTTTGACTTTAGTTGACATCTATCACACATTGCTGTCAGGAAAAGGTGCCAATAGTTGGGACTGCAGCTTGACACTACTCACTTAAATAGGGCTGTAGAGCAAAACTGTGTAGGAGAAAAGCCTAAGGCCTCTTTCACACGGCCATTGTCCCACAGTGCCCGTGCTGCACGGGCACTGACCGTGGGCCAGCCGCATGGGGTCTACGATCCGTCCGTTCCGCAAAAAGATAGAACAAGTTCTATTTTTTTTGCGGAACGGAAGCACTCAGTTGTGCTTCTGTTCCGTGGTTCCGTTCTGCATCGCATCTCTGGATTTGCGGACCCATTCAAGTGTCACCAGTGCTCTGGTTCCAGAGCCCCCTCCTTGGATTTCTAGGAGGCTTAGGCCCCATTCACACGTCCGCAATTTGGATTGCGGACCCATTCATTTCTATGGGGACTCACTATGTCCCGTCCGGATCCGTAATTGCGGATCCGCACTTCCGTTCCGCAAAAAAATAGAACATGTGCTATTCTTGTCCGCAATTGCGGACAGGAATAGTAATTTTCTATGAGAGTGCCGGCGATGTGCAGTCCGCAAAATGCGGAACACACATTACCAGTGTCCATGTTTTGCGGATCCGCAGAGCCGTCGATCCGCAAAACACACACGGACGTGTGAATGGGGCCTTAGTGGTTTGCACTAACACAGTTTATAAGGATGAAAAAAAGACATCTGTCCATCCAGTTCAGCCTGTTATCCTGCAAATTGATCCAGAGGAAGACAAAAAGACACATGTGAGGTAGAAGCCAATTTTTCTCACTTTAGGGGGAAAAAAAAATTCTTCCCAACTCCAATCAGAATAACTTCTTGTTTTCAGATCTCTTATAGCTGTGAATGGAAGGTGGCTCTGCTTGTGTGGTGCACTCTTCACTTTAGGGGGCCTGTTCTGGATCTGTACCTGTCAGACAATGATGGTATAGTAGGCTAACAATATGCTATCAATGTCTGTGATGGGAATACCCTTTTGAGTCAGTATTTATGAGCTGTTAGGAAAGTAAACATATGGGCTTAGAGGTTTTAAAAGCAGTTTTTCGAATCTTCAAGAAAATGCTTTTTTGTTGGGTTAAATTCAGTTATGAAGTGGCTTTTAAGGGCTAAAAACTGCACCCCTCTAAGAATTCAAAACAGTATTTAATAAGTTTGCTAATCCTTTAGGTCAGTGATGGGCAAAGTGTGGCTCTCCAGCTGTTGCAAAACTACAACTCCCACCATGCCCTGCAGTAGGCTGATAGCTGTAGACCAGGCATGCTCAACCTGCGGCCCTCCAGCTGTTGTAAAACTACAACTCCCATTATGCCCTTCTGCAGGATGATAGCTGTAGGCTGTCAGGGAATGATGGGAGTTGTAGTTTTGCAACAGCTGGAGGGCCGCAGGTTGAGCATGCCTGCTGTAGACAGTCTTTGCATGCTGGGAGTTGTAGTTCTGCAACAGCTGGAGAGCCGCACTTTGCCCATCACTGCTTTAGGTGTTTAAAGGAATTAAAGGGGTTGTACCATTTCAGACATTTGGGGCATGTTGCTAGGGTATGCCCCCAAAGTCGAATAGGTGCAAGTCCCAGAGGTAGGACCCTGAACTTAGAACAGAGTCGGCAAAGTTCCAGAGGGCACATACAAGGCTGCCCTCCATTAATTCCTATGGGAGTACCAAATGGCCACTCTGCTATTTTGAGAAAACCCATTGATATGAATGGGAGGTGTCCACACAATCGTGGCCACAGCTCCATTCACCTATATGGGGCGCTCCCATAGAAATGAATGGAGGGTGGCGCGCCCTCTGGGTCTTCGCTGGCACTGTCCTAAGTATAGGTGCGGGTCCCAGAAGTGGGACATGCACCTATCAGACATTGGGGGCATGTCCTAGATAGTCAGACACCTTCCAATCTGATATTGATGACCTTTCCTGAGAACAGGCCTTAAATATCAAATTCCGGATAATCCATTTAACAGGCAGCTACATGGACATCAATGGCTGTAGTTTCCAAGGTATAGGCAAGATGCAGGACCCCTCAATCCTGATGTGGGCAGAGGGTAGCTCTGAAAAGCAGCTGATAACAATTCCTATATCCTTCTGCTGCATCTTGTCCAAAGATAATCAAAATTAATCATGCTGCTCTCTCCTACCTATGCTCTCATCTCTTCGTGTGGTCTATTGCCCTGCTTAAAAAAAAATAAAAATTTAAGTTGTGAGTCACTGGATTTAATAATACTGTATTAACTTGTATGGTCACAGAGCACCTATGTAGAAGTGGTCTCAACCACTACATGGTCACTGTATGGTGTTATGATGCAGTACCTTACTAGAGTCCCTGTTTGCATAACCATACCCTTTTTTTTAGGAGTATGTCCAGAAATGACACCTCTTAGTCTACACTGCTAGGCCTGCCCACACTGCCTCAGATCCTACAACCCTGCCATTTTGTTATGGCACTACACCATGAATAGGAACATAAGAAAGAACCTGAGGTTTGAAAACCTGTTCTCAGATATTATATAATCCCCTTTCAGCAGTTAATCAAAATCGTGAGCTCCAGATCTGATCATAAGAGGAATGTATTTCTAACCTATAGTTTGTAAAACACCAGGCAGAAGCTCCAGGTCCTTAACACACACAAAACCAATTTACTTTTATGATCTGCTAGCCAGTCATAGGAATTCAATAGGTTCATCGTATCTGTGTGATGCTCAGCTTACGGAGAATACCTATTCCTTTTCTTAGCTTAGAAATCTGGCCATGTTTGTGCTGCCCCCCTGTCTAAAAGTGAATGGTAGCATTGAAAACTCACACTTATCGTATGTCTTTTCTGACTACTGTTCATTACTATGCAAGACACAGATGTATAAAAACGGAAAGCACCAAGTGCTGTCTAATAGCGAGCTGCCGCCGACAAACCACTAGACAGTATGTGGGTGAGCAATGGTACAGCAATCGCTCCTCCCCATGCTGCAGAGGAGATCGTCGCATGTAATAGTGGTTTACTCCACTAGCTAGCCTCCTGAGAATCGCCTGTTGAGCTGCCTGTCTAATACAGGCTTAAAGGCTTTGAGCACCTTTGGAGGCAATTTTTGTTTGATTGCATTTTACTCATTTTCGGCTAAAAATCATATTTTCAATTTTCCTTTATTAAAAATATTGAGCCATTCTGTCACAAAGGGTTAACAGTTTTTCTAACTGTGTGACTTAGTAGTTTAAAGAGTTTATTAGATAACCACACAAAGTGAAAGTACCAGAGGTCATTAACACTTATTTAAGCCACATGCTTGTCAGTAAGATAAGGATTGAGCTATGAGTGTTCATAAGAGCAGAAATAAGGAGTCCGTTTGCTCCCTAGATGATGGAAAAGACAGAAAATTCACAGGCAGCTGCTAGAGCATCTTAGCTCTGTACACAAAAAAGGATTCCATATTTTAATAAATAATTTAAAAAATTATTTTAGCTGAAAATAAGTACAATGCGATAATAAAACAAACAACAAATTGCCCCTAAAAGGTGTTGGGAAATTACAAGTCTGCGCACTTGTCCCATTCATCCAAAGACACGGGTGGTTTAGTCATAATATTCATTCAGCTAATTGTCCATAGTCAGACTCCCAGCATTACTGGCTTATCCAACATACTTTTGAATGTACAGATAAAAACATGTTCTTAAAGGGTTTTCTGGAAACCTTCACTATTTAGTTATGCCCCATAGCATGCATGGCCTAATGAAAGATTCATACTGTTCCAGTTCTGTGCTCTGCTCCTGTTGGCCATCTTCCTGTCCCTGGTTGGTTTACTTCCAGCTGGGGAATGGACATGGTCACCAGCGTCACTGCAGGCAATGACTGGCTTCAGTAGTGATGAGCCCCCAAGAGGCTGGCAGCAGTGGCGCAGGTGACCATGACCATATCCTTGCTAGAAGTAAACTGGCTGAAGGGGAACAGAGTTGTGGGGAGAAGAGAAGTATGACTTTCATTAGGTGCTATAACTAAATAGTGAAAAACTCTTGTAAAACCCCTTTAAAGCGCTGTCCTTTACGTGTTAAGTATTGAAGTTGATAAATACTGTTCATTGAAATATTTAAACATATGGTTCAAATTGTGTATATATGCCTACGCTAGCAGGTTAAGATACAACAAATTTAGGAAGTGTCCTACAAATGGTATCATGAAAGCCTGGGGTACACAGTTTTTGAAGCATTACTGATTAGAGATGAGCGAATCGATTCATATTATTAGCAGGATCTCTTCACCTGTGAGGGGCTGTCCCCCTCACAGGTGAAGAAGGGTCCACCTACCACTTGATTGACAGGGCCAGACATCTAGCCCAGCCTGGTCAATCTTCTGCCTAGTGGTGCAAGCACAGAAGCAATTATTCAACTTTGGATCCAGTAACTGAGTAGCTACGGAAAGGTTTTACGTGCACACTGTTGTTGCTCTTAAACCCCAACAAGCATTTCTTTACTTGAGGAACTACTTTGAGCAGCAACGCAGGTAGAAGATTAATGGGTATGGGCTAGATGTCCAGCCCTGTCACTCAAAAGGCAGATGGGCGTTTCTTTACCTGTTGGACAGCCGCTCACAGGTGAACTCCTGCTAACGCAACAAACTCATTCATCAGAATTGATTCTCTCTTCTCTACTACTGATCGCTTTGAATTATTGAGTGACAGCTGCTGACCAATGTATTCCTTTGGACAGCAGCTCGTTCTGCATTCTAGAATATCCTTCTACTGATCATCTTTATTGGTCCCCAGGGTGACCATTGAAAAGCAGTTATGGTATTTGATCCACATTAATTTGCGAAGAAAACGACAACATGAATAAGGTGGAATTGGTCAGTTTAATAAACAGGGTTTAAAAAACAAGCAAAACAAACCAGGGAAAAATGAAAACTGAATTATTCTACACATTTACAGAAAAGGCCACAGCAGTTTAGTAACATACAGTATAAAAACCCTTAAAAAGAGTAACTGACTGCTAAGACTGGTAGCGCACTGAAGTCCTCAGTGGTATATACAATGCACAAGAGGCTCTACGACAGGCATGCCCAACCTGCGGCCCTCCATCTGTTGCAAAACTACAACTCCCACCATGCCCTGCTGTAGGCTGTTCAGGCATGCTGGGAGTTGTAGTTTTGCAACAGCTGGAGGGCCACAGGTTGAGCATGCCTGCTCTACGAGAAGCCAAACCTCCCAGGTAACAATTCAAATTATGTCAGCTATTCTTTGCTTCGTCATGAAGTGTGCTCTTTGGAAATACTTATCGGGTATATCCATGACACACACTGCTACTGTTCTCACATATTCATATTTAGTGTGTGAAATAAGCATAGTACTCACAGTTCATCCCTTCTGTCTAATATGCCAAACCGTAATCATAAAGAACCATAAAAAACTTAAAGAGGACCTTTCACTGCTCCTTACATGTCTGTTTAAAATAATGCCGGCATTCCGGCAAGTTTTCCGGAATTTTGGCAGAAGAAAATACCGCAGCATGTAGTGGTATTTTCTCCGGCCAAATACGGTAAAAAAGTGACTGAACTGAAGACATCCTGATGCATACTCAACTGTTTTTTCTATTCAGAATGTATTAGGACAAAACTGAAGCATTTTTTTCCAGTATTGAGTCCCTAGGACAGAACTAGTGTGAAAGTACCCTTACCTGCAATTATTCCCGACTCGATTTCTAACAGTGATATCTCCTGCTTAACTTTGGCTAACGCTGTTATTTTAGTCTTGTATGAAAGCCCAGAATCCCATGCGTCTAGCTACTACCAATAAGAAGATAGCAGCTAAAACAGCCCTCATTCCACTACTGCCACAGCCTAGCAGAACAGTTAAGTACATTTCCCACAGCCCGAGCCCGGGAAAAACAGGTGGTTAAAGAGAATGGCCTCTGATGAGACAACCCTTTATAATTATTTAAAGGACATTACTTTATTAATGTTTATTGGAGACACTTATAAGAAGCCAACGATACTATCTTCACACCTAGTGGGAAATGGATACTTGAAGAAGCATAGGTAAGCTCTGGCAACCACTTTCCTATATTAGAGCCATGCAGAATAGGAGGTTTTCAGGAACTCCAGCTATCACATTGTTAACCTGATGTCACCTCTACAGGATGCCGTGATGGCTAGACTTGAAAACTGCTGAGTAGCAGTCTTTTGACCATGTAGAAAATAGGGAATAATGAACAGGATTTCCAACGAAAATGGGACATAGTCATTATAATAATAAATCACAAGTAAGAATAGAAGTTAAAGTTTGATTATATTTAAGTAAAAAAAATATAAAATTTGTCAATTTTTTTTTTAAGTGACAGGAAGAGCAGCCATATTGGCTGAAGTTTTTGATTGAGCATAAAGCCCTACTAAAATGCCTCAGCCTTTCACTAACAGGCCTTTATTTACATATATTGTTGGCAGGTCTATAATAGAGAAAACATAAAACCAAACTTGTGTCCAGTGGTTTGACCAATTATGTCCCTTTTATTCCATTGTTACATAGCACAGTCGTGAAGTACAACACCGTGCAGGGACATTGGGTATCCAGATCACCAGTGCAGATCATGAGCTAGGATAGTATTTAACACATGTATAAATTAATTTAAGAGGCTCAACAAGTGTCCCCCCCCAACATGTTTCACTGCAAACCACAGTAAAAGGATGCTGGCGGCAGAACCTTTATAATTCTCGCTATTCACGTCCATGTCCCATTTCCTGGTGACGCCTGTCAAGCCTCTCTGAGTTTTTAATGTATAAGTGTGTTTAATACTATCCTAGCTCACAGGTGGAACTGGAGATCCAGATACACAATCTCCCTGTGCTGTATAACAACTGAATAAAAGTATTATTAAAACAGTCTTTAAAATGTAATTTATTACAGACCCTTTGAGGGGTGGGGGGAATTTATAAAGACTGGCATTTCATTCCCAATCTTGACCTAGTTTGTGCTGTAATGAGGTGTGCCAAATTTATTAAGACCCGCATGTAAAGTCTACACCAGCTATGAGCTGGCACTGATGCCAGGTTCTGGCACAAATTGTGGTATAAAACCCCAAAAAGTCACATTTTTGGTGCATTGGCACACAGGCATTTATAACCCCCCAGTATGCATGTTTTAATATGTGTAGTTAAAAATTGTAAAGATGCACTACTCCACATAACTGTAGATGCGTGTTCTATAGGGACCTTTGTAACCTTTGAATGACTCCATTTCTGACATCACATTATTATTGATCAATTTATCGATAGTCTACAAACCGGATTATACTTTTGTATTGTAATTGATAAAAATACAGTTAAAAAAGGTTATTGTAAAGATGCATGATAGCATCCTATCGTTAAAAACAAAACTATAGGGGCATAAAGCCACACTAAAAAGCCAGCCTTTAGTGTCTCGGCAACTGATGCCAAGGGCCCTTGCACACGACCGCATCCCTCCGTGAGCGGGCCATATGTCAGGGAGCGGCATTGATTGTGCGCATGAGAGCACAAAGCATCATAAATTACAATAACGTGCACATCGGGCCGCCCATGGTGCTATTGTTCCGCACTCATAAGATCGGCCTGACGCGCACAGTATCACAGTAACCTATGATGCTGTGCGCTCCCATGAGCACGATCAATGCCGCTCTGGGACATATGGCCTGCTCACGAACCGTATGTCTCGGAAGGCATACGGTCGTGTGCAAGTGACATCAGTTTCTGAGAGACAAGTCCAGAAGTGACAACCAATATGGCTGCCACATAAAAAGATCCAATATCTATAAGTAAAAACAAACATAATTACCAGCCAGGGTGTTGCTTAAATGGAGTATGCCATCCGTTTTGATTATGCTAAACTACTGACAGCACTAGGTAGGGGCTGGAGAGAGCAGGGCAAGCATACCTGGAGTTTTTTCCTCATTAAGAGTAGTGTGAATATGGAGTTTTATTCTGCTAGGCACTACACCTGCAAGTGCCCAGCTTCATTGTGAGGTGCTCTCTGCATTGAGCTGATTCACAACCTCTTTGGGGCGGAAATTCCTCTATAAGAAGGTGGGCACTGACACATATATGGTGTCACAGTTCACGCTCATTATTCATTGAAACCATACTGCAATATCAAATGCAAAGAATATAAAATCATAAAAAAGCTCCAATAGAGATTAGATTTTTGACTGGAATTTTCAGTGTCAAATTAAACCTCACTAACAAAAGCAATGTGCAAATATCTATGTATACCCACATGAGGCTCTTCAGTTCGCACAGTCTTACTTCTTTACAATTAGTTTAGTCCACTATGAACAAAATCATTTGCTGCATGTAAACATGACTAAAGTACTGTATAGAAAATACTCGAACCACAATCTTTTGGAAGAAAAGATATCAAAATATTTGCTTCAAAAATTAAGCTTTTTTTTGTTTCTGAATATTCTTCCAGTTATAAGAATATGATGAACCCCCATTGGGTGTCCACATCCTGAGTTCATTTCTAGAAGAATCTGCAAGCTTGATGCAAGTTCTGTCTGTAAACTTAAGGAATGGCGACACCCGGCATTCAACTCACTGGATGGTGTCCACTGACAAAGTTATAAACCAGGAACTGGCTGGTACCACAATAGTGCGTTGCAAACAGCTTGCCATCTGGCGTTGGATCCGAGAATGCAATTTCATCTTTGCTCAGATGGGAGCCGTATATGAAATGGTTCCTGTCAGAAAAAAAAAAAAAACAACAGCAGAATGGGTTAAAAAAATACAGCAATACAGAAAAAAGCAATGACCTATTATGTCCTTATTGCAAATGTCAGACCATTATTCGCCTACTGTGATCGCAACGTGGTTGACACATCACTATGCTTGGATTGTCTCCTACAATTCAGCAAGACAGTAAAACCTGTCATTTATATATTTATCTCCACTTTTTCTGACTTCAGTTGTACATGGGGGAGGTGTTATCAGTGGTTGATAGTGATGAGCGGCAGGGGCAATATTCGAATTTGCGATATTTCGCAAATATTTGGGCGAATATTCATCATAAATTCGTGATTATTTTCTTGATTGCAAAAATCAGCAATGTAATATTCGCGTAATGCATGCAATACAGACGTGGGTCACTTTTGCTACATTTTTCAAGCGGCTAGAAGTTTTTTGAGACTAGGGGAAAATGGTTGGCACGGCAGAACATTACAATAGCTTTATAAGCAGTTAGAGTGCTCCAATATATTCGCGATTGCGCAAATCGGTACTAATGATGCGAATATTTTGGCACAATACGTGCAACTTCACATTTTAGCAGGTCTGACTACATATTAGTGATTTGTGCACTAAGTATTGTTGAGAACTTGCCTGTAGCATGTATGTAGGGACAGCAGAACCTATCACACTACCTAACACCCTGCACTGGAACCTATCAGCTACACTATATCACAATCTAACCTACACTGACTATCTCCCACTAACTATCTGTATTATATATATGAGCTAACTAACTAATGTAATGACACAGCAAAACACAGCACAGCAATGACACTGCTGTCTCTCTCAGAACTGCAAAAAACTGCAGAAAATGGCTGCTGGGGACGTTCTTATAAAGGGGTAGGCAGCTTTCCTATTGGTTGCTAGTGACATTGCAGCCTTCTCATTGGCCCACAAGCAAGAAGCAGGGAGGAATCATGTGTTCAGATGAAAAAAATCTACAATATTCGAAAATACGAATATATTGCACTATATTCTAAATATTCACAAATTCTTCAATTAGCGATATTCGTGCCCAACACTAGTTGTTGATAGCATTCTCTGTGTAAGTGTGTATACAGAGATAGCTGTCAGTCACTGATAGATGTACACAGGGGAGGGGTTATCAGTGATTGATAGCATTCTCTGTGTAAGTGTGTATACAGAGATAGCTGTCAGTCACTAATAGCTGTACATGGGAAGGTGTTATCAGTCATTAATAGTATTCTCTGTGTAAGTGTGTATACAGAGCTAGCTGTCAGTCACTGATAGTTCTACACGGGGCGGTGTTATCAGTGATAGTACTCTCTGTGTAAGGCCTCATGCACACGGCCGTGGGTGTTTTGCGGTCCGCAAACCGCGGATCCGCAAAACACGGAAGCTGCTCCGCGTTCCGTTCCGCAAATCGCGGCCCATTATAGAGATGCCTATTCTTGTCCGCCTAACGGACAAGAATAGGACATGCTCTATTTTTTTTGCGGGGGCACGGAACGGAGCAACGGATGCGGACAGCACACGGAGTGCTGTCCGCATCTTTTGCGGCCCCATTGAAATGAATGCGTCCGCGGCCGAGCCGCGAAATATGCGGCTCGGACGCGGACCCGAACAACGGCCGTGTGCATGAGGCCTAAGTGTGTATACAGAGATAGCTGTCAGTTACTGATAGTTGTACACGGGGAGGTGTTATCAGTAATTGATAGTATTCTCTGTGTAAGTGTGTATACAATCAATCACTGATAACACCTCCCCGTGTACAACTATCAGTAACTGACAGCTATCTCTGTATACACACTTACACAGAGAGTACTATCAGAGATAGCTGTCAGTTACTGATAGTTGTACACGTATCAACCCACAGAATAAAATAATCATATATTTACAAAAATAAAAATAAACACTGACAGAATTGCCATTTTTGCCCACTTCACCTCCACAAAAAAAAAATGGTATAAGAAGTGATCAAAAAGACATATGTACCCCAAAATGATACCAATAAAAACTACAGCCTGTCCCACAAGCCCCCCACACAGCTACATTCATGAAAAAAATATAAATGTTATGGGTCCTAGACTAATTTCAGCAAATTACTTGTTAGAAAAACCCGATGGCGCTCCTTCCCTTCTAAATGCTGCCGTTCCCCCAAACAGTGGTTTATGACCACGTATGAAGTGTTGCTGAATTCAGGAAAAAATGCATAACAAATTGTGGGGTGCATTTTCTCCTGTTCCCACTTCTGAAAATGAAAAATTTGGGGCTAAAGCAACTTTATATTGTTCATTTTTCATTTTCACAGCCATTTGTTTCTAAATGCTATGAAACGCTTGTTGGGCCAAAGCAGTCACTTCACCACTAAATTTATTCCTTGTTTCCAAAATGGGGTCACTTTTTGGGGTTCTCTCTCTAGGGGTACCTCAGGGTCTCTTCAAATGGGACATGGCACCTGAAAACCATTCCAGCAAAATCTGCCCTCCATTAACAGTATGGTGCTCCTTTACTTCTGAGCCCTGCCGTGTGCCCATACAGCAGTTTACGACCACATATGGGGGGTTTCTGTAAACTGCAGAATCAGGGCAATAAATATTGAGGTTTCAGGTTTCTTTGGCTGTTAACCCTTGATGTGTCCCAGGAAAATAGGATTTAAATGGATAATCTGCCCCCAAAAAATGAAATGAAAATGGCCTAAGCACTGAAAAGATTCCGATAACAAAAAAAATGTAACCGTCTGCATTTAGGACATAAATCGGAAAACAGGTTTCCTTCATTTAACCTTATCCAAAGCACTTCAAGGGGTTGTCTGAGATAATTAAAAATCTTTGACTAGATTTCCAAATGGCAAAAAAAAAAAAAAAAAAGTGTTATACTCGCCACTTTCTCCAGCGCCACCAGTCTGGTCCTCCTGCTGCTGGGGACCGTAATTAGCAGCAGTGGTCATCAAATGCCACATACCGGTGCGTGTCACTGCAGCAGCAAGAGGACTGGAGCAGTACCGCAGAGAACTACACTGGAGAAAGAGGGGAGTATAACAATTTTTTTTATTTTAGCCAACTGGAGACCTTGTCTGGGAATTTGTGTCTATGGAGGCACCTAAAAAAATTTTTTATTTTTTTGTACATTTCTGAAACATTAAACTAATAGATATTTAGTGGCTAGCATACTTTCAGTGATTCAATCTACCTTTATTAATTTATTGTCTGTACATTAGAGGCTTTTCAGTTAAGTGTGTAATGGTGTGTGCTTACTCTTCAATTGTAAACACTGCGGTTTACTGTCATCTGTGTGCCATGGATATGTGACCCTGTTTTATATGGACCTTCTACACATGTGGTTTGCTTTACACAAGCAAGTGACTGGAAGCTTCTTATCTGAAAGCTGCCTAAGAATTCATGGGTTGGAAAGAAGGATAAATTAAAAAACAAAACGAATGGATAGAAAATGGAAGTCCATCCTGGTATAAATGTCCTAGTACTACTACAATACATTTTGAATACTACAATCATTTTGAGTATTACCTTAAACACTCGAGCATCCGGGAAGCAATTTTCTTTCTCCGCATCATTGAGAACACCCAGATTCGGCTGACTCCACAGATCGCAGGCTCAGCGGTGGTGGAACAACACCAGGCTTTTACTCGTTCACAAGTTATTTGATCTTTGTCACAACTGTCACTTGGAATATCATCAATTACTCTATAACCCTGCAAGAAAGAACAATGTCACCAGAAAGAAAGACTGAGGGGTTTGTGCTAACCTTGCAAATATTATGGAGTGGTGGGGGCTTTTCCCAGACTAACCACTTCTCAGCCAAGTATGTATGAGGTTTGCAGGCTTTGAATGTAAGCAAGAGTGTTCTCATTCACCGACAGTATAACGTGATAAAAGTGAACAGCAACATAGTAATGTAAATTGTAGAACCTTTCATTTTACATTGAATAAGCTTTTCTCATCCGTATCATTGGGGGACACAGGCTTGACCATGGGTATAAGCAGCTGCCACTCGGAGGCGGACACTAAATAAAGTGTGAGCTCCCCCCTCCAGGTATACCCTTCCTACAGGGACTCGGCTAAAACAGTTGTAGCTTAGTGTCCGTAGGAGGCAGACCTCCCCGCTTTGCAGGTCTGCTAAAAGTGTTTCCATTTTTTTCTCTTTCCTTCTAACTGGGCTACAGGCAGCATTGCGCTACCTGTTTTTCCCACCCAGGAGGAGGGAGACAGTAGGTCCCAAAGCCTGCTGCTCGTTCCCTGCCAACAGCAGTTTCCTAAATCCTCTGTATGCCGGGCAGATTTAGGGTCGCCATGGCTGCCCTACACTAAGCCCCCCGCTTTCACCTGTGTAGCGTCCCTCCCCAAGGGGCAGCACACCGAGGATGGTGACACGGCTGGAGCCAAGGGGGTAGAAAACGCTGGAGAGGTGAGTATTTCCTCAAGATCACACTGCACGTTGTCTTGCTTGCAGCGGCAGCGCAGTGCAATTACAGGTGCTTCTTCCTATTAAGTGAACCGAACAAGCGCTTGTAATTACACTGCGCTGCTTAGACTTCCAAGACGACACATAGTGTAGAGCGCACATAAGTGCTGCCTCCGCTTCAAACAGGTGATCGGAGGGGGAGCCGGACCCCCCTTGATAACATATTAACAACCTATCCCTTTAAGGCTTGGGCATGAATATTTTTGCCCTATCCTTTTGTTCTCCCGGAAGATAAGCTGAAACTGCAACCACAATTGTCTACCAGCAGCTTACTCTACTCTCCCCAATAAATACAAAGACATATTTGGTGGAGCCTAACATGTATGTGTATGGGGAAGCCGGGAAGGAGTCAGTAGACAGCTACCGAATCTGTATGGTCACCCTTAAAAAGCATCCGTGAGCAGGATAAACCCTATTAAACGGACATACTGTCTGCTAGGGTTGATCCAGCTAGTTAAAGTGATACCGGTCTTGTGAAAATAAGTTGCAGTATTCCTGGGAAAAAAGTGATTATGCCTATGAGGGCTTCAGGGCACTGAGGGGCATGGCCAGCACTGGAAAACTGAGGTACACTGAGGGGGCTAGGAATCAGCCCTCATTGCTCTGAAGCCCTAATTTGCATAAAGAGTAAAAGTTATTTATTTATTTTTTGTCAGGAACACTAACGATTTTTTAATAAAAAATACAAAATAGCTGTGTCCTGCAGAGCCACCCGGTTTTTGCCTGTCAGTGTCTCGACTGCCCGCCGGCTGCCACTAGTTCTGCGCCATTTACCGCTAAAATTTTTGAATAGCATGCTGGAATTTAATGGAGATAAAATACTTTTGAATAATCAGCACCAATACTGTGATACTATTTGTCTTACCACTGAATAGAGTACAAGGATATTAGTGCATAACAGCTCGACAACAGAGAGAATAATTACCCACTGAATATGTTCCGCTATTAAACATCCTACAATTTTCTTATCGCTGCTAATGAACATGAGGGTCTTTGTCCTGGAGTGGAGTCTAAGAGGAACCTGCTGGAACCCCAAATCATTATCCACCATTTCTCGGATCTCCTCGACCTGGAAAGAAAATGCATCAATTATTTATGGCATAGTAATTTTACCTAAAATACAAAATAAAATGAAGCCAATTAGGCTTTAGCCCTTTTGCGCGCCACTTGAGATACATGTCCAAAAGGCACACAGTGAATAAGCTCCGTTTGTATGCAACGGGTGCCAGGCATGTTAAACAGCTGACACCTGCCTGCACAGTTCAGGATCGATAAATCCAAATCGCACTCACTTAATCCCTCTGATGCTGCAGCCTATAGCAACCGTGGCACCCAAGCGGTTGAGAGAGGGCTTACTTTTCTCTAACTGTTTCTAAAACCCTATCCCACAAGTGTCAAAATCACAGTGTGCTGACTGGTTGTCACAGGAGCCTGGGGCCTTGTAAAAACTCCCAAGCCTGCCACAGTAATCTTCCTATTAAGCCCTGCCTGTAGCAGGGCTTATTAGGAAGACCTTATACACACCATAGACTGGTATAAGTAATTGAACAATGGCAAGTAAAACAGCAATTTATAAAACCACACGCTGAAAAAAAAAAAAATCTCCACAGAAATTGGCATGCGGTGTGTACTTTAAATCCTCAGCATGTCAATTTATGTTGTGGATTTTCACCATGGATTTCATCCTTTGCAACCCACCTCAATTTACATCCTGTGTGGAAGTGCCCCAAGTGTCTCAGCTGTCATATAAATAGAGTTTATTTCCCAACACGGATATAAAATGGTTGCACGAGATAAGCACAGCATGACTGCCTTCTTCCAGAACTCTGTGTGTGGTACTGAGGTTAGCTCTGTTAAGTGAATGGGGCCCAATTTGCCATATCAGATACAAGGAGTGCATGGTTTCTGAACAAAAGCAGCTCTTTTGCCTAGTCACATACAGCCATTTTAATGACACTTTTAGATTGTTACCCCTGCCCTTTAAATGGGAAAAACTAAAAAAAGTATACAAAAAAACTGTACTTTTCCCTTCTCTTTCTCAAGTGATATTACCTTTTTAAGAGCATATTTAGGATCGTCCGGTAGCACCATTATCATCTTGCCATCAGGGTATTCAGCTACAATCCTCTCCTTCTTCCAACCCTTGAAAAATGAAAAACAAAAAAACAACTATATAAGGATTGTCCTAGCATTTGCCAAAAGATTCTGAATAGACGTTTTCACCTCTAATGGTAGAATGTGAGGATGACACGTATCCACACACCGTTTAACCATTAAAATTGGAAAAACCCTGCCAAAAATGTCACATTGTAGATTTTTAATGTGCCTGCAGGATATCTTGTTGTCGCACAACTTGGTGGACACAATTGCATTTTTAAACCCTTAGTGACATAATTAGTTTTAGCCCTAAAGGACCAATAATATTTTCCCCCTTTGTGCTCCAGCTGTCATAACTTTCATATTTTCTTCTAAATTATTTTTTTTTATTTTAAAGGGATTAGTTGTGGGTTTTTAAGGACCATTTGGGTTATATATAGTGTAGTAAATAACTTATTTTTAGGGGGAAAGATTTGAAAAAAATTTTTTTAAAAAAATTAACCCCTTCTACCCCGAGCGAGTTTTCACCTTCCTGGCCAGGCCATTTTTTGAAAATCCGACATGTGTCACTTTATGTGGTAATAACTTTGGAACACTTTTACTTATCCAAGCCATTCTGAGATTGTTTTCTTGTGACACATTGTACTTCATGATAGTCAGAAATTTGAGTCAATATACTTCACCTTTGTGAAAAAATCCCAAATTTACCAAATATTTTGAAAAATTCCCAAATTTCAATTTCTCTACTTTTATAATAGATAGTGATACCTCATATAGTTATTGCTTTACATTTGCCATATGTCTACTTCATGTTTGGATCATTTTGAAAATGACATTTTATTTTTTGGGGACGTTAGAAGGCTTAGAAGCAAATTTAGAAATTTTTTCACAAAATTTCCAATACCCACTTTTTAACCACTTCCCGACCGCCTAACGCACAACTGCGTTCTCGCGGCGGTCGGGCTGTTCTGGGGCGCCGCAGAAGTGCGTCATCTCGCGAGACGCGAGATTTCCTGTGAACGCGCGCGCACGCGTTCACAGTAGCGCGCGTCTCAGGAGTTTAACTACAGCCTGCCAGCGATGATCCATCGCTGGCAGGCTGTAGATGCGATATAAAATCGCATCAAACAAGTATATCAGACGCTGTTTTGTGAACAGCGTCTGATATACCTGCTACCTGGTCCTCTGGTGGTCCCATTTGCTGGGATCGACCACCAGAGGACCAGGTAACTATGTAAAGTTGCACCAAACACTACACTAACCCCCCACCTATTAACCCCTTGTTAACCCCTTGATCACCCCATCTAGACCCCTGATCACCCCCTGTCATTGATCACACCCCTTGTAAGGCTCCATTCAGACGTCCATATGTGTTTTGCGGATCCGTGGATTCACGGATCCGCGGATCGGATCCGCGGATCTGCGGATCCACAGATCCTCAAAACACGGACACCGGCAATGTGCTTTCCGCATTTTGCAGATCCGCACATTGCCAGAACTATATAGAAAATGCTTTTTCTTGTCCGCAATTGCGGACAAGAATAGGACATGTTCTATATTTTTGCGGAACGGAAGTGCAGACCCGGAAGCGCGGATCCGTAATTCCGGATCCGAGCGGGACAAAGTCTGTCCCCATAGAGATGAATGGGTCCGCAATTCCGTTCCGCAAACAGAATTGCGGACGTGTGAATGGGGCATAAGGGTCCCTTATCACCGCCAGTTAGTTAGCTACTTGTCAGGTAGCTAGCGCCCAGCCCACCGCACCGCAGTCACTGATTTTGGCAGAGATTTTTTCATCCACATTGATTGATGCGAATGAATAAATCTGTGCCGTTCATTTTTTATTTTTTTTTAGCGCAGAGGCTGAACGGAAAAAAAAAATCTCATTACCCGTATGCTCAATATAAGGAGAATCGCAGAAACTCCTCATGCTGGCCATACGTGTAATGATTGCGGAGACCCCTAAAATTCCAGGGCAGTACAAACACCTCACATGTGACCCCATTTTAGAAAGAAGACACCCCAAGGTATTCCGTGAGGGGTATGGCGAGTTCATGTAAAATTTTATTTTTTGTCACAAGTTAGTGGAATATGAGACTTTGTAAAAAATAAAAATAAAAATCAATTTCCGCTAACTTGTGCCCAAAATTTTTTTCTGTGAACTCGCCATACCCCTCACAGAATACCTTGGGGTGTCTTCTTTCCACAATGGGGTCACTTGTGAGGTATTTATACTCACCTGGCATTTTAGGGGTCCTAAGCGTGAGAATCCAAATGCGTAAAAATGCCCTGTGAAATCCTAAAGGTACTCATTGGAATTAGGGCCCTTTGCGCATCTTGGCTGCAAAAAGTGGCACACATGTGGTATCGCCGTACTCAGGAGAAGTAGGGCAATGAGTTTTGGGGTGTATTTTTATATATTCCCATGCTGGGTGAGAGAAATATCTCTGTAAATGACAACTTTTTAAATTTTTTATTCAAAGTTGTCAATTTACAGAGATATTTCTCTTACCCAGCATAGGTATATGTAAAATACACCCTAAAACACATTGCCCTACTTGTCCTGAGTACGGCGATACTACATAAGTGACACTTTTGCAGCCAAGATGCAAAGGGGCCCAAATTCCAATGAGTAACTTTAGGAGGGCATTTTTACGCATTTTCTTCTCACGCTTTAGGGCCCCTAAAATGCCAGGGCAGTATAAATACCCCACATGTGACCCCATTTTGGAAAGAAGACACCCCAAGGTATTCGCTGAGGGGCATAGTGAGTCCATGAAAAATTTAACTTTTTGTCAAAAGTTAGCGGAAAGGGAGACTTTGTGAGAAAAACTATAAAAAATCAATTTCCACTAACTTGTGCCAAAAATTTTTTTCTATCAACTCGCCATGCCCCTCATGGAATACCTTGGGCTGTCTTCTTTCCAAAATGGGGTCACATGTGGGGTATTTATACTGTCCTGGCATTTTAGGGGCCCCTAAAGCGTGAGAAGAAGTCTGGAATCCAAATGCGTAAAAATGCCCTGTGAAATCCTAAAGGTACTCATTGGTTTAGGGCCCTTTGCGCACCCAGGCTGCAAAAAGTTCCACACATGTGGTATCGCCGTACTCAGGAGAAGTAGGGCAATGTGTTTTGGGGTGTATTTTTATATATACCCATACTTTGTGTGAGAAATATCTCTGTAAATGACAACTTTTTAATTTTTTTATACAAAGTTGTCAGTTTACAGAGATATTTCTCTCACCAACATGGGTATATGTAAAAATACACCCCAAAACACATTGCCCTACTTCTCCTGAGTACGGCGATACCACATGAGTGACACTTTTGCAGCCTGGGTGCACAAAGGCCCAAATTCCAACGAGTACCTTTAGGTTTTACATGGCGGCTCACAATTTAGCCCCGCCCAAAATGCCAGGTAGTATAAATACCCCACATGTGACCCCATTTTGGAAAGAAGACACCCAAGGTATTCCGTGAGGGGTATGGCGAGTTCATGTAAAATTTTATTTTTGTCACAAGTTAGTGGAATATGAGACTTTGTAAAAATAAAAATAAAAATCAATTTCCGCTAACTTGTGCCCAAAATTTTTTTCTGTGAACTCGCCATACCCCTCACAGAATACCTTGGGGTGTCTTCTTTCCACAATGGGGTCACTTGTGAGGTATTTATACTCACCTGGCATTTTAGGGGTCCTAAAGCGTGAGAATCCAAATGCGTAAAAATGCCCTGTGAAATCCTAAAGGTACTCATTGGAATTAGGGCCCTTTGCGCATCTTGGCTGCAAAAAGTGGCACACATGTGGTATCGCCGTACTCAGGAGAAGTAGGGCAATGAGTTTTGGGGTGTATTTTTATATATTCCCATGCTGGGTGAGAGAAATATCTCTGTAAATGACAACTTTTTAAATTTTTTATTCAAAGTTGTCAATTTACAGAGATATTTCTCTTACCCAGCATGGTATATGTAAAATACACCCCAAACACATTGCCCTACTTGTCCTGAGTACGGCGATACCCATAAGTGACACTTTTGCAGCCAAGATGCAAAGGGGCCCAAATTCCAATGAGTAACTTTAGGAGGGCATTTTTACGCATTTTCTTCTCACGCTTTAGGGCCCCTAAAATGCCAGGGCAGTATAAATACCCCACATGTGACCCCATTTTGGAAAGAAGACACCCCAAGGTATTCGCTGAGGGGCATAGTGAGTCCATGAAAAATTTAACTTTTTGTCAAAAGTTAGCGGAAAGGGAGACTTTGTGAGAAAAACTATAAAAAAATCAATTTCCACTAACTTGTGCCAAAAATTTTTTTCTATCAACTCGCCATGCCCCTCATGGAATACCTTGGGCTGTCTTCTTTCCAAAATGGGGTCACATGTGGGGTATTTATACTGTCCTGGCATTTTAGGGGCCCCTAAAGCGTGAGAAGAAGTCTGGAATCCAAATGCGTAAAAATGCCCTGTGAAATCCTAAAGGTACTCATTGGTTTAGGGCCCTTTGCGCACCCAGGCTGCAAAAAGTTCCACACATGTGGTATCGCCGTACTCAGGAGAAGTAGGGCAATGTGTTTTGGGGTGTATTTTTATATATACCCATACTTTGTGTGAGAAATATCTCTGTAAATGACAACTTTTTAATTTTTTTATACAAAGTTGTCAGTTTACAGAGATATTTCTCTCACCAACATGGGTATATGTAAAAATACACCCCAAAACACATTGCCCTACTTCTCCTGAGTACGGCGATACCATGAGTGACACTTTTGCAGCCTGAGTGCACAAAGAGCCCAAATTCAACGAGTACCTTTAGGTTTTACATGGCGGCTCACAATTTAGCCCCGCCCAAAATGCCAGAACAGTAAACACACCCCACAAATGACCCCATTTCGGAAAGTAGACACCCCAAGGTATTCACAGAGGGGCATAGTGAGCCCATCTGAGATTTTTTTTTTTGCCAGAAGTTAGCAGAAATGGAAACTTTATTATATTTTTTTCCTCAGAAAGTGTCATTTTCCGCTAACTTGTGAAAAAAATGAAATGATACATGAACTCACCATGCCCCTCCGTGAATACTTTGGGGTGTCTTCTTTCTAAAATGGTGTGATTTGGGGGTATTCATACTATCCTGACATTCTAGCACCTGAAGAAACATGACAGGCGCTCAGAAAGTCAGAGCTGCTTCAAAATGCCGAAATTCACTTTTTTGCACCATGGTTTGTAAACGCTATAACTTTTACCCAAACCAATAAATATACACTTATTGGATTTTTTTATCAAAGACATGTAGAACAATAAATTTAGAGAAAATTTATATACAAACGTAGTTTTTTTTGAAAAATTTTACAACAGAAAGTGAAAAATGTCATTTTTTTGCAAAAATGTCGTTAAATTTTTATTAATAGCAAAAAAAGTAAAAATGTCAGCAGCAATGAAATACCACCAAATGAAAGCTCTATTAGTGAGAAGAAAAGGAGGCAAAATTCATTTGGGTGGTAAGTTGCATGACGGAGCAATAAACGGTGAAAGTAGTGTAGTGCAGAATTGTAAAAAGTGGCCTGGTCATTAAGGGTGTTTAAGCTAGGGGGGCTGAAGTGGTTAAGGACCAGTTCAGGTCTTAAGTTGCTTTGTGGGGCTTACATAATAAAAACCACCCATAAATGGCCCCATTTTAGAAAGTACACCCCTCAAGGTATTCAAAACTGATTTTACAAACTTTGTTAACCCTTTAGGTGTTCCACAAGAATTAATGGAAAATGGAGATGAAATTTCAGAATTGCTTTTTTGGCAGATTTTACATTTGAATCCATTTTTCCAGTAACAAAGCAAGGGTTAACAGCCAAACAAAACTCAATATTTATTAACCCAATTCTGCGGTTTACAGAGACACCCCACATGTGGTCATAAACTGCTGTATGGCCACACGGCAGGGTGCAGAAGGAAAGGAATGCCATATGGTTTTTGGAAGGCAGATTTAGCTGAACTGGTTTTTAGATGCCATGTCCCAAATACAGTAGAAACTCAAAAAAGTGACCACATTTTGGAAACTACGGGAAAAGGTGCCAGTTTCATTGGTACTATTTTGAGGTACATATGATTTTTAATTGCTCTATATTACGTTTTTTGTGAGGCAAGGTAACAAAAAAAAATGGATGTTTGGGCACAGTTTTTATTTTTTTTACAACATTCATCTGACAGGGTAGATCATGGGCTATTTTTATAGAGCAGGTTCTTACGGACACAATGATATCAAATATGTCTACTTTCTATGTTTGTTTGTTTCAGTTTTACATAATTAAGCATGTTTGAAAAAAAAAAAAAATTATGTTTTTGTGTCTCCATTTTTTGAACGCCCTATTTTTAAATTTTTCTGCCGATCATCTAGTGCAGGGGCTCGTTTTTTGCAGGAAGAGTTTGTGTTTTTATTGGTACCATTTTTGGGTACATATGATTTTTTAATCATTCATTATTACACTTTATGGGGCAAGGTGACCAAAAAATTGGTTGTTTTGGCACAGTTTTATTTATTTATTTTTCCAGCGTTCACCTGAGGGGTTAAGTCATGTTATATTTTTATAGAGCAGATCATTGCGGATGTGGCAATACCCAATATGTCTACTTATTTATTTAAGTGTTACACAATAATAGCATTTTTTAAACCGAAATAAAGATGTTTTAGTGTCTCCATAGTCTGAGAGCCATAGGCTTTTTATTTTTTAACCGATTGTCTTAGCTAGGGTCTCATTTTTTGCGGGATGAGGTGACGGTTTGATTGGTACTATTTTGGGTGGGCATATGTCTTTTTGATCGCTTGCCATTGCAATTTTTGTGATGCAATGTGACAAAAATTGCTTTTTTTTTTTTACTGTGTTCATCTGAGGGGTTAGGTCATGTGATATTTTTATAGAGCAGGTTCTTACGGACATGGCGATACATAATATGTGTATATTTTTTTATGTATCCCTCCTTCAGTCACCGTTGTTCAGTTTGCATACACTTATACCCTCATACAGCACCATGAACTATCTTCCTCCACGGTGCAGCATAAAAAACACCAATATAAATCTTTTAACCACTTGCTCTCTCATTCTGTTCTCCTGCTATTAGCTGCAGGGGATATTTCCCCAAACTCTGGCCCTCCCTCTGTTGCTAACTTCTCCTCTGCCACACACAGAAACCCCAAAAATCTGATTAATGTTCACTGCACATCCTGTCCAGTCTCGTTTAACTGCGCACTCTGGAACGCACAGTCGGTTCGTAACAAACTCCCCATAATCCACAATTTCTTCCTCTCATGCTCTCTGAACTTGCTAGCCCTTACAGAAACCTGGCTTCAACCCTTTGACACTGCTTCCCTATCCTATGGTGAACTTCACTTTTTCCATACCCCCAGACCACAATGCAGATTTCAGGTCATTCCCCCTGTACCCTCTCTCACATTCCCCTCTTTTGAGGTTCACACCATTAGACTCTTCCATCCACTTCCCCTGAGAGTTGCAGTTGTCCATCGTCCACCTAGCTCCCTCCACCAATTTCTGGATCACTTTGCAGCTTGGCTTCCTCACTTCCTATCTTCTGAATCACCAACTCTTATTATGGGTGATTTTAATATCACCATTGATGATCCTACCTCCCCATCAGCCGCTCACTTTCTTTCTTTAACCTCCTCTCTTGGCCTATCACAACTTACTTCCTCTGCCACGCATTAACATGGCAATACACTAGATCTAGTCTTCATCCGTCGCTGCTCAGTCTCAGACTTTAGTAACTTATCCTTCCCACTCTCTGACTACAATCTACTTTCATTTACCATTAAGACCTCTCACTTTTCTCAGGACAATCATACTTTTCACACTTACAGAAACCTACATACCATTAAAGAGGACCTTTCACTGGTCCACAGTTTATCAGTTAAAGCTATGTACATTGAGAGCGGCACCCAGGGATGTCCCTGCACTTACTTGTATCCCTGGGTACCGCTCCGTTCGTCCTCTGTAGCCCCCGGTACCGGCGCTCCTGCTGCTGTAATTTTGCCTGGGGCGGAGACGACTTCTTCTGCCCTGGGCGTCTTCTTCTCCCAGGGCTGGAGCGCTGGCAAATCGCAGCGCTCAGCTCATATCCTGAATATGAGCTGAGCGCTGCGATTGGCCAGCGCTCCAGCCCTGGGAGAAGGAGACGCCCAGGGCAGAAGAAGAAGTCTCCGCCCCAGGCAAAATTACAGCAGCAGGAGCGCCGGTACCGGGGGCTACAGAGGACGAACGGAGCGGCACCCAGGGATACAAGTAAGTGCAGGGACATTCCTGGGTGCCGCTCTCCATGTACATAGCTTTAACTGATAAACTGTGGACCAGTGAAAGGTCCTCTTTAACTGCCAGCAACTTATTGACACCCTACAACTAGCTCTTACCCCAATCTCTTCCCTCTCCTGTCCAGACTTGGCTGCCAATGGAGAAAATCGCGAATATCAGCAGACTTCCTCCATTATAAAATTTGTGCTCAAAACATACAATTGCCAGACAAAAATACTTCACCTCTCATTTCACTCTCAAAATACCCAAAACAACTCTGACACTTTTCATTCCCTTCTAAGGGAATGTTCCAGAACCTGTCAATGACCTCTGCGCTGATGGCTTGGCCACTTACTTCAGAGACAAGATTGGCAGCATCCGGCATGAAATAATCTCCCAGGCCCCAAATAAATTTAATCCTCCTCCCTCCTATTCCTCCACATGCTCGCTCTCCTCTTTCGATCCTATAATGGAGGAAGAAGTCTCCAGGCTTCTCTCTTCCTCTCGACCCAGGACCTGTAGCAGTGATCATATTCCATCACACCTCCTTCAGTCCCTCTCCCCAGCTGTCATCACTCACCTAACTACAATCTTTAACCTCCCTCTCTCTCTTCTGGTATCTTTCCCTCCTCCTTCAAACACTCTATTATAACCCCACTACTAACTACCGACCTGTTTTTAACCTCCCCTTCATCTCTAAACTTCTTGAACGTCTTGTCTACTCTCGCTTAACAAGTTATCTCTCTGCAAACTCTCTTCTTGACACCTTACAATCTGGCTTTCGCCCCTCTTCAATCTACAGAAACTGCCCTTACTAAAGTGTCCAACGATCTCCTAACAGCAAAAAGAAATGGTGACTATTCTCTACCGATTCTGCTGGATCTCTCTGCAGTGTTTGATACTGTAGAGCAGGCATGCCCAACCTGCGGCCCTCCAGATGTTGCAAAACTACAACTCCCAGCATGCCCGGACAGCCTATAGCTATCCGCCTACAGCAGGGCATGGTGGGAGTTGTAGTTTTACAACAGCTGGAGGGCCGCAGGTTGAGCATCCCTGCTGTAGAGTATAGACCATAAACTCCTCCTGACCATGCTCCACTGAATTGGCCTTAAGGACACTGCTCTCTCTTGGTTCTCTTCCTATCTCTCTGGCTGCTCCTTTAATGTATCAGTCGCTGGCTCTTCTTCTTCTCTTCCTCTTGATGTTGGCGTTCCTAGGGCTCAGTACTAGGTCCTCTACTCTTCTTCCTCTATACAGCCCCCATCGGACAGACTATCAGTAGATTTGGCTTTTGATACCATCTCTATGCTGACGACACCCAACCATACACTTCATTCCCTGACATCACCCCTGCGTTACTCCTAAACACCAGTGACTGTCTGACAGCTGTCTCTAACATCATGTCCTCTGTATCTAAAACTGAAACTCTCAAAAACTGAACTTCTTGTCTTTCCCCCATCTACTAGCCCACCTAAACTTAATATTTCAATTTCGGTCTGCAGCACTATCATAACTTCTGTGCAACATACCTGCTGTTTTGGTGTCACATTTGACTCCGATTTTTCCTTTGTTCCCCATATTCAATCACTTACACGCTCTTGTCGTCTGCACCTCAAGAATATTGCCAGAATCCGCCCTTTTCTTACGGTGGAAACGGCAAAAACTCTTGTTGTTGCCCTGATTAATTCTCGTCTTGACTACTGCAACGCATTACTAATTGGTCTTCCTCTCACTAAACTGTCCCTCCTTCAGTCTGTTCTAAATGCTGCAGCCAGGCTCATCTATCCATTCAACCGCTACACTGATGCTTCTAGTTTGTGCCAGTCACTTTACTGGTTGCCTATCCACCACAGAATACAGTTCAAACTTCTCTCCCTCACCCACAAAGCTCGCCACAGTGCTGCACCTCCATATATCTCCTCCCTCATCTCCATCTACCATCCTACTCGTGCTCTCAATTTTGTTAGTGACAAAAGATTAAATAACCTTCATAATTCAGACCTCTCACTCCCATCTTCAACTTTTCTCGAGCTGCAACTACTCTATGGAATACTCTGCCCCGGAATATTAGGTCAATTCACAAATTCTCCACCTTCAAACGTGCATTATAAACACATCGTTTCAGGCAGGCTTATCAAGCTACCTAAAATGACTTTTCCAGGACTAAACCATCCCCCCCCCCCCCACCAACTCCTCTGGCCTAAACTCGATCCTCTAGTGGTCCCAAACCCGAAGCAGATCAGCCGGCCCCACTACTGTCAGTTCAATAATGGCTTGAATCCTACTTCTCACAATCAACTACCTTATGTGTCACCCCCCCATTCCTCATAGATTGTAAGCTCTTGCAAGCAGGGCCCTGACTCCTATTGTTTTAGTTGCAAATTAGCCAATTACTTTTGTTTTGTACATAAACCCTATGAATTTGTAAAGCGCTGCAGAATGTGATGGCGCTATACAAATAAATATTATTTATGTATTTCACTTTAGCACAATAATAGCAGTTTTGAAACAAATTGCACTTTTTGTGATGTAAGGTGACAAAAATGACTTTTTTTTTACACCATTTTTATTTGTATTTTTTTTATGGTGTTTATCGGACAGGGTGGATCATGTGATATTTATAGAGCCGGTCATAACGGACATGGCGATACCTAGTATGTCTGTTTTTTTTACTTTATTAAAAACACTAACTTTTTTTTCTTTATTTCTGAATTTTACTTTTGGGGGTCTGATCCCCTCTGCAATGGATTACAATACATCTGCACTGCACAGCAGCGCGGGGACTCTATGCGCACCCGAACCCGATACAAACCCCTTCTATGTCGCGGTCAGCGCAGCATAGAAGGGGTTAATCCGCCATTATCGGCTTTTACAACGTTGCCGGCGGATACAGCAGAGGCCCGGCTACCACAGACTGCTAGACCCCTGCAGTGATCGTGCTCGCACACCGCTCTAGTGCCGCCCGATCACCATGAAGTACTATTAAGTAAAAATGCAGGAAGTTGCTGACTTCCATGACGTAGTAGTACGTCACATGTCAGGAAGGGGTTAACATTATTTTGTGGAATTTATTTATGGAGTTCACCGTGTGATAAAAATGACATGATTATGTGAGTCAGTACAGTGATGATAATGTCACATAAATATATATTTTTTACTATTTTTCTCTCTTCCGGCAGACTGTCAACTTTGCAACTGCTCCCCAACTACTTCCGACTGAAAGGGGGGGGGGCGCTGCTTTAGCTACTCATATCTCTAGTTTGGTAGCATCTAGAGATTTGGCATTCCAAGCTTTCAAACAATACTAGAATGACCACATTATGTTCAGTACAATGGAAGATATCACTGTTAGAATTCGTGATGCAGTGAAAGCAGCTGAAAGTGAAACTAAAAGCAGGTTTTACCCGCAATTATTCCTGACTCAAATTCTAATAGTGATATCTCCTGCTTATTTTGGACTAGTGCTGTCATTTTGGTCTTGTATGAAAGCGTTCAAACAAGACCAGGCCCACGTTAGCTGCTACCAATCAGGAGATACCAGCAGCTAAAGCAACCCCAGCCTCGGGCAGAACAGTTAAGTACTTTTCCCGCAGCTGAGCTCGGGCAAAACAGTTAAAGGGGTTGTCCCATTAAGGCCTCTTTCACAGGATTAGGTGCAGATGCGTTGCCGATGCGTTCAGTGAAAACTGCGATTTCGCAGGCAAAGCCATTCAGTTTTGCCTGCGATTGTGTTCAGTTGTTCAGTTTTTTTCCGCGCGGGTGTTTTGATGCCTTTTTCACACGCGTGATAAAAAACTGAAGGTTTACAAACAACATCTCCTAGCAACCATCAGTGAAAAACGCATCCACCCGCACTTGCTTGCGGATGCAATGCGTTTTTCACGCAGCCCCATTCACTTCTATGGGGCCAAAGCTGCGTGAAAAACGCAGAATATAGAACATGCTGCGATTTTCACGCAACGCAGAAGTGATCAGGTACACAGACTCATTGAAATGACTGGGTCAGGATCCAGTGCGGGTGCTATGCGTTCACGTCACGCATTGCACCCGCGCGGAAAACTCGCTCGTGTGAAAGGGGCCTAAGAAAACGTCCACAGGATAGGACATAAGTATCTAATCCGCTGGGGTCCCCGCCAATCACACAAATGCACACTGCCGTTCTATTCAACTCTATGGGGCTGCTGGAGATAGCCGAGAGCTTGTACTCTGCCATCTCCAGCAGTCCTTTAGAGCTAAATGGAGAAGTGGACATGCATACATGCCTGCCGCTCCATTCAAACAGGGAGCAAAGGTCCCTATTCTTGTGATGGGCATAGGTGCCTATAGTCGGACCCTCACTGATCAGATACTTTTTATTTATGCACCAACATAGTTGAGGCTGTCCCTGCAAAGAAAAAGCAGCACTCTACCAGTTCAGATGAAACTGCAGGTATATTCCTCCAGGTTTACAGGCAACGTTTCAGCTCCTCACTGGAGCCATCTTCAAGCTCCAACGATAAGCTGAAACTTCTTTTGGTGTACTACCTTTTTACTATGATTTTAAAACTCCATTAGTCCTGTAAAAACAGAAATATATACACTACTACCAAAAAGTTAGGTATATTTCAAGCTACAGTGATATTATATCATGGAAGTAGGGCATTTAAGTAAAAGCATGCAATGGCGATTTCCTCATCTCAAATAATTTGTTGAAACAAAATTTAACAGCAGTGGCGGGTATACCCCCACAAAAAAATGTCAATGTCTCAAAAACTTGTCATGTGGCCTTGAGCATCAATTACAGCTTGACCAGAGGTCGCACTAGGTTTTTTCCAGAAGAGTAAAAATACTCCTCTGACCATTTTTGACTAGTATTTTT
This sequence comes from Bufotes viridis, assembly GCA_033119425.1. Lineage (NCBI taxonomy): Eukaryota > Metazoa > Chordata > Amphibia > Anura > Bufonidae > Bufotes > Bufotes viridis. The sequence continues at coordinate 110,017,968 of CM065593.1, read as the reverse complement.
ACCCGAGGAGGAGTACGAAAGTTACGGTAATTAAAATACATAATACATAGGCCTGCACTCGCTCACACCTAAGTTGGAGGCTGCGTTTGGAGCCTCTGCTGTAGATTCTGTTGAAAGACAAGACAAAAAAGCCTCAAAGCCTCATATGCAGCACTTTTTTGTCTGGTAAAAAGACAGGACACTGAACGGATCCCATTATAGTCGGTTCAGCTTCTTCCTTGTGGGGTGACAGGAGGAGGGAGAGCAGGGTCACCAGAGGGGTGACGGGAGGGGGGGGGGGGGGCAGAGAAGTGGGAGACTAGGCGGAACCATGATTGGGGGTCACAGGCCCGGGGTAGCTCTTCTCTCAGATCAATCACGTAAGTCCGCAGTTCCTTAGCTCTCCAGCGGCCCTGTCATGTTTCCTGGGGGTCCTTTTGCGCCCTACTCTCTTACTATAGCCACCCCTGGGAGTCGGCCCCCCCTCCTTCCAGCTCTCGCCTGGCTTTTCCTGCCTGACCCGACCTGTATCACTCTGGGGCACCAATACCCAACCAATAACAAAGCTCCTTGCTGTAAGATGCTTTGTTATTGGTTATTTCAGGCACAGGCAGCATCGCTGCGCTGCCTGTGCCGTTCAAAGCGCTTATGAATGTGGGGGAAAAGTCTAAGGCATATTGGTGCACCTTAGACTTTTTCCAGGGAGTAAAAATCGCCTGAACAAGAGTCATAGATGCTTGTACAGGCGTTATTGCGACCTCTGAGCTTAACAATGACGTCTCATGCTGTTCACAAGTCGACTTATTGTCTGCTGAGGCATGGCATCCCACTCTTCTTGAAGGGTGGCCCTCAGGTCATTGAGGTTCGGGGGATACAGAGTTACGAGCCTCTACATGACGACTTAGCTGATCCCTTAAGTTTTCAATGGGATTCAGATCTGGAAAAAGTGCAGGCCACTCCATTTGAGGTACCCCAGTCTCCAGCAGCTGTTCCCTAATGATGCAACCTCGATGGGCAGGTGCATTGTCATCCATGAAGATGAAATTAGGCCTGTGTTGTTCATGCAGAGGCACAACAACTGGATTAATGATGTTATTCAAGTAGTAGGGCAGTTCTGTATTGACTAGACACACCTGCCCACACTAACCCCACCAGCACAAAACGTTCAGTGGCCTGATGCATAGCGCTCTCCTTGACGTCTCCAACATCGTTGGCGTCCATCATTTCTGTTCAGCAGGAATAGACTTTCATCAGTGAACAGCACTGAGGCCCACTGGTCCCTCTTCCAGCATAGATGCTCCCTGGCCCATGCAAGACGATGACGCTTGTGACTGTTGTTGTGGTCAGGTACCCCTGCAGGTCGTCCACCACACTGATTTAAACGGTTAGGAATGATCTGAGGTGACACTTGGGTGCCTCTCACCTCACCTAAATGTGCCTGTAGTTGTGTGGCATTCACCATCCGGTTCCGCAAGGCAGGATGTGGCCAAAGGACGTCCACTTCTATGCCTTTCTGTGACTCTTCCAGTCTCTCTGTATCTATGATACAACCTGCTGATGACACACTGTGACACTAAGCTCAGTGGCCATTTCCGTCTGAGAACATCCCGCTTAAAGCTTTGCAATGGCGAGGTACTGTTGATCAATTGTTAGGTGTTGCCTTGGTCTCATGATGTCAAAATGTGAACAGCATGATGAGGAGGACTGTTTAAATACCAATTCTAATTGAACCAGGACATTTACTGGGCGATTCATGGATCAAACACCTGTTGTAAATTTTACCATTAAGCTCCTTATTAGAGAACAGCAAATTGTGCAAAAAGTACTGAAACATTGAACAGTTGGGCATGTGCAATCAAAAGTTTAGAGAAGGTGACATTAAGTTCAGCTGTAAAGGTTAGAGTGTATTTTAGGTTCATCCTAAAATTTCATCCACAAGCCAAATATCCCTAATTTTTTGTGAATAGAATATTTCAGCAACTACAAAATTAAAATAAATACTCTATTTGTCATCTAGAAGGTGAAATTTGCTCCGGTCACTTAGACATTCACAGCTATGGAAATAAAAGGACAGAAAAATTCTTACCACATATTTTACTGCACTGATGAACTGGTTATGGAAAAGCATGTGCTGAGTCTCATCTTCTGGATTGGACGCTGTGTAAAGCATGCCGCACACATTACAGGTGATTGCACCAAACCGCTTTTGTCCAGCATCCTGAAAATGGGGAAAAATGGTTGAAATAACCAAAGTGGCAATTACTTTTCTAACCAGTTCAAGAATGGGTCATTTTCTCTGTTCATGACCAGGCATATATGTTTTTTTTTCTTTTTCTTTTAGTATATGCAGGTTTAAAAGCTATATAGCTGTATCCCTTTCAGTTATTCAAATTGGCCTTTCTTCTTATGTCATTTTTATATTAATATTTTTTTGGCATCAGGGAAATGTATTTTCCTTTTTACAAATTCTTTGAAGTGCAAAGAGCCATCAATTTTTAATTAATGTCCCCTTTCCATTCTGGTCAATTTATAGGAGATATATAATTTATTTTAGATTGTTGGCTGGGGAGGACTAGAAGTTGTAGTTTGGTTTAATCGGTGGCTCACATGATTGCTGGCACGGTGGCAGGAAACATCATGACTACTTCCTGAATTGTATGCACAACGCATGTACTTTACACACATCAAGCCACTAAGAAGGTCATAAAAGAACTTCGGGGGGCACTTCAGGGAGTCGCTGCGCTCACTGGAGATCAGCTTTCCAAGGACATCACCGTACATCGTATAGTGGCAGTGCTTGGTATTCCTGGCGATAGGTCATCAGTATTAACCATTTGGACAACCCATTTAATGATCATCTGACAACGTCCTGCATGTGGGAGGAATGTGAACCATTTGGCTTCATGTGCTCTTTTACAGTGACACATAGGATTAAAGAGGATCTTTCGGCTCCTCCGTTGGGGCGCTGTGCCCCTCGTTCTCTTTTGCCTCCCTGTAGATGGCCATGTTTCTCAAGGGGGGTCTCCTTCTCCATGAAAAAAAGCTCACCTTCTACTTGCGGGTGACGTTGTCCGTTGCGATTGGGCAGCTCACAGCCGGGGAGAAGGAGATGCCCCTTAAGAAACACGGCCGTCTCCTCCTCCCTGTACCTATGCTATTCATTAGCATACAGGGCGGGAAACCAGAAAGGGGGGCACAGCGCCCCAACGGAGAAGCCGACCTGAAAAAAATTTCGCGCATGGACATCTAATTATCATGCCCTACACTGCCAGGGACTAATATTGTAATGTCAGGACCAGTGAAAGGTCCTCGTTAAACTCCAGCAGATAGGAAAGGCTACAATCATTTCTGCTGTTAGACTCGGAAATTCATTATGTAACAGCACAATAAATAATGTAGCTGTACTAAAAAGTGCTGCAAGAAAAGTACAGAACATCAGACAGGAAACTGACACAAGGTGATATTTTCTTGTGTATTATCCTTATAACGGCGATTATACAATAATTACTAATAATTAGTAGGATCAATTTATTTGTAGCCAATGTTTTTTTCCCTGGATGTGGAATAGCGAATGTCTGTATACAGACGTATGCCAACCAGATGGAGGGCAAAAGGACACCTTTTTCCTCTGTTGGGTGAAGGGATGCCCACGGACACATTTGTCATATGCTCCGGGAGCTTTCCCAGCATATAAGCAAGCAAACCCTGTAAACCGCAGCAGGATAGCAGCCTAATTTATATAACATATCCCATTAGTCATAATAAAGTAGCCTGTAATGGGGTCATTTATCAAACTGGTGTAAACTGCTCATAGCAACCAATCAGAATCCACCTTTCATTTTGGACAGCTTCTTTGGAAAACGAAAGGAGAATCTGATTTGTTTGCTATGGGCAACTAAGCCAGTTCTAATTTATACCAGTTTGATAAATGACCCCATAAGTGTATGAACATGGCCTGCCTGTGCATGCACAGTAATAGGCTTTTGTTTCAAATTAGCTTGTAGTCCAACCACTGGCTGCATGCCCGTATAGCCAAAAGGCCTCGATTTCTAGCACTTTCTTGCACCAGTCTATGCACAGAGTGAATACAGAAGCCCATACTAGTGTGAGCAAACTTCTCTCCTGGTCTCTACATGCCTAAAGACCCCTACAAAACTCTTAGCGAAGCCAAGTAGTTCGTTGTTGTGATAGACCAAGCTGCCTGCATTCAATAGATGTGAATGGAAGCGTCAGAAAAGTGGTCAGCAGGGGATATTAGCTGCTATGCGGGCTGCGAGTAGTGTTCAGAGAAGAGAGGTTCGGATGCTTCATTCCGAAGTCGCTTTGTTCAAAACTTCAGAATAATACTGTACGGATATTCGCCTCTGTACAGTATTAGAATGTAAGGGGTTTGATGACCCGAAACTAGTTATTGACGAAGTTGTGCGCGACTTCGTTGAATAGCTTCAGTAGTTGATTTTTAAAGTGGAAAACCACTTTAAAACCAAACTTCAATTCCGACTAGTACCTCAGAACCAAAGCAGCGTTTGGGTTGAAGTTTTCAATGAAGTCACGCGCAACTTCGTGAATATCTAACTTTGGCTCATCAGAGCCCATACATTCTAATAATGTACAGAGACGGATCTCCGTACAGTATTATTTTGAAGTTTTGAATGAAGCGACTTCGGAAGAAGAATCCGAATCTCGCTTCGCTCAACACTAGCTGCTAGCTTAAGATAAATTACTGTAGTAAACAGCAGTGAACAGATGGGCAAAAAATACAAAATTTTAACTGGTCGGGTTTAGAGAATGAGGAGTGACCATGTATGGAAATTTTACCTTAAGGGAGTCCATCAACAGTCAAAACTGCAGATAATGCTATTTAGGTGACGGGGAACAGAGTAGGTATACCACTCATATTCGGTGCCCTGAACGCTTCCCCAGTAAACCCCCCCCGGACAGGAATACTTACGATGATCGGCTGACTACTGCTGTTCTTATCTGCTTCTTTTAGCTTCCTAATTTCTTTCTGAAGATGGGCATCAGATGGCACATGGTTTGATTTTGCAGCTGACTCTTCGCTTCTCACTTCGTTCCTGTGATAATAATTCGTATTATCATTAATACATTTACCAGGTTTAGTTAGTAAATGTATTTTACTGAAATCATATTCAACGGGGCGGATTTACTAGTCAAATTGAGTCAGAATTCTGGCTTAGCGGAAAATGGGTGTGACTTACTATGAAGGAGTGTGGATTGAAATGCATCAGGTTGTGCTACATTTGCGCCAAAATATTGTCGGAACTGCACCTCACCCACTACATGTAAATACACCCTAAAAAAACAAGTCTAGGCCTTGACAAAACTTTCTTAAAGGGGTTTTCTGTTTTTCCAGGAGTATAATATTGAAAACCTATCCTCAGGAAAGGTCATCAATATCTGTGGGGATCGTAGTCCTGGCACCCCTGGTAATCTCACTGTGATTTTGTAGTAAAAAGGTCACAGAGAGGCACGGAGCATTATCAATCATGTCACTGCTCCGTGTCTCTGCTGTCCAGAGCCCGGCTTGGCTCTCATTCACGCTGCGGATGACACGCACGGCATCCGCTCATGTAAAACAGTCCTTAGTGGGTTAAAGGGGTTGTCCAGGTTCAGATCTGACCCTGGACATACCCATATTTTCACCCAGGCAACCCCCCTGATGTAAGCATTCATGCTCCGATGCTCTCCCGTGCCCTGCCGTTTAACAGGCTAGGGCAGCGCTAAAGCCCGCCCATCAGCGACGGTGACGTTACCGGGCTCACTGATGGGCGGAAGCCTCCACCTGGCAGCCCTAAGCAGAGGTCGGTGCGTCACCGGATCTCCTGAAAAAGCCTTTGCCCTGCGCGATTCAGCACAGGGAAAGGAGAGCATAGGGGCATGAAATGTTCTGATGCTCATATTAGAGGGACTGCCTGGGTCAAAATAGGAGTATGTCCGGTTCAACTCTGAACCCGGACAATCCCTTTAAGAAGATTTACCAAACACACATGATTCAATACATGTGCATTTTTTTGTAAGATATATTTTTGAGGCAAGTGTGATCAAATTGTTCAAATAGAAAAACTTTCTTGTCGAAAGGTACACCATAACATGTGTCATATTATATGCTAATAATATCTAGCTATTGGCACAGAAGAGAAGCAAACACTTGCAGCAGTCATTTGGGGCCTCATGCATAAGAAGGAACACTTACCTGCCCAACCAATCAACTGTCTTCTTCTAAACTGTACTGAATAAAGTAATGTTCTTTGGATCTGACCAGTGGAGTACCTGCAATAGAGGCAGACCGCGAAACTGCTATGGTGCCCAGGGGGAGAGGGGGCCCGCACACAACTCTTCTCCACTTGAAAACTGGGGGAGCTCAATGCAACAAGATTAATACAGCTTCCGTGGTTGTTGTATTAATTCCTATACACTGAGCTCCCCCTAGTGGCGGCTGCAGGCAGCCAGCTTTGTAAAAGAAGAGAAGCAGATTTATCAATGTATTTTTGCCAGTTTTCTGGTGTAAATACATTGCGAAATACGGGGCTCAGACTGAGCGTCATATATTTGAAGCACTTGTTCCCCTTTTCCGACATAAAAGCCGGATAAAGTGGGTGAGCCCAAAGGCAACTTTTTGTTATTTTATTACTATTTATATTTAATTAAAATTTCTTTCTGCATTGCCTGGGAGTATGCATACTGGGGGGGGGGGGGACAAAACATGAAATTGTGGCATAATATGGTGTTTTTGATGGAAAGCAGGCCCCGATGAGGCTCCTTCAATGTACACCATTTTACTTGCATTAACACGCAGGGTGGACACCCAGGAGGAGAAAAAAGACCAAAACAAGGAATTCTTACATGAAATTCTTTTCAAAGACAGCGCAGACACAGAACGTTATGCAGCGGGGAGAATAATGAGCTCAGTAAAGTGATCAGTGAGTAATGGCATTCTGCTGGGGTAACACCCGCGCACCATGACGGCCGCACAGAGACGTTAAATACAGTCTTAGCACTTACCCTCTCTCAGCAGATGCAGCCATCTGGTCCGTCAGCTGCTTGCAGTCGCTGCCTGAAATAGATTTCAATGGCCACAGTTCACCAATTTAGCCGTTTTACCACTTACTCTGAAGGAGGAAGGACACTGTAAAATGCAGTTTTGAATAATAAATAAACAAAGGCCAGTATGAATCAGATATACTAATTACTCCCGCCCACATATTTTCCACCGCCATCCACTTTAGTCCCTGTTCGGCTCACATTCACACACAGGAAAAAGCCTACACATACTGGGGGAGATCCAGCAAAACTGGTGTAAAGGAAAACTGACAGTTGTCCCATGTAACCAATCAGATTGATCCTTTCATTTTCCAAAAGGAGCTCTGAAAAATGAAAGGTGGAATGTGATTGGTTGCTTATGGGCAGCTCAGCCAGTTTTCCTTTACACCGAAAATGTACAATATAAGGCTACATTCACACATCCGTGTGTGTTTTGCGGATCCGCAAAAGACGGACACCGGCAATGTGCGTTCCGCATTTTGCGGACTGCACATCGCCGGCACTCTCATAGAAAATGCCTTTTCTTGTCCGGACAAGAATAGGACGCGGGAAGTGCGGATCCGCAATTGTAGACCCGGGTGGGACATAGTGTGTCCCCATTGAAATTAATGGGTCCGCAATTCCGTTCCGCAAAATGCAGAACAGAATTGCGGACGTGTGAATGGAGCCTAAATGTTATAGAGCAGGAGACGTGGAGCAGATTGATTTATAGTTTTAAAAGGTTAGCTGCTTTTTTTGTATCAGCATCAATATAAAACCAGCGGGGTCAACGGCTAGCACCCACGCTGATCAGATGTATGAAGAGAAAGGAGCGCCCAAACAAGTGCTGTTTACCTGCTCGCCATCACAGCTGCAGCACTGTAATTACAACTATGGCGTCCCCGTTCACTTCCATGGGACGCGTCTTTCCGTTCTAGCAAGTAGGAACAAGCCATCCCATAGAAGTGAATGTGTTGCGACGGCGAGCAGCTAAACAGTGAAGAGAGGGCAGCACTTATACGAGCACTGCTTTCTCTTCAAACACCTGATTGGCAGGTGTGTCAGGAGTCCTACCCCCGCTGATCTGATATTGATGACCTAGCTAAAGGACAGGTCATCTACATAAAAAGCAGACTACCTGCTGTTAAATGAATCATTCAAATCCCTGCTCTTTCTAGGCTTACAGGCCCAGCGGCGCTATCAGTGACTGACCGCCATCTCTGAATGATTGCACTACAGTTTCACGGAGTTAGGTGTGCTTTTGAGGAAACGTGCCACTTAAAACCAGATAGCGGCACATATCCTTTTTCTAATCTGTTTTCACTTTTCTGATTGCAGATTTATTTTATTCAGTTTCCTGGACATGATTATGGGGGCGGCCATCTTGCCTGAGCTGTTCTTAACAGCATTTAAAAAAGCATTAAGAAAACTGCTTTACGGCAGCCCCATGGTCCACAGACACAATGGTCAGCAGGGGACCTCGTTGACTTCTATAGGAGAGTTTTCTAGGAATGCTCTGTGACCTGTGCAGAGGTCACTGTACATGGAAAGAATAGATAAGCTTTGATAATAACCTATTGTGAATGGTGGATCCTGTCTTATCTGTACACAGAAGTGATATCATTACAGGCAGGATTAGAATGACAGATAAGCAGATAACTACAGTACAGACAAAGAAATGGGGCCTATTATTATGCTTAGTGGCCAGTGAAAAAACTGCAGGATTTTATGTTCTTTATTTAAATAGATATGGACATAAATTCTAAATGTCACCAAAAACTCTTTACAAATATGTTAAACATAAAGGGTTTAAACAATAGGTCATTTTCTGATGACAGATTCCCTTTAATAGTATTCCTTATACATACTGTAACACCGCGAATAACTCACACTGCTTTTCTGATGCTTTGGTTATGGGTAGAGACGACAACTGGGGTTTCTTCACTGGCGAATTTTCAGGGCTTGAATCCAACTGTAATCTAAATCCCTAAATGAGTAAAAAAAAAAAATAATAAATCACCGTATGCGCACCATAATTTGCAAACTGGTGAGAGAAGCGGCGTGCCTTCATAGCTGACTGGCAAAGTCTTCAGCTGCTGATGCACTGCAGGGCAGAGATGAGTAATTTATTAAGAAGCATCGTAATAAAAGAGGCGCATCTCACAGGTACGCAGGGTACCCCAGTCTTGGTAAATCTCCACCACTGTGTATTTAAAGGGCAGAAGCTGCTGTGCATGCGTGCTCTCCCACGGTCCCGGCCACCAGAGAGGTCGGCACTTTTTCCTATAGTGGACAAGTACGACCACCTCTGGTGGACTGCAGGGTGGTCGTAACCCCCGGATATGAGCAATATATAATCTGACGGAAAAATGAATGCAGCCAGCAAAGGAAGCAATATGAATAACAACAATACATTAGTAAGTGCCTTGTATTAACTTTCTCTACGTGACAAATGCAATTTACTGAAGTGACACAAGCCCTTTAATGTAAAAAAAAATGTAATACTCATCTGCAATACGCAAGAGCCCTACCATGGGCAGATCATCAGATAAACTAGGACACGTACCAGCATTACAGGGAACCTATCACCACAACAATGCCGTGCAGTGTACAGGCAGGAGGTTATAGAGCATGAAGGGCTGAGCAGATGTATATAGTATATATAGTATTCTGGGAAATGTAAGACCGCCCCCGTGTACAACTATCGGTGACTAACAGCTACTCTGTATACACACTTGGGGTCCATTCACACTTCCGCAACTTGGGTCCGGATCCGTTCCACAATTTTGCAAAACGGGTGCGGACCCATTCATTTTCAACGGGGCCGGAACGGATGAGGACAGCACACTGTCCGCTTCCGCAATTCCGTTCCCGAAAAAAATATATAGAACATGTCCTATTCTTTTCTGCAACTGTGGACGAGAAAAGGCATTTTCTATTATTAGTTCCGGCGATGTGCGGTCAGCAAAATGCAGAAAGCACATTGCCGGTGTCCGTGTTTTGGCGGATCCACAATTTGCGTACCGCAAAACACCCACGGACGTGTGAATGGACCCTTACACAGAGAATGCGATCACTGATAAGACAGCTGCCGTGTACAATGGAGCTCAGAAAAAGCAAAACTTCTTCTACCACAAAGCTATATATCAATCTGCTCAGCTCCTCCCGCTCTATAACATGCTGCCGTCAGATTGTGAACCATTCCATGGTAACAAGTTTTACTTTAAGACGTGGTGATACATATAAAGATGAATCTCTCCAAAAAGCTGAGGGCACGCCACAAATGGCTGTACAATTACCTCATCAAGCGCTATTTCCAGCTCATGTTTTATATGGTTCTCCAGGAGGCCATTTTCTGTAGAAGGCTTCATTGAGTCACTTTCCCCCTCCACCGGTGGGACTGTACTGTTGCTGACCCTTTCTGACAACACGGCTTCACTTCGTTTAATGTCTGTTGCCATTGTTGCATCCGGCTTTTTATTTTGGGTCTCGGGAGCATCCACTGTCTGCTGGACTGAGGCTTTGGCTTTAAAGGACTCAAGGTTAGGAAGTACAGTGTGAATTTGGGTCATATTATTCGGGGCAAAATTCTTTTTTAACTTTATTTTATTCCATTTGAATTTTTTGGCTAAAGGACTTGTCTTCTGCTCAATCTTACATTTAATTTGCAATGGTTTTCTGCTGGGAAAGAACCGTTTCGACTGCTTAATGGGGTTCTGTGTAGAAGGAGGGGAGGTCTCCGTTGGACTGTCTTCCTTCTCCTTGGTTGGTGTGATAGGTGCTTCTTTCATAACTTCTACCGTATCAGATTCTATTTCTCCAGCTATTTCATTGCACAAGTCTAGGATACTTATCCGCTTGGATTTTTGATCATTTTCCGTTGGGACATCTAGATTGTTTTGATCAGATCCTGGTTTGACATCTTTATGCTTCTTCACCTTATTTTCGGTCTTGACCACGGGTTTAGTGCCAACCCTTTTGCGCTGTAGAGGCGTGGGTGACTTTCCTGTAGCTTTAATGGGTATTTTCTTACTTTGCGAATGCGCTGCTACATTGGAGGTCACGCCTGAACTGGGTCGATCACGATCTTTGGCTTTGTTTTTGACCGGGTCACCAAAGCTCGTCTCAGGTTGTTTTGCTTGACGGACCAGGCAGTTTTCATGAACATCCTTAGGACTCTTAGTTTTGGCTTCTTTTTTCACTCTTGCTCTTAATCCGGACTTATTAGTAACACTGGTTTGGGCACTTTCTGGCTTCTTTTTTTCTAGCACAGGAGTCTTCTGCTTCAATGGAACTGATGGCTTTTTATTTGTCCTCTGAGTACTGGACAATTTCTTAGTAGTCTCAGGTGCATGACCTGCATCTCTTTTGAGTTCTGGTTTTGTACTTTTCTCAGATTTTCTTATCGATGGTGCTGTCTTTTTATTTTTTGCAGCAGGGAGTGTCTTTCTAATGCGAGTTGTCGTAGATGGTGTCTTCTTACTTTGTACCGTTTTGGCTATGTTCTTGGCTACCTTCTTTGCTTGCAGAGATTTTATACCGGGTTTGCTCAAGGTTTTCTTTACGGATTCAGCTTTTATATGTTTCGCAGCTTGGCTTTTGCTAGAGCTTTTCACTATTTTAGGCGTCTTACTTTGTACAGACGTTCCTCTGGCTGCTGTTTTGCGCAGACTCGTTGGCTGACTCTTCTTTGTGGCTTTTGAAGTATTGTTCAGAGATTTTGGGGTGCTCTTTTTTGAAGCTGCCACATCTTTGGGTGAAGGTTTCTTCTTGGCAGAAACATTCTTCACATTGGTGACTTTCACATTTGCCTTTTTTCGTCCCACTTCTGATTGAGAGGACTGTAATTTCTTTATGGCTTTATTTGCTGGCGACGCGGATTTATTTTTACTCTGCGCTGAACGCGGTTTTGACTTGCTTGTAACACCATTTCTCCCTTTAGTTGAAGCAGGAGGAACTTTGGTTTCTTTGTTAAGCTTCTGACGCTTTGCAGGAGTTTCTGGCAAAGAGGACTTTCGCTTTTTTGAGGTCATTACTGTAAAAAAAAAAAAAAATTCTAAATTAGGGAACCATCAAGGGTCAAGGAACATTATGATTATACTGAGAACAGTGTATTCACAAAGTGTGTAATGGTATGGTAAGGAGCCCATTCCAGTTGCTAATAAAATAGTGATATTTCTTCCACGACTATCATACAGCAAGCAATAATCCGCCTGTGCACGAGTGCAAAGTCAGCAGAGCCTGACAACCTCAGCCAGCCAGTCCTGAAATATTACGGCTGTGTCGATCCTCCCCCAACAGACGATGAGGTAAAGAGGCATTGGGCATGCTGAATTTTACCATGCCCAATCCTTTTGTTCTCATGAGAGATAGGCCAACGTCAGATGTCTCTGGCAGCACTCATTCAGAACACACGCACACTTGTGGAACCCAAGGGTATATGTATATGGAAGGAAGGGGGATCAGGAAGAACAGCTTTCAGCTGAACAAGCTGTTCAAGGTGTACGGCCAGAACAGGAGGAGGTAAGCAGATTGATATATAGTTTTGTGTAAAAAGATTAAGATAACCTTGTAATTTATATCTCTGCTGTTTCTGACTTCAGTTGTACATGGGGGAGGTGTTGTCAGTGATGGATAGCATTCTCTGTGTAAGTGTGTATACAGAGATAGCCGTCAGTCACTGATAGCTGTATATGGAGGAGGTGTTATCAGTGATTGATAGCATTCTCTGTGTAAGTGTGTATACAGAGATAGCTGTCAGTTACTGATAGTTGTACATGGGGAGGTGTTATCAGTCATTAATAGTATTCTCTGTGTAAGTGTGTATACAGAGATAGCTGTCAGTTACTGATAGATGTACACAGGGAGGTGTAATCAGTGATTGATAGCATTCTCTGTGTAAGTGTGTATACAGAGATAGCTGTCAGTCACTGATAGTTGTACATGGGAAGGTGTTATCAGTCATTAATAGTATTCTCTGTGCAAGTGTGTATACAGAGATAGCGGTCAGTTACTGATAGTTGTACATGGGAAGGTGTTATCAGTCATTAATAGTATTCTCTGTGTAAGTGTGTATACAGAGATAGCTGTCAGTTACTGATAGTTGTACATGGGAAGGTGTTATCAGTCATTAATAGTATTCTCTGTGTAAGTGTGTATACAGAGATAGCTGTCAGTTACTGATAGTTGTACATGGGAAGGTGTTATCAGTCATTAATAGTATTCTCTGTGTAAGTGTGTATACAGAGATAGCTGTCAGTTACTGATAGATGTACACAGGGAGGTGTAATCAGTGATTGATAGCATTCTCTGTGTAAGTGTGTATACAGAGATAGCTGTCAGTCACTGATAGTTGTACATGGGAAGGTGTTATCAGTCATTAATAGTATTCTCTGTGTAAGTGTGTATACAGAGATAGCTGTCAGTTACTGATAGTTGTACATGGGGAGGTGTTATCAGTGATTGATAGTATTCTCTGTGTAAGTGTGTATACAGAGATAGCTGTCAGTTACTGATAGTTGTACATGGGAAGGTGTTATCAGTCATTAATAGTATTCTCTGTGTAAGTGTGTATACAGAGATAGCTGTCAGTTACTGATAGATGTACACAGGGAGGTGTAATCAGTGATTGATAGCATTCTCTGTGTAAGTGTGTATACAGAGATAGCTGTCAGTCACTGATAGTTGTACATGGGAAGGTGTTATCAGTCATTAATAGTATTCTCTGTGCAAGTGTGTATACAGAGATAGCGGTCAGTTACTGATAGTTGTACATGGGAAGGTGTTATCAGTCATTAATAGTATTCTCTGTGTAAGTGTGTATACAGAGATAGCTGTCAGTCACTGATAGATGTACACAGGCAGGTGTTATCAGTTATCGATAGTATTCTCTGTGTAAGTGTGTATACAGAGCTAGCTGTCAGTCACTGATAGATGTACACAGGGGAGGTGTTATCAGTGATTGATAGTATTCTCTGTGTAAGTGTGTATACAGAGATAGCTGTCAGTCACTGATAGATGTACACTGGGAGGTGTTATCAGTGATTGATAGCATTCTATGTGTAAGTGTGTATACAGAGATAGCTGTCAGTCACTGATAGATGTACATGGAGGAGGTGTTATCAGTGATTGATAGTATTCTCTGTGTAAGTGTGTATACAGAGATAGCTGTCAGTCACTGATGGGAAAGTCTCAAGTTCAAACAAAGCTGAGATATAAATGTATAAATTACAAGATATACTGAATAATTTTCCATAAAACTATATCAATCTGCTCAGCTCCTCCTGCTCTAACACGCTGCTCGGAGAATGTACTTTATTTTGTGGTGACAGGTCCTCTTTAAAGGCTTATGCAGATGTCCGTAGAATTGGTAGGCACCCGATACACATTTTTTTTGTGGATCACATGCGGACCCATTCATTTCAACAGGGCTGCAATAAACCGTAGGTTCGTGCTGCGGCCCCGCAAAAATAATAGAATATGTCCTATGCTTTTCCATTTAGTAGACAAGGATGGGACATCTCTACAGGAGTTTGAAACAAAATGGTGGCATGCACTCGTCCAGGATCTGTGTTTTTCAGATCCGCGATGTGTGGACCACAAAACAGACACGGTGACATCCAGCAGTAGCTCTGGGACTGGCATGCATCTCAGAGGGTAGGGTTCTTAACCCTGGATCTGTGCTTGGATCGTCAGACAGGGCTCTCCACTGATCTCCTTTTCATTGGAACTTCAGAAGTAGCAAAACAGCGACCCTAAACTATGGTTTGGAAGTATGGGCAGCGGGTCGCTCTGCACCCCTGTCCTAACCGTTCACAGGCATCTCATGAGATACATAAATGTCAATTATAAGAATACCGGCAATCGCCAAGGAGCCGCTATACCATAAACGACAGTAGTGCACTTATAGAGGTCACGTAACTCCAGGGCGACCTCTAAATTTCATTATACATTTACAGTACACTCCATAATAATAAGATTTTGGTCTATAATTCAGTCAGTCAGTGGTTGACAGGGAAGGAGATTTCTCCAGAAGCACAGGCTGCCCGGCCTGATCCTACAGGAAGAGATAAGCAGTGCCGAGGAGGCGCCGCTCATCTCTGTATAATCCTCCGCTGCGGACATCAGAATGTGATGGGTATTATTCACAGCCATATCAATGGAAAGCATAAACCTCCCATCAGTACTGGACGAGTTAGTATTAGTAAGTCGTGGCGCTCCATGTCATACGTTTGCCGGCCTGACCCCCTATAAACTGTGTATGTGGTAGCAGACAAGCTGCAGCCCTGCACACTGTTTGTACAGGGCACCACCATTGCCTCTGACCTCTATAAATCCTCTGCTCCAGAGCTGGAGGCTGAACATGTCAGGTAGTATGGACTTTAAATACATGATATAAAGGTATTGATCAGGACAGGAGACCAGACCAGCCATTCACAGGAGACTAACAAGCAGTAACACTTACCAGCCTGAGGGGGGAGTGTGCGAGCCGTCCGCTCTCTGTTCTCATTAGGCCCTTAGTAACAATCCTGTGACTTGTAACGGACAGAAACACACAGTGCGGAGACTGTAGCTGCAGGCGGCGGAGGCGCGGAGCACACTTATACACACTGTAACATCACCGGCTCCGGACACACGGGAGAAACTTCCCGGGCGGAGCAGTAAAGCGTCAGATAAGCCGTCTGACGCATGCGCAGTGCACTCCTTCTGCACCCTCCCTGCCCCTCACTGCGCTCCAAGCCTCGTTTTCACGCCACTTTCATGTCGCTCTCCAGGATGTGATTAAAAGTTGTCACCGGCGTCGCGACAGCTTGTTCTTTTGCTGCAAGACGGCCATGACGTAATCAGAAGTATTTTAGTGAGAGTTTTTGGGGGTGCAGCGGTGAACAGTGCTGGCTGTGAAGTCAAGTAGGGGGAAGGGAGGACAAGTGTACCAACAGGTGGGAGGAGGAGGGGCTGGCCTGAAGAGGGGGCATCTGAGAGATACAGAGGGCAGATACATGGACCATTTCCAACTAGAAGAAGAATAGATATAGGGAATACTAAGATTATTAGCATTCTTTTTTTCCCTTTTCTATATGACGCCAACTTATTCTGCAGCGATGTACTGAGGAGATGACTTTCCGAATGGAGCGGACTTCCCTCATCAGACATACCCAGTGGGGAGCGGAGAAGTTACAACGAAATGGTGTCATTTCGCATGTGCACCTTTTATGGCATACCCCGTCCCCTTTCCTAATGGGACCCATCAGTCAGGACTCCTATTCATGAAGGCTCTGCCCCCATGTGTGTTTGGGCATCAGGACTTCATCTGATTATACAAGTCCTGGCGCCACACACAATTAGGCCTCATTCATGCCTCTTGTGCATTTTCTAGAATTTGCGGGACGGATGTGGACAGCACACGGATGACATCCATGTGCCATCTGCATTTTTAGCGGTCCCATAGAAATGAATCCACGTCCAGACTGCAGAAAATGCGAATCGCATGAGGACCGAAACTACGTTCATCTGCATGAGGTCTTTCTCCGAGAGATGCTAAAAGGCAACGGGCAGATTTGCCAACTCTTCCCGGAGGTCGCCCCTGTTTCTGAGAGTTCCAGGACAGGACATACCTCATACTGAGGGCAATTTTATTTGATGACAGTTTTATCAGTATGTCTTTGGAGTGTAGACATATCGTAGAAACCCAGACAAACATGGGAAGAACATACAAACTCCATGCAGATGTTACCCTAGGTCAGATTTGAAGTCGGAGGCCCAGTGCTGATCCATGTTAACCAAGAGAAATTTACCATGGATAATTCTTGTGGCCAGTAGGGTACATTCACACGGTGCGGTCAAATTGTTTTTTTTTTTTTTTTTTACTGCAATTATTCCAAAATTGCTGCATATTTTATCTTTGCGTTGATGGGTTAGTGTGTGAACGTTCTGATGCTGAACACATATTGGATTGGGAGCAAGTTGGAGGAAGTCTTTGGGAACCCGTTCACATGTGGCATACACTGTACCTCTGGGAAAATCTGTGACAATAAAGTACAATGCATGTAAATGGGGTTTAGAAAACCTCGGGTTCAACTTCTGATTTTCCCAGTGCATGAGCCTAACCCTTAGGCCTCCTTTACACGGGTGTCATGTTTGACGCCCGGACAAGAGGCGGGTGCGTTGCGGGAATATGCACGATTTTCCCGCGCGGGTGCAAACGTTTGTAATGCGTTTTGGACGCGCGTGAGAAAAATCGCCATGTTTGGTACCCAGACCCGAAGCCGGACTTCATCACTGAAGTCCGGTTTCGGGTAGAGTATTCTGGAGAATTTATTATTTTCCCTTATAACATGGTTATAAGGGAAAATAATAGCATTCTTAATAAAGAATTCATAGTAAAATGAAGTGGAAAGGGTTAAAAATAATAAAAGTTAACTTACCTTAGCCACTTGATCGCGTAGTCGCGATCTGTCCTCTCTTTCCCTGCATCAGCTAAGAACTAAAGGACCTGTGATGACGTCACATCACATGGTCCAATCACATGGTCCATCTTACCATGGTGATGGACCATGTGATTGGACCATGTGATGTGACGTCATCACAGGTCCTGTAGCTCATAGATGCTGCAGGGAAAGAGGAGAGATCGCAACTACGCGATCAAGTGGCTAAGGTAAGTTAACTTTTATTATTTTTAACCCCTTCCTCTTCATTTTACTAAGCATTCTTTATTAAGAATGCTATTATTTCCCCTTATAACCATGTTTTAAGGGAAAATAATAAAGATCGGGTCCCGTTGCTAAGCAACCATGCAGGAAAATCGCAACGCATCCGCACTTGCTTGCGGATGCTTGCGATTTTCCCGCAGTCCCATTCACTTCTATGGGGCCTGCTTTGCGTGAAAAATGTACAATATAGAGCATGTTGCGATTTTCACGCAACCCAGAAGTGATGCGTAAAAATCACCGCTCATGTGCACAGCCCCATAGAAATGAATGAGTCCGGATTCAGTGCGGGTGCAATGCGTCCTCCTCACGCATTGCACCCGCGCGGAAAACTCGCCCGTGTGAAAGGGGCCTTAGGACCATGTCCACCTTAACAGATTCGGAAATTTGAACAGTTACTTTTAATGACATTAAAGTCATTTAAATTTATAAAATTGTGTAAGGCCCCTTTCACACTTGCGCTTTTCCTTTCCGTCCTAGAGTTCCTTCCTCGGGGCTCTAGGTTGGAAAGATACTGATCAGGATTATCCTAATGCATTCTGAATGGAGAGAAATCCGTTCAGGATGCATCAGGATGTCTTCAGTTCAGTACTGAGACGTTTTTTGGCTGTAGCAAAATCCGCAGCATGCTCTGGCCAAAAATCCTGATGGCATGCCGGAAGTACGGATCCGGAATTAATTCCCATTGAAAAGCATTAATCCGGATCCGGCTTTAAGCTAAACGTCGTTTCGGCGCATCGCCGGATCCGACATTTAGCTTTTGTGAATGGTTACCATGGCAGCCAGGACGCTAAAGTCCTGGCTGCCATGGTAAAGTGTAGTGGGGAGGCAGGGGAGAAGTATACTTGCCGTCCGTGCGGCTCCCGAGTCGTGATCCATGCACGTCGGGTGCTCTGACGTCATTGTGGAGCGCCCCGGGAGCCGCACGGACGGTAAGTAGCTTCTCCCCTGGCTCCCCACTACTTACTATGGCAACCAGGACTTTAGTAGCGTCCTGGCTGCCATAGTAACACTGAAAGCATTTTGAAGACTGATCAATCTTCAAATGCTTTTAGTTGTCTTGCGTTGTGACGGATCCGGCGGGCATTTCCGGCGATGGAAATGCACGCCGGATCCTCACAACGCAAGTGTGAAAGAGGCCTAAGCGAGGGAAAGGGAATTTTAAGTTAATAGTGAGGTCACCCATTCAAGAATCCTTTTATTCTAGTCTGTTAGAGCGAAGAGCAAGAATGAGCTTCAGGGTCTCTGGAGGACCCAGCATGTCCATGCCTTACACAAACAGCCCATTGATTCCAGTGGACGCGGTGTACTGCTTAGTTTCTTAGCACTGATGTTTTTTAGTGTTCATTTGCTTCTGAATCCAGAATTATGCAACTCTGTATTTAGTCTTCATTGAAAATTGACTCTAGTTTTCCTGCTGTAGGGTCTGTGTAGCACCTTCACATAGCTGGCTTTTCTGCTGCTTCTGATATAGAACTGAATGCACACTCAGCTGTCTCTGCTTTTGAGGTGACCATACATGGTAGATGAACGTTGGCCGATTCTAGCTGGATCAGCCAGTGATCTAATGAGTATAGGGTTTCTCCAACTGTTCCTGACCACAGATGTTGGGGAAACAATGACTCGGTATGTTGGATTTTGATATGCCTCATCATTTGAGCTCATAGAAGATGTTCCCCTTTTTCTTTCGAGAACATATGTAAAATATATGACAGACACTCCTCCTTCTGGGTTGTATATGAGAATAATGAATATTTATTCAATAAATCAATTCAATAAAATGTTGTGCTTACAGTATATCATCAAAAGATAAATAAAAACTTAATATACAGCCAGGTCCATAAATATTGGAACATCGACACAATTCTAACATTTTTGGCTCTATAAACCACAATGGATTTGAAATGAAACGAACAAGATGTGCTTTAACTGCAGACTGTCGGCTTTAATTTGAGGTTATTTACATCCAAATCAGGTGAACGGTGTAGGAATTACAACAGTTTGCATATGTGCCTCCCACTTGTTAAGTGACCAAATGTAATGGGACACAATAATCATAAATCAAACTTTCACTTTTTAATACTTGGTTGCAAATCCTTTGCAGTCAATTACCGCCTGAAGTCTGGAATGCATAGACATCACCAGACGCTGGGTTTCATCCCTGGTGATGCTCTGCCAGGCCTCTACTGCAACTGTCTTCGGTTCCTGCTTGTTCTTGGGGCATTTTCCCTTCAGTTTTTTCTTCAGCAAGAGAAATGCATGCTCAATCGGATTCAGGTCAGGTGATTGACTTGGCCATTGCATAACATTCCACTTCTTTACCTTAACCTCTTTAGGACACAGGACGTACCCGTACGTCCTGTGTCTGGTCTTTAAAGATGGCGCCCGCTCCTGCCTCATGCGGGCGCCTTAGACGCGGGTGTCCGCATGGTTCTTGTAGCAGACACCCGCGGCTAATGTTCGCGACTGGCAGGGATGCCGATCGCAGACATTTAACACCTCAGATGCCGTGGTCAATCCTGACCACGGCATCTGAGCGCGCACAAACCGAAAGTTCTACTTTTGGTTTGCGCTCCGGTTCCCCCGCGTGGCGATCGGAAGAGCCGGAGCGCGCCTGTAGTAGCCTGGGTCTCTATGAATGAAACCCAGGCTGCTCTGTAGTATTTCCTATGGAGCCTTGCCTGTAATAGGCTTCATAGGAAATATGCGATTTTTTCATACATTCCAATGCTATTGCGTTGGAATGTATGATAATTGCAATCAAATGATTGTAAGTTATAGTTCCCTATGGGAACTATATAAAAGTGTAAAAAAAAAAAAGTTCAAATCACCTCCCTTTTGCTAAAATAAAAAATAAAAAATTTTTTAAAAATACACATCATGGGTGTCGCAATGTGCGAAAACGCCCATACTATAAAAATATAAAAAAAATATTTCCCATACGTCAAACAGCAAAACGGAAAAAAGCGACCAAATGGCGGATTCGCCATTTTTGGTCACTTCATTTTCCACAAAAAATTACATAAAAGGTGATCAAAAAGTCATACACACCCCAGAATGGTATCAATAAAAAGATAAGATTATGACGCAAAAAATGAGCCCCCATACAGCTCTGTACATATAATTACAAAAAAGTTATAGGGGTCAAAACATGGTGACAAAAAAGTAAAACTGATTTTTTCCCACTTTTAATTTTTTTTTCACTCTCAAAACGCAAGAAAACCTATATATATGGGGTATCGCCGGATTCGTATTGACCAGTAGAGTAAAAGTAACCGGTCAGTTTTATCGAACGTCGGAATGTAAAAACCCGCAAAACTGTGGTGGAATTGCTTTTTTTTTGCAATTTCACCCCATTTGGAATTTTTTTCCCGCTACCACTACATCATATGCAATATTAAATGGTGTCGTTGGAAAGTACAACTTGTCCCGCAAAAAGCAAGCCCTCATATGGCTATGTGAACCGAAAAATAAAAAAGTTATGGCTCTGGGAAGGCAGGAAGCGCAAAACGAAAACGCAAAAAAAATAAACCTCCGGTCCTTAAGGGGTTAAAAAAACTCTTTGGTTGCTTTTGCAGTATGCTTTGGGTCATTGTCCATCTGAACTGTGAAGCGCCGTCCAATGAGTTCTGAAGCATTTGGCTGAATATGAGCAGATAATATTGCCCGAAACACTTCAGAATTCATCCTGCTCCTTTTGTCAGCAGTCACATCATCAATAAATACAAGAGAAGCAGTTCCATTGAGAGCCATACATGCCCACGCCATGACACTACCACCACCATGCTTCACTGATGAGGTGGTATGCTTAGGATCAGGAGCAGTTCCTTTCCTTCTCCACACTCTTCTCTTCCCATCACTCTGGTACACATTGATCTTGGTCTCATCTGTCCATAGGATGTTGTTCCAGAACTGTGAAGGCTTTTTTAGATGTCGTTTGGCAAACTCTAATCTGGCCTTCCTGTTTTTTGAGGCTCACCGATGGTTTACATCTTGTGGTGAACCCTCTGTGTTCACTCTGGTGAAGTCTTCTCTTGATTGTTGACTTTGACACACATACACCTACCTCCTGGAGAGTGTTCTCGATCTGGCCAACTGTTGTGAAGGGTGTTTTCTTCACCAAGGAAAGATTCTTCGGTCATCCACCATAGTTGTTTTCTGTGGTCTTCCGGGTCTTTTGGTGTTGCTGAGCTCACCGATGCGTTCCTTCTTTTTAAGAATGTTCCAGACAGTTGTTTTGGCCACGCCTAATGTTTTTTCTATCTTTCTGATGGGTTTGTTTTATTTTTTCAGCCTAATGATGGCTTGCTTCACTGATAGTGACAGCTCTTTGGATCTCATCTTGAGAGTTGACAGCAACAGGTTCCAAATGCAAATAGCGCACTTGAAATGAACTCTGGACCCTTTATCTGCTCATTGTAATTGGGATAATGAGGGAATAACACACACTTGGCCATGGAACGGCTGAGAAGCCAATTGTCCCATTTTTTTTGGTCCCTTAACAGGTGGGAGGCACATATGACATATGCAAACTGTTGTAATTCCTACACCGTTCACCTGATTTAGATGTAAATACCCTCAGATTAAAGCTGACAGTCTACAGTTAAAGCACATCTTGTTTGTTTCATTTTAAATCCATTGTGGTGGTGTATAGAGCCAAAAATGTTAGAATTGTGTCGATGTCCCAATATTTATGGACTTGGCTGTATTACATATGGGGCCACAAGTATTATTCTTGCAATGTATTGATGTATTGCCGCAAGAGGACAATAATGTGCAAAGACTACTTCAGGAATACATCTAACATTGCAATTTAAACATATATATAAAAATACTATTTATATCTAAAAACTGACCAAAAAACTGTTATTATATGAACAATTCACAAATTGAGTAATAGCTCATATATTGTTGTATAAACAATTCTTAAATTAAGTTGTAGTTCATATATTATTATAACGCATATAGCATAAGTAAGGGTAGGTATAGTGCATAATGTCCACTATAGTTACAAATGCATAATCGTGGCGTCTTACCACGTGCTCCCCCCTCCTCCTCCACTTGCTGGTCTCCAGATAAGTATCTCAATTCGGAGTTGTGCAGTACTATATTCAATTCCCCTCCTCCTCCCACCCGACTTGAGCTTGATCTCCTCTTGACGGGAAAAACTTACATGTGAGGCTATACAGTTCCTCTTACTCAGAGCAACTTACAAATGGAGCAGTCTCTTAACGTGGATAGCTTGTGGACGGGGCTATGCACTCCCCCCACCCCCCACCCCTCCTTCTGATAGACTTCAGGTAGATCTCTTCTCACTGAGGTAGCATACCGCAGTACTCTCCTCCTCCGCTTGTTGATTCTGGAGCGGGGCTCTTAAAGTTAGCTGCTGAATAAAATAAATATATGAGTCAAAAAAAGCCAAATGCCAGACGCGTTTCGGAGTTCAACTCTCCTCAGTGGCCATATTTATTTCGACTCATTGTTCCCCTTTTTATTATCAAGCTATTAAAACTGTATGACCGCCCTTAGTTCCATCGAAGCCAAAACATGAACTGGATTTCACCTGTATTGTATGGGTAAAAACATTGCCTGGATCCATAAATTGTAATATAGTTTTGTTTGTAATCTTACGAAAAGTCACTTAATCAGTTAGAAGTCTTCTATTTTGTGGTTCATCTTGTATCATCACGTAGAGACCAAATCTTCCAAATAAAATAAAAAATAAAATTCCATGCGTTTTTTGTTATTGTTTGCATTTTCCATTCTAAGAACTTTGTATTGTTATTTTTTTACAAAAACTCAATCATTCTATGAAAATTTCCATTAATCAAAAAAATATAAACTAACATATGAAATAATAATGTTTAAAAAATAAAAAAAATTGTTATATGTAGAGGGTTCCACTTTCAACACACACCTTTTGTTCTTTACTTTAATGCCTAATCCTTTTGCAAATCCCTATATACATCCAATGAAGGTACATTTATTTGGAAAAGGATTGGGCATTAAAGTAAAGAACAAAAGGTGTGTGTACCAATGGTTTTTACAGTACAAATTTATTTATGGAGTTATTATGCGAAGTCTCGCGAGACGTCGCAAGGTAATATCTTCGGCTCATCGGAGCCAATACATTCTAATAATGTACAGAGTGCTTGCTCTGTACAGTATTCTAACGACGTTTTATGCGAATCGACTTTAGATGTTTCTTTCGAAGTCGATTCGCTCATCCCTAGTCGTGTTCATGAGCCCTTAAACAGACAGAAAATGATAAATTTTCATCACACCATGCCCACTTTTTTAGATCTGGCAGGGAAAATTTGCAGATTGCGGCGCAAATAAGGTCTTTTATTATTATTTTATTATTTATTATAGTATATCCTTTTATTGTGGATTAAATGAGGGGAAAAAATCTGAAAAAAAGTATATTAATCTCTCCTGGGACTTGAATTTAGAATCGCTACATGCAAAGCTGACTAATTATTACTAAGATATAGCATTACCACCTTGAGAAGAATGCTTAGAAAGATATCACATATTACTGGTGTGTTTATAATCATATATTGTGCTTGTGAATAAAGCAGTAATATGTACAGTATATTAGCTTTATGAGCAGATCTTAATGTGGTAAGGCTACAGTAAGTGAGGTATATAATATGTACATGCTAGGAGACAGCATTAGGGCACAGCTGTGCCCTCAGCCTTCTGATATCTAGCCCTGTTAATCAAGGAGAGGGGGGAGTGTGCAGAGCACAGGGGGTGTTACAAAGCAGTGCTCCAAGGATTCAGCCCCGTCTCCTGGTGCTCCATGCTCTTTTGCATGTGAATAAAAACCTAAATATCTCTGCAGCTGTGTAGCGTACAGACAAAAGAAATATTTCTTTTTTTAACAGCATGATGAGCCCTACCAATCAGTATGCCAAGTTTAATAGGGATGCCCACAAAGTCTTTAACTTTTTTTTTATTATATTCTTGCATCTTAGGGAATTTGGGGAAGTTCAAGCCAGAAGAACAGTATTGTGTGGTTTGTGGGTAGTGAGTAGGAAAAAGGTACACAGATCTGTAATGCAGGCAGCCGAGCAGACACATACAGAGTCTTGGGCTGAGTTTTCACACAGCGGTTTCGATCCATCTTGAACCCAGCCCTGTTGGACAACAGGGGCAAGAATAAGAATAGTAGTTTGAATGGTGGTGGGAATCCTGCTCCAGCATCCCTGCCCGATGTAAGGTGGGGGGCCCTTGGTGTTTGAGTTGTGATGAGGTGCAGGGCAGGGATCCAATCTTAGTGAGAGACGGAAAAAGATGGATGCAGAGAGCAGCTGCTAAACTGAACAAGCAAATAGATGTACCAGCAATAACTTCCGCTCATTAAGTATGGGGTCATGGGACTAGTAACCCTATTGCTCATCAAGTCTCCCTGCTGAAAATCAGAGTAATCACCCCAAAAGGGGCGGCTCTACTTATCGTGGATGCCCCTGTTACTAAATCACCCTTCCCACATTAAAGTCCCAATGTGTCCCCAGTCAGGGGACTGAATATCAATTGCGAGGTGGCAAACCAGTAGAATTTAGTGTCCACATATGGCCAGGACATAAACTCCCTATCCTGGTGCCCGAACAGTGTCATTGTGCTGGTACTCCTAATACTGTGCCTGCGTCCTACTGCTCCCGAATACAGTGGGGTGCTGAGAGATGCAATGAGTAGTCTTTTGCATGTAGTAATCTAGTAAGAATGAGGATCTGGCGGTAGTGCAGTAATTAGTGGGGTGCTAGCTGTGAGTGTCAGTACTATTTAGTTGTGGGGTGCCTAGCTGAGCACTCTGCCCTTTTGTATCTCTTGGTTTCTGCTCGGAGTAATATGTCAGCAGAATTAAATGGTCTTGTTTCCATATATAACTAGATAGTCGTACACGTTATGTTCTCTAAGGGTCACCTGCAGCTGAATATAGAAAAATTATATGTGCAGCTTCCTGGAAACGGTACATCGTGTTCTTGTGAAATCAGCATTCTTCACAATACACTGCTTTTCCATTATATCAATATGCTCACTCTTCTTTAAGTAATGGTTATTATGGGGCTGTTTTACTGCATTCAGAGGATGGCAGGTTCATCCAACTCTCCCCTAATAGATTATATGTGGGGAGAGAAGGATAGGGCAAAATTTATATTTTCACCCGATCCTTTTGTTCTCCTGGCAGATAAGCTGCCACCAGAAGTGTCTGGCAGCAGCTTTCTCCCTTCTCCCCATTAAATACAAATACACGGTCAGCCGAAAGTGTGTGTGTATGAGGGAGTCCGGAGAGATAGCTGTCCAGCCACAGCTATTGAAAGTGTATGACCGCCCTTACTTCTATTCAATCCTAGGTATATACTTCCTGCAGTTAGGTTGAGTGTAAGTGGCTGACTGATAGGCAGAGAACACACTCAGGACATGGTACTGCAGCAGTTCATGTCCACTGCTGTTCTGCTCACCTTTTCCGGCGGACTGGATGCACCTCCCGCTGTCTCCTTCCTAGTATGTTCCTTGCAATGTCTCTCCGTGCAGGCTGCTTGCCGGCAAGGCCTCTCCACCTCTGCCTGTAGGGTATGTGTGCTCTCTGGCTCTTTAAGGGCCAGTGTGTGAACACCAAAATCATCACCAGCCAATAGTTGGCAATACTGGGGTATTCAAGGCACCTTCCAATCAGGTTTATATTCCTGTGTTATTTCTCGTCTGTCTGTTATTGACCTCTGCCTGTTTACTGGATTATAACCCTCCACTGCCTGCCCTTACCGTATAGCACATTCTGTGCCTGCCCTGAACCTAACTTGTCCCTGACTATGATTTTGCCTGAGCCCTCGGTGCCCTGCACTGGTTTGTTTGTCCCCCGTGAGTCAGCCGATAAATCATACAGAGACTACTACAGGAGGTAGCGGCTTGGTGGTTTCCTTGCAGCAAAGTCCAGATCCCTGGACAGGGGTTAAAGGGTGAAAACCAGGGAACTCATAAAGATAATGCCCTTAAGAGTAGCCCAAGGTCAAATCTGTTGGTTTACACAGTGGTTTGACACGTAGTGCCATAACAATCCTGTACTGCTGGAGAACAGAGTGAGGTAGGTGTTCAGCCATAGAGAGCATGTATTAACTGTATATCAGACAGGGAATATTGAATAGAGGAGAGGTTCCCTTTAAAAAAAGAAATTATTCCTTAAAACCTTAGGCCTACATGATTAGGAATTCCCCTGATGTGTTTGGCTTTCCCAGGTAAAAGAGAATGCTTTATGCTTATGATATGCTTTTGTATATTGGGGATTTATAGCAATCTATAGATCCACTTATGATCATTATTACAGACTTTGGCAAAAGATCTGGGGTTAAGTCAGTTCTCCTACCCATAGACCCAATTCCTTCCCATCTGTTTGGATCAGATGCACATACAGAACACAGAGGTGGTTTCCACGTGGAAATCATCCCCACTTACAAAAATAGGAGGTGGATTCTAATTCCTCAGGTTTTCAGTGAGAGATCCACACACAAAATCCAGTCTGTAAACAAGCATTTAGCTTTTTTACCCAACTCTGTAGGTGCACTACTGGGCAAATTTAATTGGAAGGTCAATGCCTGCTGCAAATTGCGCCTATTACCATCTAGCTGTGCTCCTACTACCACACATTACCTGATAGATATAACAGCCATGGGAGATGGGAGAGGACTTATATCCTATATATATTGTGGGGGTTTAGCTCTGGTCTCGGGGATCATTCACACAAACTTCCTTCCGGACAACGGATTTCATGTCCAAACAGTGCATTTATTTGGCAGTCTTCTCAAACAAAACAAAATAAATGAACACCTGCCCGTCTAGGCACTACCTAATACATAAGATCGCTGACTCACCTAAGACCCCATTCACACACACGGGAACTCATGCGGCTTTCCCAGCCGAACGTCCATAAATTGTGGCTAGCACCTAGCCCCGTGGCCCCTCAGCCCTCCTCAGCTGAGATCACGTTCCCAGAGCCTCACCAGGACTCTGCTACACAAACCACTCTCTCCCAGAGTGAGACCCCACCCATGTCCAACAAGAGGATTAAATAGAATCCCTGGACATGGGCATTGTCCAAAATCCCGGACTGGAGCATGGGGAACAGGCACCCACCCAGCACATTACCTGTTCCCAGTAAAAGCCCGCCCTGGAACTGGCTGAGCCAGCTATACTAATACTAATACTTGGGCTTTCACTCCACCAAGGCCAGGCACCTTGGTGACACGCTCTTGGTGCAAACAGCCCTGTCTGACGGTTTCCCTGGGGCTTCACTGCACACATCAGTGTTCACATTGCCACATATCCCCCTCTGTTCACACCTGTGGGGTGAACACATACACCAACCGGATGCTCCTGACAGGGCATCCGCCCTTTCTAGCCTCTGTCTCAACATTCCCTCTGGAAGATGTGGTCAGCGTCATCATTTTCCCTTTATTTTGCCATACCCAAGCCAGCAAGGCTTGGTTTGTCACCCACATTGACCTGTTGCCCAAGAAATAGTGTCTAAGAGGTTCCCAATTCCACGGGACAGGCAGACCCTCTCTTTCTATTTTTTATCTCTCTCTCCTTTTTCTTACACAGCTGCTTCAACCGAGCACGCTTCTTAAGACTTGCCTCTATTTGTCTCTTTATTTTATCAACAAATAGCGTCTTTCTTTTCCTTTACTCCCCACAGGGGTTACGTCAAGTTTGGCTCCACTTTCAGAGTCTTCTGCTTCTTCAGTGGCATGCCCCACTTCAGCAGATTCTTTTTCATCCTTCTCTTTGGTCTCTGGAGCATACCAGGATTTCTCCCACTCCAACTCATCGGCCTTAGCTTCTTTAGCCTTTGAGTCTCTTTTGGAGTCTTCATTCTGTTGATTAGCCTTCTCATCCTTCTTGGACACGGCATCATATACTTGATTTCTTAACTCCTCCTCTTTCTCATCATGGTTGGAGGTACGGGGTACATCAGGGTCTTCACCAGACTCGTCGTCTTCTGGCAATCCCTGCAGAGATTCACCCCGGATATGGTTCTCCCTTCGGATAGGATTCAGGAGAGCCAGCCCATCGGAGTAGACAGGACCCTCATCCTGGTCGTCGGTCCCCCGTATTTCTTCCCCAGCAGACTGCTGGCTTTCTGGAAGGCATTGACAGCAGAGGGAATGTCTCTCATGACCAGGTCCTGGCCACACACCGCCACGAGTCCCTGGGCTTTTGCATCTACCTCAGCACCTTCATCTGGTTCAGCAGATACATCATCCATTTTCTTCTCTGCCTCGGCTGGGACCACAGCGCCACCATCTCCAGACCCATTCTTAACAGGCTCTGCCTTCTTGGCATCTTTTAGAGAATCTTCCTCTTCAGGTATCTCATTCTCTTCCACCTGCTGCGCAGGAGCACGCTTAGGCCTCTCCAACTCATAGACTTTATCTTTTGAGCTCCTGAGAACTTCCAACTCTGCTCTGAGTTGCTTGTTCAGCCTCTCCAATTCACCTCGCTCCTTAAGCGCTTTTTCAAGGGCTCTAGCCAAGGAGATGGCCTTGGACTTTTTCTCCAGAGCATCAGCCTCCGCCTCCGCTCGGTCACGTTCTTCGGCATATCGGGCCGCAACATATTTCTCTTCAGCCAGGAGCTGGTCAAACATCTTCTGTTTCTTCTCCAATCTAGACACAGTTTGTCTCTGGTTGTCCAGGTCCACTATTCGATCACACAACTCTTGGTGAAGTTGCGCCATACTGGCTTCCAAATGTCTTTGCTCCTCCAAGAGGGCAGATTTTTCTGAGGCACTGTTTAAGACCTCATCAGCCAGTTCATTTCTTTCCTGCTCTGCATGAAGTCTGGATCGCTCAGAAACTGCAAGTTCCTCTTGAAGTTGGAGAATTTCCACTTCTATTTGAGTTTTTCGCATCAGCTTGTTGGATGCACTCCCTTTTGGCCTCTGGATCCAGCGGCTCTTTACTCTGTTCTGCAGCAGTACCAGACGTAGGAGTATCTCCTAGGACCTCGCCAAGACTTTTGTCAATGTCTACTACAGGCTTGTGTAACTTTCTGGAGACTTTCATTTTCTTCTGGGCATCAGGCAGTAGACCCTTCGCTATTGTACCTAGGGACCATGTAGGGAGAGAGAAACCGTCTTCATGATTGCAGCTGTACTGACATGTCCTGTCATCTAGCCCTGCCTGGGTATGGGTCTCAGACACTAGGCCGCCATCTCCCCACTCGCCTCTTGTCACGTCAGGTATAACTATCGTCTGGTTGCTACCAGTAACCATATCAGTTTGGCCAGACCTCAACACGGCAGCCTCTCTCTCTGAGTTGCTATCGGTCACAGCACATGCGTCATATATACCGCTCATGTCATTCTCAATCCTTCCCTCAAGGGGCACTGCTGAGCTAATCCCCACCTTGGACACTTCTCTAGCCACTGTTTCCTGCACATTCCCTACAGTGGGTTCCCCCAACTCTGTGCTCTCAACATTTATCGGCATTTTTCCCACTTTTACATTTTTACCTACAGGGAGCACTTCTCCCTGGTCACAGCCTGCAGTGGAAAATGCATATCAACATCACATGGCATCATACTTTCATTTGACATTTCCGCAAACTTGGCACAATCGCTTTGCACCTTATCAGCGCCACTGTTTTTAATGGTCACATCACTTAAAGGGGTCGCTACCGATTCTGCAGGAGCCTTGTCACTTCCTGCAGAAGGGTCTGCCTTACCCCACAGCAACGATTCAATATCCTGACCAAACAACATATCAGATATACGTGAAACTGCATCATGAATTTCTCGAGTCCCTGTTTGCACTGGAGTCTCACACGCCGTGAGAGCCACCGGACAGTTCATGTTATCCCCATGAATGTCCCGCACACAGTTCTCAGCCACCGGGCTGGTCTGAACCAGGATCACCTGACCCTCTGCAACACACGGAGTAATAATCGGAACAGTCTTACCCTCAGATGTCATGGGTTCGGCAGTCCCAGGCGATGAGGGAGTTCCAGGAACATCTTCCCCAAGGTCACCCTCCTGCTCCTGGACATTAGGAACCTCCAGCCTTTGATTCCTGGTTACCTGACTCCTGGCCATAGGACAATCAGGTGCACACTTTGTGACTTGACGGCATCTCCAGCAGCACTCTCTCTTTTGCCATCCCGCTGCACTCTGTAGTGGTTGGTTGAACCTAGCAACCGCATTACTGCTTCTCCGCATATCCTCTCTAGGACTCTGTATGCAGCAAACACTTGAACTCTCGAGAGCCGCACCGCTCTCCCTCTTCTTTTCTTCCCGACGGTTGCCCTTGGCAACGGCACACAACACCTGTTCGTCTGATTTTCCAGCCGCATCACCGACACTTTGGACTTTTACAAACTGTCCATTCGGATTTGAAGGCTTTCTCTCCAGGGCCAACTGCAATTGCGCCCTCAAAACCTCCCCTCCAAATTGGCCTGCCTCAGCTGCTCGGCGAGATCCTCCATCCACCCCATAGCAACAGACAGTCCAGACACCAGAGAAAAAAAATCTTTTTTTTTTTTTTTTTTTTTAACACGTCCACTTTAATCTGAGACCAGTCTCCAGGTGTCTCCCTGTAGAGACAATCTCAGCACTGCACCGCAGACATAACAGTCTCTTTAAACTTTCTCACCGTCAAAAAAAATATAGCATTCAGCAGCACCTGCTTTTTCTGCTTGTTTGTTGCTCCCAGCAACGCTTTTCCTTCTCCAGCAGGGACGACTGCCCGCATCCGACACCAAATGTGGGGGTTTAGCTCTGGTCTCGGGGATCATTCACACAAACTTCCTTCCGGACAACGGATTTCATGTCCAAACAGTGCATTTATTTGGCAGTCTTCTCAAACAAAACAAAATAAATGAACACCTGCCCGTCTAGGCACTACCTAATACATAAGATCGCTGACTCACCTAAGACCCCATTCACACACACGGGAACTCATGCGGCTTTCCCAGCCGAACGTCCATAAATTGTGGCTAGCACCTAGCCCCGTGGCCCCTCAGCCCTCCTCAGCTGAGATCACGTTCCCAGAGCCTCACCAGGACTCTGCTACACAAACCACTCTCTCCCAGAGTGAGACCCCACCCATGTCCAACAAGAGGATTAAATAGAATCCCTGGACATGGGCATTGTCCAAAATCCCGGACTGGAGCATGGGGAACAGGCACCCACCCAGCACATTACCTGTTCCCAGTAAAAGCCCGCCCTGGAACTGGCTGAGCCAGCTATACTAATACTAATACTTGGGCTTTCACTCCACCAAGGCCAGGCACCTTGGTGACACGCTCTTGGTGCAAACAGCCCTGTCTGACGGTTTCCCTGGGGCTTCACTGCACACATCAGTGTTCACATTGCCACAATATATAAAATGTGTTGTTAGTATTAAAAATAATATGTACTAATATGTACCCTAATGCCCTTATGTGAGGCCAAATATATCTTCCAGCTCTACCTGGTGTATAGCATAACGTACATAAAACTCCCTCTTTTATGTACAGCATTGGATTTATGACTCCAAGTTCTCCAACTGCTCTAGATGTGACATAACTGATGCAAATTTACCGGCATCAAAAAGTTGCAAAGTTAGGTGCATGTCCTGCTTGTGCAAATTCGGCAACTCGGCATGTTTCCTAAAAGTGAGAGAGGATATAGCTAGTGCAAGACCTGGTATAGCTCACCACACGAACTGTTGTTTATAACAGTTTATATTATTGATTATACCTGAAATCTCCCTTGCTGACGTAGATTTCAGTTCATCCTCTTAGGCCCCTTTCACACGGGCGAGTTTTCCGCGCGGGTGCAATGCGTGAGGAGGACGCATTGCACCCGCACTGAATCCGGACCCATTCATTTCTATGGGGCTGTGCACATGAGCGGTGATTTTCACGCATCACTTCTGCGTTGCGTGAAAATCGCAGCATGCTCTATATTGTGCGTTTTCACGCAACGCAGGCCCCATAGAAGTGAATGGGCTGCGGGAAATCGCAAGCATCCGCAAGCAAGTGCGGATGCGTTGCGATTTTCCCGCATGGTTGCTTAGCAACGGGACCCGATCTTTATTATTTTCCTTTATAACATGGTTATAAGGGAAAATAATAGCATTCTTAATAAAGAATGCTTAGTAAAATGAAGTGGAAGGGGTTAAAAATAATAAAAGTTAACTTACCTTAGCCACTTGATCGCGTAGTTGCGATCTGTCCTCTCTTTCCCAGCATCAGCTAAGAACTAAAGGACCTGTGATGACGTCACCTCACATGGTCCATCACCATGGTAAGTGGCAGAGGATCCTTTGAGTGAACATGACAATTGAGGTGGTCCCACAGGTGCTTAAAGGGTTATCGCATCTCATAAAATGGGGGCATATCGCTAGGATATGCCCCCATTGTCTGATAGGTGCAGGACCCACCACTGGGACCTGCACCTACACTGAGAACGGAGTCCCAAACGTTGTGGAGAGCGCTTGGTGGTGGCTGGACCCGATGAAACCCGTGGTCCTCCGGCCACCGCCTTCCCTGCTCCGTTCTAGGTGTAGATGCTGGTCAGACAACAGGGGCACATCCTAGCGATATCCCCCCATTGTCTCAGATGGGAATACCCCTTTAATTGGGTTCAAGTCTGAGGAACTAGGGAGCCAGGGTAGTACTTGGAGGTTTCCTAATAAAGGAGTTCCAACACCTGGCAACCCCACCAATCATCTGTACCCCCACCAATCATCTGTACCCCCACCAATCATCTGTATTGGGCAGCTGCCGGAAACTATCCAGTAGATGGAGCTGGAACCACTGTGTAGTAGTTGTGCCGGAGTACTGCAGCTTAGTTACCATTCAAGTGACTGACAGCTGAGCTGCTGTACGCCCGCATGGGAAACTACACAGTGGAGGAAGCCTTATGGCATCATCCAC
The DNA here is from genome assembly GCA_033119425.1 of Bufotes viridis. Lineage (NCBI taxonomy): Eukaryota > Metazoa > Chordata > Amphibia > Anura > Bufonidae > Bufotes > Bufotes viridis. The sequence goes on along the minus strand of CM065593.1, from coordinate 109,984,324 downwards.
TGTATAGTTTCATTACTAATTCTTTGAGGTGTTGCAAAACACCTTTAAAAGTCTAAGGGGGAAAATTTATTAAGACTGACATTTTAGACACCGGTCTTAATAAAGGCTCATAGCTGGCGATGGTTCTGCTGAAGTAATAAAGGGGCGCAGACCTCTCCATAACTTTGGCGCATCAAGAGCCAGTTCTAAATGTAAGACAGCTTCCGTGCTCTCTTACATTTAGACCATTTTCTACTACTAAGTGTAGAAAATGATAAATGAGACGGGCCTGCCTGCTTGTCCCCTTCCCAGCCACTCCCACAATTTTAGACCTGGCATGAGCGGGGCGAAGTTTCAGAAAGTGGCTCAACTAACTGTTGGGCCACCATCTGCATCCGAAATTTCAGAATAGTTAATGACCCCCTAAGTTTTTTACCTTATTCAAATGAATGGTGCAGAGCTACAATACCAGATTCAGCCCATGGTAAACAGCGGTGTTGTTTATAGAAAAATTTTCTAATCTTGTAAACCCCTTTTTAGGCCTTATGCACACGACCACGTCTGTATTTTGGGCTGCGAACCACAGATCGACAAAATACTGATGCCTTCCTTGTGCATGCTGCATTTTTCTTACTGTCATCAATAAAAAGCACTACTCTCATCCACAATGCAGGCCAGAATAGGACATGCTCTATAATAAAATAGATGTGTGCATGGCCCCACAGAGTCAGTGTGCTATCTGCAAATAAATGCAGATAGCACACGGATAAAATATACAACCATGTGCATGAGGCCTAATGTTTTCATTTTCATTTATAACTATAGCTAAATTCACAATTCAGTAATTTAGACCTTATTCACACAAGAGAGATTTCTGTCCCGGAGTGATGCATGAAGCAAACACTTGGCATCCGGATTGAATTCTGACCTATTCCTTTCTGTGGGTTTTTCACGCATCAGTTCTGCGTTCAGGAAAAATCGCAGCATGTTCTATATTGTGCCTTTTTCACGCAGTCCTGGCTCTATAGAAATGAATCAGGCTTGCATGAAAACCGGATGCAATGCGGTTTTCACTGATGGTTGCTAGGAGGTTGTAGATTGTTATTCTTCAGTTTTTCTTCACGCCTGTGAAAAATGCATCCAGTCCGGACGGAAACAATGCACACAATGAACGCAATTATCATATCATGAAATAATAGGGACTCAGCACAGTTCTTCTAAAATTCCATGTTTTAATTTTTTTTTATTTGAATGGGGTCAACTAAAAATATATTTATTTCAAGTACAGTTCAATCAGTTATAAAATAAATATGGAAAGGATGGTTTAAAGGCTGTATGAAATAAGTTAATAAGGGTTCTAGCTAATACTGCTACAGTTCATGCTCTCTTGCACTCTATACTTAAGATATAGATATATATCTATTGTCTTTGTGCAGTTTCTTCTTCATTCTTGCAGTTTTAGTATTACTCTTTTTGCAGTGCCGTCATAAGCATGCATTACATTAAAACATATCAGGATGCAGAAATCCGTCACACTGTATTCTGGTAATGCTTGCAGTTCTAGGCAGAGAAACTGGTTGATATGATAACCCTGAGGAATGTATGTCTGTGTATAGAATGGTTCTGTATATGCAAAGAGTAATCATAGTTAAGGTCATTCTTGGTAACATAAAAAAAAAACGAAATAGAAAATGCTAACATTCCTGTATGAAAGTTCTGTGCTAGAAAACAATATATATATATCTATATATATATATATTTATTTGCAAGTGCTTGATGCTAGAGCCTGAGATCTAGCTTGCTGGCTTTCCGGCTTGCTATAATTGAACGTTAACCCTTGTGCTTCGTTAGAGGTATAGTTTCATGATTCATCAGCACCTAAAGGGTTAACTTGTGCATAAGCTGAACCTACATTTCAGAACTCGCCGCCCTATGATAATCTTAGAACAAACAAACAAAAAAGAAAAATCGGCCTCGCTTTGGGAAACTACATGCTGGAAAGCTCACTTCCATGCTCAAAAATCGCTTGTACAAACTGCTTGAAAATCCGATCCATGTAAGTCTGCTGCCTTGGCCAGATGCCCTCCAAAAACCCTATATGGCCTCCGTAAGCCGTAAGCACCAGTGCAACATTTGGATTTTGTTTGGCACTTTCCACTGGGATGGCTGAAAAAAAAAAAAAGAGAGAAACTCATAAATCAAAAATAAATGACGAAAGTCAAATTTTCATGGAACTTAAAGGGGATAGTTTCAACCAAGCTTTTATGTTTAACAGATTTTGTTTATCCTTTTTGGTGTTTTTTTAATGTTCAATGTGTCTATATTTAAAAAACAATACTAAAATCATATAATTTTCACACAGGCAACAAGGCCTAATATAACGATATGTTAAGACTTCATGTTCTTTGAGAGTAGTCACATGGGCCATAGACACCTTGGACTGGAAGAGACCTTACTGACTTCTGTGGAAGAGTTTTTTTGGCATGCTCTGTGACCCTGTGCAGAGGTCAGGAGGGAGCTGATAAGCTGTGATATCGCCTATTGTGAATGGTGCGTCCTGTGTTATCTAAAGAGGGGTGATATCTGTCATTGTAATTGTGCCTGTGATAATGTGATAGCTACTGAAAAGTTTCCAGAACCGAACAGAAAGTCTGAGGCTGGGTTCAGACTTGCGCGTATTTGATACGCACGTAAAACGCGCGTGGCGTCAATCACAATACGCGCGACAAAACGCCCCAAAGAAGCTCAAGAACTTTTTTGAGCGTAGGGCGTTTTTCAGCGCGTTCAAACGCGCTGTAAAACGCTCTAGTGAGAACCAGAGCCATAGGGAAGCATTGGTTTTCATGTGTTGAGCGTTTTACAGCGCGTTTGAACGCGCTGTAAAACGCGCAAGTTTGAACCCAGCCTGAAAGTCTGGCCTAGTGGCCTTTGTGAAAACTGCACAGTTTTAGATTTTTTTTTTATTTAAAAATTTTAACAATTTAAAAATTAAAACAAAAATCACTAACAATTCTAAAAAGAAAATCTGTTTAAAACAAAAAGTGATTTAAACACTAGGTCATTTTCTGTTGACACGTCCCCTTTAAGAAATAACAACTCTCCTTATTAAAAATACATAGAGGGTGCAGAACAATTAACAAAATGTTGGGTACTAAATAGTGAGATGCAACCCTTGCCCAAGAAGAATAGAGCAACTAGCGAGATCACATGAGCTGTCATCATAATGGATGACTGTAGGCTACTGCTTACCTCAGCTGGTCATAGGGGATATACAGAAGTCTGGATCACCCCATATACAATAGACATCCTAGACATCAGTACAGTTAATCGTGCGGGCAGGCAGGTGCATGTGACATCATTCACATCCATCTGCCCATCCCCTGCACCCCACCACAGTGGAAGAAAGGCACCCAGTTAGAGACCCTGGGCTTTTAATTTGCTCAAGCAGCATGGTAGAACGTAGCAGATCCACAGTCCTGGAGAGAGAAGGTCTGCTCCACTGAGGATGAAGTCCTCATCTGATCTAGTTCTAAGCCCAGTGGGTTAAAAATCGGTTCTCCGGGTCTTGCTTACCTGTCCTTAGGATCAGCGGTCTTCAGAAGCTGCTTTGGCCAGAGCCAAACACCAGAATGACAAAGCTCTGACCGCTGTGTATTGGACAGGTCTGGTTACTGTAGTGCTGCTCGGTGAACAGAGCTTGGTTCTGGCCATACCAGCTCCTGAAAATTGCTGATCAGAGGCAGGTCAGACCCATGCTGATCTGACAGTGATGCCCTATTTAAGGAAAACCCCCTTAGTAATATGTCTGCTAATGATTCAAATCTATTCAAATAACTTGTAGCACATTGCAGGAACTGGATCCAGTACAGAATTGGAAGGGGGTCCGATAACTATAAATTGGGCCTGTGTACTATTATAGGTCGTCTTCTGTTAGCATTTTAAGTTTGCTATACTGCAGACCTGTGAAATATTAACATGCGGACCTGCTAGATAATGTTATCTTATTGATATTTTACCATTACTGTATACACATGTAAACTCACCATGTCCAGGGGAGAAGACATCATCTACAGCATTCAGACATAACACTGGTATTTCGATTGATTTCACCCTGTGACATGGGCTAGCATCCTTATAATAGTGATCGTTTGTTGGATAACCAAACATTACTGAGGTAAATCTTGTATCAAACTCTCTAATGGTCTTAGCCTGTGATGTAAAGGTCAAAGAGGAAGGAGAATCAGATCAAGTCCCATACAATGAAATGTATGGTAAAAATGACAATTATTTACTAACAGTAAACTTCCAGAGCGTATTTACAATATAACATATATTTTGTCTAACATCTAATAGGTGAATGCACTTTTAAAATTAAAGGGCATCTGTCAGCAGCTTTGTAGCTATGAAACTGGCTGACCTGTTACATGTGCGCTTGGCAGCTGAAGGCATCTGTGTTGGTCTTATGTTCATATGCCCGCATTGCTGAGAAATATGATGTTTTAATATATGCAGCAACTCAGCCTTTAGGAGCAACGGGGGAATTGCCATTACTCCTAGAGGCTCAGCTCTCTCTGCAACTGCTGCGCCCTCTCCACTTTAGGAGAAGTACCAGGCATGATGACGTTTACACTGCCTGGACCTGCCAAAGTGCAGAGGATAAGGCAGTTGCAGAGAGAGCAGAGACCCTAGGAGTAATGGCAATGCCCCTGTTGCTCCTAGAGGCTCATTTGCTTATATTAAAACTTAATTTTATTCAGCAATACGGTGACATATGAAGATGGGACCAACGCAGATGCCTTCAGCTGCCAAGCGCACATGTGACAGGTCAGAGAGTTTCATAGGCACAAACCTGCTGACAGATGCCCTTTAATGCCAGTCCTGAGCCTCAGTGAATAGATTGCAGAGCAATGAAATTAATAAAGCTATGGAAATCTTTTGATGATAGTATTACCCCTCTTTAGCAAGGTTGGACTAGCCCACCACAGTATCGGTGGTCCCAATCTGTGACATAATAATTGGCCCCAAAGTTCCAGCAGAACATAAGTTGCAAAGTTGCAAATTATGGCGCATATTTGCACCATAATTTGCAACTTTTCATTACTCTCACCAGTTTTCAAAAGTGAAATGGAAAGTGGGTAGGCGTAGCAAGAGGGAGCATGGCCTCCCACTAGCCGACAGATTTACTGGCAGAAACTGTTGTAAATGATAGTTCTAATCTACACCAGCAGATAGCTGGTATAGATATGACTTTCTGGCGCGCAGACTGAAAGGAGATGCGACTAATTTATTAAGAGGTCTGTGCCTACGGACTAAGGCTGGCACTTGTAATGCCAGTCTTAGTATATCTGCCTCAATAATTTTGAGTAAAAGTCAATTTCTTATGCGTTGTTTTAAAAATAATCTATTCGAGATATTGATTTGTGCAGTATGTCCAACTATAACATGAACACAAAATTCTTTTGTATGCTAGAGGGTGAGACCTGACTAGGGACCAAAGAACTCCGGTCTGATAGCGCTCTTCTCTTTAGAAAAATACTGTATTGCTAAGCTACTTGTCCAAACTAATAGCATTGCCCTACAGGTTAAAAAAATAAGATCATGTGTAAATCGGAGCTCAATGGATTGAGCAAATCATATGTAGCAATTCTCAGTTTATCTTTTCTCTATTAGTAGTTGTTTGTAGTTTATAACCAGCTCTCTAGGCAATGCTTTCTGGAGAGCTATGAAGCTATCAATCTGAAAGAGCAGCGGTATAAAGCTTGAAGGAGGGACAGGGCAGTAGCCTGAGGCTCAGATGAGACAGGGAGAAGATATTGGACTGACCAAGACCATGTGGTGCTTCCTGAACTGTCAAAGATAAACTTTGATGTAACCAAATTCTGGACTGACTTAATAGGGTTGACACAAAGGAAAACAGCCGGCACTTTCTTTTTCACGCGGTGCACGAGTCCAGGGCTGGCGTCCCGTCGATACACAGAAGAGAAGACCGGCACTCGCTAGGATGGATGCAAAACAAATAAGTGACGCGTTTCGACTCTACAACTGAGTCTTTGTCAAAGACTCAGTTGTAGAGTTGAAACGCGTCACTCAGATTGCCAGTCTTCTGTTCTGTGACTTGATAGGGTTATCTCTTCTAAACACCTCTCTCCATATGTTCTATTACATGTACGGCGCTGGGCGTTAAGTCATGTCCAGTTGCGCCGTTCATGTACAGCGCTAGGCGTTAAGGGGTTAAAGAAAAGTCGAAAAACACCAGGTTAGAGCCGTGGTTATTATTGGCCAAGAGTAGTGCTCTGCTCAAAACATAGTGAATTTGGTATGGTTGCCACTTGCTTGTCTACTCAGACATGATCAAGTCACAACTATTATATATGAGATCGGATCGTATGACAGTACCGAGTTCACATATATAACAAACATACCTACCTTCATAATATAATCAATGTCAAATTGTTTTTCCAGTACAGTGCGGTGCCTATAAAATAACAAATAAATGGATTTCAATAAAGTAATATCTACAAAACTATCTGATGATTTCTAAAGTGGATAATGCACAGGGGTGGCCATGTGCCTCATGTGTTCTGCATCCTGTACTGTACAGAACTAGAGCTGTGCAAGCAAGCACCGTAACATTACATTCTCCACATTTATTAGGCAGAATCACATATCGCATGTATCTTTAGTAAGTTTGTTATTCCGCTATATGTCAAATTGTAAGGAATTATATTATTGGTATTTCACCTCTAAACATCAATAGGCAAACATAACATACCCTACAAATTAACAACATGCATATAACATTCATTGTAGGGATAGGGAGTATTACACATTACATGCTTTATAAAGAAGTTAAAGGCCCCTTTCACACGGGCGAGTTTTCCGCGCGGGTGCAATGCGTGAGGAGGACGCATTGCACCCGCACTGAATCCGGACCCATTCATTTCTATGGGGCTGTGCACATGAGCGGTGATTTTCACGCATCACTTCTGCGTTGCATGAAAATCGCAGCATGCTCCAGTTTCTGCGTTTTTCACGCAACGCAGGCCCCATAGAAGTGAATGGGGCTGCGGGAAAATCGCAAGCATCCGCAAGCAAGTGCGGATGCAGTCCATGTGATTGGACCATGTGATGTGACGTCATCACAGGTCACTTAGACTGCAGCTAATGCTTGAAGAGAGATCGCCAACTACGCGATCAAGTGGCTAAGGTGAGTTAAGTTTTTTATTTTTAACCCCTTAATCCACATTCTACAAAGCATTCTTTATTGAGAATGCTATTATTTTCCTTATAACCATGTTATAAGGGAAAATAATAAAATCTCCAGAATACTCAACCCGAAACCGGACTTCAGTGATGAAGTCCGGGTTCGGGTCTGGGTACCAAACATGCCGATTTTTCCCACATGCGTGCAAAATGAAATTACAAAAGTTTGCACACGCGCGGAAAAATCGCGCATTTGCCCACAACGCACCCGCCTCTGATCCGGGCGTCAAACGTGACGCCCGTGTGAAAGAGGCCAAAGGGTTGTCTGAAATTAGAAAAAAAAACTCTCCCCCCCACGTCATAATAGTACTTTCTGCAAGTTGCCATACTGTAACGGCCCAGTGATGGCACGGGCTCAGGAGCTGGGTCTGTGCTTTCACAACGTACACCCAGCTCGGCCAGGATCAGAAATAACTCTGATCTGTTGTTTCAGGGCTCAAGTCCTATGGGAACGGCGTTCCTGCACTTTTTTCATAGCAGGAACGCTGTTCCCTTTCAGGGCAAAAGGACCAGGAAGCGGTGAAGGCTTTGTACTCACCGCTTCCTGGTCCTCAGCTGTCGGCTGTGCAGGGCTGCGCACAGGCATGAGGCGCTCTGTGACCTCACGCTGTGCGCAGCCTTCACAGCACAGCCGACAGCAGGAAAAGAGGAGCGGCGGCGTCCAGGAGCAGGAGAGGGTAAGTGTTTTTTTGTTTTTTTTATATTTTATGGGCTGGTGAGAGGAACTGACTGGGGGCTGGTGAGAGGAACTGACTGGGGGCTGGTGAGAGGCACTGGGGGCTAATGGAGGGGCACTGGGGGCTGGTGAGAGGCACTGGGGGTTGATTGTGAGGCACTGGGGGCTGATGGAGGGGGCACTGGGGGCTGATGGAGAGGCACTGGGGGCTGATGGAGAGGCACTGGGGGCTGATTGAGAGGTACTGGGGGCTGATGGAGAGGCACTGGGGGCTGATGGAGAGGCACTGGGGGCTGATGGAGAGGCACTGGGGACTGATGGAGAGGCACTGGGGGCTGATGGAGAGGTACTGTGGGCTGGTGGAGAGGCACTGGGGGCTAGTGGAGAGGCACTGGGGGCTGATGGAGAGGCACTGGGGGCTAGTGGAGAGGCACTGGGGGCTGCTATGAGGCTACTGGGGGCTGCTATGAGGCTACTGGGGGCTGCTATGAGGCTACTGGGGGCTACTATAAGCAATGGGGCTCTTATCTGAGGTCTGATTGGGGGTCATTCATCTTGGGGTCCGAGCTGAGGTGTGATTTGAGGTCTTATTAACATTGGGGATCTTATTGGGACTATAGCTGAGGTCTGATTAACATTGGGGGTCTGATTGGTGGTCTGACCTGAGGTGTAATGAAAAATATTTTTTTCTTATTGTCCCCCTCTAAAACCTAGGTGCATCTTATAAGGCGAAAAATACGGTACTTGCTTGTTCCTCCTCCCGACCTCCCCTGCCCTTTGCGTACGCCGCGCGCCGTGACGTCACACGAAGGCACTTGGGTGAGTTTCCACACTTTTTTTCCCAGGACTTGACCCCTGCGTTGTTTAACCCTTTAGCTATGACAACTTTGGCATCTAAATGGTTAAAGAGAGTGAAGGGGGATCCCTTGTCCCATGGAGACCATGGACAGCACATGGATGTGACACGCTGAAGGTTCACATGTCATTGGTCAGTTTAAAAAACACCCATTACTTTGGTCTCTATTCATCAACAGACATGTATGTGTCCAACAGCAGATTAGTGAACAGCGCTTTGTGAAAATGTGACATTTCCCATAATGCAAATCACCACAGCAATGTCAGTTCAGATATTGTTGTGAGATTTCAGCTCGACAATTGTGAATACAATACCCTGGACCACAGTATGTACAATACTATTGTACGTACAAAGTTGCAGAACTCAACTTTTGTATGTAGATTACACATACATGAATGCTGCAAAAGACGATCAGAATTGCACAGTGGTCTTAGGGTCCTTTCACACTGGCGTTTTTCTTTTCCGGCATAGAGTTCCGTCCTCGGCGCTCTATGCCAGAAAAATCCTGATCAGGATCATCCCCATGCATTCTGAATGGAGAGAAATCCGTTCAGGATGCATCAGGATGTCGTCAGTTCAGGACCGGAACGTTTTTTGGACGCAGCAAATACCGCAGCATGCTGCGCTTTTTGCTCCGTCCAAAAATCCGGAACACTTGCCGCGAGGCCGGATCCGGAATTAATGCCCATTGAAAGGCATTAATCTGGATCCGGCCTTAAGCTAAACGCCGTTTCGGCGCATCGCCGGATCCGACGTTTAGCTTTTTCTCAATGGTTACCATGGCAGCCAGGATGCTATGGTAAAGTGTAGTGGGGAGCGGGGGAGCAGTATACTTACCATCCGTGCGGCTCCTGGGGCGCTCCAGAGTGACGTCATGGCGCCCTACACGTATGGATCACGTGATCGCATGGTCACGTGATCGTCATTCTAGAGCGCCCCAGGAGCCGCACGGACTGTAAGTATACCGCTCCCCCGCTCCCCACTACTACTATGGCAACCAGGACTTTAATAGCGTCCTGGCTGCCATAGTAACCTGAAAGCATTTCGAAGGCTGATCAGGATCCTGATCAGTCTTCTAATGCTTTCAGGCGACTTGCGTTCTGACGCATCCGGCGGGACGGAAGTGCCTGCCGGATCCTCAGAACGCAAGTGTGAAAGAGGTCTTAGGGAGCTCATACATGGTGCACCGCAGCCGTGGGGCTGCGCGCAGATTGCCGCTAACTGGCAAGCTGCACCTGTACTTGTGATTGTTTGAGAATGCAGTCTGGCAAGTAGCGGTAACCTGCATAATGATCCCATGGCAGGCCACGTGAAATACAGGAACCCTAACTAGGAAAGTGAACATCACTGCTAATAAAGTAGTTGAGGCTCACCTCATAATTGATGCTTGAAGACATGTTGTTAGATAGTAATTAAAGAGTATCCAATTAAGAGGTCTTTCTAGGAGAGTTGCAGATTCAAATACTTCCCAACCAGCAGAGAACACAGTCGCACCCAGCAGCGGGGTCTGACGCCCAGTTTTTCCTAGGTAGTTCAGTAGCAGCATTCTATAAATAAATGTGAAAGGGCGGATTATGAAGTTAGAAATAAGATTAGATTTAGCAATTGTCATTAGGTCTCAACATGAATTACAAAGACTCGGAAGAACACATGAAGTACACTGCCACCTAAACCTGGAAATATCTGACTTGTTTGAGTATTCTACACATATAATGGGTGACACATAGGTGTGGTTACCCAGCTTTTCACAGATTCTGCATGCAAGGCCGGATGTGTAGGCAAAAGTCGGCGCATGCATGGGGCACTGCTTCGGTACTGGTAGTTTACTAATGAGCACTTCCATTGTGGAAGCACTAATTACTACAAGAAGGAGTGGACATGTTACTCCTAGTGCTAGCATTACTCATCGTTCCCTGGTTCTCTTCTTCGGTCCCCTGCAGTACACTGTGCCCAAACAGTGTACAGCTTTAGGACGTAGTGTGTGTAGGCGCTAACTATGACCTGACACTGCGCAACGTCAGGGCACAGTGCTGCAACAAGAGAGTGCAGATTGACAGTGGTAGCAGTGGCACCCAGAGGGGAGAGAATAGTTGTTTTTTTTGTCTGGCCTGAGGTCTGCATTTAGGGGATGTAGGGGTGAGGTTGGGGTTAGAGGGGCGACAGGGGTCTCTGCATGATCTGGGGTTTGTGCAAATTTGGGGTCTTATCTGGGGTCTGTATAAATTTGGGCTCTGGTCTGGGGTCTATAAATCTGGGGTCTGTATGAATTTGGGGTCTGATCTGGGTGTGTATAAATTTGGAGAGTGAACTGGGGTCTGGTCTGGGATCTGAATGAATTTGGGGGCTGATGTCAGGTCTAATCTGGGGTCTGTAAGAATTTCAGGGCTGATCTGGGGGTCTGCATTAATTGTGGGGTCTGGTCTGGAGGTCTTTATTATTTTTGGGGTCTATGGGTCTGCACTAATTTTTGGGTCTGTCTGGAGGTCTGTATTAAAGGGGCTGTCAAGCCTTTGAGCCAAAAGCCCCTGGGGTCCTAATCTGCCCCTGAACCTAAAAACTCCACTCACCTGTCTGTGGTTCCACCTCTGCTCCATTCCTGGCTGCTTCAGGTCGCCGCTGGACCAGCAAGCGGCTTAGTCCCATGACCACTGTGGCCAATCACAAGCATCAGTGGACTCAGTGGCTTGAATGGTACCTAACAGTTGTGACCAAACAGAGCAGCAGTGGGACAGCAGACTGGTGAATGGTGTTTGTATGTTCAGGAGCACAGGATAGGGCCTCAAGGGTTGTTGTCTCCAAGACTGGACAACCCCTTTAATTTTAGAGTCTAGTTTGGGGAGCTGTGTTAATTTGGGGGTCTGTCTGGAGTCTGTATTAATTTTGGGGTCTGAGGATAAGTATTAATTCTGGGATCTTATCTGGACAATGTATTAAGAGTATGTCTAGCCATGTAAAATGTATTTTTGAAAACTGATTAAAATGTCATAAAATAAAAGTAGTGATACCTTTCTGCTCCCTGACCCTCTTCTTTTTCTGATTCTGTCTCCTCGCTAATCTCTGTTCCACTCAGACATGTGACCACTGTGGCCAATGACTGGTAGGCAAGTAGCGGTGGATCAGAAAGGTATCAATGCTTTTAGTATTTTTTTGTTAACAATCTAAGCAGTTTAAAAGAAAACTAGTGGGGGCATATGGGGCAGAAGCAATCACAGTATTGGTGGAAGCCACAGAATGGCAGTATTAAAGGGATCAGCTATAGAGAGTGGGGATGGACTGCAAATACAATGGGTCAGAGGTGTACCCGGAATCTCCAGGGCCCTAATGCTAAGATCTCATGCACATATCGGTTGCAGATGAACATTCTTTTCTTGAGCGTGATATGGCTGGAGCAACCAGATCCAGCTAGAAGGAAAGAACGTTTTTTAGATTGATAGAGGACCTTCGGTATTGCCAACTTATCGCCATCTAGCAGAGGGAGTATGTTTAGAGGGATGTAATCTTTAGGTTTAAGGCTACTTTCAGACCTGCGTTTGGTGCGGATCCATCTTGTTTTTGCACAGACGGATCCGCACCGATAATGCAAATGCTTGTATCCGTTCAGAACGGATCCGTTTGCATTATCATGAACAGAGTCAAAACGGATCCGTCCTGAACACAATTAAAAGTCAATGGTAGACGGATCAGTTTTCAACTGCACCATATTGTGTCAATGAAAACTGATCTGTCCCCATTGACTTACATTGTAAGTCAGGACGGATCCGTTTGGCTCCGCATTGTCAGGCGGATACCAAAACGCTGCCGCCTCCAGAGGCGGGGGTGCTGGGAGTTGGACCCCTGCTGATCGAACGTTCGAACGCGCTGTAAAACGCTCAACAGGAGAAAACTCATGTTTCCCTATGGGCATGGTTCTCACCTGAGCATTTTACAGCGGGTTTGAACGCAATTAGAAAAAAGACTATAGTATAATTTAGAAGTGTCATACCAAGTTCCAATCTTACTTTTCAAATTCTCAAATCATCAAGATACTGTATATGTACAAAAATGGACAGTCCTGCCTCTCCACACCCATGACTCTGGTATTACTGGCTATTTAACATGTCAGTCTGGGCGGTCCAGTGCTCTCGGATGTAGTGAAAACTACATTTCCCACGATCACTCTGTGTGTGCTGTTTCACACTCTCCGTAATATCAATGCTGGTTCTAGTGGTCACTAGGAGAGACAAGCGCACCAGACAAGCGCAGCTGAACAGCAACACTGCGCACACGCCATTCAGTGCACAGATAGAAGAAGAAACGCGCGCATGGTCAACCTTTTAAATAGGGAGCTACAGCTGGAAGATAACTGTAATTGCAAACACTTATGATTTTTAATGTTTCAGGTCACAGGCCATAATTGTAAGTTGGAACAAACCCTTTAGTCCAAGTTTAATAAAAAAAAAAAAGGTGACATCTTACGGTGTGTCCTCAATCTGCTCCACATGATGTCCTCCTGTCTTCATCTGTCAGATGACATCATTTCCAGTACCAGGTATCAGAGTCTAGTCTCCATACAGACCTAGCTGTAAGGATCACAGGCAATAATTCACATAAGGACCCGAGAGAGAACAGGGCTTGGAGGCTCCATCCAAGATGGCTCCCAGTCCAGAGCTATGAAGATGCGCTTGATACACTGGATATAAGTAGAAAATTGGCAAAATGTGCATAGAACTAGGGGTTTTATTCTGCTGGTCCCATGTCATATGACCACAATGTGTGAATATACCCTTATGCTGGTAGAGTTTTTGTGGCAAATTAGCTTTTAAGCATAAGAATTTAACTTTCTGTGAACCAACAAATGTGCCTTATATAACACTAGGAGAAGGACCTGGCTTTGCACGGGTATATATCATCTATTTAATTTAATGTTTGTGTGTGTGTCGTTACAAAATCTTGACAGTATCCCCTATAACAGTGACATCTACAGTACTGCACCCCCTTAACAGTAACCTCCCCAGCCCCCCACCCCTAAATACTGACCCCCCACAGTGCCCCGCCTCCTTAAAATGGGACCTCCACAGCAGCCCACCCCCTTAACTTTGACCTACACAGCAGCCTGCCCCTTTAACAGTTAGTTTCACAGCACCCATCACTTGACAGTAACCTCCACAGGGGCCCGTCCCCTTAACAGTGACCTCTACAGCACCCGCCCCTTAACATTGACCATAGGTTACAGTCCCCTTAACTGTGACCTCCACCATTCCCGGCCCCCTTAACAGAGACCTCCACAGCAACTGCCCCTTTAACTGTGACTGCCACAGTACCCCGCTCCCTTAACAGTGACCTCACAGTACCCCGCTGTCTTAACAGTGACCTCACAGTACCCCGCTGCCTTAACAGTGACTTCACAGTACCCCGCTGCCTCCACAGTCCCTTCCTCCCTTAACAGTGACCTCGGCAGTGCCCGCCTCTTTAACAGTGACCTCCACAGCAGTCTGCCCCCTTAACAGTAACATCCACAGCACCCTGCCCTTTAACAGTGACCTCGACAGCGGCCACTCCTTTATTAGTGACCTCCACAGTAGCCTATCGCCTTAACAGTGATTTCCACAATAACCCGTCCCCTTAACAGTGACCTCCACAGCAGCTGCCCCTTTAATAGTGACCTCCACAGTCCACTGCCCCCTTAACAGTAACCTCCACAGCGCCTGCCCCTTTAACAGTGAGCTCCACAGCGGCCACCCCTTTATTTGTGACCTTCATAGTACCCCGTCTCGTTAACAGTGATTTCCACAATAACTCGCCCCCTTAACAGTGACCTCCACAGAGCTTCATTGCCTTAAAATGTGACCCCCACAACACCCCGCCCCCTTAACAGTGACCTCCACAGCACCCCGCCCCTTAACACTGACCTCCATAGTGGACTGTCCCCTTAACAGTGACCTCAAACATTCCTTGCCTCTTTAACAGAGACCTCCACAGCATCCCGCCCCCTTAACAGTGACCTCCACAGTGGCCCTCCCCTTTAACAGTGACCTCAACAGCGACCGCCCCTTTATTAGTAACCTCCACAGTACCCCATCTCCTTAACAGTGATTTCCACAACACCCAGCCCCCTTAACAGTGGCCTCTACAGCAATCTGCCCCTTAACACTGACCTCTAAAGAGTACCGTCCCCTTAACTGTGACGTCCACAACACTCTGCACCCTTACAAGTGTCATCCACAGCGTCCTTTCCCTTTAAAGCTGACCTACAGCAGTGAAGAAAAATGGCTGGGTTGTTATGGAAACCTGGTGTAAAACTGTGTCTATGTGGAGACTAAGGGCCTGCGAGCTTCTATTGGCTGATAGGGGTCATGTGACCGTGTGTATGGCAGTTGGGATATGAAGAGAAAGACCTGCAGGCTTCTATTGGCTAATCTTGGTCATCTGATGGTGCCATATTTGCATTTTTGGGGAATATCTAAGGAACAGTACAAGGCTGAGACCCGGTCTAAAACGTTCTCGGACACCTGATGTACCCGTGTGCCAAATTTCGTGATTGTAAATGCGATGATGCGCATTCCTTTAGCGGACATACATACACTCAGCTTTATATATCAGATACATGCAGAACTATTATCCACTACTCATATTGGCCCTGTATGGCACCCTGTATCGGAGCACTGCCCCACAAGCTCATCACTAGCGCTTACAACAAGTACAGAGGGAATAGAAACAAAAGACAACTAACTACCATTGAGAAAACGACAGTCATACCAGAATTTCTCTATATTATAATCCCAGAAGAGGTGTATGGAGTTTACTCCAAGCGTGGTAAATACATGGTGGGTGCCTTCTGTTTCAGAGATAACTTTGATCCCGGCCGCTTAACCCTTCAAAAGCTGTGCTCAATAGCGACTGTGGCATCTGAGTGGTTGGACAGAGGGAGAGGGCTTCCTTTTTCTCCCAACTGGTCCATCCACGATGCAATAGCGGGGTGTCGAACTGTTTTGAGATCCCCCAAGCCTGCCCTTTTACTGCGCCTATTACACCCTACAGTTATCTTGTGACAAAAGCCTTGAAATCCATTGATCATTTAAGCTGGGTTCACATCTGCACTGTGACCCCCCCCCCCCAGTCTGTTTCAGCAGAAGAACAGACTGCCAGAGTTCACCGTACCCAGCATAGACGGATACCACCGCGCATTGTCGAATTCGCTGTAATGGGATCCGGCCACTTTACGGCATATACTTGAATGCCGGCTTTCTGCCGATCAAAAAATGCTACAAGCAACATAAAGTGACCAGATTACAGTGCCGGAGTTCACAACGCAGATGTGAACCCAGCCTTAGTTAACTTTTTCTTGCTATTCTTTACTTAATGCGTTAACCATCAAGTTTAGCTTGGCTGCATCTGTAATTGGTATTGCAGCACCCATAAATGTCTCAACTATTAAAATATTACATTATTTATACAGCATGGTTAACACAAGGAAAAAATCACAATGGCAGCTTTGGCAGTTTGTCATCTTGCCGAAAAAAAGATGAAAAAGTCATATGCACCTCAAAATGGTGCCGATAAAAATTAAAGCTGACCACAAGCCTTAACAAAGCTCCAAAAAATATAAAAGATAGGGGTGTCACAAATGGTATATTGCAATAATACAAAAAATTGCCCCCAATGTCCATAGTCTTCAATCCCAAAACACATGGGGTTACAGCCCATCAGTGCTGTCCTCAGAGCTTGCATTTCTCAGTTTAACAGCAATAATATACAGTGTATATTGCTATTAATCACTTTTGGTTCCTTTATTTTTAATTTCAAAGTTTTGCAGTAACTTAAAGGGGTTCTGCACTTTGTTTCAACTGATGATCTATCCTCTGGATAGATCATCAGCATCTGATCGGCAGGGGTCCAACACCCGGGACCCCCGCCGATCAGCTGTTTGAGAAGGCAGTGGCCTTCTCACTGTTTACTGCCGGTCCAGTGACGTCACGACTTGTATCAATTGGCCTGGGCACGGCTAAGCTCTGTTCACTTCAATGGAGCTTAGCCGCGCCCAGGCCAATTGATACTAGTCGTGACGTCACTGGGCCGGCAGTAAACAGCGAGAAGGCCGTGAGGCTACTGCCAGTGCCGCTACCTTCTCAGACAACTGATTGGTGGGGGTCCCGGGTGTCGGACCCCTGCCGACCAGATGCTGAGGATAGATCATCAGTTTCAACAAAGTGCAGAACCCCTTTAAATATTTAATACTTCCTCTGCATGTCTCTTCCCCTGCACACAGTGCTCAGGGAAAACTGTAATATTTGTGCCGTACTGCCCAGTATAATCCATGCTGCTTTAAAGCCTCTAGCTTTACAGGACACAAAATTATGCCCCATCCTCATTGCTATCAGAGATTAGGTGACGGGATCACATTTATCTGAAGACTTTTCCATTCTTCTGGTTCATGAGAAGAAGAACAGGAAAACTGAAAACATGTGTTTTATGCCCTATTTCTTTGAATGGCTGCTTTAGATGATCATTTATGCTTAGTTACTGTCATTTTTGGAGGAATTAAAAGTCCTGTCAGCAGAACTTTCTATTTTGCCAAAACTAACGGATGCATGACGTCATGGTGGGTTCCGTTTTTTTTAACATGCTAGTAGTCAATAGATAGCGGACATCAACAGAATCTTGTTCATCATTCGATCCATTTAACAGATCACTTTTTTCAATATTTCTGTTGTTCTAAAGCAGGCATCCTCAAACTGCGGCCCTCCAGCTGTTGCAAAACTACAACTCCCAGCATGCCCAAACAGCTTACAGGTATCACCCTACAGCAGGGCGTTGTGGGAGTTGTAGTTTTACAACAGCTGGAGGGCCGAACTTTGAGGATGCCTGTTCTAAAAGATCAGAAGGACGAAAGCTCAACACAGATGTGAATAAGCCCTAATCTGTTAGGCCAGCTTAAAGGGCATGTACACCTCAATTTCTTTTTTTATTGCTTGATTAAAATGATTCTACAATTTTGAGTCTACAAGGTAACAGACTGCAAATGAACCCTGTGTAGTCTGAGACTGCAGCCTTCGCTATAAGCAGAATAGTTCTTTTTTGTCTCTCTAATAAAAATGTTAATACTGCATGGTTTTCTGTGCCGAACAGCTTATCATATCCTACGTCGTGAAAACAAAGGAATGACATGGAATTTTTACAGCAGGCAGATTATAATGGATCTTACCCGCCCATGGAAACGCCAGATGCCATAAGTGGAGCTTCTGGGTATAAAGTATGCACATGCTGAATGACTGTCTCCAAATCGTCTGTGTTCGCGGCACAATAGGTCCTTGGTGTCTGCGAGAAGAAGTCAGAAGACACTACAATAAGAACAGTATACGGTAACTACTAGTAAAAAGTCACCCTTAATTATAAAGTTAAAGGCATCTGTCAGCAGATTTGTCCCTATGACACTGGCTGACCTGTTGCATGAACTCTTGGCAGCTGAAGGCATCTGTGTTGGTCCCATGTTCATATGCGCCCGCATTGCTAGAAATAACAAAGTTTTAATATACGCAAATGACCCTCTAGGAGCAATGGGGGGCGTTGTCGTTACACCTGCTTTCTCTGCAACTGCTGCGCCCTCTTCACTTTGATTGACAGGAAGGAGTAGTGAAAACACCATAATGCCTGGCCCCGTCAGTCAAAGTGCAGAGGGCACTGCAGTTGCAGAGAGAGCAGAGCCTCTAGGTGTAATGGCAACGCCCCCATTGCTCCTAGGGGCTCATTTGCACATATTAAAACTTGAACATGAACATGAGACCAACATACATGGCATCAGCTGCCAAGTGCACATGCAACAGGCTAGCCAGTTTCACAGGTACAAGTCTGCTGACGGATGCATTTAATACCAAGGACATACAGAAAAGGTAGACTACTCCAATTCTATGTCAATATACGTGTAACAACCCACCATAGCACTGTAGAAATTGTACAGATGATACTTTAAAAGCAAACATGAAAGGACAATGAGGTTCGTAATATGCAGAGCAGGATTTACCTTTAGGCACCCAAGTCACCTGTAGGTGGCCCGGCATGAAGAACCCTAATAACTAAGCTTCCCACTCATGATCCACACCAGGAGCCAGAGAGCTGGGGTGCTTTTACACGGGGATATCAGTTATCAGGAAAAAAAGGGTCCTATGAACACTTTTTCCCAGCAATGGGCTTGTGCAAAGGTGTTGCCGATCACCCAACAAACAAACACTTGCTTGTTGGGGGATTGTATCGTTCATTTGGCACCAAAAATCCTCCTTTGTCGGCAGCACATCGCCCTGTGAAAAAAGGGGTTGCTGGCGACAAAAAGTAGTTAGAAGGGGATGAAGGATCGTAAGTCAGTCATTCATCTCCATACATCACTGATCACTGCTGCATGTAGCGAGCGAAGACTGATTGGAAATTAACTTCCTCATTCCTGATCACTGGCCGCTCCGGCTGGTGCATAAGACTGACCGTGTTTTAATTGATAAGAACAACTTATCACTCATTCCAACATATCAGTATGTAGAAATAAGTGCCTCAGGACAGTCATACCATTGAATAGAGCGGTGAGGGCGGCGGTATTTTGTGCTGCACCGTGTTATTTGGTTCTGCTGCAGCGGTATTTTGTGCTGCACCGTGGTATTTGGTTCTGCAGCGGCGGTATTTTGTGCTGCACCGTGGTATTTGGTTCTGCTGCAGCGGTATTTTGTGCTGCACTGTGGTATTTGGTTCTGCTGCAGCGGTATTTTGTGCTGCACCGTGGTATTTTGTTCTGCTGCAGCGGTATTTTGTGCTGCAGCGTGGTATTTGGTTCTGCTGCAGCGGTATTTTGTGCTGCATCGTGGTATTTGGTTCTGCTGCGGCGGTATTTTGTGCTGCACCGTGGTATTTGGTTCTGCCGCGGCGGTATTTTGTGCTGCACTGTGGTATTTTGTTCTGCTGCAGCGGTATTTTGTGCTGCACCGTGGTATTTGGTTCTGCCGCAGCGGTATTTTGTGCTGCACTGTGGTATTTGGTTCTGCTGCAGCGGTATTTTGTGCTGCACCGTGGTATTTGGTTCTGCCGCGGCAGTATTTTGTGCTGCACCGTGGTATTTGGTTCTGCGGTGGCGGTATTTTGTGCTGCACCGTGGTATTTGGTTCTGCTGCAGCGGTATTTTGTGCTGCACCGTGGTATTTGGTTCTGCCGCGGCGGTATTTTGTGCTGCACTGTGGTATTTGGTTCTGCTGCAGCAGTATTTTGTGCTGCACCGTGGTATTTGGCTCTGCCGCAGCAGTATTTTGTGCTGCACCGTGGTATTTGGTTCTGCCGTGGCGGTATTTTGTGCTGCACTGTGGTATTTGGTTCTGCTGCAGCGGTATTTTGTGCTGCACCGTGGTATTTGGCTCTGCCGCAGCAGTATTTTGTGCTGCACCGTGGTATTTGGTTCTGCCGCGGCGGTATTTTGTGCTGCACCGTGGTATTTGGATCTGCCGCGGCGGTATTTTGTGCTGCACCGTGGTATTTGGTTCTGCCGCGGTGGTATTTTGTGCTGCACCGTGGTATTTGGTTCTGCCGCGGCGGTATTTTGTGCTGCACTACAGTACTGCAGGACCCGCCTAATTGTGTTGGTCCAGCTTCTGTCAATCTGGGCCCACCTACATGGCATAATTTAAATGGAGTCTGTCTTGAAAACATGTTCATATCATATTATCCCCTCTGTATTCAGGCGGTGAGTATATATATATTCAGTATATATTTTTCTGGTGTTTTTTTCACCCATTTTACTGCAGTGGAGATTTCCCAGAGACAAAATTGGGTACTTAACATATACAAGGACAGGAGTGGTGCAATTTCAAGATGAAAGCGTCCACATTTTTATAATCTTGCGATCCTCTTTAGGGCAGGTTCAGACGTGATGGATTTGTGGTGTGGATTACAGTACAACTGGGTGAGGTTTAGAAAGTCCCATCTTCATGTAGCATGCTCATCCCCGTGCAGAAAAGCCACCGATTTTTACTGCAAATTTCGCTCTTTGCAATAACTAAACAAAATATCAACGTGTTAAAGGGGTCCTCTCACTTCAGCAAATGACACTTATCATGTAGAGAAAGTTAATACAAGGCACTTACTAATGTACTGTGGCTGTCTGTATTGACGTTGCTGGCTGGATTCATTTTTCCATCACATTATACACTGCTCGTTTTCATGGTTACGACCACCCTGCAATCCAGCACTGGTGGTCATGCTTGCCCACTATAGGAAAAAGTGCGCTGAGACTGTGGAAGCGCACATAGGAACATATGCACAGCAGCTTCTGTCCCCGCCACCTCGTATCTGTGCGGCAGTGGTTGTTGTAACCCCTGGATACGAGCAGTGTATAATGTGATGAAAAAATGAATCAAGTCAACAAAAGGAAGCAATATGGACAATCACAATACATTAGTAAGTGCCTTGTCTTAACTTCCCGTACATTATAAATGCCGTTTGCTGAAGTGAGACAACCCCTTAAACATATTCTAGTTTTATTGTCATATCTAGTTATTGTAATATTTTGTAGGGCTAATTCAGATGGCCGTATGCTGTCCGCAAAAATGCGGATCCGTTTTTTTGCGGATTAGATTCTGTCCCATTCACTTCTATTGGGGCCCTTTTCTTTCATTGCACGGCTCAGCAAAAAAAATGAAACATGTCCTATACTTGTCAGTGAAAATCAGGACATGGCCACATTGAAGTCTATGGATCAGCAAAAAAACGAAATGCAATCCGTTTTTTGGCGGACAGCATACGGCCATCTGAATGAGCCCTTACACTGAGGACAGTGAAAGCCTCACGTGCCATGTGGAGACCTCTAGGGACCTCCTTGTTCTGTCAGGAAGCATTTGATTAGCACAAAAAAAATGTTTCCCCCAAACAGTTCATTAAAGAGAAAAGATTTCCTTCTAAACCTCCACATAGTTCCCCTCCGTACTTCACAGCGAGACAGAACATCTCATTTTAATATGGGATTAACACCTTGGCAAACAGCACATTAAGCACAGAGCAGGCGCTTAACATGCCGAGATATTTAAAGCTGATTACCAGATCTGCTCCCACAGGGGTTTACTTCATGAATGCGCTTGAGCTGCGTTAATAAGGATTTCATACCGCTTGCCACAAATGTGCATTGTGGTCCCTGTACGAAATCATTTATTCTCCAGGTAGAAAAAAAAAAAAGCTTCTAAAGGTTTAGAAAACGCGTGAAATGCAGGGTAAAGCTGGTGGTTTCATTTACGGACAAGGTGACTCAGACTGTAAACTAGGTGTGACCGTCACATATAAGGATATGATGGTTCATAAAATAGAGAAAGCCCCTCTAGTCTGCAGACTGTAAGCTTTTAGGAGAGTTTGAAAAAGCGGCCGTGTTGCTCTGCCACGCATTACCAAGCTTCTGGTGGAGAATCGTAACTCTTCTGAATCATGTACAGCACATCTCGAAGATAATATACCTAAGCTCCAACATTCAGAACTAGTTTCTTAATATATAGTATACCAGAGCGCTGCATAGACACAGATCTAAAACCTAACATTCTGTCTGCCTACAGCCACCACTAGAGGGAGCTCAGACGCTTACTGCCTACATTGAACTCTGTAATAAATCTATAAGCACTAGGCTCCCAAACTCCAACTTGTGCTGGCAGACAAAATGTTATCATTCAAAATGGACCCGCCAGTTATCCTAAAGTCTGTTTTACTGAATACTTGTATTCCTGATAAAATAACAATTCTGGAGCATCTTTTATCAGAACGCTGCATCGTGCCATTCCTCTGTTTCAAATGGGTGTTACCAGTTGGGGGGTGTATGTCTCTCACACTCTGGCAATGTTGATCCAATGCTGACTATGTAGGGACACACCCGTCAGACAAAGAGAATAGTAACACCAAGGTGTCAATATATTTTAGTAGGAATAACAGAGGAATGACAAAATGTACAATTTACAAATATAAAATATGCTCCAGAATTGTCATTTCATGAGGAATACAAGCACTTACTAAAACATACATCTAGATGTATGTAGACTACTAGCAATTCGTTCATAACTTCACAGTATACTTTCCTAAGAATAGATGCTCTAGAATTATTATTAAATAGGGAATGCAAGTAGTTACAAAAAAACAGACTTGTCAGGAAAGGTGACAAGTCTTCTAATATATTGAGACCTCCTCCATGTACAGAATTTAAAAACACAAAACTACAATTATATTACTGATCATATGCAATATCATGCGGCGGGGGGGCTATTAATAGTGTAACACATCCCCCCTTCCCCCAAAATTAAGAGTCAGAACTCTCATCATGAGCATTCACCCTGCAATATCCACAGCAAAGTTTATACCAAGTACTCCACACACATAGGCTTCTGCTGCTAATAGAGAGACACATCACTATGTGTCCCACCCAGAAACCTGCAAACAGGGTTCCACGGCAGAAATGTTCCTCCCCAAACAGCACCGTGCACATCCTGCACTGAGCTTTATTATTAAATGTGGATGATGCTTCCCCTCCCAAGCAGTCAAATTAAAATGAAATATCCCTTGACCGGATGAGGAAGGTTCATAATACAGTGATTGCCGGTAATACTGGGCGAATTTACATGTCTCTATCTTTATAGAGCGTGAAGCTCTATAGTTCTAAAGTAAATAGGAAAGCCAGACACAGCTTGTCCACGTTGGCTGCGGACAGGCGGCTGCGTTTGTCAGTAATGACGCCCCCTGCCGTGCTGAATACACGTTCAGACAAAACGCTCCTCAAGGCATAAAATGCTAACTCTGGCCACGTGGACAATTTGGAGACCCAGAAGTTGAATGGGGCCGAACCATCAGTCAGTACGTGGAGGGCTGTGCAGACGTACTGTTCAACCATGTTAGTGAAATGCTGCCTCCTACGTTCCGTATCAGGTGGTGGTGCAGTTAGCTGTGGCGTGGAGACAAAACTTTTCCACATTTCTGCCATGCTAACCCTGCCCTCAGAGGAGCTGGCCGTGACACTGCTGCGTTGGCGACCTCTTGCTCCTCCTCTGCCTTCGGCTACCACCTCTCAGGAGCACGTCTACCAGCGTGGGCTTGTACTCGCTTGTACACGCTCCAGTGTAGGAAGTAAGGTGGCACATTGTCTTTGTACCGGGGATCCAGCAGGGTGGCAACCCAGTAGTCCGCACATGTTAAAATGTGGGCAACTCTGCTGTCGTTGCGCAGGCACTGCAGCATGTAGTCGCTCATGTGTGCCCCGGCTCCCCAGAGGTAAGGACAAGTTGTCCTCTGTGGGAGGCGTATCGTCATCGTCCTCCGTATCCCCCCAGCCACGCACCAGTGATGGGCCTGAGCTGTGTCGGGTGCCACCCAGCTGTGAACCTGCTTCATCCTCATCCTCCTCCACCTCCTCCTCATCCTCCTCGTCCTCCAGTAGTGGGCCCTGGCTGGCCACATTTGTACCTGGCCTCTGCTGTTGCAAAAAACCTCCCTCTGAGCCACTTCTAACAGACTGGCCTGAAAGTGCTAAAAATGACCCCTCTTCCTCCTCCTCCTCCTGGGCCACCTCCTCTTCCATCATCGCCCTAAGCGTTTTCTCAAGGAGACATAGAAGTGGTATTGTAACGCTGATAACGGCATCATCGCCACTGGCCATGTTGGTGGAGTACTCTAAACAGCGCAACAGGGCACACAGGTCTCGCATGGAGGCCCAATCATTGGTGGTGAAGTGGTGCTGTTCCGCAGTGCGACTGTAGCGTGCGTGCTGCAGCTGAAACTCCACTATGGCCTGCTGCTGCTCGCACAGTCTCTCCAGCATGTGCAAGGTGGAGTTCCACCTGGTGGGCACGTCACATATGGGGCGGTGAGCGGGAAGGCCGAAGTTCCGCTGTAGCGCTGACAGGCGAGCAGCGGCAGGATGTGAACGCCGGAAGCGCGCACAGACGGCCCGCACTTTATGCAGCAGCTCTGACATGTCGGGGTAGTTGTGAATGAATTTCTGCACCACCAAATTCAGCACATGCGCCAGGCAAGGGATGTGTGTCAAATCGGCTAGTCCCAGAGCTGCAACGAGATTTCGCCCATTATCGCACACCACCAGGCCGGGCTTGAGGCCCACCGGCAGAAACCACTCGTCGGTCTGTTGTTCAATACCCCGCCACAACTCCTGCGCGGTGTGGGGCCTGTCCCCCAAACATATGAGTTTCAGAATGGCCTGCTGACGTTTACCCCGGTGGTGTGTGGCTGACTGGATGAGCTGGTTAAAGCAGAGGAGGAGGAAGCCGAGTAGGAGGAGGAGGCTACAGGAGGCCAAGAATGATGCCCTGCGATCCTTGGCGGCAGAAGGACGTGCGCCAAGGAACTCTCCGCCTGGGGCCCAGCCGCCACTACATTTACCCAGTGTGCAGTTAGGGAGATATAGCGTCCCTGGCCATGCTGACTGGTCCACGTATCTGTGGTTAGGTGGACCTTACCACAGATGACGTTGCGCAGTGCACACTTGATTTTATCGGATACTTGGTTGTGCAGGGAAGGCACGGCTCTCTTGGAGAAGTAGTGGCGGCTGGGAAGAACATACTGTGGGACAGCCATGGACATCAGCTGTTTGAAGCTGTCTGTGTCCACCAGCCTGAATGACAGCATTTCAAAGGCCAGTAGTTTAGAAATGCTGGCATTCAGGCCCAGGGCTCGAGGGTGGATAGGTGGGAATTTACGTTTTCTCTCCAAGGTTTGTGAGATGGAGAGCTGAACGCTGCCGTGTGACATGGTGGAGATGCTTGGTGACGCAGGTGGTGGTGTCGGTGGCACATCCTCTGTTTGGTGGGCGGCAGGTGCAACATTCCTCCCGAGGCGGAGGAAGAGGCCGAGGCAGCAGCAGAAGAGGGAGCAGGGGAGCCAGAGTGAGTTCCTTGCTTTTAAGGTGTTTACTCCACTGCAGTTCATGCTTTGCATGTAGATGCCTGGTCATGCAGGTTGTGCTAAGGTTCAGAACGTTAATGCCTCGCTTCAGGATCTGATGGCACAGCGTGCAAACCACTCGGGTCTTGTCGTCAGCACATTGTTTAAAGAAGTGCCATGCCAGAGAACTCCTTGAAGCTGCCTTTGGGGTGCTCGGTCCCTGGTGGCGGTGGCCAGCAGCAGGCGAAATCTCTTGGCGGCGGCTGTTCTGCTTTTGCCCCCTGCTCCCTCTTTTGCTAGGCTGTTGGCTCGGTCTCATCACTGCCTCTTCCTCTGAACTATGAAAGTCAGTGGCACAACCTTCATTCCATGTGGGGTCTAGGACCTCATCGTCCCCTGCATCGTCTTCCACACAGTCTTCCTCCCTGACCTCCTGTTCGGTCTGCACACTGCAGAAAGACGCAGCAGTTGGCACCTGTGTTTCGTCATCATCAGAGACGTGCGGACAGCGATGAGATGGTATTCCCATGTCCTCATCATCAGGAAACATCAGTGGTTGTGCATCAGTGCATTCTATGTCTTCCACCACTGGGGAAGGGCTAGGTGGATTCCCTTGGGAAACCCTGCCAGCAGAGTCTTCAAACAGCATAAGAGACTGCTGCATAACTTGAGGCTCTGACAGTTTCCCTGATATGCATGGGGGTGATGTGACAGACTGATGGGCTTGGTTTTCAGGTGCTACCTGTGCGCTTTCTGCAGAAGACTGGGTGGGAGATAATGTTGTGAACGTGCTGGATCCACTGTCGGCCACCCAATTGACTAGCGCCTGTACCTGCTCAGGCCTTACCATCCTTAGAACGGCATTGGGCCCCACCAAATATCGCTGTAAATTCTGGCGGGTACTGGAACCTGAGGTAGTTGGTTCACTAGGATGTGTGGCTGTGGCAGAATGGCCACGTCCTCTGACAGCACCAGAGGGTACGCTAACACCACCACGACCGCGTCCGCGTCCCTTACTAGATGTTTTCCTCATTGTTACCGTTCACCAAGCACCACAATAAGAAAAAAAATATTTGGCCCAATGTATTGATTTCAAATTCAGGTCTTTTTTTTACCGGCACCTAACACTATCTGCCTATTTATTTATGTAGCGTATTACACTAATCCAGGCACAGCAGTAACCACTGATTTAGGGGAATATCTCTTTTAGGGCTAGTATTTAGGCCTTTTATGGACAGATTTAAACTAGGCCTGCAACAGCTGGAACACCAGATTTAGGGTATTGCTATTTTGGCAACTGAATTTCACCCCAGAACAAAATATATAATTTGCAGGACACTATGAAACTTGGCAAGCCACAGCTGAAACCACTGATTTATGGTATTGCTATTTTGGCAATTGAATTTCACCCCAGAACAAAATATATGTTTTGGCGGACACTATTAGAGTTTGCCAGCCACAGCTGTGACACCAGATTTATGGTATTGCTATTTTGGCAACTGAATTTCACCCCAGAACAAAATATATGTTTTGGCAGACACTATTATAGTTTGCTAGCCAGTGCTGGGAGACCAGATTTAGGGGATTGCTATTTTGACAATTGAATTTCACCACGGAATATAATCTATCCTTTGCCAGACAGCAGACAGTATTATACTTGGCTAGCCAAAGCTGAAACACCAGATTTAGGGGATTGGTATTTTGGCAATTGAATTTCACCACGGAATATAATCTATCCTTTGCCAGACAGCAGACAGTATTATACTTGGCTAGCCAAAGCTGGAACACCAGATTTAGGGGATTGGTATTTTGGCAATTGTATTTAACCCCTTAATAAAATATAGAAATTTCTTTCCTGAGTTTCTAGGGGTGACGATTAGCACAGCCAAGCCCCTGATGTAGGATATAGCAAAATAAAACTAGTATTGATGGATTGATGGACTTGGTGGCAGCTTGTTCTGGTGCACCACAAGTCACAAAATGGCTGCCGATCACCCCAGAAAATAAGTGACAGAAAATTGCTCTGTGCAGCCTAAAAACCAGTGAGCCAGTAACTAGCAGAAGTTCAATCATTCACAGCTGTATATCAATCACTTCATTAAGTGTTTTTGATGAGTTTTCCCTGCCTAATCTCGCCCTCACAGAAGCTGCGTCCTCTCCCTACACTAATCAGAGCAGTGTGACGTGCGGCGCTACGTGACTCCAGCTTAAATAGAGGCTGGGTCACATGCTGCACTTGGCCAATCACAGCCATGCCATTAGTAGGCATGGCTGTGATGGGCTCTTAGGGCAAAAAGTAAAACGCTAGCTGATTGGCTGCTGTGCAGCCCTTCAGAAAGCGGGAAGAAATCGCCGAACAACGAACCCGAACTTTTTTGAAAATGTTCGGGTCCGGGTCCGGGTCCCGAACACCCCAAAATTCGGTACGAACCCGAACTATTCTCGAACTGTTCGCTCAACACTAGTAAGGACATATTATTTCACTTCCTTAATAATATGGCCTATTTTGGTCTTCAGGACGTGGTGATCTAACTGTACAAGGCTGCACAGTTTATTGACATGGTCATCTTAGTCAATCATCTTGGGGTGTTACAGATGTGGCATTACCAATTATGTGTCGTTTTTTATTATTTAAAGGGGTTATTCCCACAAAAAAATATTTCCAGCTATGGGACCTGCACCATCCTAGCGATAAACTCCCATTGTCCCAGGTGAAAATATCCCTTTAAGGGTCAGGCCTCAATCATCCATTTACATATATTCTGTTTCCACATGGTTGTTGTTAATCATATTCAAACCAGCATATATACATGATTACTACACCAATACATAGGGTAGTGCACAGGGTTCTAAATGAAAGACCCAGAGCCAGAATGTGGGTAGTAGCAACACCAGTTATCTGGCCAGAAGTAGAAGTAGTGGACCGCAGGTGTCCCTGCTGGCTTTGGAAAGGTGCAACATTATTGTTGAGGGGAAAGAGGATGAGATTGTGGATTGGATGGCTCACTCCTCTCAGTCGCAGCAAGATGACTTTGAGGTGACTTCAGGGTCCAACACATTCCGTGGAGCCAGGGGTCACCGCGTTCCTCATGCTCCTCCTCCTTGCAGCCCCAGAGAGGAGGAGCCTTCTCAGCCTTTACTGCCCATTCCTTTAAGGACGCCTTCCTTTTTCCTAAGAAGTGGCAAGAAAACTCCAGTACGCCCTATGGCAAATAGTCAAGAGAGCCTATGCATACCTGCATTGATGGTGGTGCTAATAGTAGCACCTACATCCATGGCATGGGCGGTGGGGGCAGTGACACTGATAGTCGCAGACAATTCAGTGGGGTGTGGGCCCCAGGAGCTTATCATGATGTCACACAGTCTTATAAAAGCAGTGGGAGGGGGGGGGGGGGCCCCCAGAACTCCGATAACGATTGTGTGCTGGACAAGACGGATTGGGGAGCTGAGGAGGAGGCAACATCAGTGGAGAAAGGCGGTGGCAAAAGCAATAAAGAGCAGAGGCCACATTCCTCCCAAAAAAGAGCCAGGGCCACTTCTGGTTTGGGATCTGGCAATGCCGTTGACACTATGGGTGGGTTAGGCTCAAAATGCGCCAAGTCAAGCTCGGGTGCCTGTAGCTATGTGTGCGAGCAGCTCCCATATGGCGCTTTTTCTCCACAAGGCAGGCACACAAAACCACAGCAGTGTGCAAGATCTGCAGGATTAAAATAAGCCGTGGCCATTCAAACACAATCAATAAGTACCTGAGGTCTATTGCAGCACATGAGGCATCATCACTAGATCCTTTGGGAAAAAACAACTGGCCAGCATTCCCAATCAGTACAAGTCTGGCCAGCATTCCCAATCAGAACAAGTCTGGCCAGCATTCCCAATCAGAACAAGTCTGTCCTTCTCCTGGTCCTCTTAATGGCAGCTAACCCGCATCCCCAAGCAATAAGGAATCTTTGTCATCATTACCTTCTTCTTCTCCTGCTAAGACTCATGCTCCCCCCCAGTCCCTAGTTTAAACACTCCTCCAACCTTCTAGCCATCTTTCTCCCCATCTTTCTCTCCACTGTGAGACATCTAGAATGGAGTGTTTGGCCATGAAAAAACTTTTCTCCACCAGCAATTAGCTAGTCTACAACCTGAACCCCCACCTGGGCATGTTGCTGGCGGTGCAGTCACTGCAGTACCATTGTAGTAGTGCTTTGTACATAGCGGGAAATGTAGGCCACTCCTTATGATTCTCGCTGTGTGACAAGCTACACTCCATGGTGGACACCTAGAGCAGCTGTTACAGGCAGGGACAGTACACGTCTTTCCCGGCCCACTGGGTCAATGTTTTTTGCGGCAGTGGACAGGCAGCACTCCAACATGGCCAGGTCCTTTTGACCTCCTCCCACCATATCACCATATCATGTGGCTGGCTCCCACAGAAGACACTTATCTGCCTCCTCCTCCATGGACACGGTCCCACCCCCAACAGCAGTACGGAAAGAAGTAGCTCGCACTACTCCTCCTTCCTATCAGATGTGCCAAGTCAAGCATTGCCACTCTGTGTAGGAGCTGATCGGCCTGGGCGACAGTAGCCACACCAGCAAGCAGTTACAGCTAAAGTGCATCAAGCAGCAAAAATCCCGCTGGCTGTCACCCCGCCGACTCCAACTGGGCAAAGTGGTAAGCAACAATGCGCAAAATATCCTGGACGCCATGAACACATTCTCCCTGCATGACCTTTTAAAAAAAATGCTCTGGCTTGCGCAAGATGCTGGCAATGTCCAGGAGACTGTCCCTCTTTTCAGCCATTCTGACATGGTAAGGAACGCTCTCCTCAATACGCTGCAGCTTAATCGACGATGTTCCAACTCGCTGTACGAGCCACAGAAAGCCATGAACGAATTTGTCATGCACCAGACTGCCTCATTTCTTTCAACTTATTACACTTTGAAGCCCTCTCCCATTTTCTTTTCAAAAACATATGCTGAACCATATTAGTCTGGCATATACCAAAGGTGTATACTGGGTGCATTGGACCATATGAATATGTTCAGTGTATCAATGTAGCAAAAAGAAAACTGTGAAGAGCTACATCACTGTAGTGGAGAAAATGCTTACCAAGAGATCTTCCCCAGAAACACCTCGATTATTGAAAACAACACACCTAAAAAATAAAAATAAAGGAATATTATATAAATATACACAAGTTTGTAATAAAATAAAACAAAACTGTTTGATTATGGTCATAAAAAAACGGGGGGAGATTTATCAGGATCGGTGCTTAGTTGTCCATAGCATCATTTTTGACAGCTCCTTTGGAAAATGAAATGAGGAATCTGATTGGTTGCTATGGGCAACTAAGCCAGTTCTACTTTACACCAGTTTTGATAAATCTTCCTCAGTGTCTAATGGGGGGTCTTACAGTACCCTGTGCAAAGATCTCAATGAACCCTGACTTCCACTTTGATTATGGCCCTCAGTTTACCACAGAATCCTAACTTCTACATTGGAATTGTAGATCTGTTTTTCTCATTTATAGAATTTATTCATATGTCAATGATATATTTGTAGGTAAGATATCACTGTTTACCGGATGGCCCCCCTCAGACATTTATATCAAATGTTACACAGTAACCTGAATACCAGGGGTATTTGTATGTGAAATACGGCCTTCTGAATGAGCCCTTATTCTAAAGTTATTAGCCCACCATTGCACCCTGTGGAAAATGCATTTCTTTTTTCAGTTGCTGTTGATTACATCTTGTAGTGGAGCCTTATAATGTAGGAAGTAGCCTCATTGGTAACAACAAGGGGCGTGGTTAGTGTCACATGATCTGCTGATGTCAGGACGCATCTCACTTCCCTAAGGCATGATGGGTCAGTAGTTACATGACAAACCAGAAAGTAGGTTTCAAACATGGGGGATAAGAGAAAACAGCAAATGAGGTAATTTTGAAAAACAAAAAACAATCCAAGGAGAAATGGAAGCCAGAGAAATTGCTGACAATACACTTCAGAGAGAAAAGTAGTTTATAGAACAACCCCTTTAAGTGTAACTGTCATTTTGGTTTATTTTTAATATAGTGTAGGGACAGAAATGTTCAACATGTTTCTGGCGTGAATAAAGAGAGGAATCTACGGCTGCAAGCAGGCTGCCATAGACTTTAGACTGTCGCATGGCAAGCAGAAGGATGCAAGGTCGCATACACTGATGGTGCAGGGCGAATCAAGACTGGGGGGGGGGAGTCCGTCTTAATAAATGTCCCCCTTAGTCTTTATAGATAAAGTTGAAAAAGCAATTTACAGCATCAAAATGTTCTAAATGTGTAGAGAGTAATAATTTAGGAATTCTGTTCCACATATTTTCCGAAATCTCATCAGCTATCACTGTGTCTTGCAAACAGCATTCTGGTTACTAATTTCTAGAGGGATATCCGCCATTTATGAAGTACCCGCTTCTACTGGAATGACAGAGCATTAATTCAGCGTCATGATCCAGTGCTTAGTCTTGTGAAGGCGCCAAAAGAAATGTGAAGTTGAAAGCATTACGGCACCATCTGCTGTGTGGGCGAGATGCTTATTATGCCAAATTGCATCTTCTGTGTCACTCAATAAGGGATCATTAATATACTACGTACACCTTCACTGGGACCAGAAACAGGACACGGGGATTTTAGTTAACTTCTGACATGGTATGCAAATTGAGATAAAAACTGGAATAAGGGTACTTTCACACTTGCGGATCCGGATCCGTCCTGCCGCAAGTACCTGTGCACTGCCGTGCTGCCGCTCCATCCCCATTGACTATAATGGGGCGGGGGGCGGAGCTACGGCAGTGCACGGCAAAGATCGCCGACTAAAAGTCCTGCATGTCCGGCTTTTCAGTCCGGCGATCTCTGACCGTGCACTGCCGTGCTGCGCCGTAGCTCCGCCCCCCGCCCCATTATAGTCAATGGGGACGGAGCGGCAGTGCACGGGCACATTCGGCAGGACGGATCCGGCAGGCGCAAGTGTGAAAGTACCCTAACACGATCTTGCTGTCTGCATCCGTATTTTCCTTCAGCCACAGCACAAAAAAATAGAACATGTGTTGTTCTTGTCTATTTTGCTGACAGGAATAATCATTTCTAACATAGTGTGAGACCTGCGGAAAGGAAAATGCGGGATGCACGCGGTCAGTATCCGTGTTTTGCGGATCCACAATTTGCGGACTGCAAAAACACATACGGTCGTGTGCAGGAGGCCTAACTGTGGGGAAATAGACAATGCAGAAAATGCTGATGATACAATATTATTAACAGACACTTGGACCATGTAGACGAAGAAGTGATCTTGATGATGAGGGCTATGCTTTTAGTGGTACACTGATATGGAAGCAGCTCTGAAGGGGTAGGGGTAACTTCCCTTCTATTATCACCCACGCCTGGACCCTAGATCACTGTTACACTGTCGGTAGAGTCACACAGATGGATTTTCCAAGGCTGCATCCGATCGGCAGGTCAGTTTATGCTGTGGATCTTTTGTTGCATGTGGATAACATTTCTTAAGTGAACATGGCCTAACGGCCTATAACAGTGTATTAGGGTATATGCACACCGAAGATTTTTCCGTCAGGACAAACCCAATGCATAATAAATGGCAGAAATCTATGACTAAAGTCCAATGATGAGCCAGTTTGTCACGCAGGAATCTGCACATGGTTTAGCCTAATTTCAATAGAGCTAATCCGCATATGGCTACACAGCCAGAGTTTCCGTGCAGATTCCTGGCAAGAACTTGTTGTTTTTTTTTTGTTGTTTTTTGGGAGGGGGGGGGGGTTGTGACAAGGATTTAAAATCTCTGGTGGACAAAAAAAAATTCAGAGCAGAACTAATTTTTATTTAAATCACTGGGCAACAGAAGACACTCAGATTTCACGTGGATTTTGGCACAGAATCCCTTAGAAAAATCTGCCGTGTCAACATAGGGGGTCATTTATTAAGACCGGCGTTTTAGACGTGAGCAAAGAAAAGTTGCAGATTGCGGCACAAATGACCTTTGCGTCGCAATCTGCACCAGAAATCGGCCTAATATAGGTGTATTTCTGATTGTAAATGACCCCCATAATCTCTTGGAGCTTCTGCAGCCAATTTTGTTTTGACATACAATTTTTTCATAACTTCAATTTTTCACAGGTGCACTGACAAAAATGGTGTGTCTGGCCATTTAGATTTTTTTTTTTTTTTTTACATTACAGCATGCAATATAAATACTTATTATGATAATACAGTGATCTCTCAAGAAGCAATGGCCTCGGGATATAATATTTTCTTGGACCGTCGTAAGTTAAAACTAGACTCCACATACAATGTCTCGGGCTCAGATCCAACCAATCAAGGCCACATCTCTGGTAAAATAGCTAGATTAGTTGCTAAACCAAAAATATCCACGGCACTTCCGTCAGTAAAAAAGTGTAGATTTATTCACCAATAGCAATGTTTCGGTTCGCACACTGGAACCTTTCTCAAGCAGTGACCCAGTGTGTTCCAGTGTGTGAACCGAAACGTTGCTATTGGTGAATAAATCTACACTTTGTTTCTGACGGTAGTGCCGTGATATTTTTGGTTTATATATTTTTGGAGTTGGGATCGCTCCAACAGCTGCTGGCACCCGGAGTCAATTTAGTTTGCTGTGCTGCTCACGTGTTTTGGACTTTTGTGTATTAGTTGCTAGTTAGAATGAGAAAACAGGAAAATCCAGCTTCTTAAAAGTTGCAAATTTATTCCATCAGGTTAAAATCTTCAGATACAGGAATAGACTCAACGAACAACGCGTTTCAGACCTTAAAAAACATTACGGTCCTTACTCATGAACACCATTGAACTAAATGCGACCCTGTATATACCATGTGTCCTCCAATCGGCCGACTGGAGCCAGTCACATGGTTCATCACAGGTGTCAACCTCAGTTCAATTAGTTGAGTGGAGAAAAAACCACCACCATCCAGGAAGGAACATTTAACCCTTACTGGTAATGACATACACAAACACCACAGTAAGAAATGTCAATAATAAAGGTATCTAAAGCATCTTAGCAAAAGGAGTGGTTTTCAGTACTGTAGAATTAAATCATATTTTTTGTTAAGACCATCAGGTATGCAGGTATTTAACTCATGTATCCAGAAGGATTCACGACTAAAAAGCTTTTTCTTATGGTCCCGCCCCTGCTTGGTAGAAAAACTCTCTCCACTCCTTGGACAGTGAGGCAAGATACATCTCCATGATGCACAATTGCAAAATGGAGACTGGCTGCGGATACATTCCGTGTTTTATAATGTGGTATGTCCGAAAGTTGCTAGTTACCAGCCATTCCTAACTGTGATATGTAAGGACGTGTTTTATCTGTCTTAGTTATCCGCTTATTTTTCTTAAATCTTCATTTTCTCTTATTTTGGATGCCATTTTGGGGCTTTGGAACCAATTACTCAACTTACAATAGTCGTCCTGGAACCAATTAATACTGTAACTTGAGAGTCCGCTGTACTTATAATACTTGCTGTGTCAATAGTCTGAACATTTTTTTGAGCATGGTGATACAAATTGTGTTTTTTCTTTTTGCTGATTATTATATTTACATGTAAAATTGGGATGATTAGAATTTTCTATACTTTTTTTTTTTTTTTTTGGGGGGTTAGATTTTTAAGACAAGATGCTTAAGACAGATTTAAAGGGGTTGTCCGAGTTATTTTTTGTTCTTTGTACGATTCTAACTAATCAAATGTAAAGGCTTTACCATGCACTTACTTTATCTGCAGTGGCTGCTTTCTCAGATTTCACTGCGGGTCACATAACAAGTGATGTTAACTTCTCTCCCTGCTCTGATGATGTTCCATGCACAAGCCCGAGAGAGCAGATACGTCTGTACATGAGACGTCACTGTGCTGGCCACATCCCCCTGCACTGGCTGCTGCTGTCTGCTCTCTCCCTGGATTCTTCAGAAAAAACTTTAAACCCTTCAGCAGCACAGACCCAGGGCTGAAGGCTTTACTGAGTAGCTGCAGGCAGTAAGGAGACAAATGCTGTCAGACATGTCACTCAGGGCAGCCCTTGTATTCACTCCCTTTGCAGAGCAGGGCGAGGGGCAGAGATTGTTGTTATTGCAGGTAAACAAAGGGCCAAAAGAGAACCAGGGAAATGAGGAAATAGATTTTTTTTTTTCTAAAGCTTGCTTAGCTTAGTTATATATTGCTGCCCATCAGAATTACAGTGCTAAATATTTTTTTTTTTCATTACTCGGACAACCCCTTTAAGGACTCTATACTGACAGGGAGTGTTCCACAGGATTGGCGCATAGCAAATGTGGTGCCAATATTCAAAAAGTTCAAAAACAGAGCCTGGAAACTATAGGCCGGTAAGTTTAACATCTGCCGTGGGTAAACAGTTTAAAGGGTTTCTAAGAGATGCTACAGTATTTTGGAGTACCTCAATGAAAATAAGCAAATAACGCCATATCAGCATGGCTTCATGAGGGATCGGTCATGTCAAACTGATTTAATCAGTTTCTATGAGGAGGTAAGTTCTAGACGTGACAGCGGCGAATCAATGGATGTCATATATCTGGACTCCTCCAAAGCATTTGACACTGTACCTGAGAAAAGGTTAGTATATAAAATGAGGATGCTCGGACTGGGAGAAAATGTCTGTATGTGGGTAAGTAACTGGCTGAGTGACATAAAACATAGGGTGGTTATTAACGGTAGATACTCAGATTGGGCAACTGTCACTAGTGGGGTACCTCAGGGGTCAGTACTGGGCCCTATTCTCTTCAATATATTTATTAATGATCTTGTAGAAGGCCTGCACAGTAAAATATCTATTTTTGCAGATGACACTAAACTGTGTAAAGTAATTAACACTGAAGAGGACAATATACTGCTACAGAGGAATCTGGATAGATTGGAGGCTTGGGCAAAAAAGTGGAAGATGAGGTTTAACACTGAAAAATGTAAGGTTATGCACATATGCACATGGGAAGGAATAATGCAAGTCACCTGGATATACTAAATGGTAAAACACTCGGTAACACTGACATGGAAAAGGACCTAGGAATTTTAGTGAACAACAAACTAAGCTGTAAAAACCAGTGTCAGGCAGCTACTGCCAAGGCCAATAAGATAATGGGTTGCATCAAAAGGGGCATAGATGCCGTGATGAGAACATAGTCCTACCACTTTACAAATCAATAGTCAGACCACACATGGAGTACTGTGTACAGTTCTGGGCTCCTGTGAACAAGACAGACATAGCAGAGCTGGAGAGGGTTCAGAGGAGGGCAACTAAAGTAATAACTGGAATGAGGGATCTACAGTACCCTGAAAGATTATCACAATTAGGGTTATTTACTTTAGAAAAAAGACGACTGAGGGGAGATCTAATAACTATGTATAAATATATCAGGGGTCAGTACAGAGATCTGTCCCATCATCTATTTATCCCCAGGACTGTGACTGTGACGAGGGGACATCCTCTGCGTCTGGAGGAAAGAAGGTTTGTACACAAACATAGAAAAGGATTCTTCACGGTAAGAGCAGTGAGACTATGGAACTCTCTGCCTGAGGAGGTGGTGATGGTGAGTACAATAAAGGAATTCAAGAGGGGCTGGATGTATTTCTGGAGTGTAATAATATTACAGGCTATAGCTACTAGAGAAGGGTCGTTGATCCAGGGAGTTATTCTGATTGCCTGATTGGAGTCAGGAAGGAATTTTTTCCCCCTAAATTGGCTTCTACCTCACAGGTTTTTTTTTGCCTTCCTCTGGATCAACTTTCAGGATAACAGGCCGAACTGGATGGACAGATGTCTTTTTTCAGCCTTATAAACTATGTATGTTACTATGTTTTTACCTTTTTTTTTTTTTCTTTTACTTGAACATGTGATGATTGTTTTATCTCTTCCTTATACCATACACTGTAATACTTTAGTACTGGAGTCTATGGTGATTGTGACCTCTTTCTATTAACAGGACGATTACAATAGCAGGTCCCAGGATGCCATGACAACTGATAGGCACGCTGCAAATTGTCAGTAAGGGAGCAACTGGGTTCAACCAACTCCCCCCCCGACTAACCGCTCAGACGCAGCTGTCAGTATTGACCACTTGAGGGGTTAAGTGTCCATGACTAGAGTTATTTTTGAACACGGACACTGCTCGTGAGTGTCAGCTGTAACACAGCGGTCACCCATCGGCTATGGCACAAGCTCACCTCCTGATCCCGTGCCATATTTCCCCTGCATACATGTACAGCTGAAGTCGCCAAGTGATTGCATGGTGTCTTTATCTTATACTAGCAGAAGGACCCGGCATCGCACAGGTATATTTCATCTATTTCATTTAATGTTTCTGTGTCATTAAAAAATATCGA
The DNA here is from genome assembly GCA_033119425.1 of Bufotes viridis. Taxonomy (NCBI): domain Eukaryota; kingdom Metazoa; phylum Chordata; class Amphibia; order Anura; family Bufonidae; genus Bufotes; species Bufotes viridis. The sequence continues at coordinate 109,946,305 of CM065593.1, read as the reverse complement.
CAGTATCCCCCATAACATTGACCTCTACAGCACCCCGCCCCTTTAACAGTGAACTCCACAGTCCCCCCCCCCCCTTAACACTGCCCCCCCCCCACAGTACCCCGCCACTTTAAAATGGGACCTCCACAGCAGCTCATGGACTGGGCTAGGAGGGCATTAATCAGAGAGGCAGCACAGAGACCCAAGGTAACCCTGGAGGAGCAGCAGAGTTCCACAGCAGAGACTGAAGTATCTGTACATAGGACGACAATAAGCCGTGCGCTCCATAGAGTTGGGCTTTATGGCAGAGTGGCCAGAAGAAAGCCATTACTTTCAGCTAAAAACAAAAAGGCACATTGTGAGTTTGCAAAAAGGCATGAGGGAGACTCTCAAAATGTATGGAGGAAGGTGCTCTGGTCTGATAAGACTAAAATTGAACTTTTTGGCCATCAAAGAAAACGCTATGTCTGGTGCAAACCCAACACATCACATAACCCAAAGAACACCATCCCCACAGTGAGACATGGTGATGGCACCATCATGCTGGGGGGATGTTTTTCAGCAGCCGGGACTGGGAAACTGGTCAGAGTTGAGGGAAAGATGGATGGTGCTAAACAGGGATATACTTGAGCAAAACCTGTACCACTCTGTGCGTGATTTGAGGCTCAGACGGAGGTTCACCTTCCAGCAGGACAATGCCCCCAAACACACCACTAAAGAAACACTTGAGTGGTTTAAGGGGAAACATGTAAATGTGTTGGACTGGCCTAGTCAAAGCCCAGATCTCAATCTAATAGAAAATCTGTGGTCAGACGTAAAGATTGCTGTTCACAAGTGCAAACCATCCAACTTGAAGGAGCTGGAGCAGTTTTGCAAGGAGGAATGGGCAAAAATCCCAGTGGTAAGATGTGGCAACAGCTCATAGAGACTTATCCAAAGCGACTTGGAGCTGTGATTGCCACAAAAGGTGGCCCTACAAAGTATTGACTTTAGGGGGGTGAATAGTTATGCACATTGACTTTTTCTGTTATTTTGTCCTATTTCTTATTTGCTTCACAATAAAAAAACAAACAAACACCATCAAAGTTGTGGGCATGTTCTGTAAATTAAATGATGCAAATCCTCAAACAATCTATGTTAAGTCCAGGTTGTGAGGCACCAAAACATGAAAAAAGTCTTTTGCATGGCACTGTTTATATAGATTGGGCACAATTTGCATCTCAGCTCTACCACATATGATTGTGAAAAGAGACCGTGTAATGCAAAGAAGCAGGTGGTGGAGAATGGAGATGTATGGGTGAGCTGAGCTTAATGTAGCAGTTCCCTTTCTTCCAATAAGACCTTCATTTTAACAAACTCTTCAGTTTTAATATCAGGTCTACATGGATTGGCATCTTCCGTCTATTCTGTATTTGACTCCAGTTGTACAATTAGATTGCAAATAAAAGAGCTGTCTCTGCCTTGTGTACGGCAATGGTCTCAGTCCCATCAGATAGAGACACTGGACGTCTAGTTCTGCTCCCAGCTTATTAGGTTGCAAGTAAGAATAGCTGCTAAAAGCATGCCTTGACATTCTGCATTATTGAGCATTACCTGTATCCAAGAGCTTCGCTGTGCTTAATCATATGAAGAATGTAGGATTCCCGACTTGTTCCTGTGAGACCAGGCAGTAAAAGGATTGTAGGTCTTGTGCCGGTATGAGGGTAGAGTGTATTATCATCATTACTAAACCAGTCCAGTGAAATCTGCCCTCCATCTGCTGTTTTAATAAGCTCACTGTAAGACACAATACAAAATGTACACTTTAATTAGATTTCTGCTAAGAAGCTGTAATGACAGATTTTAGCCAGCACAAGATGGGTTATGAGACATCAAAGGAGGAAATGACAGCGAAGCTGCTGCTTGCCTCCCAAAGCGGAAGGGAGGTATAAAAAGTGTACTGAAAAACGGAATCATTTGTTTCAGCCTTGTGACATATAGAAATATATACCTCACAATATATCATTGCCAGGTATGCAGCTACTGCACTGGAAATACAACATTATGTCCAGGCACAGAACCAGCATCCATATCACATCTGCTTTTGTGAAACGTCATCTTCGCAAAATAACATAACATTGCAAAACATCAAAACAATATAATATAGCAAAACTCAAAAACAATCTAATGTAGCGAAATACTAAAACAACAAATTATAGCACAACATCAAAAGTATGATATAGTAAAATAAAAAAATAACATAACAAAACATCAAAACAATATAATATAGCAAAACACTAAAACAATCTAAGATAGCAAAACACTAAAACAACAAATTATAGCAAACATCAAAACAACAAAAATGCACTGCATTTTCTTTATATAATTGATGCAAAATTGTAAGACCCAAACCCAAACTGAAAACTCTTGAACATGAGGAAATAAAAAATGGTAGTCATGTACTTTATAAATATGGTGCACCCCAAAAATTCTAAGGGCTCTTGCAATATGCGGGCACGAGCCGTGTGCACCCCGCATCACAGATGAGGACCCATTCACTTGAATGGGTCCGCAATCCGGAAGGTCCGGTGCGGAATGGAGGCACGGAACCTCATGGAAGCACTAAAAAAGTAGAACGTGAAAACGGATCACGGACCCATTCAAGTTGAATGAGTCTGGTTCCATCTGCGGCAGCTGCACAGATGTTGCCCGTGCATTGGGGACCGCAAATTGTGAGTACGCTACAATAGACCCGTGATCGGACAGGAAAGGACTGTATTATAAATTACTATGATGCAGGGTGATGCAGTCACCATGTGGCCCGTATTTCCCGAACCGAATGCTGTCATGTGACTCAGTACCCTGAAAGATTCATAAATGTGTCTTATTGTCCTCTTTGTTACACTGAATGTTCTCCTCTCAAACGTCCAATAATATCAATTATACAGAAATAGGGCATTGGTCACAATGGATGTCCATGCTCTACACCAGTGTGATAAAATAATAAAAGAAAGCATACTTACCCCTTTTCCCCTTACAGCATCGGGCTTCAGTTCTGCAGAACTGATGATGTCTTCTTAGCTGCCACAGTCAAGTCACATCATGTGACAGCCGAGTCCAGTTATTGGCTGCAGCAGTGGTGCGGTGTGTATAGGACATCAACACTGCGGTCAAAAAAACACAACTACTGGCAGACAGAACCAGAGTGCCACTCTGGAAATGGCAAAAAGTGGTAATTTTTATCACATTTACAGCTATTGCCAGGGCTTTTAATTAACCCATGTAGGCAAATGTACTCAGTCTGCAGCATTACATTGCGATGTGGCCATTAGCAGAAATTCATACATAAATAATTCACGAATAATGAAGTATAATAGGCTTAAAAAGCATAAAAGAGGAAATCGATGTCCCTCATCAGTGAATGTGGATATTCCAATTAATAGGGCCGCGCAGTGCCTATCAAGTAACCGAATACAGTGCTCCATTTGTTTCAGTCCGCCATTTAGTATCCAAAAAACATCATATCCCACGGCCCTGGTGACAAGTGGGGGGAGGCGGCAGAGCACAGGGAGATGAGTACTTCCATTGTGGAAGCGCTCATCTCCATAGTCATCTGTATCGCCGTCCTCAGGACAGCGCTACAGATGGATGCTGCGGGGCAGGGTAGAGGTGTATCCCTTCCCCATCAGACGCCGTTGCAGGTGGTGCAATGACGTCATAGCGCCACCTGAGCCGTACAGAGCGGGACACAGGCCGGAAGAGGCCTGCATCGCATCGCTGCCAGCCTGATGGAGGTAAGTATAAGTGTTTTATTTTTTTATAGGAGAGGATCGCTGTAGGGGCACTTCTTACTGTCACATTATTGGGGGGGGGGGGCACTTCTTACTGGCACATGATTGGGGGCACTTACTGGCACATGATTAGGGGGGAATCTGTAGGGGGGCACTTCTTACTGGCACATTATTGGGGGCACTTTTAACTAGCACATTATTGGGTGGCACTATGATGGAACTTCTTACTAGCACATTATTGGGGGCACTATGGGGGCATCTACTGAGGCCACAAAGAAGGGGTATTTTATATGGAGGGCACTATGGGGAAGAGGGGAGAGGAACACTATGGGGCATCTACTGGGGTCATAAAGAAGGGGTATTTTATATGGGGGGCTCTGTATAGGGGCATTTTATACTGGGACACATTATGGTGGGTACTATGGGGAAGGGGGAGAGGAGTACTATGGGATCATCTACAGGGGGCACTAATAAGGGGTATTTTATACTTGCAAATTATGGGGGGACACTGGGGCACTATATAGGGGCATTTTATACTGATATTATGGGGGGCACTGGAGGAAGGAGGGAGAGGAGCACTATGGGGCATTTACTGGGGGCACTATATAGGGGTATTTTATACTGGCACATTATGGGGACATTAACTCAACTGGGGGCATTAAAAGTGGGTATTGTTTGCACTGGCACACATTATAAGGGGGCATTTTTTGTCACATTATATGGAGAATTATTACCACTGGTGGACCTTGTGGTGGGCTTTATTACTACTGGGGGTCTATGGGGAACATGATTACTAGTATGGGCACTATGGGATAATTATTACTTCTGGGGCACCGTTGGGACATGTTGGGGCACTGTAGGAGCACTATTACTACCATGTGCTCTCTAGCAGAGAATTATTACTATTGGTGGGACTTTGGGGAGCACTATTACTGTGGGGGTACCTTGGCACAGTATGAGCTTATCACAGTTATTTTTAGGGGACAGTATGTTTACACTATTAGTGTCAGGTACACTATTATAATTATTGAAGGGCACTATCTGTGTGGAACTAGTATTATCAGAGGGTTTATCTGTTTCTGCAGTATAGTATTGGGGAGCACAGTGGGCACAGTATTGGGGGCACTATCTGTGTGGTACTAGTATTATAAGGGGGTTTATCTGTTTCTGCAGTATAGTATTGGGGAGCATTGGGGGCACTATCTGTGTGAAACTAGTATTATCAGGGGGTTTAATTTTTTCTGCAGTATAATATTGGGGAGCACAGTGGCACAGTGTTGGTGGTATTAGGACGATTTGTCCAGAAGATGAGAGGATGATGGAAAAGTAGTAAAGTAAGATTTTTTTTTGTCAAACAGCAGAGACAAGAAATGGCTGAAAAATGGTGCTCCAGTCTGAAAGGAGAAGATGAGGAAAGAGAACATGTACATCAAAGGTGATATCACTGTATGTTCTGTAGTGATATACGTAATGTTAGGAGGGAAGGGGTTAGGTTGAGAACTTCGTATGGGGGGGGGGGCTTTTTCAATTTTCACCTCAGGCAGCAGAAAAGCTAGGTGCACCCCTGTTGGTCACACTGCTTTAATGCAGCCAGAGGTCGCAATAACGCCTGTACAAGAGTTATAGACGCCTGTACATTAAAAAAAGTTTAATTAATACTTCTACGCATGAGACTTTCTGTGGTACAGAGCGTTGTATCAGTGCAATCCTGGTGAGGATGTCAGGAACTGAACAGAACTCACAAGCTGCGCTGATACAGGCTTCAAATAACAGCTTTGACTGAAGCCGGGCTCCCACTGTAACAGCCGGGATCGGGAACATAACTCCCTAGATGCTGCAATCAATAACAACTGTGGCATCTACGCAGTTGAATTGATAGGGCTCCCTGTCACCATTGTCCATGGTAGCTGGGGGGGGGGGGGGTTGGGGGTGGGCTAAGAAAGGCAACCAATCACATTCCTACTTTCATTTTCTGAAGGAGCAAAATGAAAGGTGGAATCTGACTGGTTGCTTTGGGCAACTAAGCCAGTTCTATTTTACACCAGTTTGATAAATGACCCCCTTTATGTCTATAAGGGTCCATTCACACGTCCGTGTGTGTTTTGCGGATCCACGGATCCGCAAAACACGGAAATCGGCAATGTGCGTTCCGTATTTTGCGGACCGCACATCGCCGGCACTCTCATAGAAAATGCCTTTTCTTGTCTGCAATTGCAATTTTTTCGGGAATGCGATTGCGGACCCGGCCGGGACATCGTCTGTCCCCATTGAAACTAATGGGTCCGCAATTCCGTTCCGCAAAATGCAGAACGGAATTGCGGACGTTTGAATGGACCCTTAGACTGTGCAGCAGACACAGCCTAACAGACAGCCTGTCGCTTGTACTGGCTATAATGCACTGGTATACAAGGTATACCAGTGCATTATAAAAACTATGTTCCCTAATAGGACGATGAAATAATAGTTGCAGGTTGATAAAGTTTACTAAAAAATAAAAAACATTTTTTCCATAAAAAATTAAGCACACACATATGATATCATACTGTGTTTGCCAGAACCTGTATTATAAAGATAACACATTACTCTAACCGACCCGTGAACAACTTAAAAAACTAAGAGCACAAAATACAGAATTGTTTATTTCCTGTTCCCCTTGCACCCAAAAAAAATTGTTAATCAATAAGTCCAAAGTACCCCAAAAATGGTACCAATGAAAAGTACATTTCGCCACCTTCACCAACTCTCATAAGGCTATATTAGCACTTGAGTTCAGACCCTTGGAATGTGGTAACGAGACAACCTATTATTGTGTAAAAGTAATAAAAAACATTTAAAACCACACATATTTGGTATTACTGGAATCCTATTGACCCATAAAGTAACAGTAACTTGCTAGTTACGCAGTTTTTTGTACCCCAAAATTATGTCACTAAAAATACAATTCACCCTGCAAAAAACAAGACCTCATACGACTACATTGACAGAAAAATAAAAAATAAAGTTAAGGCCCAAAAAAAACAACAACCGCCAGGTGTCTTATTTTGTACTCCTCCTTGGCTAAAAATACTCCGAAAAAATGCTAAGATAGGTGTTTTTACTCTTACGGAAAAAAGTATAGCACAACTTTTAAATGCAGCGATACATAATTCTGTCAGCAGTTTTGTTGATGCAAAACTGCTGACAGACATAGGTAGGTGCAGGGGACAGGAGCTAATACATATCTCTGTCACTGATTTTAATGTAAAAATGAAAAGGGTTTCCAAGATTTTATAACTGATGAGCTATCCTTTGGATTAGTGCGTGAGGCGATTCACTGATCCACTGAACAGAAAATACGGCAAAAGTGTGTAAAAAAGAAAAGGTCGCCATTTTTGCAAAACCAAAATAATACAGATCAATTATAGTATAAAACTGACACACATCCTGAAAATGGCCGTGTGAATAAGCCCTTACTGTCAAAGTGCAAAGCTGAGGAATGATGGAAATACTCCTGCCTCATAAAAATCAGAGTTAGGGCCTACACTGCACGGTTTTTACAACATTTTTTTTAATTGCAGCAGAAAAAAAGGGAACAAAAATGTAATGGATGAACAAACTCTAAGGGCTCATGCACACGAAGGTATTTTCTTACTGTGTCCGTCCTGGTTTTTTTTGCGGACCTTATACAGAACAATACATTTCAATAGGTACACAAAAAAATCCATCCATTTCCGTATGTCTGTTCCGCAAAATGATAGAACATGTCCTGTTATTGTCTGCATTATGAACAAGGAGAGGACAGTCAGAGGCCAGCTGTTCCATTCTGCAAAATACAGAATGCACACGGTCGTCATCCGTATTTTGCGGACTGCAAAATACATACGGTTGTGTGAATGAGCGCTACCCTGTTATTTTCATGAAGCATATTTAAATGCACACATCCAAATACAAACATATACACTCATACAAAAAGATATACAAGGTCTGACAATAGAGTTTGTGAACTTTGCTCTGCGAGCTTGTCGGGCAGCATTACACAGAAACTCCAGTATAGTTTCGTAACTTTATCATGTTTTTGCAGACCCACAACAATCTCTGATTGGACACAATTAATGTCTGTGCGGGTTTCTGTATCCCATCACAGGAATGTCGGAGCTTGCCTGTGAGGGAGTATTTTACCTAGTAACCAAGTAAGGCCGCATTCAGATCTACGGCCTGCAGATCCGGCAGGCTGTTCGCTGGATCTGGCATTGGCGGATTCTATAGATCACCACCGGATCCCCATTCAATGTAATGAGGTCCGGCGGTGATCCGTCTGCTTTTTGGCATATATGCATGCAATGGATTTTGGTCAGGCCGACAGCCGGCATTGTACCAGTTCAGGTAGCCGGTCAGCTTGCAGCAGATGTGAACGTGGCCTTAGGCCTCTTTCACACGAGCGTCAAGTTTGACGCCCGGATAAGATGCGGGTGCATTGCCAGGGCTGTGGAGTCGGAGTCGGAGTCGAGGAGTCGGAGTCGGAGGCAATTTTGGGTACCTGGAGTCGGAGTCGGCAAAAAATGGACCGACTCCGACTCCTACTAGATTTAAATTGGAATTTAAAAAAATTGGAATAAAAAAAAAGGAAGTTTAAATGTCCCAATTCAGATAAAGTTATAATGAATTACTTCTCTACTGTAAGAATAAAGGCCAATGCATGCAGTGCGTCACGTTACCGCTAAACAAAGACGTTAAGTGACCGTGAAGAAGCATGCTTTTCATATGCTTTACTATGCAGTTAAAGGGACACTGACAGGCTGATATATCTGCTGGTATTCATCAGAGGATTAGGAATACAACTAGACGACCGTTACCCCCAGTTGAGGATTACTTGTGTTTAAAAACGTTTTAATCAATATGCAAATTCTCCACCTTTGTGCCCAAGGGGGCAGGCGCACATGTAGAGTACTGGCAGCACTATACAGGACTAGGTAGCGAGGAGGAAGAGAGAAAGCTGGCACAGCCTCAGCATAGCCAGACGAGGCTGCTGCCAGCACTCTACACGTGCGCCTGCGCAGGAATTCAGCGTTCGGCTAGCCTGAAAAAAAAGGCCAGTGCAGTGAATGATAACGAGGGGAACAGCGCTGGGAAGCTGTACTTCGGGCGCGGCTGGGCACAAAGCCGCAGGAGACACTGCCCCATTAGGCACAAAGATAGTGAATTTGCATACAGATTAAAATGTTTTTTAAACACAAGTACAGATTAACTGGGGGTAACATTAGTATAGTTTTATTCCTAATTCTCTGATGAATACCAGTATATATATATCTTTAGCTGGAAAATCAGCCTGTCAGTGTCCCTCTAAGGAGCGGCAATACTTACACTTTCCATTGTCTTGTGGTCTGCTGTTACAGGGAACCCATGGTTATCCTAGCCTCTCACTGATAACTGATTAGGACTGGAGACACTTGTATAAGTGAAGGGAATGGATAGTCAATAGTTCAAGACTGAAGCTGTAAACCATTTGAAAAACTGCTATCATTCAGCTAAGGCTATAAAACATGTAAACTCAAATTGTTAGCTTAAATTTTAAACATGACTATGGGATTCTACTAGGAAAATCATGTTTTAAAATAAATGCCCCTTCCCCTGCCCCTTCCTGGATCCTCCCACTGCTCTATCTTCAGCAGAAGATCAGCACACAAAGGAGAAGGCAGCAGCTTTTGCTCAACTACCTCTCTGTGCTAGAGGAGATTAGAAGAACTTGGTGGAACAGCTTCGTATTTGCATATTAAATACAGAGGAGTCGGAGTCGAGGAGTCGGAGTCGGAAGTTTCAAAATCTGAGGAGTCGGAGTCGGAAAATTTATCTACCGACTCCACAGCCCTGTGCATTGCCCAGGAAAATGCGCGATTTTTCTGCGCGAGTGCAAAGCGTTTTAATGCGTTTTGCACGCGCGTGGGAAAAATCGGCATGTTTGGTACTCAGACCCGAATTGGACTTCTTCAATGAAGTTCGGGTTTGGGTTGAGTATTCTGTAGATTTTATTATTTTCCCTTATAACATGGTTATAAGGGAAAATAATAGCATTCTAAATACAGAATGCTTAGTAAAATTTGGATTGAAGGGTTAAAAAAAAAAATTATTAACTCACCTTATCCACTTGATCGCATAGTTGCGATCTCTTCTTGAATCATTAGCTGCCAGCTAAAGGACCTGTGATGACTGTGCTCATCACATGGTCCAATCACATGGTCCAAGTGATTGGACCATGTGATGTGACATTACCACAGGTCCTTTAGCCGGCAGCTAATGATTGAAGAAGAGAGAAGAGATTGGCAACTCGATCAAGTGGATAAGGTGAGTAATTTTTTTTTTTTTTAACCACTTAATTCACATTTTACTAGGCATTCTGTAGTGAGAATGCTATTATTATCCCTTATAACCATGTTATAAGGGAAAATAATAAAGATCGGGTCCCCATCCCGATCGTCTGTTAGCAACCTAGTGGGAAAATCGCACTGCATCCGCACTTGATTGCGGATGCTTGCGATTTTCACGCAGCCCCATTTACTTCTATGGGTCCTGCATTGGGTGAAAAACGCACAATATAGAGCTTGCTGCGATTTTCACGCAACGCAGAAGTTATCCGTGAAAATCACCGCTCATGTGCATATCCCCATAGAAATGAATTAGTCCGGATTCAGTGCGGGTGCAATGTGTTCACCTCACGCATTGCACCCACACAGAAAACTCGCTGTGTTAAAGGGGCCTTACTGTGTTGAAACCCCCCCCCCCCCCCATTCACTGGATCTAGCCCACGATGACTTTGTTCTGTTCTCAAAGATAAAGGAAATATTGAAAGGAAGACATTAATGAAATGAAATATAATACGAAAGCAGTGCTGAAGGCCATTCCACAAAACCAGTTCCAAAATTGCTTTGAAGCATGGACGAGGCACTGGGACCAGTGCAAAGCTTTCTTTCCAAGAGGACTACTTTGAGAGGAACCACAGTGAAATTCAACAGTGAGGTAAGAAGCTTTTTTACTATGATGAATTTATGATATTTATCGTTACATATAAATGCATATAGTCATATAGTTATACTTAGGGTGTACATACCAGTAGATGAGAAAACTACACTGGTGTAAAACTGGCAAGTGGTAGCGCCAGCAGAGTCTGGGAATAGATTGTTTTAAAGCTGTAATCTGGGATAATATAGTAATCAGCCATCCTTCATAGCTTCATGCCTTCAGCTATACCCAGAACTGTGTAGCGTCCTGCACACGTAATGTCATATAAATGGCGGCTGCTTTTATTCCTTATATTACATGTCATTATACAAGTAATAAATGATTCATATGGCAGGATCCTCAGCATGCAGTATAACCGTCGAGAGTACGTCACTACTCCCTAGCCATTACTTATTTCTCAGCGGTTATGGAGGTGGCGCTGGCATGTTCTGCATCACTTTACACAGAATGCGCTCAGTCACAACCCCCTGCCCTAAGTGGGCAACTGAAAGCACTTAAAGGGGATGTCTTGTAATGATAATCACAATTCTAAATACAGACCCGCGGTGGAACAGCTGTTTTCACCAGGGAAAGGTGTGAGAAAAGGCTCATTTCATGCAGTATTACTTGGCGTCAATTCCAATAAATGGGCAATCATTAAATACATGGGTAACCTGAGGGGCGGGGGCACACCACAGTAAAGCAAGGGTGCCGGCACACGGTATTAAATATGCACTTGTGAAAAACAAAACAAAAGAATACCGAGATAAGAGCCGCACATCTAAAAAGTATCAAATTTATTGAGAAGAACAGACACAACAAACACAAATTAAAACCATTGCATACAATGAATCATGGCAGTGTGGACCAAATAAGGCCTCTTTCACACTTGTGTTGTGAAGATCCGGCGTGCACTTCCGTCGCCGGAATGCACGCCGGATCCGGCACAACGCAAGTGAACTGAAAGCATTTGAAGACTGATCAGTCTTCAAAATGCTTTCAGTGTTACTATGGCAGCCAGGACGCTACCAGCGTCCTGGTTGCCATAGTACCAGTGGGGAGCGGGGGAGCGGCATACTTACATTCCGTGCGGCTCCCGGGGCGCTCCTGAATGACGTCAGAGCGCCGCGCGCATGGATCACGTGATCCATGCGATCACGTGATCAATGCACTAGAGCGCCCTGACGTCATCCTGGAGCGTCCCGGAGCCGCACGGAATGTAGTATGCCGCTCCCCGCTCCCCTATCTTTACTATGGCAACCAGGACTTTAGCGTCCTGGCTGCCATAGTAACCATTGACAAAAAGCTAAACGTCGGATCCGGCGATGCGCGGAAACAACGTTTAGCTAAAGGCCGGATCCGGACTAATGCCCTTCAATGGGCATTAATTCCGGATCCGGCGTTGCGGCATGTCTTCCGGATTTTTGGACGGAGACAAATCCGCAGCATGCTGCGCTTTTGTTAACGTCCAAAAAACGTTGACATACTGAACGGAAGACATCCTGATGCATCCTGAACGGATTTCTCTCCATTCAGGATGCATGGGGATAATCCTGATCAGTAGCTTTCCGGAAAGCTAAAACGCTAGTGTGAAAGAGGCCTAAGTACCGCACGCCACCCTGACACTACCATCAATATGAGCACAGTCCCACATGAATAACAATAAGTAAAGTGCAATGAAAGTGCATGAAATCCATCAACATTGAATAGTATGAAGGTAATACTTATCATAAAGGTGGCATGGTGGAGATGTGCGTGGTAGACAGGGAGAAACCCAACGCGTATCGCCAGGCTCTGCTGGCTTCCTCAGGGGTGCCCGATCATTTAATACATGGTCATCCCAAGTAGATAAAGTGGTTGTCCGGCTAATATTTTTTTTTAAAGAGGCTCAGAAAGCTGTCAAAATTCATTGATCCACTGCCTATCTTGTTCTGACACCTAAAGGAGGATTTCCATCTCAGACAATGGGGGCATATCCTAGCAATATGCCCCCATTGTGCACTGCACTATTACTGTGGAGGTGATCGCTGCATGTAAATGCAGCACTTCACCTCCACTGAAGAGCAGGCAGTTGTCAGGAAGTAACGGTTCGTTCCCGGTAATTGGCTGCTCCTCTGTACGTGTAAATCCACCTTAAAGGGGTTGTCCCACCCCAGACAATGGGGGCATATTGCTAGGATATGCCCCCATTGTCTGATAGGTGCAGGTCCCACCAGTGGTGTATCTTGGTTTTGTGCTGCCCTAGGCGAGACTAAACTCAGGCACCCCCTAATATAAATTTGACCCACCCCTTCCGGTCAAGGCCAAACCCCTTTCTCTGCAAAGCCCACCCCTTTCTTTTTAGGCTCCACCCTTTCCTGTTAGAGCTTCATATCTTCCTTCTGTATTTAAAATTGAATAACGAACGATAACAAATAGTAGGAAATTGTAACAATATACCAGTGACATGGACATTGCATCTGCATGATATTAAAGGGATTCTGTCACCACATATTATATGACATGCAGATGCAATGTGCATGTCACTGGTATATTGTTCCAATTTCCTACTATTTGTTATATACCAGTGACATGCACATTGCATCTGCATGATATTAAAGGGATTCTTTCACCACATATTATATGTGGTGACAGAATCCCTTTAATATCATGCAGATACAATGTCCATGTCACTGGTATATTGTTCTAATTAATAATTTATAACTCGTCCACAATCATCCTCCAGGCTCCAGGGGCTCCAGACTGTGACAGTAATTTGAGGGTTCTCACATTTAAAATGGGTCTAGACAGTCAGCACACGCTGCGTAGGCCCTGCCGCCCTAGCATTGCCGACGGCCCGTGACTCCACCTCCATGTGACGTCACGGCACAGGACTCACGACGGCAACGCGGACGCAGGCACGCAGCAGGGGATGCAGTAAGGACGGACTCGGAGGAGCAGGAGTAAGTAAGTAATCAAGGACTTGATTCAAGTCCTTCACTATGAGGGCGGCGCCTGCGATGCCACTTGCATAGTGAAGGATTGGATCGGATTTGGACCGGACAAGGAAATTTTTTTTTAAATATTTAACTATCACTAAGGCAAACAAGGCTTTTGCCGCCCCATTAGCAAGTGCAGCCCTAGGCAAAAGCCTTGTTTGCACCTATCAGACAATGGGGGCATATCCTAGCGATATGCCCCCATTGTCTGAGATGGGATAACCCCTTTAAGGTGGATTTACACGTACAGAGGAGCAGCCAATTACCGGGAACTAACCGTTCCTTTTTGACAACTGCCTGCTCTTTAGTGGAGGTGAAGTGCTGCATTTACATGCAGCGATCACCTCCACAGTAATAAGAATAAAGGATCGCTATTGCTATCGCCCGTCCTCATACAGCTCCATTGTTTCTGGGCAGCAGATCACTGTTTAGACCATACAATCTCCTGCCCAGAAACTATCATTTAATTGTCTGCACAAAGGACCTGTGATGACGTTTCGCTCATTCATCGAGTGATCGGCTGCACCTTTGGATTGTCATGAACGGGCGTTTGCAGGAACATTCGTCCATGATAATCTGACCGAATATCGGCACGTGTAAATCGACCATTAGGGTCCATTCACACGTCCGCAAATGGGTCCGCATCCGTTCCGCACTTCTGCGGAACGGGTGCGGACCCATTCATTCTCAATGGGGCCGGACGTGAAGCAGAGAGCACACTATGTGACTGAACTTCCGGTCCGGGGCTCTGTAAAAGATAGAACATGTCCTATTCTTGTCCGCAGCTACGGACAAGAATAGGCATTTCGATGGGGGGTGCCGGCCGGGTGTGTTGCGGATCCGCAACACACCACGGACGTGTGAATGGACCATTACCAGGTCCCCTGCCAGGCTCTACTTCCTGGTCCCCCTCGACATGCAGGAAATGACCACTCGGCCAATCGTCGCTGGATGAGGCAGGTCACTGCTTCGGCCAGTCGTTGGCTCAATGGACCAGTTAGCAGAGAATGGTGAGGTGACCACAATTTTATTTTATTTTTTACAGTATTCTGAGCCTATTCAAAGAAATATTGGGTGGAAAAGACACTTAAAAAGTGGGAGCTTCTTTTTGCAGTAATTCTCCTCTCTGGCATATAGACTGGGGTGCTGAGTGGGGAACCCTCCTCCCCCATGATGCACAGTTGCCAACAGTCCAGAATTTGCAGGGATTGTCCCTAATTTTCAGAGATAATCCTCTAAAATGTGGGTGTCCCAAACCAAAAATGGATCCTACCCATAAGCAGGGGGGCCTGGCCAAATTTGGGGCATTCCCTGAGGCAGAAATGAAATGCCCCAAATTTATCAAAATGTGTTAAAGGGATTATCCAAAGCTATAACCCCTCTCCACACACACACAATGGCCGGGCCCCTCATTCAGACAATACTTACCTGGTCCCTGATGCCTGTGTCCTCCCAGATACAAGCAGATCCCAGATCCCTCCACAGCCGTCGCTGCATCTCCCTGTCATGCAGATGACAACATCCGATGACAGGGGGTGCAGCCAATAGCAGGCAGCGATGGTGACCTGCTCCCCTTGTTTCTTTTCCGTTGTGCATAACGGAAACCAGGCGGAACCATTATGCTTGCTCATAGACCTCTATTATGACCGATCAAAACGGAATGCCTCTAAAGGTTTCCGTTCTGAAATCAGTCTTACGAATTCTGTTATTTTTTATCTGTCGGAAGTGCCCAGGGGCAGAGTTACGGACGCAAATGCCCAGGCCCCGCAGCTATGCACCCAGATAACCGCTTGCAGTCCTATGGCCCGCCCTCCTCTCCTACTTTGTCTTCCTCCTCTAGCTTTGAGATCTCGCCTGAATGCCGGCCACCGCCGCGCCTGCGCATGCGGACTGTTAAGATCAATGCCTCTGGCCATAGTAGGCAGAGAAGTGCGTAAGTGCGGGCCCGGCGGTGGCCGATGCTCAGGAGAGAGGTTATCTGGGCACATAGCTAAAAGGCCTGGGCACTTGCGGCCATAACCCCGCCCCTGGGCACTTGTGACAGCTAATTTACATAACTTTATAAAGTACCTTTTTCAGGATCTCTACGTGGGACAGACACAGGAGAGGTACTATTTTAATGGGAGGCAAACGTTCTATAACACACTTCAACTTCTGCCTGTGAATATATGCACAAGAGATATTACACAGTTTCCTATTTTTGTTGTTATATTCGTTGATTTATGCAATGCACGTGAACAAGGCGTAAGAGTGTCATACTCCAAACAATACCTGAAAACTGTGCAGAAAGCGTCCTTTACCAACAGCTCTAACATTTTTTGGCTTTGCCATTAAAGGAGGACATGATGAAATGAATGAATTTATTAGATGGATATGTCACTTTATTACAATGAAAAATGCAGAGCCCAAACAACAGGACAGACCAGGGATATATATAATTCACACATTTCAAAACGTGGGCTGTCGTCTGTGTCATGTGACATTCTGAGGAATGTGATACCCAGGCTGGCAATGAAAGTGTCAATTTTAAACAATGCTCCGATTCATACAACACAATGCGTGAACCCAATGCACATGGGAACGGAAATACAAGTCACTAGTACATACTAAATGATAAAACACTGGGTAAAACTGACATGGAAAAAGCCTAAGGATTTTAGTTGATAGTAAACTTAACTGTAGCAACCAGTGTCAGGCAGCTGCTGCCAAGGCTAAAAAGCTCACGGAGTGCATCAAAGGAGGTATAAATACATGTAACGAGAACATACTTCTAGCACTTAAAAAAATCATTAGTCAAACTGCACTTCAGAACTGTGGCTTAAAAATTTCCCAAATAATAAAATAAAACTAGAGTTGAGAGAACTTGTATTTTAAGTTCGGCGTCCAAAGTTCAGGTTCGGCTTATCTTAGAATCCCATTATGGATTCGTTACCACGGACCATAACAGAATTTGGAATCCAAATTCGCGCAACCGTCCTTTACTGCTCTACTTCCTTCTTCTCCTCCACACAGAGCACAGGAGCTCCGCCCCTCATGTCACATGATCATTATAGCAGGCCCTTTACTATCTCTTATCCAATCCAGTACTGAGCCACACCCCCTGTACTGATCACATGACTGTGACGTCACCCCAGGTCCTTAGTGTTGTCCAAGGTTCGGGTTCATCGAAGAATCCCCTTATGGATTCAAAATTCCATTATGGTCCGCGGTAGCAGAATCCATAACGGGATTCTTCGATAACCCCAGCCCGAACTTTGGTCGCCGAACTTAAAATACAACACCACTCATTCCAGTTTTAAAAAGTGGTTGTGGTTAGTTAAGTTAATTAGTTTCACTCCATTTCACTTTTGACTCACAGTTTGGCTAGTTTCACACAAGCGATTGTCACACTCGGGACTCGCAGCGCAGCTCCTGTCCTGAACTTCCAGAACTGCCGGGGTCGCATAGCATTATATTGATTTATGTGACCCTTACAGTTCTTGAATGTATTGTATCCAGTACATTCCAGACCTCTAAGGGTTACAGAGCATTATGTGCTGCGATTTCAGATCGTGACACTCGCTCGTATGAAACTAGCCTTTCACTTTAAAACATTACCAAAAAAGTCACTTCGATAGGGGGTGGTATAGAAAACTGGAGACGCAGACTCAAGCAACACTTTATCAAAGAGCGGCTTTTTACGTCAGTCTTTGATAGCCCATGCGCTGCTGGAAGGTGTGCTGAATTTATGACAAGAATCAGGCCTCATCATATATTAGGTGCATCCCCTGGCAGTCTGTGCTACTGGAGTGAAAACTACCCCAGTCCCTGACTGGAGTACTATTTTGCCAACATTTACAGCTACAGTGGATATAAAAAGTCTACACACCCATGTTAAAATGTCAGGTTTCTGTGCCGTAAAAAAATTAGACAAAGATAAATCATTTCAGAACTTTTTCCACCTTTAATGTGACCTATAAACTGTACCACTCAATTGAAAAACAAACTTTGCATAAGTGTGCACACCCTTAAAGAGGACCTTTCACCTGAAATTGCATGTTAAACTAAACATATACCCTTACTTGCTGGCCCCCGGTGGTGCTGATTCTCCTCTTCTTTTTTCGATATGTGCCCCCGTTTGTCCGCGGTGCCCCCTCAAATCTCCGCGTGCATGCAATGACATTCGGCTCAACTGGGCGGCCTGCATCCGAGGCGTGTCTGCCTTCTCCTGGCACGAGCGCAGCCACTAGCGCTCCGCTCTTAGCCAGGAGAAGACGCCCAGATCTCGCGAGATTCGAGAACTGGGCGATTTCATCCATCCTGAGCCGGCGCCATCTTGGATTCCCGCAGCCAGCATCGGCTCAGGATGGATGAAATCGCTCCAGTTCTCGCGAATCTCGCGAGATCTGAGCGTCTTCTCCCTGGCTAAGAGCGGAGCGCGCTTATTGGCTGCGCTCCGTGCCAGGGAGAAGGCAGACACGCCTCGGAGAACTTTTGCAGGCCCGCCCAGTTGAGCCGAATGGCTCATTAGCATACACGGCGGGAGATATTGAGGGGGGCACCGCGGACAAACGGGGGCACATATCGAAAAAAGAAGAGGAGAATCAGCACCACCGGGGGCCAGCAAGTAAGGGTATATGTTTAGTTTAACATGCAATTTCAGGTGAAAGGTCCTCTTTAAACTAATAGTTTGTTGAAGCACCTTTTGATTTTATTACAGCACCCAGTCTTTTTGGGTATGAGTCTATCAGCATGGCACATTTTGACTTGGCAGGATTTGCCTACTCTTCTTTGCAAAAACACTCCAAATCTGTCAGATTGTGAGGGCATCTCCTGTGCACAGCCCTCTTCAGATCACCCCACAGATTTTCAATCGGATTCAGGTCTGGGCTCTGGCTGGGCCATTTCAAAACTCTAATCTTCTTCTTAATATTACCCTCAAGATTATCAAAATTAGGGTTATTCAGTGTAGAAAAAAAGACAACTAAGGGGAGATCTAATAACTATGTATAAATATATCAGGGGTCAGTACGCAGATCTCAGACCACACATGGAGTACTGTGTACAGTTCTGGGCTCCTGTGAATAAGGCAGACATAGCAGAGCTGGAGAGGGTACAGAGGAGGGCAACTAAAGTAATAACTGGAATGGGGCAACTACAGTACCCAGAAAGATTATCAAAATTAGGGTTATTTACTTTAGAAAAAAGGTGACTGAGGGGAGATCTAATAACTATGTATAAATATATCAGGGGTCAGTACAGAGATCTGTCCCATCATCTATTTATCCCCAGGACTGTGACTGTGACGAGGGGACATCCTCTGCGTCTGGAGGAAAGAAGGTTTGTACACAAACATAGAAAAGGATTCTTCACTGTAAGAGCAGTGAGACTATGGAACTCTCTGCCTGAGGAGGTGGTGATGGTGAGTACAATAAAGGAATTCAAGAGGGGCACTGGATGTATTTCTGGAGTGTAATAATATTACAGGCTATAGCTACTAGAGAGGGGTCGTTGATCCAGAGAGTTATTCTGATTGCCTGATTGGAGTCGGGAAGAATTTTTTTCCGTAAAGACCCATTTACATAGACCAATAAACTGGCCAATTACCAGAGATGAGCGTGCCTGATTGGAGCCGGGAAGAATTTTTTTACGTAAAGACCCATTTACATAGACCGATAAACTGGCCAATTACCAGAGATGAGCCTTTGTAAAAACTAGAGTGATAGGGGATAGCCTGTTACAACTAGAATACCCCATTATTAATAAGAGCGTACAGTCCTTTCCCAGTGAAAACTGACATGTAAAATAACACTAAATCTATATCCTCCTGGGCATAAGAATCATACATAAAGCTGACATAAACATTAATAAACATCAGAAAAATGTAGGCTGCCTACCACTGAGGAAGGAGCAAGAAGCTCCGAAAAGCGTTTGGTGTAATATCTTATTGGCAGCCATCAACTGGAGTAGTCAGAGACTAACTGCAATTATATACCTTCATATCGGGTATATATCTACTTCAATTGTGCGACAACAAGCCTGAAATTCTGCTCCGCTATAGCCGAACACTTCATGCTGAGCCATGTCTGAGACATTGCGCGGTGAATCAAAGCATCAGCTCCCGATCACGTGGGGCGCCACGTGGGATGCTGCATCAGTGCACAGACTATACCCAGCTACCGGGGATAAGGGTCTTCAACTTGGACGCCAATATAACGGATTCCCCTGGGGAGTGGTAATGTAACCATTTACACCATTGAGTGCTACTATATATTATATCGCTATCAAGTACTGCTATACATACAGTCACAAGTGCCACTCAATCAATATAACAGTGACTGCAACCAGTAGTGACTCGATATAATAGCGACCGTAATCCTCATATACAACAAATTTTTATATAACAATCTCTTGTATGCAGGTCACCATTCAGACCATATGGAACAATAAGTCACTTTATTGCGGTTATGTCATAGATATATCAATGAACTGAACTGCTGCTCCATATCCACTATTCATGTATATCAGATGCAACTATATATTAGAAGAGTTATAACTCATGAACAGTGATACCTTAATCAGCATTATCAGAACTGCTATCTAGGAATGCAATTTACACACAATATTTGTCAACGCTTATTCAAATATGCATCAAACTGAGTAGATGGCAATTCACTATTCCGTTTGATTTTATGTTTGCTTTATATTTTATAGTTTTATGTTTTTTTCTGTATTTTATATGAATCCGCTATATTAATGAAAACTACCGAAAAGGATTTACTAACCAAGATTCAGAATTTGTCTCAATTTTATTGAGACGACATCATTACAGAGAACTGAATATTTGCTCTTGAATCCGGGATATCACAAACATGAAATGTGTCTTTATTAGATAGGAACCTCAATCTAATGCTTAAGTATCGTGTTTTATGCATATTTATGAACTTTTCATTTGTCAATTAATAAATGTGTTCATATTTAATACATACTGGAATACTCTGTATGACACCAGATAAGTGAGTGTCCCCCAATTCTCAATATATATTACTATAAATATTACATAAGTCAGCCAAACCTACTGATTTTGGCAGGATGAGCTTTGGATCTTATGTGTCTGAGGGCCTCTCAAGTCTCCACTTGCGGAAATATGGGGGGGAAAGGCTCAGGGCATTTTGGTGTTTAGCAGCAGCGTATTCCCCCACTCCTAACTAAAATAAACATATATGATTGGTTGCTTATTTAAAGGGCACCTGTCACCATTAAAAAATGCAGTCTATTCTGCAGGCTGCATGTTATAGAGCAGGAGGAGCTGAGCAGATTGATGCATAGGTTTATGGGAAAAGATTCAGTAAGACTTGTAATTTATTCATCTATATCTCTGCTCATTCTGGACTAAGGAGTCATGTGAGCGGTCCTTTCAGTTATTAACATCCTTCCCTGCTCTGTCTGAACCCGGTTCATACCTAACATTCATTCATCCATAGCAGTTACGTACAAGTATAACATGTATGGCCTCCGATGAAGCTTTGTAGATATGGCCCACAGGACCGCGAGACTTCCTTAGTCTTAGTTACCCTTAGTCCCGGCACATGCATTTATGTTTCAAAATCTGAACTAGGGTTTGTTAATGATCTAGGCGCACGCTGGGAACCCTAGTTTGGATTCGGATTTTAAAACATAAATGCAAGCGCCGAGACTAAGGGTAACGGCGAATGCACAAGACGAAGGAAGTCTTGCGTTCCTGTGGGCCATATCTACAAAGCTTCATCGGAGGCCATACATATTATACTTGTACGGGACTGCCTAGTTCGCTCATCTTTGATGAAAATATAAAACACAAATTATACTCAATCTTTTCCCTTAAAACTATACATCAATTTGCTCAGCTCCTCCTGCTCTAGAACATGCTGCCTGCACTGCATTTTGATGGTGACAGGTGCCCTTTAAACTAGAGTTGGTTGACCTAGCTGTTAGCCATCTTACGACAGTGATAATAGTAATAAACTAATAACTGTATTGGTTTTGCAGAGATAAGTTTCCAGTTATCACACAAGTGGAAGGTTATCCCTGATGATAGTGTGGCCAGATCTAGATGGCTGATCACTGTGGAGATGTAGTGGATAAACTGGTCATGTAGGAGTAACTGCTATGACAGGCTCACTGTGTTAATGGGCACATTAGTAAGCCCGTATTTTATGATAGGCCCGTGAGTCACTGTAGCATCCATAAACTAAAGGTGTGTGTATGTAGAAATAAATGCCACATGACTATAGCGATAATAACTGATCTGCAAAAGGTGATCACCACAGGGACCCGCAAATAAGACCCTCTACCTGCCTGATGTACATTATGTGTAACTGCAGAGAATTCAGTGAACGCTCCAATAATGTGTCATCAGAACGGTTGTCAGATCATGGGTCACATGTTGTGTGTAAACCCAATCATTCATCGCTCATGCAAGGTTTTTTTTTTTTTTGCAAACATCTTCTGATGTCCACAATCATTATGCACTTTGACACCTCTGCATCCAATCACTGGCCACAGCACTGACCGGCTCCCCTGGAGTCATGTGACAATTGACATGACACAAGGAGAGCAGGTCACTGCTGCAGCCAGCCAATGCCTGCAGCGGTGTCAAAGTGGATGATGACAGTGGGGCACTCAAGCTAGACAGCCGGCAGCAGGAAGCAGGTAAGTATGCTTTCCTTTGCAGGTCTGCCAAGGATAGGGGGTCCAAAAAACAAAAACAAAAGGTGGGCAATCCCTCTAAAAGGGTTTTCCAAGATTTTTATACTGATGACCTATTCTCTGGATAGGTCATCAGTATCTGATCGGTGGGGGTCCGACACCTGGTACTCCTGACGATCAGCTCTTATGAGAAAGCACCAACCCTACTGTGAGCACAGTGGCTTTCTTGAAGCTCACCAAGCACAGCATCGTACATCATATAGCGGCTGCGCTTGGTATCGAGCTCAGCCCCATTCACTTGAATAGGGTTGAGCTGTTCCTAGACCACATGATGCATGAACCTGTCATTACTGGCCTAGTAAAAGAGGAGAGAAAGCCATGGCGCTCCCAGGGTACCCATGTGCTATGCCAAGAGTTAGTAATCGTCCAGGAAGTACGGGCAACAGCAGCAATCTGCACTCCTGCCCGTACTCACAGCGCTGCTGCTGCCCCATTGATAAAATGTACTGTCCAGAGGAAGCAAAAAACGTCCAGCTCCTTTTCCTTAAAAACCAATGCTTTATTCTTTCGCATTTTCATTTAAAATCCATGTGTACAAACGGAGAAACTGTAGTAGAATGTGACGCGTTTCGGGCCACTTACATATGGGCCCTTCCTCCATGATGGAAAACCTCTTGTACCCCACTATAATCAGCTGGAGCTGTTGGTTTCCATCATATGACTGACCCAGTACTGCCTTTTTTTTCTGGTTTTACTGTTCCCTTCTGTTCCTAGAATAGAACAGTAAACCAGGAAAAACTATGCAAATGTAAAGATGAGCCCTATACATGACCTGCAGGAATCTCAGGAGTATATGAATGTAGACATACTACATACCACAACATGCATTTCATTGAGAGGTGTTGTGCTTTCTACCACAGGAGACTGAAGAAAGAAGACCACCACACGCACGAATCCTTGAGGAGTCTGGCATTCAAGTCCTCTCTATAAACCTCTGACCTTGATAACAATCTACATGAGTCCGGGACCTTCTTGCTCTCATACAGTGCCGTAGATAATTTTTTTTCCTGGGGGGGGTTCAGCTTTCTCAATTTATAAAACTTTATCTAGCAGACACACCCATAAAATAAAAATTGCAAATAAATAGACAAAGTGAAATGGACTGACAACAGCCTGCATGTACATACTGTATATGATATTATGGCATCTGGAGGCTGATATTATGGGGGTGAAGGCTGATATTATGGAGGGTGCAGGCTGATATTATGGGGGGGAGCATACTGGTATTATGGGATCTGCAGGCTGATATTATGGGGGAGCATCCTGGTATTATGGGATCTGCAGGCTGATATTATGGGATCTGCAGGCTGATATTATCGGGGGAGCATCCTGGTATTATGGGATCTGCAGGAAAATGGTCAGTTTATGGCATAGTTTAAACCATGTTCCACGGCCGGCTGATATTATGGGGAGCATCCTGAGTATGGGGGTGCAGGCTGATATTATGCCATAATATCAGCCTGCACCCCCATAATACCAGGGTGCTCCACCCATAATATCAGCCTGCACCTCGCATAATACCAGGATGCTCCCCCCATAATATCAGCATGCACCTCCCATAATATCAGCCTGCAGACCCCATAATAATTATGGGGTCTGTAGGCTGATATTATGGGTCACTATTAGATTTGATGTAGCCTAGGCCTAAATCAATGAGGAGAATCTTCATACACCCCACAAGGGGTTACAGACTTTCCTATGGGGAACAAATTCCATCTAACTTTGTTCTTAAATCTTACCCCGGAGGCTGAGCAGTGACAGTCTAATTTGTGGCACTGGCACATGGTGGCACCGTCCAAGGCAAGGCAGCAGGAGCCAGGAGGACTGGAGAACCAAAATGTCCAGGTAGCGTGGCGCTCACTCTCTCAGCTCTCCGTCGGGCGGCGCACGCTTCTGCAGACAGTGCAGCCGCCGCGGCGCCAGCTACAACTACCCCACCCCCTTACTACTTCCTCTCTCTCCTCCTGACTCACGGCCCGGCCGGGAGCCCGGCCTAGGACTGACAGTCGCCGCGGCTCGCGCCGGAGTCCAGGCCAGGAGGAAGAGGGAAGCGCTGAGGCGCACTGCAGGCATGTTTGATTGAAGAACAGTGCGCAACGCAGCAGCACTCTCTCTGGCCGGCGGCGGGTAGTTCTTCTGGGGGGGGTTTGAACCCCCCTATCCCCCCCCTTATCTACGCCCCTGCTCTCATACATGTGGACTATAGACATGTCTTGAAGATCACTATATGAGTATATCTGAGCCAAGATTGGACAATCTTCCAGCTTACCTCAGACTTAGCCAGGTGCCAGAATTCTGGCTGCTCTATGTGTGTCATCTCATGACGTCTGGCATGTCTAAATGCTTGAGATGCTTACACGGCAGATATTCTGCCCGATAACAAGCACTGACTGATGACAACAGCATGTCAATCGGCGCTCGATACCTGCACGTGTAAGCAGCAATTGTCAGTACAGGGATGGACAAACGGAAGTAGGACTGTTCATCCACATGCGGTCTTCATCTGTCATCAACACGTCCACTGCTTACACAGGGTAATGCGCTGAGGAGATAGCAATGTTTTAAAGGGAGTCCGCAAGTTCCAAGTAAGCATATTGTGATGTAGGGTTAAGTTTCCCTGAATCACAAACATACCTTTCTTGGGAAAATCCTGTCCTGTAATCCTGAGAAAACACTTAGGCACATTTACGCCTCTACATAACTCTAAAACGCCGGTCTTAAATGCCGTCTCCACCTTTGTTTGATTGACAGTCCATAACTTCTCCTGTGTCATCGCTCCTAGCTCAGAAATCTAGTACAGGGTAAGGCAGGGACTGGTAATAAAATAAGAGGGGGAGCAGCTAAGCAGCCATACAGATAGCCCTGCCCATGGTGCACCTGAAGCCTCATTTGCATACCAATAGAAAGACCAATTTCTCAGGACTACAGGTGTTGGGGGTGCATTTATGACAGAGCGGTGGTGCACTGAACAGCATGGCCCCGCTAATGGCGTACTTGAATCCTCATTTGCATTATAAAAAAAAAAAAAGATTAAGGTCTCATGCGCACAACCATGCCCGTTTTGTGGTCGAAAAACCAATGATTCGCAAAATAGGGATGCTGTCCGCTTGCCGTCCACATTTTTTTGTGTGGACCTATCGACTTCAGGGAAGATCCATGTACTTTCTGCATCCATATGTCTGTTCTTCAAAAAGACAGAACATGTCCTATATTTGGTTGCAAGATGCGGACCACAGACCCCTTGAAATCAATGGGGGAGAAATATCAAGATTGGCGCACCCATATGCCAGTCTTGATCTCCCTGCACTGATGTGAGAGGCGCCTAATTTATTAAGAAGCAGAAGCCTCCTAACAAATTAGGCACATCTCTCCCAAGGCGTAAGTTATAGTAAATGTGGCGGTCGACACAAAGACCCACCCCTTTTCTCACCACTTTGGATTTTCGTAATTAGCTTAATAAATGTCCATAAAAATGTGAATACAACACAGACGGCGTCCATATCTTGCAGATCCGCAATCTGTGGTTTTCAAAATACATAGAGTGGATATAAAAAGTCTACACACCCCTATTAAAATGTCAGGTTTCTGTGCTGTAAAAAAATTAGACAAAGATAAATCATTTCAGAAATGTTCCCACCTTTAATGTGACCTATAAACTGTACCACTCAATTGAAGAACAAACTGAAATCTTTTAGGTGGAGGGAAGAAAACACAAAATAATGTGGTTGCATAAGTGTGCACACCCTTATAACTGGGGATGTAGCTGTGTTCAGAATTAAGCAATCACATTCAAAATCATGTTAAATAGGAGTCAGCATACACCGGCCATCATTTACAGTGCTTCTGATTACAGTTCAGCTGCTCTAGTTGGTCTTTCCTGAAATTTTCTTAGTCGTATCCCACAGCAAAAGCCATGGTCCACAGAGAGCTTCCAAAGCATCAGAGGGATCTCATTGTTAAAAGGTATCAGTCAGGAGAAGGGTACAAAAGAACTTCCAAGGCATTAGATATACCATGGAACACAGTGAAGACAGTCATCATCAAGTGGAGAAAATATGGCACAACAGTGACATTACCAAGAACTGGACGTCCAGCCAAAACTGATTAAAAGACGAGAAGAAAACTGGTCTGGGAGGCTACTAAGAGGCCTACAGCAACATTAAAGGAGCTGCAGGAATTTCTGGAAAGTACTGGGTGTGTGGTACATGTGACAACAATCTCCCGTATTCTTCATATGTCTGGGCTATGGGATAGAGTGGCAAGAGGAAAGCCTTTTCTTACGAAGAAAAGCATCCAAGTCAGGCTACATTTTGCAAAAAACACATCTGAAGTCTCCCAAAAAGCATGTGGGAAAAGGTGTTATGGCCTGATGAAACCAAGGTTGAACTTTTTGGCCATAATTCCAAAAGATATGTTTGGCGCAAAAACAACACTGCACATCACCAGAAGAACACCATACCCACAGTGAAGCATGGTGGTGGCAGCATCATGCTTTGGGGCTGTTTTTCTTCAGCTGGAACTGGGGCCTTAGTTAAGATAGAGGGAATTATGAACAGTTACAAATACCAGTCAATATTGGCACAAAACCTCCAGGCTTCTGCTAGAAAGCTGAACATGAAGAGGAACTTCATCTTTCAGCGTGACAACGACCCAAAGCATACATCCAAATCAACAAAGGAATGGCTTCACCAGAAGAAGATGAAAGTTTTGGAATGGCCCAGCCAGAGCCCAGACCTGAATCCGATTGAAAATCTGTGGGGTGATCTGAAGAGGGCTGTGCACAGGAGATGCCCTCGCAATCTGACAGATTTGGAGTGTTTTTGCAAAGAAGAGTAGGCAAATCTTGCCAAGTCAAAATGTGCCATGCTGATAGACTCATACCCCAAAAGACTGAGTGCTGTAATAAAATCAAAAGGCGCTTCAACAAAGTATTAGTTTAAGAGTGTGCACACTTATGCAACCATATTATTTTATTTTTATATTTTTTCTTCCCTCTACCTAAAAGATTTTACTTTGTTTTTCAACGGAGTGGTACAGTTTATAGGTCACATTAAGGGTCTATTCACATGTCCGCAATTCTGTTCAGCATTTTGCAGAACGGAATTGCAGACCCATTAATTTCAATGGGGACAGATGATGTCCCGCCCGGGTCCGCAATTGCGGATCCGCACTTCCGGGTCCGCAACCGCGTTCCTGAAAAAAAATAGAACATGTCTTATGGTGGCCATTTTGGCACATAACAGGTAGGATTTAGTGTTAGGTTCCCGTCTTATAGAGATCGCCTTGACGTTTGGCAGATGGCCCAAATAATTTTGTACAAAGTGTATTTGCCAAGAATCTCAAATTTGCTAAATAAGCGTAGCATTAGCACGAGATTGATGGCATTATTGTACTTTTTTTGGTTTGCAGAGTGCTGTTGCATTGTCTTTTTTTTCTTAGCGTTTTTAGCCATGGCAGCGTGCACGTGCGCATTGGGATGTGCTGACTGACCCCCTTTTTTTGCAGCCATACTGTAACCACTACAAGTATCAGAAGTCACCACCCTGTCCTGTATAGGAGGGCTCAGCCTGCAGCCGTATGCTTACATATGGTCCCTGACCTCCTTAGTGACCGCTAATATACTTGTCATCTACAGCCGGGACATGCTATCACATATCTGATTCCTAGAATGACGGTTCAGTACAAAGCGCAATGCCGGTTCTCTGTACAAGTACGCGGCAGATAACACTGCATCTGTTAGGGTAGGTTCACGGTACGGATTTAAAAAATCCGCCTGCAAATTTCAGCACGGAATCTGCTCTTGTGTTTTTTCACACATTTTTCATGCAGTTTTTTAACCAATGGGTGTTTACTTCATTACAAAACTGCATTTTCAGCTTGTGATTTTTTTTTATGTACCCCAAAAACAGCGCACAAAACACACAAAAACCACATAGATGTGTACGGAGCTTCCCATTCATTTTAAAAGGGGATTCAGCCTGGATTGTGCCCCCAAAGTAAATCATGCTGCTTCTTTCTTCCACGTGCAAAAAAAAAAAGTGCTGCTTTCCATTGAAATGAATCGGAGACTGTTTTGAGGCGTCTTTTGGAGGTGACTTTGAGGTGGAAACGCTCCAAAATCAGTGCCAAAAAAAACTGTGTGAACTGGTCCTTGTAGCCAGCCAGTGCACCCCAACAGCTCTATATGGATGTGCTAGAGCAGGGATCAGCAACCTTCGGTACTCCAGCTGTTGTGAAACTACAACTCCCAGCATGCTCCATTATATATGCTGGGAGTTGTAGTTTCATAACAGCTGGAGTGCCGGAGATTGCCTACCCCTGTGCTAGAGATTTATCCAAACTGGAGTAAATGAAAACTGGCTTACTTGCCTGTAGAAACCAATCAGATTCCAACATTCATTTTTCAGAGCTCCTTTGGAAAATGAAAAGCGGAATCTGATTGGTTGCTATGGGCAACTAAGCCAGTTCTACTTTACACCAGTTTGATAAATCTCCCCACGATCTGCCCTGTCCTATAGATGATGACAGCTCTCTGTGCAGGTGTGGATGGCATCATGACAGGAGGCTGGCGACCTCCAGGTAGAGAAACAGGGTAAGGCTACATGCACACTAAAGTATTTTCTTTCCGTGTCCGTTCCGTTTTTTGCGGAACCATTCATTTTAATGCAAAAAAAAAAAATGGAAGTTTCTCGTGTGCATTCCGTTTCCGTATGTCCGTTCCGCAAAAAAGTAGCACATGTCTTATTATTGTCTGCATTACGGACAAGGATAGTACTGTACTATCAGGGGCCAGCTGTCCCATTTCGCAAAATACAGAATGCACATGAATGAATGAGGATCACAAAATACATACGGTCGTGTGCATGAGCCCTAAGGCTGGGTTCACACTTGAGCGTATCTGATACGCGCGTTCTAGTCGCGCGTATTACAGCTCGTTTTTGGAAATAGGAAACTCGCGTCGTACGTGCGTTTGTGTGATTCACCACTGTGGCATCAATCACAATACGCCCCAAAGAAGCTCCTGTACTTCTTTGGGCGTAGGGTGTTTTACAGCGCGTTCGCACGCGCTGTAAAACGCTCAGGTCAGAACCATGCCCATAGGGAAACATGGGTTTTCGCCTGTTGAGCGTTTTACAGCGCGTAGGAACGCGCTGTAAAACGCTCAAGTCTGAACCCAGCCTAACAGGAGCTTCTTTGGGGCGTTTTGTCGCCCGTATTGTGATTGACGCCAGAGTGGTGAATCACACGAACGCGCGTACAAGCGCATTTCCTATTTCAAAAAACGTGCTGTAATACGCGCGACAAAAACGCCCGTAAAACGCGCGTATCAAATACGCTCAAGTGTGAACCCAGCGTAACTGTGTAACGACAGCTGGTACAGGAACACGTATGATACATCGGGTGCTGCCGGGGTCTGGATGCCAGCAGAATCCACAGGAGGAGGATGCTATGGGCACCACTGCCATGCAGAAAGCATGGTGGTGCACAACCGATGATGGATCCAGTCCAGGTGGTGATTCTAATAAATCCTAATCCACAAGCATTGGATCCCTCACTGGTTTGGCGCCACTGGGCGTTCTGCATGGCGCTGGAGCACGTAACGTACCCCTCCTTTAGATTCGGCACATCTCCAGGTAAATTGTGGGGGTGCAGCAGGAATGCTCCAGCAGGTAGGGCTGGCATCCCTGGCACATGGAGGCGGATGCTAGAGGGGCTGTACTCACTTGTTGTAATGCACTAGCGGCTTGACAGTGATGAAGGGTCTCAGCAGGGTCTGGGCTCTGCCCTCCCAGCACCACATCGTAGGGTAGTAAGTTTCTGTCACCGCCGGGCAGTGCTGCTTCAAGAAGCGACATAAGGCTTCTCCTCCGGCCACCAGCTGAGGTCTCTGGTGACAAGAAGCGACAATTA
Organism: Bufotes viridis; assembly: GCA_033119425.1. Lineage (NCBI taxonomy): Eukaryota > Metazoa > Chordata > Amphibia > Anura > Bufonidae > Bufotes > Bufotes viridis. The sequence continues at coordinate 109,915,968 of CM065593.1, read as the reverse complement.
CACCCCGGGCACAAGGAATCATACAGGTGGCACGATGCCCGGGCTGACATGCTCTTACCTTGGCGATGACACTGAGGTAATAACAGGCATAGGCTGCACCAAAGCCCAGCACCAAGGACAAGCCCACCCCGGAGCCGAACAGACCCACGCGCACTTGGCTCTCCAGGTAGAGGGTCAGCTCCCGGGTCAGCCCCTGCAGGTTGATTATGCCCAGCATTGTTCCTCCTGCTGTCACCCTTCATGCAAAGGACACCGGGCGAGGATCAGCACGCAAGCCGGTGCAGCGCTGGGATGGGGAGATTGTGCTACGCTCCACCTCTGACCAATCATCGCCTGGGAAGCCGGGAAGCTCCGCCCACTCACCGACTGCCGCCAATCAGCTTGGACCAACGCTCCCAGGGTGGGCAATTAGCGGCGGGCAGGAGCGGAGGGACCTCAGACAAAGCGGCATCACCTCGTCCTGGCACATCGGCTCCGGATCCTCTCCCAAGTGTGTGCCAGTCACGTGCCCGGGGCGAGGAAGCAGCCTGGTCACATGGCGCTGTCAGCAGTTCTGTGTGTCCAGCAGCCCTCAGCCTCCTCCAGCCTCTAGAATGAGCAACCTTTGGCACTCCAGCTGTTGTGAAACTACAATTCCCAGCATGCTCCATTCATTTCTATGAGAGTTCTTAGAAAAGCAGAACAAGTATGCATGCTGGGAGTTGTAGTTTCACAACAGCTGGAGTATCGGAGGTTGCCTACCCCAATTTCTATTATTTCCGTATGAGTATAAGCTTCCGTTCACACCTGGGTTTGTTCTTTTGGGTTGGGGTCCTTCAAGGTTTCTCTCACTTTTGGCAATAACAGAGGGTGTTCACATTTGTATTAGGGCTCGTGCACCCACCGCAAACGTTGGGTCCACAATATGCGGGCACCGGCTGTGTGCTCGCCGCATCTTGGATGTGGACCCATTCACTTGAATGAGTCCGCGGTACGGAAGCACGCTGTAGTTTCTCTCCGTGCCCGCATACTGTAAAAAAATAGAGCATGTTCTATTTTTTTGTGGTGAGATGGAACACAGACCCATTCAAGGTGAATGGGTCTGGAATCGGATCCATCTGCGGAATACGCACAGATGTTGCCCTTGCATTGGGCATCCCCAGTGCACAGAACGGCCATATACGTGAGCCCTTAGGGACCTGTAGCAGGGTACATCAAAAACATGGAACAAAATAGTCCAGTATGGTGGGCTTTGTTGTCCAGTACAATGGCGGGTTGCATGATGGACTCTATTACAGCCAGTGGGGTCTGTCAGGTGCCGTTTGTGTCTTTCGCGTGATGGACGTTACGGTATGCACTCCTATACAGCACCGCTGTGAACACGCCCTTAGTGCAGCATGCAGTGCTACTGATGCCAGAATCACAATACCCAGATAGCCCCGCGTATAAGACCTCTTTCACACAAGCGTTACGGATTATGTCAGGATCTGTTCAGGAAAAAACGGATGGTTTTGCAGTCTGTTTCGTCTGTGATTGCATTCAGTGTTTTAGTTTTTTTTCCGCCCAGGTGCAATCAGTTTTCGATACGTTTTTCATGCGCGTGCAAAAAAAACCTGAAGGCTAACAATCTACATCTCCTAGCAACCATCAGTGAAAAACGCACTGCATCTGGATGCAATCCGTTTTTTACTGAAGCCCCCTTTCACTTCTATGGAGCCAGGGCTGTGTGAATAGAAAACAGCCTGCGATTTTTCCTGAACCCAGAAATGATGCGTAAAAAACAACGCTCATGCGCACAGACTGGAATGAATATGTCAGGATTTAGTCTGGATGCTATATATTTGCTTCACGCATCGCACCCTGACGGAAAACTCGCTCATGTAAAAGAGGCCTTAGTCAAGGGCGTGCATGGCATTATGTGGTCCAGTCTAAATGGAAGCCATATAAGCAAGGCCATGTGTAAATAAGACCTCATGTATTGTACAGGTCCGTAAACCGTAGATCCACAAAATACGGATACCATTCTTGTGACATCCCATTGACTTCAGCGGGTCCGTGGACTAGATTTTGTGAACCAGAATGGACATATGGATGCGGACAACACCTTAGCTCCCCTCCTAAGTGTGTCTGCAGCAGCACCCAGGTATGAATATAAGGGGTGCCCAGAAGATTTGCCAGCTCTTCCAGAAAGCTTGTCGATTATGACTTTTCTTCATGTCATCACCCCACTTGCCAATCAGGGTCGATATGCGCTCCCTAAGGCCCTATTCACACGTCCGCAATGTTCGTCCGTACCCGTTCCGCAAATCTGCGGAACGAGTGCGGACCCATTCATTTTGAATAGGGACGTGATGGATGCGGAGAGCAAGTATAGGCATCTCTATGGGGCTGGTGGCAAGGTGTGTTGCGGATCCGCAACACACTATGGACGTGTGAATTAGGCCTAATTGTCACATTTATTGAAGCTTTTATTTTTCTAATCACCCCTGTGTCTAATCGGATAACATGTCGACTCAAATATTTTAAAGCATCTGGAACGTGGAGATTTTTGATCTCTTCAGTTCTGGTGAATGCAGTATGTGCATGTGAACATGGAGATGTGACGTGTGAACTCTGCACATCTTGTCCTTTTATTTTTAGAAGGTGTTGTGCATCTCGGCATCTCGGCTTCTGCCTGGCTCAGAATTTTAGTGACAAACATCACTTTTTATGCTTTAAAGGGGTTTTCCTGTTTTTTGCCTGTTTTAAAATTTGAAGCCAGCTGTACGTAGCCGGATGGGCTTCAAATTTTAAAAAGAGCAAAAAAGCTGAAAAACCCCTGTAATGCAAAATTGCATGAAGGCACCATAAGTGTGACGTGCTGAGGGCCACTTCCCTACTAGTATGGGGGTATCATATGAGTTATGAGTTAGGTTTTATGTGCGTGTCAAAAGTGTGCATTGGTCATGGCAACAAGAGGGTAAAGTTTTTATTAAAAGAAATTACTACTTGGGCTCCAGATATGTAACAAATGTAGTGCAGCCACAAATATTTTGTGTAACCTACACATCTTCGTCCTTCTGCAACTTTCTACAAATGCACATTTTCTCTCTCCATACGTCTCGCTTCCTGGTGTGATGTTAATGCTTTTATGTTTGCTATTTTAGCAAAATAGACATGTCCCCCTACTTCTCCTTCTTACTTTTCCTCATGCTCATTAAGAAACTGCAGCAGCATCCCCCTTTCTCCACTCCTCTTCATCTTTGAGGAGGTTTCTGAAAATTTACAGTGAGTTTGTAGACAAACGACTGACTGCTGGAAAGTGAAGAAGATGGCACTTTCCTCTAATAGGGTACATTACAAAGTTTTATATATTCACATGTAATGGTGCCTGCTTATCACCGCTCATATCAACTCCCGTAGAGTTGATCCCTTGGATGGATTTTTTGCGATTGTCGCGTCAAGAGTTTCAGCATGTCGCAGCGTGACACTATCGACCATCAGTACAAAAAATGTCATGCAACAAATGTCGCTGTCTAGCCGTGGCCTTACTTAGAGGGGGTGTCTGCTTTGGACAATCTTTTACTCATTAGAAATGTCCCTTGATAATAAGCTGATCACAAAGTGCTCTGAAGCTGGAATCTGATCAATCAGCTGTAATCTGTAGAGAAACCTGGTAGTAATTGTTCACTTTCCCTGCAGCACTCCCAGAGGGGAAACTAAGTATTACACATTGACAACCCCTTTAAAGCATGTAAACAGGATATGCCATTAATATGTCACAAAGGTGGATGCCACCTATTAGTCCTGTATGTGGAGAATAGAAGACCCCTGGCCACTGCAGACAGGTGGAGAATAGAGAAGTGGCCATGCATGTAGACGGCTCTTTCCATTAATTTCTGTGGGAATTAACCTCACTTGGCTGTTACCATAATTTCCATAGAAGTGAATGGCCACCTCTCCATTTATTGTCCACTTGGATCTGCTCTTCTCCTCACCAGAAGGTTCAGAAGACACCTGTTTTTCTCAGAGGACAACCACGCATCTATCAGACATTTATGGCATATCCTGTGGAGTTTGGAATACTATTTTAACACTTCAAATTACTATAATTTGTAAAAAAAAAAAAAAAATAGCTCAATAGGAAAAGTAGCATATTCATTTTACCTTTGGCCATAGATTCTGTTTGGCCAACTCTGATTCATATATGTATTGGTATTACTTATGGCTCCTTCTTGGATGTGGGCGTTTCTTGACTTTGTTATGTATTCTCTACTTTCATTGTAAATCGTACAAAAGTACAGGTAATGACAGTACTTCTAACATATGACAAAGATACATAAGGAAAATCAAGTGGACCAAGGCCCAAGCTGGGAGTCTTTTATCCCCACAAGCATGTTTGTATCATGGCATGTAAGAAAACAGATCAGTGTTTTACCTGTAAAAGACAGTGGAAATCTAGTGATGTAACAACAAAAAGAATTAACAATAAGCAAGATAACCATGACAGACTGACCTAGACTCGAGGCAAGGAATAGCCAGACATTCTCTTCTTACAAGTTCTGTCTTAGGCCTCATGCACACGGCCGTTGGTGTTTTGCGGTCCGCAAACCGCGGATCCGCAAAACACGGAAGCTGCTCCGCGTTCCGTTCCGCAATTTGCGGAACGGAACGCGGCCCATTATAGAGATGCCTATTCTTGTCCGCATAACGGACAAGAATAGGACATGCTCTATTTTTGTTGCGGGGCCACGGAACGGAGCAACGGATGCGGACAGCACACGGAGTGCTGTCCGCATCTTTGCGGCCCCATTGAAGTGAATGGGTCCACAGCCGAGCCGCGAAATATGCGGCTCGGACGCGGACCCGAACAACGGCCGTGTGCATGAGGCCTTAGAGGTATGACAGATCTGAGCACCACTGAATAGTTTACAGTATCAGAGTACAAAAGAAGGTATTCCATGCATCATGTTCCAACCACCGTCTTCACACTGTTAGGCCTCATGCACACGGCCGTTGTTCGGGTCCGCGTCCGAGCCGCATATTTCGCGGCTCGGCCATGGACCCATTAACTTCAATGGGGCCGCAAAAGATGCGGACAGCACTCCGTGTGCTGTCCGCATCCGTTGCTCCGTTCCGTGGCCCCGCAAAAAAAATAGAGCATGTCCTATTCTTGTCCGTTATGCGGACAAGAATAGGCATCTCTATAATGGGCCGCGTTCCGTTCCGCAAATTGCGGAACGGAACGTGAGCAGCTTCCGTGTTTTTGCGGATCCGCGGTTTGCGGACCGCAAAACACCAACGGCCGTGTGCATGAGGCCTAAGACAGAACTTGTAAGAAGAGAATGTCTGGCTATTCCTTGCCTCGAGTCTAGGTCAGTCTGTCATGGTTATCTTGCTTATTGTTAATTCTTTTTGTTGTTACATCACTAGATTTCCACTGTCTTTTACAGGTAAAACACTGATCTGTTTTCTTACATGCCATGATACAAACATGCTTGTGGCCCGCAATGCTCGGGCACCGGCCGTGGGGCAGCCGCAGCGGATCGCGGACCCATTCACTTGAATGGGTCCGCGATCTGCCCGTTCCGCAAAAAGATAGGACATGTTTTATCTTTTTGCGGGACGGAAGTACAGAACGGAACCCCGCGGAAGCACTCCGTAGTGCTTCCGTAGTGTTCCGTTCCGTCATTCCATTCCGCACCGTTCTGCATCTCCGGATTTGCGGACCCATTGAAATGAATGGGTCTGCATCCGTGATGCGGAATGGCCACGGAATGGTGCGCACACGTGCACATGAGGCCTTAGAAGTTGTTTCCTAGTTTTTTTCTTCCAACCCTCCAGCTCCGACGTACAACCTATTTGTCTAATTTTATTGAGCCACATACTGTATCTTGGGGTTGTTCCTGTTGCCACAGGAATAGGGTAAGTAGCTTAGCAGATAGAATTATAAGCATGGGCAAGGTCTTCTTAGAAGATGTTAAATCTGGTTGAGGAATCCACAGAAGAACCAGAGTGGCTGTTAGAGAATGATTGGAGGAGCAAATATTATTGATTTGAGATTCAAGGCCACCAAAGAATAGGTTTTAGTGCCCTTTTGTGCTCCACAGCTACAAAAGTTATGAGAAAGTACTTTAGTTCAGTAGAGGAAGTGTATTTTTTTGGTGTGGTAGTGAAGGGAGCAGTAAGTAATTTTCTAACCAGGTGGGCTCAGGGTATGGTGAGGAGAGTTTTTGTTTGAACTTTTTCAGGTGGACATGAGATCAATTTTTTGTAATGTATGATAGAGTACAACAATCTCTGTCTCTAGAGTGGATACTGGAGATTAAGTGGTTGGAGCACGAGGAGCACGCCCACAAAGACTTTTTTACAGGCTAAGTACACCTTTGGAGGAAATTTTACTAATTTTTGCCTAAAAATTTGATCTTCAATTGGTCTTTATAAAAAAATATTGAGCATTCTGTCACAAGGGGATAACTGTTTATTTAACTTTGTGACTGGTACTTTCACATTGTGCCAGTCATCTAATTACCCTTATTTCTAAACTACTAAGAGGTCATAAACACTTATTTAAGCCACATTGTTATCAGTAAGATACGGATTGAGCCTAAAGGGAGTCTTTCACCTAATCTGAGCCTTTTGGACCGCTCAGATCAGGTTATAGACTCCTGTACCTTAATTCCAATGGTACCTTTATTTGTGCAGTCCCTCGACAAGATCTTCCAAAAAAGACTTTTAAAACATATGCTAATTAGGTTCGGAAGGTGCCCATGGGTGGCGAAATCCACACCTCTTTCGCTCCTGGTCACCTTCCAAAACTAATTAGCATAACTTTTCAAAGTCTTTTTTGGAAGATCTCGTCGAGGGACTGTACAAATAAAGGTACCATTAGAATTAGGGCACAGGAGTCTATAACCTGATCTGAGCGGTCTAAGACCGCAAAATACATACGGTCGTGTGCATGAGGCCTTGGCCTGATCAGACCCTGTCTTTGGCAGGCTTCCGTACGTGGCAGGCCGGCCTGCCTTTGTAAGGCCTCGAGCTGCCATGGCAACCATTGGGACCCTTCAAGATGCTCTAACCCTCTGTAAACCCCTTAGGCCCCTTTATACAAGCAAATTTTGACCCATTCATTTTAATGGGTCTGTGTACATGAATATTTTTTTCACGCATCAGTTCTGCGTTGTGTGAGAATCGTAGCATGTTCTGTATTCTGCGTTTTTCACGCAGCCCTGGCCCCATAGAAGTGAAGCACGAAACCACTCTGACAAATCAGACACACATATCAGATCCTGAGATCCCCATATCAAACCACTGTGTAACCATGCAATCCGGCTAAAATAAATTCACATACTTGCAAAGAATCTTCTGGTGTGCTGTCAAACTTTATATGACGCTTCTACGTAGTCCCTAGAGTGGAGACGGGGACATCATCCTTGACGAACACCCTATGTAGCCTAACAGTGGGTTGAGTGCTGTGGTCCTTCTCTGAACGTCACAGATGAGACCCCCATCGGACCTCTACGTTAGACCCTCATATCAGACCCCTTTAGACCTCTATGTCAGACCACCATATCAGATCGTCAGATCAGACTCCCATATCAGATCCTCAAACCCCCTTATCATATCCTCAGACTCCGTTATCAGATCCTCAAACCCCCTTTTCAGATCCTCAGACTGAGAAGGTAATTGACGGTGTGCCACTAGTGACCTCAGATCAACCCCTACCAATCAGATATTAATGACCGATACTAAAGATGGGCCATCAATAATTAAATGACAGAAAACTCTTTTAATAGATAAGGGGGGTTTGCTTACAGTTAATGGGGTCCATTTGGTTTCAGTTATGTGTCGGATCTGGCTCATCTGTTATCTTCTATGACTGGGCAGAAGAATGGAAATAACATTGCTGACCTGAACCCAGCCAAAAAGTGGAATAAAAATTGAGGCACCGCAGTATCACTATTTCGATAAGAATTTACAAAAAAGCTGGTGTGCATTATATTGTATGTATACAGAATACACTGCTTTAGGGCCTAATGAGTTGTCATGTCGTAGTTTTATTCCGGCCGCCTCTTAGCGTGTTTGCTGTGCTGCGGCCGAACTTCCAGCCCACCCCATTATAGTCAATGGGGCCGGAGCGTCCAGCAGGAAGCGTGCACTAGCGGCAGCACGGATCCGTCAAGCTGTTCACCCACCGGAACAGCCTGCTGGAGAAGGCTGATGCTAATGTGAAAGTAGCCTAACTAGCGGAGGTTCATAAGTGGGGAACTACCTATTATTATATCCATATTCCCTTATAGAGGATATGGATAGGATTTGTTTAAATAAGGGTCCTTTCACACTTGCGTTCTGAGGATCCGGCAGGCACTTCCGTCCCGCCGGATCCGTCAGAACGCAAGTCGCCTGAAGCATTAGAAGACTGATCAGGATCCTGATCAGTCTTCGAAATCCTTTAAGGTTACTATGGCAGCCAGGACGCTATTAAAGTCCTGGTTGCCATAGTAGTAGTGGGGAGCGGGGGAGCGGTATACTTACAGTCCGTGCGGCTCCCGGGGCGCTCCAGAGTGACGTCAGAGCGCCCCATGCGCATGGATCAAGTGATCCATGCGATCACGTGATCCATGCGTGTAGGGCGCCCTGACGTCACTCTGGAGCGCCCCGGGAGCCGCACGGATGGTAAGTATACTGCTCCCCCGCTCCCCACTACATTTTACCATGGCAACCAAGACTTTAGCGTCCTGGCTGCCATGGTAACTATTGAGAAAAAGCTAAACGTCGGATCCGGCGATGCACCGAAACGACGTTTAGCTTAAGGCCGGATCCGGATTAATGCCTTTCAATGGGCATTAATTCAGGATCCGGGCTTGCGGCAAGTGTTCCGGATTTTTGGACGGAACAAAAAGCGCAGCATGCTGCGGTATTTGCTGCGTCCAAAAAACGTTCCAGTCCTGAACTGAAGACATCCTGATGCATCCTGAACGGGTTTCTCTCCATTCAGAATGCATGGGGATGATCCTGATCAGGATTTTTCCGGCATAGAGACCTGACGACGGATCTCTATGCCGGAAAACAAAAACACCAGTGTGAAAGGGCCCTAAGACAACTAAAGGTAAGAGCCCTTTCGGAATGTTAGCACACTTTGACAGAACACACAACAGTGTTTGTTCACATATTTATACAGTCAAGTCAACACCGCAAAGAAGATACTACATTGAAGAACCCTGCTGAAGCTTGTGCAATGTACAGTAAGGTTCAGTAGTACTTATCATAATCTACAGCAAAACGTGTATCACATTCATTCCAATGCTTTATGTGCACTATAGTACATTGCTATTGTTATTTTCATGCAGTCATTACTATTTTTGCCACCACAGGAAACTGCAGCGGATGTAAGATATTTGCCATGTGTTTCCATGGCTTTCAGAGCTTCCATGCTGTATTTAAAGCACTTTAGCAGGAGGAAATTCTAGCGTATTTAGTGTGGATATCGGCTAAAGAAAATGTTACTTATTGGAAATCACAGCAGTATGTGCAGACTAGCGCTATGGGGATTGTTTATGTAGGCTAGAGAAAAAGAAATCCTGAAGCTGGAGTCTATACCCACCAGGTCGGCTGCGGATTATTTTCTATAGTATGTTAGAAAATTGGTCACTTATTTGTTGTTCGCTTACCAACTTTTGAGGTGAACGAGAGAGAGGTGTATGGGCCTAGTCTGTACAGTGCCTAGTCTGTATAGTTTCTTGCAAAAGTATTTGTCCCTTGTTTTGTTGGCTTTTTGAGAGTTTGCACCATTTGATTTGCACAACATACCTACCATTCTGAAGGTGCATCATATTTTTCACTGTGACACAAACAATTAAGACAAAAGAAAAAAGAGAAATTTAATCTGCCTAAGTATTTACTCTCTGAAAGTCAATACTTTTTAGAGACATCTTTTGCTGCAGGTATAGAGGCAAGTCCCTTGGGGTATTTCTCTATTAGTTTAAGACATCAAGACGCTTCGATTTTTTCCCCTTCAGGCAAAAGTGTTCCAGTTCCTTCACAGTAGATAGGTTGGACTGAGGTCTGGGCCTTGACTAGGCCGGGATCATCAACTTCCGGCACTCCAGCTGTTCTGAAACTACAGCCGAGCACATTTGCATGCTGAGAGTTGTAGTTTCACAGCAGCTTGAGTGCCAAAGTTTGCTGACCCCTAGAATACGCCATTCTAAAATATTTCAAAGTTTCCCTGTAAACCACTCCAGTGTAGCTTTAGCAGTATGTTTAGGGCCACTGGGCCTTAAACAATACCCATAAGACCCTCCATCCCAGTCTCAAATCTCTGGCAGGCTAAAACAGGTTTTCCTCAAGAATTGCCCTTTATTTACTGCCTGACTAGTTTTCCAGTCTCTGCTAATAAAAAGTATCTCCACAGTATGATGAAGCCACCACATGCTTCACTATAGGAATAGTGTTCTTGTGGTCATGGGAAGTGTTGGATTTGCATTACACAGTTTCCCATGGTGGACAAAGTTCAATCCTAGTTTCATCTAACCTGTGAACCGTCTTCCATGTGTTTGAGGAGTCTGCCACATGCTATTTGGCAAACTCCAAATGTCTTCCGTTAAGGCTACATGCACACGACCGTTGCCTGCCTCCGCGTCCGCTCCTCCTTGAAATTTTGCGTCCGTCAAAAAAAACGGATGACAGACCGTTTTTTTTGACGGATCCGATTTTTATGGCAGATCCATTGTAAAAATGCCTATCCGTGTCCGCAAACGTGAAAAAAATAGGACATGCACTATTTTCTTGACGGAATGAAAACACGGATCACGGATGCGGAACAAAAACGGTTGACCATCCGCATTTTTTGACGGACCCATTGAAATGAATGGGGAAGCATCCTATCCATGAAAAAAAACGGAACGGACGCGGAAACAAACAACGGTCGTGTGCATGGGGCCTAAGGTGGTTATCCAAGACCTAACCCCCCCCCCCCCCCCCAATGCCCGAACTAGCAATGCGGACCATAGTTATCTGGTCCCGTCTCCTTCCCGATTGCTCCACAGCTGTCTCAGCATCTCTAGTGCATGCAAATAACATCTGTCATCAGAGGGTCACGTGGCCGCTGCAGCCAGTAGCCAGCCACAGAGGTGATCTGTCATGTGTGCCACTCCATTCATTCTTTATGGGAATGCTGGAGATAGCTGAGCGCTGTATTTAGCTATCTCCAGCACTTCCGTAGATAATGAATGGAGCAGCAGTGCACATGCACTATCTGCCGCTCAGAAAGGGGAATGGGATCCCCACAGGATAGGGTATAACTTAAAAACGTGGCACAACCCCTTTAAGACTTTACTGCTGTGAGGTACAGCATTAACGCTGGGTTCAGACCTGAGCGTTACTGAGACGCGCGATTTCCACACGTTTTTGTCGCGCATTTTACGCACGTTTTTGTGCGCGTTTTTGGCAATAGTAAACACGCGTTTTACGCGCGTTTGTGTGATTGACTGCAGTGTTGGCTTCTCTCCAAACTGTGCCTAGCACCTGGGGTTTGGCCTTGTCCAGCATGTTGCAAATTCATAAACGCGCGTTCGAACGCGCATTTTCAGTGTCAAAAATTCGCAAAATACAAGCGTTGCGCGTTCCCATTGAAGTCTATGGGCCAAAACGCGCGACAAACGCCCCAAAAAAAGCTCAAGTACTTGTTTATGCGTCGGGCGTTTTTCAGCGCGTTCGAACGCGCTGTAAAACGCGAAAATGTGAACCAGTCCCATAGGGAAGCATTGGTTTGCATCGGTTATGCGGTTTACAGCGCGTTCGAACGCGCTGTAAAACGCGCAAGTGTGAACTGAGGGTAAGACACCTTGACACGACTTGGCCAGTTGTATCACTAAAACCTTGCATTCTTCAGTGGACATTACAGCCACCATTATACAAGTACAATTGCCCAACATAGATTCTGCAGGAGGAGAAAAGGGCCATAATTGTCCAAATCCATACAACGTTATCTGGAAGAGCATTGCACAGTGTGCAGTTGGAACTATGCTATAACTGGATGTGCTACAACTACCATTTGGCACTTAAGTAAAAGAGACGTTTGTTCTACTACATCCTGGTTACTCTACATGCCCTGCCTTGCACCTATACAATCACCTAACATCATGGGCACCCCAGCTACCATCAGGCAGTAGCCCAGAAGCAGGGTGTGCCCCATGGGCACGGTTCTAGGAGGCAACGGTGGGAAAAGCCACTGTGAATGACTAACAGCCAGATCCACTACCACTCCTATCCTCTGCTTCAGCTCCTCCTGGACTCACTGCACATTCACAGCTTTTCAAAATAAAATTTTATTTTTAACCCTTTCCTGACATCCACCGTACATGTATGGTGGATGTCTGGGCTTTAGACATGGTGCCTGCTCTGGAGCTGAGAGGGCGCCATAGTCAGCAGGTGCCTGCTATCTTACACAACAGACATCCTCCGGCAAAGTCCGACATTTAGGTCCTCGGATGCCATTGTCAATGGTGACCATGGCATTTGAGTCTTCATTTAGGGAGTAGGGGCTTCCTCCGGTGACTGAACAGTCCCCCTGCAAAAAAAATCAGGGAAGCTGTTTGACTGCTATGGCAACTGGGAGCCTAGTGAAGGCTCCAATGGCCTGCTATTGTATAGTTCCCATTAAAGGGAGTCTTTCACCCCAAAAGTGCACTAACACTTACACCATTGTGTCAAATACAGCCCTCACATTAAAATGCATCTTACCATATTGTTGTCCGTTCTATAGGTCATCCAAAAAACACCTTTATTCCATATGCAAATCAGTGTGTGAAGGTCCCCCCGGGGCGGCGTTCAAACGACCGGTGCCCAGGCCCCGCGCTGATTTTCATAAGCAACCACTCCCCTTTCACCCATTCTGCCCGCCCTTTGTCTGGATCTTCACCTCCTTCGTCCGTACCCAAATCGCGCGCCTGCGCCGACGAACGGGAGGTCCGCACCTGCGCACTGGTTTACCCATTACTGGCAGAAGCATTGGAGTATCCAGTGCGCAGGCGCCGGCCCGTACATCACATTACAGCAAAAGCTGCATTAGAGGGCTGTCCTTACTGTGCGGCGCTTGCTGTAATGTGACGTATGAGTCGGCGCCTGCGCACTGTATACTCCGCTGCTTCTGCCAGTAAGGGGTAATGGGTAAACCAGTACGCAGGTGCGGACCTCCCGTTCGGCAGCGCAGGCGCGCGATCTGGCTACAGACGAAGGAGGTGAAGATCCAGACAAAGGGCGGGCCGAATGGGTGAAAGGGGAGTGGTTGCTTATGAAAATCAGCGCGGGGCCTGGGCACCGGCCGTTTAAACGCTGCCCCTGGGCACCTGTTTTTATTTCATTTTTTTAACGGTATTTACCTGAGAGGTTAGATCATGTGGCGATACCCAATATGTATACTTTATTAGGCGATACCTAATATGTATGCTTTTTATTTATTTATTTATTTATTTATGTTTTACACAATTATATCATTTTTGAAACAAAAAATATCATGTTTTAATGTCTCCATAGTCTGAGAGCCATATTTTTTTATTTTTTGGGGCGATTGTCTTATGTAGGGTATCATTTTTTCCGGGATGAGAAAGCGGTTTGATTGGCACAATTTTGGGAGGCATATAACTTTTTGATCGCTTGCTATTACACTTTTTGTGATGTGAGGTGACAAAAAATATTTTTTTGACACTGTTTTTATTTCATTTTTTTAACGGTATTTACCTGAGAGGTTTGATCATGTGATATTTTTATAGAGCAGGTTTTTACGGACGTGGCGATACCAATATGTATATTTTAAAAAAGTGTATTTTACTTTAACACAATAACAGCCTTTTAGAAAAAAAAAAATCATGTTTTAGTGTCTCCATAGTCTGAGAGCCATATTTTTTTTATATTTTTGGGCGATTGTGCTATGTAGGGGCTCATTTTTTGTGGGATGAGATGGCGGTTTGCTTGGTACTATTCTGGGAGGCATACGGCTTTTTGATCGCTTAGTATTAACCTTTTTGTGATGTAAGGTGACAAAAAATGGCTTTTTTACACCATTCTTTTTTTTTTTTTTGGTGTTCACCTGAGGGTTTAGGTCATGTTATATTTTTAGAGAGCAGGTCATTACGGATGCGGCGATACATAATATGTGTAGTGTATTTTATTTTTTATTCATTGATAAATGTGTGTTTTTATTTTTACTTTTTTCACTTTTTTTAAAAAAAAAATTTCACCCAGACCCACTTGGTTCTTTAAGATCCAGTGTGCCTGATGTCTGTATGATACAGTACAGTACACTATATAGTACACTATATAGTACTTTTAAAAATATTTTAAAAAAACACATAATTAAGTTTTTGATTCCCGCATTCACAGACCGCGGGGATCAAAAATGTCAGAAAGCGCTGCAAACCGCAGGTCTGAATTGACCTGCAGATTGCAGCGATCGTCGATACGCCTGGGAATTATGCCAAGGTGCCTGCTGATTGATTTCAGAAGGCATCTTGTTCCGATCACCGCCACCTGCGCAGCGGTGATTGGAAATTCGCAGGGCGTACAGGTACGCCCTCGGTTCTTAAGTACCAGGACGCAAAGGGCGTACCTGTACGTCCTGCGTCCGTAAGAGGTTAAAGACTGGGCCTATTTTATTTATTTTTTATTTACTTTTTTTCCTCCCACATAGCACATACAATCAGACTGCTGGGACTGGAAACCTTATATACCTAATTATCCAATATTTCTATTTTTTTTCTATTTTTCCAATTTTTAAATGACTTGATTATGGGGACGAGGCACTTTTTTTTTTACTTGAAGCTTTTATTTCTTTTTATTATGTCCCACTATGGGACTTCAGTTTTGGGTGTTTGATCCCCTTTACAATGCATTACAATACATCATGTCATATGACACTGACGGTGTACCTTGAGACCCGTGTAAGGCATTTGGCCTCCTTAGCAGTCATCGGCCCCCTGTCACCTCAGTGCAGGGGCAATGGGGTCAGAGAGGTACCCCCCTCGGTCTTCACCCCCTGTACATTCTGCAGTCATAAAGGATTAATACACCGCCATCGATAGTTTCACAGATACTGGCAAACAAGTACAGACTGGGAACTAAAAGTGGCCCTGGAAAAAAAGGTATTGGTGGTCCCATGTTGCAAGCAGGTCCAAATTGACAGAACAACATAATTAGGCAGGCCAACATATGTAGGCAGGGTCATCAATACCATAGTGCAGCAGAGCACTATGCTACTGCCTCAGCTGAACCAAATACCACAGTGCAGCACAAAATACTCCTATCTGCGACACAGTATTCATCTGTATCACTGTCCTGAGAATGTTGATACAGTTGAATTCAGGAGGGCACCTGCAGCTGCTGGCCAAGTGCGTAAAAGAGAATCAGATCATTATGTACCCGACTGGCGTCCATGAGGAGGTCTTGGGTGGCCTTCCTAGGCATCAGTCCACTGGGAAATTTCCCCATAGCGTCTATGGCCAATCCGCCCCTGCTAGTGGATACAGCAGGGGTCTGGCTGACAGTAACAGTGGGGCCCCTGCAGCTGATCGTGCAAGCGTAGCTCCTGCCCGATCAGGGAGGACAGGACTTAAGTTACTGTCCACAGCGCCGTACATGTACAGCGCTGGAACTCTATGGGTTAACTGTCACTGAAAAATACAGAATGATTTCACTACATACAGTGCCTTGCAAAAGTATTCACCCCCATTACTTTTTTGGTATTTTGTTACATTACAGCCTTAAGTTTAATGTTTTGTTAATCTGAATTTTATGTGATGGATCAGAACACAATAGTCTAAGTTGGTGAAGTTAAATGAGAAAAATATATAAATAAAACTATTGTTTAGAAATAGAAAACAGAAAATTGTCACGTGCTTATGTATTCACCCCCTTTGTTAGGAAGCCCATAAAAAGCTCTGGTGCAACCAATTACCTTCAGAAGTCACATAATTAGTGAAATGATGTCCACCTGTGTGCAATCTAAGTGTCACATGATCTGTCATTACATATACACACCTTTTTTGAAAGGCCCCAGAGGCTGCAACACCTAAGCAAGAGGCATCACTAACCAAACACTGCCATGAAGACCAAGGAACTCTCCAAACAAGTAAGGGACAATGTGGTTGAGAAGTGCAAGTCAGGGTTAGGTTATAAAAAAAATCTCCAAATCTTTGATGATCCCCAGGAGCACCATCAAATCTATCAAAACTAAATGAAAAGAACATGGCATACCAGCAAACCTGCCAAGAGACGGCCGCCCACTAAAACTCACGGACCGGGCAAGGAGGGCATTAATCAGAGAGGCAGCACAGAGACCTAAGGTAACCATGGAGGAGCTGCAGAGTTCCACAGCAGAGACTGGAGTATCTGTATATAGGACGACAATAAGCCGTGCGCTCCATAGAGTTGGGCTTTATGGCAGAGTGGCCAGAAGAAAACCATTACTTTCAGCTAAAAACAAAAAAGTTGTGAGTTTGCGAAAAGACATGTGGGAGACTCTCAAAATGTATGGAGGAAGGTGCTCTCGTCTGATGAGACTAAAATTTAACTTTTCGGCCATCAAAGAAAACATTATGTTTGGCGCAAACCCAACACATCACATAACCCAAAGAACACCATCCTCACAGTGAAACATATTTATCAGCAGCCGGGACTGGGAAACTGGTCAGAGTTGAGGGAAAGATGGATGGTGCTAAATACAGGGATATTCTTGAGCAAAACCTGTACCATCTGCGCGTGATATGAGGCTAGGACGGAAGTTCACCTTCCAGCAGGACAATGACCCCACACTGCTAAAGCAACACCTGAGTGGTTTAAGGATAAACATGTAAATGTGTTGGAATGGCCTAGTCCAGCGATGCTCAACCTGCGGCCCTCCAGCTGTTGTAAAACTACAACTCCCATCATGCTCGGCTGTATGCTGATAGCTGTAGACTTACTGGGCATGCTGGGAGTTGTAGTTTTGCAACAGCTGGAGGGCCACAGGTTGAGCATGCCTGGCCTAGTCAAAGCCCAGATCTCAATCCAATAGAAAATCTGTGGTCAGACTTAAAAGATTGCTGTTCACAAGCACAAACCATCCTGAAGGATCTGGAGCAGTTTTGCAAGGAGGAATAGGCAAAAATCCTAGTGGTAAGATGTGGCAAGCTCATAGAGACTTACCCAAAGCGACTTGGAGCTGTGATTGCCACAAAAGGTGGCTCTACAAAGTATTGGCTTTAGGGCGGTGAATAGTTATGCACATTTTTTTCTGTTATTTTGTCCTATTTGTTGTTTGCTTCACAATAATAAAATAAAATATTCAAAGTTGTAGGCTTGTTCAGTAAATTAAATGATGCAAGTCCTCAAACAATCCATGTTAATTCCAGGTTGTGAGGCACCAAAAGGTACAAGGCACTGTATATGCTATTCACAAAAAGTTAGGGATATTTGGATTGTGGGTGAAATTTCAGGATGAACCTAATGTGACCTTATCTAAACTTTTGAATGCACATGTCCAGCTGTTCAATGTTTCAGTACTTTTTGCACAACTTGCTGCTTTCTAACAAGGAGCTTAATGGCAACATTCACAACAGGTGTTTGATCCATGAATCGCCCAATAAATTTCCTGGTTCAATTAGAAATGTTATTTAAACAGTTCTTCATATCATGCTGTTCACATTTAGACATAATGAGACCAAGACTTCACCTAACAATTGATCAACAGTATCTTGCCACTGCGAGGCTTCAAGCAGGATGTTCTCATACGGAAGTGGCCACTGAGCTAAGAGTGTCACAGAGTGTTATCACCAGGTTGCAAAAGAGATACAGAGCGACTGGAAGAGTCACAGAAAGGCATAGAAGTGGACGTCCTTTGGCCACATCGCACTGATGACTGCTTCATTGTGAACAATGCCCTTCGGATCCGGGTAATGAATGCCACACAACTCCAAGTATAAGGAACGTGAGAGGCATCCGAGTGTCACATCAGATCATTCGAAACCTACTAGACTACCTGCAAGGGTACCTGACCACACAGGCACAGGCGTCATTGTCTTGCATGGGCCAGGGAGCATCTACGCTGGACAAGGGACCTGTGGGCTTCAGTGCTGTTCACTGATGAAAGTCAATTCACTCTGAGCAGAAATTGCAATGTTGGAGACGTCAAGGAAAGCGCTATGCATCAGCCACTGTTGTCACCAGACGAGCCTTTGGTGGTGGGATGTTACACTGTGCGCAGGTGTGTCTAGTCAATACAGAACTGCCCTACACTTTATGAATGGCACAGTGACAAGCCCATACTATATGAATAACATAACTAATCCAGTCATTATGCCTCTGCGTGAACAACTCAGACCTAATTTCATCTTCATGGATGACAATGCCCTCATTGAGGTCGGTGAGCAGGTGTAATTACACTCAAGCTGTTCCATTCATTTCAAGTATACAAGTGTATACTACAGAGCCGTCCCATTGAAATGAATGGAACGGCTTGGGTGTAATTACATCTGCTCACCACTGCAGATGCAACGGCGAGCAGGTAAACAATAAAGAGGAGGCAGCGCTGGCACGGCGCGCACCTTCTCTTCAAACAGCTGATAGGCGGAGGTGCCGGGTTTCGGACCCCCGCCGATCTGATATTGATGACCTTTCCTGAGGATAGGTCATCAATAAATATAACTTGGACAACCCCTTTAAGAATAACTTGAACTAAACTATTGAGGTATAATAATAATAGACTACAGTTAGATTTTCCATGTTGGTTTGGTATTTAAATTTTCGGTTCTCTTCAAGGTTTGGTTCCGACTCCCGAGAACAATCATATTTTATCCTGTTTATGAGACATTTCCCAATAAAGGTACGTATTGACAATATAGTAATAATACAATTGACACGGTAAATCGATAGAAGTAATCTTTTGAAGGACGGAGTTATTAAAAATAAGTAAAGGGGGGGGGGAGACACACTTGTCAGTGCATTTATCCGTAATCCATCAACATGAGTTGTGTACAATAAATAGATGCACAGAAAGACAAGTGTAAAAGATTGATCCTCTAACTGCTCACGACATGTTCTCCACAGTGTGATAAAGCACTGAAGAATACTATTTAATGAACGGTTTTGTTTGTGAGCACATATCAGCATTCTGGGTGTAAGCCCTCACTGTCCTTTTTTTTTCCAGGTGGTGTAATTTTCTGATGTCTGCAAAATAAAGCATATACTGTATATCCAATATATAATAATTGTGCTAACCATTTTTACATTTTTTTACATTTTCTCTTCAGGATTAAAAAGTCTAATAAAAAGTGCCTACCTGTAGATTCTTGAACCCATCATCATCTCTAACCACTGAGCTACACTGTGCACCGTCTCCTCATACAGCTGATCGCGGGGGTGCCTGGTGTCGGACCCCCCCTGATCTGATATTGATGACCTATCCTGAGGATAAGTCATCAATAGAAAAAGCCCGGACAACCCCTTTAAACTGAATGCCATTCCAATGATATTTCCACATGTCAGCGATACAGAGAGTATTATCGAAGAAAGTTTAAAGAAAGACCAACATAAAAGCTTAAAAAGAACATTTGAGCCACAAGTGACAACCGTTCATGATGACCAGATCCAAGTTCAAGAGCCGGTAGAAGAAAATTTATTTCACAGCATCGCTACACAAATTGAATCTACTCTATTAATTTCCATTATTTATTTAATTGAAGAAGAAACAACTCTGTATGAGAATGTCAATCAGCAATAGTCCAAAATGAAATTCAGATTCTGCCTTCTACTAGCAGTGATTCTTCTTCCCCACTTAAAAAACGGCCGATGGTCCAGAAACAATGGTTTAAACATCATTAAGACATTGACAGTTCCTCTGTCACCAATCCAAAATGAAGACAATATGTGTGAAGACTCTTCAATCATGCTATTTTGGATAGCTCATCAGGAGAAGAAGATGTTGGCTGAGAACAAGTGCTTGTCAGAGTCCAGAAGAAAAACTGAAAAAGTAGGAACCAGAAGAACTTGTTTAGTGTGTCCTAAAAATACAGGAAGGTGGATCATCAGGAATATCTATGAAAAAATGTCTATCAAATTTATGGAGAATATCTGCATTGATGTTTTAAAAATTGTAAACGGAGAAGTAAGTTCAACCTGGAAAATCCAAACACCAACTTTGCTTCCGAATATCAGTAATATCGAATGGCCAAACAAAGATGATATAAAAAAAAAAAACTGAAATCCAAATTCAGAACCAAGGCCATTTACAATTTTTCTAAAGGCACTTTAAATGAATTATTCATTACTAAACATTAAACAACTGATTTACGTTCCATGGTTAAAGGTATTCTCAATCGTCTCTATTCCCTGTCTAGGAAATACACTTTTATTCTGTTTAACCCCCTCTACCCCAAGCCTGTTTTCACCTGCCTTCCCTGGCCTTTTTTTGCAAATCTGACATGTGTCAACTTCATGACAGTGTTAAACTTCAGTTGATATTTTTCACCTTTATTTATAAGAAAAATTCAGAATTTTCTAAATCTGAATTTCTCTACTTTTAAGACAGATAGTAATACCTCATAAAATAGTTATAAATCAACATTCTCCATATGGCTACTCTATGTTGACATCATTTTGTAAATGTCATTTTATTTTTTTAGGACATTAGAAGGCTTAGAATTTTAGAAGCAAGTTTTCAAGAAAATTTCCCAAACCATTTTTAAGCACCAATTCAGTTATAAAGTGATTTTGAGGGGCTTACGTAATATAAACCACCCATAAATTACTCCATTTTAGAAACTACACCCCTCAAATTATTCAAAATTGATGTTACAAACTTTGTTATCCCTTGAGGTGTTCCACAAGAATTATAGGAAAATGAAGGTGAAATTTCAAAATTTCATTTATTTTGCAGATTTCTTTCATGTTAATAAATTTTTTTCTTGCAACACAGCAAGGGTTAACAGAAAAATAGACCTAAATATGCATTACTCTGATTCTGCAAAGAAAATTAAATTGGGGGTTAATCAGCATATCCCAGCGTGCAGGTGCACGTCGCCATGGCTGGAAGCACAAAACCAAAACACAAACAATGCAACAGCAGTCTGCATACACTCCCTGAATTTCATGGAGGCCACTATGACACCTAGTGAATATAGTACAGGGTGGGCCATTTATATATATTAATAAAATTGGAATGGTTGGTGATATTAACTTCCTGTTTGTGGCACATTAGTATATGTGAGGAGGGAAACTTTTCAAGATGGGTGGTGACCATGGCGGCCATTTTGAAGTTGGCCATTTTGAATCCAACTTTTGTTTTTTCAATAGGAAGAGGGTCATGTGACACATCAAACTTATTGGGAATTTCACAAGAAAAACAATGGTGTGTTTAATGTAACTTTATTCTTTCATGCGTTATTTACAAGTTTCTCTTTGTTTACAGCCATTGACATGTCTCCGAGGTTACCACGTGAGGAGCGGATAGAAATTGTGTCGATGTCTGGTGAACGCAGTAACCGGGTCATTGCAGCAGATTTCAATGCAAGACACCCTACGAGACCACCCATCTCCCATGCTACAGTTAGCAAACTGCTTGCTAAGTTTCGTGAAACTGGTTCAGTGTTGGATTTGCCAAAATGTGGATGCATGAAATCTGTCACTAATGAAGAAACATCAGTGGCTGTCCTAGCTTCATTCAGCAAGAGCCCACAGCGTAGCACTCGCCGCATGTCACTGGAGAGTGGCATTAGTCGAACATCCCTTCGGCGGATATTAGCTACTCACAAATGGCACCCTTACAAACTCCAGCTACTGCAGCATCTCAACAAGGATGACCCAGATCGGCGCACTGAATTTGCAGAATGGGCAAAACAAAAATTGGAACAGGACCCTCAGTTTACGCAGAAGATTTTGTTCAGTAATGAGGCAAACTTTGATGTGAATGGTGAAGTTAACAAACAAAACCACCGCTATTGGTCTGACACTTACCCACATTGGATAGATCCCTCCAAGACTGTTGGAACAAAAAGATTGATGGTATGGTGTGGTATATGGGGTACAAAGATAGTGGGGCCATTCTTCATCAATGGAAACCTCAAGGCCACTGGATATGCGAAATTGGTACATGATGATGTGTTTCCCTCTTTATGCACTGAAGCTGGCACGTTCCCTGAGTTTTTCCAGCAAGATGGTGCACCACCACATTATGGGTGTCAGGTCCGAGCATTCCTAGATGAACAGTTTCCTGGAAAGTGGATTGGTCGTCGTGGGCCAGTTGAATGGCCCCCAAGGTCTCCCGATCTGACCCCCTTAGACTTTTATTTTTGGGGTCATCTGAAGGCAATTGTCTATACTGTGAAGATACGAGATGTGCAGCACCTGAAACTACAGATACTGGAAGCCTGTGCTAGCATTTCTCCTGCGGTGCTGCTATTAGTGTGTGAAGAGTGGGAGAAGAGGGTTGCATTGACAATCCAACACAATGGGCAGCACATTGAACACATTTTATAAGTGGTCAGAAACTTGTAAATAACCCATGAAAGAATACAGTTACGTTAAAACCAAGCACACCATTGTTTTTCTTGTGAAATTCCCAATAAGTTTGATGTGTCACATGATCCTCTTCCTATTGAAAAAACAAAAGTTGGATTCAAACTGGCCGACTTCAAAATGGCTGCCATGGTCACCACCCATCTTGAAAAGTTTGCCCCCTCACATATACTAATGTGCCACAAACAGGAAGTTAATATCACCAACCAATCCCATTTTATTAAGGTGTATCCATATAAATGGCCCACCCTGTATTTAGTGTTAGGTTCCTGTCCTAAAGAGATCACCTTGACGCCGGCGGACAGGCACAAATAATTTTGTAGAAAATATTTATTTATTTTTTCTACAGGGGGGCTGCCTGGGTGAAAATGGGGATATGTCCGGGTTCAGCTGTGAACCCGGACAGCCCCTTTAAATACACCTTTGTAGGACAAGGTCAATTAGATACAATTAGATGTGATCCACAGGGGCACTCCCACTGTAAACACCAAGACTGTCTTTTCTGTTGTGAGAGCATTCTTAGGGGTATATAATGACATAGAGTGTGATTCTCTATGTGTTCAGCTCTGAACCCGGACAACCCCTTTAAATACACCTTTGTAGGACAAGGTTAATTAGATACAATTAGATGTGATCCACAGGGGCACTCCCACTGTAAACACCAAGACTGTCTTTTCTGTTGTGAGAGCATTCTTAGGGGTATATAATGACATAGAGTGTGATTCTCTATGTGTTCAGCTCTGAACCCGGACAACCCCCTTTAAATACACCTTTGTAGGACAAGGTTAATTAGATACAATTAGATGTGATCCACAGGGGCACTCCCACTGTAAACACCAAGACTGTCTTTTCTGTTGTGAGAGCATTTTTAGGGGTATATAATGACATAGAGTATAATACACTGGCATATATACTGATCAGCCATAACATTATTTTTTTTACTCCCTGCCTTCCAGGAGCCATAACTTTTTTAATTTCTCTGTACACATAACCAAAATCAGGAAAACATGTACTTTTTAATGGCACTGCTTAGTGTTCTTTATGATGTAGTGGGAAATTAGAACAAAATCCAAATGGAGTGAAATTGGAAAAAAATGATAAAATTCTGCCATTATTTTAAGGGTTTCATTTTTACTGCGTTCCCTATGCAATAATACTGACATGCTAACTTCATATATTTAGACTTTTTGGGGGTCATTTAGAAAGCTGAAATACACCTATATTAGGCATATAACTAACCTTTGCGCCGCTATCTGCGGCTTCTCCTTGCTCACGCCAGGTCTAAAATTGTAGATGTGGCGTGGAAGGGTCGGTAGGCCTGTCTCATTTAACATTTTCTACGCCTGTTTCAGGCATAGAAAAAAGTCTAAATGTAAGACAGCAAGGAAGTTATCTTACATTTAGAACTGGTGGAGGATCTGCCGAAGTTATGGAGAGGCCGGCACCTCCAGTCTAAAATGCCGGCCAGTCTAAATGCCGGCCTTAATAAATGTGCCCCTTTACATAACAGTCTAGGGCTCAATTTTTTTGTGCATTGCCATTTTTATATTTTGTCTACATAACTGTGTAAGGGCTCACTTTTTGTGGGATGAGCTGTAGTTTTTTTTAATAATACCATTTAGGGGTATATATATGGATTTGTGATCTCTTTTTACTCAGTTTTTTGTAAGGTGAAGTGACCAAAATAAACTCACTTTGACCATTTTGATTTTTTCCCGTTATCCTTTTTTCCCTATATGGTATAAATACTATTATACTTTAATAGTTTGGGAAATGTTTTTTATTCTTTATTTTTATTTGTAAAATGTATTTGTAAATTGTGGAAGAGGGTTGATTAGAATTTTTAATTATTTTCTAAAAATATTTTGTAAACGTTTTTAAACATTGTAAATATTTTTAAGATTTATTTTTAGTCCCCCTAGGGGACTTTAACATGCAGTCATTAAATAGCTCATGCCATAGACTTTAATAGTTTAACATTGCAAGGCTTGATAGGAAGGCAGGGCTTAACAGAAACTTTACTACTGCTCACTTCAGAGTCTTCAGAAGAGACAGCTCCTCTGATGTAGCACCTATGTAAACTTTGTTGCAATAATGTACAGTGCATTCAAAAAGTCTTCAGACCCTTTCACTTTTTTACATTTTGTTATGGTCATTGTCATAGGATCATTGTCATGTTTGAAGGTAAACCTTCACTCAGTCTGAGGACCAGAGCACACTGGATCAAGTTTTCATTAAGAATATGTCTGTACTTTGATCCATTCAGCTTTCCCTCAACTCTGTCCAGTCGCTCTGTCCCAGCCACTGGAAATGGCCCCACAGCATGATGCTGCCACCACCATCCTTCACTGTAGGGAATGTTATTCAGCAAGTGATGAGCAGTGCCTGGTTTCCTCCAAACATAATGCTTAGAGTTGAGGCTAAATAGTTCAATCTTGGTTTTATCAGACCAGAGAATCTTGTTTTTCATGGTCCTAGGTGCTTTTTTTGCGTTCTTTCTGAAAGCGTCTTTCTGGCCACTCTGCCATACAGCCCACATTGGTGGAATGTTGCAGGGATGGTCGACATTCTGGAAGTTTCACCCATCTGCACACAGGATCTTTGGGGCCTAGCAAGAGTGACCATTAATTCAGTGGGCAGCCATCTCTAGGAAGAGTCCTGTTTTTTTTTTCCATTTAGGAATTATGGCAAATGTGTTTTTAGAAACTTTCAGTGCAGTACACAATCCTGTCTCTGGGCTCTACTGGAAGCTCTTTCCTCCTCCTCATGGCTTGGTTTTAGCTATACATTACTAATTGTGAAGCTTATAGACAGGGCTGTGTCTTTCCATATAAAATCCAATCAACTGAATTTATCAGAGGTTGTTGACTCCAATCAAGGTGTAGAAACATCTCAAGATGAACAATTCGAAATAGGAAGCACGTAGACATAAATTTCCAGTGTCATAGCAAAGCGTCTACTCTGAATACTCATGTCCATACTTTTTCCTTTTTAATACATTTTCAAACATTTCTAAAATTCTCTTTTCACTTTCTTATTATGGAGCACTGAGTGCAGATTGATGGAGGAAAAGTTGATTTTTGATTTTTTTTAGATTTTATCACACGGTCCTAATGTACTGTATATCCCTTTGTGGCAGCAGTATTACCTAATGCTAGTGGCTTCTTATAGCAGGATAACCCGCCCTTCACACTGCAAATATTTTTCAGGAATGGATCATGACAGTCCTGGTACATTATACCACATGACACCTTCAGATGACCTTTGGTGTCTGTGCCTAAATGGGTCAGAGCCAGGGGCGGTTTGGGAACTTAAAGTGGCTCTGGAAAAAAACTAAAACTGGCCCTGTGTTGTAGGCTGGTCCAAACTGACAGAAGATGGGGCAAAACAAGTAGACACGAACAACAGAAGTAGGCAGGGCCTGCAATACCGTAGTGCAGCACAGAATACCGCCCCAGCAGAACCAAATACCACAATGTAGCACAAAATACTGCCTCCTCAAGCACAGTATCAGGAGGGCACCTGTGGCCGTTGAGCATCAGATCATTATGTACCTGGCCTGCGGCCATCAAGAGGGCTTGAGTGGCCCCTGGACATCGACCTACCAGGAAATTGGCTAATCTGCCCCAGGTCAGAGCTTTTTTGGTAGCATGAAGGAGTCCAGAATATTAAGAAGCTAAGCAATGTTATGGCTTATTGGTGTAGACATATACCAGTATAATAATAAAATAGGACAAAAAAATGTCGCAAATAAGAAAATCAAAGTT
Source organism: Bufotes viridis (assembly GCA_033119425.1). Classification (NCBI taxonomy): domain Eukaryota; kingdom Metazoa; phylum Chordata; class Amphibia; order Anura; family Bufonidae; genus Bufotes; species Bufotes viridis. The sequence continues at coordinate 109,889,695 of CM065593.1, read as the reverse complement.
GATAAAAAAGCAATAAAAGGAATATAATGTTTTAAAATAACATTTACTTCACATGACATATTTGGAGTCTTTATAACCATTAACCACTTCCTGACCGCCCATTGACTATAAACGTCCTTGGGCGGGCGGTTTATCTCTGAATGGACGTTCTGGAACGTCCATTCAGAGATCGCAGCTGCACGCTAGTCTTGCAGCTGCCGAGCGGGTGTCCTGCTGTCAGTGACAGCAGGGCACCCCAGGGAGAAGGCAGGGACTGTTTCTGGGTGTCCCTGCCTTTTAGATCGCTGTATACACAGTGCTCAACAAGCGCTGTGTGTACAGATCAGGAAACGCTATGCCGCTTGAAAATTGCAACACAAAAACATGATTTTTTTTTCTAAAAATGCTCTTACAGTGTAAAATCTAAAAAACAAAAATAGACATATTTGGTATCGCCGCTTCAATAACAATTGGCTCTACAAAAATATCACATGATCTACCCCATCAAGTGAACGGTGTAAAAAAAAAACTATAAAAAATTTGCCAAAACAGTTTTTTTTGTCACCTCACAAAAAACATAATATCAATGAATCCAAAAGTCGTATGTACCACAAAATGAAAGGAATAAAAACGTCACCTCGTCCTGCAAAAAACAAGTCCTCAGACAAGACTTTAGCCAGAAAAATGTAAAAAATATGGCTCTAAGAAAATGGCAACACAAAAACATGATTTTTTTTAAAAAAAAAAGGTTTTTTATTGTGTAAAAAACAAAGACATATTTGGTATCGTTGCGTCCGTAATGATCGGATCTATAAAAATATTGCATGAGCTACCCCATCAAGTGAACGTTGTAAAAAATAAATAGAAAAATGACACCACAGCTTTTTTTTGTGACTTCACCTCCCAAAAATGAGATAAAAGCAACCAGAAAGCCAAAGGTACCCCAAAATGGTGCCAATAAAAACTACAGCTTTTCTCGCACAAAATAAGCCCTCATGCATCTCATTCAACAAAAAAAAAAAAAAGTTATTGCTCTTAAAAACCATGACAGATGCCGCTCCTTCCCTTCTGAGCCCTGACGTATCCCCAAATAACAGTTTACGACCACAGTTGGGGTGTTACTGTATTCAGGAGAAAGTGTTTAGCAAATTGTGGGGGGGGGGGGGTATTCTCCTGTTATCTTTTGTGAAAAAGAAAGTTTGGGCCTAAAGCACAATTTTCTTGTAAACAAAAATGTAATTTTTCATTTTCACTCCCAAGTATTAAAAATTCTATGAAACAGCTGTTGAGTGAACTGGTCCTTAAAAAGTGGGTTTTGGAAAATTTCTTAAAAATTTTAAGGATTGCTTCTAAAATTCTAAGCGTTCTAACGTCCTAAAAAAATAAAATGACATTTACAAAATGATTCCAACATAAAGTAGACATATGGAGAATGTTAAGTAATAAATATTTTATGAGGTATCACTTTCTGTTTTAAGAGCAGAGAAATTGAAATTGAAATTTTTTCATAAATAAAGGTGAAATATATTGATTTAAATTTCTGACTATCATGAAGTACAATGTGTCACGAGAAAACAGTCTCAAAATGGCTTGTATAAGTAAAAGTGCTCAAAAGTTTTTACCACATAAAGTGACACATGTCAGATTTGCAAAATTAGGCCTGGTCAGGAAGGGGTTAAATGGCCCGGTCACAAAGTGGTTAATAAAACTTATGTAGGCTATGTTCATATTTGCGCTGACAGCCACTGGCTGGAGTAGGTCGGGTCTGAGGAAAAAAGAGAAGCAGTTTATTACAGCTCCTGCCTTCTCCTCCGATAGGTGCATTGCACTCAGTAAGCACTATGCAGTTTAGACCCGGTGATCACATGATCACAGGGGGCCAAAGAAGTGCAGGGCTGCAGGGTCAGTAGACCCTGATCAGCTCTGCCTTGTACAAAGCCCCCACAGACGGCTGGTTTCCTCTGTGACTGGGGCTCCTTTGAATGCTCCAGTTAGGCTAGATGCACACGTCTGTTAAACCCGGACGTGACCAGTCCGTGGTAACCAGGACTGGATTTCTACTTTACAGCAGGAGCGCATGGCGTCATTGGTTGCTATGACGCTGTGCGCTCCCTGACGCCGCTGCAGTACAGTAATACACTGGTAATAAAATACAAAGAAAAAAAAGAAAAAGGAAAAAGTTCTAAATAAAAAAATGTTCACTGGCCCCCAAAGGTTTTAAAAAATATTTAAAAATATCTTAAAATATATTTAAAAAAATGAAAGAAAATTATATAAAATAATAATTATAAAATACTAAGAAAAAAAAAAAGGAGAAAGTGCAAAATAATAAAAGAAAAATTCAGTATGCCCCAAAGGGGGACATAGTATGTAGCATAAATATATAAAAAAAAGCTACAAAAAATAATAAAATACATAAAAGAGAAAACACCCACATCTACCAAAACCATCGCGATTATAGCCCCATTCGCATGAAACTATACATATTATATAACAAAACAACCAACACAAAATAGGGAACAAATTATAATAATTTATTTTGGTATCCGTTTGCATATTTAAAGGGGTGTATGCCTAAGTATAGGTTAACAATATCAGATTGGCGGGGGGACTCCCGGCACCCCTGCCAATCAGCTGTTTGACCGCAGCTAAAAAAGTTGCAAAAATGATTTTGGTAGTCCAACAAATAAAAAGTTACAACTGTTTGAACCACTAAATCACAAAAAAGTCTCTGGTCATTAAGACCTTTTCTGGCCTGGTCATTAAAGGGTTAACCAATAAGTGTTTTTCCTGCTAGTAATGGAAAGTGCTTACTGGTTATTGCAGGGCACCTATAACTAAGGGAGCTGGAGGCGGTAATAACCAGTGAGCGCCGTCCTTTGCAGTCATGGAATGAGCTCATTTATAAACGGGATAGAAGGAAATGTTGGCCCTAAAGTTTTTTTTAGGTAAAATGATTTTTATAACAAGTTCCTGTGGCATGGCCCCTGAAACATAAGATTCATACTTACCTGCTCCATGCCGGTCCTCCGTGCTGCCTACATCTTCCTGTCCATGCACTGTGTACACCTGGCAGTGTATGGACATGGTGACATGCACCACTCCAGCAAATGACTGGCTTCAGCAGTGAAACACTACAATGGGGCCCAAGACAAAAGGAGCAGGTGGGCAAGTGCATCATAGGTCCGGGGCTGTTTCCCAAACATGGGCCCCCCCCCAAATTTGGTGTTTTGTCCCATATTTATAGTAAATATTTAAAGATAACTACACAACGTGAAATTCTTAGCAAACTTCGAACCTTTATTGAAGTTTTTGTAACAATGGTAAATGGTTCTTCAAACAATATATTAAAGGGAACCTGTCATCACCTTTGTGCTGCCCATACTAACAGCAGTATAAACTAGAGACAGGTGAGTTGATTTCAGGGGTCTGTCATTTATAAGTTAAAGGTAAGTGGTTTCCGAGCACCAACATCACAATCATTGCAGACTAGGCCTGGAAAAGAGTCCTGACCATCTGAGAAGAGTCATGGTTATTCATAAATTCCTGCTCTCCCTGCCCACCTGCTGATGACCGAAAGGCTGCTACCTAGTTTTCTCCCTTTCTCTCCAGGAGAGAACTGCCAATCATCAGCAAATGGGCCGGAGTGCAGGAGATTAGGAATAACCATGACTCTTCTCATGTAGAATTGACTCTTTTCAAGGCCTGGGCTGTAATGATCATGATGCTGGTTCTCAGCAACCACTTACATTTAGCTCATGAGTGACACACCGCTGAAATCAGCATTTCTGTCACTATTTTATGCTGTCCTCAGTGAGCTCAGCATAAAGTTGATGACAGGCTCCCTTTAAATGGATTTTTTTTTTATTACAAACCAGTCAATAGGAAAAGTGACTTGGTTACTTATAGCAAACAATCAGATTCCACCTTTCATTTCCCAAACGAGATCTGGAAAAAGAAAGGTGGGATCTGATTGGTTGCTCGGGAACACAAAGTCAGTTTTCCCTAGACCCAGTTTGGAAAATGTACAATAGTGCCATACTGTATACAATAGTACGTGTCAGATGACATGCACTGTAACAGACCACATATATATTTAGAACAGCCCCTATAATCATGTTTAGGAAATGAACAATCTAGAATCAGAAAATATTTAAAAAAAACTACAAAATCATATGCACTCTGCACCCAGTAACTGCCTGCAAGGTTTGTGTAAGTACATGTGCCATGTGTATAATGAGTAAGAGAGCCGATACTGCCAATCGCTGATTGCCTTAAAGTCCACCCCAGTATAAGGCTTTGTCCCACTTCAGCAATTGCAATTTATCATGTAGAGGAAGTTAATAGAAGGCACTTACTAATATATTGAGATTGTCCATATTGCCTCCTTTGCTGGCCGGATGCATTTTCCCATCACATTATACACTGCCCGTTTCCAAGGTTATGACCACCCTGCCATCCAGCAGTGATGGTAATGCTAGCACACTATAGGAAAGATTGCTCGCCTATGTGCACTCATGTGGTCTTGGCAACCAGTGAGGCTGGAACTTTCTCCTATATTCTGCAAGGACGGCCACCACTGCTGGATTATAGGGTGGTCGTAGCTATGGAAACGAGCAGTGTATAATATGATGGAAAAATGAATCCAGCCAGGAAAGGAGACAATATGGACAACCCCAATACATTAGTAAGTGCCTTGTATTAACTTGTCTACATGATAAATGCCATTAGCTGAATGCCAACCGCTTAAGTATAGAAAAAGCAGAGGGTTACATGTATAAGTTACAAGTTTGGATAAATCTTTAACTCAAAAAATATATAAAGCTCCTTTTGGTCTATAAAAGTTGTGTTTTCAGTTTAGGACGAATTGAAGAAAGCCAAGTTTTATTCCATATCTGTTGATATTTTAGATCAATCCTTCTGCTGTATAACATACAGCAGATTTAAACTTTACTATTTTGTGGCAGGTTTTTGCTTTTTTTCCAATGAATTATTCTGCACTATATAGGCCAAAAAAATAGTACGGAGTGCTTCTTAAATCTGAAATATACGGTTGTTCACTTCACAGTCATTAGCAGCTCTGAAAATTGCAGGACCAGGTTTGCGGCAGCTTCCCGAATTTCAGAAGTGGCAAGTGTAGACAGTTTGGATAAAAATCCAAACTTGGAGCAGAGATCATTATAAGCCTCCAGTCTTTGCTGTAAACCAGTGATCAATGACAGTGGTAAAAACATAAAATTTGAATTTCTCCCTGGGTGTCAGTACAGTGCTTTCTCCTTGCCCTTCATGAATTACGTGGCCGAAAACGCTTTAGAGCAGAATTATAATCGCTGTGGCCACATAACGCGATTGCTTTCTGTTTAGGAAGGTAAAAATTTTCTCTTACTACTACAGTGTTTAACCCCTTAGTGACCAAGCCTGTTTGGGCCTTAATGACCAAGCCAAATTTTGGAAATTTGACATGTGTCACTTTAGCAGAGAATAACTTTGTACAGTTTTTGCACATCAAAGTAATTCTGACATTGTTTTCTCGTCACATATGGTACTTTACTTAGGTGGTAAAATTCTACCGATAAAATATGTATATTTTTATAAAAAAAAGTGAAAATATGTGAAAATTTGTAAAAATTGGCACATTTTCCTATTTTCAACTGCAATATTTCACATACATACTTAAATACTATTCAATATTTTTTATCAGAAATATATTTCCACATCTTTACTTTATTTTGGCTGCACTTACAAACATTTTTTACTTTTTTATTTTATTTAGGAGACTTAACATTTTAACATAAATTTAACATTTTTGAAGTACATATTTTTCCTGCAACAAGCCAAGTTTGCAGAGGCTTATAAGTGTCAGAATAATAGAACCCCCAAAAGTGAACCGATTTTAAAAACTAGGCCCCTAACGTATTTATCTATGGGTGTAATGAGTTTTTGACCCACTAGTTTTTAAAGAAATTAATGCTAAGAAGGTGAAAAAATATTAAATTTTCATTTTTACACAAAAGTATTAATTTAAAGACATATTTTCCTACAGAGCACATGAAAATAAAGATGTACACCCCAAAATGTATCACCCCATTTCTCCTGTCTTCAGAAATACCCCCATTGTGGCCCTAATCTTATGTCTTGACAAGCGGCAGGGCCCAAACATAAAGAGCACCCAGTAGTTTTCAGAACACAAAATTTGCTTGAAAATGGTTCAGACCCCATTGCACACTTGTAATGGAATTGAGCTGCCAAAACAATAGAAAACCCCATAATGGACCCCATTTTGAAAACTAGACCCCTAAGGTATTCATCTAGGGGTGTGGTGAGCATTTAGACCCCTAGTTTTTGTAGAAATTAATGCAAAGCAGGCGGAAAAAATATTTTCATTTTTACACAAAAGTGTCAATTTAAAGACAGATTTTTTTCTACAGAGCACATGAAAATGGAGATGTACACCCCAAAATGTATCACCCCAGTTCTCCTGTCTTCAGAAATACCCCCATTGTGGCCCTAATCTTATGTCTTGACAAACGGCAGGGCCCAAACATAAAGAGCACCCAGTGGTTTTCAGAATACAAAATTTGCTTGAAAATGGTTCAGGCCCCATTGCACACTTGTAATGGAATTGAGCTGCCAAAACAATAAAAAACCCCATAATGGACCCCATTTTGAAAACTAGACCCCTAAGGTATTCATCTAGGGGTGTGGTGAGCATTTAGACCCCTAGTTTTTGTAGAAATTAATGCAAAGCAGGCGGAAAAAAATATTTTTCATTTTTAAACAAAAGTGTCAATTTAAAGACAGATTTTTTCTACAGAGCACATGAAAATGAAGATGTACACCCCAAAATGTATCACCCCAGTTCTCCTGTCTTCAGAAATACCCCCATTGTGGCCCTAATCTTATGTCTTGACAAACGGCAGGGCCCAAACATAAAGAGCACCCAGTGGTTTTCAGAACACAAAATTTGCTTGAAAATGGTTCAGGCCCCATTGCACACTTGTAATGGAATTGAGCTGCCAAAACAATAGAAAACCCCATAATGGACCCCATTTTGAAAACTAGACCCCTAAGGTATTCATCTAGGGGTGTGGTGAGCATTTAGACCCCTAGTTTTTGTAGAAATTAATGCAAAGCAGGCGGAAAAAAATATTTTCATTTTTACACAAAAGTGTCAATTTAAAGACAGATTTTTTTCTACAAATCACATGAAAATGAAGATGTACACCCCAAAATGTATCACCCCAGTTCTCCTGTCTTCAGAAATACCCCCATTGTGGCCCTAATCTTATGTCTTGACAAACGGCAGGGCCCAAACATAAAGGAGCACCCAGTGGTTTTCAGAATACAAAATTTGCTTGAAAATGGTTCAGGCCCCATTGCACACTTGTAATGGAATCGAGCTGCCAAAACAATAGAAAACCCCCATAATGGACCCCATTTTGAAAACTAGACCCCCTAAGGTATTCATCTAGTGGTGTGGTGAGCATTTAGACCCCCTAGTTTTTTGTAGAAATTAATGCAAAGCAGGCGGAAAAAAATATTTTTCATTTTTACACAAAAGTGTCAATTTAAAGACAGATTTTTTTCTACAGAGCACATGAAAATGAAGATGTACACCCCAAAATGTATCACCCCAGTTCTCCTGTCTTCAGAAATACCCCCATTGTGGCCCTAATCTTATGTCTTGACAAACGGCAGGGCCCAAACATAAAGGAGCACCTAGGGTCTTTTAGATAATAAACTGAAAATGGTTCAGGCCCCATTGCACACTTGTAATGGCATTGAGCTGCAAAATGATAGAAAAACCTTATAAATGACCCCATTTTTAAAACTAGATCCCTTACAGATGAGAAGTGAAGCTGTGCACTTATAAGGGAGGCAGATTATTTGCGTGTACATATGACTATGTCTCGCCAAACAAAAGAGGAAAAAAAACTGAACTGTAGTGAAAGGCAACAAGTCCAAGAAAAAGAGCAACATGTATCCAGCTATGTTGCAAATTCCAGTTTGTTCACAAGATACAAGAACACGGATAGGGCTGTAATGACAAGCTGGCATTCAAGGATAGTGGGGTGTCCACAAAAAAAATTCTTGATAAAGCCCTTAGTGTACTGGTAAGGAATAACTCAATGATTAGAGATCCTCCAAATAAAAAAGTATCATGCCAATATCACGATTTAGTAATGTGAATGGAATTAACAGCCTTGTGTGGCAGGACATAGTCATAAAAAATGAAATTAGGAAAATTAAGGAAACAAATCAGAAAAGGTAAATTAGATCAAATGTCTGAAAAAAATTAGCTCCACGACCCATCCCAAAGGGATCCCTCCCTCCCTGGAAAACCCAAAAACTAAACAGAAAATGAAAATAAATTGAATTCCTGACCTCCCCCGTTCTTTTGGCATGAAATAAAATTAATAATTCGCAACCGTATGGTATGTTTCAAAACAGGGGTAATTACAGAGGCCTGGTTGTGATGGGCAACTGGGGCAGTAAATTCAGGTGTCCCTCCTCCTTCCATGTTTGCTGCACACCCGGCATCTTTTCTGTGGGTAAGTTTTGCTGGTAGTGGCAGGGACGGGGTGAGGAAATGGCGTTCTGAAAGTCTTCGAACGTCCTCCGATTCGAAGGCTTGCCCAGGTGCGGGGGACTCAAACAGGAGACTCTCAACCACCTTCTCCTGGTACTCGAGGAAGTTGAGGTTTCCCTGGGACTTTTAAATAAAATAAAACTATTGTAGGTAGCAATCTGGATGAGGTAGATTGCTACCTTTTATACTCAGGCCCTGTTTTACGCTTCACCAGGTAGGGTTGAAGCGCCTGGTCTGAGGGTCTACACCTCCCATAAATTTATTGTAGTCTGTCACACAGACTGGTTTGTGCTTGTCCGCCGTAGCTCCCCTCTCCTAACTGCCACTGTGGTGTCTGCATGCAAGGTGGTCAGCATGTGGACATCCTTCCTGTCCTTCCACTTTACGGCAAGCAGCTGGTCACTTGCGAGGGCGAAGGATGTTCCTTTCTCCAAACGTTTGGAGACCAGCGGTTGTGGGTATCCAACTCTATTTTTGCGGACTGTCCCACAAGCCCCTGTGTTTGCAGCATGGAGGGATCTATAAAGGGGTATGCTGGTATAAAAATTATCGGTGTACACGTGGTACCCTTTGTGCAGGAATGGCACCAATAGATCCCACACAATTTTGCCTGATGTTCCAATATTTTCGGGGCAGCCTGGGGGTTAAGTTGGGAGTCTCTGCCCTCATAAATAGACAGACCACAGGTGTAGCCGGTTGTGCTCTCGCACACCTTATATAATTTTACCCCATATCTGGCACGCTTGGAGGGAATATGCTGACGGAAGGAAGGCGGCCTTTAAAACTAAAGGGACTCATCAACGGATAAATTTTTTCAGGTGTATATAATTTCAAGAATAAATCTGTAAGGAGGGAAATAAGGGGTCTCAATTTATTTAGGCGGTCGAAGGCTGGAGTCAGTTCTGGGGGGACTTGGGAATTATCAGAAAAATGCATGAACCGCATTAGGACTTCATAGTGGTTACGGGACATAACTGCTGCAAACACAGGGGTTGAGTGGACAGTACTCGCAGCCCAATAGGATCGGACTGAGGGTTTTTACGATGCCCATGTCCAGGGTAAGCCCCAAAATTTTTTTATTTCAGGGACACTTGTGGGGGTCCACCGTCTTACATAAATAGGCGTGGGATTTTGTGCAGCAATCTGTGTAGCGTACAAATTAGTTTGCTGCACAATTAACTCAAGGACGTTATCATCCACAAATAAATGAAAAAAATCATAAGGGACAAAATTGGTGACGTCCACATTAATTTGGGGAGTGGATAAAAATTGGGGTACTTGGGGGGTAAATGAAGTGGCAGGAACCCACGTAGCAGAAGGGACAGGACCGCTGGGTGGAGAATGAGAGGAGGTGGTGACTTCTACCACCATAGGGCTATGGGGTCTGGGGATGGAATCGGAGTCCCGCTATCTGAAAATATTTCCGCCTCTGAAGCGGTGTCAGATTCTGAGTGGTCAGAGCAGAGAAATTCGTAGGCCTGCTCCGCACTTAACAATCTCTGAGCCATTTTTTTTTTATGTAAAGCTCAGAAAGAAATGGTAATGGACGGCAGATGACTGACACCCACTGACGGACTGACACCCGCTGACGGACTGACACCCGCCGACGGACTGACACCCGCCGACTGACTGACACCCGCCGACTGACTGACACCCGCCGACTGACTGACACCCGCCGACTGACTGACACCCGCTGACGGACTGACACCCACTGACGGACTGACACCCACTGACTGACTGACACCCACTGACCGCAAGTAACAGACGTACACAGCGTCTCTAATCTAGGTGTCTAATGACGGACACTTAATCACGGACACCCACTGACCGTCAGCTACTGACGGACAGTTTGTAATTTGATTTTTTTTTCTTTTTTTCACAGTATGTAATCACAGAGCCAGGACAGAAGTCTGATCTCTCTCTCCTCACAGAACAACTGCGCTGAGGGGAGAGAAGCACAGCCCCTGTCCTGGCTCTGTTTATAAATATAATGGATTTGATCTCCATGATAGGGTCATCATGGAGACCACATGATCAGGGACCATTATTGTGGTCCCTGATGGTTACTGTGCTGAAGGCAGATCTTCAGCACAGTAACCAGTCTGCATGTCTGCGCCATTTTGATTATTTTTTTTATTTGTATGGGGGGTGCCCTAATAACTTTATTTGAACATATCTGGGGCCATATTGCCCGATCGAGTGCTGGGGACCCGATCGGGGAATAACTTGAGCTTCTCTCCTCTCCTGAGGAGAGAGACCTTTCTGTGAGCGGCGGCCGGCTTTCAATCTGCGCATGCGCCGGGCCGCCGCCGCCATCTTTCTTGAGGGTAAGGGGGTGGGGGTGAGGATCGGGACCCAGCTTAGAGCCAGGAGTGCTGGGGACCCGATCGCTGCACCGGAGACTTTCTCCCTCCTCTCTTACATGAGAGGAGGGAGAAAGTTTAGTGCGGGAAGCTCCGATGCCGGCATTTTCTGTGATCGCCGTGATAAAGTGTATCACGGCGGTCACGTGATCAGAGACCGGTTGTCACAGTCTCTGATCACTGCCCCGAGCCCTCAGCTACCTCCGGTAGCTGCGGGCACGGAGCTACAGCGCTTGATTTTAGCGCTAACTTGGGTTGAAGTGCCGCCGTAAAAAGGCGGCGCTCCAGCCCAAGGCCCCTTAGTGACCGCCGTAAAAACACGTATGGGTGGTCACTAAGGGGTTAAATTCAAGCCAGCTTCTTGCAGCGAAAGGTTTGTGAAATCTTTCTAAAATGATGTTCCAAAAAACTAAAATAATAGTAGAATCAAGTTCAGAAAACTTGTCCAGCAAAGAGCAGGCTTTATTTTTACATGAAGAATAGTCAGTGTCAGAGGACATGCACTCTAACAGACCACATATAGACTCATAACCCTTGTAAAGTGCTGATACAGCATCATATCGAGCAGACCATCTGGTACCAGAAAGATGCTTAACAACTGGAAGACCTAAAGCTTTCTGTTTTTCCACAAGCTGTCTCCATCTTTGAGCTGATTGTTAAAAAATGTGTAGACAACTTGGTTGCATTCTGCACTGTTTTTACCCACTAGATTAACCCCTTAAGGACATAGGACGTATGGGTACGCCCTGATGTCTGAGTCCTTAAGGACACAGGGCGTACCCATACGTCCTGAAAAAATATTGCGTATATTTAAAAAAAAATCGCGCATCGTGCAGCAGGAACCATGTTCAAATGCCGAGAGTCCTGTGACCCCCCCATATCGGCGATCGCTGCAAACCGCGGGTCAGTTCAGACCTGTGGTTTGCAGCGCTTTTTGCAGTTTCTGATCCCCCTGATTTATTTGTGAGATCTGCTGGCAGGCTGTCCGGGGGGGGGGGGGTTGGATGTGGGCAGCGCTGATGTGGCGCGGGCGGTGTGGCAGGCGGGATCGCGATCCCCCGCCCGCCTCCTCTGTAATAATCGTTGGTGGCAGAGTGCTTTAGCAGAGTGTCAGCACATGCTGACACTGCTAAAAACGGCTGGCATCTGTGCTTGTTCAGATGCCGGCCGTTTAATCCCTTCTTTACAGCAGTCCGTACGGACTGCTGTATGGAAGGGGTTAACAGGGAGGGAGCTCCCTCCCTCTACCATCGGGGGCTGCTGTGCGCTTGCAGCCCCCAATTCTTGATGGGAGCACAAAGGGAGGGAGCTCCCCTCCCTCCCCATCACCAGCTGCTCTATTCTGGCATGGGTAATGGTTACCATGGCAGCAGGATGCCTTCAGAGGCGTCCTGCTTGCCATGGTAATAGCAAGTCTGATCTGACTTCTGCTAAAGGCAGAAGTCTGATCAGACCTTGTAAAGTAAAAAATACAGTACAGTACACTATATAGTGTACTGTACTATATTATATAGACCTCAGACCCACTGGATATTCAAGCACCAAGTGGGTCTGAGTCAAAAAGAAAATAAAGGAAAAAAAAAAAAAAAAAACATTTATCACTAAATAAAAATTAAAAAGTTAAATACACTACACATATTAGGTATCGCCGCGTCCGTAAAAACCTGCTCTATAAAAATATCACATGACCTAACCCCTCAGGTGAACACCATAAAAAAAAATTGTGTAAAAAAAGCAATTTTTTGGTCAACTTACATCACAAAAAGTGTAATAGCAAGCGATCAAAAAGGTGTATGCCTCCCAAAATAGTACCAATTAAACCGCCATCTCACCCCACAAAAAATGAGCCCGTACATAGGACAATCGCCCCAAAAAATAAAAAAATATGGCTCTCAGACTGTGCAGACATTAAAACATGATTTTTTTTTCTATAATGCTGTTATTGTGTTAAAGTGAAATAAATAAAATAAAGTATACATATTATGTATTGCCGCATCCGTAAAAACCTGCTCTATAAAAATATCCCATGATCCAACCCCTCAGGTAAATACTGTAAAAAAAATTAAATAAAAACAGTGTAAAAAAAAACATTTTTGTCACCTCACATCACAAAAAGTGTAATAGCAAGCGATCAAAAATTTATATGAACCCCAAAATAGTGCTAATCAATCCGTCATCTCATCCCGCAAAAAATGATACCCTACATATGACAATAGCCCAAAAAAATAAAAAGAATATAGCTCTCAGTCTATGGAGACATTAAAACATGATGTGTAAAACTTAAATAAATAAATAAATAAAAAGTATACATATTAGGTATCGCCGCATACGTAACAACCTGCTCTATAAAGAAAACACATGAACTAACCCCTCAGGTGAACACAGCAAAAAAAATAATATAAATACGGTGTCAAAAGCCATTTTTGTCACCTTACATCACAAAAAGTGTAATAGCAAGCAACCAAAATGTAATATGCACCCCAATATAGTGCCAATCAAACCACCATCTCATCCCACAAAAATTGAGCCCCTACATAAAACTGTCGCCCAAAAAATAAAAATAAAAATATGGCTTTCAGAATGTGGAAATACTAAAAATATCTTTTTTTTTCAAAAATGCTTTATTATAAAAAACTGAAACAAAAATTCACAAAAAGTAGTCATATTTGGTATTGTCGCATTTGTAACAACCTGCTATATAGAAATAGCACACGATCTAACCTGTCAGATCATCTATATTAACCGCTTCAGGACCGCGGTACGCAGGATTGCGTCCTGCGGGCGGTCCTGTTCTTCTGATCGGACGCGCCGGGGCGTCATCTCGCGAGACGCGAGACTTCCTGTGAACGCGCGCGCGGGCGCGCGCTCACAGCGTCTGGCGTCTGAAGAGTTGTACTACAGCCTGCCAGCGATGATCAATCGCTGGCAGGCTGTAGATGCGATATAAATCGCATCAAACAGCTATATCAGACGCTGTTTTATGAACAGCGTCTGATATAGCTGCTACCTGGTCCTCTGGTGGTCCCATTTTCTGGGATCGACCACCAGAGGACCAGGTAACACAGTAAAGTTGCACCAAACACTACACTAACCCCCCACCCCCCTCACCTATTAACCCCTTGATCACCCCATCTAGACCCCTGATCACCCCCTGTCATTGATCACACCCCTTGTAAGGCTCCATTCAGACGTCCATATGTGTTTTGCGGATCCGTGGATTCACGGATCCGTGATTCACGGATCCGCGGATCCGATCCGCGGATCCGATCCGCGGATCCGATCCGCGGATCCTCAAAACACGGACACCGGCAATGTGCTTTCCGCATTTTGCAGATCCGCACATTGCCAGAACTATATAGAAAATGCTTTTTCTTGTCCGCAATTGCGGACAAGAATAGGACATGTTCTATATTTTTGCGGAACGGAAGTGCAGACTCGGAAGCGCGGATCCGTAATTCCGGATCCGAGCGGGACAAAGTCTGTCCCCATAGAAATGAATGGGTCCGCAATTCCGCTCCGCAAACAGAATTGCGGACGTGTGAATGGGGCATAAGGGTCCCCTATCACCACCAGTTAGTTAGCTACTTGTTAGGTAGCTAGCGCCCAGCCCACCGCACCGCAGTCACTGATTTTGGCAGAGATTTATTCATCCACATTGATCGATGCGAATGAAGAAATCTGTGCCGTTCATTTTTTTTTTTTTCAGCGCAGAGGCTGAACGGAAAAAAATCTCATTACCCGTATGCTCAATATAAGGAGAATCGCAGAAACTCCTAATGCTGGCCATACGTGTAATGATTGCGGAGACCCTCAAATGCCAGAGCAGTACAAAAACCCCACATGTGACCCCATTTTAGAAAGAAGACACCCCAAGGTATTCCGTGAGGGGTATGGTGAGTTCATGCAAAATTTTATTTTTGTCACAAGTTAGTGGAATATGAGACTGTAAAAAAAAAAAAAAAAACAATTTCCGCTAACTTGTGCCAAATTTTTTTTCTGTGAACTCGCCATGCCCCTCACGGAATACCTTGGGGTGTCTTCTTTCCACAATGGGGTCACTTGTGGGGTATTTATACTGCCCTGGCATTTTAGGGGTGCTAAAGCGTGAGAATCCAAATGCGTAAAAATGGCCTGTAAAATCCTAAAGGTACTCATTGGTTTTAGGGCCCTTTTGCGCATCTTGGCTGCAAAAAGTGTCACTCATGTGGTATCGCCGTACTCAGGAGAGTAGGGCGATGTGTTTGAGGTGTATTTTTACATATACCCATGCTGGGTGTGAGAAATATCGCTGTAAACGACAACTTTTTACATTTTTTATTCAAAGTTGTCAATATACAGAGATATTTCTCTCACCCAGCATGGGTATATGTAAAAATACACCCCAAAACACATCGCCCTACTTCTCCTGAGTACGGCGATACCACATGTGTGACACTTTTTGCAGCCAAGATGCGTAAGGGACTCAAATTCCAACGAGTACCTTTTAGGAGGGTATTTTTACGCATTTTCTTCTCACGCTTTAGGGCCCCTAAAATGCCAGGGCAGTATAAATACCCCACATGTGACCCCATTTTGAAAGAAGACACCCCAAGGTATTCGCTGAGGTGCATAATGAGTTCATGAAAATTAAACTTTTGTCAAAAGTTAGCGGAAAGGGAGACTTTGTGAGAAAACAATAAAAATCAATTTCCACTAACTTGTGCCAAAAAAATATTCTATGAACTCGCCATGCCCCTCATGGAATACCTTGGGGTGTCTTCTTTCCAAAATGGGGTCACATGTGGGGTATTTATACTGCCCTGGCATTTTAGGGGCCCTAAAGCGTGAGAAGAAAATGCGTAAAATGCCCTCCTAAAAGGTACTCATTGGAATTTGGGCCCTTTGCGCATCTTGGCTGCAAAAAGTGTCACACATGTGGTATCGCCGTACTCAGGAGAAGTAGGGCAATGTGTTTTGGGGTGTATTTTTACATATACCCATACTGGGTGAGAGAAATATCTCTGTAAACTGACAACTTTGAATATAAAAATGTCAAAGTGGTCGATTACAGCGATATTTCTCACGCAGCATGGGTATATGTAAAAATACACCCTCGAAAACACACGTCATACTTCTCCTGAGTACGGCGATACCACATGAGTGTACACTTTTGCAGCCAAGATGCGCAAGGAACTCAAATCTAACGAGTACCTCTTTTAGAGGCTGAGCTACGCATTTTCATTCTCACGCTTAGGGCCCCTAAATGCCAGGGCAGTAGAAATACCCACATGTGACCCCATTTTGGAAAGAAGACACCCTGTTGTATTCGCTGAGGTGCATAATGAGTTCATGAAAATTAAACTTTTGTCAAAAGTTAGCGGAAAGGAGACTTTGTGAGAAAAACAACAAAAATCAATTTCCACTAACTTGTGCCAAAAAAAATATTCTATGAACTCGCCATGCCCTCTACATGGAATACCTTGGGGTGTCTTCTTCCAAAATGGGGTCACATGTGGGGTATTTATACTGCCCTGGCATTTTAGGGGCCCTAAAGCGTGAGAAGAAAATATGCAAAAATGCCCTCCTAAAAGGTACTCATTGAACTTGGGTTGCTTAGCGCATCTTGGCTGCAAAAAGTGTCACACATGGGTATCGCCGGACTCAGAAGTAGGGCAATGTGTTTTAGGGTGTATTTTACATATACCCATACTGGGTGAGAGAAATATCTCTGTAAATTGACAACTTTGAATAAAAAATGTAAAGAGTGGTCGCTACAGCGATATTTCACACGCAGCATGGGTATATGTAAAAATACACCCAAAACACATTGCCCTACTCTCCTAAATACGGCGATACCACATGAGTGACACTTTTTGCAGCCAAGATGCGCAAAGGGGCCCTAAAACCAATGAGTACCTTTAGGATTTCACAGGGCATTTTTATGCATTTGGATTCTCACACTTTAGGGGCCCCTAAAATGCCAGGTGAGTATAAATACCCCACATGTGACCCCATTTTGGAAAGAAGACACCCCAAGGTATTCCGTGAGGGGCATGGTGAGTCCACAGAATTTTTATTTTTGCCACAAGTCAGCGGAAATAGTTTATTTATTTATTTTTTATTTTGTTTTTACAAAGTCTCATATTCCACTAACTTGTGACAAAAAATAAAATTTTACATGAACTCACCATACCCCTCACAGAATACCTTGGGGTGTCTTCTTTCCAAAATGGGTCACATGTGGGGTATTTATACTGTCCCTGGCATTTTAGGGCCCCTAAAGCGTGAGAAGAAGTCTGGAATCCAAATGCGTAAAATGGCTGTCAGAAATCTTAAAAGGTACTCATTGGTTTGAGGCTTCCAGGCTGCAAAGTGGCACACGTGGTATCGCCAGAGATCAGGAGAGTAAGCAGTGTTTTGGGGTGTATTTTATATATACCTATACTGTGTGTGGAAAATATCTCTGTAAACGACAACTTTTAAAAATTTTATACAAAGTTGTCAGTTTACAGAGATATTTCTCTCACCCAACATGGGTATATGTAAAAATACACCCCAAAACACATTGCCCTACTTCTCCTGAGTACGGCGATACCACATGTGTGACACTTTTTTGCAGCCTGGGTGCGCAAAGGGGCCCAAATTCCAACGAGTACCTTTAGATTTTACATGGCGGCTCACAATTTAGCCCCGCCCAAAATGCCAGAACAGTAAACACACCCCACAAATGACCCCTTTCGGAAAGTAGACACCCCGAGGTATTCACTGAGGGGCATAGTGAGTCCGTCTGAGATTTCTTTTTTTTTTGCCAGAAGTTAGCAGAAATTGAAACTTTTTTATTTATTTTTTTCTCAGAAAGTGTCATTTTCCGCTAACTTGTGAAAAAATGAAATGATACATGAACTCACCATGCCCCTCCGCGAATACTTTGGGGTGTCTTCTTTCTAAAATGGTGTGATTTGGGGGTATTTATACTATCCTGACATTCTAGCACCTGAAGAAACATGACAGGTGCTCAGAAAGTCAGAGCTGCTTCAAAATGCCGAAATTCACTTTTTGCACCATAGTTTGTAAACGCTATAACTTTTACCCAAACCAATAAATATACACTTATTGGACTTTTTTTATCAAAGACATGTAGAACAATAAATTTAGAGAAAAATTTATATAGAAATGTAGTTTTTTTAAAAAAAATTTACAACAGAAAGTGAAAAATGTCATTTTTTTGTAAATAATTCGGTAATTTTTGATTAATAGCAAAAAAAGTAAAAATGTCAGCAGCAATGAAATAGCACCAAATGAAAGCTCTATTAGTGAGAAGAAAAGGAGGTAAAATTCATTTGGGTGGTAAGTTGCATGACGGAGCAATAAACGGGTAAAGTAGTGTAGTGCGGAATTGTAAAAAGTGGCCTGGTCTTTAAGGGTGTTTAAGCTAGGGGGGCTGAAGTGGTTAATAACAAAAAATAAAAACGATCCCAAAACAGCTATTTTTTTTCAAATTTTCCATTTTAATCCATTTTTCCAGTAACAAAGCAAGGGTTAACAGCAAACCTCAATATTTATTGCCTGATTCTGTAGTTTGCAGAAACACCCCATATATGGTCGTAAACTACTGTACGGGCACACAGAACGGCGTAGAAGGAAGGTAACGCCATATGGTTTTTGGAAGGTGGATTTTGCTGGACTGTTTTTTTGACACCATGTCCCATTTGAAGCCCCCCCAATGTACCCCTAGAGTAGAAACTCCATAAAAGTGACTCCATCTAAGAAACTACACCCCTCAAGGTATTCAAAACTGATTTTACAAACTTTGTTAACCCTTTGGGTGTTCCACAAGAGTTATTGGCAAATAGAGGTTAGATTTCAGAATTTCTATTTTTTGTTACCTTGCCTCAAAAAAAGTGTAATATAGAGCAACTAAAAGATCATCTTTACTCTAAAATAGTACCAACAAAACTGACACCTTATCCTGCAGTTTCCAAAATGAGGTCACTTTTTTGGAGTTTCTATTCTAGGGTTGCATCAGGGACATGGTGTCTAAAAACCAGTCCAGTAAAATCTGCCTTCCAAAAACCATATGGCGTTCCTGTCCTTCTGAGCCCTGCCGTTTGGCCATACAGTAGTTTACAACCACATATGGGTTGTTTTTAAAAACTACAGAATCAGGGCAATAAATATAGAGTTTTGTTTGGCTGTTAACCCATGCTTTGTTACTTGAAAAATGGATTAAAATGGAAAATTTGCCCCCCCAAAAAATCGAAAAACCTGAAATTTGATCTCCATTTGCCATTAAAGGGCTTCTGTCACCCCCACTGATGTAATTTTCACTAGCTGACATTAGCTACTTGCTAATGTCAGCTGAGTTCAAACATATGTTTCCTAACTTTTTTCCTGTTTTCTATCTTCTAAAAAACTTACTTTTGTGATATGCAAATTATCTTCGCTACCAGCAAGTTGGGCGGGTACTTGCTGGTAGCCGCCGCATCTTCATGCCCTTGGAACGCCCCTCTTCTTTTGATAGACAGGGCCAGCGCGCTCTCCTCCTCTCGCTGGCCCTGTCTGCAGCTGCAATCCCGCGCCTGCGCCGTATCGGTCTTTAGTCGGCGCAGGCGCTCTGAGTGAAGGACGTTCGCTAGGCGCTCCGTCCTCAGTGCGCCTGCGCCGATGGCGTCAGCCCTACACCCGGAAGAAAAGACGCCGGCATCGCCTGCTCCTTACCAGGGATGCCAGCGTCTTCTTCCTGGTGTAGGGCTGACGTAATCGGCGCAGGCGCACTGAGGACGGAGCGCCTGCGAGCGTCCTTCACTCAGAGCGCCTGCGCCGACTAAAGACCGATACGGCGCAGGCGCGGATAGGCTGCAGACAGGGCCAGCGAGAGGAGGAGAGCGGCTGGCCCTGTCTATCAAAAGAAGAGGGGCGTCTAGAGGCATGAAGATGCGGCGGCTACCAGCAAGTACCCGCCCAACTTGCTGGTAGCGAAGATAATTTGCATATCACAAAAGTAAGTTTTTTAGAAGATAGAAAACAGGAAAAAAGTTAGGAAACATATGTTTGAACTCAGCTGACATTAGCAAGTAGCTAATGTCAGCTAGTGAAAATTACATCAGTGGGGGTGACAGAAGCCCTTTAACTCTTGTGGGACACCTAAAGGGTTAACAAAGTTTGTAAAATCAGTTTTGAAAACCTGGAGTTTTTTTTTCTAGGGTTGCATCAGGGGGGCTTCCAATGGGACATAGTGTCTAAAAACCAGTCCGGCAAAATCTGCCTTCCAAAAACCACATGGCGCTCCTTTCCCTCTACGCCCTGCCGTGTGCCCGTAAAGTAGTTTATGACCACACATGGGGTGTTTCTATAAACTACAGAATCAGGGCAATAAATATTGAGTTTTGTTTGGCTGTTAACTCTTACCTGGTGACTTGAAAAAATGGATTAAAATGGAAAACTTTTAAAAAAAAATCAAAATTCTAAAATTTTATCTCCATTTTCCATTAACTCTTGTGGAACACCTAAAGGGTTAACAACGTTTGTAAAATCAGTTTTGAATACCTTGAGGGGTGTAGTTTCTAGAATGGGGTCATTTTTGGGTAGTTTCTATTATGTAAGCCTCACAAAGTGACTTCAAACCTGAACTGGTCCCTAAAAAGTGGGTTTTTGAAAATTTTCAATATTTGCTTCTAAACTTCTAAGCCTTGTAACGTCCCCAAAAAAAAAAATGGCATTCCCAAAATTATCCATACATGAAGTAGATATATGGGGAATGTAAATTAATAACTTTTTTTGGCAGTATTACTATGTATTATAGAAATAGAGAAATTGAAACTTGAAAATTGAACATTTTTAAAATTTTTTGGTAAATTTGGTATTTTTTCATAAATAAAAATAAATTTTTTTGAGTCCATTTTACCAGTGTCATGAAGTACAATATGTAATGAAAAAACCATCTCAGAATCGCCAGGATAAGTAAAAGCGTTTTAAAGTTATCACCACATAAAGTGACACTGGTTAGATTTGCAAAAAATGGCCTGGTCCTTAACCACTTCAGCCCCCCTAGCTTAAACACCCTTAATGACCAGGCCACTTTTTACAATTCCGCACTACACTACTTTCACCGTTTATTGCTCCGTCATACAACTTACCACCCAAATGAATTTTACCTCCTTTTCTTCTCACTAATAGAGCTTTCATTTGGTGGTATTTCATTGTTGCTGACATTTTTACTTTTTTGCTATTAATCAAAAATTACCGAAATTTTTGCAAAAATGACATTTTTCACTTTCTGTTGTAAAATTTTTCAAAAACTACATTTCTATATAAATTTTTCTAAATTTATTGTTCTACATGTCTTTGATAAAAATCCAATAAGTGTATATTTATTGGTTTGGGTAAAAGTTATAGCGTTTACAAACTATGGTGCAAAAAGTGAATTTCGGCATTTTGAAGCAGCTCTGACTTTCTGAGCACCTGTCATGTTTCTTCAGGTGCTAGAATGCCAGGATAGTATGAATATCCCCCAAATGACACCATTTTAGAAAGAAGACACCCCAAAGTATTCGCTGGAGGGGCTTGGTGAGTTCATGTATCATTTCATTTTTTTCACAAGTTAGCGGAAATTGACACTTTCTGAGAAAAAAAAAAAAAAAAAGTTTCACTTCCGATAACTTCTGGCAAAAAAAAAAATCTCAGACGGACTCACTATGCCCTCAGTGAATACCTTGGGGTGTCTACTTTCCGAAATGGAGTCATTTGTGGGGTGTGTTTACTGTTCTGGCATTTTGGCGGGGCTAATTGTGAGCCGCCATGTAAAACCTAAAGGTACTCGTTGGAATTTGGGCTCTTTATGTTCAGGCTGCAAAGCGGCACTTATGTGGTATCGCCGTACTCAGGAGAAATGGGCAATGTAGTTTGAGGTGTATTTTACATATACCCATGTTGGGTGGAGAAATATCTCTGTTAACTGTCAACTTTGTATAAAATTTTTAAAAGTTGTCGATTACAGAGATATTTTTCACACAAAGTATGGGTATATATAAAAATACACGCCAAACACATTGCCCTACTTCTCCTGAGTACGGCGATACCACATGTGTGCCACTTTTTGCAGCCTGGGTGCCAAGAGGCCCTAAAACCAATGAGTACCTTTAGGATTTCACAGGGCATTTTTACGCATTTGGATTCCAGACTTCTTCTCACCCTTTAGGGGCCCCTAAAATGCCAGGACAGCATAAACACCACATGTGACCCCATTTTGAAAGAAGACACCCCAAGGTATTCTGTGAGGGGTATGGTGAGTTCATGTAAAATTCTTATTTTTGTCACAAGTTAGTGGAATATGAGACTTTGTAAAAACAAAAAAAAAAAAAAAAAAAACAATTTCCGCTGACTTGTGCCAAAAATAAAAATTCTGTGGACTCACCATGCCCTCACAGAATACCTTGGGGTGTCTTCTTTCCAAAATGGGGTCACATGTGGGGTATTTATACTCACCTGGCATTTTAGGGGCCTCTAAAGTGTGAGAGTCCAAATGCATAAAAATGGCCAGTAATCTTAAAGGTACTCATTGGTTTTAGGGCTCTCAGCATCTTGGCTGCAGAGGTGTCACTCATGTGGTATCGCCAGTACTCAAGAGAGTAGGGCAATGTGTTTTGGGGTGTATTTACATATACCCATGCTGCGCAGAGAAATATCGCTGTAAACGACAACTTTTTACATTTTTTATTCAAAGTTGTCAATATACAGAGATATTTCTCTCACCCAGCATGGGTATATGTAAAAATACACCCCAAAACACATCGCCCTACTTCTCCTGAGTACGGCGATACCACATGTGTGACACTTTTTGCAGGCAAGATGCGCAAAGGGGCCCAAATTCCAATGAGTACCTTTTAGGAGGGCATTTTTACGCATTTTTCTTCTCACGCTTTAGGGCCCCTAAAATGCCAGGGCAGTAGAAATACCCCACGTGTGACCCCATTTTGAAAGAAGACACCCTAAGGTATTCCATGAGGGGCATGGCGAGTTCATAGAATATTTTTTTTTTGGCACAAGTTAGTGGAAATTGATTTTTTATTGTTTTTCTCACAAAGTCTCCCTTTCCGCTAACTTTTGACAAAAAGTTTAATTTTTCATGAACTCATTATGCCCCTCAGCGAATACCTTGGGGTGTCTTCTTTCCAAAATGGGGTCACATGTGGGGTATTTATACTGCCCTGGCATTTTAGGGGTCCTAAAGCGTGAGAGAGAAAATGCGTAAAATGCCCTCTAGCTGGGCACTCATTGGAATTTGGGCCCCTTTGCATCTTGCCTGCAAAATGTCACACATGTAGTATCGTCGCACTTCAGGAAGTAGGACGATGTAGTTTGGGGTGTATTTCACATATACCCATGCTGGGTGAGAGAAATATCTCTGTATATTGACAACTTTGAATAAAAATGTAAAAAGTTGTCGCTTACAGCGATATTTCTCACACCCAGTATGGGTATATGTAAAAATACACCCTGAAACACATTGCCCTACTTCTCCTGAGTACGGCGATACCACATGAGTGACACTTTTTGCAGCCAAGATGTCGCAAAGGGCCCTAAACCAATGAGTACCTTTAGGATTTCACAGGCCATTTTTACGCATTTGGATTCTCACGCTTAGGATCCCTAAAATGCCAGGGCAGTATAATAGCCCACATGTGACCCCATTGTGGAAGAAGACACCCATGTAATCCGTGAGGGGCATGGCGAGTTCACAGAAAAAAAATTTGGCACAAGTTAGCGGAAATTGTTTTTTTTTTTTTACAGTCTCATATTCCACTAACTTGTGACAAAAATAAAATTTTCCATGAACTCGCCATACCCCTCACAGAATACCTTGGGGTGTCTTCTTTCTAAAATGGGGTCACATGTGGGGTTTTTGTACTGCCCTGGCATTTGAGGGTTCTCCGCAATCATTACACGTATGGCCAGCATTAGGAGTTTCTGCGATTCTCCGTATATTGAGCATACTGGTAATGAGATTTTTTTCCGTTCAGCCTCTGCGCTGAAAAAAAAAAAAATGAACGGCACAGATTTTTTCATTCGCATCGATCAATGTGGATGAAAAATCTCTGCCAAAATCAGTGACTGCGGTGCGGTGGGCTGGGCGCCAGCTACCTAACAAGTAGCTAACTAACTGGCGGTGATAAGGGACCCTTATGCCCCATTCACACGTCCGAAATTCTGTTTGCGGAACGGAATTGCGGACCCATTCATTTCTATGGGGACAGACTTTGTCCCGCTCGATCCGGAATTACGGATCCGCGCTCCGGGTCTGCACTTCCGTTCCGCAAAAATATAGAACATGTCCTATTCTTGTCCGCAACTGCGGACAAGAAAAAGCATTTTCTATATAGTTCTGGCAATGTGCGGATCTGCAAAATGCGGAAAGCACATTGCCGGTGTCCGTGTTTTGAGGATCTCGCGGATCGGATCCGCGGATCCGTGAATCCACGGATCCGTGAATCCACGGATCCGCAAAACACATATGGACGTCTGAATAAAGCCTTACAAGGGGTGTGATCAATGACAGGGGGTGATCAGGGGTCTAGATGGGGTGATCAAGGGGTTAATAGGTGAGGGGGTGGGGGGTAAGTGTAGTGTTTGGTGCAACTTTACTGTAGTTACCTGGTCCTCTGGTGGTCGATCCCAGAAAATGGGACCACCAGAGGATCAGGTAGCAGCTATATCAGACGCTGTTCATAAAACAGCGTCTGATATAGCTGTTTGATGCGATTTATATCGCATCTACAGCCTGCCAGCGATTGATCATCGCTGGCAGGCTGTAGTCCAACTCTCGAGTCGCGCTTCACTGTGAACGCGCGCACGCGCGCGCGTTCACAGGAACTCTCGCGTCTCGCGAGATGACGCCCCGGCGCGTCCAAACAGAAGATCCCGGCCGCCCGCAGGACGCAATCCTGCGTACGGCGGTCGGGGACTGGTTAAAGGGATTCTGTCACCTCAGTATACACCATTTAAACTTTTAAATCAGTCATGCTCCACAGATTACCTTGAATTGGCTTTGCTGTTCTATACTGTAATCCGTCCAGTAGTTTTGCTCAAAAACGATTTTTATCATTATGCTAATTAATTCTGAAGGTGCCCAGAGGGGCGTTTTCTTCCACTTCGTGTGCCCAGTAACGCCCCCCTGCAGTGCCCAAACCCGCCTCTCTACTCAGTAAAACACGCCTTCCTCCTGAATCCCTAACCGCCCACAGCGTCTCCTCCCGCTCCTCCCCCTCCCTGACGGCCGAGCGAAGTCTCGCGCAGACGCAGTACCCACTGAGGGCTGCGCCAGTGCGATGTGCTGGAGACTGTGGGAAGAGCGAGCATCGGACGTCACTGGGTATGCGCCTGGGCCTGTAATACATATCGTACAATAAAGATTAACTGGTCAGAATGTGTGATATCAGGTGTAGAATCAACAGATATGTAATTAAACTTAGCTTTCCTTAACTCATCCATAATTTTACACAGAACTTTGGACCCCAAAATTAGTATAAGTTTTTCACAGACAGTAGAAGAAAGCTAAGATGTGTGGCCTTTTCCTTTGTTAGCATAATGCTTGATGTGCGCTTCAATAAATGCATCAACATGTCACATAACTTCTGAGATCCCTAAATAATTTCCATTATGGGGGGAGCCAATAATTTCATCTTTACCTCTCAGCGGAAGGCCTCTTTCAGCAAGGTGCTGGATGACAATCAGGGGCGTAGCTATAGGGGGTGCAGAGGTAGCAGTCGCTACTGGGCCCAGGAGCCTGAGGGGGCCCAAAGACCCTTGTGCCGCATAGGAAGACACACAAAGCACTGAGGGAAGGGGGGCCCAAGCTGAACTCTTGCACCAGGGCCCATGAGCCATTAGCTACGCCCCTGATGACAATTATACATCTCTTAACCACTACACGACCGCCTAACGCAACGATGCGTCCTGTGGGCGGCTGGGTTATTCCTCCTTGACGCATCGATGCGTCATCTCGCGAGACGCGAGATTTCCTGTGAAGTTAAACTACAGCCTGCCCTCGATGATCATTCGCTGGCAGGCTGTAGATGTAAAATAAAAAGCATCAAACAGGTATATCAGACGCTGTTTTGTTAACAGTGTCTGATATACCTGCTACCTGGTCCTCTGGTGGTCCCATTTACTTGGATCGACCACCAGAGGACCAGGTAACTATGTAAGTAGCACCAAGCACCACACTACACTACACCCCCCCCCCCTGTCACTTATTAACCCCTTATTAACCCCTGATCACCTTATATAGACTCCCTGATCACCCCCCTGTCATTGATCACCCCCCTGTAAGGCTCCATTTAGACGTCCATATGTGTTTTGCGGATCCGCGGATCCAACATGGACACCGGCAATGTGCTTTCCGCATTTTGCGGATTCGAACATTGCCAAAACTATATAGAAAATGCCTTTTCTTGTCCGCAATTGCGGACAAGAATAGGACATGTTCTATATTTTTGCGGAACGGAAGTGTGGACCCGGAAGTGCGGATCCGCAATTCCGGATCCGAGCGGGAAAAAGTCTGTCCCCATAGAAATGAATGGGTCCGCAATTCCGTTCCAGAATTGCGGACGTGTGAATTGGGCCTAAGGGTCCCCTTATCATCGCCAGTTAGGCCCCTTTCACACGGGCGAGTTTTCCGCGCGGGTGCAATGCGTGAGGAGGACGCATTGCACCTGCACTGAATCCTGACCCATTCATTTCAATGGGTCTGTGTACATAAGCGTTTTTTTTCACGCATCACTTGTGCGTTGTGTGAAAATCGCAGCATGTTCTATATTCTGCGTTTTTCACGCATCCCTAGCCCCATAGAAGTGAATGGGGCTGCGTGAAAAACGCATTGCATCCGCAAGCAGGTGCGGATGCGTTGCGTTTTTTTACTGATGGTTGCTAGGAGATGTTGTTTGTAAACCTTCAGTTTTTTATCACGCGCGTGAAAAACGCATCAAAACGCATTGCACCCGCGCGGAAAAAACTGAACAACTGAACGCAATCGCAGGCAAAACTGAATGGCTTTGCCTGTGAAATCGCACAGTTTTCCCTGAACGCATCCGCAACGCATCCGGACCTAATCCGGACACGCTCGTGTGAAAGAGGCCTTAGTTAGCTACTTGTTAGGTAGTTAGCGCCCAGCCCACCGCACCGCAGTCACTGATTAGTCGCTGATTAGCGTCATTGCTGTCGCTAATCAGCACTAGTACTATATAGTATCTGTAAGTGATCAAGACTGATCGCAATCAGATCTATATCAGTACATTATGGTCACCTTAGGCTCTACAAAAAACGCAGTGTTCGCCTGATCAGGCCTGATCTTGTGCACACATTTGCGTTCAGTCCGCCCCACCGCAGTGTCAGAATTTTTTTGGATCACTTTAAAAACACTGTAAAATCGCTGCTGTGCTATAAAGATCACTTTTGAAATTTTTGGATCTTTATTAGTGATCGCAGCTTTACTTCGCAAGCACTCCTTTGCTCTTTCCCCCCTTTTTTATTTTTTGATCGATGCGAATGAAGAAATCTGTGCGTTAATCTGTGCGTTCAGCCCAGAGGCTGAACGGAAAAAAAAAATCTCATTACCCGTATGCTGAATATAAGGAGAATAGCAGAAACTCCTAATGCTGGCCATACATATAATGATTTCAGAGACCCTCAAATGCCAGGGCAGTATAAATACCCCACAAGTGACCCCATTTTAGAAAGAAGACACCCCAAGGTATTCCGTGAGGGGCAAGTCTCATATTCCACTAACTTGTGACAAAAAATTTTTTTTTACATGAACTCACCATATCCCTCACGGAATACCTTGGGGTGTCTTCTTTCTAAAATGGGGTCACATGTGTGGTATTTATACTGCCCTGGCATTTTAGGGGTCTCTAAAGCGTGAGAAGTAGTCTGGAATCCAAATGCGTAAAAATGCCCTCCAAAAAGGTACTCATTGGAATTTCGGCCCCTTTGCGCATCTTGGCTGCAAAAAAGTGTCACACATGTGGTATCGCCGTACTCAGGAGAAGTAGGGCAATGTGTTTTGAGGTGTATTTTTACATATACCCATGCTGGGTGTGAGAAATATCTCTGTAAATGACAACTTTTTAAATATTTTTATACAGAGTTGTCAAAGTTGTAAGGGCATTGCCCTACTTCTCCTGAGTACGGCCAAGTGGTCTGGTCATTAAGAGGGTTTAAGTTAGGGGGGCTGAAGCGATTAAGTACCTTGCGCCAGTACAGCGTTTCAACTTCTAACTGTGAAATTATTTGACTGTGAACTCTCCCACAGCTTTGACCTCTTGCTACTAGCGCTAACACTGATTTTTTGTGAATATCACTACTTTTATGCCTGATGATGCGACACACTGCATGTTTCCAGTCATTAAAGCCAACAGTGAAATAGGGCAATGTGTTTTGGGGTGTATTTTTACATATACTCCTGCTGGGTGTGAGAAATATCTCTGTAAATGACAACTTTTTAAAAATTTGTATACAAAGTTGTCAGTTTACAGAGATATTTCTCTCACCCAACATAGGTATATGTAAAAATACACCCCAAAACACATTGCCCTACTTCTCCTGAGTACGGTGATACCACATGAGTGACACTTTTTTGCAGCCTGGGTGCGCAAAGGGGCCCAAATTCCAACGAGTACCTTTAGGTTTTACATGGCTGCTCACAATTTAGCCCCGCCCAAAATGCCAGAACAGTAAACACACCCCACAAATGACCCCATTTCGGAAAGTAGACACCCCACGGTATTCACTGAGGGGCATAGTGAGTCCGTGGGAGATTTTATTTTTATTTGCCAGAAGTTAGCAGAAATGGAAACTTTATTATTTTTTTTTTCCTCAGAAAGTGTCATTTTCCGCTAACTTGTGAAAAAAAATGAAATGATACATGAACTCACCATGCCCCTCCACGAATACTTTGAGGTGTCTTCTTTCTAAAATGGTGTCATTTGGGGGGTATTTACACTATCCTGACATTCTAGCACCTGAAGAAACATGACAGACGCTCAGAAAGTCAGAGCTGCTTCAAAATGTGGAAATTCACTTTTTTGCACCATAGTTTGTAAATGCTATAACTTTTACCCAAACCAATAAATATACACTTTTTGGATTTTTTTTTTATCAAAGACATGTAGAACAATACATTTTGCAAAAAATTTATATAGAAATGTCTTTTTTTTTTAAATTTTACAACAGAAAGTGAAAAATGACATTTTTTTGAAAAAATTTCGGTCATTTTTTATTAATAGCAAAAAAAGTAAAAATGTCAGCAGCAATGAAATACCACCAAATAAAAGCTCTATTAGTGAGAAGAAAAGGAGGTAAAATTCATTTGGGTGGTAAGTTGCATGACGGAGCAATAAACGGTGAAAGTAGTGTAGTGCAGAATTGTAAAAAGTGGCCTGGTCATTAAGGGTGTTTAAGCTAGGGGGGCTGAGGTGGTTAAACAACGCATGTGGATTACAAATGACATTATTATTTCCGATGGATTACAAAAAGGACTTTTGTGCTTTTGTTCCAGTTTGATGCACTTAATCCTCAAGTACTGAAGAAAAGGACTCAAAAGTGAATTTAGTGCACTAAAGTATTTCACTATTTAATTGCACCAACGGTTTTACCATTTCAGCAACGTTCAAGTATATTGTGCCCATTGTGTGTATTCCTTTTCATGTATCTCAGTGTGATCCTATGCACTCCAAAAGGACTCTGCATTTTATTACTGTTAACCAGAGAGTCAGTACCTTACTTTTACAGGTCAATATGGACTGCCTCTGAGGACGTTAATACCAATGGTGCTTATTTTATCGGGTGCGTCACAAGCAGCTCTAACATCATCATGCTCATATGGACTGCCTTTGAGGACATTAATACCAATGGTGCTTATGTTATCTTGTGTCAGTTAAAAAATGCCTAGTTATACATTGTATTGTATTGCTGCACAAGAATAGCCAAGTGGTAAGACACAAGCAGATCAACGTCAAGGGTAACCTGCTGCTAATATGTGTCTGAAAAGATTTGAGTGCCTTGCCTCATCCTCCTAATTTGTCTGTGTTTTAAAGCCTTGTGCTTTGCCAAGGTTGTGTATGCCCTTAGGTCTTGTGCCTAGCCAAGCCAAGGAGCATTATGTAGCTACCTGTTCAGACATCAAGGTGACGAAGCGTAAAGTATGATTAGACCTTGTTGCTAGGAAGGGAATACAGGATGAAGCCACCTTTCTTTTTTCAGACACCCTACTCAGGCAGGAACCTATAGGTAGCCGTCTTTATGCCAGTCTTTATATGCCTATTCCTATGCAGCACTTTAACTGTTACTTGGTACCATTAGAGCATATATATACCCTAAGCATAAGCCGAGGGCGGCTTGGTTCTTAAGTAAGGAGGTATGTAATGACCGGGAGTGCCATTACCACTTCATCACCCCGCTACTGTCTCCTATGGTTTAATATAATGCCATCTATGCATTTATTACAAGTCCGTCACAATGTGCATATCTATTTCTTGAAACTGGTGCAATGAAAAAGATAAAGAAGATGCAGCACTCACCGAAAACTCTCTTTGCAGCTTTATTCACATTTAAAAATCAACGGCATGCGGGCACAGCACAGTTAGGAGGCAACAGCCGTTTCGCGCTTGTTGCGCTTTCTTAAGCCATCAGTGTCGGCGTGGGGAATAAATACTTCCACGCCCTCGTCACTGACTAAATGAATGACACATGCGTTAAAACAATTAAACACAAACAAAAAGACAAGACAAGCAAATAATAGCATTATAAAAACACTGTTAGGTCGTTTTTATCATTTAAGCCCATAGTTTTTATAATCCAGGCTGCTTCTTTCTGGAGTAAAATATGGCTTCTATCACCACCCCGGCTAGGGGCCGGACAACTTCAATCCCTGCACATTTTAAAACACTGTCATTTCCTCCATGCGCACACAAACTGCGTTTTGCAGGAAATAAATTGGTTGACCACGCACTCAGTACCTCCTAGCCTGAAAAATCTCTTTCCGTACATATATTTGCACATGGAGCAAAAACCACACACAAAATTGCCTTTTGTTTATTTCTTGAAACTGTTATGTTGTAATGTGATGTACCTGGTTCACCAGAGGTGGCAGCAAACATGGCAGGAGAGGCAGGAGAGGAGGAGACTAGTTAGTTAGAGTTAGTTCAGTTTTTCCCTCTGCCAAGGGAGGAAGCAGGTCCACGTCCCTCCTGGATGTGTCCTGCCTAAGCCAGCTAGAGAACCTTCAGCTATGCTGGACACAGAGGCCAAAGTCTGGAGCCTCTGAAGCCAGGAAGAAGGTTCCCTGGATTCATCTAGAGTCAGACTACACAAAGAGAAGTTGCAGCATACAGCAAAAGCAAAGTTATACAGTAAGCCTGTCAGTAGAGTAGAGCCAGAGAGCAACAGATATAGCAGAGTCGAGTGTGTTTGCCTGCCAGAATTTATGCTAACGCCTGCTGGAACCAAGATAAAGTCTGTAAATTGTTTGGAAAAATGTTTAATGAAAGTAAAGCTGCTGTTGAACTTCCTACAAGGTCTGGACTCTTTTGCACCTAACAGTGCTGGCATCACGAACACCAGGGGCCCTGCTGCCAAGGCACCTTAACAAAAACCCATTCCACTCAGGGCACCTCAAACACAATCTGGCGGGAACCCCTGGACAAACAGGGAGTGCCCCAAAGGAACTGGTGCTGTCCTTCCGATCACTGCACGCCGGCCCAGGGAGGCTCTGCTAACCGTGAGTAAATCAACTACTACCCCCATTGGTCCACCATCCCTGACGTGTTGCCCCTGCGGACCCGATCGCTGCAGATGTGCTATTGATAATCAATAGAACTGCATGGAGCAATGACTGTGGTAGCTTTGGATCGGCCTGTGTAATAGGCCGATGCAAAAAAGCAATGATCGTCTTTTTTTTTTGCGGTCCCTTGAAATAAAGCGATGTGACGATTCAGCGATCAGACCAAAAAAGGGTGTGCACCCATGCTTTATATTATATATGTGAACTCTCTCTTAGATGTAAAGCAATATAGAATTAAAGACGCTTTCAAATGAATAATAATAATGTGTTGAAAATGTGAGTCATAAATATGATGTTTGGCCAGTGCACCATAGTTACATAGTAACATAGTACATAAGGCCGAAAAAAGACATCTGTCCATCCAGTTCGGCCTGTCATCCTGTTAGTTGATCCAGAGGAAGGCAAAAAAAAACTGAGAGGTAGAAGCCAATTTTTCCCACTTAAGGGGAATAAAAAATTCCTTCCCGACTCCAATCAGTTATCAATTTATTTACCAAAATGAGCTTATATATCTTGATAAAGCCACCCTAACGTATTAAAAATCGGCCATGAAGAATTTTTAATATGGCAAATGGGTCGGTATGCCCACCTAGGACATGGACCCGGAGACCACAGTAGACAGTTGTTTTCAAGGGTCTCCAGGTTCATGTTCTGTGAGACATGGACCAGAGTTGTGCATGCGTATAGTTTCTCCACACGGACCCTCAGTTCATGTGGAATAATAGAGGTGTGAATACCCCCAGTTACTTCTATGGGTCCATGTGCAGTTTATTGTACAGACCAGTATATAGACATACATTATGTTTATGTGAATTAGACCTTATGCTTCATTTACATGAGATAGTTAATACATATGATATAATAAAATGTTAGTAGACAGTTGCTCCAGCTGTAGGAGGCTCTACAGTAGCTGAAAATCCTTTCTGCAAGAATATTAAGTGTGCATACAGTGTGTGTACAGATAAGTTATCATGAACCTCTACACAGAAGTCAATATATTTTGCCCCGTTGGACTTCAAAGGTTGATTTATATTGCTTGTCAGCAGCATTATATACATGTCTGCCTGGCTAATTACATTTCATGATACTTACATCAAGACCAAAGTTCATTTGGTCATTAAATGTTTAACCCTTTGGCTACAAGTGCCATATATAGCAAACATCAGCATCTAAGTAGTTTACAGATGGATGGGGCTCCCTCTTTTACTACTTCACCCTCGCCTATGACATGATCCCCGGCTCAGCTATGCATCCGAGGGCCTAAAAATGTACCCCAGGTATGCCACCTCAATACACCCATTAGGCACACTTAGCTCATAGTTTTTATTTGCTATGATAAGGCTTAGGCACCTTTCACATCTACGTTTTTTCTTTCCGTCCTAGAGTTCCGTCCTCGGGGCTCTAGGACGGAAAGATACTGATCAGGATTATCCCAATGCATTCTGAATGGATGCATCAGGATGTCTTCGGTTCAGTACTGACACGTTTTTTGGGCATAGCAAAATCCGCAGCATGCTGTGGATTTTCCTCCAGCCAAAAATCCTGAAGACATGCCGCAAGGGCGGATCCGGAATTAATGCCCATTGAAAAGCATTAATCCGGATCCGACTTTAAGCTAAACGTCATTTCGGCGCATCGCCGTATCCGACGTTTAGCTTTTAAGAATGGTAAGCATGGCAACCAGGACGCTACAAAATTCTCGGCTGCCATGGAAAAGCAGCGGGGAGCCGGGGGAGAAGCAACTTACCTTCCGTGCTGCGGCCGGGGCGCTCCTCGATGATGTCACCGGGTCCCTGTGTCACATGGTTCACATAGACATTTTGAACAGTTGTATCCTTCCTACTTTGTGGGAATAGTTTGGGGAACACCCTTTTCAGTTCCAGCATGACTGTGCCCTAGTGTGCAAAGCAAGGTCCATAAAGGCATGGTTTGGGTGACTTTGGTGTCGAAAAACTTGACTGACCCACACATAGCTGTGACCTCAACTCCATCAAACACCTTTGAGATTAACTAAAATGGAGATTGCAAGCCAGTTTCTCTCATCCAACATCAGTGTCTGGCCTCTGTAACGCTCTTCTATATGAATGGGTGAAAATTCCCACAGATACACTCCAAAGTCTTGTAGAAAGCCTTCCCAGATGAGTGGAAGCAGCAAAAGAGGGACCGCCTCCATATAATTAATTATGGATTTATATTAGGATGTCATAAAAGCTCCTGTAGGTGTACTGTGTAGGTATCCCTATACTTTTGTTCATATAGTGTATGGTCTACCACCTCCAGATAATTCACCATAAACTGCATTGGATATAATGGTCTACCCAGTTGGTTCAAAAGAGAATAATGGGCACAATTAAAATTTTCGCCTATTGCTTCAGGCATATGGCTGTGTCTGTATTTTTGTTTGCAGACAACGAATCTGCAAAATACAGATACCCTCTATGTTCCTTTTTATTAATTCCATCAATAGAAGGGACTATTCTTGTCTCCAATATGGGCAAGAATAGGACATGTTCTATAATTTGTGGAATGGCCTCACAGATCCGGAAAAATATGGATGTGTGCATGACCCCATAGAAATAAATGGGTCAGTGTGCAACATGGAAAAATACAGTCGTGTGCATAAGACCTAAGAAGACTTAGGTGGTATCCCATTCTGATAAATAACCTAAAAAAATAGATTGGACCAGAAAATTATGAGAAAGGAGGACCCTTGTCTGTCCCAGTGAGCAGAAGTGACCCTCAATAGAATTTGAGTAGAGATGAGCAAACTTCAAAAATTAGTTCGGCGTTCGGGTTGGGGTAATCGCCGCATCCCATTATGGATTCCACTACCGCGGACTATCCCGGCATATGGAATCCATAAGGGGCGGCCTCCACGAACCCGAACTTTGGAAAAGCCGAAAGACCTGGGGTGACGTCACCGTCATGTGATCCGTGCAGGGGGCGTGGCTTAGCACTGGAGCAAATCCAGTGCTGAGCCACACCCCCACTGAGGAAGGAGGAGGACCTCCGAAACGCGTATGGTTGGGCAGCATTGGGCGAACTATCTTACGTAGATCTTCTGTTGATTTCTACATATTTTGTGCGGATACATCATTATCCAGTCAAGGATTCAAAGGCTCCACAAAATTCCCTATACAAGGTAGACTTTAGGACCTGGGCTCCACTCAGAGAACACTTTACCTGGTCGTATGACACGTCATGTGGGACGCTGCATGCAACTGTGTCTGAAGCATTACAGGAAAGTGGATGCCATTTATAGCTACATGTGGAGACCCAGCCGCCATCTGCAACATTTACCACTGGAGCGGTAACGTTTTTTCTGCACATTAGTACCACTAATACTCTATTCACCTCTTTTTTATACTGTGTGACTCTCCAAGTGAGAACTTGGGGGTTATTGGACCTCAGCAAACACCATTACAGCAATTTACATCCACTGAGGAGACTCCATTGCCGTTTATGTCAGTATTTTTATTCTGTTACTCCATGAATGTTACATCCACATTTTTACGCCATCTACTTGTAAAGTTTTAGCATGGGGTTTATGTTCATGTTTATATTTCAGTATGTTGTAGATTTTCTGTCCTTTTATTAAAATAACTTTTACTTTACTATTTGCGTTTCCTTGCATCCTGTCCTGATACTGAGTGCCCACTCTGTAACCTACTTCCATACGCACTTCTCAGTTTTTTTTGGCCTTTTGCGAGGTGGCCAATTTAGAGTGAGAGCACCTTTTCCATGAGATCCTGATTAATTGAGCCACCTGACACATTACTCCATTTTTCTATTTATATTGAAATGAACTTTGGTTGGATACTTCAAAGTTTGTGATATGTCTGCAGTTACTCAATTTGTCTTGCTAGTGAAGAACTTTGAGTCTGAGCTGTCTAGGTCAGGCTGGTGATCCTCTTTTCTCTGCACCAATGTGATGTTTCGGGTTGGAGAACTTGTGAAGGCCATTCAGACATACATAGTTCTGCAAGGATAACAAGTTTAGAAACTCCTATATTGCATATATTATTGCTACAACTATGATTTTCCAGATTGTCTACTTATCTTGAAGTGCTCTGACAATATTATTCGTGTCATCAAAGTGAACATTTTGAGAGCGGCTAGTGTGTTCCAGATCTGAAATACTGTGTAACCTGATGTAGCATTCTAACTAGAGAGGACTGAAAAGGCAGTAAACATGCAGCAATGGTGGGTATAAGTATAAATGGCTTTTGTTGATACTTGCAGCATGTGCTCTTTTTGGGCATCTATTAAGTTTTCTGTAGAATCTGGCGTAAATTATATCCGTGTAAGGCCTCATGCACACGACCGTTTTTTTATGCTGTCCGCAAAAAGGGGTTCCGTTGTTCAGTGATCCGTGTCTGTTTTTGCCTTCCGTTGTGTTTCTGTGTGTCTCCCGTTTATTTTAGCGGACATGACCCAAAAGATTTTACCAAAAGACAGGCTGACAATTTTTGCCAAGTGCCTGCCAAGGGATCCACAAAAAAAACGGACGTGGAACGCGGAAGACACACGGATGGCCACCCGCATTTTTTCACGGTCCCATTGACTTGAATGGGTCCGTGAACCGTTTTTCACGGACAAGAATAGGACAGGTTATATTTTTTGGACGGACTGGAATCACGGACGCAGAGGACAAACGGTGCATTTGCCGAGTTTTCCACTGACCCATTGAAAACCAATGGGTCCGCAGAAAATCACGAAAAACTTAGCAACAGACACGGAATCAAACAACGGTCGTGTGCATGAGGCCTAACTCTGTTTTACCTGTGACAGACGTGTTGGCTTTATCCATGTTTATCTATAGACAAAATAAACTTATTTTAAGAAATAAAGATGGTATCATAAAAGGTGTCACCATAAAGCTATGAGGTGACATGATACTTTCAGAAGAGAAGATATTGGATAACAACAGGGCCTTCTTCCCAGTGTATAAATTCACTGCTTTCTGTTGAGATGAAGTGAAGTTTAGTCATATGCTGCCATCTAGCAATCAGGCCGTATAAAAGATTGTTTTCACAAAATAGAAAGAAAATGTTCTCTTGTAATGAACGCGTTATTCTGGTGGCATTAGAGGCAGAGTTTGTTAAGAGCTCATTTCCATCCCTTTCTTCCCGTATACTTTTAGTGATGCACAGAAATGTGATAAAATCAGGCACAGTCATGTAACTTGATTACGGTACTTATGAGCCTGTTTCAAATATGATATACTTCAAAAACGTGAAACAAATAGATTCAAGCATCAATAAAGAAGAGAAGAAATCAGACAATACAAGTGAGTTTAACACACTTCTGTGCTCACTACTCACATTTATCAGTACTGTGTTCTCTCCAGAGTGAAGGAGGAGGATCATGTTGTAATGGCTGCCTGCCGATGGTGTTGGTTATCTCACAGGTCTACTGTGAGAGGCTGTTTACACCTATGACCATTAACTACAGTGGCTATTAGATGTCCCTTAATGTGCTCCTCCTGAATCTGCCTATATAGTACAGTACCGGCTGTGGATCAGAGTAGAGGAGCCTTAAAGTAATGGTGGCCAACTAGAGCTACTGATGGTAAACAAATACTTGCCAACTTTTAATAGTTGGCCTCTGGGGGATGCAGGATTGTGGCCCGCAAACAGCGTCACTGAAGTTTTTCCCCTTTTTCTGAATTCCCAAGCACTTTCTCAGGAGGCTACACCCATTTTGTGATGCGTCACACCCCTTTAAAGCACGTACGGGGGACATATAATCCCAGCGCCACCTAAAGTTAGAGCCCATGGAGGGATGTGTGGGAGATTTGCAAGCTCTTCTTGGAGATCTTCCCCTTTTCTGGGAGCCTCTCAGAGTTGGCCAGTATTGCCAAACTTTGAATGATATGCTTCAGATCTGCACTACATACAGTTTAATGCCCTGGTGTAAAACATGCAGATTGTAATGGACAGTGAATGTAAAACATATGTGCCAATTAACTAGTTTGATTTTGGGCTTGACCTAAGGGTATCCTGGTGATCCCATGATAACACTCTTTTACTCCTATACAGGGATCTCACATTCACTGTAGGGTAGTTACCAGGCCGCAACCTCTATTCTATATTCTATTCATGGCTGCTCCTGGATTCAAACCAGTGACATTTTGCTTGGGAATCAACCTAATAACACACTGAGCTATTAGGGATTGTGAGAACAGGTTGCAATTTTTAGTATTCAAGGAGAAAAAGATTGTTCCACCATCAGGAACAAAACAGTAACAATGCAGTTACATGACAAGAATCTGCATAACTAATCATATGCTAAATAGCTGCAAGTCCAATTTATGTAGTTTGTGGACGATATGTCATGTCTTCTATGGCTATATTTCCCTTTATTTGTTTTTTCTTTTATTCTTTTCTTTCATATTTTATATTTTAATTTTTTTTTCTTGTTCACTGTTTTACCCTTTTACTATTTATTGTTTTCTTTTTTCTTTTTCATTTTACTTTTTTCTTTTATCTTGTCTCATTTCTTTTTCCCTGTATCATTGCTTTGTACTCTTTTTTTCTGTGTATATATTTCTTGTTTACTTGACAGGTACAGTACTCAAAAGAAAAGACGTGAATGGGGATGGGGGCCTACCAAGGAGGGGAGATCGAGGTGCTGGTAAAACAGCCGGACCTTGATGTTCCAGCCTCGATTGGCACCCATGCCATAACTACAAGAATCCGAACAATTCCATCTCTGCATTTAGACCAGCTGAAATTATTGTATCAAACTCAAAAATTCTTCTTGACTCGGCCCTGGACATATTGGCAATATGATTGCCCCCTCTCCATGATCTCCTGATCTTTTCAAGGGCCACAAAGGTGAGTTTAGTGGGATCTTTATTATGGCAATCTTTAAAATGTTGTGAAACAGAATGATGTTCAAATCCATTTTTGATATTTGTAATGTGTTCCGCTACTCTTTTTTTCAACATTCTTTTTTGTTTTTCCTGTATACTGTTTGTAACATGGGAACTCCAATATATATTGGCCAGAAGAGGCACCACTAGGCGCGAAACGGCCGTCGCTTTTTCCTGCTTACACTCCGTGTAGCCGCCCGCCCCAGCCTGATTTACCTTTTTGTATTGATGTCAATAAAGAAGATGCAAGTATGTGGTGAGTGCCGCCTTCCTTTATTTTTCTTCTCTTCATCGTATATATTACATCTGTTGTATCACAGGTTAAACTGTCATCACAATAAAAGGAATTCTGTGTAGAGTGTACTTGTAACAGTTTCTTTTAGGAAAATTTGTAATTTTGCTACTATTGCATCTACCGCATCTACCTTTTAAAAATAACCAATTGGGCTTTGTCCCCACTGTTTTTTTCTTTGTAGTTGGTGCAATTATCAGACCTAAGTTGGGACCTTTAGTATATGTTATTTGAGGAGTAACTGTTAATATAGATCCTACTACTTTGTCTCTTAGATGGTGCCAATGTTTCCTAATTATTTTTTCAGTTGTTCTGTATTGTGCATGAAATGGAAGTATGATACGTATACTATCATCTTGTTTGGTTTTCCTTTTGGTGGTTGTAAAAAAGGTATCTCTATTCATATCCCTGGCTTTATTTAAGGATGTTTCAAATATCTTATCTGGATATTGCTTGATTAAAAACTGTTGTTTTAATTGTATGGCCTCATTTTCGAATTGTTCGTTTACTGTACAATTACGTTTGATTCTTCTGAACTGGCTAGTTTGGATATTTAATAGCCATCTAGGGAGGTAGCAACTTGAATATAAAATATAACTTTTTCATAACCGGTTTGTGATAAGTAATGCATACAAATCTGTGGTTTACAATTTAGATAGTTAAGTCTAAAAACTCTATTTGTGTATATTGGTTGTAAATTTCAAATTTCTCTCATTAGTATTTATTTCTTCTAAGAAGATATTTAAGTTGTCCTCTGTATTTTGCCAGATGAATATGATGTCGTCAATATAACTACACCGGAGTACCAGATACGTCCCCAATTCCAGTTGGATAACATCTGTCTCCCATTGCACCATAAAAATATTGGCATAACTAGGGGAAAATCTGGTACCCATTGCCGTTCCCCTTTTTTGAACATAGAACTCTGATTCCTAAGTAAAGTACCGTAATTATGGGTCAGAATATATTCGACCCCTTCTACTATAAAACTAATTTGATTGTTATGTAATTGACTATTACATTGTAGTTGTTTCCTTAAGGGCTCAATACCCTGATTGT
Source organism: Bufotes viridis (assembly GCA_033119425.1). Taxonomy (NCBI): domain Eukaryota; kingdom Metazoa; phylum Chordata; class Amphibia; order Anura; family Bufonidae; genus Bufotes; species Bufotes viridis. Next base: position 109,849,720 of record CM065593.1, on the reverse strand, counting down.
GTTCTATGATTGTATATGTTGACATCCATTGTGCCAAGGATCCAATGATCCTGAAATCCCAATTTTTCCAATGTTGATATGATATCCATCGTATCTTTTATATGATGGCATTTGTTTAACAACTGGTTGTAATATCCTATATATATATTGTGATAGGTTAGAAGATATAGAACCTATACCAGAGATGATAGTTCTTCCCGGTGGAATTTTAGGAATATGGTAGAAAATTGGCAATCTTTTTGGCGTCCCAACTATATATTTATACTCACGTTCTAAAAGAATCCCTTTGTTTCGCCCCATGTCACAATATTTTACTAGTTCTTTATGATATTTATTAGTAGGATTACCAAAAACACAGGGAATAATTTATCAAATCTGCTATGACAGTTTTGTGGTATAAAAATATTGTAGACGCTGTCACATGCAACATTTTACGCATATTTTTTTTTTACGCAAATCACTAAACTTTTGCAACATTTGGTAAGCCACGACACTTTCAGAAATGGAATGAAAAATATGGCATTATAGAACAGTGTTATGTTTCATTTATGATGTGCAGCTTATTAAAAAGTAAAAAAAAAAAGTCTCATCTCCATGCCAGGCAACTCCACTTCATATATTTGGCACAGGAACACAAACTAAAGAGACTTGAAATTGACACCAAAACACCACAGATGTCAAATTCTCCCCACAATACCTAATAGTGATAAACAAAGAGAAGAATGTAACATTGTATACATAGAAAATTGCATAAAAATAAATAGAATATGCATACATAGAAAAAAAAAGGAAACAGGCCTCCTCTACCCCTTAATAGCTACAGGCTACAGACTAAGCTGCCAGAGCTGCTGTCTGATCGGATTCAATGTAAAAAAAAAGGAATAGTCTGCAAATAGACTGAAACTGACAGCTGTACAGAGAAAACAGCTGAAAATTTTTAATAGCGAAAAAACTTTAGCCCCAAATGAGTAGAATGCAATAATAAATAAAACATCCCTAAAGGTGTATATGTTACGGCAGTGAGTATGCACCTGCTGTACTTACCAACTGGTTTGAATATGGGCTAACTCTAAGGGCGTTATCCTAGCAGTGCTCCCTTTGAAGGGATCTGGACTTCGCTGTGGGGGAGCCACCAGGCTGTCTTCCTTAAAGATAGTTCTGGTGTGGTTGGCAGCCGACCCATGGGGGTCAGAGACACCATTGCGCAGCACTGAGGAATTAGGCTATAAGCGTAGTCTGAATATGGGCAGGGGCAGAGTACTAGGCAGATCTGAGGTCCGGGCAGGTGGCTAAGGAGCAGAGTAGGTTGTTAGGCAGGAGTTTGGTACATGGGAAGCAAGACAGGATACAGCACCTTTGTGTGCCAAGACACAAAACCTGACATTATCCATGCTGACCCTAGCACAGAATCTCCGATGGAAATCATCTACCAAAACTGGGACATGCGATCAAGGCCTAATAATTAAGACTTAGATAAAAAAAATTCTATTTTTAATAAAAGTAACCAATAAGTTTGGCGATTGAACAATTTTTGTTGATGGTCTCCATTACTGATGGAAACTAGAAACTAGCTCAATCACTTGCACCTTTAAACCAGAAATACTTCTATCATGTTTTGGCTCAGGGTCGCTGTTAGAGATGGCTAACCCGAACACTGACTGTATACCGGGACTTTGTAGTGATTTATATTTAACTACTACACTTCTCCCCTTTCTTGAGCTGAATAAACAACTTATGTTCACTCCTTACTAACTAGCTGAGATTTACTCACAGGTTGTAAGATGCCTAACATTTATTGTGCATCGCTAATACCAATTTTAATTTAAATGTCACATGCACTTGTGACTGTTATTGGCTCTTTGTTTTCTTATATAGATCCACTATTTGTACGTGCTTTTTTATGCTATAACTAAGACTGCTGTTGTCATTTAAAATGCGTAATGGCGTTGGATTTTAATATGTTCCAATAAAGTCTACATTTGATTTTAAGACATGGAAGCTGGATAGTCTCCAACACAGATGTGAACACAGCCTAAAGGTAGCCGTACACATTAGTCTAAAGTTGATCAAATTTGAAGATTAACAGCAAACGTTCAGTTTAGCTGACCAATAATAAACCATTATTGTTTGAAGATAAGTTGGACGTGTTTAATCATTTTGTCCAATGGCTGGATGTTTAAAGAAAGATTGTTCATGAACGAAAGATCTTTCATCCATCTCCCAGTTCCATTGGCCATGTATGGCCAGTTTGAACTGTAACGGCTAATATGAACTAAAGGGTGTACGGCCGTGTCTGCGAACAGATTGTTCACCAGATGTTTGTTTAAATGCTGTTTATTATGTCATAGTAAAAATATTGTTAAATACCTTTATTTATCAAAAGAACTTTGTTTCCCCTAGGGAGTCATCATTGTGGGACCCTGCAATGGCTGTGATCAAGTCATAGCAGGAGAAAGACGTTCTAGGACGGGCTGCGTCACCAGCAGCTCCAGACACTGTTCAGAGTTAGGTTAGGCCTCTTTCACACTTGCGTTGTGTGGATCCGGCGTGCACTTCCGTCACCGGAAATGCCCGCCGGAACCGTCACAAAGCAAGACAACTGAAAGCATTTGAAGACTGATCAGTCTTCAAAATGCTTTCAGTGTTACTATGGCAGCCAGGACGCTACTAAAGTCCTGGTTGCCATAGTAAGTAGTGGGGAGCCAGGGAAGCAGATACTTAGTCCGTGCGGCTCCCGGGGCGCTCCACAATGACGTCAGAGCGCTCCACGCGCATGGATCACGTGATCCATGCAATCATGTGATCCATGCTCATGGGGCGCTCTGACGTCATTGTGGAGCGCCTCGGGACTCGGGAGCCGCACGGACGGTAAGTATACTTCTCCCCTGCCTCCCCACTACACTTTACCATGGCACCTGGGACTTTAGCGTCCTGGCTGCCATGGTAACCATTCACAAAAGCTAAACATCAGATCCGGCGATGCGCCGAAACAACGTTTAGCTTAAAGCTGGATCCAGATTAATGCTTTTCAATGGGCATTAATTCCAGATCTGTCCTTCCGGCATGCCTTCAGGATTTTTGGCCGGAGCAAAATCTGCAGCATGCTACGGATTTTGCTGCGGCCAAAAAACGTCACAGTACTGAACTGAAGACATCCTGATGCATCCTGAACGGATTTCTCTCCATTCAGAATGCATTAGGATAATCCTGATCAGTATCTTTCCGTCCTAGAGCCCCGAGGACGGAACTCTAGGACGGAAAGGAAAAACGCCAGTGTGAAAAAGGCCTTAAAGCTACTTCCTGGATCAGCTGTGAGATGTGCACATGAAGGAGGATGGGAGAAAACAGCTCCCTGGAGACTGTGTTTACCATCCATCCCAGGGGTCAGAAGCTTCAATGCAAAAAGGTATCTAATGCTCTTATCACAGTGTGTGCGGTCAGCCTGACAGGAGGGCGGCTGGGTACATCGTCACAAATCATTTCTCTGTGGCAGTTTTCTGCTCTGTCAGGCTGACCGCACACACTGTGATAAGAGCATTAGATAGATACCTTTTTGCATTGAAGCTTCTGACCCCTGGGATGGATGGTAAACACGGTCTCCAGGGAGCTGTTTTCTCCCGTCCTCCTTCATGTGCACATCTCACAGCCGATCCAGGAGGTAGCTGTAACCTAACTCTGAACAGTGTCTGGAGCTGCTGGTGACGCAGCCCGTCCTAGGACGTCTTTCTCCTGCTATGACTTGATCACAGCCATTGCAGGGTCCCACAATGATGACTCCTTAGGGGAAACAAAGTTCTTTTGATAAATAAAGGTATTTAACAATGTTTTACTATGACATAATATTTCTTTTTTTAATTTAATTTAGTTTCCTGTAGAACCCCTTTAAAGCATTAAACAACTTTTTTCTAATGAGGATGGCCACCTTAAGCTGCACAGACTCCTGTGGGCACCTGGTAAACTTTGAGAACAGATGTCACATATAAAAGCATAAACTGTCACTAGATGGAGCCATCATCCTTGGCTGTGCTTGTAACCTCCTTCCATTCCTGTTGCTCTGCATCCTTCAGGTATTGGCTGCTGCCTCACCCCTCCTCTCCAGTGCTCTTCAGCTTGAGCTGCCGATGAGGCATTAGGTTACCGTGACAAGAATGGCTATGCATCACTCAGTTATTTATCCCTAGGTGGTGTCTAATTGGTAAATACTCTGCTCACGGGACTGCAATAGACTAATGAAAAGCCAGCAAAAAGCTTATATTGCCAATGCCTGAAAAGCCTGGACCCACCATTTTAATACTGTCTCCTAGCAGTCTTATGTTCATATATAAAACATATTATTCTAAGAAACACCACTAGATGGCGCTGTCATTATGATATTGTCATCTCTAGGCTACTTTCACCCCAGCGTTTTTGCTGGATCCGTCATGATAATACAACCGTCTGCATCCGTTATTATTGGATCCGGTTGTATTATCTTTAAAATAGCCATGACGGATACGTCATGAACACCACTGAAAGCCAATGGGGGACGGATTAGTTTTTTATTGTGTCCGAGAAAACGGCCTTACATTGTCTTGCTCCGCACCACATCGTACTTGCGTTATTCTGTCAGCTATGGGGACGCAACCAAACGGAACTGAATGCATTCTGGCGACTCGGTTTTGTTCAGTTCTGGGGACAAAACGTAAGCGTTCCCCCCCCCCCCCCGCTATTGAGATTCTACGACAGATCTCAATAGCGGAAAGAGAAAGCGCAGATAAAAGTAGCCTTAGCTGTTTGTCTACATGGCTTCTTAGCTTGCCTCAGGCACTGATGCTGATGGTGGTGATTGGCTGGTGAAAGCACAATCTAGAGACATTCTGCTTCCTGAGAGATGCTCAGCACTCATGGCTTCATTGTGAACCTCAAGAAGTCTCATCTGATTCCTTCCACCAAATTGAAGTATCTAGGCTTCATCACAGATACTCTGAAAATGACTCACTCTTTTGAATGACAGAATTCTGAATTTGTCAGGGGGTGAGATACCTGAAGTCTCTGGGTTATTGCTCTGTTCATCTGGTGAGAAGAGTCCACGGTCTCCTTATCGCTGCCATCACAACATTTGGTTCAGAAGAACAAGATTCAAGTATTAAGACATGGATTCCACAAGTAATTCGATGTGCATCAAGCAAGACCTTGACTGGTGGTTGATTCCTTCACATTTGAATTAGGTCAAGTCTGTGAGGGCAGCCCATCTACACTAAGGATGTCCCATGTAAGGACATTCTGGGTTCAAAGGAAGTGGTCCAGCGTAGAAAAACTCTTTTCTTCCGTCAAGGGGCAAAGGGCAAATTAGCATTCTTTCACTTCCACATCCAGTCGGACAATCTCACATCTGTTTTCTACATATGCAAGCAGGGGACACCAGGAGCCAGCAGCTAAAGAAGGAATGCAGCCAGGTGACACATTTTTTAAATATTTTTGGTACATGTGTGGTTTGACATGTATCCCACCACCCTCTAGGATGTTTTTCTTGGTTTCCAACATTTGCTGTCTGGGTAAGGTTGAGTCAGCTCAAAATCATCTGATTCCGCTACAACCATTACCATAGAAAACTGTTAATTGGGTTAAAGCCCCACATGTCATTCCAAGATAGGAGAAAATGAAGATTTAGGCTACATTCACACGTCCGCAAGTGTTTTGCGGATCCACGGAGCCGCGGATCCGCAAAACACGGACACACCGGCAATGTGCATTCCGCATTTTTGCGGACCGCACATTGCCCGGACTCCATAGAAAATGCCTCTTCTTGTCCGCAATTGCGGACAAGAATAGGACATGCTCTATTTTTTTTGCGGAGCCGCGGACCGGAAAATCGGCGGCGCGCTCCGCAAAATCGGATGCGGAGAGCAAAGTGTGTGCTCTCCGCATCTTTCCCGGCCCCATTCACAGTCAATGGGTCCGCATGTATTCCGCAAAATTGCAGAATACATGCGGACTACATTGCGGACGTGTGAATAAGGCCTTAGGCTGAGTTCACATCAGCGTTCGGCCTTTCCGTTCTCCTGCTCTGTTAGAAAGGATGGATTCAACACGTAACTGAGCCAAATGGTACCTACGGGTCCCATAGACTATTAGGGGGTCCGTTAGTTGTCCGCTCCGAAGATGATTTTGGGGCGGAGACAAAAGTCCTGCATGCAGAACTTTTGTCTCTGCTCCAAAATCATCTCCGGAGAGGAAACCTAACAGACCCCATTATAGACTATGGGGTCCGTAGGCTCCATTTGACTCCCGTTCGGCTCAGTTATGTGCCGAATCTGTCCTTTCCGATCTCCTGCTCCTATAACAGAGCAGGAGAATGGAAAGGCCGAACGCTGATGTGAACTTAGCCCAGGGCCGGTTCTAGGTGAAATGGGGCCCTGGGGCGAAAAACAAAGGGGCCCCCCCCCCCTCACATGACAATTCACCCCCCCCCCCAATGGCACATTTCTCCCACTCCAACCCATGGGCCAGTGGGCTGGCAGCAGCACATCTCTCCAACACTAAATCCCCACCCCTCCCCCCAGCCCTCATGGCACATTTCTCACCATCTCTCCTTCTGTGGCCCCCCCTCCCCCAATTACAATGGCACATTTATCCCACTCCAACCCATGGGCCATGTGGGCTGGCAGCAGCACATCTCTCCAACACCAAATCCCCACCCCTCATGGCACATTTCTCCCCATCTCTCCTCCTCCCCCCCCCCTGTAAGGTTAGGTTACTACTAGACGGTTACCGAACTTCACTTGGCTCAGCAGGGAGGGACCGGCAGGGCCAAGTGGGATGTGTGTCTGACTGGTTGGCCTTGGCAATGGCTCGTCGCTCCTTCTCTCTGGGGGCGGAGCTCACAGCTAACTCAGCTCAGTGGCAAGGCAACAAGACCTGCCTGTGCGGCAGCTACGAGCCTGTGGCACGCTCCAGCCACTGCAGGCAGGCCAGGCAGTGGAGCTCAGAGCGGCCGCGGGCCCCGCCCCCTCTTCACCCACTCTTTCAGGCCGTGCGCTTTTAGTCGGCCGGCGGCCACTGACTGCAGCACAGCAGCAAAGTAGTAAGTAGCTAGGGTTGGTTGTTTGCGGCGAGCGGGCCGGCGCCGGGGGCCCCTAAGGACTCGGGGCCCGGGGGCAATTGCCCCCCTTGCCTCTATGGTAGCGCCGGCCCTGACTTAGCCTTAGGGTCCTTTCACACTTGCGTTCTGAGGATCCGGCAGGCACTTCCGTCCCGCCGGATCCGTCAGAACGCAAGTCGCCTGAAGCATTAGAAGACCGATCAGGATCCTGATCAGTCTTCGAAATGCTTTCAGGTTACTATGGCAGCCAGGACGCTATTAAAGTCCTGGTTGCCATAGTAGGAGCGGGGGAGCGGTATACTTACAGTCCGTGCGGCTCCCGGGGCGCTCCAGAATGACGTCAGAGCGCCCCATGCCCATGGATCACGTGATCCATGCGTGTGGGGCGTCACTCTGGAGCGCCCCGGGAGCCGCGCGGATGGTAAGTATACTGCTCCCCCGCTCCCACTACATTTTACCATGGCAACCAGGACTTTAGCGTCCTGGCTGCCATGGTAACAATTGAGAAAAAGCTAAACGTCGGCCTTGCGGCAAGTGTTCCGGTTTTTTGGACAGAACAAAAAGCGCAGCATGCTGCGGTATTTGCTGCGTCCAAAAAACGTTCCGGTCCTGAACTGAAGACATCCTGAACGGATTTCTCTCCATTCAGAATGCATGGGGATGATCCTGATCAGGATTTTTCCGGCATAGAGACCCGACGACGGATCTCTATGCCGGAAAACAAAAACGCCAGTGTGAAAGGACCCTTAGACAGATAAAGCAAGTCCTTACATATAACAGTCAGTAATAAATGCTGAAAGCTCTCAATCTCTTTCCCTGATGAGGACGGGAGCTTCTTCTGGATCCTGTATAGCACACCGTGTACCAGAAAAACACAACAGAGCCCCTCTCACCTGACACCCAAAGGTGCAGCTCATCCTTCCACATACAGAGGGCAGTACAGGACATGTAGTACCAGGGGATGACTGGGAACTTAAAGTGGCCATGGAAAAAATAGTAACAGTGGCCCCGTTTTGTAGTCAGGTCCAAATTGATGGAAGGCAGAGCCAGCAGTACCATATTGTGGCACATTATACCACCCCAACAGAGCCAAATACCACAGTCCATCACCAAATACTGCCAGCAACACAAAATACATCCCCAAAAACTACCACTGCCCGGAGGTGAGGAGGGCACAGGCGGCCCCCTGGGCATCGGCCCACCGGCAAATTTCCCTGTAAGGTCTATATGGCCAATCCGCCTGTGTAGTACCGCACTGTACTGTAAAGAAGAGCCACTAGATGACCACTACCGGCTATATTAAATGGTTGGATAGGAGTCTGAAGCATTATATGTTGAGTCAAATTTCAACATACAATGGCTCGAGAAAAAACATTGTAAGTTGAAAATATTGTATCCTTAGGGCATTGTGTCTTGAGGGATTACTGTACTTAGAAAACAGTTGAAAGAAAAGTAAGTGAACCCTTTGCATATACCGTAACTCGATTTCTACACTGATCACTAATAAATCGTGGTCACAATTATAGGCAAACACAATCTAACTAAACTAATACCTTACACCAACACTTGCACTGTTCATGTCTTTTATTAAGCATACTGGGGGGAAAAAAAAGCCGTTGGTAATGGTCAGAGTTTTTTTTACAAGAGGTTTTGGGTCCAGCAGGAAGGAGAAGTATAGGTGCTTCCTTTATATAGTATTTCCGATTCCTTTTAAATCCACTTCTGACTTTGGCTTAAAAACCTGGAGGAAAATCCGCCTCAAAGCCTCCTTCAACAAAAACTTCATGTGAACATACCCTTATAAGAATGTTTCCCTTCTGGGTTATGGTACCACAAGTGGATATATTTGTTCTCTCCATTACAGGCCTGCTGCCATATGTTATGCTATATTCTACCTGACCTATTGGCATCTGGATTTGTGTGTACAATTTTACCTCCTGGTTTTACGCATGTTTTATTAACCGCTTCACTCTCAACGCCGTACATGTACGTTTGAAGTGCGGAGGTTAAAGATGCCGCTCGCTCTTGAGCGCGGTGAATACCATAGTTGCTGGGTGCTTGCTGTTTTAAATAGCAGACACCGGAGGCTAATGTCTACAATTGGCGATAATGCTGATCGTAGCCATTTAACACCTTAGATGCTGTGGTCAAAAGTGAGCGCTAAAAATGGAACAGTGCACTTCCCGACCCTGGACAACTTTTCCTTGCTGATATCAGGGAAGGCATTCCGTAATAGTTATAGATCTGAGCCTGTAGAAGGTTTTCAGGCTTATAACTGGTATATTCCAATGCTAGCCTGCAGGGGGCAGCACTGAACTGGAATATGCTGAATTGTGTAATGCAGTTTTTTCGTTTGAGGGCCGCACTAGACATGGTATAAATTTTACGGGCCAGAACCAGGTAACTTTGCCAGAAAGAAATGCAAACACTGTGAGGGTATTGTGAGCATTACTAAAATACATAATACGTAGGCCTTCAAATCTGCGTTTGGAGCCTCTGTTGCAGATTCTGTCGAAAGACCAGACACAAAAGCCTTGTATGTAGCACTTTTGTGTCCGGTAAAAAGACTGGATCTCGAACGGATCCCATCATAGTCGGTGGAATCTGTTCAGCTTTTGCCCTGTGGGGTGACAGGAGGAGGGGGAAGCAGGGTCACTAGTGGGGTGACAGGAGGGGGGGAAGCAGGGTCACTAGTGGGGTTACAGGAGGTTGTGCAGGGTCACTAGTGGGGTGACAGGAGGAGGGTGTGCAGGGTCACTAGTGGGGTGACAGGAAGAGGGGGAAGCAGGGTCACTAGTGGGGTGACAGGAAGAGGGGGAAGCAGGGTCACTAGTGGGGTGACAGGAGGAGGGGGAAGCAGGGTCACTAGTGGGGTGACAGGAGGAGGGGGAAGCAGGGTCACTAGTGGGGTGACAGGAGGAGGGGGATGCAGGGTCACTAGTGGGGTGACAGGAGGAGGGGGATGCAGGGTCACTAGTGGGGTGACAGGAGGAGGGGGATGCAGGGTCACTAGTGGGGTGACTGGAGGAGGGGGAAGCAAGGTCACTAGTGGGGTGACAGGAGGAGGGGGAAGCAGGGTCACTAGTGGGGTGACAGGAGGAGGGGGAAGCCCCTGGAAACACTACAAAGAGCTTCCGTGGGCTTTCGGTCTGTGCCTCTGCACCGCAAAAAAAAAGATGTTCTATCTTTGGCCGTATCATGCGGTTGGTGGACCCATTCTAGTCAATGGGTCTGCATCCGCAAATGGAGTGCACCCACTATAAGGGCTCATGCACACGACCTGATTGCAAATTACGGTCTGCAATGCACGGGCACCGACCGCGGGGCAGCCGCATGCGGATCGCGGACCCACTCACTTGAATGGGGTCTGCGATCCGCACAGCAAAAAAATAGTGCTCCGTAGCGCTTCCGATCCGTGCCTCGCACCGCATCTCTGGGTTTGCGGACCCGTTTAAGTGAATGGGTCCGCATCCGTGATGCGGGTGCACACGGCTGGTGCCCCGTGTATTGTGGACTCGCAATATGCGGGCTGCAATAAGGGCCAGGGTGGGGCAACGGCCGAGTCAGTGCGCTCCTTCATATCCATCACAGGCCGGATCCAGCTTTACGGAAATTTTAGTGGCAGTGTGAACAGCGGTGCAGCACATTTCCCTAAAAATAGCCACCCCACCACTATTCTACAGAGATGGTCGTCTGCCCGGCACAGTGCAATTCCTGCGCCCTTTTCGTAAACTAATGTGACAGACCAGGAGGAGACCCCAGAGAACAGCTTTCATGCAGTGCTGGGGCCCCTCTATGACGGAGGCTGGTGGGAAGCAGCAGAGAGGCAGCCATTCCTTTGCACAGTGAGGCGCGCCCCCGAGTCTCTCTCCAGCCCGGCGCGCCCCCGCCTCTGTCCGCGCAGTCTCCGTAGTGGTCGGGTGTAAGCAGCGGCTGCAGCTCAGGCCTTGTCTCCCAATTCACTGTCTGAGGGAAACTTTCCTCCGTGCACACAGCCGCCTGCTGCGGGGACTTGGCGCGCTCTTCTTCGCCGCTCCGATACCTGCTACGTGGACAGAAACCGACAGGAAAGTGAGGCAGCCGGGCCCTGGGTGTCTGAATCCCTCCCGGGGGATGAGCGGCTCCCGTAATAACCGGGTTATGGTGGAGGGGGTCGGGGCCCGTGTGTCTAGGGGTCCGGACTGGAAGTGGGGGAAGCAGGACGGCGGAGAGGGACATGTCGGCACAGTGCGCAGCTTCGAGAGCCCAGAAGAAGTGGTGGTGGTGTGGGACAACGGAACCGCGGCCAACTACCGCTGCTCCGGGGCCTACGACCTGAGGATCCTGGACAGCGCGCCCACCGGTAAGGAGACTGCACACAGCCATGTAACGGGGTGCACTCACTGCACACAGCCATGTAACGGGGCGCACACAGCCGTGTAACGGGGTGCACACACTGCACACAGCCGTGTAACGGGGTGCACTCACTGCACACAGCCATGTAACGGGGCGCACACACTGCACACAGCCGTGTAACGTGGTGCACATACTGCACACAGCCATGTAACGGGGCGCACATACTGCACACAGCCGTGTAACGGGGTGCACATACTGCACACAGCCATGTACCGGGGTGCACACAGCCGTGTAACGGGGTGCACATACTGCTCACAGCCGTGTAACGGGGTGCACACACTGCACACAGCCATGTAACGGGGTGCACTCACTGCACACAGCCATGTAACGGGGCGCACACAGCCGTGTAACGGGGTGCACTCACTGCACACAGCCATGTAACGGGGCGCACACAGCCGTGTAACGGGGTGCACATACTGCACACAGCCATGTAACGGGGTGCACATACTGCACACAGCCATGTAACGGGGTGCACATACTGCACACAGCCATGTAACGGGGTGCACATACTGCACACAGCCATGTAACGGGGTGCACACAGCCATGTAACGGGGTGCACACACTGCACACAGCCATGTAACGGGGTGCACACACTGCACACAGCCATGTAACGGGGTGCACACACTGCACACAGCCATGTAACGGGGTGCACCTACTGCACACAGCCATGTAATGGGGTGCACCTACTGCACACAGCCATGTAACGGGGTGCACACACTGCACACAGCCATGTAACGGGGTGCACACACTGCACACAGCCATGTAACGGGGTGCACACACTACACACAGCCATGTAACGGGGTGCACACACTGCACACAGCCATGTAACGGGGTGCACACACTGCACACAGCCATGTAACGGGGTGCACATACTGCACACAGCCATGTAATGGGGTGCACTTACTGCACACAGCCATGTAATGGGGTGCACACACTGCACACAGCCATGTAACGGGGTGCACACACTGCACACAGCCATGTAACGGGGTGCACACAGCCATGTAACGGGTGCACACAGCCATGTAACGGGTGCACACACTGCACACAGCCATGTAACGGGGTGCACACTGCACACAGCCATGTAACGGGGTGCACACACTGCACACAGCCATGTAACGGGGTGCACACACTGCACACAGCCATGTAACGGGGTGCACACAGCCATGTAACGGGGTGCACACAGCCATGTAACGGGGTGCACACAGCCATGTAACGGGGTGCACACAGCCATGTAACGGGTGCACACACTGCACACAGCCATGTAACGGGTGCACACAGCCATGTAACGGGGTGCACACAGCCATGTAACGGGGTGCACACAGCCATGTAACGGGTGCACACAGCCATGTAACGGGGTGCACACAGCCATGTAACGGGTGCACACAGCCATGTAACGGGGTGCACACAGCCATGTAACGGGGTGCACACAGCCATGTAACGGGGTGCACACAGCCATGTAACGGGGTGCACACAGCCATGTAACGGGGTGCACCCACTGCACACAGCCATGTAACGGGGCGCACCCACTGCACACAGCCATGTAACGGGGCGCACCCACTGCACACAGCCATGTAACGGGGCGCACCCACTGCACACAGCCATGTAACGGGGCGCACCCACTGCACACAGCCATGTAACGGGCGCACCCTACTGCACACAGCCATGTAACGGGCGCACCACTGCACACAGCCATGTAACGGGCGCACCCACTGCACACAGCCATGTAACGGGCGCACCACACAGCCATGGCGACTACGCACACAGCCATGTAGCAGGGCGCACACAGCCATGCACAGCCATGTGGCGGGTGCACTACTGCACAGCCATGTAACGGGTGCACACTGCACACAGCCATGTAACGGGTGCACACTGCACACAGCCATGTAACGGGGTGCACACACTGCACACAGCCATGTAACGGGCGCACACACTGCACACAGCCATGTAACGGGTGCACACACTGCACACAGCCATGTAACGGGTGCACACAGCCATGTAACGGGGTGCACACAGCCATGTAACGGGTGCACACAGCCATGTAACGGGTGCACACAGCCATGTAACGGTGCACACAGCCATGTAGCGGGTGCACACAGCCATGTAACGGGTGCACACAGCCTGCACACAGCCATGTAACGGTGCACACACTGACACAGCCATGTAACGGGCGCACACTGCACACAGCCATGTAACGGGCGCATGCACAGCCATGTAGCGGTGCACACAGCCATGTAGCGGGCACTGCACAGCCATGTAACGGGTGCACACAGCCATGTAACGGGCGCACACACTGCACACAGCCATGTAACGGGTGCACCCACTGCACACAGCCATGTAACGGGCGCACCACTGCACACAGCCATGTAACGGGCGCACACACTGCACACAGCCATGTAACGGGCGCACACAGCTGTACGGGCGCACACTGCACACAGCCATGTAACGGGCGCACACTGCACACAGCCATGTAACGGGCGCACACACTGCACACAGCCATGTAACGGGCGCACACACTGCACACAGCCATGTAACGGGCGCACACACTGCACACAGCCATGTAACGGGCGCACACACTGCACACAGCCATGTAACGGGCGCACACACTGCACACAGCCATGTAACGGGCGCACACTGCACACAGCCATGTAACGGGCGCACACACTGCACACAGCCATGTAACGGGCGCACACACTGCACACAGCCATGTAACGGGCGCACACACTGCACAGCCATGTAACGGGGCGCACACAGCCATGTAACGGGCACTGCACACAGCCATGTAACGGGCGCACTGCACACAGCCATGTAACGGGCGCACACTGCACAGCCATGTAACGGGCGCACACACTGCACACAGCCATGTAACGGGCGCACACAGCCATGTAACGGCGCACACAGCCATGTAACGGGCGCACACAGCCATGTAACGGGCACACAGCCATGTAACGGGCACACAGCCATGTAACGGCACACAGCCATGTAACGGGCGCACACAGCCATGTAACGGGCGCACACAGCCATGTAACGGGCACACAGCCATGTAACGGGGCGCACACAGCCATGTAACGGGGCGCACACAGCCATGTAACGGGGCGCACACAGCCATGTAACGGGCGCACACAGCCATGTAACGGGCGCACACAGCCATGTAACGGGCGCACACAGCCATGTAACGGGCGCACACAGCCATGTAACGGGCGCACAGCCATGTAACGGGCGCACACAGCCATGTAACGGGCGCACACAGCCATGTAACGGGCGCACACAGCCATGTAACGGGCGCACACAGCCATGTAACGGGCGCACACAGCCATGTAACGGGCGCACACAGCCATGTAACGGGCGCACACAGCCATGTAACGGGCGCACACAGCCATGTAACGGGCGCACACAGCCATGTAACGGGCGCACACAGCCATGTAACGGGCGCACACAGCCATGTAACGGGCGCACACAGCCATGTAACGGGCGCACACAGCCATGTAACGGGCGCACACAGCCATGTAACGGGCGCACACAGCCATGTAACGGGCGCACACAGCCATGTAACGGGCGCACACAGCCATGTAACGGGCGCACACAGCCATGTAACGGGCGCACAGCCATGTAACGGGCGCACACAGCCATGTAACGGGCGCACACAGCCATGTAACGGGTGCACACAGCCATGTAACGGGCGCACACAGCCATGTAACGGGCGCACACAGCCATGTAACGGGTGCACACAGCCATGTAACGGGTGCACACAGCCATGTAACGGGGTGCACACAGCCATGTAACGGGTGCACACAGCCATGTAACGGGGTGCACACAGCCATGTAACGGGTGCACACAGCCATGTAACGGGTGCACACAGCCATGTAACGGGGTGCACACAGCCATGTAACGGGTGCACACAGCCATGTAACGGGTGCACACAGCCATGTAACGGGTGCACACAGCCATGTAACGGGTGCACACAGCCATGTAACGGGTGCACACAGCCATGTAACGGGTGCACACAGCCATGTAACGGGTGCACACAGCCATGTAACGGGTGCACACAGCCATGTAACGGGTGCACACAGCCATGTAACGGGTGCACACAGCCATGTAACGGGCGCACACAGCCATGTAACGGGCGCACACAGCCATGTAACGGCGCACACAGCCATGTAACGGGGCGCACACAGCCATGTAACGGGGCGCACCCACCGCACACAGCCATGTAACGGGGCGCACCCACCGCACACAGCCATGTAACGGGGTGCACATACTGCACACAGCCATGTAACGGGGCGCACACAGCCATGTAACGGGGCGCACACACTGCACACAGCCATGTAACGGGGCGCACACACTGCACACAGCCATGTAACGGGGGTGCACACAGCCATGTAACTGGGTGCACATACTGCACACAGCCATGTAACTGGGTGCACACAGCCATGTAACGGGGCGCACACACTGCACACAGCCATGTAACGGGGCGCACACACTGCACACAGCCATGTAACGGGGCGCACACACTGCACACAGCCATGTAACGGGGCGCACACACTGCACACAGCCATGTAACGGGGCGCACACACTGCACACAGCCATGTAACGGGGCGCACACACTGCACACAGCAGTGTAAGACCCCTTTCACACGAGCGAGAATTCTGCGCGGTTGCAATGCGTGATGCAAACGTGGAATCCGGACCCATTCATTTCTATGGGGCTGTGTACATGAGCGGTGATTTTCACGCATCACTTTTGCGTTGCGTGAAAATAGCAGCATGCTCTATATTCTGCGTCTCTGCGATTATCACGCAGCCCTGGCCCCATAGAAGTGAATAGGGCTGTGGGGAAATTTCACAAACAAGTGCGGATGCGATTTTCACGGATGGTCGCTAAGAGATGTTGTTTGTAAACATTCATTGTTTTTATCACGCGCGTGCAAAACGCAGTACATTGCATTGCACCCGCACGATAAAAACTGAACGGATCGCAAACAAAACTGAATGTACTTGCTTTTGAAATCGCGCAGTTTTCACTGAACGCATCCGGACCTAATGCAAGGGGCCCAACAGCCCTACCGCCCTCTGTAGCCTGTGTATGAAATAATTAGGGGGAGATTTATCGAAACTGGCTGCATTGCCCCTAGCAACCAATCAGATTCCACCTTTCATTTCAGAGCTTCTTTGTAAAATGAAAGGTGGAATCTTATTGGTTGCTAGGGGCAACGCAGCCAGTTTCCCTTTGCACCAGTTTTGATAAATCTCCCCCATAGTGTTGTAGATGTGAATCGTACGCTGTGCAAATATTATTGGAGGAATTTGTCCGTTTTTTCCGCATTGCGGTATTTTGCTCCACGTTTATCACACGTGACCCGCTGCTTCATAGATTTGATGCCGCTGGACGTCTCCACTGTTCATATCCCACCCCCTACTTATGTAAGGTTGTAACTTTTTGGCCGCGTGCACACAGATTTGTTCTATTTACCATAGAAACCTCTTGTGTTCATTTCCATACGTTTTTATTTTTTATTTATTTAAATAGCAGAAAAAAGCACCAGAGCTTCGGCATGCTGTGTTTTTAAACCTAATTAACAAAAATCCAGTAGCCTACAAAAAAAACCCGCCTGTGGGTCATATTTTCCATCATTTTCAGCTGACATCTGGAGCTGGCGCTTTTACCCCCCAAAAAGACACAGCAAACACAAAAGTGCAGAAAAACCTGCATGTGAACCCACCCCGTGGCCGGTGTCACTTTTTTTTTGTGTGTGTGTGAAGTTTTGCAGTTTTTGTTGTGTTTTTGAGCCAAACCCAGAAGTGGATCCAGCGGATTTCCTCTTCCTTTTGAATTCACTAATGGATTTGGCTCAAAAGACTGAATGGAAAACGGCAGCTTTTTTCTTTAAAGAGTGCCGTAAAATCTCAGAAAGACACATATTTTTGTGCAAGAATAGCGCGCACTTTCGGCTTTTTCCCGGCTGAATTCTGTGGAAAATCAAACCATAAATTCCCCATTTAAAGAGAACCTTTCACCGCTCTGGACATGTGTGTTTTACTAGCTTCATGCATTCCCCATGTAATAACTATTCTGGAGCCTCTATTCTTATGTCTGTATGTTGTGCCATTCCTTTATTATTCCTACTACAAGTTATAAATGAATTACTAGCAGTCTGCAGTAAAGGTACAGAGGGTGGTAACCAGTTGGGGTGTGTACCTGCACCGTCTCACTCCACCCAATCAGTGCTGCCATTTTCAGACTGTGCAGGTACACACCCCCAACTTGTTACCTTCCTCTGTACCCTTACTGCAGACTGCTAGCAATTCATTCATAACTTCTAGTAGTGATAATAAAGGAATGGCACAACATAGAGCCATAAGAATAGATGCTCCAGAATTGTTATTACATGGGGGTTGCATGAAGCTATAAACACAGTCATGTCAGGAGCGGGACAGGTCCTAATTAAGTCGTTCATATAGTCCTACAGGTTGGCTGTGAAGGACTGTATACTGGTGTCACTGGGATGATATGATGCACATATCTCATGGGTTATTAAGATGTGTGTATGACTGTGTGGCCGGTCCAGAGGCGGCAGCACACTGGGGGCGTTTATCAGGGTAACGAGGCTTGAATTTGTATCTCTGCGCCATATTCCACAACCTGCGTGACCTGCCTTCAGCATACTGTGGTGACATTCCTGGAGAACGCTCCGCAACTTAATTGGAAGGGCTTTGTGGTGAGAAGATGAACATTTCCGAGAGGTGTCCTGGTCTTGGGGGTCTTTATAGGCCTGGAGATCTTTTGTCTAGTTTGTAACTGAGCCTTTATAGATCCTATGGTGGTATTTGTAGAAGCGTGTGAAGGAACGGACTGTGGAAGGAGACATTTTGGATCTCAGAAGTCCTGGCCTCTAGTTCTGATTCAGGGATTACGGCGGTGGGTGTGCTCTGCAGTCTGGGGGCTTACCCCCCCCCCCCCATGCTGTGGCGGTGAACAGCTGTCCGCTGCTCTATAGGAAACAATGGCTGCAGTTTGAATTGTGATGACCAATCATCTGTGAGCAGCCAGGGACAAAGATGTCACCTATTGTCCTGCTGATGGCACGGCGGGGGGAGGTGGCTGCTAGGGCATTATAGTACGTGTATTAAAATGTCAGCCTTAGGGCTCATGCACACGACCGTTGCTGTTTTGCGGTCCGTTTTTCACAGATCCGTTGTTCAGTATGAGGTTTTTTCCCTCTGATTTAGGTCCTCTTCCATTCCGTTATTGCACAAACAATATCCGTATTGTTTCCATATTTGATCCGTTTTTTGCGGATCGTATACTGAAACAGTAACTTATTAATCACCAAACACATAAGCAATATGTGCTAGGCATAGCATTTCTACAGTATGGATCCGCAAAATACGGATCACATACAGATGTGTTCCGTATTTTTTGCGGACGCTTTTATTTAATTGGCGCCTCAGACCGTGATTTGCCGACAATAAGGCACTATTAACACGTCCGCAATGTTCGTCCGCACCCGTTCCGCAAATTTGCGGAACGGGGATCAGACCCATTCATTTTGCATGGGAACGTGATGGATGTGGAGAGCACACACTGTGCTCTCTGCATTTGCAGAGTGCGCCTCCGGACATAGAGCATGTCCTATTCTTGCCCGCAATTGTGGACAAGTATAGGCATCTCTATAGGGCTTGGTGGCAAGGTGTGTTGCGGATCCGCAACACACTACGGACATGTGAATTAGGCCTAATAGGACATGCACTACTTTTTTGCGGAACGAACATACGGAAACGGAATGCACACGGAGTACCTTCAGTATTTTCTCCAGCCCCATTGAAGTGAATGGTTCCGCACGCGGTCCGCAAAAAAAAAAAACGGAACGGAAAGAAAATACTGTCGTGTGCATGAGCCCTTATGGTGGTGTCTATAATCATTGAAATTACTCCTAAAAAGGACAGATTTTTGGCTTCAGTTCTGGTGATTTTCTGGCCACTGTGGGGTAAGGTGACCGGTTCCCTTTGAACTCCAATCCCCCGGGGTTTGCAATGTTTTCCATTTAATGATTGAGCTCAGTAGTTTCTACTTATGGGCTGTACATCTCCATCACTGCCGCTGTAATGGTCACTAGAAAGATTTGGGAAGCTCCTATGCTCAGGACTACGCCTCTGTTAGGCGTCATGCACATGGCCGTGTCCGTATTTCTGTCTGCACACTACTGACACCTCCTTGTGCGTTCTGCATTTTCTTATTCCCATCGATAGAAATTACTGTTCGTGTCCACATGTTCTATAATTTGCGGAGTGGCCACACAGATCCACAAATACGAATGTGTGCGTGACCCCATTGATTTGAATGGGTCAGTGTGCTGTCCGCAGATGGCGCACCAATGAGGAATGCAGTCATGAGACCTTAACAGTGCAGCTCCTGCTCCGAGATCCTGTATCATCCATTTACTACAAGTTTTCCTCCAAGTCGAAAAACCCCTTCAAGATAAGATGCTGTCCATGTATGTCCCTGAGACGTAGGAGTGGGGTCAGTGAGTGGGCTGTCACCCGGTGGATAACACTGCAGGGTGTAATGATCACACTGTATAACTAGGTATGAAACTGAATGATGGGTTTTCTGATACTGGAGACAACCCCTTTAAATCTGATAAATGTCACTGCTGGTCACTCATCTAATTGTAATAAATATTCTTTCGTTTGCTATCATTGTTTAATCCCATCTGCCTACTATTTTTTTAAGGTGTCAAACATGATGGAACGATGTGCGATACGTGCCGACAACAGCCCATTATAGGAATCCGGTGGAAGTGTGCCGAGTGCACAAACTATGACCTGTGCACTGTTTGCTATCACGGTGACAAGCATCATCTCAGGCATCGGTTTTACAGAATTACGACACCCGGAAGTGAGCGGTAAGATGGTACCTATGGTAGTTGTTACTGTAACGTGAAGGTCAGGAATACATCTATTGGTGCTTCATAGGGTTATTTTACCCTGGACTTGGGCGCTGATGGCTAGCTCTAGAATTCGCTGTCCTTGTTGGACTGGTGGGACTCTGATTTCTAGGGCCCAGCAGGTGTCAGATCTCATTTGGAAGGCCTTTTCTAAGGATAGGCAAGGCTGGGTTCACATCACCATAGTTTATTTCTGTTGTTCTGCTCCGTTAGATGAGCAGAACAATGGAAATAACGGAAGTGGTGGATAGGGCACAAACAGCTGAACAGACTCTATTAATTACAACGGAGTCCGTTCAGTTTTCAGAATCTTGTTTTTTTACCATTTTTAAATAATGAGTTTGTCTCAGGTTTTTTACAATTGAAAGGGGCCAGTTGTTGTGACGCAAGGGGAACAGGTTACCGCTGCAGCCTGTGATTGGCTGCAGCAGTCATCTGATCCCTCGTTGACGGATGTTGATATCAGCACGTCAGAGAGAGGAAGAGCCCAGGAGAGACAGACACCGAACCCAGCGGTAGGGACCTGGTAAGTATGATCTTCACTTTAGGATAGGTCATCAGTATTAAAGGGAATCTGTCATCAACTTTCTGCTGCCCTCACTCAGAGGTGCATAAAGTAGTGACAGAAATGCTGATTTCAGCGGTGTGTCACTCATGAGCTAAAAGTAAGTGGTTGCTGAGAACCAGCATCATAATCTTTGCAGCAAAGGCCTTGAAAAGAGCAAAATCTACCTGAGAAGTCTCAGTTAGGGCTCAAGCACACAAACGTATTTTTTTACCGCGTCTGTTCCTTTTTTTTACTCCGTGTGCATTCAGTTTCTGTATGTCCGTTTTTCCTTTCCGCAAAAAAGGTTTTACGGACAAGGATAGGACTGTTCTATTGGGGTCCAAAATGTATACGGTCGTGTGCATGAGCCCTTATTCATAAAATCCTGCTCTCCCCATCCATCTGCTGATGATTGACAGTCTTCTCCTTATCGCCTCATGCACACGGCCGTTGTGGGTCCGTTCAGTGCATTGGGGACCGCAATTTGTGGTCCCCAATTCCCGGGCAACGTCTGTGCGGCGGCTGGGACGGAAACAGACCCTTTCAACTTGAACAGGTCCGTGAACCGTCCGCCCACCAAAGGCACGGACAGAAAAACCACGGAAGCACTCCGTAGTGCTTCCGTGGGGTTCCGATCCGTGCTTCTGTTCTGCATCTCCGTGATTGCGGACCCATTCAAGTGAATGGGTCCAAATCTGTGATGCAGAGTGCACATGGGCTGGTGCCCGTGTGTTGCGGACCTTCCGTATGTGGGCCGCAATACGGCCACGGACACACAGCAGCCGTGTGCAAGAGGCCTTACTTTTCTCCCTAGCAGAGAACTGTCAATCAGCAGCAAATGGACAGGGAGAGCAGGAGCTTAAAGGGTTTCTGTCATCAGGATTACACATTATAAGCTGTCTGACATTAGCTATTTGCTAATGTCAGAGCAGCTTGATAATGTGTTTTTTATGTAAATCCGAGTTATATTTATGCTAAAAAAATGTATTTTTATAATATGTAAATTAGCCTCTAGGAGCAGGGGGGGGCGTTGCCCTGCTCCCAGAGGCTCCATGCGCCAACCTGCTGCCACGCCCCTTCTTTCCTTGATTGACAGTGCCGGGCAGCGATCCTCTGCTGCCTCCGGCACTGTCTCCTTGCGAAATCCCGAGCCTGCGACGCCGCTGCCTGCTGTCCTCAGCTCACCGCGCCTGCGCTGAATACAGAGTGGCGTCGCAGGCTCGGGATTCGCAGGAGACAGTGCCGGAGGCAGCAGAGATCGCTGCCCGGCACTGTCAATCAAGGAAAGAAGGGCGTGGCAGCAGGTTGACGACGGAGCCTCTGGGAGCAGGGCACGCCCTGCTCCTAGAGGCTAATTTACATATTATAAAAAGACGTTTTTTTTAGCATAAATATAACTCGGATTTACATAAAAAACACATTATCAAGCTGCTCTGACATTAGCACATAGCTAATGTCAGACAGCTTATAATGTGTAATCCTGATGACAGAAACCCTTTAACAATAACTCTGACTCTTCTCCGGTAGATTTCACTCTTTTCAATGTCTATGCTGCAGGGATTATGATGCTGGTTCTCAGCAACCACTTATATTTAGCTCATGAGTGACACACCGCGTCCGTCACTACTTTATGCTGTCCTCAGTGAGTTCAGCATAAAACTGACTGCAGGTTCCCTTTAAGGGTCCTGAATATAATGATTCTTCCTGATCATATCCCATGTAAACCTAACACTGACCACACAATAAATGAGTTTGTTGAGTGATCGCATCTTTCATGCAGAAACAGAAATTGTAGTTTGTCAGCAGCGCATTGCCCTGTGTAAACCGCGGATGTGCTGCTGATAGTATGCAAACTGAATGTGTTCATCGGGCCATGTAAAAATAAGCACTGATTGGTTTTGTATATGGTTGATCAGCATTCATTTACTAAAATCGCGCATGGTAAAAGCACCCGCTTTCAGCTGTATTCACAAGTCGAATGCACCCCATGCCTAAGTGAATGATAGGCTGAGGTTTATTCAGAGTCGTGGGTGGGATCCAGGGGGAGCGCTTCGCTTATGAGCAAACCAGACTTAAAGGGAACCTGTTGCATTGAACATGGTGTCTAAGCTGCAGGCAGCATGTTATAGAGCAGGAGGAGCTGAGCAGACTGATAAATAGTCATACACAGTCATAGAGGACAGGTTGTCACTGATAGGACCACCTCCTGGACTGCAAAGCCCAGAATGAGCAGGAACATAAATGTATAAAATTCAAGTTATTACTGAATTTCGAAAGAAGATAATCTGCTCAGCTCCTCTTGCTCTATAACATGATTACTTCTGCGCACACACCATGTTCAATGTGACAGGTTCTCTTTAAAGGGGTTGTCCGGCCTAGGAGCCGACTCATCCTTTGCCCGTAACCTCAGCAGTCACATGTGTTGGAAGGGTATGACACTAGCAGTAACCAAGCCACTTCCGGTAGACGCAGCCATTGAGGGAGATGCAGTGCTAGAACTGCAACACTACGGGTAGGGCAGTATTTTTTTAAATAGATTTTTGGGCACACGTTACTAGCAGGGGTAAGTCAGCTCCTAGAACAGGCAACCCCTTTAAAGGAAATGTGTCATCAAACAATGACCTATTGTTTAAGTAAAGTTTTTATGTTAGACATATTTTTAAAGAATTTTTGTTGATATTTTATAATCCATGTCACAATCTATATTTAAAATAACCAAATCCTGCATTGTTCACACTGGCCACTAAATCTAATAATAGGCACCACTTCTCAGCTTGTTTAGATCACTATTCATCACATCATTACTGTCAGATATATGGATAAAACAGGATCCACCATTCACAATAGGTGATGGTCAAAGCTTGTCTGTTCTTTCCTTGTAAAATGACTTCTGCACAGGTCACAGCATAGAAAACTATAACGAGAGATTATATGAGCCACATTCCCTGTTGTCAGGTAGTACTGTATTATGCGAGTACAGTTCTGTAGCCCCCTGGTCAGGAAGTACTGCTTTATATGAGTATAGTTCACTAGACCCGTGGTCAGGTATTACTGTATTATGTGAGTACAGTTCTGTAGATCAGTAGACCCGTGATCAGGTATTACTGTATTATGTGAGTACAGTTCAGTAGACCCGTGGTCAGGTATTACTGTATTATGTGAGTACAGTTCAGTAGACCCGTGGTCAGGTATTACTGTATTATGTGAGTACAGTTCTGTAGATCAGTAGACCCGTGGTCAGGTATTACTGTATTATGTGAGTACAGTTCTGTAGATCAGTAGACCCGTGGTCAGGTATTACTGTATTATGTGAGTACAGTTCTGTAGATCAGTAGACCCGTGGTCAGGTATTACTGTATTATGAGTACAGTTCAGTAGACCTGTGGTCAGGAAGTACTGCATTATGTGAGTACAGTTCAGTAAACCCCTGGTCAGGTATTACTGTATTATGTGAGTACAGTTCAGTAGACCCCTGGTCAGGTATTACTGTATTATGTGAGTACAGTTCAGTAGACCCCTGGTCAGGTATTACTGTATTATGTGAGTACAGTAGATCAGTAGACCCGTGGTCAGGTATTACTGTATTATGTGAGTACAGTTTAGTAGACCCGTGGTCAGGTATTACTGTATTATGTGAGTACAGTTTAGTAGACCCGTGGTCAGGTATTACTGTATTATGTGAGTACAGTTCAGTAGACCCGTGGTCAGGTATTACTGTATTATGTGAGTACAGTTCAGTAGACCCGTGGTCAGGTATTACTGTATTATGTGAGTACAGTTCTGTAGATCAGTAGACCCGTGGTCAGGTATTACTGTATTATGAGTACAGTTCAGTAGACCTGTGGTCAGGAAGTACTGCATTATGTGAGTACAGTTCAGTAGACCCCTGGTCAGGTATTACTGTATTATGTGAGTACAGTAGATCAGTAGACCCGTGGTCAGGTATTACTGCATTATGTGAGTACAGTTTAGTAGACCCGTGGTCAGGTATTACTGTATTATGTGAGTACAGTTCTGTAGATCAGTAGACCCGTGGTCAGGTATTACTGTATTATGAGTACAGTTCAGTAGACCTGTGGTCAGGAAGTACTGCATTATGTGAGTACAGTTCAGTAGACCCCTGGTCAGGTATTACTGTATTATGTGAGTACAGTAGATCAGTAGACCCGTGGTCAGGTATTACTGCATTATGTGAGTACAGTTTAGTAGACCCCTGGTCAGGAAGGAAGACACAGTATCATAAATGATTATAATGCTGTGAGCTCACTTCATTGGAGCAGTGTCCAGTCGGGGAAATACAGCCGACACACACAGCGTGTTCTCTGGACTGAATATGCTTGTGTGAGATGGGCCTTATTGGAGGTACGGAAGCAAGAAAGCATGTCACCAAGCTTGTGCAGGCTCCATTCCACACCACTCCATTTGGTTCTATAGCTCAATTTGGGCTTCACCCCATTTCCCATGAAACCCCACCCCTTGCTTCTTATCTCCACCCCTTTTTGAGAGGGCCTGTAAAAATTGGAGAGAACTTTGTTGCTATAAATAGCACCACTTTTTTTTAGACACATTTGAGGCACAGAGACATTAGTAAATCTTGGCCCAAGTGTGCATGGCTGACCCCTTAGATTTTTTTTTTTGGGGGGAAGATAAGTGATGCTGTGCTTTTCTTGCCTTCCAAAGTGACTGAAATCCTCATATAAAGCCCTAGTGCAGGTGAGAAATGAATTCTTTGATCACTCAGGAAAGTTAAATGTTTTGGGGCTTGTACAAAGAGAAGGTCAGATCTTAATTTATTGATCTATCCATGGAATTGTGACTAATATACAGTTTATTACTGTCATTCAGTGCAAAATATTCATTAAATCTTAGTGTCCTCTTGGAGTCCCGACGGAAGTCAAAGAAGATAACGGCAAGAGGAATCTTTGCTGGCGCTAGAGTAGTGCGAGGAGTTGATTGGCAGTGGGAAGACCAAGATGGTGGCAATGGCAGGAGAGGCAAGGTAAGCGTCCTCCTATTTCTGGTGTCCCTCAACACTGTCTTTTGACAGCATGGAAGATGCAGCTCACAGCACCGCTCTTTCAGTTTGTTCATGTGTACGTTTTTTTAATTTTTTATTTATGGCTCAGGTGAATTAGTTTTGTTAAATCCTGATTCGGCGGGGGGGGGGGGGGGTCTTTACTTACCAAAGTGCAGTGGAATTCTGTTTTAGGCCTCTTTCACACCTGCGCTTTTGCTTTCTGTCCTAGAGTTCCGTCCTCGGGGCTCTAGGATGGAAAGATACTGATCAGGATTTATCCCAATGCATTCTGAATAGAGAGAAATCAGGATGTCTTCCGTTCAGTATGTGAACGTTTTTTGGACGTTGACAAAACCGCTGCATGCTGCAGATTTGTCTCCGTCCAAAAATCCGGAAGACATGCCGTAACGCTGGATCCGGAATTAATGCCCATTGAAGTGCATTAATCCGGATCCGGCATTAAGCTAAACGTCGTTTCGGCGCATCGCCGGATCCGACGTTTGGCTTTTGTGAATGGTTACCATGGCAGCCAGAACACTAAAGTCCCGGCTGCCATGGAAAAGTGTAGTGATGAGGCAGGGGAGAAGTATACTTACCGTGCGTGCGGCTCCCGAGTCCCGGGGCGCTCCACAATGACGTCAGAGCGCCCCATGAACATGGATCGTGATCCATGCGCGTAGGGCGCTCTGATGTCATTGTGGAGCGCCCCGGGAGCCGCACGGACTGTAAGTATCTGCTCCCCTGGCTCCCCACTACTTACTATGGCAACCAGGACTTTAGTAGCGTCCTGGCTGCCATAGTAACACTGAAAGCATTTTGAAGACTGATCAATCTTCAAATGTTTTCAGTTGTCTTGTGTTGTGACGGATCCGGAGGGCATTTCCGGCGACGGAAGTGCACGCCGGATCCTCACAATGCAAGTGTGAAAGAGGCCTTAGGCACCTTTCACATGGGCGAGTTTTCAGCGCGGGTGCAATGCATGAGGAAGACGCATTGCACCCGCACTGAATCCGGACCCATTCATTTTTATGGGGCTGTGCACATGAGCGGTGATTTTCATGCATCACTTCTGCGTTGCGTGAAAATCGTAGCATGCTCTATATTGTGCGTTTTTCACGCAACGCAGGCCCTATAGAAGTGAATAGGGCTGCGGGAAAATCGCAAGCATCCGCAAGCAAGTGTGGATGCAGTGCGATTTTCCTGCATGGTTGCTTAGCAACGGGACCAGATCTTTATTATTTTCCCTTATAACATGGTCATAAGGGAAAATAATAGCATTCTTAATAAAGAATGCATAGTAAAATGAAGTGGAAGGGGTTAAAAATAATAAAAGTTAACTTACCTTAGCCACTTGATCGCGTAGTTGCGATCTGTCCTCTTTCCCAGGATCAGCTAAGAACTAAAGGACCTGTGATGACGTCACATCACATGGTCCAATCACATGGTCCATCACCATGGTAAGATGGACCATGTGATTGGACCATGTGATGTGACGTCGTCACAGGTCCTTTAGTTGTTAGCTGATGCAGGGAACGAGAAGAAAGATCGCAACTACGCGATCAAGTGGCTAAGGTAAGTTAACTTTTATTATTTTTAACCCCTTCCACTTCATTTAACAATGCATTCTTTATTAAGAATGCTATTATTTCCCCTTATAACCATGTTATAAGGGAAAATAATAAATTCTCCAGAAGACCCGAAACCGGACTTCAGTGATGTGACATGCACGCCGTGTGAAAGAGGCCTTAGACACTTTCTGTTACTGGTCTGACAAGGAGACGCGCCTTAGTGGGAAAGGGGCACGGCTTGCGAAGCAACGCTATGGGCCAAGAAAAGCTCCAAATTCTGGCCTTAACCCGTTCAGCCCTATTTCACCTTACGGAACTGGCCATTTTTTGCAAATCTGACCAGTGTCATTTTTTGTGGTGACAACTTTAAAACGCTTTTTCTTATCCAGGCCATTCTGAGATTGTTTTTTCGTCACATATTGTACTTCATGACAGTGGTAAAATGGAGTCGAAAAACGTCATTTTTATTTATAAAAAAATACCAAATTTACCAAAAATGGGGAAAAATTAGCAATTTTTCAAGTTTCAATTTCTCTACTTCTATAATACATAGTAATACTGCCCAAAAAAGTTATTGATTTACATTCCCCCTTTGTCTACTTCATGTATCGATCATTTTGGGAATGCCATTTTATTTTTTGGTGATGTTACAAGGCTTAGGCTACTTTTACACTGGCGCCTTGTGCGGATCCGTCATGTATCTGCACAAACGGATCCACACTGATAATACAACCGCATGCATCCGTTCAGAACGGATCCGTTTGTATTATCATGATCATAGGCAAAACGGATCCGTCTTGAACACCATTGAAAGTCAATGGGGGACGGATCCGTTTTCTGTTGTGTCATATTGTTGTCATTGAAAACGGATCCGTCCCCATTGACTTACATTGTATGTCAGGACGGATCCGTTTGGCTCAGTTCCATCAGACGGACACTAAGGCTGGGTTCAGACTTGCACGTATCT
Organism: Bufotes viridis; assembly: GCA_033119425.1. Taxonomy (NCBI): domain Eukaryota; kingdom Metazoa; phylum Chordata; class Amphibia; order Anura; family Bufonidae; genus Bufotes; species Bufotes viridis. The sequence goes on along the minus strand of CM065593.1, from coordinate 109,821,203 downwards.
GATACGCGCGTATGACGCGCGTATTACAGCGCGTTTTTGCAAATAGAAAACGCGCGTCTAACGCGTGTTCGTGTGATTGACCACTGTGGCATCAATCACAATACGCGCGACAAAACGCCCCAAAGAAGCTCAAGAACTTTTTTGAGCGTAGGGCGTTTTTCAGCACGTTCAAACGCGCTGTAAAACGCTCAAGTGAGAACCAGGGCCATAGGGAAGCATTGGTTTTCATGTGTTGAGCGTTTTACAGCGCGTTCGAACACGCTGTAAAACGCGCAAGTGTGAACTGAGGGTAAAACGCTGCAAGCAGCGTTTTGGTGTCCGCCTCCAGAGCGGAATGGAGACTGAACGGAGCCAAACTGATGCATTCTGAACGGATCCTTATCCATTCAGAATGCATTGGGGCAAAACTGATCCGTTTTGGACCATTTGTGAGAGCCCTGAAACGGATCTCACGAGCGGACCCAAAAACGCCAGTGTGAAAGTAGCCTTAGAAGTTTAGAAGCAAATCTTGAAATTTTTCAGAAATTTTCAAAAACCCACTTGTTAGGGACCAGTTCAGGTCTGAAGTCACTTTGTGAGGCTTACATAATAGAAGCCACCCAAAAATGTGATTTTGATCTAGAAACTACACCCCTCAAGGTATTCAAAACTGATTTTACAAATGTGGTTAACCCTTTAGGTTTTCCACAAGAGTTAATGGCAAATGGAGATATTTCAAAATTTCGATTTTTTTTTTTTTTTTTTTTTTTTTTTTTTTCCCCATTTTAATCCATTTTTTCCAGTAACAAAGCAAGGGTTAACAGCTAAACAAAACTCAATATTTATTGCCCTGATTCTGTAGTTTACAGAAACACCCCATACGTGGTTGTAAACTGCTGTATAGCCAAACGGCAGGGCACAGAATGAAGGGAACGCCATAGGCTGGGTTCACACGAGCGTGTCCGGATTAGGTCCGAATGAGTTGCGGATGCGTTCAGTGAAAACTAAGCGTTTTCACAGGCAAAGCCATTCAGTTTTGCCTGCGATTGCGTTCAGTTTTTCAGTTTTTCAGTTTTTTCCACGCGGATGCAATGCGTTTTTCACGCGCATGATAAAAAACTGAAGGTTTACAAACAACATCTCCTTGCAACCATCAGTGAAAAACGCAACGCACCTGCACTTGCTTGCGGATGCTATGCGTTATTAACGCAGCCCCATTCATTTCTATGGGGCTGCGTATGCGTTTATAACGCATAAGATAGAGCATGCTGCGATTTACACGCGTTGCAGAAGTGATGCGTGAAAAAAAACGCTCATGTACACAGCCCCATAGAAATTAATGGGTCAGGATTCAGTGCGGGTGCAATGCGTTCACATACTGTTTTTTTTTTTGTTTGGTTTTTTTTTTACTTTAACACTACCAGCGTTTTAGAAAAAAAAAATGTTCTAGTGTCTCCATAGTCTGACAGTCATATTTTTTTAATTTAAATTAAAGCTGGAATTTGGTTGCTATGGACAACGGCTTTTCTTTTCCTTTGTACAAGTGTTAATAAATTAATAAATGGGAATATAATAGTGTTTTCCAACCAATGTGCCACCAGGGGGATCTGTTATGGGGTTGTCTGTGGATGTCACTGTTATGGGGGATCTGGGGTTGACAATGTTATGGGGGATCTGTGGATGACGCTGTTATGGGGGTCTGTGGGTGACACTGTTATGGGGGGATCTGAGGAGGACGCTGTTATGGGGGTCTGTGGATGATACTGTTATGGGGGATCTGTGGATGACACTGTAATGGGGGATCTGTGGATGACACTGTTATGGGGGATCTATGGATGACAATGTTATGGGGGATCTGTGAATGACACTAATGGGGGATCTCTGGATGACACTAATGGGGGGATCTCTGGATGACACTAATGGGGGATCTCTGGATGACACTAATGGGGGATCTCTGGATGACACTAATGGGGGATCTCTGGATGACACTAATGGGGATCTCTGGATGACACTAATGGGGGGATCTCTGGATGACACTAATGGGGGATCTCTGGATGACACTAATGGGGGATCTCTGGATGACACTAATGGGGGATCTCTGGATGACACTAATGGGGGATCTCTGGATGACACTAATGGGGGATCTCTGGATGACACTAATGGGGGATCTCTGGATGACACTAATGGGGGGATCTCTGGATGACACTAATGGGGGGATCTCTGGATGACACTATGGGGGATCTCTGGATGACACTATGGGGGATCTCTGGATGACACTGTCTGGGGATCTCTGGATGACACTGTCTGGGGATCTCTGATGACACTGTCTGGGGATCTCTGGATGACACATATATAGCATATTATGCTATATACGTGTCATCCACAGATCCCCCATTAGTGTCATCCACAGACCCCCATAAGTGCCATCATAGTGTGTGTGTGGGGGGGCAGTTTACACTCACAGGGGCCGGTGTAGCTTGACTCTTTCATACACCGGCCCCGCAGCTCCTATACACTATTGAGGTAAACTTAATCTCTATTAATGTGGCCATAATTACTAACTATTAATGCGGTCTCCCTCAGGTTAGGCGCTCAGTCCCTCCATGCTCCTCCTGCCCAGCGCGCCTTCTACATTCATAAAGTGGGCGGAGCGCGCAGTAGGGACGTGAGGTGCTTGGAGGAATCGTCAGCTTGAGCTCTCAGTTCCTCCATGCGCCTCATGTCCCGCCTGCCCGCTCCGCCCACTTTTATGAATGAAGAAGGCAGGCGGGGCAGGAGGAGAATGGAAGGACTGAGCGCCGAACCTGAGGGAGACTGCTCATCAATAGTTAGTAATTCCGGCCACATTAATAGAGATTAGGTTTACTTCAACAGTGTATAGGAGCTGCCGGACCGGAACTTCCGGTATCGGCAGCGGTATCGGAGGCATTTTCACAAGTACAAGTACTCGTGAAAATGCCGGTATCGGTCCCCATATTGATACCGGTATCGGGACATCCCTAATTTTTTTGGGTGATTGTCCTATGTAAGGGCTCATTTTTTGCTGGATGAGATATCGGATTGAGTGGTACTATTTTGGAAGGGATGCGCCTTTTTGATCGCTTGGTATTACACTTTTTGTGATGTAAGGTGACAAAAAATTTCTTTTTTTACACCATTTTTGTTTGTTTTTTTACGGTATTTATTTGAGGGGTTAGGTCATGTGATATTTTTATAGAGCAGGTTTTTACAGACACGGCAATACCTAATATGTGTAGTGTATTTAATTTTTAGAATTTTTATTCAGTGACGTGTTTTTTTATTTTTACTTTCTTTCACTTCTTTGCATTTTTTTTTACCCAGACTCACTTGGTTCTTGAAGATCCAGTGGGTCTGATGTCGGTATAAAACAGTACAGTACACTATATAGTGTACTGTATTTTTTTTACTTTACATAGTCTGATCAGATCAGACCTACATTACCATGGCAAGCAGGACGCCTCTAAAAGCGTCCTGCTGTCATGGTAACCATCTCCCGCTGCCAGAACAGAGCAGCGGGTGATGGGGATGAAGGGGAGCTCCCTCTGCGATCCCATCAAGAATTGGGGGCTGCAAGGGCACAGCAGCCACCGATGGGAGAGGGAGGGAGCTCCCTCCGTGTTAACCCCTTCCGTACGGACCGCGGCATGGAAGGGGTTAAACGGCTGACATCACAGGAAAGATGTCAGCCGTTTATAGCAGAGTGTCAGCAATGTGCTGACACTCTGCTATATACCCACTAGACCACCAGGGAAACATTAGAGGAGGCGGGCGATTGCGATTGGATTGTTGATGCGGACACCTAAATCGTTGTTTGCCGGCGGCAGATCGCGCCATCTAAGCAGCCTCTGCTGCCGACAAACAATGATTCTGTATGAGGACAAGCGATGTCATTAGCGATCGCTCCTTCTCATACTGTGAAGAAGATCGCTGCATGTAAATGCATAGGTCCCCTTCGCACAGGTCTCCTCTTGTCGGGGACATGCCTTTAGACTAGACCGTCTAAAGATGTGCCAGATTTATTATCCAACATCAGCTACTATGATAAATCTGACACATTTTCGGACTGTCTGGCCTAAAAGACCCTTTACGCTGTCTGACTGACCTGGCAATTTTCGTGAAGAAACTGTTTGTTTCTGACAATAACCTGATGGTGAGCGGACATGAGATCTGCATTTACATGAAGCAGTAACCCCCTTTTTTTGGGAACAAGTGAATTTTAGATGGGAAGTTTCATTTAAACAGTAACTAAACTTTTAAACAACTTTATTTAAAAATGTTTGCAAATGTTCTAAAATAATGTTTCTAATATACTTTATGTATTTTTATATATATATTTTTTACTAAGGAATTGGCAACTGAACTTCATCTGTCCTAAACACTTTAGAATTAGTACATTTGTACACTACTGACAAGTCACAACATCATAAGTGCGTATGTATTCCACCATATTGGTGGAATGGGGCTGCAGCGAGTGCACAATATAGGCCTGCACAATATATCGCGAAAGCAATCGCAGTTAATCGCCATATCGCAATCTCAATTTGCTGACCCAAAAATGCAGCAATTATATTACCGTATTTTTTGCTTTATAAGACACACTCCCCCCCCCCCCCAAAAGTGTGTGTGTGTGTGTGGGGGGGGGGGGGGTGTTAGTGCGTCTTATAAAGCGATGGTTACCACGTACCATCCTGCACAGTCCAGCAAAAGAAAAATTATACGTTAACGTATCCCTTTTTTTTTTTTTTTTTTTTTACAATGGAACTCTGTTGACCAAGGGCACAGTATGGCATCTGTCTGAGGCATCCCTTAATGTATACTGTTTTTTTGTGTCTGTTATATGTATGACAAAAATGTGATGTCAACCCGGCCAAACTGAGTCCATTCAGTTTCCTTTCGGGATCCTGTCTTTTTATTAGACAAAAAAGTCCTTCATATGAGGCTTTTTTGTCCGGTCTTTTTGACAGAATATGCAATAGAGACCGCGAACAAAGCCACCTAAGAAGGTGTGGACAAATGTAGGCCTACGTATTATGTATTCGGCTAAAAATACTCCTCAAAAACGATGAGTATTTTTACTCTCCTGGAAAAAATGTAGTGCCACCTCTAGTACACGCTGTATTTGCAATTTTTTGCAAAGTGGGACGTGACAAGAAAAGTGGGCGAGGGTTAGTGGGAGGAGCTTGGCCTGTGGGAGTCACTATAATTCACAACAGAAGCTGGTGTAAATAATATTTCATATCTATGGCAGCTCATAGCTGGTATAGATTAGATTTTCTGTCCCTTGTGCCTCTTACCGTGATGAATACTATATATCCAGGTGTACTGCCTGGTAGGGTTGATCATGGTGACTAAAACGTGCCCTTTCTCTCTCAAATCGATATTACCATTGTAGAGAAATTCTTATATTTAGCTATAGGAGAATGAGGGTTGGCCTAACCTCTCTGAGCACCTCTTCATTTCTGCCTCTCCCAGTGAGATTGGCAGGGCCAGGCAGACTCGCTGTCCGATGCCTGTCCCTAAATTCGATCTGTGCGTGTGCGTGGTAGTGGCAACGGGAAGAGGTGGAAGTGAAGCGGTGCTCCGAGGGTCTAGGCCTGCCCCTTGGTGCCCTTTTTGCTCTGAGCACCTACTTGGCCTGTAACTAAAAAATAAGAATTTCTCTGCATTGGTAATACTGAGTTTATTTCAGTCACAATGATCAACCCTGCCAGGCAGAATGCCCAGTTTAGTAGGCTTGATCATGCTGATAGATGCTCTTTAGTAAATTTAGTGCTTCTTGCTCTGACCGACTTTTCAGTTACACTTAGGGATTCTCCCTCAAATTATTAAATTGCTCTTCACATTGAAGTGCAGGATGCAGAGGCTTCATAATCTGTTTCAGGGGGCCTCGACAACGAATACGGCATATTGCTTTCCTAGTACAACATCTTTGATATGCATAAACGTGTCCATGCTTAAGATGAAGTGGTGCGGTCAGCGGGAGATCATCACAACCTCTTAAATATAGAGATCATCAGCTAACAATATGCCCTCAATGTTCTTACGGTAGTTAGAAAAAGCCTTTAGTGACTGGCGAAGCATTGAATCTGGTATTTCCTGTACTCCGATAGTTACTATTTTCTACCTATATGGTTTTCTGACCTTGAAAAGGATATAAAAGGTGAAATCTGTACTAGTTTTTGTCCAAAAAGTGTAATAATACAGTTTTTTCACTGTGGCGAAGGAGCAGATTAATGAAGCTGTGGGACTCCATTTTTGCATGTCTACAACATGAACCTGTAGCCTGTATGTGCCCTCTTATCCATAGCCTGTGCTTTCTGCATCAGAAGGTGGCGGTTGTCCTTTTTATCTGGTAACACTACATGCTGATGCCCTGAGACTTGACATGTGGAAAGTGTCCATCTGGTTAGATTCTTTCTACAAAGTAATTCTGGGTGTTTCCTTATTGTCTGAGAGGCCAACCGCTCCCTCCTGTCTGCCGAGTCCAGGCTGGCGTCACACACACACTATTGTTCACAATATGTCCATTCATTTCTAATCCTGAATACTTTGAACTAAAATATCAGTCGCCATCTTTGTGATCTTGCCTCTGTGCCATTATCCTATTACCATTCGGCTAATGAATTTAACATGAACTTATTATTTAATCTCATTTTAGGTAACTGAGATCCAGGATTGGAGTGCATCAAGCCCACACAGTGCTGCCTATGTCCTTTGGGACAATGGAGCTAAAAACCTTTACAGAGTTGGATTTGAAGGCATGGTAAGTAGCTAAGAGGGGACAATTCCTGGAAAAACTTCTGAATGGGGGTGGCAGGGTCAGCGGAGTGCCTCCTTATTTATGCGTCTTTCTTTTAACTTTTTTGTTGCATGCACGTGCAAGCCTGCGCGGTTTAGTCCATCTCTTTTGTGATGCATCTGAGGCCATGAGGCACAATAGGGCGCCTTGGTGTATTTGGACCCTACCAGCTGCTGTAGTGTTACTTCTGATCATTTTACAGCTGCACATTATACTTGCAGGAAAAGCACGCTTTCCTTTAATGCATTCAGACCTTAGCCTCTTTGACCATCAATAGACGTTTCATTGTTATACAGTTTCTTTTTTTTTCTTTTGGTTGTCGCCTGCCTGTAGTTAATTGGGTCTACTGTACCGTGAAAGAGAATTTGCTTCCTTTTTATATTGTGTATTGTTGCATCATTGCAGTGTTTTTTTTCCTTCAAATTTTGGAAAAATAAAATCTTAAAATAGTTATTAAAGGGAACCCTACAGTAAATGAATAATTAGCGACTTTTCTTCAAAGTAGGTCAACACCAATCGGACTAAATGAATATGGTCCTGTTTTTAAATCTGGAGCCGCTACGCTTTTCCAGATCTGTCACATGATGCACATCACGGCCATTTGGATCCCTTTAATATATAATGGGGTCTGCCAGTTTTTGCCAAAGTGCCTGTCATTTTAAATTTCAAAAACAGCAGAATCTGTGGCTGAAACTCTGTCGCAGATGTGAACCTAGTCTAAATAATTACAATCGATTACATGCACCACGGCATACAGTGTAAGGAAAAATTACCTGTTGTTTAAATCACGTTTTTATGTTTAACCACTTCAGCCCCCCTAGCTTAAACACCCTTAAAGACCAGGCCACTTTTTTCAATTCTGCACTACGCTACTTTCACCGTTTATTGCTCGGCCATACAACTTACCACCCAAATGAATTTTACCTCCTTTTCTTCTCACTAATAGAGCTTTCATTTGGTGCTATTTCTTTCTTGCTGACATTTTTACTTTTTTTGATATTTTACTTTTTTTGATGAAATTTTTGCAAAAAAATGATATTTTTCACTTTATGTTGGAAAATTTGTCAAATAAAACTACATTTCTCTAAAAAATTTTCTCTACATTTATTGTTCTACATGTCTTTGATAAAAAAAAATGCAATAAGTGTATATTTATTGGTTTGGGTAAAAGTTATAGCGTTTACAAACTATGGTGCAAAAAGTGAATTTCCGCACTTTGACTTTCTGAGCACCTGTCCTGTTTCCTGACGTACTACAATGCCCAGACAGTAGAAATACCCCATAAATGACCCTATTTCCGAAAGTAGACACCCTAAGGTATTCACTGAGGGCATAGTGAGTTCATGGAAGTTTTTATTTTTTGTCACAAGTTAGCGGAAATGGATTTTTTTTTTTTTTTTTACAAAGTCTCATATTCTACTAACTTGTGCCAAAAAATACAATTTTACATGAACTCACCATACCCCTCATAGAATACCTTGGGGTGTCTTCTTTCCGAAATGGGGTCACTTGTGGGGTATTTATACTGCCCTGGCATTTTAGGGGCCCCTAAAGCGTGAGAATCCAAATGCGTAAAAATGCCCTGTAAAATCCTAAAGGTACTCATTGGTTTTAGGGCCCATTTGCGCATCTTGGATGCAAAAAAGTGGCACACATGGGGTATTGCCGTACTCAGGAGAAGTAGGGCAATGTGTTTTGGGGTGTATTTTTACCTATAAAACAAGAATCACAAAAATAAACGTGGCCTAAATGGGTGGGACTGCTCCAGACCCCAAACACTGTGGCGTGTTTCTAACTGGGGGGGCAGTTCCTCCGCATGTGGTTCGCAGCGAACGGCTATCCCCAGCAAAAATTGCATACAATGGAGGATGCCGGCGCGAACCACAAGCACCACACAAACATCCTACACAAAATAAAACATGTGCGGATGAAAATATCTGTTGTAGGTGTAGCTTGCGGCCCCATGTGTTCCCCATTGCATTGTTGGTCCTGCAGTGCAGGTGAGTGGGATGGGGCTGTAGGCTACTTAATACCTGTTCAGACCTTGTTCACACACCATAGGTAGTCTAGTGGTAGGACCCCATGTCATGCTAAGATACCGTGTAGTGGTGCCTAAAGGGGCTCCGATATGTTCCTGATTGGAAATATTGGCGAATCTCTCAGCTTTTAACACCAGAGTGAGGGATTAGCCAGTGTTGTCAGTTGCTTATCCATGTGGTGCATCTTTTTTCTGTGAGTTATGTGTTTATATATTTTCATCCGCACATGTTTTATTTTGTGTAGGATGTTTGTGTGGTGCTTGTGGTTCGCGCCGGCATCCTCCATTGTATGCAATTTTTGCTGGGGATAGCCGTCAGCTGCGAACCACATGCGGAGGAACTGCCCCCAGTTAGAAACACGCCACAGTGTTTGGGGTCTGGAGCAGTCCCACCCATTTAGGCCACGTTTATTTTTGTGATTCTTGTTTTATATGTATGGAATGTGCCATTGCATATGGCTTGTAAACATTCTGTTGCACCTGGAAGCCGGTGTCACATGGTCTGTTGTAGGTGTAGCTTGCGGCCCCATGTGTTCCCCATTGCATTGTTGGTCCTGCAGTGCAGGTGAGTGGGATGGGGCTGTAGGCTACTTAATACCTGTTCAGACCTTGTTCACACACCATAGGTAGTCTAGTGGTAGGACCCCATGTCATGCTGAGATACCGTGTAGTGGTGCCTAAAGGGGCTCCGATATATTCCTGATTGGAAATATTGGCGAATCTCTCAGCTTTTAACACCAGAGTGAGGGATTAGCCAGTGTTGTCAGTTGCTTATCCATGTGGTGCATCTTTTTTCTGTGAGTTATGTATTTTTACCTATACCCATACTGGGTGTGAAAAATATCTCTGTAAATCACAACTTTTTCCATTTTTTTTATACAAAGTTGTCCATTTACAGAGATATTTCTCTCACCCAGCATGGGTATATGTAAAAATACACCCCAAAACACATTGCCCTACTTCTCCTGAGTACGGCAATACCCCATGTGTGCCACTTTTTTGCAGCCAAGATGCGCAAAGGGGCCCTAAATCCAATGAGTACCTTTAGGATTTTACAGGGCATTTTTACGCATTTGGATTCCAAACTGCTTTTGACGTTTAGGGGCCCCTAAAATGCCAGGGCAGTAAAAATAGCACACAAGTGACCCCATTTCGGAAAGTAGACACCCCAAGGTATTCGGTGATGGGCATAGTGAGTTCATGGAAGTTTTTATTTTTGGTCACAAGTTAGCGGAAATGGATTTTTTTATTTTTTTTTACAAAGTCTCATATTCCACTAACTTGTGCCAAAAATAAAATTTTACATGAACTCACCATACCCTTCACGGAGTACCTTGGGGTGTCTTCTTTCTAATATGGGGTCACTTGTGTGGTATTTTACTGCCCTGGCATTTTAGGGGCCCCTAAACGTCAGAAGCAGTTTGGAATCCAAATGCGTAAAAATGTCCTGTGAAATCCTATAAGTACTCATTGGATTTAGGGCCCTTTGCATCTTGGCTGCAAAAGTGGCACACATGAGGTATGCCGTACTCAGGAGAAGTAGGGCAATGTGTTTGAGGCGTATTTACATATACCCCTACTGGGTGTGAAAAATATCTCTGTAAATGACAACTTTGTATAATTTTTTTAAAAAGTTGTCATTTACAGAGATATTTTTCACACCCAGTATGGGTATATGTAAAAGTACACCCCAAAACACATTGCCCTACCTCTCCTGAGTACAGAGATACCACATGTGTGCCACTTTTTTGCAGCCAAGTTGCGCAATTCGGCCCTAAATCCAATGAGTACCTTTTAGGACGGTATTTTTACGCATTTTTCTTCTCACGCTTCAGGGCCCCTAAAATGCCAGGGCAGTATAAATACCCCACATGTGACCCCATTTTGGAAAGAAGACACCCCAAGGTATTCTGTGAGGGGCATGGCGTGTTCATAGAAGATTTTTTTTTGCACAAGTTAGCGGAATTAGATTTTTTTTTGTTTTTTTCACAAAGTCTCCCTTTCCGCTAACTTGTGACAAAAGTTCAATCTTTCATGGACTCAATATGCCCCTCAGCGAATACCTTGGGGTGTCTTCTTTCCAAAATGGGGTCACATGTGAGGTTTTTGTACTGCCCTGGCATTTGAGGGTCTCCGTAATCATTACACGTATGGCCAGCATTAGGAGTTTCTGCTATTCTCCTTATATGGAGCATACGGGTAATGAGATTTTTTCCGTTCAGCCTCTGGGCTGAAAGAAAAATGAACGGCACAGATTTCCTCATTCGCATCGATCGATGTGGATGAAAAATCTCTGCCAAAAATATGCAAGAAAAAAAGAGGGGCCTGGCGATTGCCAGGACATAGGGGCTCCGCCCAAACATCCATACCCACTCAGCTCCTATGTCCTGGCAAACGTGATTTCTCCATTCACATCGATCAATCCATCGGTGTGGAGGAAGACATCTTTGCCAGATTTTTGATACAAAGTGTTTGCCAAAGCATATGAACTCCAACACCTCTCCTCAGCTCACATGCCAGGGCAAACGTACCTGTCCTGCAGAGGAGAAATCTCGTCTTGCAGCGCCGCATACACTGACTTCACGTGTCTTCTGATAGCAGCAATGCTTCTCTCAGAATTCACATCAGTGCTGCGGCGTTTCGTCGGTTGGTCCGTTGGTCTGTTGGTATACCTGGAAAATAAAGGGTGGTTATGGGGGAAAAAAAAAAGAAGAAAAAACAGGCAGCAGGCACATGACTTGAACGTTGCAAACTTTATAAAACCAGAACATTTTAAAACTTTTATAAAACATGAACATAAAAACCTGAACTAACTCAAGATTTTTCTTTTTCTTGCTACCTGTTTAATTTTTTTTTTTTGTTTTCCATGTCACTCTTTATTTTCCTAGCAGAAACCTCTCCTTTCCCATGGGACAATGTGTAAAGTGTAAATCACACAGAGATGGTGCGAAGTACATTATACGCGTTATCCCAAGTGAAAGGAGACGTTTCTACCATTTCACACTTCTGCTGTAGCACACCAGCACCATCCCTATGTGTTAGGGTCTCTCAAAACCTAGTGTCCTGAGAGACCCTAGAGCCTGAGTGGAAAAAAACTACCTGTGTAGTGCTGTCCCTAGGTCCCTAAGTGTACCTGAGTGTGGTACTTCCGGAAACACTCTCCAAGGCATAGGGCAGGGTGGTCAGGACAGTCAGGACAGAAATAGCGGGTGTCACGCCTTATTCCACTCCTGCTACAGACACGACATCTTTTTCGGGGTGGCGGTTGGGTTGAGGTACCCGGCACAACGCTAGGGAAGTGCCGCTCGTGTAGACGGCTAACTACACTGGTGGATGGGGCCACGGAACCTCCTGGGTACAGGAGGTTCTCGATGATCTCTTCCTGAAATTTGAGGAAGGATCCCGTTCTCCCAGCCTTACTGTAGAGAACGTAACTGTTATATAGAGCCAATTGAATCAAATATACAGACACCTTCTTATACCAGCGTCTGGTCTTTCGGGAAACCAAATAAGGGGCCAACATCTGGTCGTTGAAGTCCACCCCTCCCATGTGGAGGTTATAGTCGTGGACCGAGAGGGGCTTTTCAACGACACTGGTTGCCCGTTCAATTTGGACTGTCGTGTCTGCGTGAATGGAGGAGAGCATGTAAGCGTCACGCTTGTCTCTCCATTTCACCGCGAGCAGTTCTTCGTTACACAGTGCAGCCCTCTGCCCCCTTGTAAGTCTGGTGGTAATGAGCCGTTGGGGAAGCCCCGGCGACTAGGTCGCACGGTGCCGCAGCAGCCAATCTGTTCTAGGAACAAATGCCTGAAGAGGGCCACACTTGTGTAAAAGTTGTCCACGTAAAGATGGTACCCCTTGCCGAATAAGGGTGACACCAAGTCCCAGACTATCTTCCCACTGCTCCCCAGGTAGTCAGGGCAACCGACCGGCTCCAGGGTCTGATCTTTTCCCTCATAGATCCGAAATTTGTGCGTATAGCCTGTGGCCCTTTCACAGAGCTTATACAATTTGACCCCATACCGGCGCGCTTGCTTGGGATGTACTGCTTGAAGCCAAGGCGCCCGGTAAAATGTATTAGGGACTCGTCTACGCAGATGTTTTGTGCAGGGGTATACAAATCTGCAAATTTCTGGTTGAAATGGTCTATGAGGGGCCGAATTTTATGGAGCCGGTCAAAAGCAGGGTGGCCTCTGGGACGGGAGGTGGTGTTGTCACTAAAGTGCAGGAAACGCAGGATGGTCTCAAAACGTGTCCTGGACATGGCAGCAGAGTACATGGGCATGTGATGAATTGGGTTCGTGGACCAATATGACCGCAATTCATGTTTTTGGTTATGCCCATGCTGAGGAGAAGGCCCAGAAAAGTTCTAAGTTCGGAAACTTGGACTGGTTTCCACCGGAAAGGCTGGGCATAAGAGCTTCCCGGGTTGTCGGCGATAAATTGAGTGGCATATCTGTTTGTTTCTGCCACGACTAGGTCATAGAGCTCCGCAGTGAAAAACAGCTCAAAAACCCCAGCGCCGATCCTATCTGAGCTGTTTCCACCCGAACTCCTGACTGGGCGGTGAAAGGGGAACTAATGGTGCGGCTGAAGTTGGGGGCTGCCAATCAGGATTTGCCAGCACCTCAGGGACTCTAGGGGCTCTACGGGCCTGTCTGCGCGGTGGCTGCGACGGGAAACTACTGCACGTGCCACCGTACCAGCTTCTACTGCCCTTCTGGTGCTCGCCACTTCACCATGTTGTACGGCAGTGCTGGTAGAAGGTCCAGGACGGGCTGCGCTGCTGGTGTATGCCTCACCACGTAATCCGGCAGCGCCAGCCCCACTCTGCTGCCCTTGAAGCGGATCCTGCGCAACCTGCGGTCTAGCAACACGGGGCCGGGTACGCCTGCTTCTATCAGGGACCTCCACCTCCTCGTCAGAACTTTGAGTCAGAGAGCCACTGCTCTCTACAGGTTCGTATTCTGACCCGCTAGATTCGTCAGATGAGGGTTCCCATTCCTCATCCGACTGGGTCAGAATCCTGTAGGCCTCTTCAGAGGAATACCCCTTGTTTGACATTTGGCCGTCTAAATTTAGGGGTATTCCCTGAGACTACCCAAGAAAAAAAGCAAGCCTGTCTTACAATTGAGAGTGTAGCGAAGTACAGAAGCCGCTGCGATTGATAAAAAGATCAAAACTGATTTTTATCGCCGCAGCGCTGTGAAGGGATTGTGCAGTGATTACAAAAAAAAAATTTTTGTCACTGCGGCGGGGCGGGCGTGGGTGAACGCAGATGTGGGCGACCGATCAGATCTGATCGGGCAAACACTGCGTTTGGGGTGGAGGGCGAACTAAAGTGACACTAGTACTATTATAGATCTGACCGTGATCAGTTCTGATCACTTACAGATACTATAGAAGTACAAACGCTGATTAGCTCTACGCTAATCAGCGAACCAGTGACTGCGGTGCGGTGGGCTGGGCGCTAACGCTAACTACCTACCAAAGGGGCCTAAACTAGGCTAAACCTAACAGTCAATCCTAGTGAAAAAAAAAAAGTGACAGTTTACACTGATCACTTTTTCCCTTTCACTAGATGATTGACAGGTGCTGAAAGGGGTGATCAAGGGGTTAATTTGGGTGATGGGGGGCTGATCAGGGGCTAGTGTGTGGTGCTTGGGTGTACTCACAGTAAGGTGTGCTCTCTCCTGGCTCCAACCGACGAAAAGGACCCAGGAGAGAGCACAGAAGCCATTTAATCCATCATATTTACAAATATGATGGGTTAAATGGCTTCTCGTTCGTTTTTTTAAAAGTCATCAGCCCGCCAGCGCTTCCGATTGGCTGGCAGGCTGATGACTAACTCCTCCTGCGCCTTTTGCCATGCGCGATGTGCGCATGCGCGGGCGCATCTATGCGAAATCTCGCGTCTCGCGAGATCACGCGTAGATGCGTCCGATCAGAAGAGCCCGGCCGCCGCGAGAACGCGATCCTGCGTGCGGCGGTCCGGGAGAGGTTAAAGAATTTTTGATGATACTTTTTTAGTTTTCCATGGCAATATCCATATTTAAACAAAAAACATATAATCCTTCCGTTTTCGCACTGGCCACTAAGCCTAATGGAACGTTCATACGGCAGCTTTTTATGTGGAATATTGGCAGAAAATTTGCCAAAAACCCACCAACAACAGTGTCCTCTCTAACTCCCATACATGACACAGCTGTCAGCAGGTTTTTGGCGAAATGTTGGCCCTACTGTCCACACCCTGAAATTTTGCGCAAAAATCCGCCATGTGAATGTCGCCTAATTATTCTAATCCTGCCTGTAATGATATCACCTCTGTGTACAGATAAGACAGGATCCACCATTCACAATAGGTAATTGTCGGAGCTTATCTATTCTTTTCATGTACAATCCCCTCTGCACAGGTCACATAGCTGCCTAGAAAACTCTCCCATAGAAGTCAATGAGGTCCCCTCCTGACCATTGTGTCTATGGCCCAAGGGGCTGCCGCAAAGCAATGGCAGCCCCCATAATAATGTTCATGAAATAAAATAAAAGAAGGTACAATAAAAAAATAATAAAAAAAACAGATTCTCAAAAAAGGAGATGTGTTACTATATGGTTATAACTGGCAGATAAAATTTTTGGTGGCACATTTCCTTTAGGTTATGGTATAGTGTAAAGAGTATGGAGTGGGCTCATGTGCTGAGCCTGCTCCATATGCGGCAGGTGTCGGCTATATAATACAGCTGACACCAGGCCACAGTGACTGGAATGGACAGCATTGTAGAGCCTGGTCCTTTAACCCCTTATATGCCACGGTCAATAGTGGGGCTGATCGCAGCTAAATTGCTGGGCTCTGGTCGGTTGCCGTAACCACTTGAGGACTTGGGAAAGTTCCCAGGGCTGTCAAGGCTAACTGCTGAAAAGCCATGCCCGAGGCACGGCTGCTCAGGCAGGATGTCAGACCCATATACTACAATAGTATTATATTGCAGTCTATGGGACAGCAATAAGAAGATTTCATATTCAAGTTCACTAAGGGGACTAAAATTACAGTAAAAAAAAAAAAAAATGTATAAACAAAGATAATAAAAAAAATCTAATCACCTCCCTTTCCCAATTTTACAGATACAAATGAATGAACAATAAAAATAAACAGGTATGGCCATGTCTGAGCTGTTAAAATATAAAAATATTTTTTTCTGCGCAGTGAGCACCATAACGGTAAAAAATTAATACAGTGAATTTGGCATTTTTTGGTCACCATGTCCTCCCAATAAAAGAGAAATATAAAAAATAGGTATGGCTGTCAGAATGACTTTGCAAAACAAAAAAAGTTTTTTCAAAGCTTTTTTATTAATTTTTAAATATAAAACTCAGGGGCGGACATACCACCTGTGCAGCTGGTTCAGCTGTACAGGGGCCCAGCGTGCGAGGGGGACTATACAGCTTTGAGTGGTCCACTGATGAGTGGGGCCCCCTTCCTGAACTTCAGGCCGAAAGATAATGTGCTGCTCACGGGCTGATTAATAGGAGGGCTGACAGGTTTTAGTGTAATCAGCACTCCTGATCAGTAAGGCTGTGTCCACAGGGTCTGATTTTTGCAAAATCGCAGCAAAAAAACACTGCATTTTGCTGCAATTTTCTCGAAAATAGGACCTTGTGGACCCAACCTTACTGACCAGGAGAGCTGATTGGTCTAAAAACTGTCACTCAAAATCGCTGACAGGCTCTCCTCCAATGAGCCAGCACTGCTAATCAGTGAAGAACGAAGGAAGGACCCACAGCTGCTGTGTGGAGACTGAGCCCTGCTACTGAGAGGGGGAGGAGCCTGAGCCTGCTACTGAGAGGGGAGGAGCCTGAGCCTGCTACTGAGAGGAGGAGGAGCCTGAGCCTCTTACTGAGAGGGGGAGGAGCTTGGTTGTGTACACCAGAACCAGCAATACAGAGCCAGGAGGTGAGGAAGGGATCTGTATGTATTGTAGTGTAAAATAGTTCCTGCATGTATGACTGTGTGTGTATGTGGGTTCCTGCATATGTGACACTGTATGTGAATGACTGCATGTGTGACTGTGTGTGTGACAGTGCCTGCATGTGTACAATTGTGTATGTGACAGTGCCTGCATGTGTGACAGTGTGTGTATTTGAGAGTGCCTGCATATGTGACAGTGTGTGTATGTGAGAGTGTCTGCATGTCTGAGGATGTCTGTGTGACAGTGCCTGCATGTGTGTGTATGTGACAGTGCCTGTATGTGTGAGGATGTGTGTTTGTGTGTGTGACAGTGCCTGTATGTGTAAGGATGTGTATGTGACAGTGCCTGGATGTGTGAGGATTTGTGTGTATGTGACAGTGCCTGCATGTGAGGATGTGTGTGTGACAGTGCCTGCATGTGTGTGTGACAGTGCCTGCATGTGTGTGTGACAGTGCCTGCATGTGTGTGTGACAGTGCCTGCATGTGTGTGTGACAGTGCCTGCATGTGTGTGTGTGACAGTGCCTGCATGTGTGTGTGACAGTGCCTGCATGTGTGTGACAGTGCCTGCATGTGTGTGTGACAGTGCCTGCATGTGTGTGTGACAGTGCCTGCATGTCTGTGTGACAGTGCCTGCATGTGTGTGTGTGACAGTGCCTGCATGTGTGTGTGACAGTGCCTGCATGTGTGTGTGACAGTGCCTGCATGTGTGTGTGACAGTGCCTGCATGTGTGTGTGACAGTGCCTGCATGTGTGTGTGACAGTGCCTGCATGTGTGTGTGACAGTGCCTGCATGTGTGTGTGACAGTGCCTGCATGTGTGTGTGACAGTGCCTGCATGTGTGTGTGACAGTGCCTGCATGTGTGTGTGACAGTGCCTGCATGTGTGTGTGACAGTGCCTGCATGTGTGTGTGACTGTGCCTGCATGTGTGTGTGACTGTGCCTGCATGTGTGTGTGACTGTGCCTGCATGTGTGTGTGACTGTGCCTGCATGTGTGTGTGACTGTGCCTGCATGTGTGTGTGACTGTGCCTGCATGTGTGTGTGACTGTGCCTGCATGTGTGTGTGACTGTGCCTGCATGTGTGTGTGACTGTGCCTGCATGTGTGTGTGACTGTGCCTGCATGTGTGTGTGACTGTGCCTGCATGTGTGTGTGACTGTGCCTGCATGTGTGTGGACTGTGCCTGCATGTGTGTGTGACTGTGCCTGCATGTGTGTGTGACTGTGCCTGCATGTGTGTGTGACTGTGCCTGCATGTGTGTGTGACTGTGCCTGCATGTGTGTGTGACTGTGCCTGCATGTGTGTGTGACTGTGCCTGCATGTGTGTGTGACTGTGCCTGCATGTGTGTGTGACTGTGCCTGCATGTGTGTGTGACTGTGCCTGCATGTGTAAGGATGTGTGTGTGACTGTGCCTGCATGTGTGTGTGTGTGACTGTGCCTGCATGTGTAAGGATGTGTGTGTGACTGTGCCTGCATGTGGGATGTGTGTGACTGTGCCTGCATGTGTGTGTGACTGTGCCTGCATGTGTAAGGATGTGTGTGTGACTGTGCCTGCATGTGTAAGGATGTGTGTGTGACTGTGCCTGCATGTGTAAGGATGTGTGTGTGACTGTGCCTGCATGTGTAAGGATGTGTGTGACAGTGCCTGCATGTGTAAGGATGTGTGTGTGACTGTGCCTGCATGTGTAAGGATGTGTGTGTGTGACAGTGCCTGCATGTGTAAGGATGTGTGTGTGTGACAGTGCCTGCATGTGTAAGGATGTGTGTGTGTGACAGAGCCTGCATGTGTAAGGATGTGTGTGTGACAGTGCCTGCATGTGTAAGGATGTGTGTGTGACAGTGCCTGCATGTGTAACGATGTGTGTGTGACAGTGCCTGCATGTGTAACGATGTGTGTGTGACAGTGCCTGCATGTGTGTGGATGTGTGTGTATGTGACAGTGCCTGCATGTGTGAGGATGTGTGTGTGACAGTGCCTGCATGTGTGAGGATGTGTGTGTGACAGTGCCTGCATGTGAGGATGTGTGTGTGACAGTGCCTGCATGTGAGGATGTGTGTGTGACAGTGCCTGCATGTGAGGATGTGTGTGTGTGACAGTGCCTGCATGTGTGAGGATGTGTGTGTGACAGTGCCTGCATGTGTGAGGATGTGTGTGTGTGACAGTGCCTGCATGTGTGAGGATGTGTGAAAAAGAGCAGTTTCATGTAAGGCTCATTCAATTAACCGTATGAAGGAGTCCGCATCTGTTCCGCAATTTTGCAGAATGGGTGTATATCCATTAATTTCAACGGGTACGCAGAAAATGCGGGAAGCACATCGTGTGTTGTCCGCATGCATATGTCCGTTCCGCAGGCCCGCAAAAACGATAGAACATGTCCTATTTTTGTCTGCAATTGCAGAGAAGAATAGGCATATTCTCTCATAGGACGCACATGGCTAGTCTCCGTGTTTTGTGGATCTGCAATTTGCAGACTGTAGAGCTCATTATCATGTGATCAATGCTCATTACTACGATCGTTCTTCCTCATACAGGGTCATTGTTTGTTGGTAGCACATCCATGTTTACACAGTGTCACATAAATGACGAAACAAGTTCGCTCAACACTAGTAAATATGAGAACATGCAGATTTTTAGGCTCCTGTCTAGTAGTGATGCTTCCAATGTGTGTTGGGCCTGCAGACATGTCCTCAAGATGCTGCAATAAACCCATCTGAAACAGTGTGATATTTAACTAGACCCTGCCCGTACATACTAATAGTAAGCAATGCGTTGTAATTACAGTAGGCTTTGGATCTGTCCCCGGGCACCGTTCCAGCTCTGTGGACAGATTACAAGATTACTTCCTCCCCCCTTGCTTCTCTTAGCTGAGGAAAGAGGTGGTGAATGATCGGCAGGCACAGGGGCTGCTGGTATCTGGAGACATCAGCAATCTTCTTGTATCATCTGTGGACAGATTAGTCAAACATGGATGACAAGGAGCCTATTACATCTCCGAAAATACTGTTGTAGCACTTCACATGTAGATCCTGGGCTTCTGGTGAGATTGTTTAGGGGTAGGGCTGGGTGATTATTTGAATAAATTTGAATATTTCACCCTTTCAGAGCCCAGAAATCTTGTTTTTTGAAGAATCGGTAAATCACATATTTTTTTTGTCCAGAGCTGTCTAGTGTGTTCAGTCAGGAGGTAGGGATTGAAGAGACCCGTCATGGACTGCGCCGATACAGCGCTCCAGATCACAGCCGCTCCAGCACGGACTGTAGCCGGGGTCCCACTGTAACAGCCAGAACGGAGATAATTCCAATCCTGGCTGTTAAGGGGCCCCCTGTCACCATCCGCCCCCTGCGAATACTTTAGAATACTATCGGTGACCTGTAAGTTTCCTGCAGTGTACTTATACTATAGGTGTCCTGTATGTTTCCTGCAGTGTACTTGTACTATAGGTGACCTGTATGGTTCCTGCAGTGTACTTGTACTATAGGTGCCCTGTATGTTTCCTGCAGTGTACTTGTACAATAGGTGACCTGTATGTTTCCTGCAGTGTACTTATACTATAGGTGTCCTGTATGTTTCCTGCAGTGTACTTGTACTATAGGTGCTCTGTATGTTTCCTGCAGTGTACTTATACTATAGGTGTCCTGTATGTTTCCTGCAGTGTACTTGTACTATAGGTGCTCTGTATGTTTCCTGCAGTGTACTTATACTATAGGTGTCCTGTATGTTTCCTGCAGTGTACTTGTACTATAGGTGCTCTGTATGTTTCCTGCAGTGTACTTATACTATAGGTGTCCTGTATGTTTCCTGCAGTGTACTTATACTATAGGTGCTCTGTATGTTTCCTGCAGTGTACTTATACTATAGGTGCCCTGTATAATTCCTGCAGTGTACTTGTACTATAGGTGCTCTGTATGTTTCCTGCAGTGTACTTATACTATAGGTGCCCTGTATAATTCCTGCAGTGTACTTATACTATAGGTGCTCTGTATGTTTCCTGCAGTGTACTTGTACTATAGGTGCTCTGTATGTTTCCTGCAGTGTACTTATACTATAGGTGCTCTGTATGTTTCCTGCAGTGTACTTATACTATAGGTGTCCTGTATGTTTCCTGCAGTGTACTTATACTATAGGTGTCCTGTATGTTTCTTGCAGTGTACTTATACTATAGATGATCTGTATGTTTCCTGCAGTGTACTTGTACTATAGGTGTCCTGTATGTTTCTTGCAGTGTACTTATACTATAGATGACCTGTATGTTTCCTGCAGTGTACTTGTACTATAGGTGTCCTGTATGTTTCCTGCAGTGTACTTGTACTATAGGTGTCCTGTATGTTTCTTGCAGTGTACTTATACTATAGGTGTCCTGTATGTTTCCTGCAGTGTACTTGTACTATAGGTGTCCTGTATGTTTCCTGCAGTGTACTTGTACTATAGGTGTCCTGTATGTTTCCTGCAGTGTACTTGTACTATAGGTGACCTGTATGTTTCCTGCAGTGTACTTGTACTATAGGTGCCCTGTATGTTTCCTGCAGTGTACTTGTACTATAGGTGCTCTGTATGTTTCCTGCAGTGTACTTGTACTATAGGTGACCTGTATGTTTCCTGCAGTGTACTTATACTATAGGTGCCCTGTATGGTTCCTGCAGTGTACTTGTCCTATAGGTGCCCTGTATGTTTCCTGCAGTGTACTTATACTATAGGTGCCCTGTATGTTTCCTGCAGTGTACTTGTACTATAGGTGACCTGTATGTTTCCTGCAGTGTACTTATACTATAGGTGCCCTGTATGTTTCCTGCAGTGTACTTGTACTATAGGTGCCCTGTATGTTTCCTGCAGTGTACTTGTCCTATAGGTGCCCTGTATGTTTCCTGCAGTGTACTTATACTATAGGTGTCCTGTATGTTTCCTGCACTGTACTTGTACTATAGGTGCCCTGTATGTTTCCTGCAGTGTACTTGTACTATAAGTGTCCTGTATGTTTCCTGCAGTGTACCTTTAGGGTTCCTGTATGTTTCCTGCAGTGTACCTATAGGTGTGCTATATGTTTCCTGCAGTTTACCTATAGGGTTCCTTTATGTTTCCTGTAAGGTACCTATATGTTATGTGTCTTGGAATGTAGCAAATAAAAGTGCGAAAACGGCTTTTTCCCCCCCAAAAAAATAAAACATTGATCCTTAAAGGGAACCTGTCACCTCAATAAACTGTCCCAAGCCGCCGGCAGCACCATAGAGTATCCAGCATCGTGTTTCTAATCATTCTTTTGTTTCAGCTGTCCGATCCGGTAAAAGCGCCCAAAACGATCTTTTATCCTCGGCCCTCACGCTCCTCGAGTCAGGCTTGAAGTCAAGGGGACAGCAGCCTCCTTGCTTCAAGCTGCAGTAACCACGCCTCCTTCCCTGCCCCTTCGCTGTGACTGACAACCGGCTGTTCGGTAAAGCCAGCCAGCTGTCGGGCATAAACGCTGTCAGTCACAGCGAAGGATCAGGGAAGGGGGCGCGGTTACCACAGCTCGAAGCAAGGAGGCCGCTGCCCCCTTGACTTCAAGCCTGACTCGAGGTGCGTGCCGGCCGGGGATAAAAGATCATTTTCGGCGCTTTTACCGGATCGTACAGCTGAAACAAAAGGATGATTAGAAACACGATGCTGGATACTTTATGGTGCTGCCGGCGGCTTGGGACAGTTTATTGAGGTGACAGGTTCCATTTAAGTTGTACCCCAAATGGTGTCACTAAAAAACATACAATTTGTCCTGCAAAAAATAAGCTATGATATAGCTACTTTGGCAAAAAAAAAAAAAATTTGAAATAAAGTTTATCAATTGACAGGGGAAAAAAAAAATGTCCTTAAAGGGTTTATCCAGGCCCCCCACGCTTAATATACTTACCTTGCTCCCCGCTCTCTGCGCCGCTCCTGGTCCCCGCCACTGCCGTTGCCTGTCCACATGCACGGATAAAAACATCCAATGTTCGGAGGTAGCAGCCAATGGCAGGCGGTGACGGGGACCAGCCTCCCTAGCGTCACCCGCGATGCTAGAGAGGCTTGTCCCAATCACCGCCTGCCGTTGGCTGCTCCCCACCGACACCGGATGTTTTCCTCTTCATGCGGGGAGCTAGATTAGGTTATATATTGTGAGGGGTCTGGCGTATCGGGCAGGTTTTTATAGCCTTGGCTTATTTTTTGCAGGAAAAATTTAAAGGGGTTGTCTCACTTCAACAAATGGCATTTATTATGTAGAGAAAGTTAACCACCTCAGCCCCCCTAGCTTAAACACCCTTAATGACCAGGCCACTTTTTACAATTCTGCACTACACTACTTTCACCGTTTATTGCTCCGTCATACAACTTACCACCCAAATGAATTTTACCTCCTTTTCTTCTCACTAATAGAGCTTTCATTTGGTGGTATTTTATTGTTGCTGACATTTCATATTTTTTTTATATTAATAAAAAAATTACCGAAATTTTAGCAAAATTATGACATTTTTCGCTTTCTGTTGTAAAAATTTTCAAAAAAAAAAAAATTACATTTCTATAAATTTTTCTCTAAATTTATTGTTCTACATGTCTTTGATTAAAAAAAAAAAGCAATAAGTGTATATTTATTGGTTTGGGTAAAAGTTATAGCATTTACAAACTATGGTGCAAAAAAGTGAATTTCCGCATTTTGAAGCAGCTCTGACTTTCTGAGCACCTGTCATGTTTCTTCAGGTACTAGAATGTCAGGATAGTATAAATACCCCCCAAATGACACCATTTTAGAAAGAAGACACCCCAAAGTATTCGCAGAGGGGCATGGTGAGTTCATGTATCATTTCATTTTTTTTCACAAGTTAGCGGAAAATGACACTTTCCATTTCTGCTAACTTCTGGCAAAAAATAAATAAAAAATCTCCCACGGACTCACTATGCCCCTCAGTGAATACCTTGAGGTTTCTACTTTCTGAAATGGGGTTATTTGTGGGGTGTGTTTACTGTTCTGGCATTTTGGGCGGGGCTAACTTGTGAGCAACCCTGTAAAGCCTAAAGGTACTCGTTGGACTTTACACCCTTTACGCACCCAGGCTGCAAAAAAGTGGCACAAATGTGGTATCACTGTACTCAGGAGAAGTAGGGCAATGTGTTTTTGGGTGTATTTTTACATATATCTATGCTGGGTGAGAGAAATATCTCTGTAAATGACAACTTTTTAAAAAGATTTATACAAAGTTGTCAATATACAGAGATATTTCTCTCACTCAGCATGGGTATATGTAAAAATACACCCCAAAACACATTTCCCTACTTCTCCTGAGTACGGCGGTACCACATGTGTGACACTTTTTTGCAGCCTAGGTGCGCAAAGGGACCCAAATTCCAATGAGTACCTTTTAGGAGGGCATTTTTACGCATTTGGATTCCAGACTTCTTCTCACACTTTAGGGCCCCTAAAATGCCAGGGCAGTATAAATACCCCACATGTGACCCCATTTTGGAAAGAAGACACCCCAAGGTATTCCGTGTGGGGCATAGCGAGTTCATAGAAGATTTATTTTTTTGGCACAAGTTACAAGAAATTGACTTTTTCTTACAAACTTGTGACAAAAAATAAAATTTTACATGAACTCACCATACCCCTCAAAATCTCTGCCAAAAAATGTGCAAAAAAAAAAAAAAGAGGGGAAATGACATAGGTGTGCTTGCGACGTAAGGCCCTATTCACACGTCCACAAAAATGTCCGCATCTATTTCGCAATTCTGCGGAATAGATGCAGACCCATTTAGTGTGAATGGGGCCGGCGGTGATGCGCAGAGCACACTATGTGCTCTCCGCATCAGCATTTGCGGAGCTGCGGCTGCTAACTTCCGGGTTGCGGACAAGAAAAGGCATTTTCTATATAGTTCTGGCAATGTGCGGATCCGCAAAATGCGGAAAGCACATTGTCGGTATCTGTGTTTTGCGGATCCGCAAAACACATACGGACGTCTGAATGAGCCTTACAGGGGGGTGATTAGTGACATGGGGTGATCAGGGGTTAATCAGTGACGGGGGGTGGGGGGGGGGGTGTTGGTGTGTGGTGATTGGTGCACTTACAGTGTCCTCTGGTTTTCCCCAGCAAAAGGGACCACCAGAGGAGCAGGCAGCAGGCATATCAGACGCTGTTTACAATACAGCGTCTGATATGCGATTCAGATGCCGTTTTTTTAACATCTACAGCCTGCCAACGCATGATCAGCGCTGGCAGGCTGTAGTGAAAGTTCCTGCCGTCGCGATCGCGTTCCCAGGAAATCTCGCCATTCGCGAGATGACGCGCCTATGCGTCAAGGAGGGACATCCCGGCCGCCCGCAGGACGCATCCCTGCGTTAGGCGGTTGGGAGGTGGTTAATACAAGCCACTTTCTAATGTATTGTTATTATCCATATTTCTTCCTTTGTTGGCTTGATTAATTTTTCCATCACATTATACACTTCTTGTTTCCACGGTTACGACCACCTTACAATCCATCAGTGGTGGTCACGCTTGCATGCTATAGTAAAAAGCGTCAGCCTCTCTGGTGGCCAGGACTGTGGGAGCTCACATAGGCTGGTGCTTTTTTCTTTAGTATGCAAGCACGGCCATGGATGTTGGATTGCAGGGTGGTCATAACCATGGAAATAAGCAGTGTATAATATGATGGAAAAATGAATCTAGCCAGCAAAGGAAGCAATATGGACGATCACAATACATTAGTAAGTGGCTTGTATTAACTTTACATAATAAAAGCTATTTGCTCGAGTGGCACAATTCTTTTAAATTGAAAATAATTTAGATAATTTTTTGGTCAATATCGCTCATCTATTAGCTTATTCCATCGTTTGAAAACCAAGGAAGTAAAGCGAGGCTCCTGTATTGGGCATCTTTTTTTCAAGTTACAGAACATAAAAATGGACCCTATTTAGCTGCTTGTATCTTTTCTCAGAATTGCTTTCTGCACTCAGTCTGGTTTGGCCTCATTGATCAGAAGCCTGGAGTTACACAACAGCTGGTACATAACATGTCCTCAGAAGGTAGAATTAGGTCTCTGTCCAGATGCGATGTGTGTTGTGAATGGACGGCATCCGGAATGAATCCTGATTCATTTCCCTGGATCTGTGCACATGTTTTACGCATCATGTTTGCGTTCAGGAAGAATCGCAGCATGTTATATACCTGGTTCCATAGAAGTGAACGGCCTTGTTTAAAAAACAGAAGGCATTTGGATGCAATGCGTCTTTCACTGATTGTTGCTTGAAGATGTAGAAGTTTTTCTTCACATGCATGAAAAACATATCAAACTGGTAACATCCACACAGAAAAACGGAAACACTGAACGCAATCACAGACAAAACTGAGCGTGCAAAACAATCCGTTTTTCTCTGACATAATCCATATCACTCGTGTGAAAGAGGCCTTAGGGCTTATTCACGAGACCGTTTTCTCTTCCATTTTAAAAACAGACTCAGTGTGTGTCCTATCTCAGCGCTCAGACCCCCACCAATCTAAAACATATCAAAAGTTTAACCAAAAAGTAGAATGAAAATACAGTGCCACTTTAAATGGGTTTTCCTAGATTTTGATACTGATGACCTATCCTGGATAGGTCATCAGTATCTGATCGGTGGGGGTCCGACACCTGGGAGCCTTGCCGATCAGCTGCTTGAGAAGGCACCGGCTCTCCTGTGAGTGCCGCAGCTTACAAAGCACAGCACTGTGCCTGGTATCACAGCTTAGCTCCATTCACTTCCATGGGGATGAGCACAATACCAAGCACAGTCACTATACAAGGAATGGCGCTGTGCTTTGTAAACTGCGAGAAGGGTGCGGCTCTGCCTTCTCAAACAGCTGATCATCAGGGTCCCAGATGTTGGACCCCTACCAATCAGATTCCCCCCACAAATCAGTAGGGATGAGTGAATCGACTTCGGATGAAACATCTGAAGTTGATTCGCATAAAACCTCATTCTAATACTGTACGGAGCAGGATCTCTGTACAGTATTAGAATGTATTGGCTCCGATGAGCTGAAGTTATTGCTACGTGAAGTCTCACGAGACTTCGCGCAATAACTTCATAATTTAATTTGTATTGTATAAAACCATTTTCCGAACTCCCGAATTAATTTGTAAAGTTATTGCGCGAGGGTCTCGTGAGACTTCGCGAAGCAATCGGCTCATTGGAGCCAATACATGAAGTTTTATGCGAATCGACTTCGGATGTTTCGCTCATCCCTAGTCATCAGTATCAAAGTCTTGAAAAACCCCTTTAGGGTCCATTCACATGTCCGTGGTGTGTTGCAAATTGTGGATCCGCAACACACCCGGCCGGCACCCGCCCTGGAAATGACTTTTCTTGTCAGTAAGCTGCGGACAAGAGTAGGACAAGTTCTATCTTTTGCGGAGCCGCGAAACGGAAGTTCGGGGCCACGCTCCGCAAATGTGGAAGCGGAGAGCACATAGTGTGCTCTCCGCTTCACGTCCGGCCCCATTGATAATGAATGGGTCCACACCCGTTCCGCACCCATTTGCGGACGTGTGAATGGGGCCTTAAAGTGTACCCATAATTCCAGACACCCTCCCCACCCCCAAATAAACATCTGAAGTGCCCCAACATGCCATAATAAACCTTTGAATCAAGTAGTTTGACTTTTATTGTTTTCATTCTGTGCATGCGCCAAGTTGTCTATGCTAAATCAGCACTGCAGCATGGATGAAGGGGCGTTCCCTGCAGTACTTGCTGGTTCCCTCATTACCTACTCTTTGGTGTTTCTGCATCAGCTAAGTCGTTAATCCAGGCGGAGAGCTCTGTAATACTCTCTGTGTAGGCAGACCGTACTTTGGAAAGAATATGAATCCCTATAAGAATTACCAGACCGCATAAGATCAATGTATTTTATTAGCGCAATTCATAAAGGACACAATCCATACATAAACTAAGTGCAGGAAAAAAGGCGACATCCACAAGAAGTAGGAATAAAGGGGATGATTCAGAAACTTCTCCACAATTCAAATATTACTAAAGTGCAAAGTTCTAGTGCAACAATTATTTACATAATATAATGTGTGAAAGGAATTCATTACCCATTATATGCCTCCAACCCCGACGCGCGTTGCACTAGAACTTTGCACTTTATTAATATTTGAATTGTGGAGAAGTTTCTGAATCATCCCCTTTATTCCTACTTCTTGTGGATGTCGCCTTTTTCCCTGCACTTGGTTTATTTATGGATTGTGTTCTTTATGAATTGTGCTAATAAAATACATTGATCTTACGGGTTCCGGTAATTCTTATAGGGATTTGTATTTTCTTTTCACCATAGGCATATGTACGCGGTACATTACATGGCATTGATATAGAGAGGAGTATATCTGCACTTATTAACGACAGGTTTACGTCTTGTTTGGTTGGTTTGGAAAGAATATGGTAGCGTGCACTCACGGGTCACAGGAAGACATCATGTATTCCGATTTCTCATGACCGCGTTCATTTTTGATAGACGACAGGACAGGACTTGAAATCAGCAGATTGCTACCTTCTCCTGTTAATTAGGGCTGCGGTTTGTACTCTGCGAGGGCGGGTGGGTTGCAATTCCTGCACCGAGCTGTAAGAAATTAGATTGAGTTGCTCATTCAAGGATGGAGGAACCCCACCACTAATTCCTGAACTAGAGATTGTAGTGTTACTTTGGTGCCTTATGATTCATCACTGTCCACAGTGGGGGGTGTACGAAGCGGTGGTCAAGCATTACCCATCTCCCGTAAACTTGCACAGCGCACACTGCCATCACTACTCTTTTGTGGCTCACCTCAGGGAGAGGGCTGCACTACTCCATCTCAGTGATGAAGTGGAAGCTCCACTCAGCGATCCCGTAAGTGAAGGACCCTGATCGCTCAGCCAGTCTAACGGAATGGATCCGTGGACCATTCCGGGTGTAAAAGTGCTTTCCCCGCTGCCCTATAAAAAAGGCTTTCAGAGGCTACTCTTGGGTAGTGTGCCTCTTGGTGAGAGGTTGATGACTGCTAGACATGCCTCTACAATGCACTCAAAGACATATTGAACAGTTGACAGACCGGGGGGAGCATCATTGAACTGAGAGAAGAACGTTGGATGTTTCAATGAATTTCTGGCCATCTAGGCAATCTGACCTATCTGTTCCAGGCACTTAACAGAAGGAGATTAGGTGTCGGTGCTCAGTGCAGGTCCTGCCATTGACAGCCACGCACCATCGCCTTTGTTTGCAGTGGTGTCATGAATGAGAAACCTGGACTGCTATAGACTGGAACCATATAGTCTTTAGCAACGAATCTAGGTTCTCTTTGGGATCCGATGGCGATCGTCTTCGGGTATGGAGGCCTCATGGTCAACACTCCCCTCCTGCCTTTGCCATGGACTGACACACTGCTCCAAGTGCTGGTGAGATGATCTGCCGAGCTGTTGTATACGACAGTCGCTCACCCCTAGTAGATTTACAAGGGACACTATGAGCAGCTCGGCGATATATGCAGGACATCCTGCGTCCACACGTGTTCCTCATGGCACGGCTTCCTACTGGCATTTTTCAGCAGGATAATGCTCACCCACATACCGCAAGGATTTCCCAGGAATGTCTCATCCAGATTGTAACACTTCCTCGGCCTGCCTGGTCACCAGTTGAGCATTTATGGGACCAGCTGGGCCGCCATCTTACAATAACTTACATATATCATCATCTTGCATGTCCTAAAACATAATATAACCATTCTGGAGCAGCATTTTTATAACACTACTTTGTGTAGTTCCTTTGTTATTCCTTCTAGAAATGTATGCGTACATTAACAACTGGGTGTTACCGTGGGGGGGGGGGGGGGATCGCAATACACTCTGATACTGTCCAATCAGCGCCGCTGAGCTCTTTGACACGGGAATGGAAACACCCGGATGTCAATTCTTTCATACATTTCTAGGAGGATAAACCGAGAAATGGCACAATGCAGAGCTCTCCGAGTTGCTCTTCCTCGGGGAATAACAGTATTTCCTAAAGCAGACCTGTCTGGAGAGGTGGCAGGTCCGTGCTGCGGTATTATCTCCGGCCAAAACGCCGTGCAGTGACTGAACCGAAGACATCCTGATGCATCCTGAACGGATTTCTCCACATTCAGAATGCATTAGGATAGAACTGATCAGTTCTTTTCCGGAATTGAGCCCCGAGGACGGAACGCAATGCCGGAAAGGAAAAACGCTAGTGTGAAAGTACCCTAAGTGAATACTCTGCTTTCTATTATGTATTTTATATATATTATTTTACTTTACTATTCTAAAAATGGCCTGTATTTACTGAATATTATATTTATTTTAGTCTGACCTGAAATGTGTGCAAGATGCCAAAGGAGGTTCATTTTACAGAGACCACTGTCCAGTCCTGGGTGAGTTTTGTGGGTCATTAGCTGTCACGTCTTTCCTGCTGATATATTCCTCTTAAGAATTATTTTTTAAGAAATATTTTGTTTTCCTTTCGAGCTGATGAGATGTGCTAGAACTTTGGCCACTGCTTTAATTAAAGGGGTTGTGTTATTTCAGCAAATGGCATTTATCATGTCGACAAAATTAATACAAAGCACTTACTAATGTATTGTTATTGTCCATATTGCCTCCTTTGCTGGCTGGATTCATTTTTCCATCACATTGTACACTGCTCGTTTCCATGATTTAGACCACCCTGCAATCCATCAGTGGTGGTCGTGCTTGCACACTAAAGGAAAAAGCACCAGCCTATGTGAGCTCCCACGGTCCCATCCACCAGAGAGGCCGACTTTTTCTTATAGTGTGCAAGCACGACCACCGCTGATGGATTGCAGGGTGGTCGTAACCATGGAAACGAGCAGTGTATAATGTGTATTCACTTTCTCTACATGATAAATCCCCTTTGCTAAAGTGAGACAACCCCTTTATATTGGATAGCTCTAGCCTGCTTTCTAGCAGAGCCAGAAGGGTTACAAATAAGGGACTGTTCACATCACGTTTTTGCCTTACGTGAAACATATGTTGGGAGAAAAAAGGAAAGCAAAAGTTTTGTACACTTTGCTTTTCCATCCTGCAGAGTTTAGCAAAAAAATGCGTATGTTATATGGATACTTTTCTTACAATGGAACTTGATGGTGACGGATGCTACTGTATGGCATCTGTTTAACCCCTTCAGGACATCCGCCATACATGTACGGCTGATGTCTGTTCTTTAAATATGTAGCCAGCTCGTGAGCGCAGGTCTCTGCTGTTTTAAAGTCTACAATTGATGTTAACACCATTTGCAGATGTTTAAACCCTTTCAATACTGGGTGATTTTAGTTTTTTTTCCATTAACTCCCAGCCATTCCAAAGCCATTACTTTTTTTTATTTTTCTATTCACATAGCCATATTAAGGCTTGTTTTTTGCGGGACAAGATGCACTATTTACGGTTGCATACAATTTAGTGGGAAGCGGTAAAATTCATGGGATGAAATTGGGAAAAAATGCAATTTCGCATTTTTTTGGGGGGTTTGTTTTTACGGCGTTCCTTATATAAAACTGGCAGTTACTTCCATTCTCCAGGTCATTATGAATCCGGCGATACCACATAAGTACGGTATATTTTTCTGGTGTTTTTATACTGAAAAAGAAATAGTAACCTTAAAATAAATTTTTTTAAATCTTTTAGTCGCCATATTGTGACTCCTATAACTTCTGTTGTAGTTATATGTACGGATATGTGTGACGGATCATTATTTGCGGGGTGATCTCTACTTTTCAATGATATCATTTTGGGGTGGTATCACTGTAATTGTACTGACAGAATGAAGGTAACAGGTCAGTTTTACCGCATAGGAAACGCTGTAAAAACTTAAAAAAAGTTATGGCTTTGGGAAGGCAGGGAATAAAAAATAAAAACTGAAAATCACCTGGTGCTGAAGGGGTTAACGTGTACATCATGTGTATATGTTAAACGCGGGACCAGAAACATGATGTGAACACAGCCTCAATCACACTCCTGGAATCATTCAGGTATAAAACTTAGGCTTCCTAGGATTGGGGACTGTAGGATTAAATACACAGGACCTCTCTCGGCACAGTAAATGTCACACAAGTGTTTCAAAGTCTGCATTTTTTCACTCTCTGCACTCTGTCGGCGTCTGGTCTACTGTATAGCGGTGTGTCCTAATCTTCATTGCTAGTATACTACATCAGAGGAAAATATCCTAGTAGCTATAACCTGTAATATTATTACACTCCAGAAATAAATCCAGTCTCCTCTTGAATTCCTTTATTGTACTCACCATCACCACCTCCTCAGGCAGAGAGTTCCATAGTCTCACTGCTCTTACAGTGAAGAATCCTTTTCTATGTTTGTGTACAAACCTTCTTTCCTCCAGACGCAGAGGATGTCCCCTCGTCGAAGTCACAGTCCTGGGGATAAATAGATGATGGGACAGATCTCTGTACTGACCCCTGATATATTTATACATAGATATTAGATCTCCCCTCAGTCGTCTTTTTCTAAAGTGAATAACCCTAATTTTGATAACCTTTCAGGGTACTGTAGATCCCTCATTCCAGTTATTACTTTAGTTGCCCTCCTCTGAACCCTCTCCAGCTCTGCTATGTCTGCCTTGTTCACAGGAGCCCAGAACTGTACACAGTACTCCATGTGTGGTCTAACCAGTGATTTGTAAAGTGGTAGGACTATGTTCTCATCACGGGCGTCTATGCCTCTTTTGATGCAACCCATTATCTTATTGGCCTTGGCAGTAGCTGCTTGACACTGGTTTTTGCAGCTTAGTTTGTTGTTCACTAAAATTCCTAGATCCTTTTCCATGTCAGTGTTACCCAGTGTTTTACCATTTAGTATGTATGGGTGACTTGCATTATTCCTTACCATGTGCATAACTTTATATTTGTCAGTGTTAAACCTCATCTGCCATTTCTCTGCCCAAGCCTCCAATCTATCCAGATCCCTCTGTAGCAGAAAACTGTCCTCTTCAGTGTTAATTACTTTACACAGTTTAGTGTCATCTGCAAAAATAGATATTTTACTGTGCAAGCCTTCTACAAGATCATTAATAAATATATTGAAGAGAATAGGGCCCAATACTGACCCCTGAGGTACCCCACTAGTGACAGTGACCCAATCTGAGTACTGTTAATAACCACCCTCTGTTTTCTGTCACTCAGCCAGTTACTTACCCACTTACAGACATTTTCTCCCAGTCCGAGCATCCTCATTTTATATACTCACCTTTTATGTGCTACAGTGTCAAATGCTTTGGAGAAGTCCAGATATACGACATCCATTGATTCGCTGCTGTCAAGTCTAGAACTTACCTCCTCATAGAAATTAATTAAATTAGTTTGACATGACCGATCCCTCATGAAGCCATGCTGATATGATGTTTACCCACGACAGATGTTAAACTTACAGGCCTAGAAATTTCGGGCTCTGTTTTTGGAACCTTTTTGAATATTAGCACCACATTTGCTATGTGCCAATCCTGTGGAACATTCCCTGCCAATATAGAGTCCTTAAAGAAATAATGGTCTGGCTATGATATTAATTAATTCTCTTTGGATACGGGGGTGTATGCCATCTGTTACCGGCGATTTGTCCATTTTAATCTTTTTAAGACGCCGCTGTACTACTTTTTTGGTCAGACCATCCAGCAATGATAAAGTATAAACTCAGAAGGGAATCCGTTAAAAAGAGCTCATCAAGTAAAACCACATGTGGGACACCAGACCTTCATGCCCAACCCTGGGTTTTACCCTTGTATCAGCTTCTTCTGGAACATCCTTCTGATGTAGGAGCAGTGAAGATTGACACACCGCTACACAGTGGATGAGACGGCACATCGAGGATTATATGAGTGGAGATTGACAGAAATGCAGACCACTTGTGTGACACATTTTACTGGTCTGGTTTTAGGATGGTGATGAGGTCCTGTGTATTCAGTTTTAGATTTACCCAGCGTCAGAAGCAGAACGTTTTTTACTTGGGTGTTTCCAAAAGTGTTATTTGTCTCTACTACCTGTCTCTCTTCTGACCTGGAGACCACAGGACTGGGTGATGGAGTGGCAGGCTCCATTACAGACTGTTTCTATAGTTGGAAGCTATGAACAACCCAGTAAGGCTTGTCTGTGGTTTGCTTGTGACCGTATATTTCAATGTGACGTTATGATCCTTGCAATTTTGAAAGGCTTATCATCAAGCAGCCCATGTATGTTAATGCTGTACTTAGAGAGATTACCTGCCATTTACATGCAATAGCAGAAGATGTAACAGCAGCTTTAATTTAGCCTTTGAGTTCATCAATGAGTCCTTAACCACTTCCCGACCGCCCATTGACTATAAACTTCCTTGGGCGGTCGGTTTATCTCTGAATCGACGTTCTGGAACGTCCATTCAGAGATCGCAGCTGAACGCTAATCGTGCAGCTGCCAAACGGGGGGCCCGCTGTCAGTGACAGCAGGGCACCCCAGAGAGAAGGCAGGCACCATACCTCAGTGTCCCTGCCTTCTAGATCGCTGCATACACAGCACTCAACGAGTCCCGGCACGGTGGTCATGTGACCGCCGTGGGAGTGCAGGAGTTGTCGGGTCTTCCACAGACCTCGATCAGCCCTGCACTGAGGCTGTACAGCTATGTGTTCTGCTGTACAAAGCCTCTCTAGGCGCTGTATTTCCCCTGTAACTGGGGCTACTATGTCAGCCCCAGTTACAGGAGAAATCAATAGTAAAAAAAAAAAAAAATGAAGTCAAATGTCCCCCAGAGGTCTTGTATGACCTTATGGGGGACAGAAAGTGTAAAATAAAAATGTAAAAAATAAAAGAAGTTTCAAAAAAAAATTCCCCAAATCTGTTATTTAAAAAAGAAGAAGAAAAAGAAAAGACAGATTTGGTATCACCGCGTCCACAACGACCGGCTCTATAATATCGTATGATTTACCCCATCAGGTAAACGCCGTAAAAAATATAAATAAATAAACCCGTAAAAAATATAAATAAATAAACATTGCGCCAAAACAGATTTTTTAGTGAGCTCACCTCCCAAAAAACATAATGTTAATTAATCAAAAAGTCGTATGTATCCCAAAATGGTAGCAATAAAAATGGTCACCTGATTCCGCAAAAAATGAGCTCCGACACGAGCCAGAAAAATAAAAAAATAATATGGCTCTAAGAAAATGGCAACACAAAAACATGATTTTTTTTTTCTAAAAATGTTTTTTGTATAAAACAAAAACTAGACATATTTGGTATTTGGTTTCATTACGACTGGATCTATAAAAATATCACATGATCTACCCCATCAAGTGAACGGTGTAAAAACACCAAACAGCTTTTTTTGTGACTTCACCTCCCAAAAATGTGATAAAAAGCAACCAGAAAGCCAAATGTACCCCAAAATGGTGCGAATAAAAACTACAGCTTGTCTTGCATAAAATAAGGGCCCTTTCACACTGGCGTTTTTGTTTTCCGGCATAGAGATCCGTCGTCGGGTCTCTATGCCGGATGAATCCTGATCAGGATCATCCCCATGCATTCTGAATAGAGAGAAATCCTTTCAGGATGCATCAGGATGTCTTCAGTTCAGGACCGGAACGTTTTTTGGACGCAGCAAATACCGCAGCATGCTGCGCTTTTTGTTCTGTCCAAAAATCCGGAACACTTGCCGCAAGGCCGGATCCGGAATTAATGCCCATTGAAAGGCATTAATCCGGATCCGGCCTTAAGCTAAACGTCGTTTCGGCGTATCGCCGGATCTGACGTTTAGCTTTTTCTCAATTGTTACCATGGCAGCCAGGACGCTAAAGTCCTGGTTGCCATGGTAAAATGTAGCGGGGAGCGGGGAAAGCGGTATACTTACCATCCGTGCAGCTCCCGGGGCGCTCCAGAGTGACGTCAGGGCGCCCTACACGCATGGATCACGTGATCGCATGGATCAC
The DNA here is from genome assembly GCA_033119425.1 of Bufotes viridis. Lineage (NCBI taxonomy): Eukaryota > Metazoa > Chordata > Amphibia > Anura > Bufonidae > Bufotes > Bufotes viridis. Next base: position 109,785,462 of record CM065593.1, on the reverse strand, counting down.
GTAATCCATGCGCATGGGGCGCTCTGACGTCATTCTGGAGCGCCCCGGGAGCCGCACGGACTGTAAGTATACCGCTCCCCCACTCCCACTATGGCAACCAGGACGCTAGTAGCGTCCTGGCTGCCATAGTAACCTGAAAGCAATTCGAAGACTGATCAGGATCCTGATCAGTCTTCTAATGCTTCAGGCGACTTGCGTTCTGACGGATCCGGCGGGACGGAAGTGCCTGCCGGATCCTCAGAACGCAAGTATGAAAGGACCCTAAGCCCTTACGTAGCTCATTCAACAAAAAATTAAAGTTTTTGCTCTTAAAAACTATGACAGAAAATTCCATATTGGATAATCCAGATGCCGCTACCCTCTAAGCCCTGGCGTATCCCCAAATAACAGTTTACGACCACAATTGGGTAGTTACGGTATTCAGGAGAAAGTGGGTAGCAAATTGGGGAGATATTCTCCTTTTACTTTTTGTTAAAAAAAACTTTGGGCCCAAAGCACCATTTAAAAAAAAAATAAAAAATGTAATTTTTCTTTTTCACACCCAAGTATTAAAAATTTTGATGAAACACCTGTTGAGTGAAGTTCTTGCTACACCCCTTAAAAATTCCTTGGGTGGTGTAGTTTAAAAAATGTGGTCAGTTTTTGGGGGTTTTCACTGTGGGGATACCTCAGGGTCTCTTCAAATGCAACATGGTGCTCAAAGACCATTCCAGCAAAATCTGCCCTCCAAAAACCATATAGCGCTCCTTGCCTTCTGTGCCTCCTATCGTGTGCCCAAACAGCGGTATACAACCACATATGGGTTGTTTCTGCAAACTGCAGAATCAAGGTAATAAGTATTGAGTTTTTTTTTGTTGTTAACCCTTGATATGTCCCAGGAAAAATGGATTAAAATAGAAAAATCTGAAAAAAAAAGTGACATTCTGAAATTTCACCTCCATTTTGCTTTAATTCCTGTGGAATACCTAAAGGGTTAAAGTGTAACTGCGGTTTCATTTTTTATTTTTTTTATTAATGTGTAGGAGCAGTGACAGGGAACATTTTTGTAATTCACTTTAGTCAAAATGTTTATTTTCATTTGAAATCTGGGGCTGACATGTCCCATAGCAGCGCTCTCTGGAAAGAGCGTTGCTATGGGCCATCCGTCTTCTAGGAGAGACGCGCTGTGCGGCAGCTGCGGGCTTCTGCCTTTCCTTCTCTACTGCTGGGAAGAGGGGTATTGTGTGTAAAAGTTAATTCTATGTCCCCCCTTGTATTAATTATAATCCTACACTTAATACCCTGCGTTCCCGTCCACTGTTAGTGAGCTTTCTCTCTGCCTGCGCTGCCTGTACTGAGCGATTTCTGCTCACACAGGCAGTCCCAGAAGTAGCCGCCAGAAATGATGCCTGTGTGAGCAGAAATCGCTCAGTACAGGCAGCGCAGGCAGAGAGAAAGCTCACTAACAGTGGCCGGGAACGCAGGGTATTAAGTGTAAGATTATAATTAATACAAGGGGGGACATAGAATTAACTTTTACACACAATACCCCTCTTCCCAGCAGTAGAGAAGGGCAGGCAGAAGCCCGCAGCTGCCGCACAGCGCGTCTCTCCTAGAAGACGGATGGCCCATAGCAACGCTCTTTTTAGAGAGCGCTGCTATGGGACATGTCAGCCCCAGTTTTCAAATGAAAATAAACGTTTTGACTAAAGTGAATTACAAAAATGTTCCCTGTCACTGCTCCTACACATTAATAAAAAAAATAAAAAATGAAACGGCAGTTACACTTTAACAACATTTCTAAAACCAGTTTTGAATAGTTTGAGGGGTGTCATTTCTAAAATGGGGTCATTTATGGGTTGGTGACTTCAGAACTGAACTGGTCCTTAAAAAAGTTGACTTGCTTCTAAAATTCTAAACCTTCTAGCGTCTTAAAAAAATAAAATGACATTACTAAAATGATGCCCACATAAAGTAGAGATATGGGGAATGTTAATTAATAAATATTTTTTGAGGCATCACTATCTGTCTTAAAAGCAGAGAGATTCAAATTTAGAATGCAGTGAATTTTATCACATTTTTGTTAACTTTTAGATTTTTTTTTATAAATAAAGGTAAAACATATTGACTCAAATTTACCATTATCATGAAGAACAATGTGTCACGAGAAAACAGTCTCTGAATGGCTTGGATAAGTAAAAAGCGTTCCACATTTATTACCACATAAAGTGACACATGTCAGATTTGCAAAATTTGGCCTGGCCAGGATGGGGGTAAATGGCCCGGTCTGGAAGTGGTTAAAGAGCCCCTTTCAGCTGGATGAACCCTATCGAACCAGCCATACTGCCTGGTTGGGAAGATCCTGCTGATTAAAAGGATACCTGTTGTGTGAAAATCAGTTGGGCCATTCCACATAAAAAGCTTTTGTTCTTCAAGCAAATGAAGGCTTCACTGCAGCGAGGGCCTGGCCAGCACTGGAAAGCAGAGACAGATCGGCACAGAGGTTCTAAGCCACACCCCGTGGTCCGCCGAAGCCCTCATTTACATAAATAATACGTCGGTTATTTGTAGGGAACACCACAACCGATTTTCACAAGAAAAGTGTCATTCTAATCAGCTGGATCAACCCTACAGGGCAGTATACAAAAAGTTTACCCTTGCAAGGATTGTGGAAATATATTTTGTGTTTAGGTGAGCAAAACGGTAATCGTAACCCTGGAGGCTTGCTTATTGGAGACCTTGTAAACATCGATTTGGAGTTGGAAATTGTCCAGTCGTTGCAGCATGGCCATGGTGGATGGACGGATGGCATGTTTGAGACATTAACAACCACAGGCACGGTCTGTGGCATTGATGAAGATCACGATATTGTTGTGCAGTATCCCAGTGGAAACAGGTAAAGTCATACATAAGCATCCTTAAAGGAAACCTGTCATCACTTTCTAAGCCTATTTATCCACTCACTTCTCTATAAATACTTTTTAATACTTTAATATTGATATTAAAATCCGTTCTGAAGGAACTATCAGTTCAGAGAAAAACCTAAAATAAATGTTCCCGCCGTGTATGTAAATGCACCTTAGATGAGTCTCCTCCAGCGTTCTCTGACTCTTGGAGAGCAGCCACGCCCACAAACGTGTAAGACACGCCCCCATACGATTGCTCATCTACGCCCCTTCTCTTCCTGCGCAGTATACATTATATCATCAGTGTGAGATGAGGAGTGAGGTGACTTCTGCACATGCGCGGGATTTGGGCACGTGAGTTCGGGAGGAGGGTGGGATCTTTAGGCCCCATTCACACGTCCGGAGTGTGTTGCGGATCCGCAACACACCTTGCCGCCAGCCCCATAGAGATGCCTATACTTGTCTGCAATTGCGGGCAAGAATAGGACATGCTCAATATTATTGCGGAGCCGCTGGCTGGAAGATCAGCGGCGCGCTATGCATATGCGGAGAGCACAGTGTGTGCTCTCAGCATTCATTACGTCCCTATTCAAAATGAATGGGTCCGCACCCGTTCCGCAGATTTGCAGAACTGGTGCGGACGTGTGAATGGGGCCTTAGATTCTGTCACTCATGTAACGGGAGGTGGGGTTAGGAATGGGAAGTGATGAGGTAAGCATTTAATTTACATAACTTGAAAAAAAGCAAAAGCGGACGAAAGAAGTACTTAAAAAACAAAAAAAAAACCCTAGGATGATTAGGGTGGGGGAGAACTATCTCAGGATGCCGATAATTCTTATGGTTAAAAACCGATGACCGGTGGAAGTTGGGACGGCTCTACCGGGAGAGCTGACCCTAGACAGAAAATCATTGAGGGAGCTTGACAACAGTCTCATGTCTGGCATCTTCCTCATGGACCCTGAGGAACCTGAGGGAAAAATACGACTAGTATCAACTGGCCTGGGCGCTGCTAAGCTCTGTTCACTTCAATGTAGCTTAGCCACGCCCAGGCCAAATGATACTAGTCGTGACGTCACTGGGCCGGCAATAAACAGTGAGAAGGCCGTGGCGCTACTGCCAGTGCCGCTACCTTTACCTTCTCAGACAACTGATTGGCGGTGGTCCCGGGTGTCGGACCCCTGCCGATCAGATGCTGATGATCTATCCAGAGGATAGATCATCAGTTTAAACAAAGTGCAGAACCCCTTTAAAACATATTTTTTTCAGCTGCGCTGTGGGGCTTCTGTGGGCCCATGGTGCTGAATGTGATATAGTGTTGGGGTGGAGTGCCGGTTTATAGTGCCGCCCCCAGGGGAGAGTATACAAACAGCTCCAGGTGATCCTCTTAAGGCAGTATAACAGGCCTGAGGTCAGATTATTTTGATGGCCTTTCAGTAGTGGAGTATAGGGAAGTTTTTGCACCAAAGATCTGTGCTTCAATGCCCGAGGGCCACATAAGAGGATAACAACAGGCAGCAGGCCTCTAATGTGGCTTACTTTGTAGGGTGCTGGTCCCCTCTTGTCCAGGAGTCTTGTGCTGTCAGCCACGTGGCGCTGTAATGGCGGCTCCTTTCTCCTCAGCCGCAGAGTCAGGGCCAGGTATACTGGGGCGGGTGATCACGGTGCGGTCCTACGCTGCCCGGGCCCGTTCTTGTCTGTGCCGCAGGCAGTATTGAGGGAGCTCCTTCCCGCCCGCTTACTCGGCGGCCATGCTTCAGACTGCAATGGCCGCCGCTCTGTGATGCCCTGCGCGCCACTTCTCCAGACCGCAGCAGGATTAAGCTGCGCCGCCACAGAATCCTCCTCCCGCTGCCCCAGGATCTCCCAGCCGGTATGTAAGTGTAGAAGACCGCGGGGATCAGGATAATGTGCAGGATTAGGCCGGTGGAGTGATGCCGGTTATGGAGCCCTCTTCACATGCGTCCGGTCAGCCCGGCTGCTGGCTCCGCCCCCCCCTTAAAACATATTTTTAAAGAACTTTTGATGTTGTTTTGAATTTTTTCATGGGCGATATCAAAAATATTGCCACGATAACGATATTAAGAAATTTATCGCGATAACGATATATATCACGATAAATGCCCATTTAGAAGAAAAGAACACTTGGAGACATTATACTGTATGGGGGCGGCCACAAGGAGACGTTCTACTGTATGGGGGCCACAAGGAGACGTTATACTGTATGGGGGCGACCACAAGGAGACGTTCTACTGTATGGGGGCAGCCACAAGGAGACGTTATACTGTATGGGGGCCACATGGAGACGTTATACTGTATGGGGCAGCCGCAAGGAGACATTATACTGTATGGGGGCAGCCACAAGGAGGCGTTATACTGTATGGGGGCAGCCACAAGGAGACGTTATACTGTATGGGGCAGATGCAAGGAGACGTTATACTGTATGGGGGCAGCCACAAGGAGATGTTATACTGTATGGGGGCAGCCACAAGGAGACATTATACTGTATGGGGGCAGCCATAAGGAGACGTTATACTGTATGGGGCAGCCACAAGGAGACGTTATACTGTATGGGGGCAGCCACAAGGAGACGTTATAATGTATGGGGGCAGCCACAAGGAGATGTTATACTGTATGGGGCAGCCACAAGGAGACGTTATACTGTATGGGGGCAGCCACAAGGAGACGTTATAATGTATGGGGGCAGCCACAAGGAGATGTTATACTGTATGGGGCAGCCACAAGGAGACGTTATACTGTATGGGGGCAGCCACAAGGAGACGTTATAATGTATGGGGGCAGCCACAAGGAGATGTTATACTGTATGGGGGCAGCCACAAGGAGACATTATACTGTATGGGGGCAGCCATAAGGAGACGTTATACTGTATGGGGCAGCCACAAGGAGACGTTATACTGTATGGGGGCAGCCACAAGGAGACATACTGTATGGGGACAGCCACAAGGAGACTTTATACTGTATGGGGGGCCACAAGGAGACGTTATACTGTATGGGGGCAGATGCATGAAGACGTTATACTGTATGGGGGCAGCTACAGGGAGAATTTATACTGTATGGGGGCAGCCACAAGGAGATATTATGATGTATGGGGGCAGCCATAAGGTGACGACATACTGAATGGGGGAAGATGCATGAAGACGTCATACTGTATGGGGCAGCCACAAGGAGACATTATAATGAATGGGAGCAGCCGCAAGGTGACATTATAACCCCTTTCCCAAATCAGTATAATGTCTCCTTGTCGCCTCATACAGTATACAGTAATGTCTCCTTATTGCTCCAGTATAGGGGCCACAGGGAGACATTATAGTGGGGGGCTTCTACTGCTGGGCCTCCTGACAGGTATATTCCCCATCACCTTCTAGTGTGTAGAGAAGCCGTGTGCAGGGGCTACAGCTGGGGCCTAGGAGGAGAGGGCCACTATCTTTTACCTGCTTCTCCCTCCTTGGACAGTGGCAGGCCAGGATCTGGAGAACTCCCTGAGAGAGACCTGCATGGCCTCCCTCACTTGCTGCTGTCCCGGCACTTCCTGCCTTTGGTGGTGGGCGGGGCAAGGAGCCAGGAGGCAGCGGCTGCTGCGGGGAACTTAATGTGCCGATCCCCAGGGTCTTCAGTCTCCAGTGCCCCCAGCTTTCCCTTCTATGGACTCCAGGATGCGGCTGCAGTACGTAAGGGGCCGCTCTGTGCCCGCAGGTCCCGGGCTTTGTGTCAGTTGGGGGGGAAGGGCGGAGTCATGGCAAAGTAGGAGAAAGTAGGAGGCAGCCGCTGCGGGACCAACACTTCCTTTGTGCAGGCACAGTATATGGACGTTTTAGGAGCGGTCGGCACATGTGCGACTGCTCCTATGACGTCATTAAATACCGCGGTTATTAGGAAACTGTGATATCGCAGTTTCTTAATACCGCGGTATATCGCAGACACCGGTATATTGCCCAATCCTACACTGACCCTAATACTAGGTGTCACTTCTTGGTCTGTACAGATCACTTTTCCTCATCATCGCAGGCAGAATTACAATGACTGATAACACCTCTACATATAGATTTGTTTAGCCACGGCACTTCCGCCACTTCTTGGCTGTAGGGTGCACGTCAGGGAATGTAGCCCGCTCCACCTCAGGGTACTTGTACATATAGCAGAAAATTCAGACGGCACTCCAAAAGTGGCGTTCTCACAGAAAGTGCTGCCATACAAGCCTGATGAAGGGCAAGGCATAAAATGCCCGAAACGTTGCCTATAAAATAAGTCCGGCAATATCATAAATAAAACTATATTGCATTGAAACACTTTTGGAGTGCTGTCTGAATTTTTTGCTACCTCTACATATAGATAACACGGGATCCAGCATTCACAATGGGGGATGTCACGTCTTTTCCACTCCTTCCTTGTACAGTGATGTCTGCACAGGTCTCAGATCATGCAGGGAAATCCATCCAGACTGTTTTGTCTGTGGCCTATGGTAACTCTAAATGCTGTTAAGAACAGCTCGGGCAAGATGGCTGCCCCAAAATCATCTACAGGAGATAGTCACACATATTCCTTTTTTTTCTATCTGATTTTAACTAGCAGAAAAAAAATATAGGTGACACGTTCCCTTAAAAGCACCTGCCTGTTATTGTGTGTCTCCTTCTAATGCTGAAGCTTGGATTCCATGGGGCCCCTGCAGGTGCGTTGTGGTAACTGGCACCTGGACTTCACCAGTAGGTCATTTAATTCATTTAAAGATTATTTCAGCATTTTATAGGTTTTTAAATTCTCCCTCCTTCCATCCTGACCTGTGGAGTCAAGAATACTTACCTGCTCGCTGCCACTCTGTTCTGGCTTCTTTGGCAATTTCCGGCATAGACAAGGGTCATGTGCGCCGCCTGAGCAATGACGTGTCCCAGCACATGACCCAGTGACCTGCTCCTTGGGGGGACACGTTGTGGCCAGTCATTTGCTGCCGTGGTGCATGCGATTACCATCTGTACCGGGAGTTTACATACTGGAGCCAGAGCGTAGTCAAGAGAGTGGTGGACTGAACGAGTCTGAACTAAGGGGCGGGGGGTGTTTTGGTCAGATCGTGATGTTGCAGAGGCGGCGGCGGACATAATAGCGCAAGGGGCAGCACTGGGAACTCGTTTAGAGGTGAGCTCAGGCTTGGGCTCCTACAACTGATAATCCTGCCTCAATGGCACTTTGCAGCCTAATTTGCATGTTAATCAAACTTCTTTTTCTGAGCTTTGGAACAGTTGTGACAATGGTACAATGAACTAGCATGCATTGCCATTTGTTAGATACACTTTACCAAGTGACCGATTGCCTTTATGGGGTTAAAGGGACCGTGTCACAATGGAAATGCAGGCAGCATGTTATAGAGCAGGAGGAGATGAGCAGATATATATATATATATATATATATATATATATATATATATATATAGTTTTGTGGGGAAAGATTCAGCAAAACTTGTCATTTATACATTACATTTCTTGCTATTTCTAAAGCCCCTTTCACACGGGCGAGTTTTCCGCGCGGGTGCAATGCGTGAGGAGGACGCATTGCACCCGCACTGAATCCGGACCCATTCATTTCTATGGGGCTGTGCACATGAGCGGTGATTTTCACGCATCACTTCTGCGTTGCGTGAAAATCGCAGCATGTTCTATATTCTGCGTTTTTCACGCAACGCAGGCCCCATAGAAGTGAATGGGGATGCGGGAAAATCGCAAGCATCCGCAACCAAGTGCGGATGCGTTGCGATTTTCCCGCATTGTTGCTTAGCAACGGGACCCAATCTCTATTATTTCCCCTTATAACATGGTTATAAGGGAAATAATAGCATTCTTAATAAAGAATGCATTGTTAAATGATGAGGAAGGGTTAAAAATAATAAAGTTAACTTACCTTAGCCACTTGATCGCGTAGTCGCGATCTGTCCTCTCTTTCCTGCAGCATCTATGATCTAAAGGACCTGTGATGACGTCACATCACATGGCCCAATCACATGCTCCATCACTATGGTGATGGAGCATGTGATTGATCCATGTGACCATGTGACATCATCCAAGGTCCTAAACACTGTGGATAGTGGTTAGGACCTTGGATGATGTCACATGGTCACATGGACCAATCACATGCTCCATCACCATAGTGATGGAGCAGGTGATTGGGCCATGTGATGCTGTGACATCATCACAGGTCCTTTACATCTTTCAAGCTAACGGAGAGGAGGCCGGGCTTCGCGATCAAATGGAACAGGTAAGTAATTATTAGTTTATTATTTTAACTCATTCTGCACCAGTTTAAACATTAGGGAGATGGCCAAGGGTATTATTTTACATTATAACTATGTTATAATGTGAAATAATACCAGCGGGACAATTTCTGACCCAAACATGCACTTCTGTGAAGAAGTGCAGGTTCGGGTCTGGGTACCAAAAGTGCCGATTTTTCTCCCCTGCGTGCAAAACGCATGACAGCGCTTTGCACTCGCAGGGAAAAATCGTGGCGATTCCCGCAACGCACCCGCACTGTTTGACGGAGTGCACCCGCAACGCCCGTCTGAAAGAGGCCTAAGTCTTACTAGTGACTGATAGCTAGCTCTGTATGACACCGTGCCAAATAGAACACCCACATGGCTACTGAGCTCAGAAAGAGCAGAGATGCCATGGAGAGGGTGTACTTGGTCTGCAACAATTATAGGTAGGTTGTACATGCTGGGCTGGCATCGACATGCAACAAGATCGGGTAGGTACTGGGGCTTCCTGGAGGAGGAAGAGCCAGTGATTAGAACTGAGGCCCTGCATTCAGATCCACAATAAACATATTCATAAATGCAAGAAAAAGCCAATAAATTATCTGCCAATATCTGCTCGTCTGACTCATATAGAGTAAGGGTGCTTCCACACTTGCGTTCTGAGGATCGTGCCCGCCGGATCCGTCAGAACGCAAGTCGCCTGAAAGCATTTGAAGACTGATCAGGATCCTGATCAGTCTTCAAAATGCTTTTAGGTTACCATCGCAGCTGGGATGCTACTGAAGCCCTGTAGCGTCATGAAGGAGCGCCCGGAGGCCAGAGAGCAGGTAAGTACACTGCTGCGGAGTACTTACCATGGCAGCCAGGACTTCAGTAGTGTCCTGGCTGCCATGGTAACCGATCGGAGCCCCAGCTTACACTGGGGCCCCGATCGCAGCTGCTGCGCATGCGCAGAGCTAAATGTCGGATCCAGTGATGCGCCGAACCGGGTTTAGCTTAATTCCGGATCCGGATTAATGCACTTCAATGGGCATTAATTCCGTATCCGGCAAAATGGCATGTCTTCCGGATTTTTGGACGGAGACAAATCCGCAGTATGCTGCGGTTTTGTCAACGTCCAAAAAACGTTCCCATACTGAACGAAAGACATCCTGATGCATCCTGAACGGATATCTTTCTATTCAGAATGCATTAGAATAATCCTGATCAGTTTCTTTCCGGCATAGAGCCCCGACGACGGATGTCTACGCCAGAAAGTAAAAACGCACATGTGAAAGCACCCTAAGCGTGTTAATATTGATTTGTGGCCGGAGCAGAGTAATACAACATTCTGATCTATGGTTTCTGAATCTTTCCTTAGATGGACTTTTAATCCAGCTGTTCTTACCAAAGCCAATGTTGTCCGAAGTGGAGACGCTGCGCAAGGTGCTGAGGGAGGGACCTCACAGTTTCAAGTGGGGGATCTTGTACAGATATGTTATGACCTAGAGAGAATAAAACTGCTTCAAAGAGGTCATGGAGAATGGGCAGAAGCCATGCTTCCTGTAAGTTGTCTTAAAAACCAGCTTTGTCCATTGTTTATTACGTTTTTTTTTTTATAACAGAGGTCTCTAAAGCATTAACATTTCAACGCTAACCATGCCAGATCTCCTGCGAGAACTGCTTTATCATCACAGTGTCTGTCACTCATGGTTATCACAGGAGTGATCTGGGTCGGTAAACTGCATATATCTCATGATGTTATTTAGGCAGTGTTCACTCTGGAGATAGACCTTTGGGGTTTGTCGTATAGCCCCGACGGTGTCCTTTTGGCACCCTTTGTGCAGATACAATGTGTTCGGCCTGGCATATTTAGCATCATTAAGGCTGAAATTAAGAATAAGTCTTCAGATCCCTTTTGGTTTTTTCACATTTTGTTATGTTGTGGCCGTATCGAAAATTCAAGTTTTTCCCCATTATTCTGCACTCAATGCCCAATAATGAGAACGTGAAAACAGAATGTTTGAAATCTTTGCTAATTAGTTGAAAACCAAAAACTTAAATCTTGCACTGACATAAGTATTCAGACCCTTTACTCAGCACCTTTGGCAGGGATTACAGACTCCAGTCTTCTTGGAAATGATGCCACAAGGTTTGCCCATCTGAATTTGGGGATTTTCTGCCATTTTTCTCGGCAGATTCTCTTGAGCTCTGTCAGATTGGATGGGGACCGTCGATGGAGATACTTCATGACAATTTTTAGTTTTTGTTTTTTAATAAATTTGCAACATTCTGTTTTCGTTTTGTCATCATGGGGTATATGGAGTGCAGATTCATGGTGGAAAACTTCGGAGCACCCGAAATTACTGAAACAGCCTAGTGGACTGCGCTATACTTTCTGTAATCAGGTGCTACAGAAACTGCATAGCTCACGTAAAATGGGATTACCCATTTAAATATAACTTTTTATTTTATATTTTCTTTTTTTTTTTTTTTTTTTTTTTTTTTTTAACACCCAACATGAACCAGGTATCTTAAAGGGGATTTCCGAGACTTTAATACTGGGTGGTGGAGGTCCAAAACCCGGGACCCCAACCGATCGGCTGTTTGAGTATGCATCGGCGCTCTCAGTAGCACAGAGGCCTTCTCAGTTCACCTTCGCACAGCGCTGTTTGTACAACAGCTCAGCCACTTTCACTTCTATGGGGCTGAGCTGCGTTTAGGCTATGTGACGTCACATTGCCTAGGGCAGTGCTTCTCAATTATTTTCTGTCATGCCCCCCCCAGGAAGAAAAACATTTCGCGCCCCCCCCCCCCCGCGCGACTGCAAATAGTATCATTTGTCTATAAAATTGTTATAAGTACACCAATCTCCCCACAGGTGAGGGCCATTAACCCCCCTTCCCCCAAATCATGTGCAGGCTCCATTAACCCCCAAATCATGTGCAGGCTCCATTAACCCCCCCAAATCATGTGCAGGCTCCAATAACCCCCAAAATCATGCGCAGGCTCCATTAACCCCCAAATCATGCGCAGGCTCCATTAACCCCTCCCGCCAAATCATGTGCAGGGTCCAGGCTTCCCCTCCCCCAAATCATGTGCAGGCTCTATCCCCCCATAGAGTCCAGGGTCCCCCACCCAATACTTACCTCCCTGGAAGCGCTGGATGCAGGCCTCTTCCGGCCTGTGTCCCGCTCGGTACTCTGCTCAGGCGGCGCGATGACGTCATCGTGCCGCCTGAACCGCTCTGATAGGCTGCCGGCACAAGGCCCGCAGCCTATCAGAGGAGCAGGGGAGGGAGACGCCTCTCCCTCCACTTCCGCACAGCACAGCGATCTGTATCGCTGTCCAGAGGACGGCGATACAGATCACTATGGAGATGAACGCTTCCACAGTGGAAGCGTTCATCTCCTGTCACCTGGAGCCCCCCTTTACGGAGCCTCGCGCCCCCCACTATTTGAGAAACGCTGGCCTAGGGGAAGTTTCGGAAACCCCTTTAAATACCTAGGTCCACATCTGTTTGGAGTTTGCTGTTTTTGTTGTGTGCGTTGCAGTACTGTCATATACTCATGTACTTCAGAATATATTGGTGTAACACGAAATTGGTGGTAGCGTACCACTGTAAAATTGCAGGTTTGATGTATGTGAATGAATATGTTGGGTTATTCCTCAGTACTTAGTAATATATTTGGTACCTTTCCTGCTTTTTCATTTTCAAGACTCTAGGTAAAGTTGGAAGAGTTCAGCAGATTTATTCAGACAGTGACTTGAAAGTGGAAGTTTGTGGAACGTCGTGGACCTATAACCCAACTGCTGTTTCCAAGGTGGCTTCTGTAGGATCAGCAATAAGCAGTGCGACTGGAGGTAGTCCCAGTGTTTCTTTGGTTATATCTAATTTATGTTAAATGCTTTTTCTTGAGTAGAATATTGATGAATCCTTCTCAGGATCGGTGATTAATATCTGATTGGGGGTTTCCGACATCCCACACCACTAATTATCATCTGTTTGAAGGGGCCGCGATGCACAAGGTAGCGTCACAGCCACCTCACAGCATGCCAAACACAGGGCCATTCATTGTATAGTGGTTTTGCTTGGTATTGCAGCCCAGGCCCATTTAGTTGACTGGGGCTGAGCTTCACCAAGGCTATGTAACCAGTGACTGTGACTTCACTGACAGCGCTCACTGGAGCAATGCAGCCTCTTTAAACAGCTGATCGTCGAGGTTCCTAGAAGTTAGACCCCCACCGATCAGATATTGGTGACCTATCCTGAGGATAGGTCATCAATATTTTACTCCTAGAAAACCCCCCTGATGTGTACGTAGTCCAAGGTCGGTTGAACATGCAGTCTAGCGATATAATTCAGACGACTTGTTGACCAAATGCCTGTTTTGCTGACAGCTAGACTTCCCCATAAATATGCAGCTCTGATTGAGCAAGTTTACTGCCGGTACTCCATTACTGTCACATTACCTGCTTAGGCCCCGTTCTTATATGTCAAGGAATCTGGTTCAGTTCCCCTCCCACATTAAGCAGAAAATGCCAGAGGGGAACTGAAGCCATTCTCTTACATCCGGCGCATCAGTTGTGATGCAAAATGGCAAATCGCACCAGACAGAAGAATGCTGCATTTTCAGTTCTTCTGTCTGGTGCTATAAGTGGGTAGACACCAGATCTGTGCACTGAAGTGCAGTACATATATACCCGTTGTGTCCCGCTCCAGCATATTATAAATGGCCGGACATTACTGATATATGTGTGAAGTGAGCCTTCTCTTTTCTTGGGATACAAAGGGTTGGACTTGTGAATATGCATCCTGATTTTGGCAGACTTTAGGGGTTATTTAGACTGCCCCATAAACATCCAGATGCAATCTGTGGGATTTGTCTGCAGTTATCTTTATGTGTGTGTCCAAACATTAGCTTTTAAAGGGGGTTTAGGTGGGCCAATGGAGAGGCAAATTGTCAGGAAGGGAAACGTTACTTCCCAACAGTCGGCTGCTCGCTCAGTGAAGGAGTCGCTACAGTGATCCCTCGTCCCCATACAGAATCATTGTTTCTGAGCATCTGATCGCTGTTTAGACCGCACAATCTGCTGCCCAGCAACGGTGATCGGTGGTAGCTGCATGAAGGTAGGATCACCCGATGAACAAGAATTTTGCTCATTCATCGGGTGATCGGTAGTACATATTTATCTGGCCAGAGTAACAGGAATGAGCGTTCGCAGGAATCTGACTATTGGTTAGTCTAAATCCACTTTTAGAGATGTGTGGCTTCTTATTTGTATTGTGTCTCTCTGAAATTCTCAGGTAGTAACTATGCATTTTTACTGACCGGTATTAAATAAAGACTGCTGACACGTCTTGATTACTTGTTTTCACAGAGAGATTGTCACAACTCCTAAAGAAACTGTTTGAAACACAAGAGTCTGGCGATCTTAATGAGGAGCTGGTGAAAGCGGCTGCAAATGGCGACGTAGCTAAAGTAGAGGACTTGCTGAAGAGGCCAGATGTTGATGTAAGGGAATTCATTTTGGACAATCTTTTTCATTATAAGATTTCTTTTTTTTTTTTTTTTTTGAGAACTATATAAGGATGAGATCTTTGTTATTGCAGATTGGACCACCTATATTCATTCAGAGAGATATGTTTTTCTTATATGTGCTCATCTTTTGTTTGTACATTTATTGAAGTAAAGATTAAAAGGCTTGTCCCATCTAGACGTCTTTTGCCTATTGATACGATGTGCCTCAAATGTCTGATAGGTGCGGGTCTCACCTCTGGGACCCACTCCTATCTCAAGAATTGACCTTTGCCGTGAATGTTGACCTCTCCATTCACTGCTGTGGGACTTCCAAAAATAGCCCAACTAGCACTTGGTTATTTTCGGAAGTCCCATCGATGTAAATGTAGAGGTAGCCACTCACGCGCAGCTTCCTCTTCATTCCCGGTGAAGCCCCTTTCTTGAGATAGGAGCAGATCCCAGTGGTGGGACCCACACATATAGGATTTCTATGGCTTATCCTATGGATATGCCATAACTGTCCAGATGGCAATACCCTTTTAAGATTAAAGCTGTTGTTTTTTTTATTTATACTAAATGCCTCATATTCACCTTTTAATTCATGGTGTGCTATTCAGCCGTATTTAGCTGTTTCCATCGGTGATATGTTTTGTGTTCTGTATACTTCTCATTTGTAGGTGAATGGGCAGTGTGCTGGACATACGGCTATGCAAGCAGCCAGTCAGAATGGACACGTAGACATCTTGAAGTTACTTCTGAAGCACAGCGTTGATGTGGAAGCTGAGGTAATGTCTTACAAACACTTCAGGACCATACTACTGTATGTAACTGATTATTATCCAGATCTTAATATGAAATACTCAAATGTAAATAAATATTTATCACATTTTAGTTAGTATGGTGGTTTATGACACAGTAGTTAGTAGAAGCTCTTGTTTATACTATGTTCATGTGCCCGCATTGCTGAGAATTTATTTTTATTTTTTTGTACTTACCATAAAATCTGTTACGCTTCCGTTGATTGGGGGACACAGGCTTGACCTTGGGTATAGCTGTTGCCACTAGGAGGCGACACTAAGCACAAAAGTGTGAGCTCCTCCCTTTAGCTATACCCAATGAACGGAAGAGAAACAGATTTTACGGTAAGTACAAAAATCTAGTTTTCTCATCCGTATTATTGGGGGACACAGGCTTGACTTTGGGATGTTATAGAGCAGTCCCAGGGGTGGGTCGTAAACGAAGAAGCTATCCGGCCAATCACAGAATTGCTGTCTGCAAAACTACGCTCCAGAGAAGCGTCAGAAGTTGCAAAGATGTGCACTCTGTAAAATTTGGAAAAGGTGTGCAAAGACGACCAGGTAGCCGCCTTGCACACCTTAAGGGCCGAAACTCCACGATGTACTGCCCAAGAGGTTCCCACTGCCCGAGCAGAAAGATCAGTAACCCAGAAAGGCGCAGCCCGGTCACTGATGCGTTACGCTTCCACAATGGCCACACAAATCCATTGAGACATGGAAACTGGACGCAGCCAGCCCTCGTCTCGCTTCCTCTGGAAGGATGAATAGAGAATCCGTTCGCCGGAAAGAGGACGTCTAAGACAGATAGATGCAAATGGCCTGAACCAAATCCAGAGTGTGGAGCGACTGCTCACGAGGATGAGATGGGGCAGGGCAAAATAAAAGGAGAATGATCTCTTCATTGAGATGGAATGCCGACATGACCTTCAGAAGGAAGGACTGAACAGGGCGAAGAACTACTTTGTCTTGGTGGAGGATAAGGAAGGGGGACCGACATAGAGCCGCTAGCTCCGACACCCTACGGATGGAAGTGATTGCCACCAAAAAGGCCATCTTGTAGGACATGAAGCGAAGGGACACCTATTGCAAAGGCTCAAACGGAGAGGACTGGAGAGTGCTGAGCACCAGATTAAGGTCCCACGGATTCAACGGAGAACGGTAAGGGGGCGCAGAGTGCATCAGTTGCAGAGAAAGCAGAGCCACTAGGTGTAAAGGCAATGCCCTTGTTGCTCCTAGAGGCTCATTTGCATATATATATATATAACAAAAAATCTCAGCAATGCCGGCACATATGAACATGGGACCAAAACAGATGCCTTTAGCTGCCGCCAAGTGCACATGTAACAGGTCAGCCAGGGTCATAGGTACAAATCTGCTGACAGATGCCCTTTAAAGGGGTGGTCTGATGCAGAAAAAGCATTTTCAAATGTAAAATGTAAAATAAATGAGATTACTAAAATACTTTAGTCTTTAAAACTACATAGACTGTCCTATTTCAGTGTCGGTATCACGGACCCGATGTTCTGTGCTACTGCTGAGCTGTGCGTACTGACATGGACAGGTAGCTTTCCAGTCCTCTGTGTTGGGGACATGGTAAGAGGGCACTCTGTCTCAGTTGATTAGTTAAGGCTGGGCTCACGGTATTTTTAATTTTTTGTCTTACATTTAAAGAGGACCTTTCACCTCTCCTGACATACTTGTTTTAATAGCTATATGCATTTCCCATGTAATAACAATTCTGGAGCATCTATTCTTATGGCTCCATGTTGTGACAGTCCTTTATTATTTCTATGTTATGCATAATTGCGTTTAGCCTTCAGTAAGGGTACAGAGGGGTGGAAGCAAGTTGGGGGTGTGTCCCTGCTCAGACTCCCTCTATTCAATCAGTGCTGCCATTTTCAGTCTGTGCAGGTACATCGCCCCCAACTTGTTACCACCCCTCTGTATCCTGACTGCTAGCAATTAATTTATAACTTCTAGTGCAAATAATACAGGAATGATACAACATAGAGCCATAAGAACAGATGCTCCAGAACTGTTATTACATGGGGAATGCATGACGCAATAAAAACAGGCCTGTCAGGAGCAGTGAAAGGTCGTCTTTCACGTATACAAAAAATGTAGATGAATCCTAAGGAAACCATACAGTGACATCCGTCGCCATAGACTTCAATAAATAAAAAAATAAAATAAAAATTATACTTTAACGCATGTGTTTTTTTTACTGGACTCTGCAGGATGGAAAAGCGTAGTATATACTTCTTTTTTTCCTTTTAATATATACATTAAATGTAGGGCAAAAACGTGATGTGGACCCAGCGTAAGCCACCCACTACTCCATCCCGGCTGCTGTGACAGACGTCCGGTCCCTTCATGCACATCGCCAATACAGAGAGGTGAAAGCTCTCTCCCTGTGTGAGAACGCACAGCTCAGCAGCACAGAGCTTCCGCCACTGTGGTTGGCACTGAAATAAGACAATCTACACAGTTTTGAAAAATTGAGTCTATTAGTGAGTTCATTTATTTTACATTTGGAAAAAAACAATAAACTGCTTGTTCTGCTGACAGGACAACCTGTGTTGTGAGAAGCTCCCCTGTGACTAGCACAGCAAAGACCGAGAAAAGGGACTATGCAAAAAAGCAGACATTTCATTTAGTTTGGGAGGTCAGAGATTTAAAGTATATTAAGTGCATGTAGTGCCACAAAAGCTTAGTGGTAGCAGTGTGCCATGGGGAACAAGCAGTCATTTTATGAGTAAATATTGCAGACTACTTCTTCTAACTTTTGCAGGTTAGTTAGGATTTTTGTGGTCCCCAATAAGTGCACCATATTTATGCCTTTACAGGGGTAGGAGCTTTTTGTTGTTCTGCTACTTCACAAATCCATAGTTCAATAAGATGCCTGTAGCTAAGCTTCCTTAATACAAATGTCTTCATCTCCCATTAAACCCAGGCCTGATTGCCCAAACCGTCAGTCTGTTTTCTTTTCTTTTTTTTCCCCCTAATTATAATTTTCTTTGATGTGAACCTTTGTGTACTGACGAATATTAATACTGTAGGATAAAGATGGAGACCGGGCAGTGCATCATGCGGCCTTTGGTGACGAAGGATCTGTGATTGAGGTGCTACACAGGGGTGGTGCAGACCTTAATGCTCGAAATAAGCGAAGACAAACACCACTCCATATCGCCGTGAACAAAGGCCACTTACAGGTTGTGAAAACACTTCTGGATTTTGGATGCCATCCAAGCCTGCAGGTAAATTAGTGACTAAGTAATTTACAGACATTAATTAATCAAATCATAATCATTGATCTTTACAGAATGTCTGTACTTTATTACACGAGACTCTTAGGGTTTGTGCTGTATGTTCGCATATTAAAGCTTTTATTTTTATATGAGTTGAGGGACAGAAACAAATGGAGGCAATCAGAGGTGCAATGTGAAGCAAACTCTGTACCTGCCCCTCCTACAATGTGCCATTTATAATACTGGCACAGGTGCCAACCGTTGCACCTTTTTTCTTTCCTTCAGTTTTCATAATCACAGCAAATATGTCTGCTCAGCTTGTTTCACCTGTAAAAACTGTCAGGCAAAAATGTTCGGTTTCGTGCAGTACATAAAAGCCCCATGACTTCAAGTAAAACTACTTTATTGTAGAAAAATTAATAACAGTCTGAACACTGATCCAGTAGTGGCATAATGGTGCATACGTGTTTCGGATGTACACATCCTTCAAACTGTTATGAATTTTAAAACTATCAAGAAACGACTTTACTTGAAGTTTTTGGAGTGTTGCATTTATTTTCCTTAATTTGCAGCCCACAATCTAACATGTATAAGAGCTCCCACCTCTCACCTGACAGATGATATCGGGGGAGAAAAGGTCACTTTAACCCTGGGTTCACACCTGAGCGTTTTACATCGCGTTCCTACGCGCTGTAAAACGCTCAACAGGCGAAAACCCATGTTTCCCTATGGGCAAGGTTCTCACCTGAGCGTTTTACAGCGCGTACGAACGCGCTGTAAAACGCCCTACGCCCAAAGAAGTACAGGAGCTTCTTTGGGGCGTATTGTCGCGCGTATTGTGATTGACGCCACAGTGTTCAATCATGCGAACGCGCGTACGACACGCGTTTCCTATTTCCACAAACGCGCTGTAATACGCACAACTAAAACGTGCATATCAAATACGCTCAAGTGTGAACCCAGGGTAAGGCCTCATGCACACGACCGTTGCCTGCCTCCGCGTCCGCTCCTCCTTGAAATTTCGTGTCCGTCAAAAAAAACGGATGACGGACCGTTTTTTTTTGACGGATCCGATTTTTATGGCAGATCCATTGTAAAAATGCCTATCCTTGTCCGCGACCGTGAAAAAAATAGGACATGCACTATTTTTTTGACGGAATGAAAACACGGATCACGGAAGCGGAATGAAAACGGTTGACCATCCGCATTTTTTGACGGACCCATTGAAATGAATGGGGAAGCATCCTATCCGTGAAAAAAAACGGAACGGACGTGGAAACAAACAACGGTCGTGTGCATGGGGCCTAAATGTTAATAAGGCCTGATCCTCCAGGGCAGATTAGCTGGTGTCTGGCAGCAGCGTTCTCCTATTTCTTATTGAAAACCCATACACACTCGGCCAAACCGTATGAGTCAGCTGTTGTCGGACATCTGTTGAACGCGTATGGGCATCTTAACTGCCCATGTAAATACACCTTTAGATCTATATACACTATCAGCCTCCAAATGTGCACAAGAGAATTCAGATATCCCATTGATTGCATAGTCAACTTGCTATGTCATCGATTGGTGCTCGCTTGGAGAAGGAAATCTAATGGTGTTATAGGACCCTTTTAGAGCTTGAAGAGTTGCGGACCCTTCCATTGTATAATGAGTAAGTTCAAAGGGAATTTGTCACCAAAAGTTTTTTCCGCCAGTCAAAACCCAGATACTGACATTTGTCCATAGCCTCCAGGTTTTTACTGTTTTAAACAGCAGACACCCAGAGCTAATGTTTGTGATTGCCGATAATTGGGATCACGGACATTTAACCTCTCAGATGCTGTGGTCAATTATGAGCATGGCACATGAGAGAGTGCTGGGGAGCGCTGCCCTCCTGGGGCCTGAATGGGTTCTTTGGAGATTGGGGGAGCTGTTTGTCTGTTTTGGTAGCTTCGAGCCCACTAGAGGCTACCATGCTTAACACAGCGATTATCCAATGGAGCCCTGCTTGTGACCTCTAAAGGCATTCTGTTATACATTTCGTCATGGAATTGTGTTATGGTCCGTGGTAACGGAATCCATAACGCAATTCACATTACACCACAACACGAATCGGAAACAATTGTCAAAATATGAAATTCGCTCATCCTTAAAATTAACATGACCAAAAATTCGTTAAAAATATGTTTAAAAACGGAATAGGTTACTTTTTTGATGACATATTCCGTTTTAACCTCGTCCTGTGTCCTGACTCTAAAGATGGCGTCCGCTCCTTCTTCATGCGGGCGCCTTATCCGCGGGTGTCTGCATGGTTCTTGTAGCAGACCCCCGCGGATAATGTCCGCGACCGGCAGCGATGCCGGTCGCGAACATTTAAACCCTCAGATGCCGTGGTCAATCCTGACCATGGCATCTGAGTGCGCATAAACCGAAAGTTTTACTTTCGGTTTGCACTCCGGGTCCCCTGTGTGGCGATCGGAGGAGCCGGAGCGCGCCTGTAGTAGCCTGGTAGTCTCTATGAATGAAACCCAGGCTGCTCTGCTTTCCTTTGGAGCCTTGCATGTAATAGGCTTCATAGGAAATATGCGATTTTTTTCATATATTCCAATTCTATTGCATTGGAATGTATGATAATCGCAATCAAATGATTGTAAGTTATAGTTCCCTATGGGAATTATATAAAAGTGTAAAAAAAAAGTTTGAAAAAAATAAATAAAAAAAACAGTTCAAATCACCCCCCTTTTGCTAAAATAAAAAAAAAATACACATCATGGGTGTCACAATGTGCGAAAACGCCATACTATAAAAATATAAAAAAAATATTCCCCATATGTCAAACAGCAAATCAGAAAAAAAGCGTCCAAATGGCGGATTCGCCATTTTTGGTCGCTTCATTTTCCACAAAAAATTGCAGAAAAGGTGATTAAAAAGTCATACACACCCCAGAATCGTATCAATAAAAAGATGAGATTATGACGCAAAAAATACATACAGCTCTGTACATATAATTACAATAAAGTTATAGGGGTCAAAACATGGTGACAAAAAAGTAAAACAGATTTTTTTTTCACTATCAAAATGGAAGAAAACCTATACATATAGGGTATCGCCGGATTCTTACTGACCTGTAGAGTAAAAGTAACCGTCAGTTTTATCGCACATCGAACGTCGGAATTTAAAAACCCGCAAAACTGTGTTGGAATTGCTTTTTTTTTGCAATTACACCCCATTTGGAATTTTTTTTTCGTGCTTCCCACTACATCATATGCAATATTAAATGGTGGCGTTGGAAAGTACAACTTGTCCCGCAAAAAACACAAGCCCTCATATGGCTATGTGAACAGATAAATAAAAAAGTTATGGCTCTGGGAAGGCAGTTAGCGCAAAACGAAAACCTAAAAAAATAAGGCTGAGTTCGCTTCAGCGCTCAGCCTTTCTGGAGCAGAAGAACAGAAAGGACGGATTTGGCACATAACTGAGCTGAATGGAGCCTATGGACCCCAGACTATGATAGGGTCTGTTAGGTTTCCGGGTTTTGGTAGTTTGCGTCACCTCACCTGCATACAAATAGGAATGGTATGATATGCACACAGTGACCCTAATGTATTGTAAACTGTAATTTAATAGTAAATGATACAGTCTGAAGATTATCTCAAACTTATCCCAGTGGCTCAGGCTGGATAATGAATCTGGTGCACAGCTCGATTCTTTTGTCTGACGTTATACCAACAATTTGTTGCCTAAGTGTTCGGCTACATGGTGATCTTGGTCGTGTGACAACTGTACCACCCAAGGATCGCTGGCATAGAAATAAATGGAGTCGCAGCGTTACCTCCATGTGTGCCGTGACTCCAGAATCGCAAAAAATCCAACACTGCTGGATTCTTTGCAATTCTGGGGTCACTGCAAACATGCAAGTCACGTTGCAACCCTATTTATTTCTCTACTGCAATCCTTGGGCGCGACCAAGATTGCCATGTAGCCATGCCCTTACCTTTGAAAAAAATTTATTCCAAGAACCAGTGTATCATAGGCCATGCCCCTTTTCCTGCTAGTCCTCTGTAAATGAACCCTCTGAGTGCTGATATAATTAAAGATTATTACTATTGTTCTTCAGGAGCGTCGTTCTATAATGTATGTTGTGCTCATCTTTCTAGGTGCTCAGGTCTGGTTATGTGTTTTGCTGTATTTGGGCTGATTTTGTTTGAAAACAGTGCAACCATTTTCAGTTTCCAGGGCACTATTAAACACCTGATATGCCATACTATGTCCAGGTAAGGGTACTTTCACACTAGCGGCATGGCTATCGCCTGCCGGATCCGCCATGCCGTAAGTACCCGTGTGCTGCCTCTCCGTCCCCATTGACTATAATGGGGCGGGGGGCGTAGCTACGGTGCAGCCTACCGGATAGCCATGCCGCAAGTGTGAAAGTACCCTAACTGAGGTTCTGGTCCAGCTGATTTTAACAAAGTTGTGGTATTTGCTTTCA
Source organism: Bufotes viridis (assembly GCA_033119425.1). Lineage (NCBI taxonomy): Eukaryota > Metazoa > Chordata > Amphibia > Anura > Bufonidae > Bufotes > Bufotes viridis. The sequence goes on along the minus strand of CM065593.1, from coordinate 109,762,304 downwards.
AGGATTCAGAAGGTGATACTCCCCTGCATGACGCCATCAGCAAAAAGCGGGATGATATTTTGGCTGTGTTGTTAGAGGCCGCAGCCGATGTCACCATTACAAATAACAATGGATTTAATGCTCTTCATCACGCCGCCTTGAGAGGAAATCCCAGGTAATGTACTGTTATCCTTTTTATGGCATTTTATTCATCAGCTGTGGTCATAGTGTCTGTTGTGAGTGTATGAACCATTGTCCTTGATTGGCAAATGAAGGTTTCTTGGCATGTCCTGGAGAATTTGCAGTGTGGAGTTAATGGACTGTGCATTAATTGCTCTTTTAAGATGATGCATTTTCAGTTTAATGGGGTTGTGTAGTGGGGGACAGTAATTGGGACTGGCTCAGAGTGGGTTGAAAAAATATTAGATGGGATGCTCAACACTCTGATCTTCCTCTCGGATGTTTACTTGGTCTCCGCTGGTTTCTACTTCCTGGTCTTTCTTGGCGCACAGAAGATGCTAGAAGATACTGGCTTGGGATACTGGCTCACACTTGCGTTATTCTTTTCCGGCATAGAGTTCCGTCAAAAGGGCTTTATGCCGTCAAAGAACTGATCAGGCATATCCCCGTGCAATCTGAAGGGATAGAAATCCGTTCAGTTTGCATCAGTATGCCTTCCGTTCAGTCACTGTCAGGCGTTTTGGCCAGACATAATACCGCAGCATGCAGCATTAATTTACATTGACTTGTATTAGTGTCGGATCCGGCATTGCGAAACAACTGAAGGACGGATCCATCCTTCCGGTCTGCGCATGCACAGACCGGGAAAACTGTGAATAAGACTGCAGGACGGATCCGTCCATCCGCATGACAAGTGGAGAGATGGAACCGTTCTTGCAATGCATTTGTAGACTGATCCGGATCCATCTACAAATGCTGTCAGTTGTGACACTAAACGGCGGATCCGGCAGGCAGCTCCGACGACGGAACTGCCTGCCGGATCACACGAACGCAAGTGTGAAAGTACCCTGAGGCGGCCTGGTAAGCTTTGAGATTGCTGTGTTGAGTATTGCATCTTTTATTTTCTTTTTAAAAATTATTTTTTTTTTTTTTACTCCAAGCCATTTCCCAAACCATAAATTTTTTTCCCGCTGGACAATCTACACTAATCTCCACTTTTTAAAACTTTTGAGAATTGATAGTGATGCTGTAATATAATGTCGTTCCCCACGTCTAACCCGTTAACTAGAAGAGGGCATATTGTAGCTGGTAGCACCACTGGCAGATAGCTGATTTTGCTTGTGGAAGCCGTGGCCAGCCCAAAAGCCATATAAAACATGGATGGCTCGAGTTCACCACACTAACGGTCTTGCTTTTAGAGGTTGTTTCTTGGTGAGAGGCCCCCCTTATGATATTGATGCGTGTTAGGGGACCATATGAATAGAGTTGTTTTTATTTTTGACCTAGAATCACTCTATGCGTGTGTAGCTCTAGAAATCTGTGGAGCTATTCTAAGCTGCAGCTCAAGGCACATGGCGTAAGAGGACAGGGACAGACAGCAACATGTTCTCCTAAAGGTCAACTGCACATATTGTGGATCTTGCACGTTCCCTTTTTTCGAACATGGGGTGGCAGTAAGCACATCCATTCATGTAGACCTATTCCGCATGCCGTCAGCATGATTGGGGCTGGGCTCCTTGGACTTCTACATAGTAAATAACATTTAGAAAATATTCAGCAGTAAAAGTCCTGGAGTCTGGAGATGACGGTGAAAAAACAAGATAATAAGGTAATTTCTTATGTTGCTGTATTGTTTTTTAATATGAATACAGAATACAAGCTTAGCTGCTTACAGCTTAAAAATTGGGTTAGGCCTCACACATGTCACACATTTTTTTGGCCAGTAAATGGCGGGTTTCAAAAAATAGGACATATCCTATTTTTGTCTCTTTTCATGGCCAAACAGATTCCATTGAAATCAATGGGACTATCTTTATCGACCATTTGGACAGAAGCTCCCCTATCTAACAGCCATAAAATATGGGTACACTAGGGAAAAAACGGCCTTTCAGGGTTTAAAATAAAGAACAAAATACCTCAACCACTTGCGGCGACAATTTGCTTCTCACTGGATGCAGCAGAACGTGTGCTCCCAGCGTGATCACATGAGGAGCGTCAGATCCTGCTGCCTTCAGCAAGTTTCCCCACGCGTGCAATTTGTTAAGGTATTTTTTTTCTTGTTTTTTCTTTTATTGCAGGCACTAATGGGAGCATATAAATACTGAGCACACTGTGGGGTCATATATGCTTCTGGTGGCACTATTGGGAGCCATTTATAATCCTGGGGGCACTATTGGGACCTTTTCTAATACTGGGGGCACTATTGGGTTCCATTTCTAATACTGGGGGCACTATTGGGGGCCATTTCTAATACTGGGGGCACTATTGGGACCATTTCTAATACTGGGGGCACTATCGGGGGGCCATTCTAATACTGGGGGCACTATTGGGACCTTTTCTAATACTGGGGGCACTATTGGGTTCCATTTCTAATACTGGGGGCACTATTGGGTTCCATTTCTAATACTGGGGGCACTATTGGGGGCCATTTCTAATACTGGGGGCACTATTGGGACCATTTCTAATACTGGGGGCACTATTGGGGGCCATTTCTAATACTGGGGGCACTATTGGAGGGCCATTTCTAATACTGGGGGCACTATTGGGGGCCATTTCTAATACTGGGAACACTATTGGGGCCCATTTCTAATACTGGGAACACTATTGGGGCCCATTTTTAATACTGGGAACACTATTGGGGGCCATTTCTAATACTGGGAACACTATTGGCGGCCATTTCTAATACTGGGAACACTATTGGCGGCCATTTCTAATACTGGGAACACTATTAGGGCCCATTTTTAATGCTGGGAACACTATTGGGGCCCATTTTTGATACTGGGAACACTATTGGGGGCCATTTCTGATACTGGGAACACTATTGGCGGCCATTTCTAATACTGGGAACACTATTGGGGTAATTTCTAATACTGGGAACACTATTGGGGGCCATTTCTAATACTGGGAACACTATTGGGGGCCATTTCTAATACTGGGAACACTATTGGGGGCCATTTCTAATACTGGGAACACTATTGGGGGCCATTTCTAATACTGGGAACACTATTGGGGGCCATTTCTGATACTGGGAACACTATTGGCGGCCATTTCTAATACTGGAAACACTATTGGGGTAATTTCTAATACTGGGAACACTATTGGGGGCCATTTCTAATACTGGGAACACTATTGGGGGCCATTTCTAATACTGGGAACACTATTGGGGGCCATTTCTAATACTGGGAACACTATTGGGGGCCATTTCTAATACTGGGAACACTATTGGGGGCCATTTCTAATACTGGGAACACTATTGGGGGCCATTTCTAATACTGGGAACACTATTTGGGGGCCATTTCTAATACTGGGAACACTATTGGGGGCCATTTCTAATACTGGGAACACTATTCGGGCCCATTTCTAATACTGGGAACACTATTGGCAGCCATTTCTAATACTGGGAACACTAATGGTGACCATTTCTAATACTGGGAACACTATTGGTGACCATTTCTAATACTAGGAACACTATTGGGGGCCATTTATGATACTGGGGGGGCATTATTGGAGGCCATGTATTATATGGGGGGCCGTAATATATACTAAGGCTATGGCAGAGGTTATCCAATAAACGTCATCAGTCTTTAATAGCCATTTTTAACAATAGTTAAAAACTTATGTAAAATAGATGCACACAAATAATGCCAAATGACCATGAAAAACTGCCAAGTGTTTTCCCCCCACTGTCATGTAAATGTAACCTTAACCCTTTCACAGTGGGGTTTTGAAATGCACTGTTGGGAATTATGAAAGCAGGAGAAAGTGATTCTTGTTGAAGAAAGCAAGCTGATGGAGTGCTCCCATAGCGGTGCACTATAATGCCCATGTGCTGAAACTTCCTTATAGATTCATATAGACATTGATCGCTCATGTGCTTTCTATTGGAATTCAGTTTTTACTGCTATACAGATGTAAGGCTGCATATGGAGGTATAGTTTGGACATGGGTTAAATTGGGTACATGTTAGCTGGCCATACACCTGAACACATGAATGCTTGGTTTAAAATGGCAATGATGCAGCTCCCATGATTTAAACAGTAGTGCAATAACACTTAACTCACAGGCTTTCACAGGTAGCCATGGCCTAAATACACATTCTGCAAAAAACAATAAGGGGCACATTTTTAAACCCCTACACCAATTTTATGGCATCAAAATGTTGCAATTTTTGGCACCGGCCTCACTTTCACAGAAACGTGTGATTTTTAGGTGGGCCCGCATGAGTGTGAAGCCTAGGTGCTCCTGCACAATAATTTGACTTTATGCCAGAAACCTGCTGTGAATGACCACAGACCTGAAATCTGTGACCAAGATTTAAGTTCTGCCGCATGGGCGGCCTGAGATGTGCCATAGTTATTGAGGGGCGTGCTCCTCTTAATAATTGTGGAACGTCTGAAGCCAGTGGACAACTTATTAAGACAGGCATATAAAATGTGGGCATTAATAAATGTGCCCTTAGTAGATTTTGTGCTTCCTAGAAATGTGGTTTTTTAGTGTATTAGAATCACACGCAAAAATATCACACTCCTAGAAGAGTCTGTACCTCTTCGGACCATGTTGTGCTGCAGTCTGGGCCCATCATTTAGTTGCAAGCTGACGATAAAATCCTCACTTGGTCATGGGTGTGAGGTAATGGTGTTCTGGGTCACCTGTCCTGCCGGGGTGACTGCATCTGATGTGCAGTATATATGATTCTCACATCAAGGGGCTCCCAGGTAGCAGCTGATTCCGAGGAGCAATTACGGTATATCCTAGGGATCCATTACAGAAACGTTAAGCTCAGTTAGTGCCGACCACTGTGCTGGGTGTACGTCTTATCTTTAACTAAGGGCTCTTGCACACAAACGTACTTTTTTTCCGTTTCCATTCTGTTGTTTTTTACAGGTACATATGTGGAACTAATCCCTGCAATGGGGCTTAGAAAAAATGGAAATGTGTGCATTCCATGTCCGTATGTCCACATGTCCGTTCCACAAAAAAAGATAGAACATGTCCTATTCTTGTCTGTTTTGCGGACAAGGGCAGACATTGTTACAATGGATCTGCAAAAAAATGAATGCAACATGAGTCACACTGACGTCATCCGTATTTTTTGCAGATCCGCGTTTTGCGGCCCCTAAGAAAGGATTCTACGCATGAGGGAACCCCTAGAAGTTTGTTTTCTTAATGAAATCAGTGCAAAATAATTCTGCAACACAGCCGCTTGTAAAATTTGTGTGATTATGCATAATTTATTCCACGTTCCCTTCGGCATCTCATTACGGATGTCAGTAATTGGTGTAGTTACTGCTTTGTGTATATGTCTGTGCAGAATTCAGTCCAGTACAGCGGCACCGGAAACGGTTGAGGTTAGGTCATTAAACTGATATCTCGCATTTCATTGTCATTTTATTGCTCCTATGTTGTTTCCAATACTTTTCCAGCTTTGCATCGTGGTTTCTATTTTTCTGTACTGGATGGGTATGTTGATTGGACATTTTTTTTTTAATCTAACTTTGTGTTTTATTTCAAATCTTTTGTTGGAGCAGAAGGGTAGTAGAAGTGGCGGTCGGATTAATTCTTTGTGTACGTTGATTAAACCTGGCTATACGTGTAAAGGAGGGGGGGTGATCCCGAAACAAGGATTCAGTGATATGGGTGCTCAGGTAAATTCACAGGTGACAGCTTTATAAAAGCTGCTGCATTAGGCCTAATTTACATGTCCGTAGTGTGTTTTGCGGAAACACTGATCCGCAAAACACGGACGGCTGCAATGTGCATTCCACATTTTGCGGACCGCACATTGCTGGCACTATATAGAGAATGGCTTTTCTTGTCCGCAATTGTGGACAAGAATAGGACATGTTCTATTTTTTTGCGGATGCGGGGATGCGGACATCACATAGTGTGCTGTCCACATCCATTCCTGCCCCTTTGAAATGAAATGCGGATGGGATGCGGATCCATTTTGCGGACGTGTGAATTAGGCCTTACGGTGTTAAAAGTGAACAACCATGAGCATATATATAGTGGGGTCCAATAAATGTGATATATATATATATATATATATAGTTGATTGCACACGAGCATGTTTTTCATGCATATTTATTTGCTGACCAGTGTGGTGGTTCCGCAGATTGTAGAACACGTCCTATTCTGTTCCATATTGTGGATGAGCATAGCTCTTTCTATTGATGGGAGTGAGAGAAATACAGTAAGCATACTAAAGTTTTCCCTGTTTTGCTGATCCGCTGTTTGCGGACTGATATACGGAGATGGTCGTGTTGAGGCCTTAGGAAATCCATTTGATTGTTAATGTGTGTGGAGTGGCAGGTAGTAATGAATGTGTGCGTTTTCAGTCTAATAGACCAGTTAATATTCAGTAGCCCAACATAAGGCCCATTTATATTGGCTTATAGCCTCTGTTAGACAGCGGCATACACATTCCTATTGTAGTTAAATCACTTATAATTAAAATGAAACCTCTGTAATAAATGATGAGAAATACGGCTGCGGCAGAACTGGTTTATTTATTGAAGGGTTCACGAACACGTCACACATCGTACCACATTTTATAGAGTAAAAAAAAACGCAAAGACTAATGGTTCCACTGCAGTATTTTCCCAGCTGGCAGCGCTTCTTGGTCGTTGTAGTCCTCAATGCAATCCTACAGCTGGTTGAAGGGGACCAAATCCATTGAAGAGGTGATTTGGTTCCATTTTACCAGCTTTAGCAAAGCATTGCAGTGCAGTGGGAGAGAGCTACAGAGAAGGAGCCTTCATTTGGAGACGTGCAGCCACACATAGTCTTTGATGGTCGCCGCAGGGAAAGGAGAGAGGAAAGCAGACTGCAATATCCAGACAAGAAATGTATGTGCTACAAGCAGACGGCCTTGTAAAACTGCCTCCCTTACTGTAGTAATTATAGAGGTACATGAGAGGCAATTATTAATACACACACAGATAATACACAACAGCATGCTGGCAGAATTGAATGGCGTCTAGGTGCTTTTGTATATTACAGTATTGAATGTTGTGCATGAAAACTTTTACCCTGACGCAGTGATTGTAGTGAGTGACCCTGTGAAGAGATTAATCTCACTAGATGATATTGGAGAGAACTGGCCTTCCAGTAATTGCTCCGTCTACACTTGCACGCTGCAGCATATGGTGCTCGTCTAGCAGGCAGTGACCGCGACCATGTAAATCTATTCCTTTTACACCACGCAGGACCGAATAGAAACGTAGCAGGTGCTGCCTCTCCCTGAAAAAAAGTCGCCTCTAAAACTGGTGGCTATTTATACCAGTCGTATGTGAACCCGTCTGCGTGTGCTCTTGGATGGTGCTCTTGGATGGCAATTCATGTGCATGCATTTGCCATATCAGGGCAAGAAAGGGCCATGGAAAAAAAAAAAGCACTGCAGCATTTGATAATGTCAGCATCTGTTCCCCGTGTCAGTCAGGCGTTGGAAATGTCTGAGTTACGACCGTGTCAGCACATGCCCACAGTCCACACTGTGCTGGGTTTAAAAAGGGACAGCTGATCTAAGTGATGGGTTTGACATTCTAGAGCGACTCCGTGCCCAAGGATTTGTCAGGTCACTACCCCGAACCTCAACATGTGTCGGTGGATTGCGGCGTTACCCCCCAATGAATCTCCATGTCGGTCCTCTTTGAATCTCAGTCATTTGAGTTAATGCACTTAGATTATGACCAGGACTCTTTGCAGGAACAGGCTGGTGAAGTGCTCCTCATGAGACTTTAGAGCATGTTTCTTTAAAAACCTCGGCAAGGAATTTTGAGACGCTTTATACCCCTTTTAAGGGAAACTTGAGTTTAATTTGTTTTACGCGAAGCTTAACAAAATAACTCTTTGTCAGGGCTGCCCATCTGCGTCTCATCAAAGGTACATAATGTCCATTTATAGTTTTGCTGGTCTGAATACTATTGTTTTGCTCTGGTTAACTCCGGGGCTGCTGGCTTAGGCCTGCAGCAGTGCCGTGGGGTCACCCGTAGGGTGACGCTGTGATAAATGTCCGGTTCTCCGGTGTCCCTTACATGAGCAGAAATCTGACATGTTGTGTTCTGCAGGCCTTTCCAAGTGCATAGTTTGTGTCAGTGCTGCCTTTTACTAAGCTGCTTACTATGGTGGAGGTATACACAACTTATTTTGATCATTTTGCACTTTGTAATTATAACACAAAATATTATATAAATACAGATTCAATATAGGGTGGTAAATCTCATAGAAGGCAAACTTTTTTTTTTTTCTTCGTTAAGTAATAAATCATTGATCATAGCATTAGAAATACAGTCCGAGCAGTGGAGATGTATTGTTACCTGGCTGCAGTGCTGTAGGTCCAATGTGAGGTCCCTTTCGGGCACGAGGAGGTTGCACCTGGTGAAAATACATACTTCTTTACATTCCATAGCATTGTATGTCCATATGGGTACATAAAGAAGTATGTACTCTACACAGGCTCGTCCACAGTAGGAGCTGAAAGGGAAGAAGAACTTTTGCACGACCATAAATGCAGAGCAGAGGGTGTTGCGTGTGGCCTAACGGTGCTGCATTGCTATACAGTATCTGGTGTAACAAAGAGAGGCCTGCAACACAATGCAAAGTGGAATTGCTTAGGAAATAGTTAAAACAGATGTTACTTGTAGATAAAAAAAATAATAAATGAAATCATAATAAAATCCATCAAAATTAAACACTGATTATACATTCATCAGAATTGTGTTAGAAGCGTTCGTGTTTGACACCACAATGACATTGCTGCTAAACTAGTATGCATTAGTGACACAGCCCGCAATACAGTGATCACCCAGGCTAGGTCCACCGGTGCTGATGCCAGCCTGGCGTGCTTGTAAATCAACCTGGTGACTCACCTCCACCTGCCTCCGTATAGCAGCCAGCCGTCCTGTCCATCTAAATTGATGACTGCAATTGTCGGCACGCTCCCCTAGACCCCCGACTTGCATTCAGTCATCTCGGAGGCAATGGAATGACCGGAGTGATGTCACACTGCTGGTGAGCTCTCGTTTCAGCTGGGTTTGATGGAATTTGTGTATTTGCAATGCAGAGACGGGGGGGGGGGGGCTCCGATTTCTAGAAGACTCCTGCAATTAGCAGCCCCCATTGCTTAGGTGTCCCGAGAAAAGGAAAGATGAGCCAAAGTAAAATTCCTGCAGAGCCTGACAAAGCTAGTGCATGCAGCTGATAGAGAGCAAATCAGAGAGTAGCTGGTGATATAGCACAGTAATACAAGGAAAAACAGCATTGCAGCATTACTATTACAGCATACACTGTCAGGATTTAAATAGTTAGCAAACTACACGAGCCACACGCTCTGCGGACACGATCCAGCTCACATTTCTCTGCCATAAGTTAGCTCGTGGCGAACCGTAATGCAAAAGGCAATTTATTGTTAAAGGTGACTGCTCTTATTGCTGGAAAGCCTTTGTGCAGAACCCTGCGTTAGGTGCAGACGGAAAGGTTTGGGAATTACAGGTGTAACTTCCGTAATATCAGACAGATTTTTGCAAGTCACTTTCAAGCATGCATCACTGCCGTCTATATCTGTGTAGCATCTGCTCATATACATATATTTTTGTACAGAGCAGTAGCTTTATATTAGTCATTTTTGAGTAGCGTGTTAGTTGAAAACCGGGAATCACACAATAACTCACCTTTTGTAAATATTAAATTGCGAATATCTATATCGAGATAGGGGTAGATGGCAGGTGCACTGCTGCAATAAACTGTAAGCTGCAAGTGCTTTGCTTTAAAACCAGACTATATACTGTCAAATATAGACAAGTTTTTTCCATGTGGAAAAATACATGGAAAATATAAATAAAAAAAAAAAAGAATAAAAAAGTAGTATCTTTCCTTGTGTAACAATGCATCTGTCCTTGAGGATTTTCCTTTGTTGAAGTTCCCCAGCCTGGACTGCAGACACATCTGTGGCAAGCTGCTTCTCCTTCCTTAGGGTCAATAAAGCCCAATGCGAGGTCAGGGACTCCCACTTGCAATTATAGAGACGAGCCATATCCCCCCACTCAAAGGGCACGAGCTAAACTGTAAGAGCTTTATAGGCAGCTAAGCATTTGAAACATGCAATCCCAGGCAAGCGTTCCCTCTAGTGCCTCTCTCTTCCCTGACCATATTTAGTCAACCATAGCAAAAAATAGTCTCTCAGCTGTCGATTGTCGATCCCAGAGCTCTGGGAGCTCCTATCCTGCTTTCTGCTCATTGATTGTTCATCCTGCGAGCCCCAACACTGCTTTGCCATTTGTTCAGCTATTTTTAGCAGTGCCAAATAAAGCGGTCTCTCATGTTTCCACTTATATTGCCCGTATTTTCACCGAACGAGCGCTCCTGCTTCCGAAGCCTGTTGTGGCTGTCACTATACTTAGAATTTTTGTAGCGAAAAGCCCAAGCCTGCCCCGATATGAAACCAAAGAACCTGACGCCAGTAACACATTGTGCAATCTGATGGATTTATCCGCTATTTTACAGCGCTGGTACATGTGCTGAATATTATTATTACCCTTCTGTTACAGTATTACTGTACCAAATATGGTTCTGTGTGTGTAATATATATATATATATATATATATATATATATATATATATAAACTTTTTTTGTACTAAAATACTTAACCTTATTGTTGCAAATACTTATGTAAAAAAAAAAAAAAAAAAACTGTTTGTTCTCTACATACACCCCCCTGATGGTTACTGTAATCATCAACTGATACTTTGGGATACTTGAATTGCGATATCAGGTTTCCACATTCTTCATTTTAAAGACCCTTAAAAAACATTAAAAAAAACAAAAAACTTTTCTGTTTAGGCCACATGCACACATCCATGTCCGATCCACATTTATTTATTTTTTGCAGCTCACACATGGACTCATTCATTTCTACAAACAGATCGTACCGTTTGTCATCTGTTTGCTGTCTGCATCCACATGTCCATTCCACAAAAGGATAGAACATGTCCTATTCTTGGCCGCAAAATCTAGACCACGGGCCCATTGAAGTCAATGGGTCCGCAAAAAGACATCATCCATGTTTTGCCGACCGCAGAACAGATACGGTCAGGATTTAAATAGTTAGCAAACTACACGAGCCACCCGCTCTGCGGACACAATCCAGCTCGCATTTCTCTGCCCTAGGGTCCATTCACACGTCCGTAAGTGTTTTGCGGATCCGCGGATCCGCAAAACACGGACATTGGCGATGTGCATTCCGCAATTTGCGGACCACACATCGCCGGCACTCTCATAGAAAATGCCTTTTCTTGTCCGCAATTGCGGACAAGAATAGGACATGTTCTATTTTTTTCGGGAACGCAATTGCGGACCCGGAAGTGCGGATCCGCAATTGCGGACCCGGCCAGGACATCGTCTGTCCCCATTGAAACTAATGGGTCCGCAATTCCGTTCCGCAAAATGCGGAATGGAATTGCGGACGTGTGAATGGACCCTTACAGTGAGGCCTTACAGTAATTTTAATAACTTAAAGTGGTTTTCCGAGGCTTTCGAACTCTGATCAGTGGGGTCCAACACCCTGGCCCCCCGTCAGTCAGCTGTTTGAGGAGGCAGTAGAGCCGCTCACAGTAGCGCAGTGGCCTCAGCTTTTCCTAGGCCAGTGATGACTCGGTCATCTGTCGAGTAGCCTTGACGCAGCTCAGCCCTATTGAAGTGAATGGGGATGAACGCAATACCAAGCCCAGCCGCTATACAGTGTACGACCCTGTGCTTGGTGGGCACGGAGAAGGCCATGGTGCTTTCTCAAACAGCTGATCAACGGGGGTCCCAGGTGTCGGACCCCCGCCGATCAGATACTGGTGATAGTTATAAAGTCTTGGAAAACCCTTTTAAAGCTGCCCTCCGCAGATCTGCCAAATCCCGGCTCCTCTTCTGTCAACCAAAATGGCCGCAAAGCTTCTGGACCAGCGGGAAGTGTCTTGGATTAACAAATGCACAGCGCACATCAGGTAGTCTGAAGCATTGCGGCCATCTTGGATTGCAGAAGAGGAGCCCAGGAATCACTGAGAAAATGAAAAGGAAGGCACTGTTCATTTCCCAGTAAATGTGAATTTTTTTCTTGGAATGGTTGTTTTAAGTTTTGATATCTTGCCACTAAAATTTGAACAGCAAAATGTTATTTATTTCCTATTGGTAATATATCGCACCAGCACATTCACTACTGCTCTCGTGGACTATAATCATTCACGTTAGAAAAAAAGATCTGTTACTATCTGATTTTGCATCCTGCTACCTTACCAAAACCTGCCTGCCTGGTTGTATTAATATTCTGCGTGTACACGTTTGTGTGCTGAATATGGTATCTAAGGAGCTAGAGAAGACACGAAGCATCTCAGAGACCGAAGCAAGACACACAGTACTCTGTCCATGGTTATTTTTGTACAGCCGGCAAAGAAAAAAGTAGATGTGTCACTCAGCCTTGCATGAGTGTGACAAGGGCAGCGAGGGCAGCTGGCGTTCAGAGGGTAGACAACTTTTAAAATGACCCCTCCTTTGGATTTGGTTATAAATGTTTTATATTGAGGAAGCTACTGAGAGGCACATGCAGAAGATGATATTTTTGAATCCCTGCTATACTATAGCTGATTCTGCTACGAAGCCTGGTCCCTTGACCATCTGACTTTTGTTACAGGATAGACTTAAAAGGGGCTGCAGAATAAAAAGCCTAGCATTTTTCCAAGAACTTGTGCACGGCCTGTGTCTGGTATTTCAACGCCATTGAAGTGAATGAAGCAACACCAGACATAGCTCGTGTATGGGAGCCACATTGTTTCTGGGAAAGTCCTGGAAACCTTAGGAAGATACTGTTAACACCCAATAGTGGAATAGGACAACTTGCGTTTTTTTTTTTTTTTTTTTTTTTAAACTGCACTAAATCATGGACTTTGGCTACTGTGGGCAATAAGGTCTTCATTGAGACAGTTTTGATAAATGATATCAATAAATTGGATGCCTTTGTATAGAAAAGGTCCTGCAAAGAGGTGTCTCAATGTAAGAGAACCATCTCGCCAGCGCCACCTCTTTGAGGTCTCTGCCTCATCTTTACAAGTCATATTTGCACATTGGAATCTTTTGCACTTTACACTAGCAATTTAGACTTGTCATGTTTGTAATGATTATATTTATATATTTTTCATTTTTTCTTTGGATATCATGTCCCGTTGGATATCCATTGGACATTTTGTCCACTGTACTGCATTTGTCTGCTTCATTGGCTTACACATGGGCCTCTGAATTTATGATAAGTATTACGCTGTGGGCGAATGGGCTCGTATATATTTCATTTGAGACCCCCAGGTTTGCGGTGTATTTTTAATGAATAATAAAGCTATATTTTATTATACGGTGTGCATCAGATTTGGCACGTACTTTGTCTCTTTTGCTTGGTCTTACTGATAAATGTGACGTCACTGCGGCCTCTATATATAGCTGATCGGGGGCAGTCCCGGAAGTCAGACCCCCGCCATTCTCACTTACCCTGAAGAGAGGTCATCAATATGACAATCCCGGAAAAACCCCTTTAAATTTGTTTCCCTTCTGTGTGCAGGAGAAAATATTTTATAACTTTGGACGGAATAGCCATTAACGGACTCTGCAGGATATATATAGAGCAGCACTGAAAATAACCACATTTACCAAGCAAATCATGTGAGGTCAGTTGTCCTTGCCGTGTCCAAGATGCCTTTATATATTAGACCCTTGACGAATGAGGGCAGAACCATGTCATGAAGAATATAAATGACCATCACAGCTGACAGAGTGTTGAGGGTTTTAGTATTCTTTAAATAAGTTTTTCCTCTTTTCTCAAAAGTGACAACACACGTCTACTGGACAGGAAAAATACACACAGGCTTCCAAAAATAGTATAACTCCCGCACCGCTGTTCTCGTCGTCGTCAGAACCCTGAGAGGACCACGTTAGAAGTCTATAGGATGATTCCAGATTTGCTGCAGTGTTGACCAGCTTTCATAGCTTGGATTCTGTTCACTGATGTGTAGCGACTGGTATTTTATATGACGTGTAACATACTGCCTTAGGCTCGTTTCACATCGGATTCTGCTGGATACTGCTGTCTGCCTGTCGGACCTAATTGGCTATAATGAGATCTGGCCGCTATGCCGGGATTTTGGAGAAAAAAACCCCACTGCACACAACGTTTTTTGTCTGGCTGATTCCCGCCATTCTCTGCCAGAACAGCCTAAGGCCCCATTCACAAATCCGTAGTTTTGAACCGCATCTGATACGCATTTTTGTGGATCAGATGCGGACCCATTCACTTCAATGGGGCCGCAAAAGATGAGGGCATCAAACCGTGTGCTGTCCGCATCCGTATGTCTATCACATGGCCCCACAAAATTGATAGAACATCTCCTAGTCTTGTCCAGGCATTTCTAACTTAGGGCGGAATGTGCGGGGCCGCAAAATGCAGAACGCACACAGCCAGTATCCATGTTTTGCGGGCTGCTAAACGGATACAGTCATGTTAATGGGTTCTGACGGATAGCTGCGCCCCAAATGTGAACGGAGCCTTAAAGGGGTCGTCTCACTTCAGCAAGTGGCATTTATCTCTATGTAGAGAAAGTTCATACAAGCCACTTGCTAATATATTGTTATTATACATATTGCTTCCTTTGCACACTTTATTCATTTTTCCATCATATTATACACTGACCATTTCCATGGTTACGACCACCCTGCAATCCTTCAGCGGTGGCCGTGCTTGCACACTATAAGAAAAAGTGCCGGCCTCTCTGGTGGACTGGACCGTGGGAGCGCACATAGGCTGGTGCTTTTTCTTATAGTGTGCAAGCACGGCCACCACTGATGGATTGCAGGGTGGTCGTAACCATGGAAACGAGCAGTGTATAATAGTATGGAAAAATGAATCCGGCCAGCAAAGGAAGCAATATGGATAATCACAATACATTAGTAAGTGCCTCGTATTCACTTTATCTACATGATAAAGGCTATTTTCTGAGGGTCTTTTCACATTGCACTAGCAGTGTAGGTTTACTGTATGTGCTGGGGAACCTCTTGCCACACATGTTAAGTAGAGCCATAGGCTTATCTGATGGAGGCCAGAGGAACACTGCTATTCCATACAGTGGCCTCCATTAAATGCATTTGTCCACGGTCTCAGTCACGAAATCTTTCTGATGGAAACCTCAGACATGGCTGCAAGCGTAGAGTGAGCATTATTTGAAATGCCACTTAGAGTAGGGAGACATGTAGCAGGTCTCTGCAGTGGAAAATCAGAATTGTATCTGAAGGGAATCTGCCGCGACAGTGCTGTGGATCTGCCGCACACTTCATCTTCTGCATTGGAAATGTAACTCTGCACGGCATGTCAAGTTATGTGCGGATTCCTGTGTGGATGACATTTGTGACAGTCTCATACTGCGGACTTCCCATTTTGGGAAATTCACAACATTTGCGCTATTTATGGCAGTCATCTAAGGTGATCAGAATTTTGAGGCAGTTTCTAATTTTTTCCTCAAATAAGTTAATAACTACAACCTCTCGCTACAGAGCCTTGTCACTGGAGCCGCTGCCAGACCCTGCTGTGCACTGCACTGGTCAGTAGGAGGTTAATGTGCTCATGGGTGAGATAACGTGGGTATATTTGTCCCCGTCTCATTAGTGTAGGCCGTGGTGGAGCTGACCGAGGACTATTAATAGACGGTTTAGGCAGCACCTCTTTGCATTACACATGATGTGAACGCTTTGCTTAGCAGGGTCCCAGTGTCACTCTGAACATCTGTCACTTTCTAGAAGTGTTCACTTTACAGCCTCTGCCTACATCAGATGTGTGTACGTAGTAGCAAAATGCACATATGACTTCTCTTCTGTACTGACGTGTTATGGTTCTGGATCGATGTTCATTAAACTAATGATGGCAAAAAAATATCATGTTCATACTTTTTTTTTTTGTATCATTCTAATACATTTATTCCCTAGAAGAGCAGGCAGCAAGTCTTGTCCAAGGATATAGATTGGTTTAGAACAGGGATGGGCAAACTCAGCCCTCCAGCTGTTGCAAAACTACAACTCCCAGCATGCAAAGACTGCTTACCGCTAGCAGCCTACAGCAGGGCATGGTGGGAGTTGTAGTTTTACAACAGCTGGAGGGCCGAGTTTGCCCATCCCTGGTTTAGAAGAAGGTGTAATAGGAAATAACTGTGTACAAGATCACTTGTATTATTATCAGGACTGGGATTAAGGTTGGTGGAGCCCATTGGGTACAAAATGTAGTAAAAGCATCCAACCCCACCTCTGGGACCCAGATGCCATCTGACTACACATATAGGACAGGTGGCTGCACGTGGCCCTCTTTACTAAATTTTATGGGAGTTATGGAGATATTCAAGGCAAAGGCCTCCTTACACTTCAAAAAAAAAAAACACATGCAGACATAGCCAGCTATCCACCTCTGAGTGGGGCATCAGGGGCCCCTGTGTCCTGAAATGTTGGAAGGCTTAGAAGCTGAGCATGGTATACACTATCCTTATATATAGTGACTGTCATTGAGCCCTAGATTCGACCGGAGAATTCCGTGGCCTACAAAAGAATTTTTAGGGCAGGTTACTGAAGGCCCCACAAATGTTTCTCATGATGTGGTTGTGGTTAAATTGGTTGGAGAAAAGAACCGGCCCAGGCCAGGATGAGAGTAGTAGTGTTCTTTGACATGCGCTATATACTCCACCCCAATCTGACCGTAATTATTTAATCTGACCGTAAATATAATATGCTACAGAATGCATTTTCAATTTGCTTGTACTTTTTCCTCTAGTGCCATGCGTGTGTTGCTTTCAAAACTGCCTCGGCCGTGGATAGTTGATGAGAAGAAGGATGATGGCTACACTGCATTGCACCTGGCAGCACTCAATAATCATGTTGAAGTAGCAGAACTGCTCGTTCATCAGGTATGATTGTCATGTTGTCCAAGCAATACCAAAGGCACTTTAAAGGGATTGTCTCATGGGAACTATAGAGCATATAGACATTATAGAAGTGGGGAGTCATCTGCAAAAAGTCATCTGCAAAGCACAGTAATCGGCCGTGTGCACTCAACATCACGGTGTGAGCCCATTGGCTTCAAGGGGTCTGTGATCCGCATGTTCCGTGTGCTTCTTTATCTGTGCAGCCACTCCGCAAAAGCTAGGTTATGTCCGCAACATGTGGACCATGGACCCATTGGCGTCAGTTGGTTTGCACCGTGATGCGACGTGCACACGGCCATCATTCGTGTTTAATCTGGATTACTAATTAAAGAAGCACTCCCACAAAAAAGTGTATCCTTTGTTCCATTAGTATGTTACATTATGTTTGCTTACTGGTAGCTTTATTTGGGAGACTCTCCAGTTCCCCCAGTCTCTAAAGTATCAGCTAGAAGTCACATTCTCTATTCCTTGCTATGAGACTCCGATTGAGGGCACATTGTACAGCAGAAGACCAGAACAAGGCGGTCTGCTCCAGAATAGTGCTATCAGTAAGAGAACTACCTGCCCTACTTGACCAAAGAATACAAATGTTAGTGGGTGGGCTTCTCAAGTAATTGCATGGTGTAATTACTGATCTGGAGGGGCAGCTACATTCACAGTTCTCAGAGCTGAAATCTCCCAACTTACCTTTCTAGGGACATTTATCAAAATTTAGCTTACCCATACGCCAGTCTTGATCTCCCTGCATTGATTCACCTTATTTATTAAGAGGCAGATCACTCTTAATAAATGAGGCGCATATCTGCCCTGTCGTGTGCCAGATACTGATGTCTATGCCAGCTACAGGCTGGCGTAGATTTAAACTATAACTTTACGCCACTTTCTTGCGAAAGTCATAGTAAATCAGGGAGGCACGCCCCTTCCCCTCCGCTTTGTAAAAGTGCTGCAAAGCTTAAAGGGTAACTGTCATTTATTTATTTATTTGCTACTTTATTAGAGCTAGGCATGTATACCTGAGTAAGTCTGTCAATGATTGTCAAAAGATCTGTAATTACCTTATAATAACATTTTTTCATTCATGTCTTCCGTCCCTTTCCACTGCTCCCTTAAAAGACCGTTGCTAGGGCTTGTCTGTCTTCCTTGTAGTATAAACAGAAGACAGAGGGGCGGTCCTTCACACTGCATGTCTGCATTAGGCTTCAGAGTGAGGAGGCGTGTCTCTCAGTAATCCAATCTGATTGGCTGGCAGGGGGCTGCTGTCTACAGCAAGTGTGTATGGGAAGTGAGGGAAAGCAGTTTTGGCCTCAGAGAACTGGCACAGGAGCCATCTTGAGAAGGTTCTTATATTGTAAATGTTTAAACAGCCATAACTAAGGGAAAAACTCAAGGGAAACAGTGGTATGTGAGGAAACTAAAGATTGCTTTATGCATCATCCTACTGCAGCAGTAACATATATGCTAAAATTGTTTTTTTGATGAAAACCTGAAAGTTACCCTTTAAAAAGTCAAACATTATGGTGCATATATAGCGTGGACCATAATTTGGGACTTTTCTTACACCGGAATAGTGGCATAATTGCCGTAATAAATGCCCCTGAATGTATTTACAAAGACCTTCAACTTTTTACCTGAAAAAAATAAAAATAATCCACCTCAAAGTTACTTGTTGATTGTTTTGTCAATTTTGCTGCGGTTTTGTATTGCAAAGGGTGAAATCCGCTATGGAAACCTCATGCCAATTTCTGCCCATTTTGTAAAATCTCATTCTGTTATGCTAGTACTGTAATAAGCTGTGAATTTTCTGCTCACAAATCCGTGGCATATCTGTTCTATTTCTACCCCATCTTGATGTACCCTAAATCTGGGCTCCTGGGTGGACATGGACTTTAATAACATGCCTAACTAATGTTTAATGGGTTGACCCCTTATTACAGTCATGGCCAATCTGCGGCTCTCCAGCTGTTGTAAAACTACAACTCCCACCATGCCCTGCTGTAGACTGCTAGCTGTAGGCTGTCTGGGCATGCTGGGAGTTATACTTTTGCAACAGCTGGAGAGCCTCAGGTTGGCCATCCCTGCCCTATTACCTGTCATAGCTCTTGTAAAGATGATAAAAAGGAAGCATCTTTGCCATTTTCATGTTGTGACAAGGTTTGGCATTTTCGTACATAGTGTATAGGAATGTGCATGTCCATCTACAGAAATGTGTGCTCAGCCGCTGTATGACAGCCAAGCCTCTGCATAGCGATCCTCTGCTCACTGCGCAGCAAACAGTACAAGTAGCTTTCTGCAGCACTGAGCCCACATTTACTAATACCATCTAATAGTAAGACTGTGTCAACGTAGTCTTAAAGGGGTTATCTGGTAATATTGATGACCTGTCCTCTATCCTAGGTCAGGGATAGGCAAACTGCAGCTTTCCAGTTGTTGCAAAACTACAACCCTCAGCATGCAAAGACTGCTTACAGCTATCAGCCTACAGCAGGGCATGGTGGAATTGTAGTTTTACAACAGCTAGAGGGCCGCAGTTTGCCCATCCCTGTCCTAGGTCATCAATATATGATTGGCTGGGATCCAACACCCAGGACCCCTGTTGATCAGCTGTAATTGCCGTGGCCTCATCCTAGACCAGGTATGGGCAAACTGTGGCTCTCCAGCTGTTGCAAAACTACAACTCCCAGCATGCCCAGTCTGGCTACAGCTATCGGCCTACAGCAGGGTATGGTGGGAGTTGTAGTTTTACAACAGCTGGAGAGCCGCAGTTTGCCCATCCCTGTTCTAGACCATGTGATGTCACTTTTATCGGTCACACGGCCTAGTTACAGCTCAGCCCCATTAAAGTGAATGAGGCTGAGCTGCAATACCAAGCACAGCCACTATACTTTGTATGGTGCTGTTCTTGGAGAGATGCCGGGAGCGGCTGTGCTTACCAGAGCGCCGGTGGGCTCCCTGATGCAGATGATTGGCGGGCGTGCTGGAATTCGGACACGGCACTCGCATAAGATCAAGCAGCGTCCATAACTGAGAAAGTGGGCCTATGTAGAGAATGTGGTCATTCAGATGTCATTTTTCTTCCTGGGGTTTTAGTTGTGGTCGGATCCCTATGCCTTTCACCAATCAGGTAGGCTGTTTAGGTAACGCCACAGACAGAGCAACGTTGTGAGCCATTAATGTGAAAATGTTCCCGAGTGTGATATTTGCTGTGTTAGGTGCCGAACCAGTGGGTGCAAAGCATAGAATTTTAGGCAGAATGAGGGAGATTTATCAAAATTGGTGCAAAATAGAACTGGCTTAGTTGCCCCTAGCAACCAATCAGATTCCACCTTTGATTTTTCACTGCTCCTTTGGAAAATGAAAGGATCGATCTGTTTGGTTGCTATGGGCAACTAAAGCAGTTTTCTTTTGCAGTTTTAATAAATGTCAATGTCCCTCCTGATCTCACACAACATTGATCTTTCCTTTCAGGGCAGTGCAAACTTGGACATCCAAAATGTGAACCAGCAGACGGCTCTGCATCTGGCTGTGGAACGTCAGCATACACAGATTGTCAGGGTACGATGATACCGCTGCTATTTTTCTTTACTGCACAGTTCTTTAGTGATCCAGTAGCCTCTAACCACTTGCTTTGTTGTTGTGAGTGGCTGGCCATTTCTTTATATTAACGGCAACTGTTCATATTTTAGTTTGGTTCCACCATACCGATACCAGGTATGGGTTAGGAACTGTGTCTCCTGTCCATCTGGTGTTTCTTCAACGGGCAGATAGAATACATGGGCGCGTGCCCCGTATTCTGGTGCTCCCTTTATGTCTAGCTGTTGACAGGAGGGACAGTCGGCACATTTTTAACCACGTGCACCAAAAAACTGCTCAAAAATGTCAATAAAGACCAATTGAAAAAATGTTTTTAGCCCAAAATAAGTAAAATGCCATAAAAAAAAATGCAGTTTTCCTTCCTGCTCCTGTGTGTAGTGGAGGGGTGGCAGTGGGAAGCTACAAGTGACATCAGGAAGGAAGATCCCAGCCTGGTACTGTCACCTCTCCCCTGTACAGCCTCCAGTGACCTCAGGGGGGAATACGGGAACTTTTTTGCTTGTTATAACTCCCTTTAGCAATCATGGAGAATTATTTACCACATGCCCATGGTAATCACATTTGGGGGCGCGGGGGTCTTTGATTTCTGCTAAAAAAAAAATGACAATATGAGCAGTCATGAAGGATTTGTGCGCCACCAATGTTTTTTTAATACTGGAGTAGTGGGGGGGTCGCACTGCGCCACCAATGAAGATAACACGTTTAGTACAAATACAGGAGGCACGTGCCGGCGGCAGAATCACCTAGCCGGCACCCGACCTCTATGACGGAGCTGCGATCAAAGGCGGTTAACCCCTCAGGTCCCGCCTCCTGTATTTGTATTAATGGTTTAGTTATCTTCATTGGTGGCAGCAGCGGTACAGTGGGGAGGGAGAGAGAGAGACTCCTTCTCCACTGTGCTGCTGAGGGAATATGACGTGCACTGAGAGCAGCGCGTGCCATGTTCTGTGATACTAGGCTGCGCAGTGTAACTGCACCTCAAGTGAATGGGATGGAGAAGCTGTAATTACACCTGCTCACCACTGCAGTGCTGACAGCGAGCAGGTAAACAGTGAAGAGAACGCGGTGCTCATATGAGTGCTGCGTTCTCTTCAAACAGCTGATCGGCAGGGAGGATAGGTAATCAGTATCAGAAACCGGACAGCACGGTCTCCATCAGTGTAGTATGTATACAAATACATATACCACACACTACTAGATGACTTTCTTCATGTAATGCCTCTTTAAAGAATTTTTAATTTACAGTGATTGCTATATATGTGCAGTCATCAGGGCAACGCCCTACATTACTTTTACATACATAGGTTTTAAAATGTTTTCACTAGCTGGATGTCGTGGTCACTATTAGAGATGAGCGAATTTCCGGTTATGAAATTCGTTTTTGATTTGTTTACAGGTAAAAGCAGAATTGCATTATGGATTCCGTTACCACGGACCATAACCTAATTCTATGACGGAATGCATAATGGAAAGCCTTTAGAGGCATCCCGTTATTCATTCCGTCATAATAGAAGTCCATGGGCTGCAAAACGGAACCGTCCCGTTTCCGTTATGTAGGAGAGCACTCCCCTGCATAACGGAATTGGGACTGATCCGTTTTGCAGCCCATGGACTTCTATTATGACGGAATAAATAGAATTGCGTTATGGACGGTGGTAACGGAACCCATAACACAATTCTGCTTTTGCCACCAAACGAAGCGTGAACGAATTTCAAAATAGCAAATTCGCTTATCTCTAGTCACTATGAAGTTAAAACTAATTAGATTAATTTTTATTCTTTTATTTTTTAAGTTGTTAGTCCGTGCAGAGGCCAAACTGGATATTCAAGATAAAGATGGGGACACTCCTCTTCATGAAGCCCTCCGGCACCATACTTTGTCTCAGTTACGCCAGCTGCAAGACATGCAGGATGTAGGCAAGGTGGACACTACATGGGAACCATCAAAGAACACTGTAAGTGTCTCCAGGCATCTCACTGGTGTTTGTAGAATACTTTACTTTTATTTCTATTTATCTTTCTCTTGCCCTTGATGTGAAGTAGTCCGATGCTTCTTATCATAGATGAATGAATGCGTTTTATATAATGTTAAATATCAAATTATCTGAACAACTGTGATGGCAGCAGGACATTTCTTGGGAAAATGTTGAGTTTCACTCATTTCTTGAAGACTACCAGTATGTGTACACTTTTTCAGCTTATCATGGGACTTGGAACTCAAGGTGGAGAGAAGAAGAGTGCAGCATCCATAGCCTGCTTCCTTGCTGCTAATGGAGCTGACCTCACCATACGCAATAAAAAAGGCCAGTCTCCTCTCGATCTGTGTCCGGACCCCAGCCTCTGCAAAGCCCTAGCTAAATGCCACAAGGAGAAATCAAGGTACTATTCAATTTATGTTTTTTGGATGTTACTTCATGTTGCATCTATCAAAGTTGGTTGCATCAGGAATGTGAGGGATTTGCAGCATTATTTTTTAAGTGGAGCTCCAAAAAAAATAAGCCAACAGATACCGTAGCTTGCGAAATTAATCAACCCCCTGCCCCTGCAGTTTTCTTAATTTGGTGTTTTGTATTCTGGAATTAAAATGGATTTTTGAGAAGAAATGTAATGTGTATTCTCTATTAGGTCTCTACTGAGATTTGTGCCTATTCTTGTAGGCTAAACTGCTCCAGTTCCTTTAAGATGGATATGTTGCATTTGATTACAGTGGTCTCAAGTCATGCCACAGATTCTCAGTTGGATTGGGCTTTGACGAGGCCATTCCTAGACATTCCAGTGTAGATTTATGTTTAGGGTCATTGTCCTGCTGGAGGGTGAACCTCTTAAGAGTCCTAAATCTCTTGCCAGGCTGACACAGTTTTTCCTCAAAATTGTCCCCGTATTTACTGCCAGCCATCTTTCCCTTAATCCTGGCCAGTTTTCCAGCCCTGCCAATGAAAAGCATCCCCACTGCATGATTATGGTGCCGCCACCACACTTCGCTGTGGCAATGGTGTCCTTGGGGTGACGTGAAGTGTTGGGTTTGAGGAGGCCCATTTGATAGTGGCTGTGCTTGGTATTGTTTCTCTGCCCCTTTCACTTGAATGGGACTGAGCTGCGCTTAGGCCATGTGACTGATGAAGGTGATGTCACTGGCCCTAGGCAGAGGCCATGGAGTTGGACCACCGCTGATCTGATATTGAGGACCCATCTTGAAAATATCAGAATCGCGGAAAAACTCTTCAGTCAGAGATTCAACAAAGGCACCGATGATAATACTGAATATTAAAATCTCTGAAAGCCCTTTCATTCCATCCTCGCAGGGTCTGTGGGCTTTGGTGGGCTTCTCTCTCAATGATTTGATGTAAACCACTGACAAAGTGTGGATGCCAACTTTGTTCTGTTACAGATACATTTTAGTGAATAGGTCACTGGGTATAATACATTTTTAATTACAAGCAGTTACAAAAGTATTCAGATCCAGGTGCTGGTTTGAAAAATATAGAATATGTTTCATGACACAACCCCTATAATGTATTTCTATTATACGGTTCCCACAGAAGGAGCTATAGGAACTACATCCTATTACGGCTCCAGATAACCACCAGCAGGGTCTTCTGTGCAGTTTTTATTGCGTTTTCATTTTCCTATTGAAGTCAGTGAAAGAAAAATGATCCATTTCCAGGGGGAAGACATTAATGTGTGAATTTAACTTTTAAATATCCAGTCTGCCTCAGTGGGAAACCTTTTTTTGCTCAGAACATGATACCCGAAAGAACAACATAACATTAAAAAAACTAAAGTTCCAAGACCAGTAAATGGGGTTTGTAGTATAAGAAGATTCCATAAAACTTTCACTTTCTAACCTACCTTTCACCCTTGTCTAGTGGTCAAGTAGGATCTCACAGTCCATCTTTGATTAATAATGACTCGGAGACTCTGGAAGAATGCATGGTGTGTTCTGATTTGAAGCGAGATACATTATTTGGTCCATGTGGCCATGTAGCAACCTGTTCATTATGTTCTCCACGTGTGAAGAAATGCCTCATCTGCAAAGAGCAAGTACAGTCTAGAACTAAGGTAACTAAAAAAGCATCTCTCAATGTCTTATACTTGTTATTTATCACCATATAATATAAAGCCTGTGGTCTCTGGTTCCAATAGATTGATGACTACACGTGTCCATTTTGTTGCCAAGCATAAGAGTTACAGAAATCCCTATGTTAAAGGGGTATTCCCATCTCAGACAATGGGGGCATATCGCTAGGATATGCCCCCATTGTCTGATAGGTGCGGGTCGCACCGCTAGGACCCGCACCTATATTGAGAACGGAGCGGGGAGAGCTCTGGTTGGAGGATCCCAGATTTCCCGGGGTCCGTCCACCACCAAGCGCTGCTCCCCGCCTCTCCCATATGGGGCCGGATATAGCACTCGGCTATATTTGACGGCCCTATAGAAAATGAATGTAGGGCGGCTGCGCATGCGCAGTGTGCCCTCCTTCACTTTCAGGGCTCCGTTCTCGATATAGGTGCGAGTCCCAGCGGTGGTACCCGCACCTATCAGACAATAGGGGCATATCCTTGCGATATGCCCCTATTGTCTGAGATGGGACAACCCCTTTATTTGACTCCTTCCTGTAATATGACATTACTGTCTATCAAGATTGGGACTGATTTACCGCATCACAACTTTACGTTACATCTCGTAGACTGTGCACGCTCAGTATCCACAGTGGGGGCCAGCTATAATACAGCCAGGCTCCTACTGCAACAGCGGAGATTAAAGAGCACTACAATCCCTGTCATTTTATCCATACGGTGCGGTGGTCAGTAGCAGCCAAGGCATCTAAATGGTTAGACAGTTAGAGAGGGCTCCCTCTGTCACTTCATCAGCTGAAGCACAATGACAGGGTGACAATCAGTTGTTATGGCAGCCTGGGTCCCAACAGTGGCCCTAGCTCTGCCATCTCACTACATGACCGTGATAGGATGTTGACACTGATAACTTTACACTGATAGGCATAATAAACTCATGTAGAGATACACATATCGTAGCACTTTCGTTCACTTGAAAGGGACGAGCAGTTGTAATAGCACTTCTACAAATTAGACGGTGAAGAGGCCGCGGCGCTTAAACAGTGAAGAGGCCGCGGCGCTTAAACAGTGAAGAGGCCGCGGCCTCTTCAAACAACTGATCGGTGGGGGTGCCGACTATCTTATATTAGTGACCTATCCTGAGGCCAGGTCATCAATACACTAGCTGTGCATGGCCGCTTTAAGTAGTTTTCCTATGTTGCATTTTGTATCTGTGTATAAGGTTATACGGTTTTCTGGTAGGTGTATACATATCTGTTTTTTCTCTTTTACAGATAGAAGAATGTGTTGTGTGCTCGGACAAAAAAGCAGCTGTACTCTTTCAGCCATGTGGACATATGTGTGCCTGTGAAAGTGAGTGTGATCTCTGCGCAGTCCGCCTTCAGCATTCTTCAGCTACCATGTCTTATTTCAGAGTCTTCCATATGTCTCTGCAGTCTTTGTAATAAACCATGCATTTTGGTCACCGTCAGATGTCCTCGTAGATAACTGGTTATATGGCGTGATAAATAACAGCCGTACTGAAAGCTGCATATGCATTAAGCTAATGTTTATATCAGCCGTGGATGGACTTTCGTATCCAATTTTAGGTTGCTGACATGTGTGTCCTCACTATTCAAGTTCTCTGTGACCTTGGCAATGCATTGCTAAAATACTATCCCCTCCATAACGTAAACCCTTTTCCCAAATGACAGATGCTCTCAGAAACTTCTGCGTAGTCACGATGAGCCGCTCTTCAAAGTTCTGCCCTTTGTGACCACTGTAAATTTATGGCCAGTCACACACCGCCATTTTAATGCTGTCTCACTGCTTTGTCCACTTACCTCTGTAATTACGTCTTGTTTTTTTCTCTTTCTTTCTAGACTGTGCAAGCCTTATGAAAAAGTGTGTTCAGTGTCGTGCTCTGGTTGAACGAAGAGTGCCTTTTGTTATATGTTGTAGTGGGAAGGGTGCAGAAGATGTCACTGATGACATTGGTAAGAAGGATAGGCAAGAGGTGATATAACAATACTACCAGGAAAAAGAGCAATAAAAACCACAAACAATATCATAGCCAATGTGCATAATCGGATTTAGATACAGAATTGTAGTTGATCTATGATTCTTGCTAGGTGTGAATTGGCCTTGCCCAAGATGACAAGAATATGGCAACGGCGCCACACCTGTCGTCAGGTTCTGTCTGATACTGCAGCTCAACCCCATTCACTTCAATAGAACTGAGTGGCAATCAAGTGCTTCTGGTAAGAAGCAACCATATTGTCTAATCCTGGGCAGCCCATTTAACACTGCATTATAGCATCTGACCGTCGTTTACATCAGGAGATTTCCATTACATATAGGCATGCAGTGATATGTTATTTTGCCTAAGCAGAGCAGGCTGTGCTTTGCTATGCTGTTCATAAAAAGATTCATTGACATACTGGGCTGACCATTGTTAAATAGACGCTGTTTTGATGTCTATGTCAGGTGAATATGGCAGTATGGATAGGTTCAGCACATGCACTGGAAGCTTTCTCGGTGTGGTGTGAACATGCCTTAATGGGGTTTAATATTGACGACCTATCCTTAGGCTCAGGTCATCAATATCTGATCGGCTGGGGTCCGACACCCAGCTACCCCACCGCCCAGCTGTTTGAAGAGGAGGTGGCACTCTGTGTGAGCGCTGCTTCCTCTTAATTACACTACGCAGTGGTGCTGCTCTTCTGAGACAACAGGCAGTGTAATGAGGAGGAAGTAGTGCTCGCTTGGAGCACCACCTCTTAAAACAACCGATCGTGCGGGGTGCCGGGTATCCGACCCTCACCAATCGGATATTGATATGTCATTTAATATAAAACCCCTTTAAGGGTACTTTCACACTTGCGTTAAAGTTTTCCGGTATGGAGTTCCGTCCTCGGGGCTCAATACGGGGGGGGGGGGGGAACGATCATTTTTACCCTAATGCATTTTGAATGGAGAGCAATCCGCTCAGTATGCATCAGGATGTCTTCAGTTCAGTCACTCTTACGGTATTTGGCCGAAGAAAATACTGCAGCATGCTGCTGTATATTCTCCGTCCCAAATTCCGGAACACTTGCCCGAATGCCGGATCCGGCATTATTTTCCATTGAAATGCATTAAAGGGGTTTTCCCATCTCAGACAATGGGGGCATATTGCTAGGATATGCCCCTATTGTCTGATAGGTGCGGGTCCTAGCGATATGCCCCCATTGTCTGAGATGGGAATACCCTCTTAATGCCGGATCTGGCACCAAGTGTTTCGGCAAAACGGATCCGGTTTTCCGGTCTGCACATGCACAGACCTTTAAAAAAATGAATACCGGATCCGTTTTTCTGGATGACACCGGAGAGACGGATCCGGTGTTTCAATGTATTTGTTAGATGGATCCGCATCTGGATCCGTCTACAAATGCTTTCCATTTGCACACGGATTTCTGGATCTACTTGGAATTTATAGAAAATATAGTGAAATTGGTTTCTGAACTCATTGCCTGTGAGCAGAATCCAAATATTCTAATGAAATGCTGTGTAGTAAATATCCCATTCACAGACTTTAGACCATAGATTAGAATTCCTTCAGCAGTGGTGCAGTATATTCTGATTAATCCTGCATCCAACAGAGGAACAGGCACCAACAGAAGACGACCCTTGTGCATCAATAGTCTATGGCAGGGGTCAGCAACCTCTAGCACTCCAGCAGCGGTGAAACTACAACTCCCAGCACGTGCCTGAACTTACCTGGCTGCACCTAGTTGTGATGTCACTGCAGCTTACCTGGCAGTGAGTGGTGATGTCACAGCACGTTACCTGTCTGAAACTTGCTTATGATATCTCACTAAGGTGCACTTGTGTTGTCGCAATAGAATCTCTGTCCGTAACCGTTCTGATGTCACAGTAGTTACCTGATGAAAACGTATTTGTGTAGCTTGAGAAAATCACTCTTGTGATTTCACAGCAACTTATCCAACAGAATCACACTTGTAATGTCAAAGCAGCTTACCGGATGGAAATATACTTTTGATGTCACAGCACCTGATGGAAGCAGATGTGTGATGTCACAGCAGCTTTCCAGATGGAATCACATTTGTGATATCACAATAGCTTACCTGATGGAATCACACTTGTGATGTCACAATAGCTTACCTGATGGAATCACACTTGTGATGTCACAGCAGCTTATCTGATGGAATCACACTTGTGATGTCACGGCAGCTTACCTGATGGAATCACACTTGTGATGTCACAATAGCTTATCTGATGGAATCACACTTGTGATGTCACAGCAGCTTATCTGATGGAATCACACTTGTGATGTCACAGCAGCTTATCTGATGGAATCACACTTGTGATGTCACA
The DNA here is from genome assembly GCA_033119425.1 of Bufotes viridis. NCBI lineage: Eukaryota > Metazoa > Chordata > Amphibia > Anura > Bufonidae > Bufotes > Bufotes viridis. Next base: position 109,733,141 of record CM065593.1, on the reverse strand, counting down.
GCAGCTTACCTGATGGAATCACACTTGTGATGTCACAATAGCTTACCTGATAGAATCACACTTGTGATGTCACAGCAGCTTATCTGATGGAATCACACTTGTGATGTCACAGCAGCTTATCTGATGGAATCACACTTGTGATGTCACAATAGCTTATCTGATGGAATCACACTTGTGATGTCACGGCAGCTTACCTGTTAGAATCACACTTGTGATGTCACAGCAGCTTATCTAATGGAATCACACTTGTGATGTCACAGCAGCTTATCTGATGGAATCACACTTGTGATGTCACAATAGCCCACCTGTTGGAATCACACTTGTGATGTCACAGCAGCTTATCTGATGGAATCACACTTGTGATGTCACAATAGCTTATCTGATGGAATCACATTTGTGATGTCACAACAGCTTATCTGATGGAATCACACGTGTGATGTCACAGCAGCTTATCTGATGGAATCACACTTGTGATGTCACAATAGCTTACCTGATGGAATGACACTTGTGATGTCACAGCAGCTTATCTGATGGAATCACACTTGTGATGTCACAATAGCTTACCTGATGGAATCACACTTCTGATGTCACAATAGCTTACCTGATGGAATGACACTTGTGATGTCACAGCAGCTTATCTGATGGAATCACACTTGTGATGTCACAATAGCTTACCTGATGGAATCACACTTGTGATGTCACAGCAGCTTATCTGATGGAATCACACTTGTGATGTCACGGCAGCTTACCTGATGGAATCACACTTGCGATGTCACGGCAGCTTACCTGATGGAATCACACTTGCGATGTCACAATAGCCCACCTGTTGGAATCGCACTTGTGATGTCACAGCAGCTTATCTGATGGAATCACACTTGTGATGTCACAATAGCTTACCTGATGGAATCACACTTGTGATGTCACAATAGCTTACCTGATGGAATCACACTTGTGATGTCACAGCAGCTTATCTGATGGAATCACACTTGTGATGTCACAGCAGCTTATCTGATGGAATCACACTTGTGATGTCACAGCAGCTTACCTGATGGAATCACACTTGTGATGTCACAGCAGCTTATCTGATGGAATCACACTTGTGATGTCACAGCAGCTTATCTGATAAAATCACACTTGTGATGTCACAGCAGCTTATCTGATGGAATCACACTTGTGATGTCACAATAGCTTACCTGATAGAATCACACTTGTGATGTCCCAATAGCTTACCTGATGGAATCACACTTGTGATGTCACAGCAGCTTATCTGATGGAATCACATTTGTGATGTCACAATAGCTTACCTGATGGAATGACACTTGTGATGTCACAATAGCTTACCTGATGGAATGACACTTGTGATGTAACAGCAGCTTATCTGATGGAATCACACTTGTGATGTCACAGCAGCTTATCTGATGGAATCACACTTGTGATGTCACAGCAGCTTATCTGATGGAATCACACTTGTGATGTCACAGCAGCTTATCTGATGGAATCACACTTGTGATGTCACAATAGCTTACCTGATGGAATCACACTTGTGATGTCACAATAGCTTACCTGATGGAATCACACTTGTGATGTCACAATAGCTTACCTGATGGAATCACACTTGTGATGTCACAGCAGCTTATCTGATGGAATCACACTTGTGATGTCACAGCAGCTTACCTGATGGAATCACACGTGTGATGTCACAATAGCTTACCTGATGGAATCACACTTGTGATGTCACAATAGCTTACCTGATGGAATCACACTTGTGATGTCACAGCAGCTTATCTGATGGAATCACACTTGTGATGTCACAATAGCTTTTCTGATGGAATCACACTTGTGATGTCACAGCAGCTTATCTGATGGAATCACACTTGTGATGTCACAGCAGCTTATCTGATGGAATCACACTTGTGATGTCACAATAGCTTACCTGATGGAATCACACTTGTGATGTCACAGCAGCTTATCTGATGGAATCACACTTGTGATGTCACAATAGTTTACTTGATGGAATCACACTTGTGATGTCACAGCAGCTTATCTGATGGAATCACACTTGTGATGTCACAATAGCTTATCTGATGGAATCACACTTGTGATGTCACAGTAGCTTACCTGATGGAATGACACTTGTGATGTCACAGCAGCTTATCTGATGGAATCACACTTGTGATGTCACAGCAGCTTATCTGATGGAATCACACTTGTGATGTCACAGCAGCTTATCTGATGGAATCACACTTGTGATGTCACAGCAGCTTATCTGATAGAATCACACTTGTGATGTCACAATAGCTTACCTGATGGAATCACACTTGTGATGTCACAGCAGCTTACCTGATGGAATCACACTTGTGATGTCACAGCAGCTTATCTGATGGAATCACACTTGTGATGTCACAGCAGCTTATCTGATGGAATCACACTTGTGATGTCACAGCAGCTTACCTGATGGAATCACACTTGTGATGTCACAGCAGCTTATCTGATGGAATCACACTTGTGATGTCACAATAGCTTACCTGATGGAATCACACTTGTGATGTCACAATAGCTTACCTGATGGAATGACACTTGTGATGTCACAGCAGCTTATCTGATGGAATTACACTTGTGATGTCACAATAGCTTACCTGATGGAATCACACTTGTGATGTCACAATAGCTTACCTGATGGAATCACACTTGTGATGTCACAGCAGCTTATCTGATGGAATCACACTTGTGATGTCACAATAGCTTACCTGATGGAATCACACTTGCGATGTCACGGCAGCTTACCTGATGGAATCACACTTGCGATGTCACAATAGCCCACCTGTTGGAATCGCACTTGTGATGTCACAGCAGCTTATCTGATGGAATCACACTTGTGATGTCACAATAGCTTACCTGATGGAATCACACTTGTGATGTCACAATAGCTTACCTGATGGAATCACACGTGTGATGTCACAGCAGCTTATCTGATGGAATCACACTTGTGATGTCACAATAGCTTACCTGATGGAATCACACTTGTGATGTCACAATAGCTTACCTGATGGAATCACACTTGTGATGTCACAGCAGCTTATCTGATGGAATCACACTTGTGATGTCACAGCAGCTTACCTGATGGAATCACACTTGTGATGTCACAATAGCTTACCTGATGGAATCACACTTGTGATGTCACAATAGCTTACCTGATGGAATCACACTTGTGATGTCACAGCAGCTTATCTGATGGAATCACACTTGTGATGTCACAGCAGCTTATCTGATGGAATCACACTTGTGATGTCACAGCAGCTTATCTGATGGAATCACACTTGTGATGTCACAGCAGCTTATCTGATGGAATCACACTTGTGATGTCACAGCAGCTTACCTGATGGAATCACACTTGTGATGTCACAATAGCTTACCTGATGGAATCACACTTGTGATGTCACAGCAGCTTATCTGATGGAATCACACTTGTGATGTCACAATAGCTTATCTGATGGAATCACACTTGTGATGTCACAGCAGCTTATCTGATGGAATCACACTTGTGATGTCACAATAGCTTATCTGATGGAATCACACTTGTGATGTCACAGCAGCTTACCTGATGGAATCACACTTGTGATGTCACAGCAGCTTACCTGATGGAATCACACTTGTGATGTCACAGCAGCTTATCTGATGGAATCACACTTGTGATGTCACAATAGCTTACCTGATGGAATCACACTTGTGATGTCACAGCAGCTTATCTGATGGAATCACACTTGTGATGTCACAATAGCTTATCTGATGGAATCACACTTGTGATGTCACAGTAGCTTACCTGATGGAATCACACTTGTGATGTCACAGCAGCTTATCTGATGGAATCACACTTGTGATGTCACAGCAGCTTATCTGATGGAATCACACTTGTGATGTCACAGCAGCTTATCTGATGGAATCACACTTGTGATGTCACAGCAGCTTATCTGATGGAATCACACTTGTGATGTCACAATAGCTTACCTGATGGAATCACACTTGTGATGTCACAGCAGCTTACCTGATGGAATCACACTTGTGATGTCACAGCAGCTTATCTGATGGAATCACACTTGTGATGTCACAGCAGCTTATCTGATGGAATCACACTTGTGATGTCACAGCAGCTTACCTGATGGAATCACACTTGTGATGTCACAGCAGCTTATCTGATGGAATCACACTTGTGATGTCACAATAGCTTACCTGATGGAATGACACTTGTGATGTCACAGCAGCTTATCTGATGGAATCACACTTGTGATGTCACAATAGCTACCTGATGGAATCACACTTGTGATGTCACAGCAGCTTATCTGATGGAATCACACTTGTGATGTCACAATAGCTTACCTGATGGAATCACACTTGTGATGTCACAGCAGCTTACCTGATGGAATCACACTTGCGATGTCACAATAGCTCACCTGATGGAATCACACTTGTGATGTCACAGCAGCTTATCTGATGGAATCACACTTGTGATGTCACAATAGCTTACCTGATGGAATCACACTTGTGATGTCACAACAGCTTACCTGATGGAATCACACGTGTGATGTCACAGCAGCTTATCTGATGGAATCACACTTGTGATGTCACAATAGCTTACCTGATGGAATCACACTTGTGATGTCACAGCAGCTTACCTGATGGAATCACACTTGTGATGTCACAGCAGCTTACCTGATAGAATCACACTTGTGATGTCACAGCAGCTTATCTGATGGAATCACACTTGTGATGTCACAATAGCTTACCTGATGGAATCACACTTGTGATGTCACAGCAGCTCACCTGTTGGAATCGCACTTGTGATGTCACGGCAGCTTACCTGTTAGAATCACACTTGTGATGTCACAGCAGCTTATCTGATGGAATCACACTTGTGATGTCACAGCAGCTTATCTGATGGAATCACACTTGTGATGTCACAATAGCTTACCTGATGGAATCACACTTGTGATGTCACAGCAGCTTATCTGATGGAATCACACTTGTGATGTCACAGCAGCTTACCTGATGGAATCACACTTGTGATGTCACAATAGCTTACCTGATGGAATCACACTTGTGATGTCACAGCAGCTTATCTGATGGAATCACACTTGTGATGTCACAGCAGCTTATCTGATAAAATCACACTTGTGATGTCACAGCAGCTTATCTGATGGAATCACACTTGTGATGTCACAATAGCTTACCTGATAGAATCACACTTGTGATGTCCCAATAGCTTACCTGATGGAATCACACTTGTGATGTCACAGCAGCTTATCTGATGGAATCACATTTGTGATGTCACAATAGCTTACCTGATGGAATGACACTTGTGATGTCACAATAGCTTACCTGATGGAATGACACTTGTGATGTCACAGCAGCTTATCTGATGGAATCACACTTGTGATGTCACAGCAGCTTATCTGATGGAATCACACTTGTGATGTCACAGCAGCTTATCTGATGGAATCACACTTGTGATGTCACAGCAGCTTATCTGATGGAATCACACTTGTGATGTCACAATAGCTTACCTGATGGAATCACACTTGTGATGTCACAATAGCTTACCTGATGGAATCACACTTGTGATGTCACAATAGCTTACCTGATGGAATCACACTTGTGATGTCACAGCAGCTTATCTGATGGAATCACACTTGTGATGTCACAGCAGCTTACCTGATGGAATCACACGTGTGATGTCACAATAGCTTACCTGATGGAATCACACTTGTGATGTCACAATAGCTTACCTGATGGAATCACACTTGTGATGTCACAGCAGCTTATCTGATGGAATCACACTTGTGATGTCACAATAGCTTTCCTGATAGAATCACACTTGTGATGTCACAATAGCTTATCTGATGGAATCACACTTGTGATGTCACAGCAGCTTACCTGATGGAATCACACTTGTGATGTCACAATAGCTTACCTGATGGAATCACACTTGTGATGTCACAGCAGCTTATCTGATGGAATCACACTTGTGATGTCACAATAGTTTACCTGATGGAATCACACTTGTGATGTCACAGCAGCTTATCTGATGGAATCACACTTGTGATGTCACAATAGCTTATCTGATGGAATCACACTTGTGATGTCACAGTAGCTTACCTGATGGAATGACACTTGTGATGTCACAGCAGCTTATCTGATGGAATCACACTTGTGATGTCACAGCAGCTTATCTGATGGAATCACACTTGTGATGTCACAGCAGCTTATCTGATGGAATCACACTTGTGATGTCACAGCAGCTTATCTGATGGAATCACACTTGTGATGTCACAATAGCTTACCTGATGGAATCACACTTGTGATGTCACAGCAGCTTACCTGATGGAATCACACTTGTGATGTCACAGCAGCTTATCTGATGGAATCACACTTGTGATGTCACAGCAGCTTATCTGATGGAATCACACTTGTGATGTCACAGCAGCTTACCTGATGGAATCACACTTGTGATGTCACAGCAGCTTACCTGATGGAATCACACTTGTGATGTCACAGCAGCTTATCTGATGGAATCACACTTGTGATGTCACAATAGCTTACCTGATGGAATGACACTTGTGATGTCACAATAGCTTACCTGATGGAATGACACTTGTGATGTCACAGCAGCTTATCTGATGGAATTACACTTGTGATGTCACAATAGCTTACCTGATGGAATCACACTTGTGATGTCACAATAGCTTACCTGATGGAATCACACTTGTGATGTCACAGCAGCTTATCTGATGGAATCACACTTGTGATGTCACAATAGCTTACCTGATGGAATCACACTTGCGATGTCACGGCAGCTTACCTGATGGAATCACACTTGCGATGTCACAATAGCCCACCTGTTGGAATCGCACTTGTGATGTCACAGCAGCTTATCTGATGGAATCACACTTGTGATGTCACAATAGCTTACCTGATGGAATCACACTTGTGATGTCACAATAGCTTACCTGATGGAATCACACGTGTGATGTCACACCAGCTTATCTGATGGAATCACACTTGTGATGTCACAATAGCTTACCTGATGGAATCACACTTGTGATGTCACAATAGCTTACCTGATGGAATCACACTTGTGATGTCACAGCAGCTTATCTGATGGAATCACACTTGTGATGTCACAGCAGCTTACCTGATGGAATCACACGTGTGATGTCACAATAGCTTACCTGATGGAATCACACTTGTGATGTCACAATAGCTTACCTGATGGAATCACACTTGTGATGTCACAGCAGCTTATCTGATGGAATCACACTTGTGATGTCACAATAGCTTTTCTGATGGAATCACACTTGTGATGTCACAGCAGCTTATCTGATGGAATCACACTTGTGATGTCACAGCAGCTTATCTGATGGAATCACACTTGTGATGTCACAGCAGCTTACCTGATGGAATCACACTTGTGATGTCACAATAGCTTACCTGATGGAATCACACTTGTGATGTCACAGCAGCTTATCTGATGGAATCACACTTGTGATGTCACAATAGCTTACCTGATGGAATCACACTTGTGATGTCACAGCAGCTTATCTGATGGAATCACACTTGTGATGTCACAATAGCTTATCTGATGGAATCACACTTGTGATGTCACAGTAGCTTACCTGATGGAATCACACTTGTGATGTCACAGCAGCTTATCTGATGGAATCACACTTGTGATGTCACAGCAGCTTATCTGATGGAATCACACTTGTGATGTCACAGCAGCTTATCTGATGGAATCACACTTGTGATGTCACAGCAGCTTATCTGATGGAATCACACTTGTGATGTCACAATAGCTTACCTGATGGAATCACACTTGTGATGTCACAGTAGCTTACCTGATGGAATCACACTTGTGATGTCACAATAGCTTACCTGATGGAATCACACTTGTGATGTCACAGCAGCTTATCTGATGGAATCACACTTGTGATGTCACAATAGCTTACCTGATGGAATCACACTTGCGATGTCACGGCAGCTTACCTGATGGAATCACACTTGCGATGTCACAATAGCCCACCTGTTGGAATCGCACTTGTGATGTCACAGCAGCTTATCTGATGGAATCACACTTGTGATGTCACAATAGCTTACCTGATGGAATCACACTTGTGATGTCACAATAGCTTACCTGATGGAATCACACGTGTGATGTCACACCAGCTTATCTGATGGAATCACACTTGTGATGTCACAATAGCTTACCTGATGGAATCACACTTGTGATGTCACGGCAGCTTACCTGTTGGAATCGCACTTGTGATGTCACGGCAGCTTACCTGTTAGAATCACACTTGTGATGTCACAGCAGCTTATCTGATGGAATCACACTTGTGATGTCACAATAGCTTACCTGATGGAATCACACTTGTGATGTCACAATAGCCCACCTGTTGGAATCGCACTTGTGATGTCACGGCAGCTTACCTGTTAGAATCACACTTGTGATGTCACAGCAGCTTATCTGATGGAATCACACTTGTGATGTCACAGCAGCTTATCTGATGGAATCACACTTGTGATGTCACAATAGCTTACCTGATGGAATGACACTTGTGATGTCACAATAGCTTACCTGATGGAATCACACTTGTGATGTCACAATAGCTTACCTGTTGGAATCGCACTTGCGATGTCACAATAGCCCACCTGTTGGAATCGCACTTGTGATGTCACAGCAGCTTATCTGATGGAGTCACACTTGTGATGTCACAATAGCTTACCTGATGGAATCACACTTGTGATGTCACAATAGCTTACCTGATGGAATCACACTTGTGATGTCACAGCAGCTTACCTGATGGAATCACACTTGTGATGTCACACCAGCTTATCTGATGGAATCACACTTGTGATGTCATAGCAGCTTACCTGATGGAATCACACTTGTGATGTCACAATAGCTTACCTGATGGAATCACACTTGTGATGTCACAATAGCCCACCTGTTGGAATCGCACTTGTGATGTCACAGCAGCTTATCTGATGGAATCACACTTGTGATGTCATAGCAGCTTACCTGATGGAATCACACTTGTGATGTCACAATAGCTTACCTGATGGAATCACACTTGTGATGTCACACCAGCTTATCTGATGGAATCACACTTGTGATGTCATAGCAGCTTACCTGATGGAATCACACTTGTGATGTCACAATAGCTTACCTGATGGAATCACACTTGTGATGTCACAATAGCTTACCTGATGGAATCACACTTGTGATGTCACACCAGCTTATCTGATGGAATCACACTTGTGATGTCACAATAGCCCACCTGTTGGAATCGCACTTGTGATGTCACAGCAGCTTACCTGTTAGAATCACACTTGTGATGTCACAGCAGCTTATCCACCTACACTTTTCTTGACAATGAAGTGCTAGGTATAGACTCTCTTTAATGGCTCTCCAGAAAATATCTTACTTTTATGGCTACTTTCACACTAGCGTTTTGGCTTTCCGTTTCTGTAATCCGTCATGGGCTCTCAGAAGCGGTCCAAAACGGATCAGTTTTGCCCTAATGCATTCTGAATGGAAAAGGATCCGCTCAGGATGCATCAGTTTGCCTCTGTTCAGTCACTATTCCGCACTGGAAGCAAACACCAGAATGCTGCCTGCAGGGTTTTGCTGTCCACCTGACGAAGCAGAGCCAAACGGATCCGTCCTGGCACACAATGTAAAATTGTAATTTTATGTAATATATTTTCAGATCAGAATAATCTTTGTTTGCTTGTAATTGTTGCTTTCTGATGAGTTATTTTCTGCTTTATTTTGCAGCAGGGGGAAACATCCCAGCTTTACAGAAGGATAAGGACAATACTAATGTCAATGCAGATGTGCAGAAGCTGCAGCAACAGCTACAAGATATAAAAGAGCAGGTAAAGTGGATTTAGCATAGTGAACCACGTGCAGTACAACCATACGCAAGTAATTGTAATTATCAGTCAAAATGTATGTATGCAGGTAAAGGCTAGAGGGTGATCATAGCCATAAACTAGTTATGTTCAGTTCTTTGAGAACTACAGATCATATAAGTGGCTCACACCTACAGCTTATTTCATAGAGGTACAAAAGATTTGGACGACTAGAACCAGAGGCAGGGTGTAACAGGACAGTGATAAAAGCACAATACACTGCAGTACTGAAGAATCCCTAGTGGGTACAAAAAAAGTAACTAAAAGACTAATAATTAAAAAGAAAACAACACCTATTAAAAGTTAGAAAAACCTTGTTCATTTATGATAAAAAAAAAATCATAATAAAAATAATCCTGATTGGTATCACTGCATCCATAAAATAAACTATTAAAATATGATGATGTTTTTTCAGCTTGGAGAAAAGAAAATGGCAGAATTAGGCTACATTTATACGACTGTATTTTCTCTCTTTGTTTTTTTTTTTTTTTTTTTTGCGAGGCCATTTGTTTCTATGGGGCAGCAAAAAATGCAGACAGCAGACGGATGTTATCAGCATCTGTGCAGCCGTTCCACAAATTATAGTACCGTATTTTCTGGCGTATTAGACGCATGGGCATATAAGATGACCCCCTACTTTTCCTGTTAAAATATGGGGTTTGGGCTATATTCGCCGTATAAGACTACCCCTCTTCAACGCACACCAAATAAAAATTAAACAGGCGATCCGAGCATGAGAAAACCACTGAGAGCAGGGAGAGGGGGCTGCTTCAGGAGTGACTGGCCGGGATGCAGCGCACGGTGGCTCAGCTAGAGGGCGCCTGTCCCTGAAGCTGGAGAAGGACAGCTTCTCCAGTCCGGCTTGGAAGTAAAGAGGGCCTTTCACAGGTCCAACAATTGTTAGATAATGATATATACCGTATGTGTAGAGCGGCGCCCAGGGATAATAGTAAGTGCAGGGAGATCCCTGGGCGCCACTGCTCTACATATACATATCATTATCTAACAATCGTTGGACCAGTGAAAGGTCCTCTTAAGCTTCAGCACGCAGTATAACGGCGTATAAGACAACCCCTGACTTTTGAGAAGATTATCATGTGTTCAAAAGTAGTCTCATACGCTAGAAAATACAATACATGTTCTATTCTTGTCCTTTTTGCAGACGAACCTGTGAAAAGTGCGGGATGTACACCGGCGTTATTCTTAATTTTACCGATATGGCTGTGTGAATGTAGCCTTTTTTTTTTTTTTTACTTTGCCAAAATGGTAACAATTAAAGCTCCAGCACACACAACTCAGTCAACCCAAAAGTAAAAGTTATTTGTTTTAGAGTTGTTTAAGTTAAGTAGTAAGACATAACAAATACTATATACATTTGGTATAACTGTAATCATATTTTCTCACAGAATAAAGTTATGTCTTTTTTACTGCATTTTGAATGCTGTAAATAAAATGGTGGAATTGCAGGATTTTTTCATTCCATCTTCCAAAATTTGTTTTGTTTTCTTGCTACATTATATGGAACATAAAAATGGTGGCATAAAAAAAAAAAATCAACTAGTCCTGCAATACAGTGGTCCCCATACAGCTATGTCAGCAGAAATAGTTATGGAATGCGAGACTGATCCCAGCGGCTGAAGTGTTGCATATGGACTATAGGACGAGCATGTGCCTTATGATCAGTACATATTTGGCACTTTAACTTCTAGGCTTGGCTTTGGGTAGATGTTAAACAGAAAAAGCCAGTGAGTTACCCTGGGTTCAGACCTGAGCATTCTAAAAACGCGCGTTTTACGCGCGTTTTTGCAAATAGGAAACGCGCACTACTGTGGTGTCAATCACAAAACGCGCGTCAAACGCCCCAAAAGAAGCTCAAGTACTTGTTTATGCGTTGGGCGTTTTACAGCGCGTTCAAACGCGCTGTAAAACGCTCAAGTGTGAACCACTCCCATAGGGATGCATTGGTTTTAATCTGTTGAGCGTTTTACAGCGCGTTTGAACGCGCTGTAAAACGCTCAGGTGTGAACCCAGGGTTAGGGTATCATAATGTAAAACCTTTGTACTTCTCTTGAGTTTTGTTGTAACTTGAGCCCCCAACAAGAATAAATTGTTGCCGAATTATACATTTGATTCATGATAAATTCTAATTGTCAGCCAGTGATATACATTGAAATGCATCTGTTTCCTTTACAATAGACCATGTGTCCTGTCTGTCTGGATCGGCTCAAGAATATGATCTTCATGTGTGGACATGGAACTTGTCAGCTCTGCGGCGATCGGATGAGTGAATGCCCCATTTGTCGGAAGGCCATTGAACGAAGAATCCTATTGTACTAGTCTCACACTTGCTTGTTTTAGTAGTATTTGCTTTCTGTACATAATTTTGTAATACACTAGGGTTATTAGAGCAGGCTGCATTTTCTGTTGAAGGGTATGCTTGATCTCGCCACCTTATATTCTTAGACGTTTCTGTGTACTGTGTTTTATCTGCAAAGCACTTGTATTTTTCCGTGCTATTTAAGGCTGGAAAAAAAAAATTTGAAATCGCAATGGTTTAGTGTGGTTGGTAGTAAAGCAGTGGCAGGAGCAATGATACTTTTTATAATGCAAAAATGTATATATATGTTATTTTTTTTGGGGGGGGGGGGCGGTTGGTCATGCGCACAAATTAGCGGACACTGTCCCACAAGTGCCCAGGAATTGAAATGCTTAGTAGTAGGCCTGCTGGTAGTCCTTGGACCAGAGATTGTATTTGCTGCATTAGAGCTTTATTTTCATTAAAGGAAGTAATAGAATTTCTTTTATTCATTTGCAGATACAGTATGTCATGTTAGGAGACAGAATCTGAGATGTTGTGCAGAAGGCAGAACAAAGAAGCTAACTTGATGTCTTTTCTGATACTGAATAATAATGAATGTAAACCTTACAAGTGCCCCAAACCACAATGCTCAGTACACTACCAGTGTGTCTGCTGGATTTTGATCACTGGACACCATTATTTTATTTTTTTTTTCCTTCCATTTTGCTTTTTTTTTTTTCACTTTTATGTTAGAATATATTTATGGTAAGTGATCCTTTAATATTCACGAAGAAGTTCTCCCACCAAGGATTTGCTCCTCCACGACTCCTCTGTTGCTTTGTATATGTAGGAGACCAGCACATCCAGTGGGGCCAGGTTTGCCTCTTGAGCAGTGACTTGGCAGTTTGCTTTTTGTGCTGGAGATGCATACTGGTCAACACAAGACAGACTGGATGGACAATTTTGCTCTGTAATTTTGAAGAACCTTTTGTCCTTCATGATTAGTTGTTATAATAGTGTATGTGCATATATAATCGCCGGTAGAGACCTAACCTGAATGCTTAATCTGAATATGTTTTAAAAGGAAAAGTGTTTTTTCACAGCTCCTGTCTTGTATAAGTAACACGGTTGGAAAGGCATATATGGTGCAGCAACATTCTAGCTATACGTTTGGGCACAGATCTGAATGGGCCTGTCGTTTTATATATGTCAAGGCATCATGCAACCATAATCTGTGGCTTATTTCCTGATATATTTGCATTTAAAGCAATTGTAGGTTATTTTATCACTGATTCATATAGATTTCATACCTATTGACATGTGGACCTACCCTCACCTGTATTTTAGGGTTTAGAAGTGCATGTACACTGCCATCAACAACCTCCAGCACGCCAGCTGTTCTGAGACTACAACTCCCAGAATCTTCTTTTCACTTCTGTGGGCGTTACAAAAACAGCCAAGTAAGTGTGCATGCTGGGAGTTGTGGTGTCACAGCAGCTGAAGTGTGTGTCAGAACTCCAAGTCCCAAACCCTTTATCACAGTAAAAGGAGGTTTGTACCCCTTAAAGTCATGCACCCCCTTTTTTTTTTTTTTTTTGCTTACACAGACACAATGGCTCCTCCATGAGGCGGCTGTGCTGAACACTGCATCTTGTCCTGTGTAAGTGAGAAAGCACAGCTTCAGCCATATGTACAGGGATGAAGGGGAAGCTTACCTCACAGGAGCGACATGGCCCCTTCTGTGTGATTACTGGCAGAGAGCACTGAACCCCACAAATCAGACATTTATGGCCTAAATTCCAACACAGATTGATCTGTTCTGCAGGCAGCAAGATAATACAGCAATGTAGAGGTAGCAGGGAAAGGGGGAGATGTTACATGCAGTCCTATGTAACACCACAGATAACACAGTGATAACTCTCTGAATACACATAATGTAGTAGATGTCACCTGCAGTCCTATGTAACACCACAGATAACACCGTGATAACTCTGAATACACATAATGTAGTAGATGTCACCTGCAGTCCTATGTAACACCACAGATAACACCGTGGTAACTCTCTGAATACACATAATGTAGTAGATGTCACCTGCAGTCCTATGTAACACCACAGATAACACAGTGATAACTCTCTGAATACTCATAATGTAGTAGATGTCACCTGCAGTCCTATGTAACACCACAGATAACACAGTGATAACTCTCTGAATACACATAATGTAGTAGATGTCACCTGCAGTCCTATGTAACACCACAGATAACACAGTGATAACTCTCTGAATACACATAATGTAGTAGATGTCACCTGCAGTCCTATGTAACACCACAGATAACACAGTGATAACTCTCTGAATACTCATAATGTAGTAGATGTCACCTGCAGTCCTATGTAACACCACAGATAACACTGTGATAGATTCTGCTTGACACTAAACTGGAGGAGGCCCCCTTCCCCCACCACCCATACACTTATGCAGTTGTCAGTGGGGGGTGGGTATGTCTGTGATATCCATATACCTTGCTTACCCAGCCCCACTCTCTTGTACCCTGTGTCCTTTGTACTGAGCTCCTTTCATGTGCTGTGCATAGGGCCCTCCATTCACGGACAGATCTAGCCTGTGTTTGGTGCTAAAGGCATGACATCCTGGTGGAGAAAAGAAGCTTAGTTCTAATTGGCTGAGCCTCAGCCAACCAGTGTTAGGCATGTACCACTTTCTGCAGTGTCTGACGCTCCCGGGCAGGAGGTCACTGTGCTGTCTGTGTCATTACCACTGTCACACAGACAGAAGCAAAGTTGTTCTGTCCTAGGATGACTACCTCCGCCTCTGCTCCACCTTCCCCCTGCTCCTCACACCCTCTGCTCGCCCTCATTGAGCAGAGCATAGAGATAGGCAGGGCCCGGGCATAATAACTAAGCAGCGCTGCACTCACAGCAGGCAGTCGTGACCGTGTCAGAGGACCCACCCGAGAGTGTTCTGGTGGGCCAGTCCAACACTGATTAAAATGGATTATAGGGATAGTAATAAGGTTCGAAAATTAACCCACACACAAACATCTACTCACCGTCCGAAGCAATTTTAACACTCTAAATGTTATACACTGTAATTAAAGAGAACCTGTCACCATGACTAGGGCTGCAGTTATCGATTATTTTAGTAATTAAGTATTCGACCCATTAATCCAACGATTAATCAAGTACTCTAATAACAAAAAACGAATTAAAAGAACGTTTTCTATAAAAACTCATCAGTTCCCCCTCCCTTATGCCATTAGTAGACCCCTCCCCCCCCGCCCCCGGTCCCCCTCTATGCCATCAGTTCCCCCTCCAATGCAATTAGTTCCTCCAGCAGTGACACCAGCTTCCCCATGTCATCAGTTGCTTCCCCTCCCAGTGCCATCAGCTCTCTTTCCAATGCCACCAACTCCTCCCCCAATGCCATCAGATCCCCCACTCCCCCTCCCAGCTGCAGTGCCAGTCAACTAAAATGTCCTGTTGATGTGTGTGCGTCAGGATCCAGTGCAGCGCTGTGCGGGCAGGCAGGTGACCACAGAGCGTCAGTAATAGCAAGCTCTTCACTCACACTCCAAGGTCACATGGCACAAACGAATCATCGATGCAAAAAATTTGCATGGAGGATTTTTTTGTCGAGTTAATCGATTAATTCGAGTAATCATTTCAGCCCTAACCACGACATATGGTGCAGGCAGCATATTATAGAGCAGGAGGAGCGGAGCAGATTGATGTATCGTTTTCTGGGGGAAAGATTCAGTATAAATTGTATTCATTTATATCTCTGCTTCTTCCAGTTTATTACCACCTCCATCAACAGCTGCCCATACACAAGGCAGTGACTGATATTCTCTGTGTAAGTGTGTATCATAGATAGCCGTCAGTCACTGATACCATCTCCCCTGTGTAATGAGAACTGTCCACTGGGGGGAATGTATGAATTACAATTTTTACAGAATCTTTTCCCATGAAGCTACATAGCAATCTGCTCAGCTCCTTCGCTCTATTACCTGCTGCCTGCAGATTGCACTGCATTTTGCAGTGACAGGTCCTCTTTAATGGAATGCAACCTAGAAATGAGCAATTGGTTCTCCTGCAAATGGACTCTGCAATCTCCTACAATAGGCAGTCTTGTAGATATCTGGCATGGAATCATTTCTTTCTTAGGTCTCTTAAGAGTCGCTACACACAGATTTGCACAGGGATTTTTGGGGGCTGTAAAAAATGCAAGAACACACGCATGGGGTTTTTTTTTTGTTTGGCCACCCACATTTTTTTGCCGCATTTTTTCCCCAGACCGTGTGTTTGTCCACTAGCATTTTTTTCTATGCTATTTTTCCCCTATAGAGAAGGTGATGTGAAAATATCTGAAAAAAAACCCCATCATGAGCTACAGCATGCTGCGTTTTTTGAAAATAGTCAAAAAGACAAAAAAAAAAACTCCCCCTAATTATCCGAAACTAGTTAGAGTTAAAAACACATGTATCCTACAAGTCATATTTCCTGTAGACCGTCAGCTAACATTTGGAACTGGCATTTTTACTGCAAACAACTCCTCTAAAAAAAAAAACACTAAATTGCTGAACTGTGGCAGCAAAAACCTGTGTGTAGCCACCATTACTGAGGCGATGCAGTTATCCCCTCTGTATGCGCTACTGCGATCGTTCATCCTCAGAAACATTTATTACTTGCTGGTTGTACATCTGCAATCACCCGACAAGCAAGAAATTATTAGGTGATCACCAGCACATGGGACAGTTATGAGGAAAGCTTGTTCCTGATAATTGCCCCCGTCCTCAGCTAATTTATCATTAGAAGGCTTGAGCGAATTGACCTTCGGATCATAGTTCCAAAGTCGATTCATTCACATACTTACATTTTAGTCCTGTTTCCGTACAGCATTAAAATGTATTGGCTTTGTGGAACCAAAGTTCGTTTTGCCCAAAGTCATGTGAGACTTCGGCCAGTCCTTACTGTATGCATATCTGCATGTTTGAAAAACTATTTAAAATGGCAATCTAAACTGGGCTTTGGTACTGGCTGGTGTTTTGGTCAGTGGTTGTGAGCCAAAACCAGGATTGGAGCCTCCACAGAGATAAGGTTTAACGGAAAGATTTTCACCTGTTCTGTGTTAAGACCTGCACCTGGTTTTGGCTCAAAATCACTGACCGAACACTGACTGTGAATAAGGCCCCTTGCATACGACCGTATGCCCTCCGAGACATACGTTCCATGAGTGGGCCATATGTCCCGGAGCGGCATACATTGTGCGCACGGTAGCGCACAGCATCATAGGTTACTTTAATTTCACTATACATATT
Source organism: Bufotes viridis (assembly GCA_033119425.1). Taxonomy (NCBI): domain Eukaryota; kingdom Metazoa; phylum Chordata; class Amphibia; order Anura; family Bufonidae; genus Bufotes; species Bufotes viridis. The sequence continues at coordinate 109,715,539 of CM065593.1, read as the reverse complement.
CATAATATGTCCCCAAGAAAAATCTTCACACATTAAGGGTACTTTCACACTAGCGTTAAAGTTTTAAGGTATTGAGTTCTGTCCTAGGGGCTCAATACCAGAAAAAAAACGTATCAGTTTTATCCCAGTGCATTCTGAATGGAAAGCAATCCGTTCAGTATGCATCAGGATGTCTTCAGTTCAGTCCCTCTTACGGTATTTTCTCCAGCAAAAATTCTGGAACACTTGCCTGATTGCCGGAGCCAGCATTAATTTCCATTAATATGTATTAATGCCTGATCCGGTTTCCCAGTTTGCGCATGCACAGACCTTTAAATCTGTTAAAAGATAAATAACGGATCCAGTTTTCCGGAGATCTGGAAACAAATGATATCCGTTTTCATCCGGATCCGGCAGGCAGTTCCGGCAACGAAACTGCCTGCCGGATTCTTCTAATGCTACCCTAAGGCTTCATGCACACAACCATATCCGTTTTTGTGATCCGTATCCGTTGTTGCAGACCCATCGACTTCAGTGGGTCCATAGTCTGCATTTCTGTATCCGTGTGTCCGCATATGCATTTGTATGTCCGTTCCACAAATAGATACAACATGTCCTAGACTTGACTACAAAATACAGACCCATTGAAGTCAATTAGTCCACAAAAATGCAGATGCAACATGAAAGGCAGACCACAAAATTCATACGGTCGTGTGCATGAGCCCTAACAAGTGAATAAACGACCACATCAAATACCAGGAGTGTTCCTTTCGAGCTGAAGGGTGAATATATACTATCGGGAGGATCTACTTTAGTATTAATAACTGTTTCCATACCTTTATTCTTTGTGCCTTGAATTTGCAGTATTATCCTCTACATACTAGTACAAGTAACACTGTGATTACATTTGTATGACCCATATTTTTTCTTTTTTAACTGAACTTTTTAGAAATATCAGATAAGACCCATCAGCTCTCTTGACATGGTATATACTGTATTTGCATTCCTCATGAAAGATCAGTTCTAGAGCATCTTCTCTTAGAACTGCGCATTGTTCTGTTCCTTTGTTATTCCTTCTGAAAACTAGGGATGAGCGGATCGACTTCGGATTAAACATCCAAAGTCGATTTGCATAAAACTTTGTTAGAATACTGTACGGAGCGAGCGCTCCGTACAGTATTAGAATGTATTGGCTCCGATGAGCCGAAGTTATTACTTTGCGAAGTCTCGCGAGACTTCAGGTAATAACTTCAAAAATTTATTTCTACTGTTAAAAACCTTTTCCCAAACTCTGTTTCAGTTCCAAGTGGTACCTTGGAACCGAACCCGAGTTTGGGAAAGGGAATTAACTGTAGGAATTAATTTGTGAAGTTATTAACCGAAGTCTTGCGAGACTTCGCAAAGTAATAATTCGGCTCATCAGCCAATACATTCTAATACTGTACGGAGCTCCTGCTCTGGACAGTATTTAAACGAAGTTTTATGCCAATTGACTTCAGATGTTTCATCCGAAGTCGATCCGCTCATCCCTACTGAAAACTCATGCCTAAATTAGGAACTGGGCTATAGTCCGCACTGATTGGACAGGATCAGACTGCATAGGATACACCCCAACTGATAACACCCAGTTGTCAATTTATACATACATTTCTAGGAGGAACAACAGAACAACACATAGATCTAATAAAAGATGCTCCAGAGTTTTGTTCTTTTTTTTTTTTAAATCAGGAATAAAAGTATTTGCTAAAATGGAGAGCTGACAAGTCCTCTTTAAGGGCTTATTCACACGTCCCATGTCTGTCGTGCTGATGCAAATACTCAGACCTTGTTGCAGCTGCAAAGGTCCGAGTTCAGGACATATCTGTTTTTTTTTTCACAATGATTGATAGGGTTTATTTTGGTTTATGCAAACATGGAAACCTTTTTTTTATTTTTTAAAGTTATCAGTTTTTTATATAGTGAATCAGTGAAAAACATGTGTGTTCTGTCAGTGGTTTTCATGAACCCATGGATTTCTGTGGGTGTGTTTGGGTTGCAAAATGGACCAAGGTAGCACATGTCGTTTTTGGAGGGGGTAAATAAGCACCCAAAAATCAATGGATATGTGCGCTGTCCATGGAGAACACTGACAGCACATGGCCTTGATTCACTGACGTGAATAAGCCTTTAGCAGATTTTCATTAAAGCAGATTATGTACAGTATATTTGTGTATTTAAATATTTTCAGTGTGATTCACAGACATTTAAAAAAAAAATCATCTGGCACGTTACTGATTATACTGAACTAATCCTTGTATCTAAAGTTTAATATTGACCAGTCTATAGTTGTTCATTATTTCCTATCAGAAAGCATTTTAAAGGCTACTCTGTTTAGGCTACTTTCACACTAGCGGCAGCCTTCTCCGGCGGGTGAACAGCCTGCTGGATTCATGCTACCGCTAGTGCACCGTGCCGCCGGAAGTCCGCTCCAGCCCCATTCACTATAATGGGGGCAGACCGGAGGTCCGGCCGCAGCCCAGCAAACATGCCGAGAGGCGGCTGGAATAAAACTACGACATGCACGGTGCACTAGCGGCAGTACGGATCCGGCAGGCTGTTTACCCGCCGGAACAGCCTGCTGGAGAAAGCTGACGCTAGTGTGAAAGTAGCCTTAGCTGCTCATGTTATTCTTATATGGCATAGTATGCAAAAAAAAAAAAAGTTTCAACTTTGTAGAAATAGTTTATTTTTTTTGTTTCTGTTTATATCCGCTTTTTGTATGTATTTTTTGTTGCCCATGAGGCTAAATATTGCTTAAATTACTTTGTTTCGAGGCTATTAGTAAGTACTATACAGGACTAGTGCTGATTGCAGGCCTGTATCACATGGCCATAATATGGTTATGGCGACTTTAAACAGGTCAGTATTTGTAAGTCAAAACTAGGAGAAGGTCTCAAACACTAAGGGGTCACAGATCTTTATTTTCTTCCGAACTCCAGTTTTTGACTTACAGGTACTGATGCAAAATACTGATCGTGTGAAATTGGCCTGTATTTTAGGGGTCCATATTTATGACCACAACTCCTGGCTCCCCCTATGTTTTTTCAGCAACGCTGAGGAATAACGGTCTATAGGTAGACACCATATTTAACTTCTGTGATTTTTTTTATTTTTTTTTATCTGCTTATTGTTCTATGTTCAGATATTCGATGTAGAATGTTTTGTTATGTAGCAGTTTGTTCTGTGTTTCTGAGATAAAATCAAGACCTGCAAACATTTTGTACGCTACTGGCAATTCTCCTTTGCTTGTCGTATTGCAGCACGGCTTATGCTTTAATAAACACTAACATTTGAAGCCCGGCAAGGTTTTGTGTCGAGTGATAAATGTTCATTTTGTAATGTACCATAAGACGCACCTACGTTTTAGAGGAGAAAACATATTTTTTTTGTCAGATCAGACAGTAAATCAAATAAAAAAACGTAACCCTCCTGTCTGAACAGTGCACCCTTCCTTCACTCACTGCTTCTTGGTCTTCTGCCATCACCATGCTGCACTGTGATCTTGCGCTGCACAGTGTCAAGTCATAATGCACGCCTACATGCACTACGTCCTGACTCTACGCAGTGTAGTGGGCGTCCTGAAGATGATCGGGGAGCGGTGAGAATAGCCAACACTAGCAGCGCTACACTCCCCACGCCTCTTGCATTACTAATGAGCACTTGCATAAAGCGCTTATTTATATTCGTTTCATAAGATGCACGGCCATTTTCGCCTTGCTTTTGGGGGGAAAAAGTGCATCTTATAAAGCGAAAAATACAGTATACATATGTTGAAAGTATCAGTGGAAAAAGGGAGCAAATTGTAGCCTTTGGTTCGAACCATCCGCTGGGTCAGTGGAACATGACCATTACTGACACAGGGTGACGGAGACTGCCCACCTGACAGTTCACTAGAACCATTGAGGTGTTAAGGACTGTTACTAGACGACAATGTTTCCATCTAGGTGTTGTCTGAGTTCACAACTAGAGATGAGCGAATTTCAGGTTATGAAATTCGTTCACGCTTCATTTAGTGGTAAAAGATGAATTGCGTTATGGATTCCGTTACCACGGACCATAACGCAATTCTATGATGTAATTCATAACGGAATGCCTTTAGAGGAGAGGACTCCCCTGCATAACGGAAACGGGACGGATCCATTTAGCGGCCCATAGACTTCTATTATGACGCAAATGCCTCTAAAGGCTTTCCGTTATGCATTCCATCATAGAATTGCGTTATTGTCCGTGGTAACGGAATCCATAAAGCAATTTACCTTTTAACAGTAAACGAAGCATGAATGAATTTAAAAATATAAAATTTGCTCATCTCTATTCACAGCAGACAGCGCCTGATCTGAACACTGATCCTTTCAGTTGAATGGATGTATTCAAATGGCTGATTGTCCATGCAGCATGTTCTATCATTTGTTCAATTTTTCCACAAGACTCATTCCAATGAATGTGTCTGCAGGAAAAACAGGCGGCAGACAGACTCTATCTGTGTTTGGTCCGTTTAAAGTGTCCTATTATTTGTCCACAAGGGTCCTTTCTCGTGGTAATGCTGCGATTTTACAGCAACTTAGTAGCTTCTAAGTCACCAAGTACCCATAGCCTAAAATAGGAGAAAATGTCAGAGGTCATGTGGCACAATATGAAACGGTTGTTAACTTTCTTTGTGCTTATCCAGCTGCTGTGATTTTACTTATGGAATAAAAATACAAGTTTTATGGATTTGGTGTCACATCTTTTGTAAGTAGACTTTTCATGTATATAGCGTACAGTCAAACCTCATGTATTCTCTGTAGTCACATTATTATGACCTCCAGCTAATATTTAGAGTTTAACAGCTGTGTGCAGCTAGAAGGGCTGGGAGTGACCCCATGAGGTCCAGGTAGGTTGTCACAGGTATCAGTGCATCCCACAGCTGCTGGAGGGTGCGTGGCGGAGGATCCATAGAGTGAACACTGCAATCGGGGTGATCCCACAGATGCTTCTCTTCTAACCAATGTTGGACATTTCTAGCCAAGTGACATGTCACAATGCGTTGCTGGAGGATCCCATCGACACCACAGAAGACAATCGGCATGTATGGGTGTATGTGATCTGAAAGGTTGGATTCATAGCCATATTGGTTGAGAGTGACTTCCACATGGATGAGTGGGCCCAGAGAATGCAACAAAAACATTCCCTTGACCATAATGTTGTTACTACCAGCTTGTGTTCTTCCAGCAATGGTTGCAGGGTGTTTGTTTCCTGATGTTTCTTGCCTGACATGGAAGAAAAGGATGCAAATGAGCTCTTAACAAGCTCTGCCTCTTATGCCACCAGATGTAAGGCAGCTGTCCTATAAGTCACTGTTTAACTCTTTAAATAGGCCTTGAGACACCTCATCTGCAGACAGCTGTTTCGGGGTGATTGCTCCATCAGTGCAGAGCAGAGAGTACTAAGTTAGAGGCCTAAGTCAGGATTTGGGGGATACTATCTCTCTTTGGGGAGAGAGCGCTTTAATCGGTGGGAGGAGACTTATAGGTCATACATGCTCCTCTGGCAGATGAGGTGCTGGCTTAAGGATCGAACATTGACTAAGCATAGCTGCCTTACGTCTGGTGGCATTAGAGGAAAAGCTCACTTGCATCTCTTTCTTTCCAGAATTCCAGAGGAGCATATATGGCCTATATGTCTCCTCACGCCGGTTAAAGCGTTATTTTAGATACACGTCTGGTAGCCCCCTTGATTCATTTTGGCAGTGAGCTGCTCCACTGTACCATGTCAGTCCACCCTCGCACACCTTCATAGCTGACATTCTCCTCTCACATCAATAACACATGGTTCTCTGTGGTTTCCACATCGCTTCTTCACAATGGTGCTATTTGTCCACCCACGATACAAACTGCTGTTTCAGAAATACTGCCGCCCGAAGGCCAATAATCATCCCTATTTGCAACTGTTATAAATCACCCCACCAGGGACATGTGTGCAGACAGCCTATCACACACCTTACATACCCACCAAGCCAACTCAGGACATGTGGCTTCCTTCATGAGCAACGCGCTGCCAACATCAAATGTAGAAATTGGTCCTAATAATGTGACTCTATGTATGAAGACCGCGATGGGTGTGTCAAGTAAAAATTGTATACCACAAAAAGTATGCATTTAAAACAAAATATACCCTGGATGTCGACAGTACACGTGCTGTCTGCATTTTTTGCGGACCCATAGAAATGAATGCGTCCACATGCGATCCGCAAAATAAGTGGATCGGACACAAACCAAAACTATGGTCGTGTGCATGAAGCCTCGAGCCTCATTCACATGTCAGTGTTTTGGTCAGTGATTTCCATCAGTGATTGTGAGCCAAAACCAGGGTTGGAGCCTCCACAGACATAAGGTATAAGGGAAAGATCTGCACCTGGTTTTGGCTTATAATTAGTATTAAGTGAAGAGTGGTTTGGATGCTTCATCCGAAGCTGCTTCGTTCAAAACTTTGGGAAATACTGGAGATTCGTCTCCGTACAGTATTACAATGTGTGGGCTCCGATGAGCCAAAGCTAGTTATTCACAAAGTCGCGCGTGACTTCGCTGAATAACTTCAGTTTGGTTTCAAGAGTCGTAGTTTTGAGTCTTTAGTTGTAGTAATATCGCCTCATGCCACAAGATGGCAGCATTCACATTCACCGGTAACTTTACAACACTCTTGTACACTTACAAACTCTATTAGCTACAGTATTGTTAAAGGTTACATTGCTGCATCTTGCATACTGTTCTCCTTGCTGTTCCACATAATGTACCTTTTGAAAAACGACCTTATGAATGAGTCCGCATTTATTCCGGAACAGGTGCGGACCCATTCATTTCAACTGGATACAGACAGCACACAATCTGTTCCGTGGCTCCACAAAAAATATAGAGCATGTCCTATTCTTGTCTGCAATTGCGGATAAGAATATACATTTTCTATGATAGCAGCGACCATGTGCAGTCTGCAAATTGCGGAACGCACACTGGCCAGTATCTGTGTTTTGCGGATCTGCAATTCGCGAATCCCCAAAACATTATGGCTGTGTGAATGTAGCCTTAAATGTCTTTCACCATAGGCAGCTTGGATATGGTAACACATTTTTCGTTTGTCACCACTTGGCTTCTATCATCTTTATTACTAATTTTTTTCCCAGAAATCAGTTAAAGCTCTGTGGTAGTTGTATGCTATTACTTTATTTTGATTGCTGTAGTTAGAATTCTACCAGAAATGGCCCAAGTGACACATTATGGGAACCTCAAACTAAATCAGCTGGCTCCTTATCACATTAAGCCTCAGCTAGAATAAGGACAGCTTCTACTGGACAGTTGAACCACAGTAGTTGCAAATTTTTTGTACCTAATCGGAGGCACCAAGAGCTGATACACAGCAGCATACAGCAGATCATCCCCTCTGTTAAATAAAAACTTGAGCAGCCTACACACAGATAAATGGTCTAAAATATCAAAACAATTGATATTTACCCCTTTTCTCCCTTGCAGCTTCATGTCCTGTGGTCCTTCCCACTTGTTTGTTTTCCTGATTGTAGAAGTGACAATCTGTGCACACAGGTCACTGCTGCAATCCATCAATGTCCTGTGTACAGCTTTGTCCAGTGATTGGCTGCACGGTGACCTGCGTAAGTATGGCTTCTTTTGTTATTTTAGCACATTTACAGGAGCTGCCCGAATTTTTTACTTGAACAACCCCTTGAATGATCATTGCTATGGCTACTTTCACACTTGCGTTGTTAATCCCGGTATTGAGATCCGGCACAGGATCTCAATACCAGAATTAAACAGATCTGTTTTGATTTTGCACATTCAGGATGCATCCATTCCGTTAGGATGTAGTTGCGTGAAATCAAAACGAAAAAAAACAGATCACTAAATACATTGAAAGTCAATGAGTGCGGGATGTTTTTTTGGGCTTCTAAAAATATTTTATGACCAGACAAAAATCTGCAACTAGCAGTGGTTTTGTTTCCGGCCACAAAACAGAATGCTGACGGAATGGAAGACATTCTGATGCATCCTGAACGTATCTCTTGAGGACCTAACCGAAACGTTTATTTCCGGTATTGAGATCCTATGCCGGATTTCAATACCAGAAAACAACAACGTAAGTGTGAAAGTAGCCTGGGTATCCTGCCGAACGTGGTTTTTGCTTATTTCTCAGATGATCAGCTGCACATTTACATGGGGCAATTATCAGGAACGATAACTCTCAGACAGTACTTTTAATCGGACCTTTCAATAAATGCATAAGATGTATGCAACCATATACAGTAGTGTTCAATAAAATAGCATCAAAATTTTTATAAAAAAAAGATCAAAACGTCGTACACACCCCAAAATGGTATCAATGAAAAGTACATATCCCCCCCCCCCCCAAAAAAATTTTTTTTTTTTTTAAATAAATGAACTCTCACACAGCTCCGTACACATAAAAGTACAAAAGTTATGGGGATCAGAATATGGCGATGCAAAGAGATAATTCGTTTTTTCCAAAGTTTTTCTTTTTAGTATTAAAACGCAAAAAATAAAATACATATGTGGTATCACTGTAATCGTACTGACCTGGAGAATGAAAGTAATAGGTCAGTTTTACCGCAAAAGAAAAGCTGTAAAAACAAAACCCATAAAACTGTGGCAGAATTGTGTTGTTTTTTTTTTCTTTTCACCACATGGAATTTTTTTTCTGCTTCCCACTACAAGTTGTACATTAGAAAGTAAAACTTGTCCTGCAAAAAATAAGCCCCCATATGGCTATGTGAATGGAAAAATAAAAACGTTACTCGTAATTGTAGTACAGTAATAGAAAAAAAATAAACAGACCCAACAATTAGGACTAAATCAATAATTGAAAAGGCGTGATCAAAATAATAGCAGCGAGGAGTTAAATTGGTGAAGTCATTCATTCTGTGGAATAACTGGTGTTCATTTTTGTAGGAGGTGGCAATGGTTGCACATGCACATGTTTATAGTGCATATCCTTTTTTAAATACTAGGGGAAATGGATTGTTCCCAATTTTGTTCTGATGAAGAACATACTGTGAAGGTTGATTGGAGAGGGAATAATATATAGAGAAATGCAGCAAATAATGGGCTGCTCGGCTAAAATGATCTCAAATGCCTTGAAGTAGCAACCAAAACCTAAAAGATGCGGAAGGAAGCTGGGAACTACTTTTTGAATGGATTGAAGAATAGCCAAATGGCAAAGGCTGAGCCAATGATCATCTCCAGAAAGATCAAAGAAGATTGGAAGTTACCAGTGAGTACTGCTATAATTAGAAAACAATTAAAGAGGTATTCCCATCTTGGACATTGGGGGCATATCACTAGCATATGCCCCCCCAATGTCTAATAGATGCAAGTCTAACCTCTGGGACCCGCACCTATACTTAGAACGGAATCTGTAAAGTGCCAGTTTAGGCACCATGCATGCGCGTCCGCCCTAAAAGTGCAGCGGAAACTGCAGATATATTATAAATGCTATGGTTCCTTGATAGTTTTTCTTTATTTTGGGCTACGGTGATATAGATCACCAATATGGTATACTTTGTTACTCTCCAGCTAGGACTTACAGTCTGTATATTTGGCTTGGTCAAGAATTTACCCTTGGATGCTCATCATAAAATCTTGTACTATATATTGCATGTAAACTAAAGCATACCACTTGATTCAATCAGTCTTGCCTTGCAGAAGGGAGTTTATAGATAAAGTAAACACCCTCTTAATGTATGAAAGGGCATAGTCAAAAACAAGGGGCATAGTCAAAATTTGAAAAGTTATGGTCTGCATGGTTGGATACCACAGGAATGGCTGCTACCCCCTTTCGTTTCGCTTGTTAACAATATCTGAATCTGATTAACATATGTGAATCTGAATGGCTGTCTTGTTAGATCTTTATTTGATCCTCGAATAGACATTGAGACCATTATATCCTTGTCCTGATGTATTATCATGATAAATTGCATGGGATTGGTGAAACTGGCTCTACAGGGATGTAGACTTTGCTGCAGGAAACTGACCAAGCTGCTTTCTCCTGGAGTAGTACCAGTGTAGTTGGCAGCTGACCCATGGGAGTCAAAAGCCGATCCAAGGCCCCAAGGATTAGGCGGCACTCAAAGTCAGGAAACAGGCCTACATCAAGACAGGCAGAGGACATGTGTATCCCAGAAACTAATACAATGTCAGGGCAGGCAGACTTCATTCATATACAAGAAACTAATCCAAGGTCAGGGCAGGCAGCAGAGTATCAGAGTTGGTAAATGGCAGACAGACAGAATAGGACACCTTCGCTGGTTAACTAAACAACTAGGAACCTAAGCTCTGGCAACGAGTGAGAGGGCAGAACAGCATTTACAGCAGAAGCTGATTACAATTAGAAGCAGCCGTGCAACTACACACAACAAGGAGATGATGGGAGTGGTGGTAGTAGTAGTAGCTCAATTAATCATGTTCTTAATAGTGATAGACACGGACTGCCGATGTAACACATCCTGTCCTAGAATGTGAGAAGGATTGGTTGCTTTACAATAGATGTGATCCGACCTACGACTTGCCATCATGACTGAGCAGCCTGACAAGAAAACTCACCAATATGTAGTACATGCAAGTGCAAGAGCAATGTGTAGTGATCCCCTGCCACTTCACCCTCCCAATGCAGCTTTGCAAGTGGTGGCAACTAGTCCTGCTCAGATTCTAGGACAGGTTGCTGGCATCCATTTTAGATCATTCCCGGAGAACCCCTTATCCAGGGGCAGATAGGCCCTAGACCTTACAGGAAAATTTCCCAGGGGGCCGCCCAAGCCCCCATCTCTGCCACTGGCTGGGTACATAATAAGCTATCAGTAGTAATTAACTCTGTGAAAATCAGGTACTCATGTACCCGGCCAGCGACATGCTCTCCTGAATTGAACTATGCCCCGCATCTCACCTCTAGCACCATAAGCACCCTGCTCCATATCTTAATCAGACAACTGGAAGAGGAGGAGAGAAAATGGCCTCTATTGATGGCCAACTCAGAGGGACAGTATTTGGGACAATATATTGTGCTGCACTATGGTATGTGGTATTTTACACTATGGTATTGCTGACCCCCCTACTTTTGTTGCCCCTCTGCCTGTGAATTTAGACCCTCCTACAATATGGGTCCACTTTTAAGTATTTTTTTCCAGGGCCAATCTGCCCCTGCCCTTATCAGATTTTTTTTAAAAACTCTCCTATTAACTAAGGGTACTTTCACACTTGCGGCAGTGTGATCCGGTAAGCAGTTCCGTTGCCTGACTGTCTGCAAACGCATGTCATTTTTTCTGACTGATCAGGCATTTTTCAGACTGATCAGGTCTGAAAAATGCCTGATCAGTCAGAAAAATGCATTGCAATACCGGATCCGTCTTTCCGGTGTCATCAGGCAAAACGGATCCCGTATTTTTTTTCCCCACATTTTTTAAGGTCTACACGTGCGCAGACCAGAATGCCGAATCCGTCATTGCGATATTTTTAATGCTGGATCTGACACTTATACATTTCAATGTAAATTAATGCCGGATCCGGAATTACGGCAACTGATCAGGCATTTTGGACGGAGATAATACCACAGCATGCTGCGGTATTTCCTCCATCCAAAACGCCTGACAGTGACTGAACTGAAGACATCCTGATGCACCCTGAACGGATTTCTCTCTATTCAGAATGCATTGGGATAAAACTGATCATTTATTTTCCGGTATTGAGCCCCGAGGACGGAACTCAATGCCGGAAAAGAAAAACGCTAGTGTGAAAGTACCCTTAGGGCTGTATTACTTTGGCAGATTGTCTGCCAGATGATCACAAACGAGCATTTATAGTAACGCTTGTTAGCAATCATCTGGCAGTCTAACAGTGCCACCGATTACCTTTGCTCGTTCGTCGGGCAATTGTGATCTTTCAGCATGCTTAAAGATCATGATTTGCTGGCAGCAGATCGTGCTGTCTAATCATAATCTGCTGCCGGCAAACAACTAGTTAGCATGGGGATGAGCGATGGCATAATGATCACTGCTCCCTATGCTGTGGAGGAAAACGCTGCATTTAATAGCAGCAGTCTCCTCCGCTAGAAAGCAGGCGATTGCCTGGAAGGAACGCTTCCTTCCTGACAATCGCCTGTAGGGTTGCTAACTGTACAGGCTTTAACGTTTCATATCTATGACCAAGTCATAGGACATATATCATCAGTCATTAATGTCTCTGCACAATGTGGTTTGCTGTCAGCAGGGGGCGCTAGAAACTAGGAGACACTAAATGAACTGTTCGAATAAACTGAACAAGACTCTTCATAAACTGCTTTATGATAAACCAGGAGTATCTAGGCAAGGAAAAAAGTGAAAATGCTGTCCATGCACTCTGTGCCTCTACCTCTCATAGTACTGTAACATACAATTATTGATGAGGGCAAAGTTCCAGTCATTAGAGCAAAATCTGCCAACTTGTAGAAGCCACGTTGTGTTAATCTAATCTAAATTTAGTGTACACTTAGAATACAGCGGCAATACTACATGAATGGCTAGTTTCTGACCCTAATCTTATTGATGTTCATTTTCTGTTTATCTTTAGCTGATTTCGACTTTCTGATATCATTAATGTGATATGAGCATTGAATACATAGAGTTCTTGACGCTTCCTTGACTGTATGCACAGATTTATTACTATATTTATGAGCTTATATTGCACTTCTGAAGGCCAGACAGCAGGTAAGACCCATATATGTCCATTATCTTATGTGTCCAAAGATGTGAGTCGTCACATTAGAGAAGAAGAAAAAGTCCTTCAGCTTGAAGATGCTTCCATAGACTGTCCAACATAAGGTCTGTTTGTGAGCAGACTCAGATTGGCCCACAGGAGAACAGATAAATTCACGTGGTTAGCCCCCGGTCCCCCACCCACTGCATAAGTATACTGTACTACATACAGATAGGCAGAGTACATCATCACGGCCTATGCGTCCATATAAGAACTGATAGATTATTTAACTAACTACCCAGTTTATTATTATAGATGCATCAAGTGGCTGAGATGACTTCTAGGTACAGAGGCAGGCCAGCCAGTATCCGCTTTCTGCTGGAACCCACCTTCTCTAAACCGCTACTGCCTGCCGCTGTGTGAGCATGTGTTCAAGGCAGGAGCCAGTCAACATAATACTGACTGAACAGGCTAGGCAGCAGGCTACCACTGAAAAAGAGGTGTGTTCTACAAATTTAGGGATTTGCGAATGGACAGTCAGGTAATATTTGCATTTAGCTATAAAGAACGTGTGCGACAAAGGCCAAAATAAAAAATAAAATCTTTATTCAATTACAAGAGATTAAAAAAATGCAAAAGCTGTATTGCAAAGTGAACGTCTTATTGTTGGGTATATTTCATGTCCAATTCTGGAGTAAATACAGAGTGAACAAAAGCTGCATCCAGGGGGCCTCTAGATAGCATATGCCATTTGTAACAGTGGTGTTTTCTTCTGTGGCTGAGATGCATTTGTGCCCTCTGAGTTACCAGGGACCAGGTTGGACCTCTGCACACCATGGCCATTGTCAGCCACTTTTAGCATGCATTTGTTTGTAGCAAAAACCAGAATAGACCCCAAAAAAAAGAAAGATAAAAGGACATGTAAAACAGTGCCCCTTAATCTGCGGACATAGATATAACCTCAGCTTCTATTGCCTTTGCCACTACTCCTGTAGTGGTGTATGCTGTGTCCGAGAGCTGAAATGCTTATAGTACCAGGGTAATGCTTTGTTAATCATTGAGAAGTTTGCCGCATCCCTCATATGTCCAGCTGGTTTCACCTTCCAGCTGCCTCTGTATTTTTTCGGTATAGTATAGGACCTGAATACTAAGCCTCCAAATGTTAATCACATATCTATAATATATGGACACAATATATTCCGTTTTATTTAATATGTTGCATGTTCAATGACTAGGAGTAGGATTTAGGGGTTTGACTTGATCCTCTTAAATCTTTTGTTAAAGTTATTTCTAGTTAACAGAACTGGTTGTTGGCGGATTCAAAGGAGCTGTTGACTTCAGAGGCAGCTCTGGCAATCAGGCCTCCACGCATCATATATGTAAAAGGTGTTTTTCATACTCCGACACTCACCTTTGCCCTGTGCTGAATCACGCAGGGAAAAGGCTGCTAGGAGGAGGCTTTCGCCCAGTGGTGAGCCCGGTGACGTCACAGACCTGTAAAACGCTAGGGCAGTGCAAAAGCCTGCCCATTAAAGCCAGTGATCTCACCGCGAACACTACTAGGTGGAAGCCTAATCCTAGCAGTGTGTCAATGTAAACAAAAAAGCCCTGAAATGCTCCAATGGTCATATCAGGGGGCCAGAGGGGTGAAGATAGGGATACGTCCGGGTTCAGCTCTAAACCCAGACAACTACTTTAATGGCATAACCTATAGATTTGCCATAAATGATTATGGTGGATATAACTCCCACCCAAGGTCAAAATAATGTCTATTTGGTGTCACTATTTGGCTTGGTTTTTCAATATGAAAGCATGAATGAGACATAGATATAATAATGTTAACGGTCCTACCAGAAAAAAAAAACTATTTTCATTTGCAACAGTAGAAACATTGCTGAGAAGCTATATGTGTATAAGTTATATGCTGCACATTGGAGATAGTAATCTACCTACAGCTGTTTTTCGGTTGCATCACTGTGTTTCACCATGTTAGGCAAACAGATAGGGTGGCAAAAAGGGCCAGGAACCTGTTAGACAGGAAAAAGTGATTTTAATGAACTGTAAAAGCAGCCCAGGTGTTTATAGGTTAGGAGGTATTCTAGTAAAAGAACATTTGTTTGCTTAACAAAAAATCAGTCTTAGAAATCATACAAGTGTCCAGTATGAATGAGGTAAAGTCTATAAAATGACTCTATGCAAATGTACTGGAGATTGTCAGGAGTCTGGAACACACCTGTCCCTGACAAGAGACAAAATGCAACACAGCTCCTTACATTTGGGAGATCTTCTCTGTTGTACACCTTTAAAGGGATTGTCTAAGATTTTGATATTGATGACCAGGGGCGGACTGGGAACTTGAGACCCAGGGAAAAAACTAAAAGTGGCCCCATGTTGTAGGCAGGTCCAAATGAACAGAAGGCACGACAACACAAGTAGGCTGCAGTAATGCCATAGCATAAAATCCTGTCCCAGAAGCAAATACCACAGTGCAGCACAATAAACTGCCCCAAATGTTGTCCCTCTGGTGGACATCAATAGCTGCCATTTTCTGCCCTCCCTCTCTAGTTGAGTTATCTCTGATTAAGATATGGAGCAGGAGGTGAGAGGGAGGCCACAGCTTTTGAATTCAGGAGGGCATGTGCTTCCCAGGTACATGGGTACCTGATTCTCACAGCATTAATTACCACTGAGAGCTCATTATGTATCCAGCCACCAGCAAAGAGGAGGGCTTGGGCACCCCCCTGGGTACAGTCTCATTCAAGTAAATAGGGCTGAGCTGTGATACCAAGCACAGCTGCTATCCAACGGATGACGCTGTGCTTAGTAAGTTGCAAGGAGACCACCACACTCACCAGAGTGCCGCAGCCTCCTCAAACAACTGATCAGCAGGAGTCCCAGGTGTCAGACGCCCGATGATCTGATATTGGTGACGGGAAACCCCTTTAACGATTTTTAGTTCTGTATTTTCAGTTTCATAAACCAAATTTCATTTTCAATTTAATAAACTAAAAATTGAGCAAAGGCATAAATATATATCACCAAAGTATATATACATGACGATTTACAATGGTGGAAAATACAGAAGTAATCAGATATAAAACATTTATGTATCTATGAAGATTATCATACTCCACAGACATACAGTGCCTTGCAAAAGTATTCACCCCCCTTGACTTTTTTTCGTGTTTTGTTATACTACAGCCTTAAGTTCAATGTTTTGTTAATCTGAATTTTATGTGATGGATCAAAACACAATAGTCTAAGTTGGTAAGATCTCAATCCAATAGAAAATCTGTTGTCAGACTTAGAGATTGCTGTTCACAAGCACAAACCATCCAACTTGAAGGAGCTGGAGCAGTTTTGCAAGGAGGAATGGGCAAAAATCCCAGCGGTAAGATGTGGCAACAGCTCATAGAGACTTATCCAAAGCGACTTGGAGCTGTGATTGCTGCAAAAGGTGGCTCTACAAAGTATTGACTTTGTGAATAGTGATGCACATTGACTTTTTCTGTTATTTGTTGTTTGCTTCACAATAAAAAAAAAAAAAAAAACTTCAAAGTTGTGGGCATGTTCTGTAAATTAAATGATGCAAATCCTCAAACAATCCATGTTAATTCCAGTTTGTGAGGCACCAAAACACGAATAAAGTCAAGGGGGTGAATACTTTTTATAAGGCACTGTATAAGCTTACATATCTAGAGCATCTATGGCCACAAGCAGCACATCACCACTGAAGCCAGTCATTGGCTGCAGCAGAGGATGTGACCATGCCCGTGCAGTATTGGAAGAAAACAATGTGGAGAACAGAAGATGGAGACACTGGAGGCATCACGGAGGACTGGAGCGGCGGGTTGCAGGTATGCATAAATCCTTAGCTTAGTGGGACAGGCTGCTGGTACTTGGTAAAATTGCAATTATTTCTAGAGAACCCCTTTAAGGTGGGTCAGAGAGGTGACATTTAATGGAGAGTTAGCTTTGCATTTCGTCTAACATTTAATTTTCCTCAGTAAATACAGTTAGGAAAAAAATCTTTAAGAAATTTGCTTTCTCCTAATCACCCTCTACAACTCCTCCCTCATCACTTTTTAAAGGGTCAATACTTTCAGTTTTAACCTTGAAGAACGTTTTAGTGTTAGATTTACTCTCTTTGGCAATAAGGTTTCCAATTTAGGAGAAAATATTTCCCGACTTTCCAAAGATTTCCTATACACTAGTAGTCTATATAAGATGGGAAGTAGGAAAAACATCAGAGGCCAACTCCAACAGGCCAGCTTCTGCGGTGCATACTCCTAGGAAGTCCAAAAAAGTATTTTCCACTAGGTGATGAATGTTAGACCAGTGTTTTTTTTTATAATGTGACACTCCCAAACAGGGGCGGATTAAGTGCTTGATAGGCCAGGGGCTGTCTAACCAACTCGGGCCCCTCCCTCCATTTTTAATTCTGTATGAATGGGCTGCGGTGCTTCGTGAGCACCACAGTCTCTTCCTAGGCCATATGACATCACATTCATCGTTCACAGGGTCTAAGTGCAGCTCTGTCCTATCTGAGTGATTGGGTTTGAGGTGCAATACCAAGCACAGTGCTATCAAATGGACAGCGCTGTGCTTGGTAAGGAGCAAAGAGGCTATGGTGCTCACTGGAACATTGCGGTTTCCTCAAACAGCGGATTGGTGGGGATGCCAGGAATCATACCCCCACCATCTCATAACTCTCTGCGTACAGATGTCATAGATGTTACCTGCAGTCCTATGTAACACCCAACATAACTAAGTGAATTATTGTGTTATGTGGGGTGCTACATAGGACTGCAGGGAACATCTACTACGTTATCTGTACACAGAAAGTTATCACTGTTATCTGGGCTGTTACAAATTTGCCAAATTTAAAATACATATGATTATAATAAAAATACTTGGAGGAGAATACAGCACCACATACCTCTTACATCCAGGGACATCTCCTGTCATGTAGACCTTCTCTTTCCTCTTCTCCCGTGTCTGACCCAGACCACCATGACAAATTCTTTCAGCAGCATCTCGTCTCTACAGAGTTTGTTATACAGACACGTTAGATTTCTCAATTTTTCCATCAACCTCCCCATCCTGGTGTCCCAACAATGTCATCCTGCTGCCACTCCCAATACTGTGCCCCCCAATGTCCCAAGTACTATACTGCGGAAAAAATAGTGACCCCAGTAGACATAATGGGGTCGTTTATCAAACTGGTATAAAGTAAAACTGGCTAAGTTACCCATAGAAGCCAATCAGATTCCACCTTTCATTTTCCAAATGAGCTGTCAAAAATGAAAGGTGAGATTTGATTGGTTGCTATGTTCTATTTTACACCAGTTTGATAAACTATCCCAAATATCCCTATAGTGTCTACAGCAGTTATAATGTCCCCTAGAGTGCCCCCAGTAATAATAACAACACCCTATATTGTGCTCCAGGTAATGATGCCTGAATAGTGTCCCCAAAAATAATGTCCCCTAATATGTCCTGTAATAGAAAGGCCTCTACAGTGCCTCCCCAATAGCAATACACCACATAGTAATTTCCCCCACACTGCCCCATATAGTAACTTCCCTCACACTGTCCCCATATAGTAATTTCCCCCAAATAGTAATTTCTCCCACACTGCCCCCACATAGTAATTTCCACCACACTGCCCCATATAGTAATTTCCACCACACTGCCCCATATACCAATTTCCCCCACACTGCCCCCATGTAGTAGTTTGCCCCCACACTGCCCCCATTAAGTAATTTGCCCCCACACTGCCCCCATTAAGTAATTTGCCCCACACTGCCCCCATTAAGTAATTTGCCCCACACTGCCCCCATTAAGTAATTTGCCCCACACTGCCCCATTAAATAATTTGCCCCCATTAAGTATTTTGCCCGACTCTGCCCCTAATAAATAATTTGTCCCATGTAATAATTTGCCCCCCACTGTCCCTGCAGTAATATGACCTCCTCTGCCCCCCAAAGTTGGCATACACACAAAAAAAAGAACTAAAGGCTAATACTCACCTGCGTCCGTTATGGTGAGGCAGGTGCGCTTACATTAAAGCCCTGCGCCCCGACGTCATCACGCACACCTGCGCCAGGCTTTTATTTCCACATAGGCCTAAGGCCTGAAGCCTATGGCAGTGATAGGCGGCAGAGCAGAGAATTCTGTGCTCGCGTGCCCTGCCGCAGTATGTGGGCGTTGGGGTCGACGTTGGGCCCCCAAGCGATGCCGGGCTCGGGGCTGCTGACCCTATTATAATCCGCCACTGCTCCCAAATTATATGAATCAGGGTTCCTTTTTCCCTATTGCATCTCGTATAGTTGTCACTAGTTAGTCTGTGCATCTGTACTTGTCGCACAGGAGGCAAATGTATCAGCACCTTAACCTGCATGCGTAGGTCCCTAGAACTGATGATCATTCGTCTGCCCTACAGTTTCTTTGTCAGCAACACATATCTGTTAACATCTGTTATCCAGTCTTTTATGAGAGGCAAAAAAAAGATATGTTAACACAACAAACTAGCTAATCGCTGGCATGTTTTATTGAGTACTGGGCAACTATCTTCTCTGATGTGCTAGAAAATTATTTTATAGTAGACCCTTGGACATAAGGATAAGCCTTATTAACTTTTATGGAAGAGCACTGGGGAATGCTCTAGAGAGGGAGCTACTTAGCTATTCCCATCCCATCTTTTGTCAATTGGGGATTCTATATAATTTCCCTTGAGCTTTATAATAAAGATGTTACCTTTTATTGTAATCCTGCCTGTGATGATAATGAAATGACTACTGTAATATAATCTCTACAGAAATTGAGGTGAAGTAAAGACCGGCACTCGCTTCTTGATTGCAATTATGGGGTTCTTTATTGTCAAATTGTATTCTATGTGACACGTTTAGGCTAATGAAAGCCTTCCTCAGACATGATTATCTTTTTCAACTAACTACAATATATTTTCTGTACAGAAATAAAGACACAAAGGCACTCCATACCCTATTATTTGGGACATATACCCGTATTGGCAAGTGAGTTTACATTAGTCTGCATGCATTACTTGATACTTTTTTATATGTTTACGCTGAATGAATATTCTTTACATGTTCACGCTGAATACATATGCTGTTTTGCTTTTTTTATCTATTGCCATGGTTACGTGATGTCGCGCCCCTGTTCCGGGCGGGCTATTTAAAATTTCTTACATGTGGTGACCATAGTTGCAATCAAGAAGCGAGTGCCGGTCTTTACTTCACATACATATGGAGTGCCTCTCCTAGATACGAGCACCGCGATCCACCACCACCGGAGTGCCGACTTATGAATACAACACTACAGAGATGGAGGTGTCAGACTATTACGAGGTTTTGTGCTCAATGTGAATAACCTCAGTGTCTCAAGGAGAAAATGCATAAAAAGCACTTCATAGGGCAACTGCACTAGTGAACAGTTTGATTACAAAAATGTCAATTTAATTGGGGTTCATCACCCTACGGTATAGTTCTCACCTTATTATGTTATGCTCAGAGCATAACACCTTAGTCGGCTCGACGAATTTATAGGACTGTAGCGTGTAAAATTATAAAATTATAAATAAAAGGTAAGAACAGATGCTTTCCAGAGAATTTCGCAGCATTGAAATGATTGTTCAGTTGCTTGTGAGTTAAAAGATATTCATTGACATAATAGGCGTAAAATGGCTGATCCCTTCCTTGGTAGATGTACACCATCATCATAAACCTTTTATACCCATTCTGTCAGGATATATCTTCTAACTCACAAGCAACTCAGCTGCATTTGAATGCAACACAGTCCCTAGAGATCCTCTGTTCTTAACTTGGATATAATATGAAAACCACAGGATTGATTAAGCATTTATATATATATATATATATATATATATATATATATATATATGTAAAAATGGGTAACACTTAAAGGGGTTCTCCAGGAATAAAAAAAAAATTTAAATACTTAAATATTATTTTATAATAAATATATTCACAAATACTTTTAATTACTTAGAATGGCTTGTTTTGTCTAGGAAGCAATCATTAGGAGAAATAAAATGGCCGCCATCCTATCAGTACACACAAAACCTGTTCTAATCATACAGGAAGAGAAGTTACTTCACTACAATAAGCCATAGTGCTGCCTCATCCTCCTCTCTGCTCTGATCCTGAATACAGGTGATTCTCTGTGGGAATGAACATGAAGAGGAGACGAGGGAGGAGGGTGAGGTGTGGCTAATAAGCAGCAGCACTTGTTTACAGTCTCCATTACCACAGCCTGTCCTGTCCGTCCTCTCTGTACTTCATGCCTCATCATGAACTAAATTCCCCAGAGATTCAGCTAAAGTTCTTATCATCTGTATTCAGGATCATAATCCCTGACAAGTAGAGAGGAGGATGAGGATGAGGCTCTTTAACCCAGTGTTGTAAAGTAACTTGTCCTCATGTGCGATCAGTACAGGTTTTGTGTGAACTAATGGGACAGTGGCCATTTTGTTTCCCCAGACAAAACGAGCCATTATAAATAATGAAAGTTATTTGAGAATATATTTATAATAAAGTAATATTTACATATTTTTATTTTCCTAATTCCCAGAGAACCCCTTTAATTTAAATAATAGTTTCTGATGATGCATTCCCTTCAGCTGTATAGTAAAAGCTGTGGGTAGCTGTGGTATGCACATGGCCAAGTGCTCATTTGGGTATATATTTACTGAGCCATGTTATGCCTTATTGACATTTATTTAGTAATGTGTCCTGGAGTTACATGAAAGTTAAAACACATTTTTTGCAAAAATCTATTTTAACATCACACTACAAAGTCAGCTATTGGTGCACAAATCTTGCTCAAGGTTGCAGCTAATCTGACCCGAACAGACCAAGACCAGTTCTATGACTCTATTTAATGTGTAACATTCCTTCAGAAACTTCTTAACTTCATGGTTCCACTTTTATGTTGTTTCTAGAGGCTGTATTAAAATAAATACCAACTAAATCAGAGGTGTACCAAATAATGAAGACTTGGAATCTGGCCATCTATAAAATCATGAAATTCAGAAAATGGAAATGATTACATTCCTTCTCTACTCTTTACATTCCGTCTTTTTCTTGCTTACTCGCCTCTCATTGGTCCATTATTCACTGATTATGCTCTCTTCTGTAGCCAATTTCATTCTCAGTCCCCCCCCCCCCCTCCCTCCATAAAGAGGATAGCAAGGTTATATATACCACAGTGATAGAGCAGACAACTGTTATGGGTCCTTTGTAGAGAGAGAAAGCCCTGGTTGCTCCCATCCATTTTACTAATGGGCAACAGAAATCACTTCACGGCCCAGAGGGACTGCATAGTTAGCAAGAAAAATGGTGGGGATTCTCATGTGCTGCCATGAATCAATGCTGGCAAGGACAGAAAGAAGCAGGTTCCACTGTATTGTTTAGTAACTACCACCAACCATAACAATATTTTTTATTCCCTTTGACATGACTCTCAACCATCTTAGATACAGGAGGGCAATCTCTGATTTTGCCGATGTCTTGTACTGGAATGGCTATAGTATGTCCCAAATTCAATTGTACCTGTATCCTCAGAATGCAGATATAGTTGAATACAATGGTGAAGAAAGTATCCATTAGGTCAATCTGCAGTACCTTAGAAGGCCATAGCAAGATGGGAGTGATAGTAGCAAGAATGGTGGTTGTCACTCACTCTGAATCTCCCCTGGGCCGTGCAGGGTCCCGTGCAGTGGTGGAGGCAATTGATGAAGCAGTTTTCCAATGGAGCAATTCTTTACTGAAGAATCAAGTTCAAGTACATCAGTCACAGTTCTCAGCATGCATGGACTGGCACTTCTTACACAGTGTGTAGTTTCCATAGTTCTTACAGGTTACACAGCTGCAGTAACAGTTAATAGGCCAAGATGACTCTTTAAAGCAATGCTCCCCATTCTGCACTTCTCTAGCTGACTTTTGCATGAGCATCCAGAAATCACTATGCAAACATGTGGCGGCCAACTAGGCTCTGCACCTTTTTCACAGTAGGTGAGTACAGTTTTCACTGTACTCACGGTTAATGTTATGTGAGGGGTTATGCTCAGGATTGCCTTTGCTGGGTTCAAAGGGCACTTTTCTGTTCCTCTGTTCCATCCAATTCAGATCAAACACTGAGGTATAAGTTTTAAGCTGACTTGTAGCCAGATTTAATAATAATAACATTTATTTATATAGAGTTCCCATATTCCGCAGCACTTTACAAATTTATGTTCATGTACAAAACAAAAGTAACTGGCTAATATGCAACTGAAACACTTGGAGTCAGGGCCCTGCTCTCAAGAGCTTACAATCTATGAGGAATTGGGAGTGACACATAAGGTAGTTGATTGTGATAACTAGGGTTCAAGCCATTATTGAACTGACAGGAGTGGTGCCGGCCGATCTGCTTCGGGTTTGAGACTACTAGAGGATCAAGTTTAGGCCAGAGGAGTTGGTGGGGCAGAGGTTAAGTCTGGGAAAAGTCATTTTAGGAAGCTTGATAAGCCTGCCTCAAAAGATGTGTTTTTAAGGCATGTTTGAAGGAGGAGAAGTTGTTAATTGACCTTCTATTCCGGGGCAGAGTATTCCATAAAGTAGATGCAGCTCGAGAAAAGTCTTGAAGACAGAAGTGAGAGGTACGAATTATAGAGGTTATTAATCTTAGGTCGCTAACAGAACAGAGAGCACGAGTAGGGTGGTAGATGGAGATGAGGGAGGAGATATATGGAGGTGCAGCACTGTGGAGAGCTTTGTGGGTGAGGGTGAGAAGTTTAAACTGTATTCTGTGGTGGATGGGCAACCAGTGAAGTGACTGGCACAAACTAGTAGCATCAGTGTAGCGGTTGGATGGATAGATGAGCCTGGCTGCAGCATTTAGAATAGACTGAAGGGGGGAGAGTTTAGTGAGAGGTAGACCAATTAGTAATGCGTTGCAGTAGTCAAGACGAGAATGAATCAAGGCAACAAGAGTTTTTGCAGTTTCCACCGTAAGAAAAGGCCTGTTCCGGTTGATATACTTGAGGTGTAGACGACAAGAGCGTGTAAGTGATTGAATATGGAGAACAAAGGAAAGATCAGAGTCAAATGTGGCCCCACGATAGCGGGCATGTTGCACAGGAATTATGATAGTGCTGCAGACTGAAATTGAATTATCAAGTTTAGGTGGGTTAGTAGATGGGGGAAAGAGAAAAAGTTCAGTTTTTGAGAGGTTTAGCTTTAGATACAGAGAGGACATAATGTTAGAGACAGCCAGCAGACAATTACTGGTGTTTTGGAGTTAAGTAAGGATGATGTCAGGGGATGAAGTGTATAGTTGGGTGTCATTAGCATAGAGATGGTATCGAAAGCTAAATCTATTGATAGCCTGTCCAATGGGGGCTGTATAGAGGGAGAAGAGTAGAGGACCTAGTCTTGAGTCCTGAGGAACGCCAACATCAAGAGGAAGACTAGAAGAAGAAGAGCCAGCGAATGATACACTAAAGGAGCACCCAGAGAAAGAGAGGACAAGTACAAAGAGAGAGCAGTGTCCTTAAGGCCAATTGAGTGGAGCATGGTGAGGAGGTGTTTATGGTCTACAGCAGTGGTGCCCAACCATTTTTTGCCTGAGGGCCACACTAGACCTGGTATAAATTTCGCGGGCCGGAACCAGGTAGCTTTGCCAGAAAGAAATGCAAACACTGTGAGGGGGCACGTGTGAGCATTACTAAAATACATAATACGTAACCTTCAAATCTGCGTTTGGAGCCTCTGTTGCAGATTCTGTCAAAAAAACAGACAAAAAAGCCTTGTATGCTGCATTTTTGTGTCCGGTAAAAAGACAGGATCCCGAACGGAAACTGAACGGATCCCATCATAGTTGGTGGAGTCTGTTCAGCTTCTTCCCTTTGGGGTGACAGGAGGAGGGGGGAGCAGGGTCACTAGTGAGGTGACAGGAGGAGGGGGAGCAGGGTCACTAGTGAGGTGACAGGAGGAGGGGGAGCAGGGTCACTAGGGAAGTGACAGGAGGAGAGGGAAGCAGGGTCACTAGTGAGGTGACAGGAGGAGGGGGAGCAGGGTCACTAGTGAGGTGACAGGAGGAGGGGGAGCAGGGTCACTAGGGAAGTGACAGGAGGAGGGGGAGCAGGGTCACTAGGGAAGTGACAGGAGGAGGGGGAGCAGGGTCACTAGTGAGGTGACAGGAGAAGGAGGAGGAGGAGCAGGGTCACTAGTGGGCTGACAGGAGGAGGGGGAAGCAGGGTCACTAGTGAGGTGACAGGAGGAGGGGGAGCAGGGTCACTAGTGAGGTGACAGGAGGAGGGGAAGCAGGGTCACTAGGGAAGTGACAGGAGGAGGGGGAGCAGGGTCACTAGTGAGGTGACAGGAGGAGGGAGCAGGGTCACTAGTGAGGTGACAGGAGAAGGAGGAGGTGGGAGCAGGGTCAGCAGTGGGATGACAGGAGGAGGGGGAGCAGGGACACTAGTGGGGTGACAGGTGAGGGAAGCAGGGACACTAGTGGGGTGACAGGAGGAGGTGACCCTGCCCCTCCTCCAGTCACCGCACTAGTGACCTGCTTCCTTCCAGCACTACTCAGTGGCCTGCTTCCCTCCTGTCACCCATTAGTGACCCAGCCTCCTCCTCCTGTCACCACTAGTGACCTGCTTCCTCACACGTCAGACTCCAGCTTCTGCCTTCAGTCACCTCACTAGTGACCCTGCAGGAGAGGGGAAGCAGGGTCACTAGTGAGGTGACAGGAGGAGGGGAAGCAGGGTCACTAGTGAGGTGACAGGAGGAGGGGGAGCAGGGTCACTAGTGAGGCGACAGGAGGAGGTGGGAGCAGGGTCACTAGTGAGGTGACAGGAGGAGGGGGAAGCAGGGTCACTAGTGAGGTGACAGGAGGAGGGGGAAGCAGGGTCACTAGTGAGGTGACAGGAGGAGGGGGACGCAGGGTCACTAGTGAGGTGACAGGAGGAGGTGGGAGCAGGGTCACTAGTGAGGTGACAGGAGGAGGGGGAAGCAGGGCCACTAGTGAGGTGACAGGAGGAGGGGGAGCAGGGTCACTAGGGAAGTGACAGGAGGAGGTGGGGAGCAGGGTCACTAGTGAGGTGACAGGAGGAGGGGGAGCAGGGTCACTAGTGAGGTGACAGGAGGAGGGGGAGCAGGGTCACTAGTGAGGTGACAGGAGAAGGAGGAGGAGGGAGCAGGGTCACTAGTGGGGTGACAGGAGGAGAGGGAAGCAGGGTCACTAGTGGGCTGACAGGAGGAGGTGGGAGCAGGGTCAGCAGTGGTATGATAGGAGGGGGGAGCAGGGACACTAGTGGGGTGACAGGTGAGGGAAGCAGGGACACTAGTGGGGTGACAGGAGGAGGTGGGAGCAGGGTCACTAGTGGGGTGACAGGAGGAGAGGGGAGCAGGGTCACTAGTGAGGTGACAGGAGGAGGTGGGAGAAGGGACACTAGTGGGGTGACAGGAGGAGGGGGGAGCAGTGTCACTAGTGGGGTGACAGGAGGAGGTGGGAGCAGGGTCACTAGTGGGGTGACAGGAGAAGGGGGGAGCAGGGTCACTAGTGGGGTGACAGGAGGAGGGGGGAGCAGGGTCACTAGTTGGGTGACAGGAGGAGGGGGAGCAGGGTCACTAGTGGGGTGACAGTAGGAGGGGGAGCAGGGTCACTAGTGGGCTGACAGGAGGAAGTGGGAGCAGGGTCAGTATTGTGGTCATAGTAGGAGGGGGAGCAGGGTCACCGGGGACCAGTCACATGAGTCCACGCTCTTTACCTCTCCAGCGGACCTGTTAAGTTGCCCAAGGTCTTCCGGCAGCATGCTCTGTTCTACAGCCTCCACGGGAGCCGGCCCCTCCTCCTTCAAGCTCCCGCCGGCTTCCCCTTTCTGACTGAACGTGTATGCGCTCATTCCAACCAATAACAAAGCTCCTTGCTGTAAGGAGCTTTGTCATTGGTTATTTTAGGCACAGGCAGCATCGCTGCGCTGCCTGTGCCATTCACATCGCTGATGAATGTGGGGAAAAAGTCTAAAGGCGTACAGTATTGTTACGCCTTAGACTTTTTCCAGGAAGTCTCACGGGCCGCATGACAGAGCTCCGCGGGCCGGATTTGGCCCGCGGGCCGTAGGTTGGGCACCACTGGTCTACAGTATCAAACACTGCAGAGAGATCCAACTGAATGAGTAGAGAATAGTCACCATTTCTTTTTGCTGTTAGGAAATCGTTGGACACTTTAATAAAGGCAGTTTCTGAAGAGTGAAGAGGGCAAAAGGCAGATTGTAAGGGGTCGAGAAGAGAATTGTAGTTAGGTGAGTGATGACAACCGGGGAGAGGGAATAGAAGTGGTGTGATGGAATAGGATCACTGCTACAGGTCGTGGGTCGAGAAGAAGAGAGAAGTCTGAAGACTTCTTCCTCTGTTATAGGGTCAAAAGAGGAGAGAGAGCATGTGGAGGAATTGGAGGGAGGAGGATGGAAATTTTTTGGGGACTGGGAGATAATTTCCTGCCGGATACTGCCAATCTAAGTGGCCATGCCATCAGCGCAGAGGTCGGTGACAGGTTCTGGAACATTAGGGCTTACAAGGGAATGAAAAGTGTCAAAGAGTCGTTTTGGGTTATCTGAGAGTGAGGAGATGAGAGAGATGAAGTACTTTTGTTTGGCAATGTTGAGAGCCGAATTGTATGTTTTAAGCATAAATTTATAATGGAGGAAGTCTGCTGATATTCACGATTTTCTCCATAAGCGTTCTGCACATCTGGAGCAGCGCTGGAGAAAACGTGTTTCATGTGTGTGCCAGGGTTGCCGTGTTCTGTGTCGGGAGGGTCGGATTGATATTGGAGCAATTTCATCTAGGGTGGTTTTGAGGGTCTGGTTGTAATAATTGGCAGCCAAGTCTGGACAGGGGAGGGAAGTGATTGGGGTAAGAGCTAGTTGTAGGGTGTTAATACGTTGCTGGCAGTTAATGGTGTGTAGGTTTCTGTAAGTGTGAAAAGTAGGATTGCCATGAGAAAAGTGGGAAGTCTTTATGGTAAATGAAAGAAGATTGTGGTCAGAAAGTGAGAAGGATAAGTTACTAAAGTTTGAAACTGAGCAGTGACGGAAGAAGACTAGATCAAGTATATTGCCCTGTTCATGCGTGGCAAAGAAAGTAAGTTGTGATAGGTCAAGAAAGGACATTAAAGAAAAAAAGTGAGCTGCTGATGGGGAGATAGGATCATCAATGGGGATATTAAAATCACCCATAATAAGAGTTGATTTATTGATAAGGTTGCAAATAAAATAACAAAACATAATACGTCCCTGTCTATCTGCTGGAGGGCTTCTGCCTGTTAGCTCACAGAACAATACTTTCAGCAACCTTTTACTCATGTTTGGCTCCCTCACAAAGATAGACTTTCTGTGTCCCCAGGCCGAGAGACTGACTGACCTCCTGGCTCCTGTTATATCCCTACCCTCAATGGCTGCTTCATTAATTATCTCACAGGTGAGAGTCTTCCACCTGCTACTTCACAAAAATAAAAAATAAACATATTAGGTATCCCCATGTCCAAAAATGTCTGAACTATTAAAATATTTAAAAAGTTTTTCTTTTGTGGTGAACGCTGTAACGGAAAAAAAAATGAAAAACACGCAATTCGTAATTTTTTTGTCATCTTGTTTGGTATTGCCGTAATTGTATTGAACTGCCGAATAAGGACCTAATTTTTTTAGTGCACAGTGAATGCCGTGATATCAAAACCCCAAAATCCTTGGCTCAATTGTGTCTTTTTTTACCCCACAAAAATTTTGGAATGTGGGGAGGAAAAATCACAAATGCAAAAATGAAAATAGGCCCGGTCTTTAAGGGGTTAAAGAATAGGGAGCTATCGTTTGAAAAAATAATAAAAAGTCCTATGTGTCACGTAAAAAAAAAGTTGCAAAAATTATTTAGGTAGTCCAACAAATAAAAAAGTTACAACCATCTGAAGTAGAGATGAGCGAATTTCCAGTTATGAGAGGACTCCCGTGCATAACGGAAACGGGACAAATCCGTTATACAGCTCATAGACTTTTATTATGAAGGAGGCAGCTCAGAGGAGTGAGCAGCGGGTAGAAGGTAAGTATGAATCTTCTGTTTCAGGGGCCATGCTTCAGGCACCTGTTAAAAAATTATATTTACTGGGAAATCCCTTCAAGCCCCAGTTACACTGAACGATTACTGGGAACAAGTTCTCATTCCTGATAAGTGGCCTGTATAATTGTGCCACCGATAAGCCGATAAAAGTGCAATCACTTTTTTGACAGCTGAGTTGCATATTTTATTAAGATGTATGATAATTGTCATCACATCTTGCTGTCTAATCAGGTATGTGCTACCGATAATCAATATGAGGGAGGGAGTAATGACTGTGTTAGAGATCATTTCTCCGCATTTACAGGCCAATGCAAACAAGCGCAGATCAAAATTTTTTTTTGCAGCCCCTTAAAATATAGCAGTGAGGCACTGTGGCCCTCAGACCAAAAAAATGTTGTGCATCACTGCTCTAGACTGTTCTAACTCCTCCTCCCTATGGGGAAAGGTATACAGCCCCACCTAGTCACTTGCAATTGTGGCCTTTTAACTCTTCTTTGCCTTTTACCAGAAAATACAGTTATACCATAAACCATGTCTTTTTGCAGTATAGGTATCAAAATTACACATAAAAACGTGTTTAATGGGGAAGCAATGCCATATAAGTAGGAAACTGCACCTGCTCCACCTTTCACTGGCCTGTCTACTCCCCCACAGGTAGGCACCATGCAGTTATGTAATTTTGTTTGCTGAGATGAGCATGGGGGTAATGGGGCTAGGCGAGTATTACTTTTTTATGTTAATAAAACTACAGCGACATTACTATTGTGGTTTTTTAATGGGGCAACACAATTGTTAGGAGGCATTAAGGTGACAATGCAATTATGAGGGGCACTAAGGGGGAATTCTTACTGTGTTGGGTCACAAAGGGGGCATTCTTACTGTGAGGGGACACTAAGGGGGCATCTTACATCTGAGGGGCCACAAAGGAGGCACAATCACTGTCGGGGACACTATTATAGTGTTTCATACAAAAAGTGCACATTAAAATATGTGAGGCACAAAGGGACTGTAGTACTGAGTGGAGGTACAAAGGTGACTAAATAGGATTCGACGTGTACATAGAGAAATTGTACGTACAAATACAGAAATGCAACAGCAACCAGCACTCTGCCCTGCCTCTATACTAGAGGCGTTAGCCACTCGCCGCGCCAAGGCCCCCTACCCCCGTATGCATTTGGGGCCTAAGTGAGAAAGCAATTTTTTTTCATCGTTATATTACATAAGCTATAACTTTTTATTTTTCCGTAGATGTAGCCGTTCGAGGGCTTGTTTATGTGGGAGTTGTAGTTTTTATGGCATCATTTAGGGGTATATATAGTGGCATGCAAAAGTTTGGGCACTCCTGGTTAAAATTACTGTTACTAGTTAAAGATGAAAATGATTTCCAAAAGGCATAAAGTTAAAGATGACACATTGCCTTTCCCATTCCTTACATTTTCAAAATAACGAAAAAGGAAAAAATGGCCCGAAGCAAAACTTTGGGCACCCTGCATGGTTAATACCTAGTAGTACCCCCTTTGGCAAGTATCACAGATTGAAACCCTTTTTGTAGCTAGCCAAGAGTCTTTTAATTCTTGCTTGAGGGATTCATTCTTCCTTGCAAAGGTCTTCCAGTTCAGTGAGATTCCTGAGCCATCTTGCATACACTGCTCTTTTGAGGTCTATCCAAAGACTGTGAGGGCCCATTGTGGATTTGGAAGTGTGTTTAGGATTATTGATTGATCCACCCCCCACACTTAATGGTCGGAGAGGTGTTCTTTTCATGAAATTCTGCGCCATTTTTTCTCCAAACATACCTTTGCTCATTGTGGCTTGGACTTGTTTCCAAAATGCATCAGGCTTGTTTAGATGTTCTTTTGCAAACTTATGATGCTGAA
The DNA here is from genome assembly GCA_033119425.1 of Bufotes viridis. Classification (NCBI taxonomy): domain Eukaryota; kingdom Metazoa; phylum Chordata; class Amphibia; order Anura; family Bufonidae; genus Bufotes; species Bufotes viridis. The sequence goes on along the minus strand of CM065593.1, from coordinate 109,684,783 downwards.
TTTTGTGGTGAGGGTGCAGAGGAAGGGTTTCTTCTGATGACTTTTCCATGAAGGCTATATTTGTGCAGGTGTCTCTGAACAGTAGAACAATGTACTACTCCTGCACTTCTGCTAACTCTTCCTGAAGGTCTTTTGCAGTCAAGCAGGGGTTCTGATTTGTCTTTCTAGCAATCCTCTTAGCAGCTGTCTCTGAATTTTTTCTTGGTCTTCCAGACCTTCTCTTGACCTCCACTCTTCCTGTTAACTGCGATTTTTTTTTCATAAAACTGTATTAAACTCTTATTTTTAGTATTCACACAAGGGGACTTTGACATGCGATCCTTTGATCGCTTCTTATTATACTGTAGGTAGAATACTGACAAGCGCGCGCACTGCAGGCAGACCTGGGCCCTACATTAGGCCCCAGACTGCCATGAGAAGACATTGTGAGCCCACAATCTATGGGTGCCGGTGCCTGACAGAGGGAGCCCCCTCTGTCTAAACCATTTAGATACCATGGTTGCTATTGGCAGCAGCATCTATGCGGTTAAATGACCCAGAGTGACGCTTCTGGAAATCCGGACTGTTAGAGCAGGAGCCCAGCTGTCATATGAGAGCTAGGCTCGTGCTTTCCCCAGCATAGAGACACGTGCAGCACTTATTCTAATCACCTGTACAAAGGCAGTTGCCTAGAATAAGGACTGTTAATGACTATTGTAAAAACACCTATTGGTGGTCATTAACGGGTTAAAAAACAGAGTATAGTATGATGACAGATGTGCTCTAAGACCTGGAAAATGTAGGCAAAGATTCAGTTTTTCCAGAGTGGTCCTGAAAATGTCTGCAGTGTGACTACAGTGAGAGATCAATGATTAATAAAAGTTTATCACTGATCTTCATCGATCCTGCTGCCAAATCATTACCTGCAGCGTGATCTGTAAAGGCAAACTTCACTTGTAGCAACATTTATAGTAAATAGTTCTGCCTAGTGTGTGGCTCTTATCAAAATCGTTGTCAAACAACATTGATGATCCAGGAGAAGCCAAGGCGGAGGATGTTAATGGTAGTGGCTCTGGCTATTACAGTCAAACACAGTGGCTTTCTTCATACTGTTGCTCCCTAGGGTTGTGCAGTAAAAGGAGGATGCACCTTTTCTTCCCCCTGGGCACACCTAGTTCTGGGGCTCCTACCTGATGGTAGTCAGGGTGCCTGTAATGTTAAGTGTTTGGATGGGTGCAAGAATAAATGTCTCTCTTAAGTGCAAAATAGGAGTTGTGCTGAATCCAACAATAGCAAAAATACCATTCCCACAATATACAGTGTAAATCTACCAAGATGGTTTTGTATGGATGTCAGCAAGGAAGGAATGTATCGTTCTCTTTCCTCTCTATCTCTTCTTGCAGAACCTAAAGCTTGCAATCTCACTTCTGCAGTTGTGCCTGAAATTCCCAACTGGGGCATACAGGATTTTTTTTCTTAGATACGACTGGCCAAGTTGTGTCCAAGTGTGAAGGGTGACTTACCAGTATTCTCCTCATGGCAGCAATGCCTAAATAGCTTAGGTCGCAGGATACCTTACTGACTCCAATGCTAAGCCATGCCAATTTCTGAATGTTCTCGTTTCATTCATCCTTTCTGTAGGTCATCCAGAGATTGTTGAGTCTCTATAGCTTTAGTCCTGTCTTGTGAGGAGTGGAATACATGGAGTTGCTTCCTCACTCGTCTTTTCCAAACTGGAACTCTCTAGATTCAGCAAGGAGTGGGTCCAGGATCCACATCCAAGCTTCCTGCAATGGCTGAGCCAGGGTTGTAAACCCTAGCTGTGCCATCAATTACTATACTGGGTATACAGAGCATAACATGACATTAAATAGAATGGCAAGCATTAAACAGGAAACAGTTTGCAAGTACCCCCTGAGCTTGGTTAACTGCACTTGCCTTGACTGGAGCATACCCCCCCCACTGGCAGTGAGGATCATAGCAATGCAAATGTTTACCAGATCCTTGCCAACAATTCTTCAAAGTTTTTTTTTTTTAAATTACACTTTAAATGGGCCTTTATATTGAAGCAAACCTAGAGCATGGCTGGAATTATGTATATGTTGCAGCTAATGCAGGTATCTGCTCTTCTTAAGGCCTCATGCACAGATGAGGGCTTACTGGACTGTGCACTTTATGACGCAGATGACAATTTAAACAGGACTTATCAATACACAGTCAGTCAAGGTTTATGACAAATGATAACAATGTCATCTCGCTTCTTCATGGACTCATTTTGATACTATTTTACAGAAATTAGCAGCTGAACATTATACAAAACATGTGGGATAACTAAATACAATGTAACTGATAGTAATCCCCACACCATTTAAATGGCTACACATTTCCACATATATTTCGTCTGCCTAGTCTTATCATTATCGTTTATTTAATAATTGTAAAAATGTCTCTTGACTTTGCTTCATATGACAATAAAACTGAATAGGTTTTCTTACGATGATGATAACTCAAAAAGCAGCGTCGGAGTGGAATGTGTTGTTTTTCCTTTGTACATAACTAGAAGTGTTTTATTTAAAATTAGAGTTAAGTAAGATTTATTATTAGTATCTGCAGTCTTTTTCACTTATTATCACATTTGAATGTGAAGTATGTGAACCCTTGAATGGATTTCTGCATTGATTACTAAAACAATGTCACACTTAGAGACACACACTATGTAACTAAAACAAAAACATTTGTACCAGTCATGTCTTTTATTGATCACATTGTGAAAATATACACAGTGCAGGAATAAAAATAAGTTGACCTTTGCATATGACTTCTTCAAGAGCTAACTGGCATAAGGTGTCTCAATTAAGAATATGAGCTTGGAAGTTTGGGTTTCCAAAATAGATAAAAGCACACAAAGGCTGGTAACTGACAAATCTGTAATTCACAAGAAGGGTTGGTTACTGTGAACCATACCTCGATGCAAATAACTTTAAGATGTTTCCTCAGAAGAGATGGTATAGAGACACATGAAACTGCAAAAAATTATAAAAGCATTGCTAAAGATCTAGATGTACATCAATCCATGGTTAGACAAATTATAGTATCTTTGAATGGAGAAAATCCAGTACTATTGCTACTGTCCCTAGGAGTGGGCATCCTGTTAAGACCACTTCACTAGGCAATCCTGAAAGAGGTCAGAAGGAACCCAAGGGTAACAGCGAAAGATCTACAGTAAACTGAACAAACAGAAAAAACCTACATTCATATGTCCACTTTTACAAAACCACTGAACAAGATGGGTGCTCTTGAAAGGACACCATAACGAAAGTTGCTGTTGTCCAAAAAGCCACTGTGGTCCATCTCAGTTTTGCCTGAGACCAGCTGTGTTGTCCACATTGCTTCTGAGAAAATGATGTATGAACAGATTAGAGATGAACGAACCAGTGAAAATTTGTTTTGGGTCCAGTTCGCTGAATTTAATCAAAAGTTCGGTTTGGACCTGAAATAATCCTGAAAGTTGGTATATAACCTCCTAGGAAAGCGCATATCTTTTCGTAAATTTTTTATTGATTTTTTTGTCTCGCCCCTCCCCAAGCTTTGGAACGCAATGACAGCAATAGTAAATGATGTCTGAATGACACGGACATACATAACTAGGGGTAAACACACATTTGACGACGTTAACATACAACATGTTTAAAAACACACCGCATCAGCACAAGTGCTATACTTTTTCATATTCCAAAGCTTCCAAAAATTGTCCCTTATAAGAGGCAGATGATATTTAACTTTTAAACGGGATGTTTGCTGCATGATGTGCATGACCAACTGCTCGCTGGTGTGGCTACTCTCTGCCAGGCTAATAGGCTCTGACATGGTGGGGTTTTCTTGCCACTTCTTAGGAAAAAGGAAGGCACCCTTCTAGGAATGGGCAGTGAAAACTGAGAGGCTTCCACTAAAAGCCTTCTTCGGGGCTGCAAGGTGGAGATGCAGGAAGAACGCTGTGGCCAATGGCTCCACGGCAGGTGTCAGACTCTGAAGTCACCTTCACGTTATCCTGCCGCAACTGAGAGGAGGAGTGAGCTATCCAATCCACAATCTAATAATCTTTCTCCTCAACTATAATGTTGTGCCTTTCTGAAGCCAGCATGGACAACTATGGCCTACTACTACGATTTCTATTGGCCGAATAGTTGGTGATGCTTCTACCCACATTGTGGTTCCGGGTCTTTCGTTTGGAACTCTTCCGTAGCCCGGACATTTTGGGGCCTCTCAGATAATGTTGTGCACTACCTTGTGTCTTGGTGTAGTAATCACATATATATGATGCTAGAATATAATCAACGACCTCCAAAAAACTGATTGAAAACGTGTTTGTGAACACAGAAATAAAGGTAAATGGATTTATGCCTAAATTCGTTATCCCTCACAAATACTTTTGCGTGATGGCCTGTGGATTGGTGTTGATCACCTATATGCTGGTTTAATTAGATTAAACAAGTTCCAAAAAAATAAAATTAACAAATGTGTGTAGAAATAAATGAATATTAAAGAATGATTAAGGGACAGGACTCACACTCAATTTCATGTTAACACTCACAGGTAGATTGCTGCCCTACCCTGTGTCTTGTAGTAATCACATATATATGCTGGTTTAATTATATTTAACAATCCACCCCAAAAAAATAAAATTCCAACTGGGTGGAAATAGAATTCATGGTCTTCTCAGGTAGATTGCTGCTATACCATGTGTTTTGCCACAGTGATCACATACATATGCTGGTTAATTAAATTGAAGTCTCAATAAAATATATTATTCCTTTCCAACCATGTGAAAACTGAATATATGGAAACAGGCGATTGAGGCCTGACCCTTAAAATTGTGTTAATATTAGCAGGTAAATTGTTACCCTAGCCTGTGTAGTGGTGTTCCAAACACCTATATGCTGGTTTAATTAAATTGAACTAGTCCCTAAAAATAAAATTTCAATCGTGTGGAAAGTGAATAAACATAAACAGACGATTGATGCTCAATTTCACATTAACACTCACATGTAGATTGCTGCCTTACCCTGTGTGTTGCTGCAGCAATCATGTATATATGATGGTTAAATAAATTAAACAGCCCCCCCCAAAAAAAAAAATTAATAAAATTCCAACTGTGTGGAAATGGAATTCACGGAAGCAGATTATTGAGGCTTGAAGCTCAATTTCAAGTTATCATTCAGAGGTAGACTGCTGCCCTAGCCTGTATGTTGGTATACTGATCATGTATATGCTGGTTAATTAAACTGTGTGTAAACTGAATAAGTGAAAAATTGAGGTTGAGGTTTGACGTTCAATTCCACAGTAACACTCACAGGTAGATTTCTGCTATATTTTCTGTATCGCTGCAGAAATCATAGTATATATGCTGAAATTGATTGTAATGTCGCACTAGAATGGAAAAACACCTGATAAGGTGCACCCAACCAGTAGATTCACCACGGATCTACAGAGAGGCTGAATATAAGGAAGTAATGGAGGATGGGGCACTCTTACACAAGGGATAACAGGGATAAAATGTAAAACAATGTTTAATACATTAATATATAGTAGAGATAAAAGATACATATAATATACAAATAGAAAAGTGATAAAGTGCACGTGCAGTAGTGACGGGAGTCTAATAGGTAAATAGGGTCCTAATCAACTTTCTGATAGAAAAACTCTCCGGGAGTGTACAGTAGCAGAAGGAGACTGAGAATGTGCCGGTGTTCGTAGATGTCGCCTACAGAGTCAATAACTGTTCATCATCTCTAGTGGGTGGCTGTCCAAAAAAATCCACATGGACCATTAAAAACTCGGACTGTGTCCCGTTCTTCAAATAAATAAATAAATTGTGCGGCGTCCCGCTAAAAATGTGGTTAAGAATCGCGATTCAAAAATGTGGTTATCCACTGGGTGGATCTTACCGAGGTATACAGTCTATCTTTCCATGTGATGTTCCGATCTCACCGGCGTGCAGCTTGGGGAGTGGTATCCTCCGTACCTCACTTGGCGTTGCACGTGCGGGGCTCGCGTGTGGAAGGGCTCCCGATTATGCCAACGTCATCTGGTGGGTTCAGGGGTCACAATGGATGGTTGTTGCTCGTCCTCCGGTAAGTTGGAAAGGTGAAAAGAAATCCTAGTATTGGATTCGATAACTCATGGGATAAAAACCAAGCGCGTTTCGGGGTATATAAGGATTAAAAGCACCCCTTCATCAGTGGTGAAAGTATCCCAATGAATACCCCTCCTTTATAGGCATTATGGAGGAAGGAAAAACTGGAATGGATTCATGTTCCAGACTGGATGGTTCCGTGCAAAATGTTGGTGTTTTTTTAAAAATATAAAAAATATAAAAGTATATATTTCAAGGGAGAGTACGATGGAGGCATGTTATTATAAATATTCAATCAGAAAGAATTCAGGGGGGGTTCAGATGTCGATGTGGAGGAGTTACAGACAGTCTTAATGATGAGAGGTCATCAGAACTCCTATATAGTTCTTTATCTCTGTGCTGCAATCTAGCATTGCATACATATTGCATACAGTTGTAGTCTCAGTATGTCTTATTCTAAAGGGGTAGAAAACGCATGTAGGTGCATCTGCGGTTTCGATGCGTTTTTGTGTTATTCTTCATGTTTTTCGTTGGAAAGTATTCAGACACATTCAAGAAAATTTGGACATTGCCATAAAAGATAAAATGGGGTAGGATATTAACATAAGATATCAATTCAGTACAACAGTTCATAAAAAATTCACAAAATTCATAAAAATTGTTCATATAGATAGTGGTCATGGAGGAGATGGCTTGGTATAGATATATGTGAGAAGATAACACAGTTCAGACATTTCTGTCATTACTCTTATAGTGTTCCATATCTCTGCATTACATATAGTTATCTCCAAGGATTTTTGCCATATAGTCACTGTCTAATATGAAGCTAAAATCGCAATGTTTAAGAATACTGTCGGATACGGCGCATCTCTATGTGTCTGTGTTTTTAGTGCGGTTATGGTGTGTTTAGAGTGCGTTTTCAGTATCATTGGCTGAAAAGGACATGTGTGGGTATTAGGTTGTTTCAATAACAGGGGTGTGGAACATAGTGATAAATATAAAACGTATGATAGGTAAAACATGCTGAAGTGTGGGAAACATAGGAATATGGGGGTAAAGGAGGTTAGGTGGACCATAAAGATAAACTGGGAGGCCTTCGTATTCATGGCTGTCTGTTTTGGTCTACTGGAGAGTGAGGTGGGTAAGTGCCCCCCACCAAAGCACAACCGGATGGCAAGAAACTTTACAACCACGGTTGGTGTCGGTGGAGGGCACACACCCACTGGAGTCTACAGGAAACCGAATAATTCAAATTCAGCGTTTAGGCCTTTTGGGAGGAGGCTGTTAAATTCATAAATACGCTTCGTCTCTAGTCGTGAACTCCTTTCAGTATGATTGCCTCCTCTCCAATTCCTTACTACCTTATCAATAGCGGCAAATTTTAGTCCTGTCGGGTCTTGTTTATGGCATGCTTTAAAACACTCACTATCAAGCCATTTTAAAGCATGCCATAAACAAGACCCGACAGGACTAAAATTTGCCGCTATTGATAAGGTAGTAAGGAATTGGAGAGGAGGCAATCATACTGAAAGGAGTTCACGACTAGAGACGAAGCGTATTTATGAATTTAACAGCCTCCTCCCAAAGGCCTAAACGCTGAATTTGAATTATTCGGTTTCCTGTAGACTCCAGTGGGTGTGTGCCCTCCACCGACACCAACCGTGGTTGTAAAGTTTCTTGCCATCCGGTTGTGCTTTGGTGGGGGGCACTTACCCACCTCACTCTCCAGTAGACCAAAACAGACAGCCATGAATACGAAGGCCTCCCAGTTTATCTTTATGGTCCACCTAACCTCCTTTACCCCCATATTCCTATGTTTCCCACACTTCAGCATGTTTTACCTATCATACGTTTTATATTTATCACTATGTTCCACACCCCTGTTATTGAAACAACCTAATACCCACACATGTCCTTTTCAGCCAATGATACTGAAAACGCACTCTAAACGCACCATAACCGCACTAAAAACACAGACACATAGAGATGCGCCGTATCCGACAGTATTCTTAAACATTGCGATTTAGCTTCATATTAGACAGTGACTATATGGCAAAAATCCTTGGAGATAACTATATGTAATGCAGAGATATGGAACACTATAAGAGTAATGACAGAAATGTCTGAACTGTGTTATCTTCTCACATATATCTATACCAAGCCATCTCCTCCATGACCACTATCTATATGAACAATTTTTATGAATTTTGTGAATTTTTATGAACTGTTGTACTGAATTGATATCTTATGTTAATATCCTACCCCATTTTATCTTTTATGGCAATGTCCAAATTTTCTTGAATGTGTCTGAATACTTTCCAACGAAAAACATGAAGAATAACACAAAACGCATCGAAACCGCAGATGCACCTACATGCGTTTTCTACCCCTTTAGAATAAGACATACTGAGACTACAACTGTATGCAATATGTATGCAATGCTAGATTGCAGCACAGAGATAAAGAACTATATAGGAGTTCTGATGACCTCTCATCATTAAGACTGTCTGTAACTCCTCCACATCGACATCTGAACCCCTCTGAATTCTTTCTGATTGAATATTTATAATAACATGCCTCCATCGTACTCTCCCTTGAAATATATACTTTTATATTTTTTATATTTTTAAAAAACACCAACATTTTGCACGGAACCATCCAGTCTGGAACATGAATCCATTCCAGTTTTTCCTTCCCTCCATAATGCCTATAAAGGAGGGGTATTCATTGGGATACTTTCACCACTGATGAAGGGGTGCTTTAATCCTTATATACCCGAAACGCGTTTGGTTTTTATCCCATGAGTTATCGAATCCAATACTAGGATTTCTTTTCACCTTTCCAACTTACCGGAGGACGAGCAACAACCATCCATTGTGACCCCTGAACCCACCAGATGACGTTGGCATAATCGGGAGCCCTTCCACACGCGAGCCCCGCACGTGCAACGCCAAGTGAGGTACGGAGGATACCACTCCCCAAGCTGCACGCCGGTGAGATCGGAACATCACATGGAAAGATAGACTGTATACCTCCGGTAAGATCCACCAAGTGGATAACCACATTTTTGAATCGCGATTCTTAACCACATTTTTAGCGGGACGCCGCACAATTTATTTATTTATTTGAAGAACGGGACACAGTCCGAGTTTTTAATGGTCCATGTGGATTTTTTTTTTTTTGGACAGCCACCCACTAGAGATGATGAACAGTTATTGACTCTGTAGGCGACATCTACGAACACCGGCACATTCTCAGTCTCCTTCTGCTACTGTACACTCCCGGAGAGTTTTTTCTATCAGAAAGTTGATTAGGACCCTATTTACCTATTAGACTCCCGTCACTACTGCACGTGCACTTTATCACTTTTCTATTTGTATATTATATGTATCTTTTATCTCTACTATATATTAATGTATTAAACATTGTTTTACATTTTATCCCTGTTATCCCTTGTGTAAGAGTGCCCCATCCTCCATTACTTCCATAGTATATATGCTGCTTAATTAAACTGAACCCTACAAAAAAGGATTTCTGTTAAAATGGGGGGTAAAAAAGGAAAGTATTTCCTTGCAGGTAGCTGCTTTTGAGGTCTGCACTGCAGCAGCTGTGGTTCTGCTACGAGGCACAGCCAGCCACAGCTCCTGTCTTCTCTCTCCCAGCTGTTAGCTTCCACAATTCCACAAAAAATCTTTCTTGTGATCCTAGCCTTTCTCTTCACTGTCGCTAATAATACAATACTAAGCTTGATTGATTTTTGACTGTCCCTGATTGATTTCTGGCTGTGCACTCCCTAAGATCTTTTTTCTGGCACCTTAACACGCAACCACCGACTTTCATAGCCCAGCACAGAATGGCATCCTGCTAATTCTGCTAGGCATCTCCCTTTCTGCTGCAGCATTGATTGGCTCATTTAGGCTGTTTGTCAGGCTTTCCCATTACCTCTGAGGGTCATGTGAGAGGCCTTCTTCCTCTGTAGTGTTTTTTCCCGCTGACATGTGCACTAACATTGCTCTATGCACCGTTTTTAGTGGGTTTGTCTGAAACGAACCTGAAAAGATTCAGGTCCATCTGCTATCCGAAAAATAGCAAAGTTCAGACTGAACTCGTCTCGGTCTGAACTGGTTCGCTCATCCTTAAAACAGATGAAACAAATGCTGCCTCAGGACCCTGACACCTTGCAATCACTGTAGAAACAGATGGATGGGAAATAGTAGGTAATGAACTGTTTGTTGTCGATCACTGCCCGATCTTTGAACAAATATAATACAATATATATAAATATATATATTATAATATAATATGCATGCAGAAAATGTCTCCAGAGGGACAAGCGATCGCTGCTGTGGTAATGCATCCTCATACACTTTCTTTGTGTGCTGGAAGCAGAACCCTGTTTACGCAAGATGATCTGCTGCAATGATTTTATTTGCCACGTACCGTAAAATATGTGATCATCAGCAAAAGAGCGTTTAGCTCACTTATCAGGTGATTGTGGCACGTTTAGTATTACAACTGATTCCTGTTAATTGCCCTGATCCTAGGCCTGTGTAAAAGGGACTTAAAGAACCTGTAACCTTTCCTGACATGTCTTTTTTTTTGCATTCCCCATGTAAAAACAAGTCTGGGGCATATATTCTTAAAACTCCATGCTGTGCCATTAATTTATTATTTCTGCTAGAACTGAATTGAATGAATTGCTAGCAGTTTGTAATGAAGGTCCAGGTAGATGTTACCAGTTGAAGGTGTGTCCCTACACAGTCATTGGCAGAATGGATTGGATAGTGTCAGACATAGGAAAGGCAAGTGGTTGTTAAAACAGATGTCAGGAGAGGTTACAGGTAGAGATGAGCAAATTGGTTTTAGACTAATTGAATTTGTCTTGAATTTCCTAAAAATTTGAATTCCAGCAAAATACAAATCTTTTGAAATTCTATTTGGATGTATCCCTCAAAATGGCAGCCACCATTTTACCAGTCAGAAGATAGAGAAGAAGGCATCTGTCAACAAAAAAGGATCATTTCTGGATCAAGTTTTAATTTCAAAATAAAACCCGACGGTGCCGTGTTATTAAATGGGATGTTTGTTACCACTGGCTACAATCCATTTACCCATAGCCATATATGTAACTGTCGCAATGATATTACTGATGCTGTCTCAGTGGAAAAGAGCTTGAAATTAGTTGGATACAGTTGAAGGAGATCTCACAGTGTCATACACATTTTTTCAGGGCAATCTAAGCCGTTCTGATCCAGGTCAAATTTATTTGTATGTGAATCGAATCTGCCAACTGATTCATTAAAATAGAATGTAAAAAATACTTGGCTTGTTTTTGTCTACTGACCCTTTATTGATTTTGTTTTTTAATTTTTTTATTCCCACAAGCTGACTAGTATCTGCAATTGTTTGATTGCTCACCACACTGCACTTCTTATGTAATACAGTGTTTATATGCCTGTCAATTTACAGTGCCAGTCAGCGTATTATACCCTGCTTCTGGCAGGGCCTGATAGATTTCTGTAGATGGCAGTTCTGGAGGCCATTGTTAGGCCTCCAACTTCCATAGCAGCTGTCAGCACCACACAATGTTTTTTGTAGGGAGGGGAGGGGTGAAACAGAGAGCCTACCCTCTGAAACCACTTTTATACAGTGGTCAATATTGACTGTGGCATCTAATGGGTTAAATGATCAGAGGCTCCTATGTAACACTTACACTAGATCACCTTAAAATTTCAGCTCAACCAGTTAAACCTAAGTCATCTCAGGAATACTGAGGAACTGAAAAACATTTGCAGGGAGGAATAGTCCAAAATTCTTCCTCCACATAGCGCAAATCTTATTTGCAGCTACAGGAAATGTTCGGCAGAGGTGATTACTGCCAAAGGGCATCTACATGTTATTAAATTCACAGTTTGATTTTAATTCCCCACTGTTATGCTAAGAGTAACCCATTAATTTTAAAGAACCATAAAAAACCCTGGTAAATGGGATATTAGGAATTTGCTGACTGTGCAATCACTCGGTATAATCTGTAATATTCACCAAAGCTGAACCCAACATTTTTGGCATGTGCATTTTATTTTGTCAAAACTGATAAGAGATCCATAGGAGGAAAATATATATGAAATAAAGTTTTACACCCCTTTTACACTTGGAGTTAGACCCTAGCTGTATCTAATAATTCAACCTAAAGGATCTGAGAGAACTACCAATGCTTTATATTATGTCCATAAAGCTGTATGTTAAATCAACACAACTTGTGTTTTTCCACATTTATCTGTCTCCTTGTGGACATTACTGGTGTTTGGGAATATCATTTTTAAGTTGCAAAGTTAGAGAGACATGCATAGACTCAAAACATAAAGGATCATTTTGAAGCATGAGGGACAATTAATCGGGAAAATGTGAACTCACCCTATAAAAATGTGACGACCTAATCAAATTATGGAGACTTTCATCCAGTAAATATTAAAGGAACACTAAACCTGGAAAGGAATGCAAGTAATATAGTTGCCCTAACTGTTTGTAAGAAAGTAATATAGTTGCCCTAACTGTTTGTGAGTCCACAGCATTTTCTGAATGATCCTGGAAGAAAAAGTCTTGTAGAAATCCTGCAGAGAAGACAAGAGATAATCTTCTGCTGATCTGTTCCATCCAGGGGCATATCTATAGGGGGTGTAGAGGTAGCAGTCGCTACTGGGCTCAGGAGCCTGGGAGGTCCTAAAGACCCTTGAGGTGCATAAAAAGACACCAGTATTATAGTGCAGTTTCAATTTTTACCACAAGAAGGCTATATGCTTCCCTGCCCCTGGCTACAAAGATAACTGTGGAGCCCCAGTCATGGGTCTTCAACACAGTGAGAGCCAGATGTCCCTTAAAGGAAGGAAAACCGAGCAAAAGGGTGTCCCCATTACAGAGATCACTGAATCCACCATATTAAGTGGCCCCTATGTCAAGATCCCGCTCTTTTACAAGCCTTAAGGATGTGACGGGGAAGACCTAAACCAGTTATTCATCCACAGACAGCTGTTTCGGGGTGTTGCCCCTCATCAGTGGGGAGCAGGATTCTGGCTAACCAGGAGCAATGTCTTGGAGACTACTCAAACAAGACAATAGCTGATCAAAGGGATTGCGGACGACTTTGGAAAGGAAGGTAAATGTGGCCAATCTGGCTATAGCCTCCTCTGCATGTGTGGGAAATACTATAAGCTACCCAACATAACCAAAGGAAAGGAAGACGCCCCTGTTCAGAAATTGTATTCCCCTGAGGGTTCTGTGGAAATTATATACTTATATATCTCATGATAAAGAAAGTGCATCCTTTTAGGCCGGGAAAAGAAGAGATTGACCAGTCTAATTTTAAGAGAGAGAAGTTAGCCTCCATATGCATCCTTTGGAAATTACTTGAGTCGACTGTAAAGCCTGCAATTCATGTGAATGGTGCTTGTGTGGATCACTTTCACTGCAACGAACACCGGGGAGCGACAGCCTGGGGTAGGACACTGTGACCACTACAACTCTGATTCGTACTACCACTTCCATCCTCAACACCGGCTCGTCACAGGGCTCACTGCACTATAAATGAAAAGTCATGGGTTTCCTATAAATGAAAATTCTGGAGTTTAGTAAACAGATTATTAAAGAGTACTAGCAAAATTGCAAATTTGTTTTTTGTAATTTAAAGACAGAGGCACAATTAAATGTCCCTCCCCTTCTGCAGATTGCACACTGGTATTGACAATTTGGTAATAACGCAATTTTTGAGGTAAAATGTCTTTTTGTTCAATAGCACAGTTGTAACTGCAGTTTTTGTAGTAAAATGTGTTTGAACTGCATGGTCTGATACAATAATGTGTCTGCTCACATGGATATAACAATGCAATGCTTGCAATAAAATGTGTTTGGGCTGATCTTGCCTGGATCTCACAGGCAAGCAAGCTGTCACAGTATTACTCAATGTAATACACTTACAGCTAATGCATTACAATACAGATGTATTGTAATGAATTGTACCAGGTATCAGACCCCCAAAAGTTGAAGTCCCAGAGTGGGACAAAAAAATAATGTAAAAAAAAAGTACAAAAAAAAAGTTTTAAACTATAAAAAAAATTAAAGTTTCAAGTAAAAAAAAAAATGGCCTTTCCCAAAATTAATTAAAAAAATCTGTAAAAAAATAGGTAAAGAAAGAAAAGTAGACATATTATGTATCGCCGCATCCATATCGACCAGCTCTATAAAAATATCACATGATCCACCTGTAAAAAAAAAAAAAGTGACAAAAACAGCCATTTTCTGGTTACCTTGCCTCGCAAAAAGTGTAATACTAAGCGATCAAAATGGTGTATGCATCCCAAAATTGTACCAATCAAACCGTCATCTCATCCCACAAAAAAATGATCCCCTACCTAAGACAATTGCCCAAAAAATAAAAAATTGGGCTCTCAGAAAATGGCAACACAAGAACAAGATTTTATTCTGTTCAAAAAGGCTTTCACTGTGTAAAACTTAACAAAAATAAAAATAATAGACCTATTGGGTATCGCCATGTCTGTTACAACCTGCTCTATAAAAATATCACATCAGGTGCCCCCTTAGGTGAATGCTGTAAAAAAAAAAAAAAACTATGCCAAAAAAGATATTTTATGTCACCTTTCCTTCCAAAAAGTTTAATACCAAGCGATCAAAAAGTCTTATGTACCCCAAAATGGTACCAATGAAAACATCACCTCATCCTGCAAAAAATTAACTCCCACCTAAGACAATCACCCGTAAACCAATCCATCAAAATCTGAGCCTTTTCTGAGTCCTGCCATGTGCCCCCACAGCAGTTTACCACTACATATCGGTTGTTCCCGTATTCAGGAGAAAATGGGTAACACATTATGGGGGTGCCTTTTCTCCTGTTACCCCTAACTTTTCATTTTCACATCCAAGTGTTTCTAAATTCCGTAAAATGCTCAGAGGGTCAAAGTGCCCAGTACCCCCCTTAATATATAAGTATATATTAATATATAATAGGGGGTGTAGTTTCCAAAATGGGGTCACTTTTTGAGAGTTTCCACTGTAGGGGTACATCAGGATCTTTTCAAATACAAAATGGTGCCTAAAAACCATTCTAGCAAAATCTGCCTCCAAAATCCATATGGAGCTCCTTTCCATCTGACCACTGCCACGTGCCCATAGATCAGTTTACCACCACATATGGGATATTTCTGTATAATGCAGAATCAGAGTAAAAATTGAATAACATAAAAAATTTACAAAAAAAAAATGAAATTTTGAAATTTCCCCTCCATTTTCCTTTAATTCTTGTGAAACACCTCAAGGGTTAACAAAGTTTACAACATCAGTTTTGAATAATTTGAGGGGTGTAGTTTCTAAAATGGGGTCATTTATGAGTGGTTTCCATTACGAAAGCCCCTCAAAATAACTTTTTAACTGAATTGGTGCTTAAAAAAATGGTTTTGGAAATTTTGTTGAAAATTTGCTTCTGAAATTCTAAGCCTCACTTATATTTTGTGGACGGAAATTGCTGATTACATAAAACCTAACTTTTACTGTGTATATTAAAATTACACCAACGAATAAGTTCTAATATAACTCATAAAACCAATAGTTCACTGATTTTGTCACGGAAGCTGATTGCAAGATGATAGAAAAATATGGTCTTACCATCTCTGGACATGGTATTCATATATTAGCATACCATGCGTAATTGCAGAATTTCACCTCAAAGCAGTAGCCAGAGGTAGCTGGTGGCCGATGCTCAGGTGTCCATACAGGCAGGATAAAAGAATGGCCTATATCACCCTAAACATACCCTCAAAGATGAAGGATAGGGGCTACACTGCAACCTGCCTACGGAAATGGAGCACCTGCCCCGACAGGAAATAAACTGTAAAGAGAAGAGAAAATTGTAAGCCTTCTAATGTCCTAAAAAAATAAAATTACATTTACAAAATTATGCCAAAATAAAGCAGGCATATGGGCTATTTTCATTGATAACTATTTAAGAGGTATTATTATCTGTCTTAAAACTGGAGAAATTCAAATGTAGAAAATTGTGAATTTTTCCAAATTTTGGTAAATTTTGCATTCTTTTATAAATAAAGGTGAAATATTGCAACTTAAATTTACCACTGTCATGAAGTACAATGTGTCACAAGAAAAGTGACAGCTTCGATAAGTAAAAGGGTTGCAAAGTTATTAGCACATAAAGTGACGCATGTGAGATTTGCAAAACTCGGCCTGGGATTTAATGTGAAAAGTGGCTTGGTAGTGAAGAGGTTAAGTATATGATCCAAACTAGTAATGCATCCTATAACATGGATATAACAAAGCAATGTTTGTGATAAAATGTCTGAACTATGTGTTCAATAGCACAATTATTACTGCAATTTTTGTAGTAAAATGTCTTTAATTACACAGTCTGATGCAGTAATGCATCTGCTAACATGGATATAGCAATGCAATGTTTGCGGTATAATGTCTTTAAACTAGGCATTCAATAGCACGGCTATAGCTGCAATGTTTGTATTAAAATGTCTCAATAACATAGGTATAAAAATGGCATTATTGCCATAAAACACTTTTACTATGTGTTTATTAACAAAGATGTAATGAACAGAAATGGTTTTTACAAAAAAACAAATGTGCAATTGCTCAGCATTAGCAGCAAACTGCTACTTTGGTGTTGTGCTGGCAATAAGATTATGAACTATACAGTAGAAACTTGAGGCTTCTTGCAGGGGTTTTTACAGGGGGTTTGGTAATTCAGAACTTGCTGCAAGCAGCAGCTGTAAGTGTGACCAGCCCCTTACTTCTTCAAAGCTTTCCCTGATCAAACCCCTAAAATCTACTCAATTATTTTTCTCTATTCTCTCCCTATAGTGTCCCTACGACACTACATTTGTGGCTTGTGTCTGCAAATGCCTTTTGTCAGATACTGTCAGTCACATCCTTCCAGCTCAGAAGCTGAACACAATATGGCAATTCTTCTTTTTCAGCATAAGGACCTCCCTGCCATAAAGCCCAAAACAGGAAATTGAATCCTAGAAATATCCAACATCCAAGTCTGTAAAATTTTGGTTAAAAGGAGTTTTGTACTTTTTAGCATCCATAGCATATCCCTGGAGATATGGGATTACCGTGTGATGGACACAAACACCTTGAAACTTTGGAGGTTCCAAATACAGCACACGCTAGTCCATGGACTCATTAGTCCATGGATCCATTAGTGTTGAGCGAATTTCAGGATAAATTTGATTTGCCGCAAAACCGAATTTCCTCATGCTTTGTGGTAGCGAATCAATTTAACTAGAAATAGTTTAAAAAACTAAAAAAAATTATACTTACCTGATCCATTTGCTCGTGATGGGCCGGCCGCAGCCATCTTGCTTGAAGATCTCAGCCGAAATCACCTGTGCCGTGATGAATGACGACATCACGGACTGCACAAGATTTCGCACCAGATCTTCAAGCAATATGGCGGCGGCCGGCCCGTCGTGAGCAAATAGATCAGGTAAGTATGCTTTATTTATTTATTTTACATTCTGTTATTTATATCAGATGCTGTGATCATGTATGTACTGAGGGGTACAATGACGGTGATCGGCACAATTGCCGCTCCCTGTAATTCCACCTACCACTTTGCACCTATTACGTAGTAATTCGTCACAAAGCTATTTTTTTTGTGAAATTCGGCAAAGCAGCCAAAGCGAACTTTTCAAGAATTCACTCATCACTAAGAGTCATGTATTAAAGAAAATGTGTCATCGAAAAATGACCTATGTTTTTATGTTTAACATAATTTTAAAGAATTTTTGATAATTGATGTTATTTTTAAGTTTCCATGTCAATATCTATATTTTATGGTAAAATACTGCCGTTTTCCCACTGGCCACTAAGCCTAATAGGCGTCCCTTCAAGGTCTATATAGATCACTTTACTGCAGTTACCTGCTTATCTATTCAGAGAGGTGATCGTTGACTAGCATAGCTAGAATAACAGCTAAGGGTCCATTTACATGTCCGTAAGTGTTTTGCGGATCCATAAAACACGGACAATGTGCAATGTGCATTCCGCAATTTGCGGACCGCACATCCCTGGCACTATAATAGAAAATGCCTAATCTTGTCCGCAATTGAGGACAAGAATAGGACATGTTCTATCTTTTTGCGGATGCGGAAGTGTGGATCCGGAAATGTGCTGTCCGCATCTTTTCCGTCCCCATTGAAAATGAATGGGTCTGCACCCGTTCCGCAAAATTGCGGAACGGATGCGGACCCATTTTGCGTACGTGTAAATGGAGCATTAGACAGGATCCACCATTCACAATAGGTGATATCACAGCTTATCAGCTCCCTCCTGACCTCTGCACAGGGCACAGAGCACGCCTCGAAATCTCTCCCATAGAAGTCAATAAGGTTCCCCCCTGACCATTGTGTCTATGGACCATGGGGCTGCCGTAAAGCAATTTTTTTAACGCTATGTAAATGCTGTTAACAACAGCTTAGCCAAGATGGCCGCTCCCATAATTATGTCCAGGAAGCAGAATAAAAAAAATCTGCTATCAGAAAACAAAAACATTTTAGAAAAAAAGGATATGTGCGGCTATCTGGTTGTAACTGGCAGAAAACCTTTTGGTGACGCATTTCCTTTAAGTCAAAGCAGCTTATCCCCTTCCTTTTCGTAATCAGCGATGATCCAAACAGTCAGACCCTTACCCATCACACGCATACTTATCAACATTGTAGTTTGTGCCCACTTATGAGCAAGGCTTACATAAGCTCCTGCCCATTTTGAGCCCAAGACAGTCCGAATTTTCCTGGACGGTCTCTTAAAATACGAGATGGTCCCTGCAAATTGGCAAATCAAAGTAAAGTTTCAAATTAAAATGCAGTCAGTGCTTTAAGAATATAACTTTACGTGGATTAAATCAATACCTCTACCATAATTGAAAGCTAGCACTAATTATATGCAGCAATTAATTCTTTCTTTGGCATGGTATGTATGCAAAAAAATACAGTATTCGGTGCATATGGTACTATAAGATATGTATACGTGCCACGCTTGTACATTTTGCCCACTAATAAATTTATTTATTATTATTAAGGTCTATCACTAATTGTTTGAGTGTAATATGGTATATTTTCTGTGCCATTCAAGTAAATGATATCCTTTATAGTTTTATTTACTTTCTTTTGCTATTTTTCAGTAACTTTTACTTGGAAATGAGTCTGAAGGGTTGCCTTGTTTGTGAATCAAAAGGCTGGAGCTGCATTGAGGGCTTTGACCAGATTTACAGTTGTGTTCAAAATTATTCAACCCCCACTGAAATTGAGTGTTTTGGCCAGTTTGACATTGATTTTGATCATTTCAGTCATCTTGTTTACAATTAAATCAAAGAGGCACTTGTAAGTCAGACACATATAACATAACATTTATAATGAAATAACCACAAATGTCTTTTCTGTGCTCACATCATTATCAGTTTTATTCAACCCCCAAGTGACATTCAATCTTAGTACTTAGTACAACATCCTTTTCCAGTTATAACAGCTTTTAAACGTGAAGCATTGCTTGACACAAGTGTCTTGCAGCGATCTACGGGTATCTTTGCCCATTCTTCATGGGCAAAAGCCTCCAGTTCAGTCACATTCTTAGGCTTGCGCGCTGCAACTGCTTTCTTTAGGTCCCACCAGAGGTTCTCAATCGGATTTAAGTCTGTGACTGCGATGGCCACTTCAAAATGTTCCAGCCTTTAATCTGCAACCATGCTCTAGTGGACTTGGAGGTATGCTTGGGATCATTGTCCTGTTGAAAGGTCCAACATCTCCCAAGCCTCAGGTTTGTGATGGACTGCATCACATTTTCATCCAATATCTCCTGGTACTGAAGAGAATTCATGGTACCTTGCACACGCTGAAGCTTCCCTGTACCTGTTGAAGCAAAACAGCCCAAAAGCATGATTGACCCCCCTGCCATGCTTCACAGTAGGCAAGGTGTTCTTTTCTTCATAGGCCTTGTTCTTACTCCTCCAAACATAGCGTTGATCCATGGGCCCAAACAGTTCTAATTTTGTTTCATCAGTCCACAGAACACTATCCCAAAACTTTTGTGGTTTGTCCACATGACTTTTGGCATACTGCAGTCGACTCTTCTTATTCTTTGGAGACAGCATGGGGGTGAGCCTGGGAGTTCTGGCATGGAGGCCTTCATTACGCAGTGTGCTCCTTATTGTCTGAGCTGAAACTTCAGTACCCGCATCTGACAAATCTTTTTTAAGTTCCTCAGCAGTCACACGGGGACTTTTCTCCACTTTGCGCTTCAGGTAGCGCACAGCAGTCAAAGTCAGCATCTTCTTTCTGCCATGACCAGGTAGCATTTCAACAGTGCCCTTTGCCTTGAATTTGCGAATGATGCTTCCTATGGTGTCTCTTGGTATGTTTAACATCTTTGCAATCTTCTTATAGGCATTGCCCTTCCTGTGAAGAGAAATCACCTCTTCTCTTGTCTTCCTGGACCATTCTCTTGACTTCACCATGTTTGTAAACACACCAGTAAATGTCTAGAAGGAGCTGAGTATCACAGTCATTTTAAATCTGCCTTATTGCTGCTTATTATGCTTGATTGCTGCTCCTTGACATCCACAGGTGTTTTCAATACCTGATCGAAAACACTTGAATTAACCTCTGTTCTTGAGCGTGGTAGTCTTTAAGGGGTTAAATAATTGTGTCAATGAAGAAATCACAAAAAAAAACATTTAATACTGTATTACAAAAACAATTGATGTCATTTTAGTTGCATTTGGTTCTTTAAAAAGTCCTTGTAAGATTTCATTCTGAACACAATTACAAATGTGCACTAAATTCCCTAAAACCCTTTACAGCATTGGGGGTTGAATAATTTTGAACACAACTGTAGCAGAGTGTGTCATGTGACCCAATTGACCAATGTTAAATTCTGTACTGTAAGAGGTCTGAATGAGTGTAGAACCCCGAATACATAACTAAATTTCAGGACAGTTACATTGTAAAGCTGCTCACACAACTAGAGGTGAATCATCTAAACCTGCTGTTTTTGGCTGACCTCAGACCTCCCCTCCTTTTGACCCAAGTCCCTCTGTCCCTCTTTGCTCCTTAAATGTCCCTCATTTTGATCTGAGGTATAGATTAACATTATTACATTTACAATATTGATCCAGAAAGTGTTCAACTGGTTCCTATCTGTATATAAGACCCCATGTTGTATATTATTTCATTGTTTGATGCAATTTGGATTTAAAAAATTTCTACATTCAGATAATTTTTGTGCTATTGTGCTGTAAGAAAACCATTGAAGTGTATAAATATGCAGGAAAAATAGATCTTTCACACAATGAACCACAAGTATCCCTCTTTGACCGTCCAAAAAGTTGGGAGGTATGTGACCATCTAATGTGAACAAACTGCAGCTGGCGCTATGCAGATATGTTTTGTTGACAGCTATATTATAGTTGTGTTCGAAATTATTCAACCCCCAATGCTGTAAATGGTTTTAGGGAATTTAGTGTACATTTGTAATTATGTTCAGAATGAAATCTTACAAGGACTTTTTAAAGAACCAAATGCAACTAAAATGACATCAATTGTTTTTGTAATACAGTATTAAATGTTTTTTTGTGATTTCTTCATTGACACAATTATTCAACCCCTTAAAGACGACCACTCTTAAGAACAGAGGTTCATTCAAGTGTTTTCGATCAGGTTTTGAAAACACCTGTGGATGTCAAGGAGCAGCAATCAAGCATAATAAGCACCAATTAGGCAGATGTAAAATGACTGTGATACTCAGCTCCTTCTAGACATTTACTGGTGTGTTTACAAACATGGTGAAGTCAAGAGAATGGTCCAGGAAGACAAGAGAAGAGGGGATTTCTCTTCACAGGAAGGGCAATGGCTATAAGAAGATTGCAAAGATGTTAAACATACCAAGAGACACCATAGGAAGCATCATTCGCAAATTCAAGGCAAAGGGCACTGTTGAAATGCTACCTGGTCGTGGCAGAAAAAAGATGCTGATTTCGACTGCTGTGCGCTAGCTGAAGCGCAAAGTGGAGAAAAGTCCCCGTGTGACTGCTAAGGAACTGAAAAAAGATTTGTCAGATGCGGGTACTGAAGTCTCAGTTCAGACAATAAGGCGCACACTGCGTAATGAAGGCCTCCATGCCAGAACTCCCAGGCGCACCCCCTTGCTGTCTCCAAAGAATAAGAAGAGTCGACTGCAGTATGCCAAAAGTCATGTGGACAAACCACAAAAGTTTTGGGATAGTGTTCTGTGGACTGATTAGAACTGTTTGGGCCCATGGATCAACGCTATGTTTGGAGGAGGAAGAACAAGGCCTATGAAGAAAAGAACACCTTGCCTACTGTGAAGCATGGCGGGGGGTCAATCATGCTTTTGGGCTGTTTTGCTTCTACAGGTACAGGGAAGCTTCAGCGTGTGCAAGTTATCATCAATTCTCTTCAGTACCAGGAGATATTGGATGAAAATGTGATGCAGTCCATCACAAACCTGAGGCTTGGGAGACGTTGGACCTTTCAACAGGACAATGATCCCAAGCATACCTCCAAGTCCACTACAGCATGGTTGCAGATTAAGGCTGGAACATTTTGAAGTGGCCATCGCAGTCACCAGACTTAAATCCGATTGAGAACCTCTGGTGGGACTTAAAGAAAGCAGTTGCAGCGCGCAAGCCTAAGAATGTGACTGAACTGGGGCCTTTTGCCCATGAAGAATGGGCGAAGATACCCGTAGATCGCTGCAAGATACTTGTGTCAAGCTATGCTTCACGTTTAAAAGCTGTTATAACTGGAAAAGGATGTTGTACTGAGTACTAAGATTGAATGTCACTTGGGGGTTGAATAAAACTGATAATGATGTGAGCACAGAAAAGACATTTGTGGTTATTTCATTATAAATGTTATGTTATATTTGTCTGACTTACAAGTGCCTCTTTGATTTAATTGTAAACAAGATGACTGAAATGATCAAAATCAATGTCAAACTGGCCAAAACACTCAATTTCAGTGGGGGTTGAATAATTTTGAACACAACTGTATATAATATATATGTCACGGTAGCGATCTGTGAAGCCCTGAATTCCACCCACACCACTGTCCCTACCTGCTTGCATGATACATCCTAGGATGAGGGCCCACAACTAAATTACTGTCCCTTCCTAACTAGGAAAAAAAAATAATAAACTTAGTGACAGTGAGAGGTAAAGGCAAATGGCACAGGAACACTGATGAGCGTAGGAGAAACCAGCAAGACTGGATCAAAACCAGGAGAGAAAAAACAGGTACAATACAGCGTGGAGGTCAATACCAGGAAGGTCTACTAAACCGAAATGGATGCCAAGAACCAGAAACAATACCAAGCCAGGTTAAGACCAGGAAAGTCCACAGAGACAAATCAGAATCCCAAAATAGGGTCAGAGGTAGCCAGAGTCAGGAATCCAAAGTACAGATAAACACTAGTGAGGAAAACTAATACCAATAATATGCTGCCTACAAATAGTTGTGATTTGAGATAAGCAAAATGATTCTACAGAATCACTTTGGCTTATGCAAATGAATAAGCCCTGCTGATTGGACAAATTAATTCTGCTGAATCATTTTGCTCATCTCTGCTAATGCCTACCACAGTATGGGATACCGGTATCGATCATGATTGGCCGCATGCCATGTGAACCGAAAGTGATGTGCATGCATGCAGGCCGTCAGTGCCACCTTCTATTGCCCCGGCAACCATGTGACATTACCACAAGCAACACAGGAATGTGCTCTCTTTTTTAAGACCACAGCAGGTAATTCATATTATCATATTCAATTGCTGTCAACTATTAACTTAATTCACAGCCATGCAATATTTTGAAAGCAAAATGATACAAAGTTGTGCACAGCCATTGAATTACAAAAATGAACTTTTTGTAGAATCTGTTCTTTTGTGTTGACAAGCCTTAAGTCAATACGTCTGAAGTCCCGTATAAAACACTTTGTGACCTCAGTATTGATTGAGTTAAATTCACTGCTAATTCAGTAAAATAAACATGTTAACTATTAACTTTATTAGAGGTCACTGGTGTACTTCTCACAAGCAATATGAAAAAGGTTCCACAAATCCTGAACCCTGGAGTATTGATTTTTCCATTCTTTTAACTAAAGATAAATGATCTTCATAGTTTCTCCAGTATATTCCCTCTGGTCATTCACTGCACAGGTGCTGGGTTTTACATGGAAAACGTTTGTAAATGAAAGGTTTCTAATGATGGAAACCTCAAAATATAGACATAATAATGTAAAGAAATTAATTTTGGTCCAGGAATTTTAGCTGTGAAACAAGAGAAGTTTATATGTTTTCTGCCCCCTACCTACAAAACAAATGTATGCCCATAGCATATGAATAAGATCACAATTTGATCGAAATGCGTCAGTGGATTTTGTGAAGATGTTTGTACATTTGTGGATGACCGGTGGTGCAGGCTTTTTGCTATACACATTTGTTATATTACATTTGTTATATACATTTACATTACTATGCCACTTTCGTAATAGTTCAGTGACCATGGATCCATTGGGTGTTTTTAGAGAAATATAATGTATTGCTCAAAAATTGACAAAAAATCCTGAATATTCTAAGAGCAATGACTAATGTTTTACCTTTCTCACTTCTATCGGAAGACTAAGGATCTGATAGTTAATCTTTTCTCAAAGAGCACCTTTATTATTATGTCCCATACAAGATGGCGGCATTGTCATGACAATGACAGCATTCACCTCTAATATTTTAATGGTAAGCTGACATGTGAGCGAGTTAAGTCTCACCTGTTGTGTTAGGGTAGGTTAAAGAGGCTGCTAAGCTCTTCTTTCACCCTGGTAATACAGTCACAGGATCCAGCAGCCTCCATTGCCAAGTCGTTGCTCTAGCAGAGTTTAGCATTCATGTTGGTCTAACAATAAAGCCAGTGTGCTAGGTGCTGAGAGGCTTAATTTATATCCTTGTGCATAAATAAAATCTGTTTAACCGCTGTCACACCTAATAACTTTCAATAACAAAACCACAGGTGACAAGTCCTTTGTAATGAATCCCAGTCCAGCACTGTGCCAGAGCATCTCTCCACTTCCTGTGCTAGATTTCTGCTTGTGTTAGCTGGGAGTTTGGCTCCAGGCCAGCAATTGTGTTGCAAGGTCCATTATCTGTCTATAAAACTGCGACACGATTTGTTTCTGTGTCAGTCATTTTTATAGAATGTTGAGCACATTCCACCCAACCACCACTTCTACACATAGTAAGCTGACCAGTACATAAAGTATAATTGACACAGAGGTGTCATGCTTGTGCCCAATCAGATTCACAATTTCTTTCCAGACAATAGAGATTATAATGGCTATGTCTATGAGTCACTGCTTAGGGTAAGTGCACATCTGCACGAGGTTTCCGGTCTTCTGCTCTGGTATAGCAACAAAACACTGCAACCGCAGGATCCAAGATATCCTGGACACTTCCAGTGCCTGATGGACCCCCTTCACCGTCGGGTGTCTGGTGTGAATTTTGGCATTTTGTCACAAAAAATACTACTTCATGCAGCAGTATTTCATATTTTTTTTTTTACTGGAATCTGTGATGGAAGCTTCTGGTAGATCCTCTGCTGCAGATGTGTACCTAGCATTATTCACTGAGAAGGTAGAGTAGGATATCTATTCATTAAGTATTCATGGATCCAACTGTTTCATTCTAATATTGCCAAATATAAAATGTTTTTTAAATATAAATCTTTATTTTAGAGTAATTGAGGTTTAACCATTGAGATACCAGGTGCAGGACATCACTCTACTAGGCTACTAAAGATGTGCCTATTTTCGACCAAGATGAAGCTGCTTGAAACTAGACAAGTGCCCTTCATGTTCAGTTGTCCTTTCACATCTCAAAAATCAAAATAACTTTCTTTACTTTTCTGTCACCGTGTAATTGTGAATGCTTGTGCCAGTGACTTCCAAACTTTTTACCACTGAGGAACCTGTAGAAAATATTTCCAGTCCAAGGGAACCCCTAATCCCATTTTTGCCTTGAGTAAGCTTGGGGTAGGAGCAGTTTGCCTTTCCAACTGTAAGGCTGTTTTCAGAACCAATAGAAGTCTAAGGGGCGATTTACAAGGTCGTATTTTTATGGCCAGTGATTAGGGGCCTTCAAAAAATTGACATGTCCTGTTTTGGCCAATTTCACCACCAGGTGGACCTAAAATCATGCATTGAAATAAGTGCAGCTGTTTTTTAACAGTTAAGACAGGAGTGGCCCTAGAAAAAATACTAAAAGCGGACCCATTTTGTAGTTTGTTCCAAATTGATGGAAGGCAGGGCCGGCAATTCGATATTGTGGCACATTGTACCACTCTAACAGTGCCAAATACCACAGTCCACCAAAAAATACTGCTAGCAGCACAAAATACATCCCCAAAAACTTCCACTGGCTGGCCCCCTGGGCATTGGCCCACCGAGAAATTTCCCTGTAAGGTCTATGGCCAATCCGCCCCTGAGTGCAACCTTCTAATGGGTAAATACCTTTCAGGGTTAGATAAAAAAAAGTAATCACGTCATCTTCTTGAACGTGAGGGAAAACTGGCTCTGCACTGGAGAGAGTGTTACCTCATATTTAAGTGGATGAGGTGAGTATTTTTTTTCCAATCCATCAAAATGGAAGGCGCTATTGGGAGCAATATTTATACTGAAGGGAACGATTTGTGGCAATATTTATACTAGAGGGAACCATTGAGAAGACATTTTCTACACAGGGTGCACAGTGTGGGGGGGTATATATAATGAGATCACTATGAGGGGCATTAGAGACACTCGGGCACTGCAGGGGTCCATTATAGATACTGGGGGCAATATCGTGGCTATTATTTATACTGGGGGCACTGTGGGGTTATATAACATATACTGAGGGCACTGCAGGCGTTGGGATGTTTTAACTGCCATGAAAAACTGATGCAAAATGGGCTTTAAAAACAGACAAACGGACAGAAAATGGATGCCAATATGGATGCAGAATGGACAGTATGTCTATTTATCTATCTATCTATCTATCTATCTATCTATCATCTATCTATCTTATTATACATTATTTCCTATTTTAGTCAATAGACCATATAGGATTTATGTAAATAGGACTAAATTCTCTGATTTGCTCCCATGTTTAGAACAGGGAAAGGATGCTAAAAATGACTTTCACAGTATCTGTTCTAATGATCTAACTGAAGTAATGATTTGTAATAGCAGTCTTCTCCAGTAGATCAATAGTTAGATCAATAGTAGTAGTAATATATTATTACTACCACCAATATCTCATAGTAGGTTGATTGGGAGTGGTGATGAGCGGCAGGGGCTATATTCAAATTCGCAATGTTTTGCGAATATATGGGCCAATATTCGCCATATATTCACGAATTCACAATTATTTTCTTGATTGAGAAAAATCGGCAATGTAATATTCACGTAATACGCGCGCAATACAGGCGTGGGTCACTTTTAGTACATTTTTCAAGCTGCTAGAAGTTTACTGAGACTGGAGATAATGGTTGGCACGGCAGAACACCAATAGCTTTATATGCAGGTAGAGTGCTCCAATATATATTTGCGATTGCGAAAATCGGCAATTAATGATGCACATATTTTTGGGCAATCCGTGCAACTGGGTGACATCACAGCACTATGTATGTATGGACAGCAGAACCTATCACACTACATAATACACTGCACTGGAACCTATCAGCTACACTATAAATCAATGTAACCTACACTGACTATCTACCCCTAACTATCTGAATTATGTATCTAAGTTAACTGTCTAATGTATATACAGCAAAGCACAGAGCACAGCCATCACACTGCTGTCTCTCTCAGAACTCCATTACACTACAGAAAATGGCTGCTGGGGAGGTAATTATATCGTAAGGGGTAGGCCACTTTCCTATTGGTTGCTAGGTTACTGATGGGAAAAAAATAGAATATTCGAAATTACGAATATAGAGCACTATATTCTAAATATTCGCAAATTCTCAAAGCGATAAATATTCGCAATTTGAATATTCGCGCCCAACACTAGATGGGAGATCCAGAACTAAACTCTGCCCTGATCTTCCTGTCACTGCCTGATATACCCCGATAATACTAGTAATTATCTTCTTTAGAAGTGCAGACCTGTCACGTCAAAGCACAATGTGCAATGGCCTCCTTTAGTCCTTTAGCTCTCACGCTACTTTCTTGTGATTATGGGTTTGTTTTCCGATCTTTTACTGGAGTACATGGTCCACGTCTTTCACTTGGCTTGTATTAACATTATGGACACTGTTACTAGTCAGCAATAATGAACTGTCACTATAGTCACAAGAAAAGGTGACAGTGATGAATGGAAACACTGATTCTGAGGAGCCATATCACTGAGAGCACAATAAAGTTTATTTAGGCACAAAGTAGATAATGGCTCCTCAGATGGGAGGTAGCAAACATTCCATGACAGGGCAGCCTTTCTGCTCCAGGCCTGGCTTAGCTGTCTGATAAGAAACAAACACAAACTACCTCTTTTAATATGGTACCAGGCCATGGATATTTGCATTTTTTACATAATAATCTTATAGTACCAGCTGTGCATTGTGTCTCCCTAGCCCTGTTGTCTACCTGTGGTTACAGATTAATTTCACAACAGTTTCTGAGGTAATCATTGAGGGATGTTTAACCTTGATAACATTTATAAAGCCGCTGTTCTACATCTGTGGAAACCGTTTAAAATTGTCAGTCAGTGTGACCCTCAAATAGCACAGCCGACTGTCTGCTACACTGAGGTTCTATTAGACCGGCAGCTATTTTATCATTAATGAGCGGCAAGCGACGATTTAGTGAAGAAGTTCAATTACACAAAATATAAAACACTAAGGGAGAGATTTATCAACTGGTGTAAAGTAGAACTGGCTTAGTTGCCCACAGCAACCTGTCAGATTCCACCTTTCATTTTCGAAAAGAGCTGTGAAAAATGAAAGGTGTAATCTGATTGGTTGCTACGGGCAACTAAGCCACCTTGCTAATGACTGGGCAATTAGCACACCTTGCTAATGACTGGCAGACTTCTGGGGGGGATGGGGGATGTGGCGGCGAGTAAGGATTATCTTATGTTCAGGCAGATTTTCTCTGATCCATGGAAAACTAAAAATGTATTGCTCATCTTTTTCGATCGCTGCACATGTTACATAAGATTCAAACGATTATACGAGTCAAACCATAACCGCTCCATCTAAAATGCCCTTAACCACTTCAGCCCCCCTAGCTTAAACACCCTTAATGACCAGGCCACTTTTTACAATTCCGCACTACACTACTTTCACCGTTTATTGCTCCGTCATACAACTTACCACCCAAATGAATTTTACCTCCTTTTCTTCTCACTAATAGAGCTTTCATTTGGTGGTATTTCATTGTTGCTGACATTTTTACTTTTTTTGCCATTAATACAAATTTAACGAAATTTTTGCAAAAAAATGACATTTTTCACTTTCTGTTGTAAAATTTTTCAAAAAAAACTACATTTCTATATAAATTTTTCTCTAAATTTATTGTTCTACATGTCTTTGATAAAAAAAAGTCCAATAAGTGTATATTTATTGGTTTGGGTAAAAGTTATAGCGTTTACAAACTATGGTGCAAAAAGTGAATTTCTGCATTTTGAAGCAGCTCTGACTTTCTGAGCCCCTGTCATGTTTCTTCAGGTGCTAGAATGTCAGGATAGTATAAATACCCCCAAATCACACCATTTTAGAAAGAAGACACCCCAAAGTATTCGCGGAGGGGCATGGTGAGTTCATGTATCATTTCATTTTTTTCACAAGTTAGCGGAAAATGACACTTTCTGAGAAAAAAAAAAAAAAAAAAGTTTCAATTTCTGCTAACTTCTGGCAAAAAAAAGAAATCTCAGACGGACTCACTATGCCCCTCAGTGAATACCTTGGGGTGTCTACTTTCCAAAATGGGGTCATTTGTGGGGTGTTTGTACTGTTCTGGCATTTTGGGCGGGGCTAAATTGTGAGCCGCCATGTAAAACCTAAAGGTACTCGTTGGAATTTGGGCCTTTGCGCACTCAGGCTGCAAAAAGTGTCACTTATGTGGTATCGCCGTACTCAGGAGAAGTAGGGCAATGTGTTTTAGGGTGTATTTTTACATATACCCATGTTGGGTGAGAGAAATATCTCTGTAAACTGACAACTTTGTATAAAATTTTTTAAAAGTTGTCGTTTACAGAGATATTTTTCACACACAGTATGGGTATATATAAAAATACACCCCAAAACACATTGCCCTACTTCTCCTGAGTACGGGGATACCACATGTGTGACACTTTTTGCAGGCTGGGTGCGCAAAGGGCCCTAAAACCAATGAGTACCTTTAGGATTTCACAGGGCATTTTTACGCATTTGGATTCCAGACTTCTTCTCACGCTTTAGGGGCCCCTAAAATGCCAGGACAGTATAAATACCCCACATGTGACCCCATTTTGGAAAGAAGACACCCCAAGGTATTCCGTGAGGGGCATGGCGAGTTCATGTAAAATTTTATTTTTGTCACAAGTTAGTGGAATATGAGACTTTGTAAAAAACAAAATAAAAAAATATATATATCAATTTCCGCTAACTTGTGCCAAAAATAAAAATTCTGTGAACTCGCCATGCTCCTCACGGAATACCTTGGGGTGTCTTCTTTCAAAATGGGGTCACATGTGGGTATTTATACTGCCCTGGCATTTTAGGGGCCCTAAAGCCGTGAGAATCCAAATGCGTAAAATGGCTCAGAAATTCTAAAGGTACTCATTGGTTTTAGGCCCTTTGTACTTGGCTGCAAAAGTGCCACTCATGTGGTATCGCTGAACTCAGGAGAAGGCAAGTGTTGGGGTGTATTTTTACATATACCATAGCTGCGTGTGAGAAATATTGCTGTAAACGACAACTTTTTACATTTTTTATTCAAAGTTGTCAATTTACAGAGATATTTCTCACACAAAGTATGGGTATATGCAAAAATACACCCCAAAACACATTGCCCTACTTCTCCTGAGTACGGCGATACCACATGTGTGCCACTTTTTGCAGCCAAGATGCGCAAAGGGGCCCTAAAACCAATGAGTACCTTTTAGGAGGGCATTTTTACGCATTTTCTTCTCACGCTTTAGGGCCCCTAAAATGCCAGGGCAGTATAAATACCCCACATGTGACCCCATTTTGGAAAGAAGACACCCCAAGGTATTCTGTGAGGGGCATGGCGAGTTCATAGAAGATTTTTTTTGGCACAAGTTAGCGGAAATTGATTTTTATTGTTTTTCTCATAAAGTCTACCTTTCTGCTAACTTTTGACAAAAAGTTAAATTGTTCATGGACTCACTATGCCCCTCAGCGAATACCTTGGGGTGTCTTCTTCCAAAATGGGGTCACATGTGGGGTATTTATACTGCCCTGGCATTTTAGGGGCCCTAAAGCGTGAGAAGAAAATGCGTAAAAATGCCCTTCCTAGCAGTACTCATTGGTTTTAGGCCTTTGCATTTGGCTGCAAAAGTGGCACACATGAGATCGCTGCAGCTCAGGAGAGTAGGCAATGTGCTTGGGGTGTATTTTACATATACCCATATTTGTGTGAGAAATATCTCTGTAAACTGACAACTTTGAATAAAAAATGTAAAAAGTTGTCGTTTACAGAGATATTTCTACACTCCAGCATGGGTATATATAAAAATACACCCCAAAACACATTGCCCTACTTCTCCTGAGTACGGCGACACCACATGTGTGACACTTTTTGCAGCCAAGATGCGCAAAGGGGCCCTAAAACCAATGAGTACCTTTAGGATTTCACAGGGCATTTTTACGCATTTGGATTCTCATGCTTTAGGACCCCTAAAATGCCAGGGCAGTAGAAATACCCCACATGTGACCCCATTGTGGAAAGAAGACACCCCAAGGTAATCCGTGAGGGGCATGGCGAGTTCACAGAAAAAAAAAAATTTGGCACAAGTTAGCGGAAATTGATTTTTTTTTTTTTTTACAGTCTCATATTTCACTAACTTGTGACAAAAATAAAATTTTGCATGAACTCGCCATACCCCTCACGGAATACCTTGGGGTGTCTTCTTTCTAAAATGGGGTCACATGTGAGGTGTTTGTACTGCCCTGGCATTTGAGGGTCTCCGCAATCATTACACGTATGGCCAGCATTAGGAGTTTCTGCGATTCTCCTTATATTGAGCAGACGAGTAATGAGATTTTTTTCCCGCTCAGCCTCTGCACTGAAAAAGAAAAATGAACGGCACAGATTTCTTCATTCGCATCAATCAATGTGGATGAAAAATCTCTGCCCAAAAATGTGCAAAAACAAAACGGCACAGATTTCCTCATTCACATCGATCAATGTGGATAAATAAATCTCTGCCAAAAATGTGCAAAAAAGTAGTAAGGCCCCATTCACACGTCCGTCAGAATAATCCGCATCTATTCCGCAATTCTGCGGAATAGATGCGACCCATTCAGTGTGAATGGGGTTGGCGGTGATGCGGAGAGCACACTATGCGCCGCCGCATCAGCATTTGGCGGAGCTGCGGCCGCAAACTTCCGGGTTTCGGCCCCCAAGCATCCGGCCGCAGCTCCGCAAAAGATAGAGCATGTCCTATTCTTGTCCGCACTGCGGACAAGAAAAGGCATTTTCTATATAGTTCTGGCAATGTGCGGATCCGCAAAATGCGGAAAGCACATTGCTGGTGTCCGTGTTTTATGGATCCGTGGATCCATGGATCCGCAAAACACATACGGACGTCTGAATGAACCTTACAGTGGGGTAATTAGTGTCAGGGGGTGACAGGGGGTGACATGGGGTGATCGGGGTTAATCAGGGGTTAATCAGTGGGGGTGGGGTGGATGGGTGGGGGTCTGTGTGGTGTTTTGGTGCACTTATAAAGCTTTGGTGGTCCCAAGCAAATGGGACCACCAAAGGAACGATCAGCAAGCATATCAGACGCTGTTAACAAAACAGCGTCTGATATGCCATTTTTTATCTTCTACAGCCTGCCAGCGCACGATCAGCGCTGGCAGGCTGTAGCTTACCTTCTCCCCGACGTGATCCTGTGAACGCGCGCACGTGCGCGCGCGCGTTCACAGGAAATCTCGCCTCTCGCGAGATGACGCGCGGGCGCGTCAAGGAGGAACAGACCGACCGCCCGCAGGACGCAATCCTGCGTGAGGCGGTCGGTAAGCGGTTAAAGGGGATGTCCCATCATGGACAATGGGAGCATATTGCTAGGATTGTCTGATAGGTGAGGGTCCCACCTCTGGGACCACTACCTACGCCGAGAACGGAGCGGGGAGAGCGGTGTCTGGAGGACCCTGGGTTTCCCGGGTTATGGCCACCGCCAAGCGCTCTCCCCATACAAGTGAATGAGAGTGCACCGCGCTTACATGGCCACCACTCCCATTCATTTCTATGAGGCCGACGGAAATAGCCGTGCAAGCGGCTATTTTCGGCAGCCCCATAGAAATTAATGGAGGACGACTGTGCATACGCAGTGCGCCCTCCACCACCTTTGCCCGCTCTGTTCTCTGTGTGGGTGTGGGTCCCAGAGGTGGGACCATCACCTATCAGACAATGGGGGCATATCCTAGCGATATGCCCCCATTGTCTATGATGGGACAAACTCTTTAGGTACTCTATCAGAACCTATGCCTGCCTGATGCTTCCCCCCTCTCTGATCAGCTGCCATATTGCTTAGCCATTGGCTAGTCTCCACTGATATAATTAATATAAGAAAAAACACCATCTTGATTTACCACCATCCCCTTACCCTAACCCCGCTTTATAAGTGCAGAACCTCCAAATAAATAAGAATAAATGATTTAGGGTGTGTGAGAGGTAAGGCTTTGTTAGGTATTCATCTGCATTACTCGACATTGTGGATTAAGCTAGAAGTGGTTCTTCTTTTAGTTTGCCAACAAATGTACCTTTAGTTTATTGTAAAAGTCAGGTTTTCAGCTTTTTATTGCATGTCTAAACTATGCTGTAATTGGTGCTGGGCCATTAAAAGGTTGCCAGAAGGAGAAAGTAAACAGACCACATACCAACAAAAGGCATTATAAAGCTGTGCTCTTTATGGGGGTTATATTATATGTGAGACCTGGCAAACACAAGTAAACCCAACACACTTTTAATCTCTGACTGGCGACGAGGATGGAGGGGACATAAAGGTTAGAGATGCAAACTTTGGGTCGGAGCCTTGAGGCTGGAGATAAACAAATGTGCCTGGTGAGAGTGACCAGGAGTAGGTCAAGCGAAGGGTGATTCAGAGGTCAGGCTGACCTGGAGAAAATGCATCACTAAAAAGACCCAGCAAATCCTCAGTGGACAGGCAGGGGGCAGTGTAGCACTCTCATCACGCAGCACTGGCTTGGTTGACTACATAGACCATTCTATTATAGTAGTTTTTTGTTAGAGAAATTCTTGTGTATTCGTAAAGTTTCTACACATAAATGATATATCCAAAAATGTGAAACTTTGTGTTGCACTTATAACTAGCAATAATTTGCAGTTCCCTAGTAGCAGAAAGTCAGGCACAGACTGATCTATTTCAGTCTGTGTCGTTAATTCATTGACAGATTGTCATAAATGGAAGCTACAGTTTGCTGAAGAGTCCGTAGGGTCTATTGCATGGGATGCGAAATGCACCAATGCGCTGTAGATATTATGCCTATGATGATATATTAAAGATGTTTTCCCTTCGTTAATGTAAAAAATGAAAATCAGACATCATATAGTACATGACAATCACTTTATAACAAAGCTAGAACCAGCCCTGTACCTCACATGGATCCAGAGATCTCCACATTTATTGCTCCAATCGCTCTGCCAGATTCATTTCAAGCTGGCAGCTCAGGGATGTGTCCTATAACTGTCACAGCTTCTAACAGAACATATGATTGTTGGCAGTTGAAGGTTGGAACTGAGCATGTGTGTCCACCTCAGCAAGGTGGAGAGAGCGATGAGGAAAAGAACAAACAGCAGGTGGCGCTATACAGATACATTTTATTGAATAACTCAGTGGTTATACAAAAGTTTTTATTATAAGCTATTCCAAACGTTTTCCGATCCAGGTGCTGGTTAGAAAATTGTAGAATATTTTTTATGAGGCAACCAAGTGACTTCACTAGAAATGACTTGTCCCACAGCAAATGTTTGAATGGTCCCACACAGAAACTTCTTCACAACCCCCTCCTCCTGTGCAACCCCCACTCCTGTGACTAGTCAAAATCGCTATCTCAGACGAGGCCCGGCAGCCTCTCCCTCCACTTCCTACAGTGTCTCTGTATATAATGTTATTTTATAATACTGTTGAGGGGGGCCTGACAATAAAATCTTTTAGTCCTCCTTCTAGACAGGCCCCAGAGCAGCCGCTTCCCCTTCTTCCCCTATAGCTATGCCGCTGGGGTAGCCCCTTTAAAGAGATTTTCTGGTTTGCATCAACATCCCTTAAAATAATGATTTATGAAGGTAGCTGTTATTTTGTAATGTTTTTCTTTTACCTTTATTGGTGGTAATGTTTTCCATTCTGGGCTGTGGTCACATGACTATGTCCATGCAGCTCTTTGTTATTTCCTGTGATGTTATGTCCGGGGGCGTGTCAAATCATCAACATGGTGGTGATAGGGGAGTGTCTATGTAAATAGCTGGGTGGGAGGAGCTATAAACTAGCTGGGTGTTGTTATGGGCAATGGAGCTGTGACGGAGAAAGGAGAAGTGCATCATGGGTTTGGTTGGATACAGCAACAGGAAGTGCTACATACAGGATGTAAACAATCATAGTGATTGGTTTACATGGTATAAAGGGGTCAGGAGAAGCATGGAGAAGATGTACATGAGGTAAGCAACTACGTGGGCATATCTGTTAAAAACCATAGTAATCCCGGAAAAAACCCTTTTAAGAATTAAGATAAAGGCCCCATTCACACGTCCGCAATTTTGTTCCCATCCATTCCGCAATTCTGCGGAATGGATGCGGACCCATTCGTTGTGAATGGGGCTGGACGTGATGAGAAGAGCACACTATGTGCTCTCCGCTTCCGCATTTGCGGAGCCGCGGCCCCGAACTTTCAGGTTTCGGCCCCGAAACATCCGTCCGCGGCTCCGCAAAAGATAGAGCATGTCCTGTTCTTGTCCGCAACCTGCGGACAAGAATAGGCATCTCGATGGGGAGTGCCGACATGGTGTGTTGCGGATCCGCAACACACTACGGACATCTGAATGGGGCCTTATGCAAAGCAATTATTTATTCATTAGTCTGCTCCAAATGTAGAATTTCACCATAAAGTTATCCGTACACATGGTGCTTGTTGGCTGAATGGTTGTTATGCCAACTGTATAATATCCTTTTGGCCCGGACCAATTTGCATGTTATTTTTCAATCATGGGAGGAGGCTAAATGGCTGAGGCACAATTCGGCTGCCTCTTATATCCTGGGAAAGGGGTAGATAGTCTATATTCAGTACCACCCTTGTTTTCCCAATGTATAGGGATAGCCTATGACTGACTTACCGTTGCAGTAAATGTATAAGACGGGTAGGATTATTGTAAGCACCATGAATCACAAGAACAGGACAGTTTTATTCCCAGTCCATGGGAAAGTGGGAACTAAATACTAATTAGGGTCTTTCCAGCGTAGATTAGACACAGGTAGATTATGAACAGTTTCACTAATTAAAATTAATGGATGTTACAGGAACTGCCAAGTGAAGCCATGCCATTGAAAGATTATGCTAACCCCTGTAAGGCCAACTTTACACTATAGTTATTCAGTCAGTTATTTTCATCAGTTATTCTGAGCCAAAACCAGTAGTGAAGCCTACACAGAGATCAGGTATAACGGAAAGGTCTGTATCTATTCTGTGCTTTTGAACCCACATCTGGTTTTGGCTTCCAATCACTAATGGAAATAAGGCTACTTTCACATCTGCGTTTTTGCTGGATCCGTCATGGATCAGCAAAAACGCTTCCATCATGATAATACAACCGCCTGCATCGTTATGAACGGATCCAGTTGTATTATATCTAAAATGGCCATGACGGATCCGTCTCTAAAACCATTGAAAGTCAATGGGGGACGGATCACTTTTCTTTTATGTGCATCATGGGAACGCAATGAAAGGGAACGGAATGCATTCTGGTGCACTCCGTTTCCTTCAGTTTAGTTTTGTCCCCATTGACAATGAATGGGGACAAAACTGAAGCGTTTTCCTTCGCTATTGAGATCCTATAACAGATCTCAAAACCGGAAAGGGAAATCGCAGATGTGAAAGTAGCCTAACTGACCGAATAATTGAAGTGTGGACTTGGTGTATTTTAGTGGCATATCTAAATATAAACGCACTAATGCAGCAAAGGCAGACCTGATCGCGATCCACAATTAAATAATATACATAACAGACCCCAAATAAATATTTCTTTCATGGTTAATATCAATTTTCTATAAGCTTTGTCTGTATTTTTTGGGAAATTTATCTACTCATATTACCCCCATACATTATGCAGTTAATGCTTCCATATTCTATACAGCTTAGGCTCCATTCACACGTCCGTAAGTGTTTTGCGGATCCGCAAAACACGGACACCGGCCATGTGCACATGGCTTGCACTATAATAGAAAATGCTATTGCGGACAAGACTAGGACATGTTCTATTTTTTTGCGGAAACGGAAGTGCGGATCCGGAAATGCGGATGTGGACAGCAGATAGTGTGCTGTCCGCATTCATTACGGCCCCATTGGAAATGAATGGGTCCGTAACCGTTCCAAAATTGCAGAACGGATGCGGACCCATTTTGTGGACGTGTGAATGGACCCTAAAGGGGTTTTCTGAGCTCTTTTTACTACTTCTGGATAGGTCATCAATATCTGATCCGTGGGGACCCAGCCCCCATCAGCTATTTGAGAAGGCAGTGGAGCTTGCAATAGCCTAGGCCATGGGAAGTCATGTTCATTGGTCGTATGGCCTAGGGACAGCTCATCACCATTGAAGTGAATGGGGCTGAGTACGTTACCAAGCACAGCCACTACACAAAGTAGATATCTGTGCTTGGTGAGCAGGTAGCTACCGCGAGAGCTGGTGCCTTCTCAAACAGCTGATCAGTGGGAGTCCCGGGTGTCAGACCCCAGCGATCAGATACTAATGAACTACCCAGAGGATAGGTCATCAGTAAAAAGATTTCAGAAAGCCCTTTTTTAATGTTATCATATGGTATACAGTTGGTTCCACCAGGGAGTGGTCTGTTATTGCACCTATACAGTGCTTACATAATGTTTCCATACCTTGCTTAGGTAATACCTCCATACTATGTACAGTTAATGCCATCTAAACATTTGCATAAAATGCCTTTGTATTCAGATCAAAGTAAGTCCTCGTTTACTATTTTAGACAGTCACATAATGCCACAATATCTCCATATAGTGCCAAGATAATACTAATAATATGCCGAATTCAAATAATACTCCCTTTGAAATACCACATAAAACTGCCATATACAGACCATGCAATACTGCAATTCAATTCTGAATTGTCCTCAGCTCTTTGAGCTAACTGAAGAAGAGGCCTGAGTCCGACCCCTGGGTTAGTATGGCCTTAACTTGATTAAAGGCAATATAATGCTAAGTGTGCATGGGTAGCAGTAAACAGCTACTGACAAAGAACCCAGAACAGGACATGCCCATCAGAGCTGGCTAAGACCTGGTGCATGGCGGAGATTTAAAGGTTAAAAATTGGACACCATTATAGTCTTGAACAAAAAAAAATGCAATTATTTTTGGAAGGATTCTTTTCCTCTGACTTTACAAGGCCGATTATAATAGGCCAAGGTCTGATGACACTTCAGTTTTTATGAAACGCGTATTTCCTTTGTGGGACACAATATAGGTTATTTACAGCACATATGACATCGACCTTTGCGTCTAAAAGTCAGTTTTATCCAATTATTTGATGCCCGTTTACCTCTACAGAACTGACAACCGTAGCGCAGTGAACATATGCATTCAGAGAAGTATACGGGTCTAGTATTTTTTCTTTTGTCGATTAAAGTAGATTAAAACCGAGTCATTCATGCATAATCTCAGCTGCCAATTGTGGTGGTGTAAATGTGTAGGAGACGTACTCGGTGGAGATACCCTTTACCCATTCAAGACTTCCATCATCCATCAACTCAAGCACAATATAATCTCAATTTAGTGTTCTTCATAACAGGAACTTCTATTGTAAGGCTGTAGGAGGAAGGTAGTTGTACTAGCCAACAGCTGGGAGGAGGAGGGACTGTGACATACTTGGACCCAAAATCTTCTTGTTTATGCATTTCTTTCTCTTGCATGGGTCAAATTTCACACTTGCAGTACTTTACATACAATTTATTATATAGTGTGATGTACTGTGTCATAGTGCTTGTCCCTTGCATGTATCTTAAATTGCATATTCATCTTTGAATATTATTTTACAGTCTATACTATTTTAGGCTCTCTTTTGCTAGGTCTTTTACCCATATGCCTATATGTCTGACATCCAGGCAGTACTTGTGGTGCTACTGTAATGGGCCTTGGCAAATAAGGGACCTAAACCCACCTGTGGGCTATCACCCACCTGTTACCCAACAGCCACTACGAACTACAAAGTTAGTTGCCCAGCATGGTACCCTTAATTTCATATAAGTACACGTGTAAAGACCCTAATTAGTATTCTATTCCCCCTCTCCCATGGAACCCCTAATATATGATATGGCATTTAGAGGGATAGATCATTTTATTATCCTTCTATTCAATATCAGTAGCTCACTATGTTTGAGTAGAAATGTAACAGCCCTCTAGAGACATTGGGGTACAAGATGGAGATCGATGGAGATCATAGGGGGTTCAGATATTTATGATGTCCACACTGGATGTATACATTGGTTTGTAGTTTAGCAATCCAATCATCAGCTTTCCTTACCCTACAGTTACACTGCTTGGTGGTGATCCTGCTGCTCTACCCTACAAAGTGAGTCCCCACACCCAGTACCAGTAGCTGTTAGCTCCTGCTTCATCCTTGATTATACAAGTTTGTTAATGCATTGCATGTCTTGTACAGATCCTAAGTTACAGCCTGTGCCTTAGTTCAGTTCAGCATTTACAATTCAGTTGGTTATTACTTTGTTAACTGGAAACAGTCAATAAGCTTGTGTTCAGACACGTTCTGACCAGCTGAGCTGTGCTCCTAGAACGCAGACAGTTTAATCCATAAACCCACTTTTCTTTAGATGAAAACTTTGCTTTGAAGCAAACAAATCACACACTTGATTTCATTGACTAATTTTCATTATGGATAACCGTTCAACAGATCTCAAAGATCAAGATGCGGAGGGGAATAATAATAATCTTTATATAGCGCCAACATATTCTGCAACGCTACAAACAAAATCGTACATTAGATTGTAACAAGTAAGTCAACAATTGAAGCAAGTGGAGTGAGGGCTCATTTCACAGGAGCTTACAATCGATGAGGAGATAGGGGCAAGACAAAAGGTAAGAAGTGCTTGTTTTGTACAATGGTCTAGCCATTTTAAAAAAATAGGGGAATTACCGTATTTTTCGCTTTATAAGACGCACCTGATGATAAGACGCACCTAGGTTTTTGAAAAGGAAAATAAGGGAAAAAAAATTTGAACCAAAAGGTGTGCTTTTGGTGGGTTTTGAACTAATGGTGGTCTGTGGATGACACTTTTATGGGGGATCTGTGGAGGACACACTGTTATGGGCGGATCTGTGGATGATGCACTGTTATGGGGGGATCTGTGGATGACGCACTATTATGGAGGCGATCTGTGGCTGACACACTGTTATGGGAGATCTGTGGCTGACACTGATGTGGATCTGTGGCTGACACTGATGGGGATCTGTGGCTGACACTGATGGGGATCTGTGGCTGACACTGATGGGGATCTGTGGCTGACACTAATGGGGATCTGTGGCTGACACTTTAGGGGATCTGTGGCTGACACTTTGGGGGATCTATGGCTGACACTTTGGGGGATCTGTGGAGGAAATTTATGGGGATCTGTGGATGACATAAGTGTCATCCACAGATCCCCCAAAGTGTCCTCCGCAGATCCCCCGATAGAAGTGTGGAGGGAGGAGGCAGGGAAACTCATGCAGTGCTCCGACTCTAAAACACCGGGCCCCACCGCAACTGTTAAATACTATATTGCCAATCACGCTTACCTAACTACTACTATAATCGCATAATCGCACATACATACATCATAGTACTGTACACGGCGCAGATCGCAGCTCCCTCGGTCATGCGCCACCTGTCCCGCCTGCCGCAGCTCCCTCCTCATGCGCCGCCTGCCTGTTCATTCATAAAGTGAGCAGGGCAGGCGGCGCATGAGGAGGGACCTGCGGCAGGCGGGACAGGTGGCGCATGACCAAGGGAGCTGCGGTCTGCGCCGTGTACAGTACTATGATGTATGGATGTGCGATTATAGTAGTAGTTAAGTAAGTTAAGTAAGCGTGATTGGCAATATAGTATTTAACAGTTGCGGCGGGGCCCGGTGTTTTAGAGTAGAAGCTCTGCAACGGGCCCCGCCATGAGTTTCCCCGCCTCCTCACTCCACACTGATACTTCGCTGGCCGTGGGGGGGAAAAAAGTGTATCTTATAAAGCGAAAAATACGGTAGATATAAAGCTGCCTGAGCCAGTCATCTGCTGATATCTGTATTGCATGGGCTGTGGTGGATACTGTTGGATAAAGGATCAGGTTTTGAAGAATAAGTCTCAGGAAGTTGGAGGGGGGGATGAATGGAGAAGAGTTATATTAGGGGATGTGAAAGGCCACCCTATCACATCCTCAAAACTAAGGGCTCTTTCACACGAGCAGATGCTGTGCGTGGAATCCACTGCGTGAAAGAGTGCCAAGCCCCGCTCTGGACAGCAGAGACACGGAGCATTAACATGATTAATATTGCTCCGTGCCTCTCTGTGACCTTTTTACTACAAAATCACGATGACAACTTTATCTCACCGTGATTTTGTAGTAAAAAGATCACAGAGAGGCATGGAGCATTATCAATCATGTTAATGCTCCGTGTCTCTGCTGTCCAGTGCGCGGCTTGGCACTGTTTTACGCAGCGGATTCTCTACACGACATCCGCTCGTGTGAAAGAGCCTTAACTCTTCTTCCATGGAGAAAAATGCTTCCCCAAACTGCCACTGATGCTCTAAGGCAGCAGTTGTCCCCTTAACAGAGGTAAATCACAGAGATTGCTCTAGAGGAAAACTTTGTTATTTTTGTTATCACATCGCCAAAGATGTAGTAGGAACAAGACAAGTATTATCTACCACAGTTATTTCTGTGTAAACCTGGCATGGCCTGGGTAACTCAATACCTAAATCTGTTTTCACTTCCCTTTCTTCCACCCTTTAAGTAAGCTCTAAATAAACAGCTATGTCTTTGTGTGTGTACTACTTGGCTAAAAAAGTAGATGAGAAACGTTATGGTATGATTTGCTAGTATAAAATGACTAGACAGTTTGGAGCAGTATTTAGAGCTTAAGAAGTTGCCAGGATGTCACTATGCGGCTATGTACTACTGGTGTACTTCTAATCCTTTAATATTTGCACGTCCCTGATCTGAACATACTAAATCTACTTAGCATTTTATAAGATTATAATTATATCACCTCATTTAAACACACTCCAGCAAGAAAGAAAATGCAATATCGAGAAAGCATATGGGGTTGAGAATCATAGTGGTGAGACAGACCCTTTAATACACTCACTTTAATACATATTAGAGAAATAAAGGTAGAACCTGACAACTTCAGTCTAGTGTCTATGGGGGCCACCCAACTCTACCCCCAATCAGGGTAGAAAAATCTCAAAGATTATTTTAAAAGAAAGAAAGATGGATTTCATTCAGACTGACCCTTTGTTAATGTGAGGAATAAGCCTCTGCCATAGCGGTGTGGCTTATTTCTCATTTCCCGTTGATATGGGGAGTAGGGTAAGGCTATGGGAGAGTACGGTGGAATAGCAGTTAGTTCTCCAAGCAATTGGCTGACAGCTGTCTAAAGTGTATTGGCAGCCATACAGTTAATTGATGTTTTGCACTTACCGCTCTGAAGTTGAGAGAATTGGCCTCTTGGGAACCTGGTCATGTGGCACTTCTCTTCTGATAATCCGGCTTCACCAATGTCAAGTCCTTTACCAGGTTGGGCTATGGATGGTACATCACTTCCAATGTGGACAGAGCCAGAAACATTTGGTACCCTTGGTACCCCACTAGTGACAGTGACCCAATCTACGTGTGTACCATTAATAACCACCCTCTGTTTTCTGTCACTTAGCCAGTTACTTACCCACATATACACATTTCCCCAGTCCAAGCGTTCTCATTTTATGTACTAATCTGTTATGTGGCATAATATCAAATGCTTTGGAGAAGGCAAGATATATGACATCCATTGAATCACCCTGGTCCAATCAAGAACTTACCTCCTCATAGAAACAAATTAGATTAGTTTGAGAGGACCAATCCCTCATAAACACATGGTGAAATAGTGCAGTACACTTATTTTCATTGAAATACTTCAGCATGGCTTCTCTTAGAAAGATTTCAAATAGTTTACCACAACAGATGTTAGACTTACCAACCTATAGTTTCTAGGCTCTGTTTTTTAACCCTTTTTTGATTTTGGCACCATATTTTCTTAGCGCCAATCCAGTGGAACATTTCCTGTTATTATCGAGTCCTTAAATATCAGAAATAAGGGCTTGTCTATTACATTACTTAATTCTCTTAAATTTTTCAATTTAAATCTTTTTATGATGTCACTGCACTTCTTCCTGGGTCAACCAGGTCATATTTAATAGGAAGTTTATTTTGACACTCTACATTTCATCTGACATTTTCCTCAGTGAATAAAGTGCTATGTGCTGCTGTTCCCCTGCTTACCACCGAGGTCCCGGTTGCCGTGTTCAGCGGTAATCTGTTGCCAGTTTTTCCTATTTACCACTGCAGTCCTGGGCTCTGTCTGTGTAGGTACTGTTGTTCTGCGATCCGCTCCACAATTTTCTCTCAGCCCTGGCCACAGCATGCTTGCTGCTTGTTGCCTGCAGCACTTCTTTAAGGGTCAGCGCGAGTCACTTCCTGTGCTTTATGGGTGAGGTCATATGACCTCGCTGACCAATCCTAGCCCTCCTGCACATATATAAGTGGCTCAGCCCCCCTCCCAGATGCCTCAGTGTCAAGGTCCTTGTGTCCTGTTAAGGTTCCTGATATCTTCTTGTGTTAATGACTCATGCTTGTATTCCTGGACTCTGCTTCCTGTTTGATCCCTGCCTGCTTGCTTTAAATCTCCTGTTGCCAACCCGGATTGCCTGACCTGTACCTGTGCCGCCTGCCCTGACCTGTTGCCTGTTTGACTTCACCTCTGCCTCATCCTTCGGTCCAGCACTGTTGGTCCTGGTTACGACTCAGCCTGCTGACAACCCCTTTACCTCTGGTACCTTGCTCAGGTGCCTCCTAGTCCGCTTG
The DNA here is from genome assembly GCA_033119425.1 of Bufotes viridis. Classification (NCBI taxonomy): domain Eukaryota; kingdom Metazoa; phylum Chordata; class Amphibia; order Anura; family Bufonidae; genus Bufotes; species Bufotes viridis. The sequence goes on along the minus strand of CM065593.1, from coordinate 109,640,014 downwards.
GACCAGTTACCTCATGTGCCAATGCTCCTCAGGAGGTAGCGACCTGATGTTCCCCTCGGGAAAGTCTATTCCCACCATCATGGGTACTGTGAAGATTGAGGGGTTCACTTAGACAACGCCCTTAGAGGAGGTACGACAGGTGGCACAGTGGGTTCACACCTGCTGTTTCATGACACATACACTAAGATTACTATGCCTTTAAACAATTATGGACTGCCCATATGATGATGTCATGTGTTTGGAAGCTTCTGTTAGGTTTGTTGGCAACATCTGAGTTATTTAGAGACACATCTGTGGATGTATTTAAATGCACACCTGAAAAACACTGCTTCTTTATGTAGCATCATGGGAAAGTCTAAAGAAATTAGCCAAGATATCAGGAAGAAAATTGTGGACTTGCACAAGTCTGACTCAACCTTGGGTGCAATTTCAAGATACCTGAAGGTGCCTCGTTCATCTGTACAAACAATTATACGCAAGTACAAATAGGATGGGAATGTCCAGCCATCATACCGCTTAGGAAGGAGATGGGTTCTGTGTCCCAGAGATGAACGTGCCTTGGTCCGACATGTGCATATCAACCCAAGAACAAAAGAAAAAGACCTTGTGAAGATGATGGCGGAGGCTGGTAAGATTGTGTCAATATCCACAGTGAAGCGAGTACTGTATCAACATGGGCTGAAAGGCCACTCTGCCAGGAAGAAGCTATTACTCCAAAAGAAACATAAAAAAAATGATTCATGTTTGCAAATGCACACAGGAACAAAGACATACATATTTGGAGACATGTCCTGTGGTCTGACGAAAGTAAAATTGAACTTTTTAGGCATAATAACCATCGTTACATTTGGAGGAAAAAGGGAGAAGCTTGGAAGCCTAAGAACACCATCCTAACTGTGAAACACGGGGATGGCAGCATCATGTTGTGGGGTTGTTTTGCTGCAGGAGGGACTGGAGCACTTAAAAAAATAGCTGGCATTATGAGGAAAGAAGATTACGGTATGTAGAAATACTGAAGCAACATCTCAAGACATCAGCCAGGAAGTTAAAGCTTGGGCGGAAATGGGTCTTCCAAATGGACAATGATCCGAAGCATACTGCCAAACTGGTTACAAAGTGGTTTAAGGATAACAAAGTCAATGTTTTGGAGTGGCCATTATAAAGCGCTGATCTCAATCCTATTGAAAATTTATGGGGAAAGCTTGAAAGGAGGGTGCGAACAAGACGACCAACAAAAATAGCTCAGTTACACCTGTTTTGTCAGGAGGAATGGGCCCAAATTCTGACCAACTATTGTAAGAAGCTTGTGGGAGGATATCCAAAATGTTTGACCCAAGTCATACAGTTTAAGGGAAATGGTACCAAATATTAATGAAATGTATGTAAACTTTTGACTTTGCAGAAAGTAATAAAAATGCCTTAAAACATTCTCTCTCTCTCTCTCTCTCTCTCTCTCTCTCTCTCTTTATTCTGGCATTTGGCAAATAATAATAATTATAGTAATACTAATTGACCAAAAACAGGAAAGGTTTATTCTGATTTCATGTCAGATATTGAGAAAAACATGCATAAGTGTTTTTTTATATAGTGTATGTAAACTTCTGGTTTCAACTGTATATAATTGAAAAACATTTTAGGCTTAGTTTTACTCTCTTTGGCAATGAGCCTCTCTGTCTACACCTTTGCTACCTTTATCTGTCTTTTACATATTCTAATTTTTCTTTATAGTTTTTAGTGCTTCTTTGCTACCTTCCTATTTTACATAGTTAATAGTTACATAGGAAATAAAGTTGAAAGTCCATAAAGTTCAACCAAGGGATAGGTAAGGAAGCGATTCACAGAAAGGAAGTTAGACTCAGATTTCTACACATTTTTATAGGCATTAATGTCATTTACTTACTAAGAATTTATCTAAACCCTTTTTAAAACTGTCCACTGTTTCTGCTGTGACCACGTCCTGAGGAAGTCTATTCCACAGATTCATAGTTCTTACAGTAAAGAAGCTTTGACACTTCTGGAGACTGGACTTTTTCTTCTTATTTTGCATGGCTCATTTATATATTTGTATGTTTTATGTCTCCCCTTAAATGTCTATTCTCAAGACTAAAGAAATATAATTTTTTAAATATTTTTCATAACTAAGACACTCCATGCCACTTATCGGTTTAGTTGCTCTCCTTTGTACTTTTTCCAGTTCCAAAGCATCCTTTCTATAGACTGGTGGTCAGAACTGAACTGCATATTCCAAATAAGGCTGCACCAAAGCTTTGTAAAGTGGTAATATTACATCCCTGTCCTGTGAGTCCATGCCTCACTTAATACATGACAATATCCTGGTAGCCTTAGAAACAGCTGATTGACATTGTATGCTGTTTAATTTATCTACGATCTACAAGGACACCCAAATCCTTCTCTACAAGTGACTTGCCAAGTGTTACATCCCCTAGCACATATGATTCACAGAGATTATTACTACCAAGATGCATAACTTTACATTTATCCAAATTAACCCTTAGAGGACCCTACGATTTTTAATTTTTGCATTTTCGTTTTTAATTCCCCGCTTTCCCATAGTCCTAACTTTTTTATTTTTCCGTTCACATAGCCTTATGAGGGCCCTTTTTTTTTGCGGAAAAAGTTGTACTTTCTAATGGCGCCATTTACAGTTGCATACAATGTAGTGGAAAGCAGGGAAAAATTCCAAATGGAGTAGAATTGGGAAAAAACGCAATTCTGACAAAGGTTTTAAATTTTATTTTTTTCCACCGTTCACTATGTGGTAAAATTCATTCTCCAGGTCAGTATAGTTACAACGATACCACACTTGTATAATTCTTCTTGCGTTTTAATACTGAAAAAAAAATTAAAACCCTTGAGGAAAAAAAAATCTTATCACCATATTTTGGCCCCTATAACTTTTTTGTAGTTATATGTACGGGGCTGTTTGAAGAAAGAAAATGGGGGTGATTTGAACTTTTATTTTTTTTATATTTGTAAAAAGATTTTTGAAATTTTTTTTTTTACTTTTTTAAGTCACCCTGGGTGACAATAACTGGCAATCATTAGATTGCCCATTGTGTTCATTGATGGCTATATAGCTATCATTGAACACTTAATTTACAATATAACAATACAGTGCTGCCACCTAGTGGCATGTATTGGTATATTCCTCTAATAGACTCCAAAGCCTGCTTGAGGCTTCGGTTTATTAGAGTATTGTAACAGGTTCCCTGATCTCTGCCAGGGAACGCTGTTACCAGAGTAGAAGCGTCGGATTCTGCTTTCAGACTGTTTTGATGCTATGGTCACATTCAACCACGGCATCTGAAGGGGAAAATGTATGCGATCAGCCTTATGGGTCTCTGCTATTTTAAATGTGCGAACGGGCGCCATGTTTAAAGACTGGACTGAGGGGGTTAAACTTAATTTGCCAAGTTGATGCCCAATCACTTAGAATGTCCAAGCCAGCTTGTATTTTATGGATATCTTTCTTAGACTGCATAGACTGCATAGTACTGCATAGCTTTGTGTCATCTGCAAAAATAGAAATGGTGCTATTAATCCCATCCTCAATATCATTAATAAATAAATTAAATAATAGAGGACCCAGCACTGAATCTTGGGGTACGCCACTTATTACCCAGGACCATTCTGAATTTAGTAATTCAAATGCTTTCTTTTTGTCATTTATTTTCCCTTTGTATTTCAATTTATCCACATGTTTTTCTAGCTTCCTTTTTTTCACATTAGTGGCACCCTAAACTCTGATTGAGAGGTATATACCTCTCTTAATGAGAGTTTAGGATGCCACTAAAGATATCCCATTTTGTGTCTGTATTTTTATTTTTCAGGACATTGTCCCAGTAACTAAGACTAATAGCCTCTCTAAGCTGGTTAATTGTTGCTTTTTGGAAATTCATTGTTTTTGTGCCTTGCTGAAAAAACGCTCTATTTAATAACAATTGAAAGTTTAATCTATTATGGTCAATATTTCCTCGGTGTCCAGCAACCTGCACATCTGTTGTTGTGTCAGATCTATTGGTTAATACTAAGTCCAGTATGGCCGTCCCTCTAGTTGGATCCTGAACTAGTTCGTAAAGGTAATTGTTTTTAGTTATTGCAAGAACCTGTTTCCTTTATGAGATGTACAGGTTTCTGTTTCCCAGTCTATATCTGGGTATATATTCTCAAGCTATGTCTTAGTTATTCCCACTATTTCATAGTCCTTCTGTGACATTACTCTTTCCAGTTCACAAATTTTATTGGTCAGGCTTCTGGCATTAGTATACATACAATTAATAAGTTTGTGAATATTTTTTACCCTACACCTTTCCTTATGAACTGTTCTAGTCCCACCCTGCATTCTACCCCCATGTCTATTATTTTGCCAAAGGACACAATCTACACTATCTTCCCCTCCTATAAAGTAATTGCACTCACCTCCAGTCCCTAGTTTAAAAACTCCTCCAACTTTCTACCCATCGCCTCCACCAAAAGAGCTGCACCGTCCCCAATGAGGTGCAGCCCATCCCTATGATAGAGCCTGTAGCTGACAGAGAAGTTGGCCCAGTTCTCCAGGAACCCAAACCCCTCCTTCCTACACCAGATGTTTACCTCCGTAATTTCCCGCTGCCTTTCTGGTGTGGCTCATGGTACAAGTAGTGTTTCAGAAAATATTGCCTTTAAGGTCCTTGCCCTCAGTTTGCAAACTAATTCCCTGAAATAATTTTTAAGGACCCTGCACCTACCTCTACCTTTGTCATTGGTGCCAATGTGCAAATTACTTCTTCACTAGTCCCTCCAAGTAATCTATCAACCCGATCCACAATCTGTCAAACTGGAGCACCCGGAAGACAACACACCATTCTGTGATCTCGATCTTTGTGACAGATCACCCTGTCTGTACCCCTAAGGACTGAATCTCCCACTTCCAGCACCTGTCTGGCCTGCATTGCACCCCTGGTTCCCTCCTTGCTGGAGTTGACATTCTCCTGACTGGCAGAGAAAGTATCTTGCTGCAGCAGTGCCAACTGATGTCCCCCTCATCTGTCAACTTAGCAAACTTGTTGGGTTATGTCAGATCAGGGCTAGCCTCCCTTGTACTCTTCATTCTGTGCTGCCTTCTAACGGTTACCCAGCTAGCTACCACAACTTCCCTGTTCCACCATACATTTAAGCACACACACACACACACACATACACATATAATACAAATACATATACAAGCAGGTGATGTTGCAGGGAGTTAGCAGTGAAGGGGGGATAAACTGGGCTCTGAAGAGGCAGGCTTGGGCTCATTGATTAGGTGGGCTTGGGCTCTTTGGAAGGCTGGAAAAGCCCTGCTGATCACTTTGTGGCACATTTGCATATAGAAAAAACTGCTTTTTCTTGCAATCACAAATGCACAGAAGGATATTAAGGTATGTTTTAAACAATGTTTGCGTGCACAACAGCACCTTAGCATTATGTAGGTGAAACAGGATAGAGGATGTCTCTGATTGATTGGATGTAAATGCTAGGGCCCCCACCAATCCTGAGAATGTGGGCTCATGTTCCCTTGTTCTAATTGAGTGGTGGACATACAGGGGTGGATTGGGAACTCAAAGTGGCCCTGAAAAAAAAGGTAGAAGTTGCCTTGTGTTCTAGGTGGAGCCAAACCTGTAGAAGGTGTGGTCAAACCAAGTAGACGGGGTATGAAAACCCCCTAACTGTATGTTTAACAAAGCATGTGGATTCTGAGAAGAGTTTCCATTTTGCCTGCAAATGCTCTCTGCACTTCTTTTCAGAGACATGTGTTGCCTACAACAGGTAGAAAACCACTTAGAGAACTTGTACATGTGACTGTCTGATTGCTAGACCCATAGACTGTATTAGAATAAAAATGAAAAAGAATGAAAAAGAATTGCCTAAAAAAAAGGCTTAGGGGTTATTCTACATTATATCAGACCTCACAGAGTGGCCAAACCGCGATGGTGATCGTACTTACCTGGTCCCCGCCGCTGTGTTTGGTCTCTGCCACTGGCCTGCCATCACTTCTTCCCCCTGCGGTACTGATATCAACATCCTATTGGTGGGAGGATACATGACTGCTGCAGCCACTTATAAAGTATATAAAAATTCTAATCAAAATAAAAACAAACATTGGAAAAAAATCAAAATGGTTGATTATCCTGAGTTTTATCAATGCACCCCCCCCCCCCCACAAAAAAAAAAAACGGAATAAAATATTATCAAAAAGTCATAAACTCCAATAAAACTACAGATCACCCTGCAAAAAAGTGAGCCCTTATACAGCTCCATAGACATAAGTGTAAAAAGGTTATGGGAGTTCAGAATATGGCAATGAAAAAAAGTTTGTTTTTTTTCAACACAAGAAAAACTATTTAAATGTGGTCTTGCCGTAATTGTACTGACAATGAAGAGCACAAGTCAGTCTTATTGCATAATGAACACAGTAAAAACAAATCCCTCAAAACTGTGGCAGAATTGTTTTGCAATTCCACCCCATTCGTAAAAACTTTTTCAGCTTCCTACTACATTGCATGCAATATTAAAAGGTGCCATTAGAAAGTACAACTCATACGGCTCTGTGAACGGAAAAATAAAAAACTTAAAGAGGACCTTTCACCGGTCCAAAGTTTGTTAGTGAAAGGTATGTACATGCAGAACGGCACCCAGGGATGTCCCTGCACTTACTTGTATCCCTGGGTGCCGCTCCGTTCGCCCGCTGTAGCCCCCTGTACCGGTGCACGTGCTGAGGCTAATTATGCCTTGGGCGGAGACATCCTCCTTTACCCTGGGCGTCTCCTTCTCCCAGACTGGAGAGACAGACAACAATAGGACATGTTCAATTTTTTTTTGCGGGGCTGCAGAACGGACATACGCATGCGGATGTGCTGCCCACAACTTTTGCAGTCCCAATAAAATTAATGGGTCTGCATCTGATCCGCAAAAAATTCAGATTGGATGTGGACCAAAAATACAGTCATGTGAATAGGTCCTTATACATTTATTCTTTTTTTATTCTCATAATACCATATTTTATTTTCACTAATAAAAAATGTTATTTTATTCTTCCTTTTGACCCCACCCCTCCTTTTCCCATCCATCTGTCACATGGCATTGGCAAACTGCCGGGCCAGAACAAGACCGTCTGTCATTTATACTGTATCATGATAATAAGAGTATGGGCTTGTGACGTGCGCAGTGTCACACCTCAAGCCGCCTGCCCTGCTACACTGGCATGATAAAATGAGGGATGAGAGAGCACAGCAGGGCTGACGGCTTGCGATGTCTGTGTGATTTAGGCTACTTTCACACTCCAGTTTTGTGCGGATCTGTCATGGACGGATCCGTTCAGATAGTGCGACCATCTGCATCCGTTCAGAACGGATCTGTTTGTATTATCTTTAACATAGCCAAAACGGATCCGTCTTGAACACCATTGAAAGTCAATGGAGGACAGATCCGTTTTTTATTGTGTCAGGGAAAACGGAGCCGTCCTCGTTGACTTACATTGTAAGGACAGATCAGTTTGGCTCAGTTTCTTTAGACGGACACCAAAATGCTGAAAGCAGCGTTTTGGTGTCCGTCTCCATAGCGGAATGGAGACTGAACGGAGCCAAACTGATACATCCTGAACGGATCCTTATCCATTCAGAATGCATTAGGATGCAAACTGATCCATTTTGGACCGCTTGTGAGAGCCTTGAACGGATCTCACAAACGGAAAGCCAAAACACGAGTGTGAAAGTAGCCTTAGCCGACATCGCACATGGCACTGTCCCATAATCTCATTATCATGCAATGTATGGAAATATTAGGAACACTAGGGGCAGCAGGGCCAGTGGCTTGCAATGTGATATCTCCTGCGCCAAGCCCCATAGTCAGTGACAGTCTGTAGGCTAGCGCAACAGGTCCGGCACTGTGTACGCCGCACACGTCCCCTCCCCCTGATTCACCATACCTCTCCACGTACTCAGCCCCATACGTTTCAGGCAGGCAGCAGCACAGCAGGTGGGATCGTTCTCAGCCAACGCAGCAAGGGTGTGTATTGGTGCTGGCTGCATGTGTTTTAAACAGTAGCTGGGCTCCAGCGGCCTACCGTACATGAAAAAGCAGTCGGCCCACCAGGAATTTCCCCGGTAAAATACATTGCCAATCCACCCCTGCGGACATACATGCAAGCTGCCTCTCCATTCAGCTTTTTGAGAAGGAATATGTGCTCCTGTGAGGCCTTCTCTGTGCTCATCAAGCATAGCGCCATAGATTTTGTAGCGGCTGTGATTTGTATTGTGCTCAGCCTAGGCCACATGACCGATTAACGTGTCATCACTGGCCTTGGAAAAGATGAGAGAAGACAGCGTTACTACTGCAAGTGCCGCTGCCTTCTCAAACAGCTGATCAGTGTTGGGGGTCCCGAGTGTCGGACCCCACCGATCAGATAATTATGACCTATCCAGAGTTAGTAAAAATATCTCAGAAAACCCATTTAACCGTATAGTATATAGAAGCATTAACTGCATATTGTATGGGAGAGATGCTGTATTGGGATATTAATTGGCACATAATGGCAATGATGGTGACATCAGGGGGTAATAGGAGTGGATAAATTTCCAACAAAATTATCATTATCATTTATCAACATTAAAATCTCAAAAAATCCCTTAAAATACCCATAAACAGTGACATATTGGTGACACAGGACCTGAGTTCATCACGGTGAGCATATACAACACATAATCATGTCTCATAAATCATTATTTAAACCTTGGAACATTCAGGCAGGTTTTTTCCACACCATATTAATGGACGTTAGAACTTGTTCATTGTGGTCACCTTGGTATGAACTTTCAGTGCAGAATCTGCTCTTAACATCTGTACTGAATATGTAGCGCGCAAAGTATAAATTAACCAAATCTAAACATTTGGTTTTGGCTGGATTATGTAACAGCAGCTCCCTGTTTTCAGTTCTTGGCATATTCTAATACTGGAAAATGAATAAAATCTACATACAACAATACATATATGGAGAAGCAGATTTTTGTGCCTTGTTAAAGGTCGTATAGGAGCCTCTATGAAGCACAATGATAATGTGGAGACCTGTTTAGGGGAGCCTAATAACTGAAATGTGCAGACAAAAATGGAGAGAAATCCCAGGAAGGAACAAGTCTAAACTATTTTAAGAAATCCTATCTTTAAATAGCACTTTTCTTCTTTACTATGTCATCACTTGTCAGAGGCTGTCTTTAAAAACACCATCAGTGACTAAAACCAGTCACGTGTACGTATCTGTCCCTTATCAACATTTTTCTCGGTAGTATTACTTAATGGATTAAATATTTCTATTAAAAAACATTCAGTAGTGCTGTTTTGGTACAAGCGGGAGAGAAAACAGGAAATGCAACTATCTAGAAGAACATCTCCAATAGATTCTACTAGGAAGTTTTTGGTGATAGACATCCTGTGGGATATTTGCTGGGTGTCAACCTGTCAACATATACGTTACTGTATTTTGTGTTTGTTGCCTGTGTCTCACCCTTCTTCCTGCTTCAGAAGACACATACTCCCTAAAATTAAATCTCCAAATTAGAACTTCTCTGTATGGAGTCCTTACCACAAGACATCCAGGAAGTGTCTCAAGATCAACAAGACAGCGGAAAGCAGAATTTTCAAACTGATAGAGACTAAATGTACACTAACCAACGTTCCCACAAGAACCTCACCTAGGTGAATGCTTTTCCTATTTTAGATCTAAGAGCATTGGATCTGATTATTTTTTATCTAAGAGTGATCTATACTCTTGGATATATTATATTAATAATTGCCTCTTTGCCATCATTGTACCGTATAAATATAACTAACATTTCACACAACTTTGCATATATCAATAGTATAAGCAACCATAAAAAACTTTGTAATATGTCTTATCAGTGAGAAATGCCTTGTTCTGATGTTATGAGCTGTTTACCACTCCCCATCCTTGCTAATTAGTTCCAACTTTGAAAAAGGTCTTAAAGGAGTTGTCTCATCTCGCAGTTGCTAAAGCAAGGTGAGACACAGTCCCGACCATCAGCTGGCTGGGAAACTGCTGAGCATTCCAGCGGTCGCTGTTTCAGTAGCTCCCATTGTGGCGCATGAGAGCTACAGAAACAACGTAGCACTGCATGCTATGCTGTTTCCCTAACACTTTTCTGGTAATATTTTTTTTTTGGCGTGGCCAGAATTTGAGATGCTGCATTGTTCATTACTAGAAAGGTGATATTAAGTCTTATCTGGATGATAATGTAATGGTAGAGAACAATGAAATGTTATTTAGTTTTTTTTTAAAATCTTGGTGTTTAAACTCTTATAGTTCATGTCTAGTATCCTGCTCACGGACTGCACTAGAATGTTTTTACTTAAAACAAGAATCAAAATGCCAAGAATGTGAACTATGGTAACAATGTCATTGACTTATAAAACGCGCAAGATCTAATTATATTACAATATAACTTTGTTCAAAAACTGTCTGAGAAGTTGGATGGTGAAATTTTGTTAGAGACATTATATCTGTTTTCACATTATAAAGTGTTAAAGGGAAACACCACAAAAAACACATTCCCATTGAATGAACTAATTAGATTCCATGATAAATACTCTCTGCTTGCTAGGCAGTGTCCCTGGCAAGCCTTACTTGTTTTACTGAAAAGGGACACCACATGTCGCCATGATCTGGCCTCACATTGCATGTTCCCCAATTCTACACTTGGTGCCTTAATTTATGCAGAGGCATCTACAAAGGATCCAGCTATATATATATAGTTAATTTATTGGTCCGTGTTATTTAGACAGCTGTCTTCCATTATTATGTGGGTATGGCACAGCAATACAATAAGTTTGGTGTGACATCAATGGAAGGTACTGCATAGTGCACCTTTCAACCTAAGGCCATCCCAATCAATTTTTCATTGGTGGCCTAACAACTGGCACTACCCCAAGGACTTTATGCTCCTCCTGGGTATATCTAGATGTGTCATTCATTATACTGACCCACTACATTACACAGAAGAAGATGGCCTCTGAATCGGCATACATTCTGAGTCATTTTAATGATTCTGTTGGGCAGGCAAGTTGGGGTGAAGGAAAACTAAGCAGATATTGTTCACATAGGCTGTAAAGGTTGTGCTTCAAATGATTATTTATTAATAATGTTGCTTTTTGTCCTATGATGTTGGTGTAGTCAACAGGGCAGAGAACTAACATTTATTCATGCTAGCTTACAATGTCAGAAATTGGTGAACATTTATTTCTGTGCTTAAAGGAAATGTGTCACCAATTTTTTTTTTCTGCCAGTTAACTCCAGATACATACCCTTTTTTCTAAACTCTTTTTATTTTCTGATTACGCATACCCTTTTTTCTAAACTCTTTTTATTTTCTGATTACAGATTTATTTATTCCATTTCCTGAACATTATTATGGGGACGGCCATCTTGACTGAGCCGTTCTTAACAGCATTTAAAAAACATGAAAAAAATTACTTTACGGCAGCCCCATGGTCCATAGACACAATGGACAGGAGGGAACCACATTGACTTCTATGGGAGAGTTTTTTAGGCATGCTCTGTGCCCTGTGCAGAGGTCATTGTATAAGGAAAGAATAGATAAGCTTGGATAATGACTTATTGTGAATCGTGGATCCTGTCTTATCTGTTATTCTAATCTTGCCTGTAATTATATCACCTATATGTATCGATAAGCAGGGAACTGCAGTAAAGTTTGCACTCCACGAAGTGGCGCCTATTATTAGGCTTAGTGGCCTGTGCAAAAACTGCAGGATTTTATGTTTTTTTTTAAATATAGATAGTGGCATGGAAAATAAAAAATAACATCTCAAAAAATTCTTTAAAAATATGTTAAACATAAAAACATGATTCAAACAATATGTCTTTTTCTGACATATTTCCTCTAATAATGTTGTTATACTACCTATGTTCTCTAGTCCAAGTGAATACCTGTATACCAGTTCCCAGCCAGCTGGCAGGAGATGGTGGGATTTCTGGGGTGCAGAGTTGCACAGAGAGGGATGAGACTAATTTGAACTTGAGGGTGTTGTAAGAAGCTCAGCAGTAAGGTAGAGAATATGTAAGGCCTGTAGGTAGGGACAGACACAGACAGTAAATTATGACCTAGAACCCAGCCCACTTTCCCTACCTACTTGCAGTACAAGCCCTAGGTACCAAGACTGCAACTGGTCGACAATCCCTGTGCTACTTACTTGCAGAGACAAACACCAAGAGACAAAACAACACTAAAACAGTATTGTACATAAATGGGGCAGAACCAGACAGGCTATGCAGTACCAAACGAGAGACAGAGATTGGTCTGAAAACAAGCCAAGATCAGAACCAGACGGACAATGCAGTACCAAATGAGAGACATAGAGTGGACAGAAGACAAGCCGGGGTGAGAGGAATGAGCAATCCAGTAAGCGCAGGAACCAGGAACACAGGTAGTAAATCAGAGGCTATCACTGGCACTGGTGTATGGCCAGGAAGGGGTTTAAATAGAATACCGAGTTCCAGGATCAGAACCTGATCAGTCATGCCTCGGCGCTCCATTAGTCAGAAACATTAGCACATAGGAATAGAGCAGCTGAGCAACCTGACCACTAATGATCTCCTCCAGTACACGCCCGCTGTGGGGAGAGACAGAGCATTGCATCCTGCTGCTATTGATGCTGTCACATCACCAGGGGGTGTGGCTTAACAGCGCATCGCCAAAGTCAGAGATCGTGCCGCTGGAGTCCAGGCAGTTGAGTTTGTGACAGAATAGTTCCAGGACACTATTATTAGGTTGGAGCACACTAACATGCAGTATGGAACCTTAGGTATACTCTCTTCTACACTCTTAAAGGGGTTGTCTCAGTTCAAACATTGGTAGCATACCTGCATTTATCTCTAAAATGTGAGTGGGTTCAGTAAAGGTGAGTAAATAAAAAAAAAAAAAAAAACTCCCTGGAACACCCCCTTGAAGAACCTAGGAGAATGATGTCAGGCACAGTAGAAGCAGAGGAGAGCAGAGGTTACCTTAGGTACGCGATACCATGGCTCCAGGCCGGCCAGCGAGCTGCTTGCCTACCTGGAGATGCACCAGATCGGCTCATGCTGTACCAGCTCAGGTGAATCAGAGTATCAAAACTGAATCTGAGAAGAGTCAATTGTTACTTACAATCCCTGTTGTATTAACAAACAGTACACTATAATGGATTGTAAACAGTGTCATTGTTGCACAGTTTGTTTTTTTTTTTACTTATTTGAGCGTGTCCAAATTGTATCGGAAGGTTAGAGGTCTCATTGGTCTATGCTGGTGATCCCTTTAGTAAAACTTCCATTACATATTATATAATCATCTATGATCACTCTTTTGTGCTTAGATCTCCAGAAAGTGGTAGTTACCTACAGAGCAATCCATCGGCAAGCGTGAATAAAAGTAACAGCTGCACCCATGAATCGGTGAGAATAACAGTGGAAGAAACAAAAGACGTCTGTGACAAACGTTATGATTTATGGTTATCAGAAGCTGAGGCAACAGTCTGGTTGCATCTCATAAGCAGTGACTCCGCCCTGAGTCAATATGCCGTTTAAATAGTAGGCGACAGGAGCAGTCTTTAGCACAGCCTGGTACCGTACACCCTGCTGTGCTCACATGGGCTATAGAAAGAAGGCAGCATGATTTCTGTGTTCTGATGGCAATCTGATAACCACTTGAGTCACCTGAAGCTTCATTGTTTTATTCACCTCTGCTCTGGCCCAAACACGATAACAGTCTTTGCTTTTTATTGGCCTCTGTTTGAGTATGTGCTAGTTTCATTCTAATTACTAAAATATGAGATGTTGACATGCTTGTTGAATTGCTAACCAGTGGTACAGGAACTGTGCATTGGAAAAGAGAGCTAATAATGACTCATGTTTGACAGCCATTGCTATGTACAACGAACTGCAAGATGGAATGTGGACACACTGAGACATTCTTATAAATCACACAAATGTTAGTACTAAATATAAATTACCAACATTTTTTTTTTCTTAAACAAATTATTTAAAAAATTTAAAAAATAATAACAATAAAAATCTCTAACTTACTTTCTTGTAAAGAAAATCTTTAGTTATTAAGGCTGGTTTCACGCGAGCAAGTTGCATAGTGTATAAACTTGCATAGTGTGTCTGTGAGAGCTCCCGTCCAGACCTACGTAGCACTGATAGGATCGCATAGCATAAGGGCTCATGTACACGACCGTATGTATTTTGCGTTCTGCAAAAACGGATCCGCAAAAATATGGATGACGTCCGTGGGCATAACGTATTTTGCGGAACAGGACAGCTGGCCCCTAATAGAACAGTCCTATCCTTGTCCATAATGCGGACAATAATAGGACATGTTCTATGTTTTCGTGTAACGGACATACCGAAACTGAATACACACGGAGTAACTTCCTTTTTTTTTTGCGGACCCATTGAAATGAATGGTTCTGCATACGGTCAGCAAAAAAAACGGAATAGACACGGAAAGAAAATACGTTCGTGTGCATGAGCTCTAATGCTGACATAATGCTGGGCTGTCCAGAAGTTTCTTTCAGAAACAGCACTATACCTGTCCCTGGGTTGTGTGTAGTATTGCAGCTCAGCTCCATTCAAGCGAAAGGGCTAAGTTGCAATGCTGCACACAACCTACACACATGCAGACATGTTTTTAATCCTGGACAACAAATAGAATAGGCAAAGGGTACATTTAACCAAGCCTATTATTAACTGACATAAAATTGCTTAGAATAAATTGTGCATATGTTAATACTAGAGATGAATGAACCAGTTTGTAGCAAACTGGGTTAATGAAGAACTTTGCAAAATTTTGCCAGTCAGACAAACTCAAACCTTTTCAGGTTCATTTCAGACGAATCCAGTAAAATGACTCGGAGTGCCATTTTACTGCACATGTCGGCGGGGGAAAGCACTAGGGAGGAAGAAAAGGGATGCTCACATGACTCTGAGGCGAAAATGAGGGGGCTTGCCCTAATTTGCTCACAGGTCGACAGATGAGCCAATTAGTGCTACAGCAAGCAGAAAGGTGCCTTAGCAGAACGAGCAGAAAGTCATTCTGTGTTGCACTGTGAATGAGGGTTGATGGGTCTTGCAGTGTCTGACAGAGAAGCGATCTTAGGGACAGTCAAACGTCACAATCAAGCTTCTATTCTACTGACAGGGATATTGAAAGGAAAGACTAGAATTGCAAAGAAGAAGAATTATGTGTGTAGAATAGGGACAGGAAGGAAAAGCTGGCAACCAGGGAGTGGGAAGTGAGGAGCTGAGGCTGGTTTTGCCTTTGGGGGGAGGGGGGTTGATAGCTGTAGCATTTGAAATTTCAGTGAAAACACCTGAAATACTAGTGTGAACTCCACGTCAGGACATCTCCACATAGTTGAATACGTGTGTCTTACAATACGCAGGGTAGCAGAGTATAACATCTGTGAGCTATAACATGACACAGTAGGCAAAAATCTGTGTTGTTTCATCTCCACACAGCTCAAATTAAATTTTTTTAGGTTTAAGTTTTGAAAACCAGCATATACATGTACATACCTTACAATATGCAAGGTAGTGGAGGATAATATCTGTGGGATTTTTTGGTTGTAATCTGATGAAGGGGCCAGTGTGGGCCGGAAATATGTAACTTCCAAGAATAAAGAAAAATAATAAATCATACCCCTCTTCTTCATCCACCAGCTGCCCTGCTGACCCGCAAGTGCTTTTAATAGCCATACTGTCCCTAATCCACCCATACCCTCTCCGCCCTGCACTGCGCCAGTAGACTCACATACACTGTCAATTCATTCTGTGACAGTGTGAGACCCGGCGCTGAGGTCACGGGTCTCGTGGGATCACAGGATGATGGAATGAAGCGGCACCGCAGAGAGCATATGATGGTATTGCACAGAGTCTGACACCTCACTGAAGGCTACAGCAGGCAGCACG
Source organism: Bufotes viridis (assembly GCA_033119425.1). Taxonomy (NCBI): domain Eukaryota; kingdom Metazoa; phylum Chordata; class Amphibia; order Anura; family Bufonidae; genus Bufotes; species Bufotes viridis. Next base: position 109,624,002 of record CM065593.1, on the reverse strand, counting down.
TGAGTACAGACCGACAGACGGAGCGAAACAGAGTAGGTAAGTATTTTTTTTTTAATGTATGTCCACAGCAGCTTCATACTGTGGAGAGGGGGCACTTGGCAGTGGCAGGCAAATAATGAACTACCTAACCGTGGATTCAGAAAGGGGGGTCATATGAGGACAGGACGGGGCACTGGAAGTCTGGCAGCAAATCATTCATTACTCAGGGGGCAAAATGAAATATATAGGGGGCAAAAAAAAGGAAATATATAAATTGAGAGAGGGGGTAAAAAGGTAAAAGGGGGGCGGGTAATGGGGGTGGGGGGCCCCAATCCAAGGTTTGACCTGGGGCCCATAGAAATCTAGTTACGCCACTGGAGGCCAGGTCCTTTTGACCACTAACAAATATGCCTTCCTGGCTCTCCCACCAGGATCTTTTCCTCCTCCACCTCCTCCTCCATGGACCTCCCTAACAGCAGCAGGTCACAGAGTCACTCCCCCTCCCCTCCTTCCTATAACATGGGTCAAGTCAAGTGTTGCCACATGGTGTTGGAGCTGACCAGCCTGGGCAAAAGTAGCTATTGTTGCTGACCATCTTGCCCAGTTGGAATCGGTGGGATGACAGCCAGTGGGATGTTTGCTGCTTGATTTAAAAAATAAAATATGTGGAGTTACGTACAGCATTTTTTAACTATAGCAAAGGAACAAAATGCTGCTTTCAAGCGTAATTTTCACCCTTTTCAGCATCTTTATTCACCCATCTGCAGTTTTGCTCTCTTCACTTTTTGTGGTCATCTCATACACTCACAGGAGTGCACTGCAGTCAGCTGTTGCTAATGCTGCCCCCACAGTTGCACAAGCTCTGTTGATCTAGAGCAGGGGTAAAACTACAACTCCCAGCATGCATACTTACTCTGCTCTTCTCTGAACAACCATATAAATGAATGAAACATGTTGGGAATTGTAGTTTCACAGCAGCTGGAGAGCCGGAGGTTCCCTACCCCTGATCTAGAGGAAGGAAAAAAAATACCCAGAAGGCAGAAGCCAATTGCCCTATATTAAGGGAGAAAAATTCCTTCCTCACTCCAAATATGTCAACCAGAATAAATCCCTGGATCAACGTCCCATCTCAGAAATCTAGAACCCGTAACCTGCAATAGTTTTACCTTCAAGAAAGTCCTCCAGGACTCTCATAAATTTTTACAATGAGTCAACCATCACAACATCTTGTAGTAGACAGTACCACTGCTCTTACTGTAAAGAATCAAGCTGTGTGACGCCATTTTTATATGAGTATCCAAAAAGGAAAGTCATGGCCAACATTACCATAAATATACCAAATCACATAATTGTGCCATTTTGTCATAATGTTTTGTAAGTAAAGAATACTTTTATTTAGTGTAGGCAATAGCATAGGGGTTTACACTGTTGTTTACTTGATGTATCCTTTTTTTGCAAGTACTGTAAAAGTCATTGGGGACATATGCTAAATACCTTGTCATATGTCTTCTTGTTTATTTACGTAAAACAAGTTAATTTCGCCAAGGTTGTTCCTCTTTTCTGTAGTTCAGTTGTCAGCTTTATAGACTAGGACGGAATGAGCAGAACCATCTCATAACTAGAGGGTGAGTGGTTTAATGATAGACCTTTTGTACTGCTGGAGGCCAAGATAAGGCGGTACCACAACAATTTTGCACAATATTTTTAGATATGCAGTTTTGTAGTACCCATACCATTTCTTGGTCTCTGGAAAACTGTGAGCATCTAGTATGATTCCCCCAGGGAAGAACTTAGTTTCTCTTTTATAGACTTTTCGAACAATAAACTAATGAAATACCCACTGCAGCATTCTATTAATTAGGGAAAAACAGAAACTTTTTTTTGTGTCAAGCACATTTGGAACCTATATGATTTCTACACATTTTTGCCATACTTTTGGCACCCAATATTTATTTTTTCCAAACATTATGTAAAAGTGGCTATGATTGTATAAGTATCTGTGTAATTTTTTTAAATTCATTAAAAAGGAAAAACTAAAATTTCACATGCACATAAGGATTCATACCCTTTGCCATGACACTTGACATTTAGCGCTGGTGGGGCTTCCATTTCTCTTAATCTTCTTTGAGATGTTTCTACACCTTGTCTGGAGTCTACCTGAGGTAACTTCAGTTGATTGGACAAGATTTGGAAATACATGGCCCTGTCTATATAAGGTCTCAGAGCTGACAATGCATATCAGAGCAAAAACAAAGCCATGAGAGGAAAGAACTGCTTGTAGAGCTCAGATATAGGTTTATGTGGAGGCACAGATCTGGAAAAAGATACAAAAAATTTCTGCTGCACTGGGAGTTCCCAAGATCATTGTGTCCTCCATTATTCTTACACAGGAGAAGTTTGGTAAAACCGGAACTCTTCCTAGAGCTGGCTGCCTCACCGAACTAAGTAATCAGGCATGAAGTGCCCTGGAAAGAGAGGTGACCAAGAACCCAATGATCCCTCTGGCTGAGCTCCAAAGATCCTGTGTGCAGATAGCAAGAAAAAAGCCTCTTCTCAATAAAAGACACATGAAAGCCCACCTGGAGTTTACAAAAAATTATTTTAAAGGACTCCCAGACTGATAATATAGCAATAACAAATGACAAGACAGGTGCACTTTGCGGTCTTACTAAGCCCTCAAACTGATGTTAAAATTGAAAGATTAGTCAACATGTCCTGCTGTGGAGGACATGTCTAAGCCCGAGCACCACGCCAAGGTTTCTCAAGTAGCTCGGGACCTAACACTCACCTACCTGTGCCGTATGGGCAATACCAGGGTCCAGTGGGCAAAATTATAGGAATGTATAGGCCGACTCGCAGCAAACTCCTCAGTTACCTCCAGCATGTAACCATGCCTGCAATGGGAGGAGGGAGAAGGCTGTGAGCCCCACCCAAGACTGGCTGATATGGCCCAGGCCTCACAGGTGCACCTAGATGTAGCCTGTGGATGGAAAACAGGCTACATTTACATAGGAGTTTATACACCTCCAAAAAACTATATATACAAAGCAACTGAAAGGTGGCATGAAGCAGGATGTTCTCAACCCAAAAATGCAGTTGTGCATAGATATACAGGGGAGCAGATCCTGCACTTGTGGCCCGTTGCTAATGGCGATCCCCAGCAAAAATGCATACAGTGGAGGATGCCCGCAAAGGACCACAAGTACCACAATAGATATCCTACACAAGATAGCAATTGTGTGGATGTGATAAATAATATAACAATATAGCAATAACAAATGACAAGACAGGTGCACACTGCGGTCTTACTAAGCCCTCAAACTGATGTTAAAATTGAGAGATTAGTCAACATATCCTGCTGTGGAGGACATGTCTAAGCCCGAGAACTACACCAAGGTTTGTCAAGTAGCTCGGGGACTCCCAGACTGAGAAATAAGATCTTCTGGTCTAATTAAACTAAAAATTTTTGGGCCTCAATTCATCTGTGAAGGTAACCAGGCACTGCTCATCACCTGCCCAATACATTGCCTTCCAACAAGACCATGACCCTAAGCACACAGGCAGACAACACAGGAGTGGCTTAAGGTCCCTTTACACGGGACAATTCAACAATCTCCTCCATAGTATGGGGAGGAACGGATACTATAATGATCAATCATCCCCATTTATAATCATTTTTTGCTGGCAGCAGAGGCTGTTTAGAAAGCACAATCTGCTGTCGGCAAACGATAAATTAGGTGTAATGCATTTTGCTGGTTCATCGGGTAATCGTTGGCACCTTTACACCACCAGATAATCGCTAATGAGCGTTCCTGTGAACGCTCTTTAGCGATTGTCTGCCAGATTTTCCCCCCTTAACCCCTTCACGAATTTGGACGTAACTGTATGTCCAAATCTCAAGTAATTTACTGCATTTGGACGTACAGAATCCGGCCCATGGAGAAGAACTGGCAGCCTTCTTAAATGACTTTTTTGCCTGTCTTTTACCACAAGCAAACACTGGAGATCTTCTTATTGATACAGCACATAGGCTTCCTAAGCCCAAAACATTGCCCGCTTCGGCCCCACCAGACGCCATTGCTCGCATAAATTTTTTTCATATTAAGGAGCAGATTATGAGGGCATCTAGAGACTCTCCTTCTTTACCTGATCGTTTTAAGGAAATAACCATATACGCCAATATATCGCCAATCTACTTTGGCACGACGCAGGGAATTTTCCTCCAGTACAACGATTTTGCGTGGGAAAGGAATCTCCTACAAGTGGGGTTTTCCTGTCAAATTACGAATTTCCTATAATGAAGCTCAATATGTGGCTTGCACACCAGCCTCGACCTTAAAGCTGTGTCAAGACTGGGACATAGTCTCTCATGATCAACAAAATGCACAGCCGCAATCGTCATCCCCTCGACATGTAGACGAAGAATGGACAGCAATTGTTCATCGCAAATGAAAGACTGTTTGATCCGGATGGGTGAGAAGTTTTACAAGCACCTATCTTCACTGGGGACTTACATGTTACCTTTAGTTATCTCCCAGTAGGGCACTAATTTTGCCTTCTAGGCTGACCCTAGCTCGCGGTTATTTCCTAGTATTAATATATGCTGACCCCACTGTTCTATTATCTTTACCAAATGATGCATTTCATGTGTTCTTTATTTGTCCGCACAGGGGTAACTTACTCTACCTCTGCCTTTCTTAGTTATGTTATTATGATTGTTTTCTTTCATGTACGCTACACCATCTTTTTTTCTTCATTGGCATTTTATGACTCTATTGTAGTTATATATAGTGTAGTGTTGGGCACGAATATTCAAATTTTAATCACGAATATCCCCACTTCGAGAATTCGCAAAGATTTAGAATATAATGCTATAAAATCGTATTCAAGAATATTCTAGATTTTTTTCCCTCTGAACCCATGATCCCTCCCTGCTTCTTGCTTGTGGGTCAATGAGAAGGCTGCAATGTCTTTGTCTGAGCTTAGCAACACCCCTAGCAACCAATAGGAACATTGCCGACCCCTTTACTATATAAGAACCTCCCCAGCAGGCATTTTCTGCAGTTTTTTGCAGTTCTGAGAGACAGCAGTGTCATTGCTGTGCTCTGTGCTTTGCTGAGTCATTATATTAGTTAGTTAGTTAGTTAGTTAGTTAGCTTAGATATATAATACAGATAGTTAATGGGAGATAGTCAGTGTAGGTTAGATTGTGATATAGTGTAGCTGTAGCTGGTTCTGCTGTCCATACATACATGCTACAGGCAAGTTCACAACAATACTTAGAGCACCAGTCACTAATATGTAGCCAGACCTAATAAAATGTGAAGTTGCACGTATTGTGCAAAAATATGTGCATCATTAATTGTCGATTTGTGCAATCGGGAATATATTGGAACACTCTAACTGCATATAAAGCTATTGTAATGTTCTGCCGTACCAACCATTTTCTCCAGTCTCAGGAAACTTCTAGCAGCTTAAAAAATGTAGTAATAGTGACCCACGTCTGTATATTACATTGCCGATTTTCGCAATCAAGAAAATAATAGAAAATTCGCGAATTTATGATGAATATTCACCCAAATATTCATGAAATATCACGAATTCGAATATTGTCCCTGCCACTCATTACTAGTTATATATTTGCTCCTCCCATGCTGGAACAGCACAATTGGTTCTGGGTACTGTCTGCCGCCGTCCTCTAACCAATATTATGATATTTAAGATTGTTTCCCTGAATACTAAGGGGCTTAATTCCCCTTACAAATGATCACTATTGTGAAAAGATTCGAAACGTTTTAAAACAGACATAATCTGTATGCAAGAAACGCACTTACTGTCCCAGGATGCCCCTAGATTGAAACACAAAAATTACCCATATTGTATTCTTTGTCTGCAGTTGAAAGGAAAAAAAGGGGTGTGTCTATTGCAATCCGAAACTCCCTAGCTTTTACACAGGACAAATATATAGTAGATGATGGTCGCAGATATGTTATTTTAATTGGTCTAATTAATAATGTTTACTATACATTAGTATCGTTATATGCTCCTAATAAGCAACCTTCTGCCTTCTACTGCTCTCTCTTGTCAAAAGTTGCTAAAATACTTAAGGGACACCTTATAGTATTGGGAGATTTCAATGCCGTTATTAGCCCTCTATGGATTCCACTTCATTAACTAAAACCCAAGAACCAACAGAAGTATCTCAGATTATGCATACTTATGACTTGAATGATGTCTGGTGGATTCAGCACCCTACTGAGTGTGATTTTACCTTTTTTTCCTGTGCCCACAAGATTTATACCCGTATTGATTACTTTTTAGTAGACAAGCAGCTGCTTTTTCGCGTTGACTCCACGGCCATTCAAACTATTAATTGGTCTGACATGCGCCTATATCTATGTCTGTAGCGGACCAATATCATCACCCTATTTTGTTTGGAGGCTTAGCAATTATATCTTACAAAGTCTGTGATACTCTCCTCAAACTATTCAATGTCCAAGAAATTACTTTCAAGACAATGATAATGGTCAAACCTCGGACAGTACTCTTTGCTGCGATCTGAAGGCAACATTAAGGGGCCATTTTCTCAAACAAGCTTCTTATGATAAAAAACTAGGTTACAGACTTTGCTTCAGATGCAAACTCAATTAGCGGACCTACATCGCCTGAATAAAGACAATTATTCCCCTAGCAGAGCAAGGGAGATTGCATTGATCCAATCTCGCTTGCACGAGCTTAATGCTTATCAGTATGATTTAATGCTGAGGAGACTTAAGCTTAACCATTGTTGGCAGGGCAACAGGGGTGGAGCTTTGCTAGCTAAACAATTGAAGTCTTGCACAGAAAAGTCTCAAATTCCATTTTTGTTGCGTTCAGATGGTTCACGGGTGCTGGATCTGCAAGGCATCGCTGATGAGTTTGCCAACTACTATGCCTCATTAAACAATCTCTCATCTGACGCATCTACTCCACAACCAACCTTACCTACTATACAGACATTCTTAGACCATGTCAGCTTGCCTACAATGTCAGAGGCTCAGGTATTTTTTGCGTCCTCAGCATTTTCCCTACAAGAGGTCACCTTAGTGATCAAAACCTTGAAACCTGGTAAGTCCCCAGGTCAAGATGGCCTCACCAACGAATTTTACAAAGTTCCTGGTGAGTTATTAGCTCCATACCTAGCCCGAGTTTTCAATGAACCATCCTCATCTGGGACCTATCCCAAAGAGATGTTAAATGCTTTGATTGTGACACTCCCGAAACCAGGGAAGTCCCCGGATACCCCACCCAATTTTAGACCAATCTCACTCTTAAACGTTGACCTAAAACTCTATGCAAAGCTCATCGTGACACGATTATCTAACCTCCTTCCTACATTGATAAACGCAGACCAAGTTGGATTCGTGAAACAACGCCAAACAGTAGATGGCACACGTCGCTTCTTAAACATTGTGTCGATGGTGGCTGAAGGTCGGACGCCTTCTCTGCTCCTATCTCTCAATGCCGAGAAGGTGTTCGACCGGATACATTGGGATTATCTTGTGGCAGTTCCAGGCAAATTTGGGCTTCCTCCAAGGCTTCCACCTTCCATCTTAGCCTTTTATACTAGTCCCTCAGCAAGGGTTTTCTTGTTGGGGTCCCTTTCTTCTCCCTTCGACATCACAAATGGCACCCGCCAGGGATGCCTACTATCACCCCTTCTATTTGCTATATTAATGCTCAACATTTGCTCAACACATTCGCATGTCTCCAGTGGGAGAAAGGGGTCATATAATACCCAAATGCGTTTGGTATTCCCCAATAGTATCAAGTGAATATTGGCTACTGTTAACCAAGGACATCTAATCCAAGGACGATTCGGATGTAGACCGCAGTGGCCCCATACAAAATATCTCGTCTGCCGCGAGAAGAACGGCTCTCCTAAAAGATCCACACCACGTGGAGACGCCAGCGTGGTGTATGTTCAGACGGCATCGATTTTGGGGACAAGCGGAGGTACCACACTATCTGTCCGTACGGGTAAGACCGTAGCCTTCTCCCACAAACAGGGAGAATATTGTACATTGCCAGCGATTATACAGAAAATTACAGCGGGGCGCCGCTGGTTTCAGAAGACATTTGTTAATTAGACCCCTACCGGAGTGAATTATATTGCGATCTGGTTTATGGAATATGACTTTTATACGATGTTATACATGAGATTGAACTGAGCATTTGTCCCAGCCCAATTATTAATATTGGAAGGAATTATCAGTATTGGAAGGGATCCAGGATCAACCATACAAGGGACCATTCATTGCCCTGTTAAGTGCTGCTATAAGTGAAGACTATATGCTGCTTTATGATGGATATTTGCACAACGATGTGCTGATATAATTTAACATTGGCTGCTATATTGTTGCTATTTGTGATTGCTGTGACTTCAGATCTTTACATTGCTGGTTTTCAGGTGCTGTGAGATATAATTTTTTTTTATATTAATTTTTTATATTAATTTTTTATATATTCTTAATTGTATATTAATTTTAGGTTACTTTAATAAATTGTATGAGTTCATAAATCCCAGATATAAGAGAGTGCCCAGTCTTTTTATCAAATTATTATTATATGTGGAGCAGGTGGATCTGTTGACTGAGAGCACCTCTATTCTGAATACTTACTGATCTGGTGCGAAGCTTCACACTGCTATTAATTATACCTCTTTTACCCGCCAGCTCAAGCAAGATATCTCAGCGTACTCTCACTACCCGCTTTCATGGGTAGGCCGCAGTAGCAGTAGTCAAAATGTTTTTTTTACCTAAGATTTTATATTTATTTCGAAACGTACCTATCATTGTCCCATGCCACGTGATAGCTGCAAAAACTTCTCTTGCAGTTCATATGGAACAAACAAAGAGCAAGAGTGTCAGCTGATATCTTATATCGTCCTATCAAATTAGGGGGACTGGGATGCCCTTGCCTCACTACCTATTATAGAGCTACTATTCTAAATCACCTAAAGAACTGGTGGGTTTACGACACTGCAAAGTTATGGGTACAAATGGAAGCTAGCTTGTTACGAACCCCCTCTCTGAAGCACATACTCTGACAAGGAATTCTCTCAAAGAAATCCCCACACTCTTCCTCAAGCGGGATTGTCGCTATGGAACAAATGCCCACTAATATCAAAAGTTCTCCCGTTTAGAACTTCAGATGCTCCATTATCGGCTTTTACAGCCTTTTTACCAGATACAAATTTTTCACAATGGGAGTCTAAGGGAATCCTCTCTGTAGCCCATATGACAATCAACAATAACCTCCTTTCTTTTTTGGAATTAAGAAATCGCTTCCATGTACCTAAAGACGATTTTTACAAATACCTTCAGCTTTGACACCTATTGTCATCTGTGAATACCAAGCTGGACAAATTATCTACCACATACACAGCTTACTTTCAAAACCCTTCACTGTTTACAAAAGGCATTTCTGTGGCATACTGGGAATTACAATCTACTACTACCCTAAAAAAAAACTTCTGTTTCAAATTAAGTGGGAAAGGGATCTGAACCAGAATTTTACACCAGCACAATGGTCATTTGTGTTTTCCCTAAACTCTAGCACGTCACAATGTGTTAACCACTTAGAGGCATCAAGGAAAGTACTTTACAGGTGGTACTACACCTCTTATAGATTGTCTACCATATTCTCTACCATATATACCGCCACAGGCACTTTAATGCATATCTGGTAGCAATGTCCTAGCATAAGCCTATTTTGGTTTCATATTACATCCCTTGCGGAGTCTGTGGTAGGATTTGTGATCCCCTGTGGCCCGGAGGTGGCCTTACTATCAGTGGGCCTAGACAAACTAACATTAGCAGATATAACAATTCTCTCTCACATTTTAACCGTGACTAGAGTATCAATAGCTAAAAGATGGAAAAGTAGGGAGCTCCCACCCATCTCTGAAATTGTAGCTAAAGTACACTACAACTATAGTATGGAATTGCTAATTGCCAAAAGACTGAACCAGTTACCCAGGTATAGTGCAAGATGGAACAAGTGGTCTGTATTTGTGGCTGGCAACTATCCTTCTCTGCCAAAACCACAACTATAACAAAGAGTCATGATACAAATAGATATTGCGTTTTTCCCTTGAGAATGGTGTAGCAGCACTAGTTTGTGCTGTATAATTTACTGTATTTCAATGTCATATTATTTAAGACCTTCGGGTTGTACTTTTACTTCCTTGATGTACAATTGCAGTATATGACATCATGATATCCTTCTTCGGAAAATATTGTAATGTTTAATTCTCAATAAAAAAATATGTTATAAAATTGAAAATCTGCACAAAAAAATGAAATTTCCTCTCCATTTTGCTTTAATTCTTGTGGAACACCTAAGGGTTTACAAAGTTTGTAAAATCAGTTTTGAATAACTTGAGGGGTGTAGTTTTTAAAATGGTCATTTATGGGTGGTTTCTATTCTATATTCCAAAGCCTTTGTCAAGCACAGTGTGATCCCCCTATGATCAAGTTTATAAAGCGGAAGCCACACCTCCCCTTGTTTGGGGGCCAATTGCACAGTGCACATAATTAAATCAGCATTTATTTCATCTCAACATATAATAAAATGTATCCACAAATTTTTTATTCTAATGTGCTTATAATAAATAACTGTCTCACCAAGTCGTTTAAATGAACTCATCGTCTTTAGATGTCACATTGTAGCGCGTCTCCCTGCACTCAGTGCGCATGTCGTAGGAGGAGGGAACATTCCATTACATGTCCTGCACTAGTCACATGACCGCAGACTCTCTCGTCTGTGCGATCCTCTATTGCGAGTAATCACCTCCTCATCGCCACTGCACACGTGCTCTGTTGCTAGGGACACATCACCAACAGCAGGCCCCTCACCGGATCGCTGACAGTATACATCCACTTAATGCTCATATCAAGCAGTGGACCCACATATCGCAACCCAAGAGGAGCGGGACAACTGTAATTTCAGACAGATGATTTCAGCACCTAACAACAATGTTCATAGATGAACAAAACACCAGATAATGTGCAAACTAAAAACAGGAATATATTAAAAAATCACCTTGCTGAGTACATAAAGCCTCTTTGTTACCTGGATGCATTATACATTGCCTACGTTAAATTCAATATTCATCCCTTGGGGCTGTAGTGCCTTCAATTCAAAGATCCATTTGAGTTCTTTTTTTCTGTAGGATCCGATCTTTGTCGCCCCCATGTCTCAATTTGCCCACTGAATCTATAATACAAAAACGTAGCTGATTGACAGAATGTGCACGCTCCACAAAATGCTTTGCTATGGGTTTGTCCAGCAAACCCCTTCTGATGTTACTCTTGTGGGAATTAATCCGTTCCTATGCCTCCATTGTGGTCTCACCTATATAGATGAGACCACCCTTCTGATGTTACTCTTGTTACTCTTGTGGGAACTGCAGAACTTGTGACGTAATTTATATGATCACGTGCCCTTGTGGTCTCATCTATAACAAAGGTAGATCTCTCACCATGTGATTAGTGCAGGACATGTGATGGAATGTTCCCTCCTCCCACGACATGCGCACTGAGTGCAGGGAGACGCGCTACAATGTGACATCTCAAGATGATGAGTTCATTTAAAGGACGTGGTGAGAAAGTTATTTATTATAAGCACATTAGAATAAAAATATGTAAATACATTTTATTATACGTTGAGATGAAATAAATGCTGATTTAATTATATGCACTGTGCGACTGGCCCCCACACAAGGGGAGGTGTGGGTTGTGCTTTATAAACTTGATCATAGAGGGATTACACTGTGCTTGACAAAGGCTTTGGAATAGCCGAAACGTAGCAACTTTGTAATCACGTTTTGCATGTAAGCAGTTCCCAATAAAGGGATTTTTTCCGGACATGCTGCCTCCGTCATTGTTCATTGGAATGCATATATAGGAGTCTCTGTGGATCTAGGACTCCAGGTGCATTCCGGAAGACCGTGAGATCCGTCGTGTGCGACTCTTGATTTTTGTATTATACTAAAAAATAAAATGACATTTACAAAATGATTCCAACATAAAGTAGACATACGGGGAATGTAAAGTAATACCTATTTTATGAAGTATCACTGTTCATAAACCATTCCTGTCTTCCAAATAAGTTGACTGTTCTTTGAAGTCTAACTTGTTTATTGGTAAAACAGGATTGTTTGTTGGTAAAACTACAAGAATACAAATAGCATATATAAGTATAAAGTATAGATAGCATGTACTATTACATTTACATTAACACTGAAGCACATGGTAAAATGGCTGCCTGTACATAAGATTACATGCCTAGCTAACAGTAGTAACAACTCCCTGAGTAACAATTACAACTAGCTGAACAGCTCTGCATAATGCATTATCCCAGAAACAAAGGTAGATCTCTCACCAGATATGCGTTTACAAGGATGGTGGAGTTTAAGAAGGAGATATGCATAGGACAGCTCTGCTGATGTGTTCTGGAGACTGGAGACATCTCTTTCCTTGGATGCTTTGCACTTCCACAATGCAGTGCACCACCCACAATGCAGTAGTCTTTGTAACAGTTAAAATAAAAAGTAATACGACTTAACACCGCTAGATGGTGCTATAACCACATTAAACACTTGAAAAATATCCTGACCCTGGCAGAATGAAATAAAATAATTTTCTAACCCTGCTGGGCAGAACAATGACTATCTGTCTTAAAAGCGGAAAAATTCAAATTTTCAAAATAGTACATTTTTCCACATTTTCTGCAAATGTGGGGGTTTTTATGCATAAAGGTAAAATGTATCCACTCAAATTCACCACTAATATGAAGTATGATGTGTCACGAGAAAACAGTCTCACAATGGCTTGGGTCAGTAAAAACATTCCAGAGTTATTACCACATAAACTGACACATGTCAGATTTGAAAAGCGGGGCTTCTGACATTTGGTCTGAACTGGCTGTCGCTTAAAGGGTTTAAGGACAACTCTGTAAATGTCCTTGATTGGCCCAGCCAGAGCCCTGATTTGAATCCAATCGAGCATTTCTAGAGAGACCTGAATATGACTGTCTACCGATGGTCCCCATCCAACCTGACAGAACTGAGAGGATCTGCAGAGAAGAATGGCAGAAAATCCCCAGGTGTGCAAATCTTGCGGCATCATCATAGCCAAGAAGATTGGAGGCTGTAATTGCTGCCAAATGTGCTTCTACTTAGTCCTAAGTACAGGGTCTGAATAGTCTTTGTATCCCCTGTCATGTGACTTAGTAGAAAATTGGTCCAATGACTTTCAACATCTGATATGTGTTTTATGACTTGCAGATCATTGCATTCTGTTTTTATTTACATTTATATACATTTTACACAGCGTCCCAACTTTTTGGGAATTGGGGTTTTATATGTGTGTGTCAAGCTGGGGGCACAAAGGTATACTTGATTTGGCACCTTCTTATTGTCTAGGGGCAGTATATATAAATGAATTCAATTAGGAAGCACTATGTATATATTATGTATTCATGCTAGGTGTGCTCTACTTTCACTTCAGAGCGCCATTCTTGAGATAAAAGCAGGTGCCAGAGAAGTTACCTGCACTTATCAGACATTTATTGCATATCCTATAGATATGCCATAAATGTGGCAAATAGGAATGCATATTTTAGCTGTGAATTCTTTTTTTTCCATAAAATGAAGTTACATTTATTTTAATACCCTAAAATGGTTGCAGAGGCGAGAGGGACGCCAAATAGACTTTCTGCACAGGGGGCCATGTAACCTGAAGCCTGGCCTGTTCTTACGGTAGTATATGTACTGCTCTTATTCTTCCCCATTTATATGCAACAATGTCTGCTCCCAAGGTCATCAAGCGCAGTCACCACTGAAGTAGCAGAAGCATTTCTTTCATGGTTTGCGGCTTGCGTTGCTTAATTTTTTTTACTTTTTATTTGCTCATCAAACCTTGGACATAAACAATCTTTAACTGGAAAAAGTAATGGGAACTACCCAAGGTCACACATCTGCTGCTTTACACACTTTGTTATCAGTGATGTCACAATCATCAAGGACCTTCTATTCATTAAAAAGTTAAGGCACTGGAGGATGAAATATGTTGCTTTTTCAGTTTTTCCCTTGCAATGATAATATAAACTTAAAGTGAAACTGTGTTTTGAAGCCGTCTTTACTTTTGTTAAAGGGAATGTATCACCTTTAGATGTTTTTTTTTTTTTTTACTAATCAGCGCCGCATACTGGTACATATTCTGTTTTCTAATAATTTTGTACAGTATTCTCTCATTGTAGTTTTTTTTGTCTATTTTCTGAACATGGTTATGGGAGCAGCCATCTTGCCTGAGCTGCTGTTAACACCGTTTGAGATGTGCTTTACAGCAGCCACATGGACATTGGGTAAAACATCTCCCAAAATTCTTTGACATATGGTTAACATAACAATTTCATTTAAACAATAGGTCACTTTTTGACACTTAAAGGAAGGACACCATGTAGGGTAGGTATCCTGCAACAATAAATCTTTTAATAAATCTTTACTTTAAAGGTTTGTTCTGTGACTTAGATATCGATTGGCTATCCTCAAGGGTTCAACATATGGCACCACCACCGGTAAGATGTTTCGGGAAGTCGCCGGCTTTGGAGACTATACAGTGGATAGAGTAGGAAGCACAAAGAGCTGGTTGGTGGAAGTGCTGGTCCTGTGCCTAATCGGTTTCAGAGATGGGAGCAATAAGGCAGAAGGAGTCAGAAACTATCAATCAAACAAGAGGGGGGTGCTGGGCAGCATTACTAGTGGAGTGACGGTGCACCAAACAGTGCTGCTCCATCCATGGCGCACCTTAAACCTCTTTAGCAGACACATTCAAAGAACAATTTCATATAATTACCAGACAGCAGTTTTACAGTAAAGGTATGGTTATAATCCAGGGCATTTACCCTACATAGTGGTATACTTAATTAGAAAGTGATTTTTCAGCTGACTCCCTTTGCATTAGACATGTAGTGAAGTGGGGGGACTTGGTTTTCCAGTCCTGCAGACTTATTATCAGGATCAGAGTTGTAGAGTGAGTGGTTTTGATAATGATATTAAATGAAAGAATTAATTTTAATGTGACGCACGAGGATAATTGTAAATAGGGATGTCGTATTTGGAAACTATTTTACCGTTTGCATAAAGAACTAAACTATATAAAGTCAAAGGGAATCTCTATGCTATGTGGTTTTTATATCTAGCATTCTGTGTTGATTATTTTCATTATTATATCTATAAAGCACCTCGGGAGTTCCGTTATCCTCATACAGAGCTCTAAATACCCTGCATAGTTAATAAAATTCTAAATTCTGGCTGCCTGTTGCCGCTACTAGCTGGAGGTTAGAATCTGACTGCACACTCCTGTATTACTGAATCCATTGTATCGCAGTATGCGGTAGGCTGCAAGGCTTTTTCTACTGGTGCTGCAGCCATAACTTCTTAATTTAAAGGACATCTGTCAGTAGATTTGTACCTATGACACTGGCTGACCTGTTACATGTGCGCTTGGCAGCTGAAGGCATCTGTGTTGGTCCCATGTTCATATGTGCCCGCATTACTGAGAAAAACGATGTTTTAATACACTGACGAGCAAAAGGGTAACAATGTTTAGAACTTTTGACTTTCAGGCTTTATATCTCACCATCCACTACAGCTTCCAACGTGTGCCTGTCATCATTTTATAGACAATCATCTTGGCTATCTTATACATAAATTAGACTTGTGAAAAAAACCCTATGAGGTGGAATCTAGTTTTCCTCATCTTAGGGGAAAAAATTAGCTATTAATGACTTATCTCGAGCATAGGTCATCAGTATAAAACACTCCAGACAACCACTTTAAGCCAGCTTGTTCCTGGAGTCTGGTTTCATGCTCCTATATATCAGTAAAAAGTGTGTATTACAAAAAATATATCTTAGTTGAGTACGACAGTCACATTTATATCACAATTTATTATATTTCTGTAAAATAAGGATTCAGAAATAGTCTGGGACTAAATAAAAGGGTTATATTGTTTGTATAGGAAACAATGATTTAAATACAATGCTTGTAAAATACATTCCAGTAATACATTGGTGCTTAGCGGGAACTCCATTCTTCTTGACAGCTGTTCTCTCAATTATTTGGTTGTGATTATAATTAAATATGTTTATGCTGTTAATTTGTAGCTGCCAAACATGCCGTTACATATCACACTAAATCATCTATTTCATTTGCTTTGAGCTTCAAGCCAAGTTTCTGGAAATGTCATTAATAGCATTAATGGAGACAAATTCCATCTAGACTATTAGGAAAACTATTTTAAGGATGTAGATAACATATACAGATAACACCTGGATTATTATGGAAGTAACGACTGCTCCCAAATTATAGGAAAAATATTCCAAAATCTGGAACCCTACTCAAATTAGTATAATGAGGTTTGTAATTGCATTATATAGGCTTCCTTCAGGTACTTCCTATGGGAATTTGGCCGCTATCCATATATGGCCTAGATTTTATGTACAGGAATCCGCTGCTAATGTAAATGAATAGGCCTATTCACATGGGCGTATAATTTCCGTCGATATTTGAAATCCGCAGCATGTTCAAGTTTTGTGCGTATTTGTTTCTAAGTAAGCCTATTACAGTCCATGGGAGTGCATCAAAAATGCAGGGCAGAAGGAATACGTATATAAATTCTGTTGAAGTACTGAAGCAATACTAATGACAATACTGATAGTACATTATCTGGAAATCCGTGCGTAATCCAGAGCCAGAATATTTACGGATTACAAAACGCTAGTGTGAAAGCGGCCTATACTGCATGCAACAGAGGTTAAATTTGACCCCTACTGGTTCACAACACACGCCAGGCTCTTTGAAACAGTCGATACATGTGTGTGGCCTGTAACCAAGCTATTATATGTCTCATCTTTGCAGGTGGCATGAATGTCTTCCGAGGAGTAATGTTTTTGACCAGGACAGGAGCCGCAGTGATCAAGCGACCGGGATCGACAATGTTTTGAGGTTCATCTTGTTGGTCAGAGGAACCAAATGATTAAGACAGAGAATCCGCCTTGATGTTGGCTGGGCGAAAGTGAAGCTCGAAATTAAAATGGGAAAAGAAGAATGCCCATATGGTATGGCGTGGATTCAGACATTGGACCATCTGTTGATATGTAAGGTTTTTGTGGTCAGTGAAGATTACCACTTGACATTTAGCCCTTTCCAACAGATACCACTGTTCCTCCAAAACAAGTTTAGTAGTACCTCTTGGCAGGGGAGAAGAGCTTGGAAAACCCCCCACAGGTAAACATCTTGCCCTTGGAACCTTTTTGTAATGAAACAGCACTGGCTCCTATAGAGGAAGTCCACTTCTAAAAAGAATTGTCTGGAGACATCTGGATGGTGCAGAACAGGAGCTGAGGCAAAGGACTTCTTCAATTGGACGAAAGCGGCTTTCCACTCGTCACCCTCAGGTATGCGGATCAAATTGTATGCCCTGCGCAGGTCCAGTTTTGTAAAGACCTTAGCTCCCCGGATCCTGTCAAAAAGTTTAGAAATCAGCAGTAGAGGGTAACGGTTCTTGACTGTGACTTTATTCAGCCCTCAGTAATCGATACAGAGACTTAAGGAACCATCCTTTTTCTGAACAAGAAAAAAACGGCACCGGCTGGCAATATAGATTTTCAAATAAAACCCCTCTTGAGGTTCTCCTTAATATTGTCTGACATAACTTGGTTCTCATTAAGTGAGAGTGGGTAGACTTGACCATGAGTGGAAGTGACACTGGGCAGAAAATCTATTGGACAGTCACAGGATTGGTTGAAGAGTCTCGGTCTCCTTCATACTGAAGACATCCGCAAAACTGGCATAGTGTAGGAGAAGCCCAAACAGTTCTTCAGGTACTGGAGGTAAGAAAACAGGTCAGACCACCGCTAAGCAGGTGGACTAACGGGAGGATCCCCAATGTAGTATCTGACCAGAGTGCCAGTCCAGTACTGTGGTGTGCTGATCCAGCCAGGGGACACCAAGGATAACAGGATTCACAGAAGCTGGCAGCACATAGAAGTTGATCATCTCTGAATCTAGAAACCCTATTTGCAATTTAAGGGACAAAGTGATACAAAGCACGAGTTCAGGAAGTGGCAACCCATTTACAGAAGCCAGTGACAGCAGTTTTTCAAGATGGATGGCTGGAAGCCAGTACTGTTGGACTAAAGCTTGCTGAATGAAGCTATCAGCTGACCCAGAGTCCAAGAAAGCAGACACAGACAATGTAACTCCCTCATAGGAGGGAGTCACCGGACGGAACTGGTAGTTTTGAAGAGTACCTCATCTTATTCAGGACCACTTCTCCAACTGATCCTAGACATTGAGGTTTTCAAGCCAGGTTCAGGAGGAAAAAAAAAACATTTGGAGCTGCCTTTGGAGATAATCACTTGCTACTAGGGTCTATTTCTTTTACTATTATGAAGTTGTGACCTGGGGATCAGACTGGCCCACCAGAGTACTAGAGGATTCTCTGGTGGGCCCAGTACTCTCCAATACCATAGTGATCACTAAAGATTCAGAGGAAAAAAAAACATTTGGAGCTGTCTTTGGAGCTAATCACTTGCCTCTAGGGCAGTGGTGGCAAACCTTTTAGGTACAGAGTGCTCAAACTGCAACCCAAAACCCACTTAATTATCACCAAGTGCCAACACGGCAATTTACCCTGAATACTACAGTCCAATAAACAGTAGTATACCTTCCATGTACTTTATCATTTAGCTATAATAGCCTGCCTACATTCAGTGCACTGCCTGTGGTGTTCATAGCGCACCCTGCACTGCCTGTGCTGTTCATAGCGCGCCCGGCGCTGATGAATGGCCGGAAAAGTCTAAGGCATACTGGTAAACCATAGACACTTTTTCCAGGGTGCGGGTGCCCACAGAGAGAGCTCTGAGTGCCGTAGGTTCGCCACCACTGCACTAGGGTATATAGAAGATATAGGGGTTGGGCCCTCATAATAATTTCCTCTGGTGGGCCCAATGAGCCCCAATCTAACTGTGGGAATGTTCAGCAGTAAAGTCCATAAGGGTGTAAATTTGGTAATCTCTTAGACATTCTGCAGTCTAGCCAGCTCCATGCAGCTGTGGACAGAGAAGGTTTTCAAATCTTTACAGTAATACTACATTTCACATTGTAAAGCCAACTTTGTTGTTTTACTTCTTCTGTCTCAGATGGCATATAGTGCTTCATTGACCAATAACCATCCAATCTCCATGGAACAGGTTTCCATTTAATTTCACTCCATAGTAAATGTGTAATTTGAATAAAGTTGCTAAACTAAGAACACAGAAGGGGCCTCTATACTATTTTGACTATGATTCTTTTAGGGTACAGTTAAAGCATATCACTGGTGTGAACTAATCCACATAGATACTATTGAACTAATAGATCTGCCCTCTTCGTTCTGATTTCATTTCAACATTTGTTGCCTTTTATAAAGTAACTAGCAGAAGGACTCGGCTTCGCACGGGTATATTTAATCTATTTCATTTAATGTTTGTGTGTGTCGTTAAGAGATATCGACAGTATCCCCCATAACAGTGACCTCTACAGCACCCCACCCCTTTAACAGTGAGCTCCACAGTCCCCCACCCCTTAACACTGACCCCCTCCACAGTGCCCCGCCACTTTAAATGGGACCTTCACAGCAGCCATCCCCTTAACTTTGACTTTCACAGCAGCCCCCCCCCCCTTAAACAGTGAGTTTCACAGCACTCCACTCCCTTGACAGTGACCTCCTCAGGGGCCCGCCCCCCTTAACAGTGACCTCCACAGTACCCCACTGCTTAACAGTGACCTCACAGTACCCTGCTGGCTTAACAATGACATCCACAGCAGTTGCCCCTTTAATAGTGGCCCTTGCCACCTTAACAGTGACCTTTACAGCGGCCTGCCCCCTTAACAGTAACATCCACAGTGAATGCCTCTTTAACAGTGACCCCCACAGCGCTCTGCCCCTTTAATGTTAGGGCTACATGACGACATGTGTCGTGCAACATTTTGTCTCAACAATTTTTATAATGATAGGCTATGGTGTCGCACTACGACATGTGACATTCTACAACTGCGACACTTGCAAAAAATCCATCCAAGATCGAAGTCGCAGCATGTTACATGTCGCAGTGCAACACCATAGACTATCAGTATAAAAATTGTCGCACGACATTGATGCAACATCAATGTTGTACGACACATGTAGCAGCGTAGTTGTGCCCTATGTGTTGTGCGACACATGTCGACGTGTAGCCCTAGCCTAGAGCTGACCTACAGCAGTGAAGAAAAATGGCTGGGTTGTTATGGAAACCTTGAGTAAAACTGTGTGTGTGTGGAGATTAAGGGCCTGCAAGCTTCTATTGGCTGATAAGGGACATGTGACCGTGTGTATGGCAGTTGTGATATGAAGAGAAAGACTTGCAGGCTTGTATTGGCTAATGCAGGTACTTTTATGGGAATATCTCAGGAACGGTACATCCTAGAGAGTTGTGACCCCCACAAGATTTCTTTTCAGATAGCAAGGGATGTGTATACCAAGTTTCATTGAAATTGATGGTTGCGTTTTTGAGTGATCGCGGAACATACATACACACACACATATATACGTTCTTCTTTATATATATAGATATAGATCATTGATCAATTCTGTCTTAGCCTACTGTTTGGGCAAAGAGGAGTTGGCTGCTCCCCCGGAAACCACATTTCCTCTTACTCTTGAACCTTGTTAGCATTTTTGCTTCAAGGACTGTTTGCTTGGTTTTATTGTTGGTTCGCTTTTGTCTGGGCTATTTTCATGTACATGACATTTGAGAGATTCTTGTGCTTTGATTAATAATCATGTTATGTCAACACAGACCAACCGGACATCATGCAAAACAGTCATAAGTCTCTCCTTTCATATTGTTGGTTTCCTTAAACTATATTCTGGGACATATGAACAAAGATATACATTGATCAGCTTTAACACATAAAGAGTTATCCGGAGAATAAATTTTTTTAGAAAAGGGGTAGAATGGGATAAAAATAAAATAAAACAAGCAATAATCCCCTCACTGACCTGACACCCTGGCCATTGTGTTTCTTACCAGGTGCCCAACTGATCTTCACAATGCTTCTTGGCACACAAGAATTTCTTGCTCAGCCAATCATTGGTCCATGGGGGAACCACCTCAGTCAGTGATTGGCTAAGCAGGCATTTCTTGCTGGTCTAGAGACATCAGGAAGTCTAGACAGGTAGGGGACCAGGTAAGCTTTATATAACCCGTTGGGGAAGGAGAACAGTGAGTATTTATAAGCTCATTCTTCCCCGTTTCTAAGATTTTTTTAAATTGATATTAACCCCCTTGTCAATTAATGAAGTAATTAAGTTACATTGATTATCTAGTTACAGAGGAGTGGGTTATATTAGGTGGGAAGTGAACAGTCAGTTCTTGAAGCCCCCGGAGTGCAACAGCTAGTACCTTCCAAAAGTGGTCCAAGGGAAGGCAACCAGTGAAGCGGCCATATTGTCACTGATGTGTGGGGAGCAAAGGCACAGTGACATGTAGGTGTATGGCAAGTAACCACTGCAACCACAAGAAGAGTGATTGACTGCACCGATCATGTGCCATATGCCACGGTTTGTAAACAAGCATCAGAAGGAGGGCTGGACTAACAGTGCAGAGAATAGCAATGGAAAATGGAGTGAGTATGATAGTATGAGGTGATAGGGGGGCATGCCCAAGATGTTGAATTATTCTATTTGAAATGTGAGGTTTTTAGGTATAGTAATAAACTAAAGGGGTTGTCTGAGGTTAGAATAAAAAAACTATTTTTTCCAAAAACAGCACCACTGTTGTCTTTATAGGCTGCTTCTGCCATTGCAGTCCAAATTTTATTAATCCAGGGCAATGCAGCTTTTCTTAATCCTGGACAACCCCAACAGTAGTATCAGTAGTAGCAATAAAAATAAAAATATAATAGTACTCTCCTCAAAAGTAGACTGATAAAAATATTAATATAAATAACACTATTAATAATAACAATCGCAAATATCTGGACCTACTTTAAAGTAAAGTGTATGCAATATGTAATTAAATATATTATTAGCAAAACTAATACAAGTTCCGCACCATCAGATAAGTGATTTAACTGCCTTTAAAACATCAATTTGAATTGAAGCCAGAATTAGCAGATTGTGAAAATACCATAAAGATTGAGCCGTTACGCTTATATTGTTTGCTCAGTGCTGATCTAATGTTGATGAACGTCTGTAGCATTCTTGAAAGTTGTGCTCCTTGTAGTGTCTTTTAGAGGTTAGTGTCAGTGATTGGATGGCACCAGGAAACTTCAATATTGTCTCATCTGTCTCCTGATATTGTGTTTTCTGCTTAGCAGAAGCGTCTTTCCTGGAAGAGAGCTCACAGACATGTGCATTATTCAGCATTTATTTATCAAGCACTTCACTACTGGTTATAACTGTTAGGATTCTTGTGCAATTCTCTACTATTGTATAGTAATTCAGACAATTCAAATATTATAGGAAGTCTGTCAGCAGATAAAACCAGTAACACCGCTGGGTACACATTGAAACATACCTATGTTGCCATTCATAGCAGTAACATAACTGAGAAAATGAACTTTAATTCTGTCCCTCGAGGTGCAGGAAAGTTTCTGCAGGACATCACTAAGCCAGGGGAGTGTCTTGGCATTTTTTCAATAATCCCTCTACTGCTCCCCTTTCATCTTGACTGACGCATCCACAGTTCCTGTACGTTATTCTTTGTGCCGCTAAATAACCCTTTAGTCAAAATGAAAGGGGAGGTGTTGGAGAGGGATAGTTAATGAAAAGCTAGGATACTTCCCTGGCTTGGCAATGCCTAGCGGACACTTGCCCACATGGCATAAGATAGAATTATCATCCTTTGTGGCACTGAATGCTAAACCCATCAGTCAAATTGAATGGAGAGATTGGGGACGGATTATCAGCCTAATGGCGACCAGGCACCGTGCATGTATGGCAACTGGTGCTGGACTTTAATTTGGAGCGCCATATATGTACAGTGTGGGATTACAACTCCTACTCTGGTAATCTCGCAGGAGAAGATCAGGTTCCTTCCTACCAGAGATAGCTGGAGACTCCTAGGAGAAGATAGAAGTAGTTTATTAATGCCTCTACCTTCTCATTGAGCGTTATGCAGTGCATAGAGGGCGCTGCTATCAGGTGATTGCTGGATGTCTTGCTCAGAGCTGCTGGTTCAGACCCAGTTCTGCATGTGCAAAACACCACCACGGGGGATTTTTCCCCTATAACTGGATTATTAATTTTGTTATCAGTTTTCATATTTAAAGAATAAAGAGCTGTAGGTTTATTTTTTAGCACATTTTTAAGGGGGTTTTCCAAGATTTAAATACTAATGACCTATAGTCTGGATAGGTCATCAGTATCTAATCGGTGGGGTCCGACATCCGGGACCCCTACTTATCAGCTGTTTGAGAAGGCACCGGTGCTTGCATAGCTTTCCCTAAGCCAAGTGACGACACGTTCAATGGTCACGTGGCCTAGGCAGAGCTCAGCCCCATATAAGTGAATGAGGCTGAGCTGCGATACCAAGCACAGCCACTGTACGGAGCTGTGTTTGGTTAGATCTTCAGTATTTAAGTGTCGTAAAAAACCCTTTTAAGTTAATAAATTTACAAAACAAAAACTAAAGCCTGATCTGCATAATTTATGTTTACACGCAGGTTCCCTGACCCCTGTGTGCTAGCGCTGCACTGGGAATATGGTCACTGATGGAGAATTACATCTGTCACCGTCCTCCGTTCAGTTACAATAGGGACTGACAGGGAAAGTAGGGCATGCACAGTCCATCCACAGTGTAACCGAATGGAACCCTCCATAATATAAACTAGCCCCTTAATGACTTTCTTTTTTGGTTGTTATTGCATTATATATATATATATATATATATATATATATATATATACTTCTTCACCTAACTGGAATGATGAGGTTAAACAGACCTGACTGAAGGCAATACAAATGACAAAGGTTGCTTTTACACCTGGCTGGGGAGTTTAATCATCTACTTTTGCCAAACATTACAAACATTATAAACCTTCAGGGTGGGATGGAAATGATGGTACAGCTGCTGAAGCCATGTGATTGGCCAGGGAACCATTATCTACAGACAAAGAAACCTATGTGCAAATAGAAGTGGGGTTACTCTGCTGATCAGCAATAAAAGGTCATGTTTTTCATGCTTTTTTTTAGTTACTCATTTTCATAATATTAGTCGTGCTTTAAGTATTTCTTTTCCATAGGAGAAAGAGTGTGGAGGAAAGTGGTGGCACTTGCGGAACATACCTGAGTTCATGAACCACCTGTTTTTTTATTGGATTGGATTAGAAATCAAAGTTAAATATAGCTTGCTTTGTGAGACTGATTTCCTTTGCAGGTGTTATTACATATGAGCTATTTCCTTTATGTATAGATAAGGCTTGTCACTGGTTTGCTGTGTGCTTTATGCCACTTTATGACTATTTTTCTCGGAATACCTAATATAAAGTATGTGTCATTTTCTGCCAATCGTGCAACAAAACACTGAACTGAAGTAACACATTAAAGAGAGTCTGATCTGGATAGTCATGTCACTTGGCCCTGTCAAATAAGAGACTGAAGGGCTGACAACAGAAAGCAGGAGGAGCAAGGGTGCACAGAGTGGCTTGGACCCACCTTCAGTGCACTTAACTACTCATATGCATATGGATAAAAAGTAGCAGTTTTTCTCCAGAACTACGCAATGGATCACTAAGCAAACAGTATCATTACATTCAGCTGAGCTAACCCTACCAGGCATTGTGGATTCTGGATTCGCAGTGATGACTTTTCTGGTGACAGAAAGTCTTTAAAGTCTAGTCACATCTTTTTTTAGCTATCTACAGTATTAGGCGCTGCATACCTGATGACTTTTTTTGTTGGACAAGAATATTTGAATATAACATATCAAACCTTGAACACTGGTAGGTAGAGTAGTTGTGAATGAAACCTTAACACTGGTATCACGTGAGCATAATACTGGATTCTTCCAGACACAACTCAGCGGTGCAGTTATATATTCTAAAGCCTTTTGTGTCGTGTATAAGTGGAAAAAAGAAAAATATATTTGCCGTTCAGCGTGGAAAAAAGAAAAAATATATTTGCCATTCAGTGGTGCAATCATATATTCTAAAGCCTTTCGTGTCGTGTATAAGTAGAAAAAAGGGCCTATTTGCCGTTCAGCATTTCAGTTATATGTTCTAAAGCCTTCTGTGTCATGTATAAGTGGAAAAAAGAAAAATATATTTGCCGTTCAGCGGTGCAGTTATATGTTCTAAACCCTTCTGTGTCATGTATAAGTGGAAAAAAGAAAAATATATTTGCCGTTCAGCAGTGCAGGTATATGTTCTAAACCCTTCTGTGTCGTGTATAAGTGGAAAAAAGAAAAATATATTTGCCGTTCAGCGGTGCAGTTATATGTTCTAAAGTCCCTTTTGACGTGTATTAGTGGCAAAAAAATATATATATTTGCCGTTCAGCAGATATGTTCTAAAGCCTTTTTCGGCATGTATTAGTGGGGAAAAAGAAAAAGGTCTTGTTAGCCGTTGTGTGTTGAAGTGAGAAAAGTACAGCCCTTTTTGGTGTATATTAGTGTATCAGCAACTAGCAGAGTTTGCCCTGGAAAAGCTGTCCTGCCCGGCCAGTAGTGTGGCATCAAGGGGGGTGTTTAGTGCGGCAGGGGCCATAGTTACCCAAGAAGAACTTGCCTGTCCACCCAAAATGTGGAGAGACTGACCTTTGTCAAGATGAATCAGGTGTGGATCAGCCAGGATTTCCACCCACCAATGCCTGATGCATCAAACTAGATCATCCATGGTGCCACACCAACACTTTGACAAAAGAGACCGATTACTCCTGGCTACCTGCCTCAGCTACTATTCTGATGCTGCCACCCACCTGATGCCACACATCTGATGCCAAGTGCTCCTTCTTTCACCCACCACCTTCAGCTGGTACTTGTATTGCCACCCACCTCCCCACTCTGTCACTGGGTCTCTCTATGGTCTCCTGATGCTGCTGCTTCCTCTTCACTATGTCACCTTGCCACTCTGTGGTCTCCTGATGCTGTTGCCACCTCCACACTATGTCACCTTGCCACTCTTTGGTCTCCTGATGATGCTGCTGCCACCTCAACGCTGTCATTGTACCAACCTATGGCCTCCTCCTGATGCTGCTGCCGCCACCTCCACACTGTCATTGTGCCACTCTGTGGCCTCCTGATGATGCTTCTGCCACCTCCACACTCTGTCATTGTGCCACTCTGTGGCCTCCTGATGCTGCCGCCACCTCCACATGCTGTCATTTTCCTGCTCTGTGGCCTCCTAATGCTGCCGTCACCTCCACATTGTCATTGTGCCACTCTGTGGCCTCCTGATGCTGCCGCCACCTCCAGACTCTGTCATTGAGCCACTCTGTGGTCTCCTCATTCATGTGTCATCTCTGTTTTGGATCCACTCCTGTTTTTTTTGCCATTAGCAATACTGATGGAATACTGACCAAATGCTGACCGAGTAAACGCGGATGCTCAACAGACAGGATCCTTTTTGGGGTGTGAGACAGTGACAGGTAGAGTGATTGAAGGCAGGTACCTTTCCCCCAGAATCCTGTCATATGCAGCTTAAGTTCCAGGGAATGCCCAGTATGTAGTGGAAAGCCAAGCTTTCCTGAAGTGGCTTTGTAAAAAAGCCGGTATAGGACCTGGAGTTTTGGATTAGGGAAGAGTTGGGTGGGTTACCCAATCCGCAGTCCACTTCTGGGAAGAGTTCTAGCCTGCTGTCTCTGATTTACTGCACCTTCACCTGCACCAGTTGCATAAAGAGAACCCTGGTCCTAAGACCTGGGTCTGATGTGCTGGTGTGTGCGAGGAGCTCGCTGAGATGAACTGCAAGGCGGACTGTTTAGTTAGTGCTCAGACGAGCAGGTTTTTATTTTGTGTTTTGCCTAAATGTAAAGGCCTTTTGCTTCTGTTACTTGAAACCACAATAAAGTGGGACTTTCTTTGGACTTCAACTGTATGTTCGCAAGCCGGCCAATCCTGCCTCTACCAGAGCTGATTCCCACAGGGGGTTATTGTTCTGACGGACCAGAGGAAAGGCAAAATAATCAGTGACGTCAACACAAACTTACTGCTGAGACGCCCACTCTGTCGGGGGGCTCTACTTATATAAGCGTTTAATAGAACAGGATCGGTAGACACTATGTGGAATCAGTGCGGTGTAAAAGGAGTGCGCTTCTTCTTGGCGCTAACGTCGACCTGTAAGGCTGAGTTTTGGCCCCGTGACTGCCCAAATAAGTGAAATATGCAGTGATTCTAAGAGTGACGCCTGTCATCTGCATGTCATACTGACTCACAGTATTATTTCAGTACCACAGCAGACTCCCTATGCATGTTACTGCAAGGCACAGTGTTCTGCACCACTATACAGGCTCTCTGCAGCAGGAAACAGCTGTTTTTTAACGTGATTCGCCGCAAATAAATTCGGATCTAACCAAATTCTTTCAAATAATTCTGTGAACCAGCCGAATCAAATTTTTAAAAAATTCGCTCATCTCCAAATAGGACGAGCAAAGTGGCCTCATCACAGAATACAGAGTACATTGAATAGCTGCTCTGCTTGGCTTTGCTGCTCAATACCATTCAGTTAATGAGACTGACATGCAGAAAGGCCATTGACCAAGGGACGTCAAGTCAGGGGCTGAGGGAGAGACTGCATCACTCACCTGTGCCTCACAGCCCCACAGCCCCTTGCAACATCTGATCACCGAGAGTGCTGGGAGTTGGACCACACCTACCAGATATTGATGGCTTATCCTGAGGATATATTTAATTCCCAAAAAACACTGTAAGTCATGTTCTTACATTACACAGTGAACTCAGGCTATTTTGGCTGTTGAAGTAAAGGCCATTTTTAGGGTAAACCTAAAAGTTTCTTCACATAAATACTACACCTCTTTTGTGCAGTTTTTCTGCTGCAGTAATTTACTATGCTCGTCAGATGGTAAATTTTTTTTAAAAGTCCTGTTAACAAACTGTGGTCAAAAACCACACACTTTTTAGAACTTTTTTAAAACTGCAACATACCTAATCCTTTGTGGTTTCCTTACAGCACTGGAATGTGGCCTGACCTGAAGGTGAGAAACCCAATGCATACAAAACCACAAGTGAAAAAACATGAAAAAAGGGGAACTTAATATGTATCGCCACAAGAAAAGGAAGGGAAAGGAGGTAAATGATATCTCTCATATAAACTAGATTAGATATATATCCGCCAAACCCACGGATTGTGGCAGGATCGGCCAACAGGGGCTTTTTTCGGTCTTCTATTCACAATGCAAGCATGTATACAGAGGACTGGGAGAGATGTTTAACCAACGATTTTCTCATGTGCATGGCCAGCTTCAGTTGAGAGGTGTAGCTTCTATTCATCAGACTTGTCCTTTTAAGCACCAGGATGTGCAAACTGTGGATCTCCAGCTGTTGCAAAACTACAACTCCCAGGATGCAAAGACTGCATACAGCTATCAGCCTACAGCAGGGCATGGTGGGAATTGTAGTTTTACAACAGCTGGAAAGACACAGTTTGCCCATCCCTGTTCTAGCACATCCCACCGTTGCTCAATCTGATTGAGATCTGGGTAATTTGGAGCCCAAGTCAACACTATGAACTCTTTGTCATGTTCCTCTAACTATTCCTGAACAATTTTTTCAGTATGGCAAGGTGCATTATCCTGTTGCTCTATATGAATGGCAAGACTCAAGGTTTCCCAGCA
This sequence comes from Bufotes viridis, assembly GCA_033119425.1. Classification (NCBI taxonomy): domain Eukaryota; kingdom Metazoa; phylum Chordata; class Amphibia; order Anura; family Bufonidae; genus Bufotes; species Bufotes viridis. The sequence continues at coordinate 109,595,101 of CM065593.1, read as the reverse complement.
GGACATTGCCCAGGGCATTACACTGCTTCCGCCTGCTTGGCTTCTTCCCATAGTCAGTGGTGGACTTTATGACTATAAAAACCAAGCAAATGTTTGGGATGTCAAATATTTTAAATGTTGACTCACCAATCCAGGCCTATGTTTTTGTTCATTGATGAGTTGCTTGGCCTTGTTTCCATGTCAAAGGTATGGCTTTTTGGCTGAAATTCCTCCATGAAGCCCACTGGACTGTTGACGTTGTTTGGTGAGGTCAGGCGGCACTGCGTGTTGGTCGATGGGTGCTCGGTTTTGTGGATGTAATCCCAAAGTCTGCACAGAGAGGAAAAACCAGCACTCCAATTTTCTTTGCTCGAAAGAATTTATTGGTCACTCATGTTAAGGTTCAATATAAAGTCAAAACAGCTCACCACTAGAACGCTTGCACGGGAAGGGGTTATCCCCAACAAAATCAAGAATGGATGAATCCCAGCAGGCGTATATGTATACTTTTATTCCAAAGAACAAGTGTCATGGTGACCTGCATCTGTGACACTTGTTCTTTGGAATAAAAGTATACTTCATATACGCCTGCTGGGATTCATCCATTTTTGACTCATGTTAAGGTGACGCGCCTTTCGACACTCACAGGTGTCTTTTTCAAACAGAGAGTGAGCAGCTAGTGTATGTAAAAGAACAAACAAACAGATTTAAATAGCCCGCCCATGGTCATGTGATGATGACATCAAGTTGCCCATGGTCATGTGATGGTGACATCATGTTGCCGTGGAGACATGTCAACAACAGTGTAAATAGACGCCTCTTATTTAATCTTCACAGAGATGACGTCCTGAATTTACACTGTTGTTGACATGTCTCCCCGGCAACGTGATGTCACCATCACATGACCATGGGCAACGTGATGTCATCATCACATGACCATGGGCGGGCCATTTAAATCTGTTTGTTTGTTCTTTCACATACACTAGCTGCCGGTTTTTCTTTGCTGCACTGACTGATGAGTCAGAATATCTGGCTTTAACAGAGGGGCCATTTTTTCCCTGAAAGACTGGAGAGCGGTACAATAATGAGTGCCTGCAGGCAACATAGAAGCATGTAGAAGTTTCCTGCAAGTCAGGGGTTGTATTTCAGAAAACTGAGTTGGTGATTTGGTCAGGATTACTAGTGTCCTCAATGCTAAGAAATACAGGCAAATACTTATCCAATTTGGGTCTAATTGGCTCCAAATTTTTTCTGCAGCAGGACAATAACTCCAAACATACAGCCATTGTCATCCAGAACTACCTTCAGCGTAAAGAAGAACAAGGAGTTTTGGAAGTGATATGGCCCCCACAGAGCCTTGATCTTAACGTCATCAAGTCTATCTGGGATTACATGAAGAGACAGATGGATTTGAGCAAGCCTACATCCACAGAAGATCTGTCGTTAGTTCCCTGATATACAAGTGTACCTTGAAGAATTTATACTGTTTTGAACTTAAATTTGTGGTCACATCAAATGTTGCATCGGTTTTTGTTTGGCCGAAATCCGGCGACTATGCCGGAAACCATCCAGATACCCACCGAATTCCATTATAGTCAATTCAATCCAGTATCCAGTTAGACCTGATCCGGTGAACTCCTCTGCCAGAACAGCCTGTCGGATCAGTTAAATGCAGATGTAAAATTAGCTTACTATTGAGTATGTTGAATACATAAAGGAACTCCTAGCACATGCTCCTGAGGCTATGGGTCCCTCTATTGGGCAGAATTTTATAGCGTGATGACCTGTGCTTGTTTATTTCCATTTTCATAAAGCAATCATCAGCACTGTATGATTTTTTGGCACATACAGTTCCATTACTGTAGGCAGCACATCCTTATTTGCACAGGGTGATGTTCTGCCAACAGCTGAAAATTTGTACTACTATTTGGAATGCCTCATTCAAGATGAAATTACCTGTCATATGATCGTCTGCTCGTTTTTGAGCGGCAGCTTGTTTAGGGTATGTTCCCACAGTTTTTTTGGCAGTTTCTACACAGAAAACTCATGCAATCCACCACATTTTGGTTTCAATGTAAAAACCTTATGGTAATTTACACAGCATGGTTTTTTCCCGTTTTCTGGCAGTTTTAGAAAACGTGGCCTGGAAAAAATTAATTCTTGGTACAGATTCTGCATGAAATACCCATCCAAACTTCCCATTGAAACATTGAATACATGTCAGTGATCGGCATGGGCGGTTGGGAACTTAAAGTGGCCATGGAAAAAAATCTAATAGTGGCCCCATGTTGTAAGCAGGACTAAATTGATAGAAGACGGGCCAAAACAAGTAGGCGGGGACAACACAAGTAGACAGAGCCTGCAATACTTTAGTGCAGCACAACATTCTGCCACCCTCTCCACAGTATTCAACTGCATCACTGTCCTGAGGATAGTAATACAGTTTAGTTCTGTTAAAGGAAATATTAATTATTAATATTTGGTATTAATATTAATAATTAATAAATAAGTGTAGCCATCTACTGTTGACTAGCTAAACATACACTCATACACACGATAGCTTTTCCCTCCCAACCTCTCTATAAGCTATCCCTACAGGGTAAAAAGGGTTAAATATGATACTGGGGTAACAGGGTAGCAATGCAGGGGTTAAATCAGGGCAGGGATCAGGGGTTTAGAGCTATGCAGGAATATGGCAATGCAGGGGTTAACAAGGTTAAGTGGTGGTGGCAGTGCAGGGGTAAATGTAGAATATGGCAATGCAGCGGTTAACAGCGGTATGTGTTGGTGTCTTGACAAAGGCTCAGTTGAGATGAGCTGACAAGTTGCATTTGGTGTCAGGCAGGGTTCACACCTGTGCGTCCCGCTTCGCGCGTATGACGCTCTATCTTTACTTTTATTTTCGCATCGTGAAAATGAAAGTAAAAATCGTGCGTTGTGCATGCGTTTGCGCTATATATCCCTATGGGGGACGCGCGACAATACGCCCCAAAGAAGCTCCTGTACTTCTTTGGGCGTAGGGCGTTTTACAGCGCGTTCGTACACGCTGTAAAACGCTCAGATGAGAACCATGCCTATAGGGAAACAAGGGAAACATGGGTTTTCACCTGTTGGGCGTTTTACAGCGCGTAGGAACGCACTGTAAAACGCTCAAGTCTGAACCCAGCCTCATAAAAGGATCCACTTTTTTCTTCTTCAAGTCCGGAGTGCTGCCTTGTTACTTATCTTCATTATGTTTGGGGATTTTTCATCCGGAATCCATATCAAGAATTTAGCACCTGGCATTTAGTGTGTGCTGCTATCACTTTTGATTATATATTTGAATAAAAAGCTAGCTTGGAGTATATAAGCATACATAGATATATATAAATTAGATACATATATATCTATATATACACGCAGACCCAAGGACTGGGGACACTACTGGGCCGATATAAGTATACATAGACATGTATATAGATTGCAGGGGCACATACAGGGGAGCACCCAGAAATTTTGTCTAGGGGGTCCGAAAAGAAAAAAAGGTGCAAAAAATTGGGCCCGCCCATTTTTCGAAGCTCATCCTACATATAATAGGCCATTCTCCATAGACACAATGTACCCAATACTCCACCATACAGGGCCCCAACGTAAAGCTCCTGTACTCACACTGCCCCCCACATAGCTCCGTGGCAGGAGCTGTTGCAGTTTCACTTCCTCTCTCCTAGTCCTGAAGGTACCAAAAGAGGAGAGGAGGAGGAGCTGCGCAATATTAAAGGTGTGTAGGTCCAGGTGGAGGAGCCCGGCTCTACACATCATATAGAGAGGGGAGGGTATATACTGGCTGCACTGCCTGCTTCACATTATACAATAGACAACAGCAGGCTAAAGCCAGGAAGCTCCTCTACTCACTTCCCTCCCTGGATCCTGCTCAAGGCCTGTGGTTCCCTCCACCATCCGCCACCCGCCTGTGGCCTGCCGCCCCCTTGGCCGTCTTTACCTAGCTCTGAATCCTCCTTCTGCAAATGGCAGGAGTAGGAGCCAGAGCATCTCCTATCCTACATAGCGCCACATACCTCCTACATCCAGTGATGTCACCTTTGTAGACATCCTCTTTCCTCATCTTCTCCATTCAGACCAGACCTCCATGATGATTTTTCAGCCACCTTTCGTCTCTGCAGAGATTGACAAACAGACATTAGTTTCCCACTTTTCCATCATCTTCATATCTTCTGAACACCCCATCCTGCCATCCCCAATACTGTGCCCGCTGTGTTTGTGCTCCCCAATACTATACTGCAGAAACAGTCCCCTGAAAAATATTAGTACCACACAGATAGTGCCCCCTTCAACAATTATTGGCACACAGTGCTCTAAAAAAAATACCGGCGCCCAGTAAATAGTATCCCGGACACTAATCGTATAAACATATTGTCCCCAAAAATAATTGTGCTAAGCTGATATTGTGTCAGGGTGCCCACTAAAGTAACAGTGCTCCCCAAATTCCCACCAATAGAAATAATTCTCTGCCTGAGCACACTTAGTAATAATGCCCCCATAGTGCCCATACTAGTAATCATGTTCCCCATAGCACCCAGTAGTAGTAAAGCTCACCATACTGCCCCCTAGTATTAATAATTATCCTTATAATATGACAGTTGAGCTAATGTCTCCATAATGTATGCCAGTATAAAATACCCCTATATAGTGCCCCACTAAATGCCCCGTAGTGCTCCTCTCCCCCTTCCCCAAAGTGCTCCGATAATTTGCCAGTATAAAATACCCCATCTTAGTGCTCTCAGCACATGCCTCCATGGTGCTACTCTCCTCCTTCCCCATAGTGCCCCACATAATATGCCAGTAAAAAAAATGCTCCTTCTTAGTGGCCCCAGCAGATGCCCCTATAGTGCTCCTCTCCCCCATAATGTGCCAGTAAAAAATGTCCCTTCTTAGTGCCACCAGATGTCCCCATAATATGCCAGTAAAAAATCCCTCTTCTTAGTGCCACCAGATGCCTCCACAGTTCTCTCTCTCCCACAGTGTCCCCATAATGTGCCAGTTTAAAAATGCCCCTTCTTAGTGCCACTAGATGCCCCCATAGTGCTCCTCTCCCCCATAATGTGCCAGTAAAAAATACACCTTTGTGCCAGATGCCATAGTGCCCTCTATATTGTGCTGCCAGCAAAAAAAAATACTATAGCGACCCCAAATAATGCCCCTATAGTGCCACCAGATGCCCCATAGTGCTGCTCTACCCTATAGTGCCTCCCATAATGTGGCAGTAAAAAATTCCCCATTAGTGCCACCAGATGCCATAGTGCCCCCGATAATATGCCAATAAAAAAGCCCCTTTAGAGCCCCCAGATGTCCCCATAGTGCTCCATTCCCCCATAGTGCCCCCAAATAATACCCCTATAGTGCCACCAGATGCCCCATAGTGCCCCCCCAAAAAATGGGGCAGGAAAAAAATTCCCCCAGATTCCCCCATAGTGCTCCCCAAAAATGGGCTAGAAATAAATGCTCCCATAATGCTCCACTCCCCCATGGTGCCCCCCAAATAATGCCGCTATAGTGCCACCAGATGCCCCATAGTGCCCCCCAAAATAGGCTAGAAATAAATGCCCCTACCCAAAATGGGCCAGTGAGAAATGCCCCCATAGTGCTGCCCCCCAAAACAAATGCCACCAGGTGCCCCCTAAAATGTGCCATCTATAAAAAAAACTAAAACAAACAAACACTAATGCTTACCTTCATGACGCTAGCAGCAGACCTCTTCCAGACTGTGTCCCACGATGTGTGCTGTCTGGCTCAACCAGCGCGATGATAATGACGTCATTGCGCCACCTGAGCCGGCCTCTGATAGGCTGTGGCCACTAGTGCCTGCAGCCTATTAGAAGAACAGGGAAGGGAGACGCCTCTCCCTCCCCTGCCCTGCCACAGCACGACCATCTGTATCGCTGTCCTGAGGACGACGATACAGATAAATATGGAGATGAACGCTTCACAATGGAAGCACTTATCTCCTACTGCCTCCCCACCGCCAACCGCAATTGGAACCAGGGCCGCGCCGCCTTTGGCGATCGGCGGTGTGGCCCTGAGGGATAAAAAATAAATAAAAATGAATAGTTCTAGGGGGGGTCCAGACCCCTAAAACCCCACCTGTCGGTGCGCCACTGGGCACATATACATATATATGTATATATATATATATATATATATATATAATAAACTGGGGGTACATTATCATATACCCCCACTGGCCATTCAGGGGTATATATATCCTTTAACAGAACATACTTAACTGTATTACTATCCTCAGGACAGTGATGCAGTTGAATACTGTGGAGAGGGTGGCAGTATTTTGTGCTGCACTAAAGTATTGCAGGCTCTGTCTACTTCTGTTGTCCCCGCGTACTTGTGTTGGCCATGCCTACTTATGTTGCCCCATCTCATATCCTAGTGATATTCCCTCAATGTCCGAGATGAGATAACCCCTAATGCATCTCCCATTCTGGGCTGTGGTCACATGACCATGTCCATACAGCTCTTTCTTATTTCCTGTGATGTTATGTCCATGGGCATGTCAAAGCAGCAACAGAGGCGGTGATAGGAGAGTGTAGGAGGAGATATAAACTAGCTGGGCGTTGTTAGGGGCAGTGCTGGAGCTGTGGCAGAGAAAGGAGAAGTGCATCATGGGTTTGGTTGGATACAGGAACAGGAAGTTCTACATGCAGGATGGAAACAAACCAGAGGGATTTGTTTACATGGTAAAAACAGGTTAGAAGAGTCCAAAAAAAATAAATAAATCATCAAGAAGATGTACATAATTAGGAATGACCGAATTGACTTTGAATGAAACATCCGAAGTCGATTTGCATAAAGCTTCGTTCCAATACTGTACGGAGCAGGAGCTACGTACAGTATTAGAATGTATTGGCTCTGATGAGCCAAAGTTATTTCTATTCGGAGTCTCGCGAGACTTCGGGTAATAACTTCATAAATTAATTTGTACTGTAAAAAAACATTTCCTAAACTCGGGTTTGGTTCCAAGGTACCACTTGCTCCTGCTCCGTACAGTATTGGAACGAAGTTTTAGGCAAATCGACTTCGGATGTTTCATCCCAAGTCTATTCGCTCATCCCTATACATAATGTAAACATAATGTAAGCATCATTTTGACTCCTTAAAATAAATACAACACCCTAAAGCAAAAGAAAATGGCCCCAACAAAGTAGACACTGCTGCATTTCAGTGAGGCGAGGAAGGGATTCATAGACCATAACATATTGTGCTCAGCTGCCTGGTCCTATGGAAATAAACATGCATTTTTGTGCGTAATTGCAACACCTTTTTGTGCGTTCTTTCCACCTGAGCAGACCTTAGCGATGATAATGCACACTGATCCCTTACTGACCCTTGTCCGGTTAAACCAAAAAAATTCTTCAGATTAGGAGCAGCCAAAAGCAAACAAGAAGTTAAAGTGTTCTTAGTGTAGTGAGCGAGGTCTAATTAACGCTGCACATGTAGTAAACATCTAACCCCGCTAACCTGGACTGTAAAATAGTAAAGGAGCTGACATATGCAAACACATTCTCCTCTGTCTACATGACAGTCTGTCCCTCTACATGGCTGCAAACAGCTTGTTTCTAGGGAGATTTAGCTTTGCTTTTCAAGGCATAAAAACATGCACCTTATAAAATTTGAGGTCTGTGCTTAGTCTCCAAAAGATGTGTCAGGTGTACAGGTCAACTGTGTCTCTGTAACTCGGCATTTTCTAATTGCAACCGCTTTTTCGACATCCTTCTAAGGGCTCATTCACACAACCTTATCAGTTTTTTTGTGAATACAGGCCGTGTGCATTCTGTGTCCTTTTCCATGATAGAAATGCCTATTCTTGTCCACAAATACAGACAAGAATAGGACATGTTTTATCTTTTTTTGGGGGGCCACGGAATGGAAGTATGAAATGCGGATGTAAATGATTCAAATAATTTGAACCTGTCAATTCTCATACACAATACTTTTTAAATTGTTGAATTGTATACAGTGGCACATTATGATATGGCTGGCTTGGAGGCCACCTAGGGCTTGAGGCTATCCTGAGGCCACCTGATAAAAAAGGCCGCTGCGCTCCAATTAGTGATGTGGCCACTTCCTAGGCCAAGATGTCTATCAGTCTCAGCGGTCTGGGACTGGGCTACAATACCAAGCACAGCCAGTATACAATTGATAACGCGGTGCTTGGTAAGCTGTGAGGAGGTCACAAGGCTCGCAGGCAGTGCCATCAAACAACTGATCATCATGGGTGTCGGGAGTCCCCCACCAATCAGATACTGATGTCCTATCATGAGGATAGGCCATCAATATTTTACTCGTGGAAAATCCTTTTAAGCTAGGACTTGTGAATACTTAAATGTTCCAATATGTAATTATCCAGGTGCATTATACTAGAATTTGTAGTACTTCAATTGCTCCCGTTTAATAATTAATTTTAGGTTATGTTGGGTCTTGTAGTGCACGAGTGGTTCAGTGTTTAACATCTTTCTGACATGGGGATTTTCCATTTTTGTATTTTCATTTTTCACTCTCTGCCTTCCCAGCGCCATAACTTTTTTATTTTTCTGTTCACATAGCTGTATGAGGGCTTGTTTTCTTGTGGGACAAGTTTTGCTTTCTAATGGCACCATTTAATATTGCATATGATTTAGTGGGAAGCTGAAAATTCCAAATGTGGTTAAAAAATGCAATTCCACCACAGTTTTATGGGTTTTGTAATTACAGAGCTCACTATGCAATAAAACAGACCTGTTCCCTTCATTCTCTGGGTCAGTACGATTACAACAATAGCACATTTATATAGTTTTTTTTATGTTTTAATACTGAAAAAAATAAAATCATTGGAAGTTTTATTTTTTTTTCATTGCCATTTTCTGACCCCCATAACTTTTTTAACGTTACATCTACGGAGCAGTGTGAGGGCTTATTTTTTGCAGACACCCGGTAGCTATGTCCCTTGCTCCGCTCCGGGGCGGGCGCCATCTTTTTTTATAACAATGTAATACATCACTCCTCACCTCTATTCTAATACAGCACCTCTTCAAGTTCCCGACTACCAAATTAGCAGGTGGGCAGAGGATGATGAGGGACAGCAATTTATTCATACAAGGAGAACAAGGGCTTGCTCTTTAAACATAGTTAATCTCGCTAGGGCAGGTGGTGCTGACAGCTTGGCATAGCCATAGTGGGGCCCCCTGGACTGTGTTCTACTTATTATTAGTGATGTCGCGAACATAAAATTTTCAGTTCGCGAACAGCGAACGCGAACTTCCGCAAATGTTCTCGAACTGGCGAACCGGGCGAACCGCCATAGACTTCAATAGACAGGCGAATTTTAAAACCCACAGGGACTCTTTCTGGCCACAATAGTGATGAGAAAGTTGTTTCAAGGGGTCTAACACCTGGACTGTGGCATGCCGGAGGGGGATCTATGGCAAAACTCCCATGGAAAATTACGTAGTGGACGCAGAGTCGGGTTTTAATCCATGAAGGGCATAAATCAAATAACATTCCTAAATTGTTTGGAATAACGTGCTTTAAAACATCCAGTGTGTGTATACGATCAGGTATGATGTTGTATCGATCAGGTAGTGTAAGGGTTACGCCCGCATCACAGACATTGACAGACCAAACTCCCTTTTAATGCACCGCAAACAGTTCATTTGCACAACTGCAAACTCCCCATTTGCACAAGGTTGGATACCAAGCTAGCCACGTCCGGTGATGTAATTGAAGGTTTCTTCCTCCACCCAGCCACGTACAACACCAAGGGTCCCCGAAAGGTCAATTGAATTGATTTTTCGAACGGGGAGATGGTTAAAAAAACGCTGGCTCCCTCCCCTTTGTTTTTATCCACGGTCACTGCGTCTGCGCCGTGCAATTTACTGTCACACCCGATATGAGTGGTATTTTCTGTAGTACTATTCTCATCAGTTTAATCCCTCTAACGTCCCCAATCTGGGGGCCATTTATTGAATAGATTTTTCGAACGGGGAGATGGTTAAAAAAACGCTGGCTCCCTCCACTCTGTTTTAATCCACGGTGACTGCGTCTGCGCCGTGCAATTTACTGTCACACCCGATATGAGTATAATTTTCTGTAGTACTATTCTCATCAGTTTAATCCCTCTAACGTCCCCAATCTGGGGGCCATTTATTGAATAGATTTTTCGAACGGCGAGATGGTTAAAAAAATGCTGGCTCCCTCCACTCTGTTTTAAACCACGGTGACTGCGTCTGCGCCGTGCAATTTACTGTCACACCCGATATGAGTGGTATTTTCTGTAGTACTATTCTCATCAGTTTAATCCCTCTAACGTCCCCAATCTGGGGGCCATTTATTGAATAGATTTTTCGAACGGGAGATGGTTAAAAAACCTGGCTCCCTCCACTCTGTTTTAATCCACGGTGACTGCGTCTGCGCCGTGCAATTTACTGTCACACCCGATATGAGTGGTATTTTCTGTAGTACTATTCTCATCAGTTTAATCCCTCTAACGTCCCCAATCTGGGTGCCATTTATTGAATAGATTTTTCGAACGGGAGATGGTTAAAAAAAACTGGCTCCCTCCACTCTGTTTTAAACCACGGTGACTGCGTCTGCGCCGTGCAATTTACTGTCACACCCGATATGAGTGGTATTTTCTGTAGTACTATTCTCATCAGTTTAATCCCTCTAACGTCCCCAATCTGGGTGCCATTTATTGAATAGATTTTTCGAACGGGAGATGGTTAAAAAACGCTGGCTCCCTCCACTCTGTTTTAAACCACGGTGACTGCGTCTGCGCCGTGCAATTTACTGTCACACCCGATATGAGTGGTATTTTCTGTAGTACTATTCTCATCAGTTTAATCCTCTAACGTCCCCAATCTGGGGGCCATTTATTGAATAGATTTTTCGAACGGGGAGATGGTTAAAAAAAACCTGGCTCCCTCCACTCTGTTTTAAACCACGGTGACTGCGTCTGCGCCGTGCAATTTACTGTCACACCCGATATGAGTGGTATTTTCTGTAGTACTATTCTCATCAGTTTAATCCCTCTAACGTCCCCAATCTGGGGGCCATTTATTGAATAGATTTTTCGAACGGGGAGATGGTTAAAAAAAACCTGGCTCCCTCCACTCTGTTTTAAACCAGGGTGACTGCGTCTGCGCCGTGCAATTTACTGTCACACCCGATATGAGTGGTATTTCCTGTAGTACTATTCTCATCAGTTTAATCCCTCTAACGTCCCCGACTCCCCAATCTGGGGGCCATTTATTAAATAGATTTTCTGAACGGGGAGATGGTTAAAAAAACGCTGGCTCCCTCCACCGATATGAGTGGTATTTTCTGTAGTATTATTCTCATCAGTTTAATCCCTGTTACGTCCCATATCAGGATTCAGGAATTGCCTTTTATGAAAAAAAATTTAGGCCGGGTACCTTCGACTGCCTTCACAGTGACAGACCAAACTCTCATACACTAAACTGAATTGATTTCAGGAACCGGGAGATGGAAAAAGCAGCTTGGTCGGTCCTCTTACTCCCAAATTGGGGCACTGCGCGTGCACAGAGCAATGTGCTGTGACACCCTATATGAGTGGTGTCTTAACTAGTACTATTGCTATCAGTTTAATCCCTGTTACGGACCCTATCCGGTCGAATTGATTAACCATTGTCGAATCCCCATTGACATCCCCCTTATAAGCTGTGTAAAGCATATTTTTTAGTTTGGTTTTGAACTGCTGCATCCTTTCCGACTTTTGGTAATTTGGTAACATTTCTGCCACTTTCTGCTTATACCGGGGTCTAGTAGCGTGGCCACCCGATCGCTTTTGGTCTGACCATAATGAAGCAACGGCCTTATCATCTGGGGTGTGGCAACATTGCCAACACACTTATAGAGGTGATGATGATTGCTTCATTGTGATACGCAAGCCCCTTCACCACAACAAGGTAACGATCACGAAGGGGAATTGACACTTGTATGTGCCTTTTTTTTTGGTTTGTTTTTGCAGCCACAGTGCTGCACCATAGGACAGAAAAATTAGGCATGTACACATGCCTGAAAAATAATGGCACTGTTGCAGCCGCTATTGTAGCAGCGGCCGGAAAAATTGATGTTTTCCAGGCAGAAAAGTGACTAAAACATTGCGGCTTGAACCCTAGTTGGTGGTGGAGAATTCACGAAAGTCATCCGGTATGCAGACATTAAATACAGCAGCGTGGGGACCATTTTGAGGCCAAGGCATGTAATCAGGCCTTTTGTTAGTCAAACGTATCCCCCACTGTCAGTCCCTTCGGGATCCATGCCTCATTCATCTTTATGAAGGTGAGGTAATCAACACTTTTTGACCGAGGCGACTTCTCTTGTCAGTGACAATGCCTCCTGCTGCACTGAAGGTCCTTTCTGACAGGACACTTGAAGCAGGGCAGGCCAGAAGTTCTATCGCGAACTGGGATAGCTCAGGCCACAGGTCAAGCCTGCACACCCAGTAGTGAAGGGGTTCATTGCTCCTCAGAGTGTCGATATCTGCTGTTAAGGCGAGGTAGTCTGCTACCTGTCGGTCGAGTCGTTCTCTAAGGCTGGATCCCGAAGGGCTGTGGCGATGAGTAGGACTGAAAAAGCTCCGCATGTCCTCCATCAACAACACATCTGTAAATCGTCCAGTCCTTGCCGCCGTGGTAGGAGGAGGATTACACTCACCTCTTCCCCTGTTAGATTCCCGTTGTGCTGTGACATCCCCTTATAAGCTGTGTAAAGCATATTTTTAGTTTGGTTTTGAACTGCTGCATCCTTTCCGACTTTCGGTAATTTGGTAACATTTCTGCCACTTTCTGCTTATACCGGGGTCTAGTAGCGTGGTCACCCAGTACAGATCGTTCTCCTTTATCCTTTTTATACGTGGGTCCCTCAACAGACATGACAGCATGAAAGACCCCATTTGAACAAGGTTGGATGCAGAGCTACTCATTTCCCGTTCCTCGTCCTCACTGATGTCATTGACGGTCTGTTCTTCCCCCAGCCACGTACAACACCATGGGTCCCAGATAGGTGACAACAACGAGCACCCTGGGGTGCCTGCTGTGGTTGGTCTTCCTCCTCCTCAAAGCCGCCACATTCCTCCTCTGACTCCTCTTCCTCATACTCCTCTTCCAGCGTTGCTGCAGGTCCGGCAAGCGATGATGACAAGGCTGTTTCTGGTGGTGATGGTGACCACAACTCTTCCTCTTCCTCTTCACGCTCATCTACAGCCTGATCCAGAACTCTTCGCAGGGCACGCTCCAGGAAGAAAACAAATGGGATGAGGTCGCTGATGGTGCCTTCGGTGCGACTGACTAGGTTTGTCACCTCCTCAAAAGGACGCATAAGCCTACAGGCATTGCGCATGAGTGTCCAGTAACGTGGCAAAAGATTCCCAGCTCCGCAGAGGCTGTCCTAGCACCCGGTCATACAAATACTCGTTGACGGCTTTTTCTTGTTGGAGCAGGCGGTCGAACATTAGGAGTGTTGAATTCCAACGTGTCGGGCTGTCGCATATCAAGCGCCTCACTGGCATGTTGTTTCGCCGCTGAATATCGGAAAAGTGCGCCATGGCCGTGTAGGAACGCCTGAAATGGCCACACACCTTCCTGGCCTGCTTGAGGACGTCCTGTAAGCCTGGGTACTTAGACACAAAACGTTGTACGATGAGATTCAACACATGTGCCATGCACGGCACATGTGACAACTTGCCCAAATTTAATGCCGCCAACAGATTGCTTCCATTGTCACACACCACTTTGCCGATCTCCAGTTGGTGCGGGGTCAGCCACTGATCCACCTGTGCGTTCAGGGCGGACAGGAGTGCTGGTCCTGTGTGGCTCTCTGCTTTCAGGCAAGTCAACCCCAAGATAGCGTGACACTGTCGTATCCGGGATGTGGAATAGCCCCTGGGGAGCTGGGGGAATCAGTTGATGTGCAGCCAGACGCCGCAGCAGAAGAGGACTCAGCCGAGGAGGATATTGAAGAGGATGGAGTAGGAGTAGAGGAGGTGGCAGTAGGTCTGCCTGCAAGTCGTGGTGGTGTCACCAACTCCGCTGCGGAGCCACGCATTCCATGCTTGTCAGCCGTCAGCAGGTTGACCCAATGCGCAGTATACGTGATATACCTGCCCTGACCGTGCTTTGCAGACCAGGTATCAGTGGTCAGATGGACCCTTGCCCCAACACTGTATGCCAGAGATGCCATGACTTCCTTTTCAATGACATGGTAGAGGTTTGGGATTGCCTTTTTGAAAAAAATTTCGTCCGGGTACCTTCCACTGTGGTGTCCCAATAGCGACAAATTTTTGAAGGCCTCAGACTCTACCAGCTGGTATGGTAAAAGCTGGCGGGCTAAGAGTTCCGTCAAGCCAGCTGTCAGTCGCCGGGCAAGGGGGTGACTTTGTGACATTGGCTTCTTATGCTCAAACATGTCCTTGACAGACACCTGACTGTGGGCAGATGAGCAGGAACTGCTGAAGGTGAGAGATGGAGTGGCGGGTGGTTGAGAGGGGGCAGGGAGGACAGCAGTGGTTGGCGTGGCTGAAGATGCTGGACCAGGAGGAGCATGGTGGCTTTGAGTTTGTGTGCTGCTTGTACTCATGTGTTGATCCCATAGGCGTTTGTGATGTGAGATCATGTGCCTTCGCAAAGCAGTTGTACCAAGGTGGGTGTTGGACTTCCCACGACTCAGTTTCTTTTGGCACAGGTTGCAAATGGCATTGCTTTTATCAGAGGCAGACACACAAAAAAATGCCACACTGCTGAGCTTTGCAATGACGGCATTCTAGTGGTGGCAACAGCATGCGTTGACTGGCGTGCTGTCTGGCTAACCCCAGGTGCCGATACATGCTGTCTGACTGTGCCACTAACTCCTTGCGACGACCTCCCCTGCTTCCAACTCGTCTCCTCATTCTCTCTGTCTCCCCTTCAGAACTTTCCCCCTCTTCTTCTCTTCGAGCAGGCACCCACGTGGCATCCGTGGACACATCGTCATCATCAACCGCTTCACTTGTATCTGACACCTCAGCAAAGGAAGCAGCAGCGGGTACAACATCATCATCATCATCATCACACTGTACGTCCATGTGTGTAATCCTGCCTGACTGAGACATATCCCCGTAATCTACATCATCTGGCAATAATGGTTGCGCATCACTAATTGCATCCAACTGATGTGTAAATAACTCCTCTGACGGATCAAGTGAAGCGGCTGTGGTGGCTGTGGTGGTAGTGGTGGTGGTGGCGACGGGCGGGTGCGTGGTAACTTGAGAGCAGGTGACCGAAGCTGAGCTGGAGGAGGATGGTGCGTCAAGGTTCTTAGCGGAAGCTGTTGAAGATTGGGTGTCCTGTCTAAGCCAGTCAACTACGTCCTCTGAATTTTTCGGGTTCAGGGTACGTGGCCTCTGAAAACTGGGCATTATTCCAGGGACAGTGGAAATCACAGCACCACGACCACGACGGCCCCTGCGAGCTGGCCTGCCTCTGCCTGTCATTTTTTTTTAGATAAGTGGTACTACGCGTGCTAGGTACTGTGCCACCCGGTATGAGTGGTTGGCACTGGCAGTGGGCACACTACAGTCTGTGGAAGTGGGCCTGACACACACTGGCAGCAGGCAAGCAACTGAATTTAGACTACTGTCTAAAAATTAAATGCCTTATTTATCGGCAAGCTACTGTGCCACCCGGTATCAGTGGTTGGCACTGGCAGTGCGCACACTACAGTCAGTGGAAGCGGGCCTGACACACACTGGCAGCAGGCAAGCAACTGAATTTAGACTACTGTCTAAAAATTAAATGCCTTATTTATCGGCAAGCTACTGTGCCACCCGGTATCAGTGGTTGGCACTGGCAGTGGGCACACTACAGTCAGTGGAAGAGGGCCTGACACACACTGGCAGCAGGCAAGCAACTGAATTTAGACTACTGTCTAAAAATTAAATGCCTTATTTATCGGCAAGCTACTGTGCCACCCGGTATCAGTGGTTGGCACTGGCAGTGGGCACACTACAGTCAGTGGAAGCGGGCCTGACACACACTGGCAGCAGGCAAGCAACTGAATTTAGACTACTGTCTAAAAATTAAATGCCTTATTTATCGGCAAGCTACTGTGCCACCCGGTATCAGTGGTTGGCACTGGCAGTGGGCACACTACAGTCAGTGGAAGCGGGCCTGACACACACTGGCAGCAGGCAAGCAACTGAATTTAGACTACTGTCTAAAAATGAAATGCCTTATTTATCGGCAAGCTACTGTGCCACCCGGTATCAGTGGTTGGCACTGGCAGTGGGCACACTACAGTCAGTGGAAGCGGGCCTGACACACACTGGCAGCAGGCAAGCAACTGAATTTAGACTACTGTCTAAAAATTAAATGCCTTATTTATCGGCAAGCTACTGTGCCACCCGGTATCAGTGGTTGGCACTGGCAGTGGGCACACTACAGTCAGTGGAAGCGGGCCTGACACACACTAGCAGCAGGCAAGCAGCTGAAATTACACTAAAGTGTAAAAATTAAATGCCTTTTTATGCAAAGTCCTGTGCCAGCCGGTATGAGTGGTGGGCACTGGCAGTGGGCACACTACAGTCAGTGGAAGTCAGCCTGACACACACTGGCAGGCAACTAACCTTAGATTAAAGTGTAAAAATTAAGTGCCTTTTTTTATGCAAAGTCCTGTGCCACACGGGATGACAGGGGTGGGCACTGGCAGTGGGCACACTACAGTCAGTTGAAGTCGGCCTGACACACACTAGCAGCAGGCAAGCAGCTGAAATTACACTAAAGTGTAAAAATTAAATGCCTTTTTATGCAAAGTCCTTTGCCAGCCGGTATGAGTGGTGGGCACTGGCAGTGGGCACACTACAGTCAGTGGAAGTCAGCCTGACACACACTGGCAGGCAACTAACCTTAGATTAAAGTGTAAAAATTAAGTGCCTATTTTTTAAGCAAAGTCCTGTGCCACTCGGGATGACAGGGGTGGGCACTGGCAGTGGGCACACTACAGTCAGTTGAAGTCGGCCTGACACACACTAGCAGCAGGCAAGCAGCTGAAATTACACTAAAGTGTAAAAATTAAATGCCTTTTTAAGCAAAGTCCTGTGCCAGCCGGTATGAGTGGTGGGCACTGGCAGTGGGCACACTACAGTCAGTGGAAGTCAGCCTGACACACACTGGCAGGCAACTAACCTTAGATTAAAGTGTAAAAATTAAGTGCCTTTTTTTAAGCAAAGTCCTGTGCCACACGGGATGACAGGGGTGGGCACTGGCAGTGGGCACACTACAGTCAGTTGAAGTCGGCCTGACACACACTAGCAGCAGGCAAGCAGCTGAAATTACACTAAAGTGTAAAAATTAAATGCCTTTTTATGCAAAGTCCTGTGCCAGCCGGTATGAGTGGTGGGCACTGGCAGTGGGCACACTACAGTCAGTGGAAGTCAGCCTGACACACACTGGCAGGCAACTAACCTTAGATTAAAGTGTAAAAATTAAGTGCCTTTTTTTAAGCAAAGTCCTGTGCCACACGGGATGACAGGGGTGGGCACTGGCAGTGGGCACACTACAGTCAGTTGAAGTCGGCCTGACACACACTAGCAGCAGGCAAGCAGCTGAAATTACACTAAAGTGTAAAAATTAAATGCCTTTTTAAGCAAAGTCCTGTGCCAGCCGGTATGAGTGGTGGGCACTGGCAGTGGGCACACTACAGTCAGTGGAAGTCAGCCTGACACACACTGGCAGGCAACTAAACTTAGATTAAAGTGTAAAAATTAAATGCCTTTTTTGATGCAAAGTCCTGTGCCACACGGAATGACAGGGGTGGGCACTGGCAGTGGGCACACTACAGTCTGTGGGCCTGCAGCTCCTCACACACAGGCAGGCCAGGCAACTGCAATATGTATATAAAGGAAAAAAAAAGCAGACTAATGTTGCAGCCCTAAAAGGGCTTTTGGGGTGCTGTCAGGACGCTGTCCTTACAGCAGAGATCAGATGAGTCTTTCAGGACTGGAGTGGACACTGAATTCACTAGCCTAGCTATCGATTTCCCAATTAAATCAGCAGCAATTACACTCTCCCTCCTCTTACTAAGACTGCAGCTTCAGAATGAATCTAAAATGGATGCTGTGCAGGAGGTGGGAGGGTCTGGGAGGGAGGGTATGCTGCTGATTGGCTGGAATGTGTCTGCTGACTGTGAGGTACAGGGTCAAAGTTTGCTCAATGATGATGTATAGGGGGCGGACCGAACATCGCATATGTTCGCCCGGCAGAGGCGAACGCGAACAAGCTATGTTCGCCGGGAACTGTTCGCCGGCGGATAGTTCGGGCCATCTCTACTTATTATGTCACTGACCGCATAACTTATCGATGCTCACTGGCACTACGTCATGATGAAGTCACATAATACATGACTGACAGTACACATGATACATGCTGTCTAATCAGCACCTGTGAGATGGGATGGATTATCTCAGCAAAGGAGAAGCGCTCACTAACAGATTTAGAAAGATTTGTGAACAATATTTGAGAGTAATGGGTCTTTTGTGTATGTAGAAAATGTTTCAGATCTTTGAGTTCAGCTCACGCAAAATGGGAGCAAAACTGAAAGTGTCGCGTTCATATTTTTGTTCAGTGTATTTATGGATACTCGTAATCTTAAAACCTGCCCTGTTTCTCAAAGACATAACATTACCTATCTCTGATCCATATAATGACCTTAAATTCCCTCACGTAACAGAATGATTCTGTAGGACAGACAGCTTTGTGGGATATAGCATTCCTCTATGAAAGAGTAAATAGAGGTGTGTATGAGATTGAAAGGAAGCATAAAATTTTCAGAAAGTTGCTTGAAACAAACACCTTTTATAGCTTCACTATTTTTTATCTATATTACATGAAATATAACAATAGGACACCTCTGCAATAATACAAGGGTGATCTAAGGTGATCCTCTATGCAGGATCCAATAGGACAGTTGTTATGGATGTTCTGCAAATAGCACATTAATAAAGTCATAAAAACATCACAACAACCTCTCTTATCATTTACATCTCATGTGGGTGGAAATTAATTTATTTAAAAAATCCATCAAGTGTTTGGCCACTCATAATAAATTTCTCAAGGCCTCATGCACAGCTCTTTTATGGCTCTGTTTTGTTATTACAGAGCAGCCCTCAGTTCTGACTCATATTAAAGGGGTTGTCCACTATTTTTTTTAAATGTCCCTCCCCTCCCTATGGCCTCATGCACACGGCCGTGGCCCGTACGAGTGTATTACTGTAGTCCAGCAACCAATGACGCCGTGCGCTCCTGCTGTCAGCTAGATTCCAGGCCGGGATACCACGGCCGTGTGCATGAGGCCGAAGTGTAATCTGTGAAGCGGTATACTTACCTGCTCCCCACTGCTCCATTCAGGCTCATTCTCCCAGACTGTCTTCACTGGACTTCAGATCCCTTCATGTTCACTTCCTATATGGATGTGGTCAAGTGTGCTGATGCAGCCAATTACTGATTTCATCATTGAGGTGTCCCCAAGCGGCACGTGACCAACAGTGATGTGCAGAAAGTTCATCTGAAAGCCTAAGGCCCCTTGCAGACGACCTAGTATTCAGCACGGGTGCAATGCGTCATGCGAATGCATTGCGTCTGCACGGAATCCGGACCCATTCATTTCAATGGGTCTGTGTACATAAGCGATGGTTTTCACGCATCACTTGTGTGTTGCGTGAAAATTGCAGCATGTTCTATATTTTGCGATTTTCACGCAACGCTGGCCCCATAGAAGTGAATGGGGCTGCGTGAAAATCACATCCGCAAGCAAGTGCGGATTCGATTTTCACGGATGGGTACTAAGAGATGTTGTTTGTAAACATTCAGTTTTTATCACATGAGTGCAAAACGCGTTAAATCGCATTGCACCCGCGCGATAAAAACTAAACAACTGAACGCGATCGCAAACAAAACTGAATGTACTTGCTTGCGAAATCGCACAGTTTTCACTGAAAGCATTTGCAACGCATCCGGACCTAACCCGCTCACGGTCGTCTGCAAGGTTCCTAAGACCAACAGCTATCTCTCCTGATCCCATCATACTCATAACAAGTACAAGTGAGTAAAATTAAACCCCACATGGCTTACAAGTAGTGTAAAAAGTTCAATAAATGACAAAAAGAGGGCCTTTAAATACAAATCTGAGGGGTCAGCTGTAGCCTTTAAAAAGTATAAAGAACTAAGTAAATTATGTAAAGGGACAATAAAATCTGTAAAAATACACAGGGAAATACAGGTGGCCAAAGAAAGTAAGAACAACCCCATAAATGCAAAAGAACCAATGTCAGAACATGTAGGGCCCCTAAATGATAGTAAGGGGGTGTTAGTCAGTGGGGATCAAGAGAAGGCAGAGCTCCTAAATGGGTTTTTAGCTCTATATACAAAAGACGAGAGGGCATCTCATGAGGGTGGTGCCATTGGTCTAAATACTGTATATGCCCAGCTTTAGATGTCCATGTGCCCTAGTAGTTTTTTTTGTTTATGATTTTACTAAAATCTGAATCCATACGTTAGGTTATGATGTGCCTTTGTGTAAACAAGAATCTAAAAGGAAATTTGCTGTGAAAATCCGCACGATAGATTGGCACACTGCTGATTTCCAATCCGCACCACATGGATTTAGATGAGTCTGGACGAGAGTTCTTTATAGGTACTGTACAACACTACAGATTTGCCGCAGAAAAATCCATCAGATCTGCAGTGTTTTAGTAACATGTGGATTTGCTGTCTGTTATTTTTATTCTAAAATCCTTAGATTATAAACTCTTTTTACACGGACCGATACTGAGTTTAAAAAATGTATCTCTTGCCCTGATAATTTGTTTTAAAGGTGTTATGCCATGATTGATGTAAAAAATGAAAATCCGAGATCACATGGTCCATGACAATACCTTTCTAACAAAGCTAGAACCAGCCCTGTACCTCATGTGGATCCAGAGAGCTCCATATTCACTGCTCCAATTGCTCTGCTAGATTATCTTCAGCCTGGCAGCTCAGGGGGTGTGTCCTTTCTTGTGCAGCTTTCTCCCTTCTAACAGAACATATGGCTGGTGGTAGTTGAAGATCTAAACTGAGCACGTTTGACCAGCTTAGTGAGACGGACAAATAATAAGGAAAAGAACAAGCAGGAGGTGGCGCTATACAGATACATTTTATTGAATTGACTGAACTAAACTGTTAATTACATGCAATTACAGAAGTATTCAGATCCAAGTGCTGGTATAAAATGTAGAAGATACTTTGTGACACAACCCCTTTAATGTATCAGTTGTAGCAAAATGTATCAGTTGGGAATGAAGATATTGCTTTGCTTACATCTCACAGTTTTGTAGTTTTCTTCCAATACTTGGCCACTGACTCGTTAAAGGGAACCTGTCAGCACCAAAATGGACCATAAACCGCCATCAGTACCTTAAAGCTGTGGACATCAGGTTTCTAATGATGTTCTTGTGTAAGATGTCCGAGGCGCAAGATCACTGTAAAACAACTTTTATTCCTCCGCAGGTCGTGTGCACATAAGGTTCTTGAAGTCAAGCTCACCACACCCTCTTCCTGCCCCTCCGCATTTGATTGGTGGCCCTTTGAATTCTTTCAGGCGCGATTCCATCCTGACATTTTGCTCACGTGCCGTATGACCTCATTGCCTGTGCCTGCGCATTGATCCCCGCTGTAGTCTACTTGGTTCAGCGGGTCAACGTGCAGGCGCTCCTGATCCTATGACTGACACTGATGCAGGGTAATGTTCTATAAAGCGCTTACCGGCATGAGTCTGCGCCTGCACATTGACTTGCTGAAGCCAAATACGCTACAGAGGGAATCAACGCGCAGGCACCGGAAACAAGATCGTATGGCGCATGCGCGAAATCTCAGAATGGAATCGCGCCTGAAAGAATCCAAAAGGCCACCAATCAAATGCGAAGGGGCGGAAAGGAGGAGCGATGATTTTGACTGCAAGTGTGAAAGCCGCTGCCCCCTTGGTGTGAAAGCCGCTGCCCCCTTGACTTCAAGAACCTTATTTGCATGCGACCTGCAGGGGAATAAAAGTAGTTTTACAGCGATCTTGCGCCTCGGACACCTTACACAAGAACATCATTGGAAACCCGATGTCCATGCTGACGGTTTATGGTTGATTTTGGTGCTGACAGGTTCCCTTTAATGCTTCTAGATGTTTTCCATATGCAGCACATATATACGGTACATACATGATCTTTACCTCTGAGTCCCTGTCCCCAATCCCAGCTTACATATTGAATATTTTCCTACAATACAACATTGTTCAGTCCTCCACACAACTAAGGGCAACTTACAGTACAAAGTTGATAATAAGAGGAAACGGCCTTCTTAAGTTCAGTCTGTTGTCACTAATGTGACCTGCTCCAGCATGAATGTACAATAATACTGAAAGAAAGTGTGATGGATTTCTTACAGTCCCACTGATTAATTTCCTGTCACAGGCTTTTTATTCTTTGCTGTAGACTAATAAAAACTTCCTTGTTACCGCGTGCCTGTCACTGGATTTCGCCTCTAAAAGCCCAGTTTGTGTGTTGGAAGATCAGGTCGCCCTTTCGAGGGAGAAAGAAATGTTTTTAATATGAAATACATCAAAAGTAAAAGTAGGTGACAAATGTTTAGATTTGTTAAGAACCTCCGCTTTGATCGTGGATTTTCTATTTTATTCAAGAGTTTGACAAATGTCTTCTGGAGTAGCCTCAAACATCTCATGTCTGTCTGCAGAGTATTTACCCGGAGTGGAATCCATTTGATCATCCACTTGCTCTCTGTAGAGTACCTGCTCTGCTGCTCACTATAATACTGCTTCTTTATGTACAAGCTGATACTTTAGTCAGGAAGCTTTATATTCTCTCAGACATACTTTTTAAATACCGTAACCCCCAGTCCTTGCTGGCTTTCCTTTAGTACTTAAAAAAAAAATTGAGAATAGTCTACCATTTGGTTTCATCCTATACAGTTTGTAGAATAGAACTATCCATGTTGTTTTTGTCTAACATCGACCTACAAATTCCATGGAGGGAAAATAAACTGAAATACTTCTTAAAACTGATCATGCTGCTTGGATAATTCCTTCACAGGCCAGCCCCGGCTTTATCTCTATCTAGAATTCCTATGGTCCTATCTCATCTCACCACAGGTATGGCTAAGCCTACCAGATACTCTTAGGCTGAGTTCACACTTCACTTATTTGATCAGTTTTTCCCATCAGTTATTGTGAGCCAAAACCAGGTGCAGGTCAAAAACAAAGAACAGGTACAAATACTTCCATTATACCTTATCTATGTGTAGGCTACACTACTGGTTTTGGCTCACAATAATTGATGGAAATTGATGGAAATAACTGATCAAATAACTTAAGTGTGAACTCAGCCTTAATATAATTTCTAAGAATCAAGAAAACACCGGAAATTGACTTTAGTTTATATACTGTGCCAGTGGATTAAACTACTATTTATGTTTTATAAGGACCAAAGCCAATTTACCCAATAAGACAAATGTAATTCTGAACTCAGTATTTACCATTTAAATGCAAATTTGTCCCCGTCCTAGTAATAACTATTTACTGGTTACCGCTTTGTTGTTTTGGCTATAAATTTATGTCTTTCATATATTGTGTCTGACAAAAAAAATGTATTGCTTTGAAAATTTGCATTTGCAACTGAGTAAAAGTCCCTCATATACATTAGTCTATTGCCAGTCAAACCAACAGTTTTTGGCCGAACCAGCCCACAATCTAATGTGTATTGGAAGCTCCCGACTCTTCCAGGTCAGTTGATGTTTAGGCGAGAGAAGCATTGGGTATGCTGAATTTCAGTGCCCCATTGTTTTTCTTACCCCTTCTGCAGCTCTCAGGTCTGTCCACATCAACATTTGCTTTGATGTGGGTCATGCGCTGCAGGGATAAACAGGGCGAGCGCTCCATTTCTATGGACACGCTCACGTTACCAGGGGATGTGGCTGGACAGAACATCACAGGGTGTGCAACCCGGCATTGCGTCTGACACGATGCGGCCATGGCGCAGCCCCAGACCCCTGTGCTAGAGCCTGGACAGATGAGCTGGTGGCACCCTCACAGAATTTACCGAGTATAGTGAGCATTTTGATCCCACTGGTATTTTGCAAAAAGGAATGCACAACCGATGACACACAATTCTTCCACAAATATGGCATTTCTGTGCCAAATATGTTGTGCCCAGGCCCACTTCAGCCATATGGTGAGATGAGCATCTCACCTGAGGCAGCAGCCAACCTGCCTCTGAGGAGGGTGGCAGTTCACAGTAGGGCACGGGAGCCTAAAGCCCATGAAGAGGTAGAATGGCGCAGGAGGTGGCAATAACATCAGCACGCCACACATGACCTAGAGCTGAAGGCCGCAGCAAAGAGCTGATCTGGGTCTGGTAAAACCCAGCAGCTCATGTGGACTCCCGCCCCTGACAGTTGCATGATTGCTGGGGCTGGAACAGGAAGCTGCAAAGCGCTACACAGCAGCACTAATTCAAGCACTATAAGGGGCACTATAGGCATAATAACTACTGTTGTGGTCCTTCCATAACAATTAGACATGTGAGATTTTCACATTACTTCTATTATCCTTGCTGGATATCTTGTGCTTGACTTATGCCTCATTAATCTTATGTATTTCTTGTGTATTTTTATGCTCTTTACAGATATCTTGCATTTGCAACAGAGGTTATTGATGTCATTTCAGCGTTATTACACTTATTTGCACTTTATTTGCATTGGTCACTTTATTAATTAGGCACTTTGTCTCACATGGTCCTTATCAGGGGTAGATGTTGTGGAAGGAAGGAGGTGTAGATGTAGTTTTTTTTATACACTTTGCATGAAACATTGTTCTTAATGTTTTTTGTGATCATGTTTTGCATATGAATAACATTTCGGATTTAATCATGTGATTCTTGGTGTGCGCCATTCTCTATGATTTCATAATAGCTACCGGGGTCACTTTGAGGAAAATAATTTCTACTATTTGGCCTCATTACTACTGTGAGTTCTAGGGGTCATTATTATTGGGCATAATATAGAAGGCACTACTACTAATGGATGTACTCTAGGGAAGCATTGTCATGTTAATAAGGAGGGCACTCTGGGAAAAAATTATAACTATTGATGGGGATTTCGGCTTTGCTATTATTATGGAGGGGGCCTGCAGGTATATAGCACTAATATTTCTGCAGTATTGCATTTGGCGGCCCTGGGGAGCACAGCGGTCAAAATATTGGGGGAAGAAGGAGGACAGGGGCAGCAAGGTGGGGGGGATGATGGAAAAGTCAAGAAACTAAGATGTCTGTGTAGCAAACTCTGCAGAGAGAAGACATGCCTGAGAGAAGTCATCATGGTGGTCTGGTCCAAATGAAAAAGATGAGTAAAGAGAACATGTGTAATCAGAGGAGACGTCACTGGATGTAATAGGTATGTGGCACTGTCCATCCAAACATAACTACTGTGTGGGGGCACTGTGGAGGCATTCTTCAGTGTCGGGGGCACTAAGGAGACATAACTACTGTGTGGGTGCACAAAGGGGACTGGGCATGGGCTGTGTTAGAGATGTGGCTTACTGCTGCTGATAATGTCGCATCTTGGCGTTTTTAAAAGTAGACAGGTATGGGTTTTATTTATGTGTGTGTAGCATATGTATGGCGTATGTATAGTGTATACAGTGTACGGTATGTGTAATTATACATGTCAGGCCCATATAATAGAAATATCAGCAATACAGAAGTGCCAGTAATCATGGCGCTCACCATTAACAATGGCAAAAAACTGTGTTTTTAGTGTTGCACTGCAGGTAATACACGGGAGGCAGACAAACAGAACTCAGCTAGTTTTGTGTCCTCTGACGCTTCTACAGGCTGAGCCCCATGTGTTTATCTCCCTTGTATTACCTTCAATGAAGCACTAGGATTTCTGCTGTTGTAAATGATGAGTGATGTGGACTATTACTTTTAATGGTTAATTGTGTATATCATATATTTATGATGAAAGTGTATTTATTTCTGGTGTCTTTGCAAATGTGTGTTGTGACGCCACACAGCTGCCGTTCCTTGTTGAGTAGGGAACCTGTTGTTAAAAAACGTAATCCCACCCCTAGTCAACACGAATCCTGCTGATGTACCGATTGCTTTTGATAATAATTGCGGCCAACTGAAAACTATTCTCACATGCTACCTTGAAAATGCTTAATAAGAATTGCTAATCTTTAAGGATAGTAGCCAAGGTTTATTTATCATGCATGGAAATATAATATGTACTGTGCTATATACTGTATGTTTATGTTGTACATTGTATAATAATAAATAATAATAAAAAAAACTATGCGCTAGGGGCAGACTCTATTGAAAGGTAACCTAGCTGATCAGTATATAAAAGAAAGCCCCCACCCATCCACCCCCCCCCCCAAAAAAAAAGCTAACTTTCTGTGTCTTTGAGCCAGATGCCAACTAGTGCTTCCAGATAAGGGAGGCATTCCTAATGAATACCAACCAGATGAGCTCACAATGTAGGAAGGTGAAGGAGTATTTCAAGGATGTTGCTGAAATGTTCTATAACATAAAATCATTTATAGTAACTTAGCCTCTGTGGTTATCACTATCTGGAACATTTTAGCCTGCTTTATTCTCAGAAACAGACTTCATTGTATTGATTTATAAAATATTGATTCATTTATGTGTCTCTATGTGTAAGCAATTATATATATGGAAAAGACTGTTGCTACTATATAATTTAATGTATAACATAACTAAATGAAACAGTTCAGAATTATTTGGACATAGTATTACACTATTGGTGGTACTGTTCCATACTACAGTTTGGGCCCTGCAAGGCATCATTATATGGACACAATATAGGGATATTAAACAGACATAGCACTGGTCTGTTCTATTGACACTATAATGGTTTGATATTGGTAGTTTTAGTTTCGTTTCATATTAACTTTTAACCATCCAGAGGCTGTTGCTGCAGAGGAACAGCATGTCGGAGGTCATTGTATCTGGCATAGCCGGATACTGCCTCTCCCCACAGGAGCCCGTTGACTAGAACGAGACTTGGCGGGGATCTGGCCTTTTTCCTTCATGAGTGCCAAGATTCAGCTGGACAAAAACCGGTCCGTCCAAATCCCGACACTCATGCCGGAAATAGAGTGGATCCCCGTTGGGACCCATTATAATCAATGGGGGTCGGTGGTGCTCCAGCCATTTCTGGTTATGTTGCATATGATGAACTCTGGCAGGCTGCCAAGTTTTTTTTTTAACGCTAGTGTGAAACAAGCTTTATATGGGCACTATATGGGATGCTTTCTGGGTGCTACAAGGCAATGTTAATTGACCATGGTATGCAGGTATGTGTGGGCACTGTATGTTGGTTTTATGTGGTCCTATCTGATGTCCTGCCATTGAAATCTTACCTTAAATATGTTTCCTCATGGTTGGTATCATGGTTACCAATAAGATGAATAAGTAGTGCTCACATTAGTACATCTAGAATTTTGTAAATAATTTTGGCTAGAGACTTTACAGCATGGTACTCTCAACGGGAGACAAGAAGGCACTCTCTGGCATCCAGCATAGGCATTGGGGGTCATTTATCAAACTAGTGTAAAGTAGAACTTAGTTGCCCATAGCAATCAGATTTCTCCTTTCATTTTCCAAAGGAGCTGTCCAAAATAAAAGGTGGAATCTGATTGGTTGCTGTGGGCAACTAAGTCAGTTCTACTTTATACCAGTTTGATAAATAACCCCCATTTCTTGGTGGAAGCTGAAAATGAATGAATCCGCTAACAGAAACCTAATGTCTATGGCTAGCTTTAATCAGTAGTACTAATAAATTACCCATGACGTTTATTTTATAGTTATAGTTAAGAGGCATTCCGTTTGCTTTACGTCATAATAGAAGTCTATGAGAAAGCATAACGGATCCGTCTGGTTCCCATTATGGAAGACGTAAAACAAAGTCTGTTATGCTT
Organism: Bufotes viridis; assembly: GCA_033119425.1. Taxonomy (NCBI): domain Eukaryota; kingdom Metazoa; phylum Chordata; class Amphibia; order Anura; family Bufonidae; genus Bufotes; species Bufotes viridis. Next base: position 109,567,045 of record CM065593.1, on the reverse strand, counting down.
TCCCATAGACTTCTATTAGGACGGAGCAAAACGGAATGCCTGTTAAAGGCATCCGTTTTGCATTCTGTCCTATGGATTCCGTTATTTTCCGTTATAACCATGTTATAATGGAAACCATAACCCTAGTGTGAACCCACCCTAAGCCTTCATTCAGACGTCCGTATGTGTTTTGCGGATCTGCAAAACACGGACACCGGCAATGTGCATTCCGCATTTTGTGGATCCGCACATTGTCAGAACTATATAGAAAATGCCTTTTCTTGTCCGCAATTGCGGACAAGAATAGGACATGTTCAATATTTTTGCGGAACGGAAGTGCGGACCCGGAAGTGCGGATCCGCAATTCTGGATCCGAGCGGGACAAAGTCTGTTCCCATAGAAATGAATGGGTCCGCAATTCCGTTCCGCAAAATGCGGAACAGAATTGCGGACGTGTGAATGGGGCCTAAATGGGGTATTCCTGTATTTTAATATTGTTGGACTGTCCTTAGGATAGGTCCTTAATATCTGATCAGAAGGGGTCCTGCTGATAAGCAGTTTCAGGGTAGCTCTGGAAGAGGAATGCTGGAACTATGCAGCTTTGTCAATTATGTAGTGGACAGAGTTTGTAAGTTTGTAACTGCAGAGCTGCTCCCATTTACTACAATGGGTACCTGCTCCATCCACTACATATTGGATGGAACTGTAGTTCTGACACCGAATATAGGTCATCCAGGTTAAAATAGTGGACAAGCCCTTTAAAACGTCCATACACTGTCAATAGCTGTCAGACAACAGCTATCTCTCCAGACACATTCATATACTTGGTTCAACCTAATGTGTAAATGTTTTCAATAAGGTTAAGGGTCCATTCACACGTCCGCAACTTGGGTCTGGATCCGTACCGGAACAGATGCGGACAGCACACTATGTGCTGTACTCATCCGCATTTCCGGATCCGCACTTCCGTTCCTGAAAAAAATAGAACATGTCTTATACTTGTCCGCAACTGCAAACAAGAAATGGCATTTTCTATTATAGTGCCGGCGATGTGTAGTCCGCGAAATGCATAACGCAAATTGCCCGTGTCTGTTTTGCGGATCCGAAATTTGCAGACTGCAAAACACCTACGGACGTGTGAATGGACCCTAAAGGTGAAAGCTGCTGCCAGACACCTCTGGTGGTATCTTTTCCCTCAGGTGAAGATCAGGAGATCCCTATACATATTAGATGCCAGCCAGTCCTGCAGAAGGCAGTGAATTCAGTTGACAATACACTAATGGGGACCTTAATGGGTTGTCCAGCTTTTTATTTTTTAGAGGATTTATTAAAGTTTTCAGATATAAAAAAAGGTAACAGTACAGATAAACAGCAAAAAAACAAACCTCGAGAGCTGCACTAGAAGAAAATGCCACATTACAATGAAGTATTCAGGACATAAAAACTTAAAGGGGTTGTCTAGGTTCAGAGGTCCTCTTCTTAACCTAGGCAGCCCCTCTGAGATGAGCATCGGATCATTTCATGGGGCTTTTTCATTAGAGCCTTTTCATTAGATCTGGTGACATACCATGTCTCTGCTACATAGTAACATAGTAACATACGAAAAAATACATCTCTCCATCCAGTTCGGCTTCCGATCAGCAGTGAGCCCAGTGATGTCACCAGCATTAATTGGCGGGCTTTAGCGCTGCCCTAGCCTATAAAATGGCTACATGTAAAAATGTGAACAAAAAAGCCGAAATACTCCGATTCTCATCTCACAGGGGCTGCCTGGGCGATGAAGGGGATATGTCTGGGTTCAGCTCTGAACCCAGACAACCCCTTTTAGAGTATAACACAATAATGATTGTAGAAGCATCCCAGAGAAATTATATTTTCGATGTACCCTGGAAAAGAAAAATGAGAACCAAACAAAAAAGGAAAGGAAAAAAGCTAATGAAGGAAAAAAAGCAGAAGTGAGACGGGGAAGGTGGTGGTAGAAAAAGGAATGAAGTCATGGAAGGTCCAGACAGGCCTGATAAGATGGAAGGGAGGGGGAAGGTTGAGTCACCAAACTTAGAAAATAATATAGGCAAGAATGTGAACACACCATGTGAGGGAAAGAGGTGTCTCAAAAAAACCATGTAGTCTCTACAGGTGTTAAGACAATAAGTTTCTCCATCCTCTAAGTTTGAGCAATCGCCTCATAGCCTTTCTCCATCTTGAGAGGGTCTGAAGAACACCATTGGCAGGAGATACTGTTGTAGCTGCTTGCAAAAGGTGGCATGTTGAGGATCGCTTATAAGCAGATTGGGCCATGTCAAACAGGAAGATCAGCACAGACTCAGAGGTACTAGAAATGGTCGTTCCCCTAATCTCCACGATGACCTTAAGAATGGCATCCTAGAAGCTATGAATCAAAGGACAGCTTCACCAGATATGGGAGATCTTCAACACAAGGAATATACAGATGTGTAACATTTATGAAGAAGGGTGGTAGACGGAAATGAAGGAGGAGATGTATGGAGGTACAGCACCGTGGAGAGCTTTGTGGGTGAGGGTGAGAAGTTTGAACTGTATTCTGTGGTGGATGGGCAACCAGTGTAGTAACTGGTACAGGCCAGTAGCATCAGTGTAGCGGTTGGATTGAATAGACGAGCCTGGCTGCAGACATTGGATGTTTGTCTGCCATTTAATAGAAGAGTAAAATTTGAAGTATTTAAAAAGTGATTATGCACTGTATGGGTCTACTCATGGGTTGAAAGGAAATGTGTCATCAGAAAATGACCCATTGACACATCAATTGACACATTGACACATTAATTTTTTGGTGATGTTATTTTTAATTCTCCATGCCAATATCTATATTTAAACAATGATTTCCTTGTACAATGACCTCTGCACAGGTCACTGAGCATGCCCAGAAAACTCAATGAGGTCCCCTCCTGACCACTGTGTCTATGGCCCATGTGGCTGCCATACAGCAATTCTCTTTGCTTTCTATATGCTGTTAAGAACAAGATGGCAAGATGTTCAGTAAATAGAATTTAAAAAAATCTGCAATCAGAAATAAAAAAGGGATTAGAAAAAATATGTTATGGCTATGTGTTACTATCTGGTTTTAACGGGCAGATAAACTTTTGGTGACACATTTCCTTTAAGTGAACCTACAGATAATACATGACAAAAATTATTAGGGCGTACTCTCATACCATCAAGGAAAGGAGCAGAGGAGAAACCCCGTAGGAAACACAAGAATATCAGTGATATCTTGTTAAATATATAAAATGAGAATGCTCGGACTGGGAGAAAATGTCTGTAAGTGGGTAAGTAACTGGCTGAGTGACAGAAAACAGAGGGTGGTTATTAACGGTACTCAGATTGGGTCACTGACTAGTGGGGTACCTCAGGGGTCAGTACTGGGCCCTATTCTCTTCAATATATTTATTAATGATCTTGTAGAAGGCTTGCACAGTAAAATATCTATTTTCGCAGATGACACAAAACTGTGTAAAGTAATTAACACTGAAGAGGACAGTTTTCTGCTACAGAGGGATCTGGATAGATTGGAGGCTTGGGCAGAGAAATGGCAGATGAGGTTTAACACTGACAAATGTAAGGTTATGCACATGGGAAGGAATAATGCAAGTCACCCGTACATATTAAATGGTAAAACACTCAGTAACACTGACATGGAAAAGGATCTAGGAATTTTAATAAACAGCAAAATAAGCTGCAAAAACCAGTGTCAAGCAGCTGCTGCTAAGGCCAATAAGATAATGGGTTGCATCAAAAGGAGCATAGACGCCCGTGATGAGAACATAGTCCTACCACTTTATAAATCACTAGTCAGACCACACATGGAGTACTGTGTACAGTTCTGGGTTCCTGTGAACAAGACAGACATAGCAGAGCTGGAGAGGGTTCAGGGGAGGGCAACTAAAGTAATAACTGGAATGGGGCAACTACAATACCCTGAAAGGTTATCAAAATTAGGGTTATTCACTTTAGAAAAAAGACGACTGAGGGGAGATCTAATGACTATGTATAAATATATCGGGTCAGTACAGAGATCTGTCCCATCATCTATTTATCCCCAGGACTGTGACTGTGACGAGGGGATATCCTCTGCGTCTGGAGGAAAGAAGGTTTGTACACAGACGAATAGGAAGAGGATTCTTCACTGTAAGAGCAGTGAGACTATGGAACTCCCTGCCTGAGGAGGTGGTGATGGTGAGTACAATAAAGGAAGAGGGGACTGGATGTATTTCTGGAGTGTAATAATATTACAGGTTATAGCTACTAAAGAGGGGTCATTGATCCAGGGAGTTATTCTGATTGCCTGATTGGAGCCGGGAAGGAATTTATTCCCCTTAAGTGGGGAAAATTGGCTTCTGCCTCACATGGGTTTTTGCCTTCCTCTGGATCAACTTAGGAAGGGCCATAAAGCCCAGATTAGTTGACCTTTAGGAAACAGGCCGAACTGGATGGACAAATGTCTTTTTTCGGTCTTATATACTATGTTACTAGTGATGGGAATTAAAGGGTCACTGCATCACATGCCGATTGGGTGACATGCCACCACTGCAGCCAGGCATTCGCTGCAGCAGACGTGTCTCCTGTCCATGCCTGAAGTATACAGGTGGGGATCAGAATGCGCTGAACACAATGGTGGACTTAAGGAACTAGAACTGAGTGGTGGGGAGCAGGTAAGTAGGCTTCCCTCCATAGGTCTGACTGTGGGGGGAGGGGGACAAAAACACATTAAAAAGCTTGACACCCCCTTTAAGAAAAGAATGTGTTATGTGAGACTTGTAAAACTGGAAAAAAATGTTTGTTTTGTTTTTTGTCAAATGGCTCATTACGACATACAGTAATCGGCCATGTTTTCAGAAGGCAGTTGCAAGAATAGTCTATAGCCATTCACCACATGATGGCTACTGCCAGCTAAGGGAAAATGAAAGGATATTAAAATAACTATGAGTCATTCCTGTGTTCTAGTATTTGGGTTTTGAAGCCAATGTAAGCAGAGATATGTGACAAATCACCTTATCCTAATGCCGCAATCTATTATTTTAATGAAGTAGATAAGAATGCTGCTGCCTGCTTCAGGAAGTATCTATAAATGAGAGGGGGAGGGGGGGCACAGACGTTTTTGGTAGATGTTTTTTCAGGTACTTCCTAAAGAACCCTTTTTGCAGATCTGAATTTTGCTTTCAGGGAAGCTTGTGAGTGGAACTTTCCCTGACATTACACTCCCATAGACATCAGCGTGAGGGCCATGAGTAGTCAGAGCCTATGACATATCAGACTGGCCGATCTGCTGCTGTAGTAATGTACTCGTCTGTTGGAATGTCTGGCTTCCCTCTTATTTTCATTAGCTTTGTGTTCAGAGCGCTGTGTGTCAGCTCCTTTGTTACTTTGTAGTTCCCCTAGTTACAAATGTGTACAATGCGGTAACTGGATTACTGAGCAGGACACACAAATAACACTGCAATACACACACGTACACACAGACAATACCCATAACGCTACAAGTTCACATGCATTTGTATGCAAAATACTATCTTACTGTACCCCTTTTATCTAAAATCAGCAGTGTTGAAGGGTTTGTGTAATGTTACAATGCGAATAAATTATTCAAATGAAAAACCATAGATATGTACAATGCATATATTTCACGTACAGAGCGTTCGGAAAAGTCTTCAGACCCCTTCACTTTTTTTCACATTTTGTTATGTTGTGGCCTTGTGCTAAAATAAAAATAAAAATCACCCCCTAAATCTGCACTCATTACCCCATGTTAGGACAGTGAAAACAGAATTTTTGAAATGTTTGCAAATGCATTAAAAAGGAAAAACTAAAATTATACATGGGCCTAAGTATTTAGACCCTTTGCTACGACATTTGAAATTTAGCTCTTCATCGTTTTTGAGATGTTTCTACACCTTGAATGGAGTCCCCCTGAGGTAAATTCTGTTTATGCGACATGATTTGGAGAGACAAAGACCTGTTTATATAAGGTCTCACAGCTGACAATGAATATCAGACCAAAAGTCGAGCTATGAGGAGGAAAGAACTGTATGTAGAGCTCAGAGACAGGATTGTGTGGAGGCACAGATCTGAAGAAAGGTACAAAAAAATTTCTGTGGTACTGAAAGTTCTCAACAGCAGTGGTCTCCATAATTCTTAAATGGAAGTAGTTTGGAACAACCAGTACTCTTCCTAGAGCTGGCTACGGCACCAGACTAAGTAATTTGGGGAGAAGGGCCTTGGTAACCAAGAACCCAGTGGTCACTCTGTCCAAAGATCCTGTGTGCAGATGGGAGAAACTTCCAAAAGGTCAACTAATCTGGGCTTTATGGCCCTTTAGAAGCCTCTCCTCAGTAAAAGACACATGAAATTTAGCAAAACAAAAAGCACCTAAAGGGAACCTGTCATCAACTTTATACTGCCCATACTAACGGCAGAATAAAGTAGAGACAGGTGAGCTAATTTCAGTGGTCTGTAATTTATAAGTTAAAAGTATGTTGGTTGCCGAAAACAAACATCACAATTAGGAATGAGCAAATCGACTTCGGATGAAACATCCGAAGTCGATTCACATAAAACTTTGTTTCAATACTGTACGGAGCGAATGCTCCGCACAGTATTAGAAAGTATTGGCTCCGATGAGTCGAAGTTATTACTTTGCGAAGTCTCGCGAGACTTCGCATAATAACTTCAGAAATTGATTTATACTGTAAAAAAACATTTCCCGAACCCGAGTTGACATAGAGGTAGCAAGACACAACTGCTCAAATGGTATGAATAGATGTAAGAGGTTTGTCTACCATTTAATAGAAGAGTAAAAATGCTGGGTTTGAGTATATTCAATGTCAGGCTCGGACTGGCCCACAGGGGTACAGGGGAATTCCCCGGTGGGCCCCAGAGCAAGGTGGGCCCCTAGTCCCCCCCCCCCTACACAAGTGGCACATAACACATTAGATTTACTGCACTACATACATATATTCAATGTACAGCACCTCAACCAGCTTATGTCCATATAAAAAACTTGTTAAATTATTTATTATATTTGAATGTATCCATACAGTGGGCCCCCAAAATAAATTTTACTGGTGGGCCCTAAGCATCCCAGTCCGACACTGTTCAATGTGATTATATACTGTAGGGGTCTAATCTTGTAGCAAGGATGTCATGGCTTTAGGTGAACCTTCAGATGCATGAATACAAAAATGAATATGGTGTACTCTTGTACCATTGAGGAAAGGAGTAGAGGGAAACACAGGAATATCGGTTAGGATAAGTAAGGCCACTTAGGTTGACCAGTGATCTTAATGCCCCTGACATATGTAATAATGATAGGATTTGCAATGAAATAGTTATGAAATAGTTATGAAAGGACCTGAGGTGCAGGGGGCCATAACAGATGACATGCCACCACCGCAGCCAGTCATTGGCTGCAGCAGCAGACTGGACCCGTCCATATCTGAAATACACAGGTGGGGAACAGAGTGCACTGAACACAGTGGCGGACTAAAGGAACCAGAACTGAGTGATAGGGAGCAGGTAAGTAGGCTTCCCTCAACAGGTCTGGCAGGGAGGAGGGACAAAAAAGTGTTAAAAGCTGGACAACTCTTTTTAAGAAAACAATAGTTATGTTAGTCTTTTGGTGGACAAATCCAAGTAGAAGTGAATTAAATAGATAATGACCTTTTTTGACAAATGTTTCATTACCACATACAATCCAAAGGGTTGTACAAACAACAGCTTTTGTGCAGTCTTTATCTTCATCACTGCAATTTTTAAAATTAATCTTATTCTTTAAGGGTTCATCTGCATGTTTACATAGTATAGGTAAAAAAAGTGAACACCAAGTTAAACTATATATTACATATTCTGAGTCTAATATATTCTTTATTTTTCTTTTAAGTTTTCTTTTTATTGAATTTATAATGAACTATAACAAACAATGGACAGTGTATTATAATACCCAAAAATAATATTTACCCATAGACCATTATGTGGTACACTGCAATATGAGTATTCATACATAGCAAAACAGAACATAGGTGCGGAAAGGCGCGTGGTGGGGGGGGGGGTGGATTGTCTGGTGTAGAGGTGAGCTACAGTGTTATATGGTCTAGGAAAACTGATATGAGTAATATAGGATTACCTTAAAGGTGTTTCTGCTATTGCATTCAATGCTGGGATGGTCAAGTGGAAAGTTAGCCAGTCTTTCCAAATCTGTTGAAAGGTTCAGTGGGATCTCTTTTCCCAGTCGGAGAGTTCCTCCATGTAAAAGATGTGATCAACCTTATGCAACCATTGAGAAATAAAGGAGGAAGTTTGCTGATTCCATTATTTGCGGCAGCTGTCAAATGGTGGAAGAGCCGTCTTTTTGTATAGGGGATTTTGTCTAGTCTGATGTGAAGTAAAACCAAAATTGGTGTTGGGGTTATACTTAATGAACAGATTTTTTTTTATCAGATTAAGTACCTCAGTCCAGAATGGCTGGATTGTTGGGCACTGCCACCACATATGCATATACGAGTCTCTTGAGTGGGAGCATCTCCAGCAGTCTTCTGAGCTGAGACAGTCCATCTGTTTGAGCCATGCCGGAGTGAGGTACCATCTGGTGATCAGTTTAAACGATGGTCTCCTGGAGTCGCGTACACCTGGATGTCCCGTGTAAGTATGAATATATTTGTTTTATTTCCTGTTCCTTCCATGTAGTGTCGAAATCTCTGCTCCATTCTGTGATATATATTCTATCCCAAGGGTGTCTTAGGCATTGGAGTATCTTGTATACCTGGGAGAGTAGATGTTTTGGGGGGGGAGCTCAGGGCTATCAATTTTTCAAAAGGGGTCATATCCCTATGGGGATTTGGTGAGGATAGATATGGGGTTAATAAAGAGCGGATATGTGTTTTTTGTAAGAAGTGCAGGGAGGTGTTTCACTAGAGGGTTTTCGGTGTTGTTTGGGTCCAAAAAGGTGTGGATCAAGATTGATTGTAATTCTGAGCGTTTTAAACCAGTATCAGGGTATTTTGCAATGTACAATTCTGCAAGATCTGCTAATGTCATGACAGGAGAGGTTATGGGGCTCAGGTCATTCCTGCACTTTTGCCAGATTTTTATTGTGGCCTGAGTTCTGTGTAAGTTGACATGGGGATGTCAAATTTTCCAGTCTTCATAAGAGTGATCTCAGCGGGCCGTGTGCTAGTTGTTCCTCTAGGGCAGCGTTTCTCAAATAGTGGGCGAGGCTCCGTAAAGGGGGGCTCCAGGTGACAGGAGATGAACGCTTCCACTGTGGAAGCGTTCATCTCCATAGTGATCTGTATCGCTGTCCTCTGGACAGCGATACAGATCACTGTGCTGTGCGGCAGGGGAGGGAGAGGCGTCTCCCTCCCCTGCTCCTCTGATAGGCTGCGGGCCTTGTGCCGGCAGCCTATTAGAGCGGTTCAGGCGGCGCCATGACATCATCGCGCCGCCTCAGCAGAGTGTAGAGCGGGACACAGGCCGGAAGAGGCCTGCATCCAGCGCTTCCAGGGAGGTAAGTATTGGGTGGGGGTGACCCTGGACCCTATTGGGGGAGAGCCTGCACATAATTTGGGGGAGAGAGCCTGCACATGATTTGGGGGACGGGGGAAGCCTGGACACTGCACATGATTTGGGGGGAGGGGGTTAATGTAGCCTGCACATGATTGGGGAGGGTGGTTAATGGAGCCTGCATATGATTTGGGGGTTAATGGAGCCTGCACATGATTTGGGGGGTGGGGGGGGGTTAATGGAGCCTGCACATGATTTGGGTGGGACGGGGGGTTAATGGAGCCTGCACATGATTTGAGGGGGGTTAATGGCCCTCACATGTGGGTGATATAAATGATACTATTTACAGTCGCGCGGGTGGCGCGAAATGATTTCTTCTTCCTAGGGGGGGGGGGCATGACAGAAAATAATTGAGAAGCACTGCTTTAGGGGGACCCATAATTTACTGTTATCTGATCTCGTCTATTGAATCAGCCTGGCTAGGTGCACTGCTTCATAGTATAATCTCCAGTCAGGCATCGCCCTACCCCCTCTCGATTTGTGCTCAGTGAGCAGCGCATTGTTTAATTGGGGTCTTCTGTCCATCCACAAAAATTTGTTTGTGACTTTCCTAATTGTGGAGAAAAAGGAGACCGGGAGTGGAATTGGCAATGTCTGAAAGAGATACAATAGTTTAGGAAGTAGTATAGCTTTGACGAGGTTGTTTCGTCCCATCCAAGATAAGAAAGGCAGTGACCAGCTTTGATGAGGTTTTTTCGTCCCATCCAAGATAAGAAAGGCAGTGACCAGAACTCCATAATTGACTGGAAAGTCAGAGGGATCGGAGCATAATTAAGTGTGTACAGGTTCTCCCATTTTTGGCCAATTTTGAGGCCAATGTAGGTAATGTGTGAGGTTGGCCACTGGTATGGGTAGTGTAATTGTAAGTTGGTTTTCGTTTCATTGCTAATGTTAATCCCTATGGCTTCCGATTTGGTCGCATTTACTTTAAAGTTTGAAATGTGACCGTAATTGTGTAGAAGGGTTTGAAGGGCGGGAAATGCAGTAAGTGGGTTAGTAATGATCATTAGGATTTCGTCTGCGTATGCTGCTGTACTACTGTATTTGTGAATTTGCCGCCATTAGAGTCTGTGATGTCCAGGTGTTCCCTGATGGATTGCAGTAATGGTTCAAGAGACAGGACAAATTGGGTGGCGGATAATGGGCATCCTTGTCTAGTTCCATTGTGAATCTCAAATGGGTCTGACAAAGATTTGTTAATCCGCAGTCTGGCGGTTGGGTGTGAGTACATTGCAAAGATGGCGTTGATGAAAGGTTGGGGGATTCCAAAGTGAGCTAATACTAGTTTCATGTAGGTCCAGTCCACTCTGTTGAATGCTTTCTCTGCGTTAGTTCCCAATAAGACCAGAGGGGACTTTTTGTATTATGCATTTTGTAATATAGAAAAGACTCTCATAGTGTTGTCCTTCCCCTCTCTTCCTGCTATGAATCCCACCAGTTCAGGGGACACTAAAGGTGGTATTAGGGGTTTTAGTCTGTTTGTTAATAAACTGCCATAAAGCTTTATATCTGTATTTAGCAATGAGATTGGTCCAAAACTTCCGCATTGTGTTGGGTCTTTCCCCTCTTTATGTATGAGAGTAATTTATGCTTCCAACGCCTGTCTGGGTATGGGGGAGCCTGTCAGATAGGTGTAGCATGTGTCTGTCAGCTGTGGAATTAGGAGAGTGGAGAAGGAATCGTAATACGAGCCAGGGAAGCCATCTGGGCCTGGGGCTTTGGATTTTGGGCACGTCCGCAGGGTGGACTGGTCCTCTTCTTGGGAAAAAGGTTTGAGTAAATCGGCCTGGGCTGTCAGGGGAAGTGTGGGTAGGGTGATGTGTGAGAGGAATTCATTGATGGGGTGAGAGCTATCCTGTGAGACACTCTCCTGAGGGACATCATAAGTTCAGATGCCTTGTCTCCAAGAGCGTAGAAAGAATGTTTGGCGGACATGTAGATTTTAGCGGAATTTTTATTAAGTATATTTTGGAGTTTCAAACGGGCGTCTGTGAGTTGTCGCAAGTTAGAGGCGGCTAGTGAATGTTTGTGTATTTTTTCTAGTCTCTCGATCTCATGTTGTATGTTTCGTATTTGTTGGTTGTTTTTTATAATACGTGCCCGTGGATATGAATTCTCCTCTGATTGTGGCCTTGTGGGCCTCCCAGACCATCGGAATGGCGGTATCTGCGTCTCGGTTTTGCTTAAAAAAGAGTTCCAGATGGTCTAGTATTTTAGAGCGTATAGCTGGGATAGTGAGTAGCGTCTCATTGAGGCGCCAAGGGGGTTTAGGAGTCGCGGATGAGTGGAGAGTAAAAGTTAAATCTATCGGAGAGTGGTCTGAGTGAATACTTGAGCCTATAGTGGAGGATTGCACTTTTTTAAGGGATGATTTTTGAACAAAAAAATATTCAATCCTATGGTAGGAATTGTGAGGTGGGGAGTATAGTGTGTAGTCTCTCTCTGTGGGGTGGACGACGCACCAGGTATCTATTAGTGATAGATGTTGTAGGGAGTTCTTAATGTGTTTGAAAGTTTTGTGGATTTTCCCAAGGATGTGTCTAACAGGGGGTCTAGTGAGACGTTAAAGTCCCCACCTACTATCAGTTCTCCTTTTTTGAGACTATCTAGTAAAGCCAATTAGGAGTCTAATAGACTCGTGATAGGTCAATTTAGTTTCTATGAAACTGATGATAATAGGTAGTGCATGTACCTCAGATCTAAAAGACTGATGTGACTCTGCAGGGGTGGATTGACCATAGACCTTACAGAGAAATTTCCTGGTGGACCGATGCTCAGGGAGCTGCCCAAGCCCTCCTCTCTGCTCTTGGCCAGGGACATCTTGATCTATCATAAGTAATTAAATCTGTGACAATCAGGTATTCATGTACTGGGCTAGTAACCGCACAACTGCTGTGGCCCGCATCTCACCCCTAAGCCCCCTGCTCAATTTTTTAATCAGGGACAAGTGGAGGAGGAAGGCAGAAAATGGCATCTATTGATGGTCACCACAAAGGGACAGCTTTTGGGGCAATATATGATTATGATGGGACAGTATTTTGCGCTATGGTATTTCTGACCCAGCCTACTTGTGTTGCCCCGCCTTCTGTCAATTTGGACTCATCAACAACATGGGGCCACTTCTAGATTTTTTTTCCAGGGCCACTTTTTTAGGTTCCCATGGGTAGGTGAACCTCAATTACTTTATATTTTTCATTACAACGGCACCTTCACAGGGTGGGATATATTAAACAGCAAGTGAACATTCAGTTATTGAAGCGGTGTTGGGAATAATTGACAACCTAAGGATCTGACTTTGACAAGAGCCGAATTTTCACTAGAAGACTGGGTAGGGGCATTTCCAAAATGACAGGAATCGATGGCTACCCCGTTTACCCCAATCCCACAGATTCTAGCACAAATTGCTGAAAACATTAACGCTCGCTATAATAGAAAAGTGCCCCACACAATGCATTGTAGCTTATGTAGCCACAGACCAGTTGGAGTGCCCTTGCTGACCCTTGTGACCAGTGCTGATAATGGGCATATGAACTTCAGAACTGGAGAAGAAGGTGGCATGGTCTGATGAATAATGTGGACAATGCATGGAGATCCATAGAGACTCTCTAGACCATGTTAACATCATGTCTGATACATTGAAAAGTCCACTTCACAACTGACAGGACTTAAAGCTGTTGTTTCACTTCAGCAAATAGCATTTATCATGTAGAGAAGGTTAATACAAGGCACTTACTAATGTACTGTGATTGTCCATATTGCCTCGTTTACTGGCTGGATTCATTTTTGTATCACATTATACACTGCTTGTTGGTTACGGACGGCCCTTTTTCATTCAGTATGCAAGCACGACCACTGCTGATGGATTGCAGGGTGTTCGTAACCATGGAAACGAGCAGTGTATAAAGTGACGAAAAAATGTATCCACCCAGCAAAGGAAACAATATGGATAATAACAATACATTAGTAAGTGGCTTGTAATAACTTTCTCTACATGATAAATGCCATTTGCTGAAGTAAGTCAACCCCTTTAAGGCTGTATTACATGCAGCGAAGTGCAGGAGATTGTCAGGACAGAAGCATTCCTTCCCGGTAATCACCTGCTTGTTAGTGGAGGAGACTGCTGCTATTACATGCAGCGATCTCCCCCACAGTACGGTAAGGAGCGATCGTTATGCCATCGCTCGTCCCCATACTGACTAGTTGTTTGCCAGCAGCAGATCGTGATTAGACAGCAAGATTTGCTGCCGGCAAACAATGATTTTTAAACCAGTTTAAAAATCTGCATTGCCCAATAAACGAGCGTTTGCTCATTCATTGGGTAATCGGCAGCAGTATTAGGCCTTGTTCACACGTCAGTTATTTGATCAGTTATTTCCATCAGTTATTGTGAGCCAAAACCAGGTGCGGGTAAAAAATACACAGATCAGTTGCAGATCTTTTGATTATCTTATCTTATCTCTGTGTAGCCTTCACTCCTGGTTTTGGCTGGAAAAAAATTATGGAAACAACTGATCAAATAACTGACGTGTGAACAAGGCCTTACACTGCCAGATCATTGCTAACGGGTGTTCATTAGCAATGATCTGGCAGATTATCTAAAGAGTATCTGTCATATGAAAGGGCTGATCATGCTGAACAAAACATTATATATTTCTTTCTCCATTGGGTTAAAAGGTGCCGAGATATATTCATTTTTATATATATGTAAATTACCTATTTTAAACACCAAGAGACTGGCCATAGCATTATAAGCATTGCTAGCACAGCACCCTTGTGCTCTCTGTACTCGCCCCCTCCCCTTTGAGTGAATGGGGTAGACATCTCGTCTAGCCATCTGTTCTCACGGCAGAGCCAACGCTCAGTGACTCAGATGCTGCTTCCTGAGCTTGCGCTAAGTTGGCTCATCAGTTCTACTGCCTACGCGCCAAGTCACTGAGTCTTGGCGCTGCCGCGAGAGCAAAGGGCAAGACGAGAATTTTAGCCCTGTCACTCAAAGGGAAGAGTAGAGAGAGCATGGGGGCGTTGCACTAGCAGTGCTCCTAGCACTATTCCCAGCCCCTTGGTGCTCCAAATAGATAATTTACATAAATATAAAAATTTATATATCTCAGCAACCATTAACCCTATATATAAAATAAATATATTGCGTTGACAAGCATGATCAACCCTTCCAGGCAATTTGCCTGCTTCAATAGGGTTGATCATGCTGACATATGCTTTTTAAAGGATCTGTTGCCAAATATTACAGTACACCTTCAAAGGTCATGCCCCGATGGGTCAGAGCATCACACAAAATTAGGATGGTGGTTTTAGTGTAATAGCAAAGAATAAATACAACATAAAGTATTCTTTTTTAAGAGAAGCAACACTTTTCAAAGGGTTTTTTACAATGATGAACCTTTTTATGTTAATATCAAGAACAATTTGGAGATATCCATGTTGGCGCCCCTAGGGCTCTTTCACACGAGCGGATGTCGTGGGTGGAATCCGCTGCGTGAAAGAGAGCCAAGCTGCGTTCTAGACAGCAGAGACATGGAGCATTAACATGATTGATAATACTCCGCGCCTCTCTGTGATCCTTTTACTACAAAATCAGAGTGAGATAAAGTTGTGACCGTGATTTTGGAGTAAAAAGATCACAGAGTGGCACAGAGCATTATCAATTGGTACTCTTTCATGCAGCGGATTCCACGCACGACATCCGCTCGTGTGAAAGAGCCCTTAGTTTGACACTGCACAGTATATTATTTTGTGCAGGTGCATTGTATAGCATTGTTAGACAGCTGTATCGAACAGTTATTTGTGCAATATATGGCCCTTTCATTTGGCTGAGGTATGACACATTTGTTTGGCACCATACTGTCTGGAGCAGATAGTTAGGCATGGTCTGATATGGTCATTTGTATATTTTATGATAGTGGTATTTTGGCATTACATGGTACAACACAAACTGGGGTGGAGAAAGTTATTGTAGTCAAAAGGCAGCCTCCAACCTAAGTCTGGCCCTGCTCCCATCATCAGAAGTTCTTGGGATCCCATTAGACCAATTATTCAACGACAGGTCGTGGAAATATAAAATGGTCTATAATCCCCTGTAGCAGTGCTTTATTCACCTGGGTGTCCTTACTTTGAAATAATGAGAACTTACCACGGACCATAACGCAAGTCTATGACGGAATGCATAACGGAATGCCTTTAGAAGCATTCCATTATTCACTCCATCATAATAGAAGCTTATGGGCTGCAAAACAGATCCGTTCCATTTCCGTTATGCAGGGGAGTCCTCTCCTGCATAACGGAAACGGGACGGATCCATTTTGCAGCCCATAGTCTTCTATTATGACGGAATGAATAATGGAATGCCTCTAAAGGCCACCCGTTATGAATTCCATCATAGACTTGCGTTATGGTCCGTGGTAACGGAATCCATAATGCAATTCACCTTTTACCAGTGACGAAGTGGGAACGAATTTCATAACTTGAAAATCGCTCATCTCTACTGCCTATCCTTTTGGTTTTATAAGAAACACTGTTTAGATTTGTGTTACAAGGGTTAGTTTCCACATTTAGGTGTTAGCCCTCTTTCATACGGCTGTTGTCCCGCCGTGCCCATGCTGCGGACTACAAATTTACGTGAATGCACCGACCGTGGGCCAGCCGCATTCGGATCGCGGACCCATTTACCTGAATGGGGTCCGTGATCCGTCCGTTCCGCAAAAAATAGAACAAGTTGTATCTTTTTGTGGAACTAAAGCACGGAACAGAACCCCAGGGAAGCACTCCGTAGTGCTTCTGTTCCGTGGCTCCGTTCCGCACAGCATCTCTGGATTTGCGGACCCTTT
The DNA here is from genome assembly GCA_033119425.1 of Bufotes viridis. Classification (NCBI taxonomy): domain Eukaryota; kingdom Metazoa; phylum Chordata; class Amphibia; order Anura; family Bufonidae; genus Bufotes; species Bufotes viridis. The sequence continues at coordinate 109,550,633 of CM065593.1, read as the reverse complement.
CAAGTGAATGGATCCGCATCCGTGATGCGGAATGCCCCCGGCTGGTGCCCCGTGTATTGCAGACACACCGTATGCGGGCCGCTATATGGCCACAGGGGACACACGGTCATGTGAAAGAGGCCTTATGGTTGAGCAGAATTACATTTGAGGACTAAACTTCACAAATTCTTCCTCTTTTTATGTGAGTATTTGAACTGTTCCCAGGGCATTGTGATGTTTCTATATCATTACAAAATAGTGTTCTAAGAAAAGCCCTGGTCTGGTCACCTTATCTGAAGAGACAAATCCAACTCCAAAGGGTTACACTCACCTAGATGTTTGAGTTAAGAGGAGTGGAATGTTTGTACTGTTCCTCTGAAGATTTTTACTTCAAAGAGCAGGTCCAGGCGATTCCTCTGCTCAGTAGTCAATAGTTGTGTGGCTTGAGAACTCAGCAAAGGTTTAAATGAGGAAACCATCAAAAATGTCTCAAATACCAGACCCTTTACATCCTCTAAAGACACTGCTGTAATAGAGTACGACCAGGACTGCAACTTAGGTGGCCATAAATTCCAACGTATAAGTAAATGACAGTTTAATACTATTTATGCAGTGTGGCTTACTATGGACCATAATACTTGTGTAACATTAAAGGGGGTTTCCTATAATTAGTGTAAAAAATAAAATATAATAAAATATAATCATATAGCATATGCCATTCTCTTTCTAACAAACGTAGAACCAGCCCTGTACCTCACATGGATCCAGAGATCTTCACATTCATTGATCCAGCTCTGCATAGCTCTGCTAGATTTACAGGTGAAACTCGAAAAATTAGAATATCGTGCAAAAGTTCATTTATTTCAGTAATATAACTTAAAAGGAGTTGCATTATTGCAACTTAAAATTTGAATTTTCTGAAAAGGTTCAATATTCTAGGCTCAAAGTGTCACACTCTAGTCAGCTAATTAATCCATACCCCCTGAGCAAAGGGTACCTGAGATTGTGACTTTGGTGTTTTCATAAGCTGTAAGCCATAATCATCCAAATTATAACAAATAATGGCTTGAAATATCTCGCTTTGCATGTAATGAGTCTATCTCATATATTAGTTTCACCTTTTAAGTTGCCTTACTGACATAGATTACTGAAATAAATGAACATTGCACGATATTCAAATTTTTTTCGAGTTTCGCCTGTACTTCAAGCTGGTAGCTTAGGTGGTGTGTCCTGTGTGCTGCAGCTGGTGGCAGTTGAAGGATGGAAGTGAGCATGTGAGTCAATCTCAGTGAGGTGGATAGAGAAATTAGAAAAAGAGCAAACAGCAGGTGGTGATATAGATCAGTGTTTTCCAACCAGTGTGCCTCCAGCTGTTGCAAAACTACAACTCCCAGCATGCCCAGACAGCCTTTGGCTGTGCGGGCATGCTGGGAGTTGTAGTTTTGCAACAGCTGGAGGCACAATGGTTGGGAAACGCTGATATAGATAACTTAGTGGAAACACTAAATTTTTAATCAATTATTTAATTAAGTATTCAGATCCAGGTGCTGGTTTGAAAACTGTAGAATATTTTTCTGTCAGTATGATCAACCCTATTAAACTAGGCATGCAGTCTGGTAGGGTCGATCATGATGATAAACTATAACTATCTTTGGCCACGTTGCTGAGAAAAATGAATTTTATTCATATGCAAATGTCCTAACTGGAACACTGAGGGGCCGGCCAGAGTCCTCGGAGCACCAGTTTGTTACACCCTTTTAGCTTCAGTGTCTACCCCTATTCCTGGATTGACCTGGCTGCACATTTATGTAACCCTGTCTTTTTTTGCCTGTTGCTCTCCAAGCGCTGAGACCTGTCATCTTGTGTCTACGTTGTATCTTCTGGTTTCCGTGCTTGCTCAGTGTTTCTCCTGCTGTGCAAGCAAGCACCGAGACCGGGAAACACAGCACAGGCATGAGATGACAGGTCTCTGCGCTTGCTCAGTTGGAATCTACACATTTGGAGCACAGCAAGAGATACACTGAGCAAGCGCTGAGAGAGTTAAAAAAAAAAGCGTAGGCATGCAATGACATGCCTCTGCACTTGGAGAGCAGCAGGCAAGATGTCTAGACCTATCAATCCAGCATTGAAGCTGAAGAGGTGTAATAGACTGGTGCTCCAAGGACTCTGGCCGACCCCTCAGTGCTCCAGTGAGGTCAAATGCATTTTTCTCAGCAACGGGGCCATGTAAAGTCATAATAAAGGTATTGTTTTTATCAGCATGATTAACACTACCAGGCTTAATAGGGTTGATTGTGCTGACAGATGATCTTTAAGTCATAGACATACAAATAATTCTGTGTCTATGACAAATAATGACTAATAGGTATCAGACATGCCTTTTAATAATCATTTTTAACATTTTAAGTAGTAAGCACAAGGCAGAGTATGATATTTGGTTAGATGTTTGTATTATAGCAACTTAAGTTATGGCTGATTTATGCTGCATGATTGCCGGGCCGAATATGGGGAACAAATGTTAATGATTATAAAGGTGCTCGTTCATCGGGTGAATTTATCTTTCAGGCGGACACCTCAACCACCATTTCTGGACAACAGATCATACTGTGTGAACAGCACTCGGTTGCCCATAAACAATCTGTATGAAGATGAGCGATGGCAGTAGCCATCACTTTTCCCCATACAGGGGAGGTGTAAATGCAGCTCCTTACCTCCCGTGACGAGTAGGCAGTTATCGGGAAGGAACAATCCCTTCCCGGTAATTACTCAATAGCATAGTGTAAATGCACCCTTAAAGTTAATTGAGTAGAAATTTGCTATTCAACAGTGCAAGCATTTTGTCCTATTGGAGTTCCAGGAACATTCTTGTCATTGATCTATTGTTTACCTGGATGAATACTGTACAGTGTCCATAAATTTCTATGGGCAGGCATATGCCAAATGAATATCCTTTTGGATTCTGAAACAAAAAAGAAGTGTAATTCTTGTTCTAGTTAATTAATGAAAACATACATTTAGGATGGTAACATCTCAATAAAATGGATGTCTCTCTGGCTACTGGTTCATCGCAATGGACTATGAAAGGAAGGATTTGGGGCTGCATAAAGTCTTGTGATTTCCCACTGTAGCGTTTACATGCTGGTGGTCACCACATCATAGGGAGGTTTTTCTGGAACTTATAGGATTTATGTCTGTCCACAACTTCATGTCTTACCTTTAAAAATATTTCAATAAAGCTTGGAGAGGTTTTATGGAAGGCTGGAAAATTGCTTTGCTGGTCACAACATCATCACTACAGGGCAGCAACAGTAATACTTCTTTTATCATATCTTCTTTTTTTCGCGAAAATTTTTAAATGACCCCTTTAAGGTAGCAGTTCCTTTTTGATTGTAAATTGGTCACCGTGAAAATGTATTGCAATCTGTAGGCAGCATGTTATAGAGAAGGAGAAGCTGAGTAGACTGATATATAGTTTAATGGGGAAAATTCTGTATAATTTGTATTTTATTCATCTAAATCTCTGCTCATACTGAGCTAAGGAGTCATGTGGGCGGTCCTGTTAGTGATTGACAGCTATCTCTGTATACACAGTGATAAGGGGAGGCTGTCAATCACTGATAGGATCAATCACATGACTCCAAAGCCCAGAATGAGAAGAAATTCAAATGAATAAAATACAAATGATACTGAATCTTCTCACCTACTGATACTGCTCAACTTCTTCTGCTCTAGGAAGAAGCTACATATTTTTTTCAAATTGCTGTAATTCTACATTTTTATTGTGACTACTGATGAACGAAGTTCTCAAAAATTCGATTCAGGTGCTTTGCTGAATTTTACAAAAAAATTCACTTTGTGATAATTAATTTCCTCATGAAGCGCATTTCTTTGTAAATAGCAGGTGCAATGATAGGGAATGGCGATTGCGGGCCTCCTCCCAGCCCCGATTGAACCTCTTCAGTTGCCGTGTTCGTCACTGATCGCAGCATCTGAGATCCATATCAAAGCATTTTAGTGGCTGCTAATTAAAAAAAAAATTAATTGTACTGACCTCATCCATTTGAGCAAGAAGACGCCGCCGCAGCTATCTTGCTTGAAGATCCATCACCTGGGGTACGTGATGACCTCATCACATCGGCCGCTTTGGTGGTATTGTACGTCACCGCGCAGGAGATTTTGTGCAAGATGGCCGCGGTGGCCTCTTCACACTCAAATGATTGAGGTAAGTATGAGGTTTTTATTTTTTTACGTTTTTCTGCCATTTAAGGGAAAATCGATTTGTTACCAAGAAGCACGAGGAAATTCAGCTTAAGGGCAAATCTAATTTTTCCTGAAATTCGTGAATTCGTGAACTTCGATTTACTGAACACTAATTGTGACAATCCATGATATGTAACACAGCATTTCTTCCTAGTCATGTTTCATTCTCTTATAATAAGAACATAGACTTTGCAGTGAAACATCCATTTGAGTCCTGTTTGCGATATTACAGAGTAGACATAACACATGTTGATAATGGCTATCTGTATTTACAGCGCACTCTTCTAAACAGAGGAGCAGATCTATAAGAAAAGTTTTCAGCCGAGAAGAATTTCAGGGCAATGTTTATGTTCATGGATCAGTGTTATAAAATAACTGAGAAATGTTTCCATCAAATCCTCCCCAAGGAACACAAAGTATTAGTTTTGGAACGAGCTGTTTCATAGAGCTATGTATTAATTTGTCTACATGGATTGTCTGTCTGTCTTCTAATAATATTATGAAATAACATATATCTTTTGTTTAACGTCCCAGTTATTCTTTCAAGACTCCTCTTTGGCTGACAGTTGCTTTTGTAATGAAGCTTAAGTTCCTAAAACAGTGGAGCAATAGATGACCATTAGAGTATAATGTTTAAATGGAAATACAAAACTACAAATAACCTTCAATTTTTTTCTAAATTATTAACTTTTCATTTGTGTATATTCCTACCTTATTAGAAATAAAGGGATTGTCTGATTGTGAAAACCCACTTTAAAATAATCCATTATAGGGGACCCAGCCTTATAAAGCCAACCCGTTGACTTCACAATATCAAAGGGTTCAGGTCCGCGCTTTTTATTGTGATTTTTGGGAGAAAAAAAGGACCTACTCTCCATTTTTCAGGACTGCTGCTCTACCACAATTTTCACACCACATCCTTTTTAATTGTGTTTTATAACCTGTTGACTTTGTTGGCCTCTACATAATGCTTAATTTCACCTGTGGGGGGCGCTGCAGAGTAAATACTGTTTTAAGGATTTTCTGTAGATTGCTGCTAATGGCTGGGTGTACAAGCATTATAACACCCTTTCATTAGCTTGATTGGATTTAAAGGGGCTCTCCAACTTTTCATGCACTTTTAAATTCTCTCCACTCCCTGCTGGACCTGTGGAGTCAAGAATACCTACTTGTTCCCTGCAACTCGGTTCCAGCTGCTTTGGTCCACTCTCTTGCCTGCTTTCTGATCCCCACACATACAGTGCTGCCCATAATTATTTACACCCCTGGCAAATTTTGACTTAAAGTTACTTTTATTCAACCAGCAAGTAATTTTTTGACGGGAAATAACATAGGTGTCTCCCAAAAGATAATAAGATGATGTACAAGAGGCATTATTGGGGGGAAAAAAAAACATTTCTCAGCTTCTATTTACATTTGAGCGAAAAGTGTCCAGTCCAAAATTATTCATACCCTTCTCAATAATCAATAGAAAAGCCTTTCTTGGCTATTACAGCAATCAAACGCTTCCTTTAATTGCAGACCAGCTTTTTGCATGTCTCCACAGGTATTTTTGCCCATTCATCTTTAACATCAAGCTCCAAATCTTTCAGGTTGGAGGGTCTTCTTGCCATCACCCTGATCTTTAACTCCCTCCACAGATTCTGAATTGAATTTAAGTCTGGACTCTGGCTGGGCCACTCCAAAACATTAATGTTGTTGTCTGCTAACCATTTCTTTACCACTTTTGCGGTGTGTTTTGGGTCATTGTCATGCTGAAATGTCCACTGGTGCCCAAGGCCAAGTTTCTCTGCAGACTGCCTGATGTTGTCGTTGAAAATCCTCATGTATTGCTCTTTTTTCATGGTGCCGTTTACTGTGATTAGGGTCCCTGGTCCTGTGGCTGAAAAACACCCACAAAGCATTAGGTTCCCACCACCATGTTTGACAGTGGGGATGGTGTTCTTTTTGTTCAAGGCTTCTTCTTTTTTACGCCAAATGAAGGAAATATTATTGTGACCAAACAATTGAATTTTTGTTTCATCTGACCATAACACAGTAGACCAGAAGTTTTCTTCTTTGTCCAGATGAGCTTTTGCAAAGGCCAAGCAAGCTTTTGTGTGCCTTATCTGGAGAAGTGACGTCCTACTCGGTCTGCATCAGTGGAACCCAGCAGTGTGCAGTTTCCGTTGGATTGTCTGCCTTGAGACATTGCCACCAGAAGAGCCCAGATTCACCAGGATGGCCTTGGTGGTGACCTTGAATTCTTTTTCACCCCTCTAACTATCCTCCTGGTCAGCACAGGTGTCACTTTTGGCTTTCGACCACATCCTCTGAGATTTTCCACCGTGCAGAAGATCTTGTATTTTTTAATAATGCTTTGCACTGTAGCCACTGGAACTTGAAAACATTTAGAAATGGCCTTGTAGCTCTTTCCTGACTTGTGAGCAGCCACAATGGGCAGCCGCAGGTCCTCATTGAGCTCCTTTGTCTTAGCCATGACTGTCCACAAACCAACTTCAGAGAGCTGCTGTTCTTCACCTGTTGAGTTGATTAAAACAGCTGTTCCCAATTAATCAGGGTAATTAGGATGCTTTAGAACAGCTTGGACTATTTGGAATGGTATAGAACTTTGGATTTTCCCTCAGACTGTGACAGTTTGTGAAGGGTATGAATAATTTTGGACTGGACACTTTTTGCTTAAATGTAAATAAAAGCTGAGAAATGTTTTTTTTTTCCACATTAATGCCTCTTGTATATCGTCTTATTATCTTTTGGGAGACACCTATGTTGTTTCCTGTCAAAAAATTACTTGCTGGTTGAATAATAGTGACTTTAAGTCAAAATTTGCCAGGGGTATGAATAATTATGGGCAGCACTGTATACTTTCTGCACAGATGTATGTGACCCAGCCAGTCATGGTCTACAATGGTGCATGAATGTTACCACCGCCAGAATTGAGTGGCAAGGAGCAGATATGAATGCCTGTCTCCACAAGGTGGGGGAGAATTAAAAAGTTTATAAAAAGCCAGAGAATCCCTTTAAAGTTATCCTTTGACATGATTATACTGAGCACTATTGTGAAAAATTATTATAAAAAGTCTTATTATAAAAATATACCGAGAAAATAAACTTTAGTTGATCACTGCACAAACTGTGATGAGTGAGTGTCTGTCATAATACAAAACTCTCCTACTAAGGCCTATTACACACAACCGTATGGTTTTGCGGTCCGCAAAAAATGGATCTACAAAAAAAAAAAAGGATGACATCCGTGTGCATCATTCCGTTTTTTGCGGAACGGAACATCTGGCCCCTAATAAAACAGTACTATTCTTAGCCGTGATGCGGACAATAATAGGACATGTTTTATCTTTAAACGAAACGGAAATACGGAAACAGAATGCATGCAGAGTACCTTCCGTTTTTTTGCAGACCCATTGAAATAAATAGTTCCGTATACGGAACGCAAAAAACGACCTGTACACTCACAAGAAAAACCTTTGTGTGAAAGAGGCCTAAATGAACTTACTGATTTTATAATTTGTTACTGCCTGAAACTACACATCAATAAATTTAGCGTTAACTTTCTATGTATACCGTATACAATTTTCTATAAAAGGAGAAGAGTGCCCCAATCTTAAGCATGAATCCTTCGATGGGCTGTTTTTTAACCCTCTTACACTAACGAAGGATTGGGCCAATTATTGAGAACAAATGTCCCCATGAAGGTTGATTGCTAAAAACTGACCCATCTAAATGTGTTGTTGATCACCCAAAAACCAAGGAAAATGCTCATTTGTCAGGTGATCACATCTTTGCCACATCTTGGCACTAAAAATACTCATTTGTTGGGAGCACATCACCCAACAGTAAACAGGGGATGTCCTGCTGACTATATGCAAAGTAATTGGGGGACAAACAAGCATTACAATTATTTTCCTGTCTCATTTTTGCATGGGTAATTGTCAGTAGAATATAAACTGTGCACAGTGGCATACTGCAAGGGGCATCATTAGCATTTTTAATTCCATCCCATTTGGATCTGACTCCCCCATTGCCGAGATATGATTCCTAATATTGAGGTGCCCACTATATGCAAATATATAACGGTTTTGTTTCATGGGAGCAGCACCCACTGCTTCTCACCTGGGGTACAGTTTTATTTCAAGCTCTAATGCTGTTCAGTCATGGCTGAAATTAGTCAGAGCAGTCTGACACAATATGATCTCGCAAAATATGGCTTCTCTCACAAGACCACCAGTGTGTGTGTGTGTGGGTCTTTGCTGCCATCATCAATACAGAGAATGGAGGAGAAATTGGAAGAACCAGCCTCCACTCTGCTCTGGTCCTCAGTGGTTTCAGTCCTCTGCCTCCTCCAATTGACTCTTCTCATCGGTGTAATGATGATGGCAGCTAGGATCTGTACACACATCAGTGATCTTACAAGTCAAGCCAGGTCTCACAAGATCATGCTGTGTCTAAATGCCCTGGAGCTGACTAGCCGTGACTGGACAGCATCAGCGGTTGGAATAAAACTCTACTCCTAGAAGCAAGGGTTGCTACCCCATGGCAAACTGCTATGTATTTGCTTATAGCACACCCCTCAACATTGGGGGCTGTATCTAAACAAAGTAGGGGCAGGTCAACTGAATATGAGTGTGAAAGAAAAATGCTTAAGGGGGGCCCTGACCAAATGGTACTGTGCACAGTGTGAAGTTTAAAATCTAGGAACAGGTCTTCTTTAAAGAAAACCTGTTACCACAAAATGCAATGCATTCTGCCTGCAGCATGTTATAGAGCAGGAGGAGCTGAGCAGAATGATGTATAGTTTTATGGAAAAAAGATTCAGTAAAACTTATAATTTATACATTGAAATCTCAGCTTTTTATGACTTCATTGTTCACGGGGGAGGAGTTATCAGTGATTGACAGCATTCCCTGTTTAAAGGCCCTATTACATGGACAGATTACTGTTAAGATGATCGCTAACAAACATTGGTATGAACACTCATTAACAATCATCTGGCAGTGTAATACTGCCGCTCATTACTAGAAGAACGAGCAAACGGGTAATTCGGCTCTTATAACAAGTTTGCCGACGCTGTGTAATAAGTGCGCTGCTGCTGGCAAACAATGAGACAGTATAGGGATGGGCGATGCAATCGCTCATACCTATAGTGAGGGGTAGATCGCTGCATGTAAAAGCAGCCGTCTCTTCCTCTAGCGAGCAAGAAATTGACGGGAGGGATCGCTTCCCTCCCAACAATCGTCTGTTCTGTCTGCTCGTGTAATATGGCCCTAAGTGTGTATACACAGATAGCTGTCAGTGACTGATAGCTGTACATACGGGAGGTCTTAAAGTGTAACTGTCTTCCTTTTGTAAAATATAGGGGCAGTGATGCAAACCATTTTTGTAATATACTTTATTTACTGAAATTGTACATTTCTATTAGAAAAATAACCCTAAAGTGGACATTTTGAGCCTTGGTAACGCTCCTCTGTCCTCTGTTTACATAACACGGTCAGTGTTGAGCAAGTCTCCACAGTTATGTAAACAGAAGACAGAGGAGCGTTGCTAAGGCTCAAAATGTCCACTTTAGGGCTATTTTTCTAATAGAAATGTACAATTTCAATAATTAAAGTATATTACAAAAATGGTCAGTATCACTGCCCCTACACATTACAAAAATAAAAAAAAGAATGACCGTTACACTTTAAGTATAGAAAGAGCAGAGGTTTAAATATATAAATGAAAAGTTTTACTGGATCTTTATCTCATGGTTATGGACAGATCTATCCTTGTAAAATGCAGGATAAAATCTATATAAAATGAAGAATGTCTGTAATGTCCCAGTTCATTCTCCCATACTGTGTGTCAGTGTATGTCTTCTTTGAACAAGATGACTACAATGACTTCCATCTCGCTGTTAAATCTGTAACAGAACACCTGGATATCTATAAAATTCCTTATTAAAAATGCCCTTGTATGTTTCCATCACAAAGTTTAGTCACTTACCTTCCTCTTTGCGAGGTTGGCAGGCGCTCTGCCTTCTATAACAAAGTACACACATACATAATTACTTTATCTCTTATTATAAAGTAATGTGTTTGCCCATTTACTATGAGCTACAAGTGATTTCCTGAAGCTTATCTTCATATCTCACACCAGTGCTGCGTGTTTATAAGTTTAGCTATGGGGAATTCTCTGTACTCTTGGAGGAGTGCTAAGATAGGCAAAGATCTGTGATAGAGAGGAAATTTCCACTTTCCAATGTACAAAAATCATCACATTTTTTATAATGTTGACTACCATGAATCTTGTGTTATATTTGTCACCAAATGTTTAAATACCTACTGGCTGTATTCCATATAACTTTTTTTGCACACTTAAAGCATATCTTTTTCTTATTCTATTTGAAATTTGATTGCAGTATATCAGGGAAATGTAGCACTTTCCTCACTGTCCAGCGCCGTGTAATTTCCTGTGTTTAGGCTCCTTGTGAATTTTCGGAAGCCTCCATAGTGGCCAAAAATTCATCTAGAGAAGTACAATAAATAGAGGAAACAGGTGGAGGGCACAGGAGGGAGATGAAGCTGCAGTATCTCTTACCCTGGGTTCAGACCTGAGCGTTCTTGAAACGCGTGTTTAACACGCGTTTGTGTCGCGCGTATTACAGCGCGTTTTTGCAAATAGGAAACGCGCGTCGTACGCGCGTTCCTGTGATTGACTACTGTGGTGTCAATCACAATACGCGCGACAAACGCCCCAAAAAAAGCTCAAGTACTTGTTTATGCGTAGGGCGTTTTACAGTGCGTTCGAACGCGCTGTAAAACGCGCAAGTGTGAACTTAGGGTTAGTGTGTGTGTGATTTCATGCTGTGACAGAAGGGAGGGAGGAGAATCGTCAACATCTGATTGGCTCCAAGCTCAAAGGACAGCTCTTATATCACAATATGGAAAAGTTGGCCAACTCAGCAAGGAGAGAAAAAAGAAAAAGCACACAAAGTTATCATCTGCGATAAGGATGTTCTAAATAAGTTTTAAATTATATGTATCCAGATAAATGGATTTTAGGTCAGCATCATATGGAAAAGTTAGCAAAGTAAGAACAAATGCTTAACAAATAAAAGGAACTACATATAATAATGTAGTCTATAGAAGAAAGTACAGTATATAATAAAGAATAAATGCTACAAAGTCACAACCTCAATACCATGTGTTAAGCTAACCATTCACACCTGATAGCTCCACCATATATATGCATATACATCAGCCTTAGAGGTTGAGTTGGGAATCCGCCCATACCCATTAAATAATCAGCCGATTCCACTGACATTGGCGTATTCTGCTCCTTTGTGTAAAATGTATTGCATTTTAGACATGTACGGATTCTTCAGCGATTTATCACTTGGCTTTGTGTCTTTTGAGGCAGGTATATTAACAAATACTACATACAATTGTACCTGAGGGTGGACATACATCCTTTGTCATTCTGGTTCTAGTATTCTACTATAACAGATGACATCTTTCCCTTACGGCAGTACGAAACTAAAGGTGGATTTAGACAACCCAATTTAACAGGTGATTGTCGGGAAGGAAGCGTCCTTCCCGACAGTCAGCTACTTATTCAGTGAAGGAGAATGCTGCATTTACATCCAGCGATCTCCTTAAGTGTATGAGAGCGAGGATCGCTATTGCAATCCCTCATCCTCATACAGATTTATGGTTTCTGAGCAGCGATCACTGTTTAGACCTCTCGATCTACTGCCCAGAAACTATGATCGGTGGTGCCTGGATGTACGACAGAATCGGCAGAACATTTACATGCGCTGATTGTCGGGAACGAGTCATTTACAATAATCTGGACGATTATTGGCTCATGTAAATGCAGCTTAAAGTCTCTATTACACTACATAATTCTTCAGCAGATAATTACTAACGAGCAAATGCTTGACCTTTGGGCAATCTAAATCTTTTCACAAGTTAAAAAATTATTGTTGCAGGCGGCAGATCATAGTGTCTGAGAACGAACTGCTGCCAGAAAACCACTATACAGCCTATGGACAAGTGATGGCATTATCGATCGCTCCTCCCCAATGCTACGGAGAAGATTACTGCATCTAATAGCAGCGGTCTCCTCCGCTAGCGAGCAGGCGATTGCCGGGAAGGAACGCTTCTCTCCCGACAATCATCTGCCACATCGAGCTGTGTAATAAAGCCTTAACAATGGGTTACCTCTCTATATAGGAGTTTTATGTCTGTGCTAACCACTGGAGAAGGACGATATTTTTAATGGGGTAGTACCGCCAAAATGAAAAAGAAAAAAAAAGACAAAATTCTAAAGAAATTTTACCTGATGGAAGTATCTCTTTAAAGGGTAATTTATATATGGCGTCAGTTTCCCTTAAAGGGGTATTCTGAGTATTTTATTATATTTATTATTTTGTTATTTATTTTATATATTATTTTATGACCTATCCTCATTATCTCATCGGCCGGGGTGATCAGTCGGAGAACTGGGAGTCAGACTCCCACCGATCAGACCTATCCTGAGGATAGGTTATCAGTATAAAACACTCTGAAAACCTCTTTAAGATTAAAGGTTATTTGCAGTATATATTACTTCACTGTCCTGTTGATTCTTCACAGTGTTGCAGTGAGACCTGTACTTATTTTCTGCCATCAGCATGGTCTTTTCTCACTTAGAAAACTCCATGTGGCTGTCTACAACAGGACCAACTTTAGTTCTTACTATTTAAAAAATCATGGCCTCTGCAAGATCTAGTGACATCATCCGACTAAGCATATTATGGCTCTCAAACTGAACATTCCAGTCAATTGAAAAGATGTAAGGTCCCAGTGTTTTCCCATCATAAATATTTGAATAGTTTCTTTCCATTTAAAGGGGTTGTCTCACTTAAGCAAATAGCATTTATCATGTAGACTGGATTAATATAAGCCACTTACTAATGTATTTTTATTTTGGATATTGCTTTTTTTGCTGGCTGGATTCATTTTTCCCATCACATTATACACTTCTCGTTTCCATGGTTATGACCACCCTGCAATCCAGCAGAGGTGGCCGTGCTTGTGCTCTATAGGAAAAAGCACCAGCCTAAGCACACTCCTACAGTCCCAGCCCCCAATGAGGCGGGCGCATTTTTCTATAGTGTGCAAGCACGGCTACCGCTGATGGATTGCTGGGTGGTCGTAACCATGGTAACGAGCAGTGTATAATATGATGGAAAAATCAATCAAGCCAGCAAATGAAGCAATATGGATAATAAAAATACATTAGTAAGTGCCTCGTATTAACTTTCTCTACATGATAAATGCCGAAGCGAGACAGCCCTTTAATGTTACCATTCTCATTTCCCCCCAAAAAATGCTTGCTACAATATCTTAAAATTTCAAGCACAGTACCATTGCTTTATTTAAGTTTTGTCATTCTCCATTCATATTCTCACTTTCATGTTTCGAAAGGCAACAAATTCTGTGAGAAGTTGATCTGGGGATTTATTCTAAAAGACATGATTCAAGCTGGTACAGAATTCTTCCTAATATGAAGCAATTGTCATCTTTTTGGGGATCAACATTGTAGGATTAATGAACCTCTGCCTTTATTCAGTCTTATCAACAATTTAAGTATATAAAAGATCTTTATATATCAATTGTTTAAATGGCTGTGTACCTTGGTCTATATTTTATTGTCTCTTTTACCTTATCTTACAAAGTTTCTGAACTGTTTTTCCCATTATCGTTTTTTTTTTTTTTTTACAATAAATCGTAATATCTGTCTTTAGATCTGTGAATATATTGCTTTTTCTTCAAAAAGTGAGGTCCTACTCCAAATGTTTCAATACCTGTTAAATTAAGGTCGACTGATCACACCAATTTTGGAGGGACCGGCTGACTGTCTAATTTGTATTCAATATTTGACCAATGTTCACTCAGCTGAATTCAGGGAAAAAAGTTTACTCTCCTTATTGAGAACACAAGCACATTTGGCCAAACTGAACCTGCATGTCCATGGAAAGATTGTGAGGAATAGCTATCAGCTATTGGAGGTGTATGGCCACCTTTATGGTACCCATACACATTAGTCTAAAGTTGATCAAAACAGTTGATTTCAACCAAAATGACTGTAGGTTAAAACTGTCCTTTACATTAAAATTTAAACAATGATCTCTGTAGCCAACAGATGACAGACCTCCATTGTCTGCTGAAAGAATTCATTTGTGGACAAAAGATCTTTCTAGGGAAGAATGTTCCCAGAAAGATCTGTTGTCCATCACTCGGTTTCATTGAACATGTATGGGCAGTTTGAACAACTGTAACGGCCAATAAGGACTACTAAAATTTGTGTGGCCGTGTCTGCGATACAATCGTTCACCAACTGATGGTTTACTCAACTGCTGTTCAACCATCATCCTACTTTTATCTAATGTGTTTGGCCACCTTCACACTAAGCAGGTCTAGTGTTTCACACGTGTTGTGGAAATCCAGTATTTACTTTATTATTTCCTGACCTTGTGCTTCAGTTTATTTCTTTTTCATTTTTATGCACACAAGTAGGTGACTTTTCCTTCCTTTAATAAGTGTCCTTTATGTGTAAACGGAACTGATAGAAGGCTCATAAATATATCCGTGGATTTCTGCTGAATTGTTCTAGTACACTACTTATGATTACCGATAATTAATACCCAGCACATGCCATCTGCCCATCCCCATTCATACAGTGTTAGTGTGATGTAAAGTCTACAAACCTTTCCCTTAAAGACTGAAATAAATTACCAATGTCACTTGTGGAGAATGCTTTGTCCTGCAGACAAAATGTAACAAGGTCATGGAAGCTAGAAGCTTCCGTATCTAATTAAATGCTTCCTGTAAGTCTCTGCTTCTTGTTGGGCTGGAATATGAACTGTAAGAAACCCTTTGCCTTAAAACCTGCTTCCTGTTTAACAAGATTTAACAAGTCCAACCAAACATATGCAAAAAACACAAAACCCTTATTAAATACGTCCCTAACCCTGTCCCTTCTCAGTCTGCTAACATCGGTGATTCAATGAGGCAATTCCTTTTAACACAGGCCAAGGCGCAAATATTCTTTGATTAACCTGAGTCAGTATAGAACTATACTGAATGGTTAATAATAGCTATAACCATTATAAAGTATTTATCAGGAGCAGGTAAATAAAGACGTCAGACAACCAATACAGGTTTCGGTCCAACCATGCATATAGGGGTTTTCCAGGGTATGGTAAAGTGTTGTTGTTGTTCAGGTAATTTTCCAGCAGCCGTGTGTGAGGAATAACACTATTTCTGACCATTATATGACCTATCAGCATTTTTAGCATTTTTTCCTGTGCCATCTGTCTGTAATTCTCATTTTTTTCTCAGCTAGAGGGTGGAGACTAGTTGGAATCATGTCTGCCCATACACAGGACATGAATAAACAAGGGCTCCTTCTTCCTAAATCTCTGTAGCACATCCTTAGAAGCAGCAGCAGAACATTGCATAGCAGAACTGAGCCCTTTAGATATGAATCTAGCCATTAACTAGGACAGTAAATCACCTATAAATAAGCTGCAGTGTATCTGTCAATCTCTCTCCATCTGCGTGTCTGCACAGCCTCCCCTTTCTCCTCCTACTCATCCTCCCCATCCCCTCTCCATATACTTCTATCCTTCTATCTGATCCTTCAGTAAGCAGGCAGCCCATCTGCAGTGAAGAGGAATCTGCACATGAAAGGGAGCCTGATAAGAGAAAGAAGCATCTCTCTCTCTCTGAAAACATATATTACATAGTTTCTTATAGTCACCTGTACTACTCTTTGTGAACAAAAATTGAACAAATTACTCTTTAATGAAGCTTATTTATATAAATGAAATATAAGATTATATGAAAGAAAAGTTCTGCAAATTTCGTAAATACTTTGTGCTTCAATTTCTCACTATTTTCAAGGCATTAGTTAGCAGTGAGCAAATAAAGATACTTTTATGTTTACATCCTAGTCCTGCTTTTAGCTGAGACATGGATACAGTTGTATCTAGGCAATGCGCCTCTTTATGAATGTGTCATATCTTCTGCTAGTGTGGGGAAAATTAAGACTGGCATACACACCAGTAGTCTTAATATTTTTAATTATATGTCTCACTACTTTACTTTAGGTACATTCTACCATTTAATAGACTGAATGGAAACAAAAATAGTAGGAGTTTTGAATTGCTAGTACCCATTGTAGTTGTTGACTGGTGGGGGTGACTATATGGAACATAACTAGATTAGTGCTGAATAAGCTGGAGTCTTAAAGGAAATGTGTCACCAAATTTTTTTTCTTCCAGTTTAAAGCAGATAGTAAGACATCTCCATTTTTTTCTGAACATTATTATGGAAGCGGCCATCTTGCCTGAGCCGTTCTTAACAGCATTTACACAGCATTAAAGAAAATTGCTTTACGGCAGCCCCATGGTCCATAAACACAATGGTCAGGAGGGGACTTCATTGACTTCTATGGGAGAGTTTTTTAGGCATGCTCTGTGACCTGTGCAGAGGTCATTGTACAAGGAAAGAATAGATAAACTCTAATTATCACCTGTTGTGAATGCAGGCTCCTGTCTAAGGCTACTTTCACACTGGCTTTTTGGTTTCCGTTTGTGAGATCCGTTCAGGGATCTCACAAGCGGCCCAAAACGGATCAGTTTTGCCCTTAATGCATTCTGAATGAATAAGGATCCACTCAAAATCCATCAGTTTGCCTCCATTCCTCTTTGGTGTCTGTCTGATGAAACTGAACCAAACGGATCCGTTTTCATTGACACACAATGTAAGTCATTGGGGACGGATCCGTTTTCACTGACACAATATGGCACAATAGAAAACGGATCTGTCCCCCATTGACTTTCAATGGTGTTCAAGACATATCCATTTTGGCTATGTTAAAGATAATACAAACGGATCCGTTCTGAACGAATGCATGCGGTTGTATTATCTGAACGGATGCGTTTGTGCAGATCCATGACGGATCCGCACCAAACGCGAATGTGAAAGTAGCCTTATCTTTATACATAAATTATATCATTACAGGCAGGGTTAGAATAGTTAACTGCAGCAAAGTGATCTGTACAGACCAAGAAGTGGCGCCAATTATTAGACATAGTTGCCAGTGCAAAAACGTCAGTATTTTTTGTTTTATTTTAAACATAAAAATTGACATGGAAAATTGAAAATAACATCATCAAAAAATAATTAAAAATATAATAAATATAAAAAAAGTGATTTAAACAACAAGTCATTTTCTGATGACACATTCCCTTTAAGTCTAAAGGCTCTTTTACGGGGCCAATGACTGAAGGAATTAGTGTCCCTACAAATGTAAACATGCTCCATGATCAGCTGACAAATGAACAAATATTTTTTTTTTTAGCTGATTTATGTAGGCATAAAATCATCTTTTTTTGGCAGCACATCCCCTTATAATCACAGGAAATGTGCAGCTGTTAATGCAAACTGAATGAGAATAAGTGATTATATTAACAAAAAAGTTTATTTCATCCCCACATACTTTTCATACAAAAGATGATTGCTATATTTGAAAAGAGCTTAGAGCACTAATCAAAATGCTGTATCGTTGAGCTTTCATCACGAGCAGGAAATCTTCCCATCTAAAAGGACCCTTAAAGAAGCCCATTCCTAAATTTTTCAAAGGTTCACTGTAGGACAGTATAAGCCTATATGGACCATGGTCACAAAATCAACAAAAGTTAGACTAAAATTAAGGCCGGCTGTACACATAGCAAATGGCTATCACTCCTGATCCCCTCATTCACATCTGGTAAGCTCAGCTAAGCAATCATGTGTTGTTAGAAGAAATAGGAGGAGGAAGAGGCATATCTCCCAGAGAACAAAAGGATCAGGCAGTTGAAATCCAACTTGACCAATTCTTATCTCTCCGGACATCTCCAATTAATGGAGAGCTAGGAGACACCCATGCACATTGGTCAGTGGGTCCTGCACAAATCTGTGAGGCAGTAAAGGCGATGTAATCATTGGTAACCATAGAAGACCCCAACAAAAAAGCAGAGATTAGCCAAAAGTGTAATAAAATGAACTCAAGGTGGACTAAAGCTACAACCAAATGAAGAAAACTTGAACCAGGAGTGGTTACCACACCAATGACAGGACCAGTAAACTGATGGGTAGACCGGTGATATAGAGAAGAAAGCAGCCACTCAGTAGCATTCAAATGAGAAGTTATTTGGATATAACATTACAATTGCAATGTTCCGGCTCTCACAAGCTTAGAAAATGGTCCCGATGTAAGGGTGATAGTAAGATTTTGGTTCACAAATTTATTACAATTTGCATGCAATTGTGCAGGCACTTCACAGTTCTGCCAGTGCTTTATTTTTTACTACTTTTTGCTTAGTATATTTAAATCCAGTACTGCCTTTCCACTGATTTAAGGTTGATTTGTGATGTCATTAAAGGGGTTGTCTCATCATAGACAATGGGGGCATATTGCAAGGATATGCTCCCATTGTCTTTCAGGTGCGAGTCCCACCGCTGGGACCCGCATCTATATCGAGAACGGAGCCTCACAAGCTGGTGGCTGGAGGACTCTGGTCCGGCCACCACCAAGCCGGCTCCCCATAGAAGTGAATGGGACCGCGTATGACCGGTCACTTCTATGGGCTCAAAGGAAATAGCCGAGCCAGCGCTCAGCTATTTTCGCCGGCCCCATAGAAAATGAATGGAGGGCGGCTGCACACGTGCAGTACGCCCTCCTTCACGTTCGGGGCTCCGTTCTCGATATAGGTGCGGTCCCCAGTGGTGGGACCCGCACCTATAAGAAAATGGGGGCATATCTTAGCAATATGCCCCCATTGTCTGTCATGAGACAACCTTTTTAAGCAATGCTAGTCAGCAAAAATGCAGCTACAGAAAATTGTAAAACACAAGAAAGGGGACTGGCTCTAACTGAGGTTAGGTAAGGTAGTTTTATAGATAAAAAATAATATCAAACAATATAAAGTAAATAATAAAAAACAAAATTGTTAAAATAAATTAAATATGTGTTGAGAGAAAATTCTGGTCCTAATAGCAGTTACATTAATCTACTTAGTTTGCTCAGGTCTGTGATAGACTCCCACTATTAGGGCAGTATTACATTTAGCAATGCAGCTGACAGTTGTCAGGAGGGAAGTGCTCCTTCCAGGCAATCGTCTGCTCGCTAGTGGAGGGGACCACTGCTATTTTATGCAGCAATCTCCTCCACAGTATGGGGAGGAGCGATCTCTATTGTTATCATTGTCCCCATACTAACTAGTTGTTTGCCAGCAGCAGATCGTGATTAACCAGCACAATCTGCTGCTGTCAAACGATGATTTTTAAGCATGTTTAAAAATCTGGATTGCCTGATAAACGAGTGATCTGCTGTGGAAGTACACTGCCAGGTCATCACTAACAACCATTACTATGAAATCAGAAGTATTCCCCGAACTACACCTCCAGTGGAAGCCTCCAATATATGCCCCAGTATAGGCATACAGGGGTATAAGTTGACCAGTGCCTTCCATAATAAAAAAAATGGAATCTGCTGTCTTTACTGTGTCCTTTTATATAGGATAGAGCAGTGGTCTATCATTTCTTATACAGTACAAAAGGTAAAAAGGTATGAGGACACATACTTACCCAGTGTTTGCCAAAGGAACACTTTTTCTTTATACGCTGGGTGCATGGGAGCCTCTAGATACATTCGGTGTGTGCGCCAGGAGCATTTTTTGCCAGTGTATCCTAAGTGTATGATGAAAAAACTGGATGTGAACAGAGAATGTTTTTGAGATTCAGATATTGCATTCATTTTCTGTCTCAGTAATATTCCGTTAATTCCAAGAACCTGAATCACAATTATGGAAAATAGGAAGACGACTGTTATTTTTACAAAGTTAAAGTTGCCATAAAACCAGTTTGTTATATTTTTAATGGGCTTGTCATAGCAGATAATGTGAATGTAGGCTTATTCTACTGAATTACAAATTATCATAATGGAGATTTATGGACTGATTTACTATGGGAGTAATTTGTTTCAGCATAGCGATAAAAGTTTATTTTGGCTTACCTCCACTATTCACATATTTACCGACGTACCCAAACAAGCACTTGAGTGTTATGATGCAGAACGTTTTTACAAAACCATGACCTTTTTTAATATTACTTATTACTTATCAAAACTATTTACCCAATGCTTGTGTGGTTGATGGCATATTAATTATCTAAGAACACTATCATATTCTGACATGGCCAAGTCAAGGTACATTCAGGGCCGGTTCTAGGTGAAATGGGGCCCTGGGGCTAAAAACAATAAGGGACCCCCCCCCCCTCCATGTCACGTCATCACCCCCTCCTTTTTACATCACCCCCTTCGCGTCACATTATTTCTCCAGGTATTAAACCAGGTATTGGTACTTTTGGCTGTGTGGTGCCAAGTCCTACTGGAAAATGAAATCAGCATCTCCATAAAGTTTGTCAGCAGAGGTAAGCATGAAGTGCTCTAAAATTTCCTGGTAGATGGATATTCAGACTTTGGACTTCATATAACAGAGTGGACCAACACCAGCAGATGACATAGTTCCCCAAAACCTCACTGACTGTTTAGGTCAGGCAAGTTTGCTGGGTCTTAAGCAACTTGGATTGTGTGCCTGTCCACCCTTCCTCCAGACTCTGGGACCTTGATTTCGAAATTAAATGCAAAATTTACTTTCATCTGAAAAAGGGACTTTGGACCACTGAGCAACAGTCCAGTCCTTTTTCTACTTAGCCCAGGTAAGATGCTTCTAACATTGTCTCTGGGTCATAATTGGCTTTATACAAGGAATGCGACAGTAGTAGCCTATGTGCTGGAAACGTCTTTGTGTGTGGTGGCTCTTGAAGTAATGACTCTAGCTGTATGTAGTAAACGGGTAGTGGTCCCCGGTGGTCAAGACGAACAGCAGAAGTAAAGAAGTTGCAGCAGCATATCCGATTTCTTTCCTTTTATTCAGAGGACTTTACAGCATAGATACAAGTAAAGTGCAGATGCAACGTTTCGGCTGTAACCAGCCTTTGTCAAGCATTTTTTAGCTGTATGTAGTCCAGTCCTTGTGAATCTCATCCAAATCCTTGAATGGTCTTTTCTTGACAATCATTTCAAGGCTGCACTTATACAATCCATTAGAAAACGTGGTGTGGTGTTTAACAAGCAGGATATGCTCAACCCATATGCAGTTGTGCATGTATCTAGGGGAGCACATCCTGCACTTGTAGTCCGTTGCTAGGGGCAATCAACAGCAAAAAATGCATACAATGGAAGATGCCAGCAACAGACTACAAGTACCACAATAACCATCCTACATACGATAGCGATAATGTGGATGTGGAGAACAATCAAAAACATAACCATAGCAAAAAGCAGGTGCACTCTGATGCAATACTAAACCCTCACGCTGATAAAATTGAGGGGTTAGTTTGACATATTCTACTAGGAGGACATGTCTTAAGCTCGGACACCACAGCAAGGTCCCTCAAGTAGCCCGAGGCCCTACCACTCAACCTACCTGAACCGTATGGGCGATACCAGGAGCCGTTGGGCATTAAGGGAGCGTAAGGCCTGACTCACAGACAGCTCACCAGTGACCTCCAGCATGTAACCATGCTTGCAATGGGAGGTGGGAGGTGCCTGTGAGCCCCACCCGAGACCAGCTGATATGGCCCAGAGCCTCCCAGGTGCACCTGAATGTAGCCTGTAGATGAAAAGCAGGCACATTTAAATCAGAGTTTATACACCTCCAAACATATTATACAATCCATTAGAAAACGTGGTGTGGTGTTTAACAAGCAGGATATGCTCAACCCATATGCAGTTGTGCATGTATCTAGGGGAGCACATCCTGCACTTATCCTTGTGGCTTGTGCACCTCTTTACCTCTTTATACCACATATTTTCCTTCCACTTAATTTCCCATTAATATGCTTAGCTACAGTACTCTTTGAACAGACAGCTTTTGTTAGCAATGACTTTTTGTGGCTTACCCTCCTTGCGGAGAGTGTCAATGACTGTCTTCTGGACAACTGTCAAGTTAACACTCTTCCTCATGATTGTGTAGCCTACTGAACCAGACTGAGAGAACATTTAAAGGCTTAGGAAACCTTTGCAGGTGTTTTGTGTTGATTAGCTGAATAGAATGTTACACCATGATTCTACAATTTTTCACAATATTCTAAATTTCTGAGATACTGACTTTTGGATTTGCACCAAGGGCGTAACTACCATAGCAGTAGACCATGCGACTGCTATGGGTCCCAGGGCAAGAGGGGTCCCAGTCGTAGTTAGGATCATCTCCTCTTCTACCGGAGGTGAAAACTTGGTCAGGACTCTACCCTGTAAAGGAACAACTTTTAGCAAATGAGGCAGTGGAAAAAAATGGCCCAAGGGTCATTGAAAGGGGTTTAGGTGGAAACCCTTCTGTCCTGTGTGGGGGGCCTGAATTGATCCTTGCTATGGGGCCCTTACTTCTCTATGTATGCCACTGGTCTGCACTAGTTTTAACCTCTTAAGGACACAGGGCGTACAGGTATGCCCTAATGTCCGAGTCCTTAAGGACACAGGGCGTACCTGTACGCCCTGTGTTTAAACTGCTACTGCACCCAATGTGGGCGCGGTAGCAACATGGTTCCTGCTCATGTAGATCAGCAGGAACCATGTTCTAATGCCGAGGGGGGTCATGTGACCCCCCCGTATCGGCGATCGCTGCAAACCGCAGGTCAATTCAGACCTGCGGTTTGCAGCGAGTTTAGCTATCTCTGATCCCCGCGGTCTGTGACCGCGGGATCAGAGAGTTAACTGCGGCAAAGATCTTTATTTTAACCCCCTGCAGCCCCCAATCTTGTTATGGCGGCAGGGGTGCAGGGGGTGGTTGCGGAGGCGGGAGGCGGTGCGGGAGGCGGGCGGTGCGGCAGGCGGGATCGCAATAGCGATCCCCGCCCGCCTCCCTTGTAATAATTCCCTGGTGTCTAGTGGTTCTATCAGAGTGCCAGCACATTGCTGGCACTCTGATAGAAACGGCTGGCATCTGTGCTGCAGATGCCAGCCGTTTAACCTCTTCCTTACCGCGGTCCAGACGGACCGCGGTATGGAAGGTGTTAACAGGGAGGAGCTCCTCCCTCTGCCATCGGGGGCTGCTGTGCCTATGCAGCCCCCCAGGATGGGATCGCAGAGGGAGGGAGCTCCTCCCTCCCCATCCATCACCCACTGCTCTCTAATGGCAGTGGGTGATGGATTACCATGGCAGCAGGACGCTTTCAGAAGCGTCCTGCTTGCCATGGTATAGCAACTCTGGTCAGACTTCTGCTAAAGGCAGAAGTCTGACCAGACTGTAAAAAGTAAAAATACAGTGCAGTACACTATATAGTGTACTGTACTGTATTATATAGACACCAGATCCACTGGATCTACAAGAACCAAGTGGGTCTGGGTCCAAAAAAAATGTAAAAAAGTGAAAAAAAAGTAAAACACAAATCACTGAATAAAAAGTAAAAAAAAATAAAATACACTACACATATTAGGTATCGCCGCGTCCGTAAAAAACAGCTCTATAAAAATATCACATGACTGAACCCCTCAGGTGAACGCCATAAAAAAAAAACCAAAAATGGTGTAAATAAGCCATTTTTGGGCACCTTACATCACTAAAAGTGTAATAGAAAGCGATCAAAAAGGCATATGCCTCCCAAAATAGTACCAATCTAACCGTCATCTCATCCCGCAAAAAATGAGCCCCTTCATAAAACAATTGCCCAAAAAATAAAAAAACTATGCCTCTCAGACTAAAACATGATTTTTTTTGTTTCAAAAATGCTTTTTAGTGTTAAATGTAAAAACATTTAAAAAAAGTAGACATATTGGGTATCTCCACGTCCGTAAGAATCTGCTCTATAAAAATATCACATGACCTAACCCCTCAAGTAAACACTGTAAAAAAAAAAAAAAAACTGTCAAAAAGCCATTTTTTTGTCACCTTACATCACAAAAAGTGTAATAGCAAGCGATCAAAAAGTCATATGACCCCCAAATAGTGCCAATCTAACCGCCACCTCATCCCGTAAAAATTATACCCAACCTGAGACGATCGCCTAAAAACTGAAAAAAATATGGCTCTCAGACTATGGAGACACTAAAACATGTTTTTTTTTGTTTCAAAAAGGATATTATTGTGTAAAACCAAAATAAATAAAAAAAAGTATACATATTGGGTATCGTCGCGTTCGTAATGACCTGCTCTATAAAAATATAACATGACCTAACCCCTCAGGTGAACGCTGTAAACATAAAAAATAAAAACGTTGTAAAAAAGTAATTTTTTGTCACCTTACATCACAAAAAGTGTAATAGCAAGTGATCAAAAAGTCATATGCACCCCAAGATAGTACCATTCAAACCGCCATCTCATCCCGCAAAAAATGAGCCCTACATAGGACAATCGCAAAAAAAAAAAAAAAAAACTATGGCTTTCAGAATGTGGAGACACTAAAAATCATTTTTTCAAAAATGCTTTATTATGTAAAACTGAAACAAAAACCCCAAAAAGTAGTCATATTTGGTATTGTCGCGTCAGTAACAACCTGCTCTATAGAAATAGCACACAATCTAACCTGTCAGTTCAACGATGTAAATAACAAAAAATACAAAACTGTCCCAAAACAGCTATTTTTTTGCAAATTATCCATTTTAATCAATTTTTCCAGTAACAAAGCAAGGGTTAACAGCCAAACAAAACTCAATATTTATTGCCCTGATTCTGTAGTTTGCAGAAACACCCCATATGTGGTTTTAAACTGCTGTATGGCCAAACGGCAGGGCACAGAAGGAAGGGAACGCCATATGGTTTTTGGAAGGCGGATTTTGCTGGACTGGTTTTTTGAGACTATGTCCCATTTGAAGCCCCCCCGATGCACCCCTACAGTAGAAACTCCAAAAAAATGACCCCATTTTGGAAACTACGGGATAAGGTGTCAGTTTTGTTGGTACTATTTTAGGGTAAATATGATTTTTGGTTGCTCTATATTACACTTTTTTGAGGCAAGGTAACAAAAAATTGAAATTCAGAAATTTCATCTCCATTTGCCAATAACTCTTGTGGAACACCTAAAGGGTTAACAAAGTTTGTAAAACTGGTTTTGAATACCTTGAGGGGTGTAGTTTCTTAGATAGAGTCACTTTTATGGAGTTTCTATTCTAGGGGTGCATCGGAGGGCTTCAAATGGGACATGGTGTCAAAAATCCAGTCCAGCAAAATCCGCATTCCAAAAACCATATGGCGTTTCTTTCCTTCTGTGCCCTGCCGTTTGGCCATACAGCAGTTTACGACCACATATGGGGTGTTTCTGCAAACTACAGAATCGGGGCAATAAATATTGAGTTTTGTTTGGCTGTTAACCCTTGCTTTGTTACTGGAAAAAATGGATTAAAATGGAAAATTTTCCAAAAAATCGAAATTCAGAAATTTTATCTTTATTTGCCATTAACTCTTGTGGCAAACCTAAAGGGTTAATGACGTTTGTAAAATCAGTTTTGAGTACCTTCAGGGGTCTAGTTTCTAGAATGGGGTCATTTTTGGGTGGTTTCTATTATGTAAGCCTCACAAAGTGACTTCAGACCTGAACTGATCCTTAAAAAGTGGGTTTTTGAAAATTTCTGAAAAATGTCAAGATTTGCTTCTAAACTTCTAAGCCTTGTAACGTCCCCAAAAAATGAAATGGCATTCCCAAAATGATCGATACATGAAGTAGACATATGGGGAATGTAAATCAATAACTTTTTTTGGCAGTATTACTATGTATTCTAGAAGTAGAGAAATTGAAACTTGGAAAATTGCAAATTTTTCAAAATTTTTGGTAAATTTGGTATTTTTTTAGAAATAAAAATGAAATTTTTCGACTTTATTTTGCCACTGTCATTAAATACAATATGTGACGAAAAAACAATCTCAGAATGGCTTGGATAAGTAAAAGCGTTTTAAAGTTATCACCACATAAAGTGACACTAGTCAGATTTTGAAAAAATGGCCTGGTCCTTAAGGTGAAATAGGGCCGTGTCCTTAAGGGGTTAAATCATAATCAACATTAAAATAAATAAATGCTTGAAATAGATCACTCTGTAAGTAATGAATCTATATAATATGTTTTACTTTTTGAACTGAATTACTGAAATAAATTAACTTTTCGATTATATTCTAATTTATTAAGATGCACCTGTAACTGAGTTGCTCACCACCCTTCTTTATCTGTCTGGACTGAGTGGTCTAACTGAGAAGTCAAGCCAGCTTGTTTACTGTGGAAGAAGTTAAGAGCCAGGACAGGGAGTAGAATGCATTGAATGACTTCAAATAATTTCAGCCAGAATATCATCCAGTTGTTTTTTGTAAAATAAATAACTAGAATATTGACATGTAGGCTGTTAACATGTGATAAAAAATAATTTGACTGAAGTGTCCCTTTAAGAGAAGAACGGCTTTTATAATATTGATAAAAACAACACAATTGGGAAGGGAAGTGTAAATTAGTGAACAGCTTCATGATAAATGATTATTAGGTGCTATAGCACCAGTAACAGTACTGCCATTGTTGGTCTGCTTGTTAAACTCACTGTTTATTATGGAAAGAAAAGCTGCAGTGCTGGAATAATACCACCAGCAACAACAGCTTTGTTGTTCTGAGTAAAGCTTGCAGTTCAAGTGATGTCTTCTAATGGTCTAGTTACTGGAAGATAAGCAAGCTTACGCCACCCAGGAACTGCTGACAAGTACTGTACATGTAGTGCAACAATATGCTGCGCAAGTACTTGACTCTTAGGTCCCTTTCACACGGGCGAGTTTTCCGCGCGGGTGCAATGCGTGAGGAGGACGCATTGCACCCGCACTGAATCCTGACCCATTCAGTTCTATGGGGCTGTGCACATGAGCGGTGATTTTCACGCATCACTTTTGCGTTGCGTGAAAATCGCAGCATGTTCTATATTCTGCGATTTTCACGCAAAGCAGGCCCCATAGAAGTGAATGGGGATGCGGGAAAATCGCAAGCATCCGCAATCATGTGCGGATGCGTTGCGATTATTCCGCATGGTTGCTAGGATACGATCGCGATGGGGACCCGATCGTTATTATTTTCCTTTATAACATAGTTATAAGGGAAAATAATCGCATTCTAATTACAGAATGCAATGTGCCCCGGGCTTTAAAGGGTTAAAAATAATAAAGAGTTAACTTACCTTCTCCCATTGTACGCGCAGAGCCCCAGAACGTCTTCTCTCTTGATAGTTTGGATGCTTGAGGACCTGTGGTGACGTCACAGGGTCACATGGTCCAATCATAGAACCATTTGAGTGGACCATGTGACCCATGTGATCCTGTGACATCACGGCAGGTCCTTCATCCAATGTTGGATGAAGGACCTGCCGTGATGTCACAGGATCACATGGGTCACATGGTCCACTCAAATGCTTCTATGATTGGACCATGTGACCCTGTGACGTCACCACAGGTCCTCAAGCATCCAAACTATCAAGAGAGAAGACGTTCTGGGGCTCTGCGCGTACAATGGGAGAAGGTAAGTTAACTTTATTATTTTTAACCCTTTAAAGCCCGGGGAACATTGCATTCTGTAATTAGAATGCGATTATTTTCCCTTATAACTATGTTATAAAGGAAAATAATTACACATACAGAATACTCATCCCGAAACCAGACTTCAGTGATGAAGTCTGACTTCGGGTCTGGGTACCAAGCATGCGGATTTTTTCACGCGCGTGCTTAACGCACTACAAACGTTAGCACACGCGCGGAAAAATCGCGGCGATTCCCGCAACGCACCCGCATCTTATCCGGGCGTCAAACGTGATGCCCGTGTGCAAGAGGCCTTAGGCCTCTTTCCCACGGGCATTTTGGATTTGCTCCGGATGTGTCCCGGGTGCATTGCGGGAAACCTGCTCCAGTGCGCACTTAATTTCAGTCAGTTTAGACCTGTGATTGTGTTGCGTTGTTTAGTTTTTTCAGCGCGAGTGCAATGCATCTTAATACAGAATGCTTGAGGAGTTAAAAAATAAAACCAACTTACCTCATCCGCTTCGTCTTCTTTCTTCTTCTTTCAGGACCTGCAAAAGGACCTTTCATGACATAATCGCGCTCACCACATGGTGAGGTCAGCGCAGGTCCTGCTGAATGAAGATAGAAGAATCCTTCTATCTTCATTCAGCAGAAACTGCGCTGACATCACCACGCTCACCACGTGGTGAGCGCGATGACATCATCGAAGGTCCTTTTGCAGGTCCTGAAAGAAGACGATGCCGGCTGCACAATCAAGTGGATGAGGTGAGTTCATTTTTTTATTTTTTAACCCCTCAAGTTACATTTTAGGAAGCATTCTGTATTAAGAATGCTATAATTGTCCCTTATAACCATGTTATAAGGGAAAATAATACAGTAAATAGACTTTAATGGGGTTGCTCATCCCTATCATGACGCGTGAAAATCACAGCTCATCTGCACAGCCCCACTGAAGTAAATAGGTCCGGATTTAATGTGGGTACAATGCATTCACATCACACATTGCACCCGCGCGGAATTCTTGCCCGTGTGAAAGGAGCGAGTTTTTGCAATGCGTCACGTGAATGGAGCGAGTTTTTGCAATGCGTGACGTGAACACATAGCACCCGCACTGAATCCTGACCCATTCATTTCAATGGGTCTCCGTACATGAGCGTTCTTTTTCACCCATCAGTTACACGTTGCGTGAAAAACGCAGCATGCTCTATATTCTGTATTTTTCACGCAGCCCTGGCCCCATAGAAGTGAATAGAGCTTCAGTGAAAAACGCATTGTATCCGCAAGCAAGTGTGGGTGCGATGCGTTTTTCACTGATGGATGCTAAGAGATGTTGTTTGTAAACCTTCAGTTATTTATCACGCGCGTGAAAAACGCAAATAAAAAAACCGAACAACTGAACGCAATCGCAGACAAAACTGACTAAATTTGCTTGCAAAATGGTGCGAGTTTCACTGAACGCACCCTGAACGCACCCTGAACGCACCGTGAACGCATCCGTACCTAATCGGTCAAGCCTAAGGCCTCTTTCACATGGGCGTTGCATATGAAGGCTGGACAAGATGCGTGTGCGTTGCAGGAAAATGCGTGATTTTTGCGCGCGAGTGCAAGGCCTTTTAATGCGTTTTGCACGCGCGTGAGAAAAATTGGTATGTTTGGTACCCAGTTTGGGTTCAGTATTCTGTAGATTTTATTATTTTCCCTTATAACATGGTTATAAGAGAAAATAATAGCATTCTCAATACAGAATGCTAAGTAAAATAGTGATGGAGGGATTAAAACCTCGTCAGCGCTGGTTACGTCAGCGCAGGTCCTGCTGAATGAAGATAGAACGATCTTCTATCTTCATTCAGCAGGACCTGCGCTGACGTCACCGCGCTCACTACGTGGTGAGCGTGATGACGTCACCAAAGGTCCTTTTCCTTCCAGGTCCTCAAAGAAGAGGGCTGCGCGATCAAGTGGATAAGGTGAGTTTATTTATTTATTATTATTTTTTAACCCCTCCATCACTATTTTACTTAGCATTTTGTATTAAGTGTTATAAGGGTAAATAATAAAGATTGGGTCCCCATCCTGATTGTCTCCTAGCAACCATGCGTGAAAATCGCACTTGCTTGCGGATGCTTGCGATTTTCACGCAGCCCCAATCACTTCTATGGGGCCTGCTTTGCGTGAAAAACGCACAATATAGAGCTTGCTGCCATTTTCGTGCAACGCACAAGTAATGCGTGAAAATCACCGCTCATGTACACAGCCCTATTGAAGTGAATGGGTACGAATTCAGCGTGGGTGCAATGCGTTGACCCGCACCTGCGTGGAACACTCGCCCTTGTGAAAGGGGCCTTAGTGTGGTGCTGCTTTGTGATTCTAGTGAGGTGTAGTAAGGATATGTGTAAAATGCATACTTTTTTTTCCCATGGAGCACTGTCTGAAAAAATAAGTCTACAGACACCAGTGTCTCTTCAATGAGAAACAGTACTTTCTGAGTTGCTTTGATCATGGAATGCAAATTGTAGACGGAACAGAACAGAAAAAAGAAGGGTTTAACTTTAAAAAAAAATCTCATCCTACCAAAATATCTGAGTATTTGGCTAGCACAGACAACCTATCATATTCAGGGGTGAATAGAATCCCTGAACATATCACAAGCATACAAAAACCAGGCAAACGGATCAAAGAAGACAAAACAAGAATTTATTAAACATGACAAACGGCAAGGTAAACAATGGCAGACGGATCACCACTGGATCAAGTGCACTGGATTGACAAGTACCCGTGCACTGCCGTGCTGCCGCTCCATCCCCATTGACTATAATGGGGCGGGGGGCGGAGCTATGGCACAGCACGGCACTGCACGGTCAGAGATTGCCGGACTAAAAGTACTGCAGGTCCGACTTTTTAGTCCAGCGATCTCTGCCGTGCTGCGCTGTAGCTCTGCCCCCGTCCCATTATAGTCAATGGGGACAGAGTGGCAGCACGGCAGTGCACGGGTACACACGGCATGGCAGATTCGGCAGGCTGTTCACCTGCCGGAACAGCCTGCCGGATAGCTATGCCGCTAGTGTGAAAGTACCCTAATTAATGTATTTCATGTATTTGGCTTATCGTATGCATGGTTTGTCTTAAATAATAACAACACTATAAACAAGTACCTGTCCTTTTTACAAAACATATCATTTAAAGAGTACCCATCAGATCTCGTGACATGTCTATGTTATTAAATAAATGTATTCCATGTGAAATAACAATTCTGGAGCATCTTTTTTCCAAAGCACTTCAATATGCTGTTCATGTGTTATTCCTCCTAGAAATCTATGAATAAATTGACAACTGGGTGTTATCAGATGGGGCGGTGTCACTGCACACATTGTCACTGTCCATGTCAAGGCTGTCAGTGTCAGACACCTCCTACTCAGAACGGGAATGGTAAAACCCAGTTGTCAATTTTACAGAAATTTCTAGGAGGGATAACAAAGCAACAGCACAACACAGAGTTCTAAGAAAAGATTATTTTATAGGAAACATTAAAACAGACAGGACAGCAGACTGATTTTATTTTGAAAATTCACTTGTGTAATCTAATGAATAGGCTTGGGCGAATCAATATTCGGATCATAGATCTGAAGTCAATTTGTTCAAATAATTTGATTTTAATGCTGTATCAGTAAAGCATTAAAATGTATTGGCTTTGGGGAGCCAAAGTTCGTTTCGGCCAAAGTCGCGCGAGACTTCAGTTAATCCCTATGTGTGCAAATCTGCGTATTAAAAAACAATTCAAAATAGCAATCCGAACAGAGCTTTGATACTGAGGTACCAGCCAGTACCAAAGCTCAGTTCGGATTGCTGTTTTAAATTGTTTTTCAATACGCAGATATGCATACATAGGGATTAACCGAAGTCTTGTGCGACTTTGGCCGAAACGAACTTTGGCCCCATGGAGCCAATGCATATTAATGCTGTACGGAGACAGGATTAAAATCCAAGTATTTGAACAAATCGACTTCGCTCAAGCCTACTAATAACAATTGCAAACATCACCTTGCAACAGGTTGCTGTGTGTTTTAGAGTCAAATTCCCCTTCTCCATGTATCATGGTGTAGATATAGCTAGCCCCTGAGGAACCAGTGCAGCAGATAGGAGTGGTAGTGGCCCTGATGAGGGGTTGTGTCAGGGTGTACTCTCTCAGGCTGTTGCTTCCTGGGGATCAGTGCAGGGGGAAATTGGTTTGAAGAATCAGGCCAGAATCAGGCCAAGCTTGGTGTACGAGTGGTCTGGATGTTAGTTAGGTGATGGGTGTCTAACCTGTTTTCCCTCACTGGCAGCAGGGTCTGTAAATCTATCAGGTCACTGGTCACTGCTGTCTTGGCACATTGATTCTTTTTGGAAGCAGTGTTCTAGGTTCTGTCTATCTTCCTGGAGTGATAGTCTCACAGGAGAACTGGATACGGTCCCTGGAGAAGGAGCTCAGACATGTGCCTCCTATCTTACCACTCTAATCTTTGAAACTCCACCTCCTGGCAGGAAGCAGGACCAGCTCACTCCTACCAAGAGGGGAGGAACAGGGTGAATAGCCCTGTTCCTGCCAACCTAATAGGAATAAATTGCATAATATAACAACAAATAATACATAAACACAATTGCAGATATCCCCTGGTCTGTGGTACTGCATAGATAGGAAAATGCTGCCTGATCATTGCCTAAACTAGGAGAATAGATGCTAAAGACTTGGAAAAAAAAGTGTTAGGGTACGGCCACACATTCAGGTTTCCTGATGCCATTTTGGAAGTCGAAACCGGGATTGAATTTAAAAAAAGAGAAGATGTCGTATTTGTCCTTTATAATTTCTCTCTGTTTATAATCCACTCCTTATTTTGGTGTCAAAAACTGCATCAAGAAACCTGACTGTGTGGCCATACGATATTGCAAAAAACTGTGAAAATATGTTCAGATGGAGGATTTTGTCCATGACAAAATCCGCCATGTATCTCATGGCAAAAACTGATACACTGTGCTGAGGGTTCTGCCATGGGTTCTGCTCTAGGTTTAGCTCCATTGAATGCAACTAAACCACAAGAAGGCCCTCACTGCGTCTTTGTGAAGAGTCCTTGGAGTAACTGTACCTGGACCTATACATTCTTGGTGCAGTCTTGAAAACCCAGATTTCCGTGCAGATCTCTGTGCATTTCTCCACCAAATCTGCACCACAAATCGCATGTGTGACTTGGAGCTTTTGCTGGGGATTTGATGCAGTTTTGCCTCAGATCTCACCCTTGCTCGCATGCTGAGGTTTCGAAATCCATACGCCAAGTCAATTTCTGCACGGAAGAAAAAAGCAAATTGTACATGAGATTTGTCCAATCTCAAATCCTTTCGTGTACTATATTACGCTGCGGTTTTTACGCATCACAATCCACATGGGAAAACTGCGCATAGATTGATAGTTTGTAGATTGATCTTAAATCTACCATTTAACCCTGACACTTTTTTTAAGACTTGATATCAATATTTACTCAGTCCCCCAAAGGACTGTTCTCTGTCATATTTTAACACATTCTCTCCAATGTATATTGCACATTTTTAAATCCTCATCAACTCTTCACATGTCTCAAATAATAAGGAAGGTGAATGCCAGTTGTAGCTTTGAAAAAATGATTGCCAGAATCAACAATACACTTAATAAAACACAAAAAATTGGACACCATGGTCTACATCGAGCTACTTCACATTATTAGACAGCTAAATTAGGTTGTGATGTACATTTATTCCTTTGCATAAGGGACATAAATAGGTTTTCTAAGTTCTCTCTAGTTGTCTATCTTTTTGTTTATTTCATCTCTATCCTCAGCTACCAGTTTATTTTTTCTTATACACTTTACATACAGTATACAATACCTTTTTGGTCACACGAAGCAGGCTCCAAGCACCAAATAGAAGGTTGCTTCATTGAAGCACAATAAAGAATAGGATGATGCTTTACATAAAGTAAGGAATGTTATCTGAATAATTTTATTATATTGGAATTTATATTCTCCTTTGATTACCTGATTATAATGGTATTCTGCCTGACACTGTAACAAATCAAACTGTAATGTACTTTCTTTAACCGTTTGAAATGAAAAACTCAATAAAAACTGCACGTAATGCTCAACGTGTACAGGTAGCCCTAGGGCACGGCCACGTGGTCAGGTTTCTGGATGCAGTTTCAGAAGCCAAAACCAGGAGTGAATTCAAAAAAGAGGAGAAGTTGTATCTGTCCCTTATACGTCCTCTCCTTTTATGATCCATTTCTGAATTTGGCTCCCAAACCTGACCGTGTGGCCACACCTTTAGCATTTTTTTGTAGTCTACTACAAAGCAAAATTTGCTAGGAGTTCTAGGTTTACAGACAGCTATGCAGTCTGGTAATTTACTGTTATCAATATACTGACACATGTCTGGTGGGATTAGAAGAGATGGACATTACTGAACAGAGAGCAATACTGCTGACCTTGGCGACTCTCTAGTGATATGGACATGGCTAATTGGGGTGGTGGGACACACCTCAGACAGCAGTATAATAAATAACTCCAGAAGTCCTCCAGATACTAGAGTGTGTCTTACAAGGAAGTCATGCAGATGACCACAAGGGTGATGACATGGGAAATGCAGACTGGGATTATTCTCTTGTGGGACAATGCACTTTATCCTCCCTCCAATGTTGCACTTTTTTTGCATTCTCTGAGTGATTCATTTAATATTTTTAGTGACTTTATATAGGTTCTCCATGATCTACAGCTTAAAGCGTTACCTGAACTTTGAAAAACCTTTCATATGTCATAGTGACATATCAAAGGCTTTAACTGGCGGGGGTCGGAGTGCTGAGATCCCCACCAATCGCTAGTATTCAGAGAGTGAAGCACTCAGAGCGCTCTGCTCACTACTGAATCAAGACAGGCTCATTGGGGGTTATTTACTAATCCCAGTTTGGCGTAAAAAAAGTCACAAGGCCCCGTTTCGCGACAATATTTTGTCACACAGGTGTTTTTATGCTGGTATCGCGACTGTGGGGGTGACGGTAGCCGGGACGGGGCCTGTCCATTGGCCCTGGCAAATTCACTAATATGTACGCCTGGAAACAGGCGTAAATAATGTCAGAAATCTTCTTCAATCAGAGACTGAAGTAGATTTCACTGCAGGAGGATGCATCTAATTTACGCCTGGTCCTGAATCAGGGAGAGTTCACCACACTGTTATTTTTCTGTACTTCAGATCCATCGAAGAACAGAAAAATAAAGAAAAAAATGCATCCTGTAAAAAAACGGATTCTGTGCATCAGTTATGCACATTTGGCATCCATTTGAGCCATTTCCAACTGAGATCCGTTTTATTTAGACGGAAAAAAAACTACTGCATGCAGTACTTTTTTTCCTTCTAAAAAATGGACCTAAGATAGAAATGGCTCAAACAGATGCCAAATGCGCATCGTTTATGCACAGGATCAGTTTTTTTTTTACAGGATCCATTTTTTTCTGTGCTTCTGATGGATCGGCAGAATGGAAAAATAACGGTGGTATGAACTCTCCCTTAGTCGCTTCCTCTGGCAGCGTGGAGGCTATCAAAGAGGCGTATTCGTCAGTCTTTGATAAATAACCTACATAGACTTCTTTTGTATTGAAAAAAGACAACGTTCCATGTGAGAGCTTCTTTCTCCTCATTTTCGGGGGTTTTAAGAGTTGATAGAAGAAGAGGGTCTCCTGTTAAGACAACAGCGTGTAACATTCGAGAATACAGCACATGCGTGCAGCCCATCGATAGTAACTGTGCAATGGGAACATGAACACTTGCTCTCAGGTTCCAATCCCTGAACTATCCTACCTGCTGTAGAGGAGGAGGTTCCAGAACTTTTCTAGACCACTTTTATGTGGTCAGGATTTGGTCAGGATTTTCCTAGTGTGTTTAGTGAGTGGGTCCAAGACACCGAGTAGGCACAATTATTTCCATGAGGCTTCTTTCACACACAAAAGTGTTGTCATGTTATTTTAACACTAAAAAGCTGTAAAAACTGCTTGTGTTTTTTCCAGACCACATGCTCTTTCGATGTTGTTTTTTTCAAAAACAAATGTGGGGGGTGACATTTTTTGTCAGCCATTTTATCTAATTAGAGAAGATAGAAAACCACCTGAAAAAGTAGCATTGCTTTAACATATTTCTTTGTATAAAAATAACAAAAAAACACCAGAGACACAAAAAACACCAACTTGAAAAAACACCACTACCAAGAAAACACTTCTGTGTCCTGAATTTCATTATTCTCATAGGCTTTGAGCTAACATCTGAAGCTGGCATTTTTTTAGCAGAAACCCCACTAAAAATGACATACAAAAAATGGCACAAAAGCTGCAAAGATGCTAAAAAATACCCCTTGGTTTGGTTCACACATAAGTTTTTAATGGAGTTTTTGTGCACTTTTGTGTTTTTTGGGGCGCTTTTTGCTGTAATAAGCCAGCTCCAGATGGGTCTTTGGGAATTCTGAAAAGAGTGCCATTTTTTAGAATCAGGTGGCTTTTGGGGAGTTTCTGGCATTTTTTTAAACCCAGCGTGTTCAAACTTTTGCTGTTTTTTCTGCCTTTTTGACATTGCCTTCTCTATAGGGAAAAAACGCCAGAAAAATGTGGTTCACACAGAAAAGTGGTTCACACAGAAAAGGAATGCAAAATAACAGAAAATAATGCACTATAAAATTAGATGCAAGCATAACATATGGACTAGACCCTCACTCTTGATAAAAACTGAGACACTTGGTCAATACATTTTGATCAAAACACATCTAAGCCCACCTCCCGGCAACAAGGTGGTCTCAGTTCAGGCGGGTTCCTATGCTAACCTATTCATGCTGTGGCGCATTTTTCATGAGCACAGTCCCCGCACATATGGTGTGCTGCCCCTTGTTACCTCCATGTGCATCAGCAACCGGTGGGAGGAGAGACACACACACCTATATGTACCAGCTTAATCAAGGTCACCTATTAGATAGGTGGGCTAAAAGTGTGCTTGAATATCACTCCCTGTGTAGGAGCGTATTCACACATGAAGGTGCCACTCCTTCAAGACAAAGTTTGCACCCCCAAAGTTTGCACCTTCAGTGCATTGAATTTCAGAGCCCGATTCTTTTGTCCTCTTGGGGGTGTCTGCCAGCGGCTTTCTCCTCTCTCTTTATTGAAAATAGAACACCCTCAGCTGAACAGTATAGGGAAGTTGGGAGAGACAGCTGTCAGGTGAACTAATGTTTGTCCAACAGATACTGAATGTGTATGGGCAGGTTAAAGGGGAATTCCCATCTCAGACATTGATGGTATATTGTTGTCATTGACCCCTTTATATCTCCAGAACAAGCCCCCCCAAAGTGAAGGAGAGTGCGCCGTGCAATCGTTGCAACCTACATTCACTGCTATGGGAGTTCCGAAAATAGCTAAGCATTGGATTGGCTATTTCCAGCAGTCCCTTTGCGGTGACTGGAGAGGTAGCCGTGCACGCGTGGTGCACTCTTAATTCGCTACTATAGTTCTTCCCAAAATAGCGCTATTTTCGGAACTCTAATAATAGTGAATGAAGAGCATTCAATTGGGCCCCATTCTAGAGAAAGGACTAGGGCCCAGAGGAGTGACCCGCACCTGTCTGACATTGATGGCATATCTCAGCAATATTCCATCAATGTCTGAGATGGGCCATCCCCTTTAGGGTTTTTATAGTTGATACCATTATATTAGACCACTCCAGAATTGGTATCCCCCTCAACAACCCTACCTGCTATAACAGAGGAGGTTCTTTGCCTTTCTGGTATCATTGTTACTGAGACTCGAAAAGTAGTTTAAAAAGTGGATTGTCAGCATGCTGACCAACCTATGGATAAAAATGATTGTCTTATGCAAGAACAAATAGGGATTATTGCTATACCTGTTCACTTTTCCATCAGAACAAGTAAATTGTCTTCACAGTAGCCATAGAACTTAGATTGTCAATCTATCCAGTTTTAGTTGAGTTAGCTGACAAGCTGAAAGATGTTTTCTATGAATATTAACTTTTCAGGAAAAGCCCCAAACCTTCATCAATCATGCTTGCCTGATCGCTGCTGATCTGGTCCTACGCATGGTTCCCGTTCCTCCATCTTCTGGACCATGGGTTGTTTTCTTCCACCTTGAGCACGTACATGGCCACGCGCACCACTAGAGCCAATGACTGGCTTTAGCAGCAATGTGTCCCCAAGTGATGTAAGTTTGAATGTTTTGAAAGACGGTGCAGGCCAGGAGTCTTCCCTTAAAAGTAGAGATGAGCGAACATTAAAAAAAAGTCCGTTGTTCGTCGTTCGGGTGGTGGTAAGTCGCTCATCCCGTTATGGATTCCACTATAGCGGCATATGGAATCCATAAGGGGCGGCTGCCGCCAACCCGAACTGTTGAACAGCCGAAGGACCTGGGGTGACGTCACTGTCATGTGATCAGTGCAGGGGGCGTGGCTCAGCACGGGATCAAATCCACCACCCGAACGCCGAACAACGGACTTTTTTTTAATGTTCGCTCATCTCTACTTAAAAGTTAATATTCCTTGTAAGCCTCTCTAATTAAGGCCATTAGCATTTTTTTTCAGCTCTGTCAACAATGTGATGTCTATAACACCTAGCCAATTATCTTTGGACTCTTCCCATTAGGGTAAGCAAGGATCCAACAGATTGCTTTCCAGGATACTCAATACTTTTATTTTCTCAGGATAAACTGAGGATTAAGTCACTAAACTCTGATTTATACATTCCCCAACATTAAAATTTCAACACCAAAAAGGAAAAGCTGTGGAATTATGGAACTCACAGGATCAATAGAAATGTAGATGATATGCAAATGAAAACAAAATATTTAAAACATTTCAATTTATTCAGTAGGGAGTATGAGCGCAACATGCAAAAATACACACACCTTTACAACTTGGCATACTATAATGAGATTATTAATTATTGTCTAAGGAATGTTCTTCCACTCTGAATGCACTTGGGCACACAAATCATCAAGATCCACTTCTGGTAGCTCCCTTTGCAATTGAAGACCATTGACACCCCTGATGTGCTCTGTGGAAGACAATTCTAGAGATGTTGCAGGCCATGGTAACACATTTAGGCCATGCAGACTACTCACAGTAGCACAAGCAACATGCAGCTACTTGTTGTCCTGTTCAAAAATGGCTCCTGGAACACTTCTCCACTGGAGAAATGGCCGTACCGCTGGTTCCACAACCAAATCAATATAATGCTATTAGTGTTCCTGAAATGAAGCCTAGAAGGGTATGACTATCATATATTATGCCACCCCATACCATATTTGTGATAGTGGGACCAGTGGGAACACCTCCATATAAATTCGATGCCTAGTTGAATGAATGAATGAATGAATGAATGGTGTGTGGGTCACTTCATTATTAGTGTTGATCACGAATTTTCAAATTGCGAATTTTAATCGCGAATATCGGCACTTCAAGCATTTGTGAATATTTAGAATATCGTAAAATATATTCGCAATCGCGAATATTAGTTTTTTTTTAAATACCAGTTTATGCGAATTTTTATGCACATTTATGCAAATTTTTTATATGCAAATTTTCGCAATCAAGAAAATAATGTCATTATTTTCTTGATCGCGATAATTCGCATTAAAAAATTTGCATAAAATTTGCCTAAAAATTAGCATGAACTGGTATTTAAAAGATACCTTTTAAATACCAGTTTATGCGAATTTTATGCGAATTGTTATATGCGAATTTTCGCAATCGAGAAAATAATGACTGGAGATTACGAAATTCGCGAATTTTCAAGTATATGGCGAATTTTCGTGCAAATATTTGCGACATATCGCGAATTAGAATATTGCCCCTGCCGCTTATCACTATTTATGCGTCACTTCATTGGCATGGAGGGAAGGGGTGCATGGAACCTACAGAATGCTGTAGAAGGTGGACCAGAATTTCAACCACAGGAGACAGGGGCCCTACGAAGGTCCGCCGAAACGCGTGTCGGGGTTGGCGCCATCCTGGAGGGAGCACAGTATGGGTAATGGTTTATATTCTTATTCCTGATTTTGGTTTATGTCCTTTTGCATTATGGACTTTATATAAGATTTATACATTGTATGATGATCTACTGTTGCCCACTGTGATCTCCCTCCATTTGATGTCGCCTTTATTCCTGTACCCCTTCCTTTTCTTATGGTAATTATATTATATGCATTGTCTTTGATAAATAAAGTATTTATTAACTTAAGCGGTCTGGTACTTTTGTTGTGAGGTACTTAGTGTATGGTGTGTACCATAGGCTTACTCCCACGTATGGGATAATAAATAATAAGTGTTGGTGTACATTTATTGTTTTTTTCAGATAAGAAAATGTACATAGAAAACCTTACAATATTTTCTTAAACCATTTAGCTTGAGACTAGCACTCATCCGTGTGTAAATATGCCACAAACTATATAGGGTAACTGATATCAAATATCAAACATTTATTAATACATAAAATGATTGTTAGTACATAAAATCACACCCCAAATGAATATGTGAAGAAAAATGTTAGAAGACAATTTTTTTAAAGAAAAAGACAATACGATAGTATAAATAGCGGACACGTCATTAATTAGTGTTAAGTATATGGCAACGAAGTAACGTGCTCATTAAAACAATACCTTTATTGATATTTACAGGTAAGGCCTCCTTAACACTTGCGTTGTGAGGATCCGGCGTGCACTTCCGTTGCCAGAAATGCCCGCCGGATCCGTCACAACGCAAGACAACTGAACGCATTTTAAAATTGATCAGTCTTTAAAATGCTTTCAGTGTTACTATGGCAGCCAGGACGCTACTAAAGTCCTGGTTGCCAAAGTAAGTAGTGGGGAGCCAGGGGAGCAGATACTTACAGTCCGTGCGGCTCCCGGGGCGCTCCACAATGATGTCAGAGTGCCCTACGCGCATGGATCACGTGGTCCATGCGATCACGTGATCCATGCTCATGGGGCGCTCTGACATCATTGTGGAGCGCCCCGGGAGCCGCATGGACTGTAAGTATCTGCTCCCCTGCCTTCCCACTACACTTTACCATGGCAGCCGGGACTTTAGCGTCCTGGCTGCCATGGTAACCATTCACAAAAGCTAAACGTCGGATCCGGCGATGCGCCAAAACGACGTTTAGCTTAAAGCCAGATCCGGATTAATTCTTTTCAATGGGCATTAATTCCGGATCCGTCCTTGCGGCATGCCTTCAGGATTTTTGGCCGGAGCATGCTGCGAATTTTGCTACGGCCAAAAAACGTCTCAGTACTGAACTGAAGACATCCTGATGCATCCTGAAAGGATTTCTCTCCATTCAGAATGCATTGGGATAATCCTGATCAGTATCTTTCCGTCCTAGAGCTCCGAGGACGGAACTCTAGGACGGAAAGGAAAAAACGCCAGTGTGAAAGGGGCCTAAGTGGAGCAGAAAACTGCTCAAGTGATAACCACGACTTAAAAGAAGGATACTCTAAGTCAAATGACTCCTACTATGATTCGGATACCACAAAGTAGGGTTATTTCAGGTTGAAAATAGTCATAGGTACGAGGACAGGGTATCTCCACCATCAGGGGGTATTCCTGGACATAGGGCCTAGGTCTTTAGGGACATCTAGGGAGAGATATTCCTTTCCCGCCTAATATTCCCCAGCGCCTTTCCCCAAACGAATATAAAAATTACCTATGTCACTATATATTCATCCCTGTAAATTATCTATGTTATTGTGGTATCCGAATCATAGTGGGAGTCATTTGACTTACAATATTTTTATTGCATGTATATTACAATAATACTTAATTGGAAATGCCCTGTTCATTGCATAGTGATACTTTTGGTGGCATAACCTTTACTAAACTAATCATTATTATTAGAGAATTATCAACCAGAACTAATATTTCTGGCTGCATTTGCTAACAGTTTTGTCAAGTGCTTTCAGCTTGACTCCTAAAAATTCATTTTAAATTCGGATCTGCCTTTTTTGGGTATTTTGTGCCCAAAATCAGGTTGCTATGTTTTTAATTTCATTAATTGCCCTGTCTTTAGGAGACGATTGGAGGTATAATGGACAAAAGTGCAGATACACAATGTGTCATACATTTGATGTCTATGGTGTCTATGGCCACCTTAAACATATACTGCCCTAGATGTTGAAAGAAGTGGAATGAAGATCTGGCACTGCTTCAGATGTCACGCTGGGACTTCTACTTTGCATAAAAGGTTGTTGATTTGTCCATACGTATACGTACGTATACGTACGTATACATATTTGTCCATAAGTATACACACCCACAAGGCTCAGGGATGTTCTAGGCACAATGGGGTAAGAGCTCTTTTTAGTTACATGGCGACTGAAGACAAAGGACTGTCATACTGGCTGAGTGATATGCTAGTCTGCATTATCGGGTCGTGAGGGCTATATTACCTAATACTGCATAAAAACGTTGGTGAATACAATCATCACTACTGAACCAAGGTCACCACTGCTTTTCTAAGAAGAGAATAAATTCCGAAAATCAGCCTGGACGGACACAAAAAAGTTGTGTTGGTAAAAGCTGTGGCAATACTTAAACGCGAGATTCGGGCTGAACAAGGATTAAAAAAAAACATTTATAGACCAAGTAACTGGTATATCTGCATGTGAGATGTGAGAGTGTATAAGTATATTGTCTGTAATCATGGTGTAAGTAGTAAATGAATAGCAATAGAATTTTGCTTTACACCAAAAGCATTAGGCTACATTCACACGCCCGTGTGTGTTTTGCGGATCCGCGGATCCGCAAAACACGGACACCGACAATGTGCCTTCCGCATTTTGCAGACCGCACATCGCCGACACTCTCATAGAAAATACCTTTTCTTGTCCGCAATTGCGGACAAGAATAGGACATGTTCTATTTTTTTCGGGAACGCAATTGCAGACCCGGGCCGGACATCGTCTGTCCCTATAGGAATGAATGGGTCCGCAATTCCGTTCCGCAAAATGCGGAACAGAATTGCGGACGTGTGAATGGGGCCTAAATCACTGACTCACCCCTGACTACACCACTGAAGGGTTAATTGATAATGTGACTACCACGTTCTGATAACTGGGATAGAAAGGAAGAATGGGATCATAGCAATCGCAGGGTTGTCAATCCGATAATTTTTTTTTCTGCAGACAGCTAATATTTTACGAACAAATTAGAAAAGTCCAATAAATCCTGAAGATTATAAGTGATATGTGTGTCTAAGGCCCCTTTCACACGGGCGAGTTTTCCGCGCAGGTGCAATGCGTCCTCCGCACTGAATCCGGACCCATTTATTTATATGGGGCTGTGCACATGAGCGGTGATTTTCACGCATCACTTCTGCGTTGCGTGAAAATCGCAGCATACTCTATATTGTGCGTTTTTCACGCAACGCAGGCCCCATAGAAGTGAATAGGGCTGCGGGAAAATCTCAAGCATCCGCAAGCAAGTGCGGATGCGTTGCGATTTTCCAGCATGGTTGCTTAGCAACGGGACCCGATCTCTATTATTTTCCCTTATAACATGGTTATAAGGGGAAATAATAGCATTCTTAATAAAGAATGCATAGTAAAATGAAGTGGAAGGGGTTAAAAATAATAAAAGTTAACTTACCTCAGCCACTTGATTGCGTAGTTGCGATCTCTCCTCTCTTTCCCTGCATCAGCTAAGAACTAAAGGACCTGTGATGACATCACATCACATGGTCCATCACCATGGTAAGATGGACCATGTGATAGGACCATGTGATGTGACGTCATCACAGGTCCTTTAGTTCTTAGCTGATGCAGGGAAAGAGAGGAGAGATCGCAACTTTTATTAACTTTTATTATTTTTAACCCCTTCCACTTCATTTTACTAAGCATTCTTTATTAAGAATGCTATTATTTCCCCTTATAACCATGTTATAAGGGATAATAATAAATTCTCCAGAAGACCCGAAACCGGACTTCAGTGATGAAGTCCGACTTCGGGTCTGGGTACCAAACATGGCGATTTTTATCACGCGCGTGCAAAACGCATTACAAACCTTTGCACCCGCGCGGGAAAATCGCGCATATTCCCGCAACGCACCCGCCTCTTATCCGGCCGTCAAACATGATGCCCGTGTGAAAGAGGCCTAAAGCTCAGGATACTGATATAAACATCAGCTACACAAACTATTCCAGCTTTAAAAAAACGCAACAACACTGGAAAAAAGTTCCCCAATTTTTCAGGTGGTTGTGCCCCAGGTCTTGTATTTCTTCACATGCTGTCCACCAAGAATGAATTAAAAATATGCTAGAAGTATTACTTACCAAACTTGACTTATTTAAAGGGGTTTTATATTGATGACTTATCCCTGCATCCCTGCCGATCAGCTGCTTGAAGAGGTGCCGCTCCAAGTGAGCGCTGCTTCCTCTTCATTACACTGCTCGTCATCTTGGAAGTGCAGTCTAATTACAAGTACTTGCTCCGTTAATTTGAGTGGACATGTAGTGTAATGAAAAGGAAGAAGCACTCGCATGGAGCATCGCCTTCACTACAAACAGCTGATTGCTGGGGCTGCTGGGTGGCCCTCGCCGATCAGGTATTGATGACCCATCCTGAGGATAGGTCATAAATATAAAAACTCTGCACCACACCTTTAGGGCTCATGCACACAACCATATTTTCTTTCTGCTTCCGTTCCGTTTTTTGTGCGGGCTGTATGCGGAACCCTTCACTTAAATAGGGCTGTAGAAAATACGGAAGTTACTCCGTGTGCATTCTGTTTCCGTTTGTCAGCATGGCAGTTCCACAAAAAAGTA
The DNA here is from genome assembly GCA_033119425.1 of Bufotes viridis. Lineage (NCBI taxonomy): Eukaryota > Metazoa > Chordata > Amphibia > Anura > Bufonidae > Bufotes > Bufotes viridis. The sequence continues at coordinate 109,505,924 of CM065593.1, read as the reverse complement.
GTGCATGTCCTATTATTGTCCACAAATCACGGTCCGAGGCCCCATTCAAGTCAACGGGTCCGCAAAAAATACGAAACGCACACGGAACACATCCGTGTGTCATCCGCATTTCATGCGTATTTTTCGGATCCATACTGTAGAAATGCTATGCCCAGCCCATATTGCTCATGTTTTTGGTGATTAAAAAGTTATTGTTTCTGTTTCTGATCCGCAAAAAACGGATCGCATACGGAAACCATACGGATATGTTTTGTGGAATAACGGAATGGAAGAGGACTTAAATTAGAGAAAAAAAAAACTTAAGATGCGGAACAACGGATCAGTGAAAAACGGACCGCAAAACTACAACGGTAGTGTGCATGAGCCCTTAAGCCTATATTTTAATCAAGATATATTTAGAAAAGTATTAGATAAAAATAGACACACAGACATCTTCACGGAGGTGTCACTGACCACCTTTTTGCAGATTTGAGCACGCACACGAAGGAGGCTTAAATGCTTCTTTTTTACAGAGTTTTTTATGAAACACAAAAATGTGTCAAACTTTAAGAAATTGTTGGAAATGGGGTTTTCTGGAACTTAGATATTGATAACATATCCTCCGGCATCCCCACCAATCAGCTGTTTTAGGCATCTGCTAGCTCCAGGAACTAGACAGTGGACGGAGCTGGAAGCAGAAGATCCATCCACAGGCTTATTTATGAAGCACAAAAATGTATCAAACTTTATGAAATTGTTGGAAATGTGTAACTGAAAGGGGTTTTATGAAACTTAGATATTTGTGACATATCCTCCGCCACCGCCACCAATCAGCTGTTTCAGCCAGCTCCCAACTCCAGGAATTAGAAAGTGGACAGAGCTGGAAGCAGAAGATCCATCCAGTGGATAGCGGCCATGCCAGGTTACTGCAGTTCATTGGAGCCTTTTGTCCACTGCACAGTTAGGCTGCATTCACATGGGCGAGTTTTCCGCGCGGGTGCAATGCGTGATGTGACCGCATTGCACCCGCACTGAATCCTGACCCATTTATTTCAATGGGGCTGTGTACATGAGCGTTGTTTTTCACCCATCACTTGTGCGTTGCGTGAAAATCGCAGCATGTTCTATATTCTGCGTTTTCACCCAGCCCTGGCCCCATAGAAGTGAATGGGGCTACGTTAAAAACGCATTGCATCCGCAAGCAAGTGCGGGTGCGTTGCGTTTTTCACTGATGGTTGCTAGGAGTAGTTGTTTGTAAACCTTCAGTTTTTTATCACGCGCATGAAAAACGCATCAAAACGCATTGCACCCGCGTGGAAAAAACTGAACAACTGAACGCAATCGCAGGCAAAACTGAATGGCTTTGCCTGTGAAATCGCACAGTTTTCACTGAACGCATCCGCAACGCATCCGGACCTAATCCGGACACGCTCGTGTGAACCCAGCCTTACTGGTGCTGACAACTGCCCAAAACAGCTGATTGGTGGGGTTGTTGGTTGTCAGAATCCCGCCAATCTGATATTGATGATTTATCCTGAGAATAACTCATCGACATCCAAATCCTGGAAAACCCCTTTAACAAGAGACCGTCTATTGGGCAATGCTTTACCTATCCTGGCAAAAGTTGCAAGATTTAGGCTAGGTGCACACGACGACATTTGTCACGCGACATTTTGTTGCACCAATGTCGTGCTACACTTTTTATAATGGTAGTCTATGGTGCTGCACTGCAACATGCAAGACGCTGCGACTGCAACACGACAATCGTAAAAAATCCATTTAAGATGGATTTTTCAGCGACTGTTGCGTCACAGCATGTTGCATATTGCAGTGCAACACCATAGACTACCATTATAAAAAGTGTAGCACGACATTGGTGCAACAAAATGTTGCGCAACAAATGTTGCAGTGTAGTTGTGCCCTATTTGTTGCACAACTTATTGTCGCGTGACAAATGTCGTCGTGTGAACCTAGCCTTAGGCTTGTTTCATGGTCCGCTATCTTTTACCTCTATTTGGGATGGTGCACTTTTTCTAAAAATTCTGAAGATTAAAGATGATCACTTGTAGGTAACGTTTTGATTATATAGAGTGAGTCATTTTTTTTCAAAGAGGATAAACATAAAAGAATTTGTTCCAGGGAAGAGTTTAATACTCCAAGGAAAATTTTCTACAGGTATACTGTAGTAAAAACCACAGAAAATTATACAAAGATATTTATGGTGCACAATTTTAAATTATTTAACTATTGTATTCTCTTACCGTGAGGGGTAAAGGTTAAACTACACATTTTTATTCGGTTTTGATTACGAATTTAGGTAACAGAATTGGCTTTTGTGGTAAAGTTAAATCGAAACGGGTCTTAGGGCCTAAATCTCAACTACAGTGGAGGTCAGTAATAATATCTCAGAAACTCAAGTCTTCCAACAGATTAAAGAGGACCTTTCACCGATTTAAAAACTAAAAACTAACTATACCTGTGGGCAGAGCGGCGCCCAGGGGTCCCCCTGCACTTACTTGTATGTCTGGGCGCCGCTCCGTTCACCCGGTATAGGCTCCGGTGTCCGAGCTCCCTCTGTTGTATGGGGCGGGGACTTTGTATCAGGCGTGTCCCTTGCTGCAGAGCTGGCCAATCACAGCGCACAGCTCATAGCCAGGCTATGAGCTGTGCGCTGTGATTGGCCAGCTCAGCAGCAAGGGCACGCCTCATACAAAGTCCCCGCCCCATACAACCAAGGGAGCTTGGACATCGGAGCTTGTACTGGCGAACGGAGCGGCGCCCAGGCATACTAGTAAGTGCAGGGGGATCCCTGGGCGCCGCTCTGCCCGCAGGTATAGGTAGATTTTAGTGTTAAAAGAGGTGAAAGGTCCTCTTTAAGTTTTTTAAATAAAAAAATAAATTGAAAAATTGTCTGGATAATGCATATAAAATATTCCAATGAGTCCTAGAATTAGCATATATATGTTAATCATAATTTTGTATTTTGTGCTCTTTGCTCTTGTAAGAGATATTTGCGCTAATAAAACAATAAGTATAATAGTAATAGCCATAATTTTAAAAAAAACAACACATTCATAAAAAATTCAATTTTTTTCCCTGGAAAAGGTTGCATATGGCCTCATGCACACGACCGTTTCTTTATGCTGTCCGCAAAAAGGGGTTCCGTTGTTCAGTGATCCGTGTACGTGTTTGCCTTCCGTTGTGTTTCCTTGTGTCTTCCGTTTTTTTTAGCGGACATGACCCAAAAGATTTTACCAAAAGACAGGCTGACAATTTTGCCAGGTGCCTGCCAAGGGATCCGCAAAAAAACGGACCTGGAACGCGGATGACACACGGATGGCCATCCGCATTTTTTCACGGTCCCATTGACTTGAATGGGTCCGTGAACCATTTTTCACGGACAAGAATAGGACAGGTTATATTTTTTTGACTGACTGGAATCAGGGACCACGGACGCGGAGGACAAACGGTGCATTCGCCGAGTTTTCCACGGACCCATTGAAAACCCATGGGTCCGCAGAAAATCACGAAAAACGGAGCAACGGACACGGAATCAAACAACGGTCGTGTGCATGAGGCCTATTTTTACTGAAAAGCCCAGGTCCTACAGTTGGCAGCCCTACTTAAATGGTGAATAGTGTCATTTCTACAACACCTGTGATGCCTGCAGTTGACAATATGAACATGACATGAGGACTATGTAGAAGAACTGTGTATAAGGACTCATTTACAGTATTTTCTTTTTTCTTTATTTTTTTGATCAGTAAAAAAACTGAACAGATACATCAGTTTGACATAGTTTGATTCCCATTGAAATGAATACAGTATGTGAACTTACCAATCACGATAATTGGAAAACAATATAGTAAACTGTGTATGACAATTCTAGAACAGGTTTGCTTTTTTTTTTTTTTTTTTGGTGGGGGGGCGGCATTTTTTACCAACTGAGGGGCACATATATGAGGTGGGGGATCCGTTTCCTCTGCCTGTAAAATAGCCTTCCATATGTTTATAGCAGACCCATATGTTTTTTGCTACCCAGCAGGACAATAGCTGTACAGTCCTGCCTAAGAACTTTATGACACAATCTTTCCTCAGGCAGGACTGCTAGCTTTGGGACACTTTTTAGGGGGAAAAAATCATGAAACTCTATCAGTTTGTATTATTTTTTCAATATTATTATGTAATCACATTTCCTGGGTCCAGAAGACACCACATTTCATTTTGGCATCCTAGCTGACCTGCTCAAAAAAACAATGTACATGAATATCAATTCCCAGCCAGAAGAACTGCAGGAACTGCACCAAAGGATTGTTTGCCAAATGCATACTCCAGTGACCTAAATTTCACAAAATTAAGGTCTCTATAAAAAAAAAGCATGCTTTTCCTATTTATTTATTTTTTTGACTGATATGAAAGTTGTTCTCCATATTGTTTACATATTTACTCCATTCCTTTGCTGTATAACTCTAAATACCAAACCTCTGAGGTTAGATTAATCTATTATATATCAGTTGTGTCCAGCCACTAAGGCTAGGTCTACACGACGACATTTGTCGCGCGACAATTTTTATAATGGTAGTCTATGGTGTCGCATTGCGACATGCTGCGACTGCGACAGTCGTAAAAAATGGATTTTTCTGCGACTGTCACGTCGTAGTGTGACACCATAGACTATCATTATAAAAATTGCTGCGCGACATTGGTGCGACAAAATGTCTCACCACAAATGTTGCAATGTAGTTGTACACTATGTGTCGCGCGACAAATGTCGTTGTGTAGACCTAGCCTTATTGCATGCCTAAGCCATCCCTAACTGAATATATTTTTATGAGCTGGATAGAAAAAGGGGCAGCACAGGGAGCCATACTGCATTGCTACTGATGCCCTGGATGCCTGAAAGTATCTCAATGGGATCAATTCTGTTATCAGTTTGCCTCTGCCATTTCACTACCAATAGACAACAGACCTCTGGATAAATAGGAACAAGCCCTAAGGCTACGTTCACACGATGACATTTGTCGCGCGTTAGGGCACAACTTCACTGCAACATTTGTCACGCGACATTTTGCGACATGCGACATGCTGAGACTGCGACTCGACAGTCGCAGAAAAACCCATCTTGAATGGATTTTTTGCAACTGTCGCGTCGCAGTCGCAGCATGTTGCATGTTGCAATGCGACACCATAGCCTCCCACTATAAAAATTGTAGTGCGACAATAGTGCGACTTTTTGTCGCTCGACAAACGTCGTCGTGTGAACATAGCCTAAAAGGGTGGCCAACTAGGGCTCAGGAACATGGGAGCTGTGTTATATACCAGACTATTGTACACCCCTAAATAGCTCACAAGCAATGGACAAATACAGCTTTTGTAGTCTTATTTTCGTTTTACGTTGTATTAAAACCAACTAAATGATCGTATAAAGACAATTATATCGTTTATTATTATATAAGATTATTATTATATTATTGTTGTTATTATTATTATTTTAATCCAAGCAATATTAATACACAAAAGAGGTATAAATAATTGTCTATTATGAACTATGTAGTTACTATTCCACCTCCGATTTGTGATAAGACACAGTCTAAGTCTAAGACATGTTAGCATTGTTGCTGCTATTATATACATTGTATTAGCAGCAGTAGTAGTATTAATAGTAGTAGTGGCACTTAAAATGATATCTATCTTCTCCAGGCTGACAATCACACTACATTAGATGTCCCAGGGAACCAGTGACTAGAAACCATTTATTGCTGGGATGGTAACCACAGCATGGCATTGTCTTCCAGGATGTCACAGTAACAAGGTCTACATGATATGTGCTGTACAACTGTTACACTGCCACAATTACAACCCAGCTACTTCTGTCACACATGTTACATACAGCAGCTCATTTATTACCTATGCCTCTATTACCAGATAGCAGCATTGCTCATTCTGCATACAATCCCAGTGAAAAATGATAAAAAAAAAAAAAAAGGAGCAGGAGGAATAAGAAGAAAAATGTGTGGAGGAGGGGGAGACACAGTGTGGAGTCAGCTCTTATCAGCCTGGCTGCAGTGTATAAAGTACATGGAGTTACATAAACACAGCATGGAGGGAATGCCATGTACCCCAGTCCTAGTCCTGACAGCTCTCCTCCTCTCTGCCATTAGTACTGCAGGCATTAGCCTCAATCATTTCATGCAACTGATTTAATTGGACAGATTAGCAAAACTAGACCTAGATCATGTGCTAAAATATATGTGTACCTCCAATAGCCCAGTGCATGTGTGGGTATTGTCATTTAGTCAAGTGCATAGTACTAAAAAAAAAAAAAAAAATAATAATTAATCTTTATGAAGCTCCAATATATTCAGCAGCGCTTTATAATTCACATGCCTACAAAATCAGACAATAGGAGTGAAGGCCCTGCTCACAAGAGCTTGCAATCTATGGGGAAAGAACGATTATTTTATTGCCTCAGTATTTGAATGATGATGATGGTGAAGTAATAATAATAATATATTCCCATAGGTAAGTATTACATGTATCATTTACCTTAGTTAATAGAGGACACAACACATGATGATACAAAGAAATCTGACATATTTATCCCTTCTTCTGAATAGTTAAATACTTGTGGGTGCACTGTAGCAATAGGGAACATGTTGAGAGCAGTAGTCACGTTTGGCCAGTGTAGCTCATAGATGTATGTGTGTATTGTGGCATGTGTCAGATGATGGGTAGTGGGGGAGGGGTGCCAGACCTGGATATGGGGGGGTCTGTGATCCCAGATGAAGTGATAGTCCCAGTCTCATCAGGTGAAGACCCCAGCGCCAGGGTGACAATTGCATTAGTCAGGGCTCCTGCTGAGCTCTGGAGAGGGGCAGGCTGGTGACATTGCAGTGACATTTGCCTTTAAACCTGGTATATGGTAATTTCTGGTAAACAGACTGCTAATCAGCCCTGACTGTCCGTGTATGGATGGGGGTGTCTGCAGATAACAGGGGGTCAGCAGCCAGTCAGACCCTATAGACCAGGATTTATCACCGGCCTGGAGACACCCAGACGACAGCAACCGGACCAATAGTATTTACTTGGTGGTTTTTATACATTTTAATGACATATATAACTAAAAGCAGAATGTGGGACCTCACATCATAGCGGATTCCTGAATGGACCCCAAATAAATCAGTATATTGTGTTATCAGCCTCAATAATGTAATTATAACTGTATACATCTGCACACAAAATATGTGTAATATAATTATTATTATTATTACATATGGGTGTGTATAATAATAATGACATATACCCGTGTGTGTATAATCATTATTATTACATATGTGTGTGTATAATAATAATGACATATACCCGTGTGTGTATACTAATTATTATTACACATGTGTGTGTATAATAATGACATATACGCGTGTGTGTATAATAATTATTACATATGTGTGTGTATAATAATAATGACATATACGCGTGTGTATACTAATCATTATTACACATGTGTGTGTGTATAATATTTATGACATATACCCGTGTGTGTATACTAATTATTATTACATATGTGTGTGTATAATATTAATGACATATACCCGTGTGTGTATACTAATTATTATTACATATGTGTGTATATGATAATAATTACTTGGCTTGAGAAAGGCTCCAGTATAGAGCCGAAACGTTGAGGTGCCGACATGGGTGAATAAAGGGTGTTTTTACTTTTTATCTTGGGGTGCTGCCGGATTTTTTTTTAATAATAATTACATATATGTGTGTGTGTATATAAGTATTATTATATATGTGTGTTTCTATATATATATATATACTTTTTGTTTATTAAACGTAAATCCTGAATGAGGCCGTAACTGTAATTTATGGATCTAAATTAAAAATGGAGTAAAATATCCTCCCCTCATTATTCTTGTCGCCCGATGCCTGACTATTTCTATCACAATGTATTACTGCTATTGATATTATTATTGTTATTATGATCATTATGTTTGCCCTCTGCCCCCTGTCTAACGAGGATACAATTACATCGCCCACCTCTACTACTATCAGTCCCGCATAGATTGTAAGCTCATGTGGACAGGACTATCTTTCCCAATATAACCAGTTTACAATCTTCGCCTTGTTCAACTATGGATGGTGTATATCATTAGTGAAGCACTTTAAATCTGAAAGAATTACAGCTTACACTACTACTACTACGGAAAAAAAAGTAATAATAATAACAATAATAGTAATTATAATAATAATCATAATAATTATAACAATTATTATTAATAATAATAAAACAGTTTTTTGCACTCTTTACCCCATTCTGTGAAATTTTGCTAAGTTGTACAGAAGATATGTCCACAAAGATCATCTCATCTCTCTAATAAAATGGTATTCTAATATTGCAGGTTATGTACATTTCATTGTTTCTTAGTAGAAGGGCGAAGTGTTTTATAAGACCTTATTTCAGGTCCATGAACACAGGAGATCCTGCTCTGCTGATCTCCCAGAAAAGCTCAATAAAGGTAAAACCTGCAGCTTGTAGTCTTGTATGCACAGTGCCTGCTGGAATAACCCTGTCCAATAAATAGAGGGAAACAAAGGGGTTAAAGCGCCCAGAGCTTCTGCCATATGCCAGATTACAGATTCTCTATGATGTGACAGGTAGTGTACTCTACCAAAAGCACAGACAGCTTATTATTACTATTATTATTAGTAGCAGTAATAATAGAAGTAGTAGTAATACAAGTAGTGGTATTATTGCCATTATTATTATTAGTAGTAGTAATACAAGTAGTGGTATTATTGCCATTATTATTAGTAGTAGTAATACAAGTAGTGGTATTATTGCCATTATTATTAGTAGTAGTAGTAGTAGTATTACTATTATTAGTAGTAATAGAAGTAGTCATATTATTACCATTATTATTATTAGTAGTAGTTTTATTACTATTTTAGTAGTAATAAAAGTAGTAGTATTATTACTATTATTAGTAGTAATAGAAGTAGTCGTATTATTACCATTAGTAGTAGTAGTTTTATTACTATTTTAGTAGTAATATAAGTAGTAGTATTATTACTATTATTAGTAGTGGTAATAAAAGTAGTAATATCATTACTATTATTAGTAGTAGTAATGGTAGTAGTAGTGTTATTAATATTTTAATAATTATTAGTAGTAGTATTGCTATTATTCGTAGTATCAGTACTATTATTATTAGTAGTATTATTACTAGTACTATATTATAAAAGTACTAGTACTATTACTATTATTATTAGTAGCAAGGTAGTAGTAGTGTAATTACTATTTTAATTATGATTGATCTCTTATAGCACTGTATTTAAACTGTTAAAGCTGACCCAGCATGCCCTGTCTGCCTCACCTTCTATGAGGATTGCAGTTTTGTTCAATTTGGGTTGATTGTAGAAATGACAACTACAGTAATCCAATTGTTTAGCCGTCGGTGTCACAATGCCATTAGTGTATTATTCCCCATGTGAGTGAATTAGCTGCCTATCTCCAGTCTAGATACAAATGGCTAATTCCATGTGGACAGTCTGCAAATCAACAATACAAGTGATTCATGAAATGATAGGATCGGCCATCGACTAGACACATATCAGGTAGATATCTATAAATATTTGTATCGAGAATTTGACTTCAGAAATTAATTATGGACAAACGAATCATCCCGTAATCCGTATATGCAAATAAGAGGTTTACCTATTTGTGTATTGTCCTTCCCACTGTACTAATATAAAATGGTATAGAAGACAAAGATTACACTGACTCACCGATTTCATATCTCTCCTGTCTCCTTGGTAACCATAAAACAAACCATAATAGTAATCAATTAATAGGGGTATCACAATAACATTGTGGACAATTGTGGATTCGATTGCTGCTTTCCTCCAATTTGTTTTTATTTCACAGAAAGCCAATTATTCAGTTTATCCATTGCTTTTAGTTTGTTTATTCATTTCTTTTGTTTATATATTTTATTTTGTTTAGTTATTCCTTTGCTTTATTCATTCCTTTTTTAATTTGATGGAATTATGTTATTTATTTTAGTTTGGTTTTATTGATTTATTTCCTTTGTTGCTGCCTCAACAAACCCCGAATCCACATGAAATGAGCCTCCCAGTAATTAGATCGAACCTGCAGAAATACAAAGGCACAATACACATAAACAGGACAATTGCCAAACATCAAAAGGTCAAAAAGTGTCCGTGATATTTGCATTAATCCCGTAGGTAGAAATGTAAAGCAATTTACGGTGGGATACTACACATGAATGAGTGCTATAAGGCAGACATGAACGATGACATGTCTATTAGAATGGGTGTACAGAGGTGTGCTGTATACTGCATATACCTGCCTGTGATCTGCTCCTTATACTCACCCCTCATTTATGTATCATGGTAATATCAGCCTGTGATTTATGCAGAGACCATGTCCTAACAGACCTAGCCTCCTGTGCTAGTGACAGATCTGCTATGATAACCTCACTCACTTTATATGCAACCACTTTCCTGGTGTGCATGGTATCAGTGTCCACATAGGAGATAACTAGTAGCTCCTCCAGGTGTCAGGGGAGCAGCAGTCTACAATGGTGACCTCCCCATGACTTACCTGTACACAGTCACTGGGAGGAGCTCATATTCCACTGCATACAACCTGTAATAGGAAGCATTTTCTCCCAAATTTTCCTGGTGGTATAGAATTTATGATTGTCTGCAGCTATAGTAGTGTCAGTGGTGTATTTGTAGGTGTATAAATCTTTAGGGCAGCAGTAAGTGGGCAGTAAAGCTATTCTACTAGCTTTGATCATTAGTCATTAATGTGTTTGAGGAGAGGCTGGTGTTTGTGTAGCCCCTTGTCGGTTTAGATCCACACAGTGTCCAGCAGCCAGTCTGCCTGTGGCATGGGAAGAGCTGGGACTGGCACCCTGGGGAGAGCAGTGTTTGCTCAGAGCTGCAGGAGCCAAGTCCTGAGTGGCTGCAGTGCTCAGGCAGATCTGTGAGAGGCGCCTCCTCCTCACATTGGAGCTCTCATAGCTCTATCCAGACACATCTCCTCTGTCACACTGAAGCCCTGGCTGCACTCACAAGACCCATGGACACAGCTCTGCTTTAGGTTTGCTGCTTTCCTTGCATTGTCTCCTGCGGGGTGGATATTTGGGTTGAGGACTACAGGTTATTGCAGTGAGAGAGGTGCCCATGACTCCTGGTTTGTCTATGCCTATGGGATCTGGGTTCTGGTTGGTGTAAAGACCAGGTGATTGCTGTGTTGGAGGTTAGGGGTTAAAGTATAGTGAGATAAAGCTGCCTGGGACTTGCACACACTTATCACTTCCTTCTTCTGCTTGTTCCTTTCTCTCAGGTGAGACCTCACCTCACACCAGAGCCCTAACCCATGGGTGATCTAGGAGAGCTGCCCTCTCATTGAGACTCTTACTGTTGACAGTGGAGAGCTGCCATCCGTGAGGTGTGTTGGAACATGTAACCAAATGTAAACGTTGGGAGGCCCTAAGTAAATGGTGCTGACTGGCACGGACCTTCTCCTGAAGATTGGCTTCCCCTGCCTCCCTCCTCCCATAGGACTGAGTCAGTGTGTGGATGAAAGCTGAGCACCCAGCTTCTCTCCTACACAAGGGGAGCAGAGCCAAGCTGTCTACAGGGACTACATATGGTACAGACTGTGGTGGCCCCTGGATGGGTTCTAGGTTTATTTTTTTGTAGAATTGACAATGATCATTCACTTGGCGTGTTAACATAATCATTTCACTTCCAGAAGTTCCTCATTGTTCATGGTTGATGAGTCTTATCCTGTTATTTAACCCTTCTTTTGCATAGTCCACGTCTGACTTTTGTCTAGAAGCAGTCTGATTAATTGAATTAAAGAGATTTAATTGTCCCTTTTTTGTTGTTGGTTGTTCTCTAACCTTGTGCTTGTGTTTCCCTTTTTATATATCCTCCTTACCGGGCTGTGCTTAAAGGACTCCAGGTTCCAAGTCCCCATTTCTTACCAGATTCCGACCTGGATGGACCTTCCTGAGGACACCTGGTCCGATGTCAAGAGACTCAGTGTGGGGAGCTCTTTCTATCCCATCAAAGTCGAAGGAACTGACAGCTCGTCTTCGTCTCCATCTTCCAGCTCTCAGGCTGGAGAACTGAGTTCCACCAAACCCCACCACCACCAGCCTCACACGGAAAGGAACCAACCTGTACAGGAGGGCAGGTCGTCCACCTCTGCCCACCACTTTGGGGTCACCCATCTTTCCAGCTTGCCCGGTCCGGAAGATATTATACTTTTTAGGGATTTAGATCACATCAACAAACTGATCCTACCCAACAGAGACTCCAGGTTTAGCGCTTTGCCTGAACCACAAGGGGATATGTACCAAACTTTGGCCATCACTGCGGCTCAGGGACCGGTCAGCTACGATGGATCTCCAGGAAGTTTCATGCACTCCGCTGCCAGTTCTCCAGTTTATGTGCCCACCACCAGAGTTGGACCCATGCTTACAAGCATCTCCTATATTCAAGGGAGCGGACCATCCCAGGCCTCCCACTCTGTGAACAGTCACCCAGTGTGGTCCCAAGCAGCCTCCGAGAACTCCTCATACAGCAGCAACAGTCCACACACGTCCAGCAGATACCACTACTCCCCCAGTCCTCCCATGGCCAATGGAAGCAATAGGGACTCTGGCTACAACAATGCCATCAACGTGAATGGCAGAGATCAATATGCACCTCTTGCCAGATCGCTCAGTGGATCTTACCCTAACCCCTACACATCTTACATGACACCACCTCTGACTACAGCCTGGTCTGCTGGACCTTTTGACAACTCCATGCTCCACAGTCTTCAAGGCAGAACAACACCTCTCCAAATGAGAGGACATCCTGGAGGTAAGGCCATTGCCTTCTACTAAAATATTTGGCTCTTATTATGATCATATCATTGACCTTATCTTCAAATATAACCAGTGGGGCTAAACAAAATATGTCTGTCTAATGTTGATTTGTATAGAGCATTTGCAACATGGCCTGTTAAAGTGTTTTATGTTAATAGTTAAGCCAGTTGCATAATGGGGACCTAGCTGCTTAGGCAAATTTTACTGCACAATGGTCAAAGGATATTGCCCAATATTATAACTGTAGAAAAGGGGGGGGGGGGGGATGCAAAGGTCTAGAGATAAAAGTGAACTGAGATGTTTTGTAGGGGATTGCCAGTGGATGCCATGACCTGCACAAAGTTATTATTTTTTTTATTAATAATAAATACCAATTCAGGTAAATGTTATTGAACAAAACAGTAGGTTGGTTCCTGTAGGTTCTTGACAGCCCTGAAATCACATGTTGCCTACAAAAGTATTAAATATATTGAAAATAGAGTGAAATGTGTACCCAGGGTTGTAAACTAAGTGGAGCCAGGAGCAATATAAACTTCCAGTGACAGTCAGGGCATTCTTCATCTGCTCTGTTATCATGTGGTGTTGTCTTATCAGACTGATAAGACCACTCTGCTAGAAGATCCTATAGAATAACAGAAGGGATGGAGACTTGCATCACCACCTAGTGATGTTACTTCTCCAGGTCCTGGTTATGCAGCTTCTCCAATGTGCCATGTGTCACATGGCTGAGTGCACCCAGTTCCAGCTGTCACCTGTTAACAGACCATGGCATCACTGAGGAATAGTAATAGACACACAAAGTTGTAATAGTGACTATTAATCTTAACACATTCATTATCTAAAAATAATTGTTCACATTACTATTGTTCTAGTTGCCATTAGAAGTTATATTACTGGTAGTATTGGAAGAACCATGCCGCATTAGGAAAGGCCGGACTTTGCTCTGCTCTGGCAGCAATTTATCTAAAAGCGAAATAGTAACTCAATTTAGCTAGGTCAAAGTCTAAAACTAGCGTAGACAATTTATTACCCCCTCTTACCCGCTAATACGTTTGGCCGAACTGAACCTGCATGCTATTTCAATGGGGCAAAAGAAATAAGCGGCATCGTAGACACCGCTTATCTCAAAGGAGAAAATAAAATTGTAGACGTGTAAAAAAAAACAAAAAACAAAAAACTCTCCACCTTTTCCATCAATGATCTGCCCACTAGGCCACAAAATCATTTTTTGAGCAAGGTTGAATTTGATGGACCTGTGTCTTTTTTCACCCTATGTAATAACTATATTGTTATTATACCGCCTGAATCTGTGGATTCCACCAGAGATCGGCTGTCACTGGAGAATGATTTTACACTCCAGATTACTGACCAATATCTGTCAATTTAAAATGGTTTGTATAAAACTGATCTTACATCTGTGAGGTGTCTGTTTCTCATTCATCCAGGTCATGGTATATCAGTAGTAATAAGTCAGAACAGCTCGACTTGCTGTATTTTTTTTTCTTGAGGACGTTTCGCCAGTCATCCCACAGGCTTTCTAAGTTAGATTAATATCAGATCCGTAATACTTGTCTGACAACCATAATGATTGCACTGTAGCGTGTAATAGAAAGATCTTATTTTAGGAAATCGTAATGGGTGAGAGTGGTAGCTGTGTGTGTGTACATGGACCGCTCAGGCCAATTTCATGATTTGTAAGACTGGTCAGAAATCTGTAGGTTTATACCTTACTCCATTATATAGCGCTACTATATTCCGCAATGCTTTACAGATATTAGCATCAGGCTGTCCCCAATGGGGGTCACAATCTAGGTTCCCTATCAGTATGTCTTTGGAGTGTGAGAAGAAACCCGCGCAAACACGGGGAGAACATACAAACTCCATGCAGATGTTGTCCTTGGTCAGATTTGAACCTAGGACCCCAGCAGTGCAAGGTATCAGATAACCACTGAGCCACTGTGCTCTCCAGGTAACGTCTAAGTACGGCCAAAAAGGGCAAAGTGAAAATAACACCATTGATTCCCAACATATGTCATACAGTAACAATGTCATACAACAATTTTCCTCTATTTCTTAGAGGGCAAATTGTTACTAATATGTTGAAATTCATTCCCCCCAACATGACAGTAGTATATAAAATGCATGCAAATACAGCAAACTTTACCAGTACCATAGACTATCCCATAGTGAACGATGCAACAGATTTATGACGTGGCATGCAGACATTTTGCTGAATTAAGGGGACTGCCATTAAAATAAAAGTGCCGCACAAATGTCACTGCTATATATTCAACCCCTTCAATGTACATAACGAAAGGTTCTTGATGGGATCTATTTTTACTGAAACGCATTAGATTCCTGATTTATGACTGTTCCCTGACAGGCAATGTCTAAGGAAACAAGGACTGGGCATGTTGGATTTCAAAGTGTCTGGAAGCGGCTTGTCTTCCTTTCCCCTATTGAATAAACATGCATTCTAGTCTCAATCAAGTGTGTAGTTTATAGGGAGGTCAATGGAGATAGCCGTCTCCTGCCTATGGCTATATGACTTTACATATGTCTTTGTGTTCCGGCCTGTGAATTCAATGTTCCTGCACTATCGCGAGGTAAATAATACACCTCTCAGTGCATTGTTTATGTGCCCAACAGTAAATGATTATTTTAAAAACATCAATTTAGCATTTTTTATATCAATTCAAAAGATTCCAGTTGATTCTATAGTTATAGGTTATTATATATTATGATATATCCTATTTATTCTTAAAGGGCAAAATGCCGTCTTCACTTTGCAATTCTCATAAGACATACTGCAATAAAGTGCTAGTGCAGAAATGTGCTAACCGTAGTACAAAATAGTCCAGCATCTCAGAATCCATAAATCAGAGCTTTTTTCAAGAAAATCTATACATAACATGTGACTGCAAAAAAATCCAAACAAAGCCTACACGGTTCAGACGACTTCCATGGCCTTACTCATGGCATTGCCTTTAAGGGCATAGAAGTTGTCTGAAACGCGTAGGAATTGTTTGGATCTTTTTGCCACCAATGTATGAATTTTATTGAATAAAGCCCCGTTTTATTAATTCTGAGATGCTGGACTATTTTATACTTTAGTTTTCCACGTTTACAAGTGGAGTCCGTGCAGCAAGGATCCTGGGAGCACAAGGAAGGGTGAGCTGGCTACAAACTTTTTTTTGTATCCTATGTCAGAAAACATGTGGCCCCTTCGTATACCATATTTTTGGAACACGATTAAGGGGGCTTCACAAAAAAAGGTATCCATCCATTGTCATTTACTTTAATGGAGGGTGACTACACATGAACGGCCGCCCTGTGCTAGGAAATGTGACCTGGCGCTTGGTTAGCAAAGCACACACATCGTTTTGTAGTCTTCTTGTTTGCAGTATTTTTGTTATAATTTTTAACAACATTTTGGTCTGTGGCGTTTTTGCAACCTGCCCTGGGGACAGTATTATTTTCTTCCATTATTCCCATGGGAGCATTTCACAAAAAAATAAATTAAAAAAATTACATAAAATGCTTTAAAAAAAAACATGCTATGAAAAAGGCTTGTCATGCAATTTTTAGCAAAGCATTTGCAAAATACTGAAAAAATTATGTAAAAAAAAAAAGGCCTAAAGTCTATATAATCCTCTGGACTGATATTTAACCACATATCTGTTAGCTTCCTTGGCTCCACTGAACGGTAGGGGAAGTTTCTAGTATGTCATTGACTTTAGGCACGTAGAAGCATTTTATTCCTTTTTTTAGGGTTTAGGATTTTCAACAAATTTTAATTTCAACTCCTAAAAAAGAGCCTACAAAAAACAACTATTTAAAAAATGTAACAGAACACAATTACAATGCCAGAAAAAAATATGCTAGAAAATGCAGGTGTTTTTTTCAAGCTCTTAACCCAGTCTTAGGCTACATGCACTTGACCGTTGCCTGCCTCCAGGTCCGCTCCGTCCGCAAATTTTGCGTTCGTAAAAAAAAACGGATGACGGACCGTTTTTTTGGGAGATACATTGTAATAATGCCTATCCTTGTCCGCAAACGTGAAAAAATAGGACATGCTCTATTTTTTTGACGGAATGTAAACACGGACCACGGATGTGGAACAAAAACGGTTGACCATCCGCATATTTTGACGGACCCATTGAAATGAATCGGGAAGCATCCTATCCGTAAAAAGAAAAACGGAACGGACGCGGAAACAAACAACGGCCGTGTGCATGAGGCCTTAAAGGCATATATTTTTAAAGCCGTTTGGCTATAGAATAAATATATAACTGTGTAATATAACAGTTTTCCCAATTGGGTAGTATTTTCTTTCCGGTTCAGTAAAATAAGTTAGCAATGTAAAAAACATTTTCTATCCCAGCTGTCATGATTACATCCAGAGTGATATAGTATGACCACTAATTATGTCTGTGTATGTATATTTTATAGTAAAAAACTGAATTAAGGTATATTCACACACTGCAGATTTGTTCCAAAAATTCCTACAAAGTACCGTAATCTTTTTCACATACCTGATTAGTTAGTTTTTGCAGCATGCACCTGGGTTTCTGAAAGCCCTGCTCAGATGTATGGGGCAGTTACAGAGGTTTCTGCAGTCACAAGTCAGTTCTGTCACATGTGAACATACCCTTATATGCACACATACAGTAGTCCATAGTCATAACCATGGCAACTGGATTAAATACACCAATATCTTACATTGTCAATAGATGGGCTACAGGGCTCTTTTTCTATTGTCTTTGTATGCAGAATATTAATAAATCTGACTGAATCACCCATGTAGGTATGAACACTGGGAGTTATCCTTCCATTCAGTGGAGCTCTAATGTCACTAGGTTGTCTGAGGATACCCTTGACTGTATGATTATAACACTCCGCCATAAGAATGATGAATGATATATGATATCTTATCTATGAAGGGATATGTGTGTGTATATATATATATATATATATATATATATATATATATATGTGTATATAAATAAGACAGACAAATCTCTATAAACACACACACACACCTATTGATACCTTCTATATGATTTAAATATTCTTAGTGGACAGTCTACCAAGAGGGATTGGATAGGTTGGCTTTATATTCTTTGAAACTTTGTTTCACCTTGCACTAGTAATCATTGTGAAGAATTTGCCTCCCTCATTCCAAAAAATGATATCCCCATTTGGCCTAGGTGTCTGGGCATGCCCATGGGGAAGTGGAAAGCATAGCTGATTCACCATATAACAAGGGCCCTGTACTAGAGGTTGCCTCCTACTGGTAGCTTTTATATACCCCAATGTTAAAGTAGAAAATACATATTTCTACCGTGTTAGCCAGTAAATATAAGATGAAAACAGACCGAGATTCCTCAATGGTTGACATTTTCTTTTTATCCAAGTGCAAGAAAGAGAATTTAATTCCCAAAGGACTCTGATCACCTACAATACTCGCTAGGGATGAGCGAAGCGTGCATCGGATCCAAGATCCGAGCCACTTCACTCCAAAAGTCATTTTAATGCTTTATAAAGATCCATCTCTGTATAGCACAAAAATGTATGCGAGGCAAAGTCAGTTTCACCAAAGTCTCGTGGGACTTCTGTGAATAACTTCGGGATTAGATTTTTTAAAATGTAAACCATTTTAAAGCTTGGTTCCGAAATCGGCTTCAGTATAAAGGTACCAATTGGTGCCGAAGCTGACTTCGGATACCTGTTGTAAAATAGTTTTCAAGTTTAATAATGAAATACTGAAGTTATTCACCTAAGGGCTTGATCGTGTGCCCGTTGTGTGCCCGTGGCCGTATTGCGGGCCACATAACGTGGGTCCGCAATACAAGGGCACCGGCCCATGTGCACTCCGCATTACTCTGCATTCACTTGAATGGGTACGCAATCACGGAGATGCGGAACAGAAGCACAGATCGGAACCCCACGGAAGCAGTACGCAGTGCTTCCATAGTGTTTCTGTCTGTGCCTCCGCACTGCAAAAAAATAGAATATGTTCTATTTTTTTGCGGTGCGGACGGATCACGGACCCGTTCAAGTTGAATGGTTCTGGATCCGTCCCGGCCGCCGCACGGATGGTGCCTGTGCATTGGGGACCACAAATTGCTGTCCCCAATGCACGGAACGGCCGCACAACGGCCGTGTGAACAAGTCCTAGGTCTTACAATTCTTCGATGATAACGCATACATTTCAATGCTGTACGGAGACGCATCCCCATATAGTATCAAAACAGATTTTGGAGAAAAGCGACTTCGGATCTTGGATCTAAGGGCTGGCTTGTCTCATCCCGATTCGCTATGCACAGACGCTGTACTACAGGACATCACTTGTCTCATCTCCCTCATTATTCCTATGTACTTTGGTGTATAACTATGCGAATCTTCGGATACTATTTTAAGAGACTCCTGATAAAAGGCCCAAGTAGCCTTAAAGATTGCAATTTAGTCATCATCTTTTGAGTCATTAAAAGGGATCAACCACTGAGGAATCTCAGTTTTTTTATCTTATACCCTCATGTACATTTCGGAGTTCACTACAATGTGCTAGGAAGGAGGGCGCACAGAGTATACATCAGGAATGATTCCCTATCCCAGCTTCCTCCCAGCTGACGGAGCACACTGCAGAGTGTAGTGCCACTTCCAGAGATTTATTAATGGGGAGCACACTGACAGCCTGTTTATCATAAAATTCCTCCGAGATTCTTCTTACAGTCAGGCAGGATCAAGGGAGCAGACAATTTAAAAGAAAATATTTTTCTTCTGTTACAGATTAGAGATTAAGATCACAGGAAATCTTGTATTCCCCTCAGTTCAGATAATATTATTTTAAATAACTCACCTGTAGTTCTCAAGCGCTGGCCTGGACACACAGCCCTCATCTACATAGCTCATTAACACAATGATATCCCATTCATTGCAGTTCTCTGGTAACATAGTGTAGAATAGATTAATAAATGCAGATGTGTACAATTCATACTTTGCTTTATTAATAAGCGTATTGATCTTGTTCTGTATGATTTATATCACAATATTGTTTTATTTTGAGTATGATTATTTTGAATAGTATAATATTTCTGTCAAAGACGCCATTCATAATATATAAAAAAATATTTATAGTTAAAATTAATAATAATAATAAATAATAACATAATAATGGTAATGTATTACTAATAGAAAATGCATCACATGAATAGAGGTAGATAGCATTACATAGACAGATAGATACTGTAGATATATATATATATATTGTAGATAGATAGATAGATATTGTAGATACCATTACATAGACAGGTAGATAGATAGATAGATAGATAGATAATGTAGATAGATAGATATTGTAGATAGATAGATACTGTAGATAGATAGATAGATAGATAGATAGATAGATAGATACTGTAGATAGATACTATAGATAGATAGATAGATACTGTAGATAGATAGATACTGTAGATAGATAGATAGATATTATAGATAGATAGATACTGTAGATAGATAGATACTGTAGATAGATAGATAGATAGATATTATAGATAGATACTGTAGATAGATAGATACTGTAGATAGATAGATAGATATTATAGATAGATAGATAGATACTGTAGATAGATAGATAGATATTATAGATAGATAGATACTGTAGATAGATAGATACTGTAGATAGATAGATGGATATTATAGATAGATAGATACTGTAGATAGATAGATGGATATTATAGATAGATAGATACTGTAGATAGATAGATAGATATTATAGATAGATAGATACTGTAGATAGATAGATAGATAGATAGATACTGTAGATAGATAGATGGATATTATAGATAGATAGATACTGTAGATAGATAGATAGATATTATAGATAGATAGATAGATACTGTAGATAGATAGATAGATAGATACTGTAGATAGATATATATTGTAGATAGATAGATATTTGTTAGGTATGAATGACATGAATTTTGAAGAATAAACTACGGAGAACAAGTCATATTTTGGGTTAATGTTTCATTGAACAATGAATATAACTTTTTCTTTACTGCTCAAAAGGTCAACTTCTTGTAGCTCCTCAGAGTTTAACCTTAACTGGTGTCATTTCTATGTTATTAGTCATTGCATTGTGCAACCCAGCAGGGACTCACCCAGGCTGCGGCAGCTTACTGGTTAATTCCAGTGTCCTTGGAGTCTGCAATGTTATAGGTAGTAAAAGCTCAAACGAAGTTGTATTATTTGATGAAAAACAAAAACTATTTCATTCCCCCTCAGGATATAGTCAATGGCTGGATTCATATATGATCTAAATCCACGCAGATTATTGTATTGTAACTGCGGCTTCTCGGATACTATGTTACCAGAATATATCATTCCATAATAACACAAAGGATATAAAGGAATATAAAAGAAATAACCAGAGAGAAGTAAAAAATAATAGAAAGGAACCTGGAAAGGAAAGATAGAAAGAGAGAGAAAGAAAAATAAGGAAAGAAAAAAAAGACAGATAGAAAGAAAAACAAATAAAGAAAGATGGAAAGAAAGAATTAAGAAATAAGAAAAAACATCATTCTAGGGATAATTAGAGAGCGGTTTCTTACAGGTGGCACTATGGTTATTTCAGTGTTTTGTGTGGTACTGATCCGCCTAATATCAGGTTATAAATATTATTTTACAGAATTATTAGAAATGTTTGATGTGTCCTCTAAGCTCATGGAGATACTATAATATTACAGTGTATGTCCTGAATCAGAACCATAAGGACGCTCCTATAATGAATTGTAGATATTTGGGCTGTAGATCGGTTTCTGCACTGATTGCGGCTGTTTTCTGTGGTGTGAACTGTGCCATCGGCCTTCCTGCTGATGGCTGTGAGGAGCGCTGTGCATACTGACGTCTTCCCTCCCCGCAGACGTGCTGGACGAGCTGCCGGAAAGCCGCGAGTGTGTGAACTGCGGCTCAGTGCAGACCCCGCTGTGGAGACGGGACGGGACCGGCCACTACCTGTGTAATGCCTGCGGCCTGTACAGCAAGATGAACGGCCTGAGCCGGCCCCTTATCAAACCGCAGAAGAGAGTGGTAAGTCCTCATACTGTGCTGCCCTATCTATGTCAGGGGCCACTTACTGTACCGTCATATCCTGGGGGCACTTACTGTACTGCCATATCTATGCCAGGGGGTATTACTGTACTGCCATATCTATGCCAGGGGGTATTACTGTACTGCCATATCTATGCCAGGGGGCACTTACTGTACCGTGATATCCTGGGGTAACTTACTGTACCGTGATGTCTATATCAGGGGGCACTTACTGTTCTGCCATATCTATGCCAGGGGGTATTACTGTACTGCCATATCTATGCCAGGGGGCACTTACTGTACTGTGATATCTATACCAGGGGGCACTTACTGCACTGCCATATCTATGTCAGGGGCACTTACAGTACTGTCATATTTATGTCAGGGGGCACTTACAGTACTGTCATATCTATATGAGCCATGCAATTCCTCATCTTCTCTATGAAGGATACAGGAATGCTCTTTAATGCAGGTTTATATATTCTCTCCTTTTTGCTTATATTTTTCTGACAGGGGCAGTCATTTTTCTGGGACCCTTTTCATTTTGCACTGATTATATACATTGGATAAACAGCAGTTGCAGAGATACAAATGATTGTATTTCTCATACAAAGTATCTGGTTAGGGCTCATGCACACAACTGGGTTTTTTCTCTGCATTTTTTGCAGGTCGGATGGGGACCCATTGACTTTAATGGGGCTGCAAAAGATGTGGACAACAGTCCATGTGCTGTCCTCATATGTCCCTTCCATGGCCCAACAAAAAATAGAACTGCATGAGGAACCCTTCGGTGTGGTCCTACCTCCATTGTGATGTATCGATAGCCTTTGTGCTTTGTCCCACTAATGGGAATATTGTCTCCAGGTCATCGTGCCCCACAGTGTATGAACAGTGGCCAGTGTACATTACCAGCTTGCCTCCTCTCCTGACTGTTGGGCCAGACCTGTCCCTGTTGAGGAGTGTCTGTGTTCAGATGAATACTGGAGGGGGCAGCTATTGTGAAATATTTGGGGCTGAGCTTAAACTTTTAGAATATGGGATTCAGTTCAGAGATGAGCAAATCCAACTTGGATTCGTGCTAACAATCCGACAAGACTGCAGAAATAAATAGGATTCCGATTGTTCAATCATCGGTGTAAGGCCTTATTCACACGTCAGTCATTTTTCCGTGTTTCCGCAAAATTCTTCAGTTTTTGTTTTTTAGTGTCTCTGTATACCTTCCGTGTTTCCGTATTTCCGTATTTCCGCAAAAATCTGGGAGAACAAGGAAAAAAAAAGATGTTTCCAGGATAACTTTTCATTTCCTTCAGATCCGTAATTACGGATCCGCAAATACGGATGAAATGCGGATGACTTTTGTAACCTTTCCGCATGTCATCCAGATTTATGCGGATCTCTTCACTTCAATGGGGCTACGGTCCACAATTTGCGGACAAAAGTAGGACATGCTCTACTTTTTTACGGTTCCGCATTGCGGAAATAAAAGGATTTTCCGATGCGGAGAGCATACGGAATGCTCTCTGCATCTTTTGCGGACCCATTGAAATGAATAGCTCCGCATATCTTCCGCATTATTTCCTCATTTTTGCGGAAATAATGCAGAAAAAAATATACGGACGTCTGAATAAGGCCTAAGGCCTCATGCACACAACCGTATTTTTTTTTCCATTTACGTTCCGTATATGGTCTGTATATGGAACCATTCATTTCAATGGATCCGCAAAAAGAACGGAAGGTACTCCGTATGCCTTCCGTTTCCGTATTTTCGTTCAAAGATAGAACATGTCCTATTGTCTGCATAACGGACAAGGATAGTACTGTTCTATCAGGGCCCAGCTGTTCCGTTCTGCAAAAAACGGAATGCACACGGACGTCACCTGTATTTTTTGCGAACCGCAAAACACTGAAAAAGCCATACGTCGTGTGCAATAGGCATAAGGGTACATCCGAACTTTTAGGTTTCCTGATGCAGTTTTGAAAGCCAAATACAGGATTGAATTAAGGGTCCATTCACACGTCCGTGTGTGTTTTGCGGATCCACGGATCCGCGGATCCGCAAAACACGGACATCGGCGATGTGCGTTCCGCAATTTGCGGACCGCACATCGCCGGCACTCTCATAGAAAATGCCTTTTCTTCTCCGCAATTGCGGACAAGAATAGGACATGTTCTATGTTTTTCGGGAACGCAATTGCGGACCCGGAAGTGCGGAACCGCAATTGCGGACCCGGCCGGGACATCGTCTGTCCCCATTGAAACTAATGGGTCCGCAATTCCGTTCCGCAAAATGCGGAATGGAATTGCGGACGTGTGAATGGACCCTAAAAAAGAGGAGAAGTTGTATCTGTCCTTTAAACTTTCTCTCCTTTTATGATCTACTCCTAATTTTGGCCTCAAACTGCAGGGATTTGGGAAACCTGAGCGTGTGAACGTAGCCTAACGCATTTGCTTTAATTGTGAGACTGCAGAATCTGCAACGTGTTCCTGTCTGAGTGTGCACATATCAGTTGCGTCCGGCCAGTTATTTTTTTGCAGAGCCGGACACAACTGATATGCGTAAGTACACTTAGTGCACGTGCACAGAAAAACGTAAGATGCAGCATCTTCTGTCTGGAGCTATTTGCCATCTGGCATCATAACTGATGTTCTGGATGTATATGAACATCTCCTAGAAAACTATGGAATTGACCCTATCTTCAGTACCAGGCCAGAGGGCACTTAGAATGTTTCCCAGAGTTCCCAGAGTCAGACCGTTTTATTCTGGTAGCCACTGGTTAAGTGAATAATGGCGTGTCCATCACATGATAGACACCTATGACACCAGAAGGAACCCTTCGTCATTGTATGCTGCATTATTTTTGCTATCAAATGCTTTGCAAAAATGACGCATGAGGCTGGTTTCACGCATACTGTAGATATTTAGTGGCAGTATTTTTAGCACTTTTGCATTTGTAGTGATTTTTTAGATCTGCATTTTTTTCTTGCAAAAACACCAGCTCCACATGTTAGGCTGAGTTCACACTTCAGCTATTTGGACATTTATGTCCATCAGATATTGTAAGCCAAAACCAGGTGGGGGTCAAAAACACAAAATACCTATAAATCTTTTACCATACAGGTTTCACTACTATACAGGTTTTGGCTCACAATAACTGATGGAAATAACTGACCAAATAACTGAAGTGTGAACTTGGCCTTAGTTGACTGCAGGAAATATGAAAGACAGGAGACATTGGTATATTATTTATTTTTCGGTTGTGCGGCTTTTTTGTGTCTATGGCATTTTTTTTATACAGCATACTGAAGCAATGATTTTTTTTTCAGGCGTATCTCTATAGGGAAAATAGTGTGTGAAAAAAACTCATGTTTTGAAAAATTGTAACAAAAAACCCCAGCAAAAATGCATGCGGTATGGAAAAAACATAAGGGGTTTCTATAGATGTTTTTTTTGTGGTTAAATAAGGTCAAAGTAAATTTATGTGTGAAAGAAGCCTACACACAGGCATTTTCTGGCCATTAAAAAATGTCTTAGAAAACACTTGAATTGTGTTTTCCACACTGCCTGAGTTTTTTATGTTTTTTTTTTCAAAACAAATGTGTGAACTGCATGTTTTTCAAAATGCCAACAAAATGCCAGAGACACAAACAACGCCAACAACTACAAAAACAAGGGCACTAGCCAAGAAATACTTGCGTGTCCTTCATAGACATTCAGCTAACATCTAGAGGGGGTGTTTTTAGTGAAAAAAGGGAAAAAAGGCCAAAGATGCAGAAAAATGCCACAAAATACCTCTGTTTCAACCCAGCCTTAGGCTATATGCACACGACAGTTGTTTTTTGCTGTCCGCAAATCGGGATTAGCAAAAAAAAACTGATGGTCCATCAGTTTTTTTTGGAGGATTCCTTTGTTTTCACAGATCCTCTGTAATAACTGCCTATCCTCGTCTGCAAATGAGAAAAAAGTAGGACATGCACTACTTTTTTTGCTGAAGGGAAACACGGACAACGGACGCGGAACACACACGGATGAACGGTCAGCATTTTTTTGCTGACCCATTGAAATGAATGGGTTCCTGTCCTATCCGCAAAAAAAACTGAAACGGAAGCCGAGAAAAACAACTGTCGTGTGCATTTAGCCTAAATATGTATATTATGTACTTTTTTATTCTGATTAGATCTATAAGCCAGTAGAGCAAACTTGTAAAAATAAAAAAATGGAGACAGGACGTCCAAACAGTGGGGTTTATTCCAGATGCAACGTTTTGGCTACTGGGCCTTTGTCAAGCAAGGCTCAATAGCCGAAACGTTGCATCTGGAATAAACCCCATTGTTTGGTTGTCCTGTCTCCATTTTTTTATTTATATTTTTACAAATTTGCTCTACTGGATTTTGTATATAAGGGGATTTTTTTTTACCACCCCTTGGAGACGAGCACCCACCACTCACAGACTAAGGAGTGCTGTTCATCCTTGCATCTGTATAGGGTCTATAAGCCATCATTTTTAGATGGCATTATAAAAATTCTGTCACCTCTAGGAGTACCTTAGTCCTGTGCTCCTGCCAACATCTGTATAACGTGCCATCATTAAAGAGGATTTTAAAGCAGGGTGCTCCATACTGCTCCGGTTCTTTGTGCTGCCTCCATCTTCTGGTGCCCGCCTGTGGCCACATCACTGCTAAAGCCAGGGGCGTAACTATAGGGGAAGCAGGGGAAGCGGCTGCTTTGGGGCCCTGACCCAGAAGGGGCCCATCCAAGAGAAGGAGAAGTACTAAAAGATTTTGTCAGGGCCCCTCAACATTATTACACAATGAAATGATATACAGTGGCAGTATAGACAGTGCAGAAAACGGATGCAACAGCTGCCGGGCCAGGTCTGAGAGAGCGATCTTTACTAGCCACAGGAAAGGCGGCGGCATGAAAGGAAGGGGTTGTGAAAAAATTACTGTGGGGCCCAGTCATTTCTAGTTACGCCACTGGCTAAAGCCATTCATTGGCTGGATGTGACCATGCCCATGCACTGCCAGAGGTAAACAGTGCGGGAACCGGAAGATGGAGGCAGCGAGAAGGACTAGAACAGCATGGAGCAGGTAAGTATGAATCTTCTATTTCAGGGGGCAGGCTGCGGGCGCTTGCTTAAAAATCAATGTTACCAGAAAACCTCTTTAAACAGGGTATATGAGTTAAATACTTGCCAAAAGTCTCCAAATGTCATGAAATTAAAAAAATCAGCTTATACCTAGGTCTCTCAGTATTTGTGGTGTCACGGCTCTGGTCTTTGTCACCTGTGTTTGTGTGTGCAAGGCTTCAGCAGTGACATAGCTGTATATGGCATTATATATGATCTTTGCAGCCAGTCACTGGCCTCAGAGGTACATGGCACAAGACCGCTGAGGACAGTGGTTGGTTGCAGTGGTCATGTGCCATATACGGGTACCTCGGTGTTGCAGTCTTGCACACGAAGCGCCATCGAGCAGGACCGGTGGTGCTGCAGGGGGAGTAACAGTTGAGTATAGGCTTCTTTTTTGTTTTATAACCTTTAATTGCTTTTAATTAACTTTGAGAAACCCTTTATGTTTCACGGGGTATTGTGCAATATTGAGCAAAGTGTAAAATATGTGGTGAGATCAGCAATGTCTGTTTTATCAGAATTTGTAGAGGTGATCTCAGATGTCGGCCTGCATTTTCATGAACCAAAAGTGACATATAAAGGCAGCCATGTTCACCTTTGGCATACTCCTCTGCCAGAGATACAGCGGGCAATCCCCATGGAGGAATGTTGTCAAATACAGGTCAAATGGAGCAGCACAAAGTGGAGGCTGAACCAACACCCAAAGTACTTCAAGGGGTGGATATTAGTTTTAGGATCAATGTCTTGACATGATGAGTTGACTGGAAAAGACAACTGACAATGATTAGAGTTTTCATCTCTTTATGTAGACAGCAGTTACAACCAATAAAAATCTGTGCCCTCAACAGGATATGGAAATATTACAATTAAATGCTATAATCTCAATTCATAATCTGATATAGTACAAAAAAAAAGACATTGAAATAATTGATAGAGAAACGTATTTTAGTCATACAGACAGCTTGCACGTGTGTATGCCCATTTACCAGAATGCTACCACTACGCTAGTTGATTTGGGGCAAATAGTTTTTTGTGTATCCGTTTCAAGACATTCAGCTAAATGATGAAATGTACAAGTTAAAATTCAAGTAGCATGAGTTGTATCATTAGTAACATTTGTTTCTAACTTGTTCACATGCCTTTATTAATGATAATGTTATGTATTGTTAAAAAAAAACATTTCCTTTATTATTATTTTATGTATTAATTCTGAAGCAACAAGAAACATAAACATGAACTAAATGAATGACAGCCTAGTATAGAAGAAGAGAGGATGGTGCCTGCAGGGCTTGCGATCTATAAGGGGAGGGGGACAGAGGGGTAGGTGAGCGTAGAAGCTGCACAGATGGTAGCGTAGTGTCAGCAGGGTTACTGGGGTTTTTTATCTTTTCGGAAGACTTGTGTTTTCCGGTTGTTAGTGAACGGTTCGGAGGTGGAAGACATGTTAGATGTGTGGGCCAGCCACAGTACATGCATGGGAAAAACCCTGGAGACAATGATGTGATGTAAGAAATAAACAAGAGCAGAGCAAAGAAGGTGGTCTGTGAGGACCAGAGATTACATGGGGAGGTAGCAGAAGATTAAGTCAGAGATGTACACAGGGGACATACGTATCGTAGAATTCAGAATCATACCTTATCTGAATAAGAGAGTATAAAAGAAAACGCTGTCCATAGCTCCTGCAGCCACAGTTCCACAGAATGGTGCTTTGGGGGCAGAGCTGTGACACAAAATATTGAAGTTATCACATACAGTGGTCCCTCAAGTTACATTATTAATTGGTTCCAGAATGACCATTGTACGTTGAAACCATTGTAAGTTGAGTAATCGGTTCCAAAGCCCCAAAATGTCATCCAAGAAGATGAGAGAAAATAAAGATTTAAGAAAAATAAGACAGATAAAACAAGTCCTTACATCTAACAGTCAGGCATAGCTACTAACTAGTAACTAATACACCTATTTTACCAGAGATGTGGCCTTGACTAGTTGGGTCTGAGTCTGAGACATTGTATGTGGAGTCTAGTTTCAAGTTATGATGGGTCAAAAAAGACCATTTCATGTTGAAAATATTGTATCCTGAGGCCATTGTATCTTGAGGGAGCACTGTATATGTATGATAAAGCCCCCTAGAGTAGCTTTAAAAAAAGAAAGTTACAGACCTGTTTCTCCGGCGCAGTTCTCGGTAACGCTGGTCTGGAATGCATCATGCTGTTTGTTGACAAGCATCAGCAGTGATGTGCCTAAATAAATCACGTGACCGCTGCAGCCAATTACTGTCTAGACTGCCGAGGACAGCGATTGGCTGCAGTGCTCATGTGACTTATCCAGGCACATCACCACTGCTGTTTATCGACAAACAGAGCAAAGAGTACTGGACCAGTGCCTGAGAGAGCTGCACTGGAGAAACTGATAAGTATCACTTGATTTCGTTTAATTTTAAGATATTTTCTGGGTTTTCCGAGATTTTGAATTATCTCGGACAACCCCTTTAACCTTAGGATAGGCCAATCAATGTCTGATCAGTGGACGACCAACCTGCGAGATGCCGTCTTTTAGTATATTGAAAGCTTCAGATCCCTTTGGACAGACCTGTACCAATCAAACACTGATGACCTATCTATACTAAGATAAGCTATCAGTCACAAAGTCCCAGAAAACCCCCTGGTCTATTAGTCGTATTCATGAGGACAAATGCCACGCTGCCTATGTATAAGATATGATCCCCTTATTCAACTGGGTTATAATTTTCAACCTGACGGGTAAGCAGTGGATCATAATTAAATAACTCCATAGTAGAGTATGTGAATATAAAATAATGAATTGTTCATGTTATTTCCCAATTTTTTTTAATATGTCCTTTTGTACCTTTGCCATCGTTATTACACCCATTTGCTTTTATGTCTGCAAGAGAGTCATTGTCCATTGTACACACTGGCACTAATAAAGCTGTGTTTAGTTTTGTTATATGGCTGCTTTTAATATGAGACTGCTCTACCTTGGCTTCAAAGTGCGGGATATAGAGTCATAAAGGGCTTATTTGCAACGTGGACCTTGCTGCCAAAAGTTCATTTGTAGTTTGAGAACAGATTAAGAAGTGATCATGCATTGTCCATATGGCATTTATTATTCTTTGCTTCATAACAAGCTGTCTACTTTTTGTAAAATACAACATGGTTATTAATGTGTAACACACGTCCTATAGTGATGTTCTAGCAGCAAACAAGAGGTCTGTTGCTATTTGCATTGCTATTCCTTTATGACACCTAGGGCCAGCAGTCACCATCTATGATCTTCAGACTAAGTTCCCCTTCAGATATATCCAGTGATCCCTATTAGTTTCCTTCCAGGGTGGTGCAGAAAATACCAGAGGGAAACTGAAGCTAAGACTGATCCCATAGTTTTCTATGGGATTGTTCATGAACCTGGTACATTACCTGTGATGGTGGTCAGGGACAACTGATGTATGAACACCCGGCCTAAGGCTAGGTTCACATCTCTGGTTTGGTATTCTAGTGGTCTGTTCCAGCAAAGGAGCAAACTACCGGAATTAACATATCTGGCATACTTGGATAATACCGGGCACCACCAGATCCCCATTTACTATGACAGGATCCAGCAGGTATCTGGTGGGTTTCCAGTATCAATGCCAACTTTCTTTCGGAAAGTATTTTTTTTCTAGAATTTATGCCAGTTCCCTGCCAGATCCCATTATATTGAATAGGGGTTTGGGGGTGCCCACAGGTGTCCAGCTGTGCCACATACAGTAATTTCGGTAGTCTGATCCTCTAACAAACAAAGATGTGAACCTAGCCTAACACTGGTAAGGTTGATGAGCCTGGACTACAGATTACCAAAAATAAGGGGTCAGAGGACTAAATGTTGTATTATCGGGTGGTCTGTCTGGAGATCTTCTCATTATAAAGAGGTGCATTGGCCCTGTGATCACCCGTGGTGCCATTATTTGCTTTCTTTCTCGGTAACCTATTGCATAAGATCAATCCTTGTTTGTTCTTTATTACATTACAAAGACCTTTATCTCTGGTGTTTGAAAACAACCATTAATTTTACAGACAGCGATAACACATCTTAATACATTATTACTTACAAGTCCATTGATCTTTATACTGCTGTTAATTAGGTTTATGGGAAATATTTAAGACCCTGGCAGCAAATGTTATAGTCCAATAATTGTCTCGTTAATGAGTTGAAATCTGACATTTACGGAAGTTCTTTTATTTCTTACCTGTTTATGCAGCCTTCTTCAAGGAGGATTGGACTGTCTTGTGCCAACTGTCACACATCAACTACAACATTATGGCGCAGGAATACAGAGGGTGAGCCTGTATGCAATGCCTGTGGCCTGTACATGAAGTTACATGGGGTATGTTCTACTTTTTCTTGCTACATTTCTTTCATTATAGGTACTAATTTTTAATAAATATCCTATTATAGCTGTTGGAGCCATTTTAAATAGTGTTTTGAACATTTGAGAAGGCCGCGGCACTGGCAGTCGCTTTGGGGTCCTTTTCCAGGTTTTCCTAGACCACTGATGTCACGTTCATCAGTCACATGGCCTAGGTACAGCACAGCCCCATTGAAGTGAATGGGGCTGACCTGCAATACCAAGCACAACTAGTATCCAATGTACTATGTTGTGCTTGGTGAGCTAAGAGAAGGCAGCGGCGTGACCGTGAGCGGTGACTTCTCAAACAGCTGATTGGCAAGGGTCCTGGGTGTTGGACCCTCACCGATCAGATACCGATGACCTATTCTAAGGAGAGATCATCAGTATAAAAGTTTCAGAAAGCCCCCTTAACTCCCAATTTTTTTGAAAGATGATATTAGTGATCACTTGTTCAATTGAATTTTTTTCAATATTGTCATTTATGGGATTCTTCTACATTTACTAGGTATTGCACCTGGACACTTGGGGTCTGTGCTTCATGTTCTGTAGGAAGTTATTAAAAATCTAAGCAGTGCCTCCCTCCTATATTTAATATGTACCTCTGTATATAAGCAACTATTGATACAAATACGCTCTGTATAAATATAGAGATTTAAGACATATAAGCAATGTTGCCTCCCTGGAGTAGAAGCCAAAATGATCCATAACAAGGAGCATGTTAAAAATTAGGGCACATTTAATATCATCTTTTTATAGTGATTTTAATAGAAAAATAGAGCCCTTCTATGGTGTAAGCTTTGCAAAGGTGAATTGACAGGTTACAAGTCTATTTGTAGAAAACAGGACATTGCTGAGAAGAACAGTTTATATATTTAGGAAGCGGAATATATTCTAGATTTATATTCCCTTTTATATATTTAGGAAGAATAACCTTGTATTCCTGTTCTTGCAGGTTCCTCGACCACTGGCTATGAAGAAAGAAGGGATCCAAACTAGAAAGCGAAAGCCAAAGAATCTAAATAAGTCAAAGTCCTCTTCTAGTAATGGTAGGTTGTATGTGTGTGTGTGTGTGTGTATGTGTGTATATATATATATATATATATATATATATATGTCTTCAACAAAACTTTGTAGCTGCCTGCTTTTATTTTGCTTTGGATAAGGTTCCCAGCCCAGTCATCATAAGTATTACAAATCACAGCCAAAGGATTCTTTGAAAATTGAGTGTAATCTTTATTCAGATATGCGTAAATGCGGCTTTTTTTGTGCAAACATTTTCGGACGATATTTCAGCCTTCGTCAGGCACTGTGCCGCTGCTGGGAGAGAGATCCAAGAAGATACACACCATGTGGAGAAGAAGGGGGCGCAATGGCAGCCAGGGAGGGCACACCACACGATGTGTATCTTATTGGATTCTGTCCCAGCAGCGGCACAGTGCCTGATGAAGGCTGAAATATCGGCTAAAAACGTTGCACAACAAAAGCATACCTGAATAAAGATTATTACCATCAATTTTCAAAGAATCCTTTGGCTGTGATTTGTAATACTTATATATATATAAGTATATGTAATATATATATATTTATATAGTCTAAAAAAAGAAGCTCAGCGGCGCTCACCTGCTATAATCACTTAGAAAGCATGGAAATGCCTAGAACCGGGGATACAAGGTAACTTGAAAATGAAGAGATTAAATCCGGTTTCCAATAAAAACGATGACCTTTATTCCTCCAAGCAGTAAAATCCAAGATAAACACAAACCACAAACAACGTCTACGCATTTCAGATCATGGATTTAAGACCATTACTCATGACATCGCTTTTATATATATAATGCATAGAATAAAAAAAATAATTCACAAATAATCACATAAACTGTGTTATTGAAGTGAAATATCTTAGATTGTTATCAGAGGGTAATGCCCCAATAGGCGCCTGCTTTCCTCTGCATGGTAAAACATAACGTGTGAATTTAGTTTATGACCTCTTGTGGGGAATATTTTATGTAAAGAAATACAAAATATGTAAAAACAATTTGAAGAAAAAATTTAAATGCAAATACAACTAGGAGGAAAAAAACTAACCAAAATAATACTGAAACCCACACTGATCCAGCAAAACATTACATATCACCTCAAAACTAATGAAAATAGGGAACCCTTTGAAACATTTTTTAAAAATAATTTACTCCTACTGAATTGTTGAGGCTTTCAGTTCCATTCCTTTGTTAAAGAACTGTGACATCCTATGATTCAGTTTGCATATTGATGCTGCTGCCACCAGAGAAAGTTCTCTGTCTTCACTTTGTATTGACGTGGTTTGCAGATGCCTTCATATCCTGCAGCTGATCTCTCTAGTGCTAAACCTATGCAAATAGAAGGAAAGGGCATCGGAGCAGAATAGCTGGAGAAAATAAATACATACAAAAATGTCAGAAACCATGTACATCATACCTGTTATTCTGCACTCAAGTTCAAAGCTATTGGCCACATTTTCTCTGATAAAATGAAAGGGGCTTTATGTGATTTTCATATTGATGACTTATCCTCATGAGATCGGTGGGGGTCCGACTCCCGGTAACCCTACTGATCACTTCATCTGTTCAAAGAGGCCGTAGAGCTCATGCTAATCAGTCACATGGCAGGTGCCGCTCAGTCCCATTCAAGTGAATGGCGCTGAGCTGTGATATCAAGCACAGCCGCTATCAAATGGACGTCGCTGTTCTTGGTAAGCTGGAAGGATGCAGCAACACTCACTAGAGACTTCCTCAAACAGCTAATCAGCAGGGGTGCCGGGAGTTAGACCCTTGCCATTCTCATATTCATGACCTATCCTGAGGGTAGGCAATCAAAATACTGGAAAACCCTTTTAAGCCATGATAGAATTAAAAAAAATGAATTTCCTGTAGCCTCTCTGATACATCTATACACCACCACGTACATCTTATGTAAATCAAAATCTTATTATAGCGTATGTCATTTCTAGGTACTGGTAACCACCAAATCCCTATGACTCCGACTTCCACAACGTCATCCACAAACTCTGACGACTGTGTAAAGAACGGTTCTCCTAACAATCAGAGCACAGCTTCTGGGGTAAGTGTCATATGATAACATAAGAATACAACACGGCGTCTTATCTTTCCCACTATCTTATCTTGAGGAAGTTATCTCCACAAACATTTAGCTTTCAATGTCTGATAGCATGTATGCAAGAAAATCATAAGTCATAACCAAGCCAATATAAAAAGTAGGATTCTGTTTCAATTCGGTTAAGTTGTATCTAAAAGGAAAGTGCCTAATTGCTAGTCATACACACAATGACGTTTTTTATTTCTATATTTTATTTTAAAACAGTCACGGTTTTGTTAGATACATTGTGACCTTTGACGCAATCCTTTTCATGGGTTTTTACTTCTTTTAAAGAGGTTCAGATTGTTAAATCCAGTCTGTTATAATAACATTATAATATAAACATAGAGCATTCATCTTCTCAGTAGCGGACAGGACCATTAGTTCCCTTTCAGGCTGCTATTCAGCTAGCCCTGGAACCTGCTTAGAGGTTCCTCAGAAGACAGGAGCAGTAATAAATGTGACATTTGCAATAGGGTTTCCTCCATGATAAAACAATTTTAAGAATTCTTTACTGCTTTATAACCAATGAGAACTAAGAAAAACATTTCATTGCAAGTTTAGGTGCATTCACACAACCACATGTATTTTGCGGTCTGCAAAAAATATGGATGACATCCATGTGACGTTTGTGTTGCATCCTTTTTTTTTTTCCTGTGGATCCATTTTAACAATGCCTATTGACAAGAATTAGACATGTTCTATCTTTTTTGTGTGACTACAGAACGGACATATGGATGCAGACAGCACACTGTGCGCTGTCCGTATCTTTTGCGGACTCATTGATATGAATGGGTCTGCATCCAATCAGCAAAAAATGTGGATCGCATGCGGACCAAAAATACGCCCAGCAGTGTGTTCGGTGACGTCACCCATTTTACTGGGTAGGGCAACCCTAAGGCCCGCCCATCATTGCTGGTGATGTCACCGGGTTTCCTAGCAGCCCCATGGAGAGCCCGGTTTGTCAACGGAACTACTGAAAATGCCTTTGCCCTGCTCGATTTAGTGCAGGGCAAAGGAGAGCATTGGAGCATGAACTGCTCCGATGCTCCTGTTAGGGGGGCTGCCTGGGTGAGAATGGAGGTATGTCTGGGTTCAGCTCTGAACCCGGACAACCCCTTTAAGTGTGATGCTTCTATGTTTTATTCCATTCTGTAAGGCTTTTTATTCATACATAAAAGACTCTCAGGATAATGGACATATACAAATAAGGGCTCATGCACACGACCGCTTTTCTTCCGGAAACGGAAGGCATACGGAGTACCTTCCGTTTTTTTTCGGCTCCATTGAAATGAATGGTTTTGTATACGGTCCGTATACGGAACGCAAAAAACGGAACGCAAACGGGAAAAAAAATGTTCGTGTGCAAGGGCCTTATTGTCCGCATAACGGACAAGGATAGTACTCTTCTATCAGGGGCCAGCTGTTCCGTTCCGCAAAAATCCGTTTTTTGCGGACCGCAAAACACTGAAAAAGCCATACGGCCATGTGCATGAGGCCTAACAGAGCCCAGTAAAAGTAAAGGAATGCTAAAAGAATTCAGTGTTTATGGCACTAAATGGATTTATTGCAAAACATTTCCAAGTACTGAAGGACTCTGGCTTAGATCTATTCACTAGAAAGTTGTGTCAGCAATTTTATCTTCATACCACAGATATTTTATCTACACGCCCAAACCATATTCACTATGATGCTTCGCTGTGTAATAAAGGCAAAAATATAGATTTTTGCTGTATGTTGATCCATATTAAAACAGCAGGAGATCATCATCACAATAATTAAAATAATTCATTGGATTATTTACATTAAAACTTAGATGGTTACATTATCAAGATTATTGATAATTCTTTCTGTCTCCCGAGGTGGAAAATAAAATGCACCAACTCTCCTAAAGGGCACACTAAGGCCACTTTCACACAGTCAGTGTATGATCCATGATTTCATCAGAGTTTGTGAGCCAAAACCAGAAATGAAGGCTACACAGAGATAAGGTATAATAGAACGATTTGCTCCTGTTCTCTGTTTTTGACCTGTAGCTGGTTTTGGTTCACAATCACTACTGGAAATCACTGATCAAATACTGACCAAGCACTGACTGTGTGCCTATAATCTCAGTATTATAATAACGCATAGTAGAGTAAAGCAGGGTATATAGGCGCCTGAATTCTAGCATCACAAAATTGGTGCATTTTATTTTAAACATTTTTCATGAGACAGCCGAAAAGGATATTCCTTCTCCACCAAAGTGTGTGACTTGCTGGAAAGGGGTGTGTGGGCTTATTAGGATGCAGCATTTTACACCAAAATTTTGGCACAAAATTCTGTACCAAAGGAAGCCGACCAGTAGGTGGCATAAAGTTAGACAAAAATGTCTTGCCATGCACCAAATTTTCTCATGTAGTTCCAGCAGGCTGTTCCAGCAGAGAACAGCCTGCCAGAGCTCTGGAGCTATCTGGATCCGGCATTGGCAGATGTTACCGGAATGCCGCCGACCCTATTTACTTAATGGGGTCCCGCGGAGATCTGGCTGCTACCCGGCAAATAATGCGTCCTTCTTTTGATGCAATCCATAATTTTATTGGCCTTCGCAGCAGCTGCCTGGTACTAGTTGCTACAATCAGGAGCGCTATACTTGTATAACGTGGGAATAAAGCTCCTGCTCCAGTAATGGTTACTCGGCTGTCAGTGTTACTTTATTACCACTTCTGTATATTCCTTTGGTTCGTGCATAGTGCTCAATGAGCTCTAAGCAATAATTAGATGAGTCGGCTAGGCCGCTTTCTTTACTTGACCCAGTGATCATGTGATTGTCGGA
Source organism: Bufotes viridis (assembly GCA_033119425.1). Taxonomy (NCBI): domain Eukaryota; kingdom Metazoa; phylum Chordata; class Amphibia; order Anura; family Bufonidae; genus Bufotes; species Bufotes viridis. The sequence continues at coordinate 109,468,454 of CM065593.1, read as the reverse complement.
TGTCTCAGGCACAGCAGAGCTGCTGGGTCTTAGCAGACCCTGATCAGCTCTGCTTGTGTCAAATGCCCCCACAGGGAGGGCTGTTTTCCCTGTAACCAGGGCTCCTTTGGATGAGCTTATCTCTAAGTAGGCTTCACTACAGGTTTTGGCTCACAATAACTGATCAAATATCTGGTGTGACCGCAGCGTTACGGCTCATGCGCACAACCGTATGTATTTTGCGGTCTGCAAAAAACGGATCTGCAAATAATACGGATGACGTCTGTGTGCATTCCATACTTTGCGGAACAGAACAGCTGGCCCCTAATAGAACAGTCCTATCCTTGTCCGTAATGCAATAATAGGGCATGTTCTATTTTTTTGCAGAACAGAAATACAGATATACGGCAACTGAATGCACATGGAGTAACTTCCGTTTTTTTCACAGACCCATTGAAATGAATGGTTCTGCATGCGGTCCGCAAAAAAAATAAGAAAAAAAAATGCATTTAAACAAAAAAAAAATGCCCACACTGAACAAAACAGTCACCATTATCACCCTATTCATGTGAAACTATATTATGTAGCAAAACAACCAGGTAGTAATGCCGTGGACTTTTTTTAAACCTTCAGATCCTGTGGTCAAACATGGCCGCGGCATCTGGACGCATTAAAACCTGGAAGCGTGCACTTCTGGGTTGCTGTTGCTCCCCCTGGCGGGGTTTAGGGGAAGCCGAGGTGTCTGTGCGGCAGCCCCTGTCCTCCTGTGTAACAGGAGGCTACTGCACAATAGTTCCTATAGAGCCCCGTCTGATGCAGGGCTCCATAGGAACATAGTATAATTCCCATAGAAATAATGCATTAGAGTCTATAAAAGAAGCACTCTAATGTTTGTTTGTTAAAAAAAAGTGTAAAAATAAATATATATTTTTTAAATATATAAAAATTTAAATCACCCCCTTTCCCCAAAATAAAATAAAATGAAAAAAAAACCATAAGAAATACACATCATGGGCATCACCGTAGACTAAAACGTACTATTAAAATACTATTAAAATATTTATCCCATACGGAAAATGGAAAAATGGAAAAAAAAGTCAATATGGCTGATTTGCTGTTTTTTGGTTGCTTCTCCTCCCACAAAAATTTAATGAAAAGTGATCAAAAAGTAGTACACACCCCAAATTGGTATTAATGAAAAGTACAGATCACCCTTCAAAAAATGAGCCCCACACAGCTCCATAAACATAACTAAAAAAACAAAAAATATTTTTTTCAAGATTTTAATTTTTTTTCTAGTATAAAAACCCAAGAAAAACTATGCATGTGTGGTATTGCCATAATCAAACTTACCTGGAGAATGAAAGTAGCTGGTCAGTTTTACTGCATAGAAAATGCTGTAAAAACAAAACCTATAAAACTGTTGTGGAATTGCGTTTTTTTTTTCTTATCATCTCACCTCCTTTGGATTTTCAGCTTCCTGCTATATTGTATGTAATATTAAATGTTGGAATTGAAAAGTGCAACTTGTCCCCCAAAAACAAGCCCTCATATGGCTATGTGAACGGAAAAATAAAAAAGTTTGCACCAGAAAGGAACCAGTAAAAAACATAAATGCAAAAAAACCTCCAGGGCTGAAAGAATGAAGAGCTATAGTTTGGAAAAAAAAAAGACTTTTTGACTTTTGGATTTAGTATGCATTTTACCGCAAATAAAGCTAAAAAAATAAAATAAAATAAATAAATCTCCAAAAAATATAATAATAAAAAGCCCTGGGTGTCACGTAAAAAGTTACACAAAAACTATTTTGGGGGTCACACAATAAAAAAGTAAGGACCGTAAAACTATCACATGTGCTAAATCATGAAAAAGCATTTTCAAGCCTGGTCTTTAGGGAACAACTGCAAGGAACGGCCACACTGTGGTAGAATGCCATCTTGTTAACCAATGAAGACCGTGCTGTTTAGTTGGTCGGCATTGTTAATGGCTACGTGGTAGCAGAGGGGCCATTAACAATGCAAACTGACTAAACAGTGCAGTCTCATTGGTTTTAACAAGAGCCAGCTGCACCCCGTACGGCCACTTGATAATCAATCTCAGCGCCCACACGCATCCACAACATGACTGCGTCGTGTGGTTGTACCCTAAAAGGATTAATTCAGTGCTGTAATGCATTATAGGCATCTGAATATCTTTATATGAAGATTTATATTTAAGATTACTATATGACACTTACTAACATAGCTTATGTTGAAATTCTGCACCATTTTCTATATTTTATAATGTATGCCCCCTTGTTTGCAAAGTCTTTTGTGCTGTCCACACAGAGGTCCTGTCCATAAAATGGCTGCTGATGGAGGGTCATGTGACCAGGCAGATCACCTTCATGTGATGCTTCCTCCATTCCAATACACTGCACCTGCCGTGTGCGCTTGTTCTGTTGGAGGTTTAGTGCAGGTGCAGTGTGTTTGAATGGAGGAGACATCACATGTTGGTGATGGGTCTGGTTACACGACCCTCCATCAGGAGCCATTTTATGGACAGGACCTCTGTGTGGACGGCACAGAAGACTTTTAAACGAGGAGAATTTCTTATGAAATATAGAAAATGGTGCAGAATTTTAACAAAGGCTATATCAGTAAGTGCCGTATAATCATCTCACAAATACATCAGTCAACAGTAACTAGAAAGTGGCCAACCCCTTTAGGTAGCTATTTTACCTTTTGAACTTGGGTGGGTGAATACAGTTAATCAATGACCTATAAATGGCACTATGGGACTTCATATCATTGGCCGATGACTGCAATTCCATAGTTATTAGATCCTTCTTTCAAATCTTGATGCCATAATTTACAGTGACAACTTAAGTATAGCCGCATGGAATTCCTAGCAGAGAGCGCCTGATATGTCTGGCTCTGTGAACTCCTCAGAGGAAAAGAAAAACACGTCTATCTTGAAGTTTTGAGTTTGAAATCCTTTGCTTGAAGTATCAGATATTGTTGAGCAACTTAAAAACAATATTTCTAGAGGAACATAAATAGAAATTAATGTAGATAATAGGTCATATTCTAGCTAGCACATATAATTATTATATTTACCCCTCACTATACTTTATTTAATGCAGCATAACCTTAGGAAAATCCTGTGTGCGCCAGTCTAGATGGTCATATTGTGGTCTAAATAACGGTGGATGTATTGTGTCTATTTCAAACAAACCTTTTTTTTTTTTTAAAAAAAAAGAGAAAGCTGTTGATTGTTGGCACAATGGGGCAGATTTATTAATCTGGGCATATCATACAAACAGTGTGCCGGCACATATCCTGTTGATGAATGTGACATAGGCTAGAAAGAATATCAGATTGGGCCTGGAACTGTTTTATAGCACTCATCTAAGTGATAAATCTGTCCCTATGTGTAAATATATAGCAGATGTTTCAGCAGCATATTTTATGACATATTTACACCATTATAATCCAGGGTCTTTATAAAGTAATTAACTGATTATTATTTTTTCTGTAGACTATAGTCAATGATTTTCAGTCCACAACCTATTTTTTTCACTTTTTTGCAGCCTTCAAAGTAAATAATTTTATTACTATGACTGTTATTATTATAAAATGTATATATTCTTATGAAATAGCAGCAAACTGTTTTTGCATTCACCCAGGAAGAAACTTGTTCCTACTTTGTTAACACTATTTTACAAAATGAATATTATACAGACTTTAGACCAAAATTCAGGATCTGTTTCATTCACCTGTTTATAAGACAGAAAGCGGCTTAACTCATTGAGTTAAAAAAATCACATTAGAAATGCAAATACTTACACCTGTCTAGATTGTAGGTATCTTTTTCCATTTTCACTTTTCTATACACTTTACCCTTATATTATGATAGTTGACAGCATAGATAAAACATCTATACCACAGCCTGTGAATGTCACGTCTTAACCAAGTTGACATATCTACTGCTTACTGTCCTACCATGTATTTTTTAACTTTTAATATGTGTCCTTTTCATGTTCTTTTTGAAGGTTGGGTCATTGTTGATGTCTTCTCAGCAAAGTGGGAGCACAAGCCCAGCTAACAATGCACTAAAGTACACAGGGCAAGATGGGCTGTACTCAGCTGTCAGTTTGGGATCCTCTTCTGAAGTTGGTGGTTCTGTCCGACAAGATTCTTGGTGTGCCTTGGCCTTGGCTTAAAAACTGTTGGAATGTTTTTTTTGCTTCAGTAAACCTCCTCCTTGTACTTTTTAAAGCCAAGTCTGCAGATTTCCATGAAGACTACTTTAAAATCCCTAGTGCCTTGGTTTATGTGGATATTTATGGAGAACATTGTAAAACATCTATGCAAGAGGATTGAGACCAATATCTTTCAAGATCATGTTCTAAGAAGCCACTGTTGAATGAACTTCCTAACCTGGATGATGCATTTACTCCTCATTAGAAGAAGGCCTTTATACTCCATCACACATGCTGCCTTGTGAAAAGACACTTGACCAAGTTTTACTTTACAGGCTTCCAGTTGGTGAATCTCACTTTAATCCCTCATCTATCTTAAATGGCTAAATCCACTATTTCAACTTTTCTAATCATCTCAAGAAGTTTTTGCTTCTGTCACTCCTGTCCTACTCTATCCAGTAGAAGGAGATCACATATTTTCTACAATTCAAGCCTGATTCCCCTTGCAGCAGCATTAAACACAGCATTACTTGACTTTGGCACCTTGTTGGCAGATTGTTGAAACCAGATATCATTCACGGATTGCCAAACTAGACTAGCTATGAGAATGCCAAATTGTCTTGAGGATAAATCGTTGCATATCCTCCTGGTTGTTGGGTTGTCTATTGTGTATGCACACATACAAAACTGAAACACAATAAAAAATAAATTCACGTGTTTAGGGTTGATGAGAGTTGTGTAAGCAGGAATGGCGTTGGATTGGTTTTCCATCAGATTTGTCTTCTCCTAAATGCGAACAATTTTCAGAGAGGAAAGTAGCTTTCATAATATGATGGAGATAGTAGTACATGAGCAGGTGTTACTTACACTCTTACTTTAGACTTATACCCCACTAAACTCAACATCTGTCAACATTTGCACCAAGATTACCACCAATCATGTGGGTCATCCATATTTACTTTCTTCATCATTTGTCACAATTCGTCTACTCTTTATTTTCTCATGAAGAGCCAAAACAAATGTTTCAACCACCCCTATGTTTGAAGTCAAAGTTATAGTAACTATCTCAATGTAGCAGCTATTAAGGACAATATATACTATTTCTTGAGACATGACGATATCACATAAGTTCTGTTAGTATCGCAACACCAACGTCACTTAGGTTCAGGTCTGTGACAAGTTACCACTCTGTACATTGACACCGCAGATAAGAATGGCTTCCTGGATAGTGGACAATACAAAACATTTAGAAGGGTTCTGGAGGAGAGTTTACCTTGTTTCCTTTTCTAAGGCCTGTTATCATTTATGATTGCAAAGATGGAAAGAAGAGCTGATCTTCCTTAGCAAGCCTAAGGGATATCAAGCACCAAGATCTAGGGTTCTTCAGTGTACCAATTACCATAACCAACATTCGGGTGGAGGGTTTATCATTATTTGAGGTTTATGTATGTGACTGGATCGTTCAGTCCCTATGTGCATACAGGGTAGCAAATGATACTTTTTCTTCCACAATACAATATTTTTGTAAAGAGAAAAGTGCAATTGCCATTGCAGCAATCAGTGTTAAATCATTTACGTCAGATTTAACAACTTTTTGTATGGAATGTATACATTTTAACTTAATGGTACTTTAATAATTTAATAATAATGTTAAGCTGGCATTTTTATAACTTTCTCCCGATTTTGACAGGCGCCCCTACTCCCCCAATCCCCTTTCCTCAACAAGATTTAAATGAACATTTTGTGTTTATTTTTTTTAATTGTAATTTTCTTTCAAGAACAAATATTCTCAGGAAAATGGTCTTTATTATTGAACTTTATAGAGAATGCAAATAACCCCACTACCTATTTGCTGTTGAATGTGTGCAAAGTGCAACACATGTTAAATTTTAAATGTTTATGTGTTAAATATGTACATAAGGTAGAGAACCACACTTGTGTGACTGGCACATTGCTAAGTTGGTTTTATGTTATTTTTTCGCCTTTTTTATGGGATGTTGTTTGAAACGTTGCCATAATAGAGCTTTAAAAATAATAAAAAAAAGCCTATTGTTTTTATCATTCTTTGTGCTTTTCTTGAATCCTTGAACTATGCTACTGTCATGCGATGAATGCTTGCACAGCTGGAAAAATCCTTTCCCATACCAACCTATCATTGATGTTTTTTTTAGATAATTGAGGGAATCATTTATCTGCTACAGTATTTAGGCAGTCATTGCATGTGCCACACCACAATTTTCCAGCTAAACCACAGGAAAACCACAACAAAATTGACAAGTGTGAATACAGGACTCATGCACAATAACAGAGTCATGTATGGGGTCATGTAAGCACTCATTGTATAATGTAATGTATAATGATCTGGATAGCACTATCTTATGGAATTGTTCCATTTCCCTAATTCAAAAAATATATAACAATGAGCAGAATCTGCAGAAGAATAAAAATAAAACTGCAGCTTTTAAAATTTGCAGCATGCTGTCAAACCTATATAGGTGATTTTTTCTAGTTTTCTAAGGCATTATACTGGACTTTGTGATAAATTTTTGCAATGGAAATTGTTCCAAAAATCCAGAACAAATATTGCATGTTTGTGAACATGGCCTGGGTTTCATGCACTCAACCATAAGTATTTTTCTATTGGATTTTCTATAGCTCAATCCTGATAATCCTTGTACAAGTGCCACAGATCACCTGATGAACAAGCAAAACCCTCGCTCAATGGGTGAAATCATCATTTATGCAGACACCTAAATCATTTTTTCAGGGGACCAGATCCTACTGTGTAAACAGAGATCTGCTGCCCAGAAACAATGAATCTGTACGAGGACGAGTGATTGCTCATCAGAATACAATGGAGGTAATTGCTGCATGTAAATGCAGAATAGTCCCTTACTGATAATTGCCTACACAGTCGGTACATGTAAATGCATCTTTAAAGTGAATTTAGACGAACCAATAATCATTCAGATTATCGAGAACGACTGTTCCTGTGAACGCTCATTTCCGATAATCTGGACATCTAAATGTGCTGCCGATCACCCGGCAGGGGTCTGACACCGATCAGCTGTATGAGGAGAAGGAAACGGTCCCTGTGTGACTGCTGTCTCCTGTCTCTCTTCCTGCTCACTGTAGATATAGCAGGACGAGCAAGAAGAGAGATCTGATACTGATGACCTATCCTGAGGAGAGGTCATCAATATTTAAAGCATGGAAAACCCCTTTAAGAGAATCCCTCCGTACATCACTATGGATTGAAAAGGCTGACATGCAAGCCAGAAGCTGTTGCTTCAAGACTGGAAAAAAAGACAAAATTTGTACTTATCAGGATGAATGCCTAGCCTTTTGGGAATGTGTTCTCTGGTCATGTTGATCAGCTATGTATGGAGTAAGCAAGATGAGGTTTTTAACAATTGGTTTATTGGTTTTTAACAGTCTCCAATGGTGAGTTTGTGAGACATGGGGTTGGCAGCACCATGTTGTGGGGGATCCGGGGGTGGGGGGGTGGGGGATAGTTTGCTGGAAAAGGGATCGGTGCATTTCAGAAAATAGAGGGCATCATAAAGAAGCAGTATTATAACTACTGAAGCAAAACATTGAGGGAATCGAACAGAAAGTTAAAACATTGTAGCACTAAGATTCTAGGCATACCTCCAAAGTAATGACAGAATTAGTGGAGTGGCCAGTATCGGAATCCAAAAAGAAATTTGTGGATTGAAATTTAAAAAAAAAAAACTGTCAGATCAAGAAGATTCACAAATCTGACGGACACCAGTTTTGTCCGAAGGAATGGCAAGAAATTCCAGAAAAGTATTGCGAGTAGATGCCCCAAGTGTTAGATTCAAGTTAAAGGGGTTCTCCAGGAATTAACAAAATGAAAATACTTAAATATTACTTTATGATGAATAAATTCCCAAATGCTTTTCATTAGTTATAATGGCTCCTTTTGTCTAGCAATCATTAGGAGAAATAAAATGGCCGCCATCCTATTAGTACACACAAAACCTGTCCTAATCACACAGCAGGACAAGTTACTTCACAGCACTGAGGTAAAGAACTGCCTCATCCTCCTCTCTACTCTGCCTGTCAGGAATTATGATCCTGAATACAGGTACATCTCTGCGGGAATGGAGATGATGAAGAATACATGAGAGGAGGGTGGGGATGTGGCTAATGAGCAGCAGCACTTGTATGCAGTCTCCATTACCACAGTCTCACATTACCACAGCCTGTCTTGTCCATCCTCTCTGTATTAAATTCCCCAGAGATTCGGCTAAATTTCTTATCCGTATTCAGGATCATAATCTCTGACAAGCAGAACAGAGAGGAGGCTGAGGCAGCTCTTTACCTCAGTGTTGTAAAGTATACTAATAGGATGGGGGCCATTTTGTTTCCCCTGGTGAATGCTCCCCAGACAAAACAAACCAATATAACTAATGAAAGGTATTTGGGAATATATTTATTATAAATTAATATTTCAGTATTTTCATTTTCTTGATTCCCGGAGAACCCCTTTAAGCAAATAAAAAGCAATGACACCAAATACTAACAATGCATGTGGAAACTTTTGAGCCTTATTACATATATTGTTTTGTAATATATATATATATATATATATATATATATATTTATATTGTACATCATGTTAATTGTAAATTTGAGTCAATATGTTTTACCTTTATTTATAAAAAGAAAAATCAAAAGGTTACCAAAAATGTAGAAAAATTCATTATTTTCTAAATTTGAATCTCTGCTTTTGAGACAGATAGTGATACCTCATAAAATACTTATTAATTAACATTCACCATATGTCAACTTTATGTTGGCATTATTTTGGCAATGTAATAAAAAAAAAATTTAGGACGTTTCAAGAAAATTTCCAAAATCAACTTTAAGGACCAGTTCAGTTCTGAAGTCACTTTAAGGAGCTTACATAATAGAAACCTCCCAATAATTATTGCATTTTAGAAACCAAACCCCTCAACCAATTCAAAACTGATTTTAGAAATGTTGTTAACCCTTTAACGATTCCACAGGAATTAAAGCAAAATGGAGGTCAAAGTTCACTTTTTCTTTGCACATTTTCCATTTTAATCAATTGTTTCCTGTAACACATAAAGGGTTAACAACAAAACAAACCTCAATATTTATTACACTGATTCTGAAGTTTGCATAAATACCCCATATGTGGTAGTAAACTGCTGTATGGGCACACGGCAGGGCTCAGAAGGCAAGGAGGGCCATATGGTTTTTGAAGGGCAGATTTTGCTTGAATGTTCTTTAGGCGCCATGTTGCATTTGAAGAGACCCTGACGTACCCCCACTGTCAAAATTCCCAAAAAGTGACCACATTTTGGAGATTACACCACCCAAGGAATTTTTAAGGGGTGTAGTGAGGACTCAACAGGTGTTTCATATAATTTATAACACTTGGCTGTGAAAATTAAAAATTACATATTTTTTTTTACAAGAAAATGGTGTTTTAAGCCCAAACTTTCTTTTTCACAAAGGATAACAGGAGAATATCACCCCACAATTTGCTACCCATTTTCTCCTGAATAGAGTAACAGCCCAATAGTGGTCATAAACTGCTGTTTGGGAATATAGTGTTGAGCGCGAATATTCAAATAGCGAATTTTAATCACGAATATCGCAACTTCGAGAATTTGCGAATATTTCGAATATAGTGAGATATATTAGTAAAAACGAATATTAGTCAATTTTTTTTCATCTTAACCCATTACCTGCCTGCTTCTTGCTTGTGGGCCAATGTGAGAAGGCTGCAATATCTAGTGAATTAGAATATTCTTCATTATTTAATATAGTTTATGGTATGCGAAAAATGTTCAATTAAATATGCGCATTAATCAAATCGCATAAGGGTGTTAAGCAACTTTCCTATTGGGTTGGCTTGGTAGAATTGCCGAATATGTAGAATATAGTGCTATATTCGTAAATTACGAATATAGCGCTATATTCTACATATTCGACAATTCTACCAGGCTAAGCTGACCCAATAGGAAAGTTACTTAACGACCTTACGCGATTCGATTAACGCGCATGTTTAATTAAAGATTTTTCGCATAACATAAACTATATTAAATAATGAAGAAAATTCTAAATCAGTAATGACTCATTAATGATTTAGAATATTCTTCATTCTTTAATATAGTTTATGTTATGCGAAAAATCGGTAATTAAATATGCGCATTAATCGAATCGCGTAAGGGTGTTAAGCAACTTTCCTATTGGGTTGGCTTAGTAGAATTGTCGAATATGTAAAATATAGCGCTATATTCGTAATCTATGGTTTACGCACTGTTATGGGGGGATCTGTGGATGGAACTGTTATAGGGGATCTGTGGATGGCACTGTTATGGGGGATCTGTGGATGGCACTGTTATGGTGGATCTGTGGATGGCACTGTTATCGGGGATCTGTGAATGACACTGTTATAGGAAATCTGTGTCTGGCACTGTTATGGGGGATCTGTGGCTGACACTTTTATGGACGATCTGTGGATGACACTGTTATGGGGGATCTGTGGATGACACTGTTATGGGGGATCTGTGGATGGCACTGTTATGGGGGTGGTCTGTGGCTGACACTGTTATGGGGGTGGTATGTGGCTGACACTGTTATGGGGGTCTGTGGCTGACACTTATGGAGGTCTGTGGCTGACACTCATATGGGGGATCTGTGTATGGCACTGTTATGGGGGATCTGTGGATGACACTGTTATAAGGGATCTGTGGATGGCACACTGTTATGGGGCTGATCTGTGAATGGCACTGTTATGGGTGGGGGGTCTGTGGCCGACGCACTGTTATGGGGGGGTCTGTGCCCGACACACTGTTATTGGGGGGGGGATCTGTGGCCGACACACTGTTATGGGGGGATTTGTGGATGGCACTGTTATGGGGGATCTGTGGATGACACACTGTTATGGGGGTCTATGGCTGACACTGTTATGGGGGGTGTCTGTGGCTGACACTTATGGGGTCTATTGTTGACACTGTTATGGGGGGCTCTGTGGATGTCACTGTTATAGGGGATCTGTGGCTGGCACTGTTATGGGGGATCTCTGTCTGACACTGTTATAGGAGATCTGTGGATAGCACACTGTTATGGGGGGGGGGTCTGTGAATGGCACTTTTATGGGGGGTCTGTGGATGTCAGTGTTATGGGGGGGTCTGTGGCTGACACTGTTATGGGGGTGTGTGGCTGACACTATTATAGGGGGATCTGTGGATGACACTATTATAGGGGGATCTGTGGATGACACTGTTATGAGGGGGATCTATGGCTGACACTGTTATGAGGCACTGTGGATGACACTGTTATGGGGGGGTCTGTGGCTGACACTGTTATGAGGGATCTGTGGATGACACTGTGTTGGGGGGATCTGTGGATGACACTGTTATGGGGGGATCTATGGCTGACACTGTTATGGGGGAGCTGTGGCTGACACTGTTATGAGGGCGCTGTGGCTGACACTGTTATGAGGGGCGCTGTGGATGACACTGTTATGGGGGCGCTGTGGCTGACACTTTTATGGGGGCACTGTGGATGACAGTGTTATGGGGGCACTGGGGCTGACACTGTTATGGGGGCGCTGTTGCTGACACTGTGATGGGGGCGCTGTGGCTGATACCGTTACAGGGGCGCTGTGGCTGACACAGTTACGGGGGCGCTGTGCCTGACACTTTTATGGGGGCGATGTGCCTAATACTGTTATGGGGGGTCTTTGGCTGACACTGTTATGGGGGTGGTCTGTGGATGATACTGTTATGGGGGTCTGTGGCTGACACTGTTATGAGGCACTGTGGATGACACTGTTATGGGGGGGTCTGTGGCTGACACTGTTATGGGGGATCTGTGGATGACACTGTGGGGGGGATCTGTGGATGACACTGTTATGGGGGGATCTATGGCTGAAACTGTTATGGGGGAGCTGTGGCTGACACTGTTATGAGGGTGCTGTGGCTGACACTGTTATGAGGGGCGCTGTGGATGACACTGTTATGAGGGCGCTGTGGCTGACACTGTTATGAGGGGCGCTGTGGATGACACTGTTATGGGGGCGCTGTGGCTGACACTTTTATGGGGGCGCTGTGGATGACAGTGTTATGGGGGCACTGGGGCGGACACTGTTATGGGGGTGCTGTTGCTGACACTGTGATGGGGGCGCTCTGGCTGATACCGTTACAGGGGCGCTGTGGCTGACACAGTTACGGGGGCGCTGTGCCTGACACTTTTATGGGGGCGCTGTGCCTAATACTGTTATGGGGGGTCTTTGGCTGACACTGTTATGGGGGTGGTCTGTGGATGATACTGTTATGGGGGTCTGTGGCTGACACTGTTATGGGGGGGAGTCTGTGGCTGACACTGTTATGGGGGGGAGTCTGTGGCTGACACTGTTATGGGGGTATCTGTGGATGACACATGGCATCTTATGCCATGTGTCATCCACAGATCCCCCCATATGAGCAATAACGATCTTCTACATGGTGAGGCAGGCGGGCGGGCGGCCAGGCACTGGTAGCGCAAGTCACTGCGTCATACGCCTGTGCCGCCTGCATGAAGTGGGCGGAGCAGGGGCGTCACTTAGTGACCTACACATTGGACGGCCGCTCTTTTTTCATTACCACCGCGGGAGACGCAGAGCTGAGGATATGGAAATGAGCTACCTGCTTCACCAGCGGCGGTTCAATCCTCCTCTATGTAATGCCCCCGTTTCTTCTCTCCACGCGGCCGCTTCTCTCCTGCACCTCACTGTGGTGCAGCCGCATGGGGTATGCCTCCTGTGCTCTGTGTGAAGTCCGTGGAGTGTGTGCCGAATGCTCTGTGCGCCGCGCATGCGCACTTGAGTATTCGGCACACACGCATGGACGGCAGGGACACAGGGCTTTTATTAGTATAGATGTATATATATTACACCAGCGCCGAACCTGATTGACCCAGTGTCCCTGGTCATTGATAGGTCAACCAGCCATAGCAACACAGCGACTATGGCCAGGACTGGTGCAAGGATTTTTGCCACCCTAGGCAAAAGCTAATTTTGCCGCTCTTTGACTCCACCCATTGACCACGCCCTTTTACCCGCCCCACAGATCCCCCCACCTCATAACAGTGTCATCCACAGATCCCCCTCCCTATAACAGTGTCATCCACAGACCCCCAATCCATAACAGTGCCATGCACAGATCCCCCTCCCCATAATAGTGCCATCCACTGATCCCCCCTCCACCCCATAACAGTGTCATCCACAGATCCCCTTCCCTATAACAGTGTCATCCACAGATCCCTCTCCCCGCCGCTCACAGGAGTGTACATTTCTAAACTGTAATCCGTATCCTGCAGTAACTTTAACTTTAAAACAAGGCCCATCTACCTTACACTCAGTTTCGGTAACAAGCAGTGTGGACAGCCCTCACTTACTGACATCATGCGCCTGCGCTGCCTAGTGGGAGGAGCTGGCACGTGATGTCAGTGAGTGAGCGCTGCCCGCACTACCTGTTACCGAAGCTAAGTGTAAGATAGATGAGCGCTGATTTAAAGTTACTGCAGGATATGGATTACAGTTTAGAAATGTACACTCCTGTGAGCCCCGCCGCTAGTTGCCTCCAGCCCCGCCTCCCTCCCCTAGCGTTGATTAATCATTGCAACCTCTATTGCAGCGCCACCATAGTGCAACCAGACTCGCCGCAGGAACACAAACAGCTAAGTATGTGACACTATCATTCATTTAGTAAATTTTAAAGCTTTATTTGTTACAACTAATAGGCCTGGGCATTGTCTCCCCAACAGGGGCGGATCAAGTGCATGATAGGCCCGGGGCTGTCTACCCAACTCAGACCCATCCCTTCCTTTTAGTTAAAAAAAATTCTGTATGAAGAGGCTGCGGTGCTTTGTGAGCACCACAGTCTCTTCCTAGGCCATATGACATCACATTCATTGTTCACAGGGTCTAGGTGCAGCTCTGTCCCATCTGAGTGATTGGGGCTGAGCTGCAATACCAAGCACAGTGCTATCAAATGGACAGCGCTGGTTAGGAGCAAAGAGGCTGCGGTGCTCACTGGGACATCGTAGTCTCCCCAAGTACAGATGGTATAGATGTTACCTGCTGTCCTATGTAACACCCAACATAACACAGTGAATTATTGGGTTATGTGGGGTGTTACATAGGACTGCAGGGAACATCTACTACGTTATCTGTATACAGAAAGTTATCACTGTTATCTGGGCTAATACATATGATTATAAAAAAAAAAGACTTAAAGGAGAATACAGCACCACATACCTCTTACATTCAGGGACATCTCCTGTGATGTAGACCTTCTCTTTCCTCTTCTCCCATGTCTGACCCAGACCACCATGACAAATTCTTTCAGCAGCATCTCGTCTCTACAGAGTTTGTTACACTATCCCAAAGATCCCTACAGTTTCTACAGCAATAATAACGTCCCCTGGAGTGCCCCTGGTATTAATAAAATCCTATATTTTGCTCCAGGTGATAATGTCTGAATAGTGTCCCCAAAATAATGCCTCCTAACATGTCCTGTAATAGAAAGGCCCTTACAGTGCCTCCCCAATAGCAACGTCCCCCACACCACATAGTAATTCCCCCCCCCCCCCACTGTCCCTATATAGTAATTTCCCTCACATTGCCCCCATATAGTAATTTCCCTCAAACTGCCCCCATATAGTAATTTCCCCACACTACCCCCATATAGTAATTTCCCTCACACTGCCCCCATATACTAATAATTACCCCCACACTGCCCCATATAGCAATAATTACCCCTACACTGCCCCCATATAGTAATTTCTCTCACACTGCCCCCACATAGTCATTTCCCCACACTGCCCCCATATAGTAATAATTACCCCCACACTGCCTCCATATAGTAATTTCTCTCACACTGCCCCCACATAGTTATTTTCACCACACTACCCATATAGTTTTCCCTATAAGACTCATTCATTCAAATGGACTCCATATTATGTGTGATCCATTTAAAATCTCGCCTGGTGTTCACAATTCAAAGGACAGACAAGCTTGCTATTGGCCATATGAAAGGGGTCTAAAGGTCTAAAATGGGCCTAAAGAGGACAATAACAAACCATATGATAGAAAATAAAGATGATCTATATTATTGTCTAAAACAAATTAACAATACATTTCATTTTTTATGTGAATTTTTTTTTTTGTAAGGATTGAGCTCACACATTTTGTCTTGAATTCCGCCACTTCTGTGGTGTGGTTATTGGCCACGTGGTTTCACAGGTGAAACATGTTAAAAAAATAAAAATAAAACATTTCACATGTCAAAAACGTACAACCAAAAATTAATCCAGTCTCAGAATAGAAAAACTGCATTAATTCTACGCTGGGGGGTATCACCAGGGCCGGCGCTTCCATAGAGGCAAGGGGGGCAATTGCCCCCGGGCCCCCGAGTCCTTAGGGGCCCCCAAGCAGTGGCGGATCCAGGGGGGGGCAACGGGGCAATTGAGACAGGAGATGAACGCTTCCACTGTGGAAGCGTTCATCTCCATAGCGATCTGTGTCGCCGTCCTCTGGACAGCGATACAGATCGCTGTGCAGTGCGGCAGGGGAGGGAGAGGCGTCTCCCTCCCCTGCTCCTCTGATAGGCTGCCGGCCTCGTGCCGACAGCCTATCAGAGCGAGTTCAGGCGGCGCGATGACGTCATCGCGCCGCCTGAGCAGAGAGATAGAACGGGACACAGGCCGGAAGAGGCCAGCATCCAGCGCTGCAAGGAGGTAAGTAGGGGAGGGGGAAAGGGGAAAGGGGAAAGGGAAAGGAGCCTGCACATGATTTTGGGGGGAAAGGGAAAGGAGCCTGCACATGATTTTGGTGGGGGTTGGGAGAAGGAGCCTGCACATGATTTTGTGGGGGGTTGTTGGGGAAGGAGCCTGCACATGATTTTTTTGGGGGAGGGAAGGAGCCTGCACATGATTTGGGGGGCTGGGGAAAGGAGCCTGCAAATAATTTTGGGGAAGGGGATGGGTGGGAAAAGGAGCCTGCACATGATTGGGTGGGGGGACATGATGGGGGAGAGAGGAGACTCCGGGGGCACTATGGGGACATTACTGATGTATTTTATATGGGGGTAGTAGGATAATTAGTCCAGAATATGGGAGGATGATGGAAAAGTAGTAACTGAGATTTATTTTGTTGTCAAACTGCAGAGACGAAACCTGACTGTCTGGTCTGAAGGTCTGAAAGGAGAAGATGAGGAAAGAGAACATCTACATCACAGGAGACGTCACTGGATGGAAGAGGTAAGTGGGGCTGTATTTCTGTAGTGATGGGAGCTGGGGGGGGAGGAGATGTGCAGATGTGCTGGAGAAATGAGCCATGGGGTTGGGGGGGGGGGGGGAGAGATGTGCTGCTGCCACTGGCCCATACAGGGGAGAAATGTGCCATTCGGGGGAGGGGGGAGTATGCGGCAATGGAGGGGGCGGGGAGAAATTGTGACGCGAAGGGGGTGATTGATGGCGTGACACTGAGGGGGGGGGCCCCTTATTGTTTTTCGCCCCCGGGCCCCATTTCACCTAGAACCGGCCCTGGGTATCACCAGTATGTATTTTTATTTTATCTGACTACCAGAATGTCTCTTAATCTCTAAATAAAGTCATCTTCTATGATGTCTGCAGATAAACATTCTTATGCCAAGTGGTGAGAGAGGTGGTTGTTGTGTACACACGGCTACCTTTGTACCAGGTTTGAAGCACACGAAAGCAAACACTTGCCTTCTCCCAGTGGTTGGAAGCACTTTGTTTAGTTTGATATGATCAATGAGTGTTGAAGCCTCCTTAACCACATTCTTCATAGTTCCTGCAGAAGTGATCCTGAGTTCAGGTCATGGGGACACTTCTGAGCATTCATTGTATGGAGAATATGACCCATAGTTATTATTAGACTGTCCTATTAGAGTATTATCTCTTTATCCATCTACCATCAATCACTCTATAAATATGTCCTACAAAGAACCTGATGCCTGTGTTCAAAATGGTCAATGCAAGAACCCGTGGCTACAGTGGCCAGGTAACAATAATCTGAACACGTCTGTCTGAGAGCTTCACCATGCCCTCTGCATATACACTCATTAATAAAAAAAATAAATATATGTAAGTGATATCACAATATTAGAAAAAAAGGGAATGTTTATTGGGGGAACTGTGCAATTGAAAGGAGGCTATAGTATCTATTTGGGCCGCCTCTAGCCTGGATACAAGATAGGATATGGTTGGGCATGGAAGCATACAGGTTCAAATAGGATTCTGGACCATTTGCCCACAAATGTTGCAGCTAGGACAGTAGATCCTGCATGCTCATAGGTTTCTGAAGCTGGAGTCCTAGCTGGTCCCAGAAATACTTGATTGATGATAAATTCAGGGACCATGTTGAAGGATTACTTAGTCGCACACTGTTGTTAATATGCTGTATGGATTTCTAGGCGTCAGTTCCCACCTTATCAAACAGTGTTAAGAGAAACTCCAAAAATATCACGATTGGTCATTGCTTAATGAATATTGCGAGCTTTATTGAATCTGCGGCTGGTATTAATGATGTTTCGAGAATTCTGAAAAATGTATGGCTTTTGTACAAACTTTCCACCCAGCTACCAATAAGGTCCTCAACAGTGTTAGAAATCATTGGTCACTTCTACACAAAGCTTATCCGTCCATTTTACCCTGCACTCGTCGCACTAAAAATTTACGTGACCTATTGGTAAAAGCAGATATTGGTCCTCTGAGAACCATCCCCAAACAAACTTTATTATGTACCCAAAAGAAAGGCACATTCCCTTGTATACATTGTTTTCAATGTTCCAACGTACAAAATGGCTCCCACATATATCACCCTCAATCAGGCATGAGTTTCCCTATCCATAATTTTTACACCTACGACTCGAACTTCGTGGTCTATTTACTCAAATGTCCCTGCGGAATGGTCTATGTGGGTGAAAGCACACAAAAAATTTGTGATTGTATTTGCCAGCACAAGTCCAATATTAGGTTTAAAAATTTACTATTACCAGTACCTGCACTCTTTCACTCGGCTGGCCCTTCCATGTCACAATTAAAATTTCAAGGGATTGAACAAATTGAACCATCTAGGAGAAGAGGGGGCCGAATGAAACGATTAAAAATTCGGGAAGCATTTTGGATACATAAACTGGATAGTTTAGAACCAAAAGGGATGATTAGGGACTATGAAATCCAGAGTTTGATCAGATATGATACTTATATACACTCTATACACTTTGTATGATCTACTGGGGTGCTTTATCATGTCTATATGGGTGTACACACATATGTAGATGTATTTTACTGTATTATCTGTTTTGTATATATGACTTACTGACACCAATATCTTTATTTATTACAGATCCATTAGTACGAGGGTTGGATCCTGGTACCACCTGAACAGGGTATCCTTTTACCATCTATCATCTATCTTCTGTACTTCTTTTTACTTTTCTTTCATTTTTATTTCTATTCCTATTTTTTCTATTTTATTCTTATTTTATTTTTACTTTTATTCTTTTCGTATATTTTTTCGCATTATTTTATTACATAATTTTTTCATTATTATTTTATTTTGTTATTATGTTTTCATTTTTTCATCATTTTTTTTCCATTTTTTTCACTTTATATTTCATTTTTTCTTTTTCTTCCTCCACTATTATTTTCATTATTTTTTTATTACACTTTTTATCTTTATTTACATTTACTTCCATTTTTCATTTTTCCATCTTTTTCATTTTCAAATTTTTGTCATTTTTCCATTTTCATTTCTGTTGTTCCATCATTATTTTTTCATTTATTCATTATATTGCCTCCTGTACTGCTTTCTCCTCCACCGTGACATCACTTATCCATCAGTGCTCCATTATGACAAGTTATTTATCCCATCTACACCTTATCCTTTCCTATTCTCCTTCTTCTACATATACCCATGATATAATAACACGTCCGGTGCTGGTGCGTTCCTCACTACAAACTCTATCTGGAGGCTTGACACGCACTCCCGCGCGCATGCTCACCTCGGATATATGAGCGCTGTTTAAAGGGATGCCGCTTTCTCTCACATGCGGCTCATTCTCTCTGCAGTGCGCACGCACGCTTACCCCTTATTTTTAGCGCAGACTTTCAATTACTCTCTCCCTAACAGCGGAACCAGGTATTCACTTATAATATTCTTTATACAATATATACAATCTGGCTACTGACATTCTTTTTTTTACCCTATTTCTGTTTGTTTTTTCTATAACTGTCACATATGTACAGATGAAAATCGAAAAATTTCGTGCAAATTTAATTTATCGTGCAAAGTTAATTTAATTCAGTATTGCAACTTAAAAGGTGAAACTAATATATGAGATAGACTTATTAGTTTCCAATGGAAACATTGAATCCAGCTTCTTATGGAATAAAAAAGGTTCTTTATTGGATACTTCATAAGGCCCAGTTCTGGTCTCTTTTCCGTGATTCTTGGATTAAAGGTAGAGGTGAGAGCTGCAGCCATTTGAACTATTGCTTGTATAGACTCATTAGTTTACACCTAAAGCGAGATATTCCGAGCCTTTATTTGTTATAGTTTGGAAGATTATGACTTACAGCTTATGAAACCCCAAAGTCACAATATTAAGGTACCCTTTGCTCAGGGCGGTATGGATTAATTAGCTGACTAGAGTGTGACACTTTGAGCCTAGAATATTGAACCTTTTCACAATATTCTAATTTTAAGTTGCATTAATGCAACTCCTTTTGAGCTGCATTACTGAAATAAATGGACTTTTGCACGATATTCAAATTTTTCGAGTTTCACCTGTATATACTACCACATATAGCTCCTATAGCTCCTTTACAATTAATATGCAGTATCAAGATTATAACTATTGATTCCTACCATGGGATCTGACTATCAATACTCACCACGTTATCCAGCGGACCAGATTGACGCAAATGATGCACAATGACTTTTGGATGGGAATATACTTACTTCTATTTTTATGCTCTATTGCTAGATTTATTTATTTTTAATTTTTCACAGATATTTTCGTTTTATTATGTGATCTGGAACATTTAAACCATGGGATTGATGATGGTTATATATGATACTTGTCCTTATATTACGATGACCACTGCCATTATGTCTTTGGCGTATCATGTTACTTATGTTATTTTCTTTATTCTGTTATAGTTTGATAAAGGCCAAATTAGGCCGAAACGTCACTAATGACAGCCGCAGATTTAATAAAGCACGCAATATTCATTAAGCAATGACCAATCGTGATATTTCTGGAGTTTCTCTTAAAGAAGACCTTTCACCTATTTAGAAACTAAAAACTAACTATATCTGTGGGTAGAGCGGCGCCCAGGGGTCCCCTGCACTTACTAGTATGTCTGGGCGCCGCTCCGTTCGCCCGGTATAGGCTCCGGTGTCCGAGCTCCCTCTGTTTTATGGGGCGGGGACTTTGTATCAGGCGTGTCCCTTGCTGCAGAGCTGGCCAATCACAGCGCACAGCTCATAGCCTGATTGGCAGAGTGGAAAAGGTCCTCAAACTTGTCGGGAGCCCAGAGAGAAGTTACCAGGACCACACTGAGGAGAACAGGAACTGTGGCTGACACTGACCTACGGCAGTCTGTCTAGCTGTGTGAGTCACCAACTCCCCACTGTTGCCCGTCGCCGCGGCTACAGTCACTCCCCCCCCGACCCGTGTTGTTGTGTGCCGCTCGCTCTATGAGTGAGGGGCCGCACGGCACACACAGCACACAACATAGCTGTCAGAGCGCAGCTGGGCGGGCGGCGGAGCAAATGATTTATTTAAAAAAAAAAAAGTATTAAAAGTTTCATTATACCCCCCCACACCTTGGCTCGTCGTCTCTGCACCCTAAGGCAGCCGCTTGGTCTGCCTTATTATAGCACCGGGCCTGGTGGCTCCCCTGCAACAAAGGCCAGATCTCTATATAGGAGTTAAATTGTAAAAACCAGGAGATTGGCAGGATAACACCCTTCGGTCTATCTCAAAGTCAAATCAGTTAGAACAACGGATCCCCATCCACTTTATCAATGTGAGTGCACTTAGATATTAGCATAAATTACACCAAAATATAGTGCAATTTGAAGCCCCATCTTTAAAAAATTATCTGTGCCTAGTCTGACAAGGGAGTTTGGCTTACTGGAAAAGGGGAGTGGCTTCCTGTGAAAAGGAAGGTTTTGCCCAATATGTGGTCTTTTGCACCAAAATTTCTCCACCATCTAATATATAAAGCTGAGTGTATGTGTGTATGTATGTATGTCTGCTAAAGAAATCGGCACCGTCGCATTTACGATCACGAAATTCGGTACACAGTTACATGATGTGTCCAGGAGGGTTTTTGACCAGGTCTCAGCTCTCTGGGACGTACCGTTCCTGAGATATTCACAAAAAATGCATTAGCCAATAGAAGCCTGTTCACATGACCCTTATCAGCCAATAGAAGCTCGCTGGCAGTTTGTCTCCACACACACAGTTTTACTCCAGGTAACCATAACAACCCAGCCATGTTTGATCACTGCTAAAAGGGTCCATTCACACTTCCGTATGATGTACTCCGCATTGCGGAACGTCATGCGGACCCATTCATTTCAATGGTCCCGCATCTGTCATTCCGTTCAATAATTACCTTGTCCTAATATTGTCCGCAAAATACGTTCCGTCGTCCCATTGTAGTCAATCGTAGTCTAAATTTGTAGTCAAAAAATGCGGATGACATGCGGAATGTAGCAATGTGTTCCGCATGTCATCCGCAATTGCGGATCCGTTTACAGGAAATAGAAAAAAATGCCTGCCCGCTGCTGTGACATGTGCTTCAGGAGCCAGGAAAAGTAGTATGGATGTGCACAGTGTCTTCAAGAAAATATGCCAGCATTTGAAGTGGAGCGATTAATTGTTCTTATTCAAGAACGCACATGCCTTCGGGACTCCCACAAAGAAGAGTACCAAGACCGTGCCAAGAAGGACCGCTGCTGAGAAGAAATAGCGGAAGATTTGATCCCATTTGCCTGGGAATCAGCGAACATCGCCAAAAGAGAAAAAATCTGTGAGTATTAAATGTTAAGATATAAAATGTGTAAATTTGCTGTATAGGTTCAGACATAAGGTCTGTGAGTGGGCCTTATGTCCTTGAATAGCATAGATAGTGTACATTAGAGTGACCGTGAACTTGGGTTGCTCATTTGAATATTTTCTATGCTGTTTCAGGACATATGGCCACTCACTGTGTTATAACTTATAGATTTTCACATTTTGTGCACGAGGACTAGTGTTTATTGCATTGCATGCTCTATTTTTTCCCTACCTTTAATGCATTGTTGCATAGCAACCGTGTTTTTTTTTAAATATTCTTATGTTAAAACTTTATGAAATCCTTTATATTGCTGATTTTAACAATTATTTAGGCCTCCTTCACAATTTAAAGTTGATGAAACAGAAGGATGATTTTAGGTACAGAGTCACAAGCATAGAACCCTTTAAAGCTCATGCACACGACCGTGTGCTTCCGTGGCCGTATTGCGGCCTGCTTACGTCGGGTCTACAATACATAGGACTGGCTGTGTGCATGCCGCATGACAGTTCACAAACCAATTCACTTGAATGGGTCCGTGAACTGGGAGCTGCGGTGCGGAAGGACGGGCCGGAACCCCATGGAAGCACTGCAGAGTGCTTCTGTGGTGTTTCTGCCCATGCCTCTGCACCGCAAAAAAGAGTGCATGCACTACTTTATTGTGGTGGGGACCGACGGATGCGGATCAGGAACCACATTCAAGTGAATGGGTCAGCGATCCGCACACAGCTGCCCCACAGTCTGTGCCTGTGCATTGCGGACCACAATGTGTGGTCCACAGCATGGGCACGAAGCCCTTACGTTTGTGGGCATGAGCACTTATATTTATTTATTGAAATCTGATGGCGCATGGACGCATTATAGCTGAACGGTTTTGGATTCATTCCATCAGGCCCATGCATATTGCCTGTCTCATGTAAAGTTTAGAAGTTTGTTAATATAAATTTGATGTAAAATATTTATTTTCTAATTTTTAACAGTAAAGAATCTGAAGAAACGGTGGTACTCCTGCCATGATCAATTCAGGAGGGAGCTAAACCAAAAATTGCATAGTGGGGATGGATCTTTGAAAAAGAAACCTTACCTCTACACAAAACAGCTACAATTCCTAAAACCGGTGATGGAACTAAGTGGGTAAGTATATATTTCATAAATTCAATTTTTATATAAAGTAAAAATGATAAAAAATGATAATACATTCTTTATTCTACAGCACTGTGGACAATCTTTCGTCTGAACCCAAGGAACAAAATCCAGAGGGCAGCGGAGAAGCATCACATTCAGAGGCATCTCAAGCTCCACATGAAGAATCTTTAAATATGGAAGAGCCGACGGAACCCGAGATAATGCCGCCACCTGACAATGAGGCCATCGCAGAAACTACTGTGGTTTCAGCAGGCAGACAATGATGCAGACCAGCGGCCGTCTCTGAATTAGATATTTGAGGCCTGATTGATGCTCGGGTTCTCGATTATCTAAATCAGAATCAGTCTGATAGAAATGAGAAGAGGGTTTTAAAAAGTTTTGTGCCTTATTTAGCTAGTGTGTCTGCTGAACGGCAATCACGTTGCATTTCTGTGGTGGCCTTGTTGCTAAACCTATATGAGCATCCAGAAGAACCAATTGAGGTCATTCACACAATGGAGGCTGTTCGGGATAGACATATAAATGTACCAACTACCAGTTCATGGGTCCCCCGACCAGACCCACCAATTTTTTTGTTAAATTAAAAATGTTATTCTACAGTAAAGATATTGTCTTGTATTTTTTATTTTTTTTTAAGTTTGGTATGCTTTCACACTGGAGGCAAAAGAGTCCATCTGGCTCTTCTGGCAGGGTATCAGACTTCTGGATCCAATCTGAAGCTAGCCCACCATGATGTAAGATTTCCGCTCTTGCCCCATTAACTCCCGCCAATTACCATTGGTGAATGGGGCTGAAGTCTAAATCTTGCAGCAAAGTTGTATAGCTTCTGCACAGATTCGGCTGGCTGGTTCTCTCGCTAGAACATCCTGCTGCCAGTATGAAAGTAGTTCAGCCACATGGCCGTTATGCAGCTCTTCCATGCATTTTGGAACACCATTTGTGTTCCCCAATGCACAGGCAACGTCCATGCAACGGCTGGAACGATCATCATGTTCTGCCAACTTAGGCTGTCAACTTCCAGTCGCTGGAAGTGTAGAGCGGCACCGAGGAATCTAAGTGCACTTACTATTATTCCTGGGAGCCGCTCCGTTTGCCTGCTCTGGCCCCTGTAACATTTTATGGTTGGAACAACAGGGAGGAGACATCAGCTTCTCTCCCTGGGCATTCCTTCTCACTGACAGCAGCTCTGCCCGCTGGCAGTGCAGAGCCTCACTGACAGCGCTGCGATTGTACAGCGCTGCTCTCAGGGAGAAGGAAAGACACTGGCGTCTCCTCCCTGTGGTTGCGACCAGAGAAGGTAACAGGGCCAAGAGCGGGCGAACAGAGCTGTGCCCAGAAATAATAGTACGTGCACTTGGTTCCCTCGGTGCCGCTCAACACTTTCTGCGACTTAGTTCACATTTTTGCGACCCATAAAAGTTCTTCAAAAATTGAGATGTTTTATACTTAACTTGTCTGCATAGAATTTTATTCTTTGTGGATTGCGGGTCTGATTACGTCATGTGTTGTTCAAGTTCAAAGATGAACACAGACATGTCCCGACGGACATGGATGCATTCAGCTCTGAACCTGGACAACAAGCATTTTTCAATCACAATTTAAATTTTTTATTTTAATTGATAAGATGTAATTAGAAATGAGGTATTATAAGGTATTTTTACCAAATTTTGAAATAAATTTGGATTTTACAATATACCTCAGCCTGCAAGCCGACGTCAAGGGTCCTCATTCTCTTGCGAGTCCCTAATCTAAACCAACAACAGGGGATCTAAGTAAGCTAAGAATATATATTTTTAGGCAAATTTGAACCAGATTCCAGCTGAAATCAATGACTTCCATGGATGGTGTCCAACTGCCATGACAATGCCCCCTCAGGACTGAAGAAGTAGTCGGCATAGAGTTCCCAAACAGCTAGTCCAGCTGTTGCAGGGCGCCCAGGCCGGCTCAGGTCTAAAATGACAGGAGATGTCACATTTAGGCCCAATTCTGCATCTGTGGAGGCATCGTATATCCTGGTAAGTTGTGTAGCAGAACACAAGCCTGTATCACCAGGATGGCATTGTCTGGATTCATCTGTATGGATGACATGAATACTCTCTACTTTGTGGACAGTGTTCCAAAAGCGAACTCCACATACCGACAGGCGCGAGTCAATCGATAGTTGAAGATGCGCTTCCGGTCATCCAGATTGCGTCTAGGGAAGGGCCGCATCAGGTGGGGAGACACTGCGAATCCTTTGTCTGCTACGATCACAAATGGAGCCAGCGGACCTGCAGATCCAGGTAGTCTACTGGGCTCTGGCAGGGAAAGCTGGTTTGTCTGAAGCCGTTCACCCATTCTGGAAGCACTAAAGATGCGGGCGTCTAAAGTGCCATCATAGGCCCCGATTTAAACAATTACAAACCTGTAGTCACTGTTAGCCAAGGCCATCAGCACCACAGAAAAATATTGCTTGTAACTGAAGTACTGGGACCCTGAGTGAGGCGCCTTCTTCACACGGATATGCTTACCATCCAGTGCCGCAATGCAGTTAGGAAACTGCGCAGATTGGTAAAATCCCTCGGTAATACGTAGCCAATCTTCCGCCTTGATAACTGCCAGATAACTTTGCAGTTATGACAGACAATCCCAGAGATTAGTTGAGATCCCAAGGAGAAACTTATAATGCAATGAAGCGAACGAGTTTTCTGTAGCAACGAATCTAAAAAAAAAAAGGTATATATATTCAATATATACTGTAGTATGTAAAAAGATTAAATTCACTTACCTCAAGGTGACAATCAATCTTTGTTCAGGTGATATACAGAACCTCATCCTAGTGTCCATGAAATTCAGGTCCGGATGAAGATAGACCAGCAGATGATCGAATGCTTCCACAGACATCCGGCAATAGTTTTTAAACTTCATGGGGTCACGTCTCAGATCTTTGTATAAAGTATGGAACTGTCCTTTCTGAAGGCGTTGATTTAACCATCTTTTTTTTTTTTTTGATACCCTAGCAACATCTTTTCTTCCTTCCGTTTTTTTTGCGAAAAAACGGAACGGAAACAGATGAACATTTGAAAAAAACGGAAGGATTTTGTGGAAATACGGATCTGAAAAAAACGGAACGAATATCTGGAAGCGAAAAATACTGAAGTGTGAATGGACCCAAGGCTCCATTCACACGTCTGCAATTCTGTTCCGCATTTTGCAGAACGGAATTGCGGACCCATTCATTTCTATAGGAACACAGTATGTCCCGCACGGATCCGGAATTGCAGATACGCACTTCTGGGTCCGGACTTTCGTTCCGCAAAAAAATAGAACATGTCCTATTCTTGTCCGTAATTGCGGACAAAGAAAGGCATTTTCTATAAGAGTGCCGACGATGTGCAGTCCACAAAATGCGGAACGCACATTGCTGGTGTTCGTGTTTTGCAGATCCGCATATCCGTGGATCTGCAAAACACACACGGACGTCTGAATGGAGCCTTAAGGTGTGCTTTAAAGGAAATCTGTCACCAGGATAATCGCTATTAATGTAAAGCCATGGCCTAATAGCACTTAGTACCTTATTTCCTGAGGTTTCCATAACAACTCTGTGAATGACTGTTAAGGGAGCAGAGTGCTGTGGAGATCACAGTTCAGGGGGCAGGTAGGGTGGCCATTCAAGTCACCCTTAAAACCCCGCCCCCAGGTCCCACTAAGCCACACCCCCTCCCACTCCTCAGCCAATAGGGATTGAAAAATAAAGTTAAAAAAAACTTCTGTCAGTTGCAGGGATGGAGGCACGGTGACTTTCTCCCTGCAGCTCACACTCAGACGGAACAGTGCTGCTGTCTTAGGGTGAGCTGTTCAAAAGGACACAGCCCAATCCAGTTAGGCCACATCCCCCTCCCACTTCTCAGCCAACAGGGATTGAAAAAATGAAGTTTAAAATCAATTTCTAGGTCCCGCTAAGCCACACCCTTGACCCGGTTAGCCAAGCCCCCTCCCCCTCCGCAGCTGATGGGGATTGCCAAAATAAAGTTAAAAATCAACTTCTGTCAGCTGCAGAGGTGGGAGGGACGGTGACTTTCTCTCTGCAGCTCATTCTCAGACAGGACAGTGCTGCTGTCTTGGGGTGAGCTGTTAATAATGCCACACCCCCTACCCGGTTAGGCCATGCCCACTCCCACTCTTCTGCCGACAGGGATTAAAAAATGAAGTTAAAAATAAACTTCTAGGTCCCGCTAAGCCACAACCCTGACCTGGTTAGGCCACGCCCCCTCCCCCTACGCAGCCGACGGAAGTTAAAAATCAACTTCTATCAGCTGCAGGGGTGGGAGTGAGGGTGAGTTTCTCCTTGCAGCTCACGCTCAGACACCACTGTGCTGCTGTCTTAGAGTGAACTGTTCAAAAGGACATCCCTGTGTCCGTCCAGGCCCTGCGCCAGATGGAGGACATGGAGTCTGAAAGCCGGACTATCCGGCCTAAAACTAGACCTCTGGCCAGCCTAGGGGCAGGCTGCTGTGGAGGTCACAGTTAAGGTAATGGTCCGCTATGGAGGTCAGTGTTAAAGGGAAGATTGCTGTAAAGGCCACTGTTAAGGTCACTGTCAAAGGTGTGGTGAGCTGTAAAGGTCAAAGTTAAGGAGGTGGGCTGCTGTGGAGGTCCCATTTTAGGGGTCGGGCACTGTGGAGGTCACTGTTAAGGGGCGGGGTGCTGTAGATGTCACTGTTATAGTGGATACTGTAGATATCTTTTAACGACACACACAAACAATAAATGAAATTGATTAAATATACCCAGGTGAAGCTGGGTCCTTTAGCTAGTTCTTGAATAAAATTCAGCCTCAAACTAAGCCAATAAATACTTGGCATAGCAGTAGATACAAGTGTCTAGCCATGCACCAGTTTTATCATCGAGTCTAAGCCACTGTTAAATATTTGGGTCTTTAGCATTAGTAAATTTGCCCCAAAGTCTTCTCACAGGAGAGATGCAGTTCTTAAATCTTACTGAACCGTCAAACTCATTCCATGAAGGAACACATATGTAATTAAGAATTTATCAGAAAAGTGGTGAAAGAACCAGAATATGTTTTAAATTTTAGATTCTTCAACGTAGCCCCCTTTTGCTTTGCACACTTTTGGCCTTCTCTCAATCAGCTTCTTGTGGTAGTCAACTGGAATGTTTGTCAAATAGTCTTGAAAGAGTTCCCACAGGTGATGAGCACTTGCTGGCTGCTTATCCTTCATTCTGTGGTTTAACTCATCCCAAACCATCTCAACTGGGTTAAGGTCAGGTGATTGTGGAGGCCATGTCAACTGATGCAGTACACCATCACTCTCCTTCATGGTCAAATAGTCCTCACATAGCCTGAAGACTGGATGTGTGTTTGTGGTGATTGTCCTGTTGAAAAACAAATGTTGGTCCAACTATTAAAAAACCACATGGGATCCCATGTCGCTCCGTAATGCTGTAATGGCCCTGCTGGTTAGGTGTCCCTTGAAAATATACAAACTCTTAAACAACAGTCCCAAAGTTATCTAAAGGAGTTGTGTTTTATATTCTTATTTAACTTTAAAGTGGTGTCCAACCTAAGAGCCAACCAACCCAATTCTTGGAACTAGTGCCCAATTAGAAAAAAAAACTCATTTGCCCAAAGTCCTGCCTTTTTTGTGCTGTGGCCATGTTCTTGTGAATCCAGATCGGAAACTGGCTTGGTCCCATGACCGCTGCAGTCAATCAATGATCTCAGCATGTAAGAGGATTTGAAATCAGCCTTGTACATCTTACAAGGAAAATGGTATTGTTTATAGTAACTGGTAATATAGGTTACCTTTTGACCCTGTTGAGGTGGTATTTAGAGATGAGCGAATTCTAAAAAAATTTGATTTGCCAGTTCGCCGAATTTTTTGGGAAAAATTTGATTCGATTTGAATATATTCGCAGTGAATTATGTTAAAAAACAGCTATTTCCTGGCTGCTGAGAGCCTTTATAGTGGTGTAGAACACTGTGCCTTGCAGTAATACGCATAGGGAGTCTGTTTTGGTAGTAAAATAATACTGTGAGTCAGTATGACATGCAGATGACAGGCGCCGCTCTTAGAATCACTGCACACTTCACTTATTTGGCCGGTCACAGGGCCAAAACTGACCAAATAACTCAAGTGTGTACTCAGCCTTAGGCCTCATGCACACGACCGTTGTTTGATTCCGTGTCTGTTGCTCTGTTTTTCGTGATTTTCTGCGGACCCATTGGTTTTCAATGGGTCCGTGGAAAACTTGGAAAATGCACCGTTTGTCCTCCGCATCAGTGGTCCGTGATTCCAGTCCGTCAAAAAAATATAACCTGTCCTGTTCTTATTCCGTTGAAAAACGGTTCACGGACCCATTCAAGTCAATGGGACCGTGAAAAAATGCGGATGACCATCCGTTTGTAATCCGCGTTCCGCGTCCATTTTTTTTGCTGATCCCTTGGCAGGCACTTGGCAAAAATTGTCAGCCTGTCTTTTGGTAAAATCTTTTGGGTCATGTCCGTTAAAAAAAAACGGAAGACACACAGAAACACAACGGAAGGCAAAAACGGACACGGATCACTGAACAACGGAACCCCTTTTTGCGGACAGCATAAAAAAACAGTCGTGTGCATGAGGCCTTACAGGTAGATTTTAGCGTAAAAAATAAGCGCACTCCTTTTACACCGTCGTCAGCTGATTCCACATAGATGTCTACAGAACCTGTTCTATTAAACACTTATACAAGTAGGGCCCCCCTGACAGAGTGGAGAGGGTGTCAGCAGTAAGTTTGTGTTGACTTACTGCTCTGATTCGTCAGAGCAATTACCCAGAAAGAAAACGATCCTGTCTGTGGAGCATACAGCATTTGCTAAATAATCCATCAGTATTGCTAAAGGCAAAAAAAAAAAAAGTCGATCTAAAACAGAGATGACACGTGAATGGAATATTTGCATGTCTCCTGTGTTTTCTACCCACTTCTGCTTTTGGCTACCAAATCATAAGCCAATTCTGATGGGACCATACAGGCCTTAAAGCTACTACGTAGACAGGATCTGTTGTGTGTCTCGTTTTTCCTTCCTTCTGACAGATCAGAAGAAGTGTTAAATAAATGATGATGTCAGCCAAGCCGATCATGAAGTCATGAAGTGGGGAGGGTGTAAACAGCATGAAAAGTCCACAGAGTGGCCCTATGACATAGTGGTGAGGTGGAAGCAGCATGGGGAGACCACAGAGTGGCCCAATGACAGGGTCAGAAGTTGGCAACAGTATGAGGAGGCCACCGAGCGGCACAATGACAGATTCTGGAGGTGGCAGCAGCATGAGGAGACCACAGAGTGGCACAATGACAGGGTCTGGAAGTGGCAGCGGAATCAGGAGGCCACAGAGTGGCAAGGTAACATACTGTGGAGGTGGGTGGCAATACCAGTACCCGCTGAAGATGGTGGGTGAAAGAAGGAGCACTTGGCATCGGATGTGTGGCATCAGGCCGGTAACAGTATCAGAATAGTAGCTGAGGCAGGTAGCCAGAAGAAAACGATCTCCTTTGTCAAATTGTTGGTGTGGCACCATGGATGATCTAGTCTGATGCATTAGGCATTGAAGTGTGGAAATCCTGGCTGATCCACGCCTGATTCATCTTGATGCAGTGTCCCACTATGTGCTATATGTGGGCACTTTAAACTCTTGCTAAATGTCAAATCAAATGTATTGAGGTATCATGCTGTAATTCCCTTTAACAGGCTGGCAGTGTCATTTACCTTTATTCGCTCCTAGGTGGTGCTGGCACCACTTATATATATAGCTGGGAGGAGATGAGGAAGTTAATGGAGGAGCTGGCGCATAGATCTCACTGCCACATGAGCCCTGTGGGGGCTGAACTGGAGGAGGAGCAGGAGGAGGAGAACATTGGAGCACAAGCACAAGGAAAGTGTAGCGAAATAGGCCTGAAACCTATGGCGGTCATTGGAGGTGGGGCTGGGAACTATGCTCCCGTGCTCCCGTGCCCCGCCGCAGTATGTGGGCATCAGCGCTCCAGCCATGAGCTCTTCCATCTCTATTTATGGAAGCGCTCATTGCTTCTGGCACCCCCCTGAGAGCCGGCACCCAGGGCAGACCGCTCCCCCCTTGCCACTGCTTCTGCCACCTCCACACTGTCATTGTGCCACCCTGTGGCCTCTTCCTGATGCTGCCGCCGCCTTCACGCTCTGATGCTTCAATTCGACACTTAATGAGCTACAATCCCTACAAGCAGACTTAGTCTTTTTACAGGAAATCCATATGAAAAGAACAGGCACATTTAATGTGCCCCTCCTACTATTTATTCTGCCTCCTCCGGATCAAACAGAGCAGGGATTGCAATCTTGATGGTCAAACACTGCCCCATACAGGTTATCTCCTCTATTTCAGACCCGGGTGGACAATATGTAATACTATCCTGTAAACTATGAGAATCTCCCTTAACAGTTTGCAAAATCTTCGCTCCAAATACTGGTCAAGTGAGGATCCTTAATCGTGTATTTTTAAAACTGGCAAGTTTTCCTCCTGTAGCAGTCTTAGTGGGAGGTGATTGCAATATGTCTTTATCTGAGAAAGTGAATAGATTAACAATCTTTGACCTCCCTCCCAGTCGAGTGCAATGCCATTTTCGGACAGCTTTTTGCAAACTGATTCATAAACATGGGCTCTATGACCAATGGCGGATTAACCATCCTGCAGACAGAGCTTTCTCTTTCTACTCTTCCCCTCATGGTATGCATACTAGCATGGATACATTTTTATTTTTTTTGCAACATACCTGCTTTTGCTTCCTGATGTAGATATGGGTCATATTAAGTGATCTGACTATGTGCTGATTGTAGTCTTTTTTTTAAACATTCTCCCCCTTGTATATTTCAATGCCATTAGCAAGTAATTTAAACTCTTCTTAGAAAACCACACCTTAGGGAGGAAGCTCATACAAAACTGAGTGAACGCTTCTTAGATAATTTAGGCTTTGTGACCTCTTTGCGAGGCACACACAAGGGAGGACTGGCCTTAGACCATAGGCAAATTTCCAGGTGGCATCCTCATGGCATCCAGCTGGTTACAATCTGGTGCTCTCAGTAGTAATTAATGCTAGGAGCATCAGGCACTTGTGTGTGTGGCCGGTGGCCGCAGGTGCCCTCCTAAATTAAATCGTATCATTAGAGCACAATGTATTGCTTTGCGTTCACGTCTAAATAGGGACCACAGCTTAGAACCTATGTGACACGTAGAATGCACTTTGATTAGATACTCGTCATCTACTTAAACAAGTAATCAACATACATGCCGACTAAGAGACCTTGCCTTATATAACACTGAGAAATTACTGTTATATACTCATCAGAGATACTATGAATGAGGTAATAACGCTCCCTGTCTCTTAGCTAAGCAGCTTAGGGAACCATCTGAAAATACAAAGTCAAACACAATGCAAAAATGCAATTTTTAATCATGGCGACTTTCTGACAGGATGATTTTAATTAGTTTAGAACTGAATAAAGTTTAAGCCTTCTCTCCTTCTATTCATTGGAGGTTAGCTGGCACCAGATGAAGCGGCAGCATACAGAGCAGGTTCGGTATATATGTAGAGCCTGTCTTTTCTAAATTCACTGGAGGACTGTTGGCCCCAAAAGTGGTAGCATTTAGAATAGGTTCTCATCCAAAAGAGGTCACCTTGCTGTGGTGGATGGGCACAAATGATTTTGATAACATATATTTGCTAATACCTGACATTTATTCATATAGTGAGTGTAGCATTAGTTCATATATTCTGACCTACAGAGTACTGTTGCATTGTGTATGATTACATAAACCACTTGTATCAGAGGGTGCTTAGTTAACATTACAGTAAACATTTAGCAGTGAACCGATAAATTAACTTTACCAGTGAAACCCATAATAAACCCTTTGGCAGTGAACCAGCAGGTCACTGCATATGTAAGGCCCCTTTCACACTTGCGTTTCGAAGATCCGGCATAGAGTTCCGTCGTCAGGGCTCTATGCCCGAAAGAAACGCTTCAGTTATAGATAATACAACCGCATGCATCTGTTTGAACAGATTCGCTTGTATTTACTTTAACTATTTTTTAACATCGCCAAGACGGTTCAGTCATAAACTCCATTGAAAGTCAATGGAGGATGGATCAGTTTTCTATTGTGGCAGATAATTGTGCCACAGAAAACGGATCCATCCCCATTGACTTGCATTGGGGGTCATGAGAGATCCGTTTTGCTCCGCATCCCAGGACGGAAAGAATACCGCAGCATGCTGTAGTATTTTCTCCATCCAAAAAACGTTCAGTGACTGAACTGAAGACATCCTGATGCATACTGAACAGATTTCTCTCCATTCAGAATGCATGAGGATAACCTGGATCAGTATTCATCCGGCATAGCGCCCCGACGACGGAACTCTATGCCGGATCCTGAAAACGCAAGTGTGAAAGGGCCCTTAGGTAACATTTCCACCAAAGGGTTAATCTTAACTATTCCTGGTATTCTTATAGACCCCCAACCAACCCTATTCCTCAGACATCTCTATGTGGGCAAATGGGAAGCCTTTTTAGGCTGTACTTTTTTCCCAGACACATGGTGCCATGGTGGAGATAGGCACAGAGAAAATCAATGTAAACTACTACTACATGGTCTAAACCCCTTGCTTCTGCATCTTTTTTGGTCCTGTCCCTTGATCTGTACTTTTTTTTTTTTTTTTTTGGGGGGGGGGGGCATTTTCCTCTTGACCTGCTAAGTTATTTGTTTAATATCTTCTCTCTCCGACTACACATACTTACAGCAGCTAAATGTTTTATAGTTAGGAGCTAAAGGCGATAAAGATCCCTGCTGTCACCCCAGGAGTGCAGTGGAGAAAATAAAGACCATTCCCATAAACCTCCTCTTCTAAATAATGATCTGTTTATTCTAGCTAGGTTTTCGAAATATGGACCTCAATCTATAACGAATGTGTGTGTTTTTTTTGTTTTGTTTTGTTCGTCCAGATTATAATCCAGAATTCAAGATCTTTCACATAAAATGATATGGTTTACAGCCTTTTCCAAGTCAAAATAAGAAAAGCCTTATAGGACATATAACAGTCAGAAATAACTTAAAAAATAAAAATAAAATCACTTTCTTAAGGCTTGATCTAACAGATCTCATACTGTAAATGTAAATATTGCAGGGAACTCTAGAGAAGTATTTGCTGTTATGGTCACGTATTTTTCGGGAAAAAACCTCAGCATTTGAGTATAATGGGCATGCTCTATGACATGTGCAGAGGACATCGTGTAGCGAGGAGAAAAAAAGAAACGGGGTGATCAGTGTCTTTCTTCTATTGCCCACTGTGTGGTCCAATGTTACAATAAAGATGTTTGTTTCATTGCAATCCTGCTTGAGATGATACTGTCCCTGCCTTAGTGTCCACAGCACAAACTGAAACACATGATCTCTACAAGACTGGAAGCTTTAGCCATTGTGCATGCTCAGTGAGCGGCATGAAGTCTGCTACATTTCAGGATTTTGTCTAATAGATAATGACACAAAAAATTGGAAATCTAATTTATACAAAATAAAAAGTAAGAGGTCATTTGCTAACAATAGATTCCTTTTCAACACACACATCTCCATTTCTTAATGTGTGTCATTATTTTTATTTGACATCATCACTTTTGTAGGTATATGATAATGTTATACAATGCTTCTTTTACTATCCTATTACTCAGAGATGACATGTAAATCTTGGGATTTTTTTGCTCGTCCAGCGAGTTAAAGTTGACAAAAGGTCATTGTTGGAACTTTATACCCATAAAGAGCCCAACATCTGACCATCACCTTATAGCCCATTCCTGGTACCAGCCATCTTTCTATCGTATGGTGCATGAGTTTCTCTAAGTCATTACAGACACTGCTTTGGTGAACACCATTCCAGTGAAATAAACAATTAGACATTTAATACCAAGAACTCTTTCAAAGTAAGCAAGCAGTAGCTGGGAATTATAAGCTTTTAAACTATAATTTGGTCTATTGTTTTTTTCCACATGTGAACAATTGTTTTGGCTTTTTGATCCATTTAATGTTTCGTGCTTAAACCTTACTCCAGTGTTATCAGAAAGAATTAGACATTGTTGCTGCTCAGATCACGCTGACTGCTAGTGTCCACATCTATTATCAATGTATTTGTATTTCCAAAGTAGGCATAATCTTTCGAGACAAAGTGGAAGAAATAATGAGCTCTCTCCCGAGGGGAATAATAATTTTACATAAGGATATTTTCATTATGTCAATTGTATTTCTAGGATAAAAGCCAAGCATAACAAAATAAGACTTCTCCAAACACTTGAAAAGCTTGGGAATGTCTGACCTCATCTTGTACCAGTGAATCCTGTGAAAACTCCTGATGTAGTGCGTATTAGGTAATAGGCAAACATGCTGAGAAAAATAGCATCATTAGTAAAACAGAATACAGCTACAAACAAGCCAGAGGTCTTGCTCTTAACAATGGAAAAGACATTCTGTAATTGTTATTGGAGCCAGGTATAGTACTATCTATGTTTATGGGAAAATGGGGATGGCCATTCACCCTATTTCCTCTGCTTCCTTTAACTTTCCACTTATTAACAGCATGATCAAACAATCAAAGACTTTACTATTATAGTCCATTCTTTATAAAGCACCAATATACTCTGCAGCACTGTACAGAGAAGTGGTGCTCACAACGTAATTGTGCTATTTTATAGACTGGAGCCATTTGGAAGACCTACAGTATATATGGTTTTAAATTCTATCAACACTGAGAACGTACCAAAGCAAACACAGGGAAAGTAAGCAAATTTTTTTTTAAATCGGATCATTTTTATTCAATTTTCAAGATGTACAGAGATGCACATAACATAATAACGGTCACGTAAAGTCCCTTCGGATTCTACATAGTGTCTCAAGTTATTACCAAACAGTATACACAGTATCCAACTATATTAATGCGAGTTATCAATATAAAACCTCTGGAGTATATAGGTTAATTCGATTTTAACTTAACAAACTCTTAACCCCCCTTCCCCATGCAATGAAAAGGGTATATCATACCCTATATCAACATACACATCAGGGCACTATCATATTCATTAGCTACCACACCCCAACATCCAGCGTAGTGTCCCACACATTATAGGACCCCCCCAAAGCATGAGTTGCATTAACCCCCGATCTACACCCTCCCTAGAGTAAACTAATTTAAGAGAACAGCATTAGGCATTGTTAGCTCCTTTTGTAAAGTCATAGCACCAGTAATTGGTATTTTGTTTTCTTTAATATATACAGCAATGTGCAAAGGTTTTAGGCAGGTGTGGAAAAAAATGCTGTAAAGTAAGAATGCTTTCACAAATATAATTGTTAATCGTTTAAATTTATTAAGAACTATCTTCAGTATCAAGACAGAGTCCTGGAAGTTATGATATGGCCCCTACAGAGCCCCGATCTTAGCTTCATTGAGTCTGTCTGAGATTACATGAAGAAAAAGAAGGATTTCAGCAAGCCTACATCCACAGATGATCTGTGTTCACTTCTCCAAGATGTTTGGAACAACTTCCATGCAGAGTTACTTCAAAAACTGTGAAGAATATTGTTTTAAAGGCAGAGGGTGCTTATACCAAATATTAATTTTATTTAGATTTCTCTTTTGTTCATTCACTTTGCATTTTAATAATTGATAAAAATAAACTATTAATACATTTATTTTTTAAAGCATTCTTACTTTGCACCATTTTTCCACACATGTAAACATAGTTCCAAAACCTTGGAGATCATTTATTAAGCTGAAATACACCTATATTAGGCGTGTTTAAGGTGCAGATTGTGGCGCAACAGGTAGTTGCGCTGCAATCTGTGACTTCTCCCCACTCACGGCATGTCTAAATAAGTGGGTGGGGAAAGGGATGGGCCCAGAGGCCCGTCTCATTTACCATTTTCTACGTCTGCTTCAGGCGTAGAAAAAGGTCTAAATGTAAGACAGCAAGAAAGCTGTCTTAAATTTAGAACTGTTGGAACCAGATTCATAACTTCGACGGAACACGGCCAGCTTACGGGTTTATTAAGACTGGCGTCTAAAGTGCCGGTCTTAATAAATGTGCCCCCTTGTTTTTATTGTTAGCATTTGCATTATTTTATTATGAGATTTTATGGGCTTAATATTAAAGCAGTTGTCTAAATTAATAAAAGTGGTAATTATCTTAACAATCCCCTGACCAACCCTGCACCTCAATGCTTCTCAGTACCCCACTGGTCTCTACTCTACTTCCTACATATTCCCTCTTCATGAGCAGGAAATAATGTTCAGCCAATCACTGGCTGAGGTGAGTCACCATTGCAGCCAGTGATTGGCTGAGTGGTCATTTCCTTCCTGTTTTGAGAGGGACCATGAAACAGAGACCAGCTGTTGGAACATGAGCAGCAGGGAATATTGACTTATTCATTCTTTTATGCCAATCTGACCTTTCAAAGAAAAAAACTTTGTCAAATCCTTTTAAATAAATTCTTCCACAAACTGACCCAAGAAAGACAATAACAGTTGGCCTAAAACAAGGATACACAACGTTTTCTGGTTGGGGGCCACATCGACAGACTAAACTAATGAAAAGGGCAAAAAATAACATTTAAAGGGGTACCACAAGACATAGACATACATGGCTGTTAGTATATGGTCGGGGGCCACACAGAATAGTATCAAGGGCTGCAACTGGCCCCTAGGCCGCAGGTTGTGCACCTCTGGTCTAAAAAATCAATTTTATTTCGCCTTTAATAAACCTATTTCCCTAGACGGAAGGTGTATGTCATCCAGTGGCGTAACTAGAAATAAGTGGACCCCACAGCAAATGTTTGAAAAGCGCCCCCCCCCCTGAAACCTCTTTGAAACCCCCTCCTTCCGTACAACCCCAACTCCTGTTGCTGGTCAAGATCGCTCTCTTAGACGAGGTCCAGCAGCCACTCCATCTGTTTCCTGCAGTGTCTGTATATAATGTAATTTTACAATACTGTTGAGGGTTCCTGACAATACAATCTTTTAGTCCTCCTCCTGGGTGGGCCCCTTCTGAGTTTGGGCCCCAAAGCAGCTGCTTCCCCTAGAGCTATGTCCCTGATGTCATCCTAAAAATATGATCAGATAGGCTGCCAGACAAAAAGACATTACTTACTTCCTGGGGTAAAAAAGATGAAACTCCAAATTGGTGGGTCTTTTGCTCATAAACATTAGTGCCAGTGGTTATGATCGTGGATGTGATATATTTATTATCGTGCTATGCTACATTGAACAAATGAAAATTGCACATACTGTAATGACTAAGCAAGGTATGCTGTATTATTACATTATCTCATATGTTTGCAATAAACGCACTGAATGTTGGTAGTGAGATTTACAGATTTTAGGTCGCCATACACATTTGTCTAAAGTTGATAAAAATGGACAATGTCAACCGAAATGAATGTCCGTCGGCTGAAACTGAACAACAAACGATTGATTTAGTTGACCAATAACAGATCATCATCATCTGAAAAGTTGCCAATGTTTAATACTTTCATTGTCGTTCATGGATGAAAAATCTTTCTTGGAAAGAACATTCCCAGAAAGATCTTTTATTCATTGGTCGGTTTCATTGAACATGTATAGGCAGTTTGAACAGGTGTAACAGCCAAAATGGACTGAATTGTGTATGGTCATGTCTGCCAAACGACTGTTCGCTAGATGTTTGTTCAACTGCTGGTCAGCCATCACCCAACTCCTATCTAATGTGAATGGCCTCCTTGAGCTCCGAACAAAGATATTACAAATCATAAGTGCTTGTTTTAAGGCCTTTCACAGGGCCCAATACCAACTGAAAGGGGAATGAATGACAGTATGGTCGTTCATCCAACTCAGTTTGCATATTGCCATGTAAACCAGACCCGATCAGCTGACAAATGAGCAAACTGGCTGCCCAGACTACTTGCTGTCCTGTTTACACTAGGCAATGAACGGGAATGAGTGTGCTAGTGAATGATCATCTACATGCGTAAAGGGCCTTAATACACTGTGTCTACTTAGGATAATACTTAGATTGTGAGCCCCATTGGGGAGAGCTTGCTAATGTCTGTAAAGCGCTGCGGAATATAGTAGCGCTATATAAGTGCATAAAATAAATAAATAAATAATTCTCACTCTTTAGTTTAGTCATATTCTGTCCTAAATTCAATTAAAACATGTCTCTAGGGTGAACCATATCAAGAGTTCAATAAGGTTATAGTCTTACATCCAGGCTAGGAGAACTATGTCAACCATTCTGAACACATTTATAGATCAGAACAGTTATTTTCAGATTTCCAACATGACAAAGTAGTCATTTGATGGTTTAGATATGACGGCATGGGTTTTACTTCTAGTTAGAATGAGGTTTTCTGGGACTCAGTGGGCCCTGCGCACTCACCTTAATTACACATAACACATCTGTAGGAGGAAAAAGTTTGTAATATATTTACTGTTCCTAAGTTGCATTTATTGGTCTCACTGGAACCTGGTCATATGGCACTCCTAAAAGTCCAGCTTTCACTGAAGTAATGTTCTTTACCAGGTTTCTGTCCGCGGCTATAGATGGGTTGCCGCTTCCACTGTGGATGGGACCAGAACTATTCCTCTCACGTGTA
Organism: Bufotes viridis; assembly: GCA_033119425.1. Classification (NCBI taxonomy): domain Eukaryota; kingdom Metazoa; phylum Chordata; class Amphibia; order Anura; family Bufonidae; genus Bufotes; species Bufotes viridis. Next base: position 109,428,332 of record CM065593.1, on the reverse strand, counting down.
AACTCCTGAATTCACCTCATCTGCACATGCACCAGGTCTGGACCTGTCCACAGCAGAAGTCATGTCCTGTCTATAGCCCAGGTTGGAAACCCAGTAAAGGACATGACCTCAGAAGAAGCTGTTAATGCACCCAATTTCACTAGCTAAACAGTGCGGTGTATATACACAAGCATATGTAGTTAAAATTAATTCCAACCACACCAACATTTTTAAGAGGTCATCATGAGTTGAACACAAAATATTGCACGAAATGAGCAAAAGGTCATATATAAGACAACGAACAAGTGTTATCCTGCAAGAGGTGGGCGTTAATAGGTTGTACATCACAATGCAGCTTACATTGCATATCGGTAAAAATACCATAGATGATTATGTCTAAAATATTTTGTGTAAATTATTTTTTCACATTTGTTCTGTTACAGCTAGAAGAAATCTTAATAATCAAATCAATATGGCAGCTAGAACATGGAGATTGTTTAAGCTAAGGATTCATGTCAATGAACTTTCCTTTTATTGATCATTAATTCTTTACATCCCATATCATATTGTCTGAAAAATTGATATCACAACAATGTAGCCTTTCCATCTCCTCCACTAATTAGCCTTGGCTCCAGATAGAAACTCACAATGCAGATCCTGTCTCTGGGGAGGGAGGTGGGTGTTAAAGTCAGCCTCGGAGAATGCAGTGATGTAGTGCCTCAGACTGCATTATTTCACATAGGCCTGTACAGAAGTGCGGCTTGACACATGACAGATTGACTGCCATGTACAGGACCTTCAGTGTTTCTTTCCAAGCGGTCTGAAAACAATGTTGCCTTAACTGGACACCTTTTCTCCTCTTAAAAAGCTTGGGAGAAAAGGGTTAAATAAATGTTTGTGATATGATAAGGTGGATGTTTATGCAGGGAATGACAGATTGTTGGCTCCAGTTGCAGGGCCTGGAGAAACAGCACAAAGTTGGCTTTACTCTGTATAATGATGTGATTTCCTCCATAGGGTTCACTAATTCTAAGGAACAATTCACCCTGGGAATTTATTCAAATGATTTTTTTTTAATAGCGGGAACTGACAAGGAGAAGATGATTTTTCAAGGGTTGGAGCCATAGAAGTGGGAGTACAGATTCCTTGAATGTCAGTGTAATAGGCTTTCACATTAGTTCTCTATGTCTCATTGTGGTCTGCAGCTCTGCCATAACACACATTTTTTTTATTTTTTTAAAACTCTGAGCATGAAATTATTTTTATAGCACTTGGGATGAGCTAAGCCATCAGGAGCAATGATCCACCAAGCTTTATTCACTGAAGTGTAATTTGTTTTCTACAATTTACTGAAGCAATGATGCTCAGGTACATAGTTGTGAATATCTGAAATAGACATGTCTTATCGGTTTATTATAATATTGATATATGAAATTCTGAATGATGATGATTACCCCATAATGACATTCCACTCTGTGCAGGCGGTGCAATGCCTTAGTCTGCAGCAATGCTTGTTGGAGTTGCTGCACTTGAGGGCAACCTCTGTTCTTCGCTGGTGCTATTATATCACATTTATTTTCCCATTTGAACTATAATTTTATGAAATTGTAACAAAGAGAAAATGAGTATAAAGGACCGTTTACATGGGCTGATGCAAGGGAACTATTGGGAATGAACCAAACTTTCCCAGTAATTGCCAAATCATTAACAGAAGTGATAGCTGCATTTAGATGCAGCAAAATTTTAATCTGTATGGGGATGATTGATTGCTACTGCGAACCTTTATCCCCATACAGATTCACTGTTTGTCGTCAGCAGACTCCTGCGTACACAGGACACTCTTCTGCCTTAAAACAATGATTTTTCCAAACGCCTCCACAGCGGCACATATAACAGAAGGATACCCCACCTCCCCCAGGGACAGGAAACAAAGTGGAGATCTTTGAATAGCCCCCTCCCCTCACCTGCTCTAGTTGTTTCCTGTTCCTCTGGGAGTGCGTGGAGATCCTCCTGCTGGGAGGACAGTACCAGCAGTATTGTTTTAAATACAGCGCCCGATCAGAAAGGGAATCAGGGCAGAGAGCAGGGTCGCCGGGCTCGTGGGCGACTCTTCCTGCTCTCAGGCGCAAGTCCTCCGGTGGGGCCGGCTCCGGGCAGCGTCCGTGCGAAATCTCGCAAGAGGACGGGCAGGTTATGTGAGACAGATCTAATGGTAGGCCAGAACTGCAGGGCAGATGACGTGTTTCCCCCTAGGCAACGAGCATTTCTGAATATAAGGCGGGAATCAATGCCAGCGTTCCTGTGGGGCAACATGCAGCAAGCATGTCTGCACCTGGAGAGGACATTACACGCAAACCTGCAGACCCAGCTAAGGCCTCTTTCACACTTGCGTTGTGAAGATCCGGTGTGCACTTCCGTCGCCGGAAGTGCACGCTGGATCCGGCACAACGCAAGTGATCTGAAAGCATTTGAAGACTGATCAGTCTTCAAAATGCTTTCAGTGTTACTATGGCAGCCAGGACGCTACTAGCGTCCTGGTTGCCATAGTAGCAGTGAGTGACGGGAGCGGCATACTCACATTCCATGCGGCTCCCAGGCGCTCTGAATGACGTCAGAGCGCCCGCGCATGAATCACGTGATCCATGCGATCACGTGATCTATGCACTGGGGCGCCCTGACGTCATCCTGGAAGCTTCCGGGAGCCGCACGGAATGTAAGTATGCCACTCCCCGCTCCCCTACTTTACTATGGCAACCAGGACTTTAGCGTCCTGGCTGCCATAGTAACCGTTGACAAAAAGCTAAACGTCGGATCCGGCGATGCGCGGAAACGACGTTTAGCTAAAGGCCGGATCCGGACTAATGCCTTTCAATGGGCATTAATTCCGGATCCGTCCTTCCAGCATGCTTTCAGGATTTTTGGCCGAAGCAAAATCCGCAGCATGCTGCGGATTTTGCTGCGGCCAAAAAACGTGTCAGTACTGAACTGAGGACATCCTGATGCATCCTGAACGGATTTCTCTCCATTCAGGATGCATGGGGATAATCCTGATCAGTAGCTTTCCGTCCTAGAGACCCAAGGACGGATCTCTAGGACGGAAAGCTAAAACGCTAGTGTGAAAGAGGCCTTAGTCCATCAGCCCGGTAAGCCATCCTCCTTTTGGAGATTAAATAATATGTATCCACTGCTCACTAAGGTCTTCACAAACAATCTATCAAATGCACGGGGGTGAGGGTCTATCTATGTTAAAATTGAGGGTTGGCTCCCTCTGAAGCACTTTTAATATATCTACTAGGTCAGGGAGTCCCAAAAGTCTGCTGAATCTGCTCAGCATGTCAAAAAGTGCTCCATATGTAAGAAGGGACTGCCGTCTGGGTATAAAAAACCCGCTGTGCAAAGTGTCTGGAAAAGATTGTTTCTGAAGAATCTCCATCTTTGTTGGATAACATTAGACACATTATAAAAGAGGAAGTAAGCAGCGCTGTGGACCTTAAATTAGGATCCACGAGCTTGCTGTGTCATGACTTGAAAAAGGTCTCTTCCCTAGTAAGACTGAAGGCTCATTCAACGCGGTCAGTTGCGGCATCATGGGCCGAGTCAGCAGACGTTCCACCGGAACAGATATTCCAGGCAGCCACCTGGTTTTCACCTTCCACTTTTTTTAGACATTATCAGTTAGATGTGTTAAAAAATAGGGATTTATACTTTGCTCGCAGAGTGTTATCTGCAGTAGTCCCTCCCTAATTGAGGTTCCTCTGTTATTCCTCAAGTCATATGTGCCGCTGTAGAGGGGTTTGGAAAGATTTAAATTACTTACCGGTAATTGTTTTTTCCTCTAGCCTCCACAGCGGCACTGGGAATTTCCCCCCAAAATTTGTGTTGTATTTTATAGAGATGTTCTTTTGCTCTGGTATTTGTTTTCTGTTTAGATTGTTAATACATAAATAATAATGTGTTGCATCCATTTCAGAGTTTCTAGGTTATTTACTGGAGCAGGTGAGGGGAGGGGGCTATGTAAAGATCTCCACGTTGTTTCCTGTCCCTGGGGGAGGCGGGGTATCCTCCCGTCATATGTGCCGCTGTGGAGGCTAGAGGAAAAAACAATTACCGGTAAGTAATTCAAATCTTCATGTACTGCTACTTATAACTACTTAAAGCCATTCTCCACTTTGGACAATCCCTGTTTGCTAGAACGGTTCCTGAACGCTGGTTAGCACTAACCTCATCAATCTGTTAAATTTCTCCCTGAACTCAAATGATTTTCTGATGGGAAAATGCATTGGTGATAACTCTCTACTCATCTCTCTACAGCAGGGGCGTAGCTAAAGGCTCATGGACCCTGGCACAAGAGTTCAGCTTGGGCCCCCCTTCCCTCAGTGCTTTGTGGCAAGGGAAGCACATTGCCTTCATGCTGCCTGAGGCAAAAACTAAAATGGCACCCCCGTCCCATGTCAAATTATTGACCTAACCCCTTCCCTCCAGCCAGAGGTGTAACTTGACCACAATGCACTTTCTATAATACCAGTGTCTTCTTATCTGGCACAAGGGTCTTTGGGCCCCTGGTAGTGACTGTTACCTCTACCCCCCCTATAACTAGGCCCCTTCTCTACAGCATTTGACACCATAGACCACCAACTCCTACCTGGAATGCTTAACTCTAACTTCTCATTCAGTGTATCATTTGGCAGCTCTATTTCTCCTCTTCCTCTTTGGGGTTCCTCAGGGATCGGTGCTAGGTATTCTCTTTTCTCTTTACACAGCTCCTATGAGACAGCCTATCAGTAGATTTTGTTTTCAGTACCACCTCTGTACTGATGATAGCCAACTATATACTTCATGCCGTGATGTCACCCCTGCGCTAATATAAAACACCGGTGACTGTCTTAAACATCATGTCCTCTCTTTATCTTAATATCGTAAACTGAACTTTTCACAAACTGAACTTCTGCTTTCTCCATTTACTAACCTACCTAAACTGATACTTCCATCTCAGTCTGTGGCCCTACTATAACTCCAAAGCAGCACTCTCTCTGTCTTGGGGTTATGTTTCTTTTTCCCTGCATCTCAAACATTTATAGAATCTGACTTTTTCTTACTGTGGAAATAACTATTATTTTTGCCCTGTTCCATTCTTGTCTCGATTATTGTAACTCATTACATTACCCCCTCACTTAACTCTCCCCTCTCCAGTCTATTTAGGCTCATCTACAGTATCTGTCCAACTGCTATACCAATGCCTCCACCCTGTGCCTGACACTGCACTGGTTGCCCATACAGTATAGAATGCAGTTTAAGCGTCGTACTCTCAATCACACAGCACCCCCTGTATTTTCTCTATCATCTGTGTGCGACCCTACATGTGCTTTCCACACTGACCATGGTTCACAATTAACATTCTCCTTAATTTTAATCTATCACTCCAGTCTCCATGACTTCTCTTAAGCTGTCCTAGTTCTCTGGAATACACTACCCAAGATGATCAAGTAACATCCCAACACCCACACTTTTAGGTACTCCTTAAAAACACATCTTTTACAGTGGACTCTCACATTTCCTAATCTACAATTCATTCGGAAAGTCTTGATCAATGCATAGCATGCAGATGTGCAATCCATACATTTTTCCAGTTTTTCTATATATTTTTTTTTATTGGCCTCCATAATTCTTAAGTGGAAGAAGTTTGGTACAACCAGGACTCTTCCTCGAGCAGGCCTCCCCCTACAAACTAAGTAATCAGGGAGAAGTGACTTGGTAAGAGAGCTAACCGAGAATCCAATGATCACTCTGGCTGAGCTCCAAAGGTCTTTTTTGCAGATAGTTGACCTTCCGAAAGTTTCTCCTGTCACTGCAGCACTCCACCAAGCTGGGCTTTATGTCAGAGTGGCCAGAATATCTGCTTGGAGTTTGCAAAAAGTACCTCAGAACTTTTTGGCCTCAATTTTAAGTGCCATGTCTGGAGGAAACCAGGAACTGCTCATTACCTGCCCAGTACATTCCTACAGTGAAGCATGGTGGTGGCAGCATCATGCTTGGAGTGTGTTTTTCAGTGGTTGAGAGAGGGAGACTGGTCAGGGTTGAGGAAAAGCTGAGTAGTGCAAGTACAGAGATATTCTTAATGAAAACCGCCGAATTGGCCAAAGGTTTACCTTCCATCAAGACAATGAACCTAAGCACACAGCCAAGACAACACAGGAGTGACTTAGGGATGATTTTGTGAATGTCCTTTAGTGGCCCAGCCAGAGCCCTGACTTGAACCCAATCGAACCTCTCTGGAGAGACCTGAAAATGGCTGTCCACTGATGGCTCCCATCCAACCTGACAGAGCGTGAGAGGATCTGAAGAGAAGCATGGCAGAAAGTCCAGATGTGCAAACCTTGTGGGATCATAGCCAACAAGACCAGAGGATGCAATTGCTGCCAAAGGTCCTTCAATTAAGTACTGAGTAAAGGGTCTTAATACTTATGTGAATACAATATTTTTGTTTTTCCTTTTCAATAAATTAGCAAATATTTCAAATATTTTGTTTTCACCTTCTCATAAAGGGGTATTGAGTCAGAATAATAGGGATTTTTTTTTTAACGTTAGCACAAGGCCGCAACATAACAAAATGTAAAGAAAGTGAAAGGGTCTGAAGACTTTCTTAATGCATTGTATCTCTTTTCCATTCACCCCCTTCAATATTATTCATCAGAACCTGACCTTTTCACTCAACAGTATCCACCACACCCCATGCACTCAAAAGTACTACAAATTCCAGCTGCTGACTGGCTCATACAGCTTTGTCTGATTTTGTTTCTTCATCATTCTGCTGATAAGTGCTATAGAAAATGCTGGTGCTACATAAATAAAGATTTTTTAAAACAAAGTTAGGGGACTGCGCTGCTCTACTGGAATACACAAACAGAGACAAGTCGGATACCAGAACCTTCCTCCAATTATCCTTCCTTATGCTGCCAAACACTTCTAATATGTCCCAGTGCTGTGCCGCTCCACAGTTTTTCTAAATTAAATCCACCTATCAGGTATCAATTCATACGCCCCTGAAGAAGGAGGGACTAAACCTAGTTCAGACGGACTCTGGGAATCCGGACTTTTATATCTAATGTGCCTTGTTTTAATAGACCCTTATTAGTAGAATAAATTAATCTTTTAGCCTGAAAGTGCCTACGGTGCTTCACTATTTGCTCCCTGATTCCTGATATTATAGGTGGATCGAATACCAGGACATAGTAGCAGTGTTTGGCGGCATAAGAAAGGAGAATTGGAGGAAGTATCTGGCATTGGAGTTGTCCATTCTGTTTGTGGATTCCAGGAGAGCAGTGTGGTTCCCTGTTTTACTTGTCTAATGTGACTTGAACCCATTTAACGAAGGACTAGCAGTCTCTGTATATTTTAAAAGATTATTATTTATTTTATTATGAATAAACAAATAACAAAATATTCTGACAATAAAAGGATGGGTCACACTTGCTATGCATTGTTCTAATGCTTCTCAGCATAATTTCTAAATAGTACATTAGGTACTTTGCCTACTTTTTTACTTTTTGATCAAAATGCATAAGCCTGCTCACCACATCAAGGTGACCTCTTTTGAGTGGGTCCCTAATCTTAAATGGCGCAGCGTCACATGGTGACCACTGCCACTACAACACAGCACCTGCAGACAGTGAAACCCAGCAGCCCAACATCACAAAATGTCCTCCAGCTGGAAAAATCCAGTTCAGCTGTTTGGAAACCTGTCCATAACTGTTCAGTTTCCCTGCAGTGCCACCACAGGGGAAAACTAAATATTTCACATCGCCCATTCAAATAAATGGGATATTTGTGTGATACAGGACAGATCTTCCAGACCAAGAGACACTCTTTGTAGCTGCTTTCCACTCCAGCCAACTGATGAGGGTCCTGAACATGGGATCTGCTCTATTATCTCAGAATACACTAAATGGGTACCTGGAAATAGGCTTTATAAACTCAACAACCCTATTCTAATGATGGCTGGATAGGGGATGAGTTTCTAAAGAATACTTAGTTATGACCCAAAATGTTTTCCAACTTCCATAGGTTGTAAATTACTGTTTTAGTGCCATAGGCTTAATGAATACATTCATACATGGTTCATAATTAACTGTTACTATGGGAGAGATTTATCAAAACTGTTGTAAAGTAAAACTGGCTCAGTTGCTCATAGCAACCAATCAGATTGATTCCAAAGTTGGTCTGAAAAATGAAAGGTGAAATCTGATTGGTTGCTATGTGCAATTAAGTGCGGGTTCGGATTCACGTTAAAAATTCCGTTACAGGGTTCGGTTATAACACAGTTATAATGGAATTTTAGGACAGAATGCAAAACGGAAACCTTTAAGAAGCCAGTTTTTCTTTACACCAGTTATGATAAATCTCCCCCTTTGAATGCTTATGTTACTGGTATGAGTCATTTGCTTCCTTTAGTGTCTTTACACAAGTGATTTTTGCACTGGCATATTTTTACCAGTTAAAAAGAAACCAAAACACCAGAAAAACAGCATACGTCAGTCATATGTTTGGCGCTAGTGCTTTCTTCATGTTGTTTCAGCCCTATAGAGGAGGTGATTAGAGATGAGCGAACACCTGGATGTTCGGGTTCGAGAGGTTCGGCCGAACTTCCGGAAAATGTCCGGGTTCGTGATCCGAACTCAACCCGAACTTCATCCCGAACCCGAACCCCATAGAAGTCAATGGGGACCCCAACTTTTGGGCACTAAAAAGGCTGTAAAAGACACCCAGAGGGATAATATACCGCAATAAACGCATTGCGATTACAACTTTGAGCTAACGATCACCATGGGAACGCCTCCTCCAGTAGAATGTACTGTCGGATCTGAGAATTAAGTTGAAATCGCAATGCGATTCTTATATATTTGCTTAATCGCATTGCGATTTCAACTTAGCATTGCTAAATAATTCCATCCATATCGTTAACTTACTGAGTCAGTAAGTTAACGAATATGGATGGAATTATTTAGCAATGCTAAGTTGAAACGGCAATGCGATTAAGCAGAGTATATAATAATCGCATTGCGATTTCAACTTAATTCTCACATCCGACAGTACATTCTACTGGAGGAGGCGTTCCCATGGTGATCGGTAGCTCAAAGTTGCAATCACTAATGCGATTAAGCTAAATACATAAGAATCGCATTGCGATTCCAACTTTTAGTACTCAACTTTTAAAATCGTACACCACTTTAAGTTCCAAAGTTGCAATCGCGTTCGAATAGAACTTAAAGCTGTCTCTTAGTCAGTTTTAGTATTGGTGTGCTGTAATAGAAGTTACATTCAGATGCTGAATATAACTTAGAGCAATACAGTCAACTTTACACTGTTAGTTTTATTATCGCGATAATACAACTATTCAAGAATCGTAGTACGTGCGTCTGTACGTGTGTGCGTTACCTCGGACACTATTCTATTTTGCCAGCCACAGCTGAAACCACTGATTTATGGTATTGCTATTTTGGCAATTGAATTTAACCCCAGAAAATAATCTATCCTTTGCCAGACAGCAGACAGTATTATACTTGTCTAGCCAAAGCTGGAACACCAGATTTAGGGGATTGGTATTTGGGCAATTGTATTTAACCCCTTAATAAAATATAGAAATTTCTTTCCTGAGTTTCTAGGGGTGACAATTAGCACAGCCAAGCCCCTGATGTAGGATATAGCAAAAAAAAAAACTAGTATTGATGGATTGATGGACTTGGTGGCAGCTTCTTCTGGCGCACCACAAGTCACAAAATGGCCGCCGATCAACCCAGAAAATAAGTGACAGAAAAACGCTCTGTGCAGCCTAAAAACCAGCGAGCAAGTAACTAGCAGAAGTTCAATGATTCTCAGCTGTAAATTGATCCGTTCATTAGGTGCTGTTGCTGACTTTAACCTGCCTAATCTCGCCCTGAGAGAAGCTGCGTCCTCTCCCTACACTAATCAGAGCAGTGTGACGTGCGGCGCTACGTGACTCCAGCTTATATAGAGGCTGGGTCACATGCTGCACTTGGCCAATCACAGCCATGCCATTAGTAGGCATGGCTGTGATGGGCTCTTAGGGCAAGAAGTAAAACGCTAGCTGATTGGCTGCTGTGCAGCCCTTCAGAAAGCGGGAAGTAATCGACGAACACCGAACCCGAACCCGAACTTTTTTGAAAATGTCCGGGTTCGGGTCCGGGTCCCGGACACCCCAAAATTCGGTACGAACCCGAACGATGCTCGAACTGTTCGCTCAACACTAGAGGTGATGTAAAGATACCTGAAAGAACACCAATAGCTACAACAAGCAGCATTTTTAAAAAGAAGTCAGAAATACAAAAAAATAACAACTAACAAAAACCCCCGTGGGCCCATTTCATATTTCCTATAGAACTTCAGCTAACACCAAAACAACAAAGGTGCAAGAAATGCAACCTAAAACACAAACATGGTAGCAAAAGCCTATGTGTGAACCCACCATTAGGGACATTTATTTTCAGACAAATAAGTTTACAGTCCTTAGTCAATTGATCAAAAGTCATGGATTATACTTTCATGGTGAATTTTACATAAGAAATCCATTGTACTATGTGTTGGAGAATGAGACTTTGTTTTTCATTACCAATGATATAAAGTGGTTTAAAGAGGACCTGTCACCCCAAAATAGAGTGCAATATACAGGCAGCATGTTATAGAGCAGAAGGAGCTGAGCGGAGTGATATATAGTTTTGTGGAAAATGATTCAATAAAACTTGTAATTTATACATTCATATCTATGCTTTTTTTTTTTTTACTTCAGTTGTACACAGGGCAGGTGTTTTTTTTTAGCTATTAATAACATTCACCAAGTAAGTGTGTATACAGAGATAGCTACCAGTCACTGATAGTTGTACACAGGGAAGATGTTATCAGTGATTGATAGCATTCCCTGTGTGTGTATACAGAGATAGCTGTCAGTCACTGATAGTTGTACACAGGGAGGTGTTACTGATGATAGCATTCTCTGTGTAAGTGTGTATACAAAAATAGCTGTCAGTCACTGATAGCTATACAGAGGGTAGGTGTTATCAGTGATTGAAAGCAGTCTCTGTGTAAGTGTGTATACAGAGATAGCTGTCAGCCACTGATAGCTATACAGAGGGTAGGTGTTACTGGTGATAGTATTCTCTGTGTAAGTGTGTATACAAAAATAGCTGTCAGCCACTGATAGCTATACAGAGGGTAGGTGTTATCAGTGATTGAAAGCAGTCCCTGTGTAATTGTGTATACAAAGATAGCTGTCAGCCACTGATAGCTATACAGAGGGTAGGTGTTATCAGTGATTGATAGCATTCGCTGTGTAAGTGTGTATACAGAGATAGATGTCAGTCACTAATAGCTATTACAGAGGGTAGGTGTTATCAGTGATTGATACCATTCCCTGTGTATGTGTGCATACAAAGATAGCTGTCACTCACTGATAGTTGTACATGGGAGCACACATAACTTTTGAAAATACAGATATTTAAATGTATACGGTAAATTGCAAGTTTTACTGAATCTTTCCCTGTATAGCTATCTGCTCAGCTCCTCCTTCTCTATAATATGCTCTCCACAGATTGCATAGAATTTCATGGAGACAGGTTCTTTTTAACAAGAACACATACAAATAATGCAAGGTCAATATATATCCCAAACTACATTCCCTCACAGACAGGACATGAATAAGCGGAATCCTTGACATGTGTTTCAATGTGATTAATCTTAGTGTTGAAAAATGTGAGAATATTTTCTCTAGGAGAATGCTGATGCCAACCAGATCCTGATACTGAACAAGTACCACAAGTAACTGTTGTAAATGACAAGGTGGTCTGAAAATAAGCACACATTACTTCTCATTAGCAGTGGCAAGCAGTCCCAGGATTTAGAGGAATTTATTTCAACTAGAGGCCTTGTGGTGTTATGTAGAATGTTTGGTGCTTTCTTCGCAATATGTGTTCATTTTACAGGGTGTGTATAAGTTTAATAGCCAATATAATGACAACATATTGAAGAAAACATCTTGAGTTAGCCACAGCCACAGTTACTTTTTCAGGATTTTGATCTGTTAGACAGTAAAGAACAGCTACAAAGAGAGGCAGATTTCTTAATCCTGTAGATCAGGGGTGGGCAACCTTTTGGCTGCTGAGGGCCATTTGGATATTTGTAACATTGTTTGCGGGCCATACAAAATTCTTAACTTAAAAATTAGTCTGCTATATTTAGTCAAACATATAATTAGATCAGAAGGTTATATAGTTTGAGCACTCACATAAGGGCATAGGGAACGAATGTCATAGATATAGATAAAACATTTAATAAACACCAAAATAATACAATGCAATATAAAAACTCTTACAATATTAATAAATAGCAACAAAAAATTCAAATAATAAAACTCCAGTGGGGAGGGGAACTAAATCATAAAACCATACTCAATATATGTAAAAAGCTTGTGCTTGTAGGTAAATACCTAGGAAAATGATAAAAATGTCCTGGAAACGGTGGATGAAGTCCAATGGAACTTTAAACAATCCAATACATATAATACACCATGAATGTACACCTATTAGTTCTGAAGCAGCCTACCAGCCAAAGGCACCCACAGCAGTAATTAAATCCAAACAGAGTTCGGCAGGTGTGATGCGGCAATGTAACCCACACGCCGAGGCGTCCCGCGGCTATGTGAGACCGCCACCACTTGTTTCCTGTCCCGTTATCTTCAGGTGAAAGTCCAGTCCTCACAGTAGATGGAATGTCCTGCTGTTACGGGCCCAAATGAAAACTACACCAAACGAAGGCAGGAAATGCTGGCTGGTCACGTCATGTGTCACGTGATCGGAGGGATCCTAGTATCCACATCCAAAATGAGTTTTATATGAGAGGAAACAGGTCTAATAGAGCAAATATCCAGTGGTGTATGGAAAATAGTACAAGATATAAGTCCTGGTTGGTGCAGGGAATCTCAAACTGACATGTCAGGATGGATCTCTCAAAACCAAACGCGTTTCGGGGTATACAACTGCCCCCTTCCAAGGGGGCAATCGTATACCCCGAAACGGCTGGTAGGCTGCTTCAGAACAAATATGTGTACATCCATGGTGTTTTATATGTATTGGCTTGTTTAAAGTTCCATTGGACTTCATCCACCGTTTCCAGGACATTTTATCATTTTCCTAGGTATTTACCTACACGCGCAAGCTTTTTACATATATTGAGTATAGTTTTATGATTTAGTTCCCCTCCCCACTGGAGTTTTATTATTTGAATTTTTTGTTGCTATTTATTAATATTGTAAGAGTTTTTATATTGCATTGTATTATTTTGGTGTTTATTAAATGTTTTATCTATATCTATGACATTCGTTTCTTATGCCCGTATGTGAGTGCTCAAAATTTATAACCTTCTGATTATTTTTATTTCTTGTTGACCAGGCGGGTCAATCAGTTTTTGCAGCACCACTGCATGATTTAGTGAGCCTCAATATCTTCCTTTTGTATATAATTAGATCAGATCCCCAAGCTCCATCAGCCTCAGATCAGATCCCCTCCAACCTCCATCAGCCTCTCATCTGATCCCCCCAAGCCTGCATCAGCCTTATATCAGACCCCATCAGACCCCCCAGCCACCATTAGCTTCAGATCAGCCCCCAGCCCCCATCAGACTCAGATGAGACCACCAGATGAGATGTAATCAGTCTAAGAGTGGACCTCCCCCAGCCCCAATCAGCCTTAGAGCGGACCCCCGCAGACCCCATCAACCTCAGATCCGATCCCTAGATCAGATTTAATCAGTCTCATATTGAACCCCCCCCAGACCAATCAGACTTAGGTTGTACCTCCAGACCCTATTGGCCTCAGATCGGACCCCCAACAGACCTCAGATGAAGACCTCAGAAAAGACCTCAGAAAAAAAAACAGACCTCAGAAAAGAATAAATAAACTTACCTTGCTTGCGGTGCTGCAGATCCAGAACACACCACTCTCCACATCACTTCTTCCAGGTCCTGCTGTGTACTGTGACCTGACAGCACACAGCGTCAGTTCACAGTGCGCACCTACAGTATGTGCATTATGTCCTGACGCTGTATGCGTAAGACACAAAGCGGGGCCCAGAAGAAGAGGGGCCTAAAAAATACGGTATTCTCCGGCAGGGCGGCAGAGAGTCGAGGGTCATATGAAATGATTCCATAAACTGGAGGTTCCCCAACCCTGTGGTAGATTATGTAAATTTAGACAGACTGTCTAGACCTGCACCAAATGTATCACAATGGCTCAGGCTGAGTGCTAAATTGGTGACGTTGTTTAACCACTTCAGCCCCCCTAGCTTAAACACCCTTAATGACCAGGCCACTTTTTACAATTCCGCACTACACTACTTTCACCGTTTATTGCTCCGTCATGCAACTTACCACCCAAATGAATTTTACCTCCTTTTCTTCTCACTAATAGAGCTTTCATTTGGTGGTATTTCATTGTTGCTGACATTTTTACTTTTTTTGCCATTAATACAAATTTAACGAAATTTTTGCAAAAAAATGACTTTTTTCACTTTCTGTTGTAAAATTTTTTAAAAAAAACTACATTTCTATATAAATTTTTCTCTAAATTTATTGTTCTACATGTCTTTGATAAAAAAGTCCAATAAGTGTATATTTATTGGTTTGGGTAAAAGTTATAGCGTTTACAAACTATGGTGCAAAAAAGTGAATTTCTGCATTTTGAAGCAGCTCTGACTTTCTGAGCCCCTGTCATGTTTCTTCAGGTGCTAGAATGTCAGGATAGTATAAATACCCCCAAATCACACCATTTTAGAAAGAAGACACCCCAAAGTATTCGCGGAGGGGCATGGTGAGTTCATGTATCATTTCATTTTTTTCACAAGTTAGCGGAAAATGACACTTTCTGAGAAAAAAAAAAAAAAAAGTTTCAATTTCTGCTAACTTCTGGCAAAAAAAAGAAATCTCAGACGGACTCACTATGCCCCTCAGTGAATACCTTGGGGTGTCTACTTTCCAAAATGGGGTCATTTGTGGGGTGTTTGTACTGTTCTGGCATTTTGGGCGGGGCTAAATTGTGAGCCGCCATGTAAAACCTAAAGGTACTCGTTGGAATTTGGGCCCTTTGCGCACCCAGGCTGCAAAAAGTGTCACTTATGTGGTATCGCCGTACTCAGGAGAAGTAGGGCAATGTGTTTTGGGGTGTATTTTTACATATACCCATGTTGGGTGAGAAATATCTCTGTAAACTGACAACTTTGTATAAAATTTTTATTCAAAGTTGTCAATTTACAGAGATATTTCTCACACAAAGTATGGGTATATGCAAAAATACACCCCAAAACACATTGCCCTACTTCTCCTGAGTACTGGCGATACCACATGTGTGCCACTTTTTGCAGCCAAGATGCGCAAAGGGCCCTAAACCAATGAGTACCTTCTAGGAGGGCATTTTTACGCATTTTTCTTCTCACGCTTTAGGGCCCCTAAAATGCCAGGGCAGTATAAATACCCCACATGTGACCCCATTTTGGAAAGAAGACACCCCAAGGTATTCGCTGAGGGGCATGGCGAGTTCATAGAAGATTTTTTTTTTGGCACAAGTTAGCGGAAATTGATTTTTTATTGTTTTTTCTCATAAAGTCTACCTTTCTGCTAACTTTTGACAAAAAGTTAAATTGTTCATGGACTCACTATGCCCCTCAGCGAATACCTTGGGGTGTCTTCTTTCCAAAATGGGGTCACATGTGGGGTATTTATACTGCCCTGGCATTTTAGGGGCCCTAAAGCGTGAGAAGAAAAATGCGTAAAAATGCCCTCCTAAAAGGTACTCATTGGTTTTAGGGCCCCTTTGCGCATCTTGGCTGCAAAAAAGTGGCACACATGTGGTATCCCCGTACTCAGGACAAGTAGGGCAATGTGTTTTGGGGTGTATTTTTACATATACCCATACTTTGTGTGAGAAATATCTCTGTAAACTGACAACTTTGAATAAAAAAATGTAAAAAGTTGTCGTTTACAGAGATATTTCTCACACCCAGCATGGGTATATATAAAAATACACCCCAAAACACATTGCCCTACTTCTCCTGAGTACGGCGACACCACATGTGTGACACTTTTTGCAGCCAAGATGCGCAAAGGGGCCCTAAAACCAATGAGTACCTTTAGGATTTCACAGGGCATTTTTACGCATTTGGATTCTCATGCTTTAGGACCCCTAAAATGCCAGGGCAGTAGAAATACCCCACATGTGACCCCATTGTGGAAAGAAGACACCCCAAGGTAATCCGTGAGGGGCATGGCGAGTTCACAGAAAAAAAAAATTTGGCACAAGTTAGCGGAAATTGATTTTTTTTTTTTTTTTACAGTCTCATATTTCACTAACTTGTGACAAAAATAAAATTTTGCATGAACTCGCCATACCCCTCACGGAATACCTTGGGGTGTCTTCTCTCTAAAATGGGGTCACATGTGAGGTGTTTGTACTGCCCTGGCATTTGAGGGTCTCCGCAATCATTACACGTATGGCCAGCATTAGGAGTTTCTGCGATTCTCCTTATATTGAGCAGACGGGTAATGAGATTCTTTTTCCCGTTCAGCCTCTGCACTGAAAAGAAAAAAAAATGAACGGCACAGATTTCTTCATTCGCATCAATCAATGTGGATGAAAAAATCTCTGCCCAAAAATGTGCAAAAAAAAACAAAACGGCACAGATTTCCTCATTCACATCGATCAATGTGGATGAATAAATCTCTGCCAAAAAATGTGCAAAAAAAAAAGTAGTAAGGCCCCATTCACACGTCCGCAAAAATGTCTGCATCTATTCCGCAATTCTGCGGAATAGATGCGGACCCATTCAGTGTGAATGGGGCTGGCGGTGATGCGGAGAGCACACTATGCGCTCGCCGCATCAGCATTTGCTGGAGCTGCGGCCGCAAACTTCCGGGTTTCGGCCCCCAAGCATCCGGCCGCAGCTCCGCAAAAGATAGAGCATGTCCTATTCTTGTCCGCAATTGCGGACAAGAAAAGGCATTTTCTATATAGTTCTGGCAATGTGCGGATCCGCAAAAATGCGGAAAGCACATTGCTGGTGTCCGTGTTTTGCGGATCCGTGGATCCATGGATCCGCAAAACACATACGGACGTCTGAATGAACCTTACAGTGGGGTAATTAGTGTCAGGGGGTGACAGGGGGTGACATGGGGTGATCGGGGGTTAATCAGGGGTTAATCAGTGGGGGGTGGGGTGGATGGGTGGGGGGTCTGTGTGGTGTTTTGGTGCACTTATAAAAGTTTCTTTGGTGGTCCCAAGCAAATGGGACCACCAAAGGAACGATCAGCAAGCATATCAGACGCTGTTAACAAAACAGCGTCTGATATGCCATTTTTTTAACTTCTACAGCCTGCCAGCGCACGATCAGCGCTGGCAGGCTGTAGCTACCTTGTCCTCGGCGTGATCCTGTGAGCGCGCGCACGTGCGCGCGCGCGTTCACAGGAAATCTCGCCTCTCGCGAGATGACGCGCGGGCGCGTCAAGGAGGAACAGACCGACCGCCCGCAGGACGCAATCCTGCGTGAGGCGGTCGGTAAGCGGTTAACTTTACACCAACTACTAGCATAAGCACTGTTTTTATTTAAATTGTTTTACGGTGTTCCCCTGAGGGGTTAAATCATGCAATATTTTCATAGAGCAGGTTGTTACGGACGCGGTAATACCTAACATGTCTATTTTTTTTATTTTTTTTATTTCATTTCACTTTAAGGCCCCTTTCACACGGGCGAGTATTCCACGCGGGTGCAATGTGTGACGTGAACGCATTGCACGTGCACCTAATCCTGACCCATTCATTTAAATGGGGCTGTGTACATGAGCGATGTTTTTAACAAATTACTTGTGCGTTGCGTGAAAATAGCAGCTTGTTCTATATTCTGCGTTTTTCACTCAACGCTGGCCCGATAGAAATGAATGGTGCTGCGTGAAAATCACGCATGGTTGCTAGGAGATGAGGATACTAAAGAGCGATGAGCAACCCCGGTAAATTCACTGTTCAGGTTTGGGTCTGGGTACCACATTCAATTTTTTGATTTTTGGCACTGTTTTTATTTTTTACAGTGTTCAGCTGAGGGGTTATGTGGGTCATGTGATGTTTTTATAGAGCTGGTTATTACTGATGCGGCAATACCTAATATGTATACTTTTTTTTATTTATTTCACTTTAACATAATAATAGCATTTTTGAAACAAAAAAAGATGTTTAACTGTCCTTATGTTCTGAGAGCTGTAGTTTTTTTTTTTTAGTGATTTTATTTTGTAGAGGCTCAATTTTTGTGGGATGAGGTGATGGTTTTATTGATACAATTTTGTGGGACATATGCCTTTTTGATCACTTGGTGCTGCACTTTTTGTGATGTAAGGTGACAAAAATGGCTTTTTTTGACACAGTTTTTATTTTTATTTTTTTATGGTGTTTATCAGACGGGGTGGATCATGTGATATATTTGTAAAGCCGGTCGTTTAGGACGTAGCAATACCTAATATGTGTGTTTTTTTTCTATTTTTCATTATAAAATCAGGGGAAAGAGGCGTTTTTGTGAAACTTAATTTTAATTTTTTAAACTTTATTTCTGTCCCACTCTGGGACTTCAACTTTTGGGGGTCTGATCTCCTGTGTATTGTAATGCATTGCCTGTTAGTGTATTACACTGAGTAATACGCTAACAGGTTGCCTAGGAGAACCATTCTGGGGCTGGATCTCCTCGCCCCCCAGTAGAAGGCAGGTCCTGATGCCGTGCAAGGCATTGGACAGCCTGTGCAAGGCATCGGGCTGCCTTGCCACCCATCGGGTCCCCGCCACAGCAGTGCGGGGACCCGATTGGCTCCCTCACCCACCGCATACACCTTCTATGCCGCGGTCAGCGCTGACCGCGGCAGAGAAGGGGTTAATCCGCAGGTATCTGCTTTTACAGCGATGATGGTTGATACAGCAGCGGACTGCCAGGCCCCTGCAGTGATTAGGCGCGCAAATCTCCGATGTCCGCCCGATCACCATGACGTAAGAGTATGTCAAAATGCGGCAAGTGACTTGCCGGCATGACGTACCATTACGTCATATGTCGGGAAGGGATTAACAGTGATTTCCACAACACCACAGCCTCTACAGTAATCTGCCCCTTAACACTGGCCTCCATAGGGTACCGTCCCCTTAACTGTGACCTCCACAGCAGCCTGCCCTTAGAGTGGTCAGAGGTCCGGTTTTAGGCTGGACAGTCCGGCTTTCAGACTCCCTGTCCTCCGTCCGGTGCAGGGCCTGGATGGACACAGGGACGTTCTTTTGAATAGCTCACTCTCAGACAGCAGCACTGTGCTGTCTGAGCGTGAGCTGCAGGGAGAAAGTCACCCTCCCTTCCACCCCTGCAGCTGACAGAAGTTGATTTTTACCTTCATTTTTTAAATTCCCCGTCGGATTCGGAGTGTGAGGGGGTGTGGGTTAGCAGGACCTGGGGGCAGGGTTTTTAGGTCTGTCTTTTGAGGGTGGCCTGAAGGGCTACCCTACCTGCCCCTGAACTGTGACCTCCACAGCACTCTGATCCCTTAACAATGTCATCCACAGCGCCCTGCCCCTTTAAAACTGACCTACAGCAGTTAAAAAAAATGGCTGGGTTGTTATTGAAACCTGGTGTAAAACTGTGTGTATGTGGAGACTATGGGCCTTGAGCTTCTATTGGCTGATAAGGGTCATGTGACCAGCCTTTTATTGGCTAATGCATTTTTTGGGAATATCTCACACAGGGATGTCCTTTTTGCAATGTGCTGTCTGAGTGTGAGCTGCAGGGAGAAAGTCCCCCTCCTTCATCTGCAGCTGACAAAAGTTAATTTTTACTTTCATTTTTTCAATGCCTGTCGGCTGTGGAGTGGGCACGGTCTAACCTGATCAGGGGCGTGGCTTAGCAGGACCTGGGGCGGGGTTTTTAAGTCTGTTTTTCAGGCCACCCTACCTCCCTCTTGAACTGTAACCTCCACAGCCCTTAACAGTGTCATCCACAGTGCCCTGCCCCTTTAAAGCTGACCTCCAGCAGTGAAGAAAAATGGCTGGGTTGTTATGGAAACCTGGTGTAAAACTTTATGTATGTGAAGACTGCGAGCATTTATTGGCTAATAAGGAACATGTGACCGTGTGTATGGCAGTTGAGATATGAAGTTGAGATATGAAGAGAAAGACCTGCAGGCTTCTATTGGCTAATGTAGGTTATGTGATGTGCCATATTTGCATTTTTTTGGGAATATCTCAGGAACAGTACGTGCTAGAGAGCTGAGACCTGGTCTAAAACCTTCCCGGACACCTGATGTACCTGTGTGCCAAATTTCGTGATTGTAAATGCGACAGTGCGGATTCCTTTAGCGGAGATGCATACACACACACATACATACATACTGTAAGAGGGTGCAAGGTATCATATGCGATGGCAGGTACGTGTCACCGAGGTTGCTGGCCTCGGTGAGGTGAGAGCCGGGGTTTTTGTCTGCAGCAGCTTATGCTGCTAGACTTTGTTACTTAGTTTGGCTGCAAAGCTAATCCGGGCCGGCTCTTACTGGGAGTAGGTAAAGTGTAGGGTGGGTGCCTACTCCCCACGGTCCAGTCCTGGTTTTGGGCTGGATATAAAACACAGCCAGCAGCTGTGTCTGGGGGGTGATTATCCTGGAGCCTGCTAACAGGAATGTGAGGTTCTCTGTGCTGGAGGACGGAGCTCAGCAAGGTGGTGTTTCCCTGCAACCTGAAGGTGGAATCGCCTGCGGCTGGGCCGACTGCTAGGTGTGAACCCGCACCTAAACCACCCAGGTGACTGGACCCTGTGTTGGCCTGTTTTTGTTTTGCCACGTTATTTCCGTTGTGTGTGAACTGTCACCAAAGAAACTGTTTTTCATTTATGGTGTGCAAGTGTGAATAAAACACTGTTTGTTGCACAATCTGGACTCCTTGTTTTGCCTCTAAACTGCACCCGCACCGCTGTCTACCAGAGCGACTCCCCACAATACATACATACATACACTCAGCTTTATATATTATATTGGGCACTATTGGGCACAGAATTTTGCATAAAAATTGTGGCACAAATATGACATCTTTGGTCATGCCCTCTTTTCTAACTAAGCCTCTCATATTTTCCATTAAGCCATACCCCCTTGGCAAGCTTGGCACATTGGATTTCTCTTAAACGAAATGCTCCAATTTGCACCAGAAATGCACCAAATTGAGGCAAATTTTGGCACAATTTACAACAAGAACTAGTTGGCCCCACATTAGTAAATGTATGGGACAGTGTTTTTGCTGTATAAGACTCAGAATATTCATGCATTATATTAGCTTTTGATTACAATGCCTTAAAAGAGGAAATAATAAAGGGATTGCCTATGATTTTTTTAATGGGCTAAGAGCAGGAATAAAATAATAAGAACCTTTTATGCTACATTTGCCCTGAAATCACACTCAAAGGTGATCCCACAGATCACAGCCAATGACTAGTCTAAACATTGGGACCCCCTGAGATTAAAACCAGTGTCAAACATTTTTTTTTTTTTGCTTTGCTTTTTTAAGTTTTATAAACACTTTAATTTCCCATCATTAAGGTACAAACAAACATGAAATAACTAAAAAATAAAATAAAAAGAAATAAAATCTAACCAATAGAGATGAGCGAACACTTTATCCCGAACCCCATTGAAGTCAATGGAGACCCGAACTTTTAGGCACTAAAAAGGCTGTAAAATAGTCCAGAAAAGGGCTGCAAAAGGCAGCAAAATGTAGGTAAATCCCCTGCAAACAAATGTGGATAGGGAAATGAATTAAAATAAAATAAAATAAATAAAAATTAACCAATATCAATTGGAGAGAGGTCCCACAGCAAGGAATCATGCGTCATATCATCCACCACTGGAGAAGGCCACTTTCAGTTATTTCGGCCCCAGCACCCAGACAGAGGAGAGAGGTCCCACAGCAAGGAATCATGCGTCATATCACCCACCACTGGAGAAGGCCACTTTCAGTTATTTCGGCCCAGCACCCAGACAGAGGAGAGAGGTCCCACAGCAAGGAATAAGGCGTCATATCACCCACCACTGAAGAAGGCGACTTTCAGTTATTTCGGCACAGCACCCAGACAGAGGAGAGAGGTCCCACAGCAAGGAATCATGCGTCATATCAGCCACCACTAAAGAAGGCCACTTTCAGTAATTTTGGCCCAGCACCCAGACAGAGGAGAGAGGTCCCACAGCAAGGAATCATGCGTCATATCACCCACCACTGGAGAAGGCCACTTTCAGTTATTTCGGCCCAGCACCCAGACAGAGGAGAGAGGTCCCACAGCAAGGAATCATGTGTCATTTCACCCACCACTAGAGAAGGCCACTTTCAGTTATTTCGGACCCAGCACCCAGACAGAGGAGAGAGGTCCCACAGCAAGGAATCATGCGTCATTTCACCCACCACTAGAGAAGGCCACTTTCAGTTATTTCGGACCCAGCACCCAGACAGAGGAGAGAGGTCCCACAGCAAGGAATCATGCGTCATATCACCCACTACTGGAGAAGGCCACTTTCAGTTATTTCGGAACCAGCACCCAGACAGAGGAGAGAGGTCCCACAGCAAGGAATCATGCGTCACTTCACCCACCACTAGAGAAGGCCACTTTCAGTTATTTCGGACCCAGCACCCAGACAGAGGAGAGAGGTCCCACAGCAAGGAATCATGCGTCATATCACCCACCACTGGAGAAGGCCACTTTCAGTTATTTCGGCCCAGCACCAAGACAAAGGAGAGAGGTCCCACAGCAAGGAATACGTCATCATATCACCCACCACTGGAGAAGGCCACTTTCAGTTATTTTGGCCCCAGCACCCAGACAGAGGAGAGGTTCATTCAACTTTGGGTTGCACCGCAAGATCATGGTAAAGTAAAAAAAATGAGGATTCAATAAAGAAGTGCCCCGGAGTACAAGAATACATGGTTGAGGGGGAGACAGTTATAAATGTCTATTCCGCACAAGGGAGGCACAGGTCCTGTGGGATCCATGCCTGGTTCATTTTTATGAACGTCAGCTTGTCCATGTTGGCTGTGGACAGGCGGCTGCGTTTGTCAGTAATGACGCCCCCTGCCGTGCTGAATACACATTCAGACAAAACGCTGGCCGCCGGGCAGGCCAGCACCTCCAAGGCATAAAATGCTAACTCTGGTCAAGTGGACAATTTGGAGACCCAGAAGTTGAATGGGGCCAAACCATCAGTCACTACGTGGAGGGGTGTGCAGACGTACTGTTCAACCATGTTAGTGAAATGCTGCCTCCTGCTAACACGTTCCGTATCAGGTGGTGGTGCAGTTAGCTGTGGAGTGGAGACAAAACTTTTCCACATTTCTGCCATGCTAACCCTGCCCTCAGAGGAGCTGGCCATGACACAGCTGCGTTGGCGACCTCTTGCTCCTCCTCTGCCTTCGCCTTGGGCTTCCACCTGTTCCCCTGTGACATTTGGGAATGCTCTCAGGAGCGCGTCTACCAGCGTGCGCTTGTACTTGCGCATCTTCCTATCACGCTCCAGTGCAGGAAGTAAGGTGGGCACATTGTCTTTGTACCGGGGATCCAGCAGGGTGGCAACCCAGTAGTCCACACACGTTAAAATGTGCGCAACTCTGCTGTCGTTGCGCAGGCACTGCAGCATGTAGTCGCTCATGTGTGCCAGGCTCCCCAGAGGTAAGGACAAGCTGTCCTCTGTGGGAGGCGTATCGTCATCGTCCTCCGTATCCCCCAGCCACGCACCAGTGATGGGCCTGAGCTGTGTCGGGTGCCACCCCGCTGTGAACCTGCTTCATCCTCATCCTCCTCCACCTCCTCCTCATCCTCCTCGTCCTCCAGTAGTGGGCCCTGGCTGGCCACATTTGTACCTGGCCTCTGCTGTTGCAAAAAACCTCCCTCTGAGCCACTTCTAACAGACTGGCCTGCAAGTGGTAAAAATGACCCCTCATTCTCCTCCTCCTCCTCCTCCTGGGCCACCTCCTCTTCCATCATCGCCCTAAGCGTTTTCTCAAGGAGACATAGAAGTGGTATTGTAACGCTGATAACGGTGCCATCGCCACTGGCCATGTTGGTGGAGTACTCGAAACAGCGCAACAGGGTACACAGGTCTTGCATGGACGCCCAATCATTGGTGGTGAAGTGGTGCTGTTCCGCAGTGCGACTGACGCGTGCGTGCTGCAGCTGAAACTCCACTATAGCCTGCTGCTGCTCGCACAGTCTCTCCAGCATGTGCAAGGTGGAGTTCCACCTGGTGGTCACGTCGCATATGAGGCGGTGAGCGGGAAGGCCGAAGTTACGCTGTAGCGCAGACAGGCGAGCAGCGGCAGGATGTGAACGCCGGAAGCGCGCACAGACGGCCCGCACTTTATGCAGCAGCTCTGACATGTCGGGGTAGTTGTGAATGAACTTCTGCACCACCAAATTCAGCACATGCGCCAGGCAAGGGATGTGCGTCAAACCGGCTAGTTCCAGAGCTGCGACGAGATTTCGCCCATTATCGCACACCACCAGGCCGGGCTTGAGGCCCACCGGCAGAAACCACTCGTCGGTCTGTTGTTCAATACCCCGCTAGGTGGGAATTTACTCTTTCTCTCCAAGGTTTGTGAGATGGAGAGCTGAACGCTGCCGTGTGACATGGTGGAGATGCTTCGTGACGCAGGTGGTGGTGTCGGTGGCACATCCTCTGTTTGGTGGGCGGCAGGTGCAACATTCCTCCCGAGGCGGAGGAAGAGGCCGAGGCAGCAGCAGAAGAGGGAGCAGGGGGAGCCAGAGTGAGTTCCTTGCTTTTAAGGTGTTTACTCCACTGCAGTTCATGCTTTGCATGTAGATGCCTGGTCATGCAGGTTGTGCTAAGGTTCAGAACCTTAATGCCTCGCTTCAGGCTCTGATGGCACAGCGTGCAAACCACTCGGGTCTTGTCGTCAGCACATTGTTTAAAGAAGTGCCATGCCAGGGAACTCCTTGAAGCTGCCTTTGGGGTGCTCGGTCCCTGGTGGCGGTGGCCAGTAGCAGGCGAACTCTCTTGGAGACGGCTGTTCTGCTTTTGCCCCCTGCTCCCTCTTTTGCTACGCTGTTGGCTTGGTCTCACCACTGCCTCTTCCTCTGAACTATGAAAGTCAGTGGCACGACCTTCATTCCATGTGGGGTCTAGGACCTCATCGTCCCCTGCATCGTCTTCCACACAGTCTTCCTCCCTGACCTCCTGTTCGGTCTGCACACTGCAGAAAGACGCAGCAGTTGGCACCTGTGTTTCGTCATCATCAGAGACGTGCGAACAGCGATGAGATGGTATTCCCATGTCCTCATCATCAGGAAACATCAGTGGTTGTGCATCAGTGCATTCTATGTCTTCCACCACTGGGAAGGTCTAGGTGGATTCCCTTGGGAAACCCTGCCAGCAGAGTCTTCAAACAGCATAAGAGACTGCTGCATAACTTGAGGCTCAGACAGTTTCTCTGATATGCATGGGGGTGATGTGACAGACTGATGGGCTTGGTTTTCAGGCGCCACCTGTGCGCTTTCTGCAGAAGACTGGGTGGGAGATAATGTTGTGAACGTGCTGGATCCACTGTCGGCCACCCAATTGACTAGTGCCTGTACCTGCTCAGGCCTTACCATCCTTAGAACGGCATTGGGCCCCACCAAATATCGCTGTAAATTCTGGCGGGTACTGGAACCTGAGGTAGTTGGTTCACTAGGATGTGTGGCTGTGCCAGAATGGCCATGTCCTCTCCCAGCACCAGATGGTCCACTAACACCACCACGACCGCGTCCGCGTCCCTTACTAGATGTTTTCCTCATTGTTATCATTCACCAAGCACCACAATAAGAAAAAAAATATTTGGCCCAATGTATTGATTTCAAATTCAGGCCTTTTTTTACAGGCACCTAACAATATCTGCCTATTTATTTATGTAGCATATTACACTAATCCAGGCACAGCAGTAACCACTGATTTAGGGGAATATCTCTTTTAGGGCTAGTATTTAGGCCCTGGATGAAAGGTATCCTTTTATGGACAGATTTACACTTGGCCTGCAACAGCTGGAACACCAGATTCAGGGTATTGCTATTTTGGCAATTGAATTTCACCCCAGAACAAAAAATACCCTGTTACGGACAGATTTAAACTAGGCCTGCAACAGCTGGAACACCAGATTCAGGGTATTGCTATTTTGGCAATTGAATTTCACCCCAGAACAAAATATATGTTTTTGCGGACACTATGAAACTTGGCCAGCCACAGCTGAAACCACTGATTTATGGTATTGCTATTTTGGCAATTGAATTTCAACCCAGAACAAAATATATAATTTGCAGGACACTATGAAACTTGGCCAGCCACAGCTGAAACCACTGATTTATAGTATTGCTATTTTGGCAATTGAATTTCACCCCAGAACAAAATATTTGTTTTGGCAGACACTATTATACTTTGCCATCCACAGCTGTGACACCAGATTTATGGTATTGCTATTTTGGAAATTGAATTTCACCCCAGAACAAAATATATGTTTTTGCGGACACTATGAAACTTAGCCAGCCACAGCTGAAACCACTGATTTACGGTATTGTTATTTTGGCAATTGAATTTCACCCCAGAACAAAATATATAATTTGCAGGACACTATGAAACTTGGCCAGCCACAGCTGAAACCACTGATTTATGGTATTGCTATTTTGGCAATTGAATTTCACCCCAGAACAAAATATACCCTGTTACGGAAAGATTTAAACTAGGACTGCAACAGCTGGAACACCAGATTCAGGGTATTGCTATTTTGGTAATTGAATTTCACCCCAGAACAAAATTTATCCTTTGCAGGACACTATGAAACTTGGCCAGCCACAGCTGAAACCACTGATTTATGGGATTGCTATTTTGGCAATTGAATTTCACCCCAGAACAAAATATATGTTTTTGCGGACACTATTATAGTTTGCCAGCCACAGCTGTGACACCAGATTTATGGTATTGCTATTTTGGCAATTGAATTTCACCCCAGAACAAAATATATGTTTTTGCGGACACTATTATAGTTTGCCAGCCAGTGCTGGGACACCAGATTTAGGGGATTGCTATTTTGACAATTGAATTTCACCACAGAAAATAATCTATCCTTTGCCAGACAGCAGACAGTATTTTACTTGGCTAGTCAAAGCTGGAACACCAGATTTAGGGGATTGGTATTTGGGCAATTGTATTTAACCCCTTAATAAAATATAGAAATTGCTATCCTGAGTTTCTAGGGGTGACAATTAGCACAGCCAAGCCCCTGATGTAGGATATAGCAAAAAAAAACTAGTATTGATGGATTGATGGACTTGGTGGCAGCTTGTTCTGGTGCACCACAAGTCACAAAATGGCCACCGATCACCCCAGAAAATAAGTGACAGAAAAACGCTCTGTGCAGCCTAAAAACCAGTGAGCAAGTAACTAGCAGAAGTTCAATCATTCACAGCTGTAGATCGATCACTTCATTAGGTGCTTTTGCTGACTTTTTCCTGCCTAATCTCGCCCTCACAGCAGCTGCTTCCTCTCCCTACACTAATCAGAGCAGTGTGACGTGCGGCGCTACGTGACTCCAGCTTAAATAGAGGCTGGGTCACATGCTGCACTTGGCCAATCACAGCCATGCCATGACTGTGATGGGCTCTTAGGGCAAGAAGTAAAACACTAGCTGATTGGCTGCTGTGCAGACCTTCAGAAAGCGGGAAGTAATCGCCGAACAACGAACCCGAACTTTTTTTAAAATGTTCGAGTTCGGGTCCGTGTCCCAAACACCCCAAAATTCGGTACGAACCCAAACTATTCTCGAACTGTTCGCTCAACACTACTAACCAACTCCAGTGAGAGAAGAGGTAAAGGGATACCTAAGTAAAAAATAAATAAGAAAAAAATCTGAATGAAATCTCTCCTTTAATTATATTACAAACCATTCACTTGGCAAAAAAGATCATTTAAAGAAGCCACTGATTAACACATTTTTTTTTCTCTTTTTACAGACCCATCTTCCACATTTTACATTTATCACAAGTCTGGCAAACAATGTAGTAGATTGTTCATTTGGTATTGTTGGGGCCTTCCCAGAACACACCATCATCCAATTCACAAATAAACCAAATTGGTGGAATACAGTTGCCTTCCTGAAGTCACAACTTTTTTATTTTTCCATTCCGATAGTCATATGAGAGTGTGTTTTTAATTGTACTTTTAATTGCACCATTTTACATATTGCATACTATGTAGTGGAAAGCTGGAAAAAATTCAAATTGGGGTGGATTTTAAAATTTAATGCAATTCCACCAAAGTTTTATGGGTTTTATATCTGCAGTGTTCCTTATGTGGGAAAACTGACCTATTAATTTCATTCCTGTTTACAGCTATAGCACATTTATATAGGTTTTCCTTGTGCTTTAATACATAATAATAATAATAAAAAATAAAAAAATCTCTGAAAAAGTTAATTTTTCCTTTGCATTGCCATATTCTGACCCCTAAATGTCTACAGAGTTGTGGGCTCATTTTTTACTGGGCAGTCTGTAGTTTCTATTGATACCATTTTAGTGTGTTTATGACTTTTTGATCACTTTTTATTACATTTTTCTGGGAGGTGAAGCGACAAAATGCAACAAATCAGCCAGTTTGATTTTTATTCTCAGTACAGCTTTCACAATACAGGATTCACACATTTATATTTTAATAGTATGGACATTTTGGGACATGACATGCTAATGGTCTTTATTTTTTATTGTTTATTTTTAACATAGGGAAAGGGAGGTGATTAGAATTATTTATTTTTTCTTACCCTTTTTAAGGGTACTTCTTCCATAGAGTGCAATGATTTAACTCTGCAGTGTATGGGAGACTCATTATGTTTCTATTGAGCTCTGCCACAGGAATATAGCAGACCTCGAATCATTCAGCTCCGGAGTGGGCGCCGACCCAACATTTGCTGTATATTTGCAGTGGGAGGTTGGGAAGGGGTTAAAAGGGTTGTCTTGGCCCAGTGGTAAAAACCCCACTGATCACCAGAAAAGGGGCTCTATTATCCCCCATTTGAGCTGAGTGGTGGTCACCCATATGTGCTGTTGCACCATTCAACTCTATGTGAAGGTAAGAGATAGCCAGGTATAAATGCACGGTCATTTCTGGCAGCTTCATAGAGTCGAGCTCATAGAGCTCTGCTGAGTGCTGCAGCCTCTTTGCAGTTTACCAAGCACAGAGCTGTATATTTGATAGCAACTGTGATTGCAGGGGTGCACCCCCAATGAGGGCAGGTGAGGCGATCGACTCAGGCAGCACCAGGTAGGGGCAAGAGAGGGGCAGCTGAAGGGCCATGGGCTGAAGGGAAGGGTTAACAAATTGGAATTGGGGAGGGACGGGCGCTATTTCAGTTTTTGCCTCAGGCAGCAGAAAGGCTAGGTGCACCCCTGTTTGCTTGGTATTGCAGTTCAGCACCATTCACTGAAATATGATGACCTAGAAAGAGGCCACAGCACTCAAAATGTCCTGCAGCCTCCTCTTGCAGATCTGAGGGGGTCTGACTCTCGCTTATCTGATATTAATGTCATTCTTCTCCTCCTGGCCTTCGTTGCTCTGCTGGGTTCCCTTGCTGTAAACATCCGATTTGCCATTGCTTTCAGCCATTAGCTGCAATGATCTCAAATCAGATGTTTTCAGCATCACAGGTCGGGTGGACGGAAAAAGAGCCAGTGCTGGGAAGCAGGTAAGTAAGCTTCCCTTTACAGTTCTTGCACAACCCCTTGAAATATATGATTATCTATCCAAGTCTGACTATTCATGAATATATATAAAAATCTGCCACAGTGAGGAGTAGCTTTCTTCAAAACTTTACACTTAGTTTGACCTCCCTAAAAAACGGAGCACATTAAGATTAATATACTCATTGACAAAAGATAATGCACCAAGAAGAAGTTGTTGGAATTGAATGAAACTTTCTATGTGAGAATATAATGATATATGTAAGTGATTACAATATTATAGCGATAGGATACGTTTATTGGGGAAAACTTTACAACAGAATGGAAACTGTAGCACCCTGTTGGGTCACCTCTGGCCTGGATACAAGATGAGATATGATTGGGCATACAGGTTTCATACGGTATCATGCAGCACATTTGCCCACAAATTTTGAAGCTGGGCCTGTAGATCCTGCACAGTATTGCCAAAGCTAGTGTTCCAGCTTGTCCTATAAATGCTGGATTGGTGATAAATCCAGTGACTGGGCAGACCAAAGAAGTGTTGCAATCTGTCAGAGACATTCCTGGGAAATCCATGCCGTGTGTGGGCGATCATTATCCTGCCGAAAAAATACTCACTAAAAGGCCTCCATACTCAAACTCTACCATTGTCGGATGCCAAACAGAGCCTGGATTGTTGCTAAAGACAATGCGTTACCAGTCTGTAGTAGTCCCCGGTTTTCTTGTTCGCAACGCCACTGCAAACAAAGGCAACGGGGGCTGGCTGTCAATGGCAGGACATGAAATTTGTGCCATCGCACCGAATTAACTTTTTCTAAATGACTGCAAACGGTGTGTATTGAAGGTACCACAGTGTCTAGATGGTGGACAATGAAACTGTGGGAGCTGCTCATTCTTTTCGGCAGATCAAACAATCTGGTGGTCTGTCTGGGCTTGCGGAGCCTGTTCGATGTCTGTAAGTGCCCTCATGTACCGACTGCTCTCAACCACTCCTAAAAGCTAGGTCAGAACAGCCAGATAGCTGGCAAATCCTGCTTCTCTGAATGCACCCCAATGGGACAAAATATCTTTGAGAGCATCGTAGAGGTAAGTCTAGCAGTGAATCTCTCACTAAGAGGTACACTACCCAAAAGTAGCGTCTGAGAGTCTTTTATAGGGCAGCACCTTTACACTGTAGAACAACCCAGTGTGTAATCATACCTGCCCGAGACATAACTGCATGCCACTTTTTGCAGCAATCCAACATTTCTATCTGTGTGTTAGAATCCATTTACAACTGACTCTCTGTGCAATCAAAGGCAAAAGTAATGATTTCTCCTTATTTATTCTAACTGCAGAAAATGACTAAAAAAAGCCAAATTCATACATGAAGATCCAAAGAGAAGCTGAAATATTTGCCATCTGCATAGAGTATTATTCTATTAGCCCAATCTAGACAACAAAAAGATATAAAAATTGGTTCCTGACTAACGCCTTAGCCTACATACATGCGAACATATTTGGTTTCTGTGTCCGTTCCATTTTTTTGGCGGATAAGATGCGGACCCATTCGGTCATGTGCATGTAGCCTTATCCACACGTCAGTGTTTTGGTCAGTGATTTCCATCAGTGATTGTGAGCCAAAACCAGGATTGGAGCCTCCACAGAGATAAGGTCTGTGTTTAGAGCAGCACCTCCTTTCGGCTCAAAGTCACTGATGGAAATCACTGACGAAACACTGACGTGTAAATAAGGCATAATTCTAGCTGCTAACAGTTCGATAGCAAACCAAAAATGCAGGGGTGGAAGGGGATAACCTTGTCTCATACCTGGAGACATAGAGAACATTTTCAAAAGGATTCTATTGATATTTAATATAGTTGATAAATTTGTATAAATTTTGTCTATTTAATAATTTGAGCACCAAATCCAAATTTGTATTAGGCTACCCCCAAAAACTCCACTCTACACAATTAAATGCTTTAGGCCTATTGCACACGGACGTGTTTTTTTTTTCCGTTCAGTTTTTGCGGGTTCCGTTTGCGATCCATATGAGTAACCATTCATTTCAATGGTTCCGCAAAAAAAAAAGGAATGCACTCCGTATGCATTCCGTTTCCATATTTCCGTATATCCATTCCGCTAAGGCCTCCTGCACACGACCGTATGGTTTTGAGGTCCATTTTAAACTGATTTGTTTTTTGTTTCAGTGGTGTTTCCGTTCCGTTTTTCTGTTCCGTTTTTGCGTTTGGTTTACGTTTGTGATCTGTTTTTTGCGGATCGGAAACAGAAGAATGCAATAATGTTTAAACAGTAAGTACATTAAAAAATTGGACTGGGCATAACATTTTCAATAGATTGTTTCGCAAAAACGGAATGGATACGGAAGACATACGGGTGCATTCCGTATGCATTTCGTTTTTTTTTTTTGCTGAACCATTGACTTGAATGGAGCCACGGAACGTGATTTGCGGGCAAAAATAGGACATGTTCTATCTTTGAACGGAAATATGGAAACTGAATGCATATGGAGTACCTTCCAGTGTTTTTGCGGACCCATTGAAGTGAATGGTTCCGCATACGGACCGCAAACAGAACACAAAAAAACAGACCGGAAATAGAAAAAAAATACAGTCGTGTGCAGAAGGCCTAAAAGATAGAAATTGTCCTATCATTGCCCGCAAATAATGTTCCGTCGCTCTATTAAAGTCAATGGGTCCGCAAAAAATACGGAATGCATACGGAACACATCCATTCCGTATACATCCATTGCAGATCCATGCCCACTTTGCCCATGTGTTTACTGTTTACAAACATTACTGTACATTACAGTAATGATTACAAATTTTATGTTTCCGTTTGCAATTCGCAAAAAACGAATCGCATCTGGAAATTTTTGGCGGAAAAACGGAACGGAAACACAAAACAGAACCACAAATCCGTGAAAAACAGACCGCAAAATACATACGGTCGTGTGAAAGAGGCCTTAGAATTATCAAAGGAAATCAGTAATGTGTCCTCTCTGTTTTTTAGCACCTGCAAGTTTGCAAATTTTACTCTTACATTGTCACACATTAGTCTTTGGGGCATAATACCACATGGAAGTCTTATAGTAATTTCCTTAGAAAATACCTCGATATCAACACTTAAAATAGTAAGTCTTGAGTGTAATAAATGCAAGAAATCTCCAGTAGTAGGCTATGATGAAGATAGAAAACCTACACCTAGTAGTACCTTTCACAATGTGCACCATATTGATCAATGTAACACACTTTTTAACTCAAGTAATGACAGTTCTGGTACACACAAATAGACAAAAAGGATCTGTTAAAAACTCTTTTGTTTAGCCGAATTTTTGTAGTTTGTATGGGCCATATAGGGAGCATCAAAAAACAGCTGTGCGTGTCCATTTATTTTTTTTCACGTTTTCTGAGTGTTTTTTGGTGCGGATCTGCAACAAAAACATAAGCTGAAAATACAGTTTTGTATTGAACACTCACTATTAAAAAAATAGAGTAAAAAAAATGCATAAATAATGTCAAAAAATGCACAAAAATTTTATAGGTGGATTTTCAAACTTCCTAAGTGGCCGCATGGTTCATTTCTATGGGAGGTAGTGCTGAGGATCGAAGACCCGCAGCCTATAGCCGTGACCACGCCAAGAAGGGACATAGGGGGTAATTTATCAAACTAATGTAAAGTAGAACTGGGTTAGTTTCTGCCTGCAATGGACTAGTACAGAAATTGAGGGGCACATTTATTAAGATCAGCGTTTGAGACGTCAGTCTTGATAACCCTTATAGCATGGCATGTGAAAGAACCTGTACCACATATACGCCACAAAAGTGGCATATATCTGGTCATAAGGGACCTCCTGAGCTCCTTCCTTCCAAGCTTACTTCATATCTTTCCACCATGTAAATGGAGTGATTTTGATTGAATTTCACTTTCCTAGAAGATTTTAACAAAAAAAAAGGACTAAATACTATTCATGCTGGAAATATGACGGACTCTATTATAGGGAATGTGATCCGTGGGCTTGTCGGGCACTGGTGGTGTCGGCAATGCGGCATATGCTGAATCCAGCAATTCTGTGTTTTGTTCCTATGCTGAACAGAATACCAGGATTTAAATGGTGATGTGAACCTAGCCTAATACTTGTGTGACTACTGCTTAAAAAATAAATAAAAATTATCACAAAAAAGAATGTGGGTCTAGTGATTTCTAGATGTATACTGTACTTGGCTTGTGGTCTAATTAATGTCTTTTGACTAAGATCACAAATACATGCCAACAGGTCTCCAATTCCAATGTTACATTTCACAATGGAACACAGTGTCCTGTCCGTAACTTTAAGTTGTCCTACAACCAGACACATGTTAGCTAGCCAGGACTGAAGAATAGTTGGCAGAATGTTTGTTTTAGTGTTAAATAACAAAAGAAAATAAATTAGATGGAAATTAGTCCTAAAATGACTATGACATGAACAACGAGTTCATATATTAAAAAACTACATATTTGTCACTTTCTATTGAATACAGACAATAACAAATCTTAAACATTACTCATATTTCAAGAATTACCCTCCCAGATATGTAATATAGATACAGTGATCCCTCAAGATACAATATTTTCAACATACAATGGTCTTGAAACCAGACTCAAGATACAATACCTCAGACTCAGATCCGACCAATCAAGGCCACTTCTCTGGTAAAATAGCTGGATTAGTTGTTAGTTAGCAGTAAATCCTGGCTGTTATATCTAAGGGATTGTTTTATCTGTCTTAGGGTTCTGCTTATTTTTCTTAAATCATTTTTCTGTTATCTTGGATGACATTTTGGGGATTTAGAATCGATTACTCAAGTTACAATGGTTTCAACATACAATGGTTGTCCTAGAACCAATTAATATTGTAACTTGAAAGACCACTGTATTAGATGATTAGATAGATAGATCAGGGGCGTAGCTATAGGGGAAGCGGGGGAAGTGGCAGCTTTGGGGCCCTGACCCAGAAGGGGCTGGTCCAGGAGGAGGAGGACAAAAAGATTTTGTCGGGTCCCACTCAACAGTATTACACAATGAAATTTTAGACAGTGATAGTATAGACAGTGTAGTAAACAGATGGAACAGCTGCCGGGCCTGGTCTGAGAGAGCGATCTTTACTAGCCACAGGAATAGGGGCGGCATAAAAGGAAGGGGTTTGCGAAAAAATTACTGGTGGAGCGGGGCCCCATTAAAAAATTTGCTGTTGGGCCCAGTCATTTCTAGCTACGCCACTGAGATATATAGATAGATAGATGATTGAAGAAAGATAGATAGATAGATATCATGTCTAACACTGTGTTGCATCCCCTCTTCTTTTAACAGTCTATAAATGTCTGGGAACTGTGGAGACACCATAAGTACTGATGTAGCCCCATACAATTAGAGATGCAGGCTTCTGAATTGTGTGCTAATAACAAGCTGGATGGTCCCTCTCCTCTTGAGTCTGCAGACCGAAGCATCTGTGGTCCAAAAAGAATTGCAACTTTTGATTCATCTGACCACATAACAATGCACCTTAGATTGGCGATTATAGTGGCCAGTGGGAAAACTGCAGGATTTTATGTTTATTGTTTAAATATAGATATTCACATGGAAAATTAAAACTAAAATCACCAAAAATTCTTTAAAGTATTTTAAACATAAAAACGCGATTTAAACAATGGGTCATCTTCT
This sequence comes from Bufotes viridis, assembly GCA_033119425.1. NCBI lineage: Eukaryota > Metazoa > Chordata > Amphibia > Anura > Bufonidae > Bufotes > Bufotes viridis. Next base: position 109,392,845 of record CM065593.1, on the reverse strand, counting down.
GATAATACATTTCCTTTAACCCCTTCCTGACACTTGACGTAATAGTATGTCATGGCAGCAGATGACTTGCCCCAATTTGACGTACTATTACATCATGGTGATCGTGCAGGCACCGGAGCAGTGGGCGCCCGATCACTGCAGGGTCCAGCAGTAACTGATAGCCGGGCCCCTGCTGTATCCACCGGCATCGCTGTAAAAGCCGATGCCATCGAATTAACTCCTTCCATGCCACGGTCAGCGCTGACTGCAGAATAGAAGGTGTTTACAGTCAGTGAGTAATCCCATTGGGTCCCCGGTCTGCAGTGACGGGGACCCAATGGGTGAGAAGGCAGCCTGGCGCCTTGCTGAGGCATCGGGACCTGCCTTCCATGGAAGCTGAGGAGATCAGCCCTAGGCTGGATCTCCTAGGCAACCTGTTAGTGTATTACTCAGTGTAATACACTAACAGGCAATGCCTTACAATATAGATGTATTGTGATGCATTGCAGAGGGTATCTAACCCCCAAAAGTTGAAGTCTCAGAGTGGGGCAGAAATAAAGTAAAAAAAAAAAAAAGCCCTTTGCCCTGATTTTATAATAAAAAAAAAAGAAAAAACACATATTAGGTATTGCCGCATCCGTAACAGCCAGCTCTATAAAGATATCACATGACCTAATCTCCCAGATAAAAAAAACGGTGCCAAAAAAGCTATTTTTTATCACACTATATCACAAAAAGTGCAACACCACCAATCAAAAAGGCATATGTCCTCCAAAATAGTACAAATCAAACAGTCACCTGAACCTGCAAAAAATGAGACCCTACCTAGGACAATCAGACAAAAAATTTAAGAAAACTATGACTCTCAGACTATGGAGACACTAAAATATGATTTTGTTTAGCAAAAACGCTATTATTGTGCTAAAGTGAAATAAATAAAAAAAAGACATATTAGATATCACTGCATTCGTAACGACCTGCTCTATAAAAATATTACATGACCTATCCCCACAGATAAACGTTGCAAAAGTAAATAAATAAAAACTGTGCCAAAGCAACTAATTTTTTGGTCACCTTGCCCCATAAAGTGTCATAATGAATGATCAAAAAATCATGTGTACCCAAAAAATGGTACCAATAAAAATGTCAACTCTTCTTGCAAAAAATGAGCCCCTGCACAAGACGATCGACAGAAAAATAAAAAAAAATATGGCGTTCAGAAAATGGATATAAACCATCAGAAAATGTGGTGATAAGAAAGCAGGATGCGCTCATACCCATATGCAGTTGTGCATTTCTGTAGGGGAGCACATCCTGCACTTGTAGTCCGTTGCTAATGGCAATCACCAGCAAAAAATGCATACAATGGATGATGCCAGCAACGGACTACAAGTACCACAATGGACATCCTACATAAGATGAAATTTATGTGGATGTGGCAAGAATTCAGAACAAACACAGAACCAGAGATAGGTGCACGCTGCCGTCACACTAAACCCTCACACTGATGTTAAAAATTGAGAGTTAGTTCGACATATCCTACTAGGAGGACGTGTCTTAAGCCTCGGGCACCAGCGTCAAGGTCTCTCAAGTAGCCCGTGGGCCCTAACACTCACCTACCTGCGCCATATGGGCGATATCAGGAGCCAGTGGGCAATTACAGGAGCATTAGGATGACTCACAAACATCTCCTCTGTTACCTCCAGCATGTGGCCATGCTTGCAATGGGAGGTGGGAGGTGTCTATGAGCCCTACCCAAGACTGACTGATATAGCCCAAGGCAAAGCAGGTGCACCCAAATGTGGCCTGAAGATGAAAAACAGGCACATTTAAAATGGAGTTTATACACCTCCATACATATATATATATATATATATATATATATATATAAACCATCAGAAAATGTGGTGATAAGAAAGCAGGATGCGCCATACCCATATGCAGTTGTGCATTTCTGTAGGGGAGCATATCCTGCACTTGTAGTCCGTTGCTAATGGCAATCACCAGCAAAAATGCATACAATGGATGATGCCAGCAACGGACTACAAGTACCACAATGGACATCCTACATAAGATGAAATTTATGTGGATGTGGCAAGAATTCAGAACAAACACAGAACCAGAGATAGGTGCACGCTGCCGTCACACTAAACCCTCACACTGATGTTAAAAATTGAGAGTTAGTTCGACATATCCTACTAGGAGGACGTGTCTTAAGCCTCGGGCACCAGCGTCAAGGTCTCTAGCCCGTGGGCCCTAACACTCACCTACCTGCGCCATATGGGCGATATCAGGGGCCAGTGGGCAATTACAGGAGCATTAGGACGACTCACAAACATCTCCTCTGTTACCTCTAGCATGTGGCCATGCTTGCACGGCCATGCTTGCTCCTGTAATTGCCCACTGGCCCCTGATATCGCCCATATGGCGCAGGTAGGTGAGTGTTAGGGCCCACGGGCTACTTGAGAGACCTTGACGCTGGTGCCCGAGGCTTAAGACACGTCCTCCTAGTAGGATATGTCGAACTAACTCTCAATTTTTAACATCAGTGTGAGGGTTTAGTGTGACGGCAGCGTGCACCTATCTCTGGTTCTGTGTTTGTTCAGAAAATGGAGACACAAAAACATAATTTTTTTTCAAAAATGCTTTATTATGTAAAACTGAAACAAAGTAGACATATCTGACATTGTCGCATCTGTAACAACCTGCTCTATAAAAATAACATATGATCTAACCTGTCAGATGAACACTGTAAAAAAAAAATATGAAAACGGTGCCAGAACAGCCATTTATGGGTTACCTTGCCTCACAAAAAACATTATATAGAGCGATCAAAAATCATATGTACCCCAAAATAATACCAATAAATCTGTCACCTTATCCTGTAGTTTCCAAAATGGGGTCACTTTTTGGGAGTTTCTACTGTAGGGGTGTAAGAGGGGCTTCAAATGGGACATTTTGTCTAAAAACCAGTCCAGCAAGATCTGCATTCCAAAAACCATGCGGTGCTCCTTTCTTTCTGTGCCCTGCCGGGTGCCCTTACATCAGTTTACCACCACATGTGGGGTGTTTCTGTAAAGTACAGAATCAGGGTAATAGATATTGAGCTTTGTTTGGCTGTTAACCCTTCATGTGTTACAAGAAAAAAATTTATAAAATGGAAAGTCTGCCAAAGAAGTGAAATTTAGAAATTATATCTCAATTGTCCTTTAATTCTTGTGGTACACCTAAACGGTTAACAAAGTTTGTAAAATTAGCTTTGAATAACTTGCGGGGTGTAGTTTCTAAAAAGGGGTAATTTATGGGTGATTTCTACTATTTAAGACCCACAAAGTGACTTCAGAACTGAACTGGTCCTTAAAGAGTGGGTTTTGGAAATTTTCTTGAAAAAATTTTAAGAATTGCTTCTAAAATTCTAAGCCTTTTTATGTCCTAAAAAAATAAAATGACATTTACGACATTTACAAAATGATACCACCATAAAGTAGACACATGGGGAATGTTAAGTAATAAATATTTTATGAGGTTTTAAGTTTCTGTTTTAAAAGCTGAGAAATAGAAATGTAGAAAATTGCAAAATTTTCTAAATTTTTGGTAAATTTTGGATTTTTTCATAAATAAAGGTGAAATATATTGACTCAAATTTATGACTGTGACGAAGAACAATGTGTCACGAGAAAACAATCTCAGAATGGCTTGGATAAATAAAAGTGTTCCATAGTTATTACCACATAAAGTGACACATGGAGGGCGAAAAATTGGCCTGGGTTAGAAGGGGTTAATACTACAGACAATAACAAAATGGCTGCATGTTACTAGCCTGTACAGGAGGCATTGCCAAAATCATGCTCCGTTTTCTACCATCACTCAGCACTCTGTAGGTATTGGCTGAAGCTGTACCTCACTGACTTCATGTTTTGCCTGCCCCCTTCATATGCTCTGTTGTAATACTAAAAAGTATTGAGTGCTGTCGATAATGAGAGCATGTCCCAATTCCTATTCTAGTGAATTATTTATGAATCACCTAGAGAAACATCCAAAAGGTACATTAAGGCCCCAAATATGTCTATGGCATTGTATATGACATCATAATGTTATACATGTAAACAATGAAACTAGGGATTAGGGATTAATCTGATTTACATTGTTTCTATACTTACTATATATGAAAAATGGAAAGTCTTTGCACACATTTCAAATCAAATATGTGTCGTGCCTATCCACCAACGCCATGGCAGCTTCCACAGAGGGGTACCTAACACTATATAAAGAAAAGTGTGTCCAGCTCACCTGCTATATAATGTCCCCTCTGGGATCCCTCATGCACGGACCATGCGGCAAGCGACCGTAAACTGAGGAAATAAAAATTCTGGAGGTCCAGCAAAATATTCAGCTGTATCTTCTTTATTGTGGTGAAGGTAGTTACAACTTGGAGCGCATATGTTCACAACAGATTCACACCGTCAACGCGTTTCGAACAGAGTTCTTATTCATGAATAAGAACTCTGTTCGAAACGCGTTGACGGTGTGTACCTAACACTAACAGAACTGCCTCTCCTATATTAAGCCCCAAAAATTTAGGGCAGTGCAGGAACCAGCTATATTTATACTCTTCTTAAAAGCCCTGGGCAGATGGGTGGGGAGCGCTCAGTCTAAAAGGAGGACTAGACATGTACAAGCATACAACAAATATTCTGAATCAGAGACCAAGTAAAATGGCTGTCGCACAGCATACAGTACTTAAGTGTTTACATCTACAGCAAATTAAAGCAATAATGTACAAATACATTTCTGCTTTCACACTGTGTTCAGGAGATCCTTTCTACTGTACTTCTTATTTCATCTAAATGAGAATCGATCCCAGCATAAAAGAAAAGGGAAACATTTCCAAATCGGTTCCTACAAAGATGTTGACCTTCTTCTTTGTACAAGTATATATTCACATTGTGATGAAAAAAGTATAGGATAGGGAATCAGTCAAACGCAATATGAATGCAGACTTGCAGAACTACTTGATGACACTTAGCCTTTGACTTAGCTTTTGTGGTTAGACGTTCTATAATCCTCCAGAAATAAGGTTATAATTAAAGAAAGTTGCTATGCTATCCATATATAATAGATGTCTAACTTCTTTTTATTAAAGGACATCCCACTCAACTTCCAATTATATGTAGATATAGTACATATAGTGCAGGGGAACAAATTGATTTAACATGTCACCTCTTTTTTTGTAACCACCCAGCCCAGGGATTCTTAGCAGACCTTTAGCCCAGGGCTCCTCACCTTAGCAATCCACTATACTCCAGGGTGCATCACCATAGTAGCCACCTCAATTACAAGGGTGCATCACCTAAGTAAACCCCACCTCAGAGATACTCACCTTAGTAACACTAGAGTGCCTCTCATGTGCATTCTGACATTAGCTTTTCTTGCAGCAGAACAAAGGATCAGATATTTAGGTATGTAAAATCAAACATTACAGACCACCATGAACCCTTCTGAAATAAAGTTAGGCTTGCCATCCACATTACTGACACCAAGCCCCCAACCTCTCTACAATACATGTAGATTCTGGCATTGGCTTATCTCGCAGCAGAAAATACTATATGTGAATTCATACACGACACATACTCCTTTCCACCAATATCCACTGTCAGAGGACAGTCGAAAGCCCGACATGCACATTAGATTTCTGGTGGATCCACCTAAGTTCATTTAATGTCTATGGACAACATCACGCACTAATTAAGAATGAAAAAAATCTACAGAAATAGACTTAGAAAAATAGAATTGAAAAAAATATATATTTGCCCCAAAACATTAGCCTCATGCTAATTGAAAACGTGACTGCTATCTAACCCTTTTTCCACTGCAAATAATCACATGTACATTAGTAAGGACATGTCAATATGGCAGTGTTAGCTATATTTAACTCGCAATGAAACATAGTGAGATTGTTTCCATATGGCAACACTTGTCACCAGTCCCTTGTACAGATAGTGCAGGTATTTTAAGCATTCCTAGGTCAGAAGGGCATTTAGACTGAATTAGAAAAATTGGGCTAATAAGGAAATGTGCCTGTACGACACTCATACTCATGACAGTCTGTGAGTCACAGATTTCGAGAAAAGACATGTACAAGTTGCTTTGCAAACAGAATATACACCAATTTGCTGGTATGCCATTTTTTTTCAGCATGAGTATTTTTGATCAAAATTTTTGACTTTACTCTATTCTAGATAAATAAGAACTTGAGCACTCCAAGTAGTAAAGTGAAATAAATGCTTATTGTGTTAATTCACAAGGCAATCACAATAGTGATGTTTCGTTCAAACAACCATTTTCAAACACTATTGCCGAAGGAGGAAAAGAGCAGAAGGAATAATGTGAGGAATAGTATAGCTCAATTTTTATGCAGCTCTAGTCATATTCTGAAAGGTGGTTAAGGATAAGTGTGAGGCACAGCCCAACAGATTTATTATAATTTATGCCAGATACTGGCATAAATTATAGTTTAAAACTACACCATGTTATGGGCAGTGAGTGTGGACGCACTGTGCCATCCAACCAGTTAGACTTTGGGTTAGTCCAGAGGGCGTTTTCCTGGTTGTGCCCTGGTTTTCACCCTTTAACTTCTATACAGGGATCTGGCCTTCACTGCAGGGGAGTTACCAGACCAACACCTCTTGGAATAGCCCCAGTGTGGTTGGCTGCTGACCCTAACCCTAACTCCATCACCAAAGAATCAGGCAATACAATTAGTCGGGAAGCAGGGAGAGCAAGCAGAGTATGTACAAATCCAAGAAACAGTCCAGAGGTCAGGGCAGATGGCTTAGTATGGTGAACAGGCATGGGTCATGTCAGGAGGCAGGGAGTCAGGATTCAGGAAAAAGGCAGAAGTTGGTACACAAATGGATTGCTTAGGCAAGGGGTAGAACAGATAGCCTGGTATATATAGCAGTGCTGATGAGCTCATTAGTCAAACAGCTAAACACACAGCAAAACAAGGAATTAACCCTTGCCGTGCTGCAGGAATAGGGTCAATGAATAGACACTAATGCACATACAAAAAGAGACCGAGCAACTGGACTGCAGTCTGCTGCATGGGACTGCATTCTGCTGCATGGGACACAGGAATCTGGCAGCCGGCCCTCGGCAGAAGCTATTTCAGAGATGCAATGTGCAAGGAGTGTCACCATGACATTACCCCTCTGCCTTAGGGCTCTTTCACACTAGCTTTGTGAGGATTCGGCGTGCACTTCCGTCACCGGAAATGCCCGCCGGATCCGTCACAACGCCACACATCTGAAAGCATTTGAAGACTGATCAGTCTTCAAAATGCTTTCAGTGTTACCATGGCAGCCAGGACGCTACATGATCACATGGATCAGATGACCAATGCGACATAGGGGTGCTGTGATGTCATTGTGGAGCACCCCGGGAGCCGCACGGACGGTAAGTAGCTTCTCCCCTGGCTCCCCAATACTTTTCAATGGCAGCCAGGACTTTAGTAGCATCCTGGCTGCCATGGTTACCATTCAGAAAACTAAACGTCGGATCCGGCGATGCGCCGAAACGACGTTTAGCTTAAAGTCGGATCCGGATTAATGCTTTTCAATGAGCATTAATTCCGGATCCGTCCTTGCGGCATGTCTTCCGGATTTTTGGACGAAGACAAATCCGCAGCATGCTGCGGTTTTGTCAACATCCAAAAAACGTTCACATACTGAACGGAAGACATCCTGATGCATCCTGAACGGATTTCTCTCCATTCAGAATGCATTGGGATGATCTTGATCAGTGTCTTTCTGTCCTAGAGCCCTGAGGACGGAGCTATAGGACGGAAAGCAAAAACGATAGTGTGAAAGAGGCCTTATGCCCTCTCTTCTTAGAACAGGAATCCAGCAGAAATTTCTTCAGATGGGCAAGGGCATCAAAATTCTCCAAAGATTTCCAGGATCTCTCCTGTAGGATTCTCTAACAGCTGATAAGAATCACAACAGAAGTAGGACATCTGGACAATACCTGCAGTGAATAACTGGCTCAGCAAGACTTTTTATAGGATCAGAGGACTGTATTAGGGAAGACTTACTCTCACACCAAATCTGAAAACAAAAAAGATTACTGGCAGTAGAGTCAGCCTCTGGAACTTCAGAAGAGAAATATATAGGAATAAGGACTTTAGTATAGCAGGACAGGGAACCTTCAGAAGGCCTAAGGCTGCCATGGTTTTGTCATGGGGTTGGGGGGCATGCATTTAAGCATTGGAAGCACTTCAGTACCAGTCATAGAAGCCATGGTTGGCATTACCATGGTATTCGAGTGGTCCAGTGAATATCGGCTGTGTAAAGGAACAATCTTTAAATGCACCATCTTTAATGACCAGACTTCTGATATGCTACATCTGTATGGAAAATGACAGTAAAAATATTAAGCTGGCATATTAAAGCCCAGTTTTAAAAATGTTTTGTTGCAACTTCAATATAGGCTACATTTTAATACTGTAAAATGAAACAACCATTAGAACATGCACCAAAAGGATAATCTTTTGGCATGTCAAGCCCACTAGAGCATATAGAATATACATTCTGTGAATATGTCAGTAATCTCATACAACCCCTATAATCTAAGGTCTTTCACTCTATATTAAGAGGGAACATTAATCCAACTGTTCTACATGTCTACATTGTCCATTTTGTAAGTATTATCTCTGCCTCCTTCAGTGCTGGTGGTCTTCAAAAAGTAGAACTGGAATTTACCATATACAGACAAAATATATTGTAGGACACATGTTATGTTCAGGTTTCCCTAAAGACCATAATGTCTTGAAAACATCTTTAGATCTTTTTTCTCATGTGAAAGATTCCAGACCTTACATCAGAATACAATACATCAAAACAACTAACCCAGAGGGAAAGATATAGTCTTTTTGTACACACAGGAAATATGAGGGTGATGGCTGAACTTGTGAAATGCTCATTCGTGTAGGCTACTGGTCAGAAAACACATAATAATATTATTTCCTATATTTTCATATCCATAAAAAGTGTCCTGTAAACCATTTTATTTCAAAGGCTTGTAAACATGAAATCATTTCGACATGTGTTTGCCAAGAAAAGTTCAAAGAAAACTTCAGACAAGGAATATGATGAGGTCACTGTCAAGCATCCCCAAAGTCTGCGTGGGTGGAGTGAATGGGTTAGTGGACATTTGTTTGATTCATATTGATAGAACGTCCCATCCATCTTATAAAGCAAATGTTTCAAACTAACTGTCCAAGCAATTTTGACATTAAATAAATCTTTCCAGCGCCTTTTAAACTACCATTATATGAGTTCCTTTTGTCTGTGGAAGGATGTCTCAAGTAGTATCTTCCAAACAGCACTTAACTCCTTGACACAGGGTCATTCCTGACTTTTTCTCTATCACTTAAAGAAGTTCTGTGTTATCTGCAAGAGATGCTCCTCTGACAGAGATAGTGAGATGTTTGGCTTGTCTGCTGGCCTGTTTCACACAACTGATTCATTTTAGACCTGCTCTCCTTGTTCACTGGCACTGCTTTGATCAGCGACATGTAGGAAAAGAGGAGAAAATGAAAGAGGTTGTCTCTGATAAAGATTAGCCTGCTGCCCAGTAAATCATGCAGGTCAGCCACAAAGGACCCACGATGAGCAACAAGAAGCCTTTAAGACAGATCTACCCTAAGTGATTGTGACACTGAAGATTTATGTCACCTCTGCACGTCCTATTAATGTCTTGTAGGGCTTTCTCTGTCATATCTCAAAGTCTTTTATTATTCCCCATAAATTTCATGTCAGAATGTTTATGTCCTAATGGCTGAAGTATGGGTAGAATGTTTTCTTCTACAAAGAAGCCTTTTAGCATAATAAAAGGTCTGTAGTAATTGTCATCAACATTGAGCTGAAGAAGTTCTTGGAATTTTTTTTATTCTTTTATCAACTTATTACTGATTTATTCTTTTAACGTCTTTATTGTGACTCTTTCATTTTTGTATTTTTAAGTATTTAATAAAAATAATTGCATTTTTTAATGAAAGTCAATTTCTCATTAAATTATTTCATTAACATCAATTTATAATTACCTGAATGCAAAAGAGATATTGAAATTGGAGATATCAGACTTTAAAATAAGAAGTAACTAGTAAAATAAGAAGTTTCAGATTTACAACTAAAGAATATCGCTCTGAGACTAGTTGATCATGAGGACCTGTCTAGGACTCCCTGCACATATCTCCTTTGGCTGCAGAAGTTGCTCAGCACCCCGGCATTGACTGCAATAATAATAATAAAAAATAATAATAATAAAAAATTATAATAATAACGTATAAGGTAAATTACTTTGACCCATACTTAATGAGTCATATTTAAATGCAAATTGGTTATTAGAGAAAGTTTGTAATTGTGTTATACCACTTTAGATGCACTAATCTGCTCAAGTAAATAGTTTTTTACCAGTGTATGGCCATAGTCTGTTCTTGCTAAGATCCGCTAAAGTAGGGCAATTACCTGAAGCATTTTTCTATGTAAGGCTAGTTTCACACTAGCGGCAGCCTTCTCCAGCAGGCTGTTCTGGCGGGTGAACAGCCTGCCGGATCCGTGCTGCTGCTAGTACACGCATGCCACCGGAGGTCTGCTCCGGACCCATTGAGGCTATTCACCTGCCGGAGAAGTCTGCCGCTAGTGTGAAACTAACCTTATGCACTATTTGAGACGGGAAATGGACATACTCACTTTGATAGGATAGCTGGAACAATCATCTCATCTCAACACTGTAAATGGGTTGTGTCACTTCAGCAAATTACATTAATACAAGGTACTTACTAATGTATTGTGATTGCCCATATTGCCTCCTTTGCTGGCTGGATTCAATTTCACATCACATTATACATTGCTCGTTTCCAGCGATTATGGCCACACTGCAATCCATCAGTGGTGGTCGTGCTTGCACACCGTAGGAAAAAGCAGCACCTTTTCCTATACTGCGCAAGCACGGTCACATTTGCTAGATTGCAGGGTGGTTGTAACAATGGGGTTCACTAATATCACGGAAAATCCTTTCTGCTAAAACTTAGCTTTTAATGAATACAGAATAAAAAGGTGGCTAATTGTCACCAACATCACAAGCAAAAACATGTATGGTTTGCCACTGACAAATATGATAAAGCGATCAATACACAAGTGCCGGGTAAAATAAACCTCCGTGTAGGGAGGCTTCCCTACTTCCCTACACGAAGGCTTATTTTACCCGTCACTTTTGTATTGATCGCTTTATCATATTTATCAGTGGGAAACCATACATGTTTTTGCTTTTTGCTTGTGATGTTGGTGACAATTAGCCACCTTTTTATTCTGTATTCATTAAAAGCTAAGTTTTAGCAGAAAGGATTTTCCGTGATATTAGTGAACGTTTTTGGTGTAGAGAAATCCTAATACTATCAGCATTATTCAACATTAGTAGTTTGTCTGGTTGTAACAATGGAATGGAGCAGTGTATAATGTAATGGAAAAATGAATCAAGCCAACAAAGGAGGCCATGTGGGCAATCACAATACATTAGTAAGTTCCTTGTAATAAGTTTGTCTACGTGATACACGCAGGGGTGTTGTTGGGTTACTAAGTCTGCCACCTGCAGGTGCTGTCTTGTGGCGGTGGTGGTCACCAAGTGGCATTGCCAAATTACAGTAGGGACACACTCATAAGAGGCCACCTTGACAAGGTGAATGGGCCTATACATTGGGTCTATACAAGGTGCCTCAGTAGAGATGTTTATTAACCCCTTCAAGACCAAGCCAGTTTTCACCATAAGGACCAAGCCACATTTTGCAAATCTGACATGTTTCACTTTATGTGGTAAGAACTCTGGAACACTTTTACTTATATAAGCAATTCTGAGATTGTTTTCTTGTGACATATTGTACTTCATGTTAGTGGTAAATTCGAGTCAATATGTTTCACCTTTATTTATAAAAAATTCAAAAATTTACAGAAAATTTGGAAAGATACACCATTTTTGAAATTTGAATGTCTCTGCTTTTAAAGCAGATTGTGATACCAACCATAAAATAGTTGTTGCTGTACATTTACAAGATGTCTACTTTATGATGGCAAAATTTTGTAAGCATCATTTTATTTTTTTAGGATGTTAGAAGGCCTAGAATTTTAGAAGCAATTCTTAAAATTTTTAAGAGTTTACAAAACCCAATTTTTAAGGACCAGTTTAGTTCTGAAGTCACTTTGTGGGTCTTAAATAGTAGAAACCACCTATAAATTACCCTATTTTAGAAACTACAGCCCGCAAGTTATTCAAAACTGATTTTACAAACTTTGTTAACCCTTTAGGTGTTCCACAAGAATGAAAGGAAAATGGAGGTGAAATTTCATAATTTCACAATTTTTTGCAGATTTTCCATTTTAATCGATTTTTCCCTGTAACACAACAAGGTTTAACAGCCAAAGAAAACTCAATATTTATTACCCCGATTCTGCAGTTTACAGAAACACCCCATATCTGGTCGTAAACTGCTGTATGGGTACACGGCAGGGTGCAGAGGGAAAGGAGCGTCATATGGATTTTGGAGGGAAGATTTCCCTGAGATAATTTTAAGTTGCCATGTCACATTTTAAGACCCCCTTATGCAACCCTAGAGTAGAAACTCCCAAAAAGTGACTCCATTTTGTAAACTACGGGATGAGGTGACAGTTTTGTTGGTACTATTTTGGGGTACATATGATTTTTGATTGCTCGATATTATGCTTTTTTTTAAGCAAGGTAACCAAAAAATGGCTGTTGTGGCACAGTTTATTTTGTTATTTAGTTTTTTTACGGAGTTTTCCTGACTTGATAGATCATGGGTTGCTTTTATAGAGCAGGTTGATACGGATGTGACAATACCAAGTATGTGTGTTTTTTTTGTTTCAGTTTTACATAAAGCCTTTTTGAAAACAAAAATAATGTTTTTGTGTCTTCATTTTCTGAAAGCTACATTTCTTTTATTTTTCTGACGATCGTCTTGTGCAGGGGCTCTTTTTTTTGCAGGAAGAGCTGGTATTTTTACTGGTACCATTTTTGGGTACATTTGACTTTTTAGATCATTCAATATGACACTTTTTTGGGGGCAAGGTGACCAAAAAATTGCTATTTTGGCACAGTTTTTATTTATTTTTTAACAGCGTTCAACTCATGTGATATTTTTATAAAAAATCATGTTTTAGCATGTCCATTTAAAAATTTTTTTTTGGGCGATTGTCTTATGTAGGGGCTCATTTTTTGCAGGAGGAGATGACGGTTTGATTGGTACTATTTTGGGTTGCATATGACTTTTGAATCACTTGGTATTACACTTTTTCTGATGAAAGGTAAACAAAAAATATAATGGAATTTTTTGCGCAGTTTTAAATTTTTTTTTAATGCTGTTCACCTTAGGGGGTAAGCCATATAATATTTTTATAGAGCAAGTCATTACGGACATGGAGATACCTAATATGTCTACTTTTTTTAAAAAATGTATTTCAGTTTTACACTATAAAAGTATTTTTGAAGGAAAAAAAGTTTTAGGGTCTCCATTTTCTGAAAGCCATATTCTTTTTATTTTTTGGACTCATTTTTTTGTGGGAAGAGATGACAGTTCGATTGGTACCATTTTGGGGTGTGTATGGCTTTTTGATCGCTTGGAATTACACTTTTTGTGATGAAGGTGACAAAAAAATAGCATTTTTGGCACAGTTTTTTATTTTATTTTTTTATGGCTTTCACCTGAGAGGATAGATCATGTCATAAGTTTATAGAGCAGATCATTATGGATGTGGTGATACTTAAAATGTCTACTTTTTTACATTTATTTCAGTTCTACAATAAAAGCATTTTTGAAGAAACATAAATCTTAGTTTAGTGCCATATTTTTTTATATTTTGGGCGACTGTCTTAAGTAGGGTCTCATTTTTTGCAGGAAGAGATGACGGTTTGATTGGTACTATTTTGGGCTACATATGGCTTTTTGATCGCTTGGAATTACACTTTTAGTGATGTAAGGTGACAAAAAAAATGAAATTTTTTGCTCAGATTTTTTTCTTTTTTTACGGCGTTCATCTGAGGTGGTAGATTGTGACATTTTTATAGAGCACGGTTGTTACGGATAAGGCGATACATAATATGTCAGATTTTTTTTTTTTAAGCACTATTTTATGTTGAGGGAGCTTTTTTTTTTTACTTGAAACTAATTTTTTTATTATAAAAACACTTTTTTTCTCTTTTTTTTACTTTTTACATTTGTCCCATTGTGATGGAGTTCCTTGCCGCTAGTGTGAAACTAGCCTAGGACGCTGACACTTGCCTAGGAGACCCAGCCCTCAGGCTGGATCTTCAGGGCTTCCATAGATGGCAACCATCGGCCCCTGTCAGCGCAGCGCAGGGGGGCCGATGGAGTCAGAGGGAGCCCCCTCCCTCTGTAAACCCTGCACGTGCCGCGGTCAGCGCTGACTGCGGCACGTAAAAGGGTTAATCCGCCGGCATCACTGAATACAGCGATGCCAGCTGATGCAGCAGGGGCCCGACTATCAGTAACAGCTCCTGCACCCACCCGATCACATCACGTACATGTACGTGAAAATGCGTGAAGGGGTTAAAGCTGAGATGCTGAGCAGCAATTTTTTTTTTTTTTATGGTATCAGCATTCTTACCATTTCACCCAGGTGGTTTTAATTAACAGGAGACTGCATAAGGGTTAAAAAGGTCCTACTCTGTCACTGTTTAGGTTTCTGAGACCACATGGAGAGGTGAATTTTTGAGATCTGTTCACATTGGTCGGAGCTGCATGGTGGCTGTTGGTGTTGTGGGTTGGTGTTGCCCAGTACTGTGGGGGAATAGTCCGATATCAGGATTGTTTTTTGAGCTGCTGAGTCTCCACATGGATAGGTGCTGTGTTGTAGCAGCAGTGGTCGCCATGTAGCACTGCTCCAAATTAGTGTAGAGACCAACTCATGAAAGGTCACCTTGATGTGGTGAGTGGGCCTACGTATTTTTATAAAAACATATGTTAAGTGCCTCAATAGAGATGTTTATAAATTGCACTCAGAAGCAATAGATTAATGATAAGCTGCGGAATGGTGAAACCAATAGTCAAGCAGAGCAGCTCGCTTGTACTATTATATTTTATGCATTATGTCATTTTCATTTCAAATTTTTTTTTGGGTTACCCAATAAAGGTGTTACTGCTATAATACTTGTATTTTTTAACACAAAAGTATTTCACACCACATAGATTTTTTTGGCTAACACGGTACCATGCCTATTTTAGCTATACATCATCTTTTAAGCTGGAAGTAGTCTGCACTTTTTTTTTTCTGCAATTAGATTGGGCAGATTTTTGAAAGTGAGGCAAGGCAGACTGAATTATTCAGAGCTCTGGAGGTGGTTCTGTGTACAGCATGGAAAAAAGGAATATAGTGATACTTCTTGAAGGTCTACACTGTACCAGCTGCAGAAAACGCCAGGGACTCTGAAAGATACATAGGATCTCGCCGCAAAAGCAAGTGCTAAGTGTGAATAGCTTCCGACATCCATTTATTTGACTTTTGCCTATAAAAGTGTCTGTGATTTGCACCCTATTTCCAAGTTCTTAATCTTGTTGGTTTTGAGCGATATGCATTGTGCGTGAATTCTTTTATATAGGGGTCAACCAGATTTTTCTTTTAACTTGGTCTGCTCATCAACAATTGAAATTGGTGCAGTATACTCTTTCTTTTTATAAATTTAGTTGTGCTGCATCTGGATTAATCTGCCCCCAGTTCCTGCATAGGTGTACCACTATTGTGAATTTTGGCCTCCTATGCCTCACCTCTGCCAAATAACAGTACTGATCCTGTGCTGCCTGTCCTCACCCTGTGCCTGATGTCCTATGAGACTAGAGGGTGTTATATTTACAGTTACATTTTGAAAAATGTGGCGAACCTGAAACACAACCGAATCTAAAGAGGTTCGCTCATCTCTAGTG
Organism: Bufotes viridis; assembly: GCA_033119425.1. Lineage (NCBI taxonomy): Eukaryota > Metazoa > Chordata > Amphibia > Anura > Bufonidae > Bufotes > Bufotes viridis. The sequence continues at coordinate 109,376,857 of CM065593.1, read as the reverse complement.
TGCCAATATTGTGTATTATGACCTCTGCCGGATAACCATATTGACTCACTACTGTCTGTCCTGAACTCTGCCTGGTCACCGTAACGACTCTGAGACACCTGCTCTGACCTGTTGCCTGTTTTACCATATTGCATGAACTCTGCCTGTCCTGACCTTGGCTAGTTCTCTGTCCCCTTCCTGCCACACATTAGTGTCTTGTAAATGGAGATTACTCTTAGAGATAGCCGCTTGGTAGTCCCAGCAGTGAAGTGTGGATGCCTGTACAGGTGTGAAAGGGTGAATACTAGGAAACCACCTTGACCATGCCCTAAGGAGTAGAACCAAGTCAAATCCATTCAGTGGTACAGTAAGTCCACACCCACTGATTTACAGGGTCTAGACCATTTGCTTTAATGGATGAGACCAGAGGAAAACCAGAATGAAATACTATATTGATATATTCAGAGCTAACTCTTAGGTTCCTTGATAAGATTCTATAGCTATGTTATATAGAAAAATGTACAGAATTAACTTTCGTTAACCAGATTTTTAGCAAAAACCATATACCTGAATAACCTACATTTCACTGGAAAATCTGATTTAATGCTGAGATTTAAATAGAATACACAAATTTCCTACAATATAATTGGTTTAATATAGAGATTTGGCTTGTCTTTAATTTGTAATGTTTTATACACTACAACCGATTAATAGCAGTGATCAAAATCATGTGAGCTGAGGTTATAAGAATAAAGAAAAACAAACTTAAAAGTCTCATGCATTCCTTTTGTCTAGGTTATTAGTATAGTGCATCCGGCTCTGTGCCCATAGAATTAATGGAGTGCTGACAACCAAGTACAGAGCATTCTGGTGTCCTATCTGGTGTAGTAATCCAGCATGTGCAGTACATAATCATATTTGGGAGTCCATATGTTGGCGTGATAAAATTCTGGAGTTAATCTGCTAGTATGTTAGACACTAAGAAAAGGATGTTGCAACATATTTGTGTGTCAAGGGCCCACGATAATTTTATGGCTAGGTACTAGGCACTGTATTTGGGATAATTACCACAAAAGCCCTACCTGTAGTCTACACTAAGCTCTTACAGGAATTTTTTTTATTTTTATCAAATATTTAGTAAACAGCGATCCTGCATAAGAGAAGTGTTCGTTTTGGATGACCAAGTCCATTTGTCCCTTTTTGGGTTAATGCACGGCACTCCGATTCTTGCGCGATTATTTACATTTTATTTCTTTACAGATTTTTGTTGTATACATCCAGATCAAGAAATTAGTATGTAGCCACATATGACATAACTCCTGGATGTTTCGGTCTTTTAGTGACCTTCATCAGCGGGATCTGAAGTGGCAGCGCAGTAAGTATGGTCCTGTGCTGCCACTTCAGATCCCGCTGAGGAAGGTCACTAAAAGACCGAAACATCCGGGAGTTATGTTATATGTGGCTACATACAAATTTCTTGATCTGGAGGTATACAACAAAAATCTGTAAAAGGTATTGTGGGACTAGCGGCAATCCGTAGCTCTGAAGTGGTGACGTCACCCGCTCCTCAGTGAGCACGAGCAAAGGGACATTGGAAGTTCTGCCACCAGCCGGGGCAAACACCAAGACAAACAGCTTACCATAGACAAAGATCCCCTGCTCGGAAAGAATTTTAAACACCAGTGCCTACAATCGCCTACAATCGCGTGCACCACTAGGATTACAAGTACAGCGATGATATCACCCAGATCAAGGTAGGCTTGAATGGTATATGACACATCACGGTGTCTTGTATTTGTGGATAGTAGTAAGGGGGTTCTTGTAAGGTTAGCTGAGCGCGGTGTGTATTGTTTTTTTTCTTAGTATGTTCGCATAGAAGTTAAGCACTTTGCGGGAGTGCGGTGACACTGCAGCTTCGCACAGTATATAGCGCCAGTGGTTTATACACGTTCTCTTTTTTCATGATCTGGAATATGCTTCATTGAATCCACATATAAGAAGTTTCAGGTAATCACTCCTCTTCTTCAGATCCCTCTATCTGATGAAAGGGAGTAATTCCCCAAAAACACATTATATGTGGATTCAATAAAGTTTTTTCTGGATCATCCGTGGTTTGGAACGTAGATCTATCTATCTGCTCTTAGAAGGTTTTTTGCCCTCCTATCCCTGCCAGTATGATACAGTCAGTATAAAGTAAACAAAGCAATGTATCTGCAATTCTATATGTAAGCCTAAATGTGAATATGCGTCTTAAAGGGGTTATCTCATCAAGAAATCGCCTTTTAAAGAGGTTTAAAAAAAAATCTGTGTGTGCCATGATCAGCTGCCATAATTATGTAATAATTCAGTGGTGTTACATCACTGGATGTGGTGGTGTAAGAAACAGCTGTTCAATGCACCAAAAACTGGATTGTATGTGTATTTAAGAGATTGTTTACTTCCCAATATCAACCATGGTAAAGTGGTTTACTGAAATCCATCCAGATCTTGGAAAACCCATCGTTAGCTAATCCTCTCTGTGATTATTTGATTACCTTGGATCTGGCTCCTGGAACTCCTACTGATAATAACATGGCCTTGATGTACCTTTTCCCCTTCCCCTATGTGATATTTGGAGGAGGCACTCTTACTTAGTAGCCACCTGAACTGGCTCTTAGAGCAAACAGAGGTTGATGAGATGACTTGTTTAAAGCTTCATAGTATGCAGGATAATTACCACTATGCCATAGTTAGAAATGGTCATTATGGGCATTTTACGGTTGCAGATGATCCAATAATAACACATTTTAATAGGGATCTCTTATACCGAAAACACATTAATGGTATTCATGTGCTTCCAAAAATTGTGTGATTATCACAGCTGTTTGTTTCCAGTCTGCTCAAGAGCTTACACATTTTTATTATTTGTTCACAGTTCGTACAAAAGAAAACTATGGCCCAGATGACAGACTCTTGGCAGTGGCGGAGATATTCGAGTTCCAAGCATAGCGCACAGGCTTGAGAACATTCTGTCTGGCATGTTGTGTATTCTGAGTTTCACAATTTTCACAAAATTTATGATTTATGCTTGTCATCAAAATATATGGAGGCTTAACCAATCGCCACTTTATTAACCTGTTCGTTCACAACATAACCGATAATTGCGCAATATGAAGTTTCGCAGAAAAGACAATACACTGCCTAGCAAAGACTAATGGCATGTGCATCACACAAAAGAATACAATGACCCCATGACCAGAGTACAGACATAGGAATTCAAAGTAATGATAGAGAATTAGTTCAAAACAAAATTAATAGACAGTATATTCGTTGGGATAACTAAAAAACATTTGCAAAGAGAAAAGCACGGACAAAGTCATATTGGAACTTTTCATGCCTTTTATACATGTGCATCTATGCAAATAGGTATCTCCCAGAGAGAGAGAAGAGAAAATGGTGAAGCAGGGGTGCACCCCCAATGAGGCGAGGTGAGGCGAATGCCTCAGGCAACACAGGGTAGGGAGAAGTGGGGTGCAGCGAAAAGACCTTGGGCAATGAGTGCTTTTATTGTGGAAGCGTTCACCTCTGCATATTCAACTGTATTGCTATATTAAAGGGATTCTGTCACCTCATTTTACCCTATAGAGCTGCGGACATGCACGGCTAGATCCCCGCTAGCATGTCCGCAATATACCTGTCCCATAGTTCTGTGTGCTTTTATTTTGTTTAAAAAATTATTTATTGATATGTAAATTCGCTTGTGAAGGTGCCTAAGGGGCTGTACTAACCGTTCTGGTGCCCAGCCACGCCCCCCTGTGAAGGAGTCCAGCACTGCCTGCGTCCGCCGAATTTCCTCCTTGCTCTTAGTGAGATCGCCGTAAATCTCGCAATGCGTGAGCTCGTGCATGTGCAGTTCCTCCCCTGAGGCTGATGCCAGCACAGGGAAGGAACACTATGTCGGAACTGCGCATGCGCAATCTCGTGCATCGTGAGATTTACTGCGATCTCACTGAGAGGCAGGAGGAGATTCGACAGACGTAGGCGGTGCTCGGCTTCTTCACAGGGCGGGGCGTGCTGGGCACCAGAATGGTCAGTACAGCCGCTTGGGCACCTTCACAAGCGAATTTACATATCAATAAAATTGTTCTTTTTAAACAAAATAAAAGCACACAGAACTATGGGACAGGTATATTGCGGACAGCTAGCGGGGATCTAGCCGTGCATGTCCGCAGCTCTATAGGGTAAAATGAGATGACAGAATCCCTTTTTGTATTGTAGCACTGTATTTAATGTTTTCCAAGTATGCCTTTAACAGTAAGTCTGGAGGGCAGGGGTGAGGTTGAGAATTTGTCATTTGGTGGGGGGGGGGGGGGGGTCATTTTAGTTTTCGCCTCAGGCAACAGAAAGGCTAGATGTACCCCTGTAGCCAAGCCATATATACATCCTCAGCCAGCTGTTTTGTGATGCTTGCCCCTCATCATTATGGAGTAGGATACTGACTGGCCGAATGACATGCCTCGGATGCAGCTCAGGATAGGCCATCAATATTTGTGAGGGTCCGACTCCCCGCACCCTGATATTTATCTCTTCTCCAGTAGCTCTGTCCATTGTGTAGTGGACAGAGCTGGTTACTGCAAGATTCAATACAATGGGAGCAGCTCTGCAGTAATCAGCTCTGTCCACTAAGCAAATGATCAAGCTATTTAATTCTGGCGCCAAAGCTATGGCAGAACAGCTGATCAACAGCGATGCAAGGTGTTGGACCATGGCTGTTCAGATATCGATGGCCTTTCTTGAGGATCAGCCGTAAATATAAATATACCAGAAAACCCCTTTAATTGGGAAATAGACACATTACATTTTCTTCTATTAATGCTTACAGTATGTGAGTATAGAGCAAATACGGTATGTTGAATTTAGAGGAGCTTGCACGCAACACATACTTTTACCATTATTCATTCGATCAGCCTCTGTCATACAGTTCACCCCAAAAATATGTATGCTGAAACTGAATCAGAGTTGGGAAAGTACAAGCTGATAAAATAAAATATATTTTAAGAATAGGAAAACAAAAAAGATAATTGACAAACCGTTAATATTTTATCAAATACGAGGGTGAGTCAAAAATTAACCGCACTCTGGTTGTAGAATTTGTTTGGATCGACTTTCAAATACAAATACACATAGGCGGATTGGCCATAGACCCTACAGTGAAATTTCCTGGTGGGCTATTTTGACCCGTCTTCCATCAGTTTGAACTCACCTACAACATGGGGCCCATTTTTCGTATTTCTTTTCCAGGCCCACTTCAATTTCCCAATCCGCCCCTGCAAAAACATAATTTTCTATTTTTCAATACACTTTGTCTCTCTGTCAACAAACTTTCATATTCCCTCATTAAAAAATGTTTTAGGCTGAGCTGTGAGCCACAAATGCACAGCTATCTTAACTGCTGGGCTATGGCTGATTTTCAAATGATTTGCGACAAAATCCACTGTCATTCGTCTTTCCAACAGAACCAGTTCATGTGCACGCTCAGTGTTGTCATTAGTTGAGGATGTGGACAGGCGTCTGACTTTTTTTTGTAGGCTAACACTTGTGCGACCTTCCTTGAACATGTCTATCCATTCATACACCCTCCTTCGTAACAAAGCTCTTTCTCCATACTGTGCACAAAGTCTTCGATAAATATCGAAGTGGGGCAGCCATTGTTTTTTGCACCACAGTCACTAATGAACTGACATAAACCGTTCAAACCTGCACAGCAGTGACTAGGAAGATTGTTGAAAAATGATACATTTGTCTTTTCTGAAAGTCGATTAAAATAAATTCTACAGCCAAAGTGTGGAGAGTTCCTGTGGGAAGGATGGGTGGTTAGGAGTGCACAACCAAAATGGAGGCAGCCACACCTCCAAATGGATGCTGCAAAATCCCCCCCCAACAAATTTAATCGGCACATCCTGTACAATGAAATGAATGCGCAGGTGCTGAAAATACAAAAGTAAAAGCAAACACAATGCAACAGCACCATGCAAACATAGAATATGTCAACAAATAATACATTCACTATACAAATGAAGATGCGGTACTTTGGAGGCTTTGCTGTCTCCATGTTGGCCATGTATTCCGAATAAATCTATCATCCCACAGACTGTTTTAATTCAATGCAGTATATAGCTGGAGCCTGATCTCCCTGAATTCATTTCAGGTCAGTTGGCACAAAGAGAGGTATGATTATAGATTAGGGTCCCATCTAAAGAGGTCACTTTGCCATACTCGATCGACACAAATAATTGTGAGCAAAATATATTTGCTAAGTACCTCATATTGATTTATATAGTGAATATAGCATTAGTTCATATATTCAATGTTTGCAGAGTACTGTTTTATTGTGTTTGGTTTTTTTTGCGCACCTGCACATTTCTTTCATTTTACAGGATGTTCTGACTATGCGTTCTTTTAGAGGTGTGGCTGCCTCCTTATTTGTTTGAGGACTTCTAACATACCCATCTTTCCCATAGGCTGTTTTTAATCAGTGCTGTATATAGCTGGAGCCTGCTCTCCCTAAATTCATTTGAGGCCAGCTGGTACAAAGAGAGGTATCAATATAGAGTAGAGTCCCATCTGAAAGAGAACATCTTGGTGGTAGATGGGCGTAATCTGAAACAGTGCAGAAAGCTGTTGCATAGTGTTGTTTTTTTTTGTATTTCCAGAGATGACGCCATGCACCAGCACACTTATTCCACTTTATAGGTTAGATTGGCTGAACCTGTTTGCTACTGAGGCCTCTAACTCTCCCCCAACAGCAGATGTCATGGGCGACAAGGATTAGGCTGTTGGAATTCAACATGCCTGATACGTTTTTTTTCTCACAGATAGAAGCATTCTCTCTTATCCCCATTGAAAACACATGCACACCCTGCATTTTTTACCCTGTTTAGGAGTGTTTGCATTATTTTTTATCTAAATAAGTCCAAAATTTTATAATGATTCATTTTTTAATATGTGTTTATTGGCATCTGAGCTCTGTTTATCTGAACTCAGCGTCATAACTACAGTTTATAAGCTCCACTTTATGGCAGCTGCTGGCAAAAAATAATTGTATCCTTCATCGCTATGTCTATGCAGGGAACATGTAGATCTCTGTCACAAAAATAATGTTATAACATTAACCAGCAAGTATATCGGACCTAAAAATAACATGGTACTAAAAAGTGGAAATTCACATGTATGTAGTTCTTCTCCAGGACATTAAAGGGGTTATTCAAGACTATTAAATGCCATATGCCCGGGCCCCTCACAATGAAAATACTTGCCTGGCTCCCTGTGCCGCTCCTGGTCCCCACACCGCCGCTGCTGCTTCTCCCCGTGCGTGGATGAAAACATCCGGTGTCCGGGGGAAGCAGCCAATGGCAGGAGGGGACAGGGACGAGCCTCCCTAGCAGCGGCAGTGCAGGAACCAGCAGGAGCAGCGCAGGAAGCGGGGAGCCAGGTAAGTATATTCATTCTGAAGGGCCCGGGCTCTCCCCCTTTCTTTATGCCATCCACAACTACTGCTTTTTTATTTTATTTTTGCATTTTTTTTATTATGTACTTTGCCTACTGATTAGGGCTGTGATAGCCATTATTGTGATCTTTTTAGTCCAGGTCCTTTTAAACGATTCTAATAAACAGTGATTTTAAGGGTCTTTTTGTTTTTGGGTATTTTTTGAATTTAGTTGTTTTCTAGATGTATGGGACTCTTTGATATCAACTTGCATCTCTGTACATGTTAATGAACCTTTCCGGAAAATTTATTTTTTTGAGATCCTGGGAAAGCCGCTGAAAAATCCCAGCTGGCCATTATTGTGTAAATAGCTCTACAAGAAAAGTCAAATTACCCTATTCTGCATTTTTATTTTCATTTTCAAGTATCTCTTAATTAGGATAACTACTAAACAATGTATTTTGATTAGAGTTGAGCGGACACCTGGAAGTTCGGGTTCACCGGGTTCGGCCGAACTTCGCCGCAAAGTTCGAGTTCGGGACCCGAACTTGACCCCAAACCCCATTGAAGTCAATGGGGACCCGAACTTTGGGGCACTAAAATGGCTCTAAAAAAGTAATGGAAAGAGCTAGAGGGCTGGAAAAGGAAGCAGAATGGGTGTAAGAGTTGGACAATTGCCCTGCAAACAAATGTGGATAGGAAAATGACTTAAAATAACATAAAATACATAAAAATAAAAAATAATAATCTTGAACTAGGAGGAGGAGGTCCATATGGAGTAGAAGATTGAGGAGGCGGTGGACGTGGCGGTGTAGCTGGAAGCGGTGGTAGAGGAGGTAGTCGCCAACAACACTGTTTTTTGTTTTTGTTTTTTTTGTTTGTTTTTTCTATATTTTTTTATGAATTTGGTAAGACCCCAAAACATTAGGAAATATAAAAGAGAAAACAAAGAGAAAATGCGCTGGAGTATAACAATGGCTGGGTGAGGCATACATGTCTGTCACGGTATACATGTCTATTCTGCACAAGGTACGGACAAGTCCTATGGGATCCATGCCTGGTTCATTTTAATGAATGTGAGCTTGTCCACGTTGGCTGTGGACAAGTGGCTGCGCTTGTCTGTGATAATGCCCCCTGCTGTGCTAAACACACATTCAGACAATACACGGGCTGCAAGGAAGGCCAGCACCTCCAAGGAGTATAGGGCAAGCTCAGGCCATGTGCCCAATTTGGAGACACAGAAGTTAAATGGGGCAGACCCATCAGTCAGTATGTGTAGGCGTGTGCACAAATACTGGTCCACCATGATGCTGAAATGCTGCTTCCTGCTAAGACGTTGCATATCAGCTGGTGGTGCTGGTTGTTGTGGCGTGGTGACAAAGCTTTTCCACATTTCAGCCATGTTAACCCTGCCTTCTGAGGTGCTGGCGGTGCCCCAGCTGCGTTGGGGACTTCTTCCTCCTCCTCTGCCTTCGCCTTATGCTTCCACTGAGCCCCCGATGTCAGGTGGGAATGCCATCAGCAGCACGTCTACCAGCGTGCGCTTGTAGTCGCGCATCTTCCGATCATGCTCCAGTGACGGAATTAAGGACGGCACATTGTCCTAGTAACGAGGATTCAGCAGGATGGCCACCCAGTAATCAGCACTGGTTAGAATGTGGGCAACTCAGCGGTCGTTGCGCAGGCACTGCAGCATGTAGTCGCTCATGTGTGCCAGGCTGCCCAGAGGCAACGACAAGCTGTCCTCTGTGGGAGGTGTATTGTTTGTGTCTTCTGTATCTCCCCAGCCATGCTCCAGTGATGCCCATGAGCTGCTTTGGGTGCCACCCTGCTGTGAACACGGTTCCTCCTCATCCTCCTCATCCTCCAGAACTGTGCCCTGACTGGACAATTATGTACCTGGCCTATGTTGGTGCAGGAACCCACCCTCCGAGCCACTTGTGAATGACTGGCCTGATAACCGTGTAAATGATCCCTCTTCCTCCTCTTCCTCCTGTGCCACATCCTCTTCCTTCATCGCCCGAAGCGTTTTTTTTTAAGGAGACATAGAAGTGGGATACTAACGCTGAGAACGGCATCATCAGTACTGGCCATGTTGGTGGAGTACTCGAAACTGCTGGCAATGGTGAAGTGGTGCTGTTCCGCAGAGCGAATCACCCATGGTTGCTGCAGCTGAAACTCCACTATTGCCAGCTGCTGCTCACACAGTCTCTCCAGCATGTGCAAGGCGGAGTTCCACCTTGTGGGCACGAAGCATATGAGGCGGGGAGCGAGAAGGCCGAAGTTATGCTGCAGTGCAGACAGGCGAGCAGCAGCAGGAGAACGCCAAAACGCCGGGGGCAGGAGGAGCCTGAGACCTTTCTTGGTTTTTGAGGTGTTTACTCCACTGCAGCTTGTGCTTTGCATTTAGATGCCTGGTCATGCAGGTTGTGCTCAGGTTTAGAATGTTTATGCCTTGCTTCAGGCTCTCATTGCACAGCGTGCGAACCACTCGTGTGTCGTGTCTTGTCATCAGCACATTGTCTGAAGAACTTCCACGCCAGGGAACTCCTTGGAGCTGTTTTTGGTGTGCTCGGTCCCTTGATGTGGTGGGCAGTAGCAAGCGTACTGTCTAGGGGACGGCTGCTCTGCTTTTGCACCCTGCTCCCTCTTTTGCTGTGCTGGTGGATCTGTGCAACCACCACCTCTTCCTCCGAACTGCACACGTCACTCGCATGACCTTGATTTTATGTGGGGTCTGGGACCTCATCATCCTCCACATCATCTTCCACCCACTCTTCACCCCTGCCCTCCTTGTCGGTCTGTACACTGCAGAAAGGCGCAGCAGTTGGCACCTTTGTTTCGTCATCATCAAAGACGTGCTGCAGTGGTCTTCCCATGTCCACATCCTGAAACATAAGTGATTGGGCATCGGTGCAATCAATCTCTTCCACTTCTGGGGCAGGGCTATGTGGATGGGCCACCGACACCCTGCCAGCAGAGTCATCAAAAAGCATAAGAGACTGATGCATGACCTGGGTCTCAGACTGCTTGGCTGATTTGCAAGGGGTAAGGTGAAAGACAGATGCCCATGGGCTGCAGGTGCCAACTCTGAGCTTTCAGTAGGGGACCATGTGGGAGACAATGTGAAGGAACTGCAGGCACTGTCAGCCACCCAATCTACTATCGCCTGTACTTGATCTGGCCTCACCATTCGTAGAGCCATTCGGGCCTACAAAATAACGCTGAACGTTCTGTCACCTACGCGCACCTGAGGAAGGTGTTTCATTTGGGCGTGTAGCTGGCACAGATCAACCACGTCTTCTCCCTGCAACAGGAGCTCCACCAACACCAGCAGCACCACGACCAGGGCCACGTCCATTATTTGACTCTCTCCTTATTCTTTGCGGCCACCCACCAAACTAACAGATGGATTTACTATATTTATTACTCTGTCAGGTATGCAGTGCCGGTGTACTTAAGAGAAAAAAGGGGTTTATGTCACCCAACAATGTAACAGACATATTTAAGAAATTTATTTCCCTGTCAGGCATGCAGTGCAGGTGTACTTCACACAAAAATTGGTTTGTCACCCACCTAACTAACAGACGGATTACATATTATATTTGTGTGGCAGGGGTACAAAGATGTTGCATTGCACCCACAAAAAAATCACAGTAGGAAGGTCACCCACAGAATTAAGAGCCAGATAAATTATCTTTCTGTGTCAGGGGTGTAAAATGGTGTATTGCATATGTGCCCTGGCTGGAAATTTGTGTACTAGGCCTATGTTGGTGCAGTAACCCACCCTCCGAGCCAATTGTGAATGACTGACCTGATAAACATGGAAATGTCCCCCCACAGTCTAACAGATGGATTTACTGAATTTATTTCCCTGTTAGGTATGTAGCACAGGCCGCAGGGGTATTTAACAGCAAAATAGTGAATTTGTCACCCCACACAATCTAATAGATGGATTTACTAAATTAATTTCCCTGTCATATATGCAGCGCAGGCTGCAGCGGCATTTCACAGCAAAAAATGTGAATATGTCACCCCACAATCTAACAGATGGATTTACTGAATTTATTTCCCAGTCAGGTATGCAGCGCAGGCCTCAGCGGTATTTCACAGCAAAAATTGTGAATATGCACCCCACAATCTAACAGATGGATTTATTAAATGTATTTACCTGTCAGGTATGCAGTGCGAATTTACTTTACAGCAAGAATGGGAATATGTCACCCACCGAACTAACAGATGGATTAACTATATTAATTTCACTGTCACGTATGCAGTGTAGGTCTACCTCATGCAAAAAATTCGCTATAGGTCACCCACAGAAATAACAGCCAGATTATTACTTATATTTCTGTGTCAGGGGTACAGAGATGGCGGATTGCGCCCACAAAAATTTGCTATAGGTAACCCATAGAATTAACAGCCAGATTATTATTTATATTTCTGTGTCAGGGGTACAGAGATGGCGGATTGCACCCACAAAAAATTGCTATCGGTCATCCACAGAATTAACAGACAGATTATTACTTATATTTCTGTGTCAGGGGTACAGAGATGGTAGATTGCACCCACAGAACAAATAGCCAGATGAGATTCCTTCCTAACTCTCTCCCTCCCATTAGTAGGCATGGCTGTGATGGCTTCTAAGTGCCCACAGCATAAAAGCTTGTTGATTGGTTGCCCTGAACATCAAACTTGAACCTGAACTTTTACAGCAAAGTTCGGGTTCAGGTCCGGGTAACAAAAATCGTAAAGTTCGGTACGGACCCAAACTTTACAGTTCGGGTTCGCTCAACACTAGTTTTGATAATGTGTCACTTTTAAACATATCCAAACTATCTGGATATTTTATTATACTGTTCTGTTTTGTGAAAATGCTTGCATCATCTTTATGAATCATATAGCCTGTTACCAGGAACTCTCCCTTCCAAGCATCGTTTATTTTCCAAGATGTTTTCCAATTTTAAATACTTAAAAGGGTTTTTCGAGATTTTAATACTGATGACTTATCCTCAGGATAGGTCATTAATATCTGATTGTAGAGTCTGAGACCTGGGACCCTCGCCAATCAGCTGTTTGAGAAGGCACCAGCAGCCTTCTCTTAGCTTACCAATCACAGCACCGTACCTTGTATATTGGCTGCACTTGGCATCGTACTCAGACTCATTCACTTCTATGGGGCTGAGCTGCACCTAGACCACGAGACAGATGAATGTGTTGTCACTCGGCCTAGGAAAAGCTGCGAGAAGGCTGTGGTGCTACTGCAAGCGCCGCTTCCTTCTCAAACAGCTAATTGTCAGGGGTCTTGGGTGTTCTGTCTTCTTACACGTTCAAACAGTGTGCAGTCTGAGATTCAGCATAAACCATTCCTGTCTTCCAAATAAGAGGACCGTTGTTTATTGGTCAACAGGTTGTATTCTATGCGTGGTATGCATGAGTGAGAGATTGTACAAGTGTGCAGTAAAACTACAAGAATACATATAACATGTATAAGTATAACGTATAGAATAGCATGTACTGTAACATTTGCATAACACTAAAGCACATGGTAAAATGGCTACCTAACATAGCACTACATGTCTAACTATCAGTAGTAACAACTCCCAGAGTAACAATTATAACTGACTCAACAGCTCTGCATAACATAATATCCTGTAAACAAAGGTAGATCTCTCACCAGATATGCTTTTACAAGGATGGTAGAGTTTGAGAAGGAGATATGCAGAAGGACAGCTCTGCTGATGTGTCCTTGTGACTGGAGACGTCTCTTTCCCAGGATGCTTTACACTCCCACAATGCTTTGCACCACCCACAATGCAGCAGTCTTTGTAACAGGAAAAACAAAGTGTAATACAACTTAACACTCCTAGATGGTGCTATTACCACATTAAACACTTGGGAAATACCAAAACCCTGGCAGAATGAAATAGAATCATTTTCTAACCCTGCTGGGCAGAACACTGGGTGTCAGACCCCCCTGATCAGATACTGGGATCAATATTTAAATCTCAGAAAACCCCTTTAACATGCATTCATTAAAGGGGTTTTCCAGGGTGAAAATATATTTTTAAAATGTCTCAGCATAGGGCAAATAAATAAAAACATGTATCCTCGACTCACTAATCCCCCACCCACCCTGATACAAGGATGCCTGGCCTCTATCATTCTCCTCCTGCTGCAAAGATGACATCCCAACACAGGGAAATATGACTGCTGCTGCTAATTACTGGCTGCAATAGTGACCTGCTATAGCCTTTCAACCAGCACTGTGAATAAGGAGAGCAATATTAACAATTTTCCGAAGGTAGATGGAAAATAATGTGTTACCTATTTCTATACCCAAGTAAAAATAGACAAATTGCTAGTCCTTTAGTTCTTTCAAGCAACTGATTTTTATATCACATCTGTGCCAAATATGACAAATTCTTTATGCATCCTTTAAGCAGATTAAGTGCTATATTACACTGCTTGATGGTTCGGAAGTGAGAGTGCTGATGGGTGATAACACATCCATTGTTGCTCATTTCCACCGACCTGATATAGATGCAAATTTAATGTAGGAAGAACAATTGTTACTGTAGTCGTTCTTCCCTTATTCAGTTCTGTTGATTATCGGCTGCACACCCCAGCAAGGTTTGGTTTGTTATGTAATGTTTGTAATGTTAATGCTATGTACTACATACTCAGTTGTTCAAGCATAAGCCAGGCATAGCCAGGGTTAACCATCCTGACCCGGACTTCTCTGGAGCTTAGAGTAGGGGCTGGCTCAACTTCTCTGGTTCCAGAAGATTTTAGAGGAGTAGAGCTGTAGCAAGGGGGAAGGAAGGGAGCAGTCTCCTTGTGCTCCTTTCCCCTATACTCCAGCTCCAGGACCTGCAGCCTCCATCACCTCCATGAGCTTCAGGAGAAGCAACCAAGTACGAACTAAATGAGGAGGATTTGAATGTCTACAGCAAGAGGGTGAGAGACAGCTAGGTAAACCAGCTTTAAGTAATCCAGATCCAGCTGCTGGAAATAAGGGGAATCAAGTTAAGACAACCTATGCATCTCAGAATTGTGGACACTACAGCCTTTGTTGCCAGAGCACAGCTATTAGCCAGAGATCCCTATAGCAGATATTTTAGCCAGAGTAATTTGAGGGCCAATACCACATTCATCTGCTTAAAGGGTTTCTGTCATCAAGTTTTGACATTATAAGCTGTCTGACATTAGCTATGTGACGCTGTTGCCTGCTGTCCTCTGCTCACCGCGCCTGCGCCGAATACAGAGTGGCGGCGCAGGCGCGGGATTTCAGAAGGAGACAGTGCCGGAGGATCGCTGCCCGGCACTGTCACTCAAAGTAAGAAGGGGCGTGCCAGCAGGTTGCCGCACGGAGCCTCTAGGAGCAGGGCAACGCCCCCCCCTGCTCCTAGAGTTTAATTTACATATTATAAAAGTACGTTTTTCAGCCAAAATATAAATCGGATTTTTATAAAAAAGACATTATCAAGCTGCTCTGACATTAGCACATAGCTAATGTCAGACAGCTTATAATGTCAAAACTTGATTACAGCAACCCTTTAACTCATATTGGGACATCTGGTAGGATTTTGCACTGTGTACAAACCCCTGCTGGATTTACAACAACTTTAATCCTGCATACAGTAATGAGAGACTTGTGTTAAGTTTAATCTGGCCTGGTCTCTGACCACCACATGCTGGTCATTGCATTTTCCTCACGTGCCCTGCCTAGCACCCATATTAACACAATGGGCACCTATATTAACCACCATCAGTCAGTAAGCCCACATCTACAGGGAGTGCCCTGAGGGAAGATATGGTGCCCCTCCTTCACTGCATCAACCCCTAGGGAGCGATGATCTGAGGGGGTACATTGTGACATATCATTATTAGGGCCACTCTCATCCTCTGCTCCGGCTCTCAGGGGCTTACTGCACCTATAATTGGGCAACTTTCGTCTTGATGAAAGATGACTTCAGCTGATAAAACTAGCGTTTGTGCATCGGCTGCTTGGCTGCTCAGTTATACAGGCCAATTATCAAGAACAAGCAAACCCTCAGGGTATGTTTATACTTTAATAACTAGACAATTACGACATGGATGTTATAGATAATCCACAGATTGAACAGCAGATGTGTATAAGTGTTATGGACAATGGGTATGGAACCACTGTGTAAACCAACCAGTTTGACTTTGGGCTAGACCTAAGGGCATTATTTTCAGTCCCCTGGTATTCACCCTTTAAGCCATTTACAGTTATCTGGACACTACGGGGGAACCACCATGAAGTTGTCTCTTTAAATAGTCCCAGTGTGGTTGGCTGCTGACCCACAGGAATCACAGACATTGGGACAAAGGAACAGTCAATACATGCAGTCAGGAAACAGGCAAAGGTCCTGTCTGGCAGCGTTCATACAAATCCATGAAGCAACCCAAAAGGTCAGGTTAGGCGGCAAAGGACTGGTATGATGAACAGGCACAGGTCAGGTATGAGGCAGATAGTGGGATTCAAGCTCTTTTACAGGCTCTAGCTAGAAAGAGATATACCCAGCAAGATCCTTATACTGGCAAGGACTTAAGGAAAGAACCGGGTATATCTAACAGCAGTTGATTCCTCAATTGGACACAGCCATGCAGCATCTCACAGATAGAAGATTAACCCTAGTAGTATCTGCCCTCACTACTGCAGCTGCAGCTCAGTGGTCTACAGTTGAGGACTTTGATTGGCTGCAGCAGTCATGTGCCATAACGAGCCACATTGCCACTCCTGTTTGTAAACAACTGCGACGGGAGTACCAAACCAGCGCCACACAGAACGGCACTGCAGAACTGGGTGTATTTATAATGTTTTTTTTATGGCAAGGAGTTGTGCATGATGTTTAATTATCTAGGACGACCACTTTAATACTTTCTCACCTTTCATGATCCACTCCTGATTTGGGCTTCAAAACTGCATAAAAAACTGAATGTGTGGCTGTACCCTAGGCATTTTGTAAATTGTGAACTCTTCTATGTGAACTTTTCCCAGGGAATATAAGTGGGGTAAAAAAAATTCCACATTCACACACATTGCTCACTGAACGATAGCGGATACTTACAGAAAGCAACAGACTGCATTTATATGAATAGTAGATATTGATTAGGTTTCAGGCTGAGTTTCCCTTTAAAGCTGTCGCTGACAACTATGCATTTCAGTTATGTATACAGACAATAATAAAATGCATCTAGCTACAGTCTATTGATTCTAATTGATCATTTCCTGTTGTAAGTTCGCAATCAGAACTGTGAATGTAGATAACTTCTCTAGATAAGATAGTGAGCGTGATAAGAAACCTGCTACTCCTATATGTCAGGCTAAACAGAGCAAGATCTTTCTAAAAGTAGGTATATTTGCATAGCTCAATCCCGTTACGCATTATGATTGTGGGTGGGACATGCAAATAGTTCCTTTAGGACCCTTTTAAGCATTCAGAATTACCTATGCACAGATAGAGTCAATAAGTGCAAAGCCATTTACTATAAATTCTATAAGTTCTAAAAGTTGTAAGGCTGGTCAAAGGTGTGAATAAGGCAAAATTTATTACAGTGAAACCAAACGGGACAACTGTTGATGGTGCTGCTCAAACAACCAAGGTGAAAAAGGAGTGATGTCTCTAGTCCTAAAGCATTTAAAGAGTGTTTTATGCTGATGGTCTAGCCTCAAGATAGGTCTGTATCTGATCATAGGGGTCCAACACACGGCACCCCTGCCAATCAGCTGTCTGAAGAGGTCATGATGCCCCAGTGAGCGCCGCCACCTCCTTGCTGCTTACCAACCACTGTGTCATTAGAATGGGACTGAGCTGCACCTAGGCCACATGACCAATGAATTTGACATCACTGGTCCACTGATTAGTGGGGGGAAACGGGATTCAAACCCCCACTGATCAGATACTGATGGACTCTCATGAGGATTGGTCATCAATAACACTTGGAAAGTCCCTTTAACATTTTTTAAAAGCGTACTATGTGCAGCTGCAACAGGGAAATATTCTGATGACCTTCTCCAGACTGCTGCCCTGGTTGCGTTCCACCCACTCCCTTCTGGTCTTTATGTTCTGTCCAGTGTGGATTCAGAATTAAAAACCGTTTATCCAGTGTCGAACTGGGGTGCCTAGGGCCCACCAGTAAAATGTATTTTGGGGGCCCACCGTACGTACCTCCTCACACAGCAGCAAGATGCTACCAGATGATTGAATATGAGGGTCCCTGCAGCAAATTTGAGAAGGTAGGTCCTGGGGAGAAGAGGTTACTGGCTGTCCTGCCTCTGTACCTAGAAGTCATCTCAGCTATAATAATAAACTAAGGAGTTTCTTTAATAATCTATCAAGTTTTTACATGAACATAGGCTGGTTGAGGAGCTGTACATAGAACATATATATACAGTTGTGTTAAAAAATAATAGCAGTGTGTTTAAAAAAGTGAGTAAAGCTCAAAATCCTTCTAATAGCTTTTATTTCCATACACACAAATGCATTGGGAACACTACACATTTTATTCCAAATCAAAACATAAAGAAAAATATATCAAATGTGTGTTGTTCCTCTAAACAAATTGAAGAAAAGTGAATATTAGACTATTCAAAAAATAGCGGTGTATGTATTCTTCTTTACAAACTCAGACATTCACTATATAAACTGAAAAATGTTTGAAGATTTTGCTTTTCTTTGAATCACTTAACTAATATTTAGTTGTATAACCACTGTTTCTGAGAACTGCTGTACATCTGTGTTGCATGGAGTCAACCAACTTCTGGCACCTGTGAACAGGTATTCCAGGACAGGATGATTGGACTACATTCCACAGTTCTTCTCTATTTCTTGGTTTTGCCTCAGAAACTGCATTTTTGGTGTCACCCCACAAGTTTTCTAATGGATTAAGATCCGGGGATTGGGCTGGCCACTCCATTACGTCAATCTTGTTGGTCTGGAACCAAGATGTTGCACGTTTACTGGTGTGTTTGGGATCGTTGTCTTGTTGTTCCATTTAAAGGGCATTTCCTCTTCAGCATAAGGCAGCATGACCTCTTCAAGTATTCTGATGTATTCAAACTGATCCATGATCCCGGGTATGCGATAAATAGGGCCAACACCGTAGTATGAGAAACATCCCCATATCATGATGCTTGTGCCACCATGCTTCACTGTCTTCACAGTGTACTGTGGTTCGAATTCAGTGTTTGGGGGTCGTCTGACAAACTGTCTCTGGCCACTAGACCCAAAAAGAACAATCTTACTTTCATCAGTTCACAAAATGTTGCGCCATTTCTCTTTAGGCCAGTCAATGTGCTCTTTGTAAATTGTAACCTCTTCAGCACATGTCTTTTTTTCAACAGTGGGACTTTTTGGGGGCTTCTTGCAGATAGCTTGGCTTCACATAGGCGTCCTCTAATTGTCTTCTAACAGTACTCACAGCTAACTTTAGACCTTCTTTGATCTTCCTGGAGCTGATTGTTGGCTGAGTCCTTGCCATTTTAGCTATTCTTCTATCCATTCGAATTGTAGTTTTTAGCTTTCTTCCACGTCTTTCAGGTTTTGGTTGCCATTTTAAAGCATTTGCAATCATTTTAGCTGAGCAGCCTATCATTTTCTGCACTTCTTTATATGTTTTTCCCTCTCCAATCAACTTTTTAAAAAAGGTACGCTGTTCTTCTGAACAATGTCTGGAACTACCCATTTTCCTCAGAATTTCACAGAGAAATGCACTGTAACCAGCAGGTACAACATTTGCTGCCTACCTTCCTTAAATAAGGGCAATAATTGCCACTTGTTTTCCAAAGAATGAATTACCTCACTAATTGAACTCCACACTGCTATTATTTTGAACATGCCCCTTTCAATTTGTGATTCAATTATACAGAATCAGCAGCATGCATGTCATGACTGTTGGGTCTGTTGGATTTCTATTACTCTACTACACCTGCTAGTAAATTATTTGCCATGCAGAAATATCACCTACCAAAAACAGTGATTGATCAGGTTAGTGGTGTCTGACTGCTATTATTTTGAACACAACTGTATGTAGTGCAGTAAGTCTACTGTGTTATGTGCCACTTGTGCAGGGGGTGGGAGACTAGGGGTGCACCAGGGGATTCTCCTGTACCTCTGTGGGCCAGTCCGAGCCTGAGTTTATCTCTCTATCTATCTATCTATCTATCTACAGTTGAAACCAGAAGTTTACATACACTAAAAGACATATATGCATGTTTATCTCAATATCTGAAATGAAATCAGAATAAACCTTTCCTGTTTTTGGTCAATTAGGATTACCATAAATATTATTATTTGCCAAATGCCAGAATGATGTTTTAGGCATTTTTATTACTTTCTGCAATGTCAAAAGTTTACATACACTAAGATTACTATTAGAGATGAGCGAATTTCTGAAAAATTCAATTCGGCTGGCTCGCCGAATTTTCAGAAAAAATTTGGTTCGATACAAATTTATTCGTTGAGAAACGCGTTAAAAATGGCTATTTCCTGGCTGCAGAGAGCCTTTATAGTGGTGTACAACACTGCGCCTTGCAGTAACACACATAGGAAGTCTGCTGTGGTAGTGAAACAATACTGTGAGTCAGTATGACATGTAGATGACAGGTGTCGCTCTTACAATCTCTGCACACTTCCCTTATTTGGACAGTTATGGGGCCAAAACTGACCAAATAACTCAAGTGTGAACTCAGCCTTACAGGTCAATGTTAGCGCCAGGTAAAAAGAACCTTGCAAAAGCCCAAGATCCTACTATAGCGTGAAAGAGCGTACTCCTTTTACACCAATTTACTGATTCCACATAGATTTATACAAAACCTGTTCTATTAAACACTTATACAAGTAGAGCCCCCCCCCCCCCCCCCAAAGAGAGGAATGGGTTTCAGCAGTAAGTTTGTGTTGACGTCACTGATTATTTTAACCCCCAAAAAACAGATCCTGTCTGTGGAGCATCCACTTTAACTCGGTCAGCATTTGGTCAGTAATCCATCAGTTTTTCTAAAGCCAAAAAAAACAGGAGTGGATCTAAAACAGAGATGACACGTGAATGGAATATTTGCATGTCTTCTGTGTTTTGTACCCACTCCTGCTTTTGGCTACCAAATCATAAGCCAATTCTGATGCAAAATAGGGAACATGTCATGCAGGCCTTACAGCTGTTACATAGACAGGATCCGTTGTGTGTCTCATTTTTCCTTCCTTCTGACAGATCAGAAGGGTCAAATGAATAATGATGTCAGCCAGGCTGAAAGGCAAAATAGTGGCCCAGTCATGAAGTGGGGAGGGTGGGAACAGTATGAGAAGTCCACAGAGTGGGCCAATGACAGAGTCTGGAGGTGGCAGCAGCATCAGGAGGAGGCCACAGAGTGGCACAATGACAGTTTGGAGGTGGCAGCAGCAACATCAGGAGGAGACAATAGGGTGGTATAATAACAGTGTGGAGGTAGCCGCAGCATCAGGAGGCCACAGAGAGGCACAATGACAGAGTGTGGAGGTGGCGGCAGCAGCAGCATCAGAAGGAGGCCACAGGGTGTCACAATGACAGTGTGGAGGTGGCAGCAGCAGCATCAGGAGGCCACAGAGTGGCACAGTGACAGTATGGAGGTGGCAGCAGCAGCATGAGGAGACCACAGAGTGGCACAATGACAGAGTGTGGAGGTGGCAGCAGCAGCATCATGAGGAGGCCACAGGGTAGCACAATGACAGTGTGGAGGTGGCAGCAGCATCAGGATGCCACAGAGTGGCAAGGTGACATAGTGTGGAGGTGGCGGCAGCATCAGGAGACCACAGAGTGACCCGTTGACAGAGTGGGGAGGTGGGTGGCAACACCAGTATCAGGTAAAGATGGTGGGTGAAAGAATGAGCACATGGCATTAGATGTGTGGCATTAGGCAGTGGCAGCATCAGAATAGTAGCTGAGGCAGGTAGCCAGAAGAAACTTTGCCAAAGTGTTGGTGTGGCACCATGGATATTCTAGTCTGATGCATCAGAATGGTGTGTGGAAATCATGGCTGATCCATGCCTGATTTATCTTGACAAAGGTCAGTCTCTCCACATTTTGGGTGGATAGGCGAGTTCTTCTTGGGGTAATTATTGCCCACGCCGCACTAAACACCAGCTCTGATGCCACACTACTGGCCGGGCAGGACAGCTTTTTCAGAGCAAACTCTGCCAGTTGCAGCCACAAATACAGTTTGGCTGCCCAGTAGTCCAGTGGATCTTCAATCTGGGGTGGCAGGGGGATGTCCAAGTATGCCACCACCTGCTGGTTAAGGTCCTGCTCCAGGTATAGCTGCTGCTGGTGAGTAGTTTCTTCACTAGGCGGTGAAGAAAGCTGCTCATCAGCGACTCTAGACTCAAGTTGCTGGTGATGGAGCTGGAACTTCTCTCCCCCCCCACCACCCTGCCACAGCAGCCATGGCAGAGGAACGTGAGCGCAGAGGGTCCCCCCGGTCAGACCTGTGAGAGGATGAACGGTGGTGCAGATAGGCAGCAGCCAACTGACTACATAGAATGTTTCTATGGTAGTTCAGCTTGTCCTCCGTGCTCAGCGGTTGTAAAAAAGGCCCCCATTTTGGACCAGACAGATTTACCAGCATCTGTTCCAGGACATGAAGCAGTGGAATGACGTTGATTATTCCGTAGTCCTGGTGACTGACAAATAATGTAGCCTCCTCAAAGGGCCTGAGCAAACGGCAGGTGTCACGCATGAGCTGCCACTGGCTGACGTTACACAGGGGAGTACTCCTGTCAGCTTGGATCATCAAGAAATCATTTATGGCCTTTCTCTGTTCATATAGTCTGTCCAACATATGGAGGTTGGAATTCCAATGGGTGGAAACGTTGCATATCAGCCTATGTTGAGCTTTGCACTTTGGATTGCTGTGTTGAGACTCTTAACTGAGGCTCTGCGGTGTTTTTGTGGCTGGTGTCCCTGAGATCAGCTATTGTTTTGTTTGAGTAGTCTCCAAGGCATTGCTCCCGGTTAGCCAGAATCCTACTCCACACTGATGAGGGGCAACACCCCGAAACAGCTGTCTGTGGATGGATAACTGGCTTAGGTTTTCCCTGTCACATCCTTAAAGCTTGTAAAAAAGCGGGATCTTGACATAGGGGCCACTTAATATGGTGGATTTGGTGATCTCTGTAATGGAGACACCCCTTTGCACCGGTTTTCCTTCCTTTGAGGGATATCTGGCTTTCATTGTGTTGTAGACCCAATACTTATTTTGAATAGGCCTATGTTGGGGAATGCCGTTCTACCGCTCCATGTACTTCCAGTTGTCGTGACATGGTTCCGATCTTCAGTTGTCGCGGAGAAAGCCAGGATTCGATTTCTTGACGAATCACACGGAGAAGTTCCTCCCCTGTGTGACTCTGTTCGCCAAGGCAAACCAGGTGCAGAATAGCGTGACACCGGAGGGGCACTGTGAATTGTCCCTGCAGTGGATACAGAGGACACGGTGGAGGATGAGGAGGCAGAGGTGGACATTGTTGCAGGACCATCGGCTTGAGAACATGGAGGCAGAAGTGGCGTCACCTGGCCAAGTTGCTGGTGTGGCTGTGCAGGAACCAAATTCACCCAGTGGGCCGTAAAGGACATGTATTTCCCGTGACCATAGTTACAACTCCACGCGTTGGCGCTGCTGTGCACTTTGGCAGACACTGGCAGGCTCAAGGACTGGCCCTACTTCTGTTCTACATACGTGTGCAGGGCTGGTACTGCCTTTTTGGCAAAGAAATGACGGTTTGGGACTCTCCACCTCGGCTCGGTACAAGCCATCAGTTCTCTGAAAGGTGCAGAGTCCACCTCTTGGAAAGGGAGGGACTGCAGCACCAGAAACTTGGACAGGAGCACATTCAGCTTCTACGCCATTGGATGAGTGCACGCATACTGTTGTCTCTTGGAAATCGCTTAGGTGATCGATTGCTGATGGAATGACTGACGTAGAGGAGGAGCAGGAGCATCAGGACCAGCAGCTGATGAGAAGGACAGACAGCTTCCTTCGGCTGAGGTGGTGGAGCCTTCGCTGCCTGAAATCGAGTGCGTGCCACTGGGTAATGCAACGTTTGCTGCGGCAGGCTGGACCACCACATTAGAGCCACGGTTCTCCCAGGCCACTTTATGGTGACGTAACATTGGCACTTTGGCCACGCTTCACCTTCTGCCCACAGATTCTACAAATGGCCATGTTCACCTCCTCCGGCGTCTTAACAAAAAACTGCCACACTGACGAGTAGGTGATTTTACCCCTAACACTTTGCACTGACTGACTGCTACCACCACTGCTTCCGTGAACCCCTGCACCACTACTTATGGGGCAGGTAGGCTCCTGCGAAGCGGGTGGTCTACCCCAGGCACGTTTGGCTCCCGACCTTCCACGGCTGACACCCTGCTGACTCCCGGCCACGCTACCGAATTGCTGGCTCCTTTGCTGCCTCACGGACAAGCTGCTACTCTCCTCTCCCGATGATGATAAAGCCCCTTTGTCACCAGGCTCCCAAGTGCGATCGGCTACATCATCATCATCGAGTACTGTCTGCACGTCACTGATGTCCTACTCAACGGTCTCTGGGTCAGGAATCTGACTGCTCGCAACATCAGCTCCCACGCCACTCTCATAACTACTTGCCCACCTACTGGGGGAAGCGGCGGATGTCTCCTCCACATCTTGGCTGGCCAGTAGCTGGTGACTGTCCTCTAGTAGCTCGTCCTCTGTGTATAGTGGAGCTGAGCCCACAGCATATAATACTTGTCTGGCTGAGGAAACAGAAGAGGACAGAGGCAGGTTGAGGACCGGTGAGGGCACAGGTCCTGCTCCCGGGCCATGCCAACTAAGGGTTGTGTCTGATGAACCCACCGACTCTTGGATGGGGGTGTCTGATGTCACTTGGGAGGAAGTGGATGACCGAGTCCACCATTCATGAACCTCTGGGTTGCTGGTCAAGACACAACCGCTAGATGACACTGGGAGCTCAGGCCTCTCGCTGCCACGCACCATTACTCTGCTGCGACCTGTGCCTGCGCCAGAAACATTTCGGCCTCTGCCACTCCCCTGTGCAGGGCCTGTCACTTCTCTGTCTGACATACTGTTAGATCAAATAAATAAATAAAAAAGGAAATTAAAACACCCCAAAAAAGTCTGTAATTTTCTTACTTCACCACACAACATCTAATACTTTTTTTGTGCCACTAATACACGCCACAAAAGGCTTTAGAACATTTAACCTCACCGCAGAATGGGAAATAATTTATATTTTTCTGCCACTAATACATGCCAAAAATGGCTGTAATTTTCTCACTACACCACACAACAGGCTAATAAGCCCTTTTTCCCACTAATACAAGCCAAAAAATGAAAATTAACTGCACCGCAAAAGGGCAAATAAGATGTAGAAATATTTCCTTGTAATAAACCCTGTTAATGGCTGTATCAAACAACACTTGCAGCTTAAAAACAAGAATGGTTTTCTGGAAAACAGAGCTGTATAATGGCAATTTGGATCCCCAATCAGTGCAGCAAGGTGTAATAGGATTGTTCCTATTACCCAGGCTGTAAACTCCCCTAATGGAAAACCCTGTTTTGCTTCAATACTGTGGAATGATTCCTCCCTATCTTTTCCCTGAACTTCTATACAGTAAAATAAACGTTTTAAAGTCTTTTCTACCACTGTCCCTAGCGCCGCTGATGTCTCTCCCTGCACTAAGTACACTGGAAAATGGCTGAATCCAAGATGGCTGAGGCTATTTATAGGACTGTGACATCACAGGGCTGGCTGGCTGCTGATTGGATGCATGCATGGCATTGTGGGTGATCCCTCATTCCCAGAGTTCCTTGCTCCATGTCCTAACACGTGCAGCAGCCACTTTAGGAAAATATGGAGGAAATTCGGAGCGAATAGAATTTTTCCTGAAATTCGGATCAAATTCCACTTATTCAACTTTGATTCGCTCATCTCTAATGACTATCCCTTTAAACATTTCTGGACTGCCCATATGATGATGTCATGTGTTTGGAAGCTTCTGTTAAGCTTATTGGCAACATCTGAATTAATTAGAGACACACCTGTGGATGTATTTAAATGCACACCTGAACCACACTGCTTCTTTGTGTAGCATCATGGGAAAGTCTAATGAAATCAGCCAAGATATCAGGAAGAGAATTGTGGACTTGCACATATCTGGCTCAACCTTGGGTGGAATTTCAAGATACCTGAAAGTGCCTCGTTCATCTGTACAAACAATTATACGCAATACAATCAAGATGTGAATGTCCAGCCATCATACCGCTCAGGAAGGAGGGGTTCTGTGTCCCAGAGATGAACGTGCTTTGGTCTGACATGTGCATATCAACCCAAAAACAAAAGCAAAACACCTTGTGAAGATGATGACGGAAGCTGGTAAGATTGTGTCAATATCCACAGTGAAATGAGTACTGTATCAACGTGGGCTGAAAGGCCACTCTGCCAGGAAGAAGCCATTACTCCAAAAGAAACATAAAAAGGCTAGATTAATGTTTGCAAATGTACACAGGAACAAAGACCTACATTTTTGGAGACATGTTACGTTTGGAGGAAAAAGAGAGAAGCTTGGAAGCCTAAGAACACCATCCCAACTGTGAAACACGGGGGTGGCAGCATCATCTTGTGGGGTTGTTTTGTTGCAGGAGGGACTGGTGCACTTCACAAAGTAGATGGCATCATAAGGAAAGAAGATTATGTGAAAATACTGACGCAACATCTCAAGACATCAGCCAGGAAGTTAAAGCTTGGGCTGAAATGGGTCTTTCAAATGGACAATGACCCAAAGCATACTGCCAAACTGGTTACAAAGTGGCTTAAGGTTAACAAAGTCAATATTTTGGAGTGGCCATTATAAAGCGCTGATCTCAATCCTATTGAAAATTTATGGGCAAAGCTGAAAAGGCTGGTGTGAGCAAGGCGACCAACAAACATGGCTTAGGGTACTTTCACACTAGCGTTTTGGATTCCGTTTGTGAGATCCGTTTCAGGGCTCTCACAAACGGTCCAAAACGGATCAGTTAAGCCCCAATGCATTCTGAATGGATAAGGATCCGTTCAGAATGCATCAGTTCGGCTCCGTTCTGCCTCTATTCCGTTTTGAAGGCGGACACCAAAACGCAGCATGCAGCATTTTGGTGTCCGTCTGAAGAGGCGGAGCCCAACGGATCCGTTTTTTTTTACAATGTAAGTCAATGGGGACGGGTCCGTTTTCAGTGACACAGTATGGTGCATTTGAAAACGGATCCGTTCCCCTTTGACTTCCAATGTAATTCAAAACGGATCCGTTTGGGACTTTGTCATTTTTCTTTAAACCTAATGCAAACGGATCCGTTCTGAACGGATACAAACGTTTGCATTAGAGGTGCGGATCCGTCTGTGCAAATAAACAGACGGATCCGCACCAACGCAAGTGTGAAAGTACCCTTAGTTACACTAGTTTTGTCAGGAGGAATGGGCCCAAATTCTGACCAACTATTGTGAGAAGCTTGTGGAAGGACAGTTTAAGGGCAATGGTACCAAATATTAATGAAATGTATGTAACCTTTTGACTTTGCAGAAAGTAATAAAAATGCCTTAAAATATTCTTTCTTTCTCATTATTCGGGCATTTGACAAATAATAATAATTATGGTAATCCTAATTGACCAAAAACAGGAAAGGTTTATTTTGATTTCATGTCAAATATTGAGAAAAACATGCATATGTGTCTTTCTATATAGTGTATGTAAACTTCTGGTTTCAACTGTATCTATCTATCTATCTATTTATCTATCTATCTATCTACCATGTCAATCAAGAAAATCAAAATTAGACAACATGGCGGGACAAGCTAGTGCTCGTGTTTCTGTGTAAAGCATGTTAACTTTTATCACAAAAATAATTATGTGCCTGAGCATCACAGTTCTTTTTATGTGAGAAGTCATCAAATGTAAATTGATAGAGTTCAAAGTGTGGTCATATGTGAAAATTCCCAGATATGCTTTTAGAATAAGAAATCATTCACCAGGAGAATGGCCATAACATAGTATTCTAATTGTTTAACTGAGGCCTCATTCACATTTCTGTTTTTTGTCCATGGTAAAATCCGTCCGTGTTTCATCAGTGAAGATGTCTGTGAAGGATATGTGTTTGATCCGTGTGTCCGTTTTTTACTGTCTGTGTTTCATCCGTATTCCATGGACACTGCTCAGCTGAAAATTCATTTCCAGAGCATCTACCAGTGGTCAGTGAAAGGCGGACCAAACATGGATGCCATCCGTGTCGCCATCATCGTCATATACTTCAAAGGAAGTGTTTGGCCCCCATCACAGACAAAAGTAGTGCATGACACACGTTCAGTAAAAGTAGTAAACAAGTTGGATAACACTGCACTTGAACGCGTGGGTCACAGGGAATGGTTCCCAAGCCAAGTTAAATGTAGACAAATAAGGTTCCTGGACACCACTGTGATGCTTCAATTAATTTATTATAGCTTGGTATATAATAGGCGAACTGCCAGTTTAAAAAATGATTGACATTTCGGCGAATAGCCTTCTTCAGAAAACTGGATGAGTTAAAACTACTGATGTGTGAACATATTAGAATCAGTGGGTGTGTGTGCTGTTCGTGGAAAATGTGGACAGCACATGTCAGTGAAAAATCATTATCACTATCATTATTTCAAGGCAAAAGAAAACTAATAAAATGAATGGAAGAAAGTTGAACAACTAAAAGCACTTTAACATTACTTTTGTAACCAGAAGCAGCACAAGAAGCCACTTGCTAATATGTCCCTGCTGAGCAATGCCCCCTTGTGTAGTACAGTCTGCTCCCGTCTGCTCCGCATAGCACACCAGTCCTCGATATGGCCATCAGCAGTATCCAGCACCAGCCTCCATTGAATAACACAGCACACAGAGACTAACGCATGCGCAGTGCTGTGTGCAGTGTCATTGGAAAAGTTAAAGTGGCCAGCCCCTTTATCCTTGTACTTATAATTTCATCTATGTCACCATAACCACTAGAACTTGTGTTGTACTTGCCCATAAGTATATTTTTGGGTGACAAAATGCTTTCCATCTATTCATTTATAATCTGAATTTCCCAATTTCTGCTAATTATTGAAATGTCATGCACTGAATTAAGGTACAGCCACACATCAGGTTTCCTCACGCAGCTTTATAATCCACTCCTGATTTTGACATCCAAAACTGCATCAGGAAATCTGACCGTGTGGTTGTACACTCAACGTGTCTCATCAACAAAGCTGCTCCATGTGCAGTCACTTTTTACTCTAATTTATTAAAGTACTACCACACTAAGACACTGGTTAGGGTAGGTTTATATCTGTGCTAAAGGTGATCCAGTAGTCTGTTCTGGCAGAGAAACAGACTACCGAAGTTCACCTTATCCGGTGATACTGCCGTATTCCTATTGACTAATGGGATCCGACAGCTTTCTGGCATAAATGTCAACTTTCAAACAAACAAATGCTACTGCAAACAGTGGTATTTAACCGACTGAAAACGGGCATCTAGAGAGCCACCAGATCCCCGTCGTATTTCACGCTGCAGATGTGTGTCGGTGTCCAGCTATGCCAGATATGGTAACTCCAGTAGTCTATTTCTCTGCCGGAACAGGCTACCGGATTACCTTTACAACATATATGAATGTAGCCTTAGTCTTCATATAGGATAGAAAAAAATGCCAACACCATTATCAATGTACATAAAACACATACATTGTAAATACTTGTGGTTGCGCACCTCATAAGTCATATAAACCATAGAGGAGCATATGCACGCACATTAACTGTGAGGTTCATTCAGATCCATGGCCCCATGCTTTCTCCTATGTCAGTATATTGTGCATCATGTTGCTGCAATCAGAGATTCCACAGAAGAGGAAGCTCAAGATTTTGCAATAAGAAATAGTCACCAATACCATAAGAACCTACACTGCCGGGAAGAGTATTATGTATGTGGTGGGAGTAGAAAGCTGTGAACATTTATTAAACTGGATTTTTTTTTCTAAAAAAAACTCTTCTTGACCTTGTGGATAAACAAAACCATTCTCAACATTACACCATCTTTCTGCACTTTTTAATATTTTGTAGATACTTGATGAAGTTGTAGGAGAAATTCTTCTTTTTGCTCTTGCTGTGATGAAACAGGAAACAAGTTAGAGCACAGATGGAAATGGAGTGCGGAGCATTACATCTCTGCTTCTATCAGTATAAAGCCTCCTGCAAACAACTGTATCTGTTTTATGGTCCTCAAACTGCATATCTACAAAATACGGATACCAGCCGTGTACATCCCACACTTTTCTTGGCCCTCATTCTAGAAAAGACTATTTTTGTCTGCAAAACGGACAAGAATAGGACTTGTTTTTTAATTTGCAGCACAGCCACACAGATGACATCTGCATGCTGTCTGCATTTTTTGCAGCCCCATAGAAAAGGATGGGTCCGAATGTGATACGCAAAATATGCGGATCAGACATGGACCAAAAATACAGTGGTGTGCATGAGGCCTTAGTAAAACTGCTGCAACTCAATGGTTGAACCTGAAACACCTCAAAGAAAGTGAAGTTCATGTTGTTTATAAGGGCATACCAGCTGATAAAAGAACTCCAACATCCCCTGGAGAGTGCGGAAATAAATGAGCCAGTCCTTTGTGCGCCTTTCCTCTCTACCATTTGTCTTTTCTTTAACCTGCACTTGACCCTTTGGATCTTTGCTCTATAAAGACTTCATTCCATCCAGTCATTGCCAGGGAAATGAAACAAGACAACGCACTCTGTACTGAGGTCCAACCACTTCTCAAATCTTCACACCAAATGCATTAGCGTGATTGCCAAAATACAAAACCAGAAATATTGGAAGATGATTTCCAGAGTACATCAGTACATGACAGCAGAGAAAGGACACTTTCACTGTGCATGCTTTTGTCTATGCTATCTAGACTACAGTCATAGAATTAGACAGTTGTCCATACGTAGGGATACAAATAGGTAGGATTAAATCCATCATACATAACCTGACATCCTAAAATACATTGTGGTTCACTTAAAGGGGGTTATCCTGTGATTGATGATTAAAATTAAAAGTCAGACATCATATACAGTAGTACCTGACAATCCCTGTATCTTCCATGGATCCAGAGATCTCCTCATTCATTGCTCCAGCTGAAACAATCTCCTCAGGCTGGCAGATCAGGGGGTGTCTTCTCTCAGGGGTCATTTCTGTTCTGCTACAACTCTCTCCTTATAACGGTCACAGCTTCTAACAGTAGATCAAGGACAACATCTGCATGGAGTTTGTATGTTCTCCCCATGTTTGTGTGGATTTCCTCCGGATACTCCTGCTTCTTCCCACACTCCAAAGGCATACTGATAGGGAACTTAAATTGTGAGCTCCATTGCGGACAGAGTCGTTATAATGTCTGTAAAGTAAATATATATATATATATATATATATATATATATATATAGCTGGTGGCAGCTGAAAGGATGCAACTGAGCATGAGTGACCATCTCTGTAGGTGGACGTGCACATTACTATGCAGATTAACAGATTAAGCACCAGGGGGCACCATTATAAGGAAGTAAAGAGAAAATCTTAACCGGAGCATGTTTGTAACAGAAAGTAAATTACAAAAGTAACTTGTTTTTAAATGTAGAATTACACTAAAATAACATTTAATGGTGGATGAGCATGATGAGTCAATAATGAGATTTGTTCCCTTGCAGCAATGGCTCCATACCTTACCAAGAGGAACATCTTCATGACATCAGAGGAGAGATAAAAACTTACATTATAAAATCAATCTGAAATCAGTTATTTATATTATGTTTGTATGCTTAATTAACTTTTATTCTTTGTTCAAGTGTAAAGGAATACAGATCCATCCATCCATGTATAACAGTAATGAGAAAAGATCAGAGATGATGATAATTATCATATATTTCAACATTTATATATATATATATATATATATATATATATATATATATATATATATAATTATATTTATATAATTTTAAATAGATTTAATAATTAATTATTGTAAAATGTATCTTAACATGAATTTTCATACATTATGAAATACAGTATATGCTATAAGCTATGCTGCTTCCATAACTCCTGGAGTTACAAATGTAGTGTATTTTGTTACGACTACACTGTTTGCGTAGCTCCAATTTACTACATTGTGAGTTACGGAAACAAAGGAGCACCATCCAACCACCTGGGGCAGACGCTAAGTCCGAATCTTGCCATTTCCCCTTTAAGGAATACTTTAATCATGTATGAAAGAAAACAAAAGAAATGCAAATATGTTTCATCTTCAAATAGCAATATGTGAACCCAGTCTGATCCCAAGTCATCTAGGAATGGAGTCTGCAATGGTACTAGAAATTGTGGCTTGGAGAAACCAATGGAAGCTCAACTTGTAATGTTTCAGCTACAACTGAATTAAAAAAAAGGGTATACATATTGTCCATAAATTGCATATTCCACTGCTAGGTCATCATCCTGTTTGGTTTCCATCAACGTACTGTAATCTGTTACTACCTTAAGGAGATAGTTCATGAACCCTTGTTCGCAGTCAGTCCATTACTTATGAGGATCCACCCTCGCTGGCTCTGATTTTCAGGCAGAATTTTATTATGTGTATACTTCATGCATGAACTTTTGCTTTGCAGTTTATAACCTTCATAGAAAATGTCTGAAACAGAGCTATTAGTTTGCTATAAATATTGCAAAATAGAGTTCGTAGTTACTTGTATTGCACATAAATTGTACAACATTTCCAAGAATCTGTTATTTCTCAGGTGGTTTATATATTCCACTGAGTAATGCAAGCAAGACATTCCTGCAAATTTTACTTACTGAATGTGAAAATCTTTAGGTGACATTTTCATGAAATTCAGATTCATCTTTACCTGAATTTGCTGTCATATTTTTATGGCAACTTTGATTAAAGGGGTTGTACCACCACAACAACCTATCCCCCATTCCAGATATGGCTAACCTCTGGCACTCCAGCTGTGGTGAAACTACGACTCCCAGCATGCTTCATTCATTTCTGTGGAGTTCTCAGCACAAACAAGCAAGTTGTAGTTTTACCACAGCTGGAGTGCCGGAGGTTAGCCATAACAGCCCTATCCTGTGCCTGATGCCGAAGATAGGAGAGCGCTTGTACTCTATCTCAGGCAGGCCCATATAGTTGAATGGAGTGGCAGCATGCATGAGTGTCTGCCATTCCATTCAAATGGGGGAACACAGGCACCCATTCTGGTGATCAGCAGTAGCCCCAGTGGTCGGACCCCCGCCAATCAGACACCTATCTCCTATCTTTAACGTATGTGAACAGTGCTGGCCAATCCAAGAGCAGGGCAGTGTGTATCAGCTAGACTTAGAAGTGGTGAAGCCATCTTGGATAGTCAAAACGGAGTCCGAGAATTAGCAGATCTGAAACTCAAAAGATAAGACAGAGGTTAGCATGTAAGTATTCTGTTCATTCCCGAGATGATGCAAATAATCCTTGAACCAGAAGGTCTTGTTTCTACATGGTTTTAGTTGATGTGCGATTAATGGGTTATTTGAAATTTTTATTCTTTCTTCCTCTCTGAAATGAATCCCCTAATGCAGCCTGCATTTCCCATGATGTGTCTGGCTTTTTAAAAACAAATGGGCAGAGTCTCATCATACTGCACATTCCCTTCTCTAAAGGTTCCTTTACACAGGACGATACAGCAGCAGATTGTCGGGAAGGAAGCGTTCCTTCCCAACAATCGCCTGCTCGTCAGCGGAGGGGACTGCTGCATTTACAGTACATAGCGCGATCTCCTCCACAGTATGGAGAGGAGCGAACACTAATGCCATCACTTGTCCCCATACTGATTATTGTTTGCCGGCAGCAGAGAGTGTTTACACAGCATAATTTTCTGCGTGCAAATGACGATTTTTATGTCGGCATGAATTATCTATTACCCAATGAATGAGTTTTTCGCTCGTTCATTGGGTAATTGTAGGCACCCTTACATCACTAGATCATCGCTAACAAGCATTCCTATGAATGCTCGTTAGCGCTTATCTTGCAGATTCTCAAACCATGTAAAGGGCCCTTTAGTCCTATCTAATTGCAGCCAATGAAACCAAGGTACTTTTTGGCCTCAATTCTAAGCATCAAGTCTGGAGGAAACCAGACACAGCTCATCTCCTGCCCAACATCATCTCTACAGTGAAGCATGGTGGTGGCTTAAGGTTCACCTTCCAACAAGACAATGGCTTAGGGACAACTCTGAGTGGCCCAGACAGACACTAATCATCTCTGGAGAGACCTGAAAATGGTTGTCCACTGACGGTCCCATCCAACCTGACAGAGCTTGAGAGGATCTGCAGAGAAGAATACCGAAGAAAACTGGAGGCTGTAATCATTGCCAAAAGTGCCTCAACTAAGGGGTCTGAATACCTATGTCAATGCAAGACTTTAATATTTAATTTTCTATAAATTAGCCAAGATTTCGTACATCCTGTTTTCCCTTTCAATACCCCTGTGTCATTATGGGGGATTGTGTGCAGAATGATAGAGGAAAACTTGAATTTTTAAAATTTTAGCACAAGGCCACAGCATAACAAAATGTGAAGAAAGTGAAAGGGCCAGAAGACATTCAGAATGCACTGTATAACTGCTTACACTTAAATACATCTGCCAGTGACTTATATCATAAAAAAGACATATACTTCAACATTTACATTTCTTTTTACAGCAAACGCTAGTTTGAAATCACTTACAGGCACCAAAGAAAAGTATGCCTGACATATGGGACACTGCATGCATATACCTTTGTCAAAAAACTAGCTTTAGGTAAAAAACTAAATTCCCAAAAGCATACAAAAAGGTGTTATACAAGGGGTTTTAGCCCGCAGTTATTAGCAGATTGCATTACATTGCTATTGTTATGCTTTTTTAATAATATCTTTTTTTAAAGTGGTTCCAAAAGTGGAGCTATCCACTCACTATTAGTTAGTAAAGTTACACGTTGGCTCTGGGTTCCCTACCAGACTCAAAGACTACATGAACTTTAAAATAACAACAATGGGTAAGAGGCGGCAGCAAGGAAAAACTATTCATCAAGATGACTCTAAGCGAGATAATGCTGGATACGGCGCTGACTCTGCCCAACAATGTCATACATTATAATCAAGCTTCATTGCTAGTTTTGCCAAAAATGATCCAGGCATCGACTCCTCCACATGCACTGAAGAATTCTTTTCATTTTAGTGTTACTGGCAGTGTTATAAACTCGTTATAGTGAAGTAGTATGTATTTAACCCCTGAATAACCATAGCCTTTTGTACTCTAGTGATCAAAATCCCTTTCAGGTCACAAATCAGTTTTAAGTGGTTGCCTGAGATTAGAAAATTGGCCGGCTTCCAAGACTTTTTCACTTGAATGGGAAAGGGCTACAATACCTGACTCAACCGGGGCAAAGAGTGGCGCTGTCTTTTTAGGACAAAAATATATATTTTAGCTAATCTAGCATAACCCATTTAACTGAATAACTTTTTCATATTTTATATGAATTGCAACAGTAGATCTAATAGAAAAATTGAATATTGCCCTCAGAATTTCTTAGTAATGTATCTAAAATGATATAAATAGAATAATAAAGAATAAGATTTTTTTTGAGGGTCTGCTTTTTCTGTTTCCATAACCGGCACCACTCTTGTAAATGGCCGTTGTCTGGTATCGAATCTCAGCCTTATTCAATTGAATAAGGTTGGCCTGCAATAACCGAGGAACAAAAAGGAGCATTGTTTCTAGATAAAGTACAAGCAGATCCTCTTTTGCTAATCCTATATTACTGCTTTAATGTAAGTTTTCTTTAAAAAAAAAAAAAGGAAAAAGAGTCTGTATTAATAACTACTTTGCCCTCTTGTTTCTTTAACTGGAACTGAATGTATTTGACACAGATTTGTCTTTTACCCTAGGTACACACCTTAGCGTTTTACAGCGCGTTCAAACGCGCTGTAAAACGCACAACATGTGAAAAGCCATGCTTCCCTATGGGCATGGTTCACATTTGGGCGTTTTACAGCGCGTTTGAACGAGCTGTAAAACGGCCAACGCCCAAACAAGTACATGAGCTTCTTTGGTGCGTTTTAACGCGCCTATGGACAATGATGCCATAGGGGAGAGTCACTCAATCGCGCGTATGACGCGCGTTTGTAAGTTAACAAAACGCGCATCAAAAAACGCGCATAAAACGCGCGTCATACGCGCGATTCAGAAACGCCTAGGTGTGTTCCCAGCCTTAATCTTCTGTTCCTTAATAATAAAAAAGTTGGTGTGACATTTCAAAAGTTATGCCTGTCTGTAGCATACCAGAATAACACAAAAAAGCTTATTGAGGTACCTGATGTGCAGATCTAAAGTAGGGTTGCCAACCAGAATTTTTCTTTTTTTCTGGACAACTTATCCCAAAATCACGGACAGCCAACATTTTTTTGGACAAATTAGAAAACCATAATGAATGATAAAGATTATAAGTAATACGTGTCTACAGCTCAATATACTGATAGGAACTCATTACCTGCATTTACTATATAGCAAAGAAGGACCGGCAGTCACTTTCTTGGTGATATGAAGAGACGTTTATTCAAGGCATAATAGCACCATCAGTGACAAGCCTGATCCTTTTTCAAACTGCAGTGAGTGCCGGTCCTTCTTCGCTATATACTAGTGGGATGCCTTCCCTGGACGCGTGCAACAAGTGCAAACCGCAGTGCCAACCCATTTACTGTGAGCTGTAAAATGATAATAATCACGACCAAAATAATCTAGTCATGTACCACCAGCCTCAAAATCTCATCTATTTTTTTTTTCACGGACAGAGGAAAAAAGTTATTTATTTTTAGGGACTGTCCAGAAATTTCTGGACGGTTGGCAACCCTGATCATTTTAAATCTTCAATGAATTTGAAATTTTGTTTTCTGTTTTCTTGGGATATTACGGATTAAGCAGATAAATCTTACTCTTTGTATAATGAAAAATTATAATGAAAAGTTATACCATTTTCTAGTATACTATCTATATCAATTTAATGGCTTAAATTCATAGAATTAAAAATGTACCCTGCTCATGAGCCATGTACTCTACCAAGATCGATTGTCATACTCTACTACTTTAAATGGATAAATTTCACGGGCAAAAATAGAACATGTCCTATTTTTTGACGGGCACTATTCACTGCCCGTAAAAAAAAAAAAAACATCCATTTGAATAGTCCAATAGACCCTAATTGGTTCTGAAATGTGAATGAGCCCTGAATCTTTACAATATAGGTTCTGCCCGGTTCTTGATTAAAATTACAGCGATGATCAGTGTGCATGTGACTTTATGAAGTTATTTTTAACTGCTCTGGATATATAAATCAGTCAACAGAATATTTTGCGCGGATGAAGATGACATGATGCATCAGCATAGCACTCTTTAGGTGACACACAAAGTGTCTTGAACTTTCTAGAGCATACTACTTAGCTGGTCTAAAGTATTTCTACACAATACATTCTGCTTAAGCTATATTACCTGAGCAAGTACAAGTAAAGGGTGAGCACAGAAGTTCAGTCCTCTGGTGCTTGTGACCACGGGAGTGCAAATCCCACAAAATCCAAATATGCTAAGAAGATCCCAGCATCACAGGAACATCTTGGTTCAAATTGTTTTTTATTTATGCACTTACATCCATATTACAGTGTAACATTTTAGCAGACAAAACCGCCTTCCCTGGCTGAAAAAGGTTTATCATGCTTGTTTGAAAGCATTTATGAGATATCCTATCATTGGATCAATATGTCCTTTTTGATTTTCTAGCTTTTCCCTGAGCCTGTTCACAGTGAATAACTAAAAAAGCAACACAAAGGAAACGCAAGTAGCCTTTTTTCCATTTATTTTATTGTTTACAAAGGACAATGCTACATCCAATGTTTACAATCAGAAATATAATATAGCAGTTTATATGAACCAGTCCAATCCACGAATGAAAAACAGAAAGTGAGGTTTAAAACAAAAAAGGAAAAAAACTAAAATTCATGGTAACGCATCAAGAAAACTATGAAGTCTAAATGAGCTCCAGTAGACAAATTCTTCTATATATAAATATAAATGAATTGAAGTAATAGGACAATTCCAAAATGGTCTAGATACCAATATTAAAGGGGTTGTCCGGGTTCAGAGCTGAACCCAGACATATCCCCATCTTCACCCCTCATGCCCCTTGATATGAGCATAGGAGCATTTTATGGGCAGGGCAAAGGCATTTTTATGAGATCCGGTGACGTACCAGGTTCTCCATAGGGACTGCTAGGCAGAGGATTCTGCCAAGCAGTGAGCCTGGTGACGTCACCGGCACAAATGGGTGGGTTTTATCGTTGCCCTAGCCTGTAAAATGGCTAGGGCAGAGCTAAAGCCCACCCATCAGAGCCAGTGACGTCAAGGCAACATTGCTAGGCGGAAGCCTCTGCCTAGCAGTGTATCAAAGTAAACATGTTACAGCACAGGGCAAAGGAAGCGCATTGGAGCATGAAATGCTCTGAGGCTCATATCAGGGGGTGGGATGAAGATGTGGATATATCCAGGTTCAGTTCTAAACCCAGACAGACAACCCCTTTAACAGTGTAAAGAATAGACTTTAAAGGGGTTGTCTCACTTCAGCAAATGCCATTTATCATGTAGACAAAGTTAAAAGGGTTTTCTGAGATTTTTTTTACTGATGACCTATCCTCTGGATAGGTCATCAGTATCTGATCGGTGGGGGTCCGACACTACTGCGAATGCCACTGCCTTCTCAAACAGCTGATAGGTGGGGGACCCGGTCGGAATCGGACCCCAGCCGATTAGATACTGATTACCTATCCTGAGAATAGGTCATCAGTATGAAAATCTCAGAAAACCCCTTTAAAGTAGCCCAGTATTTTCATAAAATTTTTTATTTTGGTTAAAATTTTAATATGTTATAGGACTTTTAGATTGGTGGGGGTCTGAGTGCTGATATACACACCGAGTCTGTTTTTCAAATGGACAACACAAAAGAAAAACAGTCTCTTCCATGTGCTGTCCTCTTTCACACAAGTGAAACAGATTATTTCAGGATCTGTCAGGGAATATATCACAGAAAAGCCCTTTTATACAAGGCACTTTTTTCTACAGTGTACAAGCATGGCCACCACTGCTGGATTGCAGCGTGGCCGTAACCTTTGGATATAAGATGGAAAAATGAATCAAGCCAGCAATGGAGGCATTTTGGGCAATAAAAATACATTAGTGAGTGCTTGTATTAACTTTGTCTTCATGTTAATGTCATATGCTGAAGTGAGACATCCCTTTAAACGAGGGTCACACTGGTAAAATCTGGAAAAGTTATTAATAGTAGAGGCAACCACTTTTTTGTAAGGGAGTGTTCATTAGTCATATTAATAATTTCAGCAAGTAGGGGGGGATCGAAATCCTTGCAATAAAAGGCAATTAAAATGCTAGTAGCGATCAAGGTGTGAATTAGGATTGTTTATGGGAAAATGGGAATTTATTCAAATCAAGGGATAGTAACCATTGTTCTGCCGAAGGTTTGACTTCAAAATTATTGAGCAACCCCACCAGATGTTTCATGTTTGCCCACTTTCGTTGCATCTACAACAACGGTCAGATAAATTAGGAAACATTTTAGCTAGTCTTGCAGGGGTATGGTACCATCCATATATGATTATTCTAGAATTCTATATTTGTTGGAGCAGCTGGAGAATCTAGAGATAAGGGATAATAATTGCAGCCATTTTTCCTGTCAGATTCCCACTTTATAAGAGGCTTACACGGAAAGTTTGTTATAGAGTTTAATAATGTATGGTAGCTATTAACTGATACTATCTAAAGTTGCCTTTTAAAGGTGATTTCTGGAACTTAGATAGTGATGACCTATCCTCAGTATAGCTCATCAATATTACATCTGGGGAGGTCCGACACTCGGCACTCTTGCCAATCAGCTGTTTCGTTCAGCCACTGGAGAGGGTCGACAGAGCTGGAAGCAGAAGGCTCCATTCACTGTGTAGTTTTCTGTCAGTGTTCTGCAGCTCAGCTCCTATTCACTTTAGAGGGGGTTAAGCTACAGTACCCTGGCATGGTTACTACACAGTGCATGGAGACTTCTGCTTCCACTTCATCCAGCTGTATAGTTTTTGCCACCAGAAGCTGTCTGAAACAGCAGATCTGTGGGGGTGCCAGGTGACGGACCCCTACTGATCTGATATTAATGACTTATTTTGAAGATAGAAAAAACGCAGGTTAAAAGCAGCACCAACGTATCATATAGACTCCCCCAGGAATGCACCAGCCACTCTGCAACCTCAGATCCACTATGGC
Organism: Bufotes viridis; assembly: GCA_033119425.1. Taxonomy (NCBI): domain Eukaryota; kingdom Metazoa; phylum Chordata; class Amphibia; order Anura; family Bufonidae; genus Bufotes; species Bufotes viridis. The sequence goes on along the minus strand of CM065593.1, from coordinate 109,336,962 downwards.
CGCTACTTAGAGACTCCAAAAATAGTCGATGGCAGCATATCCTTCAAGGGTTCTTTATTCACAAAGGGTCTATAAAAATGTATAAAAAGTGCCAAAGTAAATGCAACGTTTCGACTACATGGTAGTCATCTCAAGCATCTTGAAGATAGGTCATCAATATGTACTGTATGTCCTGGAAAATTCCCTTTAAGTCTACATCTAGGCAAGAGATTTGGAGCAATGTATGAGATGTATGAAACTTCGAGCAATATAAAAATATATTGAGAAATTATCCCCTTCAGAATGTTAGTTCTAAAAGTGACATAATAATAAAAGGTGGCGATTAATGTTAGGTCATCGCTTTAATAGCTTCTTCATCTACAGATGATTGAGGAAAAACACTTTAAACATCATGCAGTATTTTTACAAATTGTTGTTTTTGTTTCAGTTGAATTGCCTTAATTGGCCGTGTCATTTGAGAGCACTTTATTAAGGGTGACAGTCTGAACCAAGCCATGCCGTTGTTGGAGGTTGACTGACAGTTCATGACAGCCGGCTCCATTGCCTGTATTATAAGCCCATGTCACGTACACTTCTCTATGCCCCTTGACATCCCAAAAGAAACAGTCACTTTGCTGGTTGGACACACTGGAGACTGCTCCGACACATTGCAGATAAGAAAGACTGGCAGGCTGAAGAGTTGTCATGATGCCAAATCAACTCTTAATACCAGAGTGACTTCTGCTGTTCATTTATTTTAAGATCCATGGGTATCTTTATCAGGACATGTCTCTTTAGAATGTAAAAGCCCAATACATATTGGGGAAGCAGACTTACAAATCCTGTAAACACCATAAACTTAGACCATCTAAAGATGTCCCAAATATTTCACAGTGGCTTGTGCTGTATAATAAATGTAATGCACTGTTAGATAATTTTGTAGGTAACGTTACCCTTCCTATTGGCTGGCTTACTTTGCATCTGAATTCATGCCTCTTTCAGTAAGATATTCTCTTTTCTTGTTAAGTCATGCCCCCTTGTTGAAGAAGGTTCAAAAAGTGCATGGCATGTGCATCAGAATTCTGGCTTCATTTTAATAATTAATCTGTCCCATTGTGTTTGATTCCTAGATTAGACCAGTAACATCACCGCTGCAGCTTTGTATACACAAAGTGAGAGGAGGACGGGAGCTATAGCCCAGGAGAAAGAGGTGGTTTCTTTATTTCATGGCATCTGCTGGCATGGGGCCCCATTTTTGGTATCTGGACAGGTCCTTTAACTTTAGCAACCAGTGTCAGTCAATTGTAGTCAAGGCTAATAAGATCAAGGGGTTTCAGCAAAAGAGGTATAGATGTACATGATGAGAACATAGTTCTACCACTTTACAAATCACTAATCAGACCACACATGTAATATTGTGTACTAATTCTGGGATCCTGTGCACAAGAAAGACAAACAGAGCTTGGGAGGGTTCAAATAAGGAATGGGTGGACTACAGTACCCAGAAGATGCTCGAAATTAGGGTTATATCATTTAGAAAAAAAGGCTTAGGGGAGACCTAATAACTATGGAAAAATATATCAAAGGTCAATAAAGAGATTTCACCCATGATCTACTTATACGCAGGACTGTGACAGTGATGAGGGGACATCCTCTGCATATGGAGGAAAGAAGGTTTCTCCATCAACATTGAAGAGGATTCTTTACTGTAAGAGCAGTGAGACTATGGAGCTCTCTGCTAGAGGAGGTTGGGATAGTGATTTTATTGAAGGAGATCAAAGAGACACTTAAAGGGGTTTTCCGGATTCAGAGCTGAACCCGGACATACCTCCATTTCCACCCAGACAGCCCCCTGACTTGAGCATAGGAGCAGTTCATGCCCCGATGTTCTCTTTTGCCCTGCCCGAAGTCGCACAGGGAAAAGGCATTTTCTAGACTTCCAGTGATGAACCGGGCTCTCCATGGGGCTGCCAGGAAGCCTGTGATGTCACCGGCACTGATGGGTGGGCTTTAGCGCTGCCCTAGCCTGTAAAGCGGCTAGGGCAACGCTAAAGCACGCCCGTCGGAGCCGGTGACGTCACCGTACACACTGCCGAGTGGAAGCTTCCGCCAGCAGTGTGTTATTGTAAACAAAAGAGCCCTTGCCCTGCGCGATCTAGCGCAGGGAAAGGGAGTGCATCGGAGAATGAGATGCTCCGATGCTAACATCAGGGGTGCTATGTGGGTGAAAATATGGGTATGTTCAGGTTCAGCTCTGAACCCGGACAACCCCTTTAAAGGGGTTATCCAGCGGCCGCCACTGCATCTCCCCATCACGCAATGCTAGGGAGGCTCATTCCTGTTGCAGCCTGCTATTGACTAACCCCCCTATCCCCCCCCCTTCTGGTGCTGGATAATTTGATCGGCCCAATGGGGAGATGCAGCGGCGGCTATGCAGGCTTCAGAAGCGACGCGGGTGCTAGGGAGCAAGGTAAGTACCTGAGTGAGGGGCTCTGGCATTTTGGCGGGTATTATAGGGGTTGGATAACCCCTTTAATGTCTTTTTTGAGTGCAATAATATTGCAAGTTATGGTCCTTGAAGTTATTCCATATTTGGAGTTGGGAAGGATTTTTTCCCCTAAAATGAGAAAAACTAGCTTTTGCCTCCTAAGGGATTAACATTACAGGATAACAGACTGAACTGGATGGGCGTTTTGTCTTATTTCAGTCTTACAACCTATGTTACTGTCTTACTAAATATGTGTTTTTATGCATTGCAATACTATTTATTTAAGAAATGCTATTTTATGGGAAAAGAAAGTATCCGTTCTTTCACCTGAGTTTTTTCTAAATTTTATTAAAATGTCTTTTTTTGTCCAGCTTGTCTTTTAGTGATCATTTTCAATTTTATTATATAATGAAGTAGACTATCTCTAATAAGGAACTAGAGATGGAAAGGGGGCCTTTGTCTTTTTTACACACTTTACCACGGCATCTAAGTGGTTAAATGGTCAGAATAATTTGGTTTGGCACTTGCCTATGTTCTGCTAAACATCCAGTGACACCTGACCACTGTATTTGTCATATTGAAACTTGTTCACCTTTTCTTGTAACTCTAAAGCTACGTTCACATCTGTAGCAGAGGAACAGACTATGGGAGCTACTTTATCCGGCAGAGCAGGACACCACTGATGGATCCCCGTTGACTCTAATAGGATCCGATGGGATCCGGTAAGTTTCCAACATAAATCCTGGCTTTCTGATGGTCAAATCACACTGCATACACCAGTGTTTGCATTTATGCAGGAAATCCTTGTCAGATCCCTTTTATACCTAATGGGAATCCAGCAGGGAATGGCGGTGTCCGGCTATGCCGGATACAGTAACTCTGATTCCGGAACAGACTACTGGATTTACATGGAGAAGATGTGAACAAAGCCTAAAAAATATGACTATATGCATAAAATGGATAACCCCTCAACTACTGATCAACTACTTTTCCCTTGATATTTTGCTTGATTTCTATACACACAACATAGACACTTAACTGATTCACACAGGGTATTCCCAGTTCATTGTATTCTGTATACAGCTCACTAACCATGGTAACAAACAGCATTTGGCATCATTCAGAAAACTACTGGAGAACATGCAAACAGCACCAAATAAGTTTATCTCTAAATCCTATTACATGCCTTATGCTCACAATGTGTAACACGAGGAAAAGCTAATATGTCTCATCGCTATCAAGCCATCATGTCATTAACGGTGTTATAAAGATGGATGGTAGCATAAATAATAAATAATCTGTCCGCTGTAAAATGATATGTTGGTACTCTGTAGACAATGATGGAGATATAATATCTATTGCTACAAGGAAGAGGCGTGATTATTAGTATTTCGTCATGCAGAAATTGGAGCTCGATAATAACAAGACTAATATACAACACACAGCAGAGTGTCAGTTAATACCCAGAAACAGCAAAAAATTAAACGCTGCAAAGAATGAGCTATATATTCAGTAAAGAATAGATTAGGGAACTTTTTAAAGAGGTCAGAGATTTTGAAATTGACGGCCTATACCTGTGATGGCTAACCTTCGGCACGCCAGCTGTGGTAAAACTACAGCTCCCAAGATGTACACTTGCTTGGCTGTTCTCAGAACTCCATAGAGATGAATGGAGTATGCTGGGAGTCGTAGTTTTCACTATAGTTGGAGTGCCGGAGGTTAGCCATCACTGGTCCATCTCTCGGCACCCCTGCTGGATCACTTGCTTAAAGAGGTTGTGTTGCTCTGTTGAGCACTGCAGCCTTTCCACAGCTTGCCAAACACAGCACTGTACATTTACTTAAAGGGGTTATCCCATGAATAATGTAAAACATGAAAATCAGACATCATATAGTACATGACAATCTCTTTCTAAGGCCTCTTTCACACTAGCGTTTTAGCTTTCCGTCCTAGAGATCCGTCCTCGGGTCTCTAGGACGGAAAGCTACTGATCAGGATTATCCCCATGCATCCCGAATGGAGAGAAATCCGTTCAGGATGCATCAGGATGTCCTCAGTTCAGTACTGACACGTTTTTTGGCCGCAGCAAAATCCGCAGCATGCTGCGGATTTTGCTCCGGCCAAAAATCCTGAAAGCATGCCGGAAGGACGGATCCGAAATTAATGCCCATTGAAAGGCATTAGTCCGGATCCGGCCTTTAGCTAAACGTCGTTTCCGCGCATCGCCGGATCCGACGGTTAGCTTTTTGTCAATAGGTACTATGGCAGCCAGGACGCTAAAGTCCTGGTTGCCATAGTAAGTAGGGGAGCGGGAGCGGCATGCTACATTCCGTGCGGCTCCCGGAGCGCTCCAGGATGACGTCAGGGCTCTGACGTAATTCAGGAGCGCCCAGGGAGCCGCACGGAATGTAAGCATGCCGCTCCCCCGCTCCCCACTGCTACTATGGCAACCAGGACGCTAGTAGCGTCCTGGCTGCCATAGTAACACTGAAAGTATTTTGAAGACTGATCAGTCTTCAAATGCTTTCAGTTCACTTGCGTTGTGCCGGATCCGGCGTGCACTTCCGGCGACGGAAGTGCACGCCGGATCTTCACAACGCAAGTGTGAAAAAGGCCTAAGTAAGCTAGAACCAGCCCTGTACCTCACTAGTGTTGAGCGCGAATATTCGAATATCAATTTTTTTTTTGCGAATATCGGCACTTCGCTAATTCGCTTATATGATGAATGTATACGTCATATTCCTCAAAACGAAGATAACGAAGTATTCTCCATCTTCGTTTTAGCAACCTATTCGTCAACTTCGCTAATTCTAGTGATCAAATAGGAAAGTTGACTATAGAGACAGCTGTGTTTAATTCGCTATGCAATTATATTACTTAGCTTTTATTTTTAATAAATAGAATAATTATAATAATTATCATATATTATAATTATTCTATTTATTTTAAAAAAAAGGAAAGTAATATAATCGCATAGCGAATTAAACACAGCTGTCTCTATAGTCAACCTTCCTATTTGATTGCTAGAATTATTGAAATTGACGAATATAGAGCAAAAACGAAGATGAAAAATACTTTGTTATCTTCGTTTTGAGGAATATGATGAATACATTCGTCATCTTCGCTAATTCTACCAAGCCAACCATAGTAAACCAGGTCTAAGTTGAAATTGCAATGCGATGACATTAAGTTGTATTAATAGAATTGCGATTTCAACTCAGCACTGCTATATTCCATATTCGTTAACTTTGTTAATTCTAGCAAGCTGACCCATTAGAAACCCAGCTCTAAGTAGAAATCGCAATGCGATTAATATAACTTGAAGTCATCGCATTGCGATTTCAACTTAGACCTGGTTTAGTTGGCTCGGTAGAATTAGCGAAGATGACGAATGTATTCGTCATATTCCTCAAAACGAAGATAACGAAGTATTCTCCATCTTCGTTTTTGCTCCATATTCGTCAACTTCGATAATTCTAGCAATAGGAAGGCTGACTATAGAGACAGCTGTGTTTAATTCGCTATGCGATTATATTACTTAGCTTTTTTTTTTAAATAAATAGAATAATTATAATACTTGATAATTATTATAATTATTCTATTTAATAAAAAAAATAATAATAATAATATAATCGCATAGCGAATTAAACACAGCTGTCTCTATAGTCAACTTTCCTATTTGATTGCTAGAATTAGCGAAGTTGACGAATAGGTAGCTAAAACGAAGATGGAGAATACTTCGACGAATATGAAACGAATATTCTATCGAATATTCGCAGATTTCGTCGAAATCGAGTATGGCACCTGCCGCTTATCACTATACCTCACATGGATCCAGAGATCTCCCCTTTCATTGCTCTGTTAGATATATATCAAGCTGGCAGCTCAAGGGGAGTGTCTTTTCTGCTACAACTAAGGGGGCGTGTCTCAGCTCTCCCTATCACAGCTCAGGAAGTAGTTAAAAGATGAAACTGAGCATGTGCGGCCTTCTTAATGAGCCGGTCAAAGAAATAAGAAATTAAGTGGCACTATATAGGTACATTTTATTGAATAACTCGGTAGCTATACAAATTTTTGTAATTACATTCAATTACAAAAATATTCAGAAAAATACAGGGGTCACTGTTGGGGGACAGAAAAATATAAAGAGTACTACAGTGGGACATTATAAATAAAGAGGGCACTGCTGGGGGGCATAATACAGGGAGCAATAGAGAGTGGTCATTGAAAATACAGGGAGTTTGAAGACATTAAACATAATGGGGGCAATGAGGGGGGCAATTATAAATACTGCTAAATACTGGGGTAATTAAATATTGGTGGCACTACTGAGGGCCTTATAAATATTGGGGGCATTTACCATATGAGGGGCACTATGATGGTATTATAAATACTGAGGGCACTATAAGGGGCATTATTACTACATTATTACTACTGGGGAACTGTGGGGGCATTATTATTGGGCGCATCATGGAGGAAATTGCTACTAATGGAGACACTCTTGGAGGGCACTATCACTATTGGGGGAATGTAGGGGGGACTACTAGTGAGGGCAATCTGGAATGTAATTATTACTATTGTCAGGACTTTTGGGAGCATTTGGGGACTATCTGTATGGCACTGTTATTTATGCAGTATAGTATTTGGGGGCATTGGGTAGAACAGGGGGCACAGTATTGGGCGTAGGAGCAAGATAAAACTGTTGGGGAACAAAGAGCGGAAAGATTATGGAAAAGTGAGGGATCTATGATGTTTGTGTGTCAAACTTTGCAGAGACACCACTGAAATATTTTGTCATGGTGGTCTGGTCTGAATGGAGAAGATGAGGAAATAGAACGTCTACATCAGAAGAGACATCACTGCATGTTAAAGGTGTGTGGTGCTGCATGTAATGTCCAATTTAAATATGCCTTTAGCAGAAGGGCGATGGGTTGGATTAAAAATTTAACACAAGGTTGAGGGCACCATATCAATTTTTACATCAGGCAGCAGAAAACTGGTCCAGGCCACAATTTTCAACTGCATCTGTGGCCCAAGAAAGCACAAAAGGAACCGTTGACTGGAATAGTGATTCCTGTCTGTCTGACCTGATTAGGGCAATCAAGCTTCGCTTGGGGCCCCAGTAATGCCAAGTCCACCCCTGCAAACATTCGTATCTCTAATTTTGAGATAAATAGGTATACAGTTTGTTTAAATTTTGGGATATATCCAGCTGACATCACTGTACAGGAAAACTAGTACCATATCAAATCTTAAGGAAACAACTATCAGGCTGATCATCAAAGTATTTTCCATGTGAAAATGAATGTGGGATACATAAAAGCTGAGCTGATAGATCTGGAAAACATTCCCACACCAAAGCTTTCAGCGCAGATCAATTGATATCAAGCACTTGAGATAGATAAATGTAAATAGTAATCTGGTTTCCCACAGTTTCTTGTTTTATAAAGTCCTGTTCATATTCCGATTTATAATTAAAGGGGGTTTCCCATCTTATAAACTGAGAGGACAATGCCATTACTTTATGATCGGTGGGAGTCTGATATTGTCGACCCCCTATAAACCTCCTCTGAGAATGAAGGTTATGCAGTGCTGGTGTAGTGATTGCCTCTTCACTGTTTTTCCTTTGAATAATGGTGCCCCCTTGAGCAGGGAACTGCAGGCCAGTCCCATGAGAGTTCCCTTCAATATGGGGTAGCCGGGAGCCTCGCTGTGCAGGGGAAAGAAGGGGATGCAGTGCTAAACTAGCACAGTCTCCTCTTAATGCTCTGGATCAGTGGGAGTGACAGGGGTCGAACCCCCACAATTATAATGCGGTGGCATATGCTAGCGATATACCATCCCTTTATATGGGAAAACCAAAACCCTCTTTATGATGTGGGCTCATAATTGCCAAAATATTTGATTTTATAAGCTTCAACATAGATTGTAATAATTGAAATGCATGTTTCCTTAAGGATTTCAGTGCTGTTCACACAATAATCATGATATCCATTTTTTAGAAGATCTCTGACAGACCAGAGGGATCTGTTATGATCTCTATACTAATGATCCCATTATCAAACTAAAGCATGGACAAAGCTTTAGCGTATGTGCTTCACTTTTCTATAATGCTAATAATAGTGCCACATAATCATAAAAGCACTGCTCAATACCAACATATTAATCAATACCTTTCAATGCAGAAATAATACCAGCCATACAAAGTCCAAATAATTCACTATATACATGCATGCACACAAATGTGCCCCCTTCCATTCATACACGTTCTACCTATAGTCCCACCACTCCAATACTAATAACACACATGCCCGCTCATTACAATTATAGCTACTCACATTAGCACAATCACTATACTAGTATTATTTGAGAGTGGTAGGCCTGATATAAGAGAAGTTAGGTGGTAGGGTGAACCAAGCAGAGGCAATCAAGTCATAGAAGCCTTTTTTGATGGCTGTAGAGATGCTTGATCAGGTGCTACACATAACAAAGGTAGTATCCTGAACAAATCTAAATATGGAGATGTCACTAAATATAGAATATTATGCCAAAAATACACATGGATTAGGTTTTTGTATTTACTTACTGTTTAGTGCATGCCCCTTGCTCTTTAACCCTCTGTAAATGTACATGTACAATAGATGTCTGGGCTTTTATAATGGTGTCTGCTCAGGATCTAAGCAGGCACCGTTGCAAAAGGGTGAATGCATATGTTGTGCCCTGAAGCAAAGTACTTTAGAGTCTGGACATTAGCTCCCATTGCTGCTATGCAAAGCCATTAACTCACTACTTTAGAGCACTTTGAAGGGTTAACTTACATTGTGATTTATGCCACTTTTTGCACTTAAACTATTTTAAACTGTTGAATTGCATTTTATATGACGTATCCTGTTCATTTGCACTGTTATTGAACTGTATTTGCATTGAATTTACACTGAATTGTGGAAAGGGTTATGCACAGCCAGTTCATAATAAGAGACTTTGGGATTTCCAGCCTGTGCACTGAGAAGCAGGTAATAGCTTTTGATAAGGGACTATATAGAGCTGAGTTTAGGAGGTTAAAACCAGACACAGTGAACTTTGACCATCTGGTTTAGCTCTCAGATGGTTGTTTACATCTAAAAACTGCTTAGTCATTCCCATTGACTTATACTGAGGCTGTACTTATCCAGCTTTACCCCTCCCACTAGAAGGATTTAGATTGATTACAAACTATATAAAAGTAGCGCAGTCAGAGACCCTAGTTGTCTGCAGATAGGGACCAGTGTTAGTAGGAGAGACTCTGCCAGACTGACAAAATTACCAGAAGGAGTAGCTTAGATAGAGATACGTTGCCACAGACCCTGGAACACTAGCCCTTTATCCAGGGAGCCAGCTGGATGACTGAGACACAGACTTAGGGCCAGCAAACCCATTGACCATGGTACCAGACTCCTGAGAGATGGAAAGCTATCTCAGGCCTTTCCTTAGAACAGAACCTTCTGCTACCAAATGGGGAGACTGGAAAAGCCAGAGCAGTGCCTTGCCTGTATTGTTTTGCACTAGTTTACTGCAAAACTTAACTCGCTGGACTAATTTCCCATTGGAGTGTACCATTCCTTACCATCCCCTACAGAGAGCAGCAACATGTGGTGACACCTCAACAGTGTCCAGGGGACCCAATAAACCTAGCCACTGCAACGTGTTAGACATTTAACCCCTCAGATGCCAAGGTCCACTGCGACCATGGCATCTGAGGGGTCATTTGGATGGGGTTCCCTTCAGTGGACAAACACCTCCCTAGGACAAGAGCCATTCTATTGGTATGGCAGACTGGGGCCTTATGAAGGCTCCTAGGCCTGCAATAGTAAAGTTCCTATTAAGCTCTGCCTCAAACAGGGCTTAATAGGAACATTGCGGTTTTACCAAAGACTGCAAAGGTAAATCATTTCAGTCTGATTTTCGACAATCGCAAGTTCAAGTCTTCTAGGTGGACTAAAAATAAAGTTAAAAAAAAGTTTTAGAAATATATTTAAGGAAATTAAACTATCAATTCACCTCCTTTCGCAATTTTACAAATAAAAATTACCAAAAAATAAAAATAATTGGTATTGTCACATCATAAAATGCCCAACTATCAAAATAAAAAAATATTTATCCCATACAATAAATAGCAATATCACGGAAAGGATAGAGGTGTGTAAGGTGATTAACGGAACTCACTTTATTGATAATGGTTTTAAAATACGTGTAGGAGGAAAGAATGAAAGAACAAGTGGCTCCCCGCTACAAATGATGCCACAGAGGACTGTCAACATATAAGTCATGCGGACCGTATCATGTTCCACATAGATCAAAAAATGTGGGTACGGGGAGACAACTATGGGTGTTGGGGCAGATAGCGCCCGGACCCACTACTTCAACAACCACCCAAAGTATATTGCCAAGCATTAAATTGCCCAACTATGGAGGCCACCCTGATAGAAAGAGAAGGTTGTCTTGCAGTACAGCTCAGGGTGCTCTCAGGGCCGGTGCAAGAATTTTTGCCGCCCTAGGCAAGATAAAAATTGACGCCCCCCCCCCCCCATCAGATGATCTGCCCTTACGGTACTGTAGCGGCGACACGAAGCGCACGGCGTCATAGTAATCAATGACGCTGTGCGCAGTGTATGCTATATGTGTATAACAAACATATTTCACATGAAAACTTACAGTTGCTTGGCCCTTGGGGATCTCGGACACCACTTCACACTTTGGCTGGGGGATCGGTGTAGAGGTATACTGTGGGGATCGGCGGAGCTGATGATGTGTTTTATCCTAAAGAGAAAGATATCAGAATAAGGATTTGGAGAAGGATCAGAGGGATAGCAGAGCAGGGAGAGGCTGGTGCTGCTACTGGGGGTCATAACATGGGGAGTAATAAAGCCCACCATAATACCCCCCTGTAGTAATAATTCTCCTTTTAATATACAGTGCAAAAATACCCCTTGTAATACCCCAGCTCAGCTAATGTCCCCATAATGTACCAGTATGAAATACCCCTATATAGTGCCCCTAGTAAATGCCCCCATAGTGCTCCTCTCCCGCCTTCCTCCTAGTGCCCCCATAATATAATACACAGTATATAGGGTATATCCCAATTCTCCCCTCCAACATGGCAACACAGCTCGGTATTATTATTAATATAAAGGCCCTCTCTGTGCTATTATTATAATAACGGCCCCTCTGTATAAATAATAATAATACTAATACAGTGGGGGCTATTAAGATAAGAATAGTACAGAGGGGGCCATTATAATAACAATATACAGAGGCGGCCTTATAACAATAATAATAGCCCGCCTTATGTGCCAGTAGTGCCCCTTATGTGCCAGTAGCCCCTTATGTGCCAGCAAGCCCCCTTATGCGCCAGTAGCCCCCTTATGTGCCAGCAAGCCCCCTTATGTGCCAGTAGCTCCCCTTATGTGCCAGTAGTGCCCCTTATGTGCCAGTAGTCCCCCTTATGTGCCAGTAGCCCCTTTATGTGCCAGCAAGCCCCTTTATGTGCCAGTAGCCCCCTTATGTGCCAGTAGCCCCCTTATGTGCCAGTAGCCCCCTTATGTGCCAGTAGCCCCCTTATGTGCCAGTAGTGCCCCTTATGTGCCAGTAGTCCCCCTTATGTGCCAGTAGCCCTTTATGTGCCAGCAAGCCCCTTTATGTGCCAGTAGCCCCCTTATGTGCCAGTAGCCCCTTATGTGCCAGCAAGCCCCTTATGTGCCAGTAGCCCCTTATGTGCCAGCAAGCCCCTTATGTGCCAGCAAGCCCCTTATGTGCCAGCAAGCCCCTTATATACCAGTAGCCCCCCATGTACCAGTAGCCCCCTTATGTGCCAGTAGTCCCCCTTATGCGCCAGTAGCCCCCTTATGTGCCAGCAAGCCCCTTATGTGCCAGTAGTCCCCTTATGCTCCAGTAGCCCCCTTATGTGCCAGTGACCCCCTTATGTGCCAGTAGCCCCTTTATGTGCCAGTAGCCCCTTATGTGCCAGCAAGCCCCTTATATACCAGTAGCCCCCCATGTACCAGTAGCCCCCTTATGTGCCAGCAAGCCCCCTTATGTGCCAGTAGTCCCCTTATGCTCCAGTAGCCCAGCCTATAGGCGCCAGTGACCCACCCCTTATGTGCCAGTAGCCCCCACATATGATTTGAGTAAAAAAAAACACAAAAAAACAAAAAAACACATACTTACCTCCTTGGCAGCGATGCGATGCAGGCCTCTTCCGGCCTGTGTCCCGCGCTGTACGGCTCAGGCGGCGCGATGACGTCATCGCGCCTCCTGAACTCGGCCTCTGATAGGCTGCCTGCCAGCACTAGGCCGGCAGCCTATCAGATGAACAGGGGAGGACGGGACACGCCTCCGGCCCGCCCTCCTCCTGCACGCCCGCTGCCGCGACTCTGCTCTGGTGCCTGGGGCGGGAGACCGCACCGGGTGTCACCCCAGGGACTGGTGTCACCCGGTACGGTCCGCCCCCCCTCAGGCAGTGCAACATGATAGCGGGCGGCGCGCCGCCGCCCGCTACCACATAAGTTTTTTTTTTTTTCAATCGCAGGGTTCCGGCGCCCCCTGCTAAATTGCGCCCTAGGCAATTGCCTAGGTCGCCTTACAGGTGGCGCCGGCCCTGGGTGCTCTCCTATATAGTAATATCAGGGCCCCTGTAGTTTAGGGTAAAAGCTATGCCAATATAGTCAGTCCTCTCAGTGTCCCCCTATATTCCTGGATTATACAGGGATTATATAGGGAAATAGTCAAAGAGACGGACCCTAAATCACTGTGGGGGTCATTGCATAGAGAAATCAGCAGTACATTGAGCGCTTTCCCTAATTGGTGCAGGGAAGCACGCTAGCTAAGCTCTGGCTGACGTAGCTATGTAATTACAGCATACTGGGCTCGACGCGTTTCCATGTCATCAGGAGCCTCTCCTGGCTGTCTTACTCGCTATTTACAGTGCAAAGACACTAACTTAGCTGCATAAATTGTGAACGCTGCTGCTGGCCATTCCAGCTGACGTGGAGACAGCCTCCGGCGCTAGTGTGGCCGTGAAGCGGCGGCCGCACGCGCTGGAATATCAAGGCAGAACTCCGCCCTCCACACATGACGTCAGATCCAGCCAACGAATCGCATTTCAGTCTGATTTTCGACATTTGCAAGTTCAAGTCTTCTAGGTGGACTAAAAATAAAGTTAAAAAAAAGTTTTTGAAATATATTTAAAAAAATTAAACCTCCTTTCGCAATTTTACAAATAAAAATTACCAAAAAATAAAAATAATTGGTATCGCCACATCATAAAATGCCCAACTATCAAAATAAAAAAATATTTATCCCATACAATAAATAGCCCACATTCCCATCATTCTGTAGATCATGGGGATCCTGGGGGTGGACCTTACCAATAATACATTGATGGTCTATCCTACGGCCTGGGAAAACCCCTTTTAACTCTTTTTTCCATAATAATTGTTTTGCAAGACTTCCAGTACAACAGATGTTTTGTATATGTGCACTGACTTACATAGATGACAGACAGTGTTAGTTGTGAAAATTAGGATTTTTCTAAATGATATTTCTTAAAAAGAAAGGCTATTACAGCTAACAAAACATAACGTTTGATTTGAGAAGAATGCTAAGGTTTCTGATTGATGCATCCCAAAGGAACATGGTAAGTACAAATAGGGGGATTTGATAAATTAAATCTTTCTGTTGCAAAATGGTGAGGTCATCCTTAATGTTACATTTCCTGTTCTTCACTTTTTCAAAGACGTTCTCACTGAGTTATCTCCATATATTCTTAACAAAACACTTTAACAATATGTAATTCCAATGATAAAACATATTTTTTTATAATATACTACTACATAGTTAAAAATGTGAAGATTATTCAAAAATACCTCTGCTGATCAGCGGTTTGAAGGTGCCATAGCACTCAGGTAAGCACTGTAGCATCTTCATTGTTCATATTGTTTACTTTGGTCTGAATATTGGTTCCCATAGCTAAAGGGAACCTGTCACCTCCAATACACATATTAAACCGCCATCATTACCTTACAGTGGCCCCCAGTGTGTTCCTAATCATATTTTTCTTTCCTCCATCGGTGGTTGTAAACTTGAAAAAAAACACAGTTGTAACCTTGGTTTTCCCTATCGTCAGAGTCAGCTTGAAGTCAAGGGGGCAGCGGCCTCCTCGCTTCAAGTCAAGCTAAGCCCCCCACTACCCGTCCTCCCTTCACTGTGATTGACATCCTGCTGTGAGGCCAGGATCGCGCAAGTCTCGCGCATGCGCGGTGCGCTCCTTGTCACTGTGCGATCCCGTCTCCGGCTCCCGCACTCACCGGCCGCTTTCCTCTATGTGCGCATGTGCTAGGATTTTTCAACGTGTGCGTGCCCAGCTATTCTTCTCTTCAGCGTGAGCGTGATTACTGGCTTACCCCCACTGGCTTGCCAGTGATGACGCTCACGCTGAGGAGAAGAATCGCTGGGCGAGCACGCACATTGAAAAATCCTGGTGCATGCGCACAGAGAGGAAAGCGGCTGGTGTGCGGGAGC
The DNA here is from genome assembly GCA_033119425.1 of Bufotes viridis. Taxonomy (NCBI): domain Eukaryota; kingdom Metazoa; phylum Chordata; class Amphibia; order Anura; family Bufonidae; genus Bufotes; species Bufotes viridis. Next base: position 109,321,940 of record CM065593.1, on the reverse strand, counting down.
CAGAGACGGGCCTCACAGCAGGATGTCAATCACAGTGAAGGGAGGACGGGTAAGGGGCGGGCTTAGCTTGACTTGAAGCAAGGAGGCCGCTTCCCCCTTGACTTCAAGCTAACTCTGACGATAAGGAAAATCAAGATAAAAACTGCGTTTTACAACCACCGATGGAGGAAAGAAAATTACGATTAGGAACACACTGGGGGCCACTGTAAGGTAATGATGGCGGTTTAATATGTGTTTTGGAGGTGACAGGTTCCCTTTAACGCTGTACATTTAGTAGCAGGGGTGAAGGGTATTGCATCTCTGTCCCATTTAAATGGCAGTTTTAAATAGCTGATTGGCAGGGTTGCCAAGGGTCGGACCCCCACCAATCTAATACCAATGGCCTATCCTAATGATAGGCCATCAATTGTAAAAGCCTTTAAGCGCATCAGTAAATGACTAACATGAGATTAAGAATGCAATTATCAGGAATGAACTGTTCATTCTCAATAATTGCCAGCTTGTCTGAAGATGTGCGTGCTGCATTAACATGCAGTAATAACCTTCACTGTGTAGGGACAAATGATCACTACTGAGATCACTCGTCCCCATAGAGAATTATGGTTTCTGGCAGGCAGATTGCTATTTACTCAGAACAATCTGCTGCCCAGGATTTATGATATTGGTGTCTGCGTGAACTACGCTTTCATCAGATGAATGAGTATTTGCTCTTTCATTGGGTGATTGGTGGCAACTTGAGTTGAGCGAACACCTGGAAGTTCGGGGAGGGGGAGGTCCATATGGAGTAGAAGGTTGAGGAGGCGGTGGATGTAGCAGTGTAGGTGGAAGCGGTGGTGGAGGAGGTAGTCGCCAACAACACTGTTTTTTGTTTTTAACTTTTTTTTTTTTTTCGGTAGACCCCATAACATTGGGAAAAGAAAACAAAGAGAAAGTGCGCGGGAGTATAACAAAGGCTGTGTGAGGCCGGTATACATGTCTTTTCTGCACAAGGTACGGACAAGTCCTGTGGGATCCATGCCTGGTTCATTTTAATGAATGTGAGCTTGTCCACATTGGCTGTGGACAGGCGGCTGCGCTTGTCTGTGATAAATCGCCCTGGCTTTAGGGCAGGCCAGCACCTTCAAGGCGTAAAGGGCAAGTGCAGGCCATGTGCTCAATTTGGAGACCCAGAAGTTGAATTGGGCAGACCCATCAGTCAGTACGTTTAGGAGTGTGCACACATACTGTTCCACCATGTTGCTGAAATGCTGCCCCCTGCTAAGAGCTGGTGGTGCTGGTTCTTGTGGCGTGCTGACAAAGCTTTTCCACATTTCGGCAATGCTAACCCTGTCTTCTGAGGTGCTGGCGGTGCTACAGCTGCGTTGGCGACTTCTTCCTCTTCCTCTGCCTTCACCTTGTGCTTCCACTGAGGCCCCGGTGTCAGGTGGGAATGCCATCAGCAGCGCGTCTACCAGCATGCAGAATATATGTCCCAGTCAGGTATGCAGTGCAGGGGTAGTGTGAAAGAAAAAAGGGGACGGATCACCCAACAATCTAAAAGCGGCCGAATTTACAGAATATATTTCCCAGTCAGGTATGCAGGGCAGGAGTAGTGTGAAAGAAAAAAGGGGTACAGATCACCCAACAATGTAAACGCGGCTGAATTTACAGAATATATTTCCCAGTCAGGTATGCAGGGCAGGGGTAGTGTGAAAGAAAAAAGCGGTACAGATTACCCAACAATCTAAATGCCACCAAATTTACAGAATATATTTCCCAGTCAGGTATGCAGTGCAGGGGTAGTTTGAAAGAAAAAAGGGGTCATGGAGCATCCCAGTCATCCGGCATCTATTCGCCCCGCTGAAGGATTATTTTGAAAGTGTGCAGAAGCCACACAGGGCCCCTACGCTGCATATTTATCATGGAGACATCATGGAGATTTTACAGCATATAACTACAGCACCCAACAATGTAAACACCGCCGAATTTACAGAATATATTTCCCAGTCAGGTATGCAGTGCAGGGGTAGTGTGAAAGAAAAAAGGGGTAGAGATTACCCAACAATCTAAATGCCGCTAAATTTACAGAATATATTTCCCAGTCAGGTATGCAGGGCAGGGGTAGTGTGAAAGAAAAAAGGCATACAGATCACCCAACAATCTAAACACCGCTGAATTTACAGAATATATTTCCCAGTAAGGTATGCAGTGCAGCAGGAACACACCCTCCAAGCCACTTGTTAATGACTGGTCTGATAACCGTGGAAATGTCCACCCACAATCTAAGAACTGGATTTACTGATTACATTTCACTCTCAGAAATACAGTGCTTTTTTTCACCAACAATGTCACAGTTGTATTTACTGGTTATATTTCACTCTCAGAAATACAGTGCAAGCCGCAAATGTACTTTATGGGGAAAAAAATATGTTTTCTTTCACTCACAATGTCCCAGTTGTATTTACTGGTTATGTTTCACTATCAGAAATACAGTGCAGACCGCACTTTTTAGCAAAAAAAAATTAATTTGTCCCCACAGAATATAACAGATGGATTTAATGAATTGATTACACTGTCACATATGCAGCACAGGGGTACTTTACAGAAAAAAAATGTGAATATGTCACCCCCTGTGTCCCTGAACTAACAGACGGATTACCTATATTATTTTCCCTTCCCCTGGCACATATTTAGTGCAGGTGCACTTAAAAATATGTTGCTCACTGAACTACAAGAACAGGATTAAATTATTGTCCCTGGCAATATTGTCACTTGCACAAAATCGCCGCCGACGTCCACCTAACTAACAGACGGATTAAAACTTATTTTTCTGTGTCACTGGGCTCAGGGCAGGGTACAAAAATGTTGCATTGCACCCACAAAAAAATAATCGATGTAGATCGCAGACTTAACACCAAGCTCTGATATCAGATTCTTTCCCAATCTCTCCCTCACAGCAGCAGCATCCTATCCCTACACTAGTAAGAGCTGACGTGACATGTGGCGCTACGTGACTCCAGCTTATATAGAGGCTGGGTCACATGCTGCACTGGACAATCACAGCCATGCCATTAGTAGGCATGGCTATGATGGCTTCTAAGTGCGCACATCTTAAACGCTTGTTGATTGGCTGCCCTGAAGCCTTTCAACAAGCTTTATTAAATGGCCGAACAATGAACTCAAACTTTTACGGAAATGTTCATGTTCGGTCCGGGTACCAAAAACCCTAAAGGCCGGGATGAACCCGAACTTTACTAGTGGCAACTTAACACTGGCCAATATCAGTAATGATCATTCATATGAATGTTCATTCCCAATAATCATCTCATGTGAAGGGAACTTTATGCATAGTTTTCCAATGCAGTTATGCCCAATACATAACCCAGACTGAGTCCACAGTACACTGTTATTGTTGTTTATGTATGCTTTCTGACATTTGGTGGTGGTAGACAGCAAAACAACGTAACATAAAATGTCTCTAAATACTCAGGCGGCCATACACTTGAGAAAGCTGTTGGCTAAATCTATCTTAACTCCCCTATGAACATGCTCTGAAGGCTAGTGATAGTATGGCTGCATTGACATTAAAGGGACTACAACTGTAAATAGCAGAACAAGTCAGACTTGGGTATACTGGTTACCAGAAAGCTAGTCACTCAATGTCAAGCAGCAACAAAAAAAAGCAAATACCACTGTGTAGTGTATAAAAAGAGAGACAGTAATCTCAGTACAGCGGACCAGATGGTTATTATCTACTGTATGGGCAGAAAAGCTGGTTAACTCAGTGGTGTAGGAAAGAGTTCAATACAGTAAGAATAATAGAACTTTGAAATATTCTACTAGAAGAGGAGGTAAAGGCAAACATAATGGCGTAATCTAAAAAGTAGTAGACATTTAGCTGATAATTAATGGTATTTATCATTTTAAGGAAAATAATTAATACATTTTCTAGGCTCCTTATATTGATGACCTATCCCACAATCCCACCGATAAGCTGTTCCTTGCAGCCTCCGGTACTGGAGTTACTATTGAAGTGTATAGGAGATAAGCTGTAGTAATCTGGCACGGCCACCACACTTTGTACCGAGCTGTGCTTCCACTTCCATTCAAAGTGCTAGTTCCATCACCAAAGGCTGCAGGGAACAGCTGATCGATGGGGGTATGGGATGTCCGACCTTCACCAATCGGATAATAATAACTTACCCTGAGGAAAGATCATCGATATCAGGAGCCTGGAAAACCCCTTTAAACAATTGTGCCAGGGATTTTTTTTTTTCACTTATGGAGTGGGTCAGGAATTATCTTTTTTCCTCCCATAAAGAAAAATTGGCTACAGGAGCCCGAGGGTGATTTGGCTGTGGTGCCTTCTGGGTGCACTTTCATCAGTGCCAATATTTTTTGTAGCATAACAAAGTGTAGTCACTTCTATGTGCTGTGAGTAGACATGAGCGAAGTTATGAAAAATTTGATTTAGCAACTTCGGCAAAGTCCGCCAAGTAATTAGATTCTTTCCAAATTAATTCATCACAAATCGCTATAAATCAGGTATACCCAGGCCACTCTGCCTTAGGGTACAGCCACGCGGAGCGACCGTGCTGCAGGAAGGTTGTAGCGATGCTGTGGTGAAGAACCACATGGCTTCATTGGGGCTTCATTGTTCATGGCTGCGTGGCACCTTTAAACAGGGATTGTTGCTGGTATGGGGTTTAGCTGGTTAGGTGGCGGGACAATATGAATATTATTGATGTTCTGGCCTCTTTACTGCAATTCAGTAAACACTGAATATTAATCAGCTCTGGCATACCTACTTCTCCAACCCCAGCACTCTCTTGCCCTACAGGTGGAAGCTCTTCTTCTGCCATCTGCTTTTTTTCCTTTTCCACATCATTTAATATCAATGATAATATCTTTATCTTGCTGACTTTTTTAGGACATGAAGACTTTGAAGGATGATTTGGAAGAAGTAAAGCCAGCAAAAGATGAGGATGGTCATCATTAAGACCTGGCCTCTCTAAGGGGTGTATACTGGATGGTATTGTTGGCACGCTGGCGCCAAAATAATAAAGGGTTCCATCTTATTGGTATTGAATTACATTTACGGCTGATGTAGGAACAAGGAAATGTAGGAATAAATAAATAAAATTGATGCAGAATAAGTCTCCCTGCACTGTCCCTGCAGTCTCCCCGCACTCTTCTTGTACTCTCCCTCTCCAATATTCTTCTATTAATTGTTTTCAGCTACACTGTCCCTAGCGCATGAGTGCTTGCCACATCTCTCCCTATGATCAGCTCACAGGACAATGGCGGAGACTGCAAGGCGTGAGGGTTTTATAGAGCTATGACATCACAGGGGATGGCTATCTGCAGACTGGCTAGCTGTACGGCATTATGGGTGATCTTGCGTTCCCGGCCTTGTCTCCTCTATACTTTGTTTCGCTTTGTAACAAATGCAGCCGCCATTTTCAGAAAACCTGATTTGTTACCACGAAGAGTGAGAAAATTCAGATTTGTTTAGAATCGGGCTGAATTCCGCTTCGCTCAGTACTAGCTGTGAGCACCTTTAAAGGGGTTGTCCCACGAAAAATATTCTACAATTTTCAAACCCGAACCTGATTCTGAATTATTTGGTAATTGCAGGTTATAAAAAAATGTAGTATTGCCACTGAGTTATTCAATAAAATGTATCTGTATAGTGCCGCCTGCTGTTTGTTTTTTCTTATTTCTTTGTCCTGCTCACTGAAATGGCCGCACATGCTAACCCCTGAGCTGCCAGTTTGATAAAAAATCTAGTAGAGCATTAGGAACAATGAATGAGGATAGCTCTGGATCCACATGAGATACAGGGCTGGTTCTAGCTGTGTTAGGCCTCTTGCAAACAACCGTATGTGTTTTGCGGTCCGCAAATCGTGGATCCGCAAAACACGGAAGCTGCTCCGCGTTCCGTTACACAATTTGCGGAGCGGAACGCGGCCCATTGTAGAAATGCCTATTCTTGTCCGCAAAACGGACAAGAATAGGACATGCTTTATTTTTTTTGCGGCGCCACGGAACGGAGCAACGGATGCGGACAGCACACATTGAAGTGAAGTGAATGCGTCCGTGCCCGGGCCGCAAAATATGCGGATCGGACGCGGACCAAAACAACGGCCGTGTGCATGAGGCCTTAGAAAAAGATTGTCATGTACCATATGATGTCTAATTTTTATTTTTTACACCAATCATGGGATAAGCCCTTTAATCAAATCCATTGTTCTACATAATCATAACCTGGCACCTAATGAAACTGTGAAGGCAATGCTGAAAAGAAACATTACTTAGAAGTCCAGATATCCTATTTCACAGTTTCTTTATACACATAACAAAAAGTGGCCAATTCTACATTTACATTTGAAAAAAAGGAAATCATGAAATACATGTTGAGCAACCCCTTTCAGCACACTTCCATTCTGGCTGGCTATCACCTTAAAATACTAGCTGCACATTGTACTATATGTGTGACCTTGAGGAAACTGATAAAGTAATGGGCTGCTGTTCCATACCAAATGGTTAAACATTAGCCAATACACTAATATAGCTCTATTAGCAGAACAAATACCAGAATTGTATCAAAGCGAGACAATGGGAAAGAAAACTTTAGAAATTGTATTATCTCATTTCATATTCTACATGACCTTGAAATAGTCAACATTTTATACACTGCAGAGTATTCATACAAATGAGCTCCCTTATCTTTGAGGGCTAGCTATAAGAGTGTAGAACATTTCCAATCAGTCACTATTAACAAAGGTTCCATCCATGTACAGGCCGACTGTATGTATTTCTGTGACCTATAAGGGCTTTACTACTGTGCAGTGTTTTATGTGGCTTTAGATGGGTCACTTTTTAACGAAATGATAGATCTACGGATTATTAAGTGCATAAAATAAATAAATAAAAATCAATTCAAATTATGTACTGTATATAATTATAAAGTTATTATAGTAACAGCTGTTATTATTAGAGATAAACAAATCGATTGTAAACTAATCAAACTGGACCCAAATTTTGTAAAAATTAGAGTGTTATCCAAATCCGGATTTTTTTGGTGACTTAAATTTTGGAGAGGGAGAGAGAGAAACAGAGGGAAAGAGAGGAGAAAAAAATAAATAAATAAAAATACATATATATATTTATTTTTTACAGTGAAACAAGAGAAAAAAAATGAATCCCAGGAGACCTCACAGTGTCATGCACAAATCTTCAGGCTAATGGGAGCACTTTCCATCCCGGTAGAATTGATTTGGACCCAATTTGGCAGAATGTAACCCAAATCAAATTTATTATAGCATCATTACCCTGCTCTATTGGTAAGAGCACTTATTCTACAGTATGCATTTTAATTATTTTCAGCTCTTTTGTTGTGTAAGGTCAGATTTGTCAAAAATACATGTGTAGCAATGACGGGGAGCAATATTTTTATTGGTAATATTGCTTGTATCAATGGAAATATCTGTGACTGTATGGCTTTTTCCCAACTTGTGTCCTGAGAGCAGAGAAAATCTTTATTTTACTTTGGTGCATTTTCCCCTAATGTGCTGTATAGCAAAAAATAGGGTGGTACCGATTCATCCAAAAAAATCCACTTGTGTGTTAAAAGGGAAATTAGAGATATTAGCTGTGATGGCTTTCTTGGCTAACCAGAAATATATATATATATATGCAAGCTTTCAGAACACAGAGGGTACTTCTTCAGGCAGGTTTACAAAAAATACAATATTGCCACTGAGAGCGGTTACAGCTGAATTCCCGACCCAAACCTTTTGTACCTCGTCAATTAGAAAAAATAAACTCTAGAATGAAAATTGACACACTGGTATTATACCCTCAGAACTGGCACTGTTCTGTGGTTAGGGTATGCGATATTGCCAATGTGAATTTCATATTGTAATCAGTGCCTAAGGCCATAAACTCCACTCGGCTATGGAATACTCCATGTGGGGGAAAGACAAGAGTGAGCAGAAACGGTCAAGCAGTTTAGTCGTGCACGGGCAGAGCTGTTTTCATGCTGCTATCAGCTTTTCTCCCTCACTTTCATTTTAGGCTTTGTTCGATCATACTACTATGGCTCTGTGCAGAAGACCTGTATTAAGAGGACAGGATCAGAAGAAAGCTTTCCTGACCTCACAGGACGGGATGCATCCTGTGACTATGTGCAAGGCAGCATTAAAGAGCAGGAGGAGCTGAGCAGATTGATGTATAAAATCTAAAGATTCTGTAAAATTATAGTATAGTATTTAGGAGAAAAAGCAGGCTTCTGCTTGTTTTGGCGCAATTCCACCAGATTTCCAATAGTCACAGGCTTGTTTGGTGAGGGTTACTAATTTTGTATTTTTAATAATATAGAAATTAAAAAGACACTACAACGCGTTTCGGGGACAGCAATTCCCCTTCATCAGGTAGGGGAATGAAGGGGAATAGCTGTCCCCGAAACGCGTTGTAGTGTCTTTTTAATTTCTATATTATTAAAAATACAAAATTAGTAACCCTCACCAAACAAGCCTGTGACTATTGAATCGATGGATTGCGCCAAAATGCAGAAGCCTCCTTTATCTCCTACTACGTTCTTCGCCTACGAGGGTCTGAACATCCCTCACAGACGGAAAAATCTTCTTCTGCGGCTGCATCCGGGGATCCTTCCATTTATACAAGTGCAAAATAGCGTTGTGCCTATCGTTTGCACAACCGTTTAAGGTGAGCAAGATTTGTATCACTTTATTTATTCATTCTCCATACAGTACTACCCTATTGTGCGCACCCGCACCTGTTTTTGTTCTCTTTTTTTCCCCACCAGAATTGTGAGGTGGGCCACAGAGACGCCTAAAATAGTAAAACTATTTAGTGATTGATAGCATTCCCTGTATGATTATTAAGGCAGATTTAACTGTCAATCACAGATAGGACCTAAACATTAAAAGAAGAGATCGTAATGTATAAGGCCTCATGCACACAAACGTTTATTTTCCGTTTAGGTTCCGTTTTTTGCGTTCCGTATATGGTCCATACTCCGTATGCCTTCCGTTTCCGTATTTCCGTTCCATTTCCATTCTGTTCAAAGATAGAACATGTCCTATTATTGTCCGCATAACGGACAAGGATAGTACTGTTCTATCAGGGGCCAGCTGTTCCGTTCCACAAAAAACGGAATGCACACGAATGTCATCCGTATTTTTTGCGGCTCTGTTTTTTGCGGACCGCAAAATACTAAAAGGTCATGTGCAAAAGGCCTAAATGAATAGTTTTGCTGGATCTTTTCTCAAAAAACTATATATCAATCTGTTCAGCTCCTCCTGCTCTATAACATAGTGCGTTCAGATTGCATTTCATTTCATGGTGGCATGTTTGCTTTGAAAGGGTTGTCCAAGATTAGGAAAACATAGTTGCTTTCATCTAAAGACAGCACCACGCTTGTCCACAGGTTGTGTGCGGTACTGCAGCTCAGCCCCATTAACTTCAGTGGAGCTAAGCTGCAATTCTAGACTAAACCCATGGACAGGTACGGCACTGGCTCCTGAAATGTCTGTTTTAGTAAAAATTTCCATCCCTGATACAATAACAAAAAATGTTATGTTATAACTATATGTAGTGTCATTCCTCTGTTATCCCTACTATAAATGAATGAATAAACTGCATGTTAGCAGCACTGATTGGACAGTATCACTGTTCAAAGACCCCCCCCCCCAAACTGGTAATACCCCCTTGAGAAATGATCCATAAACTTCTAACAAAACATAGAGATATAAGAGAAGATTATCTAGAGTTGTTAACTCACAGGCAAAGCAATTATTTACTAAAATATCTGATGCTGTTCCTCAGGAATTTTGGGGGGGATTTCACCGGAGTGTGATATCATTGTTATCTAGTGATGGAAGCAGCAGTGTGCCCGGCTGGCAATTGTAAACGTGGATGTCGCCTCAAGTAGTAGAATGTGTGTCATACACAGAAATCATGCCCCATTATATATATATATATATATATATACACGATGTGTTTATTGTAATTTATTTTGCACCATTAACTTTTTTGTAAAAATGAATGATACTTGCTGTTATCCTTAGGCCTCATGCATGCGACCGTATGTATTTTGCGGTTCGTAAAAAGTGGATCCGCAAAAGATAAGGATGACGTCTGTGTGCATTCTGTATTTTGTGGAACGGAACAGCTGGCCCCTAAAAAAACAGTACTATCCTTGTCCATAATGTGGACAATAATAGGACATGTTCTATTTTCTTGCGGAACGGAAATGAGGCCTAAAAAAACATACAGGGGGAAATTTATTAAGTCCAGCTATTTAGATGAGGGTCTTAGTCCCTCTGAGCTTCTGGTGGATGCGCCAAAGTTACGTGAAGTGCAGGCCTCTACATAACTTTGGAGCTTCCTCCAGCAGGCCGTGCGAAATACTAAAATCTACGCCAGCTCCCTTGCTGGCATAGATTTTGTTAATTTTCCACGCAAAAAAACTGGTGTTCCCTGCCCACGGCGAGCGCCATTTTCTCAGCACTCACAGATGCAGTTGCAGACTTTGCCGCAAAAAAAACATTGCAAAAAAATCTGCAACATTAATACGCCAAAAAGTGGCGCATAATTCATAATAAATGTCCCCCACAATGTATATACTGTATATACAGCTCCAATTCCCCAAATTCCAAAAAGCCGTGTAAAATGTCAATAAATGTGAATAAAATCAGAATGCAATGATATGCACACCTCATACTCATACCGCTAGATTTTATTCACAAAAAATCACATAACACATATCAGATGTTGAATGTGATACATTTTACCATTTCATGAAAAAATTAACTCCTTTAGAACTTGATGGCAGGAACGTATCTCAATAAATCTTTACCGCTATAACTGTGCCCCTAGAACATACATGGCAGTGTGATTTTAACGCAAGGCAACAGAAAAGGCCACCGGTATTCACCTTAGGCCTCATGCACACGACCGTTTTTTTATGCTGTCCACAAAAAGGGGTTCCGTTGTTCAGTGATCCGTGTCCGTTTTTGCCTTCCGTTGTGTTTCCGTGTGTCTTCCGTTTTTTTTGCGGACATGACCCAAAAGATTTTACCAAAAGACAGACTGACAATGTTTCCACAATGTTTCCCAAGTGCCTGCCAAGGGATCCGCAAAAACAACGGACACGGAACACGGATGACACACGGATGGCCATCCGCATTTTTCACGGACCCATTGACTTGAATGGGTCCGTGAACCGTTTTTCACGGACAAGAATAGGACAGGTTATATTTTTTTGACGGACTGGAATCACGGACCACGGACGCGGAGGACAAACGGTGCATTTGCCGAGGTTTCCACGGACCCATTGAAAACCAATGGGTCCGCAGAAAATCACGAAAAACGGAGCAACGGACACGGAATCAAACAACGGTCGTGTGCATGAGGCCTTAGAGGGATAAAATGTTGGCTTCTCAGTGAACTTTTTCCAGGGAAATTTCATTAGCATCCTGCAGGGTCTGGACTGCTCTTGAAGAATGATTCCTATTATTAATATTTGTCTATTTAACCTCTTTTCTTCCAGACCTATGTCCTTGCTGACACTGAACGGAGCAGGCAAACCAGTCTATAGGGGATCCCTTCCGTCTACATAAATACAGGCAAATGCCAGTAAGACGCAAGGCCCCGCCAATATATGTCCTCAGTTTGACAGGACCTGGTCAATGTCCCACTGCTGAGGGTCGTGGTAATTTACGTCCACTCTGTGTACTTTAACTTATCTGCACTGGAGCTGGCTGCTTTCAGTCAGGCTGTCTCCTTGCAGGCTGTGAGACTTTCCTGACTGAGGGACTAAGTGGGAACCGGCTGCTTTCCTCCTGCCAAGTTCCCTAGCCTCACCAATAACAACAAACACAAGCGAGCAGCCAGCAGGCCCATTCCGAGGCCCAGCAGACGCTGGACTAGAATTCATCTGAACGCTTCATCCTTCATCCCCCCAAAGTTCATGCCTCATTTGTGTCCCATTGAACGGAGGAAAGGGCTAATTGCTAATTGCTCTGGGTGGATTTTTTTCATGTCACTTGGTTACATATGTAATGTCACTTGCAATCCTGAGTTCTGCCAGTGCTGGCTAAATATTGGTTTGTGGCTTGCTCTCCCACAAATCCCCAGGGAAGCATTAATTCACCACTCCGCAGTACACATAGATTTGTGTAACAAAATAACTGCGACATGTAGTAATCTGCTTTCTTTCTCCCCACTTAATGTCATCATTTATTACTCTCTTTTCAACTTGCCACTAAGTAAATCGACAATTAAACATATAAACAGTAACATCATGGGGCTGTTTTACTAAATTGTATGTGACACCGCATTGCATGTAAGTACCTGTGGTCTATAGCTCAGGCCATTGCCAAAGATGGAAACATCTGCTTTGCCCCAGATTTTTATTTAGATATTTCTAAAGTACTTTTAAACGCAGTAGTAGTAGTAATAATAATAAGTGCAAGTAATAATGAATAATAATAATAATAATTTTGCGGATCCGCAAAAAAAAAAACGGAAGACACACGGAAACACAACCTACAAAATTTGCGGACACACGGAAAGGATGTGGATGTGAAAAAAAAGGAAGACGGATCCATATGTCTTCCGTATCCGTTCCGTTTTTGGAGAACAATCTATTGAAAATTTTAAGACCAGCGCAAGTTTTATTATGGAATTAATGTATACTGTATATTCCATACGGAAAAACGGAACGGAACAACAGAACCGAAAGGGAAACAAAATGGAAACAAAAAACAGAACCACGGATCCGTTATAAACGGACCGCAAAAGCCTGAAAAAAAAAGTTCGTGTGCAAGAGGCCTAAGGGGAATAAAAAATTCCTTCCCGACTCCAATCAGGCAATCAGAATAACTCCCTGGATCAACGACCCATCTCTATTAGCTATAACCTCATGTGGTCATGTGGTATTTTTATAGAGCAGGTTGTTACGGACGCAACAATACCAAATATGACTACTTTTGGTTGTTTGTTTCAGTTTTACATAATAAAGAATTTTTGAAAAACATGATTTTTTTGTGTCTCCATATTCTGAAAGCCATAGTTTTTTATTTTTTGGGCGATTGTCTTAGATAGATTGTCTCATTTTTTGCGGGATGAGATGACGATTTGATTGGTATGATTTTGGGGTGCGTATGACTTTTTGATCGCTTGGTATTGCACTTTTAGTGATATAAGGTGACAAAAAAATGGTTTACTTAGCACAGTTTTTATTTAATTTTTTTGACAGTCGATACAGACGCAACGATACCTAATATGTCTACTTTTCGTTTTTTGCCTATTTTTTTTTAAAATTAACTTTATTTTGGGAAAAGGACGCTTTTTTTTTTTACTTGAAACTTAAAAAAAAAAAAATTTTAACTTTATTTTTGTAACTTATTTTTTAACTTTATTTTTTGTCCCACTCTGGGACTTCAACTTTTGGGGGTCTGATCCCCTTTACAATGCATTACAATACTTCTGTATTGTGATGCATTGGCTGTAAGGCCTCTTTCACACGAGCGTGTCCGGATTAGGTGCGGATGCGTTCAGTGAAAACTGTGCGATTTCACAGGCAAAGCCATTCAGTTTTGCCTGCGATTGCGTTCAGTTGTTCAGTTTTTTCCGCGCGGATGCAATGCGTTTTGATGCGTTTTTCACGCGCGTGATAAAAAACTGAAGGTTTACAAACAACATCTCCTAGCAACCATCAGTGAAAAACGCAACGCAACGCACCTGCACGTTTTTAACGCAGCCCCATTTACTTCTATGGGGCTAGGGCTGCGTGAAAAACGCAGAATATAGAACATGCTGCGATTTTCACGCAACGCACAAGTGATGCGTGAAAAAAAACGGTCATGTACACAGCCCCATAGAAATGAATGGGTCAGGATTCAGTGCGGGTGCAATGCGTTCACATCACGCATTGCACCCGCGCGGAAAACTCGCCCGTGTGAATGCAGCCTAAGGCCTCTTTCACACGGGCGTCATGTTTGACTGCCGGATAAGAGGCGGGTGCGTTGCGGGAATATGCGTTTGTAATGCGTTTTGCACGCGCGTGTGAAAAATCGCCATGTTTGGTACCCAGACCCGAAGCCGGACTTCATCACTGAAGTCCGGTTTCGGGTAGAGTATTCTGGCGAATTTATTATTTTCCCTTATAACATGGTTATAAGGGAAAATATTAGCATTCTTAATAAAGAATGCTTAGTAAAATGAAGATGAAGGGGTTAAAAATAATAAAAGTTAACTTACCTTAGCCACTTGATCGCGTAGTTGCGATCTGTCTTCTGTCCTCAAGCTTCAGCTAACAGCTAAAGAACCTGTGATGACGTCACATCACATGGTCCAATCACATGGTCCATCTTACCATGGTGATTGGACCATGTGATGTGACGTCATCACAGGTCCTTTAGCTGTTAGCTGAAGCTTGAAGACAGAAGACAGATCGCAACTACGCAATCAAGTGGCTAAGGTAAGTTAAGTTTTATTATTTTTAACCCCTTCATCTTCATTTTACTAAGCATTCTTTATTAAGAATACTAATATTTTCCCTTATAACCATGTTATAAGGGAAAATAATAAAGATCTGGTCCCGTTGCTAGGCAACCACTTGCTTGCGGATGCTTGCGATTTTCCCGCAGCCCTATTCACTTCTATGGGGCCTGCGTTGCGTGAAAAACGCACAATATAGAGCATGCTGCGATTTTCACGCAACGCAAAAGTGATGCGTGAAAATCACCGCTCATGTGCACAGCCCCATAGAAATGAATGGGTCCGGATTCAGTGCGGGTGCAATGCGTCCTCCTCACGCATTGCACCCGCGCAGAAAACTCGCCCGTGTGAAAGGGGCCTAAGTGTATTACACCGCGTAATACACTTACAGCCTGCTTCCTGTGAGATCCATGGGACTGGATCTCACAGGCTCTCCCGGAAGGCAGCCACGATGCCTAAGGAAGGCATCGGCCTGCCTTCCCTGCCATCGGATCTCCGTCACAGCAGAGCGGGGACCCGATGGCCACCTCGCACATGTCTGAAGTCTGTACGCGCCGCAGTCAGCGCAGACCGCGGCTGCGCAGGGGTTAATGCGCCGGCATCGGTGATTTCACCAATGCCGGCACATACAGCAGGGGTTCGGCTATCAGTGACTGACGGACCCCTGCCGCTGATCGGGCAGACGCAGCTCCTGCACCCACCCGATTACCATGACGTACATGTATGACGCTGGGCATTAAGTCACATCCAGATATGACGTACATGTACGTCATTGGGCGTTAAGGGGTTAAAAATTGAGACTAAAGTGCATAAATGTACAACCAATATATCATCCAGCATGAGCAACTTTGATAAATTTGGCGCATCTTTACACCTTCTAGTCAAAATGTAAACTTTCTAAATCTGCCTGAATGTGTCCTATATTTGCTCTCGTAGGCCTGATGCCTAAAACAAGGAGTAATAGGCAGAGCTACTGGAAATTAGTCACCCTAAACTGAAAATTACTGTTCAACTGAAGCAAATAGAACTTCAATGGGCGAGATTTGTGATATGATCAGATAGAAACTGCAGGCGTGATTTCCTATTTAAATGCCACACCTATGTGTCTGCAACCCAAGGCTGATAAAAATTACCTGGCGTTTTTAAGGGGTTCCTCTAAATTTTCAATAATTTTTTTTTGATCTGCTGTAAAACTTGACCCTGACACATTTACAAACAGGGTGTTTCTACTTTAAGTTGAATTTACTAAGGGTACTTTCACATTAGCGGCAGGGGAGTCCATCAGGCTGTTCCGGCGGGGGAACAGACTGTCGGATCCGTCCTGCCTCTAGTTCACGTGTGCCCCCGGACTGCCGCTCTGTCCCCATTGACTATAATGGGGGTGGGGCCGGAGTTCCGGCGGCAGCACAGCAGTGCACAGCGAGAGGCTGCCGGACTAAAAGTACGACATGCAGTACTTTTAGTCCGGCTGCCTCTCGCCGCGCGCTGCCAAAATGCCGCCCCCGCCCCCATTATAGTCAGTGGGGACGGAGCGGCAGTCCAGGGGCACACGTGAACTAGAGGCAGGACGGATCCGACAGGCTGTTCACCTGACGGACTCCCCTGCTGCTAGTGTGAAACTAGCCTGTCATATAAAAAAATGCACCTGCAGATCTCTCTTTGATAATGTAGTTAAAACCGTGCCATAGGAGTCTGGTTTTCATGTTCCATGTAGGAAATCATTCGCAGAATGATGACTTTACAGGTCCTCGTCTCACGTTCATGATTTTTTCACTTGAATGAAAAGCCATGACTTAGGCCACGTGCACATGGCCATGTCTGTACTGCGGTCCGCAAAACTGCAACTGCACTAAATACGGATACCTTCCGTGTGAAATCAGCATTTTTCTCCCTCCTGTCATTGGAATTACTAATCGTGCCCACAATACGGAGGAGAATAGGGCATGTTTGACCACTTGTAGAACAGATAAATGGATGTGGACAGCACATGGATGACATTCGCGTGCGGTCTTTATTTTTTTGCTGACCCATAGAAATGAATGGGTTGGTGTGCTATCTGCAAAAAATGTGGATTGGACATGGATGCGGTTGTGTGCATGAGTCCTTATTTATCAATATTGTGTTATTATAAAGTTACTTTACACAGGTACTGTATGTGGAGGTTTATAGTCAAACCAGTGTGTATAACACAATACAAATACAATACTGCGCCCTG
This sequence comes from Bufotes viridis, assembly GCA_033119425.1. NCBI lineage: Eukaryota > Metazoa > Chordata > Amphibia > Anura > Bufonidae > Bufotes > Bufotes viridis. Next base: position 109,305,214 of record CM065593.1, on the reverse strand, counting down.
CCCAAATAAATTGATCCACACCATGCCCAAATATCAACATGTCCATCGATACTGAAACAGAAATTATACTCTCTAGTTAGGTATCTACCCAAGGCAGAGGGCGGTCATTTGTGCCTACACTATTAGATAATAAGCACTTAACAAACAAACACAATCAATAACAACAGATCTATCAACAGCAACTTGTTGATGGTTTCCAGCAGCCTGATATATTTTTACCCAAAAAATCAGACAGAAATATAAACGGAATATGTAAATTTGACATATGTTGACTGTATAACTAATGTCAATTAACCCTTTTCTGATACACCCATTCCCTCCCTACCTTCCAAATGCCATATATGTTCTTTCTTTTCCATTCACATAGCCATACGGGGGAGGCTATATCTTTTAGGAACAAGTTGTACTTTTCAGCAGCAGCATTAAATTTACTAGAGGGTGTAATGAAAACTGGAAATAAATTCCTTGTTGGGTGCAATTGAAGAAACCTTCAGAAGGCCCCAGGCTGCCACAGCAACCGATTGGGGTGGGGGGCAGGCACGAAAGGTCCAAAGGAGCACTCGCTCTCTGACCAACCTCTCAGATGCTGCAGTCACTATTGACTGTGGCGCCTAAGGGTTCATAGCTGGCAGGGGCCACCAACCAGTTTTGAGGCAGGCTCAGTTCCTGAGGCAGCACCATATTTAAACTCCTGAGATCGCCGTACACGTACACTGGATTTTGGGAAAGGGTTTAAGATGTAGTTTCACATTCAGTATTAAACCGTAAAGCATATGTGGCCTGAAAACAGTTCTATGGCTACACACATCAGGATACAGACATGTCTTACCAGCCATAACCTTCTGATGGACAAATATGGGACCCACTAAAAATTAGGAGGATGGGGGACCTTTGTTCCCTGTTCGGCACCCCATTGAGGAGATGATGTAGAGAGTTGGCTATGCATGCATGCTGCTTTCTGAACTGTAGTTTATGCTACTTAGAAAAGGTTCATCTGTTTCCATGTTGTCTTGATGGGTGAGAGTGAAAATAATGGAACGTTATATACTGTCAATATGCCTTAAAGGGGTTATCCCATGACTAATGTAAAAAATGAGACATGATATATTACATGACAACCTCTTTCTAACAAAGCTAGAACCAGCCCTGAACCTCAGATGGATCCAAACATCTCCTCATTAATTTCTCTGTTAGATTTATATCAAGCTGACAGCTCAAGGGGAGTGTCTTATCTGCGGCAGCTAAAGGGGCGTGTCTTAGCTCACCCTATCACAGCTCAGGAGGCAGTTGAAGGATGAAACTGAGCATGTGCGGCCTTCTCAGTGAGCAGGACAAAGAAATAAGAAAAAAAAACAGCAGGTGGCGCTATACAGATACATTTTATTGAACAACTCAGTGGATATGCAAAATTCTTAATTACATGTAATTACAAAAGTATTCAGATCCAGGTGCTGGTTTGAAAACTGTAGAATATTTTTTGTCGGACAACCCCTTTAAATGTCTCAGATTGGAAAATCCCTTTAAGTTGTATCCCAGCCTGTGAGAGTGGTACAATGCGACATGTGGCCCTTGGACCTGAGAAGGTTATAAGACTTGTTAGGTTCCCTCTGCTTCTTTCTTTATCCGTGACCTTAGACGGATAAGTTTGCTGACTTTTCAGTGTGGTCACAAGTGTTTTTTGCGTCATTCAGATCTCAAAGCTGTTATCAGTATTGTCAGGCAGTAGCTGAGCTGATGCAATTCAGCAACCGCTATAATACCAGAATTTCACCTATCCTGCCTCGCAGCCTTCACAACCAGTAAACCAGATATCATTTTCATGTTTTCTTAGCCTTTGTTTTGACCCATAGCCAAGATAGTAAAGCATATGATTATTTGCAAATTTCCAAACACTTTGAGGAATACAAGACACAGTGTACAGTCTTCAGGCTCAGTTCGGGTCAGATGGACCTAACTCACTTACAGAGGATTTGCTTGAGTTTCAAGGACACTGCTTGCAGTCTTTCTTCTCTGAGATTAAGCTGGCCGAGTGCCATTGTCAACACTAAATCTCACTTACATGCTCAAAAGATTAAATATCTGATTCAAATTTCTGGCTGCTAATTTGTTGTACTTGGCCACACGAGTCACTGTGAGCAATGAGCAGCCTTTAATTGTGGCTGTTGTTGTTTCACATGACGGAAAGGAGGGCACATTTTAGCCATAAAATAAACCCGATTCACTAGAATGGTTTACTACCTAATTTCTTGGCAAAGGTAACTCATTTCATAGAGCACAATATCAATCTATATAGCAACTTGCATATTACAAGTGCCCATTGGTTGGAAGCTGTGTCGCATTTGAAAAACCCACTCACCTGTCCGCAGTCCTGTGGTTTCAGCACCACTTCTACTTTTCCTTCCATTCTGCTCCCAGCTGGACTGGAAGTAGCTTGATCCCATGACTCCTGCAACCAGTCATTGGCCTCAGCAGTCTCAGAACCTTGAACAGCACATCCCTAGCACGGTGCTAACAGTGACTTGCCATTCAAGAACATGTAACCACTGAGGCCAATGAATCATAGTACCAACTTCTGGTCAAGCCAGGACTGGGGCAGCAGCTCAAACAGATAAGTGGGTTTCCATTTTTTTTTTATGGCAAACTCTTTCCAACCACTGAGCTTGTCAACTCCTAGGCATGTCAACCCCTTTAAAGAGAATGTGTCATTAAAAAAATGACTTATTGTTTAAATCATGTTTTTATGTTAAAGCGTAGCTGGTTTTTTTTTAAAAAAAAAAGTTTGCTTAATGGTTGTGCTTCTTTGCACAATCATAACTTTGTGTGTGTTGGGGAGGGGCTGTTCTTTTTCAGCCTAATTATTCCTCTCATCAGTTGTACAGCTAGATGTATGTCTCTAAGAAGCCAGAGGTGTCTCCCTTTTGTAAAATCTGCCAGCACTTGACTGGTGTGACGTCCTTTCCCTTATTTCCCACTATGTTTGCACAGATAAAGAGGGAAATATCACACTTACAGAAAGGTCAGAAGCAATGTAGAAGCAATTCTTTTATCAGGCTCAGGATTATAGCTAACTCTGGCACATCTCCACTTCCTGTGAACCGTATTCTCTGTCTCTGTTACTAGGGACAAATCTTGCTTGACAAAAGGCAGTGGACTGCAAATTTGGTTGAAGTGAAACCCTTAGTTTTCTGGTGGATGCAGGCATATTTTTTAAATAATGATTTAGAAATGTGCTATTTACACCATTCTCTATTCAGTTAAATGAAATTGTACTTTTTTGTGGTTATTTTTTAATTTCCATGTCAATATCTATATTAAAATAAACCTTAAAATAACAGTTTTTGCACTGGTCACTAAGCCTAAGAATGGACACCACTTCTTGGTCTGTACAGATCACTTTACTGTAGTTATCTTCTTATCATTACAGGCACGATTACAGACAGATATCATCTATATATAAATAACACAGGATTCACTATTTACAATAGTTGATATCAAAGCTTATCTTCTCCCTCCTGACCTCTGCACAGGTCACAGAGCATGCCTAGCAAACTACTCTCCCATAGAAGTCAATAAGTTCAGCTCCAGCCCATTATATCTATTGTATATGGTGACTGCTGTAAAGCATATCTCTAAGGCCTCTTTCACACTATCGTTTTTGCTTTCCGTCCTAGGATTCCGTCCTCGGGGCTCTAGGACGGAAAGATACTCATCAGGATTATCCCAATGTATCCTGAACGGAGAGAAATCCGTTCAGGATGCATCAGGATGTCTTCAGTTCAGTACTGAGACGTTTTTTGGCCGTAGCAAAATCCGCAGCATGCTCCGGCCAAAAATCCTGAAGGCATGCCGCAAGAACGGATCCGGATTAATGCCCATTGAAAAGCATTAATCCGGATCCGGCTTTAATCTAAACTTCCTTTCGGGCGCATCGCCGTATCTGACGTTTAGCTTTCTGAATGGTAACCATGGCAGCCAGGATGCTACTAAAGTCCTGGCTGCCATGAAAAAGTAGTGGGGAGCCGCACGAACGGTAAGTAGTTTCTCCACTGGCTCCCCACTACTTTTCCATGGCAGCCGGGACTTTAGTAGCGTCCTGGCTGCCATGGTAACACTGAGAGCATTTTGAAGACTGATCAGTCTTCAAATGCTTTCAGGTGTGTGGCGTTGTGACGGATCCGGCGGGCATTTCCGGCAACGGAAGTGCACGCCGGATCCACACAACGCAAGTGTGAAAGAGCCCTAAATGCTGTTAACAACAGCTCAGGCAAGTTGGATGAACCTGTAATCACGTTCAGGAAGTAGAATAAAAAAAAAAAAAATCTGCAATCAAAGAATAATAACAGATTACAAGAAAGGATACATCATGTCACTCTCTGGTTTTAACTGTCAGAAATTTTTTTGTGACATTCCCTTTATGTCATTTCAAAACCCCTGTCTATTGATTAACAAAATTTTTTTTTTTTTTTGAGGGTGTGTTCACATGCAGCAGATTTGTTGCTGGAATTTCTGTGACTGTTCCATACATCTGAATGAGGTTATTAAAAATCCAATCACGTGCTGCAGAAACAATTCAGAGTTATGCAACTGATTTCCAGTCACAGACATAGTGAATAACAGGGGCGTAACTATAGGGGAAGCAGGGGAAGCGGCTGCTTTGGGGCCCTGACCCAGAAGGGGCCCATCCAAGAGGAGGAGAAGTACTAAAAGATTTTGTCAGGGCCCCTCAACATTATTACACAATGAAATTATATACAGTGGCAGTATAGACAGTGTAGAAAACGGATGGAACAGCTGCCGGGCCAGGTCTGAGAGAGCGATCTTTGCTAGCCACAGGAAAGGGGGCGGCATGAAAGGAAGGGATTGTGAAAAACTTACTTAGGGAGGGGGCCCCATTCAAAAATTTGCTGTGGGGCCCAGTCATTTCTAGTTACACCACTGGTGAATAAGGTAAGTGCACCTTAAAATGATCGCTTGCGTTACATTCCTCTGTCTAAATATATGATCTGATTAGAATAGAGTACCAATAACAGATTCAGGCAAAATCTAATACTTCAAAGTCTGTGCCTATAATAAGGCTATAAAAAGGAAAATTCCCAGTTTATCTAGGGTAAAGATCAGACAGACAGGCCAGTGACCTTCTGAATGTGATAGGTGCTGAAATGAGAGTATGGAAGTTTTCACAGAACCCAGCGTCACTCACACCCACACATATATGTGCAGTTACCGTGATTCATATGAGCTCTGCTCTACTTATATCAGTGGCGGTACTGATATGTGAAACTGCTGCTAAATTAGAATGTAACTGTGATATATTATGCATATAATGGCAGGCAGCTGTTTTCCAATATTACTTGGCTATAGTTTGAAAGCATGACAGCACGACTTGACATTTACTGGCGCTATGCTACACGGTAAAGTACTGCATGCAAAACCGCTTGCACTTTTAAAAAGAATTTCCTCAATATGTTTTTTTTTTTAATACAGATGAAATATGTTAGAAGGACCAGCAGACACGGACATAGAACCCGGCCCGCTTTCCCTACCTACTTGCAGTTCGAGCCCTAGGTAGCAAGACCGCAACTGGTTGACAGCTCCTGCTTTACTTACGTGCAGAGACAGACAAACATTAAGAGACAAAACAACACAAAAACATGGTTGTACGTAAATGGGTCAGAACCAGACAGGCTATGCAGTACCAAACCAGAAACAGAGAGTGGTCACAAGACAAGCCAAGATCAGAACCAGACGAACAACACAGTACCAAATGAGAGACAGAGAGTGGTCAGAAGAGAAGCCGAATGAGCAATCCAATAAGCACAGGAACCGGAAACTCAGCTAGTGAATCAGAGACTATCACTGGCACTGGCGTATGGACAGGAAGAGGTTTAAATAGAGTACCAAGTTCCAGGATCAGAACAGATAGGTCATGACTCGGTGCTCCATTAGTCATAAACACTAGCACATAGGAATAGAGCAGCTGAGCAACCTGTCCACTGCTGATCTCCTCCAGTACACGCCCGCTGTGGGGAGAGACAGAGCATTGCATCCTGCAGCTAAAGATGCTGTTGCATCACCAGGGAGCATGGCTTAGCAGTGTGTTTTTCCCTGCACGGCACCATGTGCTGTCTTTTCTGACCCCATTGAAGTGAATGGGTCTGCATCCAATTCACACAAAAAGTAGTCAATGGAGTCTGTTCAGATCCATTCGGGTCAGCTATGTGCCTTATCCAGCACTTTTTTTTTTTTTTCTGTCATTCTGCTCCTCTTACACAGCAGAACAACGGAAAACAAGTGGTGATGTGAACCCGGGATAAAATAGCCACAGACATAACTTTGCTGTGAAACAATCACCAGATATTTAGCTATCTTTACTGGCTGCCCATTTTAACATGCCTAAAAAGCAGGTATTTTATTTCTACTGTGGAGAGAGATAAGCGTCTGCAAGACAATGTGATACACTTTATCTTGGGGGAAATTAGAGATGTCAGAGGGCAGTCTAGTTGAGACTGTTGAAATTGTTATGATATGCTGTCATAAATCTCAAATTCATTACAAGAGCTCAGCTTCCAGTTGTACAGATTTGAGATACTGTCCAGATTTGCATCCTCAATTCTATTGCCAGTGAGCACAAAAACAATATTGTCAGTAGGGTCTACAAAATTACTTGTAAAATTGCCCTAAGGGCTCATGCACACAAATGTATTTTTTGTCCGCATCTGATCCGCATTTTTGTGGGTTGGATGCGGACCCATTCACTTTAAGGGGGCAGCAAAAGATGCAGACAGCACACCCTGTGCTGTCCGCAGCCGTATGTCCATTCCCTGGCAACCACAAAAATATAGAACATGTCCTATTCTTGTCCACTCTTGTGCATGAGCCCTCAGGTTAAGGCCACACTGTGAGGTTTCCCGATGCAGTTTTGGAAGCCAAAAGCAATGGTGGATAATAAAACAGGAGAAAGTATTAAAGACAGGTACGACTTCTCCTCTTTTTTTAATTCACTCCTGGTTTTGCCTTCCAAAACTGCATCAGGAAACCTGACGTGTAAGTAGTAAAAAATCCAAGTACCGAGCAACTAATCCACCATGTACCTAATGAGATTATTCTATGCTAAATCACCCCCCTATTGTCAAAGAAAAAATAAAAAAATAAAAAAAATACACATCATGGGTGTCGCAATGTGCGAAAACACCCATACTATAAAAATATAACAAAATATTCCCCATACGTCAAACAGCAAAACAGAAAGAATCGTCCAAATAAAAGGTGATTAAAAAGTCATACACACTCCAGAATGGTATTCATAAAAAGATAAGAATATGACGCAAAAAATGAGCCCCCATACAGCTCCGTACATATAATAACAAAAAAGTTATAGGGTCAAAACATGGCGACAAAAAAGTAAAACTGATTTTTTCACTTTCAAAATGCAAAAAAACCTATACATATAGGGTATCGCCGGATTTGTACTGACCTGTTATCTCCTATTAGTCTTCAGTGAAAAACAGACGTAACACAGATGCCATCCATGTTGTGTCCGTGATTTTCACGGACCCATAGACTTCAATGGGCGTGCTTGGACCGCATCACGGATCAAAGTAGTGCATGTCTCTGTGATTTTATTACTGACCCACAGTCAGTAAAAAATACTGAAATGTGAACAGACAAATTTTAATCAATGGGTAAATGTGTCCACATTTCCGTTTTTCACTGACATGTGCTGTCTGCATTTTCTGTGGACAGCACACGTCAGTAAAAAACGGAAATGTGGACGTGGCCTAAATTTTAAATAAATGGGCCTGGGTTATGTACACAATTTGCAGAGGAACTGATAAACTGTGGTTTAGAGAAAGTCTCTTTTACCAGATTGTTATATGTAATGTGATTATGTATCTGTATTCTACCTCATTTACACTATAAATATTTTATCTACACTTTTAATTATATTTTAAGCAAACAACGAAACTAGGTACAATAAAATTATGAATATATATTACATATTTGCTTTCCGCTTGTTAGTTCTGGGAAATATTACTGTTGGCATTTTTCTAATAGCATCTGACAACACAGGTCAATACAGTAAGACTGTAGTCTGTGAATTTGTCAGAACATCTGACAACTTCCTGCTAATCCGGAATTGAAGTCAGATGTCAGATTAACAGTCACTGACATCTGCAGTATAGTCTTCTGTGCATTCCCATGTCTGGGACATGTTAATATGGTACAGCAAGGGTTGAATTCATTATATAGGCATTATTGCATGTGCCAAGTGTTGTAAACCTTACTATAGAGAGGGCATTATTGTATATTTCTATTATTTGCACACAATTCACCTCCATCACTAAACAGGAAAGTTCATATTATTACATTATCTCATCCCTCGCTCCAAATAAACCACGCTCAGCCGCAAAGAACAGTCACCCATACTTGGCACTGGTGCGTATGGGAAAATTTAAAACAAAAACAAATGTGTTCATGCACTGGGGCTGCGTTACAAAGTACAGGACAAAATTGTATTACAGATCGAGAACGCCCCCAGCAGTTACATGCATACCTAGCCATCCTAGAATTAGGCCACAGAACTGCGATCAATGTTAGTTCGATGCACTGCTGCAGACTGGCCATACAGAAGCTGGTCTAACCCTGATTTGACTAGAATTCTGATATTTTACACTATGATAAATAATATCTACATTGCTTCATGTATGTTCCAATACAACAACCAGTTAATTGTTACAATCATAGGGAGAAGTTATCATGAGGGGAATATTTGAAGTCAGTTTTGCCTGAGTCTGCGTTGGACTCCTTAATACTCACATGGACGCCATTTACCAGGTGATGGGTCCTGCGATAAAATTGCTCCTACCCCCACCTCAGACGCGTTCAACAATGAAAGGTTGTGATACATCCGGTGCACCAATATAGGGGTGGAAGAGAAGCATTCCTTAATCGCAGAAAAGGCTCGCAACACTGAATCAGACCACACGGAAACATCTGTCCCTTTCTTAGTCATGTTAGTTAAGGATTTTACTATTTTCGAATAGTTCTGAATATATTTTCGGAACCCCAAAAACTGCATAAGAGCCTTCAGATTTTCGGGTCGATCCCAGTCCAATACAGCACGGACTTTCTCTGGATCCATTCGAAAACCTGAAGATGACAGCAGGTAGCCCAAAAAGTGCACCTCGTGTACAGCAAAAACACACTTCTCTAATTTTGCGTACAATTTATTATCTCTTAGGATCTGTAACACCTGTCTAATGTGATCCTGATGTATCTTCACGTCTGAAGAATAAATTAGAATGTCATCCAAATACACGACTACAAACTTCCTTACAAGGTGATGAAAAATGTAATTCACAAAATGCTGGAAAACCGCATGAGCATTGGTCAACCCAAAAGGCATGACCAGGTTCTCAAAGTGCCCCTCAGGAGTATTAAACCCGTATTAGACCCGTTGGACCCCCCCCTTGTGTGTGCGCCCCTGATAGTAACCATACAATGTTATTAAGCATATGATTCTGCATTTGGTCTGAAATAAATGTATTGAGTAGGCGTGAATGAACTTCCTATTAAGTCATATTGGGAATTAGAAATACTGCATTTTCGTAGGAATTCATTAAGAATTTCCCATCTTCAACACCGGGTATTAGTGTCTCCTGGTATGTATACACAATGTTCTGTAAGTGTATGGAAGGACTTAATAATCCTTTTATATGAGAATGAAGACTGAGAACATCTGGAATAAAAACAATATAATGAGACTCTAAAGTAGATAATTAGAGATGAGTGAATTTTTAAAAAATTCGATTCATCCGGTTCGTCGAAAAGATTCAATTCGATCCGAATTTATTTGTGGTGAATCACGTTAAAAAACAGCTATTTCCTGGCTACAGAGAGCCTTTATAGTGGTGTAGAACACTGTGCCTTGCAGTAACATGCATAGGGAGTCTGCTGTGGTAGTGAAACAATACTGTTAGTTAGTATGACATGCAGATGACAGGCGTCGCTCTTACAATCACTGCACACTTCCCTTATTTGGGCAGGTACGGAGCCAAAACTGACCAAATAACTTAAGTGTGAACTCAGCCTTACGGGTCAACACTAGCGCCAGGTATAAAGAACCGTGCAGAGGCCCAAGATCCTACTGTAGCATGAAAGAGCGCACTTCTTTTACACCGTCGTCAGCTGATTCCACTTAGATGTCTACAGAACCTGTTCTATTAAACGCTTATACAAGTAGAGTCCCCCTAACAGAGTGGAAAGGGTGTCAGCAGTAAGTTTGTGTTGATGTCACTGATTATTTTGCCTTCCTCTGATCCGTCAGACTCAGAACAATAACCCCCCAAAAAATGGATCCTGTCTGTTGAGCATCCGCCTTCACTCGGTCAGCATTTGGACAGTAATTCATCAGTATTGCTAAAGCCAAAAAAAACTGGAGTGGATCCAAAACAGAGATGACACATGAATGGAATATTTGCATGTCTTCTATGTTTTGTACCCACTCCTGCTTTTGGCTACCAAATCATAAGCCAATTCTGATGGGACCATACAGGCCTTACAGCTGCTACACAGACAGGATCCATTGTGCGTGTAATTTTTCCTTCCTTCAGACAGATCAGAAGAAGGGTCAAATAAATGATGATGTCAACCAGGCCAAAAAGGCAAAATACTGGCCTAGTCATGGACTGGGGAGGGTGGGAGACCAGCATGAGTGGACCAATGACACAGTGTTGAGGTAGCAGCAGCATGAGGAGACCACAGAGTGGCCCAGTGACATAGTGGGGAGGTAGCAGCAGCATGTGGAGACCACAGAGTGGCCCATTTACATAGTGTTGAGGTGGCAGTAGCATGAGGAGACCACAGAGTAGTGATATGGCAGTAGCATGAGGAGACCACAGAGTGGCCCATTTACATAGTGTTGAGGTGGCAGCAGCATGAGGAGATCACAGATTAGTGATGTGGCAGCAGCATGAGGAGACCACAGAGTGGCCCACTGAAATAGTGTTGAGGTAGGAGCAGTATGAGGAGACCACAGAGTGGCACAATGACATAGTGTAGAGGTGGCAGCAGCAGCATGAGGAGACCTGAGGGGTGAGGTGGCACCAGCATCAGGAGACCACCGAGTGACCCGGTGACAGAGTGCAGAGGTGGGTGGCAATACCAGTACCCGCTGACGATGGTGGGTGTAAGAAGGAGCACTTGGCATCAGATGTGTTGTATCAGGCAGATGGCAGCATCAGCATAGTAGCTGAGGCAAGTAGCCAGAAGAAACCGGTCTCTTTTGTTAAGGTTTGGGTGAGACAGCATGGATGGTCTAATCTGATGCATCGGGCATTGCTGGGTGGAAATCCTGGCTGATCCACACCTGATTCATCTTGACAAAGGTCAGTCTCTCTACATTTTGGGTGGACAGGCGAGTTCTCCTTCGGGTAACTATTGCCACCACTGCACTAAACACCCGCTCTGATGCCACACTACTGGTCGGGCAGGACAGCTTTTCCAGCGCAAACTCGGTCAGTTGCGGCCACAAATACAGTTTGGCTACCCAGTAGTCCAGCGGATCCTTAATGTCGGGTGGCAGGGTGCTGTCCAAGTATGCCACAACCTGCTGGTTCAGGTTCTGCTCCATATCTAGCTGCTGCTGGTGAGTAGTTTCTTCACTAGGCGGGTGAACAAAGCTGCTCATCAGTGACTCTGGACTCAAGTTGCTGCTGATGGAGCTGGTTCTGCTCCTGCCCCACCCCCAGCAGCCAACTGACTACATAGGATGTCTCGATAGTAGTTCAGTTTGTCCTCTCAGCGGGTGTAAAAAACACCCCAATTTTGGACTGGTAGCAAGGGTCTAACATGGTGGAGAGCCAGTAGTCATCCCTCTGCCAAATGGTGACAATTCAGCTGTCACTACACAAGCAAGTGAGCATGCATCGGGCCATTTGCGCAAGTGACATGGAGGGACTCCCTGCCTCCATCTCCACTGCATACTGCCACGGTGTGCCTGGGTCATCTACCTCGTCTTCCTTATCTCCCTCTTGCTCCTTCGGCTGCCCCTTCTCCTCCTCTCCTGTCACCTGTGTAGAAAAACCACCCATTTCGCTACACATTGCTTGTGCTCCAATGTCCGCCTCCTCCAGTTCAGCCCCCACAGGGCTCATGTGGCCATGAGATATAGGTGCCACGCCTCCAGTCCCCTGACCTGCCAGATTTACCAGCATCTGTTCCAGGACATGAAGCAGTGGAATGATGTTGTTCATCCTGTAGTCCTGGCGACTGACAAATAAAGTGGCCTCCTCAAAGGGCCCTAGCAAACGGCAGGTGTCACGCATCAGCTGCCACTGGCTAACATCGAAGTTTCCCAGCTTGTATCATCAAGAAATCATTTATGGCCTTTCTCTGTTCGTATAGTCGGTCCAACATATGGAGAGTGGAAATCAGCGGTGTACGAGTGGCTGAAGTGCATGCAAAGTTTCCTGGCCATTTTCAGGATGTCTTGTAGATGAGGTGAAGACTTCAGGAGCTGCTTGACAACCAGATTGAACACGTGCGCCATGCAGGGCGCATGGCTCAGCCCTCCTTAACGCAGCGCCGACACCATGTTCTTCCCATTGTCAGTCACCATGGTTTCGATTTTGAGTTGTCACATAGAAAGCCAGGATTCGATTTCTTGATGAAGGACGCGGAGCAGTTCCTTCCCTGTGTGACTGTTCCTCCAGGCAAAGTAGGCGCAGAACAGCTTGACACCGCTGTGCCCTGCACATGTGGTATGCTGGAGGGGCACTGTGAATTGAAGTCTGGGGACATGGTGAAGGATGAGGAGGCAAAGGCGGACATTGTCGCAGGACCAACGGCGTGAGAACGTGGAGGCAGAAGCGGCGTCACCTGGCCAAGTTGCTGGTGTGGCTAGGCAGGAACCACATTCACCCAGTGGGCAGTAAAGAACATGTATTGTCCCTGCCCGTAGTTACAGTTGCTGTCTCTTGGCAATCACTTTGGTGATCGACTGCTGACGAAATGAGTGACAAGGAGGACGAGGAGTAGGAGCATCAGGACTGGTAGATGATGAGAAGGACAGACAGCTCCCTTCGGCTGAGGTGGTGGAACCTTGACTGTCTGAAATCGGGTGCATGCCACTGGGTGATGCAGCAATTGCTGCGGCAGGATGGACCACCACATCAGAGCCACAGTACTCCCAGGCCACTTTATGGTGACGCAGGGCTGTGGTGCCAACATTGGCACCCTTGCCACTCTTTACCTTCTACCCACAGATTCGGCAAATGGCGATTTTCATCTCCTCCGGCGGCTTAACAAAAAACTGCCACACCGCCGAGTAGGTGATTTTACCCTCAACACTCCGCACTGACTACCTGCTACCGCCGCTGCCTCCGTGAACCTCTGCACCAATACTTTCCGGGCAGGTAGGCTCCTGAAAAGCGGGTGGTCTACCCTGGGCACGTTTGGCTCCCGACCTCCCACTGCTGCCACCCTGCTGACTCCCGGCTACGCTACCTACCGACTTGCTGGCTCCACCGCTGCCTCACGCGCAAGCTGCCTCCGTCTTCTCCCAATGATGATGATGAAGCCCCTTTGTCACCAGGCTCCCAATTGCGATCGCCTACATCATCATCGAGTACTGTCTGCACGTCACTGATGTCCTTCCTCAATGGTCTCTGATCCAGGAGCCTGACCGTTCGCAAAACCAGCTCCCACGCCACTCTCCTCATCAATACATGCCCGCCTACCAGAGGAAGCGGCGGATGTCTCCTCCAGATCTTGGCTGGCCAGTAGCTGCTGACTGTCCTCTAGTAGCTCGTCCTTGCTGTATAGTGGAGCTGAGCCCACAGCATATAATACTTGTCTGGCTGAGGGAACAGAAAAGGACAGAGGCAGGTTGAGGACAGGTGAGAGCAGAGGGCCTGCTCCTGGGCCATACCAACTAAGGGTTGTGTCTGACGAACCCACCGACTCTTGGCTGGGGGTGTCTGTTGTCACTTGGGATGAAGTGGATGACCGAGTCAACCATTCAAGAACCGCTGGGTTGCTGGTCAAGACACGACTGCTTGATGATACCTGGAGCTGAGGCTGCTGCCACACCCCCTTACTCTGCTGCCATCTGTGCCTGCGCCAGAAACATTTAGGCCTCTGCCCCTCCCCTGTGCAAGGCCTGTTACTTCTCTGTCTGACATACTGTTAGATCAAATAAATAAATAAAAAGGAAATTAATACACAACAAAAAAGACTGTAATTTTGTCACTTCTCCGGACAACTGCTAGAAAGCCTTTTTTCCCCCCACTAATACACCCCAAAAAAAGTTTTAGAACATATAACTGCACCGCTGAAAGGAAAATAAGCCCTTTTTTTTTCCTAATACACCCCAAAAAAGGCTTTAGAACATATAACTGCACCGCTGAACGGCAAATAATACTTTTTTTTCTACTAATACACCCCAAAAAAGGCTGTAATTTTGTCACTTCTCCACACAACGGCTAATAAGTCCTTTTTTCCCACTAATAGACCACAAAAAAGGCTTTAGAACATATAACTGCACAGCTGAACGGCAAATAATAATACTTTTTTTCCCACTAATACATCCCAAAAAAGGCTTTAGAACATATAACTGCACCGCTAAACGACAAGTAATACTTTTTTCCCCCACTAATACACCCCAAAAAAGGCTTTAGAACATATAACTGCACTGTACAAGGGGTAATAAGACGTACAAATATTTCCTGGTAATACACCTGGTTAATGGCTGTATCACACAGCACTTGCACCCCAATAACAAGCAAGGTTTGCTGGAATTACAGAGGTATCATCTATTGCAAACCTGAAACCAGCAGTATAATGGCAATTTGGATCCCCAGTCAGGGCAGCAAGGTGTAATAGGATTGTTCCTATTACCCAGGCTATACATTCCCCTATTGGACCCTGTTCTGCTTTTATAGTGTCGAATAATTCCTCCCTATCCTTTCCCTACACTTCTAATGATCTACACCAGGCATGCCCAACCTGCGGCCCTCCAGATGTTGCAAAACTACAAGTCCCAGCATGCCCGGACAGCCTACAGCTATCTGCCTACAGCAGGGCATGGTGGGAGTTGTAGTTTTACAACAGCTGGAGGGCCGCAGGTTTAGCATCCCTGATCTACACTAAGTACACTAGAAAATGGCTGAATCCAAGATATATATATTTATAGGGCTATGACATCACATGGGTTGGCTGCTGATTGACTGCATGCATGGCATTGTGGGTGATCCCTCGTTCCCAGATTTCTTTGCTCCATGTCCTAACACGTGCAGCAGCCATTTTAGCAAAAAATGCGATTCATTAACACAAAGCGTGAGGAAATTCGGATTCAATGCGAATCAAATTTTTCCTGAAATTCGGATCGAATTCCACTTTGTCAACTTTGATTCGCTCATCTCTATCTATAATCATAGACTTATATCATGCTGCTCAAGGACACCAGCAATATAATGACAATCTTAATGCGACTATTCACTCCTTTCTCCATGGGGAATATAAAACATTGTTAACCCCTTCCCCCTGTATACATTTTAGGGCTTAGTGGCTTTTTTGATCTTCACCTTCTATCTGTCAAATACGCAGAAGTTTTGCACAAGTTGTTGTGATCCGGATTACTGATTGCAGTTTTTGGTGCAGATTTGATGCAGTTTTACAGAATTAGAAAATTCGTACGGCAGGTCAATTTTCGCACAGAAAAAATCTGCAAAGTGTACATGAGAAATGACTATTCTTATATACAGTACCTTGGTGATACTGTATTATACTGTGCAGGAACCTTAAGGATGATTTCACACAAGCAAGTTCAACGCATTGAACTCACAGCATGTCTGCCGAAGCTGCTGTGCTGACCTCCCTAGCATTGACAGGGTTGCATAGCATTCTAGGGATTTATGATGCTATGAGCATGTTATATTAGCAGGGGCACACTAGCCTCTCCCGACACATTGTAATTATTAGCTAGGAAGCAACATTACAGAGTAGCCAGTGCATTTGTCTTACCCAGGGGAGCAACATAGGGTGAAATGACAGATGGTTTCAAATATCTGCACCCTATTGTTGGTCAGTGAACTTAATGGTGTCCAACGCACCTATTGACATTCAATTGGCCCTCTGGCTATAACACAGACCCAGGATCCTGTCTCACACCTGGGACTATTGGGATCCAGGACAAGCGTAGGCTCATTTATGCTTTTACCTAAGTTGAACCATCCACGTTTTTAAGGACATATAATAAAAGTTATATTTTAGAGATAGACACCTCATTAGTTATTGGTGCTATGTAACCCTTACAGTTATAGAATGTATTGTATAACACAGAAAGTATTATGTCAGTGTTATAAAATACATTCAAGAATTCTAAGGCCTCTTTCACACGGGCGTCACGTTTGACGCCCGGATAAGAGGCGGGTGCGTTGCGTGAAAATGCGCGAAAGTTGCGCGAAAATTGTTGGCCGAAATTGCTGATCTCGATGGGACTGGCTGACCATTTTATGCTTATGGGGGCCTGACTCTCCCTCGACGGCAGTTGTTGGGGAAGATAAGAAGCAGACAGTTGGAATCCAACTACCCAAATCTATTTCAGAAATGCTTGACCATGCATGTGTGAGAGTGGAAATACATAGCTATGGCCAGACAAGCATATGTTCCTGATACTTTGGTCCTGGAAAGGTGCTGCCGATCACCTGAGAAAACAGCAAATCTTTGTTTCTAAGGTGTTCACTAGTGATAAGCGGGAGGTGCCATATTCGATTCCGCGATATTTCACGAATATTCGATTGAATATTCATCATATATTAGTCAAAATCGAATATTCGTCATTATTCTATATATTGCGAATGTTACACGAATTTATATTCGCATTGCGAATTAAACTTAGAGCTGAGTTCCTAATGGTTGTAACTTGTATTGCTAGAATTGACAAAGATAACGAATATCACGAATATAGCACTATATTCTCAATCTTCGTTATATTCTAGCAATGCAACCATTAGGAACTCAGCTCTGGCATTGCGAATTCAACTTAGAGCTGGGTTCCTAATGTTTGTTGCTAGAATATAACGAAGATTGAGAATATAGCGCTATATTCGTGAATTCATGATATTCGTTATATTCTAGCAATACAACCATTGGGAACCCAGCTCTAAATTGAATTCGCAATGCGAATAATTCAGGTTATATTAATCACATTGCGATTACAACTTAGTCAAATTTGTGAGATCGAGATTCTCACATCCGACAGTACATTTTAGCATGGAGGCGTTCCAATGCACACGGGAAGTCGGCAGAAGCGGCAACGGGCATTGACTTGAGCGGGCAGAGAGCCAAGAATCCTCCGGACAGGTAAGAACAGCTTTTGGGAAGTGGGAAGACAACCAGAGAGCAACAAGGATTAACAACTTAAAAAAAAACAAAAAAACGAATATTCGAAATAGCGAATATATAGCTCTATATTCGCAATATTTGCGAAGTGCCGATATTCGCTAAGAAAATTCGCTATTGGAATCTTCGTGCTCAACACTAGTGTTCACATCTGTCATATGACAGCAAAAATCATTGTTTGTCGGCAGCATATTATCCTGTGTAAATAGATGTGCTGCCAACAAGCATAGAAACTGTATGGGGACGAATGTTTGAATCGGGTAAGTACTTACCCGATATTTATTGCAGGGTTGTCTGGTTTCATCCTGAAATTGGAACACCCCCGTTAAGGGAGAGATTGAAGATTGTTTTGAATTCAAAGAGTTAAGGCGCTTTACACAGGGCTATGAATGGGGCAATTATCGAGAAGGAGCGTTCGTTGTGTTTATGATGCTGCCAATCACCTGATGATGCAGTCACTAAAATCATTGTTTCTGGGCAGAGATCACAGCAGGGGAGATGATTGCCGCATGTAAGAGCAGGTCTCACTAACTTTGATGGGCAGGCAATTATTGTGAATGAACAGTTCTTTCCCGATAATTGCCTGCTGAGTTGGCCCATGTAAACAGGTTATATCACTGGAACCTCTTCTTGAGAAGTCTGATCATGATATTTATTATTCAGAATTAATCGAAGAACGTAGATCCTGTTTTTATAAATAGCATAATGGAGATTCATGAGTTCTAGGGTGCAATAGTAAAGTCAGGAGGAATCCCTCCCTTGTCCATAGTAAATTGAACTAATAAAAACAACAGCGTAAGAACTTTATTTGGGCAGCAATGTAGGTAGATAGGTTACAAGCAATGTCAGATCTTCTGCAAATAGGAGAACATGGTGGATAGCAAAAATTTACTACCTTGTTTTCCCCCACAATTAACTCCTTTTTCATCTCTCAATCTTATCTTGTCAAGCAGCTAGTACAATTAAACACGGATAATCCAATCCCTGTTAATCACACCCTGAACCCCTATTGTTATGTCATAAAAACATATTAGCAATAACCTACTATTATTATTAGGTTTTAGTGTTTTATGGTGTTTTAACTTTGTTCATGTTAATGATTATTTGCAATAATGTATAACTGAAATACTTCTGAAGTATACAAAGGAGCATACAAATGGTATTTAGTATCCCCTGTGAACCAGATATCTATATCAATATCATCTAAACATTTGCTAAAGAACATCTGTCTTCATAAAGCTGTTTTTTAAATATATTTTTTACCAATCTCTTTAGTGTCTCATAATAAAAACAGCAGGTCATGAATGTCCATTAGGGGTTCTGGTGTTATCCATACTTCAAAGAATACATCATTAAGGTCTCTTTCACACTTGTGTTCTGAGGATCCGGCAGGCACTTCCGTCCCGCCGGATCCGTCAGAACACAAGTCGCCTGAAAGCATTAGAAGACTGATCAGGATCCTGATCAGTCTTCGAAATGCTTTCAGGTTACTATGGCAACCAGGACGCTATTAAAGTCCTAGTTGCCATAGTAGTAGTGGGGAGCGGGGGAGCGGTATACTTACAGTCCGTGCGGCTCCCGGGGCGCTCCAGAATGACGTCAGAGCGCCCCATGCGCATGGATCATGTGATCCATGCGTGTTGGGCGCCCTGACGTCACTCTGGAGCGCCCCGGGAGCCGCACGGACTGTAAGTATACTGCTCCCCCGCTCCGCACTACACCTTACCATGGCAGCCGGGACTTTAGTGTCCTGGCTGCCATGGTAACCATTCAGAAAAAGCTAAACGTCGGATCCGGCGATGCGCCGAAACGACGTTTAGCTTAAGGCCGGATCCGGATTAACGCCTTTTAATGGGCATTAATTCCGGATCCGGCCTTGCGGCAAGTGTTCAGGATTTTTGGCAGGAGCAAAAAGCGCAGTATGATGCAGTATTTTCTCCGGCCAAAAAACGTTCCGGTCCTGAACTGAAGACATCCTGATGCATCCTGAACGGATTTCTCTCCATTCAGAATGCATTAGGATAATCCTGATCAGGATTTTTCCGGCATAGAGACCCGACGACGGATCTCTATGCCGGAAAACAAAAACGCTAGTGTGAAACAGCCCTTAGGCTAGTTTCACACTAGCGGCAGGATGGATCCAACTGGCTGTTCACCTGACGGAACAGCCTGTCGGATCCGTCCTGCCGCTAGTGAACATGTGCCCCCGGACTACTGCTCCGGCCCTATTTACTATAATGGGGGCGGGGCGGGGGCACGGCAGCGCACGGCTGGAGGCTGCCGGAATAAAAGTCGGACATGTCATAGTTTTATTCCCGCAGCACACGGCGAGAGGCTGCCGTAATTAAAACTATGACATGTCCGACATTTATTCCGGCAGCCTCTCCCCGTGCCTTCGCCGGAACTCCGCCGTGCCTCCATTATAGTTAATGTGGCCAGAGTGGTAGTCTGTCGGGTGAACAGCCTGTCGAATGCGTCCTGCCGCTAGTGTGAAACTAGCCTTAAAGGGGTCATCTGGGAATTAATATTGAAGACATATCCTCAGGTCCAGGATAGGTCATCAGTATCTGATCGACAGGGGTACAGCCTTTTCCAAGACCAAGTGACTTCACCATACATCGGTCACATGACCTAGTTGTAGCTGAGCCAACATTCAAGTCAATGGGGCTGATCTGCAATACAAAGCACAGCCGCTATATGAAGTACGGTGCTGTACTTGGTAAGTGCCCAAGTGGCCGCCACACTAACCAGAGCTCCGAGGAGTGCCGTACCCTCCCGAAACAGCCTCCCAAAACATCCGGAAACCCTGCCAATGTGATATTGATGACCATTCCTGTGGATAGGTCATCAATATTATTTCTCAGATAACTCTCTTTTAACAGCTCCTTCTACGCCCTGAACCTGATTTCCATGTCATGGGACATTTTATTCAATGATCTGCAACCTTGGACTTGATTGATCAAAGCTTTTACTAAACAAATCTACACGCTCCAGCCTACAGACTCCTTGAGAGTTAGGCAAACCACATAGATTCTGGAACATCTGATTAAAGGTTTCTAAAACAGTGAAACAAAAGTTAAAGGTGTCCTAAATTATGAAATCAAATTACCTCTGCTGATTTCTCAAAGAGGTTTCCTAAGATTTAGGCCTAGGCGTCTAGTCCACACTTCAGTGATTTCCAGCAGTTATTTTTAACCGAAAGCCAGGAAAGTTGCCTCCATGGATAAAGTAGAATGGAAAGATCTGCACTTGTTCTGTGTTTTTCACCCGCACCTGGTTTTGGCTTATGGAAATCACTTATAACACATTGAAGTGTGGACTAGGCCTTAAACTTATCCTCATCTACAGGAAAGGTGATAAGCGTCTGATATATGGGGGTCTGACTGCCAAAGTGAAGCTAGGTACTCCACTCGATTATCTCCAGAAATCCCACAGGAATAAATGAAACGGGACAGATGGAGTCCCAACAATTGGACCCCATTGACCAGACCCTTATTACCTATCCTGTGTACAGTTAATACATTAAAATCTTGGGAAAATCCCTTTAAAATTTCTTTATGTTACTTTCACATCTGTGTTTTCAATTCCGCTATTGAGATCCATCCATCATTGGTGCTTGTGGTTGGACACTATAAGAAAAAATGCCCCCCTCTTCGGTGGCTGGGACCGTGGGAGCTCACGTAAGCTGGTGCTTTTTTCTATAGTGTGCAAGCACAGCCATTGCAGCTGGTCTGCAGGGTGGTCGTAACCATGGAAACTTTCTCTGCATAATAAATGCTATTTGCTGAAGTGGCAAAATTCCTTTAAGTACACCCTTAAAGGGGTTTATTGGGCCAACCCTATAATATGGCCCTTTAAACTAACCTGTAGAAGGAAATAATTCAGTTATTCACCCTCCTCCAGGCTGCTGCTTCCTTTCTCCAGAGTCCAGTCACGTGACTTCTCTTCTTCCTACCAGGCCCCTTCTTCTATCTTTCTGCTGCAGTCAACGAAACGTCATCACTGGGCGGTAGGGGAGGCTTGAACTCCTGATGCATGCTCAGTATTGAGCTAGTGTCAGGGCCTCTGCAGTGAACAGTTCACAGCTTACAAAGTGCTCATATCTCAAGCTGCTTATGAGTCCCTGCTCTGACTCCCTATATGGCTTAGGCTACTTTCACACCAGCGTTTTCCCTTTCCAATGATGGATCTCAATAGCAGGGAAAAATGCTTCCGTTTTGTCCCCACTCATTGTCAATGGGGACAAACCTGAACTGAACGAAACGGAATGCCCCAGAATGCATTCCATTGCGTTTGGTTGCATCCCCATCGGGGACAGAATAACGAGGCAAGCAGCGTTTTTCTGTCCGCGATGTGGTGCAGAGCAAGATGGATCCGTCATGATTTACAATGTAAGTCAATGGGGACGGATCCGTTTTCTCAGACATGATAAAAAACTGATTCGTCCCCCATTGACTTTCAATGGTGTTTATGATTAAACTGTCTTGGCTATTTTAAAGATAATACACTGGATCCGTTCATAACGGATGCAGAGGGTTGTATTATCAGAACGGATGCGTTTTTGCTGATCCATGACGGATCCAGCAAAAACGCTGGTGTGAAAGTAGCCTTAGAAGCCCCAGCTCTGACTCCATATATGGCTTAGGAGTCCCTTCTCCGTGTCCACATATGGAGTCAGTGCTTCTGGGTGTCCCTGCTCTGATTCCAAATATGGCTGTGTCTCTATATGGACTCAGTGACTGAAAATGAAGTTAAAAATATAGGACATACTGAAAGTGCTTGGGGGCACCTCTGTGTGTTTAACTTCTAAGTTAAAAAAAAATTATATCCATTGGGGGTTGGAACCCATAACTATAAATGGCCAGTACTCTAACCACTGAGCTATAGAGCTCTGTATTAAAGATGTGACATATACTTTGTTTAAAAACCTCTAGAGAAGTTTTCCATGTATTTTATATTCATATATAGCGGAAGTATCATTTTATATATTTTTTAGCAATTACAAAAAATGTATGGCACCTAATAATGGTGTCAAAGCTTAATTTCCTTCATGTTTACTTCTGTCATTTGATGTACTGTAGCCGGTGCTTCAGTTATTTAAATTGTTCTCCTTCTATAATGGACAGTTTTGTGTTTATTGTAATTCAGTTTGTGTCATTTATATTTATATTTTTGCAATTACTAAAAAAAATAAAATGATTCTTCTGCTATATATGAATACATAATATATGGGAAACGTCTACTGAGGTTTTTAACCAGAGAATATTTCATAGCTATTGGTATTGAGCTATATAGCTCAGTAATTAGAGTACTGGCTTTTCATGCAGATTGTTATGGGTTTGAATTCTCAGAATAAAACACATCATTTTTAAAGGCGCAAAACTCAAAATATAATTATCTGTGTGTGTGTCTACAGGCATACAGCCAATTATACTACATAGCCCATGTTGATGTCACTGTTACGGATTCCACTGCAGGTGTCACTGTTATTGGTTCGATGGTGGATATCACTATTATGGAGGCACTGTGGATGTCACTATTATGGGGAGCACTGTGGATGTCCCTGTCATGGGGCACTGCAGCTGTCATGGGATGTCATTGTTATGTCACTTATGAGGGCACTGTGCATGTCACTGTTATGGGAGCTCTGTGCATGTCACTGTTATGGAAGCACTGTGGATGTCACTATTATGGGGACCATTGTGGATTTCACTGTTATGAGGAGCAGTGCGGATGCCACTGTTATGTCACTTATGGGGGCACTGTGCATTTCACTGTTATGGAGGCACTGTGGCTGTCTACTTCCATCAGGATTTCCACCACCACCTACATTAGTGGCTGCAACCCCCCACTTCTCCTCCTCCACCTCCTCCTCCCCTTCCACCTCTGAATTCTCATCTTGCAGCACCAGTCAGCCATCAGTCAGTAGCTGGAAGCAGTGTAGCACTAGCGTGGGGAAGCGGCAACAGCCCATGCTGACAAACAGCACACCGCCGCAGAGCTGTGGCAGGGTATAAGGGACCAGACTGAGCTGTGGCTCGCCACTCAACCTACAACCAGGCATGGTTGTGTCTGATAATGGCCATAACTTGGTGGCGGCTTTGGAGCTCAGCAAGCTCACACACATACCATGCCTAGCCCATGTGTTCAACTTAGTGGTTTCTCAAAACCAATTTGCCTAAGCTACTGGTTTCGGAAAGTCATCTACAGCTGCTGCCGGTCTGGCAACGCTGCAGAAGCACTTGCAATTGCCAGCTTACCGACTGTTGTGTGACGTGAGCACGCACTGGTACTCCACGTTCTACATGTTGGTCAGGCTTTGTGAGCAGCAGAGGGCAGTAGTGGAATACCAGCTGCAACATGGTCATCGTCTTTCCAGTCAGCTTCCGCTCTTCACAAGCGACGAGTGGGCATGGATGTCTGACCTCTGTGAGGTTTTACTCAACTTTGAGGAATCAACACAGATGGTGAGCGGCGATGCCGCTATTATAAGCGTAACCATCCCACTTCTGTGTTTACTGAAACGCTCGCTGCTCAAAGGCGGGTGCTTTGCATGTGGAAGTGGTGGAAATGGGGGTAGACTGTACACAGGGTGATAGCCAGACCACCCTCTGTCAGGAGACGGTTGCCTCCCCAACAGAGGGTAGTACCCATAGCAGGTTTATTCCATCTGTGCAGCGTGGATGGGCAGAAGAGGAGGAAGAGGATCAGGAGATTGAGAGTCATCCTCCTGATAAGGACAGCGAAGTCTTGTCTGTTGGGACTCTGGCACACATGGCTGACTTTATGCTATGTTGCCTTTCCCGTGACCCTCGCGTTATACGCATTTTGGCCAACACCGATTACTGGTTGTTCACCCTTCTCGACCCCAGCTACAAAGAGAACTTCTCATCTCTCATTCCTGTGGTGGAGAGGACTAGCAAAATGGTGCAATACCAGAAGGTCCTTGTGGAAAAATTGCTCCAAAAATTTCCAGCTGACAACGCTGTTGGCAGAGTACGTAGTTTCTTGGGCAACCGAGGAGGGGAGAGGAGGGGAACACACAGCAGTTCCAACAGTGGCAGGGCAACACTCTCCAAGGCCTGGGACAGTTTCATGACACCCTGCCAGCACCCTCACCCTGATGTGTGGCCTAGTGTCACAAGGAGGGAAAAGTTTTGGAAGATGGTGAAGTAGTATGTAGCAGACCGTGTCAGCGTCCTCAGTGATCCCTCTGTGCCTTACAACTATTGGGTGTCCAAGCTGGACACGTGGCATGAACTGGCGCTCTACGCCTTGGAGGTGCTGGCCTGCCCTCCCGCCAGCATTTTGTCAGAGAGGGGTATTTAGTGCTGCTGGGGGCATAATAACTGATAAGCGCATCTGCCTGTCAACTGAAAATGCTGACAGGTAGACTCTTATCAAAATGAACAAGGCCTGGATTGCCCTTGACTTCTTTACTCCATCAGAGAAAAGCGGCTGAACATAAAGGCACTTTTAATGTGGCTTTTATAGTGTATTGAATACACTGTATTCCCATGCACCCCTTCCACCACAAAAAAGGGTATATGGTTTAATCTTCTTTTTCTCGTCCTCCTCCTCCATCATATTAACATGCTTAATAGGCTGCCCTCACTCCTAATGTTTTAGAGGTTCAGCTCGGCAGCAAACCCTCACCCCTAATGTTTTAGAGGGTCACCAGCAGGCCCTCGCCCATAATGTTTTAGATGGTCAGATCAGCAACAGACCCTCGCCCCTAATGTTTTAGAGGGTCAACTCAGCAGCAGACCCTCACCCCTAATGTTTTAGATGGTCAGATCAGCAGCAGGCCCTCGCCCCTAATGTTTTAGAGGGTCACCAGCAGGCCCTTGCTCCTAATGTTTTTGAGGGTCACCAGCAGGCCATCAATCATAATTTTTCAAGGGTGTGTATGATGCCCTCCTTTCTGTGTAATAAATGGTGTATTAGAGTGCCGATTCCTTGTAATTTTTGGCAGCCCTTTCACTTACTGCATACGCTTTATGAGTGTAGGAGTCCCACTACCTGAACAGTTCTACCACAATGTGAATGAGGCCCTCCTTTATTCGATATACAGGTTGTATCGAAGTGCCTCTTCCTTGTAATTTTTGGCAGCACTTGCACCTTATATACAAGTAAATATACAGGAAAGTTTCCTAACAATTTTTCTTCTAAAATCGATTTATGCTTCGTTAGTTCCCAGCAGCGACCTGGGAGTCCAAGATGCATCCAGACATGCTCCCCATGCTGTTCCCGAACCATGTCAGTGGTGTTTCCATCAATTCCTATGAACCAGACACCCTCCCCTCTTCAGAGCAGGTTTAATGCTGGTTTAATGCTCTGGTTCTCCCATTGACTCTCCCATTGACACGCGAGCATCCCAAAGTGTTCTACTCGAGCACCAGAGCACCCGAGCACTTTGGTGCTCGATCAACACTAGAAGTCACCATGGTGGTCTGGTCTAACAGGAGAAAAAGAGGAAAGAGAATATCTACATCAGAGAAGAGAAGTCACTGGATGCAAGAGGTATGTGGGGCTGTATGACCCTGTAGTTCTGTAGCGCTGTATGTAATGTTTTCCAAGTACTGTATGTCTTTAAAGGGGTTGTCCGCTTTTTTTTTTGTACGAGCGCTGCCTTCTCTGCTCTGTTTACCTGCTCATCACTGCAAATGCTACGGCGAACAGGTGAACAGAACAGAGAAATCAGCTCTCATTTGAATCCTGCCCTCTCTTCTGCTGGGGGCTGAGGGCACAGAGGGCATTACTACTATGGAGGGGGCACAGAGGGTATTACTAATATGAAGGCACAATGGGCATTTCACACATGGAGCGTGATTTCCTCACTCGACACGCTCGTCTGAAACCGCCTCAGCAGGCAGCATAATACATCACTTGCAAATTAGATGACTTGCTATGTTACAGGCTCAGCAGACAGTATCACAAATGATAGAATTAGATAAAGATGTTATTTGATGTGTTTGCTGATTCAAGCTGTTTATTACACTCTGGAAATGGTGAGAGAAGAGCCTGTGGACTGTCAGTGATGTTATTTAGAAACGGAGTATGAAATAACCTAGCAGGATTCATGTATGGGTGACGTAACATGGCCACAGGAGGTGTAGTGAGCGGAGCTCCTGCAGACTGAACATTTTGGGGGGACGGGGGTCAGCCTGTAACTCATCACTCTGCAGAGCAGCCATGTAAACAGGAAGCTGTGATTGTAAACAAACCTGCCAGGATGGTCTGATGCCCAGAAAGGGCGAAAGAAAGCACAGACATGGAAAACAAGCATTAGGGTAAATATGTGCATGGTGAAAGCACATTAAAAAATGTTGATTTTGGACTGGACAACCCTTTAATGCTTTCATTGGAATTAGGAGGGTAAGTAGCAGTCAGGTGCTTCTAATCAACTGCTCTTGATTTACTGATCACCAGGAAGTGTCACCACAAGTTTTGTCAGTTTGCTGGTCTGGAGCATTCAAGTGTGTCTTAACACAATGGCAAGTAGGAAAAACACCATCATAGAAAAGCAATTGTTGCAGCAGATCAATCTGGGAATGTTTATAA
Organism: Bufotes viridis; assembly: GCA_033119425.1. NCBI lineage: Eukaryota > Metazoa > Chordata > Amphibia > Anura > Bufonidae > Bufotes > Bufotes viridis. The sequence continues at coordinate 109,278,247 of CM065593.1, read as the reverse complement.
GGTCATTTCCAAACAATTTGAAGTAATCTACAGCAAGAAAAACATTCATGAAAGTTAAAGGGGTTCTGCAGTTTGTTACAACTGATGATCTATCCTCAGGATAGATCATCAGCATCTGATCGGCCGGTGTCTGACATCTGGGACCCCCGCCGATCAGCTGTTTGAGAAGGCAGCAGCGCTGCAGCAGCGCCGCGGCCTTCTCACTGTTTACCTCTGCTAGAGCCCCGCCCAGTGACGTCACGACTTGTATACAAGTGGCGTGGGCGAGTTCTGTTCACTCAATGGGGCTTAGCCCCGCCCACACCACTTGATACAAGTCGTGACGCCACTGGGCGGGGTGCTAGCAGCGGTAAACAGTGAGAAGGCTGCGGCGCTGCTGCAGCGCCGCTGCCTTCTCAAACAGCTGATCGGCGGGGGTCCCGGGTGTCAGACTGAGGATAGATCATCAGTTGTAACAAACTGCAGAACCCCTTTAATAAAAGTACCAGGAGTGAATGTCTCAGCAAATTCACCACACAGTCAGACAGTGCAATGCTCAGAGAAATTGCTAAAAACTCAAAAGCTTCATCTAACACTCCACGGGTCTCACTTTTAGCATGTTAAATGTTCAAGTACATGACAACACAAAAGACAAGTATGGCTTGTTTGGAAGGGTTTTAGGAGAAAGCTTTTTCTTTCTAAAAAGAACATGCCAGCATGGCTTAAGTTACCAAAGTTGAATCTGAACAACCATTAAGACTGGAACGATGTTTGAACACATGAGACCAAAGTACAGCTGTTTGGCCATAATGTACAGCACCACATTTGGCAAAAACCAAACCCAGCATATGAGCACAAACACCTCATACCAACTGTCAAGCATGGTGCTGCTCCACCACCAATGATTTGGGCTTGTTTGTAACCCATGGACCTGGGCACCTTGCAGCCATCAACCATGAACTCTTTTGTATACCAAAGTATTCTAGAGTCAAATGTGGTATAACTTCGGGAAGAAGCAGTTTATCTCTTTATACTGTAGTGTTTCCTAGTGTATTTCTTACGAACACTTGCGCATTTTGGTACTCTATCCAAACATAGCATGGCAATACCATCATTATCCTATGCTCAAGGAGCAGCCCCATCTTTCAAAAAGTAACATTACACTAGCACCAGAGATCCAGCAGGGAACAGCGTGCCAGATCTCTTTGACAGTTCCGTCCGGCCCCATTTACTATAATAGGAACTGGAGGCGATCCGGCCACATTCCAACAAATATGCTGAGAATCAGCCAGAAGAAAACTGTTGCACGGTTTTCTTCTAGTTGGTGTCAGACAATTGCCAGGGGTCAGGCTGGACATTTCTTTCCCAGTGAGTGGTATGTAGTATGGTGCCCATTCAGTGGATCTCTGCTGATAGATGGGGTCCTGAATGCGGGATCCTCTCTATGATAGCCATATGGTATAACATTTGCATAAAGTTGTTATTAAATATATTATACTGTTGAAAAACTGTTAAAAATGACAATTGGAGAACTCTGAAACAATCATCATAAAGAAGCCTGTTTGCCAGTTCAGCCAATACATAATTACAGGTAAAGTGCAACTCTGCATTTAAAAGGGTTTTCCCAGAAAGGACAATTATCACCTATCCACATGATAAATGTCTCATTGCTGGAACCCAACTGCTGGGATCCTTATTGATTTCTAGGACAGGGGTCCTGAGCCTCTGCTCCTCCTCCATTGTGACCACAGTGGTCACGCATGTGCTCCATTCAGTGTCTATAGGGCCAACATACTTGACTCTTTCCACTAGCCTACAAAATTGAAGTTTCAAAGAATGGGGGCTTGGGACCCCTGTTCTAGTAAATATTGAGGGCCAGGCTTGGACTGACTCACAGAGGAACAGGTGAATACCCCGGTGGACCCATGTGTAAGGTGAGCCCCTAGCCTGCCACTTCCTGCACAAGTGGCACATGGCACAGTAGACTGACCCCACTACATATAGATATGTAGTGTACGGGAGCTGTAATGCCCGTCACTACAGAAGGGTCACTTGTGTGCGGTTGTTCCCCTCAGTTATGAGGAGATTGGTGTAATACATCTTCATGTAATGCAATGCTGTGTATTTCCCTGTTACTGTGATATTTGCCATGTGCAGGCCTGCTAGGGGTGTCATTCCCGCTCTAAGATGCTAGAGGGAGCTAGGGAGCCCTAGTTTATAAATAGGCCCAGTCAGGGGAAGAAAAGGCAGATTAGACTGAGTCTAAGTTAAGTGCAGGCCATGAGCCTGTGAAGTCCAGCTCAGGCCTTGAGCCTGTGAAGGCAAGGCCCAGGCCTTGTACCCGCTGAAGTCAGCCCAGGCCCTATTGCCTGTGGGGGTCCAGCCTAGGAAGATTCATGCCCTAGGAGGAGCAGTCCAGACCCTAGTACTAGTGGAGAGGTGTTGCCTCCTTAGTCAAGCTGCAAGCAGGACAAGTATCCCTGGAGAGAGAGGACAGTTGCCTGAAGTGTGTTGCTGCATTAAGAGTAAAATTAAAGCCCGATCTTAAGAGGCCTGTCTTGAGGATGGCCCTTTGGGACTGTGATTACTAACTTGAACCACTTCTGTGACTGTATTGTAACGTGTGGAACATTCTGGAGCTGTACCTGATAACTGTTCATCTGTCTGCAACTACGTTCAGTAAAGTTATCCAGTTATTTAAAGATACAGAGACTCCTCAATTATTCCACCTATCACTACACGGTGTGCCACCGTTCAATTGGCACTGGCGTCACAACATTCATCACCTGCCTGTTCCAGTGCTGACCCGATTGAAGACGACAGTCAGTCCCAGGTTAGTGGGTTGCCCTGCACTACAAAGCCCAGCATACCTAAAGCTACACTACTGACCCCCTGGGACACTGCAGATAGGCAATGTACAGCATCTCAACCAGCCTATGGTTGTATAAAAAGTAAGTAGATTATCTAACAAACTACACAGCTTACTATTATAGACATATCAGGTTGCTGGGTTACTTCTAGGCAGAGACAAGCCAGACAGCATCCTTTTTCATCAAGGATCCTGACTTCTCAAAGTCACCACAGGGACCCCCATAAGCAATCATCTTGTATTCTCCTGCTGCTGTGTGAGTACATATTTTCATATAGCTTTACAGTGGGCCTCCATAACGGAGGTTTCAGCAGTAGAGCCTCTAAAAATCAGCCAGTTACCTATTCTATGACTAGATAAATAAACGTCCTTTGAGGGACAACCTTTTTAATAAAACTTTACTGTTTTAATTTACATAAAAAGTTTTTGAAAACTATACGTTTTCTCTATTCATATCCATAACTTCTTCTAAAACTTGCACATGAAACTTTGGTTGTCATTTTGACCTAGGCATTAAAATCAAAAAGAGCATTTGCCATGTGAGCTCCCACAAGGCATTGCACTTTGGTCATCTCCACGGTCTCTTCACCCAGTCATCTTAAAAAGAGATGTTTTTTCAAGGGGATATCATAATGATGTTAGCGTAATGGCAGTCCCCTTATAACCTGCTGCCAAATAGCTACACCCCTTGATCTATTTTCCGAGTCTGACAGGAATGGTTTCATTGAAAGTAAAAATGACCTCAATTAAAATGAATGTATTTTGTAACTGCCAAAGAGGAAGAAAGGGCAAGAAAGAGGGAAAGAGAAGTGCATGCCTCCACCTGTTTGCAGTACAAGGGGTGTTGTAATTCATTCTGTTTACCCTAACACACCGTTCCCAGCTCGGACAAAAAATGATTTTATTATTTACAGTCTGCACTTAGCACAGTCATCAAGGTTGATTGTGGGTTTATTGTTGCTGGCCAACCTTCTTACACCAGCAGGTGCCAGGCACTCCGAGCTACACTCCCATAGAACATTGACCCTGGAATACGTGAACAAGCCGTGATGGATTCTGTTTACTTCGACTGTGAGCCCGCTCCTCCCATCCTGTGGAAACATCCCACAGACAATAAAATGTTTGTGGTGAGCCAAAGCTCCACAGCAGGCTCCATCCCTCCTGACTCATTCATGACTTACACCGAGAAGTGCTTAACCTTTTCTCCAGCAGAAAGACATATCACAAATGATGATGTCACTAGAAATGACTTATGTATTCAAGGCAAGAAGTGACCATGACCGCAAGGTACAGTGCGTCTGTAAACTACAACTGATATCTTTTTTTTTTTTCATTGCAGGTTGATATATGGAAGATAAGTGCCATGAAGATACTACACCAACTCTATACCAACAACAAAAAAGCATATGAAGACCACGATCAAGTTCTCATACTAATCAGACTATAAGCAAGGCTTTCAACCTACATTTTTTTTTTCTGGACAATTTATTCAAAACGCATGGACAGTCGAAAATTTTTACGGACAAATCGGAAAACTATAATGAACTATATAGATTATAAGTAAAACATGTCTATAGATCAGCTACTAATACTGAACACATTATCAGAGTTTACTTATAAAGTCTAAAATGCTAAGAATTACAATCAAAGTGACCTGCTGAAGTACTGCCAACCGCCCAAAAGATTACGGACACATCTAATTTTCTTTACGGACACTGCAAAAAGGTCCCTATTTTTACAGACTGTCCAGGAATTTCTGGATGGTTGGCAACCCTGACTTGACTTGTGACGGGCCACATTTCTTAGACCAACACTGTTCCTCTGACCCGAACTCACAGCATTATCATGATTTAGGATGGTCTGAGTCCTTGTCTGACCATGGGTCTACTGAACTGTACTTATGTCATTATATGAGTACTGTACAGAATATGCTGGTCAAGCAGGAACTCTCAGCATTGTAAGTTATTAAAATGATGGGAGTTCGGATTCGAAGAGCAGCGTTCTATCCGAAAAATATAACCCTCACGCAGAGCATATTTCTCCAACCGAACATGCCCATGTGAAAGAGACAGTTTATATATCTAAAATAAGTGAATTCTGCATGTTGTATGCTTCACTGTTATGTACTATATGCCATAAGGAAAACAAGAGAGGCATATTTTTTGTTTTGATAAATTTGTCCCCAAAACAGTAACAAATGTGATTGGCTGCTATGGTCACATGATTCTGATGTCATAAAAAAAGCAGGAAGTAAAGAATGCCAGAGGAGCTGCATCCTGAACCAGAAGCAGAAGGGGAATCATGGTGAGCATGATGTATAATTTATGTATGCCATGGTAAGCCCTGTAACCCCTAAAAGGGTCAATCTGATTGCTATGGGTAACTAGGTCAGTTTTCCTTGGCTCCAGGTTTGATAAATCTCCCCTTGACTATTTGAGGAAAATGCTGTACAAAAGAACGCTCCTGTGGAAAGTAGTGAATAATTCATCATATCATACACACGTACACAACTTAATATGTGTGGTTTTTTTTAGTCAGTTTTGCGGTAGGCAGCATAGTCGTGATTTGTAACAAAACTATCCAAATGTCGCACAATTTTCTCATCTTTAACTATGTCTTGAGATGCTTCTCCAGTTTCTACACCACCCATCTATTGGCAGGAGACGGCACAAACATAAATGTGTCTAAATTCTGACCTACGCTGCAAACGATGCTCACATTTCACTCCATTTTCATAAACGGACGTGCATGACACAAATACTTCTAATTTCTTGTACACATGGTTAATAAACATGTTTAACAGCAGATAAGTGCCATTTCGAAAGAAAATGAGTGCAAATTCATTGGTAAACGTGAGCTATAGTTGTGTCTATGTGACAGTTTTCTGTTAAACATCATGAACAATCCTTCATGTAAAATTATATATGGTTCAGGTCAGACGCAGATGTGGCAGAAGTCAGATTCCCAGATGTGGAGGAGAGGTTTGTCCTTTGGCAGCAGCACAACTGCATTACAATGTGTTAGCTGAAGTCTTACACAGAAAGTAATCCTACGGTATTCATTTATCATCACAATACCGTCCTACATGAGGAGACTGGGAATGTATAGTGGACCTGGAAAAAAATTGAAAAGGGCCCCATATTGTAGGTGGGTCCAAACTGATAGAATGCAGGGCTACACACTTAGGCAGGCCCAACAGAAGTAGGCAGGGCCAGCAATACCATAGTGCAGCACAATATACCGTCCCAGCAGGGGCGTAGCTAAAGGCTCACGGGCCCTGGTGCAGGAGTTCAGCTTGGGCCCCTCTACCCTCAGTACTCTGTGACCAGGGACAGGGAAGCACATAGCCTTCGTGCTGCCTGAGGCAAAAAATTGAAACGGCACCCCTGACCCCCCCCCCCCTCCCAATGCCAAATTCTTGTCTTGATCTAGCCCCTTCCCTCCAGCCAGAGATGTAACTTGTCCAGCATGAACTTTGTATAATACTGGTATCTTCTTATACAGCACAAGGGTCTTTGGGCCCACTCAGGCTCCTGGGCCCGGTAGCGACTACTACCTCTGCACCCTCTATAGCTACGCCCCTGCGTCCCAGCAGAACCAAATACCATAGTGCAGCTCAGAATACTGCCACCTGCGCCACAGTATTCATCTGTATCACTGTCCTGAGGATGGAGAAACAGTTAAATTCAGGAGGGCACCTGCAACCACAGGACAGGCGCACAGGAGAAAATTAGATCATTATATACCAAGCTGTCAGAAATTTCCCTGTAGGGTCTACAGCCAGTCCACCTCTGTCGTCCTAGACAGTTCTTAGGGCCCATTTACAAAAGCCTATTACTAGGCCTATTATCAGGAATGAATGATCGTAAACGCTTGTTCCCAATATTGTCTGTTTAAATGTGTCACCGATTACCCGACAAACAAGCGAAATGCATGACGGGGGTATTGGTTATGTAATGTCCGCCCCCTTTCTTTACCTAACGGTACCATTCTGCCTTCCACCACCACCCCATTGCCCACACCACTACATTCCTCTTTTAACCCCCCACCGACCCACATAAGACTCAGACCACAGATTGGAATGTAATGGCCACAGCAGCCGTTTATTAACAAATTACATAAATAACCATAAATAACCATGACAACAACAACCCTAATAGAGGGAGGTCCTTGAAGCCCCAAAACCTCGAGCTGCCGGCCCGGGGTGAGCCAATTTGCCTCTAGCCGTTACCCCCAGCTCAGAGACACCACCGCATGCCCCCCCCCCTTCAATCAACCAGCTCTCTCCCACGGGAGTCCAGCCCCCTCCGCGGGGCCCCCCCAATGTCCTCCGTGACCGACTCCAAGGACCCCCCCCTCCCCACCTATAGCCGCCGTGACAAGAGCAAAAAACCCCCCAAACCTACCTCGCCCATTCAACCCAACCTAACCCCAAAGCTAGGGAGGGCGGGCGGGAGCTTCTCCCACAAGCTAAAATGGTGTCCTTCTTCTCCCTCAATCCTGTACTTAACCCCTAAACTCCTCCCCCCTTACTCGAATTAGCCAATCCTAACCCACTGCACCCCCCTTCTACCCCCCCTTAACCTAATGCTACCCTATCCGACGACCCCCTGGGGCTCCCTAACCAAACCCCCTGTCATGAGGGCCTCCCCTTAAGGGCTCCGCCCCTTCAGTCCGGCGATTGGTGCACATTAAATCACCCTGTGTACAGAGGGATGTGAATCCTGTAGACAGTGAAACTCTATGAGGACAATCAATCATAGTAACGATCCTTGATCCTTCATCCCCATACAGTCCTGATGATCGCTGTATGTAAATTCAGCTAACAAGCAGGCAGTGATTGGGAACAAATGTTCATATAAACTCTTGTTCCTGATCATTGATCACTGATACTGGCCCTTGTAAATGGGCCCTTAAATTTAGCTGTGCTATCAAATATACGCTTGCAATGTCTTTACGATAACTGTGACTCCTACAGTGCCCATATACTGTACCTTCAATAGCTGTCAGCCAGACTCTAGTGACTCTCCCATAGACACTGTGTATGTGTTTTCAATGGGGAGAAAGAGAAAACCACTGGCAGACGCCTCTGGCAGTGCCTTATCTCCGAGGAGAACAAAAGGACCATGCATTAAAATTCAACACCCCTTCTATACCCTGACATTATCGGTTGGGGAAGAGACAAGGCTCACAATACACATTAAATTATGGACGAGCCCCGCCAAAAACTTTTCTTTGACAAACAGTAGCCTTATGAGTATTGGGGCCTTTAGAATGGCCCTGGTGATACAGAAATTAATTTTAAAAAGAGCACATTAGCAATTTTGTCAATGTAGACATAGGTAAGGGCAGCGGACAGGAATAAATACATATCTCGGCCACTGCTTTTAATCTGTGGAGTACTGTAAAAAGGAACTGTGAATGCTGCAGGTTCTGCTCCAGCAAGTGCACCAGGAGGCAGTGCTTCAGGCTCAGTGTGTAAGAAGCTCCACAGGCCCTCCTTTCTACTGTGAGTGAAGGCTGTAGGATCCAACGTGAAGACTTATGGCTCTTTATGAGCAGCTCCACAGGACCTCCCTCTTCTGTGAGTGACTGCTTTAGTTGTCTCCTGGTTGGATGAGAGTCATCACTCACAGCAGAAATATGAGGCTGTAGAATAGCTTATACACTGACCTTAAGAAACTGCAGCTGGGATCGGTGACTACAGAATTCAAAGTTTACTACACAAAAAAGGGGGTCAGTCAGCACGTCCCTGAAAGCAGGTGCACGTAGTCAGGGGTCAAGTCCTGGGGAAAAAAGTGTGGGAACTCACCCAAGTGCCTCCGTGTAACGTCACAGTGCGCGGCGTACGCAAAGGGCAGGGGAGGTCAGAAGGAGGAACAAGCAAGTACCGTATTTTGCGCCTTATAAGATGCACCTAGGTTTTAGAGGGGGACAATAAGAAAAAAATATTTTTTATTACACCTCAGGTCAGACCACCAATCAGACCCCCAATGTTAATCAGACCTCAGCTAACAGCCCCAATAAGATGCCCAATGTTAATAAGACCTCAAATCACACCTCAGCTCAGACCCCAATATGAATGACCCCCAATCAGACCTCAGATAAGAGCCCCATGCCTTATAGCAGCCCCCAGTAGCCATTTATCAGCCCCCAGTACCCCCATAGCAGCCTCCAGTAGCCTCATAGCAGCCCCCAGTGCCTCTCCACCAGCCCCCGGTGCCTCTCCACCAGCTCCCAGTGCCTCTCTACCAGCCCCCCGTGCCTCTCCATCAGCTCTCAGTGCCTCTCCATCAGCCCCCAGTGCCTCTCCATCAGCCCCCAGTGCCTCTCCATCAGCCCCCCGTGCCTCTCCATCAGCCCCCCGTGCCTCTCCATCAGCCCCCAGTGCCTCTCCATCAGCCCCCAGTGCCTCTCCATCAGCCCCCAGTGCCTCTCCACCAGCCCCCAGTGCCTCTCACCAGCCCCCAGTGCCTCTCCATCAGCCCCCAGTGCCTCTCCATCAGCTCCCAGTGCCTCTCCATCAGCCCCCAGTGCCTCCTCCATCAGCCCCCAGTGCCTCTCACCAGCCCCCAGTGCCTCTCCATCAGCCCCCAGTGCCTCTCCATCAGCTCCCAGTGCCTCTCGATCAGCCCCCTGTGCCTCTCCACCATCCCCAAGTGACCCCTCAATCAGCCCCCAGTGCCCCCTCCATCAGCCCCAAGTGCCTATTAGCCCCCAGTGCCTCTCCATTAGCCCCCAGTGCCCCCTCCATCAGCCCCCAATGCCTCTCAACAGCCCCCAGTGCCCCCTCCATTAGCCCCCAGTGCCCCCTCCATTAGCCCCCAGTCAGTGCCTCTCACCAGCCAATAAAAAAATAAAACAAAAAAAACACTTACCCTCTCCTGCTCCTGGACGCCGCCGCTCCTCTCTTCCTGCTGTCAGCTGTGCTGTGAAGGCTGCGCACAGCGCGAGGTCACAGAGCGCCTCATGCCTGTGCGCAGCCCTGACAGCCGAGAACCAGGAAGCGGTGAGTACATAGTCTTCACCACTTCCTGTCCTTTTGCCCTGAAAGGGAACAGCGTTCCTGCTGTGAAAAAAGTGCAGGAACGCCGTTCCCACCCGTTCCCCCTGGACTTGAGTCCTGCACGTAGTGAAAGAATTCAAAGTTTATTTTTAAAGCACCTCATTCATTAAGTGGTCACTAACTTTTCACACAACTTTGCTTAGATCAATAGTACAAATGACCACAAGAAACTTTGTAATATGTGAGAAATATCTAGTGCTCATGTTATTAGTTGTTTACCTCTCGCCTCCCTTGCAAATTGCTTTTCACTTTGAAAAATGTCTTACAGGGGTTGTCCCATGAAAAGTATTCTACAGTTGTCAAATCAGCACTTGGATCTGAATACTTTTGTAATTGCATGCAATTAAAAATTTAGTATAGCCACTGAGTTATTGTATCTTTATAATCTATCACCTGTCGTTTGTTCTATTGATTATTTCTCTGTCCACCTCACTGAGGTGGATGCATATGCTCAGTGCCATTCTTCAACTGCCTACTGAGCTGTGATAGGGAGAGAGCTTCAGCAGAAAGGACATTCCCTCTGAGCTGTAGCAGAAATTACAACCCCTGAGCTGTCAACTTGATATAACATTAGCAGTGAAATTCGATCAATGAATGGGGAGGTCCCTGGATCCATGTGGCATACAGGACTGGTTCTAGCTTTGTTAGTTACAAAGAAATTGTCATGTACTATATGATGTCCACATTTTTTGCATTAATCATGGAATAAGCCCTTTAATCCCATCCAAGACAGACCAGCTCCACAGGAGGATTATATTACATGTCAATGCAAGTCTATGGAGAGGGGGAGGAGTGAGCAGCGGCACACAAAACCCTGTGGACTGCTTTATTCACAACCATACAGGTCAGCACATCTCTGTAATATCTTTCATGATCCTGGGGCTGGTTCTGAGTAAGTAAGAGAAGGTTAGGAAGCAGATTCTCCTCTACTTTCTGTGTGCAGTAGATAGCAGCAAGTCTCCATCCACCATGTTTGAGAGATCTGCATACTAAACATTCATTATGCACAGAGGTGCTAAAAATGCCAAATACAAGTGATATAAGGGCCAGAAATAGTGTTCCTCCTATTGTACATGTCCTGTACTATTGAATAATGCAACGTTTGTTGAAAGGTTAGTGACGCTTTAAAAGGAGGGACAAAGGTATGTATGACCTCTTGTCTTCTGCCCCTACCAATTTCTGTCAGGAGTTTTGCATCATTTGCGTCATATTTTTATGTTATTTGTAACCATTTTTTATGGTTATTTTTAATTATCCATGTCAATATACTTAAAAAAAAAAACATAAAATCCTGCAGTTTTCACACTGACCACTAAGCCCTATAATAGGCGCCACTTCTTGGCGTGTATCGATCATTTTACTGCAGTTATCTGCTTATCATTACAGACAGGATTAGAATGACAGATATCACATATATAGATAATACAGCATCCACTATTCACAATAGGTGATATCACAGCTTACCTACTTTCTGCTGACCTCTGCTGACCATAAAGTCAATGATGTCCCTTCCTGTCCCTTGTGTCCATGGCCCATGGTGGCTGCTGTAAAGTATATCTCTAAATGCTGTTAATAACAGCACATGCAAGGTAACTGTAGTCATGTACAGGAAATATAATTTAAAAAATCTACAATCAGAAAATAAAAACAGATTACTGTTTAGTTTTATAGAGAGATACAATAAACACTGTGCTCCTAGTGTAATACAGTATGTTTTAGTGTAGGATGATGTGAAAGATAATGGGCTGCTCGCCTTCAATGGTTGTGCGATGGGGCACAACATGATGTATTGGGCTGCTGCATGTTCCAGGATCAACACACCAAACACAGGAGTGGATGAAATCGGTACAGCAATAGGATGATCCGGTATCATGACTGCACTGGTCGGAAATACTCATCAGCAGGGAGCTGGCTCCAAAAATTGCCTTTATTTAGATTAAGCATTACGGGCGGAATGTGCTCTTCGTCAGGTCCAGTAATAATGTTATGACTGGATCCAAGTACAGCAGAAGTCCGGTCTTTGAACATGGCGTCTTCTCGGATGCGGATCCGTCTCACAAATGCATTGCAAGTGCGGATCTGTCTTTCCATTTTCAGACGGAGAGACGGATCCGCCTTGATTTTCTTTCACATTCTTAAAGATATGCGCATGCGCAGACCGGAAGGACGGATCCGTTGTTGCGGTATTTGTAATACTAATACAAGTCAATGGAAATTAATGCTGGACCCGGCATTTCGTCATGTGTTCCGGAATTTTGGACGGAGATAATACTGCAGCATGCTGTGGTATTTTCCCCGTCTAAAAAACGTTTACATACTGAACTGAAGACATCCTGATGTATACTTAACGGATTTCTCTCCATTCAGAATGCATGGGGATAATACTGATCAGTTTTCTTTTCCGGCATAGAGCCCCGACGACGCTAGTGTGTGATGGTACTCTTAGTACTCCTAGGTCCTTTTACATGTCAGTGTTACCCAGTGTTTTACCATTTAGAATGTACGGGTGACTTGCATTATTCCTTCCCATGTGCATAACCTTACATTTGTCAGTGTTAAACCTCATCTGCCACTTCTCTGCCCAAGCCTCCAATCTATCCAGATCTATCTTCCGTGTCAATTACTTTACACAAATCTGCAAAAATTGATATTTTACTGTACAAGCCTTTTACAGGATCATTAATAAATATATTAAAGAGGATAGGGCCCAGTACTGACCCCTGAGGTACTCCACTAGTGACAGTGACCAAATCTGAGTGTGTACCATTAATAACCAGCTAACCACCCTCTGTTTTCTATCACTCAGCCAGTTACTTACCCACTTACAGACATTTTCTCCCAGTCCGAGCATTCTCATTTTATATACTAACCTTTTATGAGGTACAGTGTCAAACGCTTTGGAGAAGTCCATATATATACGACATCCATTGATTCGCCGCTGTCAACTCTAGAACTTACCTCCTCATAGAAGCTGATTAAATTAGCTTGACATAACCGATCCCTCATAAAGCCATTCTAATATGGCGCTATTTGCTTATTTTCATTCACGTACTCCAAGATAGCATCTCTTAGAAACCCTTCAAACAGTTTACCCACGACAGATGTTAAACCTACCGGCCTATAGTTTCCGGGCTCTGTTTTTGGACCCTTTTTGAATATTGGCACCACATTTGCTATGTGCCAATCCTGTGGAACACTCCCTGTCAGTATAGAGTCCTTAAATATCAGAAATAAGGGTTTGGCTATGACATTACATGTCTCTAGCTTCTACCAATCAGGAGATATGAGCAGCTTAATCAGATCATCCCCCTTCCCCCTTCTGCCCAGAACAGTTAAGTGCTTATGTGAAATATTAGATGCAGAAAGGTCAGGGCTTATCTTCTCACTTCTTTTCTGAAAAAAAGACCCAAGCATGCTCTCTGATAGACGGAGAAGATTGATTACATTCACAGAAATCTGTTAGGCTTCATTTACATCTGCATCAGAGGCCATCCAAAATATGGGATAAAATAGAGCAGCATTCTGTGATTTTTTCATTTGGTAAAATGCCAGGTTTTTTAATGAATCCTAATAAATCCTATTATAATCATATATTAATTATAGTTCAGTATAGTTTTCCAAATTGTCCGTAAAAAATGTTGGCTGTCTGTAATTTTTGGATAACTTGTCCAGAAGAAATAAAAATTTAGGTTGGCAGCACTGCTATACAGCCTGAGATATAGCCTTTTGTAGCAAGGCAGCATCTCATACCTCTTTGGCTACTGAAAATTACACATAATGTAGCATACTGGCAAGTCTAGTCGATTACAAGCCAGATGACAACCCTAAGTGTTACTAGGCCTAACAATGGCTTACAGGCCTGCTATATAGGAAAACCTGCTAGAGGCAGGGGTTAGCCTGCCATAGGAAGGGTCTAATAGGCTGCCTGTCAATATAATACTGAGGCTATGTTCAAATGACCTCTTTATACAGATTAATGCGCACCAACAATGAGACCAACAGCTTGCCATTGATTTTAATCACAAAAAATGTCAACATGTGCACATGGTTGTGTTTTTATGCACTTCAGAAGTGGCATGTTATTTCTTTCACGCATATATTACGTGTATTTCCCATTTAAGTCAATAAGGAAGGGCTAAAATACGGTGTCATAGTTAGCACATAGTTTTATGTCACCAAAATGAAATGTTCTCATAGCCTGACATGTATAATACACTACAATACAGAAGTATTGCAGTGTAATAAATTAGCAGAAGCTTAGGTAATCAAGTTCACCTAGTAAGATTAAAAATCTAAAACATATACACTACACAAAATTAGTGATGCTGCATCCATAACCCATACAGAAAATGCTGTAAAAATGAACCTAAAAAGATACCAAAATTGCTGTTCTGTTCATCCTACCTAAAAAAAAAAAAAAGAAAAAAGAGGATTCCACAAGAAAAAAAGGCCTCATGTAGCTTCATACATCTACAGAAAATGATGCCTCCCTTATTGCAACACAAAAGCAAATTATTATTTAAAAATATATTTATGAAAAGTATTAAAACAAATAAAAAATATATTTTTAGTAAAAATAGTAAAAACATAAAAACCTATACATATTTGCTATCGCATAATCATTCTGACTATCGTTTATGCCACATGATGAACACAGTAATATTTATACCACAAAAAACAATGTCAGAAATGCAGTTCTTTCTATTCCCCTCCAAAGGAATTGATAAAACAATAAACTATTTGTACCGTGCTCCAAAATGGTGCCAGGCCTGGTCACTAAGGGGTAAAAAACATGATTATTTGTGTGTTTAATGTCACTGAGTTAAGGAAATGAAAATGTGAGAGACTTTTATGAATGATTACAATCTGGGCACACAGCGCTGTAGAATATGGTAAGTGCTATAAAACCGGTGGCAATTAAGTAAAAATTTTCAATGATTGACAATATGAAGCTGTTAGTCACTTTACATTATCTCGCATTATATATATTGCATTCACTAAGTAACTATTTTACTTATTAGAAATCAATACCTGTCATAAAATGTCACGAGGGTAAAAATGCCCAGATTTTATTGATTAACAGGATTAATTGACATTTATTCTTATCACTTTACTATCTAAATTGGGTAATAAAAGAGATTGTGGGTGGATTTTATAGCAGAACATTCATCAGGATCACATGGGTGTAGTTTCTTCTTTCAGAATTATTGGATTTGTCATCTAGTATTGAGTGCATGTGTACAGTGCGTGATGTGACATTGCTTCATAATGTTTGAGTGACTGATAAAAGTGTGAGTGAGTGAGTGAGTGATGTAAGCAATATGATTCATTCATATATGACAAAAGTGACTAGAGTGCACACAAATGCATATTTAATCACACTGATATTCAAATTCACATTGCTATTAAAAGATGAAAGCTTGGCTCACTGTGTATGTAGCAGTCCATATATCCAGCTATCATGGAAGGGCCAAACAACAGAGTTTGGTGTTTACGAACAGCTAAATCAAAAGACAGAGTCTAAGCTAAGGGATTGCTTGTCCTATACTCTAACCCCCTAAATCCGTATGGAAGTATATACTTTCCCAAATGGAATTCATAAGTTGTGTGTGTCCCTTGAGTAATGTCCAATAGCAAAGGCTGATTGTTAACTGAAACATAATTTAAATGCATGATACCAGAAAAAAGAGGCAGAACAGTAGTCATTCAAGACAGAGGTCAAAGCTGGTAGAGTTCAAGCAATACGAAAAATGGGAATAGGTCAAGGGAGGCAGTTAGTAATATATAAAGCCAGTAACTAACTGAGTCAAATCTTCTGTATAGGTAGGTCTACTCCTACAAATGCCCTTGCCACTTATTAACAAAGTGGATAGGACCAATAAGGGCTGGACCCACTTTTAGAGAGCTCCCTAAGAGACGCTTGGTCTATCTCTAAATGCCCCTTTGTAGAGTCTGACATATAGGCAATAATAAGGTAAAATTGCCTGATCATTAACCAGAGATGATAGTTGCATTTACAAGCAGCAATTATCTCATTTGTATGGGTATGAGTGATTGCTACTGCGATTGTTTGACTCTATACATATGAACCATTTGCCACCATTAGATCCACATTTGCACAGAACAATCTGCCACCAGCAAACAATGGGGCACATTTACTATAGTGTCTGCACCTCTTTTCAGGAGTAAAAAAGCCTGTTTCTGACTGTCTTATTTTTAAGTCTCATTTACCAATTGATTTTGCACCTGTTTAAGAGGCATTTGCGCCTTGTTCGTCTAAATTATATTTGGAGACTACTTTTGGAGTTATTTTTGTTTTGAACCTTATTTTCCACGTATAAATATGTTGCTACGCCTTTTTTGTGCCTGAATTAGGCATGTAAACATTCGCATTCTTAGGGCAGTACTGCCTGTCCTACTCTCGCAGGTTCAGACCTTGTTGGCTCAGCCCTTCAGTGCCCATAAGGCATATGCCCTCTCGGTGCAAGTGTGCACACCCCTTACTCTTCCCTGGTCTATGGGGCACTTTCCCCTGTGAAAGGGTATCTGAGCTACAGATTCTACTTATTTAGTTTCCTGCAAAGATGCCTTTCTTGTCTTGACCCTGAGCTGCCTTCCCTGACCTTCAACGAGACTTTTGGACTGCAGGTACTCTCTCTGCCCTGACCTCGGCTTGTCCCTGACTACGGTTTTAGCATGACTCATTGGCGCTCTTGACTCCTGTGTGTCAGCAGTCACCTCAACAGAAATGACTCCAAGAGGTAGAGGCCTGGTAATTCCTCTGCAGTGGAACCCAGATCCCTGTATAGGGGTTAAAGGGCAAAAAACAGTATGGCCACTTAGATAACACCCTTAGGAGTAGCTCCAAGTCAAATCTGTTCAGTAGACACAGTGGATCCACATCCGTAACAACTGGTAACAGATACATTGAGCAAAATGTAGTTGCTCAGTAGTGATTTTACCAAAACGGCTGGATCAATTCAAGAAAGTGGTCCAGTGTTTTTCTTAGGGACTCTGGTTTATGGTGCCGTCAGATAGGGCAGCATAACACTTGTGACAAATTTCCTTTTATGAATAGATGAAAATTTCTTGCATTTTAAGATAGAATATATCTTACATTTTACCTTCCATTGTACCCGATGCATTTGGGTGCAGATATACAGACGGTTCTGTATGTGCCCTTTTTAAAGGTGATTGACAGATGGCAGGTGGAAGGAAATGTGAAATGTAATATAGCAGGAAGCAGGTGCTTAGCATATGTGGTATCCTGCACTTTCTCCTGCTGTCACCGATTCAATGGAGCAATAAACTATTTCATGTATTGCAGTACTGAAAAAGGAAAACCCTACAGGAGATTGGATGGAAATAATAATAAGCAAATCTTATAACAGGTAGTTTTGCAATATGTCAGCACTATTTCCCCATTTTGAGAGGTTTAGTTACTGCTAAGAGGATATAATATAAGCATATCAAAACTTTAGAAACGCATAAGTATTCCTGCATACACTTGGCTAACTTCAGGTAGATCTTGCTTTTGGGCGCAGTAATTTTAAGCTAAACTACTAGTTAGAAAAGAAAAACATGATAATAGTATTTGATTCATACTCTTCTGTCATGTTGCAAAAAAATGTCATCTGGACTTTTCACAGAGTCCTTTCACCCAGGTGGATTTTTTGCCTGTTATGAATCCAATCAAAAATGCAGCAAGTCCACCAGAACTCATTTGAAGACCTGTTACAGAAGAAAATTGCCGTTTGCATTATTGCTAGCTTCATGTTCCTAGTTTACATGAGGAGATCTGCTGACAACAAAAATAATATTTTTCTGCCTGCATAAAAGATCCGATCAGCTGGCAAACATTTGCTGGTTTGTCAGCTGATTGGTAGGTCTTTTAAATGGGGCATTGAATGGGAACAAAAAGTCCTATAAACTTTCAGCAAATAATCAGCCGGTGTAAAAGGTCCTTTAGTTATATCTGCTTCTTGCCTTGCTGGATAATGGACAGCATCATAGTTCCAATAGGTTTTGTCACCCCCATTCCTCTTTGCATGGAGCTGTTTCACAGCCCCTCCTCTCTGCTCCCAATATCAGATATAAAGGTCTCCTGGTTGGATACTACAGCTGTCACTCAGAGCAGGGGAGATGGGTTGTTAAGCAGTGCCATGAAAAACAAAAATTCTGAAAACCACTTATTATTTTCTTTTCACATCACACATACTTGCTACTTCGTGTTGTAGTCCGTTGCTGGCATCTTCCATTGTATGCATTTTTTGCTGTTGATTGCCCCTAGCAACGGACTACAAGTGCAGGATGTGCCCCCCTATATACATGCACAACTGCATATGGGTTGAGCATATCCTGCTTGTTAAACACCACACCACGTTTTCTAATGGTTTGTATAATATGTTTGGAGTTGTATAAACTCCAATTTAAATGTGCTTGCTTTTCATCTACAGGCTACATTCAGGTGGACCTGGCAGGCTCTGGGCCATATCAGCCGGTCTCGGGTGGGGCTCACAGGCACCTCCCACCTCCCATTGCAAGCACGGTGACATGCTGGAGGTCACTGGTGAGCTGTTCGTGAGTCAGGCCTTACGCTCCCGTAATGCCCAACGGCCCCTGGTATAGCCCATACGGCACAGGTAGGTTGAGTGGTAGGGTCTCGGGCTACTTGAGAGACCTTGGCGTGGTGTCCGAGCTTAAGACATATCCTCCTACTAGGATGTGTCGAACTAACCTCTCAATTTTAACATCAGTGTGAGGGTTTAGTATTGCCGCAGAGTGCACCTGCCTTTGCTATGGTTATGTTTTTGATTATTCTCCACATCCACATTATCGTTATCGTATGTAGGATGGTTATTGTGGTACTTGTATTCCGTTGCTGGCATCTTCCATTGTATGCATTTTTTTCTGTTGATTGCCTTTAGCAACGGACTACAAGTGCAGGATGTGCTCCCCTATATACATGCACAACTGTATATGGGTTGAGCATATCCTGCTTGTTAAACACCACACCACGTTTTTTAATGGTTTCTATCACATAAAATCCCAATAAAATACATTTAAGTTTGTGAGTGTAATGTGAAAGAATGCGGCAAACTTCTAAGGGTATGAATACTTTTTCAAGGCACTGTATATTACTAAAGCAGCAAGGCAGTGAAAAACCACTAAAAAAAACTATACGGAAAATAATGTAGAATACAGATAAAGTTGGAGAGAGAGAGACTAATTGCCAAACAGAGTAAAACTAACCCTAAAGTGTTCTTTATTACATAAATAGTAAAAAGGTTAAAACTGATCGTGTTGGTCCTTTAAAAGGTAATGAGGGTAGACAATGATGAGGAGAAAGCAGATTTATTTAACATTACTCCACTCAGGAAAATGACAGGTGAAATGCTTTGAAAGTTACCTGTCTGACCCATGAAGAATTGCAGCCCCACCTTAAAAAGATAAAAATAAACAAATCACATAGTTTAGATGGCATACACCCCTGTATCATAAGGGAATTAGGTATCCTAATAGATCATTATTTCTAATATTTAAATAAACAAATCACATAGTCCAGATGGCATACACCCTATATAATAAGAACATTAAGTATTGTAATAGATCATTATTTCTACTATTTAAGGACTCTAAAATGACAGGGTCTGTTCCACATGATTGGTGCTCAGCAAATGTGGTGCCAATATTCAAAGAGGGATCCTAAAAACTATGGGCCTATAAGTTTAACCTCATGTTGGTAAAGTTTTTGAATGTTTTATAAGTCTACTTTCACACTCACGTTTTGGTGTCCGTCTGTTGAAACAGAGCCAAATGGATCCATCCTGGCACACAATGTAAGTCAATGGGGACGGATCCGTTTTCACTGACACAATAGAAAACGGATCCGTCCGCCATTGACTTTCAATGGTGTTCAAGACGGATCCGTCTTGGCTATGTTAAATATAATACAAATGGATCAGTTTTGAACGGATGCAGACGGATGTAGTATCTGAGTAGAGATGCTACTCGGGAGTATCTAAATAAGTGAATAACTACATATCAGCACAGGTTTATGATGGATCAGTCCTGTCAAACTAATCTGATAAGTTTATATGAGGAGGTTAACGCTAGACTGAACCAGGGTGAGTTGTATGCATCTTGATTTTTCTAAAGCATTCGATACTATGCCACATACAAGATTAATACACTGAGCCCCATGCCGTTTAATGTATTTATAAATGCATTCTGCCAATGATTAGGAATGAGCATTCTTAAAGGGGTTCTCTGGGAATTAAGAAAATGAAAATATTTAAATATTACTTTATTATAAATATATTCCAAAATACCTATCATTAGTTATGATGGGTTGTTTTGTCTAGGAAGCAATCATTAGGAGAAATAAAATGGCCACTGTCCTATTAGTACACACAAAACCTGTCCTAATCACACAGCAGGACAAGTTACTTCACAACACTGAGGTAAAGACCTTCCTCATCCTCCTCTCTGCTCTACCAGTCAGGGGTTATTATCCTGAATACAGATAATAAGATCTTCAGCTGAATCTCTGTGGGAATGGAGATCATGAGGAGACATGAAGTACAGAGAGGAGGGACAGTACAGACTGTGGTAATGGAGACTGCATATAAGGGCTGCTCATTATTCACATCCCACCCTCCTCTCTGTACATCATGTCTCCTCATGAACGTCATTCCTACAGAGATTCATGTTATCACCAGTAATCATAATCCCTGACAAGCAGAACGGAAAGGAGGATGAGGCAGCTCTTTAGTTTAGTGTTGTGAAGTAACTTGTCCTTCTATGTGATTAGGACAGGTTTTGTGTGCACTAATAGGACGGTGGCCATTTTATTTCTCCTAATGATCACTCCCCAGACAAGAGGAGCCATTATAACTAATGAAATGTATTTGGGAATATATTTATAATAAACTAATATTTAAGCATTTTCATTTTTTTAATTCTCTGAGAACCCCTTCAAGGATGTATTACACTGGCCGTTTTTTTGGCCAATAATCACTAATAATCACAATAATCAAAACGCAATTCTGATAGTTAAGGATGCTTGCCGGTGGGAGATTGTGCTGTCTAATAGTGCTCTGCTGCCGAGAAAAACCACTAGATAGTACGGGACGAGTGATGGCATAGCGATCACTCCCCTGCATAACGGAAACGGGACGAATCCGTTTTGCAGCCCATAGACTTCTATCATGACAGAATGAATAATGGAATGCCTCTAAAGGCATTCCGTTATGCATTCTGTCATAGAATTGTGTTATGGTCCGTGGTAACGGAATCTATAACGCAATTCACCTTTTACCAACAAACGAAGTGTGAACGAATTTCATAAGCGGAAATTCGCTCATCTCTACTGCGGAGGAGATCACTGCATGTAATAGCAGTGGTCTGCTCCTTTAGCAAGCAATTGCCAGGATGGAATGCTTCCCTCCCGATAATCGCTTGCTCAATCGGCCTGTGTAATACCGGCTTTAAAAATGCTCGTTCCCTATAACTGCCATGTGTAAAGGTGCTGTTGATCTCCGGATGATCGAGCAAACATTCTTTCATTGACTGAAAGCATCACTGGTGCAAACAACTAAATAATTGTTCTGGGCAGCAATCAGCTTCCCGGAAACACTGATTCTTTATCGGGGACAAGTGATCACTGTAGCAAACCCCATACAGTGGAGGTGATTACAGCATGTAACTGCAGCTCTCACCTCCTCTGAAGCGCAGGCAGTTATTGGGAACAAACTGATTGTTCACAAAAAATTTGCCTGCTGTGTCGGCCCATGTGAAGGTGCCTTTGCAAACTATTGTTTTGTACTGTGTTAGTATGGCAGACTCCTTTTAAGAATATGTTTTTTTCTTTTTTACATACAATAGACAACTACAGCTAGTTGATCCCTATATTTCTTAGCTCTTGGCAGTTACCCTGGGTATGCTGCCGAATACCAACTACCACTGGTCTTATATTACATGTTATTGTACACGTACTCATTGTATAGTACCAGGCACAAGCAGGTCTGACCACAAAATTCATAACACATATTTTCAGTTTCTCCAGGCCAAGGAAATAAATCTGTATGGCCAGATGTTTGGAATCTATCTATTAGCGTGCTTTCTTAAAGGGAATGCCTCATCTATGGAATTCTAGATTCATGAATTAGATGAAAGAAATAGTGGGGCAGATTTACTAATACTGTATAAGATATAGACAAGACAGTTTAAAACTGTACCAGATTTCTCACAGTGGCTGGTGCTAGATGTTAAATGTAGTGCACTTTTAGACTGTCTAGTCAAAGTTTAAACAATCTATTAGTTGATTTAATTGCGCAAGAATTTCGCAGTAAAAATCTGGCACAACTTTGGAGAATGGTGTTGCATGTTAGGCCATGCCCTTCTCCTGTGAAATCCTTTATGTGTAAAGCCACGCTCCCTTGCTGAGCACTACAAAAAAAGGAGGCAAAAATTGCATCAGAAAAATTTAGTGATTTTGCCTGTTTTTTGGGGGGTAGAGTAGGCATTTGTGCCAAAGTTATTAGCGCCATTTTTTGTGTTATGCCTGGCAGTTTTCATTTAGTCAGATGTTTTGTGGGTGGAGATACATTTTAGCCAGATTTATCATTGCGGATTTTTGTAAAAAGTTGCAAAAAAGTTCCAAGTGTACTCCAGCCCCTGGTGGCATACAAACTGACAGCACCTTGGTAATAAATATGGTTACACTGAATAATCCATAAGTATTTTGTGCAACAAACGTAACTAATGGCATGCGACACTTTGAAATAGTCACATATTAACACACTGCCCATGGTGTCAAGGATGCTTTATATATCTGGTGCATGCCATATGCGTCAGAATTCTGCCATGTGTTAATTAGTAAGTCTGCCCTAACGACTTTATTTTTTATTTTTTTTTATGTTGTGGCTATGTATCTCAGCTATGTATTTTATTGCCCTCAATTCTGAAAGAGTTGACCAGATTTGGACGCTTAAGGGGTTATCGGGGTTGCACCATGGTCCTGTGCAGCGGTACATGCCTACATTGGGCACATTATCCTAGCCTGGGGTTAGAACCCACAGTGCATGCATGAGTCTGAATCTCTTTCCACAGCACTATTAAGTAACTGTTCTGTGAATCTTTCCAAAACAGGGGCACTTAATATGTCTGTTCCTAGGAGTGAAGTAACAGCGAGGAACAGCACTTCCCCTTTAAATGGATAAACTGTTCTATTAAATATTCAGGGATCAATATGCCTTCTTTTCTGTAACAGCTCTGACCAAACTTTATTTTGGTCTGCTCATACCAGGGTCCTAAAGATGGATGTTCTCCCTTGGTTTCTTTATATTTTTCAGGCTTTACCCATTAGACCCCCGGCCATATTCTTTAAACAATTGCAGTCAGCTTTCAGTAAGTTTATTTGGGTGAATTGATGGGGCAGGAAGAGTTTTTGGATATTGTTCTATCCTCAAGTCTTAAGGTGTGGGGCTACCTGACCCTAGGCTATACCATACTGCATCAATTTTCCTTCCACTTTGACAGGCATTTTCATAGGAAAATGAAGCACTTGGTGGGTATTGAGATGGACTTGGTTCATCCATAATTACATAGTTTGCCATGGTTGTCACTCTTCGTTCGGTGGTAAATGCAGAATTGCGTAATGGATTCTGTTACCACGGACCATAACGCAATTCTATGATGGAATGAATAACGGAATGCCTTTAGAGGCATTCCATTATTCATACCATCATAATAGAAGTCGATGGGCTGCATAATGGATCTGTACCGTTTCCGTTATGCAGGGGAGTCCTCTCCTCTAAAGGCATTCCGTCATAGAATTGCGTTATGGTCCGTAGTAACAGAATCCATTACGCAATTCTGCTTTTACCACCAAACAAAGCGTGAACGAATTTCAAAATGTCGTCAGCTTCCAACAGAACAATTGGAACATCTTATTCCCTTTTCTCATCAAGTCCCCTGGATATCTGGGATTTTTTTGGAATATTTCTTTACTCCAGAGACAGGCTTGCATGCTCAACTACACAGCTATTGGGTAATTCTGGAGAGCTTTCCACCTTTCTTAATTTTTAGGATTTCTTGAATAAATCAGAAGTGACATATCTGTTTTATGTAGATGACATGATTTCCCACTGTTTACTGATGTTTTCTATTGCTTGTCTGTTCACTTGGTCTGTAGGACCTATGACAACTCTGTGTGTTATTGGTTTTCTGTTGTTTATTCTGATATGTTCTTTGCACTATAATGTTTTGAAAACGAATAAAAATGGATTAAATATAATTGATGCAGTTATTTTTAATTGGAGGACCACACTTCCTTCCTGTATTGTCCTCAAGATTTATTATTAAGTATTGGTGGGAAAACCAGACAAGATCCCAAACAAGACCCCAAATTAAAGAGGACCTTTCACCAGTCCAAATTTTGTTAGTCAAAGGTATGTACATGCAGAACGGCACCCAGGGATGTCCCTGCCCTTACTTGTATCCCTGGGTGCTGCTCCGTTCGCCCACTGTAGCCCCCGGTATCGGCGCACGTGCTGCTGCTAGTTTTGCCTGGGGCGGAGACATCCTCTTTTGCCCTGGGCGTCTCCTTCTTCCAGGCTGGAGCGCTGGCCAATCGCAGCGCTCAGCTCATATCCTGGGAGGTTGCATCGGAGTCTCGTCTGGAGTCTGAATTTAGGGGTTTGGTAAGGGGTCTGAATTTAATTGTGCAGCTATAGAGGTTGGGGATGGTTGTAGAAATGAGGAACCAAAGATGTCTAGGCATCAAACTCTGCAGTCATCACAGATGTCAGCAGTCTGGGTTATATATTTTTTTTAATTAAACTTTTCTTAGGTTTTTCTAAGAATTTTTTTCAGCATGAAGTCTTCTACTTGAGATATTTCCATATAACTAACCCGCCCGTGTATTTTATCTTCAAACATCAAAATTGTGCATTGTGTCTGGTTACCCAATTTGCTTCTATCTTCCAATTCTGTTCTGTGCTGTTTGAATGCTGAAGACCTTCCCCTGCTGACCTAACAAAGATTTTTTTCTATAATTCTGTCTAAATTACTACCACCACATCTGTCCTTTTGTCAAGTTTAATCACTAGAGAACCACTAGGTGGTACTAGGGTCATTAGAATATGGAGACTCAAACCAATTATAGGGGAAAAAGGTTCTACAGTAGAATTGTTTGATATTTGCATTCTTTCTCTAGGTATCACTTGTTAACACATAACAAGTTTCTCTAGGTATCACTTGTCTGCATTCACATAATGTAGGTGAATGCAGACATACTTAGGTGTTAATTGTCCTGGGACAAAGATTCTGTTTGCCACCCCCATCTTAAAGAGTTACTGTACATTCACACAAAGTTATTTCATTCAATAGACAATGGTGTAACTAGCAAATTTCTAAATCACTTCATTTTAAAAAAAATGCCTGCGTTCACCTGAAAACAGCTGTAAAGTCATGGCCACACACTTCCAAGTTGCAGTCCACTGCCTGTTGCAGTTAGTAAAAGAATACAGCTCACAGAAAGTGGGGACGTGTCAGAGCTAGCTGAGATCCTGATAAAAGAACTGCTTCTACATTGCTTTTGAATTCACAGAAGCATCCTGCCTTTCTGTAAGCTCTGGAGCTACTGGCAGATTCCACAGAAGGGAGACACCCTGGCTTCTGAGAGAAATGCATCCAGCTGTGCAGCTGAAACAGGGAATAATATGGCTGAAAAGGCATTAGGGAAGCCTAAAAAAGACCTGTTCATTCATCTGTTATGGTTATGGTTGTACAAATAAGCACTGCCATTATGCAAACTTTTTTTTTTAAAGCTCAGGTACGCTTTAAGCTTAACTCTGTTTGCTACACCAACTGACTCCACTCTGGGAGACACCCACTATGACACAGAATCCCTAAGGATAAAAGGTTTTCACCATCAGCTGGGTTTATATGAACTACCTGGCACCTATGGCACCTCCACGTGTCCAAGCGGTTTTAAACGGTTGTCTTTTACAGTCTCCATTCCCCCCTTTAGCCGTAGCCTCAAATGACACAGAGAGGTCACGCCTTTGCTCGCAACACTGTAGAGTCTGTACACAGTACCATTATTTGCCCTGGCAAGACTCTCAGCAGCAAGTGATAAACTTACTTTTGACACATTCCTTACTGATATGAAGTTATATACAATATGATAATGCAGTTGTCACAACATTTAACAACTTCTATTGAAAATAAGGTCAGTATTAGGCTACATTCACACCGTTTTTGGTTAACACGTTCAGCATATGTGCTAGGGAAGCTCCTTGTGAAACTAATAGGCCACAGATCCTCTATATCAGACAAAGGCTACCTCCATCTTTAGATCTGGGGAGCTAATATCACAATGCACTGTGCTCGTTGGACAACACAGATGCTCCGGCTGACCCCATATTCCCTCCAAATATGAGAGGGATCAAGGCAACAGGCAGACTCAGAAGGAGAACATACAGACCAGTTGAGAAAACAATACAGGAATCAGCAATATAAGTGACAGGTCATCCTCATCTCCATTTACAAGACTTGTGACATCCCGAGCACCCCTTTGAGTTGAAGAAACCAGTTGATTGCTGCGGCAGCCACACATACACCCAAAGTCGGACTGGGGTGCCCAGGGCCCATTAGTAAAATTCATTCTGAAGGGCCCACTGTAAACCTATATGCAAGGGTGGGATTCAAATTTTTAACAACAGGTTCCCTACTCAACGGCGGACACACGGCGTCACAGTCACAACACGTTTACATATATAAAACACACATACACATAAATACACCATATACATGGTACACATACTGTACATAAATAGACTATATATACACTACACACACATACCACCCAACTAAGGAGCTAAACTATCAGCGGTGCGTGAAGCAATGGAAATGAACATCTCCTGCTGCCCTGCTGCTGCCAGAGCACCGGATCGGGACTTAGCTGGTAACATGGTTCTCCGATCCAGTTGTAATTTTAACAACCAGATCTGATGAACTGGAGGGAACTGGCTGAATCCCATGCCTGCCTATATGCTAATATTACCTGCTCACGCAGCGGCAGACAGCAGCAAGACACTCAAAACTTTTGATTATGGGGTACTGGCTGCAACTTCAAAAGGGGAGGTCACTGGGGAAAGAGAACACTAGCTGGCCTGCCTCTGTACCTAGAAGTCTTCTCTGCCACCTGATGCATCTATAATAATAATAAACTAGGTCTTTTAAATAATCCACCCAGTCAATATACTGTGCCATGTGCAAGGTGTGGGGAATAGGGGCCCACTCTTGCTCTGGGGCCCATTATGGAATTCACCTGTTCCCCTGTGGGCCAGTCCAAGCCTACATACACCTAAAGATATACTGGTTCAGCTGTCGGAGCAATCATCTGTATCTTTAGCTGACAGATGCACTACTACTGCCCTGGCATCCACCAGCATTTAATCCTAAGAGTGCCACATGCCCTCGTATGTTATGGGGATGAAGATTCGGTTTGCAGATCAGAAGCACCTGTAAAATCCTACAACAACAGTACAATGACAATCAACTCTACTATCTACTCTACAATCTACTCTACAATCTACTCAGCTCATATATAATAAAAAAAAAATTCATATTGTTTATGTAGAATCATGAATATTTCATTAAGGCTACATGCACACGACCGTATGTTTAGTCCGTGTCCGAGCTGCATATTTTGTGGCTCGGGCGCGGAACCATTCACGTCATTTGGGCAGCAAAAGATGGGGACAGCACTCCGTGTACTGTCCGCATCCGTTGCTCCGTTCCGTGGCCCGCAAAAAAAATAGAGCATGTTCTATTCTTGTCTGTTTTGTGGACAAGAATAGGCATCTCTATAATGGGCTGCCCGTTCCGTTCCGCAAATTGCAGAAGGCACACGTAGCGGCTTCCGTGTTTTGCGGATCGTGTCCATGTAGCCTAAAATAGGAAAAGGCAGTGATCTAGCACTGAAATAGCAATTACTAAGAAAACTAATGACAAGGACAAGTGGACTTTGGATTACAAGACTGCTGATTCACTCCTGTTCCATGTGTGACCTCATCACTAATGCTGGGGTTTTTGCAATAGGATTTTTATTTTTATTTTTTTCAGACTATTTTTCCAACAAGCCATTATAACTTATATATACTTTATTCACTGGATGACCAATGTTTGTCTACAAGTTAAGACGAATGTTGAGCGTCAACAAGCACAAAAGCTAAACTTTTAAAGAATAGGGGGACACGCACACAAACGATTTTCACCACGCATGGGTGCCGTCTGTATTTGTAAGTGCCAAGAGAACTCCCACTTAGGCCTCTTGCACACGAACGTATTTTTTTTTCAGTGTTTTGCTGTCCGTTTATAACGGATCAGTTTTTCCGTTTTTTGCTTCCATTTTGTTTCCGTTTCAGTTCCATTTTTCCATTTGGCGTATACAGTATACAGTAATGACATAGAAAAAATTGGGCTGGTCTTAAAATTTTCAATAGATGGTTCCGCAAAAAACGGAACGGATACGGAAGACATACGGATGCACTTCAGTATGCTTTCCTTTTTTTTTGCGGACCCATTGACTTGAATGGAGCCACTGAAAGTGATTTGCGGACAAGAATAGGACATGATCTATATTTAAACGGAACAGAAAAACGGAAAAACAGAAACGGAAAGCATACGGAGACACTTCAGTATTTTTTGCAGACCCATTGAAGTGAATGGTTCAGTATACTGTCAGTATACTGAACTGAAAAAACTGCCAGTATACGGTCCGCAAAATACTGTCGTGTGCAAGGGGCCTTATAGTGTACCTAAACTTTTACATAACTTGTTTTAAAATGATTCCAAATGCCCTAAAAATCATTTTTAAAATGAATGTAATCAAATTTACCCTCATTCTCTCAAAATAGGCTCCAACTGGGCTATAGCATTTTCCTTCTTTAAGTGTGTGCTTTTCAATGTTGCCATGCAAGAGCCGTACATGTACAGTATATGGTCTATGGATTCCAGTCACCTTAGAGTATGTGGAGGAAGTGCCAGTTAGACAAGTGCCTTCTATCGAAATTGGCTCCACAGTCAGCTCAGTACTGGTGCAAGCACACTGCTCCACTCCCTGCCAGTGCCCGCTACGCTACAGTAAAAGCTCTCCACATCAAAATAGTACAGGACAATTAGTAAAAATACAACCAGGTGAGCGGCAAGTCTGTGAAGCAGTAGCTGACTGTGGCCCCTATTTCTCTAGAATGCATGTACATAACTGGCACCTCCTCCACATATTGTAAGCGTCCAGTCACACTGTCAGGTTTCCTAATGCAGTTTTGGAAGTCAAAATCAGGTGTGAATCATAATAGGGGAGAAAGTATAAAGGACAGATACCACTTCTACTCTTTTTTTAAATCTTTTTTGGCTTCCAAAACTGAATCCAGAAATGTGAGTGCGAGGCTGTACCCTAAGAGACTGGAATCAGTACAGGTCATCAGAATCTGGACCCCCCACCGATCAGCTGTTTGAGAAGACAGCGCTGCTCGCAGAAGCACCGCAGCCTTCACTCTGACCACCAAGCGCAGCGCCATACATTGTATAATAGCTGTGCTTGGTATCGCAGCTCAACCCAATTCACTTCAATGAGGCTGAGCTGCGCCTAGGCCATGTGGCCCATGAACATGTCATCACTTGGCCTAGGGAAAGTTGAGATAGGGCCGAGGCGCTACGCTACTGGCTTCTCAAACAGCTAATTTGTTGGGATCCCGAGTGTCGGACCCCCACTGATCAAATGCTGATGACCTGTCTAGAAGATAGAATATTTCTGTAGATTTGCCATGAATTTTACCCAATCCATTGCAAAGAATGATATCTACATTGAAAACCAGCAGCATAAATTGACATGCTGTGGATTTAATATCCGAACGGCAGGTCAATCTCCACTGCAGATTTCTTGCACACTATGTGGAATAGATTTGTCATCCATGCTACTAAAGTAAAATGCTGAAGATTTTCCACCTGCTGTTCCACAGTGGAAAATCCCCAGTGTTTATGCCATGTGTGGATGTTCTCTTGAGTGGGAAACTTTTAGCAGGTGGTTATGAAATGCTAAAACTGTAATGTAAAAAAATGAAAGGTCTGGCACATTTTTAAACTTATAATGGGTTATTCATAAAAAAGACCAGCGTTTCGGCGCCAGTCTTTGTTATCCCTGTAGCCCTAGAGAAAGCACCTAATCTATGAAAATTTATAAATTAAGCACCTCATCCAGCAGTCAATGCTCCCAGATTGAAATATACTCTAGCTCTGAGCATCCTTTTTCGCTAATAAACTGGCGTAAATGATGGTACGTGTTGGAGCCACTGGGCTTACCCATACTGCTCCCTGTCACACTCCTTTTTCCAAAAGTAAAAATTTAAACACCATGGCGTTTAGAAAGTGGCAAACCTGCAGTTTGCAACCTTTTTTAAGCTAGTTTCTGGCATACAGAGGCACAGTAAATGACCCCCACCAAGTGAACAGATTCTTTTGTCACTGAGTCTTGCCAACATAAATTTTCATATGGAGACCTAGGAGGTTATTACACACTTTTTTAATTAACACATTCTAATAGATCTGTGAATTGTCTTCTAATTGTGGTTGCCGCAAGAACGTAGCATTTGGATTGCTTATCTACAGAGGTCTTGGCCTTTTGTGGTCATTTTTCTCAACAACTTCCTAAATAGTTTATTCCTCTGAGATAATATAAGCATTACTGAAGATGGTTCCCTTACATCTATATCGCACATTATTCAATAGCTGACATTTAGTGGAAACAGGATCTTATAAGTAAAATGCAAAAACTAAACAGAATGAAGAACGTTTATGTGCGGAACTTGCCCAGGTCCATAGCAGCCTATGTAAATGTGTTACTTATCGATAGCTTGTAATCAGACTGGGTAAATAAGGCAGAGTTTTGTTCCTGATGTATGCACCACTGCATGCTATAGAAAACTCGTGCTTTGCTAACATAGTGGCTATGAAGCTAGTGGCTAGGAATGACAATGGCGTTAGGAGTCAAAACAATGTCACGTCCTCCCATTAGTCTATCATCATTGGCAGTTACTGTCTAAGGCTACATGCACACTAAAGTATTTTGTTCCCATGCCCGTTCCAGTTTTTTTTTGCGGATAGGATGCGGACCTATTCATTTCAATGGGTCAGCAAAAAATGCTGACAGCACACCGTGTACTATCCGCATCCGTATGTCCGTTCCATAGCCCCACAAAAAAAATAGTGCATGTCCTATTCTTGTTCATTTTGCAGACAAGGAAAGGCATTATTACAATGGATCCGCAAAAAAAAAAAAAAACGGACGCTATAGGGATGTCATCCTTTTTGTTTTTTGCGGATCTGCAATTTGCAGACCGCAAAACACATACGGTCGTGTGCATGTAGCTTAATACTGGAGACTATTGTTGAACGTGGCTACATTGTTCATGTATTCCAAGCCTAATACTCTCAAATAGTCAAATGATATATTCTGCAGTAATATATGAGCAGCATTGCAGGTAAGGAGTAAGGAATACACAGTCAGGACTGCTGTGCTGTGCTAACATTATGGGGAGGACTTGGGAACATGCATAGCAGTCCCAACAACGCATTTCAGCACAGCTTGACAACGGGGCAGTAGGAAAATAAAAAGTAGTAGTTATCTGTAGTACTACTCATATATTACTGCAGATAATACTCTAAGATCGTGCTTGCCTCCTGACGAAGCCAGTGGGTTGGTGAAACACACGTCGAGGTAGTATTGGTGACAGGTGCACCAGGCCACACATCCACTATGGGTAATTAATTCTCTCTCTATTGTTATGTATTTTGCCCTACTTGGCTAATTTTTATGTGAACCATGTTCCATATGATGCATGTAATATTTTTTTTGATGGAGTTTATATTACAGTGATTGGTATCCATTTTTGGGACCTATATGTATTATTCTGCATACATGTGATTCAGGTTCACAGTTGATCCATTAATATTTGGAGGGCATTTATTTTGACTTTTTTTTATTATTTTGACTTAACTTTGATAGGACGAGAAACTATTTTATAAATTAGATCTTATCTATGTAATCGACCATATGAGGTGTGTCCTGGGTTTGCACCTGCACTTTTTTTGTACTGCAAGGATCTGGTGGGGGACTGTTCCAACTGATCCCCATACTATTTTTTGCCCTTTTTCAATAAAAATATTTTAGGATATATTTTTTAGGATATATTCTGTTTGGGCTATTGATTTTGATCTAATGTACAGTAGGAGTAGTACTACTCATATATGACAGCTTTCCTTTGATATTTGGGACAGCTGTTTTACAAAAAGTGCCTTCACTGCAGATAATGGCCAAAATGTTTGCATTATTTTGTATTGGAAATTGTAATGTATACCATATTAAAGAGGTTGTTCAGGATTTTTTTTATAATTCCCCCTTCCAACCCAGCAGTACCTGGGAAGAAATCTGTACTAACTGCTCACCAACGCTCCATTCTAGGTCTTTGTCTCCTGTCTTCACTGGATTTCCAGTTCCCTTCTAGTAAACTTCTAGGCTGACGAGGTCATATGCACCACTAATGACTGGGCTCAGCAGTGATGGTACCCAAATGGCATGTCACCTAATAGTGATGTGCTGCTTGGGGACACATTACTGCTGAGGCCAGTCATTGGCTGCAATGGCACAATTGACCCCATCTGTCTGGTAGCTGACAGACAGGGACCAAAAATCCGGGTATGGCAGTCCGGGAGCCATGAAGCTCAAATCTAGTGGTGGGGACCAGCTAAATATAGATTTCTTCACTGTGGAGGGTGAAAACTAAAAAATACAATGCCTTTAAGGAATACATGATGGATATTTAATGTGGAATATTCTGTAGTACATCATGCATTGAAAATATGAAACAGAAACATATAAACTGCGTATAAGAAACATAATATCGATAGTATTATACTCATAAAAGACATAGAAGATGCCCATTAGTAGGTGGTTGCATTTGATGTAATTCAGAGTTGAATGATATGAGTACACAGCTCTTAGTCTGGATAAACGATAAAATGCTGACTGACTGCATCCACCACTAGAGGGAGCTTGGGAGATACTGTTATACATTGAATTCAGTAATAAACAGCATAAGTCTACCTCCTATGAATCCTCTAATGGTGGCCACAGGTGGCCCGAGTTTATCAAGTCATGCATCTATGCATGTGAAGTTCTGTATCTGAAAATAAAACAAGCTACAATCACTGTAAAGTTATATAAACTAATTAATCCACATTGCATGTTGGACAAGGTGGACATTCAAGTTATCAAGAATTTTATAGACTGCAAATAAAGCTGTTATACGTAGCATGCCTCAGTTTGTATAACCAATAACTGACATGGGTAAAATGGAGAAAGGCCAACTGATGGATTGAACAGGAATGGTTGTTACAGAGATTGACCCTTGATCCACAGGAAAAGATATTTCCTTTAGGGTCTGATAAGCAGCACCTGCCTTCAGTGTGCCTCCTATTCCATTCACTCTTGTAGATATTCTTCATGAAACTGCTTCGATTAATATACTTGTCACATCAGCTAAAGAGGTTATCTATATTTTGACACCTCTGGGATATAATTCATGCAGATCAAAAGCCAAGCATTTTAATGTCAGAACGTTTCAAGGTAGACAAGTATGTCAAATGAATATGAAAAGGAGTGGAACTTCTCTCACATCTCACAGGGTAATACTCTTGCTTCATGCGCAGCTATTGTGTGTGTATGTAATGCAACCAGAATACAAATAAAAGATCACATCATTTAAAAAAAAAATGTTATTGTGATATAACCTGATTAGTATTAAAAGCAATGCCAGAAAATAAATATTATATAGTGGCACAAAAATTGTAAGCAGATCTGTCCCCCCAACACCTTCAACAACAGATATAAAAATATTACACACTCCTCAACAATGAAATTGCAACACCGAGAAAGACAAGCAGTAAACTTAGGCAAATCGAGGAAGTAGCAGGTATCACTAAGATCTGCAAATGATCAATTTTCAAGCACCTAGCTCCAATTCGTGGCATGTGGGAGTGAGATAATAAACAGATTGAAAGCAAAGATTTTTAGCCACATGAAACCTTAGAAATCAAATCAAGTCATGTGGGGGGGATTGTATGATGCCTTCCGTTTGTTGACGTGCCAGTTATCACTACTTGTCGCAAACTGAGAGGGACAGAATCGTTTATCACTCCATCAGATTGCTACATGCCTAAGCTGGTATGTCAGCACTTTTCAACATGGCATTTCCCAATGGTTAAGAGAATAACGACGAACTGGAATGACAGTAAAAGAGGTGCATGGAGGTAGGCGGACAGATCATCTGATTAGAATAATGGCTCATAGTGATCCATACTGTACTGCAATCTGGAATCTGGATATCACATCTCAAGCCTAGAGTAACAAACAGTGTCTGCACAAACCATCAGAAGGTGTTTGCATGACATTGGGCTAGGATCCAGGCGTCCAGCTAAAGGTATTCCTCTGACCTCACTCCAATCCTCTCAGATCATGGTGCACAGCAAAATGGCAATGGAAGTTGGAATGGAGGTCAATCCTTCAGAGATGAGTCTGTAATGGCAGTGGATTTGGACCCACTGTGCCAACTAACTCGCTGGGCTAACTCTAAGGGCATTATCCTGGCAGTCTCCTAGTTTTCACCCTTTAATCCCCTATACAGGGTTCTGGTCTTCGCTGCATGGAAGCCACCATGGCTCTACCTCTTGAGATAGTCCGGTTGTAGTTGGCAGATGATCCATGGGGGTCAGAGACACAAGTGCAAGCACTAAGGGGACAGTTAATATTCATAATCCGAGAAACAAGTCTGGGATCAGTACAAGTGGCAATAGGCATAACAAGAAACAGACTAAAGTCAGGGCAGGTGGCTAGGAGTCAGAGTCGGTTGACAGGCTGGAGTCAGACTACACAGGTAGTCAGAGAAAATACCTTTGCTGGTAACTAGAGACTCGGAACCTAAAGCCCACTTCAGAGGGTGCCTTAAATGCATAGGGATGAGCAGTCATTGTCTGGGGAAGGATTTGAGTGCGCACTCGCTGGGTATTTACAGGGGCATTCCCATCACAATGATCATTGTTAAATCTGTTAATAATTCAACAGTGATCATTTTTATAAACATATGTAATTAACTAATTCCCACCCATTAGGAGAAAATTGATCTATACTTACCTGATTGTTGTCTTCCGTCTCCCCTTGTTACGGTCACTGCTGTTCTCTGGAATTGCAGTGGCCGCGCTTGCGCAGAAGACTTCTTCTTTTCTCCTGGCCAGGCTGCGCGCAGTCCTGAACGCGCACGCCGACACCGCGCATGCGCCATGGGGACTTCTTCCTGGCCAATATAGTATACTTGCCCGGAAGAAGTCACCATAGCGCATGCACGGTGGTGTGCGCGTTCAGTCCAGCGCGAGGCCCTGCTGGGAGAAGACTTCAATCAAGATGAAGCCGGCCCCCTGCCGAAACCAGGAAGTGGACGGCACACCAGTAGCAGGTAAGTATGAAACAGCGTGATGGGAATACCCCTTTAAGAGGTTGAGAGTAAGCGCTGCGCCCTATGGAGCAGGCCTGAAGGTCTTTAAAGGATACCAGTGGCCGGAACCACACAGCTGGGGGAAGAAGAGCGGGCTGGACAGCAGGAACATGAGTAGCACCTGTGCCTACAGGAGGGAGCAAGGCAATGGCGGGCACAGGGTGCCAGTGCAACACCTGCTTTTGTCTTGGACACAATAATAGCCAGAGATTGGTCTGGAGACAACGTGGGCAGCACCATGAAGAGGCTTTCAAAAAGGAACAACATATCGGTCCTACTCCCAGGTTAATGGTGTGGAGTGGCATAATGTACAGTGGGCGGTCGCCTATCGACTTTATTTCAGGTTCACTAGCAGCTCAGTGCTACATTGAATAGGTTGTGGAACCAGTTGTACTGCCATTTCTCCAAAGTGTCCAGGAGAACGCAAGGCCACATGTTACTTGTGCTACTGTGAGCAGCTTGCGTGGCCTAAACGTGCTTACAATGCCTGCAGCATCTCCGGACTTGTCTCCCCTAGAGCACATCTGGCACATCATTGGTCAGCAATTACAAAGGGACCTGCCAGCAGGGAATATTGATGATTTGCATGCCCAAGTGCAATCAGCGTGGCAGAACATTCCTTAGACAACCATTAATAATCTAGCCAAGGCATGAAAGTACTTGTATTCCTGCATGTGGCGCTAATATTTGATACTAAATAAATCAAGATGTTTTAAATAATTTGTTTCCATTTTTAGACAATTTGCATAATATTCACTTGTCTGTCGATCCTATGATTTCCTTTTCCTTCCTGGTGTTAAAATTTCAATCCTGAGGAGTGGATTAAAAACAGGAGAGATTGTAGCAGGAAGAATACAATGGTAGATGATGACAACCCTGCCAGGGCTCCCATTTGCAAAACCTTTCTTAAAGTAAAATGGTCAGAGCTTTCTGGGCTATGTTGCTCATCTCATATGCTCCATTTGCAGTACCTCAGAGGGCTATGTGGTTAATTTTGCTACATAATGGGTTAATGTCCATTATTAATGTTAATGCACTTTTTGCATGTGATCCAAGCTCTTGTAATCCAAGAGCTAAAATGGGCACCTGTTTAGTTATCTTGCCCTGCTCAGTGGGAGGAAGTGGGCCCTTCTCTTCTGTGTCAGGAGCTTGGTAGAGTA
Source organism: Bufotes viridis (assembly GCA_033119425.1). Taxonomy (NCBI): domain Eukaryota; kingdom Metazoa; phylum Chordata; class Amphibia; order Anura; family Bufonidae; genus Bufotes; species Bufotes viridis. The sequence continues at coordinate 109,241,557 of CM065593.1, read as the reverse complement.
GCTCAAGCTGTCTAAGTGAGAGGTAGCATCTGCATATTCCTGTGCAGAAGTGAGACCTGCTGTAAGGAACCTTCACCTTGCATGTGTACCAACTACCGTCATCCTCTAAGATAGAAAGGTACTTAATTTGTAGACTTTATGGGACCAGAGTCTGAAATGAATGCTAACAGTGTTTTTGTCTATGAACTGCCTAAACTACCTGAGTAAAGAACACCAAATGTGTTACCCTTACACTGGCCTGGTTATTGCTTTGCACCACCATTGCACTGCCTGCATCATGAGGGAGCCTTCCTTGCACCCCTAATCCTCAAAACACCGAGGGAACTGCACCTAACACCCAACAGGAGCCCAAAAAAACAGGGTGTGTCCTGAGGGAAGAAAGGTTGTGCTCTCCATTTACTGCACGGCCCGGGGAGAGCCAGGGTAAGGAATGCTATAATCAATTGTAAGTACTACCACCACCATCATAGCCACTACCACCACTTCCATCCTCCCTGCCCTGCGTCTACCATGTAGCTCGCTGCACATCTACAGAATGTACAGTTTTTGGGAAACTGAATGAGGATATTTTGGGTCAGGGTCCTTATCAATCATACAATTTTTTAATATTTTTGTTCCAGTGTAAGAAAAAGAAGAGGGAAATAATAAGATCTATGAATTTCCATCTTGTCTTTAAAAAAAATTCGTAATGTACCTCTATAGCAGTCAGAGATTAGTTTTTCAGACAAAATGTTCCAAAGTCCCATGGAAAGACATAGATTTAAAATATGACATGCTAATGGGAATACCACTACAGGCAGCTTGGCAGCGTACTGCATACTGGTTTATTACTGAGCTTGATAAGTAACAATTAGGGATGAGCAAAGCGTTCCCTAATTGTTCTCATCCCTAGATCCGAAGTCACTTCCCTCAAAACTTTAGTTTAATGGTTTACAGAGATCCGTCTCCATACAGCACTAAAATGTATGGCCTCTGACGAAATGTATGGCCTCTGAAGCCAAGTTTTTGCCTGAGGGAAGAGGACTGCTGGAGTTTGGGCTGACGAAGGAGGGTGTTTTGCCTGACGGAGGATGGAGTTGTGGATGATGTCTGAAGATGTCCTAATATGGACACCGTACCACTGCTCTGTTTGTGACCCTAAACTCTGCAACTACATATCTTACCTACAGTAAATCCTATTGAAATAAGTTTAATGCAACATTTAGTACTTTTTTGTTACTCACATATAGCACTGACATATTCCACAGCGCTTTACAGACATTATCATCCCTTGCTGTCCCCAATGGAGCTTACAATCTAAGGTCCCTATCAGTATGTCTTTGGAGTGTTGGAGGAAACCGTAATACCTGGAAGAAACCCACAAACTCCATGCAGATGATGCTTGGTTCCTTTGTCAGATTTAAAAATAGGACCCCAAGGCACAAGTGGTAACTGCTGAACCACCGTGCTGCCCCTACCATAGACAAAGTCAGCACATCCTATAAGGCTAAATAAATGTGCTTACACCATCGCTGCAATACTACAGCAAACACAAGATACAATCATTGAAAATATAGATTATGACTAGAGTTGAGCAAAGCGAGCTTTAGATGCTTAATCAGAAGTCGCTTTGTTCAAAACTTCGGAAAAATACTGTACAGAGATTGGTCTTCGCATGGTATTAGAATGTATAGGTTCCGATGAGCCGAATTAAGTTATTCACAAAGCCGCGCAGGACTTCGTTGAATAACTTTGGTAGTTGATTTTTAAAGTATCTTGGCTGAGTTTGGTTTCATGTGGTTTTCCACTTAAAAAATCAACTAACAAAATAATTGAACGGTCACGCGAAACTTTGCAAATAACTTGCTTCGGCTCATCGGAGCCAATACATTATAATACTGTACAGAGACGGATCTCCGTACAGTATTATTCTAAAGTTTTGAACGAAGAGTTTTCAGATTAAGCATCCGAAGCTCGTTTCACTCAACTCTAATTATGTCATTTACTAATGCTTTATTCACTATATACAGTAAAAGAAAATGATGGGCCCATTTATTCTGGCAAAATATTTCCAAAGTGCCTCATACTAAGGTATACAGTGAATATACAGAGCATTTGGAAAGTCTTCAGACCCTTTCACTTCTTTCACATTTTGTTATGTTGTGGCCTTGTGCTAAAATTAAAAAAAAACGTGTTTTCCCCCATTAACCTGCACTCAATACATCATAATAAGAAAGTAAAAACAGAATTTTTACAAATTTTTACAAATTTATTAAAAAGAATAAAGTAAAATTTTGCAGACCCTCTTGCTTTGACACTTGATATCTAGCTCTGGGGTAAATCCAGGGGCATAGCTAAAGGCTCATGGGCCTTGGTACAAGAGTTAAGCTTGGGCCCCCCCTTGCCTCAGTGCTTTGTGACCAGGAGCAGGAAAGCACATAGCCTTCATACTGCCTGAGGCAAAAATTGAAACGGCCGCTTCCCCCATGCCAAATTATTGACCTAACCCCTTCCCTCCAGCCAGAGGTGTAACTTGACCAGCATGCACTTTATATAATACCGGTGTATTCTTATGTGGCACAAGGGTCTTTGGGCCCCTCAGGCTCCAGGACGTGGTAGTGACTGCTACCTCTGCACCCCCTACAGCTATGCCCCTGGGTTCCCGCATCTTTCTTGATCATATTTGAGATATTTCTACACCTTGAGTCCACCTGTAGTAAATTCTGTTGATTGCTCATCATTTGGAATGACAAACCGCTGTCTAGATAAGGTCTCACAGCTAACAATGCATATCAGGGCAAAAACCAAGCCATGAGGAGGAAAGAACTGCCTGTAAAGCTCAGAGACAGGCTTGTGTGGAGGCACAGATCTGGAGAAGGGTACAAAAATTTGCAAAGATTTCTAACATTCTGTTTTCACTTTGTCATTATGGGTTATTGAGAGCAGAATAATGAGAAAAAATCTGATATTTTTTTTTTTTGTAAGTCTGCGACATAACAAAATGTAAAAAGTGAAAGGGTCTGAAGACTCTCCGAATGCTTTGTAACATTGGTAAAATATATAATTTATATATTCAATCTTTGCAGGGTGCTGCTGCATCTTATGTTGGATTTTGTATCACACTCATAAATATTTTAAATATTTTATTAGGATGATTGCTCACGCCTATATAATGTGAGTTTCATGCTGAAATATCCAGAAATGTAAAAGAAATGCGTTGTATTCATGAGCATCCAGTGATGTCTAGCTGTTTGAAGATAAGATAGACGGATAGATCATATAAGTTTGATATATAGTATAACATATACACCCATTAGGCATACAGTATAATAGTACAACAGTCAGTCAACAACAGTCAGTGAATATTTTACCAGTTTAACTGTTGTTCTTATTGTGTGGGTTATATTACATTATATTGGATTGCATATTTGCCAAAATGCATTTTCTATGGCTCATTAAAAAGTGGTTCGGCTTACTAGACATGAAACACAGAATACAATCATTATGCGAATGGCACAAATGAGTTACTGGAGTCATTATTCTCCTTTCTGCTTTCAGTTTTACATACGAAAAAGATCCTGGGTTTGAGGAATTAAAATGAATTTACACTGTACAATAGCGCCACCTATGGTTTACCACAAATTGACCACGTAGTTCTTTTTCCAAAATACTACATGGATTTTCTAAAAGCATTGTCCAGCTTTTTTTAAGTGATGGCCTATCCTCAGAAGTGACCGACTGGGGAACTTCCGACATCATTTACTACTAGCAGGAAAGCGTTGGATCTATATCTCACCCAGAAGCTTATCATACAGTATAGGTGTGTTACTGAGGAGAGGGACAGAATTTCTGTAATCAGAAAAAGAGCTGCAGTGGCAGATTACAGGTTAGCAGAGCTAGATACAATGGCCTACATTATCTAATACTGTCTAAAGATAAGACAGTGTCAACTTAAAGGGGTATTCCGGTTGTTTCAAGTTATCCCCTATCCACAGGATAGAAGATAACTATTACATCGGTGGGGGTCCTACAAATGGGATCCCCACTGATCACAAAAACGGGGGCCCTTTACCTCCTGCGGTCCACCTGAAATGAACAGAGGGCCGGTTGCAACTGAATGGAGCATCAGTGTGCAAGTGCGACCTGCCACTCAGTTAAATTCAGGGGGGCTGCAGGGGGTATGAGGCTCCCATTCTCGTGATCAGTGGGGGTCCTAGAGGTAGGACCCTCACTGATCTAATATTTATCCCCTATCTTGTGGATAGGCGATAACTTGAAACAACCGGAATACCCCTTTAAGGCCTCTTTACAAAGGCTAATAATCAGGGCAATTATTAGGAAGCATATTCCTTCCACATAATTGCCCTGAGCAAAGGTGCTGCTGGTCACCTGATGAACAAGCAAGCTTTTTCACTGGGTGGAAGCATCACAAATGCAGTCACATAAATCATTGTTTATGGGCAGCAGACTGCGCAGTCTGAACAGCGATCTGCTGCCTAGAAATAATTATTCTCTAAGGGATTGAGAAATCACAGCACCAATCCTTTGTCTCCATATATATGTAAATACACCTCTATTCTGAAAAGCAGGCAATTATCGGGAACAAATGGAACATTTCCGATAATTGTCTGGTGTGTCATGAAATATAGATTTACTAATCCTATAGGTGTCATAAACTTAGCCAGGCTGTCCAGACCTGCACCAGTTTATCATGGTGGCTCAGGCTGGATAATAAATGTGAAACAGAGATAAACACTTTTGTATAACTCTATACTAACCCTATTTACACCAAATTGTGTCAATCTGCACCATTTTTTAGACAGATTTTGGGTGCAGACACATTAGTTAATCAGAACTACAGTTTTAAACTGTGACAGATCACATAGTGAAAGATGCTGGCTGACAAATCTGGTGCATCTATAGACTGTCTAGTCTAAGTTTGTTACCTAAGGTTACTCCAAAAAATGTACCATCTTAGTGCATCTTTTGGCACACTGCACCACATTTAGACCATACGCCATTCTTGGAAGCTACACCCTTTTCCTCTAAAGCATCCCCATGTCAGACTCATCATAAAAAGGTTAAAAAAGTGTCTAAAACAGGACAATAAATGTGACATAAAGCACTTTTTTTTTTGCACAAACTGTGCCTAAATTGCCGCAGTTCGATTAGTAAACCTCTCCGACCGTGTTTATCTCCCTGCTATTAGCAAGGACAGATAGCGTTACCAGCACAGAGATTGATACAATATACATATTACATCGTAGATTGCGCCTGCTGTGACCCACTACATCACTGTCCTGGCTCCATCCAGGGTCACAAGAGTCACAAAATTAGGCCTTATTCACACAAATGTGTCATTTGCATCCGCAAAATACTGACATTATTACATCCATGTGCACGTCAGTGTTGTATCTGTATGGGTTCTATGTGTCCATCTTTTTACATCTGTTTGTCATCTGAAAACACCCACAGGAAGATCACATTCACTCAGACACTATTTTCTACACTATATGAATAGATAGATAGATATCTAGCATGGCATGATTTCTCAGTGTCTCCAACAGTGTCACAAGACTCCAGAGTTGATACAGAACTTTGTACCATGTTTTCCTGAAACGCACATAGTACATGAAAAGCACATAGTACACGTATGACATTAGTGTGCTGTCCGTTCTTTCAAGTTCTCATAGACTTTGAATGGCAAATCTGGTCTGCTAAGATGGTCCAGAATAGAGTATTTAATGAGTTTCTTACAATGGATACATAGCTCGTTGAAAAAACAGATGGGTCGATTGACCTGTATGGGTCATCCGTGTGCTGTCCACTGTCGGACATGAAATATATTCCTGTTACACGGTTCAGGCAATCATTGGGTATGAACTAAAAGTTCCCAATAATTTCATAATCATCACTTACATGCAGCGATATCCTCAACAGTACGGGGACAAAAAACTTCTACAGTAATCGCTTGTCCTCATGAAAAAATCATTGTTTCTGGACAGTACAATCTGCTGCTCAGAAATTGTGATTTTAGGTAGGCCTGCACAATATATCGCGAAAGCAATCGTTATCGCAATTAATCGCCATATCGCAATCGCAATTTGCTGACCCAAAAATGCTGCAATTATATTACCGTATTTTTCGCTTTATAAGACACACTTTTTTCCTCATAAAAGTGTGTGTGGGGGGGGGAATGGTAGTGCGTCTTATAAAGCGATGGTTGACTTTCTACATGACACTGACACTGTATCTCCGGCCGCTATGCTGCACGGCGCGGCCAGCGATACATCAGTTACAGAGGGGGGAGGGGCCGGTGGAAAGTCGTTTATTGAACACATGTTCTTATATCTATTTTATTTATCTGTTCTGTGCAGTGGTATTAAGAAAATACTTTGTACTTTTGCAGTAATGCAAATATGTATTTCATTTTGAAAAACACTGTGCATTTCAGTTCTTGAGTTCAGCATAACTACATTTCACATTATCAGTCATCTGTGTGTGCTTTTACCATGAAAATCCAAGCAGATAGACCTCTAGCACAATTCCCTTAAAATATCGCATCACATATCGTTATCGCAATTTTTAGGGCCCTAATCGCAATCGCACAAAATTCCCATATCGTGCAGCCCTAATTTTAGGTGGCGGCTAAAAAACACATTCACCCAATGAACAAGCCATTTAGACATGATCTGTCTGTGTAAACGGATGATAAGGCCTAAATGTAATTCTTTGATTGCACACTTAGGGCCTATTTGCAGTGTCCTGAAACACAGCAAATAATACTGTAATTGTGTTTCATGTAAATTGTGCTTGTGAATGAGTTCCAATAAAGTTGCATAGGGAGGGGGAGGTTCTAACACGCCTCCCAGGGATGACTCTGCCCTGCACTCAGTACAGAGAAGAAGGAGAAGAAGGTCAGTGTGTGTGATGTCTGAGGACAAAGCTGCACCTCAGCAGCCATCTTGGAGAGTTACAAAAACTACAAGTTAGTTCCATGCCTCAGCCCATAGAAGGGAAAGATTACAGAAGAACCAGGCAATTGGGAGAGGGAGTGAGAATATTGGCAGAGGAAGGTTACTATCGTTTATCAGACTCCAGTCTCCTTTTCATTAGGTGGAGAGATTCTAAGCTACCATCTGCCCACCATAACCAAGGATAGAAAGGCCAGAATATAGTATTCCTAGAGAGGATGCAGAAGTATATGATTATACAGTACAGCAGAGATAGTACATCCCTCCAACCTGGAGAAATAAGGGAGAAAGATTGAGTGTCACAGAAAACTGCTTCTTATGCAACTTCTGGGATCTAATCTGAATCACTGTAAAAGCTGCCTTGCTATAAATGACTTTTGCATACATTGATGACCTTTGGATCAGCTTCAGTAAAGTACTGGGAGTTTGTTAAGAAACTTGGTCTCCTTATTCTACATCATCTACTAATTGCACCTCACGGTGCTGGCGTCACGAACACAGAGGCCCAGCCACCAAAGCACCCTAAGCATACCCATTACCATCAAGAGCACCTCAACTTCCATCTGGCTGGTGTTTTCTGCAATAAAGAGTGCCCCGGAGGATTTAGTCCTGTCTTCCTCATCACTGCACGCCGACCCAGGGAGCTGCAAAACCGTGAGTATGACTACTACCCCCACCAGCCCACCTACTGCCCCTGCGGTCCGGTCAGCTGCATAATTTTGGCTGTCGCAAACAGGATCCAAATCCTTTGTGCCTTAGTATAAACAATATATATATGCTCTCAGATCACTGATGAAGCTTCCAGCATCTGTAAAAACCCAATACAAGTGATAGTATTGCATTTCTTTGCTGCTGGTAAAACAGGGGTTAATCAGCCATCTTGTTTTTGCTCTCCACCTAATGAGAGAGACAAACAGCTCACCTCCAAAGAGGAACAAAAGTGTTTGAGTGCAAGTTCCTAGGAAGACAGAAAAACCAGCCTGTACCCATAGAGGAAGTGAAAGCAGCTCGACCTTAAAAAAAAAATTTGAGTTCCAACTCCCCTGCAGTCTGAGAATCATCCATGAATGTCAGAGTGAGTGCAGTTGGGGGAAATTAACCTTAATAAGGACTGTTTGGGATCACACTCTGCCTTACAAAGCATTATACTCCTCTATATTAAGCTGTCACAGCGACTCTTATAGGACCAGACACCTACAAAGTAGAGGTTGCCCATAGCAACGCAACGCAAAAAGTGTGTAAAACTGTATTTAACCGGCATTGTATTGAAAGACTGTCATTGCCATGTCTGAACAAGGAGATAGTGAGCAGCCTGACCTTAACAGGTCCCCTGCAGCAGTTGCCTTACCAGCAGCTGCTGCACTAAGCATCATGCCCTTAACAATGCCTTATTTTTTTGGAGCACCCTGGTTCCCATGATATGCTGGGTAAGCTCATAAAGAATTTAAAGAAAAAATGTTGTCTGTATTCAGATTGTACCCTGTGTCAGCAGAACAGCAAATGGAAATCCTCAATCAAAATTTAGCCAACTAAGAGAGGCCATAGGCCTAACTAACTGGGACAAAGTCCTCAAAAATAAAAATACAACCATAAAATGGGAGATTTTTAAAAGCATTGTAACATCTAATTGTGAGAGGTACATACCTTATAGGAACAATAAGAAACCAATGTGGATAAATGGAACCGTAAAGAAAGCAATAAATGACAAAAAGAAAGCATATAAATCAGTAAAACAGGAGGGGAGCCAGGAAGCACTGATAAACTATAAGAAAAAAATAGAATATGTAAAAAACTAATAAAATTTGCCAAACTAGAGACCGAGAGATTAATTGCCAAAGAGAGTAAAACTAACCCTAAAATGTTCTTCAATTATATAAATAGTAAAAAATATACATCTGAAGGAGTCGGCCCTCTACATAGCAATGAGGGGGGTGTTGCAGAGAGCGACAAGGATAAAGCAAAACTATTAAATATTTTTTTCTCCACTATACTCACTGAGGAAAATAAACTGTCAGATGAAATGCAGAATGTAAAAGTAAATTCTCCATTAAAAGTGCCCTGCCTGACCCAAGAAGAAGTACAACAGCCACTTAAAAAGATTAAAATAGACAAATCGCCAGGACCGGATGGCATACACCCCCGTATCCTAAGGGAATTAAATTGATGTCATAGCCAGACCTTTATTTCTGATATTTACGGACTCTATACTGACAGGGAATGTTCTACAGGATTGGCGCATAGGAAATGTGGTGCCAATATTCAAAAAGGGTCCAAAAACAGAGCCTGGAAATTATAGGCCGGTAAGTTTAACATCCATTGTTGGTAAACGGTTTGAAGGGTTTCTAAGAGATGCTATTTTGGAGTATCTCAATGAAAATTTTATCGGTTTCTATGAGGAGGTAAGTTCGAGACTTGACAGCGGCAAATCAATGGATGTCGTATATCTGGACCTCTCCAAAGCATTTGACACTGTACCTCATAAAAGGTTAGTATATAAAATGAGGATGCTCGGACTGGGAGAAAATGTCTGTATGTGGGTAAGTAACTGGCTGAGTGACAGAAAACAGAGGGTGGTTATTAACGGTAGATACTCAGATTGGGTCACTGTTAATAGTGGGGTACCTCAGGGGTTAGTATTGGGCCCTATTCTCTTCAATATATCTATTAATGATCTTGTAGAAGGCCAACAAAAAACTTTGCTCAATTGAGCTCAATTCACCACTTTTACCCTTAATATTTAAATCAGTAAAACTTCACTTTTATTAGTAGTTCTCTAAAAATGTATGTGAGTTTTGACACACATGTTAAAACTACTGCTCGAATTTGCACACTGCTATCGCACAGGTTGCTAGTGGTAACGGAGGGTGTGCACTACCCTCCTAACCTTGCCACAAGTTTGCAATCAAAGTATAACTACCTGCCTGACTAATCCTACAGGGTACTCGGTGCTGTGAACGTACACCCTAAAGTAAATAACTGTTTCCTAATCAGTGTTTAGCAGTTCGAGCAGAGCTAAAACCAACGAATTCTGTTCCCCAACATGTTTCACCAGATAAACTGGCATCTTCAGGGGAAAGGACAGACTTGAAACGCCGTGCTGAGCACTCCTATTTATAATTTGTAATCCTATGAATTGGCCAATAGTGCCATTAGCATTAAACTGACAGTTTAAAGAGCCAGTAAACTGATCAGGTTTGAGTTCATTGGCTGAGTCATTGGATGCCTGCCAGATGACGTGCTGCGCAGACCCAAGCTGCGCTAACACTTATTCCACACTCGAGTTGAATGACTAGTTATTGGATAACTACCCAACTATCCAATAACTAGTCATTCAACTCGAGTGTGGAATAAGTGTTGGCCTATACCACCAACTATGTACCAATCTGTGAAAAAGATGATCCAGGAGATGAAGGATTCAAAAATCATCAAAGACAGCCATAGTCCATGGGCTGCATCTCTAGTCCTTGTCCGAAAGAAAGATGGTAACATTCGGTTCTGTGTGGACTACAGGAAGATTAATCAAATTACCCACAGGGATTCCTATCCTTTACCAAGAATCAAGGAGTCCTTGACAGCACTAGGATGCTCAGTTTACTTTTCAACTCTGGATTTAACTAGTGGGTGCTGGCAGGTACCCATGGCTCATAAAGATCGTGAAAAAACAGCATTTACTATCCCTATGGGCCTATTTGAATTTAACTATATGCCCTTTGGACTTTGCAATGCATCTGGAACTTTCCAAAGACTAATGGAACGCTGTTTAGGCCACAAGAACTTTAAAACTGTCTTGTTATACCTAGATGATGTCCTCATCTACTGTAAATCCTATGAAGACCACCTAAAACATCTTGCCGAAGTTTGTCAAGTCCTCATCAAGCACGGACTCAAGGTCAAACCTTCTAAGTCCTACCTACTAAAACCAGAAGTCAAGTACCTGGGACATGTTGTTAGTTCTGAAGGGGTCACGCCAGATCCAGAGAAGATAGCTGCAGTCTAGAATTGGCCCACTCCTACCACAGTAAAATAAGTGAGAAGTTTTCTTACTTTTGCAGGATACTACAGACGTTTAATCCCTCACTTCATCCAGATTGCTGAACCAATACAAGAAATCCTGAGAGGACATCCTAAGAAGTACCAGAAAGTCCAGATACTAATCGAATGGAATGAGGGCAGAGATATTGCTTTCCAACTCCTGAAGAAGAAGTTGACCGAACCACCTGTCTTAGGCTATCCTCAGGCATTCCATTTCTACAATGATGCCAGTAAGAAAGGCCTGGAAGCTGTCCTGTCTCAACTGCAAGAAGGTAAAGAGAGAGTAATTGCTTATGCCAGCAGATCTCTTAAAGGAGCCGAGAGAAATGACAAGAACTACAGTTCCTTCAAGCTGGAATTCCTCGCACTCGTGTGGGCTGTCACTGAAAAATTTAAAGACTACCTCGCAGAAACACCATTTATGGTCTATACTGATAACAACCCACTGGCGCACCTCAACACAGCCAAGTTAGGAGCCTTAGAACAAAGATGGGCCTCACGTCTTGCCAACTACAAATTCGTGGTCAAGTACAGAACAGGCAAGTCAAATGAAAACACAGATGCCTTATCCCGTCTGCCTACCAGAGAAGACCCTACTGAACAGCAAGACATTTGGGAAGAAGTAGAGATGACGGCTTTCTGCAAACATTTTTCCTAACAAGATGTTATCACCATCAAAGACAAAGGGAAATAAGTCCTCAACTTCAGGGTCTGCCTCTAATATTATTGACCACAATTGTGTGCTTTCCTTGGGGTGCCCATTGTGCCTCTTGTTAACCCCATTCATCTTATTGCTATTGACTCCATCCCATTGGTGGGTGGAACAGTAGAATATTGTACCCCTGAGGTGACATTGACTGTGGGGGCCCTCCATATGGAGTACGGTTCTTTTTTGGTATTAAAGAATTTACCCGTGGAGATAGTTCTCGGCATGCCTTAGCTCCAGGTTCATAACCCAGTCATCAACTGGTCCACGGGTGAATTAGAAAAATGGGGGTTAAAATGTGAGTCAGACTGTCTACCTGATATTCAGGCTGGAATCACTACGGAATCGAAAACCCTTCCCACGTACATCAATGACTTTGCTAATGTTTTTGCCATGTCCGATGTTGATTTCCTTCGCCCTCATAGACCATATGACTGTGCCATCAATCGTATCCAGGGAACTAAGTACCCTAAGGGTCGTATTTATAATTTGTCTAGTCCGGAACGGGAGTCTATGAGGGACTATTTGAAGGAGAATTTACAAAAAAGACATATTAGACCCTCGGTGTCTCCTATGGGGGTGGGGTTTTTCTTTGTTGGAAAAAAGGACGGTGGACTGAGACTTTGTATTGATTATAGAGAGTTAAATAAGATTACAGTTAAGAACCAGTACTCTTTGCCTTTGATTCCAGACCTGTTTAATCAAGTACTTGGAGCTCAATGGTTCACTAAATTTGATCTGAAAGGGGCCCATAATCTTATTTGAATTAGGGAGGGGGACGAGTGGAAAACAGCCTTTAATACTCCTGAGGGTCATTATGAATATTTGGTTATGCCGTTTGGTTTAAGTAACGCTCCAGTAGTTTTCCAAAATTTTGTCAATGACATTTTTAGACAATTTATTGGAAAATTTGTGATTGATTACTTGGATGATATTTTGATTTATTCACCTGACTGGGATTCTCATGTTATTCACACTAGACAAATACTGGAAGTTTTCGGGAGAACCGATTATTCGCTAAAAAACAGAAGTGTATATTCGGAGAGCAGGAAATTTCATTTTTGGGATAAATCCTTACACCCCAATCCTTTAAGATGGATCTGGGGAAGGTGTATTTTGGAATGGGTAAGACCCTCCTCTCTTAAAGCGTTACAACGCTGTTTGGGGTTTTCAAATTATTATCGGAATTTTATTAAACATTTTTCGAATATTGCTACGCCTCTCACTGACCTAACCAAGAAGGAGGTGGATCTAGTGAATTAGTCGCCAGAGGCCATAGAGGCTTTTGAAACACTGGAGAGGTGTTTTGTTAATGCCCCAGTGTTAGTCCAACCAGACCAAGAGAGGCCTTTTGTGGATGAAGTTGATGCCTCCGAGGATGGGGTAGGGGCAGTACTCTCTGAGGGGTCATCAACTCTCACTAACCTGAGACCTTGCATGTTCTTTTCTCGTAAGTTCTCTTCTACTGAGAGAAATTATAACATTGGCAATTGAGAGTTACTTGCTATTAAATGGGCCTTTGAGGAATGGAGTTATTTTTCTGAGGGGGCTCAACCTCGTGTTACGGTACTTACTGATCAAAAAAAATTAATGTTTTTGGAATCTGCTAAACGTTTGAATCCCAGACAGGCTAGGTGGGTATTATTCTTTACACGCTTTAACTTTTGCACTACTTACAGGCCAGGAAGTAAAAATGTTAAAGCGGATGCCCTATCCCAAAGTTTTTGTGCTTTGCAGTCTCCTGATACTCCTCAAGAACCTATATTGCCGGCAGGTATCACTGTGGCTTCAGTCTCCTCCGATTTGACGACCGGAATTACTGTGGAACAACACTTGGCTCCGGTACAATCCCCTAAAGATAAGTTGTCCCTGGTCATTTGCATCTCCGACTGTTAGGTGTGTGCCACAATTCTGTTTTTAGTGGGCATCCGGGCATTAATGCCACCAAGGAACTATTTTCCAGGTTTTATTGGTGGCCACCTTGTCTAGAGATGTCCAGGTTGCCTGTGATTGGTCTTACTTCCTCATAAGTGCATCTTGTATGTGCGACTTCTACTTTTTGACCTCGGCTTGTATTTGACTCTGACCTGGTGTTAACCCTTGTAAAGATGCAATCTCTTGGCTCCTAACCTCGGTTTGTATTTGACTCTGACCTGGTGTACCCCTTGTACTGACGCGATCTCTTGGCTCTTGACCTCGGCTTGTTCTTACTTGATATTATAGTACCTGTGTGCTTGTGTTACCTCCTGACCCTTGACTGCCGCCCAGTTGTATGCCGTTGGTTAGGACGGACCATGCAAGTAGGTAGGGATAGGGGTGTGGGTGGAGTTAGGGCTGCCCTTTTCCCTACCTATTTGTGAAAGAACCAAACCTTGATTGAAATGTTGAGAGCTGTACTACCTGCTAAAAGAACTGATTGGCCAACTCTACTACCTCAACTGATGTATCTTTACAACAATACCATCCATTGTTCTACTGGATACACCGCATATTACCTTATGTTTGGCCATCAAGGCAGATTACCTACAGATCTCACCTGGATGTACAAGTTCCAGATTCCATCAATCCTTTACCACAAACAGATTGGGTGAGCGAACATTAAAAAACACCTAGCTGATGCCCAAGAGATTGTCTAGATCAGAATGGCAAATGCACCCCAAAAGCAACAGAAACCAGTCTGCAAAAGCGGAACCTTTAAAAATTGGTAGTCATATGTGGCTGAAAAAAATCATTGCACTAGTAAGATGGATAGTAAATGGGAAAGAGAACCCTACATCATTACAGCTATCCCTAATCCTGAGATTGATATCTGCGAAATCACCAAAGAGAACAGATCACCACAAATACATCACAACTGTCTCAAGTTGTGTGTGAAAGAAATTGTCCAAGAAGAAACTCCATCCACAGAGCAATTGTCTGAAAAGTCACCTGATCCAGAGGAACCAACACAGTTTATTGGAAAACTATTATTAGACTCAGATCCCCTACAGTGGTTCTTGACACCATAGCTAAACATTTTTGTACCCACAAAGACTAATACAGCCCCACTTCAGCCAGAAGAACTACCTCGTGAAGGATCTTCTTTACCTTGAACCAGGGCGTATAGAGTCACAGCCACTTTGAATATCCGACCGGCCTACCAACGGAAAACTACCTACCCGATACCGGAATTACCTGCTTTTGCATTCCTGCATCATTTGGAGCTATAGAGCCTGGGTAAGACACTCATTGCCTTAATTATTTGCCTTGCTCTAAGGACACTCTAAAGACTCCTTTAGCCTTGTTTTGCAATGTTCAAGTCATGTGCCCGGAGATGGACTTTCATGTACTAAAGCCCTCCGTGATGTTCTACAACCATCATGCTCCATTCCCAGGATACGGACTCATGCCCTGTGAGCCTCCTGAGGAGTTTCCTTTTTTATTTACCATATGGACTATCCTGGTCTTTACTGTCCGCTGTGCCAGGTCAGGTCGGAATGGCCCACAGGGGTACAGGGGAATTTCCCGATGGGCCCCTGAGCAAGGTGGGCCCCATAGTCTCCTACCCCCTGCACAAGTGGCACATAACCCTGTAGACTTACTGCACAAAATACATATATTCAATGTACAGCACCTCAACCAGCCTATGTTCATATAAAAAACTTGTAAAATATTTATTATATTTGAATGTATCTGTACAGTGGGCCCCCAAAATAAATTTTACTGGTGGGCCCTAGGCACCCCAGTCCGACACTGTCCTGATGTATATGCCTAACCCAATTATCTTATAGCCAAAGAAGAGAAACCACAAGAATGGGGTAATGGTACTGTCTATATGCATGCATGCTCTTTTTATATTTTTTAGGTGATGCATAATCGTGGCAAGAGTGTGTCAAGGACAACGTACATTAAAGCAGGGGGGGTGTAGTTTCCTGAAACACACTGCTTAAGGCCTCATGCACACGACCGTTGCCTGCCTCCGCGTCCGCTCCTCCTTGAAATTTTGCGTCCGTCAAAAAAAACGGATGACGGACCGTTTTTTTTGACGGATCCGATTTTCATGGCAGATCCATTGTAAAAATGCCTATCCTTGTCCGCGACCGTGAAAAAAATAGGACATGCACTATTTTTTTGACGGAATGAAAACACGGATCACGGAAGCGGAACGAAAACGGTTGACCATCCGCATTTTTTGACGGACCCATTGAAATGAATGGGGAAGCATCCTATCCGTGAAAAAAAACGGAACGGACGCGGAAACAAACAACGGTCGTGTGCATGGGGCCTAATACTGTGATTGTGTATGTAAATTGTGCTTGTGAATGAGTTTCAATAAAGTTGCATATTTACACGGGCAGATAGGGCAGGCAATGAGTGTTTTACTCCCCCTGAGGAAGCTGACGTGAAACACGTGTCGGGGTCTCTAGGAGGTGTCACTAGTCGGGTCTGTATTGTGTATTTGTTGTGAATCATGTTTTTTTATCAAGGTTTTATCGATTTCAATACAGATACATTTTTGGATACACAATTTTGT
The DNA here is from genome assembly GCA_033119425.1 of Bufotes viridis. Lineage (NCBI taxonomy): Eukaryota > Metazoa > Chordata > Amphibia > Anura > Bufonidae > Bufotes > Bufotes viridis. The sequence goes on along the minus strand of CM065593.1, from coordinate 109,225,353 downwards.
ATTATACCTGTGTATATGCTGAGTGCCTGGGTTTGTCCCATCAAGGAGCTATTCATTTTGACACTTTCGTTCTATTTGTGTTGTACAACCGTATTCCAGTTTTGTGTTTTATTGCTCATTGGTATCTCATATATTCTATTAATTCAAAATAATTTGTCTAAAACATAAAAAAAACTATATTTAGAGAACGGTATACCGCTAATACTGTACACCATTGCTATAATGTTTATTGTTTAACATACTATAAAAAGATTTATGAGACATGAACCACAATACACATAATACACATACAGTAAATGGATTTATGACTTATAGAATTATTTTACTAATTTTAGCTACCATTTTCCAGACAGAATTGGCTGCATAAACAATAAGAGGAAATTCAAAAATGTATTGAGTTGTCAAATATGTAATATATACAAGTACATACAGGGAAACCTCTCCAAAGGACCATCTCTCTTTGAGAAGATCACCCTCCATCTAGACCAGATTTTTTTGTGATGGATTTTCAATTTTCATATCTGCCATTTATGCTGGCCTCTTCTATAAAAGGAGCACCTCTGTAAAGGACCCTTTTTCATAGTGATTTAGGGTGGTTGTCTCAAAGAGGTTTCACTCTCTCTCTTAATTAAGGTATTTCATACTTAGGCTACTTTCACACTTGCGTTTGTAATTCCGGTATTGAGATCCGGCAGAGAATCTCAATACCGCAATTAAAACGGATCCATTTTAAACATCAGGAAAGTGAAAGTAGCCTTAGCCAAAACATTGCATGTGACATATAAAATGAATACACTAAAAAAACAATGTTGTAACGAAGATGACATTTACAGTATATAACCAACATTACACCAGGGTTGTAATTTTTTTTTCTCGCATCTATATTCATTAATTATGATTGTGAAATTCTTCAAGCAAATCTACAGCAAAATCTCAACTAGAGTTAGCACAGAGAGAGTTAGGCTACATTCACATGACCATTATTTTGGTCTGCATTGGAGCCACATTTTTTGCGGATCGGATGTGGACCCATTCACTTCAATGGGGCCGCAAAAGAGGCTGGCAGCACTCCATTCACTTCTGTGGCCCCGCAGAAAAAAAACATGCCGTCCGTTTTGCGGACAAGAATAGGCATTTCTATAATGGGCCACCCATTCTGTTTCACAAATTGCGGAGCGCACATAGGCGGCATCTGTGTTTTGCGGCTCTGCAATTTGCAGACCTCAAAACATGGCACAGTTGTGCGAACATAGCCTAAATGTGAGGTTTTTTCACATTCAGTTCTCTTCTTTTCTTTTTTTTTTTTTTGCGCTACTCTGTACTTGTAAATTAGAAATCACTAAGCATAGGGAAAAATGTCACGAAGTTGGTGGGACCGATAGATTGGTTTAAATGGACAATAAATGTTAAAAAAATAAAATAAAATAATCAATACCTATAAAAATTGTGTTATAGCAGTGGGTGTGGAACCACTGTGTCAACAGAATAAACTTAGGTCCTCTCCTAAGGGCACTATCCTAGCAGTCCCCTGGCATTCACCCTATAACTCCTGTAAGGGATCTGGATTTTGATGAACCACCAGGCCACTACCTCCTGGAGTTGTCTCTGTATGATTGACAGCTAACCCACAGGGGTCAGAGACATTGGTGCAGAGGGACAGGAAAAAGGTAGTCAAGAATAGGCCCAGGTCAGGGCAGGCAGAGTATGTGCAATACAGATAGGCCATCAATATCTGATTAGCAGAGGTCAGGCACCTCCAACACCTTTAATCAGCTGAAGTGCAGTAGCTTCGGCACCAAAAGTCCACACCAGAACTACATAGCTCCATCCTCTGTGTAGAGGACAGAGCCTGCTCCCACTGAAGTGAATGGGAGCAGTACTGCAGTAACCAGCTCACTCCACTAGACAATGGATGAAGCTACCCCGAGAATAGGGTATCCTAAATTACCCTTTGAAGAGGTTAATGACTGATTCAGTCTACTGATTGAGCATGCTTTTTAGTTACTGAAGCAACTAAATGCTCCCCAGCCTCTCTCAGAGAGACAGCTCTGCTGTTTAATCTTAAGATTCAGATCACTCAGCTCAGAGGCGAGGAGCTGGGCACCACTCAATGTAGGACAATGAACATGAAGGAACCACCTCTGGAACACTTGTGGTCAAGGCGAGAGAGGTACATAAACTTTGATTTCTCAGTCAACCTTCGTGACCATTACACCAGGGGTGTCTACACCTTTCTCCCCACACCTCTATGGCTCTGTCAGCATTCTTAAGGGCTCAAACTCTCTCAGACTGATGCTTTTGTTTTAACAAACCCAAGAAAACAACTATGACCTCAATATTGTTTTTAGTTTCTTTTCTTATCAGTGAAGTTAAACCTATAATGGCAACAAAGAAGTTATTTCATCATCTAAAGGCCACACATTACTACTGCCAGCCATTTGTGGGTTAGTTAGGTACTATTGTGAAGATGAATGTACTGCCCTCTGACAGGTGACTGCTTGCAGTCTGCATGTAGTAACTATTGAGGGATAGCCTCAAAAAGAACATGTGAAGGAAGTTTCATACAAATGCAGGAAGCAGAGAGACCTTTCTGAGGAAAACTTTGGAGCAGAGCTTTGATGGTTATTTATGATAAAACCTGGGAAAGTAGCATTTATATTGTTGCTTCTGAGCTGCTGTTGCCGTACATTTGAACTGCGGTGCATATATCATTAGTTTTCACTAAAACGCCCACTGTCCAGTTTCTTAGACTTGTGTTTTTGTTGCAGGCTAGGTGCGAGTTATTCAGCCAAGCTGTGATTGTCCCGTGATAACAGAATTATATGTTCCTGTCTCGTTTCTTTCATTCTACACAGCCAACCAAAAAACATTGAATCTTGGCAATATTTTTGTTTTTCATTGGAGTAAGTTTGCTTTTAACCCCTTCCCAGACAGTGTCATACATTTATGATGCAGAAGGTATGCAGTCCCCGCTCTACACTATAAATGTACAAATCAGAAATGGTGCAGGAACTAGAGCAGGGATCAGCAACGTTTCAGCACTGCAGCGGTGGTGAAACTATAACTTCGAGCATGCATACTTGCTTGGCTGTTCTTGGAACTCCCATAAAAAATGAATGAAGCATACTGGGAGTTGTAGTTTCACAACAGCTGGAGTGCCGGAGGTTGCTGACCCCTGCACTAGAGCTATGCCTACAACATTGGCAGAGGATGTCTGATAATTCAAATTCTTATTTGTTCAAAACACCATTTGGAGAGCACCACCAAAATTAAAGGAAGACTAGGGTACGATTCGCATGTATATAATTATCAGAAACCGAAATACAAGTACATTCCAGAGAATGGACGCACACCAATAGATAAAGATATATACAAGTTTATTGGATCAATCTTAAAAACTATTTAAAAAAACAGTTTTTTAACTGTTTTTAAGTTTGATCCAAAAAACTTGTATATATCTTAATTTATTGGTGTGAGTCCATTCTCCAGCATGTACTTGTATTTGGTTTTGTGATAATTCAGTTCCTGGCATCACTACTGTGGTATCAAATTGGTTGTACCCATTATGAACCAATTGTTACCCAAACAATGCAATCATGGGGTTTTTAAAAAACCACAATATATCACACAATCATTACAACCCACACGGTGAGGGCTCTTGCACATGAACGTATTTTCTTTCTGTGTCTGTTCCGGGTTTTTTTGCAGACCATGTGAGGAAACATTAATTTCAATGGGTCCGCAAATAAAATTGGAAGTTACACCTTGTGCATTACGTTTCCATATGTCTGTTCCATAAAAGAAAAGAACTTATCCCATTATTGTCTGCATTACAGACAAGGATAGTACTGTTATATAAGGGGCCAGCTGTTTTGTTCCGCAAAATACGGAATGCACACGGACTTCATCTGTATTTTTTGTGGACCGCAAAATACATATCGTTGTGTGCATGAGCCGTTATACCTACCTCTCTCCTCCCATGTTTCAGTGTTGCCAGGTTCTGGTGGCTCAGATCCACCAGCCCTCTCTCCTCCTTCCCAGCGGGTATGGCCACCGAAATAGCTCTGTCTTTCCATGCAGGCTATGGCCTGCTTCTTGCTGACTAGGCCTCTCTCTGCCCTCAGCCAATGACTGGATACCCAATAGGAAGGTGCCCGAGAAATAGGCTGTAGTCCACTAGTGTCTTGCAAAGGTGTGCTGTTCTACATTCATCTGCTTGCATAAAGACTTCTGCCTGTTTCCCAGATTTGACCCTGAGCTGCCTGACCCCAGTACTGACCCTAAATTGCCGCCATGACCTCGAATTTGGTTGAACTGGCCAAAAAGAGTACCAGAGGATCCTCCAGCCGGACTTTGATGCAATAGTGGGCCCAAATGTCAAGGCCACATTTGGGGCCCACTTCAGTAGGTTCTTTCTGTGGACATTGGAGGTGCTTTATCTATACATTCAAGCTCTGGCAACAAAGTTTGCAAATTCCCCATGGCGAACTTTTTCGGGGGCAGCACTATACAGAGGCTCGAATATTGTTCCATAACCTTATTGTCACGGTCCCTCCTGTGACAGATGTCCGGATTTGTTTAATCAGATTGTTGGTGCCAAGGTGTTCTCTAAATTGGATCTGAGGGGAGCATATTATCTGGTAAGGATCAAGGATGGGGATTAATGGAAGACAGCTTATAATACCCCTGAGGGTCATTTTGAGAATCTGGTCATGTGTGTATTTGCAGTTGAGGTGCAATTCTTGGGTTACCTGCTCTCATCCTCAAGTTTTCGTATAGATCCCGAGAAGGTCCGTGCTGTGTTGGACTGGGATCAACCCGAAAATCTGAAAGCGCTTATGCGGTTTTTGGGGTTCACCAACTACTACCGTAAATTCATCTTGAAGTATTACACTGTGGTTAAACCTTTAACAGACAAGCCTTTTCAGCGGTAAAGGAATGTTTTGCTTTGGCCCCTATTCTGGTGCAACCGGACGTGTCACAGCCATTTATTGTAGAAGTTGACGCATCCGAAGTAGGGGTAGGAGCAGTTTTGTCGCAGGATCCTTCACCTAGTAAATGCCACCCATGTGCTTTCTTCTCTAAAAAAAAGAATCTCGGCTGCTGAAAGAAATTATGATGTGGATAATAGAGAGTTACTGGTCATTAAGTTGGCTTTTGAGGAATGGCGTCATTGGTTGCAAGGAGCAATTCATCCTATTACGGTGATTACCGATCACAAAAATCTGGCTTACCTGGAGTCGACTAAACGACTGAACCCAGGGCAAATGGTCACTGTTTTTCACCAGATTTAACTTCATTGTCACCTACCGCCCTGGGGTCAAGGCGGATGCTTTGTAGCGCAGCTTTCCTGGGGGGGGGGGGGTGATTCTAAAGATCCTAGTCCTATTTTGTCTGAAGGGGTAGTTATATCAGCCTTATATCCTGACCTTGAGGCAAAGGTGTTAGAGGCCCAGGAAGATGCACCGGACTCTTGTCCTCCGGGGAAGTTGTTTGTTCCTTCTGAATTACGTCAAAGTATTCAAGGAACATCACTGTACGGTGCTTGCTGGACACCCTGGGAGCAGATCCACTGTCGATCTCATCTCTCGTAGATTCTGGTGGCCGGGGTGGCATAAGTGTGCTGAGGACTATGTGTTAGCCTGTAGTAGGGTTGGGCAATATACCGGTTCCTACGATATACCACGGTATTAGAAAACAGCGATATTGCGATATCACTGTTACCTAATAATCGCAGTATTCTGTGACGTCATCCGCTCTGCGGCGCCTTCCCCACCACCCACACATTAAACATGATTAACGGCGCCAGCGTCCCTGGCTCTGCCTCCTCCTACCCGGCCAGCTCACATCCCCGACTCCAGTCCGATGCGGCGGCTGCGCTCTGCCTCTAAAAGTGTGGGGAGGAAGGGGAGGGTTAAAGATTTTTCCTGCGGCTGCCTCGCTCCCATATTAAAAGTCTCCGCCCCCCAGACAGAATTACCAGACGAGGAAGGCAGCCGCGGGAAAACTCCAGACGCCACCACCCCATGTGAGTCACTGAGCCCTGTCCTGGCCTACGAGGAGTGAGTGACTGAGTGAAGTGAACAGTCCAAAAGGCAGCCACAGGTGTGTGTGAGGAGTGACTGAGATGATGAGACAAGAATGACAAACTGTATTGTAATAAAGGTGGATGGAATGGATTATAGTGAAATGTCTTCATGTGCCCTGCTGCTGCCTTGCCTTCCCTTCCTGTCTGTAGCAGCATGAGCATCACCAGTAGTAGGGAGGGAGAGTATTAGGGAATAAACAACCATGAGACACTGTCCCCCTCCCCAAACACAAGAAAACATTACTGTGTGAGGAGTGACTGAGATGATGAGACAAGAATGACAAACTGTATTGTAATAAAGGTGGATGGAATGGATTATAGTGAAATGTCTTCTTGTGCCCTGCTGCTGCCTTGCCTTCCCTTCGTGTCTGTAGCAGCATGAGCATCACCAGTAGTAGGGAGGGAGAGTATTAGGGAATAAACAACCATGAGACACTGTCCCCCTCCCCAAACACAAGAAGACATTACTGCATGTATTATACTGAGAAAGAAGGAACTTAGAGTGACTTAGGGGCACAGTATAATGTCTCCTCCTTGTGGCCACATAATGTCTCCTTGTGTGGTTGCTGGCTGCCCCCTTACAGTATAACGTCTCCTTGTGGACCCATAATGTCTCCTTGTGTGGTGGCTGTCTGCCCCCTTACAGTATAACGTCTCCTTGTGGCCCCATAATGTCTTGTGTGGTTGCTGGCTGCCCCCTTACAGTATAACCTCTCCTTGTGGCCCCATAATGTCTCCTTGTGTGGTTGCTGGCTGCCCCTTACAGTATAATGTCTCATTGTGGCCCCATAATGTCTCCTTGTGTGGTTGCTGGCTGCCCCCTTACAGTATAACGTCTCCTTGTGGCCCCCTCCATATAGTATAACATCTCCTTGTGGCCCCCTTCCATCCATACAGTATAACATCTCCTTGTTGCCCGCTGCCCTCCATACAGCATAATGTCTCCTTGTGGCCCCCCAGTCCATACAGTATAACGTCTCCTTGTGGTCCCCCCATACAATATAAGCCTATAAGGTCTCCTTGTTGCCACAGTATAACGTTTTCAAAGTGGCCCCCAGATACAGTATATGTCTTCTTGTGGCCCCTAGTAGCCCAGTCAGTATCCTGAGTCCTGGACGGTTGATGACTGGCATTATATAGTAAGTGACTGCTTTTGGCCCTCTAAGTTCTGCCTTTGCTTTTGCCCAGCGTTTCCAATCCTATTTCCATCCCAGCCGCCCAGCCCATATACAGTATCTTTCCTGGTGTCTCTGTGTGGCCCGCAGCCCAACATCCCAATCCCAGAAATTGAATATAATGTTTTGTCCCCCATGTAACTATGGGACCACACAGGAAAACAATTGTCTCCTTCCTTCCTTCTAGCCTTTATAGTATAAGCAAGCCTGACTGACTGAGGCGAGCCGCCAGCTGTCAGACTGGGCCTCTGGCTGGGCCGGCCGACCCCTGCCCTCCAGCTCCAGGCCTGCTCCGCTGACCACCAGTCAGACTCAGACAGTCAGACACCCACGCACACCGCACCACCAGACAAGACAGTGAAAGGGATCGAGTCTGTCACCCAAACCAATTTGCTGCATGTTGAACAGCTGGCATTCATTCTTCACCTAGAAAAAAGAGAATATCTGAGTAAGTACTAATTATTAGTAATAATCCCCAGTAACTGCCCTTTTTGAACTCTTTTGATATGTCATAGTGACATATTAAAAGTGCTAATCGTTGTGGGTCCCATTTAGACCCACAATGATTGCAGAGTCAGCCAGCCCAGAAGGACTATAGTGTCTTGTCTTCTTGTGCCAGACCAGAGACAGAGGGCCTCTCCCCTGATGGCCTGACCTGCTCCGCTCCGCCACCGCGCCTGCGGACCAAGGAAGATTTAGACACCCACGCCGGCCCCAGCCCCAAAGAGATCAAGTCACTCAATTTGCTGCGTGTTGAACAGCTGGCATTCATTCTTCACCCAGAAAAAAGAAAAAGAGAATATCTGAGTAAGTACTAATTATTAGTAATAATCCCGAGTAACTTCCCTTTTTGAACTCTTTTGATATGTCATAGTGACATATTAAAAGTGTTAATCGTTGGACCCACAACGATAGCAGAGTCAGCCAGCCCAGAAGGACTATAGTGTCTTGTCTTCTTGTGCCAGACCAGAGACAGAGGGCCTCTCCCCTGACGGCCTGACCTGCTCCGCTCCGCCACCGCGCCTGCGGACCAAGGAAGATTCAGACACCCACGCCGGCCCCAGCCCCAAAGAGATCAAGTCACCCAATTTGCTGCGTGTTGAACAGCTGGCATTCATTCTTCACCCAGAAAAAAGAGAATATCTGAGTAAGTACTAATTATTAGTAATAATCCAGAGTAACTGCCCTTTTTGAACTCTTTTGATATGTCATAGTGACATATTAGAAGTGTTAATCGTTGGACCCACAACGATAGCAGAGTCAGCCAGCCCAAAAGGACTATAGTGTCTTGTCTTCTCGTGCCAGACCAGAGACAGAGGGCCTCTCCCCTGACGGCCTGACCTGCTCCGCTCCGCCACCGCGCCTGCAGACCTAGGAGGATTCAGACACCCACGCCGGCCCCAGCCCCGGGGCCCCCAGCCCCAAAGGGATCAAGTCACCCAATTTGCTGCGTGTTGAACAGCTGGCATTCATTCTTCACCCAGAAAACAGGGAATATCTAAGTACTAATTATTAGTAATAATCCCTAGTAAATGCACTTTTTAAACTCTTTTGATATGTCATAGTGACATATTAAAAGTGTTAATCGTTGAGGGTCCCATTTGGACCCACAACGATTGCAGAATAGCGTCAGCCAGCCCAGAAGGACTATAGTGTCTTGTCTTCTTGTGCCAGACCAGAGACAGAGGGCCTCTTCCCTGACGGCCTGACCTGCTTCGCTCCGCCACCGCGCCTGCGGACCAAGGAGGAATCAGACACCCACGCCGGCCCCAGCCCCGGGCCCCCAGCCCCAAAGGGATCAAGTCACCCAATTTGCTGCGTGTTGAACAGCTGACATTCATTCTTCACCCAGAAAACAGGGAATATCTAAGTACTAATTATTAGTAATAATCCCCGGTAACTGCCCTTTTTGAACTCTTTTGATATGTCATAGTGACATATTAAAAGTGTTAATCGTTGTGGGTCCCATTTGGACCCACAACGATTGCAGAGTCAGCCAGCCCAGAAGGACTATAGTGTCTTGTCTTCTTGTGCCAGACCAGAGACAGAGGGCCTCTCCCCTGATGGCCTGACCTGCTCCGCTCCGCCTCCGCTCCTCCGGACCAAGGAGGATTCAGACACCCATGCCAGCCCCAGCCCCAAAGGGACAGTCACCCAATTTGCTGCATTCTTCACCCAGAAAAAAAGGGAATATCTGAGTAAGTAAATAATCCTACACAAAATGAAATGATGCAACAATGACATCCAAACACACAAAGGTTATTACTAAGTAGTACAGCTACAGCAGATTTGACACTAGATTGTGTATTGACAGAGGGGCAGAAGAAAAGTAAAAAAATAGTTTTATCTTTTTGTTTTTATAGGAAAGTTAACTAACCTGCAAGCACCAAATAGATATAGAGAGACACTAGTATACCACTACATCATAGATCAAGGACAACCGGTTAGTCCAGAAGGTGACCATTACCAGAATACCACGGAAAAGGAGAAAGTAGAAGCAGTAATGGCCAGCAACAGTCAGATTCATCAGAGCCAGCCTTCCAGCAGTCAAGGTTTTCTAGTACCTGTACCTGATGAAACAGAGCATACCAGCCAAGAGGTTGTAGTAAAACCAAATTGCTCAGCTCCAGTATGGAAATTCTTTGGTTTTAAAAAAAAAGGGATGCTGGAAAGAAGGAGAACAGTATAGTTGATGGTGATCCAATTTGCCGCCAATGTAGGAAACATGTAAAAGCAAAGGGTGGTAATACATCTAATTTGACCTCCCACTTACAATTCCATCAAATATTAACGGAATTGAAAAAAAAATCCATTAAAAATAGGTAGTGGAAAAAGGCTGTGCGAGTCTGACAAAGGTCAGCTAACACAACCAACTAATATCAAAGAAATGTGGGACAAAATACGTCCATATGACCGCTCTTCCACAGAATGGAAAAAATGTACACATGCCATCACTAAATGGCTAGTTAAAGATATGATGCCAATATATACAGTAGAAAAAGAACCATTCCGTAATGTGGTCAAAACACTTAATCCCCGTTATGAAATGCCAGATAGAAAATATTTTTCATCTGTAGCTATACCCAAAATGTACCATGATGTACTTACAAAAGTACAACTTGAAGTTAGGGAAACTTTAAACCACAGCAACATTTCACTTACATGTGATGGGTGGACGTCCCAGGGATCATTTGATAATTACTGGACTGTGACCGGTCATTGGGTAGATAATGACTTTAACCTTGTATGTCGTTCACTAGATACATTCTATATGCCTGAATCACACACTGCAGCCAATTTGGCTGTGGCTAGTAAAAATGTCTTATCCCAATGGGAAATCCCTCAATACAAAGTAACTGCATTTACAACAGACAATCGTTCAAATATAGTAAAGGCTTTGAGGGACATGAGTCAGAAAAGAATACCTTGCTTTGGCCATTGCCTACATTTAGCTGTAATGGCTGCACTAGATGATGATTGCTGTCAAGCAGTCATCTGAAAATGTCGTTTAATAGTTTCCGCATTTAGTTCATCATGGAAACTTCAGCTTAGATTATGTGATAAGCAAACAGAGCAAAATTTACCTACCCAAAAAATAGTTGGCGACTGCAAAACTAGATGGGGTTCGACATATAACATGCTCTCCAGAATTATGGATCAAAAAGATTTGATCAATGCTGTTCTTACAGAAAACACACAAACAGGCCATCTTGAGCTGAATCGGTCAGACAGAAATGTATTATCTGAGTGTCTATCCCTTCTAAAAGAAGTCAGTGAGCTGACTGACCTGTTAAGTGGAGAGGAGGAGGTAACCAGCAGCTCTATTTTGCCGCTGCTAGATACACTGTACAGTACAGTGTTCAATGAAAGGGATACGGATACAGAGATGTTGGTTAAAATGAAAAGAAGAGCCAAAGTAAAACTTACAGATAAATATAGTGATGGCGAAATGTCTGTACTTGAGCTTTGTACAGCTCTTGATCCCCGTTATAAATTAAATGTCAGTGCTGACCCTAGCCTAACTAAACAGTGTATTGAAAATGAGCTGATTCTGATTCAGTCACACGTTATGTGTAAGTCACAGTCATTGTCTTTTGGTGAAAGTTCCAATTCCAATACTTCCAATGAAAAAAGCTTGGATAGCGGCGGGGCTGGGGCTGGGGGTCTCGCTTTTTTTCTATCTAAGAATAACAAATTAAATGCCACTACTCAGATATGTGATGAGGCAGCTTTAAACCCCAGAGCTGAAATGGAGCTGTATTTCTCTCTTGCAGTGGAACCTCTAAACACTAAACCACTTCAGGGGTGGAAACATTCCTCTGAAATCAAAAGCATGCCGCTGCTGTATGTCTTGGCCAAAACGTATTTGGCAATTCAAGCAACTGCAGTTGCAAGTGAAAGAATGTGGTCCAAGGGTGGGCTAATAACTGGTGGTCTGCGTGGAAGACTGAAACCCAGTACTGTATCCAACTTAATATTTCTTAGTAAAAATGAGTAAGGTGGTGTTTTAAATCCCATTCTGGGAGAGCAAAATAACCAATGAAGAAAACAATATGTTGGTTACCGTCTAGGTATATAGGTTGGTCGGATAGAAGGACTAAGGTTAGTTCAGTCAGACAAGACCAGCGTGTCGTCCTGTTGGAATCATGCCCTGTGTCGTGTGAGTGTCAGTGTGCATGCATGATTCTCTATGGACACTGCTTGTGTTGCAAGAATGCATGGCAGTGATTATACAGATTTAGAATGATGTGCATCTCACTCTGCCTGACCTTACTTTCCTGAATCCTTGGTGGTTATGCTGTCAGTATAATTTTGAAGTAAGGCCATGCAGAGATACACAGCATTATAAACAAGTATACGACCATATGGTCGTGCATGAGGCTCTAAGCCCTAATGCTGTGCGATCCTGCAAAATGAACAGTGTCCTGGAACCTGTATGTAACAAATAGGTTGATGTGGGACAGCACCATCAGCGGCCAGATGGCCGATAGTCCAAGATGTGGCGGTGCACGCGATGTTAGGTCCTGACCTGAAGAACCTCTCCTATGGACACAAATGAAAAAAGATCGCAGCACTCCGAAGTCTTCAAATATTCAAGATTTATTCCACCACGTGAGATGCGACGTTTCGACCCGGTGGGGGTCTTTATCAAGCAGGAACCTGTATGTACACACACTGACCACACCACCACAGATCATGATTCCCACTTGTCTGACTGATAAAGGCTTTGAGGTAGCCATTATAGACATGAAAGAGCACCTAGAAAATACATACAAAGACATTCCCAAAGGGAACCAAAAATAATGCCCAAAAACATATGTAGTAAAATATATAAACAATGAGACCATCGAACATACATGATTAGAAAATGCGTGAATGGTATACTATGAGCATATATGGGCTCTTGAATATCTTTTCACTTCTTGTCCTAGTATCCCTACCGCCCACCTGTGGGCTGCAGCTATATGATATGTGTTACATAATATTGGTGCTTGTGACCTTAGTGCCACTGTCTGGTGGAAGGAACATGGTGTTGCAAATATTGGCACCTTTACCACTGTGACTGTCTGAACAGTTTTTTTTTCCTTAGTCATGCTTTTTCACAATCATGTATGTTTGATCTCATCATTGTTTATATTTTAATTTTACGTATATACTGCTTTGGGGCATTATTTTTGCTTCCCTTTTGGAACGTCTTTGTGGGTGCTAATTATCTGCATATTGATGTCTGTTATTTGGCCATTCTGAGTCCGACCTCTTCAGAGGCTGCTGGGTTGGTTACAAACGCCACAGTATCAATGGAACTGCCCAATCATTCAGGCAGTTTAGTTTATTTCCATAATTATTAGAGAATTAAGTTTGCACTATGTAGTTTGCATTTGCACAAGGGCTCAGGTGATGATGGTCAGGAGGATCATTTCTGCCTGCTCCGTGTCTGACCGTCTGGGCTCTTGCACACGAGCGTTACTCACGAAGCGTGTCCGCAGAGCAGCTCCTGGCCTGGCTTCTCCCACACTGACGGGGTCGCATAGCATCATATTGATTTATGATGCTATGTAACCCTTACATTTCTGGAATGCATTGGATAGCACTGACATACTGCTGCCAGTGCTATTCAATGCATTCCAGAAATGTAAGGGTTACATAGCATCACAAATCAATATGATGTTATGCAACCCCGTCAGTGTGGGAGAAGCCAGGCCAGGAGCTGCTCTGCGGACACGCTGAGTGAGTAACACTCGTGTGCAGCTGAAAATATCCAACCTGACATATCAACCTCCACCATCCAGACAATGAACGGCCAAACTAGCCACTTTATCGGAGGGAAATCTAAATGTCTAGGACTACAGCAGACAGTTTGTCATATCTGTTTCTTTTACACTGAATTCTCATGTAACTGTACTGTTACTATATGGTAAAAGGATTATTTTTTTTATGTGTTCTCCTATAAATCCTATGCCTACTTGTAATAGGAGCAATTGTAAAATGTTTAATAATTTACAATTAAAGATCTGAAGCACAAGTCTATGTTTTGAGTGTTTTTTCATCTAATAGGTATTTATTGTGATATATATCGTTATCGCGATAAATTTCTTAATATCGTTATCATGGGAATATTTTTGATATCGCCCAACCCTAGCCTGTAGTACCTGTGCCAGTGCTAAGGTGACACATACTCGGCCTTCCGGATCTCTTCTTCCATTACCCATCCTGTCCAGACCTTGGTCTCATTTGTCCATGGATTTTATCACGATTTACCGAATTCTTCTGGAAAACTGTGATTCTGGTGGTAGTTGATCGATTTAGTAAAATGGTGCACTTTATAGCATTATCAGCTCTACCTAATGCCAAAACTCTTGCACAGGTGTTTGTCGATAACATTGTGAAACTACATGGCATTCCCTCTGATGTGGTGTCTGATCGGGGGCTCAGTTTGTTTCCAGATTCAGGAAAGCGTTCTGTACTCGACTGGGGGCACAATTGTCCTTCTCTTTGGCTTTTCATCCTCAGTCGAATGGACAGACTGAGCACACTGATCAGAATCTGGAGACTTACTTGAGATGTTTTGTTTTGGAGAACCAGGAGGAGTGGTCTTCAATTTCGTTGTTAGCTGAGTTTGCCATTAATAACCGTAGACAGGAGTCCACTAATAAGCCGCCGTTTTTTGGGGCATATGGGTTTGATCCGCAGTTTGGTACATTTTCTGGTTCTCAGACTTCCGGTATTCCTGAGGAGGGATGATTTTCCTTTTCTTTGTCATCTATTTGGAGGAAAATTCAAAATAACCTGAAAAAGATGGGCAACAGGTATAAACGTGTTGCTGACAGGAGACATATCAATGGTCCGGACCTGAGAGTGGGTGATTCTGTGTGGCTATCCACAAGAAACATTAAGCTTAAGGTACCTTCTTGGAAGTTGGGCCCAAGAGTTATTGGTCCATATAAGATCACTGCCATTAATATTAACCCTGTAGCCTTCCGTATTGAACTTCCTCAGGCTTTGAAAATTCATAATGTATTTTATAAGTCATTGTTGAAGAAATGTGTCGAAGCTGTTGAGCCGTCCTTACCTCCCGCTCCTGTCATGGTGGACGGTAATTTAGAATTTCAGATCAACAGGATTGTGGACTCCCGGCTTCTCCGTAGATCCTTCCAGTATCTCGTTCACTGGAAAGGTTACGGTCCAGAGGAGAAGATGTGGGTTCCAGCGGCCGATGTTAATGCTAATCGTCTAGTGAAAGCCTTTCACAGAGTTCATCCTGATATGGTCGGTCCTGGGTGCCCGGAGGTCACCCGTAGAAGGGGGGTACTGTCACGGTCCCTCCCGTAAGAGATGTCAGAAGATCGAAGAGACTGGCTACACGTGAAGGGATCTAAAAGCCTCTTTGGTTACTCTTGCTTCAGTGTTGTTGTTGTTAATGACCACATCCCTTGTTTCAGGTGTAGCTTAGTGGTCATTACACCTTCCCTATATAGTGTGACCTTACCCTTCTGGATATGCGCTTGATAGCTTCATTTGGTTTTGGAAGAGCTGGTGTGTTGTCCTCTCTGGAGTTCCTGCTCGTCCATTTCACTACAGAAGTTAAGTGTCTTGTACCTTTGTGTGTTTTGTTGTCCCTCCCCGTGTCTGTTGTTACTAGGCCCCAGGGAGATGCTGGTTCGTTCATCTGGAAAGGAACGGGTTGTCTCAAGCCCTGCCAATACCCATAGGGCTCTTTAGGGTCTCCAGGTCCTCCAGGTTATGGTGTATGGGCATTCCTACCTTCAAGGTATGCCCATACGGATAGAAGTCAGAGCAAGGAGTAGAGTTCTATAGGAGGTGACCCCTTCGCTTTCCCTAGCATTGAGGCCTAGTGGCTATTTCCTTCCCTCCTGTTGTTGGTGTGGTGTTCCCTCCCATACCTCATCCGTGACACTTATTCATATCAGAATTTTACAGCTGCGTTTTTGTAAACACACAACAATCTCTGATTGGCAACTAATAAAGGGGTCATCCTCAGGATAGGTCACCAATATCAGATCAGCCAGGGTCCTACACCCGACATTCCCGCTGATCAGCAGTATGAGGAGACGGCACGTGCAGTGTGCATGTGCCATCTCTCTTCTCTCTTCCTTGCCGTCTTCTCATACAGCTGATTGGCAGGGATGCCGGGTGCCTGATCCTGAGGATAGGTCATCAATAGTAAAAGCTCAAACAACCTCTTTAATGTCTGTGCAGTTTTCTGTATCCCATCTTAGGAATGTTGGAGCTTGATTTAGGGCAACAAACAGTGAGACACTGTCTGTGAGGGAGTTTTTAACTAGTAAACAAATAACACCGTCCCTATTCCCCGGATCTAGTCCCCCCAATGACTTTTTTCTGTACCTAAAGATAAAGGACCTATTGAAAGGAAGGCATTTTGATGACATTAAACTTAATATGACAGTGGCGCTGAAGGCCATTCCATGAAACCAATTCCAAAATTGCTTTTAAACATGGAAGATGCGCTAGGGGACTACTTTGAGGGCAACCACAGTGAAATTCAACAATTCCAAACCAATTTCACACCAGTTAAAATAAATCTCAATTAAAAGATCAAAAATTAATCAATAATAAAGTTTGTAAATTCCCCATGGAATTAGGGGAAGCACCTGCCATACACACAGACTATGTTCCCGCTTAGTCTTTTACAAATACACTCTGACAAATAAAGGAACAGCGGCTATCGAGGCTGTAAAAAAATTGCCTGGCTATACTTACAATATATTGCTGATAGCTGTAGGCTAAGGTGTTTCATTTTTCCAAAGATGTGATTTTCATATGACTTTGCTTACGTCCCGAGTCTTAGTGATGTGAAAGAAATATATGCCGAATTTCAAGAAGATTGGATAATATTTAGGGGTTGCACACATTGATCACTTTTATCCATTAGTACATTATAGTTATTACAACTCTCACTCCTGTACCTAGGAGGTTGGTCTAAAAACTACTTCAGTTTCAGGATCCCAATGGCTCTGCATCAAGCAAGGTGGATGGCAAAGGCAATATATGCACTTACCCAGATGCAGACGTTAAAAAAAAGTGCTCTCACAGTTGCTAAAAGACACCTTTGGTATCTGTCAGAAACAAACGGACTGGCTTTTTTGGACGAACGTATTACTCAGGCTGTTAAGGAGAATATGACTAAAAATTTAGAAACCAAACCTGCAAAGAAAAAGGAAATGAAATGATTAGAGGGTAAAAACCTAGTTTTAATAGTAATAACTAGTAATAACTATAAAGTACTAATGGATAAAAGTGATCAATGTGTGCAACCCCTAAATATTATCCAATCTTCTTGAAATTTGGCCTATATATCTTTTACATCACTGACACTCGGGGCGTAAGCAAAGTCTGAAAAAATTTTAACAATTAATTTTTCGCATTACAAAATGAAACCCTAGTGTAGGCTATATGGTAGCATACCTTTATCTAATCTTCCTGCATACTGTACCTTTAGTCTCCTGAGGAGACTGGACCCTACAGTCCAGTTGAAACATATAGGCACGCTTATTTTATGCAGCTATTATTTTCCCAAGTGCTTCCCTAATGCATTAACACAGCGGGGTTGGTACCACCAGATTAGGGTCACATCTAAGATATTCCATAGAAGAAGGCAGCACCGAAGTGAGCAATGGGGTAGGTGCCATCCTGGAGCATGGGAGCAACATGGGTAAGATAGAGTGACTGAGGCTCATTTCGATTGCATGTCCTTGGTTTCAGCATACTTTGCTTAGCAAGTTATTATATGTCACAAATCTGAGCCCTACTGCAAGTATTAGATTATTTGTGCATTGTCATTTACCAGTACAATCTTTTATAGTCTGGGCTGGCCATGTTACTTTGGTGATTTTAACGATAATGCTAATGGACACTTTGTCTTACTATTTGTATATTTATTCTCCCCTCCACCCTTGTATACTCAGTTTTATGTTTTGTTTTGTTTTTTTAAATTTGATGGTTTTAGAATATTTGGTGGTTTGACTAGTGTGTTGTTTTGTAGGTCTATATAGTTATTGTATGCACTAGGTATAGTTTTGGTGTACATTGAGAACATGTGATACAATATATGACTAGTGATGAACTTTATCTTGAGTACATATCTCTATCTAGTTGGCATTGCTGGTAGACTGCATGGATGCTGTAGGCTCAAAGGCTGTTCCAATGGCTTTTAGGTGTAAAATACAGTTGACATTGTGCTGCACTGTCCATGATCAGCCTCCTTCTATAACCCCTTCGCACCCTTGTGATCTCTGGATGCTGATCACTTGCCATGGTAGCCAGTGGTACAAAAAGGACCTGAGGTTTTCATTGTAAGAGAGCCTATTAGGCCTTGCCAGACATATTAGTGACTGGCATATTACATTGCAATACAGAAGAATTATTATTTTATCTAAATGATTAAATATTTGCACGGTCCATTTCCGTAGTGGGACACACAAAATGTAACAAAAAAAGAAATAAAGTATACAGAAGAAGTAAACTCTATATACCACCAACATGTTATTCAGCCAGTTAGTAGCTTTAGCTGGATGCTTTTATATAATCTGATACAGAATACTGTAAAGAAAAAAGTTATGTTAAGAACTGTATGCAAATGACCTCCTACTAGTCATCTGGGCCAGGCCCATGAATAGCTATGCAGTCTGTGCTGTAACCTTGCTGATTAAAGCATGACTGATATCTCAAAAAGACTCCTTCATCACCAGAATCTGCTCATATCTCTGTCTCTCGGTATTCCACCTTCCTGTGGATGTATAGCGTGAAGATGAAGCTAGAACAAGTCCACCAAGCTTCAGCGCAAATGTGACGGAAGACAAGAGACAGAGTGACCTATCACCTGGTTAACGTAATGTGTGAAGGCTGAAATATGATCAGACTTCACAAAAATAGGTACATTACATTGCGCATCACTTTGGGGGAGATTTATCAAGACCTGTTTTCTGGGTATGGCGATGATAAATATCCCCCATTATGTAAATGACCTGACTCACCACTGGAGTCAGGTCTGAGTTTTATGTTTAACAGCACAGTCATGCCTAGTGGTGCTGTCAATAATCCCTTTAACACTGAATTTCATATCCTTCACTACTATTGTCTTGTTGCAAATAATCCACTAGATGGAGCAATAATCCTTTTTACTTTGTTACAATTATGGAGAAAAAGGTAAATCAAATGATAAATTACTGTAATTTCAGAAAGCCATAATCAGTGTATTATGGCTACAAGGTCCAAACCCCCATCTGTGCCTTCAACTGTGCCCCATACTGTGTTTCTTGATTAATCCTGCAAAACACACTGTAAAATATGAATATAACGATGGTTCAGCCTGTGAATAATTTTATCACACAAAGTGCCCACTGAAAATAGCCACATATATTGTTTTAGTGCCATGAAAGAAGGTGACCTGGTTTGAAGAATTACATTTGGGTATGACTGGATTTGGGGACGTTGGGCAATGTTCTGTAACTACTGGGAAACCTTCTTGGCATTGATCTTACTTTGACACAAACAACCTACTTAAAGGGCTTCTGTCACCCCCACTGATGTAATTTTCACTAGCTGACATTAGCTACTTGCTAATGTCAGCTGAGTTCAAACATATGTTTCCTAACTTTTTTCCTGTTTTCTATCTTCTAAAAAACTTACTTTTGTGATATGCAAATTATCTTCGCTACCAGCAAGTTGGGCGGGTACTTGCTGGTACCCGCCGCATCTTCATGCCCTGGGAACGCCCCCTCTTCTTTTGATAGACAGGGCCAGCGCGCTCTCCTCCTCTCGCTGGCCCTGTCTGCAGCTGCAATCCCGCGCCTGCGCCGTATCGGTCTTTAGTCGGCGCAGGCGCTCTGAGTGAAGGACGCTCGCTTAGGCGCTCCGTCCTCAGTGCGCCTGCGCCGATGACGTCAGAGCTACACCCGGAAGAAAAGACGCCGGCATCGCCTGCTCCTTACCAGACGCTCCTGTCTATCAAAAGAAGAGGGGGCGTTCCCAGGGCATGAAGATGCGGCGGCTACCAGCAAGTACCCGCCCAACTTGCTGGTAGCGAAGATAATTTGCATATCACAAAAGTAAGTTTTTTAGAAGATAGAAAACAGGGAAAAAGTTAGGAAACATATGTTTGAACTCAGCTGACATTAGCAAGTAGCTAATGTCAGCTAGTGAAAATTACATCAGTGGGGGTGACAGAAGCCCTTTAAACATTGTAGTAGACTAAATACACCCTTTCATGGCAGTGGTGTTAACTAATCATTCAGTACATAAGGAACATAACAAAGAGTACAAGGTTTTGATTTGGCCTCAACATTCTCAAGATCTCCATCCAATAGAACATCTTTGGAATGTGCTGGAAAAACAATTGCAATCCATGGAAGTCCTACCTATTGTCTTTGCGTCAAATACCACAGGACACCTACAGATCTCCTGCGGAATCCATGCATCGACAGGTCAGAGCTGTTTGACCACCTATCAGGGCACCTACACAATCTTAGGTAGGTAGGGAGAAAATACAGAGTGGGCAGACTCTCCCTATTTGGGAGTGTGTTTCTAATAAAGTAATATTTAAATATACTCAGCAATTTTATTTTAATATTTCCCGGAGAACCCCCTAACGTTATGGTTAACCTCTGTGTGCTTTCAGAATTTTAGGACAAAATTTATTAAACCAAGCCTCCACCAAAAACCAGTGTCTGACTATCATAGAGGTGGGAATAGCCTAAATTTTTTCTTTATCATGTTCACCATAATGACTAGTGTTGAGCGAATCGAAACCAAATGAATTGACTTCGATCCAAATTTTAGGAAAAACTCGATTCGCTAAGAAGCCAAATTTCCTCGTGCTTTATGGTAACAAATCTATTTTTCCTGAAATGGCGGTTAAAAAAAAGCTAAAAACATACCTCATCTATTTGCTTGTGGAGAGGCTGTCACTGCCATCTTGATTGAAGATACTGTGTGAAATCTTGTGCGGGGTGACTTGTGATGCATGGTGTCTTCAAGCAAGATGGTTGTGATGGCCTCAACCAAATGAATAAGGTGAGTATGTTTTTTTTAACATGATTAACCTCTGAAAGGCCTCAATCGTAGCATCAGATACTGCAATCAGCGATGAACGTGACATCTGAGGGGTTCGATGCTCGCTACATACAAAGGAATGCACATCGTGACGAAGTAACCCTTGTCCATCTTATTCTTTATATAAAGGGTTAATAATTAATAGACTATTGGATGTAGCATCTGTTGTGGGGTCTGTGGTAGGAGGGGGGCCGAGCTACCCTGCTTCTCTAGCTTCCAGGCACACAGTAATAGCAACTGCTGGAAACCACCACTAGGGGGAGCTTTTTTTTATAGCAAATCACAAGTAAGCATAAGTTTACAGCATAAATCTGTAATGTGTAATAAATGGAGAACTGATAGAAGGTATGAGCTTTAACACAAGAGCGAATCTAAATGGCACACTTTGAAGTAGCAATATATAAATCATTATTGCAGCAATTAAGTTATAGGCATTTGGAGAAACCTGAACTATACTGTAGTTTTTAAATCAGAGAGAGATAAGAAACAGGAATGAAGGATAGATTTGAAAAAGGTGCCACCCCATGTAAATTCTGTGGCCCACATTTACTAATATGAGTACACCTAGATTTTGTTGTAAATTGCCTTAAAAATTGGCTCTGTTTGGCACATCTAGGTCTAGAAAATGTTTCTGTACCTGGTCTGAAAAATGGGCATGGTTTAACTGAAAGGGGCATGGCCAAAATTGTACCACAATTCCAGGGTACAATTCGGGCTCAAATTAAGTCAACCAATAGTATAAAGTTACACAAAATGTCTATCCAGGCACCACATTTACCATTCAGCCTGAGCCTTTGAGATAAATTTGGTGCATGGCTAGACAGCCTATTTTTATGACATCCACAGGGGCTTAGGCCTCGTACACATTTCCGTGTCAGTGACACATCCGTGAAAAAAAGCGTACGTGTTTCATCTGTGAATTAATGTCCGTAAAGGATCCGTGGTTGGTCCGTGTGTCCGTTTTTACCATCCGTGTTTCATCTGTAATTCACTGTGTCAAATGGAGTAATCTATGGCACACCAAAGAATTCTTTCAAGTGATGCTTTAATACATAATATTCAGTTTCACATCATTTTGTACATAGTTTCCATCCAGAATATACATTGATATCAGAGGCCTTGAAAATAGTCCCAACGTTTCAGTCGGATGACAACCTTTAGGCCTCATGCACACAAACGTATTTTGTTTCCGTGTCTGTTCCATTTTTTTTGCGGATAGGATGCAGACCCATTCATTACAATGGGTCCGCAAAAAATGCAGACAGCACACCGTGTGCTATCCGCATCCGTATGTCCGTTACGTAGCCCCGCAAAAAAAATAACATGTCCTATTCTTTTGCGTTTTAGGCATTGTTACAATGGATCCGCAAAAAAATGGATGGCATACGGATGTTATTCGTTATTTCTTTTTGCAGATCCGCAGTTTGCGGACCGCAAAACACATACGGTCGTGTTCATGTTGCCTTATCAAGGGGTCTGTGGCCAGGGTACAAAAATGTACAAAATGATGTGAAACTGCACATTATGTATTAAAGCATCACTTGAAAAGAATTCTTTGGTGTGCCATAGATTTCTCCATTTGACACAGACTTCTGTCTTGTCTTGTCTTCTGTGTTCACCCACCGTTGAAGGGTGTGCTGGTCAACGTTAGCAAATTTATAATTCACTAACGTTGCTCAGTTCAAAATTAATTTCCAAAGAATCTCCTATTAGTGTTCAGTGAAAAACGGACGCACCACGGATGCCATCCAACTCACGGATCAAAGTAGTGCATGTCTCAGTGATTTTTTTACTGACCCGCGGTCAATAGAAAAACACTGAAATGTGAACAGACACATTTAAATTAATGAGTACATGTGCTGTCTGTGGAAAATGTGGACAGCACACGTCAGTGAAAAACAGAAATGTGAATAAGGCCTTAAGCCTCATTCACATGTCAGTGTTTTGGTCAGTGATTTCCATCAGTGATTGTCAGCCAAGGTATAAGGGAAAGATCTGCACCTCTTCTGGGTTTAGAGCCGCACCTGGTTTTGGCTCAAAATGGAAATGGAAATCACTGACTTGAGGCATTAGGCCTCATGCACAGGACCGTATGTGTTTTGCGGTCCGCAAACCACGGAACCGCAAAACACGGAAGCTGCACGGCGTTCCGTTCCGCAATTTGCGGAACAGAACGCGGCCCATTGTAGAAATGCCTATTCTTGTCGGCAAAACGGAAAAGAATAGGACATGCTCTATTTTTTGGGCGGGGCCACGGAACGGAGCAACGGATGCGGTCAGCACGCGGAGTGCCATCCACATTTGAGTCCATATTGACTACTACAATCATTCAAATTGGCCACACATGTTCAATGACACTGGGTGAGGGATGAAAGATCTTTCACCAAATGTTCTTTCAAAGATCTTTACTCCACAAAGAATCTTTCAATGAATTTCAAACGTGGACAACTTTTTTTAATAATGGTCTGTCATCAGTCACCTAAAACAATTGTTTGTTGTTAAAATTCACCTAATGAACAATCGTTGTGGTTCAAATTGTCAGTTTTAGTAACTTAAAATGACTGCCTGCAACCTGTCCTAGAATATGAGCAGGCCTGGTTTCCTCCATTTACAGAGCTTCCTAGGGGGTGAGGTGGTGAAGCCTCACTATACACTACACTCTTGCACTTGCATATACAACATATTGGTAATTGTTCCTGTCAGGCTGCTCAGCCATGATGGCATATCATAGGCTGGATCATCATTACTATCTATTGTAGAGCAGTGCAGTGTGTAGTGATCCCCTGCCACTTTAAATGGTGGCAACCAGTTTGATTCAAATTCCAGGACAGGTTGCTGGCCGCCATTTTAAATTACTGACACCCTATTTTCCTCAATAAGGCCAGACAGCATCCTGTAAAAATCCTAGTAACAATTTAGTAAATTGATGGACCTGCATGAGTTGCTACAGCCTCAATAAATATTTTTGTTAGTAAGAGATGAGTATTCCTGAAAGGTGTTTTTTTGCAGGAGGTGTCAGCCATCGCCCTGACTTCCACCTTTATCCAGCAGGAGTGCAGCTCTGAGGAATGCATTCTTAGCTTCTGCTCGTAGAGGCATGCCACTGATGCTACTAAAACAAAACCAGGAAGATATTAATGTCAAGTCTTCACATGCCATCAGTACAGGGTGCGCTGGTAATGTTTGGCAATGGTTTTTGTCATATGTTTAGTGCATTACATTAAAAGCACAAAGCTGTTAAATGGGAGGGGGGGGGGGGGGGCACAAGCTACGCCGACTATCTGATGAATGCCTTTTCCCCAATCTATTCTGCTTGTCCTGTCTGCTTTCAGTAGGGGATCTGAATTATAACATATCTGAGCTTAGAAAACTATTTGATCATCAAAAAAAAAAACACTAGTCTTACGGGTTGACGACTAATAAGAAAGGTATCAAATACCATTAAAAAGCTGAAGTATAAGTAAGACAGTGGCTCACCCTCTGATAAGGTGCTCTATCTATATGACTTCACCCCGTCATAATGTATTAAATTATTAATAGCGTAGATAGGCACACTTCATCTAGGATTACCCAGAGACATCTATACTCTTCAAGTTATTTATTATTGTAAACATGCACTCTCCACTTGAAGTTGATCAAATCTCAAATACATACAAATCTATTAAAAGTATACATAAAACCCAAAAAGAAAAGAGAAAAGCTGAAAAGCAATTATAAAAGAAGGGGTGGAGCCTTCAGGCCAGAAATCTGCATAAGGTCTGCCCACACAGTGCTGCAGCGCGATCTGTGCCTGCAGGGAAGAGAGGACTGTGAGCTTCAGGAGCAGGACAAGGTGAGTAGTTACTGTATTTTTTTTTTTTATAGGAGGAGGCACAGAGGGATTTATTACTATGGAGGGGGCACAGAGGACTTTATTACTATGGAGGGGCACAGAGGACTTTATTACTATGGAGGGGGCACAGAGGGCATTACTACTATGGAGGAAGTACAGAGGGCATTACTAATGTGAAGGGGGCACAATGGGCATTTCTACTATGGAGAAGGCACAGAGTCAGAGGGCATTATTACAATAAAGGGGGCACAGAGGGCATTATTACTATGAAGGGGGCACAGTGGGCATTATTTCTGTGACTGGGGCACAGTGGGCATTATTACTGTGAAGGGGGCATTTCTACTATGGAGGGGTCACAGAGGGCATTACTAGCACAGTGGGCATTACTACTATTAAGGGGCCACAATGGACATTGTTACTGTGAAGGGGTCACAGTGGGGATTATTACTATGAAGGGGACACAGTGGGGATTATTACTATGAAGGGGACACAATGGGGATTATCACTATAAAGGGGGCACAATGGGGATTATTACTATGAAGGAGGCACAGTGGGGATTATTACTGTGAAGGGGGCACAAAAGATTATTACTGTGAAGGGGGCACAAAGAGGGCATTACAACTGTGAAAAGGGCACAGAGAGGGCATAACTACTATCAGGTGGGAATAATATGGGCATAACTACTGTGAGAGGGCACAATGTGGGCATAACTACTGTCAGGGGGCACACATCTATACAAAACTACTGTGAAGGTTGTACAATGAGGGCAATACTACTGTGAGAGGGTACAATTTTTTTAAAGTATTGGGGATTGGGGGTGCCCGAGAAAGGACCCGCCCCGGGTGCCAAACACCCTAGGCACGCCATTGGGGAGCATCATCCTATCTGAACTCTGGCGTGGCAGGAAAGTGCTTCCTGGTTGCCAGCGCCACTGCAGGATACACTAGTATACTAATTGTACATTATATTTGGGTGGGGGGCCCAGTTCTGAGATTCGCTATGGGGTCCCTAGATTTCTATGTACGCCCCTGGTTGTCTGTCAATTATATAGCCAGCCCAATGCTATTTCTTAATAGATTATTCTAACATCACTGGTGATAGTTCACTCAGGTCACAATGTAAACAAATCTAGATCTCAATGCATTTAAATTAGAATAATAATAACATTTCTTTATATAGCGCCACCATATTCCGCAGCACTTTACAACTTTAAACAAAAGTAACTGGCTAATATACAACTGAAACAATAGGAGTCAGGGCTCTGCTCGCAAGAGCTTACAATCTATGAGTAATGGGGGGTTACACATAAGGTAGTTGATTGTGATAAGTAGGATTCGAGCCATTATAGAACTGACAGGAGTGTTGGCGGAC
Source organism: Bufotes viridis (assembly GCA_033119425.1). Classification (NCBI taxonomy): domain Eukaryota; kingdom Metazoa; phylum Chordata; class Amphibia; order Anura; family Bufonidae; genus Bufotes; species Bufotes viridis. The sequence goes on along the minus strand of CM065593.1, from coordinate 109,199,297 downwards.
GATCTGCTTCTGGTTTGGGTCTACTAGAGGATTGAGTTTAGGCCAGAGGAGTTGGTGGGGGGGGGAGTTTTAGTCCTGGAAAAGTCATTTTAGGAGTCTCTCCCACTCCTTCCTCAGTGGCCATATTGATCCATAAGATCCTGCCCACTTATATACCCTGGAATTTCAGTGTCATTCAAAACCCAAAACGGACTCATTTGTTAAAAATGAAAAGATGGGTAGGCTCACAAACAATGAGGTAGGTGGAAATAGGTGCTACCAAATCCTAATTGACTCGCCTAGTCAATAAAGAATCGTAAAGATTGGAAAAAATGAAGGATCGAGCACTCAAACTCCAGGATATGTGTCTAAGATAGATAGGCGGTGCTAGTAAACCTTATACCAACATAGCATTTAATAAAACAAACATAAAATGCACATAAAATGTAATAAAATATTTAAACAGGTCCGATCGATACATGCGTATCTCTGGCGTTTTATGGGCTAATGTGGGTGCTCCAATGCCCTCATAATATGTATAGTTCACCCTTGGTATGGTTTACAATGTCCCCAAAGAATACTGTGTTGGGTTGTAATATGCCAGGCAATCAAGCAGTATATATGCTCCAATATTTTCTCCAATAAATTGCTTAAAGAGAACCTGTCACCAGGAAATTTACTGATAAACCAGGCATGCTGCCTTGTAGGGCTTAATCAGCTGAATATAATGATACCTTTCACCTGGTGATCTGTTGCTTTATTGTGCAGAAATAGTATTTTTAATCCATATGCTAATGAGCTGATTGGAGTCCAGTAGTTGATATGAGTCCAGCATTTTTTCTATTCAGAGTTGTAGCCCCTCCCCTATTCACTTCTTCAGTTGTAAAAGGGGCGTGGTTCATTTATTTATTGATCTATAGAAGTGAATAGGGGAGGGGCTACAACTCTGAATAAAAAAAATGCTGGACTCATATCAACTACTGGACTCCAATCAGCTCATTAGCATATGGATTAAAAATACTATTTCTCCACAATAAAGCAACAGATCACCAAGTGAAAGGTGTCATTATATTCAGCAGAGTGAGCCCTACAAGGCAGCATGCCTGGTTTATCAGTGAATTTCCTTGTGACAGGTTCTCTTTAAGTATGCATAATTCAATCCCCTAGCCCTTGTATTTCCTCCAGAAAACTGAACGGTTTCTCCACACCACACCATTAAGTTTACATCTTGCCTGAAATAACTATTATTGATTCCTAGCACGGCTAGGGGAAAAACGTACATTTTTAGAATTTTGGTTTATTTCTTCCAAAAAACATTGAAGTTCCATCTTTGATCTTTGCCATATAAAAATAATGTCATCAATGTATCTCTGCCATAGTACCAGGTCTGTCCCCAGTTTAGGCAGAATGTGTTGGTGTTCCAAATGTGCCATAAATAAATTTGCGTAACTGGGGGCAAACCGGGTACCCATGGCAGTCCCCCTTATCTGTAGGAAATATTCTGTATCAAAATAAAAATAATTATGTGTTAAAATATACCGTACCCACGCTATATAATCAATCTGTTCAACTTGAAGTTAAATGTTCTATGTTTTTTATAATCTTTGTGGTATCTTTTATATATGCAAAGGTGTTTTTTACTATTGGTTGTAAAATTCTATCAATATATTGTAATAAATTGGAAGTCAATGATCCTATGTCCAAAATGATTAGTCGACCAGGTGGTTCTTTTAAATTTCTGTGTATTTTTGGGATGCAGTAGAATACCGGTAGTTTCTAATGTATTCCCAATATAAACCTGTTTTCCCTCTCCAAAAGTATATTGCTCTCCAAACCCCTATTGCAAAATTCAATAAGTGTTTTATTAAATTCTTTAGTGGGGTCCCCTTTTAATTTCGTATATGTGGTTTCATCGGATAACTGTCTTGTGCATTCCAAATCATATTGTTCTTTTTCATGAACCACAATAGTGCCCTCTTTATCCGCTGGTCGAATAATTATATTTTCCTGTTTCTGTAATTGTTTTATAGCTTGAATTTCTTTTGTTGTAAGATAATTCCTTCTTATTGATACATCCTCCATTTTTCTAATATCAGTTTCTACACATTTACGAAATGTGGCTATTTCATACCCTGTCGAGGGTACATTTTTGTCTTTTGTTTCAACTCAGTGTGTTTATATTGTTGGTTTTTCGGTTTATCTGTTAATATGAGATTTTAAAAAAAATATTTCTTTAAATATAGTTTTCTGATAAATTTTTCCACTCCTATATACGTGTCAAATTTATTCAATCTCGATGTAAGTGGAAATTTCAATCCCTCATTTAATAATTTCACCTGTGCTTTAGTTAACGTAGCAGTGCTCAAATTAACTATAGAATTCTCCTAATTTTTGATTCAACTGTCGTTTGTGATTGACTCTTTTTTTCTCTGTCCTCTCCTTGTCTTTTTCGTCCTGTTTCGTGCCCGGGTTCCCGTTGATAGTGTCTCTGTGTTGTATCCTGTATGTGATAAGGTGTTGAGTGTTGATATGTGTTCCGTGTGTGTGGTTGTATCTGTTGATAAGAACGGTAAAACACAACACGATTTCCATATCTGTGCCGTAAGTTGTACTGGTGTCTCATGGGTAATAGTTGACCGCAATTTTGTTCTGGTGACTGTCGTGCCCCCACCCCATACGTCTAGATATGAAGAGTTTTTATATATATATATATATATATATATATTTATAATGGGAGGCAATTATATTTAAAAAAAACGCATCAGTAGCGATAAACCGCATGGAAAACGCATCAAAATCACAATGCGTTTTTTCTGAACTAGAATAAAAAAGAAGATAAAACAAGAGAAGCAGATAACATTATGGGAGGATGTGGAACTCTGAATTCAATAAGATGGGTAATAAGTCATATATACAAAGAAAATGATATATAAAATATGATACAAATGAGAGTCCGTTTTGGGATTTGAATGACACTTTGAATGACACTGAAATTCCAGGGTATATAAGCAGGCATAGATCAATATAGCCACTGAGGAAGGAGTGGGAGAGACTCCAAAACGCGTTTGGTGAAATACGATCCGAGATCCATGGAATAATAACATATCATGTCTTTACCAGAACACGATTGGTATCAAAGAAAAGTTGGAGTGCTGCAAAGGACTTAGGCGTTATCTGGACTGAGTCACGTGCATCACTAAGAGAAGCGATACCTTGTGGGACGCCAACAGAGAAGACTGTAGCGGGTAACGGCGCCCATTACATGTAGAGATACAGAGATAAGATGAATCTTACTGTCAGCGTGGAACATAGATCTACTTAGACTTTACCACCAACCGTGAGTAATACAGTTGTGTTCAAAATTACTGAAATTTAGTATTTTGACCAGTTTGACATTGATTTTGATCATTTCAGTCATCTTGTTTACAATTAAATCAAATAGGCACTTGTAAGTCAGACAAATATAACATAACATTTATAATGAAATAACCACAAATGTCTTTTCTGTGCTCACATCATTATCAGTTTTATTCAACCCCCAAGTGACATTCAATCTTAGTACTTAGTACAACATCCTTTTCCAGTTATAACAGCTTTTAAACGTGAAGCATAGCTTGACACAAGTGTCTTGCAGCGATCTACGGGTATCTTCGCCCATTCTTCATGGGCAAAAGCCTCCAGTTCAGTCACATTCTTAGGCTTGTGCGCTGCAACTGCTTTTTTTAAGTCCCACCAGAGGTTCTCAATCAGATTTAAGTCTGGTGACTGCGATGGCCACTTCAAAATGTTCCAGCCTTTAATCTGCAACCCTGCTATAGTGGACTTGGGGGTATGCTTGGGATCATTGTCCTGTTGAAAGGTCCAATGTCTCCCAAGCCTCAGATTTGTGACGGACTGCATGACATTTTCATCCAATATCTCCTGGTAATGAAGAGAATTCATGGTACCTTGCACACGCTGAAGCTTCCCTGTACCTGTAGAAGCAAAACAGCCCCAAAGCATGATTGACCCCCCGCCATGCTTCACAGTAGGCAAGGTGTTCTTTTCTTTATAGGCCTTGTTCTTCCTCCTCCAAACATAGCGTTGATCCATGGGCTTAAACAGTTCTAATTTTGTTTCATCAGTCCACAGAACCCTATCCCAAAACTTTTATGGTTTGTCCACATGACTTTTGGCATACTGCAGTCGACTCTTCTTAATCTTTGGAGACAGCAAGAGGGTGCGCCTGGGAGTTCTGGCATGGAGGCCTTCATTACGCAGTGTGCGCCTTATTGTCTGAGCTGAAACTTCAGTACCCGCATCTGACAAATCTTTTTTCAGTTCCTCAGCAGTCACACGGGGACTTTTCTCCACTTTGCGCTTCAGGTCGCACACAGCAGTCGAAGTCAGCATCTTCTTTCTGCCACGACCAGGTAGAGTTTCAACAGTGCCCTTTGCCTTGAATTTGAGAATGATGCTTCCTATGGTGTCTCTTGGTATGTTTAACATCTTTGCAATCTTCTTATAGCCATTGCCCTTCCTGTGAGGAGAAATCACCTCTTCTCTTGTCTTCCTGGACCATTCTCTTGACTTCACCATGTTTGTAAACACACCAGTAAATGTCTAGAAGGAGCTGAGTATCACAGTCATTTTAAATCTGCCTAATTGGTGCTTATTATGCTTGATTGCTGCTCCTTGACATCCACAGGTGTTTTCAATACCTGATCGAAAACACTTGAATGAACCTCTGTTCTTAAGAGTGGTCGTCTTTAAGGGGTTGAATAATTGTGTCAATAAAGAAATCACAAAAAAAACATTTAATACTGTATTACAAAAAAAAATTATGTCATTTTAGTTGCATTTGGTTCTTTAAAAAGTCCTTGTAAGATTTCATTCTGAACACAATTACAAATGTACACTAAATTCCCTAAAACCCTTTACAGCATTGGGGGTTGAATAATTTTGAACACAACTGTATATGGATCATTACTAAAGATCAAATACCGTACTAAAATATCTGCTACATATGGCTATCTTGAGTGACAGAAGACTGTTTTATAATATACCATCAGCGTGGAATATATGGTTTGCACTATACCACCAATGGGGATTTAAATATATGGATTATAGTCTTCTAGAGAAGGACTGACAGAGGGGAACTCTGAACTAATAATAAAGTCCTCTGTGCCCCCTCCATAGTAACAAAGCCCTCTGTGCCCCCTCCATAGTAATAAAGTCCTCTGTGCCCCATCCATAGTAATAAAGTCCTCTGTGCCCCCTCCATAGTAATAAAGTCCTCTGTGCCCCCTCCATAGTAATAAAGCCCTCGGTGCCCCCTCCATAGTAATAAAGCCCTCTGTGCCCCCTCCATAGTAATAAAGCCCTCTGTGGCCCCTCCATAGTAATAAAGCCCTATGTGCCCCCTCCATAGTAATAAAGCCCTCTGTGCCCCCTCTGTATTAAAAAATAAATAAAAATACAGTAACTACTCACCTTGTCCCATTCCTGAGACTCACAGTCCTCTCTTCCCTGCAGACACAGATCGCGCTGCAGCACAGAGTGGGCCGGGCTTATGCAGATTTACTGCCTGCAGGCTCCACCCACACAGGCTGGCAGCGCGATCTGTATCTGCAGGCTGAATGGTGGAGCGGGGAGAAGTCTTCCTGCTTCACCATTCAGAGCGCCGCCGGCCTGAAGGAGGGAAGGAGCTCAGGGAGCTGAGCGGTGAGTGACAGGACCCAGCTCCCTGTGCTCCAGCAATGAGTGCTTCCATCTGTATTGATTTAAGCACTAATTTCTTCTGGCACCCCCCAGAGAGTCGGCACCCGGGGCGGACCGAAAGCTACCCCCCCCCCCCCCCGCTTCCTTAGTACGCCTTCCTCTGCTGCCGTAAACCGGCTCAGAGTATAGAAGTCTCTGGGTAATCCTAGATGAAGTGTGCATATCTACGCTATTAATAATTTAAACCATTAAAAATCTACTGTCCTCATAAAAGTAGAAGAGGCTGCATACCTTTGGTTGCAATGCTATTTTCCTTCTATATCTACTGTTTTCCTCTAGTCAGTGCTATTCATTTCGGCACATGATACGAGTGAACTGTCAGGTCTCTTCATCACCCAGTTTCATATAACACTAGGCGGTAGAGACCGGTCATCTAATAATTCCTTAGGCTAAGATGCCTCAACTAACAGCAACGACTGTAGGCGTTAAAAAAAAAATTATGATGGGGAAAAAAATGACAGAAGCAGTAAAGAGCCAACTCTACAGGTATGAAGCCAGTTTTAGTTCCGTAAGGATGTGACAGGTCCTCATTAAAATGCATCTGCTGTGGAAAATTCCAGCTTCACATGGAATCCCCCTCTATGATATCTATTTGTCCTATGAGACAGCCAATTTAATATGCTAGGAATGACCACCAATTATTAATAAATGAATGCACATATTTTCTTTTTCAGCAGTTTACTGAGGCTTATTGTATGCATGTTCATACAGGAATCCAGAGCCAGATGAGATGACTATGCACAGGGAAGCACCCAGAATTTTTGTCTAGGGTGGGGGTCCGAGTACAAACTATAAAATGGCATGGTATTAGAAGCAGGACGTGCTACATCCCATATGCAGTGGAGCATCTATACGGGGGGGGGGGGCAGATCCTGCACTTGTAGTCCGTTGTTAATGGCGATCCCCAGCAAAAATGCAGTGGGGGATGCCCGCAGCGGACCTAAAGTACCACAATAGACATCCTACACAGGACAGCAAATGTGTTGATGTGATAAACACTATAACAATATAACAATAACAATTAACCTGTCCTTGTAAATGTTATTGTTATATTGTTTATCACATCCACACATTTGCTATCCTGTGTAGGATGTCTATTGTGGTACTTGTGGTCCACTGCAGGCATCCCCCACTGCATTTCTGCTGGGGATCGGTATTAGTAGCGGACCACAAGTGCAGGATCTGCCCCCGGTATAGATGCGCCACTGCATATGGGATGGAGCACGTCCTGTTTCTAATACCATGCCATTTTAAAGTTTGTATATAGAATTGCTTGGAGGTGTAAAAACTCCTAGTCTGAATGTGCCTTTATTTCCATCCGCAGGCAACATTCTGGTGCACCTGTGAGGCCTGGGCTATATCAGCCAGTCTTGGGTGGGGCTCAGATCTCCCTCCTCCCATTGTAAGCATGGCTGCATGCTGGAGGTAACTGGGAGTTTGCTATGAGTCGGACCTTATGCTCCTGTAATTCTCCCACTGGCCCCTGGTATTGCCCATACGGCAAAGGTAAGTAACTGTTAGGTCCCGAGCTACTTGAGATACCTTGGCGCGGTGCTCGGGCTCCGATATGTCCTCCACAGTAGGATATATCAGCTAAACTCTCAATTTTAATACCAGAATGAGGGTTTAGTCAGACCGCAGAGTGCACCTGTCCTTGTAAATGTTATTGGTATATTGTTTATCATATCCACACATTTGCTATCCTGTGTAGGATGTCTATTGTGGTACTTGTGGTCAGCTGCAGGCATCCCCCACTGCATTTCTGCTGGGGATCGCCATTAGCAGCGGACCACAAGTGCAGGATCTGCTCCCCGGTATAGATGCGTCACTGCATATGGGATGGAGCACGTCCTGCTTCTAATACCACGCCATTTTATAGTTTGTATATAGAATTGCTTGGAGGTGTAAAAACTCCTAGTCTGAATGTGCCTTTATTTCCATCCGCAGGCAACATTCTGGCGCACCTGTGAGGCCTGGGCTATATCAGCCAGTCTTGGGTGGGGCTCAGATCTCCTTCCTCCCATTGTAAGCATGACTGCATGCTGGAGGTAACTGGAAGTTTGCTATGAGTCGGACCTTATACTCGTGTAATTCTCCCACTGGCTCCTGGTATTACCCATACGGCACAGGTAGGTTAGCATTAGGTCCCGAGCTACTTGAGATACCTTGGCGAGGTTCTCGGGCTCCAATATGTCCTCCACAGTAGGATATATCAGCTAAACTCTCAATTTTAACACCAGTATGAGAATTTAGTCAGACCGCAGAGTGCACCTGTCCTTGTAAATGTTATTGTTATATTGAGGGTACGAGTAGAAAAAAGGGCTGGGTGCATAGAGTGCTGTGCAAATGTTTAGGCCATGCCCTTTATTATAAACTCTTCCTGCATATAATAGGCCACTCCCAACAAACACCATACAGCTGAAATTATATTTTTGAGTCTTACCCTAATCCTACATAGACACACTGTACTTAATACTCAGGGTCTCAACATAAAAATACTGTACTCAAACAATTCTTTTTCCCTCCGTGTGACTGGAATCACCATCCAGTTCTGTTTTACACACTGCCCACTACATGGCTCCATGGCAGGGGCTGTTGTAGTTTCACTTTCTCCCTCCTAGTCCTGAAGGCACCAAGAGGAGTGGAGGAGAAGCTGCGCAATATTTATGGGGTGGAGGAGGAGCCCGGCTCTACACATCATATAGAGAGGGGAGGGTATGTACTGGCTGTACTACCTGCTTTACATTATACAATAGACAACAGCAGGCTACAGCCATGAAGCTCCTTCCCTCTCCTCCCTCCCTGGATCCTGCTCTCACCATGTGGTTCCCCCCATCATCCGCCACTCATCCGTGGCCTGCTGCCCACCTCGGCCGTCTTCACCAGGCCGAAGCCCCCTACCTTATTTGCAGCCACCACTATGCTTATAGCTGCCCAGCACTGATTCCTCGTTCTGCAAATGGCAGGGGGAGGAGCTGAAGCATCTCCTCTCCTACATAGCACCACATACCTCTTACATCCAGTGATGTCACCTTTGATGTAGACTTTCTCTTTCCTCATCTTCTCCATTCAGACCAGACCACCATGATGATTTTTGAGCTGTCTCTTGTCTCTGCAGAGATTGATAAACAGACATTAGTTTCCCACTTTTCCATCATCCACACATCTTCTGAACACTCCATCCTGCCACCCCAATACTGTGCTCCCCAATATTATACTGCGGAAACAGTCTCCCTGAAAATACTAGTCCCACAGAGATAGTGCCCCCTTCAATAATTATTGGCACACAGTGCTCTAAAAAAAAATAACTGCATCCAGCAAATAGTATCTTGGACACTAATAGTGTAAATATAATGTCCCCCAAAAATAATTGTGCTAAACTGATACTGTGCCAGGGCGCCCACCACATTAATAGTCCTCCCAAAATCCTGCCAATAGAAATAATTCTCTGCCAGAGCACACTTAGTAGTAATAAAGCCCCGATAGTGCCCATACTAGTAATCATGTTCCCCATAGCCACCCAGTAGTAATAAAACTAACCATAATGCCCCATAGTAGTAATAATTCTCCTTATAATGTGACAGTAGAATGTTCCCCCTAGTTATGTGAACTAGTACAAAAATGCCTCTATTCTGTGTGCCAGTACAAAAAATACTCCCTCTTGGTGCCCGCAGTTGAGCTAATGTCCCCATAGTATCACTATAATGTATGCCAGTATAAGATACCCCTATATAGTGTCCCCAGTAAATGCCACCATAGTGCTTCTCTCCCCCCTTCCTCATAGTGACCCATAATGTGCCAGTATAAAATTCTCCTACATGGTGCCCCGAGTAGTTGAGTAGCTCCTATATAGTGCCCCAAGTAGTTGACCCCATAGTGCTCATCTTTTCCCCTTCCCCATAACGTGACCCAGTATAAAATGCCACTATATTGTTTCCCCAGTAGATGCCAATAGTGTTCCCCAGATTGTGGCAGTATAAAATACCCCTTCTTAGAGCTCCCAGCACATGCCCCCATAGTGCCCCCCATAATTTGCCCGTATAAAATATCCCTTCTTAGTGCCCCCCGGAAGATGCCCCTATAGTGCTCCTCCCCCCTTCCCCATAGTACCCCCATAACGTGGCAGTATAAAATACCCCATCTTAGTGCTCCCAGTAGATGCCATCATAGTGCTCCTCTCCCCCTTTTCCATGGCGCGCCACATAATGTGCCAGTATAAATGCCCCTTCTTAGTGCCCCCAGTAGATGCCCCATAGTGCTTCTGTATTCCCTTCCCCATAGTGTCCCCCGTAATGCGCCTCTCCTGTACTACGCCGCTGCATCCATCTGTATCACTCTCCTGAGGATGGCGATACAGATGAATATAGAGATAAGAGCTTCCACAATGAAAACGCTCATCTCCACTCCTACTGCCCTGCCACCCCCACTTAAATCCAAGACCTGATTGGCAGTGCAGCCCTTACTTAAAAAAATGACTGCTTCTGGGGGGGTCCAGACACGTTGGTCCCCCGTCGGTGCACCCCTGACTATGAAGGAACCTGTCAATCAACAAGGAGTGGCCTGGGTCTGCCCACAGTGCACTTAGCTGCTCATTTGCATATCGATTAAAAGTAGTTTTTCTCCAGAATGATAAGAAAGGTATTATTACATTAAGCTCAGCTAGCCCTACACGGCATTGTGACTGGTTTAACCATGAATGTGCTGTTTACAAATTCCGTCTTAACATCAAATTCTGACCTGTCCCATATGTGCTACCCACATGGATTTGCCTAAATAAATATTGGATTGATCTACATGTTAATTACCTTACAACAGTGAATGTGAATCACCCTTTTTTGCTGTTGGGGCTCATCTGTAATATGGTACTGTGTATTTACGAAGGACCCCCTTCTATTAGCCAAAGCAGCTCTTTTTCAGGACCCCCTTAGTTATGAAGACCTGCGCCCACTGTGGTGGTTCCGTCCTATACATTTACATTGATTTGAATGGTCAGCATGTAATCATCATCAGGTGATTGTTCAATTGAAAAAGCAATTGCTTCGATGAGAAAACCCAGTTTTGGGAACAATTATTTCCATGATAAAAGTAACGGAGATCATAAATCTGCTGTTTTATCTGAACAGCTGAACTTCTCTCTGTATGTATAGCATCGAGTAGGAGCCACAGAATAGATAGGTTATTTGTTATTCTTATTCTTACCATGTTTTTGCCATTTTTAATTTTTTTTTTATTACAGTAAAACATTCAACTGTAATTAATAAAAAATAAATGAGAATAACAAATGGCAACTGTTGCCATACGGTATGTCTGAGCCTATCCTTCATTTAAAGGGTTTGTCCATGATAATTAAAAATCTTGTACAACCCCTACAATGTCTTAAAATGAAAAACATTATAAACGCACCAGTTTTTCTATCATTGTGCTGTGCTTGTCTGGCACTCTGTCCAGTGGCATAACTAGAAATGACTAGGCCGCAGCAAATATTTAAACGCCCCCCCCCCCCCAGCAACTTCTTTGCTTCCCCCGTCTCCCAGGCATCCCCCACTCCTGTGGTTAATCAAGATCGCTCTCTCAGACAAGGCCTGGCAGTCCCTCTGTCCATTTCCTACACATCCTGTATATACTGTATGTCATATCACTGTGTATAATGCCATTGTAAAATACTGTTGAGGTGGGCCCCTTCTGAGTTAGGGCCGCAAAGCAGCAGTTTCCTCTATAGCTACATCCCTGACTCTGTCCCTGTTAGTTTTCCAGCAGCAGTTGGTCTCAGACAACCCCTTTAAGTAAGCATGACTACTGTAAAATCAGTCTTGCTCTCCTTACTGAAAAACAACAATATTAAGTACACCCCTGAGACGCATTGCGAGCACGGGCTGGATAAGGCACCGCAAGAAAAGGGCATTCTCCCTCCAGGGAACACATAGAGCCCACTTCCACAGGTGAAGCTGGAGCCAACTGGAGCCGACTAGGAGACCTGTAGCCAACTGGAGCTGACTAGGAGCGCAGCAATCATGACGTGAACATAGCATAGCATCATGAACAGGCATAGCGAAGTACAAGACATGGAATGGAACAGAAAACAACAATGCAGAACCAGGCAGCCCATACCGAGACGTAGATGGCAGGACAAAGGCAAATCAGGCAAAGCAAAACATAGACAGACATGACAGACCCAAAAGGGCATGACACCCGCCGGGCATGGACAAGGACAGACATGAACAAAGACATAGCAAGATAAAGACAACCTCAAGGCACGGCATGGCGTGGCATGGACAGGCAGAGCAGAAACATAGCAGGGTACTGGACAGCCTGAATTAACAGAACTGGCCCCCAGAATGCAAACAAGAACAAAAAACAGCCTGAATGAACAGTACTGACCACAAGCTATGCAGACTGAGCCCTGAAACTCCACGCTCAAAGACAGAAGTAGCAGCCTAACAAGTGCACCTGAGAGGAAACACCCAGGAACCAAGAAGGGAGATTAATACCATCAGAACCAAGCAGGGAGGTACCAAATCAAGTCTGGGGTAAGCAAGAAACCACAGCGAAGAAGCTGCGATACAGGACATTGCCCCTAGCAACCAGCAAGCACGGAACACCGCAGCCAGAACGCAAGGGCGCAACAGACCTGAATACCCACAGGGAGACGATACCGCCTGAGAGGGGGCAAAAACCACGTCACGGCGAACCGCATCGTGACAGTGGTCATACACATTAAGCAGGCTCGGACTGGCCCACCGGGAGCCGGGGAAATCCTTGGTGGTCCAACGAACCAGCAAGTGAGCTTCCTTGCTTAGAAGCTGTCTACAATAAGCTCTGCCCCCTGTACACAGTCGGATGCATACTGCCTGTGATTCAATCTAAAAGAGAGGGAGGGCTCCACACCAGCGATTCATGGGAACAGACAAGTTTTGTGTAATTAGCACTCCTGGGCAGTAAGGCTGTTTCCACATGATCTGATTTTCATAAAATCGCGGCAAAAAAACACGGCATTTTGCCTCGATTTTATGTAAATCAGATCATGTGGAAATAGCCTTACTGTGACCAGGAGTGCTGATTGGTCTAAAACCCTAAAACCTGTCAGTCAATAGCACTGACAGGATCTCCTCCAATGAGGCAACTCTGCTAGAAGGACTAATGCCTGTGTGATCAGTCTGGAGCCCAGCCCTGGGGGAGAAGTCTGGCTGAGGACCTGGGGACACAATTAGCAACATAGAGGACCATGAGGTGAGGAAGGAATCTACATGTATTGTAATTGGTTTAAAAGAGTGCCTGCATGTATGACAGTGTGTGTAAGAGTGCCTGCATGTATAACAGTGTGTGTATGTAAGAGTACATGTATGTATGACAGTGTGTGTATGAGAGAGTGCATGCAAGTACTACAGTGCTGGCATGTGTAGAAGTGTGCGTATAAAAGAGTGCTGGCATGTGGAGAAGTGTGCGTGTAACAGAGTGCTGGCATGTATAGAAGTGTGCGTGTAAAAGAGTGCCGGCATGTGTAGAAGTGTGCGTGTAACAGAGTGCTGGCATGTGGAGAAGTGTGCGTGTAACAGTTCTATTGCTGTATCTATGCACAAAGCTTGGTTCTGTTACCTTATCTAAGTTCAGCGCTTGGTATTGTTATGGTATCTAATTACTGAGCTTGAAGGGGGTGCCTAAGTTAAAATTTTTGAGGCCAAACTACAGAGATGCTGTTAAAATAAAGATGACAAAAAAAAAAAAAAAAACACTTAAACTCACCATCCTGATCACTATTTGATCCAGCACCAATACTCTGTTCTCTCCGTCAGGCTGCATCTGGGACATAATGTTTTGGCTGCCGCGGTAAAATACCGGCGTACCGCACCTGACTGCTGTAACTAATCACTGGCCTCAGTGGTGTACAGCACCAAGGCCAATAATTAGCTGCAGCAGTCTTGTGCGCTATTACACAACAGCTTCCTATATAAAGGATTTTTTCGAAGAATGTTGATGCAAATCGGAAAACCCCCTTAAGTGTCAATATTTGCATGAAACTATAGCGTGGGCCCCTAGAGTCACTTTTACTGGTGGGCCCTTGGAACCCCAGTCCGACACTGACATTAAGTGTCAGTTGACCAAACTCAAAGATGTTGGCATCATCACCCAACTATCTTATGTGTCACCCGACTGAAGGACCAGATATGATGAATTTCCCTAGGAGTTTGGCAGCAGCTTATTCCCCTCATTCTATTGAAAACACATAACCAAGCCAAGTGTGCAACTGTGTGTGGGAGAGGCCATATAGTACCTAAACAGTTGGATCAACTTGAAGTGTAGTCCCCCAGAGTGGTACTACAATTCCTTCACCCTGCCATTGTCTCTTGTAGCTGACAAATAATGTAATCTGTGCATTTATTCGGGGTCCTCCTACACTGTGCATTCCTAATATTGCTATGAAACTGTTATGTTCATGTACTGTGCCTGGTTCACCAGCAGGTGGCAGTGTATCTGGCAGAAAGAGATCTTTAGATAGAATGGAACTTACCATTCCATTCTCCCCCTTTTGGGCAGAAGTGGGATAGTCCTGTTTCCTACCAAGGGAGGGGTTGTAGGAGTCTATTGTTGGAAGCAGACAAGTCAAGATGGAGCAGTGAGGGGGAATGGCTGTCCCTCCTGCAGCAAGAGTCCCAAAATGGAAGCAGCTCATAGAGTACCCTGACTCCTTACAGATACAGACATAGTATCACGAGGGGGTCAACAGCCAAAGGAACTCTGCTCAAAAGGTACCAGAACAGTCATAAGGCCCAGCTACCAGACAGAAGTCAGAGTCTGGCACAGCAGAGAAAGATAGAGCAAAGAAACAAGAGAAAGACCAAATATTGTCTGGATGCAAGTTTTTTTCAAGTAAAGCTGTTGAACTTTCACCTAGTCTGAACTCGACTTATTCTCCACCTCCTACAACTCTCCCCTTCATTGCTCCGGAGCCTAAACCTGTGGATTAACTGTATCCAGGTAGGAGCACCGTGACACACACAGAAACTATTAAGACCGCACCACACCACTTTGCAATTCCTATAAACCTGGGATACAATCGGTCCTAGGGGACGGCCCATTGCAGAAGATATTTCACCAGAGAAGTAGCTATAGGTTCAGCATGGAGGGGACACATCTGAGACCTTCTGAGTGGGCCCCCAACCCAGGGAATGCCACACTATGACCACTATCAATACCACTAGAGATGAGCGAATCGAAGTTGACGAAGTGGAATCCGATCCGAATTTCAGGAAAAATCCGAATTTCTTCATGCTTTGTGGTAACAAATCAAATTTTTTCCTAAAATGGCTGCTGCACGTGTGAAGACATGGAGCAAGTAACTCTGGGAAGGCGGGATCACCTAAAATGCCATGCATGCAGCCAATCAGCAGACAGCCAGCCCTGTGATGTCACAGCCCTATAAATAGCCTCAGCCATCTTGGATTCTGCCATTTACCAGTGTACTTGCAGGGAGAGACATCAGCAGGCACTAGGGACAGTGCTAGAAAAAACTTAATTGTGCTAAAAAAAACGATTTACAAGTTCAGGAAAAGATTATTCAAGGTGTAGGGAAAGGATAGGGAGGAATCATTCCACAGCATTTATGTTGAACAGGGTTCAGTAGGGGAGGTTACAGCCTGGGTATTATAGGAACAATCCTATTACACCTTGCTGCACTGACTGGGGACCCAAATTGCCATTATAAAGCTCTGTAATTCCAGAAAACCATTCTTATTATTGGGGTGCAATGCTGTTTGATACAGCCATTAACAGTGTTTATTACAAGGAAATATTTCTAGGTCTTATTTGCCATTGTGCGGTGCATGTTCTAAAGCATTTTTTGGCTTGTACTAGTGGGAAAAAAAGGGCTTATTAGCCGTTGTGTGGTGAAGTGCGAAAATTATATATTTGCCGTTCAGCGGTGCAGTTAGGCCTCTTTCACACTTGCGTTCTGAGGATCCGGCAGGCACTTCCGTCCTGCCGGATCCGTCAGAACGCAAGTCGCCTGAAAGCATTAGAAGACTGATCAGGATCCTGATCAGTCTTCGAAATGCTTTGAGGTTACTATGGCAGCCAGGACGCTATTAAAGTCCTGGTTGCCATAGTAGTAGTGGGAGCGGGAGCGGTATACTTACAGTCCGTGCGGCTCGGGCGCTCCAGAATGACGTCAGAGCGCCTCATGCGCATGGATCACGTGATCCATGCGATCACGTGATCCATGCGTGTGGGGCGCCCTGACGTCACTCTGGAGCGCCCCCGGGAGCCGCACGGACTGTAAGTATACTGCTCCCCCGCTCCCCACTACACTTTACCATGGCAGCCGGGACTTTAGCGTCCTGGCTGCCATGGTAACCATTGAGAAAAAGCTAAACGTCGGATCCGGCGATGCGCCAAAACGATGTTTAGCTTAAGGCCGGATCCGGATTAATGCCTTTCAATGGGCATTAACTCCGGATCCGGCCTTGAGGCAAGTGTTCAGGAGCAAAAAGCGCAGCATGCTGTGGTATTTTCTCCGGCCAAAAAACGTTCCGGTCCTGAACTGAAGACATCCTGATGCATCCTGAACGGATTTCTCTCCATTCAGAATGCATTGGGATAATCCTGATCAGGATTTTTCCGGCATAGAGACCCGACAAACGCTAGTGTGAAAGAGCCCTTTTTGTGTATTAGTGGCAAAAGTAAAATATATTTGCTGTTCAGCGGTGCAGTTTTATGTTCTAAAGCCTTTTGTGTAGAGTATAAGTGGAAAAAAGAAAAATATATTTGCTGTTCAGGGGTGCAGTTATATATTCTAAAGCCTTTTGTGGTGTGTATAAGTGGAAAAAAGTAAAATACTGTATTTTATAAGACTACTTTTTAACACACAAACTTAAGAGTAGAGATGGCCCGAACTATTCGCCGGCGAACAGTTCCCGGCGAACATAGCTTGTTCGCGTCCGCCGCGGCGGGCGAACATTTTCGAAGTTCGCCCCTATACTTTATTATTGAGCAAACTTTGACCCTGTACCTCACAGTCAGCAGACACATTCCAGCCAATTAGCATACCCTCCCTCCCAGACCCTCCCACCTCCTATCTAAACGCAAGGACAGCATCCATCTTACATTCATTCTGAAGCTGCAGTAATAGTAATTCTAAATCGCAATGCGATTAATATAACCTGTATTATTTGCATTGCGATTACAACTTAGATCTGTTCCTAATGGTTGTATTGCTAGAATATAGTGAAGATAACGAATATAGCACTATATTCTCAATCTTTGTTATATTCTAGAAATACAACAACCATTAGGAACTCAGATCTAAGTTGAATTCTCAATGCGATTAATATAACCTGCATTAATCACATTGCGAATTCAACTTAGAGCTGAGTTCCTAATGGTTGTTGTATTCCTAGAATATACGTTATATTCTAGCAATACAACCATTAGGAACTCAGCTCTGAGTTGTAATCGCAATGCGAATAATACTTACAATTATTAATCACTTTGCAAATCCATTTGATGCCTCTATTTGATTGTATATGACGGTTGACTATGACTACCACCAACGTTCTGCTGCATACGTTTATGGTTGCATATTTACATTTGGTATAGGCAAATATGGTAGTCTAGATCATTACTCTGCCCAAATCTATATTCAGCTACATGGCTTAGAAAATATGCTGTCAAACAATGATCCTAGGTTTTGGTATAGACACATGATCTAGACTACCATATTTGCCTATACCAAATGTAAATATGCAACCAAATGTGGCAAAATACACACAAAAAATAAACTAAGAAATGAAAAAATTATAAAAACGCATGCGTTTTTGATGCGTTTTCTATCAAAAACGCCCAAATGGCCCCTGGGGGGTTCAGATATATTGCTTTGGAGGCAGCAGAACGTTGGTGGTAGTCATAGTCAACCGTCATATACAATCAAATAGAGGCATCAAATGGATTCGCAAAGTGATTAATAATTGTAAGTATTATTCGCATTGCGATTACAACTTAGACCTGTGTATATTCTAGCAATACAACCATTAGGAACTCAGCTCTAAGTTGAATTCGCAATGCGATTAATGCAGGTTATATTAATCGCAATGCGAATTTGACTTAGAGCTGGGTTCCTAATGGTTGTATTGCTAGAATTATATAGCGAAGATTGAGAATATAGCGCTAAATTCTCAATCTTCGTTATATTCTAGCAATACAACCATTAGGAACCCATCTCTAAGTTGAATTCGCAAATAAGATGTCCCAAACTATTCACCGGCGAATAGTTCCCGGCGAACATAGCTTGTGCGTTGTGCACGTTCGTCGCGGCGGGCGAACATATGCGATGTTAGGTCCACCCCCTATCATTGAGTAAACTTTGACCCTGTACCTCACAGTCAGCAGACACATTCCAGCCAATTAGCATACCCTCCCTCCCAGACCCTCCCATCTCCTGGACACAGCATCCATTTTAGATTCATTCGGAAGCTGCAGTTTTAGTGAGAGGAAGGACAGTGTAGTTGCTACTGATTTAATAGGGAAATCGATAGCTAGGCTAGTGTATTCAGTGTCCACTCCAGTCCTGAAAGACCCATCTGATCTCTGCTGTAAGGACAGCATCCTGACAGCACCCCAAAAAGCCCTTTTTAGGGCTAGTACATCAGTCTCCCTCCCAGACCCTCCCACCTCAAAAGCAAGGACAGCATCCATCTTAGATTCATTCTGAAGCTGCAGTGTTAGTAGTTGTAATCGCAATGCGATTAATATAACCTGTATTAATCGCATTGCGATTACAATTCAGAGCTGAGTTCCTAATGGTTGTATTGCTAGAATATAACGAAGATTGAGAATATAGCGCTATATTCGCAATCTTCGTTATATTCTAGCAATACAACCATTAGGAACAGATCTAAGTTGTAATCCTAATGTGATTAATACAGGTTATATTAATCGCATTGCGAATTTAACTTAGAGCTCGGTTCCTAATGGTTGTATTGCTAGAATTTCTAGCAATACAACCATTAGCAACCCAGCTCTAAGTTGAATTCGCAATGCGATTAATATAACCTGTATTAATCGCATTGCGATTACAACTACCACACTCTGCATCAACTAGGTATTTTTCCATGGGAGTTTTGCCATGGATCCCCCTCCGGCATGCCACAGTCCAGGTGTTAGTCCCCTTGAAACAACTTTTCCATCACTATTGTGGCTAGAAGGAGTCCCTTTGGTTTTTTAAATTCGCCTGTCTATTGAAGCCTATGGCGGTTCGCACTGTTCGCAAGTTCGCGAACATTTGCGGAAGTTCGCGAAAATTTTATGTTCGCGACATCACTACTTAAGAGGACCTTTCACTGGTCCAACGATTGTTAGCTAATGATATGTATGTGTAGAACGGCAAACAAGGATCTCCCTGCACTTACTATTATCCCTGGGCTGCTCTACACATACGGTATATATCAAGACCAGTGAAAGGTCCTCTTTACTTCCAAGCTGGACTGGAAAAGCTGTCTTTCTCCAGCTTCAGGACAGGCGCCCTCTAGCTAAGGGTACTTTCACACTAGCGTTGGTGCAGATCCGTCTGTTTATTTTCACAGACTGATCCGCACCTCTAATGCAAACTTTTGTATCCGTTCAGAACGGATCCGTTTGCATTAGGTTTAAAGAAAAATGACAAAGTCCAAAACGGATCCGTTTTGGATTACATTGAAAGTCAATGGGGAACGGATCCGTTTTCAAATGCACCATATTGTGTCACTGACAACGGATCCGTCCCCATTGACTTACATTGTAAAAAAAAACTGATCCGTTAGGCTCCGCCTCTTCAGACGGACACCAAAATGCTGCATGCTGCGTTTTGGTGTCCGCCTCCAAAACGTAATAGAGGCGGAACGGAGCCTAACTGATGCATTCTGAACGGATCCTTATCCATTCAGAATGCATTGGGACTTAACTGATCCGTTTTGGAACGTTTGTGAGAGCCCTGTAACGGATCTCACAAACGGAATCCAAAACGCTAGTGTGAAAGTACCCTAAGCCACCGTGTGCTGCATCCCGGCCAGTCACTCCTGAAGCAGCCCCCTCTCCCTGCTCTCAGTGGTTTTCTCAAGCTTGGATCGTCTGTTTAATTTTTATTTGGTGTGCGTTGGAAGAGGGGTATCCGGCGAGTATAGCCCAAACCCCATATTTTAACAGGAAAAGTAGGGGGTCGTCTTATATGCCCAGTCGTCTTATATGCCGGAAAATACGGTATATTTGCGGTGCAGTTATACGTTCTAAAGCCTTTTGTGCAGTGTATAAGTGGAAAAAAGAAAAATAGATTTGCCGTTCAGCAGTGCAGTTATATGTTCTAAAGCCTTTTTTGGCATGTATTAGTGGGGAAAAAGAAAAAGGTCTTACTAGCCGGTGTGTTGAAGTGAGAAAATTACAGCCCTTTTTGGCGTGTATTGGTGGCAAAAAAAAATATTTGCCGTTCAGCAGTGAAGTTCCATTGTACTACAGCCATTTACAGGGTGTATTAATAGAGTAGATACGTACGTCCTATTAGCCTTTCTGTGGTGAATTGTGATTGCTATATTTATTTTATTGGGGGTGTATTAATAGGAAAAAGAATAAGGGAAAATTGATGGGTGCTTGTGCAGCGAACTGGAAAAGCGTCGGGGATCCCTTTTTAATAAAAGTTTTTGTTGTGACACCAGTTGCATTTAAGCAACAGAGGACGGAGTCCCCTTAAATAGATGGTGTTGGTGGTAAGTAGTACCCAGTGTAGGAATGCCAGAGTGGTGTTAGGGTAGCCTATAATGTCCCTTTAGATGTGGCTTTGCACGTGTAACAGTGCTCCTACCTGGATATCCTGCACCCCAGGCGTTGTCGTCCGAAGCAGTGCAAATAGGGTGACTAATTGAAGGATTTGTAGAACAAACTGAGTCCAGACTTTGTGCTGAAGTTCAAACAGCTTTACTTGAATAAACTTTCATCAGGAAACAATCTTTCAACTTTTTCTTGGCTACCAGCAGGCTTTGGCATAAATTCTGGCAGGCAAATACACTCAGCCCTGCTACATCTGTTAATTTTTAGCTCTGCTGTGCTATCAATTAAATAGAAACTTTTCCTTTGCTGCTGTACTTAACTTTCGGTAGTCTGACTCTATCTTTATCTTTATCCAGGGAACTTTCTTTCTGGCTTTAGAGGCTTGCAGCTTTGATCTCCTGGTCCAGCAGAGCAGACAGGGCTCTGCTGGCTGGAACACAGCCTTCCCCTTGTAGGGGGTACTCTAGACTGACTTCTGCAGGGCTCATCCAGGAGGGACGAGGTCCTGCTGCCTTCCCCAAGCAGATCCTCTGAACTCTCTTTCACTAACTAACTCCTCCTGCTCTAGAAAGGGAGCTAGAATGGCAAGAAGGTTCCATTCTAGCTAACATAGCTCTGACAAGCTTGCTGCCACCTGCTGGTGAACTAGGCACATCACATGTTACCAGTCACAAAATCAAAAATACAAGTACACACTGTGCAGGACCTGGAAATAAATATGCATGATGACATAGAATCAACCATAGGAGATAGTGGGGAGGTGCAGAAGGTGGTAATGAACCTCTGGGGCGTTACACTTGTAGACTTTCTTCTGTATGAACTAAATTACGTCGATTAGTCATCGAGTGGTGAAATTTGTTTGTGGTACAGCCTTTTTTGGCAAAATTAGTCGGTTGCTGTAACTATGGTCAAGGACAATATACGTCCTTTATGGCCCACTGGGTAAATATGGTTCCTGCCCAGCCACACCAGCAACTTGGCCAGGTGACGCCGCTTCCGCCTCCACGTTCTCACACCGTTGGTCCTGCCACAATGTCCTCCTCTGCCTTCTCATCCTCCACCGTATCCTCAGCCTCCACTGCAGGGACAATTCACAGTGCCCCTCCAGCATACCACATGTGCAGGGCACGGCGGTGTCACGCTGTTCTGCACCTCGTTTGCCTGGGCAGGTCTGACCGGGGGGCGCTCTGCGCTCACATTCCTCTACCATGGCTACTGTGGCGGGGGGGGGGGGGGGGTAGGAGCAGTTCCAGCTCCATCAGCAGCAACTTGAGTCTAGAGTCACTTATGAGCAGCTTTCTTCACCCGACTAGTTAAGAAACTACTCACCAGCAGCAGCTAGACCTGGAGCAGGACCTGAACCAGCAGGTGGTGGCATACTTGGACAGTACTCTGCCACCCCACATTGAAGATCCGCTGGACTACTGGGCAGCCAAACTGGATTTGTGGCCGCAACTAGCAGAGTTTGCCCTGGAAAAGCTGTCCTGCCTGGCCAGTAGTATGGCATTAGAGAGGGTGTTTAGTGTGGCGGGGGCCATTGTTACCCCAAGAAGAACTCGCCTGTCCACCCAAAATGTGGAGAGACTGACCATTGTCAAGATGAATCAGGCGTGAATCAGCCAGGATTTCCACCCACCAATGCCTGATGCATCGGAGTAGATCATCCATGGTGCCACACCAACACTATGACAAAAGAGACCGGTTTCTTTTGGCTACCTGCCTCAGCTACTATTCTGTTGCTGCCACACATCTGATGCCAAGTGCTCCTTCTTTCACCCACCATCTTCAGCTGGTACTCGTATTGCCACCCACCTCCCCACTCTGTCATCGGGTCACTGTGGTCTCCTGATGCTGCTTCCACCTGCTCACTATGTCACCTTGCCACTCTGTGGTCTCGTGATGCGGCTGTCACCTCCACACTATGTCACCTTGCCACTCTGTGGTATCCTGATGATGCTGCTACCACCTCCACACTCTGTCATTGTGCCACTCTGTGGCCTCCTGATGCTGCCGCCACCTCCACACTCTGTCATTGTGCCGCTCTGTGGCCTCCTGATGCTGCCGCCACCTTCACACTGTCATTGTGCCACTCTGTGGCCTCCTCCTGATGCTCCCGCCACCTCCAGACTCTGTCATTGGGCCACTCTGTGGTCTCCTCATTCACGTGTCATCTCTGTTTTGGATCCACTCCTGTTTTTTTTGGCATTAGCAATACTGACGGATTACTGACCAAAAACGGATGCTCAACAGACAGGATCTGTTTTTTGGGGGTTATTGTTCTGATAGATCAAAGGAAGGGCATAATAATCTGTGACATCAACACAAACTCACTGCTGACACCCTCTCCACTCTGTCGGTGGGCTCTACTTGTATAAGCGTTTTTTCCATCCGGCTTCATTGCTTTTTTATGCGCTTGAAAAAAAAGGAGTGGACTGCAGCTAGAGCCACCACACACAGAAGTATTCGAGACATGGGCTACAACTGTCCAGCTACCTTGACCCAAAAACGTCAGCAGCGTCTTACCTGGGCGAAGGAGAATAAGGACTGGACTGTTGCTCAGTGTCTAAAGTTCTGTTTTCAAATGATAGTAAATTTTGCATTTCATTTGGAAATCAAGGTCCCAGAGTCTGGAGCAAGAGTGGAGAGGCACACATAATCCAAGTTGCTTGAGGTCCAGTGTGAAGTTTCCACAGTCAGTGAAGGTTTGGAGAGCCATGTGATCTGGTGGTGTTGGTCTACTGTGTTATATCAAGTCCAAAGTCAGCACAGTCGTCTACCAGGAAATGTTAGAGAACTTCATGCTTCCCCCTGCTGAGAAGTTTTATGGGGACGCTGATTTCCTTTTCCAGCAGGACCTGGCACCTGTCTACACTGCAAAAAGTACCAGTATCTGGTTTAATAACTACGGTATCAATGTGCTTGATTGGCCAGTAAACTCACCTGACCTAAACCCAAAAGAGAATCTATAGGGTATTGTCAAGAGGAAGATGAGAGGCACCAAACCCTACAATACAGATGAGCTGAAGGGTGCAAACTGGGCTTCCATAAAACCTCAGCAGTGCCACAGGCGGATTGCCTCCATGCCACGCCGCACTGATATAGTAATTCATGCAAAAGAAGAAACTGGGCTTCCATAAAACCTCAGCAGTGCCACAGGCGGATGGATCGCCTCCATGCCACGCCGCACTGATATAGTAATTCATGCAAAAGAAGCCCCAACCAAGTATTGAGTCCATATATTGCACATACTTTTCAGAAGGCCAACATTTCTGTATTACATTTTTTTTTTATTAGTCTTATATAATAATCTAATTTTTCCCTTCACCCGTGACAGCACCACAAGAGAAAGAGGATCCGCCCCCACAGACAGGAAACCTGGAGAATAAAAGGGCAGCCACTCTCCTCCCAATTTAGTCTGGTTTCCTGTCTCTGGGGAAGCCTGCAGTTTCTTTCAGATCCTTCCCCCTGGTGGTGCTCTTATACTGACCCCTGTTGTTTGAGCAGAAGAAGGGCCTTGGGCATACCTGCAGTCCCCAGAGGTAAGATGCGGCATCGGTTGGTGCGCTAATGGGGACGGGCAGAGGCACAGCAAATCTCCAGAGGGAGCATCTTGTGTGCTGGAGCGTGGAGTGCCTGGCGGCATCGCCGCTGAGCTAGCGGCACGGACTTCCGGTCCCCAGGGGGAGAAAGAGGAGCTTCCAGGTGAGGAGTTAAGCCAAGGAAAGTGCCTGCCGCACGTGCATTGGAGTGTAGGGTCGGGCGGTGACGTCATCACAGAGCTCCTATGTGAAGGGCGCGCTGTGAATCGGAGGATGGCGTCCTAATCAGAATCCTGGTTGGTGGTCCGGTAGGATGCATGGAGGAGGAGAAATACACAGAAGAGTCTGGAGTCCCTCCAGCCCTGGTACCTCTGTGAGTGCTCTGGGGCATATTGAGTCCTGCTTCTCTTCTGATACCCTTATACCTAAATATGTGGCAGACAAAGCCTAGCAAGGTCATTTAAAAAAAGAAGAATAAGGAGTGTGGTCTTTGTAAATCTGTGTTACCAGCTGAGTGGGAGAAGAGGATGTGTCAGAGCTGTATTGATAGAATAGTGCCTAAGGAATAGCCGTCGTTCTATAAGTGTCTTCAGGCGTTGGTCAGATCTGAAGTTAATTCCTTTCTATCCTCTAAAAAAGCTGCCGGGACTAGAGATCCAAGGTTGAGGAGACTAGATAATGCACAGGAACTTATTTCCTCTGATTATGAAGAAGATTAAATGAAATGCACTCCTCCTCATATTGGCATTCTGGAAATTCGTCCCTATCTTCTTCTGAGGAAGGCGAGATTAGTGGTAAACCATGTTTTCCAATAGAAGATACAGATAGACTTTTAAAAGCCGTAAGATAAACTATGGACATTGAAGAGATGAAGGAGCCTAGGTCCATTCAGGATATTATGTTTGGGGGTCTAGAATCCAGGCACCACAGCACCTTCTGGGTTCATAAGAACGTTTCAGCCTTAAGTAAAGGGGAGTTAAAGAAACCTAACAGAAAAGTTTATATTTCAAAAAATCTTAAGCGGAAATATCCTTTTAAAGAAGAAGACTGTGCTACTTGGGATAAAGCGCCTAGGATAGATGTAGTTATATCTAAAGTCTCTAGGAAAACGGCCCGTCCTTTTGATGATATGGGAATATTAAAGGACCCGTTAGATAAAAAAGCGGAGTCTTTTTTAAAGGGTGCCTAGGAGGCATCTACCTCTTCTTTTAGACCAAGCATAGCTTCAACTTGTATGGCCAGTTCTCTTATGGGCTGGCTCATCAAGCTGGAAAATCAATTAAAAAATAGATGTCCCAGAGAAAAAATATTAGCGTCCTTGCCCTCTATGAAAAAAGCGGCGGATTTCTTGACAGTTGCTTCAGCCGATTCTGTTAGATTGGCAGCCAGATCTGCCGTTTTATCAAATTCGTCCGTAGAGCACTCTGGCTAAAAAACTGTCCGAGTGACTTCCCATCAAAAAAATAAACTACAGTATGTGGTGTTCCATGTGAAGGGGAATACCTTTTCTGGGCGGGCACTGGATGATCTACTAGGCAAAGCTGCGAATAAAAAGAAAAAGTTTCCAGGGCTTCAGGGTTCCTTCTCTTCTAGAAATACATTTAGCCGTCCTTTTCATCCCTTTAGGAATAATCAAGGAGATAAAAAATCAAGGGAGGATAGATTTAGGAGCCAAAGGAAGAATAGAAATTATTTTTTCAGCCAGTCCTTTGGGGATAAAGAGAAATAGGATCAGCAATGACGCCAAGAGTCAGGTAGGGGGCAGAATAAAGCTTTTCTTTTCCCGCCTGGTCCCAGATTTCTGCAAACTCATGGATTCTAGACACCATTCTCACCGGACTAAAACTAGAATTTTGTATGGTCTCTTCAGTAAGATTCATAATTACAAAAAAATCAGACTTCGGCTCTGGGATTTTCTGCTATGGAAGGAGAAGTGCTAAAATTAGTCGAAAAATCGGTTTTAGTTCCTGTACCAAAGAGGTAAGAACGTGAGGGATTTTACTCTCCCCTGTTTTTAGTAAAGAAACCGGATGGTTCTTTCAGAACAAGAATAAATTTAAAGAAGTTAAACCAATTCCTACAAATAAAAAAGTTTAAAATGGAGACTATAAGATCAGTAATAAACCTTCTTCCTCCTCACTGTTTCATGGCAGTACTCAATCTCAAAGAGGCATATTATCATGTTCCAATCTTCCTCGGACATCAAAGATTCTTAAGAGTAGAAATAGGAGGGCAGTTACAACATCTTCAGTTTCAGGCTCTTCCTTTTAGCCTTTTCATGGCTCCAAGGGTCTTTGCAAAAAGAATAGCAGAGATGGCGGCTCATATAAGAGAAAAATATATTCTTTTTATACCATACCTGGACATTTTTTTAATAGTAGGAGAAACAGAAGAAGCTTGTGGAAGAGCGGTCTCAACAGTATCAAAAATCCTGGAAAAGTTAGGCTTGGTCTTAAATCTAGAATAGTCAAAACCGCGTCCTACCAGAAATCAGACTTTTCTGGGGTTGATCCTAGACTCATCTTCCCAAAAATGTGTATTGCCAGAAGAAAAGGTCAGTTATATTCAAGAGAGAATCGGAGGTTTAACCAAAAATCCAGTGGTCTCTATGAGAAAGGGAATGTCTATTTTGGGGTCCCTCACGTCATGCATCCCGGTGGTAAGATGGGCACAATTGCACTCAAGGGTTCTCCAGTGGGAAATGCTTTCTTTCTGGGAGAAGAACAGCTCCCTAGATTCAAAGATAAGGATCTCAGACCAGACTCTCCTGAACTTGGCAAGGTGGTTAGAGAGAAAGAACTTGGTTCAGGGAGTTTCATGGAAGTTGGAAGACCTGATATGTCTAACCACAGATGCAAGCCCCTGGGGATGGGGGGGGGGGGAGGCTCATATTCAGGAAATCTCCCTTCAGGGTCATTGGGGGGATACCAAAAAAGGGAGATCCTCCAACCTAAAAGAACTAGCAGCAGTAGGTCTAGCAATAAGGTCTGTCCTTCCAAGAATAAGAGGAAAAAATCTCAGGATTATGACGGACAACAGGACGGTGGTCTCTTATCTAAACAGACAACAGGGTACAAGGTGCAAAATTCTGATGCAGGAAGCCCAGAAGATCCTCTTATTAGCAGAAAAAGAGTGTACCTCAATTTCAGCAATACATATCATGCGGGTGGAAAATGGACAGGCAGACTTTCTGAGTCACCATTTCCTATCTCAGGGCGAATAGAGTCTGAACCAGTCCATTTTCAAGAAAATAATGGATCTCTAGGGCCAACCAGTAATAGGCCTTTTTGCTACTTTCCAGAACAAGAAGGTACAGAAATTCTTCTCCCTAGATCCAGCGGGATCCCATTGTGGTATAGATGTTTTCCTCTAGAACTGGAATTTTTCCCTAGCCTACGCCTTTCCTCCTCTCCCATTGATTCCAAGAGTATTAAGGAAAATCGGGGCGGATGGCGTGAGGGTTATCCTCATAGCCCCATTTTGGCCAAGAAGATCATGGTTCATGTGGCTTCGGATCATGTCGCTCTCAGACCCTTGGGTACTTCCAGAGATCTGGAACCTATTGAATCAAAGTCCAGTTTTACATCTAGATATAAAAAATCTCCAATTAACTGCCTGAAACTTAAAAGGTACTTACTAGGTAGGAAAAGATTTTCTGATGCCTTGATCTGTACTCTTCTTAAGAGTAGGAAAGAGGTAACAGTGGCCATTTATGCTAGAATTTGGCAGAAATTTGGGGATTTTTCACATATCCAGTTTGAAGAAATCCCTTCTTCTGCTCCCATTCATCTAGTGATAGAGTTCCTTCAGAAGGGATTTGAACTAAGTCTGATGGGTAGTATCTTTAAAAGTTCAGGTCTCGGCTCTTTCGGCTTTGTTTGATCAAGATATTGCAGGGCGCCCATGGGTGTCGAGGTTTTTTAGAGCAGTAGCCAGATCCACCCCAATAACTTCACATAGACTCTCTCCTTGGGACCTAAACTTAGTTTTAAAGGCTTTGACTTAACCTCCATTTGAACCTTTGGATACCAGCTCCATTAAATGTCTCACTTTCAACTTATATCTTCTATATAGCAGTAACATCGGCTCATAGGGTTAATGAAATACACGCCATATTCATTAATCCTCCATACACCACGATTTTAGAAGATAATGTATTGATTCTTCCAGACCCAGCTTTTCTTCCAAAAGTTGCTTCCAAGTTTCATAGATCTCAGGAGATTATGCTTCCTACTTTTTTTAAGAACCCTAGGTCGGAAGAAGAAAAATCTCTTCATTGGTTGGATGTGAGACGGGCTTTGATTAATTATTATCTCGCACTGAGAATTGGCGAAAATCTTCTTCACTCTTTCAGCTCTCCCACCCTGAATTTTCCTCTGGTAAATCACTCGTGGTGCTGTCGTGGGTGAAAGGAAAAATGATGATTACTCACCGGTTATTTGATTTTCCAGAGCCCACGACAGCACCCTTATTTTCCCTCCCTTCTGGGTTATTCTGGTTCTCCTATGCTCACATGGGTGTAGCATTAAAAAAAAAATTAATAATTTGTGTATTAAGTTGAAAATTATTATTGGTCATCTAAACATTATGTGGGCGGACTTCCTCGGTTGCTTGGATATCACACTGAATTGGGAGGAGAGTGTCCGCCCTTTTATTCTGCAGGTTTCCTGTCTGTGGGGCTGTCGTGGTGCTGTCGTGGGCTCTGGAAAATCAAATTACCAGTGAATATTCATTATTTTCTGAGATACTGACTTTTGGGGTTTCATTAGCTGTAAGCCATAATCATCAACATTAAAAGAAATAAATGACTGAAATCGATCAGTTTTGTGTGTAATGAATTTATATCATATATGAGTTTCACTTTTTGAACTGAATTACTAAAATTAACGTTTTGATAATATTCTAATTTATTTAGATGCACGTGTAGATGTGCTAACCTAACATACCTCAAGATCTGTAATTGCAGAAAACATGGCTCCACAAAGTACTCACTTAAGGCAGTATTACACTGGCCATTATTTTAGCTGATAGCCGCTAAAGAGCGTTCGCATGAACGCTCGTTAGCGATCTCCTTGCAGTGTAATACTGCCACCGATTGCTGAATGAAAAAGCAAATGCTCATTTATAGGGCAATTCTGATTTTTAAGCATGCCTAAAAATCAGTGATTGCCGGCCGCAGATCATGCTGTCTAATGTGCAGCCGGCAAACCACTATACAGCATGGGGACAAGCGATGGCATAGCGATCACTCCTCCCCATGCTGTGGAGGAAATCACTGCATGTAATAGCAGTCTTCTCTGCTAGTTAGCGATTGCCGGGAAGGAACACTTAGCTTGCTGATCTGTCTAATACAAGCTTTAGGTACAGTGATCTAGCTTAATTATTGCTTTTGTCACAGTAAAAAAAAATTGCGCCTTCAAAGTGGTTATCATGTTGTGTAAATCAAATGGTACAAACCTCCAAAAAATCCACTTTGATTCAAGATTGTAGTGTAACAAAACAGGAAACCAATGGGAAGAAGTTGAAACGAAGGGAAAGTACAAAGAATGGAAAGATCAACTGAAACTCCAAGATGGCAGTGTCCTCATATGCATCATGAAATGTAGCATGACATCTAGGTGAAGGAGGTACACTAGCACTGGAGTAGAATACATATATACGGTGGGCAGTATGGAATCATGGTGGTGTGTGAAGCCAATGCTGAAGTATGGAATCAACCAAGGCAATCTCACATGAAATGTATTACCCAATTAAATGATGAGTAGTACCAATGATGCAACAATACCATAATTTACATCACCTGTAGTTTTGACATCTGAGAGCATTCAAATCTCAAACAAGCCTACTAATTGGTTAAAACAACAAATGATGTCATACTCATCCCTTTCTTCAGCCTACTCCTGCGGCTGGAAGCAGCATTGGCTGCAGCAGTTATGTGCCGTTCACCTGCATGTCTCTGCTCGTAAACACATAGTGGCAGCAGGACCGGACCAGAGCCGCAGAATTTGGTATGTTGTTTAGTTAATGTTATGTTTAGCTTTAGCTTGTTTACCTCCTATACTGTATGTTGTTTACAGTGATAAGCCGCAGGGGCAATATTCGAATTTGCGATATTTCATTAATATTTGGGCGAATATTCATCATATATTCGCAAATTCGTGATCTCTAGTGATTATGTTTTTGATTTCGAAAATCGGCAATCGGAAAATTTGCCATAAAAATTTGCTACGAAAATTTGCGATCAACACTACTCCTAAAGTCAAAGATATTGCAGCCTTCTCATTGGCCCACAAGCAAGAAGCAGTGAGGGATCATGGGTACTGAGGAAAAAAAATCGAGAATATTCGCGATTACAAAGATATAGCACTATATACTAGATATTCGCGAATTCCCGAAGTGCCAATATTTACGATAAAAATTCGCGATTAGAATATTCACGATCAACACTAGTCGTTTAGCTTTAATTAATGGAATAAAGTGGCCAATAATTCTGTGCTGCTCATTCTACAGTGCACTATTCAGGGGACGCTCGAGCTGGGACACCATGCTCAACTGAGAAAGAAGCCTACCAAAATCGACTTTCTAATGTGATGCCTTGTCCTAATTGTTTTGAAGTTGAGCCGGCCCGGAGGTCACGACACTGAGACACATACAAAATATGTTCCTCGCAATGACTTCTCCCCTTATTGTAATGAGCGGTGAATATATACACACATCTTATCACAAAAGCAGTAAAAGTGGAGACAAAAACATTCAGCCTTTTATTACAATGTCTAGTTAGAGATGGCATGGGGGGAGCAGGGGCCCACTGTAGAATTTGTACTCTTTTTTCCAAAGGATACAAGATGGCTATTTCTAATTGTAAATGTGCGGCTGTTCTGTTGTTTTGTCACTTGTATAGCCTTGTCTTGTGCTTAATTTAGTAGTGTGCAAAAAACCTCCCTACAAAGTTGAAGAATGCAGATCTGCTGGCTTTATTTTACCTATTGAAATTTCCTTCAAATACCAGGTAACTTGGATTTGTAGTTTTAGATTTTCATTCTCATTGAAATATCGGTGTAGGTTTGACCTGTCCATGGTTTGTTGTCCATGTTCTGCAGGAGGAGCCCAAGAAAGTCTATTTTACGTATGATTTGTCTATGAATCATCTACGCTGTGAGAAATTGACTTTCAATAATCCTACCAAAGAGTTCCACGTGAAGTTACTGAAGGCTGGAGGGGTGAGCACATATAGTTAAAGAGGACCTTTCACCAATAGATCACCTCAAATCACCTCATCGAGTGCGTCATCACTGATGTTCCTCATTTTCATTTTTTGACTCGACTCTATTCCTTCTTATCGCTGTTCTGTCGCTCATTTGCAATGAGGCAGACTTGTACGAGCGCTGCTAAACATGCTGGTTGGGGCATGTGTGCTGGCTTCCTGGCTAGAGAGCAGCTATCGCAGCGCTGGTCTCTCAGCTAGGGAGAAGGCCTTGAGCTCCTTCTCCCTAGCTGAGAGACCAGCGCTGCGATTGGCTGCTCTCTCAGCCGGGGAAGCCAGCACACACGCCCCCAACCAGGATGTTTAGCAACGCCCCATACAAAAGTCCGCCTCATTTGCATATGAGGCGGCAGAAGAAACGGGGCAATTAGGAAGGAATTAGGGGGTCGATTAAAAAAAAAAAAATGGGGAACATCAGTGGATGACGCACTATCCGGTAGGAGGGTTATTTGGGGGGTATTATATTGGTGAAAGGTCCTCTTTAAAGACTAACTTTAATTTTTTTTTTATAACTCAGTAGTAAAAGAGAAGATACAATGTTTTATAATATTTTTTATTACAGAAAAAAAACTCTTTTTCCACTTTTCTGGATTCTTTCTTACAATAACCCCCCGTTTATTCCCTGACTTCACTAACTTTCACTTCACTGCTTAACTGCAACCCCTGAAATGCGTGTCGAGGTTGGCACCATCTTGGTGTCTGGGACAAACGCATACAGTCGTGGCCAAAAGTTTTGAGAATGACACAAATATTAGTTTTCACAAAGTTTGCTGCTAAACTGCTTTTAGATCTTTGTTTCAGTTGTTTCTGTGATGTAGTGAAATATAATTACATGCACTTCATACGTTTCAAAGGCTTTTATCGACAATTACATGACATTTATGCAAAGAGTCAGCATTTGCAGTGTTGGCCCTTCATTTTCAGGACCTCTGCAATTCGACTGGGCATGCTCTCAATCAACTTCTGGGCCAATTCCCGACTGATAGCAACCCATTCTTTCATAATCACTTCTTGGAGTTTGTCAGAATTAGTGGGTTTTTGTTTGTCCACCCGCCTCTTGAGGATTGACCACAAGTTCTCAATGGGATTAAGATCTGGGGAGTTTCCAGGCCATGGACCCAAAATGTCAACGTTTTCGTCCCCGAGCCACTTAGTTATCACTTTTGCCTTATGGCACGGTGCTCCATCATGCTGGAAAATGCATTGTTCTTCACCAAACTGTTGTTGGATTGTTGGAAGAAGTTGCTATTGGAAGGTGTTATGGTACCATTCTTTATTCATGGCTGTGTTTTGGGGCAAAATTGTGAGTGAGCCCACTCCCTTGGATGAGAAGCAACACCACACATGAATGGTCTCAGATATACATTTCAGGATGCTGTACTGTTGGCATGACACAGGACTGATGGTAGCACTCACCTTTTCTTCTCCGGACAAGCCTTTTTCCAGATGCCCCAAACAATCGGAAAGAGGCTTCATCGGAGAATATGACTTTGCCCCAGTCCTCAGCAGTCCATTCACCATACTTTCTGCAGAAGATCAATCTGTCCCTGATGTTTTTTTTGGAGAGAAGTGGCTTCTTTGCTGCCCTTCTTGACACCAGGCCATCTTCCAAAAGTCTTCGCCTCACTGTGCGTGCAGATGCGCTCACACCTGCCTGCTGCCATTCCTGAGCAAGCTCTGCACTGGTGGCACTCCGATCCCGCAGCTGAATCCTCTTTAGTCCAGCGCTTGCTGGACTTTCTTGGACGCCCTGGAGCCTTCTTAACAAGAATTGAACCTCTTTCCTTGAAGTTCTTGACGATCCTATAAATTGTTGATTGAGGTGCAATCTTAGTAGCCACAATATCCTTGCCTGTGAAGCCATTTTTATGCAACGCAATGATGGCTGCATGCGTTTCTTTGCAGGTCACCATGGTTAACAATGGAAAAACCATGATTTCAAGCATCACCCTCCTTTTAACATGTCAAGTCTGCCATTTTAACCCTATCAGCCTGACATAATGATCTCCAGCCTTGTGCTCATCAACATTCTCACCTGAGTTAACAAGACGATTACTGAAATGATCTCAGCAGGTCCTTTAATTACAGCAATGAAATGCAGTGGAAAGGTTTTTTGGGGATTAAGTTAATTTTCATGGCAAAGAAGGACTATGCAATTCATCTGAT
The DNA here is from genome assembly GCA_033119425.1 of Bufotes viridis. Classification (NCBI taxonomy): domain Eukaryota; kingdom Metazoa; phylum Chordata; class Amphibia; order Anura; family Bufonidae; genus Bufotes; species Bufotes viridis. The sequence continues at coordinate 109,165,805 of CM065593.1, read as the reverse complement.
AACTCTTTATAACATTCTGGAAAATATGCCAATTGCTATTATAAAAACTTAAGCAGCAACTTTTCCAATTTTAAATATTTATGTAATTCTCGAAACTTTTGGCCACGACTGTAGGTAATTCACTTTCTGTTCACCTTTTTGGTATTCCTTTGTGTGATTTTGATTTGCACACGATTTGTATACATTGTATGCAGTCTTTGTGTAATTTCTGTCTGAGACATTATATGATATATTGGCTTATTGCTTGCTGCTTCCTGTGGTCTCACCTCCTTATTTTTTAATCTTCTATTTACTTATATGCTGTTTGAGTCTCTTCTCGGCAGGGTTATAATTCCTGTAGAAGCAGTGAATGCTACTGCATTTTTCTCCCATTCAAGTGAACCGGAGAAAGCTTTGTATTGTTCCGCTTTTAAGTCATATATAGCATAGATTTGAGTCTGTTAACTTTGTAATAAATTGCACCATACTTGATTTTATAGATGTGTTGTTTTAATACTGGGATTTTTTTTGTTAGACCAAGCGGGGAAAAACAGAGACATCTCCAAGTACTGCTCCTAGTAAAAAGTCTCCAAAAATTATTGTGGTCGCTCATTTGTCATCAGGGTAGTCACGCAAACGAACCCATAAACAAATGAACAAAACAAATGAACAGGCAGACCAGGATGAATAATTTTTTAGGATTTCCCCTGATGAGTTTTAGGGTATAACCTATTGGGGTCATATATCAAACTGGTGTAAAGTAGAACTGGTTTAGTTGCCCATAGCAACCTATCACATTCCACCTTTTATTTTCCAAAGGAGCTGTCCAAAATGAAAGGTGGGATCTGATTGGTTGCTTTGAGCAACTAAGCCAGTTCTACTTTACACCAGTTTTATAAATAACCCCATATGTACTTGTGTAAATGCCAAAGACTGTGTCGTTAAAAGCTGAGCAAGTGAGCTAGATGACGGTACATCATACACAACAGAAGGCATCTTGGACTGCTACCACAACTATCCATGAGTAACAATTCAGATAATCAGATTAAATGTATTGACATAAAGTATAACACACCCAGGGTGGATTACATTTAAATCAAACTGATTTAAATCACGATTTAAATCACTAGTCAGTAAGGCTTGATTTAAATCATAGTTTTCTACATAAAGACTAATTCTTGCTGGTAGAACTTATAATATGCAAGTAGAGGAAGATTTTTAGAATAACAACTTTTCATATTAGTTTTTTTATCCCCAGTTTAATAGGTTAATCATTCATATTTAGGAAGGAGAAAAAATATTGTTTCTATTCTATTCACTGAACCTCTTTAAACTTAGCACTGAAGGGCTTGATTCTGTATTCATAGGTTTGTAGAAGTTAGGGTACTTTCACACTAGCGTTTTTCTTTTCCGGCATTAAATTCCGTCCTAGGGGCTCAATACCAGAAAAGAACTGATCAGTTTTATCCCAATGCATTCTGAATGGAGAGAGATCCATCAGGATGCCCTCAGTTCAGTCACTGTCAGGCGTTTTGGACGGAGGAAATACCGCAGCATGCTGTGGTATTATCTCCGTCCAAAATGCCTGATCAGTTGCCGGAATGCCGGATCCGGCATTAATTTACATTGAAATGTATTAGTGCCGCAAAAATACCGCAATGACGGATCCGGCATTATGATCTGCGCATGTGCAGACCTTTAAAAATGTGAAAAAAATAAATACCCGATCCGTTTTGCCTGATGACACCGGAAAAACGGATCCGGTATTGCAATGTATTTTTCTGATTGATCAGGCATTTTTCTGACTGATCAGGCATTTTTCAGACCTGATCAGTCTTGCAGTTTGCCTGATCAGGCAGGCAGTTCAGGCAACGGAATTGCTTGCCGGATCACGCTGCCGCAAGTGTGAAAGTACCCTAAGAATTAAGGTCTTTTTCTGAACTCTGTTCATGTTATAACATTTTTGCTGTGAAGAAGAGGCCTGTGATCTCGGCTGAGTCAAATTCAGTTTTGAGAACTGCAAAAGTAAACCAAGCATCTGTGATAATATCTTGTAGGCAGAGAAACTGCCCAATAATCTAAGAAAAACCTCTGGAAGAGCATGACATTGTGAATGGATTAATGGAATTTATTTACCAAAAAAATTAAACATATACAGCCTTAGGCTACATGCACACGACAGTATTTTTTTGCGGCTTCCATGCCGTTTTTTTTGCGGATCCCATTCATTTCTATGGATCCGCAAAAAAAACTGATGCCTCTTCCGTTTCCTGTCCGCGTCCGTATTCCGCATTTCACGTCCGCAAAAAAAAATATGGCATGTCCTATTCTTGTCCGCAAAAAACGGTTTGCGGACCCATTGAAGTCAATGGGTCCGCAAAAAAAACAGAAGCCACACTGAAGCCTTCCGTTTTTCCATCCGCATCCGTTTTTTTTGCGGATGGTTGCTTGCAAACCAGGGCACTTGTGCAGGTACTTTAAGAAACTGTTTCAAGCCTTCCGTTTTTTTTGCGGATCCGCAAAAAAAAACGGAAGACACACGGAAACACAACCTACAAATTTTTCGGACACACGGAACGGATGTGGATGTGAAAAAAAAAGGAAGACGGATCCGCGATTTGCGGACAGCAAAAAACAACTGTCGTGTGCATGTAGCCTTATTCTACATAATTAAAAAATGAATCTTTATTTCATGATGGAATAACCTTTGGATGGTAATATATTTTCCTCAAAAAGCATTTTATATAAAAAAAATCCAATTTAAATAAAAGAAATACGATTTAAATTAAAAAAATCTGATTTAAATTAAAAAATCTGATTTTTTTTATATCATTGATTTTTATCCACTCTGAACACACCTATTTCTGACAAATCGGTAGCAAAATTAGATTGGGATATAAATAAATTTTGTCTTTCTCCCCTTTCAAGCTCTTTGGATGGAAGACAAGTCTGGAAATTCTGTAGGCCATGGTAGTACGTTTAGGACAGACAGGGTAAATGCCACAACGGGAAAAAAAATAATCAAAATGGCTGATTTGTCATTTTTCTTTGCTTTACCTCCAAAAAATTGAAAAAAAAGTCAAACACACTCCAAAATGATATGAATCAAAAGTTATGGTTTCGGAAAGGCAGGGAGTAAAAATTGAAAATGCAAAAATTGCCAGGGGCTGAAAGGATTAAAGATATTTTCCTAGATATTTTTTACGGAGGACCTATTCTCTGGATAGGTCTTCGATATCTGATCAATGGGGGTCCAACACCCAAGACTTACACAATCAGCTGACTGAGACGGCAACAGTGTTTGCTCACCTTCTCGCAGGCCAGTGACGTCACATTCATCGGTCATATGGCCTAGGAGCTGCTTGGTCGCACTGAAGTGAAAAGGACTGAGCTGCGATAACAAGCACAGCTGCTATACAATGTATGGCACCATGTCTGGTGAGCAGAGAGAAGGCTGAAGTGCTACTGCCATCTCAATCAGCTGATTGGCAGAGGTTCCAGGTGTCAGACCCCCATCAGTCAGATACTGATGACCTATCCAGAGGAAAAATAACGCGGAAAACCCTTTTTTAATTTCTAAAACAAAACACCGAAATGTATCTGTAAGATCACTTTTTTCACCCAGTATTGTAATCAGTTCAAATGAATCACAGACACAATACCAAAATACTTACCAATCTATTTGAGGCTTTAAGGCAGATTTTGACTTCTGAAGTTAGATTTGTGGTCAGACAAGCCACCACATTGGGAGATAGGATCTCTCCGAGTCTATACAAAAATAAAAATCGTGTTGATCATAAAACTTGGCTACATCTGGAATGGTCTGGATCTGGATTATGCAAATTTATGAAACAAACTAAACAAATAGTATCTTGTAGATCTATCTTCCTATTGAAAGTTTCATAAACTGCAGGACAAAACACCTAGTTTATTCTATAAGATGTGAACAATGCCATTAGCAGAAAATCAGCTGCAGTACAAGACCATGAAGGAAAAGAATAGAGGAACACCTAGCTGACATCACTAAAGCCAGACGCCTCAGAACAGGGGAGGTCATTGGCAATATAAAATCTTAATAGCCAGAAAAGCACTTTGGATTTTGCAATTGGAAACACGTACACCAAAAGGTTTAAACTATTGTAATGATGTTTCATATTTTTATAAGGATGTGGCTATATTAATTAGCCTGTCAACACTTAAAGGGGTTGTCCCATGAAAAATGTTCTACAGTTTTCAAACCAGCACCTGGATCAGAATATTTTTGTAATTGCATGTAATTAAACATTTAGCATAGCCACTTAGTTATTCAATGAAATCTATCTGTATAGCGCCACCTGCTGTTTGTTCTTTTTCTTATTCCTTTGTCCTGCTCACCGAGATGGCCGCACATGCTCAGTTTCATCCGTCACCTGCCTATTGAGCGGTGATAGGGAGAGCATGGACACCCCGCCCTAGCGGCAGCAGAAAAGACATGCCCCTTGAGCTGTCGGCTTGATATAAATCTAGCAAGTGAATGGAGAGATCTCTGGATCCATGTGAGGTACAGGGCTGGTTCTAGCTTTGTTAGAAAGAGATTGTCATGTACTATATGATGTCAGAATTTCATTTTTAAAATTAATCATAGGATAACCCGTTTGAATCTTTGTGTCCATAATGGTAAACTTGATTATGATGTATCCTGCACAGCTGTTAAGCGGGTTCTGGCCACCAAGCCTTTTTAACTTGTGTGCATTTAGTAACCTATGACTAAGGATGCATTTGTAGCCATCTAAAACGCGTAGGTTTTTATTCATTCATGCAGCTGTGAAATGTTTTAATTTTTTTCTAAATTAAGGATATACTGTTTTATGGAGAAGACTGCTGGATAAACATTTATCTTTTATATAAGTTGTTAATGTGTGTGTTTATATATATTTGTATTAACTTTGGTTCGCTTTGTTTTTAATAATGAAGCTATAAAATAGTTGGACAATCATTTTTACATAATCAACTAATTTTTATCAAAACTGTAAATGATTTGTAACTTTATGTGAAAACCAACATCTTTTCGTATTACTACCAATACATTTAAAATAAATGCCACTGGCCCAAAAATATACCAAATGTTCTCTTTTATAATGCAGTTAACAATTGGAGTACACTGCATAAGGAATTGTCTGGTCCACGTGCACATGGAAATTACAAGAATTGACTCTTATGATATGGCACAGCCAACTATCTGTATGACACACATTGGTAATGGTAGAAACAATGCTACTGCAGTTCAGATGTAAATACAAAAAGAAAATACTTGTAGTAATGCTAAAGAACATGTTTAAAAACATAAAATATCCATGACAAAAATCCACAATTGCTATTGACATGCCAAAAAAAGTGCAGGTTTAGATGAATTCTTAAAAGTAAATGACATTAATGCTTATGAACACATGTAGAAATCTGATCCTCACTTCCTTCTGGGAATCATGTCCTCATCTATCAACTATGTAAAACTTGTGACTAGTGTTCAAGTCCCATAGTGGGACTAAAAAAAATATTAAATATAATATATAATGTTTAGGGGTTCGATGCTCAATTTAGTGTGTGTTCACATCGCTGTTTGTTATTTCCATCGTTCTGCTCTGTTATAGGATCATAACAACAAAAATAATGGAAGTGCTGGACTTAGCATATATCTGAGACGTGCAGAGCTGAAACAGAACTCATTGACTACGATGGAGGCCGTTAAATTTTTCTGTTTTTAACCAAACAAAAAAGTTCTGCATGCAGTACTTTTTTGTCCGGTCTTTTTGACAGAATTTGCAATGGAGGCCCCGAACTGCAGTGTAAGCAAGGGGACAGAAGTTCTGTGTGACAGACCTGAAGTATCACTTTCTGTCCTTATATAAGATGCAGACCAAGTCCGGTGCGATAATACTTTGACCCCTCTGTCTGTGAAGAACCAGATGCATTATAGTAAATGTTTTGCAGAGGGATTATTAGCTGTGTGGTTTGTTTAGGTGAAACATGGTACTAAACATGTATTTTACCTATAAATATCATGCATTCAATAACTCCATGACATAGTTGCAGCAATTCACAGTAAGAGTCGTATGCTTTTTCAGCACTATTATCAGGGACACGGTACAAGAATGCTCCAGAATTGTAGCACTATTGTGCCGCAAAATGTATTGTGGACCACATCCCACTTCTGCTAAGCCCCACCCTATTGGTAAGCTAGGCGTAATGGATTTTTCTAAAACTAGATGTGCTCAATTGCCCCAACATTTTTTGCAATTTATGACTATGTGCATGTGCCACTGTATCACAGTGTTTCCCTCCAAGGGACCCAGTACAACATCTAGGATTTGAGCTGTAGAAGGGGAGGAAGGGCATCATGCAGTCACATCTTTTCATGGTCAACAGGCACAACAAAATGGAAAAACTATAGGCATCAGATGTCTGTCCAAATTACAATTCAAAATTATAAAAAATTCACATTTTCTAAATGCCATATATGGCCTTACAATGTGGCAGGTTTGAGTGCAGAAAATGAAATCACAGGGACTAGAATTTATTTTAAAGGGGTTGTCTCACTTCAGCAAATGGCATTTATCATGTAGATAAAGTTAATACAAGGCACTAACTAATGTATTGTTAGTATCCATATTGCTTCCTTTGCTGGCTTGATTAATTTTTCCATCAGATTATACACTGCTCGTTTCCAAGGGTTATGACCACCCTGCAATCCAGTAGTGGTGGTCGTGCTTGCAGACTATAGTAAAAAGCATCTCTGCAGGCCGGGAGCAAGCACAGGCACGCATGTGTAGCAGCTCCTTTCCCTGCCACCTTGTCTCTGTGCTGCAGCCGTGGCCGTAACCCCTGGATATAAGAAGTGTATAATGTAATGGAAAAATGAATCCAGCCAGCAAAGGAGGCAATATGGACAATCACAATACATTAGTAAGTGCCTTGTATTAACTTTCTCTACACGATAAATGCCATTTGCTGAATTGAGAAAACATCTTTAAATGGTGTCAGCCAACCCTTTACAAGTGATGGCCCATCCTCAGGATAAGCCATCACTATCTGATCGGCAGGGGTTCGACTCCCCACTGATCAGCTTTTCCACAGTAGCTCAGTTGCCAGAACTCAGTGTTGGAACGTCAATGCATCCTCAGGATAGGCCATCACTTTTAAAGGGTTGAATAACCCTTTTATATGTAAACTTCTGTAAAATATTTTTATTACCTATTAATGAACTATATTTGACTACGCTGTGTACAAAAAAAATCTAAAAATAAAAATAGGCGGATGGCTTTCAGGATATCATTTTATGAGAATTTTAAAAGGGTTGTGCCATCTTTAGAAGTTATTTCCTCTCCACAGGATATGGGAGAAGTATCTGATCAGTGGAGGTCCCATTCTTCATCTAAATGGAGCAGCAGGTCAAGTATCTGTGCTGCTGTGTTTGTCCATATTGCCTCCTCTGTGCTGCCAAGAACGGCGCCTTGTATAGGGGATAACTTTTAACTTCCCGTCTATATTTATTTCTCCTACCAGTGGTTTTATTTCTACGACTGATCATTTTAAATTGTATGAACAGCAAACATAGCACAACTGCAAACACAATGCCAACTAGATAGAAATTCAATATGCTTAATGATTATTTCATGTAGGGACTATATTTATTTGGGGAACAATTTAAATATTATTCAATGAAAATGGCTTCCTGCTACTATGCATGCTCTCATTAACCTTATGATATCAGCTATTACTACAGCCCTTATGCCGCACCTTCTATTATTAAAGCTCTTTCCCTTATTAGTTTAACTTCTCATTGACCTTCCATTTAGAGATTAAACAATTCAGTGGAGCAATCACACAAAGGGGCTATTTGTCATTTATGTGTTGGGTCTATGCTTGAAGCCGTTTATAACAAAATGTGTATAAAACCTTATGACCCTTCTTTTAGCTTACGTCCAGCTGGCACATTTTCAGGATGGTGGACAAACACAATCTACTGAAATTTCCACATATAAAAGGGTATTTGGTGACCTAAAGAATCGGCATAAAAAAAATCCTTTCACGGCAAACAATAGATGGGCATGTCTGTACAAAGTAAAACACAAATTAGAAAGGAAACAAAAAGGGAGGGATATTCCTAAAATGTAAAATATTGCTATTACTTTTAAAGTGATTCCAGGGCACTGCATATATCTACGTAACATAAAACAAGTAAAATAAGCATGAACTAAATGAGTGACAGTCTGGTACAGAAGGAGAGAGGACTCATACAGCCCAGACTACCCCATTATCACATATACTCACAAAAAAATAAAGCGCCAAGAAGGAGTTGTTGGCATCGAATGAAACTTTCTAGGTGTGAATGTAATGATGATACGTGTAAGTGATTACAATATTAGAGCAAAAGTATACGTTTATTGGAGAAAACTGTACAGAAGGCTGTAGTGCCCTGTTGGGCCACCCCTAGGCTCCTTGTGCTAAGCGACTGGTGTGTAGTGAAGATGCCACCTGTGTCTGGATGGTGGACAACAAAACTGTGGGAGCTGCTTGTGCTTGCAGTTGGATCAAACAATCCTGTCTACTGATTGCTGTCTGGGCCTGTTAGCAATGTGTGACCTCGTGTAACGACGGCTCCCAAAATCTCCTAACTGCTAGGTCAGAACAGCTAGATTGGAGGCAACATGTCGAAACATTCATCCTGCTTCTTTCAGCGATGCATCCCCTCTCAAAGTCTGTTAGCTGGGCAATATGCCTTTGGATGTGTCGTAGAGGCATGTTTAGCAGTCAGTGATCTCTCACCAAGAGGTACACTACCCAAAAGTAGTCTCTGAAAGCCTTTTTTATAGTGCAGTTGGAGAAGCGATTTTCCTTCCTCTTGTGGCAAGACCCAGTGTCTAATCAGACCACACGTGTAATCATTTACATATCTTCCTGAGTCATAACTGCATGCAGAGTTTTGAAGAAATCCAACATTTCTATCTGGGTGTCTGATTTTCTTTGGTAGCGAGTGTAAATACGCATGCTCTTTCAATAAGAATTGGAGTACACATATGACTTCAATTACTGTATACAGTATCTCATATCTCAGCACAATTATAATATTGATATAGTATAATCCGTTAAGGACTGTTTAGTTGCTCTAACAGATTTTATATTTTGTTTAGTAGAACTAAGTACAATATATATATAATTTTTTTTTTGCTCACAAAGAATCAAGCTCCCACGGGAGATACATACGCTCGAATATGCCTTTTCTTCAGACTATCCTGAATATAATCTTTCATAGCCTTCCTTTCAGACCCAGAAAGATTAAAAAATGTGACCTTTGGGAAGTTTAGCACCAGGGATGGCGCAATCATACCTGTGATGAGTGGGCAAGATTTCAGAGACTTCTTTAGAAAATACATCCTGAAAGTCCTTAATAAACTCAAGTAGTGGTCCTTCCTCTAGTTCAATACCAGAAAGTTGGATAGATAAGCAATGATTAGAGCACTTAGTCCTCAGAACTCCAATTAAAGACAGGACTATGCGCCTTTAACCAAGGTAATCCCAAGATGACATCAGACAAATTTTTCATGATAAATAAAGAATACTTTTTTAGAATGAGCAGACCTCATCTTTATAACCAATTCAGGGGTTTTATACTCAAGTAATCCTCTGGCTAAGGGAGTAGTATCCACCCCAGGAACCAGAAGAGTTTAGGTAGTTTACATACCATGAGACCCAAGGCTGACTTAAAATTAACAAAGTTAGCTACAGCCGAATCCACAAAAGCTAAACCAGAAACAGACCTTCCTTGTGAAGACAGATTAACAGGCAGTAGAACTCTATTAGATGGTAAAAGTCGGTCTTCTCTGTAGGAAATCTGACTGTCACTGAAAACAAGCTTCTGCAAAGTTTTAGTTTGTACTCCTCACTCCTTCATTCCTTTTCAGACTTCCTCACATTCAGTTTGCAACCTGCTTGTATCTTCAGACCAGAAGCGTAACGATCGCGGTCGCAGACCGGGCCCGGCAGGGGAGGGGGCCTGCTGTGATCACATGTAATGGGAGCGCTCTGACAGCGCCCAGCATGAAGCACAGTGACAATGCCAGGCCCCGTTAGAGCGCTCTGTAAGCATGTATAATATGCGCCCCTGCAGAGACTAGACGGGGCGCAGAGGCAAGTGGGGGGTGGTGCGCATACTCACCCGGCAGTTCTTGTGACTGCCGGGTTGTACTCTCCAGCGTGAAGCAGGGAGCTCTCTCCGCTCTCTGCTTCACAGCACTGAAGTTCCCCCTGCTGGCTGCTCGTTGCACTGCTGGCTGTGGGAGGAGTGCTGAAGCCCGGCAATCAGCCTCCAGAGACCAGAACAGCCAGCAGCACGATGTGTGTGGGAGCCTGTCATCAGGGAAGAAGGTAAGTATATTGTTTTTTTTATTATATAAAGCTGCAGACTGGAGGCAAAAGGGAGGGGGGGGGGGGTCGCCCAACAAGCACAAAAGTGGGCATTTTAGTGAGGGGGCACCTAATCTGACATGACAACTGTGAGTGGGCCCATATTCTGTCCATAACTACTGTGAGGGGGCACATATCTGGGCATATTACTGTGAGGGGGCACATATCTGGGCATATTACTTTGAGGGGGCACCTATCTGGGCATATTACTGTGAGGGGGCACATATTTAGCCATAGCCGCTGTGGGGGACGGGCGACATATCTAGGCATATTACTGTGAGGGGGCACTTATCTGGGCATATTACTGTGAGGGGGCACCTATCTGGGCATATTACTGTGAGGGGGCACATATTTGGCCATAACCACTGTGAGGGGGCACATATCTGGGCATAAATAGGTGTGAGGGGCCACAAGGAGGACATAACTATTGTGAAGGGGCCACAAGGTGGGCTTCACAACTGTGAGGGGCCACAATGTGGCCATTAGTGCTGTGTGGTAGCACTTAGGGGAAATGTCCTAGATTACCCTGCTGTACCATCACCATCCCTTCCTTATGTGATTATTCTTTTTTTCTCACCACAGGGACCTTGTTCTGGATCCAGCGGACATCGCGCCCATGCCAGTAACACCCTGGATGAGGTAGGACCGGATTTTATTAGTTAGGAATGGGAGAGTGTAGCCATACATTTGGCTAAGGCCCCATTCATACGTCTGCAATTCCGTTCTGCATTTTGTGGAACGGAATTGCGCACCTATTAATTTCTATGGGGACACACTATGTCCCGCTCAGATCCAGAATTACGGATCCGCACTTCCGGGTCCGCACTTCTGTTCCGCAAAAAAATAGAACATGTTCTATTCTTGTCCGCAATTGCGGACAAGAAAAGGCATTTTCTATATAGTGCCGGCGATGTGCGGTCCACAAAATGCGGAATGCACATTGCCGGTGTTTGTGTTTTGTGGATCCGCAAAACACACTACGGACGTGTGAATGGAGCCTTAGTGTAAAAAAATGTGCCGCCTTTATATAAATTGGGGGGGGGGGGCAATCCAAAGTTTGCATCGGGGCCCATAACACTCTAGTTACGCCACTGCTTCAGACTGTTCTCATGTGGGTATGTCCAGGGGTGTGCCTAGTCTTCCTGCAGCCTGAGACAGTATGCTTGTCCTGTTCTGTCAGACACCATAGAGGGTAGAAAAAAAAACACCTGTTTTTGTGGACAGTTGGCAGCCATGTTGCTCAGTGTATTTATGATCCTGAAAAAAGAGCAAACACTGAGAATTACACACAGAATACAGGACAAGAAAAGTGGCACTGTACCGTGTCCATATAAAAAGAAAAAGAGTAGACACTGAGAATTACACCCAGTATACAAGGCAAGAGAAATGGTACTGTGTAGTGTCCATATATACAGAAAAAAAATTGGGTCATTTATGGGTTGTTTCCATTATCTAAGCCCCTCAAAATCACTTTATATCTGAATTGGTGCTTAAAAAAATAGTTTTGGAAATTTTGTAGAAAATTTAAAAAATGGCTTCTAAACTTCTAAGACTACTAACGTCCTAAAAAAAATGAGATGGCATTTACAGAATGATGCCAACATAAAGTAGACATATGGGGAATGATGACTGATAACTATTTTATGAGGCATTACTATCTGTCTTAAAAGTAGAGAAATTCAAATATAGAAAATTAAGAATTTTTCCAAATTTTTGGTAAATTTGGGATTTTTTTTATAAATAAAGGAAAGATATATTGACTAAAATTTACCACTATCATGAAGAACAATGTGTCACGAGAAAATAATCTCAGAATGGCCTGGATAAGTAAAAGTGTTCCAAAGGTATCATCAGATAAAGTGATACATGTCCGATTTGCAAAAAATGGCCTGGGCAGGAAGGTGAAAACTGGCCCAGGGTAGAAAGGGTTAAGGACCTTCTAGATCATCATGTGATATACACATGCGACCATATGTAAAGGTCCTTTAGCTTTTTCTGCATACATGTCTGCTTATGGATTATTGTACAGTGCGGTTTTGTCACTGTTTTTAACCATGACAAAACCGCAATGTACAATAATCTCCAAATGTATACATAGATGTATGCAGGGCTGAAGGCTAAATAGCAAAAGTTATATTTTACTTTATTTTTCACAAGGCACACTCTTATTAAAGTATATACCCCCTGCAGTCCAAACAGAGTGCAGCCTGATGTAAGAGACTTAACTCACCTCATGGATGATGCCCCCTTGGGTGTGTCCCTCTCAGTAACACATGCTGCATGTATTAGGCTACTTTTACACTAGCATTTTTTGGCGATCCGTCATGGATCTGCAAAAACACGGCCGTTCCAATAATACAACGGCATGCATCTGTCATGAACGGATCCGGTTGTCTTCTATAGCCATGACGGATCGGTCTTGAACACCATTGAAAGTCAATGGGGGACGGATCCGTTTTCTATTGTCAGGAGGACAGCAAAACGCTGCAGGCAGCGTTCTGGTGTCCACCTCCAGAGCGGAATGGAGACTGATCGAAGGCAAAGTGATGCATTCTGAGAGGATCCTTTTCTATTCAAAATGCGTTAAGGCAAAACTGATCCGTTTTGGACCGCTTGTGAGAGCCCTGAACGGATCTCGCAAACGGAAAGCCAAAACTCTAGTGTAAAAGTAGCCTTAGGCTGGGGCTACACAGCAACCCAATTCACTTTTAGTTTGTAACATGTTTGTAAACTAAAATCTCCATGTAGTCCCATCTGTGTGATTCTCCTCCTGCAAACTGCCTTCTCCCTAGCTTAAGCCCATGTGAGCAGCTCTCCTTGGATATTCTCCACCTCTGCACTGTTTACAACAGGCATCCTCAAACTGCGGCCCTCCAGCTGTTGTAAAACTACAACTCCCACAATGCCCTGATGTAGGCTGATACCTGTAGGCTGTTCAGGCACGCTGGGAGTTGTAGTTTTGCAACAGCTGGAGGGCCGCAGTTTAAGGATGCCTGGCTTACAACCTCCTGCTGCTATCTCTAACACTGAGAGAAGGAAGGGGGAGAGAGCGCCAGGAGCAGTGTCAGTTTCTGCAGCAGCGGCATGACTTACAAACACTGTGCAAGCCCTATTTTACCAACTAAAGGCAGATTTTGTCTTCTGTACCATCTTTACACTCATAACACTAAGGTCTATACTTTTTCCTGTGACATCACGTATTACACCAGTAATTGTCTGTCTGCGCTAACACCATGTCCTGTCCATTTCAAAAACTGAGCTTGTGTTTGTAGTATGTACTAACCTACCTTATCTTCATACATTTCCATGTCCGTGTGTGATATTACTATAATGACATCCAACACACCTGCTGTCTTTAGGTTATGTCCAACCCAGATCTGTTCTTCTACTTCCTGTAAGCAATAACTTGCACACTCATTTTACCTGCACCTCAAAGTACCGTAACCCTTTACTTATTGGTCTTCCCCCTTCTAAACTCTCCCCTCTCCAATCTATCCTGTCCATCCATGATACTGATTCCTCTAACCCTTGCCAGTCACTGCCCTTAAAGGGGTTGTGCCACTAAAAATATTATACATTTTTTAAACCAGTACCTGGATCTAAATCAGTATTTTCCGGCGCATAAGACGACCCCCTACTTTTCCTGTTAAAATATGGGGTTTGGGCTATACTCGCCGTATAAGACTACCCCTCTTCCAACGCACACCAAATAAAAATTAAACAGACGATCCGATAATGAGGAAACCAATGAGAGCAGGGAGAGGGGGCTGCTTCAGGAGCGACTGGCCGGGATGCAGCGCACGGTGTCTCAGCTAGAGGGCGCCTGTCCCTGAAGCTGGATAAGGACAGCTTCTCCAGTCCGGATTGGAAGTAAAGAGGACCTTTCACTGGTCCAGCAATTGTTAGATGATGATATATACCGTATGTGTAGAGCGGCGCCCAGGAATAATAGTAAGTGCAGGGAGATCCCTGGGCACCGCTCTACACATACATATCATTATCTAACAATCGTTGGACCATTGAAAGGTCTTCTTAAGTTTCAGCACGCAGTATACCGGCGAATAAGACAACCCCCCACTTTTGAGAAGATTATCATGTGTTCGAAAGTTGTCTTTCAAATACAGTACTTTAGTAATTGCATGTCATTAAAAAGTTAGCATAGCCACTGATCTATTCAATAAAATGCCCTGGTTGCCCACTTTAGAATTCAATTAAACCTCATCACTCTCACCCACAAAGCTCTCCATTGCACCCCCTATATCTCCTTCATTATCTCAGTCTACCTCCCTGCGCATGCGCTACATTCTACCAATGATCTAAGAGTAATATCTTTCATAATCCAAACCTCCCACTCTTGTCTTGTGTGAACACCGGACAAACATATTCATCCTCAACATCCACAGTTATAACTGTACCCTGAACACACATCTTTTTGGGTAGGTCTATCATATTTCAGAAACGGACTCGTCCTTTTTTCAGCTTTCTTTCTCAGAACCTCATCCCTTCATTCAACTCTATCCCCCACACTCCTTGCACACTAAAGAACTTTATATAGTATCTTTTCATACACAGATACTGGCTGGTGACGGCTCATGCAGCTTTACGTCTTGTATGCTTTTTAGTATAATCGATGGCTGTATCATTGTACAAAACAAGCACTTTTACCTCCTGTGTCACCCCTATTTCCTCATAGATTAAACTTATGTCAGCAGGGTCCTCACTCCTATTTGAATTTACTCTGTAAATATCTGGTGTTCTTTATACATGTACCCTCTGAAATATGTAGCAATATGGAATATGCTGTATCCTATCTGCAACTTATACCTCAAAATTCTAATAAAAACTTTTTTCTAACCAAAGATAGGGTCAAGGATTCTTTTAAAATATTTTGCTCACACTTCGAATAAAGAACTCGTTATATATGGCCTGCCACTCTTTTACTGTAAATGATACTCATAAATGATACACCCCATTCCCCAATAACAACACCTTGGCTTTACTTAAAGGGGTTTTGTCATGATTGATGTAAAAAATTTAAATCAGACATCAAATAGTACATGACAATCTGTAACAATGCTAGAACCAACCCTGTACCTCACATGGAACGAGAGATCTTCCCATTCATTGTTCCAATTGTTCTGCTAGATCTATCTCAGGCTGGCAGCTATGGGAGTGTGTCCATTCTCAGGGACTGTGTCCTTTCTGGTGTAGCTCTTTCCTTCTAACTGCCACAGCTTCTAACTGAACATATGACTGATGACAGTTGATGATTTAAACTGAGCGTTTGCGACCACCTCAGTTAGGTGGACAAGAAATAAGGAAAAGAACAAACAGCAGGTGGTACTATACAGATGCATCAGTGGCTATGCTAGCTTTTTAATGACATGCAATTACTAAAGTATTTAGAACCAGGTACTGGTTTTAAAAATGTATAAAACTAAAACTAAAAGTGAATTGGGTTGCTGTGTAGCCCCAGCCTAAGGCTACTTTTACACTAGAGTTTTGGCTTGGCCATTTGTGAGATTCAATCAGGGCTCTCAAAAGCGATCCAAAACGGATCAGTTTTGCCCTAACGCATTCTGAATGGAAAAGGATCCGCTCAGAATGCATCACTTTGCCTCCGATCAGTCTCCATTCAGCTCTGTATACACACTTACACAGAGAATACTATTAATGACTGATAACACCTTCCCATGTACAACTATCAGTGACTGACAGCTATCTCTGTATACACACTTACACAGGGAATACTATTAATGACTGATAACACCTTCCCATGTAGAACTGTCAGTGACTGATATGTATCTCTGTATACACACTTACACAGAGAATGCTATCAATCACTGATTACACCTCCCTGGGTACAGCTATCAGTGACTGACAGCTAGCTCTGTATACACACTTACACAGAGAATGCTATCAATCACTGATTACACCTCCATGTGTACATCTATCAGTGACTGACAGCTAGCTCTGTATACACACTTACACAGAGAATGCTATCAATCACTGATTACACCTCCCTGTGTACAGCTATCAGTGACTGACAGCTATCTCTGTATACACACTTACACAGAGAATACTATTAATGACTGATAACACCTTCCCATGTACATCTATCAGTGACTGACAGCTATCTCTGTATACACACTTACACAGAGAATGCTATCAATCACTGATCTCCTAAATATATATATATATATATATATATATATATATATATACAGTATATACCAATCTGCTTAGCACCTCCTGCTCTATAACAGGCTGCCTGCAGACTGCACTATATTTTGTACTGACAGGTCCTCTTTAATTTGAGTATCTCCTGCAAAACCAGACAAGAAGCACACAGGAAGAACATCCTGTATTACCTATACATAAAAACATTACATTTTTGGAACAGAGGTGAAATGCAGTTGGCATCATAACTGAAGATACGTGTTCATGCTTGTTACATAACCGGTAAGGGATTTCCAAACACAATGAATGAGGAGGAAAAAAACAAATGCAAATTGTCAGATAACGTACAAAAACACGACACACAGACTGCCTGCCATGGAAGAATATAGAATTTCAAAAGGGATTACACAAGAATAATATTTAAACTTGTCTCTATTATATGTGCCTGGTTTCCACTGAACTAGTCCCTACACTTACACTTGCCATGTGAGCATGTGTTCTCAATAGGGACAGGGGAGTAAGCTGCTACCAGACACCTTTGGTGGCCACTTACCTTCCATGAGAACAACTTTGTTCACTCTATATTGGGACAACCTCCCCCACCTATACACATTATATGGTCTTCTGGTCTTGCCATAATTGTCAGGTTCAGCTGACATCTATTTAGTGTTTGGCCATCTAAATTTTTCTCTGTCGTGTCCATGACTATTCCCAGGGTTTTTTACAGCATTAAGGTTAAAGAGAACTTGTCACAAAAAAAAAGTGGTGCAATCTGCAGGCAGCAGGTTATAGAGCAGAAGGACCTGAGAAGATTGATAGGTTTGTGAGAAAAGATGCGATACAACACCATATTTTTTACCCAAAAGGAGGCACTATTTCTCCCCAAAAGTGGGAGAACAATGGCAGAGCGTCTTATGTGAATATTAATGATCGCTTCCATTATGGAAGTGCTCATTAGTACAGTAGGACCGGGGAGCAATGAATACAGTGCTCCTTGTGCTGGCTCTGTACTCACCGATCCCTGGTCTTCTTCTGCAATGACCTGCGCACAGCCTGAGGATGTGGGCGCACTCTGTGACCTCACACTGTGTGATGTGGAATCACAGCACAGCGTGACAGGAAGAGTGTTGGATCTCAGGAGCAGAAGAGGTGGTTTTTGATCAAAGGTGTGATTAACCCTGGGGGTCTGATCTGAGGTCTAATTAATATTAGGAGACTGATCGGAGTCTGATTAAAATATCAACAAGAATTGTAATCACTGGCGCTATTCCGCAATGTAAAGTGATAGTGCTGCAGGAAACAGGAACCCCTGATAGGACTTGTATAGCGGAGCAGTAAAGGGAGAATGGTTTCCCTGAAGAAGAGAAGTGTTAGTTCTTGAAAAGAGTTGAATTTTTTCCCCATTTCAGCTCCCGTCGATGTGTTCCTGTGATGTCACCCCCCTCCATACCGGAGTGTAAGCATCAAACAGGAGGCAAGCTGCCGGCAGGGGCACAATGAAAGAACTAAACTGACTCTGGAGGTCTGATTGACGTTGGGGGTGTGATCTGAGATGTTATGAAGTTTGGAGGTCTGATCTGAGGTGTAAAGAAAAAATTTTCTTTCTTATTTTCCTTCTCTAAAACCTAGCTGCATCTAGGTGCAGGTGCGTCCTATAGGGCACAAAATATGGTATACAGTGTTGGACTGCGGTGCCTAGGGCCCACCAGTACAATTTATTTTGGGGGCCCACCATACATTCAAAAATTACCTGCTCACACAGCAGCAAGATGCTACCAGATGATTGAATATGGGGGTCCCTGCAGCAACTCTGAGAAGGTAGGTCCTGGGGAGAAGAGGTTACTGGCAGCTTTCATCTACACCGAGAAGTCATCTTAGCTCTGATCGTGTCTATAATGATAATCTAGGGAGTTTCTTAAATTATCTATCAGGTTTTTTTATATGAACATCGGCTGGCTGAGGTGCTGTACATTGTCTATACGTATGTAGTGCAGTAAGTCTACTGTGTTATGTGTGGGGTGGAAGACTAGGGGCCCCCCTTGCTCAGGAGCCCACCTGGGGATTCACATGTACCCCTGTAGGCCAGTCTGAGCCTAATGGTATACATTTACCGTATATCTCTGTTCTTTCTGACCAGTTGTACACGAGGGAAGGTTATCAGTGATTGACAGCATTCACTATACATACAGAGATAGCTGTCAGTCACTGAAAACTGTACATGGAGGAAGTCCTAAACATAGAAAATGACAAGTTTTACTGAATCTTTTTCCAGAATACTATACATTAATCTGCTCAGCTCCTCCTGCTCTATAACACTCTGTCTACAGATTGCATCACATTTTGTGGTTAACTGTTTCTCTTTAGAATAGGCAGACAAGCAAACTGACCCTTCCAAAAAGCAGCTGTAAACATTGATGGGAATTAAAATTTGTATGGTCCCCGCCAGGGCCGGTGCAAGGATTTTTGCCGCCGCCCTCGGCAAAGATCCATCTTGACGCCCCCCCCCCCCCCCGCCATGTCACTTACACAATGACAGACGGACACGCACACACTCACTGAATGACACACACTGACAGACATACAATCACTCAGATACTCACTGACAGAGAGACACGCACACACTGACAGACACGCACACACTGACAGACACACACACTGACGGACACGCACACACTGACGGACACGCACACACTGACAGACACACACACGCTCACTGAATGACACACACTGACAGACATACAATCACTCAGATACTCACTGACAGACAGACACGCACACACTGACAGAAACGCACACACTCACTGAATGACACACACTGACAGACATACAATCACTCAGATACTCACTGACAGACAGACACGCACACACTGACAGACACGCACACACTGACAGACACACACAGGCAGACACTTACTCAGTCAAACACTTAAACACTCACTTCCCTGGGGTCCAGTGTGGTGCAGCTCCTCGGTCCTCCAGCGCGCCGTTTAGTATGCTGGGGAATGACGTCATATTCCGGCTCCCGGCATCACAGAGGGCGCGCGAGGGAGGAGTGGGGAGCTTCTAGAATAGCCTCCCTTGCCGCCCGCCTCCTCTGCATGCTGCATCGGTAATTTACTGGCAGAGCAGGCACCTGCCATCAGGGTAAGCAGGTGCCTGCTCTGCCATATTTAAGAAGGACCTCCACCTCCTGGCCCCCCTGTAATGGCGCTGGGGGTGGCTCAAGAGCCGCTTGCCCAGCGCTGCAGCCCCAGACAGGGGGAGCTCACCAGGTAGCGCCGGCCCTGGGACTCCCCGCATTGTATTACTATGGAACCTGTAGAGGTACTATGCTTCATATTTGGTAGAATCAAACCGAAAATTTGAATCTTTTGGGGAAGAAATTTTGGACTTTTATCATGAGCTCTGTAATACTCATATTCCGTTTTCTTCTCAATTTTCCATCCTCCCATTTCTGCCCTTTCATTCAACATTCTTCTTTTAAAGTATGTGCTCATTGTGAGTTTGATAATGAATATAAATGTTGCTGTTATTCTTACTGATCCTTGAATTATAGATAGTGGCCCACATTAACTATTGTGGCTGCACAGGAGTGGACTGGCCATATACCCTAAAGGGAAATTTACCGGCGGACCGATGTCCAGGGGGGCGCCCGAGCCGTCCTCATGGCCGCTGGCCAGATACATAACAATCTGATACTCCTAGCGTTAATTAATGCTAGGAGCATCAGGTACTTATGCACCTGGCCAGCAACCAGGTGTCCCCCTAAATGTGGGCAGTGTTTTGTGCTGCACTGTGGTATTTTGTTTTGCTGGGGTAGTATTTTGTGCTGCACCTCGGTATTGCTGGCACTGCCTACTTGTGTTGCTCTGCTTTCTGTTTGGACTCGCCTACAATAAGTCTTTTGTGCTGTCCACACAGAGGTCATGTCCATAAGATGGCCGCTAATAGTAGGTCATTCGACCAGGCAAATCACCTCTATGGGAAGTCTACTCCATTTAAACACACTGCATCTGCACTAAACTCACAAGAAAACAAGTACACTTGTTAGGTGCAGTGTATTTGAATGGAGGAGACATCACATGTTGGTGATTTGTCTGGTCACATGACCCTCCATCAGCAGCCATTTTATGGACAGAGTAATGAAATAAAGCTCTGGAAGAATTGGAAGCGATCCGCTCATTAGAGTCATTGCTACTGGAACAGGAGGTGAGTACCACGAGGTTTCCTCCGTATATTCGTGGCAGCTCGACCACATTCTCACCCCTGTCTTTAAATTCATCCATTGAAACCTTTGTGAAGTTAGTGGTTCAGGAGTTACGTAAACTCCCAACCCACCGACATTATGACAATCTATCGAAATCACAGAGAGTGGCATTGCATCAACTGAGAGATATGAGGAATGTGGTATTTAAACAAGCTGACAAGGGTGGAAATGTGGTTGTGTGGCCAGTGGACATGTATGAAGCAGAGGCGTTTCGACAATTGCGAGACGGAAATTGTTATCAATGTTTGTCCAGCAGCTCGACCTGCCATTTAAAGCACAATTAGATTCCTTACTTCTAGAGGCATTGTCCTCTGGTATAATTACTAAATCGGTGTATGATGGCTTAGTAGTCAAGTGTCCCATTATACCCACGTTGTACTTGCTTTACCTGAAGACTTGTGTGGAAAGCCTACCTTCTTTTGTACGTGACTCCACGGACGTATTGAAGCGACTTGAGCAGGTCAGGATGGATGATGACATGTTTTTGGTCTCATGCGACGTTAAGTCACTATACACTTGTATTGAGCATGGTTTGGGATTAAAGGGCCTCACAATTTTTCCTACGTATGGGTGTTATATCTGAAGAATTGTTGGAATTTCTGATGTCACTTTTGGATTTTGTCCTGAAACACAATTATTTTGTATTTAAAGACCGCCATTATCTACAACTTCGCGGTGTGGCGATGGGCGCGACTTGCGCACAGTCATTTGCCAATCTTTTTTTAGGATTCTGGGAGCGTGAAATAGTGCAGAGCCTTATGGACAGTGCACACGGTAAAGTGGTATCATGGATGCGCTTCATCGATGATGTCCTGTTCATATGGCAAGGCTCTCGGGATGGATTAGATTCTTTCCTACAAGAGCTTAATACTAACAGTTGGAATATCAAACTGACACAAAATGTGAGTCGTGTGGAGATGGATCTTTTGGACATTAAGATCAAAGTGTTAGTATCAGGCTTCTTGGAAACAAGTATCCATCGGAAGGATACTGCGGTGAACTCTCTTTTGCATGCATCCTCATTTCACCCCCAGCATCAGAAAAAATCAATACCCACCAGTCAGTTCTTGCATGCAAGACGTGTATGTTTAAGTGATTGTGATTTTGAGTCAGAATCCAAAACTTTGACACAGAGGTTTACACAGAGAGGATACAGCCAATTGGATATACAAAGAGGGTACGTAAGAGCAAAAAATACTCGACGTGAGACCCTGTTGGTTCCCAAAGGTAAGTTTGATTCTCCTGAGACACAAACGGTGAGAATGATTACTAATTACAACGCAAAGTGGGGTAATATCAAGAGGATTTTTGCTAAGTTCTGGCCGATATTACAATCAGACCCTGATCTTGCACGGGTTCTGACCTCGGCACCCTTTTTTGTGGCCAAGCGAAGCAAAAATCTTAAGGACCTCCTAGTAAAGAGTCATTATGTATCACCACGTTCTGGCTTTTTATTTGGCTCAAAAGGCCCCAAATGGGGCTCGGTAGCATGCGGTCATTGTGTCTGTTGTAAAGTAATGGTTAAAACCGATACTTTTTGCGATTCCTCGGGAGAATCAACTTACAATATTGTGCATTTCATCAATTGTACCACATTGGGCGTTGTGTATTACGCCACTTACCCATGAGGGTACATATATGTGGGGATGACAACACGACAGTTACGGGTCCGTATACAGGAACATCAAAAAGATATACGGGCAGAGGCCAAAATTGATGTAGGTGATGTGGACAAAATAAAGAAACTGAAACCCATAGCTCGCCACTTCCGACAGTGTCATAATAACTGTTGGCAGGATTTTAAATTTCGAGAAATTGATAGGGTCTCTCTAGGTGTGAGGGGTGGTGACCTTTTTCGCCGGTTGGAGCAGATTAAGAGTAGGTGGATAGTGAAGTTGAATACCCAGATACCGTGGGCTTTAAATGACAAGATTCCATTTGCATCATTTTTGTGATTTGTGGTGCCTGTGTTTATTTTATTGCATATATTATAGATATATAATATATATATATATATATTTTTTTTGTTTCTACAGCATTTGGCCTGGACGTCCTTAGATGTGTTATTCATTTTGCCCTGTATTAATGTTTGTTTTTGCATATTTTAGGATTTGTTGCAAACATCTAGGGATATGAATATCCACGGCACAGGGTCCGGTAGTATCATGCGTCATGAATGGATTTCCATCGCACATATAGAGTTATCTATGCTGGCCCACTATTAATAAGTGAAGATCTGGACATCTTCCCCATATATTGAAATAATAATTCACTGTAGTATATTTGCGTGGATTGTGGTAAAAAATTGTTTGCACTTGGTTCGTTCACAGCATCCCACTTTAATCTTTGTATTTTTGTCACTTGATTTTTCTTAAAAAAAAATATATAATTTTTGTTTGCATTGGTCTTTGGTGATCCATGATATGAACATGGATCGCCATGTACCTTCTAGGGATGGATTTAATAATTATTGGGGTTGGTTGTATATTTATATATTTGTATTCACAATTATCATCTATGGATTTTTGTTTTTTTCAATTGTGCACAATAATCATGGGTTCTGTTGTTTTCATTGTATTGAAGTACACTGTTATGATATTATTGATTGGCATCACTTATATTTGTAGTATGGGGTTCAATATTGTTAGTATATAATGAGGGGTATGTAGATGGGATTTCTGTACATTGGCTAGCTTGACTTATGTGCCTTATTTGTGGGTTTGTTTTTTGCTTTTTGTTTTTTGTTCTTTACTACAGGGTATTTATTGATGGTTACAGGTTATGTAATTACCCATTTTCCTATGCGATTTGTTTGCCCTGCATTTGCCATTATCAAATATGGCTACCGTGGTGCGCACACGGCTGTGCACATGCGCGTGGGGCGCGGCTCAGCACGGACTCAGTGTTCGGTCTGGTGATTCAACCACACCTCCCTCTGTGTCATGTGATGCCGCGCGCCTGCTGATGTCACACATCACGTGTGCGCCAGGTAACGAACAGTACCAATGAACATCTTAGTGCACAGGTATTATCATTTGATATGATTGCTGGGCAGATCGCATTGGATCGTGGGGGGTAGCGGACATATGTAGGTCCCACCTTTGCATTATATATGGTGGATTGGGACGCCAGTGGCCATGACCCCTTTAAAAAAGCTGACGGGGAAAAGCGCGTCGGGGCGCGATCTGCAGGTCTAGGCGCTCTTGCACTCAGGTTGGTACATTCAGGTGATATTTGATTTATATGTGCTCTCTTATCCAGCTTATAGTGGTGTATGACATGGCAGTGTCTGTTCTAGTGTCTCGAGTTATTGTAAATCTATACTGCTGGTTCCATACCACTATGCTGGCCAAACACATATGAGCTAGCAGTTTTTTCTGCTGTTTGATGCACTTGCACTTTGATTACCTGTGTCCAGGAGACCCTGACCTGCAGACCCTATTCATGTGCTTTATTTGTTTTTAGTGTATGTCAATCATTACAACTATTTTGTTACTAATAAAATTATGCCTTAAAGGGATTAAAAATGTAGTGCTTTTTTGTAATAAATATCAATTTTCTACATATTGTCTGGATTGGTTTGTTGTTTAATTGTGATATGTAGATTATTCAAATATTTGGGAATTTTTGAGTTGGTGTTTACATTTTATGGACAGGACCTCTGTGTGGACAGCACAAGGCGAAAACCTTGTAAAATATAGAAATGGTGCAGAAGTTCAACAAAGGCTATATTACATATAATCATCTAACAACACATTGGTCTACAATAACCAAAAAAGTGGCCAACCCCTTTAAGGGACAATTAGGTGGAATGTCTATAATTTGAATATTCGTATAATTGTTTGACTTTGAAATTTGTAAGCAAAATGTGAGGGTAATAGGAAGTTTTGAGCTTTCTTTGACTTCTTTTTTTTTTTTTGCTTTTGACAAATATTTTCCCACAAAATTTATAACCCATACATTGAAGTCTTTTGGTTTAAAAGAGATGGTAATTACTTCGGATGACAGTGCTACTTCAGATATTGTGCCCCGTGGCATAATGCTAATTATCGTGACTTGCAAGATTGCTTGAAAATATTCTACAAATCCATTTTTTCTTTCATCGTTGAGCTCTTTAAGCAGGAAAAGAACTGCTGAAACAAGAATAATAAAATCATGTATGAATCTGTAGTATTTTAGCCAAGCTGAAGCAGACAGGGTGTGTTTGCTTAACAGCTTACTCATTCAGGACCAATTAGACAAGCAGTCCATATGCTGCAACCTGTAAAGTACTGCACAGCAAAGTTAGAACTGGTGGAGACGCAAAAACATTCTGAACTTTACTAAAGAGTATGTTCAGGTAAACCCACTGAAACACAGATGCAGAATCCAGATTTACTATTCTTATTTTAAAAATGTATTTAAGGGATTATCTCAAGAAGACAACCCCTTTTAAAAAAGAAAGAAATTGGTCCGGCTTCTCCGACTTTAGTTTTTTGGCTGTTCTCACCAGTGAAAGCTGCATCAGACTATACATTTCACTTGCAGCAGCTGCAGAAATGTAGTATTGCTTGGTGACCACTCAAAGGAATGACCGACCAGGTAATTTCATGGACAGGAAGGGTCCTCCAGAGTTGTTCAAGTCCCAAGTAATGAACTACCACTTTAATTTCAATATGGCCAAATAGGTCATACGGACAGGGTCTGTCTTCATGAGATGTAAGAGCGGATCCTAGCTTATGCCTGTCAATAACAACTTGGACTTGGCTTCCATTTCAACATGGGTTGTCTCCTTCTTTCCAGGAACACTGATACCCTTTGGGTCCTATTTACTCATTACACATAATGGTTGAGTACAAAACGTTTATGAATCTTAAAGGGCATCTGCCAGCAGATTTGTAACTATGAATCTGGTTGACCTGTTTTGCACCTGAAGGCATCTTTGTTGGTCCCATGTTGATATTTGCCCTCATTGCTGAGAAAAATGAGGTTTTAATATATGCAAATGAGCCTCTAGGAGCAATTGGGGTGAGCTGAGCCTCTAGGTTTAACTGCTGCGCCCTCTTCACTTTATTGACTGGACCAGGCGGGTGTAATGACATTTACACATTACACTGTCAGTCAAAGTGCAGAGAATACCGTAGTTGTAGAGACAGCAGAGCCTCTAGGAGTAATGGCAACTCCTCCATTGCTCCTAGAGATACATTTGCATATATTAAAACAGCATTTTTTTTTCAGCAATGCAGGCACGTATGAACATGGGACCAGCACAGATGCCTTCAGCTGCCAAGAGCACAGGTAACAGGTCAGCCAGTGTCATAGGTACAAACCTGCTGACAGATGCCCTTTAAAGCAACGATCTACCCAAAATGTGACTATATGTCACTTTATTTTCTCAGAAAATCATTCAGAAATATATAAAATGATGAGTAGCTTTGTCCTTACAATGTTCTTTGCTGTCAAAGGGTAGCATTGTAGCCGGAACTGTGCAGCTTATCAAGGATCATACTCTACCAACATTCTACCAGTGTTGGCTGTTTTAACAAAATTATATTTGAAAAACTATGAGAAAATGGAGTTCAATTCCAACCAAGGACAACATCTGCAGGGAGTTGGTATGTTCTCCCCGTGTTTGCGTGGGTTTCCTCACAAACTCCAAAGACATACTGATAGGAAACTCAGATTGTAAGCCCTATTGGGGACAGTTGGAAGCTAATGTCTGTAAAGCGTTGCGAAATATAGTACCGCTATATAAATGCATAAAATAAGTAAAATAAATCAAACTGTAATTAAAGTTTCACTCTGGCCAAAGGCTGAAATTCCTGCAGAGTGTATTTCTTATAAAAGTTCCCAGGCGGGTTATGACAACACAGGAGTCTCGTCTTGCTGAACAGCCAGCAAGCAGAGATACAACAACCTCACACTTATCCCATTTGTTAAAATGAAAAATGTAGGATAGAGAAAGACACATTTCCTCAAACAAGCACAGGGCAACTGAGATTATACAGTTCATGCTCTACAAAATGCAACAGAGGATCTTTAAAGGTGTCACTCTCACTGCATTAAAAAGGATATCTGCATTACACTAAATTATATGCCTTCAGGTTATGGATTTCTTCCTAACACTCATTGTGGACCCTACCAGGGGACATGCTGTTTCTGCAACCTGTACATCTAACTTCTACAGGAAAGGAGCCCCACTGCTGACTTAAAAAGAATATATAACAACAATCATAATATACAGTAATAAATGTATATTAGATCACATTTAAGGGGTTACACTCCTTCCTATCAGTATCTCACAATTACTGGTTGGATTTTTTGGACAGCCATAAATGATGTGGTCTATGGCTCCATCATCATTTTTTTTAAATCAATGCACCCCTATACTGGTCTTGCATTCTGTTATTGGTATCTGCCACTGGGTAAGCTGCTATTATAACACAAGAGTGTTTCAGTCGCTAGGCCAATGTTTCTCAACTCCAATCCTCAGGGTCCACCTGCCGGTCATATTTTCAGGATTTCCTAAGTATTGAGCAGGTGGTATAATTAGTGTCAATATATCAGGACTTACCACAGGTATTCATTCCGGTGGATATTCTCAAATCAAAACTGTCAGGTGGGACCTGAGGACTGCTGTTGAGGAACACTGAGCTAGGCGACCGTGACATCACAAATGTATTTCTCTGAGATAAACTGCTGTGACATCACAAATGTATTTCTCTGAGATAAATTGATGTGACATCACATGCCGATTTCAATCTGGTAAACTGCTGTGAATAGAAAAGTGTTTTGGTCAAGTAATATGATGTGACATCACAAGAGGTTTTTAGTCAGATAAGCTAATGTGAAATTACAAGTGTGTTTCCGTCAGGTGGGTTGCTGTGACATCACAAGTGGGTGTTAGACAGGTAAGCTACAGTGCATTCGGAAAGTCTTCAGACCCTTTCATTTTTTTTATCAAATTTTGTTAAGTTGCAGCCTTGTGCTAAAATAATATCCTGCACTTCATACCCCCCAATGAGAAAGTGAAAACAGAATGTTAAAATCCTTTGCTAATAAATTGAAAAGAAAAAAATTAATTCTGGAATTGACATAAGTGTTCAGACCCTTCTCACTACTTAGTTGAAGCACCTTTGGTAGCAATTACAGGCTCCAGTCTTCTTGGCTATGATGCCACAAGGTTTGCACACCTGGATTTGGGGATTTTCTGCCATTCTTCCCTGCAAATCCTCTCAACTTCTGTCAGGTTGGATGGGGGCGGTTAGTGGACAACCATTTAAAAGTCTCTCCAAAGAGGTTCCATTGGGTTCAAGTCAGGGCTCTGGCTGGTCCACTCAAGGACATTACAGAGTTGTCCTTAAGCCACTCCTGTGTTGTCTTAGCTGTGTGCTTAGGGCCATTTTCTTGTTGGAAGGTGAACCTTCAGCCCAGTCTGAGATCCAGAACACTCTGGATCAGGTTTTCATTACTAATATAGTTGTACTTTGCTCCATTCAGCTTTCCTTCAACTCTGTCTCCCTGTCCCAGCCACTGAAAAACACCCCCACAACATGATTCTGTCACCATCATGCTTCACTGTAGGGATGATACTGGGCAATGCCTGGTTTCCTCCAAACATGACTCTTAGAATTGAGGCCAAAAAGTTTATTCCTGGTTTCATCAGACCAGAGACTCTTGTTGCTTTTTTGCAAACTTTTATGTGTCTTTTACTGAGAAGTAGCTTCTTGCCACTCTACCATGAAGCCCAGATTGGAGGAATGCTGCAGTGATGGTTAACCTTCTGGAAGTTTTCCCCATCTGCACACGGGATCTTTGGAGCTCAGCCAGGGTGACCACAGAGTTGTTGGTCACCTCCATTACCAATGCCCCTCTCCCCAGATTACTTCGTTTGGTGGTGCAGTCAGCTCTGGGAAGAGTCCTGGTTGTTTCAAACTTCTTCCATTTAAGAATTAAGATGACCACTGTGATCTTGGAAACTTTTAATGTAGTAGACATTTTTGTACCCTTCTCCAGATCTGTGCCTCTACACACTCATGTCTCTGGTCTCTACAGGCAGTTATTTCCTCCTCATGTCTTGGTTTTTGTTCTGATATGCATTGTCAGCTGTGGGACCTTAAATAGACAGGGCTGTGTCTTCCAAATAATGTCCAATCAACTGAATTTACTACAGGTGGACTCCAATCAAGGTTCAGAAACATTTCAAAGATGATCAAGAGAGATGGGGGGCCACCAGAACCAAATTTCAAGTTTCATAGCAAAGGGTCTGAATACTTATATCCACGTGAAATTTTAGGTTTTCCTTTTTAACAAATCTGCAAACATTTCCAAAATTCTGTTTTCACTTTCTTTTTAATAGGGATCGACTGCAGATTTTTTTTTTTTTACTTTTAGAACAAGGCCGCATCATGAGAAAATGTGAAAAAAGAGAAAGGTTCTGAAGACTTTCCGAGTGGTGTCTTACGTAAACCACTATGACATCATCACCGTCCAGTACCTTGGACATATTCTATCATGTATGACACTGGATATGCATACAGTAGCAAATGTTGCTAATTGCCCTCAGTGTTAAAAAAAAAAAGTGCACTGCACAGTTTGTTTTTCTTTGGTAGCCCAATATATAGGAAAACGTCATTCACTGTGCTTTCCTATACAGTTAAAGGAGGTATGCCAACACATACAAGGCTGATGGAGGTCAAAAGCATTCTCCTTTGGTCTCTGTCTAGTGAATGGGGGCCTATTGATACCTTCAGCATATGCCCTGAAGGCTTTCCCAGTACATATGCTGAATATAAAAAAAAGAGGTGAGAATATACCATAACGTGATGTGACATCACTGCTAGTTTTAGTCACTTAAGCTACTTACAGGGCATCTGATTTGTACCTGTGAAACCTATGACACTGGCTGACCTGTTACATGTGCACTTGGCAGCTGAAGGCATCTGTGTTGGTCCCATGTTCATATGTGCCCGCATTGCATAGAACAATGGTTTTAATATCTGCAAATGAGCCTCCAGGGGTGTTGCCCTGCTTCTTCTGCAACTGGCGCACTCTCTCCACTTTAATTGACAGATGCCCTTTAAATTGTGACATCACAATGCTCTTTCTCTCAGGTATGCTGCTATGACATCACAAATGTGTTTCAGACAGGTACACTACTGTCATATCACGACTGGTTTTAGCCAGGTAATCTCAGGATCAGACGTCATATTATCAGTTGGTAATCAAGGAGCCCATATAATGTTCTTGCACAAGGGTCCTTTTGTCTTCTGCTTCTGGACCTTAACTAGATAATAAGATCTTTTTGCTTGTAATCATTTTTAATATAGCCCTATTTCAATCTGTGCCACCACATACATGTGCAAAATATAAATACACTGGATTTCAAGAAATGAATCTGTAGGATCTTTCTGTACTTGACACGGATGCTTGCCACTCCCACAGGAGTCTGCTAAATTATTTAGCTGGAGGCTACAACATTCTCTTTCCATTTGTTAGGAGTTGACGGGGGAATGAATCATTCACAGAAGTGGATGGAGCTTAGTGGTGCTGAGCCACAGCATGTTGCCCTAGCCTTTGATGCAGACCGGTTGGACTTGTTTCTGGATGACTGAGGAACCGGTTTGACTAGCTTCTCATGCCAGCAAATTCTGGTATCATTCCATGTTACACAGAATGTAAAAACCTGCCCAGCGAGTTGAATGAAAGGCATATTAGGATATCCTTTGCACATTGTATATGTTCGAGGTATATCTTCACACACATTCACACCAGCAGCAGTGGTCCCAGGATGGTCCAGGCTACATCCCACATACAGTACCTTAGCTAAGAGTGAAGTCACCATTGATACTGATCATTGATTCAACATACTAAAAGAAGCAGGTAGGTGCATTCATGATGGTTTTCTGTCTCCTTTTTTTTTTCTTGAAGTCAACTATTTGCCATTTTTCCACTGTCAATGAATGCAGACTAATCTAGAGAGCAATCGCGGATGTAGATTACTAGATGTAATCCTGGGACTGAGGTTTAATGCTTTTATCGTCATGTTATTCTTCTGTTGCCTTCTACAAATCATAGTTCACATACAATGTGTGGTGGCCATTCCACATTTGAGGACTGACGGAAGATGCAGCATAACTAGCTAATAGCTAGAACAGCAAATAAGACAGGTCCACAGCTGGGTAACGTTAACCCCAGGACTCTTGTATTATGCCTGAGATGAACTACATAGAACGGAATGAAGACAGGTTTTATCATGCTTGTGTGTCCTGGAACATTCTTCAGAATATGCCTCTCATGTTTCTAAGTAGTAGATTGTATAGATTTCTCGATGGTCAACTTTTGATCACTCTGTAAGCTGCTGTGTGACAATGAAATCAGGTAAAGTAGAGATCTCTTGTAGAAGAAGTGAGTACAATACATAGTAGCCAAGAAAGATCCCAAATATTGTACTGAAGTATAAATAAATAGAAACACTAAAATCTTACCTTTATTACACAATTTTATGAAATGTAGTCAATAGTCATACATCTCAGCTTTAGTTCATTTATAATGTATATCATTTGAATATTTAAAGTCAGCCCACCCTTTGCAAGTAATTTTGCAACTGCTTTATATTTTTACCATTAAAAAAATATTACAAAATGCTAAATGTAATGAACGACAGACTAAGAACGTGGTACAAAAGACCAAAATGCATGTTAATGAAGAAGTACTGCTTTTATGTTATTTTATAGAACTAAATGAAATCGCATGGAATTGTACAGGTTACTCATTATGATGTCTATAAAAATGCTGAGAATCTTACTTAAAGTTGTACGAAGCGTGTTTCAATGTGCAGCAGATGGGAAAATGCATTCTACACAAAAGTAAAAAATTGAAATGATTCAAGCCTCATTCACAAGTCCGTGCTTAAATCCGTGAAAAGGTGGTTAGTAATGCCTCCGTGAAGATGTCCATATTGGATCCGTGTTCTGTCCGTGTGTCTTCCTTGTTTCACTGACACTGAACAGCTGAAAAATAATTTTCAAAGCATCTATTTCTAACGATCCGTGAAACATTTTGCGTAAATGCAATTTCTCTTCTGGCCTCGCCACTTTTCCAAAAAAGGAGCGTGGTGAGGATGGGGAAGCAGCGGCGCCATGTTTATCATCCTTTACGCCAGCCCCAGTTCAGGCACACAGACTGGGACGGCCAGTTGCTGCGCCTAATTTATGAAGAGGCATACGCTTCGTTATAAATCAGGCACAGCATCCAGCAGTGTGTCTGGTTATCATAGCCCGGTGTACGCTATGATAAATCTGCCCAATAGCATGCGACATCATGCATGTGTTTCATCTTAGGTTGACATCTTAGTGTAGCATCTTTATATAATTTGCAAAATGGGTTAATAATAGTTGCAACATTTTTATTCGCATTTCCTTTAAGGCCCCTTGCAGATGAGCGAGTGTCTCGATGTGGACTCACCCGGTCTGAACTTCCAGCACTGCCGGGACCCATAGCATTATATTGATTTATGATGCTGCTATGTAACCCTTACAGTTCTGGAATATATTAGATGACACTGACATAATGCTGTCACTGTTATCCAATACATTCCAGAACTGTAAGGCCTCTTTCACACGAGCGTGTCCGGATTAGGTCCGGATGCGTTCAGTGAAAACTGTGCGATTTCACAGGGAAAGCCATTCAGTTTTGCCTGCGATTGCGTTCAGTTGTTCAGTTTTTTCCACGCTGGTGCAATGCATTTGACGCGTTTTTCACGCGCGTGATAAAAAACTGAAGGTTTACAAACAACATCTCCTAGCAACCATCAGTGAAAAATGCAACGCACCCGCACTTGCTTGCGGATGCAATGCGTTTTTCACGCAGCCCCATTCACTTCTATGGGGCTAGGGCTGCGTGAAAAACGCAGAATATAGAACATGCTGCGATTTTCACACAACGCGCAAGTGATGTGTGAAAAAAAACGCTCATATACACAGCCCATTGAAATGAATAGGTCAGGATTCAGTGCGGGTGCAATGCGTTCACATCGCGCATTGCACCTGCGCGGAAAACTCGCTCGTGTGAAAGAGGCCTAAGGGTTACATAGAATCAAAAATCAAAGGGGCCTAAGAGAAAAGGAAAATGTCAGCTCTTGGTTAAATATATAAAAACATATTCCAACACGGCAAGCAGGAAGAGCAAAAGTGCACAGAGTTGCTTGGGCCCGCCCTCAGTGCACTTAAATGCTCATTTGCATATGGATTAAATGTACTTTCTCTCTATAGTGACACAATGGATCGCGAAGTGAAAGGTATCTTTACATTCAGCTGTAACACCGATCCATTGAGCACACAACACCATAAATTACCAAAAAATGTAATTTTATTCAATTTGAAAATAGACAAAAATAGTAAAATATACCATAGGACTGGTAATAGCACCACTATGACACAAATAAGGAAGAAAAAATAGGAGAGGACCGCAGGGTCAACACATAGAGGGTACATACACAGAGTGCATAATAACAAATGAATGACACTCAGAAGCTTATAAAGAAAAGAAGTAGCCCGAGGACCAAGTCCTCTATGAAGGCAAAGCAAAAAGCTAAAGAGTGACGCAAAAAGGTATACCCTCCACAAGTGTGTCGATCCTGCGGTCGCCTCCTCCCAACGTCGTTTCGCCTAGACTGGCTTCTTCCGGGGATAAATCAGAATGAGCTAGTCCTACAAGGTATTGTGCCTGCTTTCACAGTGAATTTCCTGGAGACAGACTGCCTTTAAAGGGGTTGTCTCACCTCAAATACCGCTGGCATATCATTATGATATGCCTTCAATGTCAGATTTGACCCCCCGTAGGTGGGACCTGCACCTATGTCTAGAACAGAGCTCCCAAAGTGAAGGAAGGAACACCGCGCATGTGCGTCCATCCTCCATTCATTTCTATCGGAGTGGCAAAAATAGCCGAGTGGCACGCTCGCCTATTTTCCGAAGTCCCAAGAAATGAATGGAGAGCGCACTGCGCAAGGGCGGCCACTGCTCTATTCACTTCGGTGGAACTGCTCAGTGCTTCACTTTGGGCGCTGCGTTGTAGAGATAGGTGCGGGTCCCAGAGGTGGGACTCGCACCTATTTGACATTGGTGGCATATACTAGCGACAAATACAATGAATTCATACTGTGTGAAAGATTTTTGGTAGCCTGTTGTAGTAAGTGTCCTGCAGCTCAAGGATCTAATGTTTTCTACATTTACAGTCTTTACAGCGTCGGTGTAGTAACTGCATATTTGGTTGTGACCTGCTGTGACCATGGATAGGAGAGCTGCCGATTGCATAGGTTAACTATTAACCTAAATTACCTGAAGTTGCTCTTGACTATCACATGCAGAACATTTTACAAAGCATTTCAACTTAATAAGCATTAATACACATATTCACTCAGAAAAAAGGAGGACATTTAATATCTGGTATGATGGGGAACATGAATGTATTACTGACCCCTGTGCTGAGTCCTGGTATTCCCCCACCCTCCTAAAGCTGGCTGACAGCTTTCTGCCAATACTGCACATAGGGAGAATGCTGTCAATCAGAAGCCAGGGGGTGCGGGTCTGGCAGATCATGATGATCGAGGACACTATAGCGGCGCACAACATTGTGACAACTCAAGCCTCAGCTCCCGCTGTAGAAGACAAAACAGTAATTTTATAAAAAGTATTGGAATAAATGAATAAATGACCCTTTGCTGGTAACAGGGTCTCCGTCACTAATCTGTGCTGCCTTCAGGCCAGAATAAATCTGATGAGACTCCCTTGTAAAGGTGATGGTGAGCGACCAAATGACAACAGTGAACCGCTGTATGTGCAGAATGTGTAATGTCCTCTATGTGATACATTATACATATAGAGATACATTATAAAAGATTTGCCCTGTAGCTGATAGGATAAAGGAAATGCTGCACCAGTTTGATAAATCTCGCCCAGTTTTGCTCTGCGTTTGAGTATCCTGAGGACAGGTCATCAATATTAAAAGCCTGGAGAACCCCTTTAAACCAGTCAGTGCTCCTGGAGTGAAATCTTTGCCCCTGGCAGGAGTAGTTTTCATTCCCCTTTTACGCCAGGCGTAAATGTTAGTAAATTTGGTGGGGCAGAAGTCCTGGCCCGGACCCCTTCACTCCCAGGTAGCGAGAATGGCGTGGAAACCTCTGTGCAATAAAATATTGTTGCAGAGGAGTTTAAAAAAATAGCAAAAGCGTATTTGGTGTTTTTTTTGTTTTTTTTACACCAAAACCTGTCATAGTTATGTTGATAAATGACCCTGAATAGGTCAGATCTACCTTCATGATCATGCATCTATTGGCTGCTGCATTCGGACAGGGTTTTCTCCATATGCAGTCACTGCAATGTTAGCACACAGACTAACTATACTCATTGACTGGCTGCTATATAAGCTGTCTGTGCCCGTATTGCGGACCGCAAAAGGCACTGGCTGGGTGAATTCCGTATCAAGGATGCAGACCATTGACTTGAATGGGTCCGCAATCCGCAAAATATGGAGCAGCAAAATAGGATATGTCTTATCTTTTGCGGTGCGGAGGCACAGACCCAAAAGCACACAGAAGCGCCTCTGCACCGCAAAAGAGAAGACATATCCTATCTTTTGACGTATATTGCGGATCGCAGACCTATTCAAGTCAAGTCATGGACCTGGTTTCAGGAACCACCAGCAATCAGCTGCTATCACTGGGGGGTCATTGCGGGTAAAATGCAGTATTACTGTATATGCTGGCCAGTCAATTATTGGCTGGCCATCACCTCTTTAATCCTGCTAATAGAAGGGGGGCCTAGAATGGGTGCCATTTGTGACGTCTTGAAAACAACGTCATTAAATACAATACATAACTGTTTCACATTATGTTTGGGACATCTGATCTATCCAATATATTTTTTAATTATTAATTTAAAAAAATTAACAATTTAATTATTATAAAAAAAAAAAAAAAAACTACAAAACGTATCCCCACCAGCTGTTTTGACCATGCTAAACTGCTGACAGCACTAGGTAGGGGCTGAGGTGGGCGCATTATAAATATATCTTTTGTGGTGGTTTCAGTATCAGAAGTAGTGGCAATATGAACTTTTATTCTGCCAGATTCTGCTCCTGCAAGTCCCTAGGAGGCAGAGCTACCCTGTGAAGTGCTCACAGCATTGACCCGCTTCATAAGCCCTCCCCACTGCTTGGAGTGACAGATGTAGCATCCCGCCAGAAGACCACCACAGCTGTCACTCAGAGCTGAGGGGACGTGAAGCAGCTCAGTGCAGACAGCACTTCACAGAACAGCTCTGCCTCCTGGGCACTTGCAGAAGCTGGCAGAATAAAAGTTCATATTCATGCTACTACTGATGAGAAAAAGTTTATTTGTACTGACTGCTCTCCCCAGCTGTACCTAATGCTGTCAGCAGTTTGGCATGGTCAAAACTGCTGGCAGACTCCTTTTTAAAAGGATTTTCTCACCACAGATAGCAAAGGCTCCATAAATGCAATGTCCCATCAATGTCTCACCTCTGAGCCCCCACTCCCCATTAGGGGTCGACCGATATTGATTTTTTAGAGCCGATACCGATATTCTGTGAACTTTCAGGCCGATAGCCGATATTTTATACCGATATTTTGCGCATTTTAATTTTTGGATTTTTTTTTTCTGTTACGGCGTCCGACGCTTTTTAAAAAAATATATATTTTAATAGTTTGGACTTTTTGGTCACGGCGATATGTTTTTTTATTTATTGTTTATATATTTTATATGTAAAATTGGAAAAGGGTTAATTTATACTTAATATTTTGGTGTTTTTTTACTATTTTAAATTTTTTTAGTTTTTATTTTATTACTTTTTCCCCCCCTAGGGGTAGAACCTGGGCTCTTTACATCCCTTGTCCTATTCACCCTAATAGAGATCTATCAGGGTGAATAGGACCTGACACTGTCCCTGCTGCCCTGTGCTATGGGCACACAGCAGCAGGAACCATGGCAGCCAGGGCTTCAGGAGCGTCCTGGCTGCCATGGTAACCGATCGAGCCCCAGCATTACACTGCTGGGGCTCCGATCAGAAGAAGGAGGTGGGGGACCCTGTGGCCACTGCCACCAATGATATCAATACTGAAGGGATGGGGGGAGGAGGGGATGGGGGAGGAAGCACTGGCCACAAATGATAAGGTTTAAGATATTACAAGCACATTGCCCAGACCCTGCCTCTGATAGATGGCTGCGATCCGCGGCAATTAACCCCTCAGGTGCGGCACCTGAGGGGTTAATTGCCGCGGATGCAGCTCTATCAGAGGCAGGTCTGGGCAATGTGCTGTAATATCTTGAACCTTATCATTGGTGGCCAGTGCGCCCTCAGCCCCGCCTCCTCTGCCCTCATTGGTGGCCAGTGCGCCCTCAGCCCCTCCTCCTCCTCTTCTCTAGTCTCCACTGGCAGCGCGGCACAGGGGGAAGGAGGGACTGCCTCCTTCTCCCCTGTGCTGCTGAGGGAACATGGCCGCGCTGAGAGCAGCGCGGCAATGTTCTGTTAGAGCACAGTTATCGGTATATCGGCCTGGTTAGGGGCCGATACCGATAACTGTGCAAATCATCAATATCGGCCGATAATATCGGCCAAACCGATAATCGGTCGACCCCTACTCCCCATGTTTTTTTTTTTTTTGCACAACATCACATTGGAACTATAAAACAACTTATATTTAATAACTTAGTCAAAAGCTGGGACTAGCGTTGTATAGATACCGTTTTTTAACCCTAAAAGTATGTCATCCCAGTAACTACACTGCAGTATACATGATTCGCTGCATGTATGATGTAGCTTGTATGGCCGCCTATGTCCTTGTTTTTTCCCACACTTTTACTGTCGAGGTGTGTCTTGTGCTTTACCTGTACTCAAGATGTCGTTCCAGTTTGTCTAGTAATTTTCATAGGCAAAATGCAGCTGACATATAACACTGAGAACGATGCATACCTTCAGATATTTATATAAGCCTTTGTAAGGGAGAAAGAAGAAGTATTTGTGGTTTCAGGAGAGATGAAGGCCTTTCCACCCGTTTGTCTCTCCTGAATGTCACTTTGGACAATGCCTCTCAGTAAATCCTGTTCACATTTCTATAACTCAGAAGTTGTAACTTAATATTTGAAAGGGGTTCAAATATTCCAAAAATGTATGTTTTCACCGGTGAGAATGCAAGCGTGTCATTCTATCTGCTTATCTTGAAGTTCAGGAGATAGTTCTCTAGTTACAACAGAAGCCCGCCATGCTAAACGGCAACTCTAACCACACATTAACAGGGGTTTCAGAGCTTTTGATACCGATGATGACCTATCCTCAGGATAGGTCATAAGTACCTGATCGGTGGGGGTCCGACACTTGGGACCCCGGCGATGAGCTGTTTGAGAAGGCACCAGTGCACCTCTGAGTGTCACGTCCTTCTCTCAGCTCGCCAAGCACAGTGCCGTACACTGTATAGCGGAAGTGAATAGGGCTGAGGGCGATACCACGCCAGCTGCTATACTGTGTAAGGCACTGTGGTTGGTAAGCACAGGAGCGCCGGTGCCTTCTCAAACAGCTGATCGTCAGGGGTCCGGGTATCATAGCCCACCAATCAGATACTGATGACCATTCCTGATGATAGGTCATCAGTATAAAAATCTGGAAAACCCCCTTAATGTCAACAGAACCCATCAATTTCAGTGGGACCTTCTGACCATAAAATGTGTCGCTACTTTACCCCAAAGGCAGATGCTGGGAAAAGAAGGAGCAAGTATGTTGGGTTTCAACATGAGATGCCTGGCACCAGCGTGAATGTGTATGGGGGGCTGGGAGGAATAGCTGTCAGCCAACGAGTATCTAAAGTATGGTCAACTTAAAGGGGGTATCCAGCTTTCAAGGATTTCTTTTAAACAAACCCACCCCCCAGTGGGACCTGTGAAGGAAAGCATACCCAGCAGTTACCACAATGCTGCAGAAGTCTTTGTACGCTGTGGTTCCAGAAGACTGATATGTTGTATACCCTTCCTCATAGTCATCAGTCCATGGCATCTACAGTCCGCCATGCAGGACTTTTCTATCCGATATTTTGACAATTTTTGTGACAGACGCCCCGAACGCAGCTTCCAACGCAGACGTGAAAGGAGTGTAAGGAACCTAATGGCAGTTTTATAGCATTAATACATTATGAAAAATGTAATGCATTTGGATGTACATCAGACTTTGTAGTGCAAATGTCACTATAAGTAACACAACATTTTTGGAAAAAAAGGCACATTTTACACAGATTTTTTTTCTTAGACTACTTTCACACTTGCGGCAGAGTGATCCGGCAAGCAGTTCTGTCGTCGGAAATGCCTGCCGGATCCGTCGATCTGGATGTAAACTGAATGTATTTGTAAACGGATCCGTCTCACAAATGCATTGCAAGAACTGATCCGTCTCTCTGCTTATCCGTCTTGTATTTTTTCTACAGTTCAAAAGGTCTGCGCATGCGCAGACTAGAAGGACGGATCCGTCCTTCAGGTATTTCTAATGCCGGATCCGGCACTAATACATTTTTATGTAAATTAATGTTGGATCCGGCATTCCGGCAACTGATCCGGCATTTTGGACGGAGATAATACCGCAGTATGTTGTGGTATTATCTCCGTTCAGTGACTGAACTGAAGACATCCTGAACGGATTTCTCTCCATTCAGAATGCATTAGGATATAACTGATCAGTTTTTTCCCGGTATTGAGCCCCTTTGACGGAACTCAATGCCGGAAAAGAAAAACGCTAGTGTGAAAGTACCCTTAGTGTTTTTCAAAAACAGACCAACTTTTGAGCCGTTTTTTATCCTTTTTGGTGCATTTTTAAGGCAGTGGAATTTATTTTTTTACAAAACACAGCGTGCTGTAGGCGCAAAAGACTAAGGAATCATGGCGCTAGGTTCACAGTAGTGTTAGGAGATCCGGCAGCCTGTTCCAGTATAAATGCCGGCTGTCAGCCAGGCAAAAAGCGCTGCGTGAAACCGTATTCATCCGGCCTGAACCCAATATTTATGCCAAAGTGGATGGACCGCCGCAGGATCCTATTATAGTCAATGGGAATCTGGCGTTCCCGGCATTATATGGCTATGCCGGACAGGGTCCCTATATTATAGTCACTGGGAATCTGGCGTTTCCCGGCATTATATGGCTATGCCGGACATGGTCCCTATATTATAGTCAATAGGAATCTGGCGTTTCCCGGCATTATATGGCTATGCCGGACACGGTCCCTCTATTATAGTCAATGGGAATCTGGCGTTTCCCGGCATTATACGGCTATGCTGGACACGGTCCCTCTATTATAGTCAATGGGAATCTGGCGTTTCCCGGTATTATACGGCTATGCTGGACACGGTCCCTCTATTATAGTCAATGGGAATCTGGCGTTTCCCGGCATTATACGGCTATGCTGGACACGGTCCCTCTATTATAGTCAATGGGAATCTGGCGTTTCCCGGTATTATACGGCTATGCTGGACATGGTCCCTCTATTATAGTCAATAGAAATCTGGCGTTCCCGGCATTATACGGCTATGAAGGACACGGTCCCTCTATCATAGTCAATAGGAATCTGGCGTTCCCGGCATTATACGGCTATGAAGGACACGGTCCCTCTATCATAGTCAATAGGAATCTGGCGTTCCCGGCATTATACGGCTATGCCGGACACGGTCCCTCTATCATAGTCAATAGGAATCTGGCGTTCACGGCATTATACGGCTATGCCGGACACGGTCCCTCTATCATAGTCAATAGGAATCTGGCGCTCACGGCATTATACGGCTATGCCGGACACGGTCCCTCTAGTATAGTCAATAGGAATCTGGCGTTTCCCGGCATTATATGGCTATGCCGGACACGGTCCCCCTGCTGGATAACAATGACCGATGAGTGTAATCTTAGAAATGTGACAGAAAACTGTTGGGGAACTGTGTGAGTCCTCATTTTACAGGATCAAAGCGAAGCAGCTGAGCTTTAGAGAAAACATCTGACATGTTCTTTCCCTATAGAAACCGACACATGTTCATCCGCACAAACGTGTTAAAAAAAAGTCAGATGTTTGTGTTACCGCCTCACAAGGCAGAGGTATAGCACAGCAGCACCCTATCACGCATGCGCCGCAGTCTGGGGAGGCGGGGGCGCGCGCGCAGTGACTTGACGTCAATGCGTCGGGTCTCGTGCGCGATTCCTGTGTTTTGGATTTCCCGCCCGCCGCAGTCAGCTGGAGATGAAGTGCTGCAGTATATGTGTGAGGTACTGGCAGAGGGAGGCAGGGCTGCTTTATGCTTCCTTCATCTTGAGGAGAGTGTTTGCATAGACTATAGAAGGTGGTCTCCTGTATCACAGGGTCGTGTCCTCGTGGTGGGGGATGTTACCAGTTACTATATGGGTGACGTCATGTATCTCCTCACAGCCGTGTAAAACATGACGTCACGTGACCCCTGCCCCGAGCGCTCCTCTTTACACCCTTATGCACACACGGCACGTTTTTCTTGAGGGCGTCCTCAGTTTTACACTTTTATTCACTGTATGCCTTGTACTTGTGTGAGAACAATGCGGTTTTCCGTAGAAGCAGGATTTGCTGCCCTTGTACATATAATG
Organism: Bufotes viridis; assembly: GCA_033119425.1. NCBI lineage: Eukaryota > Metazoa > Chordata > Amphibia > Anura > Bufonidae > Bufotes > Bufotes viridis. The sequence continues at coordinate 109,124,310 of CM065593.1, read as the reverse complement.
GTAAATGCACACGTTCAGGATTTATGTGCGGACAATCAGTTTACATCAATTGGTGCGGATGTTACTCTCCCCATTGAAATGAATAGAGGAAATCCGGTCAGGAAAAATAACGTGATGAATGATGTGAAATCCGCGCCGTAGGTCAAAATCCGAACTGAAAAAATCTGCGTTGTGTGCATGAGAGTTTCAAGTACTTATAGAACACAACTTGCATGACGTACAATGCGGATTTTCCATGCGCAATCCTGCATTTAGCCTAAAGCTCTGTACCCGCTGAGCAGCACGTACAATCCCGTCAGTGTCGCCATGAGTGCCCGCTGGCTTCACTTTATGGGCATCGCTTGTGAAATGTTCTGCCAGTCACATGATGTCTTTACTGCGCGCAGCGCATATGTAAGAGCGTAAACGAAAGTGAGCGGGGAGAGGATCTATTCTGACTGGATGTTGTGTCATTCCTTTATTCTTGGGGACAGATGGGTGTTACCAGTTAGGGGTGTGTCCCTGCACAGTCTAACTCTGGCAGCACTGATTGGATGGGGTCACTGTGTAGGGACACACCCCCAGCTGGTAACACACGTCTTTACCTAGATCCATAAACCTCTAGCAAGAATAGAAGAAAGGCCCAGCACAGTCATGAGAATAGATGCATGGGGGGGATACAAGTAGCTACTAAAACAGACCTGTCAGGAGAGGTGACTGCTCCTGTTTATGGCCCCATACACATCAGTGTATTATCTGCCAAACCCACTGACACGGCCAGGTCCGGCCTACGCTCTGCTGTGTATGGAGAGCTCCCGATCATGAACGCAGGGAAGGATCAGGCGGAGAAGTGTCTGGCAGCTGCTTTCTCCTCTCCCCTGTTGAATACACATACATTTTCATCAGAGCTGAAGGTGTGTGAGGGTCAGGAGAGATAGCTGTCAGATGCGTAAGCCCTGCTTTAGGCCCCCGACGCTTCAGTAATTTCCATCAGTGACTGTGAGCCAAAACCAGGAATGGAGCCTCCACAGAGTGATCTGCACCTCTTCTGTTTCTGACCCGCACCTGGTTCTGGCTTACAATCACTGATGGAAATTGCTGACTGTGTGAAAGCTCCATAAGGCCTATTGCACATGAACGTAGGTGTCCCGTTGCGGATCCGCAATGCACGGGCACCGTTCCATGTGCATTGCGCATCATGGATGCAGACCCATTCACTTCAATGGCTCCGCAAATCCAGAGTGCATCCGTGGGGTTTTGTCCCGTACTTCCGTTCTGCAAAAAGATAAAACATGTCCTACCTTTTTGTGAATCGCAGACCCATTCAAGTGAATGGCTCTGCGATCCGCTGCGGCTGCCCCACGACTGGTGTTCGTGCAAATTGCGGGCCGCAGCACTGCCACGGGGCACACGTGTTCGTGTGCAATAGGCCTAATGCTCATGTACACGACCATGTCCGTTTTGTGGCCCACAAACCTCGGATCCATAAAATACAGACGCGGTCCTTGTGCCATTGACTTCATTGAGTTCGTGGTCTGCATTTTGCATGGACACGTGGATGACTACGTTTTCCTCCTCATCCGTGTGTCCGTTCAGAGTACTTCACTTGGCCCCAAAATGCGGACCTCAGACCGTTGTAGTCAGTGGGGGGCTGTTGGGCAAATGATAGAGCAGGTCCTGTTCTCTTCTGTATTGTGGACGAGAGTAGCCCTTTCCAATGATAGGAATGAGAAGAATACGGATTGCTCAGGACGGTGTCTGTATTTTGTGGATCCGTTGTTTGCAGACTGAAATAGGGACACGGCCGTGTGCATAAATCCTTAAAGGGAAGTCCTGTGCTAGAGAAACTGGTCTGGTGCTGTTTTTGGGATAAACAGGCATTGTTGTTCTAATCCTGGACAACCCGATTTTAAAGTAAATTATCACTGATGATGCCGGTGAAGCATTCATTCCTCCATTGATATTGTTTTCTCTCAGTTACTTTTCCTGAAGAAATCAATGTAATAATGCAGAGGTTTACGTCCCTCACTTTCATCCATACGGGACGCTCCGTACATGTGGGGAAACTCATTAACCCTATAGGGATATTTTGTGACGGCCTCCTTGTGACTACAGCGGCGTCTGTCTCCAGAGTAGATGCAAATCTACAGTCTGGATATTATGCAAACGGTGAGGAAAGCAATCATCTGCAGTGCATGGAGAGCGATACATCAGGTAAAATGGAAGAAGAAACCCTCTCCGCCGCACTCACCGGATAGATGGCGTAAGGTGGACATGTTTATTAAGATCTGTATATTCAGGACATGTTTTGGGGTATGCAGATCACCTTCTTCCACTATGGGTAGTGATGGACATTGCTGTCGCTCGGCTGTTACTCTCCATAGACTTCAGTGGATGTGTGTGGCAGAATCTCAGGGGTCTCCTCCAGATGGGCGTGCATCCATCGGGTAGAACCGCCACCTATTAGATGTTACATGTGCCATGAATGATCGCTGGGATATCCCTTGGCAGATTTTCTGCCATGATGTTTCTTGTGTATTAATGGACAAGCATGCAAAGTGAATGATATTGTATCTAATCTCATACTTGTAGATTGTGCCGTGGATTTTGTAGAATGACCCTATATGACCATATACTTAAAGGGGATGTCCACCACTGCCATCTTTTTTACATACTACTCCCACCCTGCTGGGCCTGTGAAGGGAAGCATACTTACCTGCTCCCTGCTGCTTTTTTCTGGCTCAGTTCTGTGATCATCCAATCCCTGCATGTAAACTTCCAGTACGGATGGGGTTCACGTGTAGCACTGCAGCTAATGACTAGCCTCAAGCGGCTTACCACTGCTGGGTCAAGGGCCACCTGGGAACGCGTCACTGCTGAGGACAGTCATTAGCCGCAGTGGCGCAAGTTTACTTGCGGTGATCCACAGCGTAGGGGAGCAGGTAAGCATGCTTCCTTTTACAGATCCAACAGAATGGGGGTGTAATAAAAAAAAAAAAAAAAAGTCGGTGTTGGCATTGGCAACCCTTTTTAGGTTAGATGTGATATGAAAAATGTTATTTACTAATGTATTAAATTATCACCAGCAGGTCGCCTGCATTATTTGCAGCAGCGGACAGAGCTATGTGATTGGAACCGTGTAGAAGCAAGTGATCAACCCGGTCTTAAGATGAATATTTCAGGAAGCAGCTGTGGAAGTCCAAGCTCCGCTGAGAGTCTTGCTCCTGGTGACTTATTTAAGGAACTGTGGACAAAGCTGAAAGACTGTCATGACAAAGAGCTGCAAGGTAACAAAGAACGTTATTACATTACATGTCCTCCAAAGGGCTTGTCAGAGATGAATGGGAACTGAGGCATGCCCCAGTCCTCCCCACCGGTGTTTGATTTCCTGGCTGCAGTGGTGACGTCCCATACACACCAGTCACCACTGCAGACAATTACTGGCCTCAGCAGTAACGTCCCATATACTATAGCGCAGTGATTGGCTGCACGGTGACTTGGTGTGTGCGGGATCTCAACGGTAGTCAGGAAGATGAGATCAGACCCCGACCCCATGATCAGAGCCGACGTTGGAAACAGGAGGGGAGAAAAAGAATGAGACGATATTTACTGCTGATGTCTCCCCAGTTTTTATTCATCTCGGACATGTATTGTAGTGAACAGTTAATAAAGGGAATGTGTCATCAGACAAAGACTTGTTGTTTAAATCGTGTTTCTTAAGAAATTTTGGTGATATTTTTAATTTCCTGTGTTCCTATGTATATTTAAAACTCCTACCGTTTTCTCACTGGCCACTAGACCTAATAATAGGCATCTCTTCTTGATTTGAATGGTCCTCTCACTGTGATTCCAGGCAGGGCTGCATTGGCACCTTTTCTATGGGTTACCAAAAAAAAAACTGACCGCAAACCGTGTGGTGTCCGCATCCGTATGTCCATTCCGCAGTCCCGCAAATAGATACACGTCCTATCTGTGTCTGTTTTGCGTACGAGAATAGGCACTGTTACAATGGAGTCCGCAAAAAAACGGATGTCACGCGGACGTCATCCATATTTTTTGTGGGTCCAGTTACTGGATTACTGTAAGGCATGTCTAAAAGTGCTGTTAAACAGCACGGGCAATCTAGAGGAAGGAAGGAAATAGAATAACACAATCTAGAATCGGAAAATAATATTCTTTTTAAAAAAGTCACTATCTGCTTTTAACTTGCAGAAAAAGTCTGGGTGCATTACTGAGGCCAGTGATTGGCTGTCACATGTCTACATGACATTACTGCTGCAGCCGGATAGATAGAGCCTGGCCAGGTGAACCGGAGCAGCCGTGCAGGATCTGCCAGGTTACTATATGCCAGCATTATTTGCAGGCTGATCCCAAGGGTTGTCCGGATTCCTCCTGAAACAAGATAACTCCTTTAAGGCTGGAGTCGCATGTAAACCTGGTAGCATTTATTTATTTATTTTTTCAAGCCAAACACAGGGTGGATACAGAGAATTTAGGTGTTTTTCATCTACCTATACCTTTTGTGTATTTTTCTCAAAAGGAATAGTTAGAATATAAAGAATTTTCTGCTCTGCTCTCTGAAGTGTCCAGGAGACGGGGCTTCACTGAGTGCTGTCTGTATTGAGACAGCTGTAGTAGTGGCCTCCTTGTTTGTCACAGCGGTCACTTCTAGGGTGGTTTCAGAAGGATAAGTCATCAATATCAAAAAGGCGGAAAACCGCTTTAACGCTTTTTTTTAATTGGATGTCACACTGCCATTCATGCAGCTGAAGATCTCAGAACAGTGTCAGGAAGGGACATGTCCCTTCTTGGTGTGGTTTCGACATGGAGATGCAGATGGAACTGTGAAGGTGTGTCCATCTTAGGCCTCGTTCTCATCTGTGTCGGGAACTTCACCAGTTTGTTCCGGCAGAGGAGCATACTGCTGGCGTTCACTATATCCGGCATAGCTGGATACCACCATGCATCGCCGGATCTGACTGCTTTCCGGCAAATAATGCTGCTTCTAATACTTTTTTGTCCATCTGAAAGCTGGCATATATACCAGACCGGAACAGAGTGCCGGAGTTCACAAAGAAGATGTGAACCCAGCCTTAGGCTACTTTCACATCAGCGTTTTCCTTTCCGCTATTGAGAGCCGTCATAGGATCTCAAAAGCAGAGGAAAACGCTTCAGTGTTGTCCCCATTCATTGTCAATGGGGACAAAACGGAACTGAGCGTTGTAGCCGTGTTTTTGTGTGCGTCATGGGATTCTGATAAAAACGGACACAAAAAAATGGATCCGGCACACATTGACTTACAATCAATCTTGTTCATTTGGGATATAATACAACCAGGTTCTGTTCTGAACGGATGCAGGCGGTTGTATTATATACCGGATGCGTTTTTGCTGAACCCATAACGTTTCCAGCAAAAACGCAGATGTGAAAGTATTTTTAGCATCTTCACATACCACTGGAAAGTTTTAAGCAGGAGGAAAAATGTGTGACCTTGTTTTACATTTTCCCATGACTTTACCAGTATGTGTAACCTAATACTGCAAGCATTGAAACCTCATTACAGTCTGAGTACTGCAGAGTGTATTTGGTTTACGGTACACCGCTACAGTTTGTTTTTCGGATGTGGTCACCAGTTTCCTTTGGTGCAGTGCTAATACTTTATATTAATCGTATTATCTAGAATGCCATCACTAGAGCCAACCTTGTGCTACTCCTTTCAAATAATTGCTGGTAGTTTTATACCATCTGTCTTTAACCTCTTCTTGACCCAGCCAGTTTCCGTTTTCTTATTTTATACCCCACAATGGAGCGGGCTCAGCTTATGTAGGTGTGAGGAATGCCAAGAGTGTTTATTTGGCATCTGTCCTATAAATTAAATATAATGTATAGGAAAGTATAGTCTTCTGTACTTTTCTAAACTGATGGCTACTATCAAAAGAATTTTACCATGTGGTATACTATTATTTATTTTTTTGCATGGGAGCCACTGTACAGTGACACGTGTTGTGACTTTAGGTTCAGTATGATGTCAACAAAGGGGCAGATCTATCAAAACTGTCTTAAAGGGAATCTGTCACCTCCAGCAACACCTATTAAATGGGTTGTCTCAATTCAGTACGTGGTATGTATCATGTAGAGAAAGTTAATACAAGGCACTTACTAATGTATTGTTCTCCATATTGCCTCCTTTGCTGTATTTATTTTTCCATCACATTATACTCTGCTCGTTTCCATGGTTACAGACCACCCTGTAATCCTTGGTGGTGGTTGTACTTGCACACTAGGAAAAAGCACCAGCCTATGTGTGCTCCCATGGTCCCCGTCACCAGAGTGGCTGATGCTTTTTCTTATATTGTGCAAGCACGACCACCTCTGATGGATTACTGGGTGGTTGTAACCATGGAAACGGGCAGTGTAAAATGTGATGGAAAAATGAATCCAGCCACCAAAGGAGGCAATATGGATAATAACAATACATTAGTAAGTGCCTTGTATTAACTTTCTCTACATGATAAATGCCACTTACTGAAGTGAGACAAACACTTTAAGAACACCTAGCGCTGACTCTAGATCAGTAATTTTGATGTCGATACTAACCCCCATTCCTCGCTATGCACCCACAAACCGGCCATGGAATGCATACGGATAACTTTTCCTTGAGTCCTCTCCATCATGTGCACAGGAGTCCTCTCAATGCACCCCATGGCTGGTTTGCTGGCGGGGAATAGGGGTCCATATCAACATTCAAATTTAAGTCAGTAGCGGGTGTTCTTGTATTATTGCACTTAAGCCTTGCCGGAGGTGAAAGATTTCTTTTAAAGAAGGCTGTTTTTTTTTGGTCCCTAGGCAACAAGCTAAACTGAGCTCTGGTTGCTATGGGCAACAACAACTGCTTTTCTTTGACGGTCTGGATAAATGAGGCCCAGTGTCTCAGATTTAGTTTTCTTGGCCTGCATGTTTTCTTGCTCACATCCTTGTAATAGCCATGCTGCATCTTGAGTCACGTTCTTCCTTGCCTCTAACAGTAATTATACTTTTGCTTTTGCTTTAGAGCTTCTAATGAAAATTAACAAGCTGAAGACACAAAGATGTTTGTAAGTCTGAACAGCGTGAAATATTTTATACGTTTGTAATTTGTCACTTGTGACCCTTATACTCCATCCATAGTATTTTCTTTCTGTACAATTTACAGGTCCAGATCCACCTCTGAACTGGGGAGTCTAGGCAGGCAACAAGACCACATGGTTTCCTGCTGGACTACAGGTCCCAGCAATCAGCTGTCCTGTGGATCTATTAGCAGCTATTCATTAAGTGCAGATTATATGACACTCCAGAAGTTTCTAGTAATCAGCCGTGCGTCCATCCTATGATGTGTCCTATAATTAGACTATGGGTACAAACAAAAAAAATATTATAATATAATAAGCCACATTTCTATAAATACAGTGATTATAAATGGTTTCCCGTGATGAAGTCAGTCCTACTGTCTGCGGATGATGAATATTATCAAAGCTCTTCATTTGTGACTTAATGCATACCACACAAATTCCTTCATTAATGTTTGCTGGAGACTCTCGACAAGCGCCCCATTGTAGATACAATAGCAGTATATAGGCATTCCTGTTCTCACTGACCCCTGCTGAATACCTGAGGTTTAATATTTCAGCGCTGATAACCAGTGCCACAATGAACGCCTTATGTTTTTCCAAGCTTTCCCATTGAATCTAATGATCTCTGAGACTGGGTCACAAGCCATGATTGCCAATGCAATTCTTTGCCAAATTGTCACTCGCTTTACATGCAGCAATCTGCAAAACCTTTACTTATCTGAGGCAACGTTCTCATGTATAAGCTGTAATATTTTTATTAAAATATATGATATGCTTTAAAGTATTTATTCAGTCCGTCAGGGGACATAACAGGTCCTCTTTTTAAACATACCTCCACCTCAGGAGTGCTTAGCTGATATATCGTATATTGATGTATTGCTTATATTTCCATTCCCCATTACAATTAACAGTATTGCTAAAGCAGCAGGCTGCGTACTGCCGTTCATTTATTAGGTCTAGAGTAGTTTCTCCCATAGCCCACCTTCCTCATAATCAATTTGCTAATAATTTTAGTAAGTAGATGTAACAGTGGATCTGTTCTTCAGAGGGCACTTTTTTATTTCCACCTAATAGTGGTATTGTACCAATATATAGGATTGCCCTTAGTGTTGACTCTCCAGCAAGTTTAATAAAGTGTGTGTGCATTATGTAGATTATATCTTGTCCTTTTACACGGTCCGACTATCTTGCCAACTCTCAAGGATGAGTTTTTGTGGAAACACTCGTTCCCGATAATTGCCCTGTGTATAAAGCAAAGACTCGTTTATTGGGAGATAGTGTCTTGGGCCAGCACCTAAAATCATAATTTCTATGCTGCAGATCAGGCTGTGTAGAAGGGGATCTGCTGCCCAGAAACAAGGAACCTATATGGGACAAGCGGTCGCTGTCCCCCTTCCATTTCTTCATGTAAATGCAGCTGTCATGTCCTTGTTTTGTATGCTCCTGATAATTGCCAGATAAATCAATCTGTTTATTTTGTCAGTAGCTCCCATCCCCATCACTTTTTACTCTTCACTCAATAAGAATTATAGTATAATTTGAGAAGTAAAATACACAAATATTTTGTCTAAACAGGGATGCTCAGAGACTTGAAGAGTTTTACAGTAAAAACCAACAGCTAAGGGAGCAGCAGAAGGCACTTCATGACACTATCAAAGTCCTTGAAGACCGGTAAGGAGTATTATTTTTTTTACTAGTATTTTAAATTTATTTTATTTTTCTAAAGACATGCACACAGAGGTCTTCTTTTTACAAGTTGGTTTAAGCATAAATCTAATCTTGGCGCATGCTGCCATCAGACTCATTCTTTTTAGTACTTCTTTGGTTTGCATGTTTGAATCTGGTTGTCTGACACTTTGGGTAAAGAGCTGTTTGCTCAGTAATACATTTTTCAAGTCTTTTATAAGGCTCCATGGCGGATCCGTTACATGGCAGGCAACAACAGCGACTAATGCATCAAATTTGTATATATTGTGCAAAATATTTCGCAAAATGAATGTAAATCTCCTGCCTCCTTAAAATCACTTCCTGCTGGTTGGTTGTTATAGGAGCATTATGTGGATGTAAATTGCCATCCGTATCCTAACTGGCTTGAATAGTGGATGATGTATGTTTAAATGCATTTGCAGTGTTTGATGCTTATTAATCAAATGGTTGTTTTGATGTTATTGCAGCAAAAGTTAGAGATCGCGATACCATGATATGCTGTGCAGTCTGCAGGCAGCATGTTATAGAGCACAAGGCTCCAGATGGCGACCCAAATGGTCGCCAATGCAACTAGGAATTTGCAAATGGCGATAAGAAATTTAAGTCCTATCTCCATTTGCCGCGCTGCAGCTTTAAGGAAATTAAAAACTTCTTCAGCAGACGCACCACGCAGCGAACGGCACGGGCAGCGCAGCCTGAAAATAACCAATAGCAAAGCTCCATACGGTAAGGAGCTTTGCTATTGGTTAGTTTGGGCGGGCACCGGAGCCATACAGCGCCCTGCAGCAGAGAAAGCTGGCGGGAGATGAAAGGAGGAGGGGCCGGCTGTGGGGGTGGCTGAAGCATTGATTGCCAGGCTTGCTGAGGAGCTGAAACCTACAGCCCAAGCATCAAGATGGAGCCGCAGAAGAAGGTGACAGGGCAAGGTGTTATGTAACGATGTGTGTAATGTATGTAGTGGAGTATGTGATCATCACATACTGCACTACATACATCATACAGTACACATGTATACATCACACATTGCACTACATACATCATACACATGTATACATCACACACTGCACTACATACATCTCACACTGATGTATGTAGTGCAGTGATGTATGTGTTGCAGTGTGTAGTAAATACACAGCAGGCTATTATAGCCAAGTGATAACGTACAGGGAAGTTCTGCTATATTGGACTGGACTTTATCACTTGGCTATAATTGCTTCATGTTATTTAGACCAGTAATGGTTCCCTGCACACCCACCTCTTAGGCCGAGTTCACACCACCACTATTTATTTCTGTTGTTCTGCTCCGTTTGATGAGCAGAACAATAAAAATAATGGAAGTGTTGGATTTTTGTCATACGTTTAACATATACAAAAAAATAAAAAGTATGTTGACGGACTGTTCAGACAGATGCCATACTGTGGCATCCATCCAATAGAGTTCCATTGTACAAAAAACCATATATGCTAATTTATAAGGTTTTTTTGCAGAATGGGAAATCGTAGTGTACCACATCTTCCCATCCTGTAAAGTCCAGAAAAAATATACGGTATACATTTTTTTGTACAATGGAACTCTATGGTGAGGGATGCCGCAGTATGGCATCTGTCTGAGGCGTCCGTTATGTTTCGGTCATAGTATAATATAACATATGACCAAAACATAATGTGAACCCGTGTGTGAATGAGGCATCAGTGTTCGGTCAGTGATTTCCATCAGTGATTCTGAGCCAAAGCCAGGCGCGGCAGTAAACACAGAACTGGTGCAGATCTTTCCCTTATACCTTATGTCTGTGGAGGCTTCAATCCTGGTTTTGGCTCACAATCACTGATGGAAATCACTGACATGTGAATGAGGCAATTTTTTCTATCATGATTATATAACTATTTAAATTTGGCGACTAAAAATTTTATTTGGCGACTAAATTTTTCAGTTTATGAGCCAATGGCTCCTAGGTAATTTTTTTAGTCTGGAGCCCTGAGAGCAGAAGGAGTCTGAGGATGCACCACATTTATGACGTGGCAAGCGCCTCATCATAAATTAGTAAATTAGGCGCATCCTCCTGCAGTCCGTGTGCCTAAACAGTAATCTATAACAGTCCTGAGCTGCTGTAGATTTCTGGCTTCATTTGCACCAAAAAACTGATAGATTTGTCTTTGCTGTTTGCCGCGCTCCTTTCCCGACCTTGCCACACCCCCTTTTGGAAAAGGCAATCACACAGCTTGTGCTTTTTTAAAGCCACTTTTCTGGCGCAAGTGAGATGAGAAATCTCCTCCATTGTTTTGAGTGAAAAGATTTGACCACTCCCTCTGACTTTTGTCGTCACTGTTTTAGAGGGAGCTAAGCTCGTCTGTGAGCATTTTTGGTCTCCAAATGAACTGTGAGGGCTCGTGCACATGGCCGTAGCTGTTTTTGCGGTGCGCAAAAACCGCGGATCTTATGTGGATACAAACCACGATCGTGTACATGAGCCCTAACAGCTACGGATCCTAGACCAGCCTTTTTCTCTAACCCTCAGTTCACACTTGCGCGTTTTACAGCGTGTTCGAACGCGCTGTAAAACTCATAACCGATGCAAACCAATGCTTCCCTATGGGACTGGTTCACATTTTCGCGTTTTAGAGCGCGTTCGAACGCGCTAAATAACGCCCGACGCATAAACAAGTACTTGAGCTTTTTTTGGGGCGTTTGTCGCGCGTTTTGGCCCGTAGACTTCAATGGGAACGCGCAACGCTTGTATTTTGCACGTTTTTGACACTGAAAATGCGCGTTTATGAATTTGCAACACGAGCAATGCACTCTGATTGGCCAAACTTCATATAGACAGGGATATTTGGTCATTGGACAACACTGCAGTCAATCACACAAACGCGCGTAAAACGCGCGTTTACTATTGCCAAAAATGCGCGGAAAACGCGCGTCTCAGAAACGCTCAGGTGTGAACCCAGGGTAAAGCTAGGATTGAAGGTAGCTCCAGTCCCAACTGTGTTAACCCTCTAATTGCCGCAGTCTCTGAAAGTGGCATTTCTCAATCTTATATGTTGTAGCTTCTGTGCTGATGATATAATTATTTTTCCTCTTTGAACCAGGTTACGGGCTGGGCTTTGTGACCGGTGTGCAGTAACAGAGGAGCACATGAGGAAGAAGCAACTGGAATTTGAAAATATCAGACAACAGAACCTGAAACTTATCACAGAACTTAGTAAGAATATGATTTCCTTGTTTGGTATATTATTTTATATAGTGTAATATGCACCCTAAACCCTTCAAGACCCTGCGATTTTCTGTTTTATTTGCATTTTTTTTTTGTGCTTCCTGCCATCGTGGAGCCATAACTTTTTAAAATATTTCCTTTCACATAGCTGTATGAGGGCTTATGAAGCTGAAAAGAAAATTGCAAATGGGGTGCAATTGGGAAAAAAAAATGACAATTCTGTTTTATGAGCAACAGATGGCATCCTTTTTCTTTTTTTTTTTTTTTTTTGTGGACCGCAAAAAATACGGTTGTGTGCATGTTGCCTAATGTGTGTTTTTGTTTTTTTGAGTGGCATAAAAAAGGTCATACTCTCCTCTGCCGTTTGCCTCCATCTTCAGTTCCTACTTACAACGTAGGGTTGTTTCGATGCCAAAACTTGGATTCGGTTTTGATACCATAAAAAAGTATTACGATACTCAATACCAAGCGAAAAAAATAAACCCCAAAAAAGCCTTTTGATTATTTAAACCTAAAATGTTTATTGAATTAAACAGAAAAACCTCACTTACTATTAATGTAAGGCACATGGGTCCTGTCCAAAAGCTAGGGCTACACTGCGACTTTCTGTAGCGCGACTGATTGTAGCTGCAATCCTAATGAATGTGTTCAGTTGATTGCAATCTTATAGACTGCAGCTGTCATTCAATAGTTAAAATCAATCAGTCGCACTACAAAAAGTCTGTGTATCCCTAGCCTAATACTCTTGCACTGCTCACATATTCACAATGTACACTATGCAGTCACTGTCCCACACCCCCAGTCACATAAATACACTATGCAGCCACTGTCACATAAACACACTATACACTATATAGTCACATACATTCAGTGTCCCTCACCTTCCTCTTCCCGGGAAACCTAATAGCTTAGGAGAAGCACATGTCTTTACTCTGTCTCCGGTATAAACTGCAGGAAGGGCAGGTCTTTCATCTGATTGGCTGTCCTAACTCGCCTTCTCTCTTTTACGCTGGGTTCACACTTGAGCGTATTTGATACGCGCGTATTACAGCACGTTTTTGGAAATAGTTGCACGCGCGTTCGTGTGATTGACTACTCTGGTGTCAATCACAATACTCGCGACAAAACGCCCCAAAAGAAGCTCCTGTACTTCTTTGGGCGTAGGGCGTTTTACAGAGCGTTCGTACGCGCTGTAAAACGCTCAGGTGAGAACCATGCCCATAGGGAAACATGGGTTTTCGCCTGTTGAGCATTTTACAGCGCGTAGGAACGCGCTGTAAAACGCTCAGGTGTGAACCTAGCATCATTGGCTGGGCTGCTCGGCCTTCATTCCTACTCCTGGATCGCAGAAATACAGCCGCAGCCTGGGTAACCCTTTCCTTTTCCAGACTGCAACACAGGAGCTTCTAGTGACCTGTTTTGCACAGTCCTATCGGCCCTGCAGTGCTGCGCTGTCATTATCATACGCTTTGTATGGTTATGACAGCCCTGCTGTGCTATTGTTATGATAATGAGAGCGCAGCCTGCGATGTGTATTACAGACTGTAGCACACAGCTCAGGGCAGGGCTGTCATTATCATACACAGTGCATGGTGATGATAGTGCAGTACAGCAGGCAGCCCACTGCATAGTAAAAGCCCACGTCCCCCCTCCTGCATTAATTAGCCTCCCATTCATTGGGCTCAGCGGTGGCTGCGTCATAGGAGGGAGGGATTCCCTCCCTCCTTCTTCACTGTCAGAGAGAACAGAGCAGCGCGCCGAGCGCCATGATCTCTCATAATAGGAGATACTAGACTGCGCAGTAGCGCACTCTAGTATCGAAAAAATGAACATCCCGGTACCGAATCAATGCTGGTGTAAAAGTATCGATTGGGTATCGAAATTTCGATACCCGAAACAACCCTATCTTAACGTTCTCGCTGGTGACGCACAGGAAATGCTTCTTAGTCCCTGTCAACACACAGGGAATGCCCACTGAGCCAGGCACTGGCCGCAGTGGTGACCTTCCACAGCCATTGATTTGGCATCTCCTGTCTGTCCAGTCTAACTTTATTTCATAGGGATTTACAAGAATCCACAGAACTTAAACCTGAAATTTTACCAATATTCTGTAAAGCCACAGTGATATCTGCATGGGAGAGAAGAGCATTCAGTGCAGTACGTCAGTCTCCAGGAGTAAAAGATAAAAAAAAAATAATAATTATAGTTTTTGAACTACGATTTTATTGTAATATTTCAATAATATACTGTCCTCATCTGTCAGATTGGCAGGGATTTTTATTGCGGTTCAGGATGCCTTCTCTCCATACCTAATGTTTATAAGTGTCCATGCAATGACTGAATAATCTAGATTGTGCTGCAACATGTTCTTAATGTCTTGCTACAGTGGATGAGAAGAACACACTGCAGGATGAGAACAAGAGGCTTTCCGAGCAACTTGAGCACTTGCAGAAGGCGGCTCAGTGAGTATTCCGGTCAAGTGTTACACTTCAGGCATACATACAGAACCTTGCTTTCTAGAGATTGTATCAGATAGTAATGTTATCCAAACTCATTTCAATTTTTTTATAATCTTCACTACTTCACTGCCAGGGACAAATGAAATCTAAATAATTAAAAAAAATATATTATTATTTACGCCACACCCTCAGCACGTTATTCTCATGGGGGCCTTTATGTAACGTTGCATCAAAGTGTAACATTTTGTAAGCATTGAATTAATTCTGAGGGTGGGTTCACACCATTATTCATTTACTGCTCTGCTCCATTAAGAGTAAGACAATATCTGGCAGGTAGCTGAAACCTACAGATGGACCCCATTGATTATAATGGGGTTCATTGAGTTTCCGTTACGTTACCGGACAAAATAGGAGAGCATCCTATGCTATTTTTTTTTTTTTATGGTTTCTGCAGTGGAGACCCCTAATGTAGCCTCTGACACAGGGGTGAACACAACTTTAGATGTACCGCAAAGTTCATATGTTATATATGCAACAAAAAGCCCTGTCATCCAGATAGCTTTAAGCGCTCAACAAATTGCAAGATTATGCTCTGGGGGTATATATCCATTAGTAGGAAAAATGTCCCCCCTATATACTGTACGGCAGTCGGAGAACATATGTCTCCTGTGTTAATGAGGGTGAAACCATGTACGTGGACACTGGGGACAGTACAATATTAGGCTGTGATCTGTTTTCCTGATGTCACTTGGAGTTTTTGTTCTCCATCCCCCCCTTACACACAGAACCTGGAAATCAAATGTATCCATGGCTTCAAACAAGTGCATGCTCCCTTATATTTGAAGGCTAAAGACTCTAAGCTTCTATTCTAGTCACAGAAATTATTACATATGTCTTTGACAGATACGGCTAGGTACACTTTGGCAACCAATCTCTTTATTTCCCCAAAGTACTTAAAAAAAATGTTTAAATTTAAAATAAAAAGTAAGCAAATGCAGGTTCATCTCAATAAATTAGAGTATCATAGAAAACTCAATTTATTTCACTAATTTAATTCAAAAAGTGAAACTCATATATTCCACAGAGCAGGGATCAGCAACGTTGGTACTCTAGCTGCGGTGAAACTGCAACTTTCACCCTGGGTTCAGACCTGAGCGTTCCAAAAACGCGCGTTTTTGACGCGCGTTTTTTTGCGCGTTTTTGCAAATAGGAAAGCAGCGTGTCTGCTAGCGTTCTTGTGATTGCTACTGTGGTGTCAATCACAAAACGCGCGTCAAACGCCCCAAAAGAAGCTCAAGTACTTGTTTATGCGTTGGGCGCTTTACAGCTGCTCAAACGCTGTACAAACGCTCAAGTGTGAACCACTCCCATAGGGATGCATTGGTTTTAATCTGTTGAGCGTTTTACAGCGCGTTTGAACGCGCTGTAAAACGCTCAGGTGTGAACCCAGGGTTAGCATGCATACTTGATTGGCTGTTCCACCATAGAAATGAATGAAGCACGCTTGGAATTGTAGTTTCATAACAGCTGGAGTGCCGGAAGTTACTGACCCCCGATATATATTCATTGCACACTGAGTGATATCTTTCAAGCATTTATTTCTTTTAATGTTAATGATTATGGCTTACAGCTAATGAAAACCAAAAAGTCAGTATTTCAGGAAATTTGACTTCGTTATTATATTATATAGGACCAATTTAAAAAAATATATTTAAGGGTACTTTTATACTTGCGGCAGGACGGATCCGTCAGGCTATTCAGCCGGCGCAGCACTGCACGGCCGGAGATCGCCGGACTAAAAGTCGGACCTGCAGGACTTTGTCCGGCGATCTCCGGCCCTGCAGTGGTGTGCTGCGCCGTAGCTCCGCCCCCCGCCCCAATATAGTCAATAGGGACGGAGCGGCAGCACGGCAGTGCATGGCCACTTGCGGCAGGACGGATTCAGCCTGCCGGATCCGTCCTGCCGCAAGTGTAAAAGTACCCTACCACAGAAAAGTTGGCCCACTGCAAAGTATGTACAGTATATGCACTCAATACTTGGTTGGGCCTCCTTTTGCTTGAGTTACTACATTAATGCGATGTGGCATGGAGGAGATCAGCCTGTGGCACTGCTGAGGTGTTATGGAAGCCCAGGTTGCTTTGATAATGGCCTTCAGGTCATCTGCATTGTAGGGTGTGGTGCCTCTCATCTTACTCTTGACAATACCCCATAGATTCTCTTTTGGTTTTAGGTCAGGTAAGTCTTCTGGCCAATCAAGCACATTGATATCTTGGTTATTAAACTAGGTATTGGTAATTTTGGCAGTGTGGTGCCAAGTCCTGCTGGAAAAGGAAATTGGCATCTCCATAAAGCTTGTCAGCAGAAAGAAGCATAAAATGCTCTACAAATTTCCACTAGACGGCTGCACTGACTTTGGACTTCCTATAACACAGTGGACCAACACCACCCGATGACATGGCTCCCCAAACTATCACTGACTGTGGAAACTTCACACTGGGCGTCAAGCAACTTGGGTTGTGTTTCCTCTCCACCCTTCCTCCAGACTCTGGGACCTTGATTTCCAAATGAAATATAAAATGTATTATCATCTGAAAACAGAAATTTGCACCACTGAGCAGCAGTCCAGTCCTTATTCTCCTTAGCCCAGGTAAGACGCTGCTGACGTTGTCTCTGACTCGTGAGGGGCTTGACACAAGGAATGTAACAGTTGTAGCCCATATCCTGGATATGTCAGTGTGTGGTGGCTCTTGCAGAACTGACTTCGGCCGCAGTCCACTCCTTGGGAATCTCATCCAAATAGCAGTTATCCCTGTTGCTTGTGCACCTTTTTCTACCACGCTTATTCCTTCCACTGAACTATCCATTAATATTCTTGGATACAGCACTCTGTGGACAGCCAGCTTCTTTAGCAATGACCTTCTGTGGCTTCCTTGTGGAGGGTGTCAATAACTGTCTTCTTGACAATGATGGCTGTCTTCAAGGCCAATGATGTTTTTTTTTAATGTATTTTTATTTTCATTTTTGAGAAAGGGGGGGTGATTAAAATTTTTGTATTTTTAAACATTTTTTTTTTTTTTACACTTTGCTTGTTATAGTTCTCTATGGGAACTACACAAATCGTCTGATTGCTTCTCTCATTAGTATTGGAGTCTATGCTAAATACACTGTATTCCTATTGGCGCCTGCATATGCAGTGGTCACGGCATCTGAGGGTTTAAAAGTCCGCAATCGGCATTACCGCGTTGCCCAGGTGTCTGCTGTGTCTTTAAAGACCCGATGTGACATACTGTCACATGTAGGGAAGGGGATAAAAGCTTAGGATACCTTTGCAGGTGTTTTGTGCTGATTGGAGTGTGACACCATGAGTCTACAATATTGAACTTTTTCACAATATTCTAATTTTCTGAGATACTGACTTTTGGGTTTACATCGGCAGTAAGCCATTCAGGAAGGTGCTGAATTATGTATTCTAAGAAGACTGGACAAGTGTGTGACTTCTAATGAAGAGCCATCAGTGGTTTTTGATTGAGATGAAATCTGGGCATTAAAGATAGTAATCCCCATGTGATGCATACTATTCTTATTATATCATTAATAGTTTAAACAGAAAATATATTATCATTCAAATTTTGCTTGTTGTGTTTAACGCTTTGACTGAAATATTCTTTAATATTTAGGTCAATGATGAAGATACCTAAAGAAGTTGTAGAAGGCGATGGTGATGATGGCATTATCCCTGATTCACCAGTCAATTCCTTTCCTCTAAATGTGGTCAGCAGGATGCGCAGAAAAAAGTCAAACAAACATGTGCGGTATACAGAGCACTCACAGGATGAATCCAGTGCAGCGGAATGTGCAAATGGTAAGTGAGAGATCAAAAGGTATAACGAAGGATATGTTGCAAATGACATCTGGAGATGGAACAGGAAAACTCTCAACTAAAAGCCCCAGTTGACTCTCATTGTTTGAGGGGAAAAAAATGGGTTTGATCTATAGAAGTCTATGGATGTTTCAGTGCAACCGCCCTTAAAGGGGTTTTCCAATGATTAATGTAAAAAATGAAAATCCATAGTCATATAGTACATGACAGTCTCTTTCTTAGGCTGCTTTCACACTAGCGTTTTGGATTTCCGTTTGTGAGATCTGTCATGGGTCTCAGAAGCAGTCCGAAACGGATTAGTTTTGCCATAATGCATTCTGAATGGAAAAGGATCCGCTCAGAATGCTTCAGGTTGCCTCTGATCAGTCACTACACCTGATGAAGCGGAGCCAAACGGATCCGTCCTGACACACAATGTAAGTCAATGGGGACAGATCTGTTTTCTCTGACACAATCCGTTGCATGCCGTTGTATTATTGTAACGGAAGCGTTTTTGCAGATCCATGACGGATCCGCAAAAAACACTAGTGTGAAAGTAGCCTAACAAACTTGGGCCTCTTGCACACGACTTTTTTTTCCCCTGTTTGCAGAACCATTCACTTCAATGGTTCCGCAAAAACAACGGAAGGTACTCCGTAAGCATTCCGTTTCCGTATTTCTGTTCAAAGATATAACATGTCCTATTGATGAATTGATGTTCACCAACAGAACAATAAAAAAAAGTTCCATGGAGAACTAGATACAACTTACTCCCAAAGTCTCACAAATATACTATAATGTCCTAACAGTTTGCGTGTTTTTTTGTTTTTGTTTTTTTTTTTCGTTTTTTTTCTTCATATTCTGAATAGCCATTCAAGGGTCCTAATTTTTTTGTTAGTAAAATTCCATTGGAACTGTAGCGGACTTCATTGGGAGCAGTGCTGCAGTAACCAGTTCTGTCCACTACATAATTTGTCTGCGCTGGAGCTACACTGAAACAGCTGATGGGCTGGGGTGCAGGTTGTCGGACCTAACTGATCAGATATTGATATTTATACCTATCTATCTATACCTATCGATGATAAAATCCTGGAATACCCTGTTAGGGTATGGATTAGGGTAGGTAAGGGTTATGGACATTTTGATGATCTCAGGGACTTGATCTAAGCCCTGCAAAATCCTTTCACGATAACGGTTTTGCCGAACAGCTATTGTTCCCAACTCCACCATAAACACACTTACCCAGCTTGGCTGGATGCGCATGAGGTTTGTTTCACTGGTGAGAGGGAATAAATAGCTGGCGGTTACCGCTCATGGGGAAAAAAGTATAGGGCATGTTAGAAGGCAACATTCTCGACCCTCCTTTACCTTGATTCGGCCGACATTTATGTAATGTGAGAGGGATCAAATGCAATCAGACCTCTGGATCTCAGGCTGTATAACAGAGATTCAAGCTAGGTCTTGTTTTAAAGGGAATCTGTCCCCTTGTTGCACTAAGACTAATTTGCATATGAAAAAACAAATGTTTCCACATTACGGCCATGTTTTTGAGATGGGACCAACAGCGCTAAATTCAACTGAACTGAGAAGTGCACATCTCCCATGTCAACTGGTTTTATGGAGAAGCATGTGGTGATAAGATTCCCTTTAAAATGGACAATCTGAGCTTCAAAGGAAATGTGTCAAAATGTTGCTTTACGGCAGCCCCATAGTCCATAGACACAATGGTCTGGAGCACGGCTGTGGAGTCGGGGCTATTTTTGCCTTGAGTTGGAAAAGGTTACAACTCCAGCTTAAAAAAAAAAACTATATTGTATAGTGAAACTTTCTTAGGAAACTTGGTTAATAATATTTCTGTTTTATCAATCGAAGGCTCTTCCTTTAGGGTCCATTCACACGTCCGTGTGTGTTTTGCGGATCCACGCATGCGCAGATCCGCAAAACACACGGACATCGGCGATATGCGTTCCGCAATTTGCGGACCACACATCGCCGGCACTATATAGAAAATGCCTTTTCTTGTCCGCACTTGCGGACAAGAATAGGACATGTTCTATTTTTGTCGGGAACGCGATTGCAGACCCGGAAGTGCGGATCCGTAATTGCGTGCCCGGCCGGAAAATCGTCTGTCCCCATTGAAATTAATGGGTCCGCAATTCCGTTCCGCAAAATGCGGAACAGAATTGCGGACGTGTGAATGGACCCTTACTGTCAGATGTTGCCCGTGTGGTCACTGCCAACAGAGCGTAGTAGAGAGGGTGTTCTCTGCTCTCAGGGCATCCATGAAGGAGAATCTGAGGCAATAAATTTTTCAAGTTCATTTCTTATTAAAAGCATGACAAAGTTTTCCAGTTATTGCATATTTACTTACAAGAATTTAAAGAGAAACTGTCACTTAGAAAACACATACAAAGCTGGTGACATGGCTACAGAAGCAGTGAGTCTATCCATACCTTTAACTGTACTTGTCTATGGCTGCAGCCTTCTAAAAAATGCTTTGTATCGTCACTGTAAAGGGTCAAAGAAGCGTGAATGAGGCACCGAAGTGCCCCAGCCTGCACGGCCTCTCGGAGCCCTGCTGAAAACCCACGCATGTGCCACTCTGGACTTAGTGCGCACTGTCACGGACAACTGTATGGCTCTGTCTATTGGCATGAAGGCTGGGACACTTAAAGGGGTATTCCCATTTTGAAAAAACATTTCCGCTAGGCTCTCTCTGGCCTCCTTGTCCTGACCCAGGGACACCAGGAGACCGTTGAGTGTTATGTAAACAGCATAGCTTCTGGGGCTATGCCATCTGCGCAACTCCCATTAGAGTCAATGGGAGTTACCAAAGTGCGTAACTCCGCCGCCGATTTGGCTTTCTCCAGCCTCCGTGTCCCAATAGTTGAGGCCGAAGAGCCCTGCGGTCATGTTTGTCAATATGGGAAAACCCTTTTAAGTGCCCTATTCACGCCTCTTTGACCTGTTACAGTGGCAATAAAAAGCAGTTTTTACATAACTCCAGCCATTGACAAGTACAGAGGTTTTCATCCCTATGCAGCCATGTCACCAGTTTGCTATGTGTTTTCTAGGTGACTCTTTACCTTTCAGTTATTTCTTCGTTTTTTTGTTTGTTCAGAAATTGTATTCCGAAACATCTGCTTTATGTTCTATCTAAGCAGCTTGATTATTGATATAATGTGAGAAAAAGCCTGATATTACTTTACTACAGGAAATATCTTATTACTGATCATTGGCCATTTATTAGGGGTCTGAGTAGGAGCCATAGTTGGACTCTGATAAAATAGAGGAGTCAGACCTTTGGTGTACAGACTCCACAGCCCTGGCCTAAATGGGACCCTATTGACTTCTATGGGAGAGTCTTCTAGGCATGCTCTGTGAACTGTGCAGAGGTCATTGTACAAGGAAAGAATAGATAAGCTTTGACAATCACCTATTGTGAATAGTCTTATCTATACACAGAGGTGATATCTTTACAGACAGGATTAGAATGGCAGATAAGAAGGTAACTGCAGTAAAGTGATCTGTGCAGACTAAAAAGTGGTGCCTATTATTAGGCTTTGTGGCCAGTGCGAAAACTGCAGGATTGTATGGTTTTTGTTGTAAAATATCATCAAAAATTCTTTAAAAATGTTAGATAAAAACATGATTTAAACATTTTCATTTTCTAATGACACATTGCCTTTAAGACAAAGATCAAAGCTCTAGTCATGTTAAATTACGAGTTAGAGCCCTTAGAAAGGGGTCTTAGTGAAAGCTGCATATACCCGCAGTTTTCATTCCTAACCTGATTTCTAAGTGCTGCATGAATCACTAGCAGTTACATAGCCCAAGATATGCCAGAAGAAAGCAGCTCTCCCCCTCCAGCTAGCTGAAACGTCATGCATTGTGTAGGAAGAGAGGGTACCAGTGGGGGAGTGCTGACAGGCTACTCAGGGAGAGACATACATTCTTTCCCTGCGTAACTGTACATGTCCCCAGAGGGAGGATAACATGGATTTCTGTGCATGTTATAAACCACCTTAACCCATCAATCAGAGAGCATACTTCCTCTATCATCACATATGGGGGGGTCTTTTCTCTTTTTCCCAGAAAATGGGAGGATATATATATATATATATATATATATATATATATATATTTTTTTTTTTTTTACAATGTATTTTTTGCCCTAAATCAGACCTCAGGTCACAGTCCCAATGTGAATAAGAACCCCCCTCCCAATGTAAATAACCCCCAAGCTGACCTCAGATCAGACCCCCAGGCTCAGAGCAAATATAAAAAAACATTTAACAATGAACTTGCCTCTCCTGCTCAGGACTCTGCTGCTCCTCACATTCACACTCTTCTAGATCAGCCTGCCGCACAGCGCTGTGACACGATGCGCACAGCATGAGGTCGCAGAGCGCCGACGTCCTCACGCCACAGCGAGCGGCCAGAACCAGGCAGCGGTGAGTACAGAGGCCGGGGAGCACTGTATTCACTGCTTTCTGGTTCTCCTGTACTAATAAGTGTTTCCATAATGGATGCGCTCATTAGTATTTGCCCCATAAGACCCACTGACATGCCTCCCACCACCAGCTTTTTGAGGGGTAGGGGGGATTGAGTCTTAGGGCGAAAAATACAGTATTTTATTAAATCGAGTGGGGGGAATGTGGTTCATGCTGTATTGATGCTGGTAAACTGAAGCGACACAAGCTCGTCGAACTTGTACAGAACAGCTTCAACACACAATGCAAATTCTCAAGTGGAAACATTTAGATGAGAATGTGATCGCTCTGCTCAATGCAAATAGGATCTAAAAATACTGAAAGCATTTGACTGTAATAAAAGTAAGTGAAAGTTTTGGGAGCCAAGTTAAAAGTAAACCTGAAATATGGTGCAAATAGCTAAAGTCATAAGGTTACCACCGTGACGGATAAAAAACCAGTTCATTAAAATATCCAGTACGTCTAGTGTTTGTACTCTTATTTCACCCAGAAACCACTATAGCCATCGTTCATAGGGCTGATTGCTGCAGGCCCGGCTTCTATGTCCCTGTGGTCAGCTGTTATTGCCAGCAGAAGCTGCATCTTGTTGTACACTTCCTCTGAGCAACAGTTTATTCTATATTCTATGGTTGTCCTTGTGAGACAACCCCTCTAAGGAACTTGTCATTGTGATAGGTATACTCTATATATAATAAACCACTGCCGTTCATTTGTTTTGCAGGCTCTGGTGCAAGAATATTTGCATCCACACAAGTAAATACAGGAAAGCGAGATGCCATCTTGGTTGCTGACACCTGTGCATTAGAGTTATCCCCTCTTCCTAGTAAGTATTCAGCAGCATAGTATATTATTATAGGTAACAGTAGGTGGTAGAGAACCAGATTCAACCTCTGTACTAATGTAGGTGTGCTCCCTGGCTCAAACCTTATCTGGTTTCCCTATTGGGGCTGTCTTTTTTTTTTTTTTTTTTTTTTTTTTTTGCCCCAGTTGTACTTTTGGAGAAAGTCAAACTTGATTCTTGCCACTCCTTTCTGGCTTTTTTCACCGAACTTCTAGCCCCCTGTCTGTCAACTTCGCACAGATGGGGTCACATGCGGCGGCATGTCCAATGACTGCTCTCAGTGGCGACGTGTCCCCAAGCGGCACTTGACCCGGCTGTAACATGCCACTTGGGGACATGTCATCGCTGAAGCCAGTCATTGATTGCAGTGGCCCCTTTCAGGGTCATGCAGATAGGGACTGGAAACCAGTGGAGGGAGTCAGAACAGGGAGAAAGGCGACTATAGATTTTTCTACAGGTACAAACCTGGGGGCAGTAGATTTAAAAAAATAATAATAATAATTTAAAGAAGCAAAACGTTCAGTTATCTTTGAGCTTTCAGAATACAGAATTTGCAATGTGTTGTCTTAATATATACAATTAACTTGTCTTGTCTTCTGAACTTTGTCCTAGGTAATAAATATGCCCTAAAAGGAAGTATTTTCCAAGATGATGGCATAATTTTTCCTCTATTTGTTTAAAAGAGCAGTCAAGAGAAAAATGATTTGGTTGTAATTGACATGACTGAATTCTTTATTGTGCTATTCAGTGGGGCTATTCACACATCCGTTTAACTGATCCGATGAACTGTGCCCAATCTGGGAAACTCGCTGCAGATGCTGTTCTGGCCTATTTCTGTGGATCATACCCACCCATTTAGTTAAAGAACACATAGCACATGGAAGCCATCTGTGCGCTATCCGGTTTTCACAGATTTTTAGTCATAGTCATGTGAACGAGCTCTCTTACTGTGCTGTGCCTACTGCAGAGGTGACAAATTTCTCTGTCATGCCATGCACCCTAAAGTTGCCCATACGTTTTAAACCATTATGTCTTCCAGCTGACCCATACACCGGCATGCCTGCCCAAGTGTGCCTGTATTCTTAATGGAGAGGAGGGGGGGAATACGCGCTGCTAGGCAACTCTGATGGCAGTCTATCTTCCCAAGAACAAAAAAAGGATTGGACATGTTAAAAACCAACTGCCCTACCATAATCTCCTCCATACACATAAACGTATTGCCCATTTCCTCACAAATCGGCCAACATTAATGTGTCTGGCTAGTTTAAGTCCGTTTTCACACGTCACTGAATCACGAACATGTGCTGTCCATGTTCTCCATAGACAGCACATATAACTTTTTATTTTAATATATGTATTTATTCATGAGTGATATTCCACTGACCGTGTTTTCACGAATGTCATCACAGATGTGTAAAAGAGGCCTGCACTAAACACTATCCACACCTGTCCTGAACGGTTTGCAGTTTATTGATAATCCAGGCCCAGGTTAGATGTTTCAGCAACTATGGACCTTCCTAGTTCTTGGTGTCCAGACATAAAGCTTTTTACTAAGGGCTCTTTCACACGACCCTGGTTTAGGTCTGCATCCATGGGTGCGGACCCATTCAGTTCTATGGGGCCGCAAAATATGCGGATAATACTCCATGTGCTGACCGCATCCGTTGCTCCCTTCCGTGGCCCCGCAAAAATGGAGTCATGTCCTATTCTTGTCCGTTTTGCGGACAAGAATAGGTGTTTCTATAAAGGGCCACCCGTTCTGCAAATTGCCGACCGCAAAACACGGCACGGTCGTGTGAACAAGCCCTAACTGTAAGCCATTTGGGAGTACTGTGCATGTTATTTTATATAATCAATGACCGACAAATCCTTTGTCAGCGCCCCAAGGATTTTTATTAACCTTGTGGAATATTAATTTGGTTCCACATTGTTTGCAAATATAAATGTTTTGTTACCTTTTGACAATTTATTGTTGCACCTCTGACACTAAGGGTACTTTCACATTTGCGGCATAGCTATCCGGCAGGCTGTTCCGGCGGGTAAACAGCCTGCCAGATCCGTCATGCCGCAAGTACCCGTGTGCTGCTGCTCCGTCCCCATTGACTATAATAGGGCAGGGGCGGAGCCTAAAGACTAAAAGTACTGCAGGTCCGACTTTTTAGTCTGGCGATCTCTGCTGTGCTATGCCATAGCTCTGCCCCCCTGCCTCATTATAGTCAATGGGGACGGAGCGGCAGCACAGCAGTGCACGGGTACTTGCGGCAGGACGGATCTGGCAGGTTGTTCACCCGCTGGAACAGCTTGCCGGATAGCTATGCTGCAAATGTGAAAGTACCCTAAAACATAGTTGAAATTGTACAGTGTTCCATTAGCAGTTTCTCTAATATTTGCCTCTATTGGGAGGGATTTCCAGGTCTAATGCAGGTTATAGAATTAAACATGATGTCGGTATGTTTTTTGTCTTCAGCTAACTTAAAGGGGTCATACCATGATTGA
The DNA here is from genome assembly GCA_033119425.1 of Bufotes viridis. Lineage (NCBI taxonomy): Eukaryota > Metazoa > Chordata > Amphibia > Anura > Bufonidae > Bufotes > Bufotes viridis. Next base: position 109,098,154 of record CM065593.1, on the reverse strand, counting down.
TGTAAAAAATGAAAATCCGACGTCCTATAGTACAGACAATCTCTAACAGTGCTAGAACCAGCCCTGTACCTCACATGGTCGGAGATGTTTCCATTCATTGCTCCAACTGCTCGGCTAGATTCTAGGTCCTTTCTACAGTAGCTCTTGCCCTGTTACTGCCAGTTTCTTGCAGAAGATATGGTGGCGGTAGTTGAAGATTTAAACTGAGCGTTTGCGACCACCTCATTGAGGAGGATGGAGAAATAAGGAAAATAATACATTTCTATGTTAATGTTCTACAGCTATTAGGTTAGAATGGAATTTTATGTTAACTTACAGAATATTTTGTATTTGTGTTTTAACAGCAAAGCAGGAAGGGGGTGACTGCACTACTGAGAAACCAGTCTTTAATCTGGCTGCTGTGGTAGCTGAAACCCTTGGCCTTGAAGCTCCTGTTGAAGAATCTGTAAGTCCTCAACCAACGTGTACTTTCTGTTACGGTCCATTCATACGTCCGCAATTCCGTTCCGCATTTTGCGGAACGGAATTGCGGACCCATTAGTTTCAATGGGGACAGACGATGTCCCGGCCGGATCCGCACTTCCGGGTCCGCAATCGCGTTCCTGAAAAAAATAGAACATGTCCTATTCTTGTCCGCAATTGCGGACAAGAAAAGGCATTTTCTATGAGAGTGCCGGCGATGTGCGATCCGCAAATTGCGGAACGCACATCGCCGATGACCGTGTTTTTTGTGGATCCGCAAAACACACACGGACGTGTGAATGGACCCGAGCGAGTTAAGTTGGCCATACGCTTCAAACCTATTACTTTCCCACCGCATACCTGTCCACACAGCTGTACCACAGGACACCCCCTACCAAGTGTTTTGTTCTTGCTTATAACGTGGAATTCAGCAGAGTCATTAATACTGTTTTTTTTTATTTATTTATTAAAGCAATCCCAGAGTGTACTGACCAATGCAGGGGTTGTCCAAGCACTTGCTAAGCACGAGGAGCACTCTCCAAGACTCAGTGAGTTAGAGTAAGTCCTGTAAGCTGATACAATGTACTAACCCAGAAATCACCTGCTCATGTAATTCTATTTGATTTCTCCTCATCACTTTCACAGCCAGGATCCTCGTAGTAGAGTTATTGCTCAGTGTCTGTTTTCTGCTGTGTTTGGAAAATTGCTATTTGGTTGATGGCTTCCACATTGTGTTCCTGTGTTGACTTACATGGCCGAGAACTGCTTTGCTGTGCATCTGGTTTGAAAAGTGCCTGATGTTGAGACGTTACAGCTCTGGGTGTTTTTGCTGCAGCCAGATGTCACATTGCAGTGAGCAGGATTTACAGAGCAAGAAAGCAGCCATGATTTCAGGATTACACCATCATTTCTTCAAGCAGAACTGAATGCCAAAATGTTCTCTGTTATGTTGTTGCTTGTGTATTGCATGTGAGTTTGTGGGTATATATATATTTCTGTACATAAATGCCACTTGGACTTATTTGTTATTTTCTTGGCACAGATTTGCAGACAGTATGCATAGTAATCCCCATGAAGTGGAATGGGACACACAGCGGGTTTCTCCAGTGTTTGGGATGGCCACTTCCAAAATTGAAACCACTGGCAAAACAGATAGTAGCACTTCTCTCCGGCCTATCGGAGTCGGCCTAAAGTCCTCCTATTCTAACAGGTCTTCGGTTCATGTACTGTCAAAGGCTGAAGAGGCTTCCCTGGTGACAGCACTGCGCCACAGGACAGAAACAAACTCTGTAATTAGCCAATGCTTAGGCAATAAACAGGACAGGAACCCAAGTGACTCTGTCATTAGTGGGGTGAACACAAATGATGCTTTTCTAAGCAAAGACCATGTGGACCGTGAAATCTATAAGCAAACCACAAGCAGAGGTGGCAAGCGGAAAAAGGTAGAAAGTGAAGGAGAAGCAAACTGTGAAATTGCATCTGTTAATAAAGAGAATGATTTTCCCTTAAATGACAATGGCATTGGAGAGATTTCTCTCGACAAGCCCCTGGATCTTTCAGATAGGTTCTCAGGATTTTGCCCTCATGAGAAAGGACAAGAAAATCCTAGAAGCAAAATGAAGCAACCTACCATACAGGAAACCTTAAAATCAGGTCCCAGGAGTAAGTCCTCTGTGGGGAGTTATCAATCCAGGGAGGAATCCTCACATCAAACAGCAGATCATAAAAAAGCAAGAAAGGGAGACGGCGCTGAGCTCCGAGCACAAGATGACATTAAAGGATTTGAGGCTAATAGCCCACTCTTTGAGGAGATGGAGGTATTCTTATTCTTTTCTACGGTGTATAGCCTTAAGAAGCTGTCACCACAAAATGCAGTGCAATCTACAGACGATATGTTATAGAACAGGAGGCGCTGAGCAGATTCATATATTGTTGAAAAGATTCATTAAAACTTACATTTACCGTATATCCCTCCTCTTTGTCTTCAATTGTACATGGGGAGGTGTTATCAGTGATTGACAGCTATCTGTATAGACCGTTAATCGCTGATGAGACAGCCCCTATGTACAACTGAGCAGAGAGATGAATGTATAAAGTACAAGTTTTACTGAATCTCTTCCCACAAAACTATACATCAATCTGCGTGGCTCCTCCTGCTCTGTAACATGCGGTCTGCAGATTGCACTGCATTTTGTGGTGCCAGGTTCTCTCTTATCAAAGCATCTGTCACCAAAATGCTGTTTTTCCTTTGTCTTTGGAGCAATCAACAATCATTACAGTCAAGTGATAAATGCAGTATATTCTTTCTTCCAGCAAATTACACTGCACTTTGTCCTAAAATGGCTACTTATGAATATTCATGAGGGGTTAAACCCTCTATTTAAGCAGCTCATTTGTATATCCTGACTAAAACTGGCCATACACATTATATGTATTTTAACGAAACCCACCTATTTCGGCAGGATCGGCGAACCATCTAAGGCTACTTTCACACTGGCGTTAGATGCTGATCCGTCTGGTATTTGCACAGACTGATCCGCACCTATAATGCAAACGTTTGGATCCGTTTGCATTAGCTTTAAAAAAAATTGTCCGGATCCGTTTTGAATTACATTAAAAGTCAATGGGGGACGGATCCTTTTTTGAAATGCACCATATTGTGTCATTGAAAACGGATCCGTCCCCATTGACTTACATTGTAAGTCAAAACGGATCCGTTCGGCTCCGCTTCGTCAGACGGACACCAAAACGCTGCAAGCTGCGTTTTGGTGTCCGCCTCCAGAACGGAATAGAGGGGGAACGGAGCCGAACTGATGCATTCTGAACGGATCCTTATCCATTCAGAATGCATTGGGGCTGAACTGATCCGTTTTTAAGATCCCTGAAACGGATCTCACAAACGGAATCCAAAACGCCAGTGTGAAAGTAGCCTAGTGTGTGTGTGTGTGTGGCCTCCTGGCTCTCCACTGACGGCAGATTTTGGGCGAGATAATGATCAGTCATGCTTGATTTAAATTGCCAAATTAATTTGCTCTCAGGGAGATAAGCCGCTGCCAGAGGAGTCTGACAGCAGCTTCCTCCCCCTCTTCCGACTGAGAACACATGCATGCTTGGCCATACACTAGTGTTTGGCCAACCGTTATTGTATGTGTATGGCCTGCCAAACTTTGCTGAATCAGATTGGTCAGAAAATATATATTCTTTGTGGACAGTGAGGTAAATTATAGCAGATATACTTTAATCTTTCCTATTAGACATGGTTCTTGTCTTGTATGGTTCTTTAATCTGTGCTCGATCCCTTACAGGAAACTGGAGTCCATATGCCAAAGAGGCTAAATAGATCAATGGTCAAAGGCTGCAAACACGCATCCGTACTGCAGCCGAATCCTCACATTCTACAACCTGGAGACACGGAGAAAGGTATATCATGGCTATATTTTATCCTCCTCTAAACCTCTGAGCCATCTGTGTGTCCTTATTGCGACCATGTGCAAAGGATTTTTGTTGCATTTTTCAGTGTAGATGAGATGAGAGGAAACTGTTGTCACAACACATCCTTTTCAAGAGGATCCACTATCCTAGCTGTTTAAGGGACTGCAAAGCTCGGACTCACCATACTATACCAAGAACAACGCTGAACATTATATAGCATACGATACAGTGTTGAGAGAAGTAATAAAGAGACTTGCGGCACTCACCGAGGTAGATGCTTTAACTTTCTTTATTTGTCCTGGTATAGGACAATCACAAGCGGGGTGGAGGGGCGGACAACCAGTTGCAGATGATCGGCGGCTACGGCCGTTTCGCGAGTGGAATCGCGCTTCGTCTGGTCGCTCACGGTCAGGTGAGCGGCCAGACGAAGTGCGATTCCATGCGAGAAACAGCTGTAGTCGCCGATCATCTGCAACTGGTTGTCCCCCCCTCCACCCCGCTTGTGATTGTCCTATACCAGGACAAAAAAAGAAAGTTAAAGCATCTACCTCGGTGAGTGCCGCAAGCCTCTTTATTACTTCTCTCAATGCTGTATCGGATCCTACTTTGTATCGTCATTGTTACTGAGCACCACGTACGAGTGTCGAATCGATGTGGAGTACGCATTGGTCCGGAAGGGAGGATCGGGTAGACCGCCTGATCGGACAGCAGTGCCACCTTTTTTTGCCTCCATTTGTAACATTTGCATTATATAGCATACACCACAGCTAAGAAGTGGGGGTCTTATTACTAGCACCCACTGCTGATCCGCTGTCTGAAGGGGCTGCAACACTGAGACTTATCATACTATTCCAAGCACAGTGAACATGCAGCTCAATCCAATTAGCTCAATCCATGTGACTGATGGATGTGATAGCCGCTTCCAAAAGCTAACCGGGGAGAGGGTGCTGAAGATATGTCATCCATATTTAAAAAGAACCTGACACTTTGAACATGGTGTCTGAGCTGCAGGCAGCATGTTATAGAGCAGGAGGAGCTGAGCAGACTGATCTACAGTTTTATGGGAAAAAGTTCAGCAGAACTTGTATTTCATCCATTTAAATTCCTGCTCGTTCTGAGCTTTGAAGTCCAGGAGGCGGTTCTATCAGTGACTGACATCCTGTCCTCTATGACTGTGTATACAGACATAGCTGTCAATCACTCATAGAACCGCCTCCTTGACGTCAGAGTCCAGAATGAGCAGGAACTTAAATGAATGAAATACAGGTTCTGCTAAATTTTTCCCCATAAAACTGCATCTCAGTCTGCTCAGCTCCTCCTGCTCTATTACATGCTGTAAGTTCTGGTTTAAGGGAATGTCTTGGTCTATTATCTGCTGTAATACATGAGTAGTACTGCATATAAGGAGTCCAGATCACACACTCCCTCCTGTTCCCCTGCTGTCAGCGTTTAAAGCTGTACTGCAATATGTTGTTGGGACTGCTGTGCATGCGCACAGGAGTCCTCACCCTTATGTTGGCTCAGCAGTTCAAACTTTACTTCAGTGCAGCTTTAAGTGCTGATGAAGAGGGAGGGGGATAGAAAAATAAAAATGTATTACTGCAGATAATAGTCTGGAATGATGGTGACAGATTACCTTTTAAAGAAATTCATGATTCAAATTAATGGCAAGATAAAATAATTATTTTTATTTAATGTAGATACTACTATCTTAGGTACTAGGTATATGACACCATAAGAAACCAAATGGAAGAATACATAGATAGGGGCCTCCCTGAGTACCTAGTGATATACCGCAGCCACAATACTGGAGTATAAAGTCCGTACACATATCGCTGACCTCTGATGTGGCTTTGTCAGGCTAATACACCTGGGACAGCGTTCTGTATTGAGGCTGACAACCCCTACAGATCTAACAGTGAGAGTCTGCTCCAATTATATACACTGATCTATTGTAACAAACCATTCTCGAGGGGAGAGATAGATACGTCTAAAGTATGGTGTTCGGTGTTAATGTTCCTCCATTGAGAAATAGCTGCTTATTTCTAGCCTATTTCATTATACTAGACTAGTAATATACCATTGATATACACGGCACTGTTAACACAATCAAATTTTGATGTATAACCTGTGTCGAAAAAAGATTTCACAGAAAATGAATAGCGGCCCCTGTAACAGAATAGGGGAAGTGGTGCATGGGAAAGATATAGCTTTGCTAATGGTCCGTGACCGATGCGCGTCGCACAAGTATTGTGTTATGCCGAGTATGTACTTGATATGGTTGAAAAAAGGGCTAATTCCTATCACCGTGCTTGTTCTGTGTTCATGCTCATCTTCCGCAGTAAATGTACTCACGGAGTGTCTTTAGTATTTACATGGAACAGAAAACGCATTACTACCAAGACAATACATAAAGGCCCAACAAGGTACCAACCACTACTTAGTCACTCCTCAAGTGTGAGCGACAGTCTGCAACATCAGGACGGTCTGCTTGTGTCCCCAAGCTGCCTCTGTTAGCACTGATTGGACAGTGTCAGGCTGTAGGGAAACATTCTTTTAACCTCTGGACTTTGTTTTCTGTCAAGGCTCCGAACCCCTTTGTGCTTTGTGAGCCACAAGTTAACTTTCAGTAGTGCTTGGGAGAAAAGGGGGCTCTAATGCTTCTACAGGCGTCATTTTGGTCCTTAGCAGCGTCCCAGCGCATCTGCCAATCCTAGTACAAGCGGCAGGGAATAAACAGAGCCCAGACAGGCTGCACTGATACGAAGCCAGGCTCCCACTCTAAAGGACAGGGATGGAGATAACGCCTATCTCAGCTGCTTCACCCCTGGGATGCTTTGGTCAATAGTGACGGTGGCATCTAGGCAGTTAGAGGGAGAGGGCTCCCTCTGTCCATATCCGCCCCAAACACAATCGTGGGGTGCTGATGGGCTGCCATGGCAGCCAGGGGCCAAACATGACCGTATGCCTATTAGACTGTGCTACAAGCATGGCCTAATAGGCAGCTCGTCACTGTTAGTGATGGATTGTTATATATTGGAATATCAAGTGATGCCCCTAGTGGGCCTAAAAAGATGATAAAGGTTAGTTTATTAAAAAATGTGCCATAAAAAGGTTTTATTTAGTAAAAGTGGCAAAAAAAAACACACACACTCATTAATACAAACATTTGTTCCCAATAATTGGCCCATGTAAACGTGCCAGTGACCAGAGCAGAAACAAGCAAAATGCTTGTCTGCCATCTGATCGTTTGTGTTAGCAGCACATCACCCTGTGTGAACTGGGTTGTGCTGCCGTCAAACTGTATGGGGATGAACGATCGTAGTAATTAGAGATGAGCGAATTTCATGTTATGAAATTCATTCACGCTTCATTTAGTAGTAAAAGCAAAAGTGCATTATGGATTCCGTTACCACGGACCATAACGCAATTCTATGACTGAATGCCTTTAGAGGAGAGGACCCCTGCATAACAAAAACGAGACGGATCCATTTTGCAGCCCGTAGACTTCTATTTTGACGGAATGCCTCTAAAGGCATTCAATTATGCGTTACGTCATAGAATTGCGTTATGGTCCGTGGTAACGGAATCTATAATGCAATTCACCTTTTACCAGTAAACGAAGAGTGAATGAATCTCAAAATATGAAATTCGCTCCTAGTGGTAATGATCATTAATCCCCATACAGCAGTGATGACTGCGTCATGTAAATGCAGCTAACAAGCGGCAATCATCGGAATGAATGTTCATAGAAATGTTTGTTTCCAATCATTTCCCGCCCTATTGGCCTGGGTGTTAGGACCCCGACTTCTTGTATGTCTAACTTTAACTTGGCTGCTGGAAATCTTTTTAATGGTGATTACAATCCCTGCAACACTATTTACAGCAATGTTTTCTCATTCAGACATCGCTTCTGTAGAGAATGTGCAGTGGAGCATTGACCCCGGAGCAGACCTTTCTCAGTATAAACTGGATAACACTGTTGTAGATGACAAGGTAAGTGAAAAAACTGTACATTAAGCAATCCATCTTATTTTGGCGATATGAATAATAGGCTTAACGTATTGTCTTTAACAAGGATGGGTTCCATGTCAATCCAGAGTTTGAAGACATGGATTACACCTATGTCAGTGAAAGTATGCTGTTAAAAGCAAAACAGGAGAAAGCAGATGACAGCCCATGTAAGTCATTCCTGTCTGCAGACAGCGTACTGTAGTAGCCAAAGGTATCTGACGCAAGCACTGATGAGTTTGGTCATGTCTCGTCTTGCAGATGAGGAAAATAAAGGACATGACAGTTTTGCAGAAATGTTTGACAAGACTGAATGTGATGAGTATGTGTCATTTGCCCGAGAACAAAGCCCTTCCCAGAGATTGGACTTTGAGGAAGAAGATGATGGACCTGCTCTGCACAAGAAAGTATCCCTAAATGGAAGAGGTCAGAGATTCTCCAGCTACTAACATGTTATGACTGAATCTGCAGTTATTGTGAGCCTTCAGTAATTCTCTTCAATGCATATGGGAAAGGATGAGTGGGCTCCCTATACAGTGCATTTCTTGGTTGGCATTATTTTCTTAGCTGGTTTACAATGGTGTTTGTTTAGGGCACCAAGGAAAAGGAGAAGCTTACCAGAAGCAGAAGGCATACGTAGAGCCCTATGTACAGGACGCCGAAATGTAAGTCTATAACTGGGGACATAAGCCACTGGAATTTGAAGATGAAACGTCTCCTTGTGAATCCGCTTTTGTAATTAGTGCAGTACTATGTATAGTGTGTCTTCCCAGCCATGGGACAGTCGATCCACAGAGCCCATAACTAATCAAATTAATGTTCCCTCTTACTAAATATATTCCTTTTTCCAATCTGAGTAAGGCTACTTTCACACTAGCGTTTTGGCTTTCCGTTTGTGAGATCCGTCATGGGCTCTCAAAAGCAGTCCAAAACGGATCAGTTTTGCCCTAATGCATTCTGAATGGAAAAGGATCAGCTCAGAATGCAACAGTTTGCCTCTGTTCAGTCTCCATTCCGTTCTGGAGGCGGACACCAAAACGCTGCCGTTTTCTCTGACACAATCTGGCACAATAGAAAACTGATCTTTCCCCCATTGACTTTCAATGGAGTTCATGACTTATCTGTCATGGCTTTAGAAAACATGATACAACCGGATCCGTTCATGACGGATGCATGCTGTTGTATTATTGTAACGGAAGCGATTTTTGCAGATCCATGACAGATCCGCAAAGAACGCTAATGTGAAAGGAGCCTATCAAACGTAGGCGTCTTGCACACAACTTTTTTTTTTTTTTTTTTCCCCCGTTCCGTTTGCGGACCATTCACTTCAATGGGTCCGCAAAAACAACGGAAGGATGCATTTCCGTTCCAAGATCACAAATCGCATTCCGTGGCTCCATTCAAGTCAATGGTTCCGCAAACACTGCCACTGCCCTGTTCTAGTGTATTAATGAGCGCTTTAATAATGGAAGCACTCATTAGTATTCACCATATAAGATGCATTGCCCCCCCATATAACACTTTATTCATAACTATGTTATAGAAGACTGTTATAGAAGCATCGCAGTATACCAAACCCTTATGAAGTTACTTGACCCCTTCTTTTATTCTCATACTAGTAGGGGGAGTCGCTCTGGTAGACAGCGGTGCGGGTGCAGTTTAGAGGCAAAACAAGGAGTCCAGATTGTGCAACAAACAGTGTTTTATTCACACTTGCACACAAAATGAAAAACAGTCTCTTGGTGACAGTTCACACACAACGGAAATAACGTAGCCAAACAAAAACAGTCCAACACAGGTTCAGTCACCTGGGAGGTGTAGGTGCAGGTTCGCACCACGCTGTCGGCCCAGCCGCAGGAGAATCCAGCTTCAGGTAGCCAGGAACACAACACCTCCTTACTGAGCTCTTCCCTCCAGGACAGAGAACTCCCAGCCCTGTTAGCAGCTCCAGGATAATCACACACCCCCAGACACAGCTGCTGGCTGCGTTTTATATCCAGCCCAAAACATGGACTGGACCGTGGGGAGCAGCCACCCACCCTACTCTTTAGCTGCTCCCAGTAAGAGCCGGCCCGGATCGGCTTTGCAGCCATGCTATTTAACAAAGACAAAACAGCACTAGCTGCTGCAGACAAAAACCCGGCTCTCACCTCACCGAGGCCAGCAACCTCGGTGACACGTACCTGCCATCACATATGACACCTTGCACCTTACCACATACCCCCTTTGTTCAACCCTGAGGGGTGAACACACGTGAGGCAGTGGACGCGGGACAGGGCATCTGCGTTGCCCTGCAAGCGGCCTGCCCTGTGTTCCACGGAAAACTTGAAATTTTGAAGAGATAGGAACCACCTGGTGACCCGAGCATTCCTCTCCTTGGCCTGACTCATCCATTTGAGGGGAATGGTCGGTCACCAGACGGAACCTCCTCCCTAACAGGTAGTAGCGGAGAGATTCGAGTGCCCACTTGATAGCCAGGCACTCCCTCTCCACTATACTATACCTGGACTCGGCGGGACTGAGCTTACGGCTCAGGAAGACAACGGGATGTTCTTCCCCGTTGACCTCCTGCGACAGTACCGCACCGAGGCCTACCTCCGAGGCGTCGGTCTGTACGACAAACTCCTTGTTGAAGTCGGGTGTCACCAAAACCGGGGACCCACACAGGGCCGACTTCAACGCGGAGAAAGCCTCCTCCGCCTTCTCACTCCAGCTAACCCTCCCAGACTTTCGCCCCTTCAACAGGTCTGTCAATGGCGCTGCTATTGTGGCAAAGTGGGGCACAAACCTCATGTAGTAACCTACAATCCCCAGGAACGACTTTACCTGCCTGGTGGTGACCGGTCGGGGCCAGTTACGAATGGCCTCTACCTTAGTTACCTGAGGTTTGATGACTCCCCGCCCAATTACATATCCCAGATATTTTGTCTCCTCTAACCCTATGCAGCACTTCTTTGGGTTAGCGGTCAGTCCGGCTTTCCTCAGGGCATCCACTACCGCCTGCACCTTGGGTAAATGGCTTTCCCAGTCGGTGCTGTGGATGACTACATCATCCAAGTAGGCCGAGGCGTACCGACGATGTGGTCGCAGCACTATGTCCATTAACCTTTGGAAAGTGGCGGGGCGCCATGCAGGCCAAAGGGTAACACCTTGTAGTGATACAGGCCCTGCGGGGTAACAAATGCGGTTTTTCCTTAGCCGACTCCGTTAAGGGTACCTGCCAGTACCCTTTAGTGAGGTCCAGCACAGAAAAATAACGGGCTTGTCCTAAACTTTCAACCAGCTCGTCTACTCGGGGCATGGGATACGCGTCAAACTTGGATACTTCATTTAACTTGCGAAAGTCGTTGCAGAACCGTAACGTCCCATCCGGCTTAGGTATCAGGACTATGGGACTGGCCCACTCACTTTCGACTCCTCAATGACATCGAGCTTCAACATTACTTGCACTTCCTCCGCGATGGCCCGTCGCCGAGCCTCGGGTACCCGGTATGGTTTTAACCGGATCTTGGCCTGAGGCTCAGTAACGATGTCATGTTGGATGAGAGACGTGCGGCCAGGGAGGTCCGAGAACACATCCGTGTTCCGACTGATGAACTCCTGACTTCCTGAACTTGTTTGGAAGACAGGCTGTCTGCAATTTTTACCGTGGTTACTGCTTCACAGGCCTCGAACTGTGGGGCTGGACCCTTTTCACCTAGAAGCCCTGGCCGGGGGCTGTGGTCGTCGGCCGCGTCCCTATCTTTCCACGGCTTAAGTAAATTCACGTGGTACACCTGCTCCGGCTTGCGCCGCCTGGCTGGTGTACTTTGTAATTTACTTCCCCTACCTTCTCGATCACCTCATAGGGGCCCTGCCACCTAGCTAGGAATTTGCTGTCAAGGGTGGGTACCAGAACCAAAACCCGATCTCCCGGATTGAAGTCCCGTACCCGAGCCTGACGATTGTACACCCTACTCTGAGCTTGTTGTGCTGCCTCCATATGCTCCCGGACCAAGGGCAACACCCTTTCCATCCGTTCCTGCATCTGGGCGACATACTCAATGACACTTTTGTGGGGGACAGGCTGTTGTTCCCATGCCTCCTTGGCGATATCCAACAGGCCCCGAGGGTGTCTGCCATAAAGCAGTTCGAAGGGCGAGAACCCAGTAGAGGCCTGGGGTACCTCTCGCACTGCGAACATGAGATAGGGCAGAAGCAGGTCCCAGTCCTTCCCATCTCTAGACACCACCCTCTTTAACATATTTTTTAGAGTTTGGTTAAACCTCTCCACAAGACCGTCTGTTTGCGGATGGTAAACGGACGTCCGTAACTGCTTTATACGCAACAATTTACACAGTTCCCTCATTACTTTGGACATAAAGGGGTCCCTTGGTCTGTCAGAACCTCTTTTGGCAGGCCCACACGGGAAAACATCTCCATTAACTCTTTGGCAATGAGCTTAGCTGAGGTATGTCGCAGAGGCACCGCCTCCGGATACCGAGTGGCATAGTCGAGAACTACCAGAATGTGTTGGTGGCCCCTGGCAGACTTTGGTACAGGCCCAATTAAATCCATCGCGATTCGCTCAAGCGGTACTTCAATAATTGGCAGAGGTACCAGGGGACTACGGAAATGTGGCTGGGGGCTAGTTATCTGACAGGTCGGACAGGACTTACAATAATTCTCTACCTCCTTGAACACACTGGGCCAATAAAATCGCTGCAGTATGCGGTCCTGGGTTTTCTGCCACCCCAGGTGTCCCCAAGAACATGTTGGTGGGCAAGCTCCATGACAAGCTTGCGATACGCTGTGGGCACCACCAACTGTTCAACAGGTTCGCCTCGGATTTGGTTCACCCGATACAACATATCCTGCAGAACAATAAACCGTGGGAACATTAATTCAGCCCCTGGTTTCTGGGGTTTCCCATCAATTTCAGCACATTCTCCCAGGCCCTGGTTAGGGTTTGGTCCCGGTGTTGTGCGGTCCCAAAATTTTCCCGGAGACATTGAGGTCTGCCAACTCAGGTCCCGGTGGCAAGTCCTCCGTGTCTCCCACCATTACACTCAGTGGGGTTGTCTCCCCCTCTACCGCTGGAGCAGTGGTCACCCCTACCGCCGGCCCTTCAGACTCGGGCTCCCAGGGTTCTGGCCTTCCAGGGGTATCAGGCCACTCTACTAGGGTCACCCCTGTCTCGGGTCCCTCAGATACCTTTATTACCGGCCACAGCGCCGGAAAACCGAGGAAGTCCCTCCCAAGTATCAGTTCGTGTGGGAGTTTAGTAGCGACAGCCACCTCGTGGGTCCACCTACCAGCCGCGGTGGACAAAGTCACTAGTGCAGTGGGGTAGTCTTTCAGGTCTCCGTGGATGCACAGGACCCCGACTTTACGGCCAGTATACTCCGCAGGCCGTACAAGGGCAGCCCTTACCAGGGAGACTAGACTCCCGGAGTCCAGCAGAGCCACCGCCAGAGAGTCTCCCACCTCTACCTGACACAGGTGGTTATGGTCCTGCACCTCACGGGTGCCAGTTGCGCACAGCTTCCGTGCATACAGGGAGTGGCGACCCCCGTAGTTCATATCCATCGGCTCATCCCGATGCGGACAGTCGGCCCGGATGTGGCCTGGCTCCTGACACCTCCAGCATACCACGGGAGGCGGATCCGCAGGGGTACATGCCGTGCAGGTCTCTCTGACGCCGGTCGTCGGAGCTGGGGTGGAGGCCTCCGGGGTTTGACTTGCCCCTTCCCAGCAAGACTCCCCTGCAGGTTTCTGGTGGCCTCGTAACGCTCCACCAGGTCGACCATCTCCAGGGCACTTACCGGAGACGCCTGGCCGACCCAGTGCTGGAGGGGATAAGGCAGGGCCCTCCAAAGATGTCCGCCAACAGGCGATCCAACATGACAGTGGGACTCAGTAGATCGGGCTGCAGCCACTTTTGCAGCCTGTGCAGCAGATCGTAGTACTGCGGCCTAGCGGGCTCAGTCGTTTTAAAGTCCCACTGGTGGACTCTTTGAGCGCGGACCAGCACGTTCACCCCAGTCTGGCCAGGATCTCTCCTTTCATGGTGTCATAATCGGCCGCTTGGTCGTCCGCCAAGTCGAAAAACACCTGCTGGGGTCCGGAAGCCAGGAGCGGAGCGACCACCTCAGCCCACTGGTCGCGGGGCAGCTTCTCCCTCACGGCCACTTTTCGAAGACTGCCAGGTAGGTCTCAGCATCGTCCTCGGGGTCATCTTGGGAATCGCCGCACGGACCGCTTTCCGGGCATCATGGGCACGGTGAGAGGCTCCAGTCGCTTGCAACGCCATCACATGTTGCAACAGCAGCTGGTTTGTCTCCTGCTGCTGCTTGTTGGCCTCCCGCTGCTGTAAATTGGCCTCCACGAGGCTTTTACAACTGCCTCCATTTTGTCAGGGTTCACGGGTTGAAACTTTGCCGGCTTGACATATGACATTAACTTTTGCTCAGCAAAACAAACAAAGTTCGGCGTTCACGCCAGCCTCACTGCGCATGCCCGCATCCGACACCAAATGTGAGGAGTCGCTCTGGTAGACAGCGGTGCGGGTGCAGTTTAGAGGCAAAACAAGGAGTCCAGATTGTGCAACAAACAGTGTTTTATTCACACTTGCACACAAAACGAAAAACAGTCTCTTGGTGACAGTTCACACACAACGGAAATAACGTAGCCAAACAAAAACAGTCCAACACAGGTTCAGTCACCTGGGAGGTGTAGGTGCAGGTTCGCACCACGCTGTCGGCCCAGCCGCAGGAGAATCCAGCTTCAGGTAGCCAGGAACACAACACCTCCTTACTGAGCTCTTCCCTCCAGGACAGAGAACTCCCAGCCCTGTTAGCAGCTCCAGGATAATCACACACACCCAGACACAGCTGCTGGCTGCGTTTTATATCCAGCCCAAAACATGGACTGGACCGTGGGGAGCAGCCACCCACCCTACTCTTTAGCTGCTCCCAGTAAGAGCCGGCCCGGATCGGCTTTGCAGCCATGCTATTTAACAAAGTCAAACAGCACTAGCTGCTGCAGACAAAAACCCGGCTCTCACCTCACCGAGGCCAGCAACCTCAGTGACACGTACCTGCCATCACATATGACACCTTGCACCTTACCACACTAGTAATCTAATACCATTACATTACCATAGATCTGTGATGGCTAATCTCTGGCACTCCAGCTATGGTAAAACTACAACTCCTAAGATGTACAGTCACTTGGCTGTTCTCAGAACTCCATAGAAATGAATGGAGCATGCTGGGAGTCGTAGTTTCACCACAGCTGGAGTGCCAGAGGTTGGCCATCACTGCCATAGATAGAGCCCATGCGTGGTGTGGTCTACACTTGGAGGTAATCCGAGTTGATGACATAACTAGTACTTCCTCTGTGATGTCAAAAGACCCTTTGATTCTCCTGTTACATATCACGGTCTATAGATTGATATATAGTTTTATAGGAAAAGATAAAATTTTTGCTTTTTCTCACTTCAGTTGTACATAGAGCAGGTGATAGTAGTAATTGATGGAATCCCCTGTGTAAATGTGTATACAGAGATAGCCGGACACGGGGGTGGGCAGAGATTTAAATGTATAAATTACACATTTTTCTGAATCTTTTCCCACAAAACTATATAACAATCTGCTCAGCTCCTCCTGTTCTTTAACCTGCTGATTGCAGATTGCACCACATTTTTTTGTGACAGGTCCTTTTTAAGCGGTGAAACTGCAGAGAACAGGGGTTTTCCGTCATTTTAAAATTGATGGCTCATCCTCATGATAGGCCATCTATATCTGATCGGGGGGTCAGACACCCCTGTGGATCAGCTCTTCTGCAGTAGCTCTGACATTGGAACTACACAGCTCTGCCCATTGTGTAGTGACCAGAGCTGATAACGGCTGATCAGGTATTGCTGGCCTATCCTGAGAGTGAGCCATCAATATTAAAATGCAGGAAAACCCTATTAAACAGGAGGTTTGGCAACCAAACCTACACATGACCCATGAAAAACATAAAGCAGATGACCGCATACATAGCATGTAGGCCTGTTTTCCGCAGGTAAAGGATTCTCTCAGTGAATAACAAACAAAAATCTCACTGCAAATACAGCCTCTGTGTGCAATGAGTAAGTGTTGTGTAATCTCATATGCTGCTTTTTATTTTATATAATATAAATAGGAAAAAGTCTGTTGTGGATTTCCCCCATATTGAAGTTGTGCGAAACAAGGAAGAGAGGAGGAAATTGCTGGGCCACACTTGTAAAGAATGTGAATTGGTAAGTTAATAGACTCTCTTGCCTGATGTTAATGCTGGTCTGAGAGAGTTTACATGGGGAATGTGCATTTTTATAGCAAAGTCTTTGTTATAAATAATGAAAATTTGTAGTATATCACAATTTTATCTCAAAATAGTTACATCACAATAAAAAACTGTGATGCCAGTGGTAGAACAAAGACTTAAAGGGGTTGTCTGGTGGCATACTTTTTTAAAGGGAACCTGTCCCTTCCAAAAACCATCCCAAGCCGCCAGCAGTACCTGAGAGTAGCCAGCAGTGTGTTTCTGACGACCATTTTCTTCCTGAAGGCAGATGTAGTAAAAGCTCTGAAAACGTTCATTTATCCCCTGCCCGCACGATTTTCTAGTCATGCTTGAAGTCAAGGGGACAGCGGCCTCATTGCTTCAAGTCAAGGTATTCGCGCCTCCTTCCCTACCCCTTCTCTGTGACTGACAGCGCTTATGCAGTGCGTTCGGCTGGCTTTGCCAAACTGCTGGCTGTCAGTCACAGGGGCAGGGAAGGGGGCACAGTTACCTTGACTTGAAGCAATGAGGCCGCTGCCCCCTTGACTTCAAGCATGACTGGAAAATCACGCAGGCAGGGGATAAATGAACGTTTTCAGAGCTTTTACTACATCTGCCTTCAGGAAGAAAATGATCGTCAGAAACACACTGCTGGCGGCTTGGGATGGTTTTTGGAAGTGACAGGTTCCCTTTAAACATAAGGGTCAGAATGGTAATATATAAAAAAAAAATGAAGCAGTACTCACCTCATCAGCCCCTACTGGTCTCCATTTCCTGGTTCCAGCCTGACACAGAAGGAAATACCAAGAGATGCCTGCTTAGCCTGTCGCTGGCCTCAGCCATTGAGCAGGCATTTCTTGTGTGTCAGAGACCAGGACCTTGAAGCGAAGACCAGCGTGGACCTGGTAAGTGTTATAATGGCAGCTGTGAGGGATTGTTCAAATGAGTAACGCTGCTTTTATTTCTTTTTTCGAGTGGTGAAACTCCCTCTTGGCACACCAAGCCCAGTGCTATTGATTCTGCTCCTGGTCTAAAACGTACTATCCCGCAGGGCAACCCTGTTAACTCCTCCCTGCCCTCCGGCACACATTTTCAGTGCATCAAGAAGGCACTTTACACTGCAACGCAAACGTACCATTCAGTGATGGGGTTGAGCCTGATCAGCCAGCTACCTCTGATCCTTGCAGTTTAAGCCCTTAGATGCCATGGTCAGTAGTGACAGTGTGGTATTTGGGGTGATTGACAGGGTATTGACAACTCCATCGACTTCTTCAAGGCAATTGTTGGGCGCCGATGGTTGCTATGGCAGCCAGGGTGGGCTTAACAGTGGCCCCATGGCTGTCTTTTTAGTACTCCTGTTAGTGGCAGGGCCTAACAGGCTGCCTGTTTAGTATTTTGTGGGATCAATAGTGATGCAGTGTCATGTGATCCTAGCAACCAATTGCTGCACCCCTCTGACATGTAAGAAATTTATCATGTTCATAATTTATAATGTTTAAAAATGTATTAATATATGAAAACAAAGATGTTTGGGAACATTGCAGTTTCACTACTTGCAGACACGACTAGTGGAGGTTCTCATAGAAATACAAGACAAATTGTGTGAACAGTAAATATTCTACTGTCTCTTATTACAATCTGTGTTATAGAAATATCAGATGTTTTTTTTTGCTGGCAGATAGTAGCAGATCTTAAAAGGGATTATTATAATCTATATGAGGGGCCTGGTCATTGGGGGGCATGTTTTATACTTTGGATAACGCCTTTAACTGTTAAATTAATTGTTAAACTGTTAAACCTGTACACTTTTTTACCAGTACTATGCAGACCTTCCAGAAGAAGAGAGAGCCAAAAAATTGGCGGCTTGTTCCAGGCACAGATTCCGTTACATCCCACCTAGTACTCCAGAAAACTTCTGGGAGGTGGGCTTTCCTTCTACCCAGACCTGCAAAGAAAGAGGTGAGGTTTTTTTGTTTTTTGTTTTCTTGTTTTTTTCCCTTTTTGTTAGCGAATATTAACCCACAGCACATCTGGGACCCGCTCCTATCTCCAGAACAGGACCCTCGAAGTGAACAGAGAGCAGCCACACATGTGACCACCCTTTAATTACCGCTATGGGAGTTGCAAAAGTAGCCGAGTGTTGGCTCAGCTATTTCCGGCAGTCTCATAGCAGTGAAAGGACAGGTGGCTGTGCTTACACGGTGTGCTTTCTATTCACTGCCATGGAACTATTTTTGTAACTCCCATAGCAGTGAAAGGAGAGGTGGCTGTGCTTACACGGTGTGCTTTCTATTCACTGCCATGGAACTATTTTTGTAACTCCCATAGCAGTAAATGGAGAGGTGGCTGCGCTTACACGGTGTGCTTTCTATTCACTGCCATGGAACTATTTTTGTAACTCCCATAGCAGTAAATGGAGAGGTGGCTGCGCTTACACAGTGTGCTTTCTATTCACTGCCATGGAACTATTTTTGTAACTCTCATAGCAGTGAAAGGAGAGGTGGCTGTGCTTACACGGTGTGCTTTCTATTCACTGCCATGGAACTATTTTTGTAACTCCCATAGCAGTGAAAGGAGAGGTGGCTGTGCTTACACGGTGTGCTTTCTATTCACTGCCATGGAACTATTTTTGTAACTCCCATAGCAGTGAATGGAGGGGTGGCTGTGCCTACACAGTGTGCTTTCTATTCACTGCCATGGAACTATTTTTGTAACTCCCATAGCAGTAAATAGAGAGGTGGCTGTGCTTACACGGTGTGCTTTCTATTCACTGCCATGGAACTATTTTTGTAACTCCCATAGCAGTGAAAGGAGAGGTGGCTGTGCTTACACGGTATTACCAAAAACAAGGCAAAAAATACAATAATAATTCAAAAAATTCATCTTTATTCCAAATACATTATCATAATAAAAAGCAAGGAAGATGGGACATTAAAAAGACAGGAAAATGTAATATCCATAAAGGGAGCAGTGATGTATCCAATGAACCACAGTAGGTACTACTCAAAACAGAGGAGCATAAAGACTCACATATAGTAATGACATAAAGTGCAAAGTGCCTATTACAAGAAAAGCAAATTCACAAAAACAATATAAAGGCATAAAGTGCCAAGTAATACCTACAAATACATCAATAGCACTGCTCACCGAACCCGACGTACGTTTCGCGATGTTAGCTTCATCAGGGGAATGTAGATGAGGAGTAGATGAGGTGGAGAAGTGGTCATACATGTGTGCACCTCCGTTATTCTAGATTGAGTTCCTAAAACGACCCTTATAAACTGCAGTGAATATAGCCACACGTCTGCATGACCATCTCAATACCTAATCTGATTCATTCTAGAGTGTCACCCTGGGTTCACGCCACCCCTATTGTGCTAATATATGGGGGTTCCTGAAATGGCTACACAGTTCATTATCAGTACTTGCACTTCCCTGCTCCCACATTGTGTGCCATTCCTTTCATCTCTGACATGTGAGCAGACACAGACAAGCATGTCCAGATTATGGGCCACACGTATTGGCATCATGGACAGCAGGTGTAAATCTGCTTTTGAGCTAAATGATTAACTAAGCTTTACTTTCCCCCAAAAGGTTACCTAAAAGAGCAGATGTCCCCTTGTCAGAGACCACGGAGAAGACAACCATACAATGCAATTTTTTCTACGAAAGGCAAGGAACAGAAGACTTAGTTAACGCACATTACTCTTTCTTTAAATGTGTAGTCTCAGACTAAAGCCGTCAAGCGTGTTTTTTTATACTTGGTTTTTAGTGCTTATTAGGCACAGGCAAATAAGGCAGTATATGTTTTAAATGATATTTTCACCTATGTGCCTGAGTAGCTGTAAACCTATTAAAGCCTGGATACTGTACGTGCTGCAGTGCACTGGATGGTCTATGTGGAATTTAGATATAAAGCTTCACTACTGTTGTCTCATCCAGTTCCTGCTAAGCACACTATTTGATGGTGTGAAAATTATATGTGGTTTAGAAAGGGCCTGTCGCCACAAAATGCAGTGCAGACTGCAGGAAGCTTGTCGTACAGCAGGAGGAGCTGAGCAGATTGATTGTATAGTATTGTGGAAAAATATTCAGTAAGACTTGTCATTTATATGTTTAACCCGTTAGTGACCACCAATATGCTTTTTTACAGCAGTCACTAACAGGCCAAAGGCTAGACCGCCTCCTTTTTACAGCAGCTTATACGAAGTGCTGCATGGGCTTAGCTTTGACATGAGAACCAGTCTTCTGCTGTTATGGCCCGGACTGGCAGAAGCACCGATCCTGGCCGCATAATCTCAATCTCAATTGCAACTGCAGTATCAAAGGGAACTCCCTCTGTCTCCCATCGGCACCCTGTGAATAAGATTGCGGGGTGCTGATATCTTTGCGTGGTAGCCTGGGGGCCTAATGAAGGCCTCAGGCCTGCCTGCAGTGTATGCCTATCAGGCTGCACCTCTACTGTTGCTTGACAGTATAGTACGCTGTATTGCATAAGCTTGTAAGTAATCAAAAGATCGCCTGTTAAAGTCCCCTTATGGGATTAGTAAATGGCAAAAAAAAGTTAAATAATGTTTTATAAAATAAATAAAATCTCAGTTAAAAATACATTTTTTTTTCCATACAAAAAAAGCTTTTCAATGGGAAAAAAAAACTGCAAAAATTAAATCAACATATTTGGTATTGCCTCATCTGAAACGCCCCATACTACACATTTATCACGGAGAAGACCATAAAAAAAAAAAAACTTTGGGAAAATTGCTGTTATTTGTGTATTTGTCACACAAAAAATGGAATTAAATGATCAAAAAGGGTTATGTAACCCAAATGATGCCAATGAAAACTACAAGTTGTCCCTCAAAAATCAAGCCCCCACACAGCTCAATAGAACAGAAAAATAAAAAGTATTGGGTCTTTGGATGTGGTGATGCAAAAACATAATGTTATTTATGCCGAAAAATGAACGCTGCAAAATTTAAACTCAGCGGGAGTATTTCTGTTTTTCCCATTCCCCCAAAAAAGAGTTAATGAATGTTAATTAGTAAGTCATGTCTACCCCAAAACGGTGCCATTAAAAACTACATGTCCTGCAAAAGACAAGCACTCATGGCTACATCAACAGAAATATAAAGTTATAGCAAGAAAATTGCTTGTTTACTAAGGGCCGAAACGGGCTGATCACATGAAGGGGTTAAACCTCTACTCCTTGTATACATCGCAGTCATGTTGGTGGTCCTACTCAGTGACTGACAGCCTTCCCTGTATACTCGGTCACGCAGAGTTATCTGTCACTCACTGAGTGGTACCACCCACATGACGGACTCCTAAAAAGAGCAGAGGTTTAGCAAATAAATTACTGAATCTTTCCCCTCAAAACTATGCATCAATCGGCTCAGCTCCTCCTGTAGATTGCACTGCGTTGTTGGAGTGATGGGTTCCTTTTAATGTTTGAAAACAAAACAAAAAAACTGCAAAAATATTTAATTATGTATATTTTTACTTTTATAAATATGGATTTTCTTTGTATTTTTGCACCTTCTGATGAATAGGGTGCCCTGTTTGCACTGGAAGAATGAATGCATATAGTTATACTATAAATAATCTGAAAGTAATAAAAATGTGCCTTATGTCTGTTTCTTTGTTCTGTTTTCTCCTAAATACAAAATCAGTTTTTAGATAAATTTAATCAACAACATTAAAGGGGTTGGCCACTTTCTGGTTGTTATTGACCAATGTGTTTGAGATTATTATATGTCACGTACACGTACTAATATAGCCTTTCTCCCTGTCCATGTCTATAAAATGGCCGCTGATGGACGGTCATGTGACCAGGCAAATCATCTCCATATGATGTCTCTTCCATGCAAATTCACTTGCCATTCACTTGTTCTGTTGGGAGTTTAGTGCAGGACATTGTGTTTGATTAGCAGAAACATCACATGGAGGTGATCTGCCTGGTCACATGACCCTCCATCAGTGGCCATTTTATGGACAGGACCTCTGTGTGGACAGCACAAAAGACTTTGTAAATAAGGGGATACCTCATGAAATATAGAAAATGGTGCAGAATTTCAACAAAGGCTATATTAGTAAGTGCCGTATAATCATCTCACAAACACATTGGTCACTTGTACCCAGAAAGTGGCCAACCCCTTTAACTCCTTAAGGACGAAGGGCGTACATGTACGCCCTTGTGTCCTGGTACTTAAGGACCAAGGGCGTACATGTACACCCTGCGAATATCCGATCACCGCTGTGCACGTGGCAAGAAATCAGCAGGCACATTGCTGACCCCCTGCTATAAACTGCTGACATCTGTGCTGCAGATGTCAGCAGTTTAACCCCTTCTATGCCGCGGCCCGTACGGACCGCGGTATAGAAGGTGTTAACATGGAGGGAGCTCCCTCTCCCATCGGGGGGCAGCTGTACCTTTGCAGCCCCCCGACAGGATAGGATAGCAGAGGGAGGGAGCTCCCCTCTCTTCCCATCACCCGCTGCTGTGTTCTGGCAGCGGGTGATGGTTACCATGGTAGCAGGACGCTTTCAGAAGCGTCCTGCTCTCCATGGCACTGAAACTCTGAATGGGCTTTTGCTAAAGGCAAAAGCCTATTCAGACTTTGTAAAGTAAAAAATACAGTAAGTACACTATATAGTGTACATACTGTATTATATAGACACCAGATCCACTGGATCTACAAGAACCAAGTGGGTCTGGGTCAAAAAAAAATGTCAAAGTAAAAAAAAAGTAAAAAATAAGAAAAATACATATCACTGAATAAAAATTTAAAAAAATCAAATACACTACACATATTGGGTATCGCCGCGTCCGTAAAAATCTCCTCTATAAAAATATCACATGACCTAACACCTCGCGCAAATACCGTAAAAAAAAAAAAAAATGGTGTAAAAAAGCAATTTTTTGTCATTTTGCATCACAAAAAGTGTAATACCAAGTGAATCAAAAGGCGTATGCCTCCCAATAAAACCACCATCTCATCCCGCAAAAAATGAGTCCTTACATAGGACAATCGCCCAAAAAAATAAAAAAATATGGCTCTCAGACTATGGAGACACTAAAACATAATTTTTTTTTCTAAAATGCTATTATTGTGTTAAAGTAAAATAAATAAATAAAAGTATACATATTAGGTATCGCCGTGTCTGTAAAAACCTGCTCTATAAAAATATCACATTATCTAACCCCTCAGGTAAATACCGTTAAAAAAATAAAATAAAAACAATGTAAAAAAAAACATTTTTGTCATCTCACATCTCAAAAACTGTAATAGCAAGCGATCAAAAAGTTATATGCACCCAAAAATAGTGCCAATCAAACAGTCATCTCATCCCGCAAAAAATGATACCCCACATAGGACAATCACCCCAAAAAAATAAAAAAAATATGGCTCTGACTATGGAGACACTAAAACATGATTTGTTTTGTTTTAAAAAATAATATTGTGTAAAACTTGAATAAATAAATAAAAAGTATACATATTTGGTATCGGTGCGTCCGTGGCAACCTGCTCTATAAAAAAAAAACACATGACCAAACCCCTCAGGTGAACACAAGAAAAAAAAGCCATTTTTGTCACCGTACATCACAAAAAGTGTAATAGCAAGCGACCAAAATGTCATATCCACCCCAAGATAGTGCCAATCAAACTGTCATCTCATCCCGCAAAAAATGAGCCCCTACATAAGACAGTCGTCCAAAAAAATAAAAATAAAAATATGGCTTTCAGAATGTGAAGACACTAAAAAATCATTTGTTTAAAAAATGCTGTATTATGTAAAACTGAAACAAAACCCCCCAAAAAGTAGCCATATTTGGTATTGCCGCGTCCGTAGCAACCTGCTCTATAGAAATAGCACACAATCTAACCTGTCAGTTTAACGATGTAAATAACAAAAAATAAAAACGGTCCGAAAATAGCTATTTTTTTGCAAATTTTCCATTTTAATCAATTTTTCCAGTAACAAAGCAAGGGTTAACAGCCAAACAAAACTCAATATATATTTCCCCGATTCTCTAGTTTGCAGAAACACCCCATATGTGGTCGTAAACTGCTGTATGGCCAAACGGCAGGGCGTAGAAGGAAGGGAACGCTATATGGTTTTTGGAAGGCAGATTTTGCTGGACTGTTTTTGACACCATGTCCCATTTGAAGCTCCCTGATGCACCCCTACAGTAGAAACTCCAAAAAAGTGACCCCATTTTGGAAAGTACGGGATAAGGTGGCAGTTTTGTTTGTATTATTTTAAGGTAAATATGATTTTTGGTTGCTCTATATTACACTTTTTTTGAGGCAAGATAACAAAAAATAAAAATTCTGAATTTTCATCTCCATTTGCCAATAACTCTTGTGGAACACCTAAAGGGTTAACAAAGTTTGTAAAATCGGTTTTGAATACCTTGAGGGGTATAGTTTCTTAGATGGAGTCACTTTTTTGGAGTTTCTACTCTAGGGGTGCATCGGGGGGGCTTCGAATGGGACATGGTGTCAAAAATCCAGTCCAGCAAAATCCACCTTCCAAAAACCATATGGCGTTCCTTTCCTTCTACGCCCTGCTGTTTGGCCATACAGCAGTTTACGCCCACATATGGGCTGTTTCTGCAAACTACAGAATTGGGGCAATAAATATTGAGTTTTGTTTGGCTGTTAACCCTTGCTTTGTTACTGGAAAAAATGGATTCAAACGGAAAATTTTCCAAAAAATCGAAATTCTGAAATTTTATCTCCATTTGCCATTAACTCTTGTGGAAAACCTAAAGGGTTAATGACGTTTGTAAAATCAGTTTTGAATACCTTGAGGGGTGTAGTTTCTAGAATGGGGTCATTTTTGGGTGGTTTCTATTATGTAAGCCTGACAAAGTGACTTCAGACCTGAACTGGTCCCTAAAAAGTGGGTTTTTGAAAATTTCAGAAATATTTCAAGATTTGCTTCTAAACTTCTAAGCCTTGTAACGTCCCCAAAAAATATAATGGTATTCCCAAAATGATCGATACATGAAGTAGACATATGGGGAATGTAAATCAATAACTTTTTTGGTCGGTATTACTATGTATTATAGAAGTAGAGAAATTGAAACTTGGAACTTCAAAATTTTTGGTAAATTTGATTTTTTTTTTATAAATAAAAATGAAATTTTTCGACTTCATTTTACCACTGTTATGAAGTACAATATGTGACGAAAAAACAATCTCAGAATGGCCTGGATAACAAAAAGCGTTTTAAAGTTATCACCACATAAAGTGACACTGGTCAGATTTGCAAAAAATGGCCTGGTCCTAAGGTGAAAATGAGCCCGGTCCTTAAGGGGTTAATATACCTACCTTTCCTTACTCCTCACTCCCCTTCCCCAGGTGTCAGTCCAGACCTCCTTCCTCATTCCTATTAACCATATAGCTAAGGCCCCTTGCACACGAACGTATTTTGCGGACCGTATACTGGCAGTTTTTTCAGTTCAGTATACTGACACTTCAATGGGTCTTCAAAAAATACTGAAGTGTCTCCGTATGCCTTCCGTTTCCTTTTCTCAGTTTTTTCTGTTCCGTTTAAATATAGACCATGTCCTATTCTTGTCCGCAAATCACGTTCAGTGGCTCCATTCAAGTCAATGGGTCTGCAAAAAAAACGGAAAGCATACTGAAGTGCATCCGTATGTCTTCCGTATCTGTTCCGTTTTTTGCGGAACCATCTATTGAAAAGTTTAAGACCAGCCCAATTTTCTCTGTTATTACTGTATACTGTATATGCCAAACGGAAAAACGGAACCGAAACGGAAACAAAACGGATCCGTTAAAAACGGACAGCAAAACACTGAAAAAAAAATACGTTCGTGTGCAAGAGGCCTAAGGGAGAGTTCATATCACCGTTATTTTTCCATTCTTCTGATCCATCAGAAAAACAGGATCCTGTAAAAAAATAAAAAAAAGATCCTGTGCATCATCGTTAGGGTGGGTTCACATTAGCGTTAGGGATTCCGTTATTGCTTTCAGTTATAACATGGTTATAACGGAATGCCCAGACAGAATGCAAAACGGAAGCCTTTAAAAGGCATTCCGTTTGTTTTCTGTCATAATACAAGTCTACGGGAAAGCATAACAGATCCGTCTGGGTCCAGTTATGCAAGACTAAAAACAAAGTCCTGTCGACAGGACTTTGTTTCCCGTCTTGTATAATCAGGATTATCCTAATGCATTCTGAATGGAGAGAAATCCGTTCAGGATGTCTTCAGTTCAGTACTGAGACGTTTTTTGGCCGTAGCAAAATCCGCAGCATGCTCCGGCCAAAAATCCTGAAGGCATGCCACAAGGATGGATCCGGATTAATGCCCATTGAAAAGCAATAATCCGGATCCGACTTTAAGCTAAACGTCGTTTCGGCGCATCACCGGATCCGACGTTTAGCTTTCTGAATTATAACTATGGCAGCCAGACTCTACTAAAGTCCCGGCTGCCATGGAAAAGTAGCGGGGAGCCAGGGGAGAAGCTACTTACCGTCCGTGCGGCTCCCGGGGCGCTCCACAATGACGTCACAGCACCCCTACATCGCATGGATCAGTCTTCAAATGCTTTCAGGTGTGTTGGGTTGTGACGGATCCGGCAGGCATTTCCAGCAACGGAAATGCACGCTGGATCCTGAGGCCTTAGTCTGACAACTTCTGTCATTGGAAAGCCCATGTGGTATTATATTATTTACAGTCACATACTCCTGTATATAGTCTCTTAACCCTGGGTTCACACCTGAGCGTTTCTGAGACGCGCGTTTTTGTCGCACGTATTACAGCGCGTTTTTGCAAATAGGCAACGCGCGTCATACGCACGTTCGTGACTCTGGAGACCAATTGAAAAAGGCATATCTACACTTTAACGCGTGTTAAACGCGCGTTCCCATTGAAGTCTATGGGTGCAAACGCGCGACAAAACGCCCCAAAGAAGCTCAAGAACTTATTTGAGCGTAGGGCGTTTTACAGCGCGTTTAAACGCGCTGTAAAACGCTCAGGTGAGAACCATGCCCATAGGGAAACATGAGTTTTCTCCTGTTGAGCGTTTTACAGCACGTTCGAACGCGCTGTAAAACGCGCAAGTGTAAACTGAGGGTAAGAGTCCTTCAAACGTTTTTCCCACAACAGAAGTTAAACTAACTGGTCTATAATTACCTGTGGAGGACCTAGATCCTTTTTTGAATATGGGCACCAAACTTGCCTTGCGCCAGTCACTTGGCACTGTACCAGTACCTAGAGAATCTTTAAAAATTATAAACGGGCACAGCAATGACTGAACTGAGCTCTTTAAGCACTCTTGGGTGTAATCCATCTAGACCCGGAGCCTTGTTCACATTTACCTGATCTTGGACTATATCTACAGTTAGCCAATTGAGTATATTAATTGATGTACTAACAGCCTCAGCACCACAGATATCAGCTCCTTTCTCTTTTGTATATACAGAGCTAAAAAAAACATTTAGTAAGGGTGCTTTCACACTTGCGTTCTGAGGATCCGGCAGGCACTTCAGGCCCACCGGATCCATCAGAACGCAAGTCGCCTAAAAGCATTTGAAGACTGATCAGGATTCTGATCGGTCATCGAAATGCTTTCAGGTTACCCTGGCAGCCAGGACGCTACTGAAGTCCTGGCTGCCATGATAGTCTGCAGCAGTGTACTTACCTACACTTCGGCTGTCGGGCGCTCCTTCATGGCGTTACAGGTCCCCGCTGAGCAAAGATCAATGCGCCGCCCGGACCTGTGACGTCATGAAGGAGCGCCCGGGGGCCGCAGTGCAGGTAAGTACACTGCTGCGGAGTACTTACCATGGCAGCCAGGACTTTAGTAGCGTCCTGGCTGCCATGGTAACCGATCGGAGCCCCAGCTTACACTGGGGCCCCGATTGGAACTGCTGCTGCGCATGCGCAGAGCTAAACGTCGGATCCGACGATGCGCCGAAACTACGTTTAGCTTAATTCCGGATCCGGATTAATGCACTTCAATGGGCATTAATTCCGGATCCGGCGTTACGGCAAGTCCTCCGGATTTTTCTCCGGCCAAAAAACGTTTGGGTACGGAACAGATAACATCCTGAACAGATTTCTCTCCATTCAGAATGCATTAGGATAATCCTGATCAGTAGTTTTCCGGCATAGAGGCCCGACGGCGGAACTCTATGCAGGAAAACAAAAAACACTAGTGTGAAAGGGCCCTGACTCTGCCTTTTCCTTATCTTCAGTGACTACCCCCACTCCCCGCTCGGACCTTTTTTTGGGGATTTGTTTTGCGCTCTTTTGCCACCTGCTGTTCATTTTGTATTTTTTGCTAATTTTATCATCTTTTTACAGATTTTATTAAGCCCTTTGTAATCGTCAAATGCTACAGCTGACCCCTCAGATTTGTATTTTTTTAAATGCCCTTTTTTTGCCTTTTTTACAGTAGCTGTAAGCCATAGGGGGTTTAATTTTAGCTGTTTATACTTGTTACCTAAAGGAATACATTTTTTAGTGCAATTACTCAATGTGGATTTAAAGCTCTCCCATTTATCCTCTGTATTATGTGACAGTAGCTGCTTCCAATCTATGCCCTGAAATGCTGCCTTAACCCAGGAAAATTAGCATTTTTAAGTCAGTGTCTTTGCTCTGCCAAAGAGACATCACATGGAGATGATTTGCCTGGTCACATGACCGTCCATCAGCGGCCATTTTATGGACAGGACAAAAGACTTTGCAAACAAGGGAGCAAACTTAAAATGTTGCAGCCCGTCACTACTTTAGAGCCTGTAACCGACAGAGAAGTCGACCCAGTTCTCCATGAACCCAAATCCTTCCTTCCTGCACCAGCTTCTGACTTATTTAACTCGTTAAGCTCCCGTTGTCTCTCTGGTTATGCTCGTGGCACATTTAGCATCCATTTGAGCCATTTCCGTTTAAGGGCTCTTTCACACTAGCGTTTTTGTTTTCCGGCATAGAGATCCGTCGTCGGGTCTCTATGCCGGTAAAATCCTGATCAGGATTATCTCAATGCATTCTGAATGGAGAGAAATCCGTTCAGGATGTCTTCAGTTCAGGACCGGAACGTTTTTTGGCCGGAGAAAATACCACAGCATGCTGCGCTTTTTGCTCCGGCCAAAAATCCTGAACACTTGCCGCAAGGCCAGATCCGGAATTAATGCCCATTGAAAGGCATTAATCCGCATCCGGCCTTAAGCTAAACGTCGTTTCGGCGCATCGCCGGATCCGACGTTTAGCTTTTTCTCAATGGTTACCATGGCAACCAGGACGCTAAAGTCCTGGTTGCCATGGTAAAGTGTAGTGGGGAGCAGTATACTTACCGCCCGTGCGGCTCCCGGGGCGCTCCAGAGTGACGCATGGGGCGCTCTGACGTCATCTGGAGCGCCCAGGAGCCGCACGGACTGTAAGTATACTGCTCCCTACTACTACTATGGCAACCAGGACTTTAATAGCGTCCTGGCTGCCATAGTAACCTCAAAGCATTTCGAAGACTGATCAGGGGCTGACAGGGCTAGGCAGCGTTGGTGTCCTACCTCCGGCCCTGTCTACAGTGTAAATCTCGCGCCTGCGTCCCGTTCAGTATACGGCGCAGTGAGTGAAGGCCGCTCGCTGGCTGCCAGCTTCATGCCTGCGCCGAATACTGAACAGCGCGAGATCTCCCCAGCGCACAGGGCCGGCAGGAGGAGGTGCACGCTGCCTGGCCCTGTCAATCTAGTGAAGCAAGGCGTGGCCAGAGGTGGGAGAACGGAGCCTGTAGTAGCAGAGGGGTGGGGGTTAATTAGCATATTATAAACGTTAGTTTTTCTCAATGGCGGCAGGCAGTGAGATGGCACTAATATAGTTATGTATTAGTACATGGCTAATGTTAGCCAGCTTAATACCCATTTTTCAGCTGACAGAAACCCTTTAAAGAAATCACACATTCAAAATCAGTTGAGCATGAATGCATTGTCGCAAATACAATTAAATGTCGCATTTTAACACTTAAAAAAATGTTGAATTTATTTATAAAATGAGGGATTATTGGCCTACAATTACAAAAGACATTTTAAAATAGCATGCGCTTTTTGATAAATGAGGTGAAACAAATCACCACTTTTGATTCGTGATGTAAGGAATTTTCTGGTGGAAAATACGTCATTATCGATAAATGTGCCCCATTATATCAACCCTTTTTTTTTTTTTTTCTCCTACTAAGACAGCTAAATGGACAATGTTGGGTGTGGCACACACATAATATACCTCATGAATGAATCGACAGATAACTTCCCTCTTACCCGATTATGCTTACCACTTTCGGATATCCAGCTATTAACTCAGAAGACACCTCATTATCTGTTCGATTGGATCCAAGATGTTCTTTCCACTTAGCTGCAGATTCCAGTATTCGATCCGTTTCTTTTCTGGACTGTATCGAACAGCGGATCGCTTAAATGAGCAAAGTGGGCAAAAATGGCTTGCTGTCACAATGGCGATCTGTTCTCTGATGCATTAAGCAACAGATTAGTCACCCACTAATATTTAGTTGGTAAATAGATCATCAATTACCCACTCCTCCAGCTTTGCCATAAAAGCTTTGGGTGATACATTTGGGCTACACACACACACACTCACACTATATATTATATCCTCATATCATTTTTATAAGAAACAGCAAAAGAACTCAAACTGCCCTTCCATCGTCCCGTCCACTTCCATTAATCTGCATTTCTTATGCAACTGAACCACCACTCCAGCTTTTTTATTAATAGATGGACACCCAACCCAAGAGCGCTTACGTTTTTCAAACTCTGTTGCAGCAAGATGTGTCTCCTGCAACATGGCTATATGGGCTTCTAACTTCTTAAAGGGAACCTGTATCTGAGCCGCCTGCAGCATGTAGTAGAGCAGGAGGAGCTGAGCAGACTGATTTACAGTTTTGAGGGAAAAGATTCAGTATATCTGGTAATTTACACATTTATATCTGTACTC
This sequence comes from Bufotes viridis, assembly GCA_033119425.1. Lineage (NCBI taxonomy): Eukaryota > Metazoa > Chordata > Amphibia > Anura > Bufonidae > Bufotes > Bufotes viridis. Next base: position 109,066,983 of record CM065593.1, on the reverse strand, counting down.
ATTCAGGGCTTTGAAGTCCAGGAGGCGGTTCTGTCAGTGACAGCCTTCCCTCTATGACTATGTTTACAGAGTTAGCTGTCAGTCACTGATAGGACCGCCTCCTGGACTTCAAAGCCCAGAATGAGCAGGAATATAAATTAATAAATTAGAAATTTTGCAGAAAACCCCAAATTCATCTGCTCAGCTCCTCTTGCACTTTAACATGCTGCCTGCAGCTTACATTGCACTTTCATGGTGACAGGTTCCCTTTAAGATGTGTTATTTTCTCTCTCTTAGGGCTTGTTCACACAAACGTGCCATGTTTTAAAATAACGGATGCGCAAAATATGGAAGCCGCCCGTGTGCCTTCTGCAATTTGTGGAACGGGACGGACAGCCCTTTATAAAAATGCCTATTCTTGTCCGCAAAACGGACAAGAATAGGACCTGACTTATAACTTTTGCGGGTCCACGGAACAGAGCAACAGATGCGGACAGCACATGGAGTGCTGTCTGCATCATTTGCGGCCCCATTGAAGTGAATAAGTCCGCACCCGAGCTGCAAAAAATGCGTCTCGGATGCGGAAATAAACCGCGGTCGTGTGAATGAGCCCCTAGACGGAGTGGATATTCAATTCACATTCCAAGTAAATACAGAAAGCTTTGTCATGGTACTGAAAGACCTAAGTAACTAATAACTATGCTTCAGGAATGGTAGTCTGGATACTGACACGCAAGGTTCCTCTCCACCCTCTCCTAAGATCAACCACAAGTAAACCTAGAAAACACAGATAAACCCCATGCTTTCTTATATATGAATTCCTTTTTTCCTGGATAAGACATGTGAAGCACCACAAGCCCAAAAGGCACAACCCCATCATAAACAACCCACACAATTCGCAAACTTACAGCACCCTCCTAGTCCTGCCCCTTAAATCCACTCCCCGCTCTTTGTCCTTTATTAACACAGTATGACATCAGAAAGTTTCCGTGCCTAGACAATTTGGTGGTTAGGAAACAGTGGTAATAAACAAGATTATTTGTGTAGGGCTAATTTCAAATGAGCGCTTCCACTGTGGGAAACGCGCTCCGTGTAGAAGTGTGATTTACCCTCATGGACATTTAACCTGACAGGATGATTTATGATGCTGTGTGTCTCTGCCCAACCTTCACTGTACTGATTTGTACTCACATAATGCCATCATACAGTCTTATAAATCATTATGGTCACGTCACAGGAGAAGTGTTCATAATGGGAAATCACACTGGCCTAAGGAAATGTGTCACCTAGATTTTAGTGTTGAGCGAACTTGTGTTTTAAGTTCTGTGTCCAAAGTTTGGGTTCGGGTTATCGAAGAATCCTGTTATGGATTCCGCTACCACGGACCATAACGGAATTTGGAATTCATAACGGGATTCTTCGATAAACCCGAACCTTGGACACCAAACTTAAAAAAACAAGTTCGCTCAACACTACTAGATTTTTATTACAAATTAAGACGAGATACTAACATTGGAAGTATATAGAAGATGATGAGAGGGCACTTCTGTATTTGGAGTACACTAATAGTTTAATATAATCAATTGTAGATAAAATCAAATAATACATACATTAAATATATAAATCAATTTAAAAAATATGAAAAAATTCTGTCTAAAAAATTTCTGTCTAAAAAACATATAAGTTCATTATAAACAATAGATCTGGGTTGTTTGTCTATAAATTCCAATTATTGATTGGTTATTGGATGGAAGGTCACATTTCTTGGTTTTTGTGCAGTTTAAAAGGTGGTTTGACCATAGGATATTAGTAGGTGATGAATACCTTATTGGTTGTAGTTGTGATCCTATATGGTCAAATCCCTTGTGGTTGAATCGCTTGTGATTAAATCAATGGATTGCAGAGGAATCGACAGTTTGCAGTCTCAAGCATTCCTGGGGTACCCCAGTAGTATTTATTTGGTAGCTATCCTCCAGTATCCAATATGGGTTTGTGGATTTGAGGATCACAAGTAATATTGGTAAATCATAACAGTTACTATTGCGGGTTATATTAAGTCAGGTGCCAAACTGGCTACATTACCAATCCTGCTGCGATGCGTGGCTGTGCCTTCCGTTTTCGCCCGAGCAGTATATGCTCCAGTAAATGTTCCCTGCGCTGTGCCGAGATAGGACCGCTCCCTCTATGAGATGTTCGCGATATGCGGATTTTTCTTAGTTATCTCTGTAGGCCGTTCCGGTGGATGCTGTCGGCACTTGTGCGCGCGATTCTCCCGTGGGGTCTCGGTATTGTGCACTTACTCTCCAGTTGGTGTCGGAGGCTGGTGCTGGTTTTCCAATGATAGCTGGCGTGCCACGTGCAGTGCGGTGTTCCCAGTCTTCACTTGTTTAATAGGTTACTGAGCGCTCAGTATTCGTGGTTCTGTATTCTCATGTACTGGAGGCTGGCATATTAATCACCCATACGCGTTTGGGACATACGGTCCCTTCTTCAGTGGATGCCAGCTTTGTCCGAAATGGTCTTTTTATAGGGAATGGTATTTGATGTACAGGTGACGTGTGTGATGACGTCACCATTAGGGCCGAGTTTCTGAGATTCTTCATTTAACTATTCCTGTGCTGTTAGGAATTTCCTTGTATGTTCCCACAATGTTATAATTATTAATTACAATGTATTTAAAATATATTTGTAATCTTCCATTGTCGGGTGGACAGGTATTCATATAGATAGATAGTTATAACAGTTGGTTAGATAGCATAATAATAGTTATATCAGTTGGTTAGATAGCAAAAAAATAAGTAATATAACATCTTTGGTTTTATAAAGTGTGAAAAATATTAAAAGTATTGAACAATAAAAATGAAAAATATGAAAAATATAAAAAAAGTATAAAAAATATAGTAATCTTTTATAATTGAGATAACCTGTAGAATGTTTATATTTATTATCTATTGTTTGGCTGTATTGTTATAGTAAATGTTCATAGGAAAATTAGGGATATATAAATATCATGTTGTAAGTGGGGTTATGTTTTTGTGTATCCCCATGTGAACCATTAATTACCATATTGTGATGGTATGTGAATTGTTTGTTCTTCATATAGTTTATAAGTTGTGCATTGTGATTGTGCCTTTATTTAGGTGTAGTGTTACTATAGGTGAATTCCTATTTGTTTTTGAGGGGTCTGTTGGAGACTTATGTAACCCTATCCTTTTTGTCTCAGTGGTGAACTTTGTGTTTTGGGGTCGTCCGATAATATCAGGAATAGGATCAATAACTTCCAACTTATCACAATACATAGATAGATTACTCCAACCCTCTGTTAAACAAATTCCCTCATATATCAAAGACACTACAGATATCATCACTACATTAGAACGGATTAAAATGGAGGAGGATTGGATACTAGGAACACTAGACGTCTCTTCACTCTATACCAGTATAGACCATAGACAAGGTATAGAGGCAGTAGGTTCACAACTCATCAAATATGAACACATGGATATGGAACAAATAAAATACATAAAAGAAGGCATAGAATTTATCCTAACGCATAATTTTTTCCAGTACGAAACAACAGTCTACCTCCAGAAACGAGGGACCGCCATGGGTACCAGGTTCGCCACCAGCTACGCAAACCTATTCATGGCGGAGTGGGAAGAAGAAACCATCACTCCGCTGCTGGGGACAAGCCTGGTACTCTGGCGCAGATATATAGACGATATCATCCTTATCTGGAAAGGTACAGAAAAAGATCTATTAGATTTCATAAAAAAACTTAACACTAATACAAAAAACTTAAAATTTACTAGCAATATAAGTAAAGAGAGCATTGAGTTTTTAGATCTGACGATTACTGTTAAGGAACAAAAAATAATCTTTAACACGTACCATAAACCAATAGCCAAAAACAGCTTTATTCTATATTCAAGCTGTCACCTCCCCCGCTGGCTTATTAATGTACCTACAGGACAGTTTAGACGCCTAAAGAGGAACTGCACACAAACAGAAGATTTCGAAAAAGAAGCCTCAGAGATGAAGAAACATTTCAAGAATAAAAATTACCCATCTAAAATTATAGACACAGCCCTGGATAAGGTGAGGAATATGAAAAGGGAAGACTTTTTCAAAACCAAACCTGAATCAACCAATAAGGAGCCAAAAATACGTCTAATTCTACCATTTAACTCACAATACAAGAGTGTAGAGAGAATAATAAAGAGGCATTGGCACCATCTGTTAAAAGACAAGATGATTGGCCCCCTCTTGACAACTGAACCAACAATCACTTACACCAAAGCACCAAATCTTGGCCTTTTGGTGGCTCCATCAATTAAGAAACATAAAATGACAAAAAATGGAAGAAATTGGTTATTTTCAAAAGGCTTCCATCGATGCGGCACTTGTACAAATTGCAGGAACACAAACTTCCCTAGGAAAATCACTGAAATTCAATCAACTAGTAACTCCTTCCTCCACAAAATCAAAGATAGCCTATCATGTAACTCGACAGATGTTATCTACGTCATACAATGTCCCTGCCATAAACAATACATAGGGCGTACAAAGAGACCATTAAAAGTACTGAGTTGCAGAACACATCAATAACATAAAAAAAGGAGTAGAAACGCACTCGTTATCTCAACATTTTAAGCAACACCATAACCGAGATCCGAGCTCAATACAATACACAGCACTAATGAAGATAAAAAAAACCATGGCGGGGAGGAGATCACATCTCTAACATGTCCAGGGCAGAATCTAGGATGATTTTCAATTTTGACTCCATGATCCCACATGGACTCAATGCAGAAATGGAAATTTTTGGCTTCTTGTGAATACAGATTGGGGACGGACCAATGGGGACGGGGAGTCGACTGCCAGGCTGTCTACCAGCGCGTCAACCCCCCCCTTCCCTGTTGGCCAGTCTCCATAATACAACACAAAACACAAAGTTCACCACTGAGACAAAAAGGATAGGGTTACATAAGTCTCCAACAGACCCCTCAAAAACAAATAGGAATTCACCTATAGTAACACTACACCTAAATAAAGGCACAATCACAATGCACAACTTATAAACTATATGAAGAACAAACAATTCACATACCATCACAATATGGTAATTAATGGTTCACATGGGGATACACAAAAACATAACCCCACTTACAACATGATATTTATATATTCCTAATTTTCCTATGAACATTTACTATAACAATACAGCCAAACAATAGATAATAAATATAAACATTCTACAGGTTATCTCAATTATAAAAGATTACTATATTTTTTTATACTTTTTTCATATTTTTCACTTTTATTGTTCAATACTTTTAATATTTTCCACACTTTATAAAACCAAAGATGTTATATTATTTTTTTTTTTTGCTATCTAACCAACTGTTATAACTATTATTATGCTATCTAACCAACTGTTATAACTATCTATCTATATGAATACCTGTCCACCCGACAATGGAAGATTACAAATATATTTTAAATACATTGTAATTAATAATTATAACATTGTGGGAACATACAAGGAAATTCCTAACAGCACAGGAATAGTTAAATGAAGAATCTCAGAAACTCGGCCCTAATGGTGACGTCATCACACACGTCACCTGTACATCAAATACCATTCCCCTATAAAAAGACCATTTCGGACAAAGCTGGCATCCACTGAAGAAGGGACCGTATGTCCCAAACAGCGTATGGGTGATTAATATGCCAGCCTCCAGTACATGAGAATACAGAACCACGAATACTGAGCGCTCAGTAACCTATTAAACAAGTGAAGACTGGGAACACCGCACTGCACGTGGCACGCCAGCTATCATTGGAAAACCAGCACCAGCCTCCGACACCAACTGGAGAGTAAGTGCACAATACCGAGACCCCACGGGAGAATCGCGCGCACAAGTGCCGACAGCATCCACCGGAACGGCCTACAGAGATAACTAAGAAAAATCCGCATATCGCGAACATCTCACAGAGGAGCGGTCCTATCTCGGCACAGCGCAGGGAACATTTACTGGAGCATATACTGCTCGGGCAAGAACTGAAGGCACAGCCACGCATCGCAGCAGGATTGGTAATGTAGCCAGTTTGGCACCTGACTTAATATAACCCGCAATAGTAACTGTTATGATTTACCAATATTACTTGTGATCCTCAAATCCACAAACCCATATTGGATACTGGAGGATAGCTACCAAATAAATACTACTGGGGTACCCCAGGAATGCTTGAGACTGCAAACTGTCGATTCCTCTGCAATCCATTAATTTAATCACAAGCGATTCAACCACAAGGGATTTGACCATATAGGATCACAACTACAACCAATAAGGTATTCATCACCTACTAATATCCTATGGTCAAACCACCTTTTAAACTGCACAAAAACCAAGAAATGTGACCTTCCATCCAATAACCAATCAATAATTGGAATTTATAGACAAACAACCCAGATCTATTGTTTATAATGAACTTATATGTTTTTTAGACAGAAATTTTTTAGACAGAATTTTTTCATATATTTTTAAATTGATTTATATATTTAATGTATGTATTATTTGATTTTATCTACAATTGATTATATTAAACTATTAGTGTACTCCAAATACAGAAGTGCCCTCTCATCATCTTCTATATACTTCCATGAGACATTTTGAGGCAAGGGTGTAGCCTATTGAGAGTGAGCACCTACTCCATACTATCTGGAGGGAGAGCCATTGAACCTATCTGACTTTTGCAATTCCTTCCGAGATACTAACATTGTCTGTTTTTATTTTCTGATTGTAGACTTTTTTATTTTATTTAATTTTTATACATAATTATTGAGGCAGTTATCTTGCCAGAGCTGCTGTTGACAGCATTCAGGTATATGCTTTACAGCAGCCACACAGGCATTGGGGCCTACGATTTGGAGCTGACTCATTGACCTCTATTGCAGTGTTTCCCAACCAGTGTGCCTCCAGCTGTTGCAAAACTACAACTCCCAGCATGCCCGGACAGCCTTTGGCTGGGCGGGAATGCTGGGTGTTGTAGTTTTGCAACAGCTGGAGGCACACTCGTTGGGAAACACTGCTCTATTGGATAGTGTTCTGGGCAGGCTCTGTGACCACTGCGGGGAGGAGAGCTGTGTACGTCATCTATTGCAAATGGTGGATTCTGTGTTATCTGCTTTCAGCTTTAAGGGCCTTTTCCATGGGGAAGTCATCGCCTAAATGATCATTCACAGTCATTACTCACTTTTTTTTTTTATTCTCCTTTAACACTCTTTGATGTAACATTGTGACTATGGGCAATGCCTAGGTTTCAGTATGGGCCATGTTGGTACTACTGAATGGAAGCAGGTGAGGAACTCTTCATGGCCATAATGGATCTTCAGGCTAGATAGTTGCCCACCACCACACACTTTTGAGGTCTGAGCAAAACCCACAATGGACAGTTTCTCAGTTGCTAGCCAATTCTTAAAATGGACAGATCATTTCTAAATCAGTTCGGCTTCACTGTGTATTTTATTTATTTTTTTCACAAAATGGGAAACATGTATCAGAACTGGTTCAAAGGAAAAGTAGAGTTAGATTCCACCTCTAATTATTCTGAGGCCTTTTGGGGAGGCGCATGCGCGCGGCTCACGAGGAGGACATGCTTCTGTGAGCTCCGCTCCGTGGGCTGAGAATTCCCCGACTTTAGCGCCCAATAACGGGCTCCATCAGCGTCTGTACCCCATGTCAGAGTCGCCGAAGATGTCCCACAGGAGAGGGAAGTCTAAACTTCCAAGCACCCCGGCTCCTTCACAGACTTTACCGGAGCTGTTTCGGCATACGCGGCAAAGTGTCATGGCGGACACCCCTGCAGCCCCATCGAGCCCTGCCTCTTCCACATCAGAAGGCAATGCAGTGCTAGATTCCCAGGACCAGCGGCCAGGCCAAGATGACCTCTATAAGAACATTGCGGCTCTGTTCAGGGCTGAGCTGGCCCAGGCTGTGGCTGATTTTACGCGCCAAATACAGGACCTGGGGACCAGGGTCTCAGATATGGAGACCAGACATGATGACTTCGCTGACGCATTGGCTCAGGACCGCGAGGAGCTGAGCTCCCACACAGAGCAAATAAAGGCACTGGAGTTAAAACTTGAAGATTTAGAAAATCGTACCCGGAGGGGGAATCTTCGTATTAGGGGCCTACCGGAGACTTATACAGACCTGTCTTCAACCCTGACGGCCCTATTTTCAGCCTTGCTGCCGGACGCGGAGCCGACCATGTTGAAGATGGACAGAGTGCACCGGGCACTAGGTAAACCGCGTTCCCCTGAATTGCCGCGGGACGTCCTCAAATTTCACCACCCGGAGATGCGGGACAAGATTTTGTTCGCCGCCCGGAACCTCCCGAATCTTCCGGACTTACCCTCCTCGGTGCATCTCTACGCATACCTGGCTCCGACCACGCTCCGGAGACGCCGTGAGATGAGGCCTGTTACCCAGGCCCTGCAGAAGGCCCAAATAAAGTACAGATGGGGATTCCCTTTTGCCCTATCATTTCAACTGAACTCACGCTCTTACACGGTCCACACCCCATCAGAAGGATTGGAGGCTCTCCAGCGAGCGGGCCTCAGCTGCGATCCCATACCATCGGCTCCTTCCCCGAGACCTCAACGGCCGGCTAGGGTGTGGACCAAGGTCTCGGCTCATCCACGTGAACGTCGTGGATCCCAAGTCGCCTAATGTTCCGTTCCTTTTGGGTTCCTTCCTCGATCTTTAATGGTCGCCCATTTTCCCTAGTATTGCCAGCCAGTGATGACGTTTCTTTGTCTACGAGGCCTGACTGGGCTCTATCTAGGAGGACATCTACGCGGAGGGCCTTGGTTTCTTCAGCGAGATATGTATTACCAGCGGGCTTATGTTTATTTGGGGTTTAGCCGGGACTCAGCCTCACGGCTTGTTATGTTGCCCCGTAATGTGGTTATGTGTGGGATGGGGGCTCGGGACCTTTTTGCCCCGGCCCCTATGCTACGCTCTCTACGCTTTGATATGTTACACTATGTTTGAAGAGGCTTCGGTCTCATCATGGTTTTGTTTTTATTGGTTCACTATGTTTTTTCTCACCGTTTGTTTGTACTTGGAATGCTTAGATGCTTTTTGTGCTGCTATTGAGCTCCGGGGGGTGCTGGGTGACGGGCCTACTGGGATCGGGGGGCGTGTTGACATCGGCCACCTGCACTTCTGTTTAGCATACTCCCCGTACGATGAATGATGTGTAGACTGCTATCCCATAATGTTAGGGGTTTTAATTCCCCAAGAAAACGCAAGACTGCGTTTATATCCTATCTGAAACAGGCGCCCGATGTCATTTGCCTCCAAGAGACCCATTTCACCTCCACCTCACACCCCAAATATCTACACCCGCAATACTCTAGATACTATTCCTCCACCTTTCAGACTAAGAGTAGAGGTGTAATCATTTTGCTTAAGAATTCCTTCTCTTTTGTTCTCACTCAATCGTATGTTGATGTGGAGGGGAGATATGTTATCTTGCTGGGAACATTAGGGGGGGAGACGGTGTGCCTGGTTAATACTTATGCGCCTACTAATGACCCCATTGGGTTCTTTACTGCTATCCATTCGTTACTAGGCTCCCTGACCTTTCAGCAACTATACTGGTGTGGTGACTTTAATTTCATCATGCACCCTGTACTTGATAGGTCGACTTCGCCAGCCTCGCCGCGGCCGCCCTCACAGACGACCGCGATAAGACATGTTATGGAATCTCTCTCCATTGCGGATTCTTGGAGAGAACACAATGGCTCGCAGAGGGGGTATACATACTATTCACCGGCACACCTTCTCTATACCCGGATTGATATGATATTGATTTCCACTTCATGTCTACCATATCTTTCCTTCTCTAGGCATGTAGTCTCATCATGGTCTGATCATGATGTGGTTATTTCGGAGATATTTGCTGATGCTCAGAGCAGAGTGGCGTTTGCCTGGAGATTAAATGAATCTCTTGACTCGCCCAGCCCTATTAAAACAACTGCTGGAGGAACTGGAGTTCTTTTTTGCGGAGAATGTGGCAGCGGATGTTGACCCTATGACCTTGTGGCTTACCCACAAGGCCTATATGAGAGGACACCTAGTGGGAGTAGCCTCCCGACTGAAGCGAGAGCGGACTCAGACCCAGATAGCCTTGGAGGCTAAATTGACCAGGTTGGTATTGGCCCACCAACGGACACCCTCACTTTACTTGTTAAAAGCTGTGAAGGACACCAAGACCCAGCTGAATGTTTTGCTGTCTGATAACACGGAAAGGGCCCTACGTTGGACTTCTTCCTTTTATTATAGGTATGCCAATAAGCCTGACCGACTTTTAGCCAATCAACTGAAGGCCCGACAGCGTATAAATAGAGTTTTTCAGATTCGCACTAGACAGGGCCGGACGACCTCTAACCCCGACACCATCTACCAGACATTCCACCGGTTTTATAGTCAACTTTACTCTACCCCACCTGATGACTCGGACGGAATTAGCGCTTCCTTTTTATCGTCAGTTACTGTGCCTGTATTAACCCGAGAGGCACGGGAAGCCTTGGGCAAGGAGATTACCAAGGAAGAGGTACAGTACAGTATAGACTCCCTTAAATTGGGTAAGGCTCCTGGGCCAGATGGCTATACAGCGCTGTACTACAAAAAGATGGCCTCTACCCTCACCCCTCATATTGTTAATTATTGCAATCATATTATGCAGGGGAACACTTACGGTAATTCCCAAGCCCAATCGAGACCCCCTTCTACCTTCTAACTACAGACCAATCTCGCTTTTGAATTTGGATAATAAGCTTTTTACGGCGATATTGGCTCGCAGACTTAACAATTTCCTTCCACATCTTGTCCATAAAGACCAGGTAGGATTCGTTCCAGGGAGAGAGGCACCGGATAACATTAGGAAAATTTTAAATCTTGTGCAGTCTGCCGGTGGGACCAATACGCCTTTAGCCTTATTGGCTCTTGACATAGAGAAGGCTTTTGACACCGTGACTTGGCCCTACCTGCAGTCTGTACTTACTGCCATGGGAATTACGGGACCTTTTTTATCTGCTATCCAAGCCTTATATTCACACCCTGAGGCATGTCTCAAATTACCATCTACCAAGGCACTTCCTATTACTATCAGTAGAGGCACGAGACAAGGCTGTCCTCTCTCCCCGGCGCTGTTTGCTTTGGCTATTGAACCTCTGGCGATATCCATCCGGTCCCATCCCGATATTGCGGGGGTGAGGGTGGGGACTAAAGAATATAAGGCAAATTTCTTTGCCGATGATTTGCTGCTCACCATCACCAATCCTTTAATTTCTTTCCCATCCCTTATGGGTCTATTAACCTTCTTTTCAGGTGCCTCCGTCCTCACTATGAACCATTCTAAATCGGAGCTCCTTCTTTGTAACACTCCCCCTTCTGTTAAGGAGTCCCTTCTACAAAATTTCCCCTTCCAACTATGTAATCGCTATATACCGTACTTGGGAATCTCCTTGCCCTCGTCCATAGATGCAGTGTATGCAGTTAATTACATCCCAATGTTTAGACAACTCCGTCGGGACCTCCTTTCCTGGCAGACCCTCCCTATTTCTTGGGTGGGGAGAATAAATGTAGTCCGGATGGTAGTACTACCTAAATTGCTCTATTTGTTCCGGGCGCTTCCTGTTCCTGTGCCGTTACATGATCTTAAGTCATTTCAACGTGATGTGATGCGATTTATTTGGGCGAATAAACGTCAGCGCATCTCTAAGACGACCATGTGCAGGTACAGGACTCAGGGAGGTCTGTCTGTTCCGGACTTGGTGAAGTACTATAGAGCGGCCAGGTTAGCCCAGTTATCCCTAACATATTTGGACCCGAAAGAGCATCCCCTATGGATTGAAATTGAGTCCGCTCGCTTAACTCCCTTTACATGGCAGGCGTTGTTGTGGTCTACACGTCCGCTGCCACCTTCTGTTCGAACTACCTCACTCCTCTCCCACTTTTCCATTTTGCTATGGAGATCGGTCAGATTCAAATTTCGCTTGCAATCGACTCCTACTCCATTATTGTACCTTTTGGGAAATCCTGACTTTCTGCCGGGATTGCATCCTGCTAAGTTTTACTGGTGGTCAGCTAACCGTCTCTGCACACTGCACAAGTTTTTGATCCGTGGCAGGTTACTTACCCTATCCGATTTTCAGGAGAGATTCTTACCACCGGAGCGGGAAACTTTTGCAATGTCACAGATATTCTCCTTCCTACGTTCTCATTTGATCACGGATAGACCTGTTGAATTCACCTCGTTTGAACGTATGCTTACATATTCTTTGTGCAGGAAAGGTTTAATTTCACGAATCTATGGGTTATTAAATGACCCTCCGGCGGAGGTTAAGCTTCCCTACATGCTTTCCTGGGAGGAGGACTTACACCAGGTATTTTCCATCCCTAGGTGGTTCCGGCGCTCCCAGACCATGACGAGGGGATCGTGGCAGGTCACTTTGGCTGAATCCTCCATTAAGGTCCTACATAGAACCTACATGGTCCCTACGCGGTTACATAGCATTTACCCTGAAGTATCGCCTGCCTGCTTTCGGGGTTGTTCGACCCCCGGTTCGGTCTTACATATCTGGTGGGCTTGTCCTCGGGCTAAGAGGTACTGGTCTCAGGTGACAACTTTATTGTCCTCAGTTCTCCACTGCGTATACCCTGCGACCGTGCCTCTATGCCTTCTGGGTGACAAACCGAACTGGTTAAATTATGCCAGATTTAAACTGTCCCAATTTATTCTCCTTACCGCAAGGATACACATTGCATTTAAGTGGCGAACCCCCACCTTATCGTTTCAGGCAGTTCTAGATCGGATAAATAAGATAATGCTATGTGAGCGCCTCTCGGCCATCCGGGAGGATAACTACGCATCCTTCGACAGGGTCTGGGAGCCCTGGCTGTCCTCACCTCACGCCCCGGATGTCAGGTACGCAATGACTCTCTGATATAGATGGAGTTTGGAGTCTTCCTGCATTCTGTGCATATCCACACGTTCTCCCCTCTATGTACTTACGGTTGCATGGCTGCGCTGTTGTAGATCCCTCGGAAGATATGGCTATTCTTGATTGCTCTCTGTATTCCAAATGTCTGTATTTTGCTTTTATTGTCATTATGATTGTTTACTCTTTGTCATTGCTCATCTCCTGTTTATGTCACTCTGTACTCGACATAACTGTTGTAATCTTGAGCTGATTGGAATAAAATTTATTTTGAAACCTAATTATTCTGAGGCCTTTTAATTATCGGTTATAAAACGGATGTCAATAGAAGAGCTATGCAAAAAACGAGTCAGTCCTATTCAGATTTTTTCACTTAATAAGGCTCAACAGACCCTCTTTTTTAGGGGGCAAAAATATTTCTCCGAAGTAGGGAGACCAGGTAAACTATTAGCAAGTGTAATATCTAACCAGGACCCCATAAAAGAAATACTGAGGATTCAGATACCATAGGGTGTAATTAACGAAAAGCCATAGTGTACAGGAGACGCGCAAGTCACAGCGGGAGAGCCGGGATCGCGCTGCTAAAGGAGGCATACCGCGCATGTGCTAATGTGCAACTTTAGCTAATGTCAGTTATGCAGCAGAGGGGCAGGGTTAGGGCAGGGAAGGCAGACCTGGAGTCAAGGAGGCCGCTGCCCCCTTGACTTCTATCTTGACTTCGGCAAGGATTTTAAAAGGCGATTTTTAGATGATTTTAAATACAGGAAAAGCGCAAGAAACACTGTTGGAAATGTCTTGTGGGGCACTATCAGGTACTGTTAATGGTTTATGAAGTCAATTCCAGGTGACAGGTTCGCTTTAAGTTACATACAGTATAACTAATACACTTTACAGTGCACCCTATAACAGTGCCAGCCAGGCAATAACCCATTAGTACACACCTCTAACCTCTCCCTGCATGCCTTTCCTCTTTTTCTGACCAGAAACCTATATCTAAAAAGCCACCAGAGGGCACTCACATTTGACTTCCAAGACCTGCACTGACACTATAGCTCCTAATTAGGGATGAGCGATGAGCACTCTGTACAGTATTAGAATGTATTGGCTCAGATGAGCCGAAGTTATTACTTTGTGAAGTCTCACGAGACTTTGGGTAATAACGTCAGAAATTAATTTCCATAGTTAAAAACCTTTTACCAAACTCTGTTTCGGTTCCAAGTGGTACCTTGGAACCGAACCCGAGTTTGGTAAACGGAAGAACCTGACTGACCTGCAGAAAGCCCTGACCACAACCCCATTTAACACCTCTGGGATGAACTAGAATGGAGATTGTGAGCCAGGCCCTCGCATCCAACATCAGCGGCAGACCTCACAAATGCTCTTCTGGATAAATGGCCAAACATTCCCAGACACATTCCAAAATCTTGTAAAAACCCTTTCCAGAAGCGTTGAAGCTATTTTAGCTACAAAGGGGAAGACCAACGCCATATTAATGCCTATGGATTTAGAACGGGATGTCATAAAAGCTTCTGTAGGTATAATGTGTAGGTGGCCAAATACTTTTGACCAGGCATGCTCAATCTGAGGCCCTCCAGCTGTTGCAAAACTACAACTCCCATCATTCCCTGACAGCCTACCGCTATCATCCTACAGATGGGCATCGTGGAAGTTGTAGTTTTAGAACAGCTGGAGGGACGCAGGTTGAGCATCCCTGCTTTTGACCATATAGTGTATTTTCCAGGCAGGGAAGAGAGAACACATCTGCTAACAAATGTCAACCACACAGAATAGTATCGTAGGCTGTGGACTGTCCAACTCTGGTTATACATACAGTGGGTACGGAAAGTATTCAGACCCCCTTAAAAATTTTCTCCCTTTGTTATATTGCAGCCCTTTGCTAAAATCTTTTAGGTTCATTTTTTTTCCTCATTAATGTACACACAGAACCCCATATTGACAGAAAAACAGAATTGTTGACATTTTTGCAGATTTATTAAAAAAGAAAAACTGAAATATCACATGGTCTTAAGTATTCAGATCCTTTGCTCAGTATTTAGTAGAAGCACCCTTTTGATCTAATACAACCATCTTTTTGGGGAAGAAGCAACAAGTTTTTCACACCTGGATTCGGGGGATCCTCTGCCATTCCTCCTTACAGATCCTCTCCAGTTCTGTCAGGTTGGATGGTAAACGTTGGTGGACAGCCATTTTTAGGTCTCTCCAGAGATGCTCAATTGGGTTTAAGTTAGGGCTCTGGCTGGGCCATTGAAGAACAGTCACAAAGTTGTTGTGAAGCCACTCCTTCGTTATTTTAGCTGTGTGCTTAGGGTCATTGTCTTGTTGGAGGGTAAACCTTTGGCCCAGTCTGAGGTCCTGAGCACTCTGGAGAAAGTTTTCGTCCAGGATATCCCTGTACTTGACTGCATTCACCCTTCCTTCGATTGCAACCAGTCATCCTGTCCCTGCAGCTAAACACCCCCACAGCATGATGCTGCCACCACCATGCTTCACTGTTGGGACTGTATTGGACAGGTGATGAGCAGTGCCTGGTTTTCTCCACACATACTGCTTAGAATTAAGGCCCAAAAGTTCTATCTTGGTCTCATCAGACCAGAGAATCTTATTTCTCACCATCTTGGAGTCCTTCAGGTGTTTTTTTTTTTTTTTTTTAGCAAACTCCATGCGGGCTTTCATGTGTCTTGCACTGAGGAGAGGCTTCCGTCGGGCCACTCTGCCATAAAGCCCCGACTGGTGGAGGGCTGCAGTGATGGTTGACTTTCTACAACTTCCTCCCATCTCCCGACTGCATCTCTGGAGCTCAGCCACAGTGATCTTTGGGTTCTTCTTTACCTCTCTCACCAAGGCTCTTCTTCCCTGATAGCTCAGTTTGGCCGGACGGCCAGCTCTAGGAAGGGTTCTGGTCGTCCAAAACGTCATCCATTTAAGGATTATGGAGGCCACAGTGCTCTTAGGAACCTTTAGTGCAGCAGAAAATTTTTTGTAACCTTGGCCAGATCTGTGCCTTGCCACAATTCTGTCTCTGAGCTCTTCAGGCAGTTCCTTTGACCTCATGATTCTCATTTGCTCTGACATCCACTGTGATCTGTAAGGTCTTATATAGACAGGTGTGTGGCTTTCCTAATCAAGTCCAAACTGTATAATCGAGCACAGCTGGACTCAAATGAAGGTGTAGAACCATCTCAAGGATGATCCGAAGAAATGGACCGCACCTGAGTTAAATATATAAGTGTCACAAGCAAAGGGTCTGAATACTTAGGACCATGTGATATTTCAGTTTTTCTTTTTTTACTAAATCTGCAAAAATGTGCTTCACAAAGAGGGAAAAATTTAAGGGGGTCTGAATACTTTCCGTACCCGCTGTATATATGTCTTATGGGGGGGGAAACCACTCTAATGTCTTATTTAAGCCAAACCCAGAAGTGTATTAAAAAAAAGAATGGGAAATAAAAAGGAAGGACGAAAACTGTTCTTTAGGCCTCCTGCACACGTATCTCTATTTTATCCGCATTTATAATCCGTGTGCATTCCACATTTTTTTCACTCCCTTCAATAGAAATACCTATACTCATCCACAAACTGACCAGAATAGGACATGTTCTATAATGTGCGAGATAGCCACATGGATCTGCAAAAAATGTGGATGTGTGCATGGCCCCATAGGAAAGAATGGGTCAGTGTGGTATCCGCAAAAAATATGGATAGCACATATGCGAGCGGATGCCGTGCGGGTAATCCGCTGCGTGAAATTGAGCCATGCCCCGTTCCGGACAGCAGAGACACGGAGCATTAACGTGATTAATTATGCTCTGTACCTCTCTATGATCTTTTTACTACAAAATCACAGTGAGATAAAGTTGTCACTGTGATTTTGTAGCAAAAAGATCACAGAGAGACACAGAGCATTATCAATCATGTTAATGCTCCGTGTCTCTGTTGTCCGGAACGGGGCTCACTTTCACGCAGCGGATTACCTGCACGTTAAAGAACCCTAACAGCTGCAATAATCAGTATGTCCAGTAGATGGAGGCAAATATCTACTAAATCATCAGTTTGCTTCCTGCTGTTCTCTGTCTGCAAGGTCATGAAGTTTGCACTTTGTTCACTTGAGCATATTACTTGTCAAATATCCTTGGTGAGGTAAAATTTTCCAAGGCACGTACGTACAAAGGTCAAATGAAATCAAATCTACCTGGATATCTGAAATTGTTGGATCTTTTTCAGGTAGAAAATTCTTGTCAGCTAACAAACATACTATTTTTTTTTTTGAATACACCGATCAGCCATAACATTAAAACTACCTGCCTAATATTGTGTAACCTAGTGCTGCCAAAACAGCTTTGAACTAAGGCATGGACTTCACAAGACCACTGAAGGTGTCCCATGGTATGTACACCAAGACCAAGAATACTGGTGCCATGAAGGAGTCTAGTTGGTCTGAAACTACTGTTGGTACATGTCAAAGTAACTTATTTATGCTATGTTAGCTCTTCTGTGGCTCCGGACCTGACAGGCTACTCTTCCTACATGCTGTTGTCCTTTTTTGGGCTACTTTTGGTAGGTTACAGCCAGGGGCGGACTGGGAACTTAAAGTGGCCCAGGAAAAAAAAAATCTCCCCATATTTAGGGGGAGCCACAGAGCAGTGTTTTGGTGCTGCTCTGACCAAGTTATCTAACCAACACAGTTTGGCCCTCAGATCCTTATGTTTACCCAATATTCCTGCTTCCAACAAATTAACTTCAAAAACTGACTGTTCTCTTGCTGGCTAATATCTCCCACCATTTGGCTGGTGCCATTGTCACTTGATAATCAGTGTTATTCACTGATTGCCAAAGAGAGTAAAAGTAACCCTAAAATGTTCTTCAATTATATTAATTGTAAAAACTATAAATCTGAAGGTGTCGGCCCTCTACAGAGTGATGAGGGGGGAGTTGCAGAGAGCGATGAGGAGAAAGCAAAGCTATTAAATTTTTTTTTTCTTAACTGTAATCACTGAGGAAAATAACCTGTCAGATAAAATGCAGAATGTAAAAGTAAATTCCCAGGGCGTAGCCTGACCGGGTACATGAGCGGACGTGCGGCTCGGAGCTCCTGGCTGAGTCTCCTACAATTCTCCTGATTACCCGCTGCAGTGGCAGGCAACTTGCTGTATAAACAAGAGGACATGTTCCCCCTGCGATTCGCCATCTCTTTGCGGTGATATGACACGCCAGAAGACCAAGGAGAAGGAGGGAAAGGAGTGCGGTCTTGCCATGCCGGTACAGCAAAATGGTGCCACGCATGCTGCAAAGCTCTCTGATGTAGTGGAGCGGCTGGAGAAGTATGCCCGCTCGTCGACTCCACCAGTGACCGCTCTGGATTCGGAGGCTATTAAAGTGGTGAAACCTCTGGATGCTGCTGAAAGTGATTGTCCTGGTCCGGTGCCAGAAGCAGAGAAGGAGGTCAGTGCAGCACAGGGCAGAGCCCACCATTAAAGATGTATATGCAGAGGTGGCACAGTGCAACATAGCGCTCACCTCAATAAACACTCATATGGGGGGCCTCAAAGACGACATTATGCTTATAAGACAAGATATGAGGCAAGTGAAGGAGCATGTTGACGAAATGGAGGGCCGTGTCAGTGCTATGGAGGATCAAATGCCACCAGTAAAAAGGCATCTACAGCGTGTAATACATAATGTCACACTGCTCATCTCTAAATCAGATGATCTTGAAAACAGGTTAAGGCGCAATAATGTACGAATAATTGGTGTGCCTGAACATACAGAAGGAGCGGATGCTGTGACGTTCTTTGAGAAATAGCTTGCTGATAAAATTGGGAGAGATAAATTGTCTCCGCCTGCCCCTCCGCTCAATTTCAGGATGGCCGAGCTTGGCAAGCAGAGTGTCAGCAGGGACCGCTGTATGGAAGTAGTTAAGAGGGAGGGAGCTGCTGTGCCTGGTGCAGCCCCCCTAGCTCCAGTCCCCATCCCCCCTCCCTCCGCCTTCAAAGGCGTCCTGCTTGCCATGGTAACAGAACTCTGATCAGACTTTTGCTAAAGGCAAAAGTCTGATCAGACTAAGTGTCAAGTAAAAAATACAGTACAGTACATTATATAATGTACTGTATTATACAGACACCAGATCCACTGGATCTTCAAGAACCAAGTGGGTCTGGGTAAAAAAAAAAGTGAAAAAAGGTAAAAACAAAAAAACACATTTATCACTAATTTAAAAAAATATATACACTATACATGTTATATATCACGGCGTCCGTAACGACCTGATCTATAAAATGGGTTTGTTACTTTCCCCGCACGGTTAACATCATAAAAACAAAACAAAAAAAACTATGATAAAATTAAAATTTTTCCCACCTCACTTCCCAAAAAAGTTAATAAAAGTGATTAAAAAAGTTGTATCTAGACCCAAATGGTACTAATCAAATCGTCACCTCGTCCCGCAAAAAATGATACCTTACCTAAGAAAATCGCCTAAAAAATAAAATAATTATGGCTCTCAGGCTATGCAGACACTAAAACATGATTTTTTTTTGTTTCAAAAATATGATTGTGTAAAACCTAAATAAATAAATAAAAAGTAGACATATTATGTATCACCGCGTCCGTAAGAACCTGAACTATAAAAATAACACATGACCTAACCCCTCAGGTGAACACGCAAAAAAAAAAACTGTTAAAAGCCATTTTTTGTCACCTTACATCACAAAACGTCTAATAGCAAGCGATCAAAAAGTCATATACACTCCAAAATAGTGCCTTTAAAACCGTCATCTAATCCCGCAAAAAATGACACCCTACCTAAGAAAATCGCCCAAAAAATAAAGACATTATGGCTCTTAGGCTATACAGACACTAAAACATGATTTTATTTTGTTTCAAAAATTATATGATTGTGTAAAACCTAAATAAATAAATAAAAAGTAGAAAAGTAGACATATTAGGTATCGCCGCATCTGTAAGAACCTGAACTATAAAAATAACACATGAACTAACCCCTCAGGTGGACACCGCAAAAAAAAATAAAAAAAATACTGTAAAAAGCCATTTTTTGTCACCTAACATCACAAAAAGAGTGACAGCAAGCGATCAAAAAGTCATATGCACCCCAAAATAGTGCCATTAAAACCGTCATCTCATCCTGCAAAAAATGAGCCCCTACCCAAGACAATTGGACAAAAACTAAACCTGAGGGGTTAATTGCCGCGGATCGCAGCGCTCTGTCAGAGGTAGTGTCTGGGCAATGTGCTTCTAATTCCGGTGTTTGTAATATCTGAAACGCTATTATCATTGGTGGCCAGTGCACCCTTCCCCACCCCCCCTTCCTCCTTCCTTCCCCCCATCCCATCAGTATTAATATCATTGGTGGCAGTGGCCACAGGGTCCCCTCACCATCTCTCTTCTGATCGGAGCCCCAGCAGTGTAGTGCTGGGTCTCCGATCAGTTACTATGGCAACCAGGACGCTACTGAAGCCCTGGATGCCATGGTCGGTTCCTGCTGCTGTGTGCCCATAGCACAGGGCAGCAGGGACAGTGTGAAGTCCTATTCACCCTGATAGATCTCTATTAGGGTGAATAGGACAAGGGATGTAAAGAGCTCAGGTTCTACCCCTAAGGGGGAAATAGTAATAAAATAAAAAGTTAAAAAATTTAAAATAGTAAAAAAACACCAAAATATTAAGTATAAATTAACCCTTTTCCAATTTTACATATAAAATATATAAACAATAAATAAAAAAACATATCGCCGTGCCCAAAAAGTCCAAACTATTAAAATATTTTTTTTTAAAAGCGTTGAACGCTGTAACAGAAAAAAAAATCCAAAAATTAAAATGCGCAGAATATCGGTATAAAATATCGGCCTGAAAGTTCACAGAATATCGGTATCGGCACTAAAAAATCAATATCGGCTGATCCCTAATGGAGATACTAAAATAGTTTTTTGTTTGTTTAACAGAGGATATTATAGTGTAAAACCTAAATAAATTTAAAACAGTAGACATATTAGGTATTTCCACGTCCGTAAGAATATGCTCTATAAAAATAACACTTGACCTAACCCCTCCATTTTAATTTCCATTTTAATATTTTTTTTTCCAGTAACAAAGCAAGGGTTAACAGTCAAACAAAACTCTATATTTATTGCCCTGATTCTGTAGTTTACAGAAACACCCCATATGTGGTCGTAAACTGCTGTATGGCCAAACGGCAGGGCACAGAATGAAGGGAACGCCATATGGTTTTTGGAAGGCAGATTTTGACGGACTGTAAAATCTCCATAAAAGTGACCCCATATAAGAAACTACACCCCTCAAGGTATTTAAAACCGATTTTACAAATTTTATTAACCCTTTAGGTGTTCCTCAAGAGTTTATGGCAAATGGAGATGAAATTTCAGAATTTCTATTTTTTATTACCTTGTCTCACAAAAATGTATTGTAGAGCAACCAAAAATCATATGTACCCTAATCCAGTAGTTTCCAAAATAGGGTCACTTTTTTGGAGTTTCTACTCTAGGGGTGCATCAGGGGGGCTTGAAATGGGCCATGGTGTAAATAAACCAGTCCATCAAAATTTGCCTTCCAAAAACCATATGACGTCCCTTCATTCTATGCCCTGCCGTTACAGCAGTTTACGACCACATATGGGGTGTTTATGCAAACTACAGAATCAGGGCAATAAATATTGGGATTATGTTTGGCTGTTAACCCTTGCTTTGTTCATGGAAAAAATGGATTCAAATGGAAAATTTGCCCAAAAATCAAAATTTTGAAATTTTATGTCCATTTGCCATGAACTCTTGTGGAACACCTAAAGGGTTAACAACGTTTGTAAAATCAGTTTTGAATACCTTGAGGGGTGTAGTTTCTAGAATGGGGTCATTTTTCGGTGGTTTCTTTTATGTAAGACTCATAAAGTGACTTCAGACCTTAACTGGTCCTTAAAAATCGGGTTTTTAAAGTTTTCAGAAAATTTTCAAGATTTGCTTCTAAACTTTAAAGCCTTGTAACGTCCCCAAAAAATAAAATGGCGTAGACATTTGGAGAAGATAAAGTAATAACTATTTTTGGAGGTATTACTATGTATTATAGAAGTGGAGAAATTGAAACTTGAAAATTTGCAAATTTTTCAAAATTTTTGGTAAATTTAGTATTTTTTTATACCAGTGTCATGAAGTACAATATGTGACGAAAAAACAATCTCAGAATGGCCTGGATAAGTAAAAGCGTTTTAAAGTTATCACCTCATTAAGTGACACTGGTCAGATTTGCAAAAAATGGCCTGGTCCTTAGGGTGAAATAGGGCCGTGTCCTTAAGGGGTTAAACTCCTGCATTTTAGAGATCGAGATGCAATCCTGAAAGGAGCAAGAGACTGTGCAGATCTTACTATAAATGGAAATCGTATCTCCCTGTTTCCTGACTTCTCTGCAGAAGTCTAAGGAACAGCTGAGATCCCTACAACTTCCCTACTCAATGATATATCCTGCCAGACTGAGAGTGGTGTCGAAAGAGAAGACACACATGTTCGATACTCCGGAGGCAGCGTGTCAAATGCATGAGAAGGATCTACGTGGCAACACCTGAAAATATGGCGTATCCTTACTAGTAACTGAAAGACGTCCAATTCATTGGGGACTGCAGGGCCATATAGCG
Source organism: Bufotes viridis (assembly GCA_033119425.1). NCBI lineage: Eukaryota > Metazoa > Chordata > Amphibia > Anura > Bufonidae > Bufotes > Bufotes viridis. Next base: position 109,044,314 of record CM065593.1, on the reverse strand, counting down.
TTTCCTAAAATATATATCGTTGCTGAGTTAATGTTGTTACATGCAGGGGGAGGAGGGTTGGGGGGGTGTCCTCATAAGGATGGGGTCGCCCTTATAAAGACGAGTGCCCTGTGGTGAGTTTGCTCTCACATTTTAGGCTAGGCTTATACTTTACCACAGGGTCTAAATAGGGTGAGTAGTTATCTCAAGCACCCCAACAGTGAAGGCAATAAGAAGTCATTAAAGGAAACTGACCCGTGTATATTGGAACTCCTGATTGTCATATCTAAGGACCTGTCGTCAGAGTGGTAGGACCAAGGATTATCTCATATAAGTGCTGCCGTGCACTTTCTGTTCCTATTCACTTACTATCTATTGTTATATATTTTTTTGGTTTCCGATTTATTTATTGGATCTTTCTAAAGGGTGATACATTTTAGGATTTTGATTATACGTTATATTTTAGATTTACAATTGATTACTTTACTCAATATTTCCACTGTTATTAAAGCACAATCTGGTTTCTCCTGTGTAACCTCTATTAGGGATGTACATGGAGATTTATTTATCGGAGATAAAGCTATTCTGGGAGTATTCCATGTTCACTTCGAGGACGTCTATCAGTCTAGGCTCAGTTGCCCGACGGATAGAGAGAATTATCTGATGGGTATTTCCTTGCCCAATCTATCTACGGAGCATCAGGAGATGTTAGATGGGGATATCCGGCTGGAGGAACTTGAGCTGCCGTTAAGATCTTTTCCTAATGAGAAGGCACCTGGGGGGATGGCTTGCCGGGGGAATTTTACAAGAAGCACTAGGAGTTTCTATTCCCGCACCTACTTAATGTCTTTAAGGACTCATATCAGGCAGGTATTTTACCTAGTTTTATGAGAGGCGATTGTAGTGGTGCTTCCAAAACCAGGCAAGGAACCTACACAGGTAGACTCTTATTGCCCTATCTCACTGTTAACGGCAGACATAAAAATACTAACCAAGGTTTTAGCTAATAGACTATTGAATGTTAATAATACTATCATTCATGAAGACCAATCTGGCTTCATGCCTGGAAAATCCACATCCTTAAATCTTAGACTCCTGTTCCTGAATCTTCAGTTGGATAAGGAGGAAGAGGAGAGTTGTAGGGTTGTGATCTCACTCGATGTGGCCAAAGCTTTCGATAGCGGCGAGTGGAATTACCTCTGGGCAGTTTTGTCCAAAATGGGATTTGGCCCGATATTCATAAAATTGGTGCAACTGCTCTATAACCAACCTAGAGCTAGGATTAGAGTAAATGGAGGGATTTTCTCCGGCGCTGGCACTGGAGAGGAGGACAAGGCAGGGCTGCCCATTGTCGCCTCTCTTGTTTGCTATAGCAGTAGAACCGTTGGCTTGCCTCCTTAGAACCACACCGATATTCCAGGGCCTCAGGAGAGGGGACTTGGAGGAGCGTGTGTCGCTATATGCAGACGATATGCTGCTGTATGTAGGTGATTTAGTCTCATCCATAGACCCTATTATATCACTTATCTCCAAATGTGTCAGGCAGTCTGGACTGCTTATTAACTGGAGTAAGTCTGTGATACTCCCATTGTCTCCGATCCCGAAAAATTTCTGTCTTAATTATACTAAAGTTAGGGTAGGTATCCTCATTTAAGTATCTGGGCGTCGACATCTCCATCAATCCCCATAGATACATACCCGACAATGTATTGCCACTATTAACTAAGTTAAAATCTAAGGCTGCCTCTTGGCATAAACTGCCCATATCCCTAGTGGGTAGGGTCAACCTGATTAAAATGGTGCTGATACCACAACTTTTATATATGCTCCATAACTCACCAGTATGGATCCCTATGCATTATTTTTACAAAATACAACAAATATTTTGGTGCCTGTTATGGAAGGATAAGAGTAGAACTAAATATGAAACTCTACAAAGGGCCAAGAATGCGGGCGGTCTGGCGATGCCTAACCCCCTACTATACTTCCTTTCAGCTCAGGTGCAACACTTTAGGGGATGGAATATGGTGGGGGGAGTGGGGAGAGGAGGTAGGCTTGGTGGATGGACGTCTGGTTGTTCTTCGCCATTAGCAGACCTGGAGGGGGATGTAGACCCTAGATTTAAATCTGCTCCGATTTTGGGGCTTATGAGGATAGTGTCGACTAAGGCTAGAGAGGTCTTGGGTGTCTCAGAACTGTTGAATATTTCTCCCATCTGGAATAATCCTGTCTTAACTGAACTATCCCAATTGACGGGGTTCTCCCAATGGGGAAGGAAAGGAATTTGTAATATTGGTCAGTTATACTCCCAGGGACTTCTGAAGCAGTTTCAGTAGCAGTGCTCTGAGTTTGGCCTCCCCTCCATGTATTTCTATAAATACTTGCAGTTGAGGCACGCATTGGATGCGCAATCCAAACTTTCATCACTACAGTACGCAACTAATCAGACGCTTGATGCTGTGGTGGCAACAGGGTCTATAAAGGGGACTATCTCAAAAGTCTATCTTTCATTGCATGGGGAATTCTTGAAGAAGTTCCCGATTCAGATTAAAATGAAATAGGAAACGGATGTGGGAACAATTACTGATACACAGTGGGAAGAAACGCTCGCATTAACCCCAAACCTATCCCTTAGTAAAGCAGCTAGGCTATCGCAGCTGTTCATGTTACATAGAGTAAGACCCCGATATTTCTCTTTAAAACCGGGTATAGAAGTGACTCCTGCTGTCTGAAATGTGGGGAGGCAGGGGCTGACTTATTTCACATGTTGTGGAGCTGTGGTAACCTGAAAGTATACTTTACAGCGGAAAATTTTACCCTGATCCCAAAATGTGTCTGCTTGGTATTTTTGAAGCGGACAACTTACAGCCGCCTGTTATTACAGGTATTAATAGAATGCTATCAGCTGTGGCTGGCCAAGTTTAATAGTGTCCGGCAAAGGATAGATTTTGTTCTGGGGTGAAATTCAATTGCCAAAATAGGAATACCGTAAATCAGTGGTTTTAGCTGTGGCTGGCCAAGTTAAATAGTGTCCAGCAAAGGATAGATTTTGTTCTGGGGTGAAATTCAATTGCCAAAATAGCAATCCCCTAAATCTGGTGTTCCAGCTGTGGCTGGCCAAGTTTAATAGTGTCCGGCAAAGGATAGATTTTGTTCTGGGATGAAATTCAATTGCCAAAATAGCAATACCGTAAATCGGTGGTTTGAGCTGTGGCTGGCCAAGTTTAATAGTGTCCGGCAAAGGATAGATTTTGTTCTGGGGTGAAATTCAATTGCCAAAATAGCAATACCGTAAATCGGTGGTTTCAGCTGTGGCTGGCCAAGTTTAATATGCAAAGGATAGATTTTGTTGTGGGGTGAAATTCAATTGCCAAAATAGCAATCCCCTAAATCTGGTGTTCCAGCTGTGGCTGGCCAAGTTTAATAGTGTCCGGCAAAGGATAGATTTTGTTCTGGGGTGAAATTCAATTGCCAAAATAGGAATACCGTAAATCTGTGGTTTTAGCTGTGGCTGGCCAAGTTTAATAGTGTCCGGCAAAGGATGGATTTTGTTCTGGGGTAAAATTCAATTGCCAAAATAGCAATACCGTAAATCGGTGGTTTGAGTTGTGGCTGGCCAAGTTTAATAGTGTCCAGCAAAGGATAGATTTTGTTCTGGGGTGAAATTCAATTGCCAAAATAGCAATACCGTAAATCGGTGGTTTGAGCTGTGGCTGGCCAAGTTTAATAGTGTCCGGCAAAGGATAGATTTTGTTCTGGGGTGAAATTCAATTGCCAAAATAGCAATACCGTAAATCGGTGGTTTCAGCTGTGGCTGGCCAAGTTTAATAGGCAAAGGATAGATTTTGCTGTGGTGTGAAATTCAATTGCCAAAATAGCAATCCCCTAAATCTGGTGTTCCAGCTGTGGCTGGCCAAGTTTAATAGTGTCCGGCAAAGGATAGATTTTGTTCTGGGGTGAAATTCAATTGCCAAAATAGGAATACCGTAAATCAGTGGTTTTAGCTGTGGCTGGCCAAGTTTAACAGTGTCCGGCAAAGGATAGATTTTGTTCTGGGGTGAAATTCAATTGCCAAAATAGCAATACCGTAAATCGGTGGTTTGAGCTGTGGCTGGCCAAGTTTAATAGTGTCCGGCATAGGATAGATTTTGTTCTGGGGTGAAATTCAATTGCCAAAATAGCAATACCGTAAATCGGTGGTTTCAGCTGTGGCTGGCCAAGTTTAATAGTGTCCGGCAAAGGATAGATTTTGTTCTGGGGTGAAATTCAATTGCCAAAATAGCAATACCGTAAATCGGTGGTTTGAGCTGTGGCTGGCCAAGTTTAATAGTGTCAGGCAAAGGATAGATTTTGTTCTGGGGTGAAATTCAATTGCCAAAATAGCAATACCGTAAATCGGTGGTTTCAGCTGTGGCTGGCCAAGTTTAATAGGCAACGGATAGATTTTGTTGTGGGGTGAAATTCAATTGCCAAAATAGCAATCCCCTAAATCTGGTGTTCCAGCTGTGGCTGGCCAAGTTTAATAGTGTCCGGCAAAGGATAGATTTTGTTCTGGGGTGAAATTCAATTGCCAAAATAGGAATACCGTAAATCAGTGGTTTTAGCTGTGGCTGGCCAAGTTTAATAGTGTCCGGCAAAGGATAGATTTTGTTCTGGGGTGAAATTCAATTGCCAAAATAGCAATACCGTAAATCGGTGGTTTCAGCTGTGGCTGGCCAAGTTTAATAGGCAAAGGATAGATTTTGTTGTGGGGTGAAATTCAATTGCCAAAATAGCAATCCTATAAATCTGGTGTTCCAGCTGTGGCTGGCCAAGTTTAATAGTGTCCGGCAAGGGATAGATTTCGTTCTGGGGTGAAATTCAATTGCCAAAATAGGAATACCGTAAATCAGTGGTTTTAGCTGTGGCTGGCCAAGTTTAACAGTGTCCGGCAAAGGATAGATTTTGTTCTGGGGTGAAATTCAATTGCCAAAATAGCAATACCGTAAATCGGTGGTTTGAGTTGTGGCTGGCCAAGTTTAATAGTGTCCGGCAAAGGATAGATTTTGTTCTGGGGTGAAATTCAATTGACAAAATAGCAATACCGTAAATCGGTGGTTTGAGCTGTGGCTGGCCAAGTTTAATAGTGTCCTGCAAAGTATAGATTTTGTTCTGGGGTGAAATTCAATTGCCAAAATAGCAATACCGTAAATCGGTGGTTTCAGCTGTGGCTGGCCAAGTTTAATAGTGTCCGGCAAAGGATAGATTTTGTTCTGGGGTGAAATTCAATTGCCAAAATAGCAATACCGTAAATCGGTGGTTTGAGCTGTGGCTGGCCAAGTTTAATAGTGTCCGGCAAAGGATAGATTTTGTTCTGGGGTGAAATTCAATTGCCAAAATAGCAATACCGTAAATCGGTGGTTTCAGCTGTGGCTGGCCAAGTTTAATAGGCAAAGGATAGATTTTGTTGTGGGGTGAAATTCAATTGCCAAAATAGCAATCCCCTAAATCTGGTGTTCCAGCTGTGGCTGGCCAAGTTTAATAGTGTCCGGCAAAGGATAGATTTTGTTCTGGGGTGAAATTCAATTGCCAAAATAGGAATACCGTAAATCAGTGGTTTTAGCTGTGGCTGGCCAAGTTTAATAGTGTCCGGCAAAGGATAGATTTTGTTCTGGGGTGAAATTCAATTGCCAAAATAGCAATACCGTAAATCGGTGGTTTGAGTTGTGGCTGGCCAAGTTTAATAGTGTCCGGCAAAGGATAGATTTTGTTCTGGGGTGAAATTCAATTGCCAAAATAGCAATACCGTAAATCGGTGGTTTGAGCTGTGGCTGGCCAAGTTTAATAGTGTCCGGCAAAGGATAGATTTTGTTCTGGGGTGAAATTCAATTGCCAAAATAGCAATACCGTAAATCGGTGGTTTCAGCTGTGGCTGGCCAAGTTTAATAGTGTCCGGCAAAGGATAGATTTTGTTCTGGGGTGAAATTCAATTGCCAAAATAGCAATACCGTAAATCGGTGGTTTGAGCTGTGGCTGGCCAAGTTTAATAGTGTCCGGCAAAGGATAGATTTTGTTCTGGGGTGAAATTCAATTGCCAAAATAGCAATACCGTAAATCGGTGGTTTCAGCTGTGGCTGGCCAAGTTTAATAGGCAAAGGATAGATTTTGTTGTGGGGTGAAATTCAATTGCCAAAATAGCAATCCCCTAAATCTGGTGTTCCAGCTGTGGCTGGCCAAGTTTAATAGTGTCCGGCAAAGGATAGATTTTGTTCTGGGATGAAATTGAATTGCAAAAATAGCAATACCGTAAATCAGTGGTTTCAGCTGTGGCTGGCCAAGTTTAATAGTGTCCGGCAAAGGATAGATTTTGTTCTGGGGTGAAATTCAATTGCCAAAATAGCAATCACCTAAATTTGCTGTTCCAGCTGTGGCTGGCTAAGTTTAATACTGTCCGGCAAAGGATAGATTTTTTTCTTGGGTGAAATTCAATTGCCAAAATAGCTATACCGTAAATCAGTGGTTTCAGCTGTGGCTGGCCAAGTTTAATAGTGTCCGGCAAAGGATAGATTTTGTTCTGGGGTGAAATTCAATTGCCAAAATAGGAATACCGTAAATCAGTGGTTTCAGCTGTGGCTGGCCAAGTTTAATAGTGTCCGGCAAAGGATAGATTTTGTTCTGGGGTGAAATTCAATTGCCAAAATAGCAATACCGTAAATCGGTGGTTTGAGCTGTGGCTGGCCAAGTTTAATAGTGTCCGGCAAAGGACAGATTTTGTTCTGGGGTGAAATTCAATTGCCAAAATAGCAATACCGTAAATCAGTGGTTTCAGCTGTGGCTGGCCAAGTTTAATAGGCAAAGGATAGATTTTGTTGTGGGGTGAAATTCCATTGCCAAAATAGCAATCCCCTAAATCTGGTGTTCCAGTTGTGGCTGTCCAAATTTAATAGTGTCCGACAAAGGATAGATTTTGTTCTGGGGTGAAATTCAATTGCCAAAATAGCTATACCGTAAATCAGTGGTTTCAGCTGTGGCTGGCCAAGATTAATAGTGTCCGGCAAAGGATAGATTTTGTTCTGGGGTGAAATTCAATTGCCAAAATAGCAATACCGTAAATCGGTGGTTTCAGCTGTGGCTGGCCAAGTTTAATAGGCAAAGGATAGATTTTGTTGTGGGGTGAAATTCAATTGCCAAAATAGCAATCCTTTAAATCTGGTGTTCCAGCTGTGGCTGGCCAAGTTTAATAGTGCCTGGCAAAGTATAGATTTTGTTCTGGGGTGAAATTCAATTGCCAAAATATCAATACCGTAAATCAGTGGTTTCAGCTGTGGCTGGCCAAGTTTAATAGTGTCCGGCAAAGGATATATTTTTTTCTGGGGTGAAATTCAATTCCCAGAATAGCAATCCCCTAAATCTGGTGTCCCAGCTGTGGCTGGCTAAATTTAATAGTGTCCGGCAAAGGATAGATTGTTTTCTGGGGTAAAATTCAATTGCCAAAATAGCAATCACCTAAATCTGGTCTTCTAGCTGTGGCTGGCCAAGTTTAATAGTGTCCAGCAAAAGATAGATTTTGTTCTGGGGTGAAGTTCAATTGCCAAAATAGCAATACCGTAAATCAGTGGTTTCAGCTGTGGCTGGCCAAGTTTAATAGTGTCCGCCAAAGGATAGATTTTGTTGTGGGGTGAAATTCAATTGCCAAAATAGCAATCCCCTAAATCTGGTGTTCCAGCTGTGGCCGGCTAAGTTTAATACTGTCTGTCAAAGGATAGATTTTGTTCTGGGGTGAAATTCAATTGCCAAAATAGCAATCCCCTAAATCTGGTGTTCCAGCTGTTATCTGGCTAAGTTTAATACTGTCTGGCAAAGGATAGATTTTGTTCTGGGGTGAAATTCAATTGCCAAAATAGAAATACCGTAAATCAGTGGTTTTAGCTGTGGCTGGCTAAGTTTAATGCTGTCCGGCAAAGGATAGATTTTAAATTGTTGGGTGAAATATTACCATTTTTGCCAGTTACAAATCCCTGCACTGCATAACTGACAGGGAACTTACAATTGGCGGTTACATTCTTGCACGAAATAAAGCCTTTTTGGGCTGTGAAGCCAAAGGTAGTCGCCAATAACTGTTTTTTTATTTTAAATTTTTTTGAATAAATTAGTGTAGACCCCAAAATATTGGGAAAAAATAAAAAATAAAAGAAAGTGTAAGTGCACGGTAGTATAACAATGGTTGGGTGAGGCCGGTATATTTGTCTATTCTGCATAAGGTACAAACAAGTCCTGTTGGATCCATGCCTGGTTCTTTTTATTAAACGAAAGCTTGCCCACATTGTCTGCGGACAGGCGCCTGCGCTTGTCTGTGATAACACCCCCTGCCGTGCTAAACACACGTTCAGACAATACAGTGGCTGCAGGGTAGGCCAGCACCTCCAAGGTGTAAAGGGCAACCTCAGGACATGTGCCCAATTTGATGACCCAGAAGTTGAATGGGGCAGACCCAGTGGCGTAGCTAAAAATGATTGGGCACCACAGTAAATTTTTGAATGGGGCCCCCTCCCCAGTAATTTTTGCGCAAACCCCTTCCTTTCATGCCGCCATGCTTGTGGCTACTACAGATCGCTCTCTCAAACCAGGCCCAGCAGCTGTTCCATTCGCTTTCTACAGTCTATACTGCCACTGTATATCATTTAATTGAATAATACTGTTGAGGGGGCCCTGACAAAGTTTTTTAGTCCTCCTCCTCCTCCTGGATGGGCCCCTTCTAGGTCAGGGCCCCAAAGCAGTAGCTTCCCATGCAGCTATGCCCCTGGGCAGACCCATTAGTCAGTTCATGTACTGTTTCACCATGTTGCTGAAATGCTGCCTCCTGCTAAGACGTTCCAGATCTGCTGGTGGTGCAGGTTGTTGTAGCGTGATGACAAAGCTTTTCCACAATTCGCCCATGATAAACCCGCCTTCTGAGGTGTTGGTGGTGACCCAGCTGCATTGGCGACTTCTTTCTCCTCCTCTTCTGCCTTCACCTTGTGCTTCCACTGAGTCCCCGGTGTGAGGTGTGAATGCCATCAGCAGCGTGTCTACTGGCAGACTCATCTCCCTATCACTTCGTTGTCAGGTGTGAATGCCATCAGCAGCGTTTCTACTGGCAGACTCATCTCCCTATCACTTCGGTGTCAGGTGTGAATGCCATCAGCAGCGTGTCTACTGGCAGACTCATCTCCCTATCACACTCCAGTGAGGGAATTAAGGACGGCACGTTGTCCTTGTAATGGGGATGCAGCAGGGTGGCCACCCAGTAATCAGCACAAGTTAGAATGTGGCAGTAACTGGACGGACGTTGCACAGGCGCTGCAGCATGTAGTCGCTCATGTCTGCCAGGCTGCTCAGAGGCAAGGACAAGCTATCCTCTTTGAGGGAGGTATATCGTCTGTATCCCCCAGCGTTCCTCCTCTTCCTCATCCTCCAGAACTGTGCCCTGGCTGGACAATTGTGTTCCAGGCCAGGGCCTATGTTGGTACCCACCCTCCGAGCCACTTGTAGTTGGTTGGCCTTAAGTTAAGGATAAGGCGTGTATATAGTTTTGTTTCTTTATACGGTTAGTTTAGCTGCCTTATAGTTATTTTAATATGTTAAAATAAATTTGTAAATAGTTTGTTAATGGTTTGAGTGAAAGGGGGGGAGGGGGGTGTTGAGTGTGTAGGGTGTGAGGCTGTTTCGGTTTATTTTCCATCCGCTTTCTACACTGTCTGTACCGCCACCGAATATTACTTCATTGTATAATACTGTTGAGGGGACCCTGACAAAGTCTTTTAGTCCTCCTCCTCCTCCTGGATGGGCCCCTTCTAGGTCAGGGACCCAAAACAGTAGCTTCCCATGCTTCCCTGTAGCTACGCCCCTCGGAAAACCCATCAGTCAGTACGTGTACTCTTCCACCATGTTGCTGAAATGCTGCCTCCTGCTAAGACGTCGTACCAGATCTGCTGGTGGTGCAAGTTGTTGTGGCGTGATGACAAAGTCCCACATTTCGCCAATGCTAACCCAGCCTTCTGAGGTGCTGATGGTGACCCAGCTGCCCGTTAGCTGGCTTGGGTGCCACCCTGCTGAGAACACGGTTCCTCCTCATCCTCCAGAACTGTGCCCTGGCTGGACAATTGTGTTCCAGGCCAGGGACTATATTGGTGCAGGAACCCACCCTTCAAGCCACTTGGATGTCACTGGCCTTAAAGGGGTTCTGCAGTTTGTTACAACTGATGATCTATCCTCAGGATAGATCATCAGCATCTGATCGGCTGGGGTCTGACACCCGAGACCCCCGCCGATCAGCTGTTTGAGAAGGCAGCGGAGCTGCAGGAGCGCCGTGGCCTTCTCACTGTTTAACGCTGCATTCAGTGAACAGAGCTTAGCCTCGCCCACACCACTTGATACAAGTCGTGACGTCACTGGGCGGGGCGCTAGCAGTGATAAACAGTGAGAAGGCCGCGGCGCTCCTGCAGCGCTGCTGCCTTCTCAAACAGCTGATCGGAAGGGGGTTCCGGGTGTCAGACCCCGGCCAATCAGATGCTGATGATCTATCCTTAGGATAGATCATCAGTTGTAACAAACTGCAGAACCCCTTTAAGTTAAGGATAGGGCGTGTATATAGTTTTGTTTGTTTATATAGTAAGTTTAGCTGCATTATAGTTATTTTAATATGTTTTTAAGAAAATTTGTAAATAGTTTGTTAATGGTTTGAGTGAAAGGGGGGAAGGGGGTGTTGTGTGTGTTCGATTAACTGAATTGATTTTGACTGTCTGGTGTTTAGGAATTTCTGCACCCCATATTCAGCACATGTGGCAGGCAGGGGATGTGTGTCAAACCGGCTAGGCCCAGACCTGCTAGTATATTTCGCCCATTAGCGCACAACACTAGGCCAGGCTGGAGGCTCAGTGGCACCAACCAATGGTCGGTCTGTTGTTCTATGCCTGTCCACAGCTCCTGCACAGTGCGGGGTTTGTCCCACAAACACATACATTTTAAAACAACCTGCTGTCGTTTCCCCCTGGCTGTGCTGCTGTGTGTGGTGAAGGTGTTACGCTGAGCGGATGAGGAGGAGGAAGCCGAGTAGGAGGAGGAGGTAACAGGATACAAAGAGAAATGCCCAGCAATCCCCGGGGGCGGAAGGACATTCGCTAACATGCTATCCGCCTCTGGGCCAGCCGCTACATTTACCCACTGTGTTGTTGGTTATGTGGACGTTGCCACAGATAGCGTTGCGCAGTGCACACTTGATTTTGTCCGCCACTTGGTTGTGCAGGGAAGGGATGGCTTGCCTGCAAAAGTAGCGGCGGCTGGGATACACGTACTGTGGGATAGCCACCGCCATAAGGTTTTTAAAACTCTCCACCAGACAGAATGACAGCATTTCAAAGGACCTGGAAGTTTGAAATAAGGCCTTCAGAGCTATGGGTAGGGGGGTACTTCCTCTTTCTATTTCTTTTTCTCTCCAGTGTTTGGGAGATGGACAGCTGATAGCTGAACACTTCCATGGGATTTGGTGGAGATGCTTGGTGACAATGACAGATGTGGTAGCGTTACCGCCACATCCTATGTTTGCTGGGTGGCAGGTGCCACTGTCACTCACTTGGGCTCAAATTTAGAATGTTTATTTATTATTTTTCTGTAAGTCATTTCCCTATCCACATATGTTGGCAGGGCATTTACCAACATTTTGCTGCCTTTTGCAGCCCTCTAGCCCTTTCCAGGACTATTTTACAGCCATTTAAGTGCCCAAAAGTTTGGACTTCAATGGGGTTCGGGCTCAAGTTCGGGCCGAGTTCGGATCCTGAACCCGAACATTTTAGTGAAGTTCGGCCGAACTTCTCGAACCCGAACATCCAGGTGTTCGCTCAACTCTAAATGTATGTTATTCTAAACTGATGCTCCTTATGTATGGTTTATATTAGCCAAAGAATGATATGTTATCTGTCTCAGGGGGAGGGATTTGTTGTGGGTTTGCACTCACAGCAGACTTTTTTAAAAAATTTACATCATGTCTTTTTGGGTCTTAATGGCTTGTATCTTATGACAAAAGAATGTTAAAAGAATCTTTTTAATAAAAAAATATCTGATTTAAAAAAAAATTAAATTCCCCATTAACCCCCTAAGGACACAGCCCTATTTCACCTTAAGGACCAGGCCATTTTTTGCAAATCTGACCAGTGTCACTTTATGTGGTGATAACTTTAAAACGCTTTTACTTATCCTGGCGATTCTGAGATAGTTTTTTTCGGCACATATTGTACGTCATGACACTGGTAACATTTTGTCAAAAAAGTTTATTTTTTTGTATAAAAAATACTAAATTGACCAAATATTTTGAAAAATTAGCAAATTTTCAAGTTTCACTTTCTCCACTTCTATAATACATAGTAATACCTCCAAAAATAGTTATTACTTTACATTCCCCAAATGTCTACTTCACGTTTGGATCATTTTGGGAATGCCATTTTATATTTTTGAGGACGTTACAAAATTTTCAGAAGATTTCAAAAACCCACTTTTTAATGATCAGTTTAGGACTGAAGTCACTTTGTGAGGCTTACATAAAAGAAACCACCCAAAAATGACCCCATTCTAGAAACTACACCCCTCAAAGTATTCAAAACTGATTTTACAAACGTTGTTAACCCTTTAGGTGTTCCACAAGAGTTCATGGCAAATGGACTTAAAATTTAAGAATTTCGATTTTTTTTTTTGGGCAAATTTTCCAGTTTTTGTAATCCATTTTTTCCAGGAACAAAGCAAGGGTTAACAGCCAAACATAACCCAAAATTTATTACCCTGATTCTGTAGTTTGCAGAAACACCCCATATGTGGTTGTAAACTGCTGTATCACCAAACAGCAGGGCACAGAATGAAGGGAACGCCATATGGTTTTTGGAAGGCAAATTTTGATGGACTGGTTTATTTACACCATGGCCCATTTCAAGCCCCCGATGAGCCCCTAGAGTAGAAACTCCAAAAAAGTGACCCCATTTTGGAAACTACTGGATAGGGTGGCAGTTTTGGTGGTATTATTTTTAGGGTACATATGATTTTTAGTTGCTCTATAATACATGTTTGTTAGACAAGGTAATAAAAAATAGAAATTCTGAAATTTCATCTCCATTTGCCATAAACTCTTGAGGAACACCTAAAGGGCTAACAAAGTTTGTAAAATCAGTTTTAAATACCTTGAGGGGTGTAGTTTCTTATATGGGGGTCAATTTTATGGAGTTTCTACTCTAGGGGAGCATCAGGGGGGCTTCAAATGGTACATGGTGTCAAAAAACCAGTCCGTCAAAATCTGCCTTCCAAAAACCATATGGCGTTCCCTTCCTTCTGTGCCCTGCCGTTTGGCCATACAGCAGTTTACGACCACATATGGGGCGTTTCTGTAAACTACAGAATCAGGGCAATAAATATAGAGTTTTGTTGGACTGTTAACCCTTGCTTTGATACCGGAAAAAAATGATTAAAATAGAAATTTTCATCAGAGGGGTTAAGTCATGTGTTATTTTCATAGAGCAGATTCTTACGGACGCGGCAATACCTAATATGTCTACTCTTTTAAATTTATTTAGGTTTTACACTATAATATCCTTTGTTAAACAAACAAAACACCATTTTAGTATCTCCATAGTCTCAGAGTCAGTTTTATTTTTAGTTTTTGTCCAATTGTCTTAGGTAGGGACTCATTTTTTGCGGGACGAGATGACGGTTTTAATGGCACTATTTTGGAGTGCATATGACTTTTTGATCGCTTGCTGTTACACTTTTTGTGATGGTTGTTGACAAAAAACTGCTTTTTACAGTATTTTTTTTTTTTTTTTGCGGTGTCCATCTGAGGGGTTAGTTCATGTGTTATTTTTATAGTTCAGGTTCTTACGGACGCGGCAATACATAATATGTCAGGTTTTACACAATCATATAATTTTTGAAACAAAAAAAAATCATGTTTTAGTGTCTGTATAGCCTAAGAGCCATAATTTTTTTATTTTTTGGGCGATTTTCTTAGGTAGGGTATCATTTTTTGCGGGATGAGATGACGGTTTTAATGTCACTATTTTGGAGTGCATATGACTTTTTGATCGCTTGCTATTAGACATTTTGTGATGTAAGGTGACAAAAAAGGCTTTTGACAAAGTGTTTATTTTTTTTGTTTTTGCGGTGTTCATCTGAGGGGTTAGGTCATGTGTTATTTTTATAGTTCAGGTTCTTACGGACGCGGTGATTCCTAATATGTCTACTTCTTATTTATTTATTTAGGTTTTACACAATCATATTTTTGAAACAAAAAAAAATCATGTTTTAGTGTCTGTATAGCCTGAGAGCCATAATTTTTTTTATTTTTTAGGCGATTTTCTTTTGTAAGGTATCATTTTTGGGGGGACGAGGTGACGGTTTGGTACCATTTGGGTGTAGATACAACTTTTTTGATCACTTTTATTAACTTTTTGGTGAAGTGAGGTGGGCAAAATTTAAATTTTTTCATAGTTTTTTTAATCAGTTGCTTTGAGGAAGTAAGTTCTAGACTTGACAGCGGCGAATCAATGGATGTCGTATATCTGGACTTCTCCAAAGCATTTGATAGTGTACCGCATAAAAGGTGAGTATATAAAATGAGGATGCTCGGACTGGGAGAAAATGTCTGTAAGTGGGTAAGTAACTGGCTGAGTGACAGAAAACAGAGGGTGGTTATTAACGGTAGATACTCAGATTGGGTCACTGTTAATAGTTGGGTACCTCAGGGGTCAGTATTGGGCCCTATTCTCTTCAATATATTTATTAATGATAGTGTAGAAGGCTTGCACAGTAAAATATCTATTTTTGAAGATGATACTAAACTGTGTAAAGTAATTAACACTGAAGAGGACAGTTTTCTGCTACAGAGGGATCTGGATAGATTGGAGGCTTGGGCAGAAAAATGGCAGATGAGGTTTAACACTGACAAATGTAAAATTATGCACATGGGAAGGAATAATGCAAGTCAACCATACATATTAAATGGTAAAACACTCGGTAACACTGACATGGAAAAGGATCTAGGAATTTTAATAAACAGCAAATTAAGCTGCAAAAACCAGTGTCAGGCAGCTACTGCCAAGGCCAATAAGATAATGGGTTGCATCAAAAGGGGCATAGACGCCCGTGATGAGAACATAGTCCTACCACTTTACAAATCACTGGTCAGACCACACATGGAGTACTGTGTACAGTTCTGGGCTCCTGTGAACAAGACAGACATAGCAGAGCTGGAGAGGGTTCAGAGGAGGGCAACTAAAGTAATAACTGGAATGAGGGATCTACAGTACACTGAAAGGTTATCAAAATTAGGGTTATTCACTTTAGAAAAAAGACGACTGAGAGGAGATCTAATAACTATGTATAAATATATCAGGGGTCAGTACAGAGATCTGTCCCATCATCTATTTATCCCCAGGACTGTGACTGTGACAAGGGGACATCCTCTGCGTCTGGAGGAAAGAAGGTTTGTACACAAACATAGAAAAGAATTCTTCACGGTAAGAGCAGTGCCACTTGGCTGGCAAGAGATTCAAAAATGAACACTTTAATTATAACGACCTTATGTTTTCATTATGTATTATTTGTAAGTTTGAAATAGGCTTATAATGTCTATTGATTTTTTCTATACCTTGTTTGATTTCATGGTTTGAATTATACTCTTACTGTATGATTTATGCTTATAATGTATACTTTTGCTTCATTCAGAAAGCATTATGTTTGAATACAAAAAACTTCAAAAATAAACATAATTTAAAGAGACTATGGAACTCTCTGCCTGAGGAGGTGGTGATGGTGACTACAATAAAGGAAGAGGGGCCTGGATGTATTTCTGGAGTGTAATAATATTACAGGCTACAGCTACTAGAGAAGGGTCGTTGATCCAGGGAGTTATTCTGATTGCCTGATTGGAGTCGGGAGGGAATTTTGCCTTCCTTTGGATCAACGTCTTTTTTCAGCCTTATAAACTATGTTACTTGTAAGAGTTGGTTCATACATGGGTTTTGGGGCAGTTTTTTTTGAGCTAAAGTGAATCCAGCTGGAAGGAGAAGTGTAAGGGCTGTTTCACATGAGTGGATGCTGTGCGTGTCATACACAGTGTGAATGAGATTCAAGCCGGGCTCCGGACAGCAGAGACTTTGGAGCAGTAACATGACTGATAATGCTCCGTGCCTCTCTGTGACCTTTTTACTACAAAACCACGGTGACAACTTTATCTCACTGTGATTTTGTAGTAAATAGATTGGAGCCTCCACAGACATGAGGTATAAGGGAAAGATCTGCATCTGTTCTGTGTTTAGAGCAGCACCTGGTTTGGGCTCCAAATCACTGACCAAACACTGACATGTGAATGAGGCACACGCCATCTAAAGCGCAGTATACTGCAAATATTACATAAATTACACCATCCTAGATCCATCTCTTCCCTGAGCTCCATGAAAACCCTTCCTAGGGATAAAACCAGTGGCATGATGACTAGACTGACAGGTGCCCCCACTGTGCCATGCCTGGTTAGTGCTAGTAGTAATGC
Organism: Bufotes viridis; assembly: GCA_033119425.1. NCBI lineage: Eukaryota > Metazoa > Chordata > Amphibia > Anura > Bufonidae > Bufotes > Bufotes viridis. The sequence goes on along the minus strand of CM065593.1, from coordinate 109,027,792 downwards.
TGGCCGTTACAGGGGGGTAGGTGGCAGCAGGCAGAGCACCGGGAGTAGGAGGCAGGAAGTGGCAGCGCCACACACGGGAGGCCGGCTCCCGTCACACTGATCCCGCCCCTGCCCGCCCGCTCGTCCCGCTGCACCGCTCGCATGCTGCACTCAGCGCTGACCGCTGCGCTCACACATGCGCCATGGCGGCTGCCAACTGCAGCAATGGGCTCCTGACAGAAGGTGCCATGCAGTCTCAAGGTGCCCACAGCCTGGAGCACGTCCGGAGGCAGCAGCAGCTCATGGACCCCCGCAGGAGACAGGCTGCTCTCTCCTTTCTCACCAACATTTCTCTGGACGGGCGCCCTCTGCAGGAGTACAGAGCAGCGCAGAGTGAGGCAGGTGCAGCGCAGAACGGCGGGCAGCATCCGCAGTGGACGGAGCCGGGCAGCCCCCTCCCTGTCACCCCCCTGCACGTCCCGCACAGCAGAGCCAGCTGGGCCTCCCCGCAACTTGTGTCCTTGCGTTCAGCGGGAGCGCTGCGGGAGGAGGACGAGGTGCAGGGCTCGGGACAGGAGCTGGCAGAGGCGGAGGACGCCTTCAGCAGTGTGCCCATCGCCTCTGTGAGCAGGGGGCGCCTCAACTCCTACACCTATGGCATCCTGCCCGCTGCCTTCACCAGGACGTCCTGCCCTGACCCGCTACCGGGGCTGCTGTCCAGCGCCATGGATATCCCCAGGGCAAGGTGAGGACTCTCCAGTGTGACGTCACTGGCAACCCTGTGTGTGACGTCACTGGTGTGGCTAGCTACCGATTATATAGTATATATTTACAGCCTGGAAGGAATTATGTGTATATATATATATATAGCCTATATTTTTTGTACAAGTTATTTTTTGGGGAGTGGGAGGCTTGTTTGTCCCTAACTAACTCACCCCCCCCCCCCCAATTGGGTAAAAATGTTTTATTTGCATTTTTTTTTACAACTTTTTTTCTTTGCTATATAGAGAAGTCTGTGTAAAAAATGCCATACTCAAAGAATGCTGCAATTTGAAATCTGAAAAGTTTTAAAATGTCACTACAAAAGTGCAATGTTTGTCAGGGTACTTTCACACTTGCGTTGTGAGGATCCGGCAGGCAGTTCCGTCGCCGGAACTGCCTGCCGGATCCGGAAATCCGCGTGCAAACGGAAAGCATTTGCAGATAGATCCGGATGCGGATCCGTCTAACAAATCCATTGAAACACTGGTTCCGTATTTTCTTTCTCACTTTTAAAGGTCTGCGCATGCGCAGACTGGAAAACCGGATCTGTTTTACTTGAGCACTTGGTGCTGGATCCGGCATTAATACATTTCAATGGAAATTAATGCCGGATCGGGCAAGTGTTCTGAAATTTTAGACAGAGAAAATACCGCAGCATGCTACAGTATTTTCTCCGGCCACATACCGTAAGAGTGACTGAACTGAAGACATCCTGATGCGTACTGAGCGGATTGCTCTCCATTCAGAATGCATTAGGATAAAACTGATCCGTTTTTTTCCGGTATTGAGCCCCTAGGATGGAACTCAATACCGGAAAACTTTATCGGAAGTGTGAAAGTACCCTCAGGTGCCTTATCATTCTTGTTTCATTCCGCATGCAGTTTTTTATGGTTTTTAGAGGTATTGTTTTCTAAATGACTTTGTGAACCACACAGAAAAGGAGATGTAAAAAAGCCAGAAAGTATGGCAAAAGCTTCAGCATGGTGTGTTTTTCAAAAAATGCCAGCAATCCAAAAAGTTAAATAATTATTAAAAAATAACAGTAAAAAAAATGCCTGTGTCCCGGGTTTCATAATTTCTATAGACTTTCTTGCTGACATCTAGAGCTGACATTTTCACTGCAAAGGATGCACAAAACCCCACTAAGGGCTCGGCTGCACGACGACATTTGTCGCAGCAACGTTGCGCAATGTTTTTTTGTAATGATAGTCAATGGTGTCGCACTGCTACATGTGACATGCAGCGCAAAAGTTGGGTTTTTGTGTGACTGTCGCAGTGCAGCACCATTGACTATCATTACAAAAAATGTGGTCGTGTGGCTGTGCCCTTAAAGAGGACCTTTCACCGGTCCAAAGTTTGTTACTGAAAGGTATATACATGCCAAGGGGCACCCAGGGATGTCCCTGCACTTACCTGTATCCCTGGGTGCCGCTCCGTTCGTCCGCTGTAGCCCCCGGTGGAGAAGGAGACGCCCAGGGCAAAAGAGGATGTCTCCGCCCAAGGCAAATTTAGCCTCAGCACGAGCGCCGGTACCGGGGGCTATAGCGGGTGCACGGAGCGGCACGCAGGGATACAAGTAAGTGCAGGGACATCCCTGGGTGCCGCTTGGCATGTACATAGCTTTCACTAACAAACTTTGGACCGGTGAACGGTCCTCTTTAAAGCCATCTCTTAACCCATCTCTGAACCACCCAGGAGTGGTTTCACAATAGGCCTCTTTTACACGTCCGTGGTGACATCCACGACAAGGTGGTCAGTGGTGCATCCATGAAGCATCAGGGTTTGATCCGTATTCCACGCACACTTCTAAGCTGAAAAGGGATTTCCAAAGCATCTTCTACCGATGATCTGTGAAAACTACTGACAGAATACACAATCCATCCGTGTTGTGTCCATGTTTTTTACGGACCGATAGACTGTAATGTGCGTGCGGGATCTGTAATCACGGACAAAAACAGGGCATGCTTCTGTGGTGTCACCACGGACCCAACCACGCATTAAAGAGGTTATCCATGAAATGATAATGATGACCTATCCTAAGGGGTCTGAGTCCTGGGACCCAGTACTTTTAGTCCGGCTGCCTGTCGCCGTGTGCTGCCGTGCTACCGCCGGAACTCCGCCCCCGCCACCATTATAGTCAATGGGCACAGAGTGGCAGTCCGGGGGCACACGTGAACTAGCAGCAGGACGGATCCGACAGACCCGCCGGAACAGCCTGACAGACTCCCATGGCGCTAGTGTGAAAATAGCCTCAGGGATCCGCGGTGGTCACCAAAGCTTTGGTGAGCATGGCTGGCTCCCAGCAACTTTCCAAGGACAGCGCCATAAGTTGTATCGTGGCAGTGCTTGGTATTACAGCTCAGCCCCATTGACTTGAATGGGGCTGAACTGCATCTAGATGATGTGACCGATGTACGGTGACGTCACTTGGCCTAGGAAGAGGCCGCTGTGCCCATGGAGCTCCCAGCCTCTTCTAACAGTGGATTGGTGGTTGTAACGGGCGTTGGATCCCCGCTTATCTCATATCGATGATATAGGTCATCAATATTATTTCTGCGTGAGCATTCCGCGGAGACCACAGACAGCAAAAGTCCGTTATTCACTGACATGTAAAAGAGGACTTACTTTTCTTTTCTTGTTTAGTTTTTTTGTTCATTACTGGGCTTATTGCTGCATTTTTTGGGGAAAAAACACAATTTCCAGATGTTAAATTGACCATTATTAAATGTTACACAAACGCATGTTTTTGTAGTGGCGTTTTTCACACGAGTTACTTTTTTTTAATTTGCAGCACGCTCTGGATGTGGCTTTTTTTCTTCATTTTCTGGCATTTTTGTCCCAGTGCCGATGTGATGCCTTTTTCATGGCGTTTTGTGTATACCAGGACATTATTTGCATATTGCTTTCCAGAGGAAGTGACATTGCAGGCGATACTTACTTTTCTATCTAGAAATGCAAGGCATGGTAAGGGCATGAAGACCACCTGCGCTTAAATATATTATTTGGCCAAAGAAGCCATAAAAAAAAGGCCAAAAAAAAGTCTGCACACGTCAGGCATTCTTGGATGCATTTTTCTTCTTAAAAAAATGAAGAGAAAAAGCACCCTGAGGGTATTTTCACACGTGGCAGATATTCCACAGATTTTCATTCATCAAATGCAGCGTTGTACAGTACTAGCAAAGTGGGTGAGATTTTAAGGAATATCATTCACATATTGTGTAAAAACCCACAGCATAAATTGATCTATGGTGCGAATTTGCTGCGGATATGCAGAATTCCCTTTTAGCAATGGAGAGGTGAAATCCAGAGGCACTTTCCGTGGCAAAAATTGCAAGTAGTGCATGCTGTTTTTGCAGCAGTTTTTGATATGAGCAAAATTTGCAGTAGACCTTTCCACTGTATTATACTTCTCATGTGGACGTACCCGCACGGATTTTTCCGCAGCGTTTTCCTCTGCTGAATCAGTTCCCCATTGAATTGAATGGGGAAAATCTGCAACACAACATTATTTATGCTGCAGAATGTAAATTCTACAGCAGAACGCGGGGATAGACTTGATATTGAGGATTTTCTGGCGAACAATTCCGCCACGTGAGTGTACCCTGACTCTCTCTTAGGCCTTATGCACACAAACGTTTTTTTTGCAGGCGTATGGGCCATTTTTATGAGTTCTGTATACGGAACCATTCATTTCAATGGGTCCGCAAAAAAAACTGAAGTGTTTCCATGTGCATTACGTTTCTGTATTTCCGTTTTTCCGTTCCGTGCAAAGATAGAACATGTCCTATTATTGCCCGCAAATCACGGTCCATGGCTCCATTCAAGTCAATGGGTCCGCAAAAAAACGGAACGCATACGGAAATGCATCTGTATGTCTTCTGTATCCGTCCGTTTTTGTGGAACCATCTATTGAAAATTTTAATCCCAGCCCAATTTTTTCTATGTAATTACTGTATATGCCATACGGAAAAACGGAACGGAAAAACTGAACCAAAACGGAAACATAACGGATCACAAAAACGGAACAACAGATCCGTAAAAAACGGACCGCAAAACCATACGGTCGTGTACATGAGGCCTTAAAGGGGTTTTCCGGGTTTTTAGCCATTTGTTTTTAGCCATTTTGCAGGTTAGGGCAGAGCTAAAGCCCGCCCATTAGTGCCGATGACCAGGGCTGTGGAGTCGGTAGATAAATTGTCCGACTCCGACTCCGACTCCTCAGATTTTGAAACTTCCGACTCCGACTCCTCGACTCCGACTCCTCTGTATTTAATATGCAAATACGAAGCTGTTCCACCAAGTTCTTCTAATCTCCTCTAGCACAGAGAGGTAGTTGAGCAGAAGCTGCTGCCTTCTCCTTTGTGTGCTGATCTTCTGCTGAAGATAGAGCAGTGGGAGGATCCAGGAAGGGGCAGGGGAAGGGGCATTTATTTTAAAACATGATTTTCCTAGTAGAATCCCATAGTCATGTTTAAAATTTAAGCTAACAATCTGAGTTTACATGTTTTATAGCCTTAGCTGAATGATAGCAGTTTTTCAAATGGTTTACAGCTTCAGTCTTGAACTATTGACCATCCATTCCCTTCACTTATACAAGTGTCTCCAGTCCTTAATCAGTTATCAGTGAGAGGCTAGGATAACCATGGGTTCCCTGTAACAGCAGACCACAAGACAATGGAAAGTGTAAGTATTGCCGCTCCTTAAAGGGACACTGACAGGCTGATTTTCCAGCTAAAGATATATATATATACTGGTATTCATCAGAGAATTAGGAATAAAACTATACTAATGTTACCCCCAGTTAAGCTGTACTTGTGTTTAAAAACATTTTAATCTGTATGCAAATTCACTATCTTTGTGCCCAATGGGACAGCGTCTCCTGCGGCTTTGTGCCCAGCCGCGCCCGAGTACAGCTTCCCAGCGCTGTTCCCCTCGTTATTATTCACTGCACTGGCCTTTTTTTCAGGCTAGCTGAGCGCTGAATTCCTGCGCAGGCGCACGTGTAGAGTGCTGGCAGCAGCCTGGTCTGGCTATGCTGAGGCTGTGCCAGCTTTCTCTCTTCCTCCTCGCTACCTAGTCCTGTCTAGTGCTGCCAGTACTCTACATGTGCGCCTGCCCCTTGGGCACAAAGGTAGAGAATTTGCATATTGATTAAAACGTTTTTAAACACAAGTAAACCTCAACTGGGGGTAACAGTCGTCTAGTTGTATTCCTAATCCTCTGATGAATACCAGCAGATATATCAGCCTGTCAGTGTCCCTTTAACTGCATAGTAAAGCATATGAAAAGCTTCTTCACGGTCACTTAACGTCTGTGTTTAGCGGTAACGTGACGCACTGCATGCATTGGCCTTTATTCTTACAGTAGAGAAGTAATTAATTATAACTTTATCTGAATTGGGACATTTAAACTTGCTTTTTTTTATTCCAATTTTTTTTTATTCCAATTTAAATCTAGTAGGAGTCGGAGTCGGTCCATTTTTTGCCGACTCCGACTCCAGGTACCCAAAATTGCCTCCGACTCCTCGACTCCGACTCCACAGCCCTGCCGATGACATCACTGGGCTCACTGCCCGCCTAGCATTCCCATGGAGAGCCTGAGACGTCACCAGATCTCTAGAAAAAGCCTTTGGCCTGTGTGATACAGCGCAGGGCAAGGGAGAGCATCAGAGCATGAAATGCTCCGATGTTCATATCAGAGGGCCTGCCTGGGTGAAAAAAGGGATATGTCTGGGTTCAGCTCTGAACCCAGACAACCCCTTTTAAAGGGTTATCAGAGTTATGGAAAAATATACATTAGTTTAGCAGGATTTAGAAAAAACAATACAAAAAACATTCTTAGGCTACATGCACACGACAGTTGTTTTTTGCTGTCCGCAAATTGCGGATCCGTCTCCCTTTTTTTTCACATCCACATCCGTTCCTTGTGTCCGCAAATTTTGTAGGTTGTGCTTCCATGTGTCTTCCGTTTTTTTTTGCGGATCCGCAAAAAAAAAAGGAAGGCTTGAAACAGTTCCTAAAGTACCTGTACAAGTGCCCTGGTTTCCAAGCAACCATCCGCAAAAAAAAAGATGCGGATGACAAACGGATGGCTTCCGTTGGTCATCCGCATTTTTTGCGGACCCATTGACTTGTATGGGTCCGCAAACCGTTTTTTGTGGACAAGAATAGGACATGCCATATTTTTTTTGCGGCTGTGAAATGCGGACGCGGACGCGGACAGGCAACGGAAGAGGCATCCGCATTTTTAACGGATCCATAGAAATGAATGGGAAACCATCGGATCCGCAAAAAAAACGGAACGGAGGCCGCAAAAAACCACTGCCGTGTGCATGTAGGCTTACACCTTTGCATAGTTCTGTTATTGCCCCTGTGTTTACATGCAGCAGCAGAGCTGTGGGGGCCTGTCACAATAACCAGTGAGCTTTTTCATCTAGATATAACCATCACTAAAAAAATTTATTTCTATATATAGGTACAAGCAAGTGTGTGTGTATGTATATATATATAGACAATGGTGAAGGACCGCACAGCTTACACAATAAGGTATGCAATGGAGTGCCAGTAGCTGTAGAAGTATCCCACTTGCTTCTAAAAATATAGAAAATAGTAAATCCACGGCACATCCAAAATGGTGAAAAAAAGGGTGGTTTATTCACCGAGTAATAGCGACGTTACAGTGCTCTCTATGGCACCTTTTTCAAGCACTGCTTGAAAAAGGTGCCATAAGAGCACTGTAACGTCGCTATTACTCGGTGAATAAACCACCTTTTTCACCATTTTGATGTGCCGTGGATTTACTATATATTATATATATATATATATATATATATATATATATATATATATATATATAAATCCGGAGATATAATATAGATTTGCCTATGTGCGTCAGGTCTGTGCACTTATGGGCTTGTGCACCTTGCTTGTTCCCTTTATTTTCACAGGACCGCTGTCTCTTGTGAGGGATCGCGCATGCGCTTTCCCTGACAGGAGCTGGCCGGCAGCCGAGAGTCAGTGAGAGAGTCACAGCAAGGGGCGTAGCCATAGACAAGCTGGTGATTGAAATCGGAGGTCATGTGACCTGCAGCGCTGCGAGCAAAATGGGACCTCAAAGAAACAGAGAGTACATTAGATAAGGACTGTTTAGGATAGGTTAATGCACCCAGAATCAGATAAATATAACTTGTAATACCCCTTTAAGGTTACAGCTACATGGCAACATGTGTCGTGCGATATTTCAATGGTGTTACAATGCGACTTGCAGCAACTTCGACTGTTGCAAAAAAAAAAAAATCAATTCAAGTCGTATTATTTTGTGACTGTCGCAGTTGTTGCATTGCGACACCATTGAATGAAATGTCACACGACATTCATGCAGTCATAGACTTTTGTTTTGTGTTTTTTGTACTTTTCTGTTTTATGACTCTCCTGTAATTTGCTTTCGCGCGGCACTTGTCGCCGTACCATAAAAGGGTTCTCCACTTTGGACATTCCCTACTTGCTAGGCCTGGAACAAAATTTGCAGTTGTATGGACCGCAGCGCTCATTCGCATTGAAAACAATGGACACAGATATCATTCACGCGAATGTTCTGTGGGATATCTGTAAAGGATAGAATAACAAAGGTTTGTCATTGGTTGTGTTATAAAAAGTAGTTGCGTCTTCGAAAGATGTCTTTTTTTTTTTTATCGTGATTGATTCACGTTGTACAGCATTGGTCTTTGTGGTCTTTTTACATCATGGATTCCTTTCAAGTCAGGCATGACTATTATGCCACACCCGGTTATGGATGGATCCTAAAATAGGGTTTTCCTTTTTAAAAAGAGGTTTTCTGAGAATCAAAACTTATCGCTTATCCACTGGGTGTCTGATCCCTGGGATCTGACTTCTGGGACCCCCCACTGCTCACGAGAACGAGGCGTCCATGTCCCACATTTTAATATAGTGGCAGGTTAGCTGAATATCGTACTCTTCTCCAGCAATCCCAATTTAAATGTAGCAGCCGCATGCATGCTTAAGCAGCGCTCTATTCATACAGGGAATGCAAGACCCTTTTTCTTGTGGTCTGTGGGGTCCCAGTGGTCGGACCCCCAGTATTTAGGATAGGTGATAATTTTAGTTCCTGGAAAACTTCTTCAAATGGGTTGTCCAAGATAATTAATAATCTTGGACAAGTCCTTTAATAGCCTAAATTATTACATTTTGTTAGACTCGCGCCATTCTCTGTGTCGCTGGGCTGGCTCTGCTGCTGCATTTGGCAGACTGCAGCAGGGTCATATCAAGATATGGGATGTGGCCTCTGCCGCCAATACTGTCCTCAGCGGTCTAAAGTATCTTAGCAGGACCATAGACGGTGCTGGAAAAAGGAGTCAGTATAAGGCTACATGCACATGACCGTTGGTGTTTTGCGGTCCGCGGATCCGCAAAATACGGAAGCTGCTCCGCGTTCCGTAATTTGCGGAACGGAACGCGGCCCATTATAGAAATGCCTATTCTTGTCCGCAAAACGGACAAGAATAGGACATGCTCTATTTTTTTTGCAGGGGCACGGAACGGAGCAACGGATGCGGACAGCACACGGAGTGCTGTCCGCATCTTTTGCGGCCCCATTGAAGTGAATGGGTCCGCGGCCGAGCTGCAAAATATGCGGTTTGGACACGGACCCCAACAACGGCCGTGTGCATGAGGCCTAAGATCGTTTATATTTAAGGCTGTTAACGGGTTTGTCTGCGTTTTTTTATTACCTCCGACAACCCTTTAAAGCTGGGGTTTGGACCAAGAATCTAGCATTTTGTGATCTACAAAACTGCAACAGAGCGCTTTTATGTCCTATAAACTTATGGGGGTCTGAAAGTAAGACCTACCACTGATCAGACTTGGTGGCATATCCATTGATTAGGGCTAGTTTTACACTAGCGCTAGACATCTCCATCCGGACCGGTGGAGATCCGGACACAACCCAGCATATATGCTGAGAATTGGCTGGACGAAAACCGCGTCGGTCCCCATTATAGTTAAATGCAGAGATATCCTGCAGGCTGTTCCAGCAGGGATATAAAACCGCTAGTGTGAAACTAACATACTGGGAAAATAAGGCACTCTGGATATATTCTGAGCTGTTTGCAGTACTCGGCATACCCAGAGTGATATGATGAGACTTTATTCTTTTTATTATTGTTATTATTTTTCATCATGCGACCTTCATCAGACCATCAGCCTATCTTATGCTGTCTTGTGTGGAGCATGTTGCGTATTATTCTATGGTAATGACAATGGTTATTGTGAAGATTCTCCTTGTACTAATTACTTTGTACGAGAAATATGTCTCACTTTTCAGCCTGTTCACTAGAACATGTGAGGGGAACTATTCAGTGAACCCGCCCTGCAGATGAAGCAGCTCATTACTGTGCTGTGCATTCCAAGAAACCGCAGCGCCATCTTAATTTGTTGATATATGGACTGGTGGTCATAAATTATTTGCTTCCTTTAACCCTATCTGGTTGTACCTTCAACTGTTTTAAAAGGCAGACTTCAGCTAATATGCTGCACTGAGCAAAGGTTGACGTAATCTCATTAAGGGCATGTTCACATCAGCGCTGTCATTCCCTTTGTTCTGCTCCGTTATTGGAGATAATCAATTAATATTACAGAAGTGTCAGATTCAGCATATAACTGACAGGAATGGGGCCAAACACATACTGTTGAGTATAATGGGGAACATTTTGGGGTTTTTTTGTGGACAAAAAAGTCCTGCATGCAGGACGTTTTTCTTTGCTATTTTTTTGCAAACTCTGGGATAGAGGCCCCAAAAAGGTCGGCCAACGCATATGTGAACATGCCTTAACCTCAGTTCACACATGCGTGTTTTACAGCGCGTTCAACGCGCTGTAAAACGCTCAACAGGAGAAAACTCATGTTTCCCTATGGGCATGGTTCTCACCTGAGCGTTTAAAACGCCCTACGCTCAAAGAAGTTCATGAGCTTCTTTGGGGCGTTTTGTCGCGCGTTTGCACCCATAGACTTCAATGTGAACGTTTAACACGCGTTAAAGTGTAGATATGCCTTTTTCAATTGGTCTCCAGAGTCACGAACGCGCGTATGACGCGCGTTTCCTATTTGCAAAAACGCGCTGTAATACGCGCGACTAAAACGCGCGTCTCAGAAACGCTCAGGTGTGAACCCAGGGTTAAAGGTGTTAGTTATCTCGGGGCCAACCAGCCATGTGGAGGGAATCATATTTAATTGTTCCCAGCCTCTACACATTGCCAGTCTCCCCGTGTCAACATCTGGTTTGACATGGGTCACGTGGCTGCTGCAGCGGTGATATATGCCCCATTGTCATGTGACTCGGTGACATGTATGGCCACACTGGTCAGTCTTCCAGAAAGGCCCCAAGGGTGGACAACTCGTCTTAGGGTATATGCACACGAACATCCGATCTGCCATTTTGCAGGTCAGATGCGGACCCATTCACTTCGCTGGAGCTGCAAAACATGCGGAAAGCACATCTGTGTGTTGTCCGTATGTGCATGTGTATGTCCTATTCTTGTCCATTTTACGGACAGGCGTAGCACAGTTCTATAGAGGGGAGGATGTTCTGTTCCCCAAATTCGGAACACACATGGCCAGTATCCATGTTTTGTGCATCCTCAGTTTGCGGACCGCAAAAATGTCAACGCCCGTGTGCATCAGCCCTTAAGACTTTCACATGATCAGTATTTGATCAGAATTTTACATCAGTATTTGTAAGCCAAAACAAGGAGTGAAATCTGTAGAGAAATAAATAATGGAAATATTTGAACAAATCTCATCTACATGCTGCGGACCTTTTCGACAACAAAATTTCTGCATAATTTGACCTCTGGTGTGGATTTTTAATCAGTTTACGATCAGAACCTGCACTCTTTCAATATTTGTGGATTTTGGTCATATACGCTTCTGATTTTCCACAGCAGATCTGACCAAAATCTGCAGCAAACGGTGTCGATTTTTCATTGGATTACGGTGCGTAGATCCTTCGGATTTCACTCTCTGCATTGCAAATGGTGAAATCCATGTGTCAGGATCACCTACTTAGATTCAGGATGGGAGCCTGCAGTGTCCCACTGGCACTCCCTCTGTCAGCACTCCATCATCCAAAAGTAATCAATCAATCTCAGCTGCCACCATTCGTCATATCAGGCTGACGAGACACCTTGCATTAAATAACACCTAAGTACTCTCTACAGCTGCTAGCATTCAAAGATTAATCGCACACTATAGGTAACGCTTCTTCTATGCTAATAGAGTCGTTAGAACACAAGAAGGCTCTTATTAAGGTTCCATTCACACGTCTGTAGAATGGGATCCGGATCTGTTCCGCAACGTTGCCGAACAGATCCGGACCCATTCATTCTCTATGGCGCAGGAACAGATGCGGACAGCACACAGTGTGCTGTCTGCATCCGCATTTCCGGTGCGCATCCCCGATCTTCCGGTTCGCGGCTCCCGAAAAATATAGAACATGTCCTATTTTTGTCCGCAATTGCGGACAAAAATAGGCAGTTCTATGGGGGGTGCCAGCCGGGTGTATTGCGCATCCGCAATACACTACGAACGTGTGAAAGGACCCTAAAGTGAAGTTTTAATATAAAAAAAAAAGGACAGTGCGTACAAACAATGGGGTTATCATAGAAAATACCACATAAAATATACAGACATATACAGATAATGCAAAATAACAGTTTGGAAAATAAAAGGGATAAATCCAGAACTTACTACGTTACGTGACGGATAGAGATGAGTGAATTTCCGCTTATGAAATTCGTTCACACTTTGGTGGTAAAAGGTGAATTGCGTTATGGATTCTGATAACGCAATTCTATGACGGAATGCATAACGAAATGCCTCTCAGTTATTCACTCCGTCATAACAGAAGTCTATGGGTTGCATAACGGATCCGTCCCGTTTCCGTTATGCAGGGGGGTCCTCTCTTGCATAATGGAAACTGCACGGATCTGTTTTGCAGCCCATAGACTTCTGTTATGACGGAATGAATAACGGAAAGCCTCTAAAGGCATTCTGTTATGCATTCCGTCATAGAATTGCGTTGTGGTCCGTGGTAACGGAATCCATAACGCAATTCACCTTTTACCACAAAATGAAGTGTGAACGAATTTCATAAGGGAAATTCGCTCATCTCTAGCGACGGATAAGTCTGGTTGCCTGGGGAAGCAGAAATATCGCTCAGTCCGTCAAGTTAGTGATCCCCAAAGAAATGACAGTTTGCTATCCTGCACAGTTTCCTGCAGGTTGGACAGTGGGCATGGTTAGGCAGGGCTCCAGATGGCGACCAAAATGGTCGCCAATGCGACTTTAAAATGCAAAATGGCGACAAGACTTTGTAGTCTTGTCGCCATTTGCGCCTAGTCCCTCCGCTGCTCTGCCACTTTAAGAAGAACCGGGATTTCATGCAGCAGACACCAATAACAGAGCTTCGCACAGTACAGAGCTCTGTTATTAGTGAGGAGGCTGCTGATTGGTCATGGTATCCACGGGCTGCCCTGCCATTGGCTGCTGCTGCTCCCCTCACACCACCCCCATTCTTCCGCGCTGAACCCTGCAGAGGCTTGTCTTCATGAAACTGCTCCACGCCGACTGCTCTCTCCAACAGGTTAGCTTGCCACTAAGACTTCACTTGCTGGCTGCCGCTGCCCAGTATCCCACCCCCAACTCTCTCTCTCTCTCTGCACGCCAACAATTTTATGCTGCCGCTAATCCCCTCACCTACCTCCAATTTTATGCTGAAGTGTGGGGGAGGGGTTTCTCAGGTGTAAGCTCGAAGTGCGATTGGGACCAGTCCCATCTGTTGGCGCACGTGCATATGAGGGACCGGGGTGCCATCAGTCTAGTTGTCAGTAAGTGCGGAGATGTCACCATGCTGGGGAGGCTTTGGTGTGGCTGGTAGTGAAGGGGTTAGGCTGCAGGGCTGCCGGTCATTAAAGTAAGGAGCCTGCTATAAGGCCCCTTGCAGGCGAGCGTTCCTCACGCAGCGAGTCCGCAATGGAGCTCCCGGCCCGACCTTCCTGCACTCACGGGATTCACATAGCATTATATTGATTTATGATGCTATGTAACCCTTACAGCTCTGGAATGTATTGGATAACACTGGCATAATGCTGCCAGTGTTATCCAGCACATTCAGAGCTGCAGGGTACATAGCATCATAAATCAATATAATGCTATGTGAATCCTGTGGTGCAGAAGATCGGCAAGCTCATTGCAGGCTCGCTGCGGAGGAGCGCTGGTCTGCAAGAGACTTAACAAGCTGATATAGGGGCAGCCGCGCGGCCCACCTGCTCCTTGCAGGACACTCTGATCTGACATGGCTGGAATCATGTACCCTCCCTGAACTATGATGGGCCAACTTAGGGCTCGTTCACATCACCGTTTGTCTTTTCCGTTCTCAAGCTCCGTTCAGGAGCAGGAGAATGGAAAGGACGAGATGCTATACATAACTGACACCTAACTGACACCAACAGAGCCTAAAGACCCCATAGACTTTAATGAGGTCCGTTTGGTGTCCGCTCAGAACATGATTTTTGAGCGGACACGAAAGTCCTGCATGCACTACTTTCATGTCCGCTCAAAAATCATGTTCTGAGCGGACACCAAGCGGACCTCATTAAAGTCTGTAAGTCTTCAAACTCCGTTAGTGTCAGTTAGGTGTCAGTCTATGCAGCATCCGTCACTCGTTCTCCTGCTCCTGAGCGAGCTTGAGCGGAAAGACAAGCGGTTATGTGAACAAGCCTACTGGCAGCAGCCCCTCTACAAACCCAGGGCCCTACAGGATTAGCCTCCCTACAAGGGGCCCATGAAGTCTGCCCTTCCCTTTGACTGCCTGGATAATAAACTACCGGTGGGCTCAGCTGAAGGCCTTGCTCAGCCAGCTGAGGCTGAACCGCTCATACACCAAAGAAGTAGGGGTTCAGGTGAACCCCAGAGTGGAAACGACTCTGTTCAGTGTTCACAGGGGCCCTACACGCTGAAGATCCGCAAGGAATGCCCCCTACTGTGCCGTGCCACACACCTGGGCAGCATGCCGGACTGTGTATTGTCACCCTAGCCCACTTCCCCCGCTCTGTAAGGACAAGTCTTATTTTTTATTATAATATGCATTTGGCGACTAAAAAATTCATTTGGCTCCTAACTTTTTCAGATTAGGAGCCAATGGCTCCTTGTCATTTTTTTTAGTCTGGAGCCCTGTTAGGTATGTTACATCACAAACTCACTCCGGTAAGAGGCTCCATAGGCATTTACCACATTGATTTCAACTGTAGGTTTCAACTGTAAAAAACAAACACTAAAACAATTGTGGGAAAAACGCACATATTTTTTGCAGTGCGTTTTTGATGCAGTTTTAAAATGTGACACAAAAACAAGGTGTAAACCTGGCCTACCGATCTGAATAACTTGGCTCCATTAGTATTGCCTGGCATATTGTTCAGGCTGGGGAGACTCTCGACATGAGAATTGTGATGTCGCTTTGCATCATCTCATCTAATGATTGCCCATGGGGGAACGGCGCGACATGCAACATACTGCGATGTGACAGTAGTGCAAGATCCAAGACAAGTTTACCCTAAGTTCCCACTTGCGCGTTTTACAGCGCGTTCGAACGCGCTGTAAAACGCTCAACACATGCAAACCAATGCTTCCCTATGGGACTGGTTCACATTTTCGCGTTTTACAGTGCGTTCGAACGCGCTGTAAAATGCCCTACGCATAAACAAGTACTTGAGCTTTTTTTGGGGCGTTTGTCGTGCGTATTGTGATTGACACCACAGTAGTCAATCACAAGAACGCGTGTACGACGCGCGTTTCCTATTTGCAAAAACGCGCTGTAATATGCGCAACAAAGACGTGCGTAAAACGCGCGTTTTAAGAACGCTCAGGTCTGAACCCAGGGTAATAGATCATAGACACGTGCAGTTTGTCTGTCTTTTAAAGCAAATAGCTGTAAAATAATCAAAACGGTGCTCACATTTTTTTGGTTTCACGTCGTTTCAGAGACTTTTTGTGTCACGTTGTAGCCCCCAGCCTCATTCTGAGAACCTAATCAAGGTTTTTTATGGTTTCACAGTGTTATGAACATCTACTGTAAAAGTAATCCTTGAGCTTTATGCCTACAAACACAGAATTCATTCATTTCACTCACTGCCTTGTTAAATAAGCCTAAGCTCACATTTGTACCTTGCTGTGAACAAAGTGCATCGTATTAACACAATGAGGGTCACTTACTCACTCCAGTTTGGGGTAAAAAAAAAGTTTCAAGACCCCTTTTTGTGACCTTTTAACACCCCTGCAACAATATTTTGTTGCACATGGCATTTTTATTACATCCTTGCCACTGGGGAGTGGTTGGGACAGTGCAGGAAAATGTCCCCCGTAAATTCACTGGAAGCAGGTTTAAATGTTGGTAAAAAACTACTCTAGTCCCTCCAGGTGTATGGACTACTGGAGGATGCGCCTAATTTATCTTGAGGCGTGGGCAACCCTTTGTAAACCTAAAAAATTTAAGACCATTTAAAACAGAATTTCGACAGAGTTTTAAGGCTGATTTCTTTGCGCACCGAATCTGCACCAAAATCCGCATGTGATACTTGCCGATTTTGTTGTTGATTTTGCCCCAATCTCACCCTTTGGGAACGACTGTGTCCACCATTCCATAGATTTTGAAAAGAATGGCATTGTGCATGCCCCTCAATTCAAACTCAGGAAATGGGGTCTAAGCAATCAGACCCCAGCAACCATAGATTTTTCTCTTACCATTTGGGTGGCCAGCCGCCTTTAAAGAAGTTGTCACCTCACAAACAACCTCTTCAAAGTGATATGGGATGATGTTTAGTTCCGGCTCCTGAGACCCTTCGGCAAGCAGCTGAATTTTCTGTGGTCAAGTTTCCTGAGCTGCAGGAGAAAGGTAGTATGAGGGCAATTCAGATGAAGGAGTCCAACTAGGGTCGGGCAATATACCGGTTCCTACGATATACCGCGGTATTAGAAAACAGCGATATTGCGATATCACTGTTTCCTAATAATCGTGGTATTCTGTGACGTCATTCGCTCTGCGGCGCCTTTCCCACCACCCGCACATTAAACATGATTAACGGCGCCAGCGTCCCTGGCTCTGCCTCCTCCTACCCGGCCAGCTCACTCCCCGACTCCAGTCCGATGCGGCGGCTGCGCTCTGCCTCTAAAAGTGTGGGGAGGAAGGGGAGGGTTAAAGATTTTTCCTGCGGCTGCCTCGCTCCCATATTAAAAGTCTCCGCCCCCAGACAGAATTACCAGACGAGGAAGGCAGCCACGGGAAAACTCCAGACGCCACCACCCCATGTGAGTCACTGAGCCCTGTCCTGGCCTACGAGGAGTGAGTGACTGAGTGAAGTGAACAGTCCAAAAGGCAGCCACAGGTGTGTGAGGAGTGACTGAGATGATGAGACAAGAATGACAAACTGTATTGTAATAAAGGTGGATGGAATGGATTATAGTGAAATGTCTTCTTGTGCCCTGCTGCTGCCTGGCCTTCCCTTCCTGTCTGTAGCAGCATGAGCATCACCAGTAGTAGGGAGGGAGAGCATTAGGGAATAAACAACCATGAGACACTGTCCCCCTCCCCAAACACAAGAAGACATTACTGTATGTATTATACTGAGAAAGAAGGAACTTAGAGTGACTTAGAGGCACAGTATAATGTCTCCTCCTTGTGGCCCCATAATGTCTCCTTGTGTGGTTGCTGGCTGCCCCCTTACAGTATAACGTCTCCTTGTGGTTGCTCCTATACAGTATAACGTCTCCTTGTGGCCCCCATACAGTATAACATCTCCTTGTGGCTGCCCCCATACAGTATAATGTCTCCTTGTGGCCCCCCATACAGTATAATATCTCCTTGTGGATGCCCCATACAGTATAACGTCTCCTTGTGGCCCCCATACAGTATAACATCTCCTTGTGGCCGCCCCCCATACAGTATAATGTCACCAAGTGTTTTTTTCTTCTAAATGGGCATTTATCGTGATATATATCGGCATCGCGATAAATTTCTTAATATCGTTATCGTGGCAATATTTTTGATATCGCCCAACCCTAAGTCCAACACTGCAGGAGCTCTTGCTTCTTAAAGGCTCTCCACTCTGGCACACAGTGCTAGAGAATGGTAAAGCCAGGAATTAAGGGACTGTGATGGATCCAAAGCGAGGTGATGTTGAGCACCCCACCAAAAATCAATGAGAGAATGACCAGAATTACATCCATGAAAGAGTTTTGGTTAATTAAGAACAAATAAATTAATTGTCCTTTTTCTCGGGCCGATAATTAGGCCAGTTATCGGGGATGAGTGTTTGTAGAAATGCTCGTTCCTGATAATTGGCTCCTGTAAAAGGTGCCGACAATCACCCAATGAAACACGTTCATCAGATGATTGCACTTTTCGGCCAGGACCTAAAATCAATGGGAAGAATTGATTATCCCCCCCCCCCCCCCCCCACGCCACTTTTTAAAAAAGTTGAAATGTCACAAACGCAGTGTCAGAGTCCACAAGAAATTTGCTGCCGACACTTAGACTTGGGATATTTTATGCCTCAATTACATGCTCCAGAAAAAAATCAGCTGACCGCCCGCAGGGTTTTACAGTCAGCAGACTATTCATTATTGATGCAGTTTCCACACTGAATAGATGCAGGTTAGTTCTACTGAACTTTACTGAGCTAATCTGCATGCTGATCTGCTGAATTATTTTCAACATCCACAATGGATTTGCCTAGTGCAAATCCTGTGAACTTACCTTAATAAGATTTTAGGCAAGAGCAAGAATGGCATCTTAGGGCATGCTTATTATTAAACAAATCATGGGAAAAAAGAGGATTAAAAACATCCTGCACAATATGATAGTAAATAATGCACTATAGTACTAGATGCAAACATAACATATGGACTAAGCCCTCACTCTAATGGTAAAATCTGAGACTCTTAGCCAATACATCTTGATCAAAACACATCTCTGCCCACCTACCCAGCGCCAAGGTGGTCTCAGTTCAGGCAGGTCCTAGGCTAAACCTACCTATGCCGTTATGCATTTATGTTCAGGAGCACAAAATGTTTTTATTATCCTTATTTTACAGTTGCCTATCTGGTGAAAATAACGTAAGGGGACTAGTCCAACTCCTCAGACACCGCCACCTACAATGATCCCTTCTCCACCACATTTTACAGTGGGCGCTATGGAGATGATTTATCATATCCCTGTGCCTCTTTATTTGCCATAAAAGTAAACTCAGCGTTTAAGAGTTTAAAACGCCACTTGCTGCAAAGTTTGTCACAAGTGACATTTCTGTGCTGCCCTTGTCCCTTTCTAAAAAGTGACCATGGTGAGGATGGGGCACCTGGTTTGCCACATGTACCTTCATTTGCACTTGTTTTCATTCTGGCGCACGGACTGCCATAGTGTGCGCCTAATTTTTGAAGAAGCCTGCGCATTGTCATAAATCACTTGCATTCTCTGGCAGCGCAGGAGTCTTTGATAAATCTCCACGTATGTTTTCTGGTATGTAGCGTTCTTGTGGCATCTGCCAAACCCACATTCAACCATTAGAATATCATATAGTGAAATGTAATTCATCACTCCAGAGAACACATTTCCTCTGCTACACTTGGCACTGGACGTGGAGATCTTAGGCCTGTGGGCAGATGCTGAACACAGGTACCAAAATCATGAAGCTCTTGACACACAGTTTATGTTCTGAAGTTACTTTCATTGTATTCTCTGCCTGAATATATGGTTGGAAACACATTGATTTATTAACATTGGGCTTAAGAAGGATCGTGCGAAAAAATTTTTTGCCCTATCCTTTTGGTCTCCTGGGAAATAAGCCACCACCAAAAGTGTCTGGCAACAGCTTTTTCCCGTCTCCCCACTGAATACTCAAAGTTCGGCTAACAGCTATTGAATCTGTACGGCCTTTATTACTAGCCAGAATACCCATTCAGGCTTAAATAGCAGAGTAGAAAGAGACAGAAGGACAGACAGAACACTATTCATCTGTCACTGGTACTACCATATATCTCTAACTCAATATTTATTCCTGTCTTTTTTCACTGAACTTCTAGTCCTCTTCCCAACATCTAAACTAATGTATCTGAACCCTAATTTGTTGTATGGCGTATTCATGGGAGGGTCATTAGATAATTGTAGGTCTAAAGTGTGTTAGAGTTACTCTATGTCAGCATGGCAACTAGCTCTAGTAGGTGGTTCTATACGTGGACTATCAAGAATGAGTCTTTGAAGGACAGGCACCACACTGGCTCCAGTGTCTTCCAAAGTGGGTAACAAGCCCAGTTTTGGGGTATCAAGAACACATCTCAGACCCGGCCCAAGTCATATTCAGCACTCGGGAGTGAAGTGTGCCTGGTACCCATGGGGACGTGTAAACGACTTCCTATAAGTTGAGAATGAAGAGAAGCAAATATCTGCTCTTCAACCCTGGGCCAGATAGAGGCCTGTGCACTGATGCCTAGCGTAAGGAAGGTGTAATATGGAAAAAACAAGTTAAGCACTCCACATAAAATCCACAATTTAATGAAGTTCATTAAAAAACATAACATGAACACAGTACCGCAAGTCCAGTCTATGCGGACCTGTTGCTTCTTAATCATGACCTCATTTTAACAAAAAGACATGGAACATTTAAAACATCATGTTGATCACAGGACCACCATGCAGGCATGAGGCAAATGAAGTAACCCATTAGTCACTAAAAAAAAATCAAGCTAATAGCAAAGAATTAAATTCAGCCTCTGATTTGATCCCTCAGGAACCCACATGTGGAGGATATCCAAACATCCAAAATCTTTCTTGACCGGTCACCTTTTTTTTTATCATAATCACCTCTCTTACTTGATTTCCAAAGTTGCTTGATGCCTTGAAATGAAATAGAAGGGAAGGCACCTTTATGGTCCTCTCTAAAGTGTAAAGTGCCTCAACAGGGTAGACATTTTAGCCCTAAAAGACATGGCATCTGATAAATGGCAGCGTATTGGAGGTGTGTCCCACATATTGTTTGCCACAGAAATTATGATCCTATAGATCAGGCGTGCACAACCTTTTCTGTTTGGGGACCACATTGTCTGCCTGAACCAATTCCAAGGGCCGAAAATAAAACTTAAAGGGGTATTAACAACTAAAATACTGTATTTTTGGCATATTTAACATACAGTATATATCATAAATGTCTAGTTACAGTTCTAGGACTCCCATCTGATAGGAGAATACATGATAGATACATGTAAGAAGCCATAAGACATAGACCTACATGTCTTTTACCAGATGTTTAGGGGCCGCACAGAATGGTATCGAGGGCCGCATGTGGCCCCCGGGACGCAGGTTATGCACCCCTGCTATAGATCGTAGCCAGAGTATCCATAAACATACTTGAAGATGAAATAAAGCCCAGACTTCTGGCCCTTTTGGAAAGTTAACACCCTCAGATAGAGCCATGCCTAGACCTTCATCTTGTTTTAGTAAAGGTAGATATTTATTAACAAATCATATTAAATAAATTACTGAATATAGTCTCAGAGGTAAAAACCTTTTGATCGGCCATTTTTCATGTTGTTGAGTAAAGTCCAGTTCAGTCAGAGGTGTGTTTCTCAGCCCTAGATCTGGCTATATTCACAGTCCATTCAGGGTGGTGTCTCTCACGGCCTAAGCAGAGTCATGGTGGAAAGTCGCATCATCTGCCCAGCTACAGCAGATTTGTGCTAATTTGTCATATGAAATATTTCGGATCACATGTTTGGGGTGATACGAAGAGGCATGTTAACCACTACAGGACCGCCTAACGCACGGATGCGGGCGGTCCTGCAGTTCTGATCTGACGCATCGGCACGTCATCTCGCGAGACGCGAGATTTCCTGTGAACGCGCGCGTTCACAGTGCCGCTCGTCTCAGGAGATAAACTACAGCCTGCCAGCGATGATCAATCGCTGGCAGGCTGTAGATGCGAATTAAATCGCATCAAAGAGGTATATCAGACGCTGTTTTGTTAACAGCGTCTGATATACCTGCCACCTGGTCCTCTGGTGATCCCATTTGCTGGGATCGACCACCAGAGGACCAGGTAGCTATGTAAAGTTGCACCAAACACTACACTAACCCCCCCCCCTCACTTGTTAACCCCTTGATCACCCCATCTAGATTCCCTGATCACCCCCCTGTCACTGATCACCCCGCTGTCACTGATCACACCCCTTGTAAGGCTCCATTCAGACGTCCATATGTGTTTTGCGGATCCGTGGATTCACGGATCCGCGGATCTGATCCACAGATCCGCAGATCCTCAAAACACGGACACCGGCAATGTGCTTTCCGCATTTTGCAGATCCGCACATTGCCAGAACTATATAGAAAATGCTTTTTCTTGTCCGCAATTGCGGACAAGAATAGGACATGTTCTATATTTTTGTGGAACGGAAGTGCAGACCCGGAAGCGCGGATCCGTAATTCCGGATCCGAGCGGGACAAATTCTGTCCCCATAGAAATCAATGGGTCCGCAATTCCGTTCCGCAAACAGAATTGCGGACGTGTGAATGGGGCATAAGGGTCCCTTATCACCGCCAGTTAGCTAGCTACTTGTTAGGTGGCTAGCGCCCAGCCCACCGCACCGCAGTCACTGATTTTGCCACAGATTTTTTCATCCACATTGATTGATGCAAATGAAAAAATCTGTGCCGTTCATTTTTTTTTTTTTTCAGCCCAGAGGCTGAACGGAAAAAAAAAATCTCATTACCCGTATGCTCAATATAAGGAGAATCGCAGAAACTCCTGATGCTGGCCATACGTGTAATGATTGCGGAGACCCTCAAATGCCAGGGCAGTACAAACACGTCACTTGTGACCCCATTTTAGAAAGAAGACACCCCAAGGTATTCCGTGAGGGGTATGGTGGGTTCATGTAAAATTTTATTTTTTGTCACAAGTTAGTGGAATATGAGACTTTGTAAAAAAAAAAAAATAAATCAATTTCCGCTAACTTGTGCCAAAAAAAAACCCATTTCTGTGAACTTGCCATGCCCCTCACGGAATACCTTGGGGTGTCTTCTTTCCACAATGTGGTCACTTGTGGGGTATTTATACTGCCCTGGCATTTTAGGGGTCCTAAAGCGTGAGAATCCAAATGCGTAAAAATGCCCTGTGAAATCCTAAAGGTACTCATGGGAATTTTCGGCCCCTTTGCGCATCTTGGCTGCAAAAAAGTGTCACACATGTGGTATCGCCGAACTCAGGAGGAGTAGAGCAATGTGTTTTGGGGTGTATTTTTATATATACCCATACTTTGTGTGAAAAATATCGCTGTAAACGACAACTTTTTACATTTTTTTTTTTTTTTTTTTACAAAGTCTCATATTCTACTAACTTGTGACAAAAAATAAAATTTTACATGAACTCACCATACCCCTCACGGAATACCTTGGGGTGTCTTCTTTCTAAAATGGGGTCACTTGTGGGGTATTTATACTGCCCTGGCATTTGAGGGTCTCCGCAATCATTACACGTATGGCCAGCATTAGGAGTTTCTGCGATTCTCCTTATATTGAGCATACGGGTAATGAGATTTTTTTTTTTCCGTTTATTTCCGGCATTTTTACGCATTTGGATTCCAGACTTCTTCTCATGCTTTAGGGGACCCTAAAATGCCAGGTCAGTATAAATACCCCACAAGTGACCCCATTTTGGAAAGAAGACACCCCAAGGTATTCTGTGAGGGGCATGGCGAGTTCACAGAATTTTTATTTTTTGGCACAAGTTAGCGGAAATTGATATATTTTTTTTTATCTTTTTTTTTTTTTTATAAAGTCTCATATTCCATTAACTTGTGACAAAAAATAAAATTTTACATGAACTCACCATACCCCTCACGGAATACCTTGGGGTGTCTTCTTTCCAAAATGGGGTCACTTGTGGGGTATTTATACTGCCCTGGCATTTTAGGGGCCCCTAAAGCGTGAGAAGAAGTCTGGAATCAAATGCGTAAAAATGTCCTGTGAAATCCTAAAGGTACTCATTGGAATTAGGGCCCTTTGCACTCAGGCTGCAAAAAGTGTCACTCATGTGGTATCGCCGTACTCAGGAGAAGTAGGGCAATGTGTTTTAGGGTGTATTTTATATATACCCATGTTGGGTGAGAGAAATATCTCTGTAAACGACAACTTTTTAATTTTTTTATACAAAGTTGTCAGTTTACAGAGATATTTCTCTCACCCAACATGGGTATATGTAAAAATACACCCCAAAACACATTGCCCTACTTCTCCTGAGTACGGCAATACCACATGAGTGACACTTTTTTGCAGCCTGGGTGCACAAAGGGGCCCAAATTCCAACGAGTACCTTTAGGTTTTACAGGGCTGCTCACAATTTAGCCCCGCCCAAAATGCCAGAACAGTAAACACACCCCACAAACGACCCCATTTCGGAAAGTAGACACCCCAAGGTATTCACTGAAGGGCATAGTGAGTCCGTCTGAGATTTTTTTTTTTTTGCCAGAAGTTAGCAGAAATGGAAACTTTATTATATATATTTTTTCCTCAGAAAGTGTAATTTTCTGCTAACTTGTGAAAAAAAATGAAATGATACATGAACTCACCATGCCCCTCCGCGAATACTTTGGGGTGTCTTATTTCTAAAATGGTGTGATTTGGGGGGGTATTTATACTATCCTGGCATTCTAGCACCTGAAGAAACATGACAGGTGCTCAGAAAGTCAGAGCTGCTTCAAAATGCCGAAATTCACTTTTTTGCACCATAGTTTGTAAACGCTATAACTTTTAACCAAACCAATAAATATACACTTATTGCATTTTTTTTTTATCAGACATGTAGAACAATAAATTTAGAGAAAAATTTTATAGACAGAAAGTGAAAAATGTCATTTTTTTGCAAAAATGTCGTTAAATTTTTATTAATAGCAAAAAAAGTTAAAATTTTAGCAACAATGAAATACCACCAAATGATAGCTCTATTAGTGAGAAGAAAAGGAGGTAAAATTCATTTGGGTGGTAAGTTGCATGACGGAGCAATAAACGGTAATAAAAGTAGTGTAGTGCAGAATTGTAAAAAGTGGCCTGGTCATTAAGGGTGTTTAAGCTAGGGGGCTGAAGTGGTTAATGTGTGTTACCAGCATTCTCTTTTCTATGTGAGGCACTTATTATGCTGTAGTTTTCAGCGATAAATTTTAAATCCAAGAATGTAATGTGATGAATTTGAGATTTGTAAGGTAAAATATATTGGCATAAGTTGGGGAGAACTGGGTACAGGGGTGTGGAAATTTAAAAAAAAACTACTTGTCAAAGGACTAAAGCGGGGGCTCGATCTACTTGTCCCTCATAACAATCTACTTGTCCTGATACAAAAAATAGTTTTAAATAATGGAGATGTGACATGGAGGCGGGAGATGTGACATGGGGGGGGGGGGCGGGAGATGTGACATGGGTGGGCGGATGTAGATATGACATGGGGGGGCGGGAGATGTGACATGGGGGCGGGCGATGTGACATTTCTCTCCCCCTCATGTCACATTTCTCTCTCCCCCCCATGACACATTTCTCTGAATCCCACCCCTATGTCACATTTTCTCTCCTCCCCATGTCGCATTTTCTCTCCCCTCCCCATGTCGCATTTTCTCTCCCTCCCCATGTCGCATTTTCTCTCCCTCCCCCATGTCGCATTTTCTCTCCCCTCCCCATGTCGCATTTTCTCTCCCCTCCCCATGTCACATTTCTCTCCCCCTCCATGTCACATTTCACCCCTCTCCCCCAATGTCACATTTTCTCTTCCCCCCAATGTCACATTTCTCTTTCCTCCCCATGTCACATTTCTCCCCCCCATGTCACATTTCTCTGAATCCCACCCCCATGTCACATTTTCTCTCCTCCCCCATGTCACATTTTCTCTCCCCTCCCCATGTCACATTTTCTCTCCCCTCCATGTCACATTTCACCCCTCTCCCTACCCCCTCTATTAATGTGTAAAAACCATCATGCTCACCTGATCCCGTCTGCAGCCAATCCCCTTCTCCTCTATATAATCCTGGTATTTTAGGCTCCAGACAAGTTGTTTGAGGACCTGGGAAAACTCAGCCAATCAGTGGCCGCAGCTGTGTCATGTGTCAGGCCAGCGATTGGCTAAGCAGGAAATCCCTAGCCTGACATGTGATACAGCTGCAGCCACTGATTGGCTGAGTGTTCCCAGGTCCTCAAGCAACTTGTCGGGAGCCCAAGATATTATGATCAGAGGAGAACAGCCGAGGCGCGCAAGTGATTTATTTAAATTTTTCCTCCCCCTCCCTTGGCCTGGCGTCTCTGCGCCCTAAGGCAGCCGCGGTCAGCCTTGCTACTTGCCCGAAGCAGGGCTAAGCTACCCAACAAACTACCTGCCCGGCGCCCGGAACTGCATGTCCCGGGCGTCGGGCGATACAATTTCCACACCCCTGGGGTACCATGGACGCCCCTCTTACTTGAAAAAAATATTCCCCATTATATGAAAAAAATATGATTGAGCAAAAACGCCACAACTCCCACAAGATAATTCATTCTGGACTGTATGGTGATTAGCTGGTCAGATGACGTAACAATTCAGCAAGACCCAGCGTGTGAGAAATGGAAGATTAGAGAACAACATTGCAAGTAGTGAAATAAGAACTACTTTCCCACTGTAAATCTTTTACGATGCCCAAAATGTTTGCTGTTTCTGATGCCTCTAGTCTTTCCCACACCAATCCCTGAAATAATGGGTCTGAATGTAGGGGGAAAGACTTATGTACTTTGGGCAAAGAATGAAAAATTGTCATTAAGGCGTGTGATAGATGTAAAATATCTAATACTCCTGCAGTTAATCCTCCTTGTAAAACCTTTTAAAAGGGTTTTCCGAGACTTTTTAACTGATGATCTATCTGATCGGTGGGAGTAACCTGTAAGTGCTGTTGTCTTCTCACAGCTTTCCCTAGGCCAGTGACGTCACGTTCATCGGTCCCATGGCTTAGGCGCAGCTCAACCCCATTCAAGTGAATTGTGCTGAGCTGCGATACCAAGCAGGGCACTATACAATGTAGAGACACAGCAGTGCCTTCTAAAACAGCTGATCAGCAGGGGTCCCAGATGTCAAACTACCACTGATCAGATACTGATGACTTATCCAGGTGGGTCATCAGTCAAAACATGTCAGAAAGCCCCTTTAAGCTTGGTCTGGGGTGCCTCAGTAGGATACATATATATTTTTGATAAGTATTGTCATCATTAGGAAGGTTATATAACCTGTACAGGCCGCATTCAGTACTACAACCGTGCCCCCTTATATGCTGCTCTAATCAGCAGGTCTGGATTGGATTTTAATTATTTAGTAGCCAGATGTTCTGCATGGCTTCAGTTATCAGAAGTACTGTTATGAGTATGACTTGATCCCACCAGGTTACTTTCCACCTTCTCCTGAAATCTATCAATTGTGGGGGGCCATGACACTAAACAATAGAAATCAGGATTTTTGATGGGGAAAGGAGAAAGCACACCACTGTAGGTCAGGTTAGTTTCACACGGCAAACATTGGAACATCAATAAATGAGCTTGATTAGGATTCTGTCTGCACCTCTCCTACTGTATCTCTACCCTGCTTTTCTGATTAGGAATTTAAAACCAATTTTGATGAACCCATAATAAAAGTGAATGCTAAATGAATTACCGTAGTATCAGGATAGTCAGTAAAGTTCTTGATGTCACTTTCAGAGGCAGTTCAGAACTTATGTTGTAAATATTCAGAGGACTGGTGTTTTTTTACAAACCTTCAGCCCTGAATGTCACTACGCTGTGATTTTGATTCAGGTCTATCCACTTTGCTTATACTATAAGATGCTGTGGATTTCCTGCACCCAAATCCACAGTGGCAAACCTGCAGCATATATGTCCCATGTCGCCATATGCTTTTGGGTACATTTTTTAAATCATTGCATTAAACTATTTTTGGGCTAAAAAAAAATAATTTTTTTAATTGGTCTTTAGGTCTTTATTAAACGTTTTCAATGGTTTTTCCCTCTACAGCCTTCACGTTCAGTGTATTTGCAGACCATTTCTTTCAGTTTTTTCTTTTCTTTCCATCAAGTAGCTGCAGTGACAGTTCAATATGTAGCCCTTATCTCTGAACTTCTGGCAGCTCATAAACACTTGTTATAGCTAGTAATAATAACCTTAATTTATATAGCGCCAACATATTCCTCATTACTTTACAATTCAGGGGTTCATGTACAAACAGTCATAAATTACATTGCAACAGACAAGTCAATAATTAGAAGAAGCGGAATGAGGGCCCTGCTCTCAAGAGCTTGCAATCTATGAGGCGATACGGGTGACACAAAAGGTAAAAGTGCTTGTTTTGTGCAATGGTCCAGCCACTTTGGGAAAATAGGGGAGTACATATAAAGCTACATGAGCCGGTCACGAGCCGATATCTGTAGTGCTTCTGAATGCATGAGTGCGGTGGAGAGTTTGGTGGAGGATCAGGTTCAGGAACAGATAAATTAATGGGCTATATATGGAGAGGAGTTAGCTCGGGCGATGTGACCGGCCACCCTAAAAAGATGTGTTTCTAGGGAGCGCCTAAAACTGTGTATATTGTGATTTAACCTAATTTCTTGGGGTAGGACATTCCAGAGAACTGGTGCAGCTAGGAAGAAATCTTGGAGCCAGGAGTGAGAGGTTCGGATTATGGTGGATGTCAGTCGTAAGTCGTTTGTAGATAGCATAGATGGGGTGGTAGACAGAGATGAGGGAGGAGATGTAGGGGTGCAGCACTGTGTAGGACTTTGTGGGTGAGAACAAGCAGATTAAATTGGATTGTATACTGTATGGGCAACCTGTTGCAATCACTGGCACAGAGTGGAGACATCAGAGTAGCGGTTAGACAGACAGATCAGCCTGGCTGCTGTGTTCAGGATAGATTGCAGAGGGGAAAGTCTGGTGAGGGGGAGGCCAATTAATAGTGAGTGCCAGTAATCGAGGCTGGAATGGATCAGGGCAGCAATGAGAGATTTTGTTGTTTCCGTGGTGAGAAAGCAGCAGATTCTAGAGTTGATTAGTGTTAATAAGAACTGATAAGAATTTAGCTATTTGTATTTATGAGCTGTCAGATGTTCAGCAATAAGGGCTGCACATCGAGCTGCCAGAGCTGCTCCCTGATGGATTCAGTGTAAATGACCCACAGATAGACTAACAGTGTCGGCTGTAGAACAAAATCTGTTGAAAATCTTTAATAAAGACCAATTGAAATAATTACTTTTAGCCCAAAATGAGTAATACCTGGTTCATATCTCCCTTAAGGACATCTGGCAGGCTGCTCTGACAGAGTACCCTACTAGATCTCACAGGAGCCAGCCTTGCCAGATCCTCTACTTCATCTCCAGATCCCCATTGACTGCAATTAGGTCCCTTGCATGCAACAGTTTCTTGCCCATCTGACAGCCGGCATTTGTGCTGAATCAGGCAGCCAGATCTCCTTAAAAGAGACGTGAACGAGGCCTAAATACAGTGATTGCTCCAAAAAGTGTTCATAGCCTTTAAAGTTGCTGAGCGCTTTACTACGATCTATACACCTATGGAGATTGCGTGGCCCTGTGCTTAATTGTATGTACACGTTTGGCCAAAAGACCTAAGCTCAATAATTAAGAGGGGTGTCCACATGACTTTTCACCATCTGGTGTTTGTATGAAGACAACATCTACCGGAAATTTCTATAATCTCTTCTCTGTACATATGGGAGGAATAAAACTAAAGGTCAGTACCTGATGCTCCTAGCACTAATGCTTAGAGTATCAGTATTGTGATGTACCCAGCCGGCGGTCATCAGCAGAGCTCTGTGGTGGCCCATCGAGACATTTCCCTGTAGGGTTTATGTCCCGTCAGCCCCTGTTCCTAGTCCAGTTCCTTCCAACTCCCCAAAATATACTGATAGTTTAAATTGAAACTAGCTACTACTAACAATGCTTATTGTGTTTGTGTGTGAGATAGAAAAACCTAATGTGAACAATATGATTCTGTGTACTGTGAGGAAGAATACGTTGCTGCGACAAGACTTGAGACCTGTTTCCCTCATAGTTGGTATAGTTCAAAAACACATATGCTTCCATCAAGTTCCACTAGAGGAAGAAAGCCTGTTTTTCAAATGCAGATGTTTTGCAATGTAGTACCGAGAATATCCACTAGGGCGAGCAGTTGATCCATAAACAGGCCACATTTGGCAGTAAATTGGGGAGATCCATCCCATTATTGCACACGTGCAGTAGACATAAACAGGGGAGGGGAAGAGAGGAAGCATGTCATCTGTGATCCCGCCCCACACCCAGCAATAACAAGCAGTGCCTTGCTGCTACTGCTGCTGTGTGCGCTGTTCTCTGGCGTGTATTCTCCTGCTCTGCTGCAATGAAGCAACCCTGCAGCCTTTACTGAGCTCTCTAAGACACCTACCATGGCCACTGCCACCAGCAGTAAAAGCAGTATCAATGGGATGATGGTTGGATCCATGCAGTCTCCAGGCTCATATAGTCTGGATCACATTAGAAGGCAGCAGCGCATGGATCCTCGCAGGAGACAGGCTGCCCTTTCCTTTCTCACCAACATCTCCCTGGATGGGCGACCTCTACAGGTTAATGGGGCAGCAAGGGAGGGAACTGCATGTGCAGTAAGCAAGATTCGACAGACTTCCCAGCTTGCAGAAAAGGAATCCTTGCATAATTCATCTCTTTATACATTACCTGCAAATCATCATCATCCTCAAATACTTACACAACACAGCAAGATGGGATTGACCTCGCCATCAGGACCCTTATCTTGTTCAGCTGGTGGGAGGCAGGAGATGATGGAGCATGAGATGCAGGGGAAAAAACACCACTTATGTGAATATAATGAGGAAGAAGAAGAAGATGCATTTACCAGCAGTGCTCCTCTACCAGCATCTACAGGTATCTCTGTACCACTATCTTGTGCAGGTAGCAGAGGCCGCCTGAACTCTCTTACCTCTGCTATTCTACCAGCTGCTTTTTGTAGGACTTCTCCTGCCCCTGTTTTTAGCTGCAGTGACCAGATACCATGTGGAAGCAGCAGTGCCTTTGAAATCCAGAGGTCACGGTAAGGAACTAGTAATGACTATAGTAAAATATTTGGTGTTATTATTACATATATTATCTTGTGGGACATCTTCCAGAAACATTACAATGTTGAAACCTAAACATGATTTTGATTTGTCTTTCTGGTGATACAAAAAAGACATAGCCAAGACTTGGAGGTGACCCTTCTCCAGGTGCGCCGCAGTCACACTTCTAATGTCGGTGTCGTTCTTGCCTATGCTTTCTTCAGCCATTCATTAAGCTCAGATTGAGATGACATACAACTCGGTAACGTTAAAGGGGTTTTCTACTTTTGAAAATCCTGACTTTGAAATGGGCCTCAATAAACCCTTGCTGGGACCCCAATGAATTGGTCATAATCTGGGAGGTAACCTGGCAGTAAGTGTTCGGTTTCTCTGCAGCGCCACCTTGGGACAAATGAATCATTACATAGTGCCCATTCGAAACAATGTGTTCTCTGTGTAATGCAGGACAGGACAGGGCCTCCAGAGCAAGAAGAGTTTTTGGTTACCAATCTCTAGTCTGGCCAAAAAATAAGAATCCTAAAATAAACAAGACCCTCCTCTATTAACGCATATTCTGTTATAGGGTACATTTTGTAAACCATACAACACCTTTTAGCCTTTATATTGGTGGTTGGATAAGTCATACAGGATGATGAGAACTGCTATAAAACCTGCGGAGAATACAAATCAAACCTTGATGGTGCTGAAGGACAGCCTCAGATGTATAGGATGGGTCCATAAGTAGGCAGCTGCAGTTTCCTGCCACTGGCTCATAAAAGGCCCTGGAAATTGGGAATAACAGTTAGCCAATAGGTCACATAGCATGCTAAGTTCATAAGAAAGGCCACATGTCCAAGGTACTGCCAAAATTACATACTTATGCCAACTATCTCCATTTTGAACTGGCAGCCCCCATAATATATAGTAGGGGCACTTTGCCCTTTTGTTAAACAACATTCATATCTGCTTAGGAGATTGAAAGACTTCAGGTCACTCAATAGATGCCCTCATTGTGTCAAATTATTTCAGCAGTCTTAGGCCTCATGCACACAACCGTATTTTGGGTCTGTACCCGATCCACATTTACTGCAGATCGCACAAGGGCCTATTAATTTCTATGGTGGGTCTGCTAAAAATATGGATGTCACTAGTGTGCTGTCTGCATCCGTGTGGCCGTTCCACATAATTTAGAACATGTCTAATTCTTTTCCGTTTTGCGAACAAGAATAGCAATTACTATAAGGAAATTGCGGCATGCATATGGATTGTAGCTGTATTTTGCA
Source organism: Bufotes viridis (assembly GCA_033119425.1). NCBI lineage: Eukaryota > Metazoa > Chordata > Amphibia > Anura > Bufonidae > Bufotes > Bufotes viridis. The sequence goes on along the minus strand of CM065593.1, from coordinate 108,995,566 downwards.
GATCCGTGGTTTGCGGACCACAAAACAGATACACTCGTGTGCATTCGTCCTTAATGGGATGTTCTCATTATTTGATACTACTGTTGATTATTTTAACAGTATATTTAATTAATTTCACAATTTAAAACTTTGGGCCTTGATCAAAGAAACATTAAAGCATGTGTCTCATCAGATGTTAGCTGCACCCTTTCAAAACCAGTGCTGGCGGTAATACCAATTCTCTGTTGCTTTGAGTTCTCCCAGCAGAGTCGCCCCTGAATTGTTCCTGCCTTATAGTACTTGGCTCCACATTGCATTGCGGTCCCAATGTATGTTCATAAAATTGTCCACACCATGATACCTATACCACATAGACTTATTCATGAACCTGTGGTAGTCTAAAAGCTGTAACCTATGGTTAGTTACTGATACAGCAGTGTGAATCCTGTGCATCCTCTACCACAGTAGAACATGGCCTAAAACTATATAAAAAGTCTGTATCTTAAGTAGCGTTGCATCGGATATCGAATTATCGATACCCAATTGATACTTTTGTACCGGTATCGATTCGATACCGGGATTTGCCTTTTACAGATACTAGGCTGCGCTACGCAGCCTAGTATCAGAGAACATGGAGCACACCATGTTCCCTCAACAGCACAGGGGAGAAGAAGTCACTCTCTCCCCCCCTGTGCCGCCGCTGCCAATGAGGAGAGAGAGGGGGACGACGACTGTGGCCGCTGCGCCACCAATAAGGTGCCACACCTGAGGGTTTAACTGCCGCTGATCGCAGCTCCCTGTCATAGAGGCCGGATGCCGGCTATGTGATTCTGCCGCCGAGACCCGCCTCCTGTATCTGTATTAAACGTTAATTATCATTGGTGGTGCACTGTGCCCTCACCCCCCCCCCCCCAGTATTAAAATCATTGGTGACAGTGGCCACAGGGTCCCCTGCTCCTCATTGGTGGCAGTGGCAGCTTCCGATCGGATCCCCAGCAGTGTAATCACGGGGCTCCGATCGGTTACCATGGCAGCCAGGACGCTACTGAAGCCCTGGCTGCCATGGTAAGCTCCCTGCTGCTGTGTTACATATAAAATATATAAACAATAATTAAATAAACATATTATATATCGCCATGTCCAAAAAGTCCAAACTATTAAAATATAAAAAATCTCCTATGTGGTGAACACCGCAACAGAAAAAAAGCTAAATAAAAACTGCGCGATTCGGCATATTTTTTTTGTCACATTCTCCCCCCAAAAAATAGGATAGGACTGTTCGATTATAGGCCGGACGTTCCATAAAATGCGGAATGCACGCAGCTTTTTAGGTGTTTTATTTTTTTGGCATGGTATCGTGTATCGCAATACTTTTTTATGGTATCGAAATCGAATCTAACTTTTGGTATCCTGACAACCCTAATCTTAAGTTAGTTTCGCACTAGCGCCTGACACCTCCGGAAGGCTGTTTAGCCGGAAGATGCCTGAAGGCCTGCTGGCCACTATAATGGGGTTCGACGGAAATCCGTCATGAAACTAGCCAAACATTACTCTGCATTAATGTCAAAACTCAAATGTGAAGCTAAATTTTATGGTACAGTAACTGAATATAAGTTTGTATATGGTGTTTTGTATAAGTAGCGTACAAGTTCTGTGTACTTTTGTATGTGTTCACTATGGTGCTTTGTATGGGTACCAGTTATTTTCCTATGATATTACTGCTCTGTACTCGACCAAATACCGTAAAAGGGATAGAACAGAAGACATCCTAATGCATACTGAACAGATTGCTTTCCATTGCATTAGGACAAAACTGATGCGTTTTTCCCCTAGGATGGAACTCAATACCGGAAAAGAATAGGGCTAGTGTGAAAGTACCCCAAAGCTGTATGGAGGAGATTTATCAATGTATTTTTGCCAGTTGGTTGGTATAAATACATTGAGAAATAAGGCTTTTAGAACAAGCAGCATATTTCTAAATCGGCTGCTTCTCTTTTTCTGACATAGAAGTCAGATAAAGTGGGTGAAGCAATTTTATTTATTTTGTTTTTCATTAAAAAGGAAGAAAGACGCTAATTCGGGGGAGTTGCACTTTGTGTTCCACGTTCCCTGGGAGTGTTTTTGCACATGTACCGGGAAACTTGGTGGGCCATATTACGTTTTTGGTATGGGGTCCCGTGAGGTCATTGTACGCCCCTGTTGATAATCCTGTAGAGAAAAATCTCTATGAAGAATGTCTTGCTGTCAGCATGCTAGTTTTTAATAAAAATGCCTCTGCCCCAGAATGGAAACAGATCACTGCATAGAGGCTTTGGAAAGGTAGGTGGTGACAGTACTGGGCACATATCCTTTCTTTCAAGAGATCGAACAAAGAAATAGAAGCTTGTACAATAAGGAGTTGTCTAACAGCAGGCAATATGATAGAATGAAAAAAAAAAAACATTACCTACCTGTTAAATTCGCCCTGCCCCTGCATCTCAGCAGTGTGGTCCTTGATGGATTGGTCATTGTGTACTTGTCCTGCACCGATGACATCACACACATCCACATGACACAGCGGTGATGCGTACGTGTATGGCATGAGACCATCGACACCGGTAATTGGCTGTAGTGTTCACATTGCTGTATGTGAAGTCATTGCTGCAGGGCAATTAAGTACTGGCAGAGACCCCCGGATATTTAACATGGGAGTAATGGTTTTGTTTTTATTTGATCACATTGCCTGCTGGTAGGCTAGCGTAGTCTTAATTTCCCATACAGCATCTTCAATAAAACGTGGAGCCTTTTTAATTCCTGCAGTACATACAGACATGCCTGCTTTTTTGTTCTTTATCTATTAGAACATTTTGATGGTCACATGTATTTCAGTGTTCATTTTTTGTAGAGGTGACAAAATAGTTGCCAAAAGATGCTGCGGATACACAATTGTGGCAGAAACAGAGTGGTCCACATTTACTAATGTGACTGTACCTAGACCTTGTCATGTGTTGCCTCAAAATTTTACGGATTTCTGGCACAGTTTGGAGATTTAAAGTTGTGGCGTTATAGCTCACAGAGGGGGGTGGCTTAGTGGGGAAATGGGTGGGGCCTAGAGGCAAGGGGCATAGCCCAATATGTGACATTTTTGCCAAAGTTGTGCCACAAAATTGTCACAATTCTGTCACCGGATAAGCCAACCAATAGCTTGTATAAAGTTACACAAAAGTGTCTAGTCATGCACCTTTATCATCCATCCGGTGCCCCTGAGATTGTGATGTATGTCTAGACAGCCTGGCTAAAGAGACGCCATCTACAGTTGTAGTGGGATTAGTGATTTTTTTTTTGCCCATGTTTTGCCTTTTCACTGCCTTTACTTGGCCACAACTTTTGCTGAAATCCCACAAAAAAAAACACCTTAAAAAGAGACCATGTAAATAAATTAAAATGGTCTCATATTCATATGTGATATCTATGAATCGGCTGCAACAGTTTTCAAGTCCCGCTTAAGCGTTCTCCGGGAATAATTTAAAATGGCCGCCAGTAACCTGTCCTAAAATGTGAGCAGGACTGGTTGCCTCCACTTGCAGACCTGCCAAAGGCTCTCCAGCTGTGGTAAAACTACAATTCCCACCATGCCCTGCTGTAGGCTGATAGCTGTAAGCAGTCTTTGCATGCTGGGAGTTGTAGTTTAACAACAGCTGGAAAGCTGCAGTTTGCCCATCCCTGGCCTAGGGCAAGGTGAGGAGGTTGGGGCCTCACTACACACTACGCTCTGGCACTCGCATATACTTCATATTGGTGAGTTTTCCTGTCGGGCTGCTCAGCCATGATGGCATAGCTGACAACTGTCCCGAATTTGCAGGTACTGAACACAGAACTGTTCTCTATGTACTGGCCATGACGGGTTACTGCAGCTCATCTCCCACTCTGTCGCCCGCTGCAGACAGCTGCCAAGTGTCAGACCCCCACCAATCTGATATTGATGACCAATCCTAAAGATAGGTCATTAATATCTATAACCTGGAAACCCCCTTTAAAGGGAATGTGAGAGCAGAAAATGTCCTTCCTACTGTTAAATCAAGATTTTAAGTTTTGATAGCAGTATTATTAATTTTCCATATTATTATCTACATTTCAAAATATCCTACAATTCTGCAGTTTTTGCCATGGCCACTAAGCCTAAGAATCGTTGCCACTTGGTGTGTACTGAACAGTTTTATCATTATCATAACAGGCCAGTTTACAGTGACGGATAACACCTATATATAGATAACATATGATCTTACCATTCACAGTAAGTCGCATCTTATCTATTCTTTCCTCGTACAATGACCTCTGCACAGGTCACAGAACATGCCTAGAAAACTCTCCTGTACAAGTCACTGAGTTCACTCCAGGCCATTGTGTATGTGGCCCATGTAGTTGCTGTAAAACATCTCTGTAAATGCTGTTAATAGCTCAGGCAAGATGGCTGCCCCCATAATCATGTTCAGACAATAGAATAAAAAAGAAAATCTAGAATCAGAAAATATCAGATTAGAAAAAAGCTTGTGTGTCACTATCCAGTTTTAACGAGCTGAAAAAAATGATAGGTGTTGCAGGAGAGTCGCCCCATTACTGCATGACAAAAATCACGTATACTGAAATACATTCCATTCTCACTGTGGTATTGCCACAATCCTACTTCTAGAAAGGAATCTTTTTAAGCTACGTAATCCAAGAATGAAATCACAGAGAAGAGATACTAGGTTGGTTTGCAGAACACGACTTTTGTCTCCGCTTCATAAATCTTCCTCTGGGCGGAAACCTAATGGAATCCCATTATAGTCTATGGGGTCTGTAGGCTCCGTTTGGCCCAGTTATGTGCCGAATCCGTCCTTTCTATTCTTCTGCTTCTATAACAGAGCAGAAGAACGGAAAAGCTGAACGCTGATGTGAACTCTAAGGCTACTTTCACACTAGCGTTTTGGCTTTCCGTTTGTGAGATCCGTTCAGGGCTCTCACAAGCGGTCCAAAACGGATCAGTTTTGCCCTAATGCATTCTGAATGGAAAAGGATCGGCTCAGAATGCATCAGTTTGTCTCCGTTCAGTCTCCATTCTGCTCTGGAGGCGGACACCAAAATGCTGCCTGCAGCGTTTTGTTGTCCGCCTGACGAAGCTGAGCCTAACCGTGCTGGCACACAATGTAAGTCAATGGGGATGGATCCGTTTTCTCTGACACAATGGAAAATGGATCCGTCCCCCATCGACTTTCAATGATGCTCATGACGGATCAGTCATGGCTATAGAAGACCTAATACAACCGTATCCATTCATGACGGATGCATGCGGTTGTATTATTGTAACAGAAGCGTTTTTGAAGATCCAAGACGCATTCCGCAAAAAACGCTAGTGTGAAAGTGGCCTAATCTGTGGAGGAAAGAGTTTCAGCAGTTCCACCAGTTTTGCGACCTCGACTGTGATCATGTGACTGCTCAACTGGCTGTTGGTCTACTGGTGGAGTCCCAGCCCAGGCGCGCTCTTGCATTGTCCTGTTTAGCAGCATGTACATTATGCAGCCGAACAGGAAGACACAGGAGAACATCCAAATTATAATCTGGATTTGTATAGCACCAATTAATTCTGCAGCACTTTGAAAAGATGCTCCGGAATTATTTCACGGAGGATACAAATATTTACTTAACGGGGTTGTCTCATCTCAGACATTGACAGCATATCGCTAGGATATGCCATCAATGTCAGATAGGTGCATGTCTTGCATCTGGGACCTTGTCCTTTCTACAGGACAGGACACCCAAAGTGAACAGAAAGCAGCTGTGCATTCACAGCCTCTTCATTCTGGCTAAGCTATTTCTAGCAGGCACTGGCTAAGCTATTTCTAGCAGACCCATAGCATTAAGGCCCCTTTCACACAGGCGAGTTTTCCGTGCGGATGCAATGCGTGAGGTGAACGTATTGCACCCGCACTGAATCCGGACCCATTCATTTCTATGGGACTATGCACATGAGGGTTTTTGAGGGTTAAAAATAAAAATAAATTAACTCACCTCCTCCAATTGATCGCGTAGCTGCCGTTTCCTGTTCTCTCTTCAGCTGTGGGTAAAGAACCTGTGGTGATGTTACTGAGCTCATCACATGGTCGATCACATGATCCATCACCATAGTGATGGACCATCTAATGAGCTCAGTGACATCACCACAGGTCCTTTACCCACAGCTGAAGAGAGAACAGGAGACTGCAGCTACACGATTAATTGAAGGAGGTGAGTTCATTTTTTTATTTTTAACCCTCAATTGTCCTTTTACTAAGCATTCTGTATTAAAGAATGCTATTATTTTCCCTTATAACCATGTTACAAGGGAAAATAATAAAATCGAAGGAGTCCGGGTTCGGGTCTGGGTACCAAACATGCCGATTTTTCTGATGCGCATGCACAACCCATTAAAATGCTTTGCACTCGCGTGAAAAAATCGCGCATTTTCCCGCATTGCACCCGCATCTTGTCCGGGCGTCAAACTTGACGCCCGTGTGAAAGAGGCCTAAATAGTTAGGTCGCTGTTTTCAGAATTCCTGTAGCAGTGAATGGAGAGCGCACCGCGCATGCACAGGGCCCCTTCACTTCAGAGGCCCTGTTTTGGAGATTGGAGCAGGTCCCAGAGGTGGGACCCACACCTATCTAACATTGATGGCATATCCTAACGATATGCCCCCAATGTCTGAGATGGGCAAATCCCTTTAAATAGACAGGTCAGAAGTGGTGAAAGGGTCCTCTTCAAAGTGTAGCTGGCATTACAAAGAGGTTCCTTCACATGTTCAACATGTTGTATGTAACCTCCAAATTTTATTTTTATTTTTCTTTTTCCTTGCTAGGGTCTATAAATGCATATCTTTTGCCATGTTTGCTCCGTGGGTGGGATTTACCTAGTGTGATGTCCGGGCTGCGCTGTTTGTTCTGAACCAATTGGATGTCTCCTTCACTGCTGCTCCCACTTCTAGCTCAGTTTCATTGACACAGTGTGAAGCTGCAGCTGCATCCTCTTCCACCTTGTCTTCTACTAAGGCTAGCCCAGGGATGGGCAAAACAACAACTCCCAGCATGCAAAGACTGCTTATAGCTATCAGCCTACAGCAGAGCATTGTGGGAATTGTAGTTTTACAACAGCTGGAGGGCCGAGTTTGCCCATCCCTGGGCTAGCCTGATCCGTCCACACCGCAAAAATAGAACATGTGAATGGGTCCGCATCCGTGATGCAGGGTGCACTAGGCCGGTGCCTGTGTATTGTGGACCTGCTGCTTGTGGGCCGCAAAACGGGCATGGCCTGGCAACGGTAAATTATTTTGTGCAAATAACATTCAAAAGTAAAAATACTAAAGTAACTTAAATGGTGAACTACACTGCACTCCTAAAAGTGCATCAAATTTAACTTCAAATTTAGGTTTTCTTTTATCCGTGATCAAAAGAAACAGTGAAAGTCGAGACAGAACATCACTATTAGAGATGAGCGAATTTCATATTTTGAAATTCGTTCACGCTTTGTTTACTGGGAAAAGGTGAATTGCGTTATGAGAAGAACCCTGCATAACGGGAACAGGACAGCATAACTACATTTCACATTATCAGTCATCTGTGTGTGCTTTTACCTTGAAAATCCAAGCAGATAGACCTCTAGCACAATTCCCTTAAAATATCGCATCGCATATCGGTATCGCAATTTTTAGGGCCCTAATCGCAATCGCACAAAATTCCCATATCGTGCAGCCCTAGACAGAAACTGTAGTTTTTATGGCACGGCTCCATTGGAACATACGGAATGTTCCATAGACTGCAGTGGTAATTTACTGCAGTCTATGGGGCAAGCAATCTATCAATCACATGTTCAAGTCCTCTAAGGAGATTTAAAACATAAAATAAATACAAAAAATCTAAACATTTAAAACGCCCCCTTTACCCATATTAAAAATAAACAATAAAAAAAGAAAGATCATAGGCATTTCCACATACCAAAAAGCCTGTACTATTAAAATTTAAATGTATTTATTCCGTGCGGTGAACGGCATAATGAAAAAAATAATAGCTCCTTCATAGCTCCTCTCAAAAATTTTATTAAAAGTGGTCAAAAAGTCTACTCACACACTCCAAAATAGTATTAAAAACTACAGTTTGCCCACAACAAATTTGCCCTCTTACAGCTCTGTAGATATAAAGAAAAAAAAACTTATGGGGGGCAGAATATGCACAGAAAACATTTTTTTACAACGTTTTTATTTTTTTCAGTATTAAAACACAAGAAAAGTTATATAAATGTGGTATCGCTGTAATCGTACTAACCCTGGAGAACGTAGAGAGCAGTCTCAGTTTTACAGCATAGGGACGCCATAAAAACATAAAACTGAGTAAGAATAGCTTTTTTTTTTTTTTTTCCCTTCAATTCCACCTCATTTGGGGTTTATTTCCAGCTTCTCACTACATCACATTCAAAATAAAATCGCACCATTAGAAAGTACAACTTGAACCACAAAAAAAAGCCCTCATACAGCTATGTGAACGTAAAAATAAAAAAGTTATGGCTCTGGGAAGGCAGGGAGTAAAAAAAGAAAATGCAAAAAAACTAAATATCGCCCAGTCAGGAAAGGGTTACTGCCGACAGCCAGGTCAACATTACATCAGACTGGCTGTGTAGACAAACATCAGGTGATTGCAGGTGTACTTTGTTGGCACTCCTGTTTTTATGACATCTTTCTTACCTATTAATGCAGAGCAGTAAAACCAGTTTGTTTCGTTATGATGATAATTTCTTCAAACCTTTTCTACCATTAATGACTGAATACATTATTCATGTAGGACTGTCATGAAGATAACAGTGGAATAAGATGTTGTTCATCCTGTGTATATATAGAGAGAGTGAGCGGAAGTTAAAGGGGTATTCTGGTAGGTACAGGCTATCCACTATCCAGTATCGAGGATACTGTGGGTTCTGGTTTAAAGGGAATCCAAATGTCACCAGTTTTATGGCGCTCTACTTAAGAGTAGCAAAAGGGTACGTTCACATGTGCAATATGAAATCCGTCAGGCTGTCGTGGCAGGCTGCCGGACGTCGCCGTATTCAGTATTGCCGGACGCTGCCATTCACTACCACATATCCATTGACTATAACGGGATACGTAATCCAGCTGCTTTCTGGCATAAATGTCGGCTTTCAGCCGGACAAATACTTTCCTTTTATGTTCCCTCTCCTGTTTTTCGTTAATCTTTTCTGCTCATCAAAGCTTATGACCTGGGATATAAATGTAAAATCAACCGTGATTGTAAGTTCAGCCCTATGTGATCATAATACATGCTCAAAGCAACTGGGAGGGGAAGTAAAGAGAATACGGCATACAATTTTGGACAGCATTCTGAACTCCAGTCACATTATAAGAGTATGCTATAGATGCTGGCTAGTACGATGGTCTGTCTGTTGGCAGATTTGTTTTTAAAGAGCCTCTGTCAGCATGATCAACCCTATTTAACCAGGCATACTGCCTGGTAAGGTTGATCATGCTGATTAAAATTATACCTTTCTTTTGTCTGTATGTTAAACAGCTGCAGACATATCTGCATTTTATTCATGTGCAAATGAGCACATTCGAGCACCAGGGGGCAGAGTTGAATCCTTGGAGCACTGAATGTCCTAGCATGTACATATCATATACACTACTTACTGTAGCCCTACCATGTTTATTTACAGGCACAATATATGATTATAAAGACACCTGTGATATGTATTAGCTTTCTAAGTATAGAAAACCTCCAATCTCAATACAGTAAGGCTATAGTCTTTTATTATGGGTTAAATGAGGGAGAAAACAAATAACTGAAGAAAAAAAATCTAGAATTCTCTCCTGGTATTGAGGAGAGAAGTTTTCTATACTTGGAAAGAAAGATATAATTTTAATGAGCATGATGAGGCATGATAGGGTTAATTATGCTGACAGAGGCTCTTTAAGAATTATGAAATATACCATATTTGATGTATTGCTGAAGAGACACTTTATGTATTTGTAGGGCGTACCTAGTCATGATACCTCGTTCACTTTGTCCTGATTACTAATCTGGAACTAACGTTAATATCGGGGTAATAAGCCGTTCATTGTGGGTATTTATTTATTTTTTTATAATGTGATTAGGAATTTTTATTACATTTGCCACAGTATTATGCAATATTATATTATGATACTATTTTATTAATATTTTTCGCCTCATGAAGGCATTTATTATCTGCCTTACTTGGTTTTCAGAAATGGTCTGTCTGCTGTGAAAACAGTTTTATGTGAGGGAATCCTAGTTTTGTGCATGACATTTAGCCTAGCATTATGGCATAAACTGGAAGAGGTACTTACCCTTTTATGCCAAATCAAAGATTTCCTATGGTGTAGAAAATTATTACATTGATTCTCAGATGACCATATTACACAATTTTGCATCTTGCTAAGCCTATAGGCAAGTGTGCTGTGAGGCAGCAGCTAGGACAACTTGATCCAGACATTGGGTGTATTCTGAGGGGCCCACATCTAGGACCTCAAATGACTAGTGATTCTTTGTCTTGGCTTTCCCAGAATGTCTTTTCCTAGTTTAGGAAACATTTAATTGCTGGATACACCAGCGGCATGAGTCGGGGTTGATTCCATCCCTGACTGCTGTTGGTGCCATATTCCTGTGTTTTTTTTTTTGGATACTTACCTATTTGTAGAATTACAGCTATCCTACATCAGCTCTGTGACCTAGTGAATAGTTTTGCAACTCTTCTCAATTGTAATGGTTTATTATATCATTCATTTTTAATAACCCTTTTTACTGGTTTCCAAAGTTCCCAGTATCCAGTCTTTTGTAAGTAATGTATTTTTAGAATTATATTTGCCCATCTATGAAAGAAAAATAGCGTGGCTCAAATTAACATCAAGTCTTTTCGCTCCAAAGAGGTTGAGAGTACACAGTGACCCCTTTGATGCCTGATGGCTTTTGCACCAGTTCCATCTTTCTACGGCAACACTGTCACTGGAGATCTTATAAAGTTACTGATGTGCTTTGTTCGCTAATATTTCGTGCCATTTAGACTTGGCCGTACTTCATGAAACATGGACAAGCACTAACTAGTGGATAAATAAAAAGCTTTGTGTAGTTTTAGAAAGGAGAACGCAAGGATGAAGATTAACTTTTTTGGCCAAGGAATAGAACTTTTGTCTGGGGCCTTAATTTTCAGCCCATTCCCATAATTCTGATGAAAGTGTGAATTCGTGTTATATTGACATTGTGACAAAAATATTCAAAACTTGACTTAATCCTTGTTTTTGTCTTTTTTGTTTTTTTTTTCCTTTTGTTCATGGTTATTTTTTCATAGTGGTTGCATGTATTCTCAGTATCCAGTCATGCATGTTCTATTAAGAAGTCACTGCCTACGAACCTGATGCAGAGTATTATGACTGTGAAGTGCACAGTTACATTGGATACATGGAATATTTGCCAAACTAAAGTCACAAGAAGGCTAAAGTGAGATATATTGTATTCCAAAAATTTCCTTTACTACATAATCTAATAATTGACTGGAACAGTTCCTGCAAACCAGATATAGTGTGTGACATCTTGAGCAAGGCATGGAATGGTGGTATGTCACACAAGGTTTCAAAAAACAACCCCTCCCCTCTTCATTTAGCAGTAACATGAGGTACCGCCTTAATAATGTCATGTTCTTAATAAAGCATATGTAAAAGAATGTGAGTATGAGCTTTAAAGTAACATGTCTCAGAACAAAGTAAAGTAATGTTAGTACTCTCTCATCGTTCACCCCAACACTCCCATTCCTTTGCTTCCCAGTCAGCCATCGGTCTCTACTTCGGAGTCCCTCTTGACATGGAAATGTGACCATTCAACCAGGTGATTGCCTTACCGCTCATCTTCTGTATGTTGAGAGGGACTCTGAAATAGAGACCGGTGGGTGACTGGGAAACGGTAGAATGGGAGTGTTGGGGGAGCGGTGAGGTAAGTATGACTTATGTTCTTACTTTTCTGAACATTTTTTGAAGATAATTGCCTCTTTTTGCATATACATTCTGAAACAAATAAGAACAAAAAATATAGTCAGCATTTATCTTTATCAGTTTGTTTCATCCACCGTCTGTTCAGCAGTGCGTTTTTCCAGTTACGTGTTATGTTTTATCTATGTTTTCCTGTTGAGTCTCTTGCACCCTTTTTCTTCTGTATAATCAATTGAATTATAAATCAAGATTTTGAAAAAGGTAAATGGCGGAGGGGAATCCATAGAGAGCAGCAAAAGCAGATTTATTAATCCTATGTATTATTAGACCGTGTAAACCAGTCTAAAGATCTGCCAGACTGACCTCAGTCGCTCATGCTTGTTGATCAATGCGGTGCATTGTCTAACTTTACACCATCTATTGGTTGATTTACTTTGTGCCACACATTTTGGCTCAGTTTTGACATACAGGGGGTCATTTATCAAATACCAGCATTTTTACAACAGTCTTTGATATTCCTGCACTGCCAGAGAAGCCGCTTAATTTATGATGAGGCACTGGCCTGTCATAAATTAGGTGCATCCTCATGCAACCGTGAACTGAAATTGAAGTCTACTCCAGCACCCGACTATAGTAAATTTCAGTTGTTATTTACACCAGGAAAATGCTGTAAATGTTAGTTAACTTTTCGGGATTATGGCTCTGCTTCTGCTATGATCCCACCCTGCCCCCGCCATTCCCCAGTGAAGAAGGTGACATAAAAACGCACCAAATTCAGACTCACAGGTGTTCAAAAATTTACAAAACGTGGCCATGTTAATTTTTACAGCACTTGCTGGCATAGGGCGTCATAGTAAATAACCCTAACAGTGTCACATTTTAAGCCACGTCCCCTTGTCAAGAAACGAACTGCACAAATTGTCTGAAACGAATATTAAATATGGTGCTGGTTTCTTGGAGTAAATTAGGCCATAATTCTGACACATTTAGCTTAGTAAATGTTACCCAATAAGTATTATTTTGTTTTGCTTATTTAGCGGCAACATATTCTGCAGTATTGTACAGAGGTTGACATTGCTCACATCAGTCCCTGTCCCCTTTATCTCCTTAAAGGGTTATCTTCATCAGGCATTTTTAGCATATTCATATGATATGCCCTAAATTTCCAATAGGTGCGGGTCCCACCATTCTGGGACCAGCACCTACCTTGAGAATGGGGCTTTATCTCATGCTGCCATGAATCGTCAGGTGGCCATATATGCATTGCTCTATCCATTGATATTTATGGGAGTTAAGAAAATAGATGAACATGCTTACTCATCTGTTTTCAGAACTCCCAAAGGAATGAATGGAGAGAGCTGTACATGTAGGGGCTCATTCCCAAAAGAGGATAGGTCATCAGTAGGGTTGATCAAACTTGTGTTTTAAGTTCTGCGTCCAAGGTTTCGGGTTATCGAAGAATCCCGTTATGGATTCCAAATTCCGTTATGGTCCGTGGTAGCGGAATCCATAACGGGAATCTTCGATAACCTGAACCCGAACTTTGGATGCAGAACTTAAAGGGAGTCTTTCCCCCCTACAACCCATTTTTCAACACTCACATCATTCTATGCAAAATTGCCCCCACTGTAGAAAGCTTTTTACCCAATTGCTGTATCTCCTACAGATCTTCAGAAAATCACTTTAATTGTATATGCCAATCACTGTTGAAGGTGCCCAGGGGCGGCGTCATAACGGCCGGTGCTCAGTCTGCGCGCTCACCTTCATAACTTTCCATTCCCCCCTTCACCCAGACGGCCCGCCCAGTGTCCTCCTCCTACAGTGGCCAAATCCCACGCCTGCGCCGGCCCGTACGTCACATTACACCAAGTGCAGCACAGTAAGGACAGCCTTCCGATGCGGCGCTTGCAGGAGTGTCACTGTACGCGCCTGCGCACTAGATATTCCGAAGCTTCTGCCGGTAATTGGGAAACCAGGTGCGGACATCCGGATCCTCGGCGCAGGCGGGGGATTTTGCCACTGTAAGAGGAGGACAGGGTGAAGACACTGGGCAGGCCGTCTGGGGGAAAGGGGGAGTGGAAAGTTATGAAGATGAGCACGTGGCCTGGGCACCAACCGGTATGACGCCGCCCCTGGGCACCTTCAACAGTGATTGGCATATGCAATTGAAGTGATTTTCTGAAGATCTGTAGGAGGTACAGCAAAAGGGTAAGAACCTTTTTAATGTGGGGGTAATTTTGCATAGAATGATGTGAGTTTTGAATAAATTGGGTTTTTGGGGTGAAAAACTTCCTTTAAAACACAAGTTTGCTCAACCCTAGTCATCAGTTAAAGTGTTGGGAAACCCCTTTAAATATGGCACAAACTATATGCACCATTTTTTGAGGATGCAATTTGCATTAGAAATTTTGTCATAGTAAATAGCTCCCATTGAGTAGTGCCAAATTATAAATTGTGTTCTGTGTGTAAATACAACTACAGAATAGATAGACGTAGCATTTGTATAAGGCTACTTGCACATATGCACTTTTTCTGGATCTGGTATGGATCAGCAAAAACGCCTCCGTTAGGATAATACAACCATCAGAATCCGTTATGAATAGATCCGATTGTATTATCTTTAAAATAGCCATGACGGAGCCGGATCTGTTTTCTTTTGTGTCCGAGAAAACGCATCTGGCACCATTGACTTGCATTGTGTTTCATGCCAGATCCATCTTGCTCTGCATCCCATCCTTACATGGGAACGCAGCCAAACGGAAAATAAGGCATTCTGGTGCGTTCCATTCAGTGTTGTCCCTATTGACAATGAATGGGGACAAAACGGAAGCGCTTTCCTCTAGTATTGAGATCCTCTGCTGGATCTCAATACCAGAAAGGAAAAATGCGGATGGGAAAGTAGAATAAGGCAGGAATGGGCAAACTGTGTCTCTCCAGCTATTGCAAAACTACAACTCCCAGCATGCAAAGACTGCTTACAGCTATCAGCCTACAGCAGGGCATGGTGGGAATTGTAGTTTTACAACAGCTGGGGAGCCGCAGTTTGCCCATCCCTGCCCTACGGGATTCATTTTCTTAGAATGAGTTGTTTCACTCGTTTTTCTAGAATATGACTTTCATTTTTATGTAATGGTCTATTTATAGACATAAATGTGTTTTTCTTTTCACTGATTTATGTCTTTGTAAGTAGCGAAGAAGGCTTTGGCAGCCTGAGCATTAGTTGTGAAAAATAATAGCTCTTTGTGCTTGTATAGGCAGATATGGATGCCTGTCTGACCTTCAGTCTCTTGTCTGAACACTCGCCTGCATAGGCTTCTTATGAAATGGATTAATGGGAGTATTTTGACAGGGAAAAATATGACTTGTTGCATGTTTAATGTTTTTTTTTTCAAAATAATAGGTGTGAATGCATTAATTATGAATCTAGGATCTAACCAACATTTTTAATTACTGTACTTTGTTTGCTCTTGCTTTTTTTCTCGTTGCAGCATATTCACACCTGCTGCCATTTGCAAAATAAAAGCAACCATTTTGAACCCAGTTTTGGTTCACCTGAGTAGTTGCCCCTTTCACAAACAACCACTCCCTAGCTTGAGGTTCAGCATGTGCTGTGTGAATATTTCTCTAGGTTCATTTAATACATATTAGGCTACTTTCACACTAGCGTTTTGGCTTTCCGTTTGTGAGATCCGATCAGGGCTGTCAGAAGCGGTCCAAAACGGATCAGTTTTGCCCTAATGCATTCTGAATGGAAAAGGATCTGCTCAGAATGCATCGGTTTGCCACCGTCCAGTCACCATTCCGCTCTGGAGGCCGACACCAAAAGGCTGCCTGCAGGGTTTTGCTGTCCGCCTGACGAAGCGGACACAATCTGGCACAATAGAAAACGGGTCCATCCCCCATTGACTTTCAATGGTGTTCAAGACGGATCCATCATGGCTATAGAAGACATAATACAATCGGATCCGTTAATGACGGATGCATGCGGTTGTATTATTGCAACGGAAGCGTTTTTGCAGATCCATGACGGATCCACAAAAAAGTTAACTTACCTTAGTCACTTGATAGCGTAGTTGCGATCTGTCCTCTCTTTTCCAGCATCAGCTAACAACTAAAGGACCTGTGATGACGTCACATCACATGGTCCATCACCATGGTAAGATAACCATGTTATAAGGGAAAATATTAAATTCTCCAGAATACTCTACCCGAAACCGGACTTCAGTGATGAAGTCCGGCTTCGGGTCTGGGTACCAAACATGGCGATTTTTCACACGCGCGTGCAAAACGTATTACAAACGTTTGCACCCGCGCGGAAAAATCGCGCATATTCCCACAACGCACCCGCCTCTTATCCGGGCGTCAAACATGACGCCCGTGTGAAAGAGGCCTTAGACTACGTTCACAGTAGCATTATGAAATCTGTATGCAGCATAGCCATATAATGCTGGTAACTGCCAAGTCCCCATTTACTACGATGGGATCCGACAGGGATCTGGCCTCTTTCTAGCATAAATGCTGTCTTTTGGATGGACAAAAAGTCCTGCATGTACAACTTTATGTCCAGATGAAAGCCGGCATTTATGCCGGAAATCTGCCTTATCCCCAACGGATCTCATTGTAGTCCATAGAGCCCTGTGGAGTCTATAGCCAGTCTGCCCTTGGAACAGAGCCTTATTGTGCTTATTTGTTAAGATGAACATCATGTCTACCACGAGGTTTGTGAGAATGGCGGCCATGATATCTGCTTGAGCAGAACCTTCTACCCAGAATACATACAAGTACATGCTGTAGTTTAAAAGATCATGGACACTTTTCCCGCAAAAAGCAGAAACATAATCCTAGAGATGAGCAAATTTAATATTTTGAAATTCGTTCACGCTTCGTTTGGTGGTAAAAGGTGAATTGCATTATGGATTCTATTACCACGGACCATACCGCAATTCTATGACGGAATGCATAACAGAATGCCTTTAGAGGCATTCCGTTATTCATTCCGTCATAATAGAAGTCTACAGGCTGCAAAACGGATCCATCCCGTTTCCGTTATGCAGGGGAGTCCTCTCATAGAATTTCGTTATGGTCCGTGGTAATGGAATACATAACGCAATTAACCTTTTACCACCAAATGAAGCGTGAACGAATTTCATAACCTGAAATTCGCTCATCTCTAATAATAACCACTGAGTCTCCATGCATATTCCTGTTTCACCCAGTCTTTGTCAGAGGCAAGAACAGTAGTGCGGGTACTTTAACGTGCATTCACCCACATGTAGCATTTACCGTTATTTTACTAGACCAGAAAGCGGTGATTTTCAGTCTCCAGGTACCTGTTACTTGGTGTAATGATGGCATGTTTTCTATGAGTCCAATCGGTAGGGGCATATTTACCAAGTCTATAGGTGGCATAAACTAGACTTGTACCGGATTTATTATATTAGCTCAGGTCGGATGATAAATCTGGTGAATGACAATACACTTATCTCTAGCTCTATGCCAACCATTGGTTGGCTTACTTTGAGGCAGAATTTTATGCCAGAATTGTGGTGCATCTTAGGCCACGTTCTCTTTACGGCAGAGCTACTTCCCTTCCTGCTAAGATCAATAGGTTTTAAAAAAAACTGGAGAAAGCAAAATTTCAACAATTTGTGCCACTTTTTAGTCAGATTTTAGGTCCAGACACATTAGTAAATTTGAGCCATGGTGTTTACATTAAAGGCCTTATCTAGGATTTGAAATTCATGGTTGCCACAGTGCCACATCTCTCCAGTGGTTGCATGTGGTATCACAGCTCAGCCCCATTCACTTCAATGGAGCTGAGCTACAATACCATACAAAAACCATGGACAGGTGTGGCACTGTTTTTGGCGGAAAGCAGCCATGTATTTCTATTCCTGAACATCTTCTTTAATATTGGGTAATGCAACGAAACGGCCTTATTCCTGCCTGTTGTACGACTATATACGTTGGCGGCTGGGACTTTAAATGTGGTGTCTGCTCGCAACAACGATAATCAAATGTGACCACTGCATCTGGACGGTCAAAAAAACAGGAGTGTGCGATTCTGGCCACGCACTGGCTCCCCCTAGTTAGAATTGGGGGAGCCGGATGCAGTGTGCAGCAGCCTATGTCCTCCTAAGTGACAGGAGGCCACACATTAGTTCCTATTGAGAACCAGCCTGTGACAGAGCACCATAGGAACTTTGGGGGTTATTTATTAAACAGAAATATGCCTAAAATAGGCATATTTTTAGCAAAAATGTACACGCAAAGGTCCTTCTGCGACTTCTCCCTGCTCACGCCAGGTCTAAAAAAGTGGACGGGCTGGTAGGCCTGTCTCATTCATCATTTTCTACGCTTCTTAAAACAGTGGCGGAATAATTTAAATTTTTTTATAATTCCAAATGAGATTGAGATTTTTTTTTTTTTCCTGCTTCCCACTACAATGTATGCAACGGTAAACGGTGCCATTAGAAAGTACAACTTGTGCTGCCAAAAACAAGCCCTTGTATGGCTAAGGCTCCATTCACACGACCGTATGTTGTCCGCAAAAAAACGGATCCGTGTCCGCAAAAAAACGGATTGCATTCCGTTTTTTGCTGATCCATAGACTTCAATAGGACATGGCCCTATTGAAGTCTATGGATCAGCAAAAAAACGGAATGCAATCTGTTTTTTTGCGGACACGGATCCGTTTTTTTGCGGACAACATACGGTCGTGTGAATGGAGCCTAAGTGAATGGAAAAATAAAAAAGTTATGGCTTTGGGGAAAAAAAATGGAGAATCGTCAATCATTAAGGGGTTAACTGAATGAGCGAACATAAACAAGCGCTAGCAGAATCTACCTTGTTACAGGTTAGTTATGTAATAACGCCCACAAAATACAAAAGTGATTGTGTAGTCATAAAAAGCTGTTGATGTGTTAATAGTCAGCACTTAATCTGTCAGATGCTCCTGGATGTTCAGGACTTGGTTGCATAAGCGCTGCGCAGTGCTGACAGTTTATGTCGTGATACAGGAAAACAGGTTGTTGTCTTTGGGCTCAGCCTGCACTTTATTGTCCATGCATGCGATTAATTCCCATGCAGCGCAGAGCACCCTCCTCCGCTTCTCTCCAAGCCAGCCCCACCTCTTGGCAGGTGTTGAGCTCTGATAAAAGCAGCTCCAGCTCGCATTGATGTGTTCTGGATTGCAGCAGACTTCCTCTGATTAGAACGTTGCTAAGTGATAGAAGAGAGTGAGAAGTAGCCACATAGCACAATATGTGTTACCTCAGGATTACCAGGAAAATGTTTCAGATTTTATCTTTTTTTTTTTTTACATGTATATTGTTTGAGATTTTTTCTTTTGTAATAACAGGAAAGGCTACTTTCACAATTGCATTTTTTCCTGATCCGGTAGGGATCAGAAAAAACGCATCCGTTTCTGATAATACAACCATCTGCATCTGTTTATGAACGGATCCGGTTGTATTATCTTTAAAATAGCAATAATGGATCCGACACTAAAACCATTCTAAGTCACATAGTTGCCGGATCCGTTTCTATTGTGTCTGAGAAAATGGATCCGGCACCATTGACTTTCATTGTGTGTCATGCTGGATCCGTTATGCTCTGCATCCCATGCTGGACAGAAAAACGCTGCTTGAAGCGGTTTTCTGTCCGTTATTGGAACACAACCAAACGGAACGGAATGCATTTTGTCCCCATTGACAATGAATGGGCAGAAAACAGAAGCATTTTTCTCCAGTATGGAGATCCTCTGCCAGATCTCAATACTGGAAAAGTTAAACGCAAGTGTGAAAGTAGCCTAAATAAAGTTTATTCACTCCGAATGTCATATATTTCACAGCCAAGAAGCTTATACAGTGGCTGGCCACCACAATTCTTACTGCAAAAAGACACCAATGCACTACTTCTCTCTCTCTGATCCATAGTTGGCTCTCCACCTCATAGTCATATTTTGACACTGGGCCTGTGTGAGTATTGCATGTGGCTAAATAGTCACATCCCGGCACAGCACATCATCATTGCGGCAGTATAAAACAAATACTTCTGAGGACCATCTCATCATTACCGGATCATTGGTGCTGAAACAGTGAGGAAATTAAGATCTCATTTTTTGTTTTTCGTTCTTTTTATTTTATTGCATTTTTTTGCACTCTCAAACAACTCCTTTAAGACTTTTTACAGCAATTGACATTCATAGTTAGAGTTGTTTAAAACTGGGTTTACTGGATGGTATGCTTGCCATCTCTTGTGAAACGGCCAGGATATGGTGCAAACACAAGGGATAGAGGGGCTGTCCTCCTAAGAAATAGCATATGGGTACCGAGATCCTCGTAAAGCCAGTTTCTTGAATGATTAACTCCTGTAACACTTTTCAGGACACAAATTCGCCCCTTTTTTAGAAAATGGACAGAGACAACAGCAGCAAAATATTGGATAAATATATAGTCACTAAAAGGTGCCAAAGTTGGGAAAAAAACAGGAGAGTGTGATTACACAGACTCCCAGAAGAGTTGACTATTTTCCCGGGCATCACGAACAGGCTCCTGAGAAGCAGTGCAGAACACATTTTATTGTGCACAGTGCTGGGATGCTTCATCATCAACTTGGCCCCAGCATCCAAACTCACGTCCAGAGGGTAGTGTCGCAAAAGGGCATGGCCTACCAATAGGAGAAGTTGGCAAGTATTTTTGAAATTTGAGGAAAAGACAAGGCATTTGAGACATATTTTGTGAAAATGCTGTAGGTTTCATGAGGAAATGGTTAGAAATCCTGTTTCTGTAGTTACCACATAAAAGATGAGTCACCAGCACAGAAGTGTTGGTGCTGAGCAATATTTATCCCAGTTCTGTGGCATCCATCATCCAAGCCATGAATCTGAATCCGGCCAGGACAGCATCTGGAGAATTTTATGGTACTCCTGTTTGTGTTCGTGTGGCACTTTGATTTCCTCCCAGTCCTCAAAATGTCCATGTGAGTCCTTGTTGTTTGGCTACAAGAGAAATTAAACTGGCTCCTAAAAGCTTCAGCAATTTCTCTATCCTTAATATGCAGCAAGCACTATGGGGGTCATTTATTAATCTAAAATACGCCTAACCGTCTCGCTGCTATCTGCAACTTTTCCCCGCTCACGCCAGGTCTAAAATTCTGGGTGTGGCATTGGAGGGAAGGGGATGGACTGGCAGGCCCGTCTCATTTACCATCTTCTACGCCGGTTTCAGGCGGGACTTAGTTCTGTGACAAAAGTTATAACATGGAATTGTCTTATGCCCACATAGCATCCCAACTTATGCATATTTTCAGACCTAGCTGAGACAGGTGAAATTCACCATAATATGGTTACCGCTACATTGTTCACTAACCCTCCAGTCTTCATTAGTCTGCATGCTTGTTAAAAGAGGAATTTCTGATTGACTATATAGTATTCAATCCACCCCATGTTTTGCGTATCCGCAAAAATGTGAAATGTAGGAATTGGCCTTTCTCCTCTAAAAGCCCCCATCATTTCTTAGCAGCAGTGTACTTCAATTTAGCACCACCAGTCTTTTTTGGAGGCACACCAGCCACTGGGCTACTTGGAGACTTAGATTCGATATATGGCGACTTTTTTTATAACACAATATATAATCTTTTTTTTTCTGTACAGTACATTTGAGCCTACAGTCAGACAAACAGAATGTTGGCAGAACCTATATGTCCGATGGAGGCCCGTGCCTGCAAGTCATGCTGGCATTCATCACCCATAGTATACCATTCTAATAATAAAATAAAAAGAATACTGCCCAATATGTTTTTTTCTTTTCTGCAGTGGTCCTTTATATAGGAAACATCGTCTGTTGCACTTTACTGTACAATGCATACTTGCAATGAAGGCCAAAAGGAATACCGTTTTGTTCTCCATCTTGATAATGGGGGGCCAATTGAAAAGTTAAGATCTATTCCAGGAGCTGTTTTCAGAGTATACCATATTTTTCGCCTGTAAGATGCACCTGCCCATAAGATGCATCTACGTTTTAGAGGAGGAAAATATGAAAAAAAATATGACCCCCAAGCGGACCTCAGATCAAACCCTTAATGTGAATATGACCCCCAAGCAGACCTCAGATCAGACCCCCAGGCTCAGAGCAAACATTCAAAAACAATTAACTTACCTCTCCTGCTCTGGACACCGCCGTCGCTCCTCACATCCACACTTTTCTAGTTCAGCCTCCTGTGTGCTGTGCTGTGAACCAACGCACACAGTGTGAGGTCACAGAGTGCCGACATCCTCGCACCGTGCGCAGTCACAGCACAGCGAGCGGCCAAGGACCAGGAAGTGCTGAGTACAGAGCCCGGGGACCACTGAATTCACCACTTACTGGTCCTCCTGTACTAATGAAGCGCTTGTTAGTATTCGCCCTGTGAGACACACTGACATTTTTCCCCCACTCTGGGGTGGGAACTGCGTCTTATAGGCCGAAAAATACGGTAGGTTATGTTAGGCCTCGTTCACATCTTTGTTAGGAGATCCGGCAGGCTGTTCCAGCACAGAGCAGCTTGCCGGATCCTCTACTTCACTGCTGGATCCCCTTTGACTGCATTAAGGTCCGGCAGTAATCCAGGCATGCAATAGTTTTTTGTCCGGCTAACAGCCGGCATTTGCGCCGGATTCCCTAAACGGAGATATGAACATAGCCTTAAATGCACGGATGGAGCGCGCATTCATCCTTATAATGTTTTCTTTTTTCATAATGTATATTGCTTGTTTCATACCAAAATTATATTAAAAAAAAAGTTGCATCTCAAGTGGACCCCACTTTTGGGGTAATGGGCCCCAAGTTATATTGTAAGTAGCCCAGTAGCACTCCTGATTGTGTAACCAGAGCTATAGAGCAGTCAGGATTTATTTTTTTTAAGTTTAAGCTCTTCAACTCTTTTTCCCATTTGACCTTGTCTTTCCTCAAGTTACCCGAATAACTCGGGCAATGAGCCAAAAGCTGTTTGTTTTCTTCTGTGTTGACACAAAACAGAGATGTTACAAGCTTTGTGAAGTTGTTGAACTTGGTCTTTCCAAGTCATGGACCCTTATCAGGACAAGAACTAAATATAGAGTGTACACACTAATATGTATAGTTTCATTATATGTAGGAAATAAGCCATTTGTCTCCTGTTTTCTTGTGTGTTATCTCCAGGAACCAATGATAAGGAGAACATTGCTATCCTGGCTGGATATTTGATGGAGGAGATTGTTTTTGGAAAACATTAGTGAATGTGATACAAAAAGGAAATAATTTCCCCCATTTAAAGCTCATTACAGATTCTTTGTGTTCTTTTTTTATCTGACACTGTTCAGTCAGTATGGACAGTGTTAGGCTGCAAAACAATGATACCAGCCATGTGCGTGCTGCCATTTTCTTTTCACCTTTTGTAGAAATGCCTTATCCTATAGGACATGTTCTGTTTTTTTTTTTTGCATGACAGCGACAACAGGCATATAGTTTGCTGTCTGTATTTTTCTGCGGTTTTGTTGAAATAAATGGTTCCACATTTGCAAAAAATGCAGAACAAAAATCCTGTTGTGTGCATGAGGCCTTAGGCTTGTTTCACACTGCCAGCAGACTGTTCCGACAAACAATGCGTGCAGTGGTATTTGTCCAGTTGTTTCTCAGCATATTTGCTGGATCACCGCCGGATCCCATTATGGTTAATGGGGATGGAGGCCATTCTGGCAGCGTCTGGTAATTCCAGATCTGGCAGGCTGTTCCCAGGTGGAAAAGCCTGCCAAGATGCCAGAATGGCAGACGCAAGTGTGAAACAAGCCTTAGGCTGTGTAGGGACGTGCACTGGTCACTTTTGGATAGAGTTATGTTATTATTAATGTTATATAATTTATTAAATGCACAGCTTGTTGCATATTAACTTTTTTAGAAATTTTGGAAAATTTAGAAATTTTAATCATATGAATATATGTTGTGTTATGTCTAAGGCCCCTATTTATCAAAAAAGAAAACATTAGATGAAGCAGCATACTGCTCCATGCACAACGATATAAGCAAACATTGAAAACATGAATTATTCTGAATTGCATTACCACTACTTACGGTACATGAAATGCGCACTTTTTTTTTTTCATCAAGCGCGTGGCCCCATCTACCAACAACAAGGTGGCCTCTTTAGATGGGAACCTTCTCCAGCTATATTATGCTCTAATTATAAGTCTTGGACAGATGGGCAGGAGTGCATAACCCATATGGAGGCAGCCACTCCTCCAAATGTACAATGCAAAAAACAAACTCCAGCGCCTTCGAACAATATGAAATAAACATAGGTGCATGCTCAAAAATTTTCAGAAAAACTGTCATGACTAGCAGGACTGTGGAATCCGAGTTGGAGACGGGTCACAGAAGTTTTGCTTCCTGACTCCACAGCCCTGGTAGGCGCACAAACTATTAACAAGTGGAATGGCAATGCATAGATGTCAATGTATTCACTAATTTGCAGAAGTAGTAACAAAGCTGAAAGTGGAGTTCTAGGAAAAGATTCTCCAGAATTATTCCATGGTCAGACAACTTTTCTAATCAGAATTGTGATAAATTTGTACAGGCTTTTTCCTAACATAACATATTTTGGATGTTAGCCATTGTGACAATCAGCTGTTTTTTACCGGGGTTGAGTAATGTTTGACTATGTAATGCACTGGCATGGCCAGTTCCCCTAAAACAGGATCCATTCTTAGGATAAGGGGTCGACCGATTATCGGTTTGGCCGATATTATCGGCCGATAGTGATGATTTGCACAGTTATCGGTATCGGCCCCTAACCAGGCCAATATACCGATAACTGTGCTATCACAGAACATAAGCGCGTCGGTCTCAGCGCGGCCATGTTCCCTCAGCACCACAGGGGAGAAGGATGCAGTGTCCCTCCCTCCCCCTGTGCTGCGCTGCGCTGCCAATGGAGAGAAGAGGAGGAGGGGCTGAGGGCGCACTGGCCACCAATGATAATAAGGTTTAAGATATTACAAACGCAGGAATTAGTAGCACATTGCCCAGACCCTGCCTCTGATAGAGCGCTGTGATCCGCGGCAATTAACCCCTCAGGTGCCGCGTCCTCCCCCATCCCCCTCCCCCATCCCCCTCCCCATCCCCCCCCCCCATCCCTTCAGTATTGATATCATTGGTGGCAGTGGCCACAGGGTCCCCCACCTCCTCTCTTCTGATCGGAGCCCCAGCAGTGTAATGCTGGGGCTCCGATCGGTTACCATGGCAACCAGGACGCTCCTGAATCCCTGGCTGCCATGGTTCCTGCTGATGTGTGCCCATAGCACAGGGAAGCAGGGACAGTGTAAGATCCTATTCACCCTGATAGATCTCTATTAGGGTGAATAGGACAAGGGATGTAAAGAGCCCAGGTTCTACCCCTAAGGGGGGAAATAGTAATTAAATAAAAAGTAAAAAAATTTAAAATAGTAAAAAAACACCAAAATATTAAGTATAAATTAACCCTTTTCCAATTTTACATATAAAATATGTAAACAATAAATAAAAAAACATATCGCCGTGCCCAAAAAGTCCAAACTATTAATTTTTTTTTTTTTTTAAAAGCGTTGGACGCTGTAACAGAAAAAAAATAAATAAATTAAAATGCGCAAAATATCGGTATAAAATATCGGTTATCGGCCTGAAAGTTTACAGAATATCGGTATTGGTATCGGCTCTAAAAAATCAATATCGGTTGACCCCTACTTAGGATACACGTGGCTGATATGCTGTGGATTTTCGGATCATATTTCCGGGTAAAAAATCAGCAGCATATATTAGCAAACCATATGAGATTATAGCAAATCTCATCCACACGTTGCAGTTCATTTCATCCTTTGCAGTTCATAGGCTGACATCCAGGGCAAATTCACAAAAAAATCTGCATGCAGATTTTGACATGAATTTTTTTATGGATTTTGCTGCAGCAGGGATCTGGACTTCATTACAGGGGAACCACCAGGCCACTACGTCTTGGAGTAGTCTCTGTTCAGTTGACCACTGACCCCACGGGAGTCAATAGACACAGGTACAAAACATTGAGGAGTCGGGCAAGTCTATAGTCTGGAATGAGCTGAGGTTGGGGTAGTCAGAGTCGTGCAAAACAGTCTGAGGTCAGGTCAGTCAGCACATAGCGGACAACAACATAACAGCACGCATTTGTAGGACACCATAAAAGAGAAAAAGCAGTTTTCTGGACTTCCTGCTAGAAATCCCATAGAAGTTCATTGCAATCTGCTTTTGCTTAGCCTGAAATGGCTGATTACTAGGTACAATAGACTGTATTCGACTACAAAGAACAACAGCGGTAATAAAGGCTTTAGGTTTAGTGTCCCTTTAAATGGACGCCACCTTCTGTAACAGTGTTTCCACATCTATTGTTGAAATTACATCAGACTTTTGAGGCTTTTCACAGCTTGGCCTTGCTCTTTTGTTTAAGATGAGCTGGAGTTTTACAGTGAAAGGGTTGTCAGCGTCGCTTGAATAAAATGCAAATACTCACAGCCAATCATATTCAGTAGTTAATTGTCCCTAGTGTACATAGTTGACTTGAAAACGTGACGACAGGACAGTACAAGCGAGCGCAAAAAAAAGACTTGTACTGGAAGAACTGGCTTGGATCTGTCTCCTTTCATAAGTGCAACACAAGCAAATGTGTCTTCACCTCCTCATTAAACAGAGGCAAATGGAATAAGTGTGGTACTCCTACATAATAAAGGTCTCCCACATTCATCACTGCGCAACTGAAATATAGAGGGCGATTGTTGATATCTCATCACACTGTATTATGCGGAAGCGTGTTTGTAGTCACAGTACACTATATAAACATGGGGCCTAGGCGACAAAAGATGGTTCTGGTATTACAGTAATTAGAAGTGTATTCCAGATGGCGTTTATACAGTAAATATGGAAAGAGGCCAGTAGCGTTCAATAATAGCATCATGTTCTAATATCACTTGCATTGAAAGAGATATGACCGTATCTTTTATAAATCACAAACTTTTGGAAAAACATTGTAAGGCTACTTTCACACTTGCGTTGTTGGATTCCGGCAGGCAGTTCCGTCGCCAGAAATGGATTGCATTTTTTGTCGGAGAAAATACCGCAACATGATGCGGTATTTTCTCCGGCCAAATACCGTAAAGGGACTGAACGGAAGACATCCTGATGCAACTGAACGGAATGCTTTCCATTCAGAATGCATTCGGATAAAACTGTAGCGTTTTTTTCCGGTATTAAGCCCCTGTGATGTAACTCAATATCGTAAAACTTTACCGCTAGTGTAAAAGTACCCTAAGGCTGCTTTCACATCTGTGTTCTCCTTTCCATTCTTCTGTTCCGTTATAGATCCAGGAGATCGATTTTGTAGTGGAGACAAAAGTCCAGCATGCACGACTTTTGTCTCCTCTACAAAAACTTTCCCTTGAACGCAAACCTAACAGATCCCATTATAGTCTATGGGGTCCGTAGCCAGTGGCGTATCTATCACGAGGCAAACACAAGGCATTTGCCTAGGGCGGCACTTCCAATGGGGCGGCAAGATGCCTTGTTTGCCTCAGTGATAGATTTTTTTTTTGTCCGGGCTGCGCTGCTGGGGGTGCGCCGGCGCCGCTCCTCCCCGCCCAGCGCCGTTGTAGGTAATTTATTCACTCCACTTGCCTGAGAGAAGCGCCGGAAGACTCACACAGGCGCATTGGCAGAGGCATTGAAGTGCGCATGCGCCTGCCAGTGCGCCTGTGAGTCTTCCGGCGCTTTCTTCTCAGGCAAGTGGAGTGAATAAATTACCTACAATGGCGCTGGGCAGGTAGAAAATCAGTGGAATCGGATGACACTGGGGGAGAATCTGTGGATGACACAGGGGGAATCTGTGGATGACACTGAGGGGGAATATGTGGATGACACTAAAGAGGGGAATCTGTGGATGACACTGAGGGGGGAATCTGTGGATGACACTGAAGGGGGGACCTGTGGATGACACTGAGGGGGAATCTGTGGATGACACTAAGGGGGAATATGTGGATGACACTAAAGAGGGGGAATCTGTGGATGACACTAAGAGGGGAATCTGTGGATGACACTGAGGGGGAAATCTGTGGATGACACTGAGGGGAGTCTGTGGATGACACTAAGAGGGGGAATCTGTGGATGACACTAAAGAGGGGGGAATCTGTGGATGACACTGAGGGGGGAATCTGTGGATGACACTGAGGGGGAATCTGTGGATGACACTGAGGGGGGGAGAATCTGTGGATGACACTGAGGGGGAGAATCTGTGGATGACACTAAAGAGGGGGGGAATCTGTGGATGACACTGAGGGGGGGGGGGATCTGTGGATGGCACTTAAGGGGTGGATCTGTCTGTGGATGGCACTTAAGGGGGGGATCTGTGGATGGCACTTAAGGGGTGGATCTGTCTGTGGATGGCACTTAAGGGGGATCTGTGGATGACACTTAAGGGGGATCTGTGGATGACACTTAGTGGGATCAAGGGAGGGGTGTGAGGTGTGGCTGTCGTTATTCACTTTTAAATACAGGAATACAGGAAAGGATGGAGCCTAAAAGGAAGGGCGGGGTTTACAGAGAAAGGGGTTTGGCCTTGACAGGAAGGGGCGGGTCAAATTTATATTAGGGGGTGCCCGAGTTTAGTCTCGCCTAGGGCAGCACAAAACCAAGATACACCACTGTCCGTAGCCTCCGTTCGGCTCAGTTATGTGTCAAATCTGTCCCTTCCATTCTTTTGCTCCTGTAATGGAGCAGAAGAACAAAAAGGAGAACACAGATATGAAAGCAGCCTTAGGGCTGATAGACAGATCAGTTATTTTTGATTGGAGTAAAATTACTGCATGCAGGACTTTTTCTTCTGTCAATAATAACTGATCTCGAACAGAAGTGGCATAAACTGATCAAACCTGACCGATCAAAAGAACTGAAAGCTAAATGGTGATGTTTATGGTGATTTGTATTATGATTAATAAAAATTATTACTACTATTATTACTTCTATGCTTGATGTTGGTTTTTATTACCCATTAAACAATACTTTGCATTGCCTTCGTAGACGACGACTGATCTCTCAGCGGTCTTCACTGGAAACACTTGAAGACATTGAAGAAAATGCTCCTTTGCGGAGGTATGCTTCCTAATATTTCTAATTTCATTTTTTATTTTGGTTGCCATTTGGTGCGTCCCTCAAGCAGAGCAGTTGTTGAACTGAAAATTTGTCAAACATCAGGAATTATGCTGATGACATGCATGAACTTTCTTTGAGTACCACCTCTATAGTGTACTTTTTACCAGTAGGCTTTGGGTCCATGCTGAGGTCTACAGTAAAGTTTTCGATTAAAAGATCAGTTCTCCACACTGTGGATTCACTGATGTTCTAGTGGTATTTCTACCATATGCAACCTCTGTTACTACATTATTGTAAGCTTTTTGCTTAAATGTGCATGTTGGCTGGAAGGGGAAAATTAGCTTATTCTCTTTATCACCAACGCCTAAGCTGTCAATCCTTAGTACAGTGTGTTTACTAATAACACAGAAGGCTGTGAGCCTGCTGTAGATGAAGGCTGATCAACGGCTATCCTCCTGATATTCTCTCTATACACATGCATGCATGCATGACTTGGCCAAGCTTGCATTTGTTCTCGGAAGGATGAGGGGAGGAAGCCATTGCCAAACTCATCTGGAAGATGCTTATCTCCCCTGACATCTGCTATTGGGGGAGAAATGGGAGGTCCCCCCAAACACATTAGATGCCCAGTCTGGACAAATCCGGTGGGTTCCCCAGGCATGCATCTAATGTATGTGGCCACCTTAACGCTAGACATACACAAGTCACCTGTAGGGGGAACAATCATCTGATCGTCCCATACCCCTGCACGTTTGGCTCGGCCAGGCATACATGTGCAGTGAATTGGGAGAGAAGAGGCAGGGGCTTGTGTCCCCCAGAGCAAAAGGATTGTGAATGTTGAAATCCAACAGCCGAACCTTATCACTCATAGTATGGTTGGCTTAAATCTGTGCTTTTGGGCGACATGCATCTAACAGGTATGCTTTAGTCCAGTGATTGGTGTATACAGAACAAAAACAGTATTAGTCTCAATCATTTTAATGCAGTTTAATATGTATATACATGTATCTGTCATCAGCGGGATCAGCCTTGGCATATCACATGGCAGTCACTGGTATAATTACGCTGGTATTATGAAACGTGTTATGTATGTTGTTAATGTTAACCATGGTTATTATCTATTCATCTTTCCATTCAGATTCAGTTTTATCTGCCTCCCAGAATCCCACAAGACTTCACTCTTCTGCCAGGGCTGAAAAAATAGTATTTTAAAGGCATTTATTTACAACTTACTAAAGGGGGAACAGCAAAAGAGAATTAGGCTGGCCATACACATTAGAAGCTGGCTGTATAATACTCTTTCGGCCAAAGCTAATTTTCCCAACCCCCCTTTACATATGTGTGTATAGCTCAGCTGAGCATGCATGTGTCCTGATTTGTCCTGAACAGGGAGAGAGGAGAGTACTGCTGGTAGAAGCTGCCCATCTTCCCAAGGATCAGGGGAGACTCAGAAGGCCCTAATACAAATTAGATGGTTGGCTGGTCCAGCTTTAGAAGAGATCCTTTTAGTTTTATGGGTTACCAAATGTGTTTGCTGTCTATTGTGTAGTCATTACGGTGAATAAAAGGAAAATTCTTGGCTGTTTGTAAAAATATTGCAATGTTAAAGAATTCTAATTATTCTCTCCTGGTTCTTGTGGCATTGTGCAATGCACTTGTACTGTCTGTGAACTGTGACTAGACTGCAGCCATTTGTCTGATTTTTTTTCCTTCCTGTCTTTGTGTGGAGAAGCCATGAAAGATCTCACTTCAGGCTTTAATTGACTTATTTTTCAGATGTCGGACTCTGTCCGGTTCACCCAGACCAAAGAACTTTAAGAAGGTTCATTTTATTAAGAGCATGAAACAGCACGACACAAGGAGTGGCAGGTAACACCGCAAACACACACTTCCTCCATTTGTAATCCCAAGAACCATGGTACAGTGTGTTGTTTTTCATTATTGTGCTGCATTGTTGGCTGGTCTCTTCTTAAAAATTAACAAAACAAAGCCAAGGTTCCCCACGGTCACTGCGTATACTGTGAATAATGAGATAAATTAATAATCGTGTCTTAAAAACCAGCTATTGAATTAGGTCTGTTTAATAGAATGATACTGAATGATTATGAACTCCATAACTCAATACTTACAAACCTACAGAGGGTGGTCTGAGAATACGTCTTTAAAACTTCCATTTTTTTCTGTTGAGAAATCCAATCAAATCATTCCTTGACCGTTCAGAAACATTAGTAATATCTGATTTCTGCCACACAATATGGGATTACTACATACTGTCTCCGTCCAGTGAGGTATTTGCAGTTTCATTCCGGAGATACCTGGTGCTTTAGAGAGGACCTGTCACCACAAAATGCAGTACAATCTGCAGGCAGCTTGTTATAGAGCAGGATGAGCTGACCAGATTGATGAATAGTTTTGTGGGTAAAGATTCAGTAAAACTTGTAATTTACTTATTAATTTCTCTGTTGTTTTCTAGCCTAAGGTAAAACAGCTCTAAGCACATAGGGTGGGGGGGGGGGGGGTTTAATCAGTGACTGACAGCTATCTCTGCATACACTCTTACACCAAGAATGCGATCAATTACTGATAACACCTCCCCCTTGTACAATGAAGTCAGAAAGAGGAGAGATATAAATGTATAAATTATAAGTTTTACTTAATCTTTTCCCATAAAACTATATACAGTGGCATGAAAAATGAATTTTGGTACTGTCACGGCAGTGTCATGGTCTGGTGTAGTGGACCATGACATTTTTGCCACGCATGCTTCCCCTTTAAGGCTGTTTCCCTTCCCATTCTGGTGTGTTACGGGTTAAGGTGTGAGCTAGGTGTGGCCTTGTGGCTCTTATAGTACTAGTGCTTGGAGCCTGGGCTTATTGGGACTTCAGCTTCTTTTGAGCAGGAGTTATGCTGCCATGCTGGACTTTTCCATCTGCCTCTTTATTGGACATAATGTCACGATGGGGAGTGGGGGAAAACTCCCCACCGTACAATGTAGGTTGGCAGGATAGCAGCAAAGCCTGGACTCAGGAAAAAGGGAGCAGGTCACCTCCTAATGCTTCCCTAAATCCTATCCCTGTCCTTCTACCTGTATGAGCAGGGCTCATACTCCGTAACCTGGGCCATACTGACCCTATCAATCCCTGGAATAAAGGTCAGGAATGGGAGACAACCTGTTCATCCAAGCCACGGATCGGATGAACCAGAGTCTCCCACAGGCCTAGCAACCAGTAGCAACAGGGAAAACAACAACACTACAATCATGTTCTACAGCGGGTCCACCTGACCCTTAGAACATCACCACAACTCTAGTAATCCCCATTTTAACACATAAACAGAAAAGACATTGAGAAACCAAAAGGGTCTGCAGGTAAGAATCCAGAGACAGGAATCCCACCTGGATAACAGGCTCTGGAACACATAGCACTTACCTGCCGCTGCAATGGAATGAAAGACGCTCACTGCCTAGACTTGTGGTTCACTCCTCCGGGAAACCATGGAGCCCACTTCTGCAGGCAGGTGGTCGGCACTGTTTCCCCTCCGGGAAAACAGAAGCCCCCTCACCAGAGGCACAACACACAGGGTAACGCCTTGCATACACTCCTGGACAAACACCAACTGACCAGACATGTAACTACAAACAAGACGTGCACCAAACCCTCAACATAAACCCACACCAAAGATAGGATCAAGAAAGGTGGGGAACATGGAGGATACAATGGGAAGACAAACTATGTCCAACAAGGAGGCCCTCATGCTGGACAGATGGAAAAGTCCAGCATGGCATCATAACTCCAGCTCCAAAGAAGCTGAAGTCCCAATAAGCCCAGGCTCCAAGCACCAGTACTATAAGAGCCATGAGGCCATACCCAGCTCACATCTTAACCCCTAACACACTAGAATGGGAAGGAAAACAGTCTTAAAGGGGAAGTGCACACGCATAACAAAACATTGCCACCGGCAACAAGCATGCACGGCAAAAGTGTCACGGTCCACTACAGCAGACCATGACACCGCCGTGACAGGTACCCCTGATCAAAATTGCTGTTACTGTGAACAGTTAAGCAAGTTGAAGAGGAAATGATCTCCAAAAGGCATAAAGTTAAAGATGACACATTGCCTTTGTATTTTAAGCAAAAACAATGTTTTATTTTAATCTTTTCCATTTTCAAAATAACGGAAAAGGGCCTGAAACAAAACTTTAGGCACCCTGCATGGTTAGTACCCAGTAGCACCCCCTTTGGCTAGTATCACAACTTATAAACACTTTTTGTAGACAGCCAAGAGTCTTTTAATTCTTATAGCCAAAAAATGGTTGTGCACTCCGTATCTGGATTATTGTCACCGCCGGTTCTGGGAGACGGTCGGTCAGAGGTTCCTCCCTGTCTTGTGCATGACGTTCTTTGTTTTGGTTTCACTTTGCTCAGTTCCTTTCTCTCCCTCAGCTACCTCTTATCTTTGATTAATTGGTTTGCTTTATATTCTCTCCCTTACTGCTCCTCCTTGTGGTTTATATTACTTCCTGGATCCAATGTGTGCTGCTGGAGGTTGCAGTTGTTTTGCTCTTAGATAAGTGCATTCCGTTTACTTTGTGTTTTGTTTGCTGGCTTGATTCTAGGTGACCCTGACTCCCTCCGTATTCAGTGCAGGGAGCCGGTGGCCATTCCCCTCACTACTATACGGAATTCAGGTGTCACTCAGTTATAGGTACGAGGGCATGTATCTGTCTACCATTGGGACTTGTACATGTGCACAGTAGTTTGGGAGAGTTCTTAGGGATTTATAGGGCCCTTCTATGTTTTCCTTAGTTTGGGATCAAGCCAGTCTGTCGTTATTTATCAGTTCCTGCTAACTGTCCTCCATCCTTGACACTATAAACTGCCATAACAGTCTCAAGCATGGATCCGGTTTCAGCCTTGATTGACCGCATGCAAGGTCTTTCTCTGGAGTTAGCAGATCTCCGTGAAACTGTTTCTCAGCTTCAGGTGACCGGTTCT
Organism: Bufotes viridis; assembly: GCA_033119425.1. Taxonomy (NCBI): domain Eukaryota; kingdom Metazoa; phylum Chordata; class Amphibia; order Anura; family Bufonidae; genus Bufotes; species Bufotes viridis. The sequence continues at coordinate 108,961,444 of CM065593.1, read as the reverse complement.
GCTGGCGTTCATGGAGTTTGTTCCGAGCCTAAAATGTCTCTTCCGGATACGTTTTCCGGGGGTAGTGAGAATTTTGTTTGTTTTAGAGAGGCTTGCAAACTCCATTTTCGATTACGTCCCCATTCCTCTGGTGATGAGGAGCAGAGGGTGGGGATCATCATCTCGCTGCTCAGGGATAACGCTCAGTCTTGGGCCTTTTCGCTGCCGGCGGGGGCACGCTCCCTCCGATCGGTAAATTAATTTTTTATAGCCCTGGTTCAGATATATGATCCGGATCGTATTGCTCTGGCTGAATCTAAACTGCGTCTTTTATGCCAGGGTAAACAGTCCGCAGAGATATATTGTTCTGAATTTCGGAGGTGGGCAGCTGATACTGGTTGGAATGACGCTGCACTCCGAAGTCAATTTTGTCATGGTCTTTCTGAGAGATTAAAAGATGCATTTGCGTTTCATGAGAGGGCAGTGTCTTTGGAGTCTGTCATGTCTCTAGCTGTTGGTATTGACAGGCGTCTGAGAGAGAGAGAGGAGACTAATCTTTCCTGTCATATTCAGCCCAAGGACACTGGAGTTGTCTCATGCAGTGTGCAGGGGTCTTGCTCTGTCTCTATACCCTCTGTAGAGGACCCCATGCAGCTGGGTTTAGTTGCCTCTGATACTAGAGGATTCAGCCCTCAGAGGAGGGTATGTTTCTGTTGTGGAGGTATTAACCATTTAGCTAATGTTTGCCCTTCTAGGAGGTTCATGGGGTTTCCTGAGGGTAATAAAAAGAAAAAGATGAAGAAACCCTCTAATAACTTTCCATTTGCTACAATTGGCAAGGTTAATGCGGAAATTGAAGATTTGCCGTTTGCTTGTAGTTCCCGTTTTCTCCTACCTGCCAGGGTGGCGCTAGACAGCAAGAACTTTGTTTGTGAGATTTTTGTTGATAGTGGAGCAGCTGTTAATCTCATTGATAGTCAATTTGCTACAACACATGGTTTCCACTTTCTCAAAAATCGTTAAAGGACATAGTTCACAATATCTGTCTGACTGTGGGTGACACTCATGTTGAGGATGTGTCATGTTTTGTCTTAAGCGGATTATCTACTCCTCTAGTGTTGGGGCTACCCTGGCTCACTAAACATAACCCCACCATTGATTGGCAAGCATGGCAAATAAATGGTTGGACTGAGTTTTGCATAGAGAATTGCCTCACGGCAACTCTCGCAGAGGTTTCTACCAAGACCGTACCTTCTTTTCTCTCTGAATTTTCTGATGTGTTTTCCGAGAGTGGTGTCCAGGAGTTGCCCCCTCACCGGGAGTATGATTGTCTAATTAATCTCATTCCAGGCGCCAAGCTGCCTAAATCACGGTTATACAATCTCTCTCAGCCTGAGAGAGCCGCCATGCGTACTTGTATCTCTGAGAGCCTGAGAAAGGGACATATCAGACCCTCGAAGTCACCTGTTGCCGCTGGTTTTTTTCTTTGTTAAAAAAAAAGATGGTTCTTTAAGACCTTGTCTGGATTTCAGGGAGCTTAACCGTATCACGATTCGTGACCCCTATCTGCTTTCTCTGATCCCGGATTTGTTTAACCAGATTGGGGGGGGCTAAAGTTTTTTCTAAGTTGGATTTAAGAGGGGCATACAACCTTGTCAGGGTCAGGAAGGGGGACGAATGGAAGACGGCCTTCAATACCCCGGAGGGTCATTTTGAGAACTTGGTTATGCCCTTTGGTTTGATGAATGCTCCGGCCGTCTTCCAACATTTTGTAAACAGCATTTTCTATCATTTAATGGGGAAATTTGTACTGGTGTATCTAGATGACATTTTGATTTTTTCTCCTGATTTCAAGACTCATCGGGACCACCTATGTCAGGTCTTGCTGATTCTGCGGGAGAATAAATTGTATGCTAAACTGTAAAAATGTGTGTTTGCGGTTCCAGAGATTAAATTTCTTGGTTTTCTTCTCTCCGCTTCTGGTTTTCCGATGGACCCGGAGAAGGTCAGTGCCGTGCTTGATTGGGAGCTTCCCGAAAGTCAGAAGGCGCTGATGCGCTTTTTGGGTTTTGCTAATTATTACAGAAAGTTCATTTTGAATTATTCCTCTGTTGTTAAGCCACTCACTGATATGACTAAAAACGGGGTGGATTTTTCCTCATGGTCGGAAGAGGCGCTTCAAGCCTTTTCTAGTATTAAAGAGCGTTTTGCTTCCGCTCCCATTTTGGCACAACCTGATGTCTCTCTACCTTTTATTGTTGAGGTGGATGCCTCTGAGGTGGGGGTGGCCGCGGTCTTATCTCAGGGTCCCTCTTCTGCTAAATGGCGATCGTGTGCCTTTTTCTCAAAAAACGATGTGGGAAATAGGGAGCTGCTGACCATCAAATTGGCTTTTGAGGAATGGCGTCATTGGTTGGAGGGAGCCAGACACCCAATTACCGTGTATACCGACCATAAGAATCTGGCCTATTTGGAATCAGCCAAGCCTCTGAACCCGAGACAGGCCAGATGGTCCTTGTTCTTTTCTAGGTTTAATTTTGTTGTTACGTTCCGCCCTGGGGTTAAAAATGTGAAGGCGGATGCCCTGTCACATTGTTTTCCGGGAGGGGGGAACTTTGAGGACCCAGGTCTCATTTTGGCTGATGGGGTGGTCGTCTCTGCTCTTTATCCTGATTTGGAGGAAGAGGTTCAGGCAGCCCAGTCAGAGGCACCTGATCTTTGTCCTCCTGGGAGATTATTTGTGCCGCTCGCTTTGCGACACAAAGTTTTTAAGGGCACCATCACAGTGTTCTTGCTGGGCACCCGGGGAGTAGAGCCACAGTGGATCTCATTGCTCGCAGATTCTGGTGGCCAGCTCTTTGTAAGACGGTTGAGGGGTTTGTGGCAGCCTGCGAGACCTGCGCTCGTACCAAGGTCCCTCATTCACGGCAATCGGGATCTCTCCTCCCGTTACCCATACCTTCCCGTCCTTGGACGCATCTGTCCATGGACTTCATTACAGATTTGCCTCGCTCCTCGGGGAAGACTGTGATTCTGGTGGTAGTGGACCGTTTTAGCAAAATGGCGCATTTTATTCCTTTTCCTGGGTTACCCAATGCTAAGACGCTGGCGCAAGCGTTTGTTGATCATATTGTTAAATTACATGGCATTCCTTCCGACATCGTTTCTGATAGGGGCACGCAATTTGTTTCCAGATTCTGCTTTTTCTGCTTCTGATTCTGCTTTTCATCCGCAGTTGAATGGTCAGACGAATGCGTCAATCAGAATCTGGAGACATATCTGCGCTTTTTTGTTGCGGAGAATCAGGAGAATTGGTGTTCTTTTTTGTCCCTTGCGGAGTTTGCTTTAAATAACCGTCGCCAGGACTCCTCTGATAAGTCACCATTTTTTGGTGCATATGGGTTTCATCCGCAGTTTGGGACATTCTCTGGAGAGGGCTCTTCTGGTTTACCTGATGAGGAGAGATTTTCCTCATCCTTGTCTCTTATTTGGCAAAAGATTCAGGGTAATCTAAAGAAGATGAGTGAGAGATATAAGCGTGTGGCAGATAAGAGACGTGTGCCTGGTCCGGACCTGAATGTGGGTGATCTGGTGTGGTTGTCTACAAAGAATATCAATCTGAAGGTTCCCTCCTAGAAGTTGGGTCCTAGGTTTATTGGGCCTTACAAGATCTTATCCGTCATCAATCCCATTGCTTTCCGTCTTGATCTTCCTCAGACTTGGAAGATCCATAATGTTTTTCACAAGTCCCTACTGAAACCTTATGTCCAACCTACTGTTCCTTCCTCTTTGCCTCCTTCCCCGATTGATGGTAATCTTGAATTTCAGGTCTCCAGGATTGTGGATTCCCGCATTATCCGCGGTTCTCTTCAGTACCTCGTTCATTAGGAAGGTTATGGTCCTGAGGAGAGGATGTGGGTCCCACTGGCGGACATTAAGGCCACTCGTCTCATCAGGGCTTTCCATCGGTCTCATACTGAGGTCGGTCCTGAGTGTCTGGAGTCCACCCGTAGAAGGGGGGGTACTGTCACCGCCGGTTCTGGGAGACGGTCGGTGAGAGGTTCCTCCCTGTCTTGTGCATGACGTTCTTTGTTTTGGTTTCACTTTGCACAGTTCCTTTCTCTCCCTCAGCTGTCTCTTATCTTTGATTAATTGGTTTGCTTTATATTCTCTCCCTTACTGCTCCTCCTTGCGGTTTATATTACTTCCTGGATGAAGTGTGTGCTGCTGGAGGCTACAGTTGCTTTGCTCTAAGATAATTGCATTCCGTTTACTTTGTGTTTTGTTTGCTGGCTTGATTCTAGGTGACCCTGACTCCCTCCGTATTCAGTGCAGGGAGCTGGTGGCCATTCCCCTCACTACTATAGGGAATTCAGGTGTCACTCAGTTATAGGCACGAGGGCATGTATCTGTCTACCATCGGGACTTGTACATGTGCACAGTAGTTTGGGAGAGTTCTTAGGGATTTATAGGGCCCTCCTATGTTTTTCTTAGTTTAGGATCAAGCCAGTCTGTCGTTATTTATCAGTTCCTGCTAACTGTCCTCCATCCTTGACAATGATATCAGAAATTAGATAAGTTTATGTCAAATCTTTAAATAAAATCAACAATTTATTGATAAATCAATTATCACATAAAATCAATACACTATTATTGACCCTAGTTTGGTGTCGATATAAGCAAAATTATATGCACAGTCAGTTATTGCAGTCCCAACATATATATATATATATATATATATATATATATATATTATATTCGATTTTTTTCTCCATAAAAATATCGGTGAATGCTGATTCGATATATTCGTATCAAATGCACTTATTATTTGAATGTTCCTAAGTGCTGGATGTTTCACATTTCATTTATAAAAATTAGTACTCACTGTTTGGCAGTTCAATGTTTGGAGCAGCCGTGGCGTCCCACGCTTACTCTCCGTGCTGCGTACTTGCCGCTTATCCCATAAGATCTTGCGAGAGATTCTCCGCTGTTTAGAACAAAACTCTGCGATCTTTGTGGACCTTATGCAGGCTCGATTTCAGGTTTACCTGCCGATGATATTGCAAGATCCTGCGATTGAGTTCCGGACTTGCCCTATTCTTGTATGAGCGGAGTCCTTGTTAATCTGCCGGCAGATTCTATAAAGTTATTTCTTCTCCCACATGGGTACTTTAACACCGCACCTCAAAATAACCATTCGCGTTTCGGGACCTTTTTTTTTTGTGTCCTGTCCCTTCCTCAGTGGCCCTTTTAATTCTTGTTTGAAGGATTTTCAGACATTCTTCCTTGCAAAAGTCTTCCAATTCTGTGAGATTATTGGGCTGTCTTACATACACTTCTCTTTTGAGGTCCATCCACAGATTTTCAGTGATGTTCAGATCAGGGGACTGTGAGAGCTATGGTGAAACTTTCAGTTTGCACCTGTTGAAGTAGTCTATTGTAAATTTTGAGGCGTGTTTAGGATCATTATCCATTTGTAGAAGCCATCCTCTTTTCAACTTCAGCTTTTATAAAATTGTGTTATGATTGCTTCCAGAATTTGCAGGAATTTTACTGAATCCATTCTTCCCTCTTTCCGCAAAATTTTTCCCATGCCAGTGGCTGCAACACAACCCCAAAGCATGATTGATCCACCCCCATGCTTTATGGTTGGAAAACTGTTTTCATAAAATTCTGAGCCCCTTTTTCTCCAAACAACCCTTTGCTCATTGTGGCCAAAGATTTCCATTTTAACCCCATCGGTCCATAGGACTGTCACGTAGGGGACCACCCTGTCACGTGAGCCAGGTGCGACTGCCATGGATTGCCTTATTTCATGCACTCAATCTCTTATGCCCCTACACACAGGCCATTGAACATAGATTACACCCTGGCACAGCCTTTCATGCACCCCAACATGCTGCCACGATCTATGATATTTAAATGAATATACTAATTAATTAGGGGCTCATAGAAAACCACACAGCACCCCACTCACAAGGAGGCTCACAGTAGCACTATCCACACTAATAGCAAATACACAGTACAAACCCCACTCAGGCCTCTTTCACACTTGCGTTCTGAGGATCCGGCGGGCACTTCCGTCCCGTCGGATCCATCAGAACGCAAGTCGCCTGAAAGCATTAGAAGACTGATCAGGATCCTGATCAGTCTTCTAATGCTTTCAGGTTACTATGGCAGCCAGGACGCTATTAAAGTCCTGGTTGCCATAGTAGGAGGTATACTTACAGTCCGTGCGGCTCCCGGGGCGCTCCTGAATGACGTCAGAGCGCCCCATGCCCATGGATCACCTGATCCATGCGTGTGGGGCGCCCTGACGTCACTCTGGAGCGCCCGGAGCCGCACGGATGGTAAGTATACTGCTACCCCGCTCCCCACTACATTTTACCATGGCAACCAGGACTTTAGCGCCCTGGCTGCCATGGTAACAATTGAGAAAGCTAAGCGTCGGATCCGGCGATGCGCCGAAACGACGTTTAGCTTAAGGCCGGATCCGGATTAATGCACTTCAATGGGCATTAATTCCGGATCCGGCGTTACGGCATGTCTTCCGGATTTTTGGACGAAGACAAATCCGCAGCATGCTGCGCTTTTGTCAACGTCCAAAAAACGTTCACATACTGAACGGAAGACATCCTGATGCATCCTGAACGGAATGCTCTCCATTCAGGATGCATTAGGGAAATCCTGATCAGTATCTTTCCGTCCTAGAGCCCCGAGTATAGGACAGAAAGCAAAAACGCTAGTGTGAAAGGGGCCTCATAAACTTAAAAATAAAGGTTACCTGGCTCGTTCAGGACACATGTCAAAACCATTAAAGATATGCTTTAATGTACTAAAAATACACAGCACTTAAGTTACAAAAATTAAAAGAAATAACAGATATACATAGTTGTGCAAAAACCGCTATAAAAATAAAAGGATAGAATCAGAAAGTTCTTAATACTTAGAAAATTGCTTGGTAAGAGTCGGTTCTGGGGATAGAAGAATGTGGAACACAACCTAATGTCGATCAGATCCCCAAAAAAGTTTCAAAATCCCTAATTTCTATCCACATTTGGCAGAGGGTGGAGCTGAGAGGGGTCTACCTCCCATTCTTGTCCCAGCGTTCTGGGAAGGCCTTCATTACATGTGCATGCTCAACTTCTCTCCCTCAGCTGGCAGACATGAAATATCAACAAAGCATGTCTTCCAGTTCACTCTAATGGATATTCAAGGCCCAACATGTTTTAATAACACGTTTCATTGTGCCGATTGTTTTAATACCAAATATGACTGGTGTAGGAGTCCTAGAATGTGAGATGCTCGTTATGTGGGAATGTTGGCTGCCCAGGGTGGGATGTTCAGACTCCCTTTGATGTTTACAATTATTACAGTGACTAGTATGTGAGTTGTACCAGGAATGAGTTATAGCTTATGATAAATATTCTTCATCTTCTGGTGTTCCAATTGAAAAGCTTCTGGATCCCTTGCTGTGGAAGGTGCCCCCATGTCTAGGGTGTATACATTTCCATGGGGCTTGAGTGTACAATCCTGGAAACATCTCATTACCAGTTTCTAGCAGTCAAGTGATAATGATTTCCTCCAAAAAGGATGCGTATTCCACATACAGAACCACATTCCAGAGTGGCAACTTGCAGGCAATATTTGAGAATGGTGGCATACAGTAGACAGAATCACACAACATATATATAAAATATACACAGAAGTAGGTCTCTATTTCTCACAAAATGCATCAGGCTTATTTAGATGTTATTTTGCAGACTTGTGACCTGAATTTTGTGGTGAAGACGCAGTAGAGGTTTTCGTCTGTTGACTCTTCTATGAAGGCCATATTTGTGCAGGTGTCGCTGAACAGCAGAACCATGTACCATATCTACAGAATCTGCTAAATTTTCCTGAAGGTCTTTTGCAGTCAAGTGGAGGGTCTTTTGCCTTTCCTAGCAATCCTCCGAGCAGTCGTCTCTGAAATTTTTCTTGGTCTTACAGACTTTCTGTTGACCTTCACTGTTCCTGTAAGCTGTAATTACTTAATTACATTTCGAACTGAGGAATTGTCAACCTAAAATGCTTTGCTATCTTCTTATTGCCTTTTCCTGCTTTGTGGGACTTAACCATCTTCAGTAGTATTTACATAACCATGATAACAATGGCCAATACAGTGTCAGGAAATGGGTGACCCAAACGAATCAAGAATCTAAACCAATTATAAAGGGTAACCTTATTAATATATAACTTTTAATAAATAATGCGGATAAAATCATGGCCCATTAGGTCAATCAAATATATAAAAAGTGACGCACGTTAGTGCGTTAAATAGCAGTGCACAAGAAAAAAGGAATGGTCTTACCAGGGGTACGTCCTGAAGTCTAATGGGGGTCTCAGGGATCCAAATGCCCCTTAAGGCACGTGATGGATAACAAGTCATGTGACCAAACTCAGTGACGTGTCCAGCAAACAATTCCAGATAGGTGCGCCTCCTTCATTACGTATATGCCCACCGGGATGGTGCTGTAGGGAGGCGGGACTGGGCGGGAGCTCACGGAGATGTGTAGGGCACAAGACACACCCCCGGACTTCTTGCTTCGCTGCTTCAGTGATAAAGCGACATAACAACTAATGCGCTGGTGAACAGTGGAGTAACTGTAGCCAGCGCAATAACGGCTTTAAGTGGTAAAGGCTTAAATCAGTATACTGGTAAGGCCTCGTTCACATCACCGTTTGTCTTTTCTGTTCTCCGGCTCCATTAAGGAGCAGGAGAACCGAAAGGTCGGATGCTGTACAGAACTGACACCTAACTGACACCAACGGAGCCTAAAGACCAAATAGACTTTAATGGGGTCCGTTTGGTGTCCGCTCAGAACATGATTTTTGAGCGGACACGAAAGTCCTGCATGCACGACTTTCGTGTCCACTCAAAAATCATGTTCTGAGCGGACACCAAACGGACCCCATTACAGTCTATGGGGTCTTTAGGCTCCGTTGGTGTCAGTTAGGCGTCAGTTATGTACAGCATCCGTCCTTTCAGTTCTCCTGCTCCTTAACGGAGCCAGAGAACGGAAAAGACAAACGGTGATGTGAACGAGCCCTAAGACTAATAAATATATATATTGACAATTGATGACATTTTTGATATAATACCTTTTTCGGATGACATTACTAGTAAATGTGCTGCCCTGGGTGACATGTGCACATGCTATACATCCACTGCAGCGGCAGCATCCACACACTGGATGAAGCTACCCCCATTTTTTTTGGGTGCCTCACTGTAATGGCTGTGGACCAACCGGTCACGCAGGCTTCGTCCCTGAGAAGGCTGTCTCAAAAACGGCATTCCTAATGTCTGGGTCCAATTGTAAAATTCCCCAGTATTTAGAACTCACCTTCCTAATCTCATCTGCCGCTCCGTCATAGGTGGCTACCAGGCTTATGGAGTTAGTCGTGACCTGGTCCTTGGGATGTAAACGTTACGTTCGGTTACTTTTAAGAGCTCTTTGATAGGCTTTCTTTAAAATAGGTTCAGGATATCCTCTCTCAAGGAACCTTTTCTGAAGGTCCCTTGCCTGTTGCTTAAAGTCCCCAAGGGAGGAGCAATTCCTCCTCATCCTTGGGCAGGGTGGATTTGATTTAAATCAAACTGATTTAAATCACGATTTATATCACGATTTAAATCACTAGTCAGTAAGGCTTGATTTAAATCATAGTTTTCTACATAAAGACTAATTCTTGCTGATATAACTTATAATATGCAAGTAGATGAAGATTTTTAGAATAAAAACTTTTCATTAGTTTTTTTATCCCCAGTTTAATAGGTTAATCATTCATATTTGGACAACTTTTCTGTTGTACTTAGGAAGGAGAAAAAATATTGTTTCTATGCTATTCACTGAACTTCTTTAAACTTAGCACTGAAGTGCTTGATTCTGTATTCATAGGTTTGTAGAAGTTAGGATTAAGGTCTTTTTCTGAACTCTGTTCATGTTATAACATTTTTGCTGTGAAGAAGAGGCCTGTGATCTCTGCTGAGTCAAATTCAGTTTTAAGAACTGCAAAAGTAAACCAAGCATCTGTTATAATATCTTGTTGGCAGAAAAACTGCCCAATAATCTTACAAAAACCTCTGGAAGAGCATGAGATTGTGAATGGATTAATGGAATTTGTTTACTAAAAATTTAAACATATACATCCTTATTCTACATAATTTAAAAACTAATCTTTCTTTGGATGGTAATATATTTTCCTCAAAAAGCATTTTAAATAAAAAAATCCGATTTAAATTAAAAAAAAATCTGATTTAAATTAAAAAAAATCTGATTTAAAATCGGATTTATTTTTATTTATTTTTAAAAAAATCATTGATTTTTGTCCACCCTGTCCTTGGGTATTGGCCAACAGAAATTTCCTGTTTCAAGGGACAAGGATAATGGCTATCCCATCTCAATAATGAGTTGGTTGCAGTGGGTTTCCTAAAAGTTTTTGTTTTAATCTCCCCTTTGGGGGCCCCACGCAATCACTGTGTCCAAAAAGGAAGTGAGGTTTTTTCAATCTTAGAGGTGAACCTAAGACCGATGTTGTTCTTATTCAGGGATTGCACCAGCTCAAAGCCCTCACCTTGCTTTTCTATTTTCTTATTGCCTTTTCCTGCTTTGTGGGCCTCAACCAATTTCAACCATTTTCAATTTCAGAGTGTTAGGCAACTGATTCGAAGAACCCATGGCTGCTGTTTTTTTGGGTCAAGGTTAGAGTAGTCTGGGTATTTATGAAGCTTTGAAATTTGCATCACCTGGCCTTTTGTAACGATTATTGTGAACAAGCCTTAACCCTACCAGGCTATTTAAGGAGGACCTTTCACCAGTCCTGACATTACAATATAAGTACCTCCAGGAAGGAGGAGACGTCAGCTTTTTTCAGGGAGAGTTTCCTTCTCCCTGTCTGTGAGAAGTAGAAAAAAAAGCTCTCCTTCTCCCTGGCTGTGAAGCGCTCCGCTGCGATTGGACAACTCAAGCCAGGGAGAAGAAGACCTCCCCTGAGAAAACTTGACGTCTCCTACTCTCTGTACAATGCTATCTATTAGCATACAGGGCACAAAACCACAACAGGGGCACAGCCGGGCAAGAGAGCAGCCAATCTGAAAAAAAAATTACAGTGGTGACATCTACTCATAATGCCCTACAGTTCCAGGTACTTACATTCTAATGTCAGGACTGGTGAAAGGTCCTCCTTATGGTCTGAGACCGCGGTCAAAGTTATGAGTGCTCAAATCTCCTGGGGTTCCTATAGGTTTGCAAGGTACTCCTTTCCTTTTTTCACTCTAAATTTGGACAAAACCAAAATAATACACTGATATTGCTTAAAGGGAGTCTTTCACCCCAAATGTGCACTATCTCACACTAACACCATTGCGTCGATAACAGTCCCCACATTAAAATCCTTCTAACCATAAGGTTGTCAGTTGCATAGTTCGTCTAAAAAACACTTTTATTGTATATGTAAATCAGGGTCTGAAGGTGCCCAGGGGCGGTGTTCCAACGGCCGGTGCCCAGGCCCCGTGCTGATTTCCATGTGCAACCACTCCCCTTTCACTCATTTGGCCCGCCCTTTCTCTGGCTGATTACCTCCTCTTCTTCTGAAATGCAGCGCCTGCGCCGATGACAGCCCTCTGATGCAGCATCGGCTGGAGCGTGACGTACGGGCCGGCGCATGCGCACTGGATACTCTGAGGCATTTGCCAGTAATGGGTAGTACAGTGCACATGCGCCAGCCCATACGTCATGCTCCAGCCATGCTGCATCAGAGGGCTGTCATTGGCGCAGGCGCTGGATTTCAAAAGAAGAGAAGGAGGTAATCAGCCCGAGAAAGGGTGGGCCAAATGGGTGAAAGGGGAGTGGTTGCACATGGAAATCAGCACGGGGCCTGGGCACCGGCCGTTGGAATGCTGCCCCTGGGCACCTTCAGACCCTGATTTACATATACAATAAAAGTGTTTTTTAGACGAACTATGCAACTGACAACCTTATGGTAAGAAGGATTTTAATGTGGGGACTGTTATTGACGCAATGGTGTTAGTGTGAGATGCACATTTGGGGTGAAAGACTCCCTTTAAAATGTTGGAAAGTGTGTTTCATCTTTAACTTTATACCTTTTGGAGATAATTTCATCTTTAACTTGTTTAACTGTTCATAGTAACAATAATTTTGACCATGGTGCCTAAACTTTTGCATGTCACTGTATCACTCTGCTCAGCTCCTCCTGCTCTATGACATGCTGCCTGCAGATTACACTGCATCTTGTGGTGACAGGCCCTCTTTAAGAACCTTCACTGAGTCAATTATCAGGGAAAAGCATTTGTAGAAATGCTTATTGCCAATATAAAGCAGCCAGTCATCACCTGATGAACGTGCAAACACTTGTTCATCGGGTAATCATAACTTTTGACCAGCACCCAAAATTATTGTCTTTTTTTTATTTTTTTTATTCAGATTTTTATTGAAACAGTTTTCCAAAAAGGAGGACAGTACAGAGGTCAACAAACCCCTTAACCACCCACCCTCAAACCAAAATTATTGTCTTAGGACATCAGATCATCCTGTGTAAACTGAAGTCTGCTGCCAGAAACTATTAATCTGTATGGCAACAAGTTTTCTAAGTAGTGATTGCTTGTCTCCATACAAAGTAGCTGGCATTTAGCAAGAATATCAGAAAAACTGGACTTTTACAGTACCAACTATTCAGAACTTGCCTCCACTGATGACAAAAAACTTCACCAAACTCATAGATCCTCTGTGTAGTTGTTAGCATTGCCTGCCATGTTATTTAATGCAGTGGATCTGCAGCTTGATCATTAGTCACTTTCTACACGGCTGCTAACTCACATTGTACATGCTACCAGTCTTCTTTTGCTTGAATTAGTGCTGATGCTTCTGTGATCACAGGACTTAAGGTTCCTTTACACAAGACAATGTACAGGCAGATTATCAGGAAGGAAGTGTCGGGAAGGAATCTGTCAGCTCCAATACACCACCAAAACTAGGGTAAACTGTGTATAAAGTAAGTGGTGCTGAGTCAGAAGATATGATTTTAATCTTTATACTCACTTGCATTCCGACGCTGTGCTCCAACAAACCAGCTGTAAAATGCATTGGCAAGACTCCTTTGAGTCTTTTTCATTATGTGCGTGAGCACTGGAGTCCTTTCAATGCATTTCATTGCTTGTTCATCAGAACACAGTGTCAGAATGCAAGTGACTATGAAGATATACATTATATATTCTGACTCAGCACCACTTACACTATACACAGTTTAGGCTACTCTCACACTAGCGTTAATATTTTCCGGTATTGAGACCCGTCATATGGTCTCAATACCGGAAAAAAACACTTTCATTTTGTCCCCATTCATTGTCAATGGGGACAAAATGTAACTGAACAGAATGGGATGCTCCAAAATGCATTCCGTTCTGTTTGGTTTCGTTCTCATACCGGAGAGCAAACCGCAGCATGCCGTCCTGGGATGCGGAGCAAGACGTATCCTTCATGACCCACAATGCAAGTCAATGGGGACGGATCCGTTTTCTCTGACACAATAAAAAACGGATCCGTCCCCCCATTGAGTTTTAATGGAGTTCATAACGGATCCGTCTTGGGTATGTTAAAGAGAATAGAACCGAATCCGTTTATAACGGATGCAGACGGTTGTATTATCAGTAACGGAAGCGTTTTTGCTGAACCCTGCCGGATCAGGCAAAAATGCTAGTGTGAAAGTAGCCTTACTGTAGTTTTGGAGCTGACCGATTCCCTTTAAGCTGTTTCATACAGCCCTTTGTTCTCAAAAGCAATGGCGGTCTAATAACATGTGTCTGTTTTATAAGCTGAACATGGTCTTTTGTCTTCTCTAATAGCACTTTGTGTACTTATGCTTAGGCATAATTATGTAGTAATACTCTGAAGAGATGCTTGGGTAGCTGTAGACCAGTGCTGGATAAATTCTAGAAGTCAGGTAGTCAACATGTCTAGGAGTTTGCTGCTGGCACATGACATTTTGTGTTGCTTTCTGTCCAGGTCATTAAAGGGTTTCTGTCATCAAGTTTTGACATTATAAGCTGTCTGACATTAGCTATGTGCTAATGTCAGAGCAGCTTGATAATGTCTTTTTTATAAAAATCCGATTTATATTTTGGCTGAAAAACGTACTTTTATAATATGTACATTAGCCTCTAGGAGCAGGGGGGGCGTTGCCCTGCTCTTAGAGGCTCCGTGCGGCAACCTGCTGGCACGCCCCTTCTTACTTTGAGTGACAGTGCCGGGCAGCGATCCTCCACCACTGTCTCCTTCTGAAATCCCGCGCCTGTGCCGCCGCTCTGTATTCGGCGCAGGCGCGGTGAGCAGAGGACGCTGGTGCCTGCTGTCCTCAGCTCACCGCGCCTGCGCTGAATACCTCTGAGTACACCCGGAAGTAAGGACAGCGCGGATTTCAGAAGGAGACAGTGCCGGAGGATCGCTGCCCGGCACTGTCACTCAAAGCAGAAGAGGCGTGCCAGCAGGTTGCGCACTGTGGCCTCTAGGAGCAGGGCAAGCCCTGCTCTAGAGGCTAGTTTGTATATTATAAAAGTGCGTTTTTCAGCCAAAATATAAATCGGATTTTTATAAAAAAGACATTATCAAGCTGCTCTGACATTAGCACATAGCTAATGTCAGACAGCTTATAATGTCAAAACTTGATGACAGAAACCCTTTAAACAATTAATTTATGTACCAATTTGCACTATTTTCGGCTTTATTCTGCCGTGATGACCTTATGCATGGACACCATGAGTTTATTTCCTCTGTTGCACTGTTTATTCTAGCTTACTTTTAAAACAATAAACAGATTTTGAAAAGAAAATAGTAATTATTATCTGACCTTTAATGAGTCATCCTGGCTCCTGGATTGATCTAACTGGATCTTACATTCCACTACAGTAATTAGTGCACCCTCGCCCTAGAAATCAGTCATACTGAGGTGATAGGACATGTGTTATGTCTATGTCATAGTTCCCAGCCAGTCATAGTCCCAGCTTCTTACAATGCTAGTCTGTTAAAGAATAAGTGAAATATGCATGAAAAATTCACAGTTGTGATTGTCATGTATCTATTTATATTGTATATCATTTTCACAGCTTTGTATACAATTGTTCTAGTTTCTTGCCAAGTCTAGGTCTACAGTTTAATGTTTGTGTGTGGGACACCCAGAAATAAACTAAATGTCCAAGGTCACATGTTGCTGACAATAGGATTCCTTCAATTTCTCACTGTTATTGTTATACGGCCCCCGAACCACAAACCCCTACCCCTTCTCCCAGTCCAGGGTTGACTGCTATAGTTTGAACAAACAGTGAAACATAGTATCACTGCCTCTGAACTGTCCAGCTTGCTGACTTACATGAATATTCTCTGATTTTCCAGAATCGTCCTTTTAAGTGGGAGAAGATCATTTTGTAGCATATTCTCTGTGCTGCCATATCGAGACTGCACACATGTTGGGTACGTACAAGCACAAGGCACTGTTACAACTGTATTGAAAATGAATACAATAGTATGCACAAAGGTTTAATGTATCCACATTAAGATGTAGCTCCCTTTTGAGGTAGTCTCTCTCAAGGGAGTAGATTGAAAGTATTGGTGCTCTTCATGCTTACACGTGGTTTGGAGATCACCCCTGAGGTGAAGTTGATGATAATGAGCTGATAATGAGGATAGGTAGTCAATGTTATATTCTTGGAGTTGTCCTACCAAAGCAACTTACCATATTATCTATCCACAGGATAGGTAATAAGTGTCCGATTACTGGAGGGGTCTGACTGCTGAAGATAGGTAATAAGTTACTTTGTTGGGACAGCCCTTTAAAGGGATTGTCTAAGATAATTAAAAACTTTGGACATGTCCCTGAATGCTGTAAGGCAAAAAATCATGGTTATGGGCTGGCTTTCATATAGCCCAATTCTGTCAAGTTAGTAAGAAGGCAAGAAGTTGTTCCAAGTTACTTATATTATTCATTCATCACAGTTTGACAGGCCAACATCTGCTTGGTAACAACCTCCTTTTACAAGCCTGGGAGAATATTTTAAGGATTTACATCATCTCATGCGTGTCTATATTGACAGACATTCTTACAAATGGAGCATAAACGTAATTATGTAATTTAGAATCTGGAATAGCACTAGTAGCAGAAAATAACCAGAAGATGATGGGAAATGTGGATCCATCCATTAAATCCTTGTGGTTTATGGTGTAAATCATTTACATGAACATCAGTACTACAATATTAGTTTTTTTTTTCAATTCTGTTTTTGACTCCATGTCTATACAGTATCTTAGGAGAGTATTGATATATTTATTTATTTCCCGCACCCATCGCTATGCATTAGCTTTTAAAGGGTTTCTGTCACTAGAATTTTCACTATTAAACTGGCTGACATTAGCGATGTGCTAATGTCAGCTCTACCTAACTATGCTATTCTTCTGAATATTCATGCCCCCGTTACTGCAGAATAATATGCAAATTAGCCTCTAGGAGCAGGGGGGCGTTGCTTCTGCTCCTAGAGGCTCCGTTCTCCACCTCATTACACGCCCTCCTAGTCTTGATTGACAGGGCCAGGCAGCGTTTACATCCTCCTGCTGGCCCTGTGCGCTGGGGAAATCTCACGCATTTCAGTATTCGGGGGAGGCGCTGTGAGGAAGCTGGCAGCCGCCGAGCGTCCTTCCCTCACCGCACTTGCGCCCAATACTGGATGGCCTGAGATTTTCCCAGCGCACAGGGCTGGCAGGAGGATGTGAACACTGCCTGGCCCTGTCAATCAAGACTTGGAGGGCGTGTAATGAGGTGGGAGAACGGAGCCTCTAGGAGCAGGAGCAACCCCACCCACCCCCCTGCTCCTAGAGGCTAATTTGAATATTATAAAAGTAAGAATTCGGCAGTAATGGGGGCATGAATAATCACAAGAATAGCATAGTTAGGTACAGCTAACGTTAGCACATTGCTAATGTCAGCCAGTTTAATAGTGAAAATTCGAGTAACTAAAATCCTTTAATAAAATTGTACTTGAAAAGTCATTAGAATTAATATAATAATAGATCCTTATTGAGGAGGATGACTGTAGATAAACAATACTTTCATTAGTCCAGATTTTACCTGCTGTGCCTTTTTACAGTTAATATTTTAGGATCTTTATGTGGGTTGTCACAAAAAGAAAAAAAAAAAAATCCTGACTAAATAGCCTGTCAAGATTTCTTGATAAACAAACTGGCTGTGACTCACAGGTTGTCAGAGTGCAGGAAAAAACATTCACAATGTAAGGTTTCCACGACAACACGGAGATGTTCAGGTCTTCTACAAGAAAATCTCACTGTTTTCCAGAATGTAAAATGCATGTCTGTGCAGATAAGGATTTATTATTTGGTAGAAGGACACCAACCATGAAGTCATTTAGGCAGTTTGTTATAAAGAAGATAAAGATGACCTTTAAACATTGAATTAAATGGTTATTTCTATTTTATAAACGGATGGCATCACTTTATGATCACAAGGGTCTGGGGTTCCACCGATTCTGAACATGAAATAACCTTAATGCTGGTCCCCTTCACTGTTGTTTCCTAAACAACTGTGCTTTAGTCACCAACTGCAGCAGGTAACGTGTGGACCATTAATTCTCATGATCAGTTTAGAGGTCCAATATCTTACAGCAGTGTTCCCCAACTCCTATCCTCAGGGCCCACCTGCTGGTCAGGATTTGAGAATAACCCACAGAATAAATATCTGGGGTACGTTCTGAGACATTGACACTAATAGTATCAGTATCAATACTAAAGAACTCCTGAAAACATGATCTTCAGGTGGGCCCTGAGGACTGGAGCTGAGGAACACTGTCCTACAGTATCAATCACTTTATAAAATGTGCATACCCCTTTAAGGCCTCATTGTGTCCACCAAAGGTCAACTGAGAAAAGCAGAATGGATGGCATTATATTACAGGACTGAGCAGTGTAGTTGTGAATACAGCACTGGGGTAAGAAAGAAAACTTACTAAAGCCAGAATCCTCTGTGTGTCTGTGCCTCCATCTCCTGCCAGCAGCTCACCCCTTTTTTCTCTCCTCCCCTCTCCATAGACTTCTATGTTCAATATGTAACATGATCCCTCGGCGAACTTATAGTCCATCTCATTCCACAAGACCAATTTTAGCAGTGAATTGAGAGGGAATGATCAGGAGGTGGAGGAAGGGTGTTGTGAAGAAGTGGTTCTTAAATGGAGAGGCATTTTTCTCTAATAAGATATATTACAAAGTTTCCTATAATTGCTTTTTTTTTTTTTATGAAAAGTTTGTTTAAAGGACAGTGACCATCTAAAGAAGAACTGTCACAGAAATAAAATTGACTGTATACCTTTGTAGACATGTCTTCTGTGACTCCTGTGCTGTGTTTTTTTGTTTTTTTTACTCCTAGCATCCCCTATTCGGCTGCTATAATTGATGCTATTAATTTTGGCACCATTGATACCGAGTGCTGGGGACCATCCACCTAATAAATTGCCATTATGTGCTGAAGTTAAAAAACATTGTAGTAGATATTTTTGGCAGTTTCTTTAGGTAGAGCACTGTTTTTTCACGGGATTTAATGCAACAAGAGTTCTGCAGAAGTTTTTAACTTTCTATTGCGGTGACTGTAACCTCCCAGTCTCACTCTTTTAGCAAGCAATGGTTAAAAGAATTGTTGCGTTCAGCTAGTTAAATATTTAATCTACTCCATAAATAATTCATAAATAATTGCCTGATGTTGTAACTTTAACGCTGAGTGCCTGGCCATCCTACTGTGTGTTTCACACTTAGTGTGAAAATGTGCAGAATAATATTTTTCTGGTGTATTACTGACAATGAATTCACAGGCACACATTCCTGGGCAAGAAAGTAATATGATCTATTGCAATTTATTCAAGGTCACAATTATTCAAACATTGCTTTCTTCCTTCAAAGGCAGTGCTGGTAACACAGCTACTCCCTCACAGCAAGATTAATTCTTGAGAATCAACATACGTTTATGTACTCAGAACGCGGTTATTGTCACATGATCTCATTCATATTTCACTGACACATATCGACTTGCTGGGGAAAAAATGCCATTTTGCCTTTCCATGATATCAGTGGAATCTAGTTTAAAAAAATCACTGCTTTGAGTGAATAGGTGACCATACACATTAAGTCTAAAGTTGATCAAAATGGACGATTTCAACCAGAACGAATGTTTGTAAATGTAGGTTGAACTTTAAAGAGGACCTGTCACCGCTCCTGACATGCTTGTTTTAATAGCTTCATGCATCCACCATGTAATAACATGAATTGCTAGCAGTCTGCAGTAAGGGTACAGAGGGGTGGTAACCAGTTGGGGGGGGGGGGCTAAGACACATCAAGAGAACTGCCAGGTCCTTCTTAGAGGAGTTTTTTGGGACCTAGAACCCGTTTTCATATTTACAGGCTGAGTTCAGGGGTTAGGAAGAAAAAAAAAGACTCCCCCATCACCAGCACTCTAGTTCTAACTCAGAACTCTCTTCTCCCTCACCCTCGTCTCTGGTCCCCGTTGGATTGGAAGTGCCATGGCACACACATTGAGTTTTGTCTTTTTAACACCACCCAGCCTGTAAATATGAATAGGGGTTCCCAGTCTCAGAGATCTGCATTTAAAGACTATGGCTTGAGAAATAAATGATACTCCTACTCGCAGTGATTTACACATCTATGATGACTTCAGTTGGCCCAGCCCCTGTCTTCTACCTGATCTAACATCATATATGGGAAAAAACAGCTGCACTCAAGTCCTAGAGCCAAATTATAATTTTATAAAGTGAGATGTAAAACCAAATCTAGGAACTGTCACATGGTTTCAGTGAAGGCATCTTTTGAAAATTTCTAACTGCTCCCCATTCCCCCTGTATCATCGTTCAGAGCTGCGTCGAAATACATTGTTAGGACTGGAGTGCACAGGAGTCCTTGCCATTATGTTAGCACAGCACAGCAGTCCGGACTGTGTAGTTTAGCACAGCTTTGAGTGCTTACAGCAGGGAAACGAGGAAAAGTAGTAAAACTAGTAAAAAAAGTAGTGATCTGGACTCTTTATCTGCAGTACTACTCATGTATTGCTGTAAATAATAGTCCAAAATTGGGGTGACGGGGTCCATTTAAAGTCTGTTCTTTTTACGTCTCTTTTTTTTTTTAGCACAGGCAACAGAACTTTTTTTCCATTTCCATCCCAGACTCATTCATTGAAGTGTATGAGTTTATAATTATTCTCTAATATAGCTTATTTATCTAATACCGTTTATTTTGTTAGAAACCCATTGACCTGTTAAACTTTATATATTATTGTTAGGGAACATAATCTTAAAGTGGCTTTGGTGCAGAAATTAGGTCAAAACTACCCCTGACATGTTAGATACATGCAAGAATATAAATCTGTGATCTCAGTCCACTACAGATTTTCCTAATGATCTGGCTATATAGAAAGCTTAAAGAGAATCTTTCACTTGGATCTTGGCCTATAATCTGCACAACAGATAGGTAGTCCAGATTGCTTTTTTCCTATTACTGTCAGTCAGTTCTGAAAGCTTGGCTGAAATACACAGTCAGGACTGCTGTGCTATCATAATGGAGAGGACTCCTTTGCGGATGCACAGGTAGTGGGAAAATAAAAAGTTGCATTCTGGACTCCTTATCTTCAGTACTACTCATGTATTACAGCAGATAATAGTCCAAGACCATGGTGACACATTCCCTTTAAACTGCTTTGGCACTGCTCTGAGATTTATGTTAGAAAACTGAGATAGGATTCTTAGTAAAGGTCCATTCAAATCAGGAACTTCTGAACGGTGCTAACGGTGGATAAGCACTCTTTCATTCTGGAAATCAACTATGTGATCTTCTCACATGTATTGAGAAGATAATTTGACTGGATTTCACATTTGATTCTAAGCTAAACGAATGTAGCAAAAACATCATTATATCTTTACTAAGCAAAAAATCGAGAATGCCTAAAACGGGCTATATATACATTGGTAAAACCAGTTGAACTCAACATGACCACTGAGGCCAGTCATAATTCCTAAAAAGCAAACGCGGACTGGTGGGGTCACGGGTATGTTAGCACAGGATCTGCTGGGGATTTAGAAAGTGAGCCATTATTCTTTTTTTATAACTGCTGCTAGTGTTTTTTTTAACTCCTTTTGAAGGTGTTGCATTTCTTGAGTTGTAATTCAGGGTATTTTTAGACAAAAATAAGCAAGCTCGGTTATTAATGAGTTTTGCTTACCCCCAACATGCATTTAGTATTCATCATCTGGGGAATTTTCATGTACACTAGATTGATATCCTTAAGGATGATTGTAGTTTTACTTTTTGGTGTTCTATAAATAAATAATAATTTGACACTTGTTAAAGGCAATATACATTACCTCTTCTCACAGTGTTTATTTCATGCATAGGGACTTGAAACTGGAAGGTACGAGGCAGCGACATTCCTCCGGTGGAATGAATACAAGGGAAATGATACTTGGCCTTGAAGGAGTTGAGCTTGGAGCTGATGGGAAGGTGAGAACGTAAACATTGCTTGCAAAACTAAGGCCTCATGCACACAGACATTGCCGCCTGCGAACCGCAGATCCGCAAAATATGGATTCCAGCTGTGTGCATACTGCATGTTCCTCAGTCCCTATTATAGGAGATATTCTATAGCTTGCAGAACGCCCGCACGGTGCAGACAGCACTCGGATGACATTTTTTGCAGCCACCTAGAAATGAATGGGTCGGCGTGCGATCAAAAATAAGGATTGGACGTAGACCAAAAATACAGTCATGTGCATGAGGCCTAATACACACCATCTGCACACAGGTCCCAGGTTGGTTTGGTGTATAATTAGCCGTTCACATATCTTTTTCCATCTTCAATGATCCCCACCATGTTTGCATTCCCAGCTTCCTTTTATATCTGTTAATATTTCTCATTATAGAGAAACTTTGACTTATTCCGATCTCTATAACTTAGTTTTCACTTAGTCTTCCTTCATATGAAAACTCAAAATAAAGAAACTGTCCATTTCTGGTGACACTCGGTGTCACAATAACAGACAGCAGTCAGGTTCCACTATTTTGGGAATGTCCATTGTAACCAGACTTAAAATGTTATCTCACGAGACACTTTTGCACAAAGGTTGAACACACATTTACTTATAGGGGTATCTTGTTCTTAGGATAGGCTACCAATATGCAATCTCCGTGGTCTAGTTCAATTTATAAAATATAAGGGGTCGTCTGCCTTCTCGTGTGGGTGATATAACTTTTTTTCTCCTGAAATAAGTGCAGTAATAATTCAGAACAACGTTTCATGTTCTAGTTTCTTGTCTGATCATACATTGTACTAATATTCTCTACATACAAGGTCGTTTACATTATTACCTAGTACGTGATCTACATCAATCCATTGCATGAGTAAATTACTACCTGACATATTCAATCACAACTGGTCTATGTCACAAAAGGGGCAAACCGGGTAAAGCAATGGGACCACTGGGGCTCTGGGCATACAAGATTATGTGCAAGCATCTAATTGACAAAGCCTGTAGCATTTACAGTTTTCACAGCGTCCATGCAGAAAGACATCCATTATTTGCAAATATATTTGTAACATGAATTCTCAGAGATTGGGCTCTCAATGTGGTTAATCTCTCAGACAGAAGCGGGCATACCTAGTAGGTTAAGGAGTGAATTTCATAGCTCACAATTACTGGTGGATTGAGATATAAAGGGTTTACCATGTAATGAAGAGCAATTTGCCCATGTACGGCTCTTGCACTAGAGGCCTTTGTAGCCAGATTTTCTGCTTCTTTAGGGTCCATTCACACGTCCGTGGTGTGTTGCAAATTGCGGATCCACAACACACCCGGCCGGCACCCCCCATAGAAATGCCTATTCTTGTCTGCAAGCTGCGGACAAGAATAGGACATTTTCTTTCTTTTGCGGAGCCGCGGACCGGAAGTTCAGGGCCGAAACACCGAAGTTCGGGGCCGCGCTCTGCAAATGCGGAGGCGGAGAGCACATAGTATGCTCTCCGCTTCACGTCCGGCCCCATTGAGAATGAATGGGTCCACACCCGTTCCGCAGAATTGCGGAACGGTTGCGGACCCATTTGCGGATGTGTGAATGGGGCCTTAAAAGGGACACTACCATCAAAAATATTAACATGTATTAACAGTCTATATGTAAATACTTTTTGGTTTTCTGGACATCATTTTTTAATGTTACTCCAAGCATTTTATTTCCTATCCTGGCTCTTAAAGAGGAGCGGTCACCAAAAATGAAGTTCAATCTGCAGGAAGCATGTTATAGAGCAAAAGGAGCTGAGTAGATTGATATAGTTTTGTTGGCAAAGATTCAGTAAAAGTTGTAATTCATACATTTTTAGATTATCAGATGCACTGGACTATAAGACATTCTAGCCATTATCTAGGGCTCCGACAAGGTCAGATTTTCCGCTATGTAGCCCTTATTTGCCCCTGATGCCAAGTTTATCACTGATTATCGGTATAGCAGTCCTACGTTGGGATATACATTGGTAGCCCGAGCTCCAGACCTCAGATCGGACCCCCAAGCTCCATCAGCATCAGATAAGGCCCCAATTAGCCTTTGTTCAGACCCCCATCATACCTGAGATCAGATATATAAAAATAAAAAAAAAACTTGCCTCGCTTGCTCAGGATGGCTCAGCAGATCCAAGATCCAGGACTCACTGGTTCCTGGTCTTCTTCCAGCCCATGCTGCATTGTGACCTGACATCGCACAACGTTAGGTCATCGTGTGCGCCTACATGCACTACGTCCTGACACTGTACGCAGAGTGGGCCCAGGGGAGGTGAGTACAACCGGTGCACCGTTACCCTTACCTCCCCATGCCTCGAATACTAATGACCACTTTCATAATGAAAGCAGACATTAGCATTCAGACTTATAAGACACACTGACAATTTTCCCTCACTTTTGAGGGGAAAAAGTGTGTCTTATAGTCCAAAAAATACGGTACATCTCTGCTTTTCTAACTCAAGACCACCCCTGTGAACAACTCTTAGTACACTGTAGGAGCTGTTATCAGTGATTGATAGCATTCCCTGTGTAACTGTGTATACAGAGATAGCTATCAGTCACTGAGAGTTGTACACAGGAGTGGTCTGGAGAAAAGGAAGAAATATAAATGTAAATATAAAGTATTACTGATTTTTTTCCAGTTAAAATATATATCCACCTGCTCTCCTCCTGCACTGCATTTTGTGATGACAGGTCCTCTTTAACTCCCTCCTTTGTCTTGACTAATAGCACGGCAAACAGCCCTGCTTGACTTTTTCAGTCAGACCATTCACTGCAGCCGGAGAGAAAAGGGACGAGTCACTCAATTAGAGCTTCACACATTACACTGATACATGCAATGCTCTTCTGTGGCCATCTTTATCTAGGGCTATCAAGAAAATAATAAAACTTCAATACCAATTCCACCAATCTACTGTTTTAAATAGATAACTTATTTCCCTCACAGCAGCAGTAAACTAAATACTGGATTACCAATCTGTATGGAAGTTTGAGCTCTCTGTGCTGAATGCTACAGAAGGACAATATTTAGCATTATATTTTTAGCCACATAGTACTGCCTATACGAAAAAGGAAAAACAGCCAAAGATTCTAAAAGATTTGTTGTCCATGAATATTGAGTTTGGAAAAAAAAAAACTGTTCTGATGGAAGTGTCGCTTTCAGGTGAACATTTGGCACTGAAATTATGGAAATGTCATTTTATTTTTGCCTTTCCAGTAGTTTATGGATAGAAGCTTTTTGAATCCTATTCACCTTTATAATCTTTTAGTTTCAGTAATGTGTTAAATTCATCCTGTGTCTCGCAAGACACAACACAGACACAGCACTGATTTATTAATTTTTTATAATGAAAAACTAAATTCCTAATGCTCAACCAAAGTCATGAGAAATTATAGCACAATGTACAAGGACATTGTGAATATTTATCTGTAAATTCTTATGCTGAACAGTCCTGCATGTGGTGGTTTTTTAGTTCCACTTTATTGTTGTTTATCAGTATTTCCACAGGACACAAAGTGCCTGTTGGTTGCAGCGTATTCTCTATTCTTAAAGGGGCTTTCTAGGACAAAATATTCATGACCTATACATAGAATAGGTCATCGGTATGCGATTGGTGGGGGCACAACACCTGGCACCACTACCAGATGTCGAGCCCCCACTGATCAGCTGTTAGCAGCAGATGAAGGTTCCGGAAGTAAAAGGCGTACGGAGCCAGAACAACGCACCCCGTAGACTGCGGAATGGCAATTCTAAGGTGCTGCAGCTGATACTCCTAGTGAATGCGAGTTGAGCTGTAGTATCTGAGAACGGCCACTACACAGAGCTGTAGTGGTTATGGTTCTACACTGTTTATGTCCGGAACCTGCGGCTGCCGCTAATAGCTAATCCGCTGCGGTGCCATTTGTCAGACCCCAACCGACCTCATGTTGATGACCTGTCCTGTAGACCGATCATCAATATGTAAGTTGCAGAAAACCCTTTTAACAGTCAAGTTAAAGTTGCCGCTAAAAGCTGATCAGTGGGAGTGCCAGGTGTCAGACCCCAACCAACCTCATGTTGACGACCTATCCTGTAGACCAGTCATCAATATGTTAGTCCTGGAAAACCCCTTTAATAGTCAACTTAAAGCTGCCGCTAACAGCTGATCGTTAGGGGTGCCTGGTGTTGGATCCCTACCATTCTGATATTGATGATCTATCCTATGGTTAGGTTATCAGTATGTTAGCACCGTAAATCCCTTTTAACAATCAAGTTGGATTACCTAAAGGGACGTAAATTTCCAGATCAATAAAATACTTCAGTCTGTAATCTTCTGAAAATATGTCAAGATGCAACTCTGCTTGTTTCTTAAAAAACAAAAAATGGACATAAATGGTAAATTGTCTCTAAAAAGTGCATGCGCTAGTGTAAGGAAATGTTCAAAATTATCAGAATTTGCCTTGGGTAATACTGAATACGTATTACCATCAGAAGACCTTGATTGATCCACATACATGACCCAGATGCCGCACCATGTATGGGCCTCTCATTGTAGAATATAAAAAAAGATCTGCTTCTCATTCTTTAAATAACGTGAGTTTTTCACACAAAATAACATCTTATTATACTATGTGTATAACATTGCCAAAAAAGGCAGACAAATACAGTGTTCCTAATTAATGATGACAACCGATATTTGTTTCTTCTCTCCAGACTGTATCATATACACAGTTTTTGTATCCAACCAATGCCTTGGGAGCCCGTAGAAACACAATAGACTCTACTTGCTCCTTTTCTCAGTTTCGGAATGCAAGTCATCGCAACCTGACTCTGGGAAGAGCCAACAGCATCCAGGGGAGCACTGATACAGGTGATCTGATCACATTAGTGGCATAGCTGACTCTGCTGTGTTTGTAAATGGAATTGCACTTGGGGTATTGGTTTCAGTGTCTTCTGTGTATTTATGACATTTGCTTGGTAGCCCGGTACATCGTAGACACTTTTCAAGCAAAATGCTTTTTATCCAGTGTTTTCCGGAGTGATTCCTGTTATACTGTAGCACTGTAACATTATCCAGTTTCAGTATCATTTTATGTTTGCATAGTAAAATAGATCTGAAACGTTAATATCACTTCACTACTATTCGGACAGCCATTGATTACTGTCTGGGTCATATGGATTTTGTTGTTGTGTAGAATTGTATACATTTTTGGATTGTTACACTTGCACATTGCAGATATTGAACCTGTCTCACTTTTAGCATAGCATTAGCATAGCATTAGCACAGCATATGTAGCTGTATTAACAGTACTGTAAAAGCTCACACCTTTGCTAACCATTTTTCTCTCACGTTAATGCATCTAAACTGAAAAATAAGGCAATTTTGCAAACAGCCCTAGTGAAAAATTGTCTATTTCACATATACGGGTTCTATACTTAGACCTGTTCCCCCATGGTAACAGTATGTAGTATCTAGTATGATGTAGTCCTAATTTTCTGCTTCTGTCCAGTTTCTTGCTAGCATTCATTTGCAAAGAATGTAGTCTAGAAATCTGGAGACATATGTGAGCTCATAGTAGTGCTTTATTAAGATACATTGGAGGAAAAAGGGGGATGCAAAAAACAGTAACACTAATAAATATTAGATGTTATCTTAGACTTTATACACTTGATATTTGGCCTACGGACATCATAACTGTATGTGGACTTAAATCTACTTTATGACTTTCAGTCTTTAAAGAGCCTCTGTCAGCATGATCAACCGTATTAAACATTTGTATTCATATGCAAATTAGTACATTTGAGCACCAGCGGACCAGGCTGAGTCCTTGGAGCCCTCTCTTTGTAACACCATGTCGTCGTCCCCCTTCTCTTGATTGACATGGCTAGACATTAAGGATGGTGAGGGCAGAAGCAGCACATGCATCCATGCTTTTCATATCTGTGACAGTCCTGCCTTAACCTTTGCCTTTACACTGCAAAACAGATTTTGAAATAGTTCTGGAGAGTATTATATATGATTATCAGGAAAGAACTTAAATTTATCCTAGAGCTGTGTCATAGCATGAGATCATATACACTACTTACAGCCTAGCAAGTATAACATTACTTGCATCAGGCCACTTTGCCATACACACTTTGCCATACACAATTTACACTAATCACAGTACCTTAAAGTATCTCTCATAGTGTGCCCGAAGATGTTTTCATATCTTTTTTCTGCGTTTTGCGCTCTCCTAAAAACGAGGCAGCGGCCTACTTGACTCAACCGTTCAATAAGCCCGCCCCTATGCCGCTCCTCTGCATATTGATGGACATTTTTCCTTGTCGCTCTTCTCGTGCATGCGCTGTGCACGTCCTGCCACAGCTCGATCCCGGCTACGGCTCCCTCCCTCCCTGGCATCTTTATGTTCACTGCTCCTGCGCCATTCCCATACAGCAAGCTCACGCCGCAGGAGTCGCTTTTAGGAGGGAGCAAAATGCAGAAAGAAGATATAAAAACATCTTTGGGCACACTATGAGAGATACTTTAAGGTACTGTGATTAGTGATAGGCTGTCTTTTCCAGGTGACAGGTTCCCTTTAAGATTTTAATTTCTATTGACTTTTATTATGGGTTAATTGAGAATAAATTCACTCTTGGGATTTAAACCTGAAACCCTCTACATGAAAAGAAAAACACTTACCTACGGGATATAGCACCACCATGTTGAGAAAGGGGGTTTTCTATGCTCAGAATATATTACCAGTAATATGTATTAGCCTACCAAACATAGAAAACCGCTATTCTATTCTCAACTACTTTTCCCTCATTTAACCCGTAATAAAAGTTGATATAAATTGAAATCTTATGTGTATGGCAAAATGGCGTGATGCAAGTAATACTATACTTGCAAGACTGTAAGTAGTGTATATGATATCATGCTATGACACAGCTCTAGGATCAATTTTATTTCTTTCCTGATACCTATATATCATAGTACCAATATCTAATTCAAGATTTGTTTCTGAGTGTAAGGGTCCACTCACACGACCGTATTTGTTTTTGCAGTCCGCAAAACATGGATACCGGCCGTGTGTATTCCCCATTTTGCGCATCAGAATGTCCTGTCCTACAATAGAAATGCCTGTTCTATCTTTTTTATGGGGGCCGCAGAATGGAAGTTTCCTGTCCGCATCTTTTGCGGCTCCGTTGAAATGAAAGGGTTCTGTATCCGATCTGTAAAAATGCGGAGCGGACGCGGTCAAAAAAATACGGTGGTGTGACTGGGCCCTAAAGGCAAAGTTTGACCTAAAGCTGAGTGTCAAAGATATGAGGAGCATGATTGCATCTGCTGCTTCTGTTCTCAGCATGATTGATGTCTAGCCCTTTCAATCAAGGGGAGGGGGCCATGTGCAAAGCACAGGGGCATTACAAAAGCAGTGCTCCAAGCATTCAGCCCCAGTATGCCTGGCTTAATAGGGTTGATCATGCTGACAGAGGGTCTTTAAGAGTATAACTTCTTCTCTCACATGGCTTACCTTTTTATGTTCCACCTTACTGTTTTTTATACAGGTAGTGACATAGGAGACTTTACAGAGTACGATCCAAATCTCTTGGATGATCCTCAATGGCCATGTGGCAAGCACAAACGGGTTTTAATATTCCCTTCCTATATGGTGAGTCTTGCTCCATTACTTCAATCTACCATAGTCCTCCAACCAGGAGATTTAGTTCACTCACTCGTGACTGATTCATTTTCATATGGGTAGAAAGATGCGTTAAGATAAGAGTTAAACATATTCCCTGTCAACAGGATAACGGAATAAGTGTCTCCTCTGTGGGGGTCCAACTGCTGGGACCCCACTAATCACCATAACAGAGGTCCTGTGTCCCCCCCCCCCATGTGGCAGCAGTTGATCATGCACGCTAACACTCTGTTCATCTCTATGGGACTGCCAGAGTTCATCATGAGCTGTACTTCGGCAGTCCCATGTGAATGAATGGAATGACCACTGCTGCATGAGGGGATACAGGACCCTTGTTCTGGTGATCACTGGGGGTGCCAGCGATCGGATTCATGCCAATCAGCACTTATCCCTTATCCTGTGGGTAGGGGATATGTTTAAATCTTAGGGCAACCCCTTTAAAGTGACAGTTCACTATGTCATTTAGACAAAGCAGACATGTAATCAGTAAGGGTCTGTCTTCTGGCCTCCACCCCAATTGCTAGAACAGATGCACATTACAGACCCATTGGAAAGATCAAAAAGTAAACATGGGACAGGCACATTTAACCACTTTGGACATTTGATATTACTTTATGCCAAGTAAATTAGTAGTTCACTTTAAAGGTCTGGCCACACATAGGAAGCAAAATGGTTTGTGTTTTTTTTTTTTGTTTGCTGCACAGTTTTTGCTGGTATTACACATCTTTAACATGTGAATAAATGTACATACATTTCAGAATTGCACCGTTTCAGGGTAAAACCACAGTCTGTTAGGTGTGGCCTCACCTGTAGGTTACCTAGCTAAAACATATCTTCCTTATGGTTTGGACCTTTCGACGAACAATAATTTGAATATGTTTATTGTTTATTTGCTGTAGCTTTTTGGCAGCACAGTTCTCAAATAACTAAATATGTCTAAAGCTCAAAGTTTGCTCTCTGAACTCTGCATCTTTAAAACAAAAAAAATGTTAGTTTACATAAGGGCTGTAAACACCTTCAAGGGCAATTTTTTTAATGATTGCATTTTACTTATTTTGGCCTAAAAATCATGTTTTCAATTAGTCTTTATTAAGCATTTATTAAAGGGGTTGGCGACCCTCTTACTGTTACTGTTGACCAATGTGTCTATACGATGATTATGAGACTTACTAATATAGCCTTAATAAATCTGTCCTTTTTTAACTTTAGTTTATTGTTAGCCAAGTTTTCTGTGCTGTCTACACGGAGGTCCTGTCCATAAAATGGCTGCCGATGGCAAATCACCTTCGGTTCAAGTATACTGCACCTGCCAACTGTAGTTGCATTGTTGGTAGTTTAGTAAAGGTGCAGTGTGTTTAAATGGAGAAAATGAGTGATGTATATGATCACATGACCTTCCACCAGCGGCCATTTTATGGACAGGACCTTTATGTGGACAGCACAGAAGATTTGCCCAACAAGGGGCCATGGCTTCTGAAATATCAGCAAAGGTTACATTAGTAAGTGCCATATAGTCATCTTACATACACATTGGTCACAAGTACTAGAAAGTGGCCAAGCACTTTTTGTTCTACAGGGTTAAAAAGGTTTTCCAAGACTTTACAACTGATGATCTATCCTCTGGATAGGTTATCAGTATCTGATCGGTGGAGTCCGACACCCAGGACCCCTGTCTATCAGCTGTTTGAGTAGACACTGGTGTTCCTGTGAGCACCGTGGACTTCTCCATGCTTACCAAGTACAGCACTGTACATTGTATAGCGGCTGTGCTTAGTATCGCACACAGCCCCATTCACTTCTATGGGGCTGAGAAAAGCTGAGAGAAGGCCATGGGGCTGCTGTGAGCATTGCTGCTTTCTTGAACAGATGATCGGCAAGCATCCTGGGTGTTGGCTCCCACCATACAGATAGGTTAGGTCATCAGTTCTAAAGTCTCGGAAAACCCCTTTAAATTTTACCCTATCTGCAGAATATGCTAGTTTGAGCTTTACACTGAGTGCTGTCAAGTTGCACTCTAAATTCTCGACAGCTCATAAACACTCATTTAAGCCATATTCTTATCAGTTTGATAAGAATGTAGCTATAGCAAGTGTTCATGAGCTGTCAGGAATTCAGAGATAAGGGCTAGACATAGCCGTCAAAACAGCAATATCTATAAAACATGAATTGACAATCTGTAGTTAGACTGAAACATAACGCTATAGTTCAAAAACAGATACAAATTTTTAATACAGACCAACTGAAAAAAGGATTTTTAGCCTAAAATTATTAAAATGTAATCATTAAAAAAATTGCCTACGAAGATGTTCATACCCTTTAATCCCTTGATGACATGCGCCGTACATGTATGGCACATGTCATTTATTTAAAGATGGAACCCCATCCGATTTCACCCAGCAGAGACCCAGGGCTAATTTTTTTCAATCGGTGATAACTTCGATTGCAGACATTCAACCCCTCAGATGCCATGATCAATTGTAACTACAGCATCTGAGGAGGCTTTCCTTTCGGAGCTGAGATAGCTATTTATTGGTTGTGATAGGCCGGAGCCTGTGCAAGGCAACCAGGCATATCACAGGTATATTCCTTTGGAGACCTGCAGGTGGCAGTGCTCCATAGGAATACAGTGAATTTCCCATTCATTACTGTATCAAAGCACAGTAGTGTATGTGAAAAGCACATTTTTATTATATGTATAAATAACCCTTTTCTCTCATCCTCGAGGACTAAATTTTAATGTACACTTTAGAAACTTTGAGTAATAGATTTTCTAATTTGTTTGAGCTTTGCTGGCAAAAAGTTATAAAGGGGTTTTGCTGGGGTTTATATTGATGACCTATCCTCAGGATAGGTC
Organism: Bufotes viridis; assembly: GCA_033119425.1. Lineage (NCBI taxonomy): Eukaryota > Metazoa > Chordata > Amphibia > Anura > Bufonidae > Bufotes > Bufotes viridis. Next base: position 108,929,294 of record CM065593.1, on the reverse strand, counting down.
ATCAGATCAGCAGGGGTCCGACTCCCTGCACCCCTGCCAATCAGTTGTTTGAGAAGGAGGCGGCGCTCATTCGAGTGCTGCTTCCACTTCAAGATTACACTGCTTTGTCGCTGCAAGCGAGACAACACACATTGTAATCTTGAAGAGGAACAGTTCTCACATGAGTGCTGCTTCCTCTTCAAACAGGTGAATGGCAGGGGTGGCAGGAGTCAGAACCCTGCTGATCCCATATTGATGATCTCTTCTGAGGAGGTCATCAATATAAACCCCCTGCACGACCCCTTTAACTGTATCCACACCTGCATACCTTAACTCGTGCTTTCATGTACAGACCACTGTTCTTGAATACGTGAAACCATCTGACCTCAAGAAGGATATGAATGAAACTTTCAAGGAGAAGTTTCCTCATATTAAGCTGACTCTCAGTAAAATAAGAAGGTGTGTATGAATAATGTAAATATACCAGCCATATGGATAAAAAAAACCTGTTTATTACCGTTTCCCTGTGTTTATGGCAGTATATAATATATTTCATATGTTTTGTATAGTTAAATATTTTCAACTGTTTCAGAACTACATTACAAGCAGGGAGCTTCGAAATAAGCAGGCTGCCTTTCACGCCTTAATTTTCTACATATTTCACCTCACATATAAACAAGCCATGTCACCTTTCTGAAAAATGTTGCTTGTCAGTTGCAGGGCGGGCAGATTGGCTGGTTTCTACCACCTTCCCAGCCAGAGAGAAAACGGCCTAATCCTGAACCCTTTTCCAAACCTATTGTTTAAATAGGCTAGGACAGAGGAGGCAAGAGGGGATTATAGTGGATGCCTCCAGGAAAAATAGAGAAGAGCAGACTAGACTTTGACAACAAATGACAAATAAACATCATAGGAAATAGCATTGTCTCCATAGTCATACTATTTGAAAAGAAAACTCAACACTGAGCGGGTATTTAATGTGTAGATTAGAGATGTGAAAATCAAATTGTACTGTACAGATGCCAACTGTGCATGTGCCGGTACACTTTTTGGTATCTCTGGCCCGGTCAATCAACAAGGAGGGAAGAGACTCTTGAGCAACAGAGTCAGCCCCTCTCTGCTAAAGAAGTCTGGTTTGATGAACACATCGAACTGTACGAATCGATTCACTCATCTCTATTATGGACTCCTTTGGAGCCAATTTGTTTAGTGGTTTAGATGTAATTTGAACTAAAAAATGTTATAATAAAAAAAAAAAAATCTTTCTTTGGTTTATGTAGCTTCTTTGTTTCTCAGTACATGGCAGCTGCAGAATGCCATTCTGTGATAACTTCTACAAACTTGTAAGCTGAATGATTTGGTCCTTTAATAGAGGAGGAAGTGGGAGTCAGAGAACAAGCTGAAGAAAGCCAGTGTGATGAATTTATCACAGAATGGCATTCTGCAACTGCTGTTAACAGTAAACCTGCTGGAGTACAATGCGCCAAGATTATTAAGGCATAGGCAGGAGTTCTGTGAGACAGGGGAACAAAATCTATGTCAGCAAGGAAACTAGCATAGATTTCTAAAGTTGTTCTCTGGTAATGATTTAAAAGGGCTGCCATCAACCTGTCCTAGAATGTGAACAAGACTGGTTGTCACCACTTACAGAGCTGCCTAGGGGGTGAGATGGTGGGACCTCACTACACAGTACACTCAGGCACTGGCATAAACTACATATTGGTAAGTGTTCCTGTCAGGCTGCTCAGCCATGATGACATATCATAGACAGGATCACATCATTACCATCTATTGCAGAGCAGTGTAGTGTGTAGTGAGACCTGGATGCTTACTTCTATAGGCCGCTCTGCAAATGGAGGCAACCAGTCCTGCTGATATTCTTGGACAGGTTGCTGGCAACCAATTTAAATCATTTCAGGAGAACCCCTTTAATATGTGCCAGATTTATGGCATAAATTAGTACCGCCTGAGTATTCCCACCCACATTTTGTAAAAGTGTTGAGGGAGGTGGTAAAGGGCAAAAAGATGCAAGTGTTAGTGGAAAAAAAAGGACTTGAGCCACAAATTACAACTTTTGTACGCAGTCGTACAAAGTTGATATATTCCCTCCATTGAGCACTAGATAGGAGAGAATAAAGACAGAAGCAGTGAAAACTCCTGTATTCTCTCTGAAGTCCCTCAGTCTTTGTCAGTGAGGGATGTGGCATTTGGTTGCCTGATCGATCGTTCAGCCAGCTAACGCTTGTGTCATAAATACAATATGGCATGGGCATTAGAGACCTGGACCACCTGCCATAACTATACTGCGGACGGCCTTGGCCAGTTAAGATTAAGATGCTCTCATTGTATCTGTCATTCCTTCTTCTTGGGATAGAATATTCCAAATTCAAATACTCTCACTGTAAAGAACCCTTTTTTGTATTGTAGTGCTTTAGTTTCTTGGCTGCATAATGCCTAATCAAATTTTTTGAAAATTCATTGCTTTACATTTGATACACTTTTCTGTTTATTTGAACTGTGTTATTTACCGGAAACTAATTATTCACAGAAATTTATAGGAGCTATTTGCCCTTAGACGTGTTACATGATTTTTCTTTTTAACACTGTCTATATAGCCTTAAACGAGATATTCGGAAGTTAGCCCAGGATGATTGTGGCTATGAAGAACCCACAGTGGCCATGGCATTTGTATATTTCGAGAAGCTTGCATTGAAGGGGAAGCTTAACAAGCAGAACAGAAAACTTTGTGCAGGAGCCTGTATCCTGTTAGCCGCCAAAATTGGGAGTGACCTTCGAAAACATGAAGTTAAACACCTCATTGATGTAAGTAGTTAAAAGAACGGTTAACCTAAATATATGTACCGCTTAATAATTTTTTCAGTTAGTAATTGTTATTACCATATGCATTTAAAGGAACACTCATGGCAAAACTAATTGGGCCATGCATAGTGCACTACTCCCTCACTTGGCATAACACATTGAAGGTGGCGGGAGGAATTGTTAAAGCTGGTCACTTACTGTGAAGGGAGAAACCCCTTTAAAGGGTAACTATATCTTTATTAAAAAAATGAAGGTACAGGATACCATGACATACTGCCAGGATGCCATCACTTACCTCCTGGGCACATGGAAAAAGGTTTTCCATATGGAACGACCCCTTTAATGGTACCTAAAATGTGCATTATGAAGGCGTGGCATTAAATATTCAGTTCTGCAGATATTTGCAATCCATCAGTTTTGAAATATAGAGCTGTTAAAGGTGTCTTTTTTTGTAATTTTGTCCATAGAAACTGGAAGAAAAGTTTCGTCTAAACAGACGTGAGTTAATGGCATTTGAGTTCCCTATCCTGGTTGCCTTGGAATTTGCGCTTCACCTCCCAGAGCATGAAGTTATGCCCCATTATAGACGCTTGGTCCAAAGCTCCTAGCACAGGATGAACTTCAGAAATGTCTTCCTCTGGAACAATAAATGAGCTTAGAGAGTCACCACTGCTACAGGACATGCAAAAATACTCAAGTGCCCTTGTCAGCTACACACACAGTCATTTTATCAACAAGGCCCCTATTCACAAAGCGGCGCGGCTCAGCGGTAATGTCTTACATCTCTGAGACACAAGCGATAGCGTGAACGTAGGATCAGCTTCATAGAATGGCTGCTTTCATTGTGTGTAGGTGATGGATGCACTTCTAACACCAATGGTTTCATTGGTGCAACTCTGGTATTGCTTTTTTACAAAGACTTTATTCCAAATAACTCTTAGAAGGAGATATAATATGGAGGACAGACCATTTTTTGCTTTGGATCCACAAGTGGACTTTCTCATCTCTCTGCCTTCAGAGCCGACGTTCATTATGAAGAGAAGTAAACTCCATCTATGAACAGTATCCCACTTTATCTTACGTGCCAATGTAATTTGTCACTTTTTTTTTTTTATAAGGACTACGTGTTGTGTTTTTTTAACACACTGATGTGAATCTTTCATTCTGACCTACTGGACGATCACCAAAATTGACTTTTAAATGCATTAGGTAGGCAGAACCTATGGGAAGCAATGAACCATATCTTCTTACCATTGAACCTTGTGGCATCGGACATGACATTTGTGGACCAACACTACAAACCAATTCATTCCATCAGAGTACGAGCGAAGGCTGAGCATTTTTAGCACGTTCAGAGTCAGAGTTTTGGTATAAAGCCACGGCTTCTTATACTATTGCACTTTTCCCTTATGGAGGAAACGCGTCTAGTCGCACAATTTGTGGATATTCTGTGCTCTATGTTAGAGTGCATTTTAAGCACGTTTTCTTGTGCTACATGTTAAGCAGTGTTTGAATAATGTTTAGCAGCTGCCCGGTATAATGGTGTGCAACAGTACATTCATTTCCAACATTGCCTAAGTGTGCTTCTATAAAAATCTATGTAACTTTAAGCTTATCTAGCATCAGTCGAAACTAGTGCATGTTTTTAAAGGACATCTGTCAGCAGATTTGTAGCTATAAAACTGGCTGATCTGTTGCACATGCGCTTGGCAGCTGAAGATATCTGTGTTGGTCCCATGTTCATATGTGTCCGCATTGCTGAGAAAAATGAAGTTTTAATATATGCAAATGACCCTCTAAGAGCAACGGGGGCGTTGCTGTTACTCCTAGGGCCTAAGCTCTCTCTGCAACTGCCACGCCAGGCGGTGTAAATGTTATCACACCTGACCCTGACTTTTCCTAAAGTCATTGAAAGTGGAAAGGATGTGGCAGTTACAAAGAGTGCTGAGCCTCTAGGTGTAACAGCAATGTCCCCCTTGCTTCTAGAGGCTCATTTGCATATATTAAAGGGATTCTGTCTCCAGGATTAACGCTATGGTGATATTTGTATGTGCCCATCAGTCTCCTTGTTGTGTTTAAAATGATCCCACTGTTACAGCTCTTTGTGTGTTAGATTCTTATAAAAATCGATGTTAAGGTGCCCAAGGGGTTGTCCCACGATCTGTTGGAGCCCAGCCGCACCCACCGATCCGAAGCCCAGCACCGCCTACCACTTAATTTATTCACTTCACTTGCCCTGACGTCAATTCTTCTCAGTGCCTTAATCTCGCGTAGGCGCAGTGGACACTGTAATCTGCGCCCGTGCGGACTTCTGGCACTGGCTTCGAGGAGTCAACTGCACATGCGCTGGCTTTCTGCGCACCATACTGGCACCGGAAAACAGTTTCTTACTCTGCGCAACCCGGTCAGAGGCGGAGGAATCTGCATTCAGCAAGCGCTAAAGTGAAAAGTTGCGCAGAGTAAGAAACAGTTTTTTCGGATCGGTGGGCGCGGCTGGGCTCCAGGTCGGTGGGCACGGCTGGGCTCCAACAGTTCGTGGGACAACCCCTTGGGCACCTTACCAAGGTAATTTACATATCAATAACATCGATTTTTATAAGAATCTAACACACAAAGCGCAGTAACTGGGATTTTTTTAAACACAACAAGGAGACTGATGGGCAAATATAAATATCACTATAGCGTTAATCCTGGTGACAGAATCCCTTTAAAACTTCGTTTTTCTCATATGAACATAAGACCAACACAGATGCCCTCAGCTGCCAAGCACACATGTCATAGGTACTGTACAAATCTGCTGACAGACGCCCTTTAAAGTTGTCTCATTTGGCAGCCTCAATTATACTTGACTTGTATGACAGTAATGGATGACTATCAATCTGTGAGAAGATATCAAGTAGCACCACAGGTCATGATTCTTAAAGTCTACCCATTACTTGCACTCAGCTTTGTGGACTCTCTCAGTATTTACACTGTGATGTCATTTGAACGTCTTGACCCACTCATGAAAGTTGGTGACATCATTAGTTTCCACTGCATTACAAGAGCTGCATCATCCTCAAGAGGCTGGTTACACTGCATACTGCCAAATATACACTACTTTATCGAAGTGCATAGATTCTTAGGGACATGGGGTTTTATTTTTGTATGTTTTACTTTTTAACCGTTTAATCATTTGTTGAACACTTCATGATTAAGGGCTATGATTGGGTTTCAGATGGTGAACACTATTCTGCTCTATTGTGGCGCCTTTGCCTGTTCAGTAACTTAAAAAAATGATCACAAAATGTTGTGAATTTACCCCTAAATACAGTATGTTGAACTGAAATTGTGCCTTTGACTGATATATGATTTTAGGTCTAGATCACTTACTCTCTTTTTCACTACAGTCACATTTAAGTAATTTACTTTTTTAAATAAAGTGAGAACTGTATTAAACGGGAGTTTTGTGAATTGAATGGTATGAGTATGTTGAAATAAAAATGTAGAACCTGTAGATAATTTATAATAATATATATTTATAAAATATAATACATAAAACAAAGAGCGGGGAGGAAACACCGCAAAACCGCAGCGGTATCCTTTCCGATACAAGAGGAACTAAAGGACTTGCGGGTGGTGAATCTCTCTGCAAAAATACTATCGCAGGATCAAATCAATGTTCTTCAAAGAGGACTCACATTTTATCCTACCTCACATTTTAACCTATAGAGAACTGAATGTGCCAGTGATTCTGATGGCATTAATGTGGGGCTTAGTGTTTATGAATGCAACAACCAAGGTTCCGATGTCAATCATGTCTCTCATATTAATGATACTATGAGTTTTGTGGAACTTATGCATACATGTACTCTACAGGAGTTACGATCGCAGCACAGGGACCTTGAATTGATTAATACATCAGAGTCGTTCAAAACTATGAATAGGGATTTTTATCCCCTTTAATCAAGGTCTCCTGCTTTAGATAGTTTCTAGGAGCTGGTGGAGCGCGAGTTATGCGCTCTATATAAATCTATGGAGAGTGACAGAAAGACCCCCCAACAAGTAGTGACAAAAAAAAAAAAAAACAACATGACACAAGCAGAATCTAGGGCCCTGAAAGAACTCAAACAAATGCAGGATCTTATTATAAAATCTGCAGATAAGGGGGGAGCCGTTGTCATACTCGATAAGGAGACCTATAGGCAGGAGATTCTGAACATGTTGGGTGACACATCAACCTATTTATTGTTGGATGCCAATCCCCTCCCTTCATTTCAATCTATACTTATCAAGCTGCTCTCTAGAGGTTTAGAACTAGGAGTCCTTAAACAAAAAGAGGTGGATTTTATTTATGTAAATAATCCTATCATGGCTATTTTTCATGCACTGCGTATTACGTCCTATTGTAGCTGGTATAGGATCCTTCTCTTAGCGACTCTCTGAATGGGTGGATTCGCTGTTACAACCACTTGTTCCACATATACCTGGCTACCTGAGAGACACAAGATCAGTCCTACAGGCTTTTTCAAATTTCTTTTGGGAAAACATCTTTGTTTGGATCACTGCGGATGTAACCTCTTTGTATATCAGCATTCCTCATAATTTGGTGCTTGTGTCTCTCAGGTGGTTTTTGAATACTTACAGTTCATATACTCCATCACTCTGTGACTTTGTGGAGACGGCAATTGATTTCCTCTTGAGACATAACTGTTTTACCTTTAATGGGCAGTTCTACCTTCAGGTATCGGGCATGTCAATGGGGGCTAGGTTTTCTCCCTCCATAGCCAATATTTATATAGCGTGGTGGGAGAGGTACTTTCTCTTCATCGACACGAACCCTTTTGCTGTCTCCTTGCGCTGGTATAGCCGCTATATCGACGACCTGCTGCTTGTGTGGTCGGGCAATGTGGCGGCCATACCAGAATTTGGGGACTATCTTAACTCAGCGGTAGAATCAATCTCTTTCAACCTACAGCATGATACCCAGAGAATGGCTTTTCTGGATTTACATCTAGAGGCTGATGTCACCCATCATAAGCTTAATACCTTTACATACAGTAAAGAGACAGCAGGGAACACCACTCTGTTGGCGTCTTTATGCCATCCGCCCCATCTAATCAGAAACATACCCAAGGGGGAGCTAGTTAGGGCAAGACGCAATTGTTCTAATGATGATCTTTTCTCTGCAGAAGGTAAAAATGTGCTCCATAGGCTTACTAGGAGACAATATTCAAAAAGAGCTGTAGAGAGATCCATCAGTACAGTGGCCCCTATCAGTAGGGATGCTCTGATATTTCCAAGTAAAGAAACCAGGAGAACAGCTAAACTAAATACCACAACTCCGGTCACGTTTAGCACACAGTATAGCACGGAATATCGTGATGTTTGTAGAGCAGTTACTAAATACTTACCTGTGCTACAATGTGACAAGGATTGGTCTGCAGTCTTGGCCAGAGAAATGCGTTGCGTCGCTCGCAAGGCCCCCACCCTTGGTAACTACTTGAGCCCTAGTTTGTTCAGAAAGCAAGGGGATAAAAAAAACTACTTGGTTGACAAACACGGGTAATTATCGTTGTGGACACAATAGGTGTATATGTTGTAGATTTATGAAGGCGACCAAACATTTTAAGTCCTGTGTGAATGGGGTTGAGCATACCATTCAATCGTATGTGAATTGTAATTCCAAACATGTAGTGTACTTGGTTACATCACCCCTGCAATGTCTAAAATGTTGGCTGTACCACCAATACTCTGAAAACAAGAATCAGAAAACATCTCTCTGATATACCTTATCATGAGAATCGCACTGTTTCTGCCGTAAGTTTACACTGTGCGGTCATACATGGTGGTAATACTGAACAGCTTTCCATTCAGGGAATTGAAAGGGTTACACCTCCACACAGGGGTGGAGACCATAGACGCAAGTTACTGAATAGAGAAGCCTTCTAGATATTTCAGTTGGAGACCAGACAGCCCAAAGGTTTAAAAAAAAAAGACAGGATCTCATTTTACACTATTGAGACCTTAATTCCCTTTTTGGCATATAGCCTATTGTTTGTATGTAACGCAAATATGGTTTGCTCTCCATTGTTCTTAATGTGGGCACAGGTGTTGTTTTAATTAAGGCTGATTTTGCTGTAGAGCATTATGGGTAGTTTGGATCTCTTTATAAATCAGTCATGTTTTTTATATCTTAGTGTCATGATTAAGGACCACTATGTAAAGGTCCGAAACGCGTAGACAGTTTTTGTTCTTACTTGCACTGGAAATTTTTACGCTTCAATAAAACTTTTTCACTGCACCGGAGGAGCTGGAGCCTTGTTTTTCCATTGTTCATTTGTTGCCAATTCAGCTGTTTCCAGAAGCTGTGGTTCCGTGCTCACGGGTCAAGCAGGAAGGTGCGAGCTGCCATTTGCACCTGTTGTTCCTTATCATTTATAATATGTATTAAAGTCTAACTCCACTCAAAATCTGAACGTTTTGGTTTGAGTTAAGTTAAACACAATTTCACAGTTTTATTAACCTACAATGTAACCAAGTGCCAACAAGCCGTGTTTCTGGGGAGCAAACTGAAGGTATCACTAACAAGGAATGTATCTATACACAATCACTACACTTTATTAGTCAACATCATCAACGCCAAGCACAAGTCCAAAATCATAAAGATTATGAGGCTGTTTGCACATCTGCATCTCACTACTGGTTATAATTGATTGGAGTGTGCAATGGTGTCTGTCGTCCTGCAGTAATTTGCAAATTTAACTCCTAAATGTTTTTCCAGATGCCCAACTCTTTACTATTTCATTTCTATTTAGCTTTAAGCCTCATTCACACATCAGTGTTTGGTCAGTGATTTACATCAGTGATTCTGAGCCAAAACCAGGTGCAGATCTTTCCCTTATACCTTATATCTGTGGAGGCTCCAATCCTGGTTTTGGCTCATAATCACTAATGGAAATCACTGACCAAAACACTGACGTGTGAATGAGGCTTATGGATTTCACATTCTTTCACTATTGTGTTCTCTTCCATGATCACTATGGCATTTTTGGCATTTCATATGATTTCACTGTGATTACTGCTCTGACCTTATATATGACTCTGGTAGGACAAACAAAGTTGAAGAATGCAGTGAAGCGTACTGCCAGACCCTTTCTCTCATTCTTGATTGATAGTGCCAGGTGAGATGACTATGCAGGAACCTGGCCCTGTCAATCGAGAAGAGGAAGGGGCTCACAGACGTAAGCGTAGGTACACCCTTAACTAATCATTTGCATATGGATTAAAAGTACTTTTTCTTCAGGATGATGCAATAGATTAGGTGAAAGAGATCATTACATTCAGCTGAGCTAGCCCTACAAGAGATCACGACAGATTTATCAAGACGGGCGCTTTCTGCACTGGTCTTGATATCCTCTGCACTGTGAGAAACTGGCTGACCTGCTGCATCTGTGTTGGTCCCATATTCATATGTTCCCACATTGCTAAGAAAAAAAAAACTGTTTTAATATATGCAAATGAGCCTCTAGGAGCAATGGGGGGTTGCCGTTACACCTAGAGGTTTTGCTCTCTCTGCAACTGTCGTGCCCTCTCCACTTTAATTGACAAAACCAGGCAGTGTAAGCATCATCACGCTTGGCCTGACTTCTCCTTAAGTCATAGTGGAGAGGGTGCAGCAGTTGCAGAGAGTGCAGAGTCTTGAGGTGTAATGGTAATGCCCTATTGCTCCTAGAGCCTCATTTGCACATATTACAATTTTCTCACACCGATGCCTTCAGCGGCCAGGCGCACATGCAATGGTCAGCTAGTTTCATAGGTAAAAATCTGCTGACAGATGTTCTTTAAAAAGTCTCAAATACACAGCTTGCAACTTTTTAAAGTCACTTTTTTGGTTAATAGGAGATGATAAATCTCCCCCCTTGTGTCTGGTTTATCAGTGAATTTCCTGGTGTCAGATTGCAAATAAATATTGCTGTGCAATGTTAACATAATGAGAGCCAAAGTATATCTGTTAAGTAGTCATGTACAGCCAGATACACTATGCCACCCATCTTATTGGGTAGAGTACTGCAGCAAAGACAGAGTCATTCTGCAAGATTTACTGACCACTGACTGCATAAGGCCTCTAGCACACGACCGTATGACTTTTTCAGTATTTTGCGGTCAGCAAAAAAACGGATCCGCAAAAAATACTGATGATGTCCGTGTGCATTCCGTTTTTTGTGGAACGGAACAGCTGGTCCCTGATATAACAGTACTATCTTAGTCCGTTATGCGGACAATAATAGGATATGTTCTATCTTTGAACAGAAATACAGAAGGCATACGGAGTACCTTCCGTTTTTTTTTTGCAGATCCATTGAAATGAATGGTTCCGTGTACGGAATGCAAAAAACGGAACGTAAATGGAAAAAAACTGCCGTGTACAAAAGGCCTAACACTGTGCTTAAAAAAATGGTCGAATGGATCGTGTTTAAACTAGAACATGTGCCATTTACATATGTACCCATTTGTAGCATGACAGTTGCATTACAATATCATGAAAATGGCATGTATAGCACATGAAACAGTGGAAACAATGTTTGCCTGGTTTCAGTATTTAAAAGGGTAAAAGTACAGTATGTATAGAGAAATAAAATTATATATATACTCACACACATATACAGTGTGTGCATTTCATTTGTTCATATATCTGTTTTCTTCAGGACTAATGCTTAATTCACCACATCTTATCTTGGTTATCGTGGTTGGTAAAAAAAAAAGTGAAATGATCTATTCAGCTCTGCCACAGCGATACACACAATATAAGCACTGTAGCTCAGTAAAAACAACATATATATTCATATATAGGTTAAAAGTTGAAAGGCAGAAGATTAGTAATATTAACCATAAAAAAGCTTAGGCTACGTTCATACATCCATTTGCAATCTCCGGTAATCTGTTCCGGCAGATAAATTCGCCATAGCCAGATAATGCTGCTTACCGCTAGATCCTCATTGACTATAATAGTATCCAGCAGTAATCTGTCCTTTTTCCGACATAAATCCTGGCTTTTGGCCAGACAAAAAGGCCAGCATGCAGCCCTTTTATGTCTGTCTGGACAGCAGCCAGATGACATGATAGTCAATGGTGATACAGCGGTGTGCGGCAGTTTCTGGCTATTTTACAGTTAGTTTATTTTAGTTTGTAAATGGTTATGTGAACATAGCCTTAGTGATTCATAAACAGTAAGAAATCTGTTCAATGTAAAAAATGTTCCAGCCTCACAGTGCTGTTCCAGATGTACAAACTACTATTACAGTTAGCAGAATCCAAGTTAGTTTCACTCCACATTTATTAAGAGAGTTGCAAACATTGTTTCAGTCTTACAATCTAGAGAGGTAGTGGTGGCACCATCCCAAAACTTGACTCCGATATCGGTAAAAAACGCTCCGGCCTATCGGACCTCCAGAGGATCGGGGTGCCCAGCAGATGCAGAAACCAAATTGTCAAACGAGTAAAACAGTTCCGCGGCACTCACCATCCAATAATTATAATTTCTTTATTGCAGAGTTGCTGAAATGGCAGGGGTACAGACTTCACAGGACATGTAACAAACGGCTGTTTGTTGCATGTCCTTCAAGTCTGCTACCTGCCATCTCATGCAATTATAATTATTGGATGGTGAGTGCCGCGAAACTGTTTCACTCGTTTGACATTATTGTTTCAGTCTTACTTCAGTAAAGGGGTGGCTGTTATGGTAGTCGGTGTTGAACCACTTTTCCAACCAATGGATTTAAGTTCGATGGACACAGATCTAGTGTATGGATTCCAGCAGTGCCTTCCCATTGACAGATGTCACCCCCAATGACTTCTTCAGGTGCATGGTAGGTATGCAGTATAGAATCACCAAGGCCTGCACAGTAAACCCAATCTTACCACAAGACCGATACAGGTGGAGTTAACTCTGGAGACAGCTTGTCTTCAACCAGGGTTGTCACTCCAACCAACCCTAGGCTCTGGAATTTGCCACCTTGAGACGGCAGATGCACACATAATGTCTTGTCTCTGCATTACAATCAGAAGTCCTTACTGCACTTATGCTGACATTCCTCCACAGACAATCAAAGTTTGCCCAGCTGGTTCAAAATCAGGAGATGCAAGATGCAGAAGATGGGCCTGTGGAGAGTAGACGCCAACCTGGGAACTTGCCTTTCACATGCAGATTCCCTGAAGTGAAGATCAGTTCTGGTACCCATGGTAATCAGGTCATCAATAGTTGATGGAATGTCTTGACCAGCCAGTTCATCCTTTATGTGACCAGACAGACACTCCCAGAAGGCTGCCCACAGAGCCTTTTCGTTCCATAAAAGCTCAGAAGCCAGTGTACAAAACTTTATGGCATAATGCTCGACTGCAAATTGTCCACAGAAGAGATCTGGCTGGAGACGTAATACAGTTTCCTTAAACTCTGCAGAAGGTGGACAGAAACACCTGCAGATTGCTAGCTATCAAGTCACTTCTTTTCCAGAGTGGAGTAGCCCAGGCTAGAGCTTCACCTATCAGAAGCAAAATCAGGAAGGCTATTTTAGCCCAGTCAGCAGAAAACAGGTATGGGTGCAGCTCTAAGTCTATTTTACACTGGTTGATGAACCCTTGCCATGACTTGGGATCCATATCATAACATGAAGGAAGGGGAAGGTACAGGCTGGAGGTAACAGAGACTGTGATTGTGCAGACGTTGCAGCTTGCAAGAGTGGTAGTTGACATAGCATTGGATGTTGAACCACAGTGCCAACCGTGTTTGACTTAGGAGAAAATGTAAGGGCATTATCCTGGCGGTTCCCTAGTATTCACCCTTTAACCTCTATACAGGGACCTTGACTTTGCTGCAAGCAATGCACCAGGCGGCTACCTCTTCAAGTAGTCTCCGTGTGGTTGGCTGGTGACCCACAGAGGTCAAGAGACTGGTGCATACCAATGAAAGGAGAGGCAAAATGAAGTCAGTAACAAGTCAAGGTTTGGACAGGCACACAGGGTCAGTACAGTAAATCAGGCACAGGTCTGGTCAGGCAGCAGAGGATCAGAGTCAGGAAATGGACAGAGGTTGGTACACGGGCACACAACAGCACCTTTGCAAGGAACTAGCAAGCTAGGGACCTTATTGTTCAGGCACCTTTCTATCACAGAAGGGCACTAAAATATTCCACACGTTGACAGCCATTGGCTGAAGATTAGGGCGAGTTAGCCCTTTAAGAGCCTGAGGGAGTGCACGCACACTAGGGATGGCAGTAATTTATTGCTATCACACACTATATGATAGCACCAGGGAACTATGAAAAGTAAAAAGGACAGTCAATGTCAAACTGATTTTGTTTCTCTTGGATGTGTTTTTCCATATTTTCATCATTAAGGTGAAGGTCCACACCTATGTGAATACAGCAAGTTCTCATTTTTGAACTGATAGTGGTCAGGGCTCCTCTTTTCTAACAGAGTCCCAAATCCCTTGCATAGGCTTCCTGCAGCTGCTGCTAGGGGCAGCTTAGAAGTTCACTGGATACTGCTATACATTAAACTCAACTCAGCAGCAAGCTTTTAAACACCATCGACTGGTGGTTATAGGTAGCCGAAATGTTACATTAAAATTATGTCTAGGTGAGAGATTTGGAGCTGCAGATCATATCAATAGATCTCTGACACAAAGGTAAAACATAAATCTGCACAGAATGCTAGACAATATTATGCAGATTCGCTTCAAAACACACAATTTCAGGTGACTTTTCAGAATATGCTGTTGTGTTCATGAGAAATGACACTACATCTGGCTATTAGATGACTTGCACTCTTTTTTTTTAGCAGTTTTCCCTATGCAGGCTCCTGTCTTAATTTTCAGTTTTCCCTGAGATAGCGAGTAGAGACTAGCTGGTCTGATGTCTCCATTAGGCAGCACATTGAGAAAACAGTGCATTCTGCTCTCTCACTCAGAAGACTGAAAAGCAACAAATAGAACATAATAGAGAAGTACTAAACATTATTGATGTAAATAAAGCACTTTGGGTAAGATAGAAAACTCACTGGCCCACATTTACTGTGAGTAAATCTGGATTGTGACATAAATTGCGTCAAAAAGTTTATCCAATTTGGAGTTTAGGTTTGGAGAAATTATCTATACCTAGTCTAGTTCACACTTGCGTTGTTTGATTCCGTCAGGCAGTTCCGTTGCCTGAACTGTATGCAAACGCATATCATTTTTTCTGACTGATCAGGCATTTTTCAGACTGATCAGGTCTGAAAAATGCCTGATCAGTCAGAAAAATGCATTGCAATATTGGATCCGTTCCGTTGCCTGAACTGTATGCAAACACGTCATTTTTCTGACTGATCAGGCATTCTTCAGACTGATCAGGTCTAAAAAATGCCTGATCAGTCAGAAAAATGCATTGTAATATCGGATCCGTTTTTCCGGTGTCATCTGGCAAAACGGATCCGGTATTTATTTTTTTCACATTTTTAAAGGTCTGCGCATGTGCAGACCAGAATGCTGGATGCGTCATTGTGGTATTTTTAATCCACTAATGCATTACAATGCAAATTAATGCCGGATCTGGCATGTGTTCCGGAATTTTGGACGGAGATAATACCTCAGCATACCTAGGATAATAATACCTAGGATATTACTGAAGCGTTTTTTTTCTAGTATTGAGCCCCGAGGATGGAACTCAATGCCGGAAAAGTTTAACGCTAGTGTGAAAGTACCCTAAGGTGCAAGAGGTGTAGCCTAGATGCATTGTTTTAACCAAAATTCGGCTCAAAATAAGACAATCAATAGGTGGGATAAAGTTAGACAAAAGCATCTAGCCATGCACCAAATTCCTCATCCAGCATAAGACACAGGGATAAATTTGGTGCATGTCTATGTTTAAGCCATCTACAGGGTTAGTAAATCTGCCCCACTATTTACTGCCTCAGCCTCTGTGTGTTTGTCTCTCACTTGGCTCTTCTTCCCTTTCCATAGACAGCATGTAATTTGAGCCTTCAGTGAACTTACAGTCTATCTTCAGAGTTTAATTTAGTAGATAATTCGGCTAACAGTGATCAATTTAGAAGGAGCAGGGCAGGAAGAGAGGACAACTGACAAGCGGAGAAAGAGGGATTATTTTCTCTTGCGTACTTCGATAGTACTGTTGAAAATACATCCATGAAGTTCAACCAGGCAATAGGAGTGGGAAATCAAACTGTACACATTTCCATAAGCATTTTTGTTATTGTGTTTTTCGAAATCATGGGTTGTACCATGAAATAAATACATATTTTAAGGAAATGTGACACATAAAATTTTATCTGCCAGTTAAAACCAGATAGGCTACTTTCACACTAGCGTTTTGGCTTTCCGTTTGCGAGATCCATTCAGGGCTCTTAAAAGCAGTTCAAAACGGATCAGTTTTGCCCTAATGCATTTGAATGGAATAGGATCCGCTCAGGATGCATCAATTTGCCTCCATTCAGGCTGCATGCAGCGTTTTTCTGTCCGCGATGTGGACCACCCTGGCACACAATGTAAGTCAACGGGGACGGATCCGTTTTCTCTGACAAAATAGAAAACGGATCTGTCCCCCATTTACTTTCAATGGTGTTCATGATGGATCCGTCATGGCTATAGAAGACCTAATACAACCGGATCCGTTGTATTATTGTAACGGAAGCGTTTTTTAAGATCCATGGCGAATCCGCAAAAAACGCTAATGTGAAAGTAGCCATAGTAAGACATATCCTTTTTTATTTTCTGATTGCAGATTTATTGATTCTGTTTCCTGGACATCATTATGGGGGCGGCCATCTTGCCTGAGCTGTTCTTAACAGCATTTAGAAGCCACATGGTCTTAAAGGCAGGTTTACACACGCCGACCAGAAAGCCGATTTTTGTGAAGGACGTGTTCCTGCCCAAACACTTAGTAGGTCATTTATTATACTGAAATACACCTATATTAGGTGCAGATGGTGGCGCAGGTTGGAAGGCTTGCGTCTCTTCATAACTTTGGCGGATCCACCGCCAGCTATGGGACTTTATTAAGACCGGCATTTTAGAAAAACGTGCCCTTCAAAATCAGTTCGATTTTTCAAAGTTTCTTAATCTTTGTGTGACTTGTAATATTATCAATATAATACACTTATATTACAATATGAACTAAATCTGGAAAGTTATTTTCTAGATCACACTGTAAAGCATCAAACCTCTCAGATGATGGGGGGGTGTCTGAGATTAGCAGTTACGCCTTAGCATAACTGCAGTTAAAGTTTTATTTTAATAGTAAGTAAAAGTCCAAATGTTAAGACCTAAAGTGTAATGGTCATTTCAGTTTATTATTAATATAGTGTAGGGACAAAGATGTTAAACATTTTTGTAATATACTACATTAGAGAATGATGTTTCTTTGTTCTAGAAAACAACTTTGGCTAGTTATACACTAACGCTTATATCTCTCTGAATCCCAGCATTGCTGTAAGCTACTGTGTCACTGTCTATCCCCATTAACTATGTATAATGTGGGACCAGCGGAGATCCAGCTGCAAAAGGCAAATATGCTGAGAATCCGCCAGACTAAAACTGCTGCGGTTTTAGTCTGGCCGATTCTCGGCATGTTTGCCAGGTTGTGTCTGAATCCCCGTCAGTCCACATTATAGTTAATGGGGCCTGCAGGTATCAGGTGGCGTCCGGCAGTGCCAGATCCAGACATGTCTAGAGCTAGTGTGATACTAGCCTTAGCAAAGCTCTGACAGCATTGCTAAGTCTAGTCTGTCTTCAGCGTTTTACTGAGTGCTGAAGAATAGATGCCTGTGTGTAACATAGAGCAGGAATGCTCAACCTGCGGCCCTCCAGATGTTGCAAAACTGCAACTCCCAGCATGCCTGGACAGCCTACAGCTATTAGGGCATGCTGGGAGTTATAGTTTTGCAACAGCTGGAGGGCTGCAGGTGAGCATCCCTAATATAGAGGCTTCCAGACACCTCTTGGCTCTACCCCAGTCCTTGAATATGTATATGTGCCCTATTACTATCACCTGCCTATCTGACTTGTTACACTGAAGACAGACTCTCCTTAGTATTGCTCAGTTACAGCATTGATAAGAAGACTCTTTCAACTAAAACGACAATTACACTTTAATTTTAGAAAAGCTGTCATTATAGAGGTTTTACTGCAAATTACTGGTTTTAACTTAAATAACTTCAGGCAAGGCAATGTTTATCATGAATGAGAAAGGCTTATCTAGTGTTTGAATATTTAAAAATACATTTAAAGGGGTTTTCAGGGACCTATTCTCAGGATGTCACCAGCAATCAGTAAAGACAGGTGCAATCTCTCTTACAAATATTGCTATTTTAATGTCTTACGATGTCATGAGTAAGGGCTTGAATTGTTTCTAGTAGCCCGAAATGCGTAGACAAGACTTTTGTAACTGGATGTGATTTTACCGCAAGCAAAATAAATAATTCCTTTACCGAAGTGGAGCTGGATTCCTTGAACCTTTTTGCATATTTAATCATGTTATACTTGATTCTTGACTAGTATTATCTGGACCTCTTGTTAATGGTTGTATCATTAACTGCTGTGAGGGGAGGTTCTCCTATTATCTTTTTGGGGACCTCCAGTTCTTTATGGTGTTTTAACAGTTTTTAATCAATCCAATAAAGTTGCATATTTTTTATGCATTGGTTTGTGTCTGATTTTGGCATGTACTTGTTTGTGTGTCTCTGTTGTTCCTTTGCATGCACATGCAGGACAGCACCTATTTGTCTTTACTATCTCTATTGGTGTCGTCCTTCCTACATTTTTTGATTAACCCTAAATCTGATGGCATTAGAGGTAGAGCTTGCTAAGAGCTCATTTGCTTACCTCTTATCAGGATTCCAGAGGAGAGTTTTCTGGCCTATAAAACTCCTCATACTGCTGAGGCGCTTTCCATAAGGAAATATGGTATCCCCCGAATCCTGGTTTAAATTAAAACTATACTTGCCTGAGAAAGGGTTCTCCCTGTTTTAATTCCATGACTTAATAGTAGACAGCAAATGTGCATGTGAATTCAGCTCCACTATCGGTAAAGGAATGTATTGATTTTGCTTGCAAAATCACATCCAGTTACAATAGTCTTGTCTACGCTTACGGGCTACTAGAAACAATCTGCAGTGCTCATCATGACATCGTAAGACATTAAAATAGCATTATTTGTAAGAGAGATTGCACCTGTCTTCACTGATTGTGATCACATGACTGTAAACGCCCTCAAAAAAATTGCTACACCTTTAGACAACATTTCACATGAGAGAAAAGAAAAAAACACATACAAATAAACAGTAAAAAAACCTGTACAAGCATACATGAGGTATATATTGGCTTGAAGAAAAAATAAGAGAAAGGAAAAAATTCGTAAATTGGGGAGCTTTCTAAAATTACGAGGATTATTGTTGCAGAATTAAATTTAAACGTTTATTCAGACCATCCGGTTGTTGCGTATTTAATTCAAAAATCCAGAAGGATTCTCTATTTAGTAGTTTTCTCCTATAGTCTGCTCCTCTTTTTGGAATTAAAACCCTTTCTATACCCTGTACCACCAAATCCGATGTGTCCCCACCATGGCAGACAGCAAAGTGCAGACTAGCTGCAGATATGTTTCGGCTGCCATGGTGGGGCACATCGGAAATATGTTTGCGTATTCTAGCTTTAATAGCATTAGTGGTACAACCCACATGCTACAGTTTGCATTTATTTCATATGATCAAATAAACTGCTAAAGTTGTGTTACAGTTAAGGTATGATTTCACATGAAAAACCTTACCACTTGAAGTTGAAACAAAAGTATTTGAAATTGACATATGGGTGCAACAGATGCATCTATGATGTCCACATCTGTAGCTCCCTTTAGTTGTAAGCCAAACCGGCTGCGATTTTTTCTTTTCTTGGTATAAACTGGGACTGACATAATTAGCGATAGTAGGCGCTCTTCTGGCTGCACATTTAACTCCACCTGCAACTATGTCAGTCCATTCCTTATCATAAACTAGAATAGGAAAGTGTTTCTTTATTATGTAGCAAATTTGTGTGAACTCCATGCTATATTGTGCAACAAATAAATTGCTATTTTTGTTGTTATATTTGGTATTTTTATTTCTTATCTATATTGCGGAGCTCATCCTCCTTGGACATATTTTCCTGTTTAGGATAAATAAGGGAACTTCTCTCAATATCAGACACCTGCCGTATTGCATCCTCAACTTGTTTTGTAGCATAAGCTCTTTGATATAATCTATGGGCAATATTTTCAGCTTGTCATGAAGCTTTTTGCATCTGTGCAATTTCTTCTTGCGCGGATTATCTCACCCCTGGTATGTTTGCTATAACATGTTTAGGATGACAAGATGTGGCATATAAGGTGGTGTTCCCTGCCAGGGGTTTTCGTAGGTAAACGTGTGAATTGTACTGGTAAGAGGATCCCCCCTCAGGTGTAAATCCAAAAATGAGATCTCCTGTGTATCATGTTGGACACTAAATGAGATAGTCTCCACACAGGAGTTAATATAACACTAGAGATGAGCGAACTTTAAAAAAAAGTCCGGTGTTCGGCGTTCGGGTTGTGGTAAGTCGCGCATCCCGTTGTGGATTCCACTATAGCGGCATATGGAATCCATAAGGGGCGGCTGCCACCAACCCGAACTGTTGAACAGCCGAAGGACCTCGGGTGACGTCACTGTCATGTGATCAGTGCAGGGGGCGTGGCTCAGCACTGGATTTGCCGCTATAGTGGAATCCATAACGGGATGCGCGACTTACCACAACCCGAACACCGGACTTTTTTTTAAAGTTCGCTCATCTCTATATAACACCCAAAGGCTGGTTTGGCCGTCACATCACCCGTCCAAACAAGGATCAGGTCGTCGATGTAACGGCCATACCACCTAATGTGTTGCCAGAAAGGGTGGGTGTCGATGAGGAGAGCTCCTCTCCCACCATGCCATGAATATGTTAGCTATGGAGGGAGAGAACTTGGCCCCTATCGACACCCCCGATATCTGCAAATAAAACTTGTTATTAAACATGAAAAAATTACGTCTGAGGAGAAAATCCACCACCAGCAGCAAAAATTCTTCATGTTTTATAATCCCCAAAAAACATGGTGTGACATCTGATGTGAAAAATATATATAAAGCGCCAGTGATAAAAATGACAAAGTGCTAGAATGTATACGACCTAAAAGGATAGTCAGGAAATGTAGAAGTTATAATTAATCATGGTATACTTGATTCTTGACATTTTTTTTAAAGGGAATCTGTCACCTGCATACTAGCAAAAATTTTTTTTCATGAATCCATGTTTAATAAATTACCTTATTTCCATATGTGTTCGTGTTTTTCTTTTGTGCCTTGTCATTTCTTCTAAAAACCGCTTTCTCTGATATGCAAATGAAGCTGTAAGGAGCCCAGAGGGGCGTTCCTCCTTTACCAAGGTGCCCAGGAACGCCCCCCTGATGTGTCGTGCCCGCCTAAATTTTAAAAAGAAGAACGCCTCTAATCTCTAAAATCGCATCCCAGAGGCGAGGCTAAATACTACGCCCCCCCCCCTCCCTCGCCAGCTCCTCTCTGTGTTCGGCAAAAATCCCCGCTCCGCCTGCATCCCGAAATCCCGCACAGGCACAGTGCCGCTGTTGAGGCTGTTGCCCTCAGTATCCAGATGATCGCGCAGTGGCTCAGGAAACAGCGAACACGTCACTGGGCTCGGCGCATGCCCAGTGACGCTGTTGCCCTCAGTATTCATATGATGGCGCAGGCAATTGCCGACACTGCGCGGGATTTCAGGATGCAGGCGAGAGGCGGAGCGGGGATATTTGCCGCACAGAGAGGAGCTGGCTGGGGGGGCGGAGTATTTTGCCTCGCCTCTGGGATGCGATTGGCTGTACTCTGCTCCCCTGGTCTTCTTCCAGGTCCCGCTGTGGTGTCCTGACCATGCACAGTGGCAGGACTAAGTGCATGTAGGTATGTACTATGACCTGACGCCGTGTGATGAATTATGGATATATGGCACTGTCCGAAGCAAGCAGGGTAAGTTTGTTTATTTATTATTATGGGCGTCTTTCCCGTGTGTGGAGATTTTTTATTACATGCCTGTCATTTTATGCATAAATGTGAGTATAGTAAACCTATATTTTTATGGTTAATCTGGTGGTACTTCACTATTTTCCGTCCATCATCTGAAATTTTCTAGTGACTGGTTTCTTGTGAAGATCAATAACACGTCCAGGGTTCCTGTGTCCAGTGGGGTCCAAAATGGTTGTGCAACTTCGGCTAAAAGATTCTGATGTCTTTCTGAGGAGTGGCAGCGCGATCTAGTTTCTCTATATATACACAAAGTTTATTTATTTATTTTTTAAATGTCTGATCTGACATTTGATGGGGGCTGGGGGTGCAATTTGAAGCTGAGTGGGGCTAAGAGGTCCAATCAGAGGATGATAGGCTCTGCTTGGGGGTCTGATTTGACTCTGATGGGAGCTGAAAGGGTCTGATGAGGGCTGGTGGGTCTGGGCATCCGATCTGAGGCTGAGTGGGGATGGGGGGTCTGATCTGAGTTTGATGGGGGCTGATCTGTGGCTAATTGGGCCCAATCTGAGGCTGATTAGAGGTCTCATCTGAGGCTGATGGAGGTTGAGGGGTCTAACTGAGGCTGATGGAACTTGGGGGTCTGATCTGAGGTCTGATGAAGAATGGGGGTCTGATTTCGGGGTCTGCTCCGAGGTCTGATGGAAAATATTTTTTTTTCTTATTTTCCTCCTCCAAATGCTACTGTAGGTGCTTCTTATAAGCCCAAAAATTTGGTAGTATCCTTTGAATGCTAATCTAGGCCTCTCGCCCAGTTAAGCCAATACTCTATGCTGTGTAGTAATGAGGGGCAATCACCTGAAAGAGCTGTCTGTTGGTAAGATGCTGGCTTAAAGGGGTTTTCTAAGGCTTAAATACTGACGACTTATCCTCTGGATAGGTATCTAATCGACTGGGGTCCGACACTGGGACCCCCGACAATCAGCTGTTTGAGAAGGCAGGGGTGCTCACAGTAGCACTGCAACTTTCTCTCAGCTTTCCAAGCCAAGTGAGGTCTTGTGGTCTAGGTGCAGCTCAGCCCCATAAAAGTGAATGGCGCTGAGCTACGATACCAAGCACAGCCACTATACAATGTACGGCGCTGTGCTTGGTGAACAGGGAGAAGGCCACAGAGCTACTGCGAGCGCCGGTTCCTTCTCAAACAGCCGATAGGCTCGGATGTCAGACCTCCACCGATCAGATGATGTTGATAGGTCATCAGTATTTAAGTCTCGGAAAACTTTTTTAACTATTATCCAAGTCATGTCTCAAAGCCTGTTTAAAGGGCTGTCAGCAGATTTGTACCATTGAAACTGGCTGACCTTCTGCATGTGCGCTTGACAGCTGAAGGCATCTGTGTTGGTCCCATGTTCATATGTGCCGACATTGCTGAGAAACATGATATTTTAATAAATGCAAATGAGCCTCTAGGAGCAATGGGGGTGTTGCTGTTACTCCTAGAGTCTCTGCTCTCTCTGCAAATGCTGCGCTCTCTGCAGTTTGATCAACAGGGCCAGGCAATGAAAATATCATCATGCCTGGCCCTGTCAATCAATGTGCAGAGGGCAGGCAATTGCAGAGAGAGCAGAGCCTCTAGGAGTAACAGCAACGCCCCCTTTGCTCCTAGAGGCTCATTTGCATATATTAAAACATCATATTTCTCAGCAATGCAGGCACAGATGAACATGGGACGAATACAGATGCCTTTAACTGTCAAGCGCACATGTAACGGGTCAGCCAGTGTCATAGGTACAAATCTGCTGACAGATGTCCTTGAAAAGGTCGGAACAGTGACTTATAGGATAGCTGCCTTACATCTGGTGGCATTAGAGGCAGAGCGAGTTAAAATCTCATTTAAACCAAACATTATGCAATCTGAACCGTATCTTATCCTACCATAACCTAACATAATTGGCAGCCAGCTCTAACATTGATGTAACTTAAATTCCCGGCATATTGCACTTGGACATTTATTGTAGGAGTGGACTTTCCTTCATGTGAATACCACTCTAACTGGCCACAGTATTGAGAGTTACATATATATGTAGACATCTCTTACAATTCAAGTTTCTACAAGCATCTTTATGATTTATCATTCAGGCTATTTAGAGTTACATGCTAGAGTGGAAATTCATCCTAAATCGGCTGAGAAGCCACATTGTAAAAACCATGTGTTTTTTCTTTGCAGTTTTGTGATGTGTTTATTACCCATGTGGCTTGGAATGGATGACATTATAGAGAAAACACCATCATAGGAAATTAGTTTAATTTAATTGTAAAAAATCCTATCCTCTGGATAGGTAGGTCATCAGTATCTGATCGGTGGGGGTCCGACACCAGGGACCCCCAGAAATCAGCTGTTTGAGAAGACTTTGTCTAGGCCAGTGATGACACGTTTATCGGTTACATGATCTAGGCAGAGCTCAGCCCCATAGAAGTGAATGGGGCTGAGCTGCGATACCAAGCACGGCCACTATACAACGTACGGGACTGTGCTGGGTGAACTGAGAGAAGGCAGCAGCACGACTGTGAGCGCCGGTGCCTTCTCAAACCGCTGATTGGTGGAGGTCCCGGCGGTTGGGCCACCACGATCAGATACTGATGACTAGTGTTGAGCAAACTTGTTTTTTAAGTTCTGCGTCCAAAGTTCGGGTTCGGGTTATCGAAGAATCCCGTTATAGATTCCAAATTCCGTTATGGTCCGTGGTAGCGGAATCCATAACGGGATTCTTTAATAACCCGAACTTAGGACGCAGAACTTAAAACACAAGTTTGCTCAACACTACTGATGACCTATACAGAGGATTAAAATATCTCGTAAAACCCCTTTAAATAAAAACAAACCTAGAATGAATAGAGAAACTGACTTCCTGTAACAACACATAACTGGAAGTTACAGCCACCGGTAAGATTACCTTCATTACAATTTACATCGGGCCCTAACAGGCCACAGAGTGAACATTTTTGTGGGAGTGCTTCTTCTATTATGACAAATTATCTCAAAAGCAAAAAGAACATAAATCATTCTTGAAAAGTCCTTAGATTTTCAGTGGTGTGTCACCAGCAGTGAAGAATAAAATCTTCCAATTCTCATCCAGAATATTCCACTCGGTTACTTGGAAGTAGAAGTGGTAGGCCTGTGTTAGTCTCAGGCAGGACACCCTGATGTATGCTAGCTGTTAACGCCTCCAGCTCATCATAACATGACTTGTTAGTATGTGTGCCGTGGGCCGCTCATTCTGCCAGCATGTTTGCCGATGAAATCACACTTGTGGTTAGACTGTCTTCCAAAAACATTTAGTTCAACTATGCTGCTCTAAGTAGTGGAAATTCCCAGCTTCCAAATCTGTCTTGCCAGCAGAGACGGCCTATAATTTCTAAGAACGAGGCAGCTGATCCCTCACACTGTGCTGTGTAAGTATCAGATCTATTGCTTTTTTTTTCTTTTTTTTAAACATTAGGTTTTTATTGACAGATAAGAAAAAATCCAACATTTTACAATATAGTTCTGACAGATCTATGAGTTGAGATAGAAAAAAAAAACTGTGCAATCCTAAACAAGTCTCATGGACCCAAAGAGGATCTGTCCCCTCTCCTGACGTGTCACTTTTACTAACTACTTACATTCTTGTAAGAACTCTGGAGCATCTATTGATATGACTGTATGCTGTGTCATTACTTTATTATTTCCACTAGAAGTTATGAGTGAATTGATAACAGTTTACAGTGAAGGTCCAGATGGCTATTACCAGTTGGGGATGTCCCCCTGCACAGTCTGACACCAGCAGCACTGATTTGATGATGTCACACTGTGCATAGACACCCCCCCAACTAGTAACACCCATCAGGACTATTATTGCCAACCGCTAGTAATGCATGCGTAACTTCTAGCAGGAATAATGAAGGAATGGGACAACATAGATCATCATACGAATTGATGCTCTACAATTTTTATTATAAGGGGGATGCAAGTAGTTGCTAAAATAAAAATATTAGGAGAAGCTACAGATCCTATCATTTCTAGCCTCATTCTACATTATGACCCATCAGTTTTTCTCCAAGACTTCTTCAGTTCTGCACGTAGACTCCACAAAGCTTGTCCTGTACAATCAGACTTTAAACATTCTTGTTCTGACATTCTTCTCATACTGGCACTCCAATAGTACAAATACCCCCACAATGCCCGGACCCTTCCTATAGACGATAATGACCTGGTCCCCGGCATCTGCGTCCCTCTGAATGCCTGCACAACCACCGCTGCATCTCCCCATCTCGCTGATCAAAACATCCGGCGACCGGGGAGCAGCCAATAGCAGGCAGCAATGGTGACCAGGCTCTCCAGTGCCACCCATGCGGGTGCCGGGTAAGTATTGTCTATAGGAGGGACTGGGCATTGTGGGGGTTTTTGTACAACTTGATAACCTCTTTTTTAAGTGCCCATTTTTATCCACGTTCGCACCGATGACAGTTGGACGACTGATTCATGCTGCATTATTTTATGAATCCCTTAGATGTTATACAGCTGGCATCCACTTGACCAAAAAAAAGTTATACAGCTGGTAAGTATTTGATGGTTCCACAAATCAAAGTATTTGAGGCCAGTTTTTACAATTGAGACCCATTGGTAAAAAATGAAAAAAAGTACAACTTACAGCTCGAACCTGTGGCTCTACTGCTCTTGCAGCAACACCCATTATGACCTGACACCGCAGACTGGAGACCACTGCTATTAATACAGCAAAATGAATGATTGGCAGGGGTCCAACTCCCGGTACCCCGCTGATCAGCTGTTTAAAGAGAAGATGGCGCTCCATGTGAGCGCTGCTTCCTCTTCTTTACACTACGCTCCATCTCCCCTGTAGCGGTGGAGTAGTGTAATCATAAGTACTTGCCCCATTCAAGTGAAGGGAGCGAGTACCTGTAATTACACTGCACTTCCGAGATGTCAGATAGGTCATCAATATATACAACCCCTTTAAAGCATCACTTACTCAAATCTTTATCTGTGGTGTTGAAGGGGTTATCCAGTTTCAGGATATTGATAACCTGCCCCTAGGAAATTTATGAATAAATTTACACCTGGGTGTTGGGCTACTTTCATGTGTGGCACAGCGCTCCGGCAGGCTGTTCCAGCAGAGAATACCGGGAATTGCCCAGACAAAAACTGTTGCGTGCAACAGTCAATGGGGTCTGGCGGGCAGGCGGCACCATCTGGCAATTCTGGATCTGGAGAATTCTGGCAGGCTGCTCTCTCCTGGAGGCTAGTGAAATTAGCCTTACCATTCCCTTTGTCAATAGGACATGTACATGTCCACTAAGTACTGACAGTGTCAGACTGTGGGGATATACATTACTGGGAAATGGTAATGCCCAAATGTCAATTTATTCATACATTTCCTGGAATTATAAAAATGAAACTGTGCAAAACACAACGCTAATAAAAGCTTAGGCCTTATTCAGCTTCGTCAGTGTGAATGCTGCTTATCTAGGCTCAAGCAGTAACACTGACTGTCTATTCTGCTTCACAGCATGCTGTAAAAGAAGGCTTGTATGTAGCCTGGTCCGCCATTATCAAATGGCCAGAGTGAAAACGGCAACTATTTCAAAATGTATTTTTATATGGGATAAACTAAACCATATAAAAGTAAAAATCGTGGCAATATATTTGAAAATATAGTTTTTTCAAAGACAAAAGGTGAGTGGGTTAGTGGAGGGTTAATATCGTCCTTAAATGCATTTGGTGGTAGCATGTCCAGGCATGTGCTAACTTGGCTACAATTTTTTGAGTTTTCCACTGTAAGCAAAAGTGATTATGCTGAATAACCTATTGTAAAATAGTGCTGTTGCTAATAATGGAAAGGGTGATTAACATTCTGCTTCCCACGTATTCTAAGACCGCTTTCTAAACGCTGGTCATCTGAGGTTACTTTGCAAAACTTTAAAGGGGAATTTGGCAGGATGTTGGAAGTCGGACCCCAATCTGAAATTTATGACCTGTCCTGAGGATAGACAATCAATTTCATGAAACCGAAATATCCCTTTAAAAAGAAGGCGATAATACTAAATGCCATTAAAGCATACGTTTGGTTTTGCTGAAATTTTCTCAACGCTGTTTAAAATTCTGTACGTTGATCTTTAGCAATAGGCTACAAGCTGGTAAGGTGGCTGTCTAGTGACATAATAAGGGGTAGAATAGGTAAAATAAAAGCATTAATCAACAATCCCGTCACTAATGTACCAACACTCATCTGTACCTCTGCTACTCTCCTGCTTGACAAACAAGGAATATCTAATCAAATTGCAGTCCGCCATGCATGGGCACCGACTGTAGGGCCGCCATATGCAGATGCAGGACCCATTCACTTGAATGGGGTCCGCGATCTGAATTCGACGGTCTCCACCGCAAAAAAGTAGTGCATGCACTACTGATCCGTGCCTGTGTTCTGCACCTTATCTCTTGGATTGCAGACCCATTTATGTGAATGCGTCCGCATCTGTGATATGGTGTGCACACGGCCGGTGCCCGTATATGCGGGCCACAATAAGGGCACAGCCAGCCAACGGCCATGAGCCCTAAGTCGTTTCCACAATCCACACAGTAACCAATTTCCAATCTCATTTCAATTAAAGATGCTTTCCAAACTCAGACAATGGGGGCATATCACTAGGTGCGGGTACACTGCTAACGGAGCCCTGAGAGTTGTGGAGGGCGCACTGCACATGCGCGGCCACCGCTCCCATTCATTTCTATGGGGCCGTTGAAAATAGCTGAGTGCTGGCCCCATATAAATAAATAGGAGCAGTGGTCGCGCATGTGCAGTTCGCCCTCCACAACGCCCATGTAAAGGGTCCCTTAGTGTAAACGCTGTCACTGACCACACTACAATGATATATAAAAGTATTAAATATATTTTAATTAATACATAGACATGTATTTAGTAGAATATTGTATGATAGAAGATTTCAGCATACAGACACACAAACAAAGCATTGTCTTCTGAGGTACTGTAGAAAAATATACAGAGATGATAATGGGGCACCTTGAAGCAATCATTGTCATGGGCCATATAATGTACTGTATATACTCATCATAGATCAGCAACCTAATAGCAACTCTGCCCTCTTCCCTCTATTTGGCATAATGATATCATTGGTTTAACATATTCACTATTCTATTTAAAAAACTGTTAATATGCAGATTAGGCCTTGGGTGCAGTGAGGCCATCAATATTGCTCTTGTTAGACCCAAGCTCTGCTCCTTTCTGGGGCCATCCCCTCTCTAGCTGTTTTGATTGACAGGACCAGGCAGTGGCAAAGTAAGGAGGGAGATGGCCACAGAAATGAGTGGAGCTTGGGTGCAAGAACAGCAATGGTGATGCCCTCATTGCACCAAAGGCCTAATTTGCATTTTAAGGAAAAGTGTAATAACTTGGGAACGGAGCCTCGGATCAACAAAAGTAATCTAGCATTTTAATCAGGTGAACTACAGCTATGTATCTAATACAGTTTAATAGGAAGGTTGGTGATAGATTTCCTTTAAGGAGATATTTTCCTCATAATATTAAATATTACCGTATTTTTCGCTTTATAAGATGCACTTTTCCCCCCAAAAGTGGGGGGAAAATAGCTGTGTGTCTTATAAACCGAATACTAGTGAGCGCTTCCATTATGGAAGCGCTTACTAGTATGCTTTAGGTGCCGAGAGTAGGGAGTGAAGTGCTACAAGCGCTTCCGATACTCTGATACTCACCCTCCCTGGTCTTCCTTCCTGGGGCCGGCGCTGCACTGTCCTGACCCCGTACAGCGTCAGGACATAGTGCACGCACTATGACCTGACGCTGCACTCAGTCAGGTGACAGTACAGCGCGGGACGGAGAAGACATGGTAGCGTGACTGCTGCAGGAGATGCAGAGGAGCCGCGGCGCAGGAGAGGTAAGAGAAGTTTTTTATTTTATTCTGATATGAGTTCTGATGGGGGTTCTGGCAAGGAACTCTGATTGGGAGGGGGTCTGACAATGAGAGCTGATCTGAGGTCTGATGGGGGTATCACAATGAGTGCTAATAAGAGGTCTGAAATAAAGGGCTGATATAAGGTCTGATGGGGTTCTGACATGGAGGGCTGATATGGGGTCTGATATGAGGATCTGATATGAGGTCTGATGAAAAATATTTTTTTCTTATTATACTCCTCTAAAACCTTGGGTGCGTCTTATAAAGCGAAAAATACGGTATATTACTAAAATGAAGGGAAACAAGTTTGTGCCATTTCTAAAGTTTACTGATTTACTATGTTGTATGTATTATTATTACAGAAATACCAAATACTATTTTGTGATATTTAATTGTAAATATTTATTGTAATGGATTTTGTGCCATTAGTAACATTATCTTTGATAAAATATTTTATGGAAAATAAAAAAAGTATTTACTGGGAATTGAACCCCAGACCTTCTCTATACCAGCATGCAGCCTTACTAACTACTGTATAGTAGGACTATGTAGTGAGCAGTGAATTTTCTGTGCCTAAATAGTATTACTATTTTCTTCATAGTAATACTACCATATTTTTCATCCTATAAGATATTTGGTGGGGGGGGTGGTGGGTTGGGAAATGTTAGTGCGTCTTACAGGGTGAGCAAAAAAAATGGCTGGCACATTGCATGTGGCAGGCAAAACACAGGCTGTGCTGCATTGGGAAAGCAGCCTGCGATGTACTGGATCCCCTTTTTTGACTCACTTGCTTGAGGAGAGAGAGTCTGGCAGGTCCTGGAGGTGGGAAAGCCTGGCGTGTGATGGCGGAGAGAGCCATGGCATGTTATGTACCAGCAAATGCGCTGTAGCAGGGAATATGGGTGGGTGCACTGGAGCAGGGAGACAATTGGGGGAACAGGCATCCCTGTCACACATGCCTGCTCTGGTATACATGCTTACCCTGGTAACTGCGCTTCAGCCTGCTCTGATAGAACAGCACCTTAACTACTAATAAAAAGTACCTAATAAAGTGCCCCTAATATTGTCCCTCCATAAGTGTGTCACTGGACATCCCTCCCCATAATTGTGTCAGCAGTGTGTGTGCTGTGTCAAGTGTGTGCTGAAGAAAAAACCTTTAGGGAGAGACATCTCATGTTAGAACGAACAAAGAAACTTACAAAAAAAAAATTTATGGGTGTAAAAAAAAAAAAATTGTGCCGTTGTGGAGGCTATACAGAAAATCCAATTACGGTGAGAGTAATTATTATCTTTTCCGTACGCCTCCTACAATGGCACTTCAGCAGAAGAAATAACAAAGGAATCAACTGGGGGGGACCGCCACGAACAGGACTTTTGGCCCAAACGCCAAGTCCGAATTGGATTGAAAGTCCAGCCTATAATAGTTGAAGAAAGTGGATGGACTGGACCATGTGGCGGCTTGGCAGATTTGTGACAAAGAGGCTGAGGCGGATTCTGCCCAAGAGGTTGACACTGCGCTTGTCGATTGGGCTTTTAATCCGGCAGGGGGAGTTAGTCCTTTAAGCGTATAAGCCACCCCAATGATCAGTTTTATCCAGCGGGCGACAGTTATCTTTAAAGCTCACTGCCCTTTGTTTTGGCCTGCGTACTGGATCAGTAAGCGGTTGGATTTTCTCAGCCCTTTTGTAGCCTCCAGATAGGCTAGTATGCACCTGCGTACATCTAGATGGAACCTCCTTTCTTTCGGTGATTTCGCCTGGGTGCAGAAGGTGGGTAGCAAGATTTCCTGTTGACAGTGAAATTTTGAAAATACCTTTGGTAAAAAGGAGGGTTTCTGTTTTAATATGATGCTGTCATCTAGGATAGTTATATATATAGTATATAGTAATACGGAGGCCTGCAGGATAGCACCTGAATTTCTCCCACTCTCCTAGCCGAGGTGATGGCTATAATAAAGGCAGATTTAAAGGATAGCAGCCTGAGAGGGATTTCTTCAGGGGGTTCAAATGGATGGTCCATTAAGGCAGAGAAGACCATTCACTAGCCCAGAGATGGCCAACCTGTGGCTCTCCAGCCGTTGTAAAACTACAACTCCCACCATGCCTTGCTGTAGGCCGATAGCTGTAGGCATTGTGGGCATGCTGGGAGTTGTAGTTTTACAGCTGGAGAGCCTCAGGTTGGCCATCCCTGCACTAGCCCATCAAGAATTCCGTCCATCAAGATCATATGACATTTATCGGTGAATAAAACCATTTATAAATTGCATTTCTGAGCCAACTGCATTTTGGAGACACCAGCAGCTTTATGACATTAATAGGTGTGTGTTGAGTTATTTTGAGGGCACAACAAATTTACACTGTTTGGCCTCTTTCACACTTGCGTTCTGAGGATCCGGCGGGCACTTCCGTCCCGCCGGATCCGTCAGAACGCAAGTCGCCTGAAAGCATTTGAAGACTGATCAGGATCCTGATCAGTCTTCGAAATGCTTTCAGGTTACCATGGCAGCCAGGACGCTTCTGAAGTCCTGGCTGCCATGGTACTCCGCAGCAGTGTACTTTCCTGCGCTGTGGCCGCCGGGCGCTCCTTCATGACGTCACAGGTCCCCGCGGCGCATAGATTAATGCGCCACCCGGACCTGTGACGTCATGAAGGAGCGCGCAGGTAAGTACACTGCTGCGGAGTACTTACCATGGCAGCCAGGACTTCAGTAGCGTCCTGGCTGCCATGGTAACCGATCGGAACCCCAGCTTACACTGCAGCCCCGATCAGAACTGCTGCTGCGCATGCGCAGAGCCAAACATCGGATCCGGCGATGCGCCGAAACGACATTTAGCTTAATTCCGGATCCGGATTAATGCACTTCAATAGGCATTAATTCCGGATCCCGCGTTACCGCATGTCTTCCGGATTTTTGGACGGAGACAAATCCACAGCATGCTGCGGTTTTTTCAACGTCCAAAAGACATTCACATACTGAACGGAAGACATCCTGATGTATCCTGAACGGATTTCTCTCCATTCAGAATGCATTAGGATAAACCTGATCAGTATCTTTCCGTCCGAGAGCCCCGAGGACAGAACTCTAGGAAGGAAAGCAAAAACGCAGATGTGAAAGGGGCCTTAAGCAGTACACTGACTACTTTATATTGTATCAAAGTGTAATTTCTTTAGTGTTGTCCCATGAAAAGATATAAAATATTTACAAAAATGTGAGGGGTGTACTCACTTTTGTGAGATAGTTTATTAATTGTTTTCATATTTTCAGCAAAACACTGTACTATTTCACTCAACATTCAGAATGGTCATTCTTGCTCCCTATATTGCATGACAACTATGACTTATTTAATAATGTGGAACACGCTCTTTAAATAACTTTCCCTTTAACCAAGATCACCTGGCAATCTAATTAACAAACCTGTCTGAGATTGATAGCAGACATCTAAAAAGATGAGAAATAAAAAAACTAAACAAAAAACAAATGCTAATTTTACAGAAATTGTATTAATATTTCACTTGCATAATAATTTGGCACAGTAGTAGTCCTGTATATTCTCCCTCTAATTCTTTTTCGTGCAATAGTCAGCTGCATCTACCATCCGTTGAACACAGTAAAGAGTGCATCAGAACATGTTGTGAGACCATCATCAGATAATCAATAAAAGTTCTGGCTTGCTTGATGGCATCATGGAAAATCCAATTCTGACAAAAAATGCACGTGAATATCTTCTCATCCACCCATCTTCTCTGTATACACAAGAAGAGCCTCCCCAAGAACACACGTCAGGAAACTGTGAAAGAAAACAAAAAATTTAATAAAACACCCCCTTCAGCGAACTGTCCCTCTCCTGGATCTCCTCATACCTCACCACCAGAACCTTCAGCATTTCCCATTCATACACCACCTCCTTATCATGCCCTCTCTCTGCTGGTGTCCCTCAAGGCTCTGTCCTGGGTCACCCACCTTTCTCCATTTATAAATTTGGCCTGGGACAGCTCATGGCTTCCAATAACAACTGTATGCTTATGACACGCAAATCTATTTCTCTGGCCCACTTACCTTCTATCTAGAGTCCCGGCGTGTCTATCGGCTATATCTTTATTCTCGCTTCTTAAAACTCCAAATGGAGCAAAGCACAATTCATCTTTTCCCCTGGTCACTCAGCCCCCAGAACTATGCTCTCTCCAGTTTCACATGGTCCGTTGTCTGGACATAACATTTGATTCTGATGTGTCCTTCAAGCCACACATCCAAACTCTTACACCACCTGCCTCTTTCGACTTAAGAATATCACTTATATTCGGTCATTCCTTACCAGAGACAGCTAAAAGGCTAGTGCATGCCCTCGTCATCTGCCACCTGGACTACTGCAACCTCATCCTCTTTGGCCTCCTATCTAACACTCTTGTACCCCTCCAATCTATCCTAAACTCTGCTGTCTGGTAATCCAACTCTCCCCTAGTTTCTCCTCTACCAATCCATTTACTGGCTCCGCTTTGCCCAGCAAATTCAGTTCAAAATACTAACAACTACGTATAAGACCATCCAAAATCAGTCCCCCGCTTACATCTTTGACCTGCTTTTCATATACACCCCCACAAGTAATGCTCTTCTTTGTTCTCCTTCTGTCTGTTCCTCAAACAATCGTCTACAGGATTACTCACGTTCTGCTATGAAACTCACTACACCAGCACAGACTCTCCCCCAATATTCAAACTTTCAAAAGCAACTTGGAAAGCCTACCACTTGAAATAAGTATGCTACCACTGCACAGCCAGATGAGCAGCTTTTACCCTCATCTATTGTGTCTTCCCCTTTGCCCCTGTAGATTGTAAGCTCTTGCGGGCAGGGTCCTTTCCACTCTGTATCAGTCTGTTAATAGTTTCATGGTTATTGTATTTAGTGTTTTTACATTATGTGTAACCCCTCTTAGATGTACATCACCACTGAACTACTGACACTTTCAAATAAATATACAAAAAAGCTTTGTTAATCTCTCAAACAACTGACCATCATTAATAGGAAACATCTTTACAGACTTTTCAACAGGCAGATAAAGAGAACTTTTTTTTCTATCATTACAGTATAGAAAGAACCCCAGAGGGTACACATTGGATTACTCAGTCAACATCTTGTCTAGACAAAAGTTTAAAGTGATCCACACAGTAGGTCAGCTGTCTGTGAGGTTCCTGACCAGCAGTTGTCACGTGCGGTCCATAAACTTGCACATGAAATACACAAATGAACACCCCCACCCTCGCAATCTCTGAAACACTGGGGACTAGATAAGGGTTGCTTTGGAAGTACCATACACTTTACCATAATATATTATCGGAAAAAAGGGGAAAAGTAAAGTATTAGTTATTTTGTTATGTACATTTTGGGATACAATCTATAAGAAGGTGTTGTACACAGTTTGTGTATCTCCCCATGTCTGGCGAGTACTCAGAAAATGGTACATCAGAGGAAATCTACAAATCCACCTTATGGTAACCAATGTCACACTAGTGCCCTGGTGTTTTGCCATTAACTGCATAATAGGCACTGTGCATACCATGAAGAATAATGACAATGCAGGTTTAATGATCTATCTAAATGTACAGTACTTCATGGACTTTTTGTTTGTACTTATACCCTTAATGTTTGATGTTTGTCAGCTAGAACATGGCCAGTAAAACCAAAATGAAAGCAATGTTGGAAATAAATCTTACTTTACCTACGACAGAATAAAGCGCCTTACTATTAAATAATTGCAGATGTAATTTGAATAGAGAGAGCAGTGTCTGGGCACTCAACCCTTCACAGCATGTGAACCTCTTGTACATTTTCATTTTTCTTGCTTCACTCCCATTTACATACTGTAAAACTAATCATGATGAGGTTTCTTGTAAAGTGTTTGGGTTCTCTTCTGAAGACCAATACGAAACGGTAATCCATAATCCCAGGTCAATGGGGGACATTCTGCCAATAAAGAATTTGCGCACATCGCCTTGAATAATAGTTACATGTGCACTTTTTTATTTTAAAGGATTTTTCATACCAGCACCTGGATCTGAATTGTTTTGAAATTGCATGTAGTTAGAAATTTAGTATAGCCACCGAGTTACTCATTGAACTCTATCAGTATAGCGCCACCTGCTGTCTAATTTCTGCGTCCATCTCACCAAGATGGATGGAAATGCCCAGTTCCATCACTCAGCTGTCATCAGGAAGGACATGCCTCTAAAAAGTACACGCTCCCTGAGCTCCTAGCTTGAAATAAATCTAGCAAAGTGATTATTGAGGAGACTGTGGAGATTTAATCCCTTGAGTGTAAGTAAATAATTGTCATTTACCCCTTTTAGACCATTTTTGCATACCTGAATACAACAGGATCACATGGCCCTTTAAACACAACGGTGCATTCTGGAACAGCTCCATGTCTTGTCTATCAAATTGGTTTTAACAATTTAACTTCTTGAAAATGTCTTTAAAAGTTTTGAAGTGTTGCATTCCTACTGCAAATGATTTTGTACAAAATGGACAACAGACCCTTTTTTGGGTTATTAGTATTCAAAATATCTAACAAAGGGTGCTCTTGGCTGCCTAACTGGAATTCTTCCATCAGCTTCACAAGGGGCTTCAAATTTGCTCCCTTAAATAACCAACGTAAATACATTATACCATGTTCCATCCAAGGCCTAAAATTTTCTGTTGGGCCAGTTGTGCATTTTCTATTACCCGAAACTAGGTATGTTCCCCAACACTCAATAATTAAATGAATTTTAGCAGTGTCCTAAACTTTCTGAAACATATATCCTGTTGGAAGTTCTCTTTTCTTTTGGTAGATATCTAATTTAAAGAGGTTGTCCTCATAATTATATAATATACATACACACACATACACAGTCAAGACACGTTATTATGACCACTTCCTACTTTCAGCATCAGCTCATGAAGAAAGTTGTGAGCTGGCTTGGTGGGTATATAAGGTGTGTGATAGGCTGTCTGCACACATATCCCTCGTTGCTGTCATGGATAAAAAGACCATTAGCTTGCGGGCCAAGGGTGGCAGTATTTCTGAGACAGCACAGTTTGTGAACTGTTCACGTGTTGCTGTGGTGAAAGTGTATCGTCAGTGGACAGATGGCACCGCACCATTGCGAATAAATGACATGAAAACTGCAGAGCACCATGTGCCACTGATGTCAGGGGTGAATGTCGGCTACGAAGGTGTGCCAGGGCAAAATGACACACTACAGTGGAGCAGCTCACAGTCAAGATGAACCAGG
The DNA here is from genome assembly GCA_033119425.1 of Bufotes viridis. Lineage (NCBI taxonomy): Eukaryota > Metazoa > Chordata > Amphibia > Anura > Bufonidae > Bufotes > Bufotes viridis. The sequence continues at coordinate 108,892,193 of CM065593.1, read as the reverse complement.
GGACTACTAAATGTGCATCTGAAGCAGTTCAGCAAACCCTACTCAATATGAGGTTCCAAAGCAGACAGATAGTCACTGCATCTCTGCTAATGAAGTTGCATTGGCAAAAAAGGCTTACATTTTTGCAGCAGTATCAGAATTGGACCTCCGCTGATTGGCAAAGGTTTGCCTTCTCTGATGACTAACATTTTCTGCTTCATTGAGCGGATTGACATTGACGTAACAGACGAGAAACATCAGAACAAACACCCTGTAACCATTGTTGGAAGAACACAAGCTGGTGTGGGTAGCATTATAGTCTAGGGAATGTTTTTGTGGCATTCTGTGGACCCACTCATCCATGTGCAAGGCACTCCCAACTGATTTTGGCATAAATCCATCCTTCTTCCCTGGGTCACATGGGATCTTACAGCAAGACAATGTAACATGACACATAGCATGACCAAGACTTCCTGGCACCCCAATTCCCCAGATTTGAACCCAATGGATCATCTTTGGGACCACCTAGATTATCATGTTCGCTCTGTGGATCCTCCCTCACACATCCTCCAGCAGCTGTGGGATGCTCTGGTCAGACTGGCTTCAGATGCCTGTGACAATGTACCAGCACCTTATTGAGTCACTCCTAGCCTGTCTAGCTGCTGTCCGTGCTAGACGCGGCGGTTACACTGGTGTTCATAACAAGGTGACTTGACTCTCTGTGTGTGTGTATATATATATATATATATATATATATATACACACACACACACACACACACACACATATACACACACACAGTGCTCAGCATAAATGAGTACACCTCAACAGATTCGTCTGAAAACCTTTAATTTCCTTTCAGAATCAACATTTTCTATGGGATACCTACTACAAAATACTCCAAAAAATTGGAATGTGGGCAAATAAGATTTTTTTAATTTGCAGACACAAAACTAATTATCCTAACAATTCTAATTAAGGGCTGTATTACACCAACAGATTATCTGACAGATTTTCTTACCAATCATTGGTCAGATGGGTGTTTACACACACAGATCTTTTGTTATACACACCAACTATTGGTCTGATTGGGCAGAAATTGGTCAGATAATCTGTTGGTGTAATACAGCCTAATAAGAATTCAACCAGGTGAGTCTAATTATTCATTAGACAAGTGTCCAGCAGACAGTTGACAATGACAGGGTGTTACTTAATAATAATCCCTTACCATTTCAGAAATGGCATCACAAGAGAAATCAAATAAATTTATTTACACAAGAAAGGTGGAGGCTACAAGAACACCAGCAAAAGCTATACTTATTAGTCAGAATACTGTAGCAAAAGTAATACAACAATTAAAAAAGATAGAACTGCAACCATCTCACAAGAGCCGTCTAGGCCGTGCATAGAAGTTAACACCTAAATAGGAGTGTCTTCTGATGAGAAGGGCTGAAGAAAATCTCAAAGCAAGTTCACTGAATTTTGCCAAAGAAGCAGAAAAGCCAAACTGGGATGAATGTTTCCAATGACACAATATGGTGTATACTTCAGAGGAATGGCATGCATGGGTATCTCCCATAAAGGAAGTCTCTCCTAAACCCCATGTACAAAAAAAGCCCTGCTACAATTTGCCTGGACCCATGCTGAAAAAGATGAAGACTACTGGGACTCTATATTCTCGAGTGATGACATCAAGATAAAGGTTTTTGGAACTGATGGCTTCAAAACTGTATGGTGTTGCAAGAGTGAGGAGTACAAAGAAAAATACATGGTCCCTAAAGTGAAATGGTGGTGGCAGTGTCTATATGTGGGGGCTGCATGAGTGCTGCTGGTATCAGGGAGCTGCATCTCATTGATGGCATCATTAATTCAGATGGTTGTCATGCACTTTTCCAACATTCAGCCCTTGGCTGTCTTGAATTTTTCCAACATTACATCTAGGTCCACTGTTGTATTTATAAAGCAGAGCATGGTGAAAATGATTCAGTATGTCTCCTGACCTGAACCCAATCGAACAACTATGGGGAATTCTAAAGAGACAGGTTGAGCATCACTCTCCATCCAGCATCCAGGCTCAAAAAGAGATTGTTCTTGAAGAATGGAAAAAGATAGATGTTGTGATGTGTCACCAACTTGTTTATTCCATGCCTAGAAGACTTGGTGCCGTCCCTAAAAATCATGGAGGTAATACAAAATACTAGATGTAGTACCTGATGCTCCCATTACTGTTGAAAGCGTCAGATTGTTACATACCTGGCGCCCTAAGGAAGACTCTAGTGGCCCCCTTGGGAATTGGCTCACCAGGAAATTTCCCTATAGGGTCTATGAGTCCGTCCGTGAGCTAATTTAAATAAAACTGAAGATCTTGAAATCTTAGTTATATTAATTAACCTTACTTTTTCGTTCACCTGATCTGCTGTTAAAAAGTCCCCCACTGGCTGACCAAAGATTATGTAAACAGAGCTCCTCAGCGCCAGCCCAGTATATGGCGGCACTTGCATGGTTTACTCACATGTATCCTTTTCTAGGCAGGTACTGGACAAGTAGCTGAATTAGGCCAGCTACTGCACAGAAGAGGATGCAGCTGTGGACAACTGACATGGTGTGGATTTAAAATTCCGCACCGAAGGTCAACTTCCACACTGTGTACATAAGATTTTGAAAATCTTTACTACTTAGCTGGTATTGCATTACGCTGTGGATTTTCTGGACAAAAATCCACACCGTTTGGATATATTCTTAGGGGGAGGTTACTGAATACAGTTAGATTACGGAGCTCAATGTATAGTCAGTATGCAGAAAGCCCCTAAGCTCCCCCTAGTGGTCTCTGCAGGTGAGCAGTCAGACTTTAAAAGGGTTGTCTCATCTGAGACAATGGGGGCATAATGCTAGGATATGTCCCCATTGTCTGACAGGTGCAGGTCCCACTGCTGGGATCCTTATCTATCTCCAAAACGGAGCCCTGAAAGTGGTGGAAGGCGCACTGCACATGCGCAGCCACCCTCTATTCCTTTCTATGGGGCTGCCGAAAATAGCTGAGCACTGGCTCGGCTATTTCCGTCAGGCTCATAGAAGTGAATGGGAGCAGTGGCCGATCATGCGCGGTGTCCTCCATTTCACTTCTATGGAGAGAGCGGTTGGTGGTGGCCAGACTGAAGACCTCCAGCCACCACTTTGGCCCGCTCTGTTCCGACAATTGGGGCATTTCCTAGCAATGTGTCCCCATTGTCTCAGATGAGACAACCCCTTTAAGAGAACTGGACTTCATATTTGAACAATGTAGTTCTGACCACTATAAAAATATCTTAAAAAGAGAAAATAAAATGAATATTTATCTTTGAACAATAATTCTAATGTATTTGCTGCAAATTCAAGCTAAGAAACCAAATAAATACAAATAGCTGACAAACGATTCTTCTTAAAACAGAAGTATTTTGAGGAGGGGGAAAGTGCGGGGAGTCTATTAGCTAGAGTGATTCGTTCACAGGAGGATACAGCTAGAATAGCAACCATTAGGACTAGAAGGGGGAGCCTCTCAGCAGAAGATTCGGTAATTCTTAATCAGTTTTATACCTATTATAAGGAACTCTACTCTTCAAAATTGTCAATAAACCCGGATAATATCAAATCCTACCTTGCCAAAATATCAATGCCTACGCTGTCTCTTGAATCATGCAAATATTTAAATGAGCCCCTAGATTTAGAGGAACTTAAAATAGTCATCAACTCTTTCACTAATGAGAAGGCCCCAGGCTCGGATGGTCTGCCAGCAGAGTTTTACAAAAGATATCAGTACCTGCTTCTTCCCCACCTCTTAGAAACCTTCAACGATACTCAGAGTTTGGAATTTGCCAGCATCGATGAGGGAGGCGGTAGTTTTGCCGATTACAAAACCTGGGAAAGAACCGACTATACCCAATTCCTATAGACCCATCTCCCTTGTACCAACTGATGTGAAAGTATTAGAAAGGTCTTGGCCAACAGACTCAACAAGGTGATCCTGTCCCTTATACACGTAGATCAACCGGGATTCATGCCAGACAGAAGCACCTCACTCAACCTTCAAAGATTATTTCTGAATCTTCAGAAGTTGATAGACACTGATGACTGTCGGGCTGTAATATCCCTAGACGCTGCCAAAACTGACGGTGTGGAACGGGAGTATTTATGGGAAGTTATGGAGGCTATGGGATTTGGACCATGTTTTATGTCATGAGTCAAATTACTCTATAACTCACCGGTAGCAAAAATCAAAGCAAATGGAATACTCTCTGCCCAATTTTTATTACATAGAGGTACGAGGCAGGGCTGCCCCTTGTCCCCCCTGCTGTTTGTGGTAGCTATTGAGTCCTTGGCCTGCCTTTTGCGCACTTCCCCTGAGTGGAAAGGTTTCCCAGGAAGAGAGAGTCTCTTTATATGCAGATGATTTCTCCTCTATGTGGGAGATTTGCATCGCTCCATTATTTCTATTATGAAAGAAATCACAGATTTTAGGAAATATTCAGGCTTAACAATCAATTGGGAAAAATCCATGATTCTCCCACTTGATCCTCCCTCGCCACCGTTCAATCTTACTAATACCCAATTACAAATGACGAGTAGCTTTAAATATTTAGGAGTTATGACAACACCTAAGCCAACAGAATATATGTCAAAAGGAATGTAGACCCTCTAATTTCTAATTTTGTGGAGAAAACTAATACCTGGTGCAAACTGCCTCTTTCTGTCATTGGCCATAGTAACTTAATCAAAATAATACTGATGCCCCAATTGCTCTATGTGATACATAATTCCCCTATAAGGATCCCCCAGCGAATATTTTACAAGATACAGAGTATCTTTCATTACTTGATATGGAAAAAACAACAAGCCAGAATCCTCATAGAAAAGTTTCAAAAAGGCAAAGAGGAAGGTGGCCTTTCCATCCCAAACCTATGGCTATCCTTTATGGCCGCACAACACTACAACACTTTAGAGGATGGGGACAACATGTACAGCTGGGCCCCTCTGCCAGAATTGCCAGAAAACACCTATCACATTGGCGAAACTAGGGAGACTGCAGTCTTACGCTTGGAACTGCCCTACAATCACATTAATAACAAAGGTCTGGTCGAAATTTAAGAAATTAGTAGGCATGGTGGGGTTTAACGATTACACGCAGTTATGGCATATCCCTCAACTACGGAAACTGTTCAGATTGGAGGGCTTTTCCCCTTAGGAAGACAAAGGTATTTTATTTTTATATAAAGTTCAATTGCGGGGAGTGATGAAATCCTTCACGCAGCTACAGGAGGAATTTGGACTACCTAGAACAACTTTTTTCCAATATCTACAATTGAGACATGCTTTTCAGGAACATTTTAAGGATGGCTTGCAACTGTCCACCTCTCCTCCTATAGTGAAACAGTTGGGTGGTAGTACCGTTAGGGGACTGATATCTATGATATGTAAGCACCTATTTCAGAAAAGTACTACATTGGACCCCCTACCTGTTAAGAGAAAGTGGGAGCAAGACGTGGGTGAAATCTCCCAGGAGCAGTGGGACGATGTTCTGGCCTTGACCCCTAGCCTCACGCTTAGTGAACCTGAAAGATTATCCCAGTTATATCTGATTCAGAGTATATAGAACCCCCAAATTCCTATTTAAGATAGGCTTGCGATTAGACTTAAGCTGCCCCCGCTGTGGAGGGCCAGAGGCATCATTAATACATATGTTCTGGGAATGTTCGAAATTAGGGGAGTTTTGGGAAGAGATATTAAAGATCATAACATGGGCAACCCAAATACAGGTACCTAGAGATCCCAAAATCTGTGTGATGGGCATAATAGACTCCCTGGGAGTGGATGATAAGAAATCTTTGAGTATCCAAAGAATGCTCTTCCAGGCTAGGGTCTTAATTGCCAAGCACTGGATACAGGCGAATCCTCTCACTAGACAGGAGTATATAAATCGACTAAATACTGTTCTACGATTTGAAAGAGGGGTATACATAAAGATCAGATGCCCAGGTAAATTCATGTCAATATGGCAGGGTTGGTTCACAGTCCCTGGTATGCCTTCGGTGGCTTTAACAAGGGATATTCTGAGGGGGCAATTGACCCTGACAGGGCAGCTGACATAGCACAATGTGTTTTCCGCCACAGACACTCACATGCAGAATGGTCATTCCGAAAGGCCTATCATAACATACTGTCTCGTTAGTCGTGAGGGGGGTAGTGCGGTGGTCTCTCCGTATGGTTATGGTTGGGGGTGGGTGGGTTTATTTGTATTGAAGGATGTACTTTGTCCGTCTGATTTTCAGACTCTTCTGTTTTTTGTATTTACTGCTGTATAATGCTGATAAAATACTGTGATATTAGTACTTCTATATGGAGTATATGATTGAAAACATGAAGAATTGTCTTCAACTGCTGTATTTTATTTCAATAAAAATTATATTTGATTTAAAAAAAAAAAGAAACCAAATAATGTGTGAAAAGCTGAAAAAATTCAACTTTGCAGTTCAAGAGCTCAACATACTTTGCAGTTCAAGAGCTCTACATACTATGTGTGACCTTTGTAACGTTTTCCTTCCTTCATTGAGCTTCGTGCCTGGGAAACATGCCAAGTTACAAGTCATGTAGATTACAGCAGATCAGAGCTGCAGGATTGTACTGCTCCATGACACAGGCGAAAAAACACATCAGACTAATGGGGTCCGCAGAATACAAGATGAATATATTTAAATTGATCCACCGGCTTTAACCTTCACTGGCCGTGCCACATATGGAAGATCTAACAGTTTGGCTGCCAGCAATGAAATGTATGTCACATAACTCTCAAGACAATCTTCTTCAAGTTTCTCCCATAACTAAACATTTTTCTATCTGAAAGCAGTCCTTTAAATTACCCATTCTTTGGACAAAGCCTTACTGCTGTCACCTCACCTAATGGTCAATGAAGTAATTTTTTAGCTAGACTATGTTCACATTTTGCATTGTTGGTGCAGGTTTTGCATGTATTTTATGTAGCAGAACTGTATATCCTTTTCAAGTACCGGGAAAGTTCTTACAGCTCCCATGAACTCCAGTCATGAGGATTGTATAGCAGACACTCCGCTCATTCTTGGTTTCCTAACATTGGCACTTAAAGTAGTTGTCAGAGTTATGAAAAAATAAAAAAAATAAAAATATAGCACTGTAAATCTGATGGGCAGCAATATATAACTAAGCTAAGCAAATTTTAGGCAAAAAAAAATCTATATTTCCTCATTTTCCTGGTTCTCTTCTGGCCCTTTGTTTACCTGCAATAACAACAATCTCTGCTCATCCTGATCTGCAAAGGGAGTGAATACAAGGGCTACCCTGACGGACATGTCTGACTGCTGGGAGACGCAGCAGCATGTTGTATTTGTAGGACTACAAGTACCAGCTGTACAATGACACTGCTGATACACACAGTATCTTCCCCCTACCTGTTCTTGTGCAATGCTCTGCAGAACTCCTCTGTCAGCTCCTGTTCCCAGCATTTGTCTCCTCACTGCCTGCAGCTACTCAGTAAAGCCTTCAGTCTGTGCAGCTGAAGGGGTTTGTTTTTCCTCAAGTATCCAGGGAGAGAGCAATAAGCAGCAGCCGGCAGTGCAGGGGCCATGGCCAGCACAGTGACGTCTGGTGTACAGACCCATATCTGCGCTCTCAGGCTTGTGCACGAAACATCATCAGAGCAGGGAGAGAGGCTGACATCACAGGTCATGTGACCTTCAGTAAAATCTGAGATGGCAGCAACTGAAGATAAATGAAGTGAATTGTAAAGTAATTTAATTTGCCTAGTTAGAAACATACAAAGAACAAAAAAAATAACTCAGACAACCCCTTTGAGGCACTGCAGTTTCTTAATGCTATTCATTTGTGTTTCTTTTTTTGTACATGGCACAAACAGACCATGTGTGTCCACAAACAAGTCCCCTAAGGGACCTAAAAATGACAGTAAAAAAAAAAAAAAAAAAAAAAAAAAATGAAGATTCCTAAAATGATAAACACAAAAAAAATTTAAATGAAAATCGCCCCCTCTTTCTCAATTTTACATATAAAAAACAATAAAAAATAAACATAACAGGTATTACCACGTCCAAAAATGTCCGAACTATTGAAAAAATATTTCTCCTGCGCGGTGAACATAGTAACATAGCATATAAGACCGAAAAAAGACATTTGTCCACCCAGTTCGGCCTGTTTCCTACAAGTTGATCCAGAGGAAGGCAAAAAACCCCTGTGAGGCAGAAGCCAATTTTCCCCACTTAAGGGAAAAAAAGTCCTTCCCGACTCCAATCAGGCAATCAGAATAACTCCCTGGATCAACGACCCCTCTCTAGTAGCTATAGCCTGTAATATTATTAACAGAAAAAAATAAAAATGTATGATTCATCATTTTTTTGTCTGCCCCCAAAACACGAAATAAAAAGTGATTAAAAAGGGCACATATCCCAAAACAAAATGGTAACAGTAAAAATGACAGTTTGGCCCACAAAAACAAGCCATCGTACGGCTCTATAGAGTTATGTGTGAAAATGGTGATACAAGGAAAATGTGGCATCGACGTAATCATACTGAACTGCAGAATAAAGACATCATATGTTTAGCACATAGTGAATGTCAGAATGTCAAGACCCCCCCAAAAAACTTTTTGAATTGTGTCTTTTTTTTATTCCACCACACAAATAATTTTTTCCTGTTTTTCGACATTAGATATGGTAAATTAAATAGTGCAATAAAAAATGATTGACCTAGCCATTTTGCCAAAATCTTGTGTGGAACAGCAACAGTGCAAAATGATGAGTCCCAAATATTCATGAGCCCCTGGATCTACCCGCCAACCTGCTGCTGATTCATAAAAAAAAACTGTCAATCAGAGGCAGGTAGGTGGGAGAGCTGTTAGCTCATGAATATGGGGACTCATTGGCATGTGCTGGAGCGGTTAGAACCTAGCAGCATAAACTGCTGACAGATTCCCTTTAAGAGTTAATAGGACACATGCGCAATACTCAGTGGGCATCAGACGGTTGCCTTGGCACCTGTCCTACCCAGTGTACAGTGGCGTCTTTCCACTTCCAGTGTCAGATCCAGCGGGTGAGTATGCCTGCCCGTCTCTTCAGGTTTGTGCATATGGACGCTTTCTAGTGCTATAACTGGAGGCACACTTTAGGTCTCATTCCCAGTGGGTGAGGTCTGCTCCCAATTTGCTGTATGCTTTGGGCTTTGTTATTTTAGGTCAAATCTGTGACTATTTTTGTCTGTGGTTGTAGTGTTGTTACTAGAAAGAGAACATTTTATCATCAGGGCTGTCTGCTCTATTCTAACAGAACTACGATGCTTGGTCCTAAATATGTTGCCAATCTATTTGATGGGACTGGAACCCGATATTTGTCTTCATCTCAATTCTTGTAGTTTTAGTGCTTTTATTTTATTTTTTTAATCTAATAGACTTTTTCACATTGACTAGGATGTGCGAGATGATCTGTGGCGATTCTATTACACGGAGGGAGAAGAAAAGTACATCAGTCACATTTCATCACCAACTAAAGGAATCTTTATGAAGTCAAGAGGGAAAAACAAAGTGTTATCTTAGCGTGTGCCAGTATTGGGTTGTAATTAGCTTCCTGACATAAAAACAAAGCCTCTTTCTGACACTTCCAAACAACTCTTTGAAATTAAAGAATTGTGTAGACTGCCAAGTACAGCGGACAAGTTGTCTGTCTTCCATCTCAGAGACATCACCGACAAGGAGTATACAAAAGGCAGCCATCAGAGGAATGAAAGCAACGATGAGAAATGCTTTTAAGACAGAATGACTAAGTGTCAGTAAATGGGACTTCACTGATGACACAAGTCCCCCATTATTACTGATTATTTGGTCCTGCTAATTGCTTAACAGCAGGCTGAATTAGTTGGGCCACTGCTTAGAGCACCTTCCCACGCGGCAGAAAATCCGCGACTGAAAATCAGTTCCATTCATTTGAATGGGCAGCAAGCACATGGATTTCTGCCAGCTTAAAAACGAATTTCAAACTGGTTTTCCAGTTTGCATCATCATTTAAAATAATCATTTATGAAGGGAGCTGTCATTTTGTAATGGATTTTTTTTACCTTTTCTTATTACCCTTCTGGTTTGGGCTGTGGTCACATGACCATGTCCATGCCGCTCTTTCTTATTTCCTGTGATGTTATATAGGGGCGGTGACAGGGGGAGTGTCTGCTAGCTGGGTGGGAGGAGCTATAAACTAGCTGGGCACTGTTAGGGGCGGTGCTGAAGCTGTGGCAGAGAAAGGAGAAGTGCATCATGGGTTTGGTTGGATACAGGAACAAGAAGTGCTGCATACAGGATGGAAACAAACCAGACGGATTTGTTTCATGGTGAAAGGAAAGTTCAAATTTGGGGGGGGGGGGATGGACATGAGGAAGATGTACATGCCGTAAGCATATGGGCATATCTGTTAAATGCCATATCATCACAGGGGTTAATAGAAAACTCCAAGTCGTTCATTCAAAAAGGTACAACCATTACAGCAATGCAACGATTTGGCAGTAAAAACCGCCTTCGTCAAGTGCTCTTGACAAAGGTGTGTTTTACTGCCAAAACACTGCATTGTTGTAATGGATGTACCTTTTTTAATAAATGGATTGGATCTTTCTATTAACCCCTGCAATGCTGTAGCCTGTTTACTTTGGATAAATTTCCGGATTGTTGCTCTGGTGATCCGATGCACATTGGGTGAAGGGACTGTTAAAAACCATAGTAATCCTGGAAACCCCTTTTAAGCTATGAATTTTGGTCTCTGTTCTCTGCATTAGCAGGAGGCCCTTGATTATTCCAGTGTGAAGGGTTCTCTAGAACAGTGTTTTCCAATCAGTGTGCCTCCAGCTGTTGCAAAACTACAACTCCCAGCATGCCTGGACAGCCTTTGGCTGTGCAGGCATGCTGGGAGCTGTAGCTTGCAACAGCTGGAGGCACACTGGTTGGGAAACACTGCTCTAGAAGGGTCTGGCAATGTCTGGAGGTTCCTCCTTGTACAAATAGAAATATAATTGCCAATTTCTTAGACCCACTATAAAATGTACACAACAGATACAGTTTCCTTACCATATAGCCAGAGGAACGTTCAAGGTTATTTCAAATACAAACAGGGATATAACCGCTGTAAGAACCTAAAACAACAGCAAAGAATAGAATGAAAATCTCATTGTCGAAAGTACGTTAATTAGCATTTTAATGTCCAACTATTAACCTGCACAGACAAATGGAGAACATTCTGGAGAAGTATCCGTGTGCTTAAAGCGGAACAGTCACAATATAAAAGATTAGTATACCTTGAAATTTACCAATTTTAAACCTCCTCTCACTTTATTTTGTGGATTCTAGGTCCCTTATGTACACACAGACAGGGGTCACTAGGACGGACCACCAGACTGATTGTCTCAGAATGAGCAGAAGTCCACAGGCAAAATCTATACAAAGTCTTGATCTAGTTTGCACTGGAATGAGATGTGCCCGATTTCTTAATAAGCGCAAGCATGTTGTAAACCTTCAGTTTTTTTCATGCATGTGAAAAACGCATCAAAACTGATTGCACCCGTGCGGAAAAACAAACACTGAACGCAATTGCAGACAAAACTGACTGACTGAGAAATGGTGCGAGTTTCACTGTACACACCCTGAACGCATCCTGACATAATCCGTATCGTTCGTGTGAAAGAGGCCTAACAGTCATATATATGGAGCATAGGGCAAATGTTAAAAAAAAAAAAGTAGGACAGCCTCCACTGCTTCCCAATCTTTTTACAGAATTTATTTTGTGTTTTTGGCACTAAACATGATTTATATCTAAAAACCTTGTATTCTCTTGAATGCATCTTTACAAAAATAATTGCACTAGATGGATACAACAGTAAACACAATCATAACCTAACATTGTTTGTTCTAGGCATTCAGAGCAATGTCAGAGAAACTCTGTTAAAAAAGAAAAACAACAACTTAGAATAATTATTTATAATCATTAAGGACTCCATACTCCATTGTCTTAACTACATGATCACAATGCCTGGACGGGCCTGAGCAGATTGGTCTCCCGTGTCCTTGCTTGACTTCCTGGCCGATGCCAGTTCACAAAGAAGGATCACAGGTTGAGGCCGGGCGAGATCATGTGCCTACTTGTTTTGAAAACACAATTAGAAAAGTTGGCAATCAGAATGCAGAGGGAGTGATTTGGCCTCTTGACTAAAAAAGGAAAGTTGCCAAAGAATTGTTCAGATGTTTCCACTAAAATATTTGCACAATGGTTGCTTGAACTGTTTTGGGAGGTTCTAGAAAAACATCATTTATTTTTATTTTTCTTCAAGAGATTTAATATTTTTGCTTGCTAGTAGAAGCCTTAATAATTTCGCTATCTGCATCTTCATTTCCTGCCAAGGCTTTATACCACAAACCACTACCTAGTCCAACAACAATAGATGTATTAAAAAAAAAAAAAATAACCTTAACCCTTAACCTGAGCGTTCTTGAAACGCGCGTTTTTCAGCGCGTTTTTGCAAATAGGAAACGTGCGTTCGTACGCGCGTTCTTGTGATTGACTACTGTGGTGTCAATCACAAAACGCGCGACAAACGCCCCCAAAAAAGCTCAAGTACTTGTTTATGGGTCGGGCGTTTTACAGCGCGTTCAAACGCGCTGTAAAACGCTCAAGTGAGAACCAGGGCCATAGGAAAGCATTGGTTTTCATGTGTTGAGCGTTTTACAGCGCGTTTGAACGCGCTGTAAAACGCTCAGGTGTGAACTTAGGGTAAAGGGAATCTGTCACCTGCCTATCATCATTTTCTGCTGTCACCTTATCCATGTAAAATAAAGTACCTCATTTCCAGTTCTGGTCTTCTTTCTTAATTTTCAGTTGTCATTTTCCTAAAAAAGCGATTTTTCATTTAGCTTTTTTTTTCCAGCACAGGAGCTCTGTAACGCCCCACTGATGTGCCCAGCACGCCTAAATTTGAATTCTCAAGTACGCCTACAGAGCCAAAATCGCCTCCCAGAAGCGAGGCTAACTGCGCCGCCCCCTCCGACTTCAGTTTACAAAGCCCCCGTTCCTGATCTCGCCGGCCACCAGAATTCTCGCGCAGGCGCAGTGCCGCCGATTGCCTGCGCGATCTTACTGCAACTGAGGGCAACAGGCCCAGTGACGTAATGTGAGCGCTGTTGCCCTCAGTTACAGTAAGATTGCGCAATCGGTGGTACTGCGCCTGTGCGAGAAGTCCGGCGGCCAGCGAGATCAGGAACGGGGGCGTTGTAAACTGAAGTTTGAGGTAGAGGAGGGGGCGGTGCAGTTAGCCTTGCCTCTGGGGGGCTATTTCTGGCTCTGTAGGCGTGCTTGAGAATTCAAATTTAGACAGGCTGGGCACATCAGTCGGGAGTTACTGGGCTCCTGAGCTGAAAAAAACCGCCTCTCTGGGCACCTTGGACCCTCATTAGCATAAATGAAAAATCGCTTTTTTAGGAAAATGACAACTGAAAATTAAGAAAGAAGACCAGAGCTGGAAATGAGGTACGTTATTTTACATGGATAAGATGACAGCAGAAAATGATGATAGGCAGGCGACAGATTCCCTTTAAAGGGGTTTTCTGAGATTTTTATACTGATGACCTATCCGCTGGATAGGTCATTAGTATCTGATTGGTGGGGTCTGACACCTACTGTATAAGAAAGCACCAGCTGCGACCTTCTCTCTGCTTTTCCTAGGCCATTGATGACAAGTTCATGTGTCATGTGGCCTTTAAGCAGCTCAGCCCCATTCAAGTGAAGGGACTGACCACGACACCAAGCACAGCCGCTATACAATGTATGGCGCTGTGCTTTGAAAAGGCAGCAGTACTCACATGAGCGGCAGTGCATTCTCAAAAGAGTTGATCGGCAGGCATACTGGGTGTCGGACCCCCACCGATCACATACTGATGACCTATCCAGAGGATAGGTCATCAGTATAAAAATCTCAGAAAACCCTTATAAGTAACCACTGATAAGATGATGCCATGTAACAAATACAGTTTTATAATCCTCATCCTTGTCCCATGACAAATGTGGTCACACCTTCATGCTCCCACACAGTTCAACTCCATGGAACTAACAAAGATAGCCGAGTGCTTATACCCAAGCAGTCCCACACAGTTAAAGGGGTTGGACCAACTCACATATAGCGAAATGCCACTTCTCTTTAGAACAGTTCCCACAAAGTGAACGAGGGTGCACCAGACAATCTCAATTCACTTCTGGGAGTTGTGGAAATGTCTGAGCGTGGTCAATCAGCTCTTCTCGGAACTCCTACAGAAGTGAATGGAGAGCGCAGTGTGCTCTTCTTTGCTTTAGTGACCCCGTTGTAAAGATAGGTGTGGGTCAAAGAGGTGGGACCCACACCGATTGGACACTGGTGGCATATCCTAGGGATATGCCACAAAAGTGCGAGATGGTCCAACCTCTTTAAATGCAGTGGCATCACACTAGTGGTTGGATGAGTGAGCAGAGCAACTTTCACAGGGAATTTGCAGGGGGGAAAAAAAAAAAAAACTAAGTTTCAGTCTGCAATCTTTATTCCTTCATTTATTTGCAGACCATATGCTATTCAGTTTGCAACTTGTTCCTAGTTTTAGGCTCTCTCATGCGAGTGCATCCCTCCCAGTGATGGCTGCTGGGCGTGAACAGTGAATCCAGGATGTTGCTGACATCCCCTACAAACTGCCTTACATGCACTATCTTCCTTATCTAAAGCCTGTATGAGCTGCCTTCCTTGGAGCCTTTTCTACCACCCCTGTCCTTTCACACGAGCCAATTAATGTTCCTGTAAAGGAGCATAAATTGAAGATATAGGGTGTTCATTGGTGCTGGTAGAAATGATCATACTGCATGGGAACAGATAATAGTCAGTTTGCAAATTGTAGGGCAGCACATCCCCTGTTCACATGCGGTGGATGTACGGCATAAAGATCATCATTTTTACATCCACATAAAAAAGATGTGCAAGTGTTGTTTTTTGTTTGTTTTGTTCCGATCATTGCTGCGTGTAAATGTGTGCAGGTCAGCAAAGTCCAAAAGGGCTAATCTGCATGAAGATAACCCATGTGGAGAACACAAGTAGCGAAATGTCACCTCTGGATATAGGTTTCAAAGCCATAGAAAATACCGCCCTGTGAACATAGGCTCTGTCGTGGCTCAGGAAAGAATTTTTTTTACCCCAAAGTGAGGAAAATTGGCTTCTACCTTACAGGTTTTTTTTTTTTTGTTTCCTCTGGATCAACTTGCAAGATAACAGGCTGAACTGGATGGATGTATTTTTTCAGCCTTATAAACTATGTTACTATGTTATAATGCACTGTTCACACTGATTTTGAAACCTCTATTGGCAGTTCCCCTGAGGCAAATGCAGCACTTTAATTGCAATTAAAGCAATGAAAGTCTGACAGATCCTATTATACGTCAACAGGGTCCATCAGGCTTCGTTGAGATCTATCATACAACAGACTCGGCATAAGATGTGTTATTTGTCACAAACAGAAGCTAAAACACAGATGTGAACATAGCCATACTTCACTAGGTTGCTATATTCCTAGTCTTGTGTAGGACCTATTCAAAAAAAGACAAGGATAATTACTTTGCCTGCAAAAGTCAAAGTAGACTCATATATACTAGCTCTTCAAAAAGAAAAATCTCAGATAGCTATTAAGAACGAATTAGGACTTGGATCAAGAAATAAAGTAATAGAAAACCCTGAAGACTCAGTGACTACCAATGTTGTACAAACTCATGGCTTCAAACTACAAATGTTTTTTTAGACTGTGAGCAATGTTGGTTTCTTCCGCTCTGCCAAGTTATGAGTGAACTCAAACGCTCAACAACTTTATTATATAATTTACTCAAGTCCATACCAAAAAAAAATCAATAGAAAAGGGACATCTGCAAACATACTGGAAAGAAACCTCTTAGTCTCACTAGATGTAAAAGATCTACAAATTCGGAACAATGCCAGCAGCAAAAATGTAATTCATCTTCAAGTCCAGATAGCAAAAACAAGATAAAGCAAATACCAGCTGGTGACTATGTTTAGTTCATACTCATTCAGCATAAAGAGCAATTAACAGTACCCAAGGGATGAATAAAGTCTATAAGCAAAAAAAAATCCAGTCCCTAAACTACTGACACAGTTTAATAAAACTGGATTGCAGAGAGGATCACGGTTAGGGGATTTGTGACAGAGATTTAAGTAAAAAAATTAATAAATAATACTACTACTACAAATGTTTTCTAAGGAGGTCAAGATGTGTCTGCTCAATCTATTAGAGGAACATTAAACTCAGAAATGAATTATACCAGTGAACGGGAGATACTTTTACCCCCACTATTTGTCAGTCTACATGGTTTTCAGAATGTTCTTGAAACAAGCAGTCTTGTAGAAAATCCTGCTGAGAGGAGAAGGGCTAATTTCTTCTTGATTTCTTCCATTTTCAGCATGTAAACTGCTAGGAAGGTTCCCTCATCAGCATCCATATACTGCCCTGATTTCAGCTGTCACTTCTGTGATGGCATTCAGCAGATTTGTACTGACCTGCTAACATCTGCAGTGCTTGCCAGCAATGTGAAGGAGAAGAGTCCGAGGAAGCATCCTGCCCCTGCCCACCCACCTTTACCAGGTCAGTACTCTACTACTGAATGCCATTAGGGGAGTGACAGACTGCTGAAATCAGTGGGTCTGTCGCTACACAATGCTGTCCTTAGTAAGGGTAGCGTATGTGAGCCGATAGGATCTCTTTATTAACCTTTGTGTCCTACTGCTGACAGGGCAGGTGGAGGCTCCTGCTGCAGACAGTTGTCTTACAGCCAAACACAGAATTGTGAGGAGGAGAGGGTATAGGTTCACTCTTGGGACAAATACAGACAAATTCTTTACATGTTTTTCAGTTGTAATTGCAATTTCAGACAACATAGCATCAAAGAAATGAAGATGATTAAGTAAGGACTGCAGGGAAATTATTTTTTGTTTTAATAAATGTTCTTAGCTGGTACATTTTCACTTAAAGGAACACAGCAATTAGTGTCATCTATCTATCTACACACAAATTGGCAAAAAAAAAATATAATGCGCCTAGGAGTTGTTGAAGTCAAAAGAAACGTTTTATGTGTGAATGTAAAGATGATGCATGCGATTAAAATATTTGAGTGAAAGCATACATTTATTGAGGAAAACTGTAAAATTGAAAGGAATTTCTAGGACCCTGCTGAGACGCCTCTAGCCTGGATAAAAGACGAGACACGATTGGGCATAGGGACATACGTTCTATATGGTATCCTGTGGTACCTTGGCCTGCAGATGTTGCAGCTGGGCCTGCAGATCCTGCACATTCACAGATTGCCAAAGCTGGAGTCCCTGTGGTCCCATAAATGCTGGAGTGGCAATAAATCTGGTGACTGGGCAGGCCAAGGAAGTGTTACAATCTGTAGGACACATTCCTGGGAAATTCTTGCTGTACAGTATGTAAGCAAGCATTATCTTGCTGAAAAATGCCAGTTAGAAGCCCTGCCATGATAGACAGCACATTTGGTTGCAGGATGTCCAGCACATATTGCTGAGCTCTTAGGGGTGACCGACTGTCCCCAGGTTATCACATCAGCCATTGGGGCAGTGTGTCGCTCCACAGCAGAGACACGATTGATGCACTCCCCACAAGGCCTCCATACTTGACCCTTACTGTCGTCAGGTCCCAAATAGAACCTGGACTTGTTGCTAAAAATTATATGGTTCCCATTTGTAGCAGTCCAGATTTCTCCTTCATGAAACCACTGCAAACTAAGGTGACTAAAGCTGGCTGGCAATGGCAGGAGATATAATGGGCACCATGACACCAAATGTTTTTTTGCTAAGCGCCTGGAAATGGTCTGGCCAGAGACAGGGGTGTGTAATGAAGATGCCACCTGTGTCTGGATGGTGGACAACAAGACTGTGGAGCTGCTCGTGCTTGTGGTCTGTCTGGGCCGTCTGAAGCCTGTTTGCCATGCGTGCATGCCCTCACATAACCACTGCTCCCAACATCTCCTAGCAGTTAGGTCAGAACAGCCTAGGTGATGGGCGATTTGTTGAAATGACCATTCAGCCCGTCTGAAGCCTGTTTGCCATGCGTGCATGCCCTCACATAACCACTGCTCCCAACATCTCCTAGCAGTTAGGTCAGAACAGCCTAGGTGATGGGCAATTTTTTGAAATGACCATTTGCCTTCTCACAGTCCAATGACGCGCCCCTTCTCGAGGTCTGTCAATTTAGCAAAACGTCTCAGTGTGCTGTAGAGGCAAGTGTCTAGCAGTGAACTATCTCTCACCAAGAGGTTCACTGTTCAAAAGTAGCCTCTGAGAAGCTTAGATGTTCCTGAATCTGGTTCTAGGGATAATGATATTGCAGTGTAAAAACCTAACATGCTATTTTCACATACACAATAGATTTTAAGTGACAGAAGTGAAGATTTTTACTGCTATACAACAGACTGCATCTCTTGCTTCACAATCATGATTTAGGTCTGTTAGGCAGTAGGATTAGTGCACTTTTCATTGTGGTTGCCGTGGTCCGGACCCGGATAGAGGGAGCAGCAGCCGTGATTCGACACAACATGGGACACTGGACGTTGATTCTGGTCTCATTTACAGGCCTGAAATTTCTTACATCCAGTGAGCATAACCATTACCCTTGGGCATAAACCTATTTTAGTGTGGTTTACACTATGGAGTGTCACTGTCTATTTCTTTTAGGCAGGAAGATTAGAAAACTGCCTAAGAACTCTGCTTTTAAATGGCTGCTAGATACAGTACTATAGAATATAGCATTAGGGGGGACTTTCGATGCCAGATGTATGCATTGACTGGCTGTGACTGCTACATATTTATGAAAACCCTCGAACTTCATTATTAGAATGCAGGCTCACAGCATTAGACGTATCCTTTCAAGTGAAGCGTCCTGTCCAAAGTGTTGGAGGAATCTCCTAAGACGCTGTTCTCTGTAGTACTCTCGCCTCAGGTATGGCTTCCTCAATAGGACGCTACAGATGCAGAGAGGGATTATTCGAAACGCAAATGCTTCCACTCATAACCTTTCCAATCTTCTCCCGTGTCCAACCAACAATAAAGTGCAAACGGTTCTCTGCACGTGTGTCAGAGGAAGATCGAAGACTGCACAGCACCTTTGGGATTTAAGCTTTGCACACTTTTAGGGTATGGCCACGTGTGGTGAATTTTCCACTGCAGATTTTGCAGCATTTCCACAGTGGAAATTCTGTGCAGATTTGTAGTGGAGTTTGCTGTGGATTAGCCACAAATTTCACCATAGGCATTGCACAGTGTGGTGGATATCCTCAGCATAAACAGACATTTCTTAAAATCTCATCCACTTTGCTGGTAATGTAGAGCGCTGCAGATCTGCCAAGGTGAGAAATCTGCAGTGCATCTGTTCCATCTGGATGGTCCCTTATGGTTCGACCCATAATTCAAGTCATGTAGTGCTTCGGAATAAATATAGCAGTGTGCTCCCAATTGGTTTAGCTTATTCTGCTTTTCTCAAGAGATCTCCTGAGAATTGAAATCCCAGAAGGTGCAGTCCTCGGTTTTCGTCTACAGCACAGGGGCAGGAACAATTGCATTTTATCAATACTACATGTGAATTTAAGAAACTGAGGAAAATGTCCTCATCTCCCTCTACCACTCTTTTCCTCCTCATCCCACCCCTCTTCATAGACTTCTATGGGCTACGTGTGTCTCTCTCTCTTTACACCCCCTTTCCACTCCCCTCTGGACAGACTTCTATGGGAAGCATAGAGGGATTTTTTTCTCTGATAAGATATATTACAAAGTGCCTTATATTCACCTTCACATGTGCTATTAAATGTATGCAAAGTCTGTTGAAATGTTAGTGACCACTTAAAGGCATAATGTCCTGTTGTGCAAGAGTGGTGGAGTTTTGGCAAACCCTCCAACTTGACCATACCTGTAAAGGGAAGATTACTTACCTGCTTCCCGGCAGCCTGCTCCATCTTCTCTCGGGCTGCGATACTCCACTGGGCTTCCTAGAAGTAAATACCTGGTCTGACATCACCGAAGCCAATCACTAGCTGTGGCAGAGACCAGATTCCTTTGCATCGTGTGACCATTTGTCATGACGTAAGGTGAGCCGGTCTCCAATGTGGTCAGTGATTGACTGTGACAACGTCAAACCAAATGTTTAGATCGATGGAGCATACACAATGCATAGAACTGCAGTGAGAGTTACCTCTAGGTCCGTTCAATGCACATTATGTCCTTTCCTCTGCTTTTTATTATATTACTTATTATATATCACAGCTGAAGATTACTCAAAATTATCTGTGAATTGGAGCGTAGTCTTGAAAAAAACAAAAACACGCGTACACACATTGGCTGAGGAATGCCAGCTGTCTGTGCTCTCAGACAGGGAGTAAATAGTTTCTTGGGCACGCAGCATAAGCGTCTCCACTAACTAACCAATACAGCAAAGGTTTGTGTGCAAGCAATAAAAAAAAAAGCTGACCCAAGGACAAGGGAGACTGATAATAGTTATGCTGAAACCTTACTCTGAGCTTGTCATGTTTTCACATACTGCACAACTTGATGCAATATACATATTAGCAGCCAGAGCGGTTTTATACTTTCCATGCAGACATCTGTATGCAAAAGCAATAACGTTTAACCCTACAATGATTCTATTGTAAAAGAACCCATTGTGAACGAAAACTAGACAAAGGAGATGTATCTCTGCACAACTTGCGGCCAGTAGGGACGGGTGAAAACTTGCGGCCAGTAAGGACAGGTCCTTACCACCCCCCCACCCCCCCATTATAAAAACCCTTTAATACATTTCTTCAAAAGATTAGAGTTCATGCACAAGACGGCACGTTTCTTCAACGTGCTATCCTTTTATTTCTATGGGGCCGTGCACACATCCGCTTTCTTGTCTGCCGATTCGGCAGTGCAGGTCCCATTCCTGTTCGTATGGGAATAGCCCTTTCTATTGATCAGAATGAGAACAATATGAAATGCACATGGAAGCCATCTGTATCCAAAACAATGACATGACCATGTGGTCTTCGACTGAGATCTTCAACTCTTTATTATTCTCACCACCTCTGCTCTTCATCTATCTGGTTATGAATATGATGTACTGATGCACAATTCATTTAAAGGAACACTAGGAAAAACTGTTACAAAACACCATAAACAGAAGGTATGCACAATATTAGATTTTTCCTCGAGTGTCTCTTTAAAGTGAATCATTACTTGGGCAACTTACCCACTCAAAACGCCATAAGTGGAGTCCTTCTACAGGGAACCAAACTAGCTCCAAGAGCAGGGGTGTCTAGACCAGTTCCGGAGACGTGAAGGCGTATAGCAGTCACTCTCCATTATAGTCAGAGATCGACTCATTGCCGACCATCTGCCTGCCCTTCTTTGAAACAGGGGAAAATCGAAAACAGATTATTCATCATTTTTTTAATAAAAGTGACTCAACACCTCACTCACTGACGCTTAGTGCTTCAGGTTTGGTGTTCAGTTGGCAGCAACACAAAACGAGAATAACACTGTTACATGAAAATTCAATGTGTGATTTAATATCTGAAAGTGCTGTGGGACTATATGCTAAAGTATTTACAAAGGAACAGTCAGCATGATCAAGCCTAGTAAACTACACTGCCTGGTAGGGTTGATCATGCTGACCGAACACAATACCTCGTTTTAAGTCTGTATGACGCAATGATCCAAAGGAAACTGCATTTTAATTAATATGCCAATTGGAGTTGCTAGTTGGAGCACCCATGGGCCAATCAAGAGCGTTTGTGAACACCCCTGCAGCCTTCTCTCTGCATTGATAGTAATGGGCCCCGTCACCTCATGCCTGCGTTTTCATGCACACCCCAACACAAGCTACTATATCAACACTTATGACAAATAAAAATGATGCCCTGAAAAAAACCTGCTATGTATATTGGTGGCATAGTCAGAAATATACCGACACAACTGTCATAGGTGGTCCAGTGGTGCTGCACATGTTATGAGGCTGACAGTCATTGCTGTCAGACTCTATGGATGTAGGCTTGCTCAAATCCCTTTGTCTCTTTATGTGTTTACTCCGAAGATAGTTATTAGAGACGTTAGCTTGATGTTTTGGATTGTCGTCTTGCTGCAGAATAAATTTGGAGCCAAATCAGACGACTACTTGATGGTATTGCGTGATGGATTTGAGCAAGTCTACATCCCCAGAAGATCTGTAGTTGGTTCTCGAAGAGGTCTGACACAACCCCTC
Source organism: Bufotes viridis (assembly GCA_033119425.1). Taxonomy (NCBI): domain Eukaryota; kingdom Metazoa; phylum Chordata; class Amphibia; order Anura; family Bufonidae; genus Bufotes; species Bufotes viridis. The sequence goes on along the minus strand of CM065593.1, from coordinate 108,869,854 downwards.
TGCTGAGTTCCTTCACAAGCAGGGTGCCAGTGTACCTAAAAGAATTTAAATTGATGCTGTTATAAAGGCAATGGGAGTTGGGCACAAAATATTCATTTCATTTAGATTTCTCTTTTGTTCATTCACCTTGAATTTTGTTAGTTGATAAAAAAAAAAAAAAATGGAAACTATTAATAAACTATTGACACTTCTATTTTTTATTTTTATTTTTTATATTTATTTATGCATTTTCAAAATGAAAACCGCAACCATAGTAGCTACAATTTAAAGGGAAACAGCACGTACATTCAGTACCCTCAAAGTCATAGAAGGAAAAGAAATACCAGGTAAGGGATCTGAAATGCAGTTAAAGGGCATCTGTCAGCAGATGTGTACCTTTACACCTAGAGGCTACACTCTCTGCAACGGAAGTTCCCTCTCCACTTTGACAGTGGATGATGCAGTGTTCGCCCGATCAGGCCTGATCTTGTGCCCACACTTGCGTTCAGTCCGCCCCAACTCAGTGACAGAAAAAAAAAATTCTGATCACTGCAAAAACACCGTAAAATCGCTGCGGCGCTATAAAGATCACTTTAGAGCTTTTTGTATCTTTATTAGCGATCGCAGCTTTAGGGTCCATTCACACGTCCGTGGTGTGCTGCGGACCTGCAAATTGCGGATCCGCAGCACACCATGCCGGCACTCTCCATAAAGATTCCTATTCTTGTCCGCTGGCTGCGGACAAGAATAGGACATGCTCTATCTTTTGCGGAGCTGCGGCCGGATGTTTCGAGGCTGAAACCCGGAAGTTCGCGGCCGCAGCTCCGCAAATGCTGATGCGGAGAGCACATAGTGTGCACTCCGCATCACCGCCAGCGCCATTCACACTGAATGGGTCCGCATCTATTCCGCAGAATTGCGGAATAGATAGGGACATTTTTGCGGATGTGTGAAAGGGGCCTTACTTCGCAAGCACTCCTATGTCCTTTCCCCTCTTTGTTTTTTGCATATTTTTTGGCAGAAATTTTTTCATCCACATTGATCGATGCGAATGAAGAAATCTGTGCCGTTCATTTTTTCTTTCAGCCCAGAGGCTGAACGGGAAAAAAAAAATCTCATTACCCGTATGCTCAATATAAGGAGAATAGCAGAAACTCCTAATGCTGGCCATACATGTAATGATTGCGGAGATCCTCAAATGCCAGGGCAGTACAAACACCCCTCAAAAGACCTAATTTCGGAAAATAGACACCCCAAGGTATTCGCTGAGGGGCATATTGAGTCCATGAAAGATTGAACTTTTTGTCACAAGTTAGCGGAAAGGGAGACTTTGTGTGAAAAAACAAAAAAAATCAAATTCCGCTAACTTGTGCCAAAAAAAAAAAAGATCTTGGGGTGTCTTCTTTCCAAAATGGGGTCACATGTGGGTATTTATACTGCCCTGGCATTTTAGGGGTCCTAAAGCGTGAGAAGAAGTCTGGGATCCAAATGCCTAAAAATGCCCTCCTAAAAAGGTACTCATTAGAATTTGGGCCCCTTTGCGCATCATGGCTGCAAAAAAGTGTCACTCATGTGGTATCGCCGTACTCAGGAGAAGTAGGGCAATGTGTTTTGGGGTGTATTTTTACATATACCCATGCTGGGTGAGAGAAATATCTCTGTAAATTGACAACTTTGTATAAAAAAAATTAAAGAGTTGTCGTTTACAGCGATATTTCTCATACAAAGTATGGGTATATGTAAAAATACACCCCAAAACTCATTGCCCTACTTCTCCTGAGTACGGCGATACCACATGAGTGACACTTTTTTGCAGCCAAATGCTAAAAGGGGCCCAAATTTCAATGAGTACCTATAGGATTTTACAGGGCATTTTTATGCATTTGGATTCCAAACTTCTTCTCACGCTTTAGGGCCCCTCAAATGCCAGGGCAGTATAAATACCCCACAAGTGACCCCATTTTAGAAAGAAGACACCCCAAGGTATTCCGTGAGGGGTATGGTGAGTTCATGTAAATTTTTATTTTTTGTCACTAGTTAGTGGAATATGAGACTTTGCAAGAAAAGAAAAAAAAAAAAAAAAGAAAAAAAAATATCAATTTCTGCTAACTTGTGCCAAAAAAAAAAAAAAAAAAATCTACTATGAACTCGCCATGCCCCTCACGGAATACCTTGGGGTGTCTACTTTCTAAAATGGGGTCACTTGTGGGGTATTTATACTGCCCTGGCATTTTAGGGGCCCCTAAAGCGTGAGAAGTCGTTTGGAATCCAAATGCGTAAAAATGCCCTGTGAAATCCTAAAGGTACTCATTGGAATTCGGGCCCCTTTGTGCGCATCTTGGTTGCAAAAAAGTGTCACACATGTGGGATCGCCGTACTCAGAAGAAGTAGGGCAATGTGTTTTGGGGTGTATTTTTACATATACCCATGCTGGGTGAGAGAAATATCTCTGCAAATGAAAACTTTTTCCATTTTTTTACACAAAGTTGTCAATTTACAGAGATATTTCTCTCACCCAGCATGGGTATATGTAAAAATACACCCCAAAACACATTGCCCTACTTTTTCTAAATATGGCGATACCACATGTGTGGCACTTTTTTGCAGCCTAGGTGCGTAAAGGGGCGTAAAGTCCATCGAGTACCTTTAGGCTTTACAGGGATGCTCACAATTTAGCCCCGCCCAAAATACCATAACAGTAAACACACCCCACAAATGACCCTATTTCGGAAAGTAGACACCCCAAGGTATTCACTGAGGGGACTAGTGAGTCTGTGGGAGATTTTATTTTTTTTTGCCAGAAGTTAGCAGAAATGGAAACTTTATTATTATTTTTTTTTCCTCAGAAAGTGTCATTTTCCGCTAACTTGTGAAAAAAAATGAAATCATAAATGAACTCACCATGCCCCTCCGCGAATACTTTGGGGTGTCTTCTATCTAAAATGGTGTCATTTGGGGGGTATTTATACTATCCTGGCATTCTAGCATCTGAAGAAACATGACAGGTGCTCAGAAAGTCAGAGCTGCTTCAAAATGCCGAAATTCACTTTTTTGCACCATAGTTTGTAAACGCTATAACTTTTACCCAAACCAATAAATATACACTTATTGGATTCTTTTTTTATCAAAGACATGTAGAACAATAAATTTAGATTAAAATTTATACAGAAATGTAGTTTTCTTTTAAAAAACTTTACAACAGAAAGTGAAAAATGTCATTTTTTTGCAAAAATTTCGGTCATTTTTGATTAATATCAAAAAAAGTAAAAATGTCAGCAGCAATGAAATACCACCAAATGAAAGCTCTATTAGTGAGAATAAAAGGAGATAAAATTCATTTGGGTGCCAAGTTGCATGACCGAGCAATAAACCGGTAAAGTTGTGAAGTGCCGATTTGTAAAAAAGGGCCTGGTCACTAGGGGGGTATAAACCTGTGGCCCTAAAGTGGTTAAAATGATCAAGAAATGTGATAGAAACACCATAGCAATCAAGCCCTGAGCTAGCAATTGTCGCTCAATTCAGGTACAGCCATTCACACAGCAGCACCAGCAAGTGTAAAATCTGAGCATTCTAGGTTGTCCTTGGCAGCCAACCAAGGACTCCCGAAATTGTGTCAAATCACTCAGATACACCTTTAGCAGAAAATGTCAATTTATACATGAGCAACGCTGGATTAACGCTTCTATTTTACTTAATTGTACTTTATATTTTTGACCTAGTCCTTCATACAGACAACAGTTTGATAAAAACTATTAGGGTAAGGGCTCATGCACATGACCGTATTTTCTTTCCGCTTCCGTTCTTGCGGCCCGTATGTAGAACCATTCACTTCAATGGGGCTGTAGAAAATACGGAAGTGCATTCCGTTTCCGTTTGTCGGCATGGCCGTTCCGCAAAAAAGTAGTGCATGTCCTATTATTGTCCGCAAATCACAGTCCGAGGCCCCATTCAAGTCAATGGGTCCGCAAAAAATACGGAACACATCCGTATTTCATCCATATTTTGCGGATCCACACTGCAGAAATTCTATTCTCAGCCCATATTGCTCATGTGTTTGGTGATTAAAAAGTTACTGTTACCGTTTCTGATCCGCAAAAAACGGATCGCATACGGAAACCATATGGATTTTTGGCCGGAGGAATATCCGCAGCATGCTGCGGATTTTTCTCCGGCCAAAAAACTTTAGGTCCTGAATGGAAGACATCCTGATGCATCCTGAACGGATTTCTCATTCATTCATTCAGAATGCATGGGGATAATCCTGATCAGTAGTTTTCAGGCATAGAACCCCGACGACGGAACTCTATGCCGGAAAACAAAAACGCAGATGTGAAAGTACCCTTAGCATCTCAATATTTTTCTCCTGGGGCCTTTACCAGTCACTCCTGTGTACAGTGATGCCTTGGCCTCTTCACTGGTCACAGCCATGCCAAAATAAAAAGAAGATGTATCTTCTGAACCCAGTTGAACATGAAAAGATGTAGAAAATGTAGACCGCAGATGGACCTGCACATTCACTGGTGTCAAACATGTCCCTTGAGAAGCACCGGTCTAGACTACATTATATCAAAAGACATAGAAAGTGGGCAGTTTCGCATCTTGAAAATTTCAGTATGTGCTACATGTACTGCACGAATAGGTATTACACAACTAGATTTAAATTTTCAGTCTATTTAAGTCCACTACAAGAAGTGATGAAAAGGTTAATTATCTAGTCCCAACAAGAGATCCCGCAGTGTGAGACTTTGAGCTTTGGTAGAACATTTTTCACATCTCACATGATTTCAAATAACAACTCCACCCAAAATAATTCAGACAGCAAGAGAAGGGCAACATGAGTGTGGCAGCCAAGCAAGAAGCGTGTGGCAGGGCCCCTGCTAGATAACGTCCAAGAAACACACTTCCCCTTCCTATGCACAAGGCAAACACAAACCTGCTTCATCTGACTCAGCTAGAAATGCAAAAAGGAACGCTTGTTTCCTGTATCCTAACAATAGAGGGAAAATAAAGTAGATTTTAGGTCTGGTCCTGTATCCTAACAATGGCAAAAAACATAGCAAATTATAGGGCTGGTCTTTATGTTAGCTTAAAGAGGACCTTTCACTGGTCCACAGTTTTATTAGGCAAAGGTATGTACATTGAGAGCGGCACCCAGGGATGTCCCTGCACTTACTTGTATCCCTGGGTGCCGCTCCGTTCGTCCTCTGTAGCCCCCGGTACCGGCGCTCCTGCTTCTCCAATTTTGCCTGGGGCGGAGACATCTTCTTTTGCCCTGGGCGTCTCCTTCTCCCAGGGCTGGAGCGCTGGCCAATCGCAGCGCTCAGCTCATATTCAGCTGTGTAGCACTAGCCCCAACCTATAAATTCCTGCTGGTGCACTTATATTCAGTGAGGGGTACCATACCCCATATGCAAATCAATAATATGACTAAAATAGTTCATTTCAATCCGATTAAAGTTTAGCAACTTTATTACAAAAAAAAACAAAAATAAGACCTCTTGTGCTCTATTTATCAAAAGCATAATAATGTCCCCCAAATTCCAGTCTGATCTGACATAGAGCATGGAGGGGTACTGAGAGTATCACACATGGGTACTAATTTGGACCTGCACTTGATACTCCAGAGGCACTGTATGGTCGCTTTGTCAGCTGTACCACGCACTAGTGTCTCTCCACATCAGATGCCAGATTAGGAGGAAACCTTTAAATGGATTCTCACATCACAAACAAGCCCTTGCAGCCTGACACAAGCAGATTGTTCCAGGAGGATGGCAGCTATTCAGATGAAAGGCTGTCTAGGAGGGATATGAGCAGGGGACCCCTCTATGATAATAAGGCATATGGACATGGGTTGTCTTTCTGAGAGAAGCCCTTTAATGATCTGGACCTTACTTATTTCCATTACAGTCTTATTTTAAATCAGATAACTTTATTATGGAGATTTATTCGGACTGAGTTGAGGTCTGCAGACTTGTTCGCTAGCAAGACCCAGAGAACTGGTTTTTAGAATACTACTTTTTCCCATTTCACTTAAAGGGGTTGTCCCATACGGAATATTCTACATTTTTCAAAACTTCACCTGAATCAGAATACTTTTGTAATTGCATGTAATTAAAAATGTAGTATGTACCATGGAGTTATTAAATAAAATGTATCTGTGTAGCACCACCTGCTCTTTGTTCTTTTTATTATTTTTTTGTCCGGCTCACTGAGATGGCCGCACATGCTCAGTTTCATCCTTCAATTGCCTCCTGAGCTGTGATAGGGAGAGCAGAGACACGCCCCTGAGCTGTGATAGGGAGAGCACAGACACGCCCCCTGAGCTGTGATAGGGAGAGCACAGACACGCCTCCTGAGCTGTGATAGGGAAAGCACGGACACGCCCCCTGAGCTGTGATAGGGAGAGCACGGACACGCCTCCTGAGCTGTGATAGGGAGAACACGGACACGCCTCCTGAGCTGTGATGGGGAGAGCACGGACACGCCTCCTGAGCTGTGATAGGGAGAGCACAGACACGCCTCCTGAGCTGTGATAGGGAGAGCACGGACACGCCTCCTGAGCTGTGATAGGGAGAGCACGGACACGCCTCCTGAGCTGTGATGGAGAGAGCACGGACACGCCTCCTGAGCTGTGATAGGGAGAGCACGGACACGCCTCCTGAGCTGTGATAGGGAGAGCATGGACACGCCTCCTGAGCTGTGATAGGGAGAGCACGGACACGCCTCCTGAGCTGTGATAGGGAGAGCACGGACACGCCTCCTGAGCTGTGATAGGGAGAGCACAGACACACCCCCTGAGCTGTGATAGGGAGAGCATGGACACGCCTCCTGAGCTGTGATAGGGAGAGCACAGACATGCCCCCTGAGGTGAGATAGGGAGAGCACAGACACGCCTCCTGAGCTGTGATAGGGAGAGCACAGACACGCCCCCTGAGCTGTGATAGGGAGAGCACGGGCAGGCCTCCTGAGATGTGATAGGGAGAGCATGGACACGCCTCCTGAGCTGTGATAGGGAGAACATGGACACATCCCCTGAGCTGTGATAGGGGGAGCACGGACACGCCTCCTGAGCTGTGATAGGGAGCGCACGGACACGCCTCCTGAACTGTGATAGGGAGAGCATGGGACACACACCCTGAACTGCAGCAGATAAGACACTCACCTTGAGCTGCCAGCTTGATATAATGAAGTGAAGCAAAGAAATGAATTGGAGATCTCTGGATCCATGTGAGGTACAGGGCTGGTTCTTGCTTTGTTGGAAAAATATCATGTACTATACAATGTCAGGTTTTCATTTTTTACATCAATCATGGAGTAACTCCGTTAATGGGGTTGTACTGTCCCCCTGATAAGAGCATCCTGAGCATTTTATGCTCTGCTCAACTGAACTGCCTTTTTGTAGATCTGGTGATGTATCCAGCTCTCTCCATGGGGACTGCTGGACAGAAGCTTCCGCCTAGCAGTAAGCCGGTGACGTCACCGGCACTAATGGCTGGGCTTTAGTGCTGCCCTAGCCTGTAAAACAGCTAGGGCAGCGCTAAAGCCCGCCCAGCAGAGGAGGTGACGTCACTGGGACCACTGCTGGGGGGAAGCCTCCGCCTAACAGTGTGCCAATGTAAACAAAAAAGCCCTTTCCCTGCGTGATACAGCGCAGGGCAAGGGACAGCATCGGAGCAAGAAACGCTCTGATCTTATATCAGGGGGGCAGGGGGGATTAAGATGGGGTATATGTCCGAGTTCAGAACTGAACCCAGACAACCCCTTTAAAGAATAGAAACGTGTGGTGGGGTTTAGGCTGGGTTCATACTTCATTGCTGCTGTATGCTGGGCAATCTGCCAGGCGCTACATTTGAATGCCCAAAAAAGGTATTCAGTGTCTTTGGTTGGTGGATCTGTTCACTTTAAAAGGCTGTGCAGTTCCTTAAATCCAAGAAGTGGTATATACTGTGTAAACCGTAATCTACAAAACAATACCGTATTTCCCACTATAACTATTGCATACTTGCAGTACCCAACATGTTTTTGTTTTTTTAGGCGACAGCGAAGTAAATGCTACAATTACCACTAACTGTGAGAGAAAAAAAAAATGTAACAATTTATCACCCGCAGGTCCCATAGAATTGTATGCACTGGTGGACTTTACCTCAGCACAAACCAAGCAAATGCTTGGGACCCCAGTTATCAGGGGGGCCCCTGCTAACCACAAGCAGTTGGTTTAACCACTTCAGCCCCCCTAGCTTAAACACCCTTAATGACCAGGCCACTTTTTACAATTCCGCACTACACTACTTTCACCGTTTATTGCTCCGTCATACAACTTACCACCCAAATGAATTTTACCTCCTTTTCTTCTCACTAATAGAGCTTTCATTTGGTGGTATTTCATTACTGCTGACATTTTTACTTTTTTGCTATTAATCAAAAATGACCGAAATTTTTGCAAAAAAATGACATTTTCACTTTCTGTTGTAAAATTTTTCAAAAAAACTACATTTCTATATAAATGTTTCTCTAAATTTATTGTTCTACATGTCTTTGATAAAAAAAAGTCCAATAAGTGTACATTTATTGGTTTGGGTAAAAGTTATAGCGTTTACAAACTATGGTGCAAAAAAGTGAATTTCGGCATTTTGAAGCAGCTCTGACTTTCTGAGCACCTGTCATGTTTCTTCAGGTGCTAGAATGTCAGGATAGTATAAATACCCCCAAATGACACCATTTTAGAAAGAAGACACCCCAAAGTATTCGCGGAGGGGCATGGTGAGTTCATGTATCATTTCATTTTTTTCACAAGTTAGCGGAAAATGACACTTTCTGAGAAAAAAAAAAAAAAAAGTTTCAATTTCTGCTAACTTCTGGCAAAAAAAAAGAAATCTCAGACGGACTCACTATGCCGCTCAGTGAATACCTCGAGGTGTCTACTTTCCGAAATGGGGTCATTTGTGGGGTGTGTTTACTGTTCTGGCATTTTGGGCGGGGCTAAATTGTGAGCCGCCATGTAAAACCTAAAGGTACTCGTTGGAATTTGGGCCCTTTGCGCACCCAGGCTGCAAAAAGTGTCACTTATGTGGTATCGCCGTACTCAGGAGAAGTAGGGCAATGTGTTTTGGGGTGTATTTTACATATACCCATGTTGGGTGAGAGAAATATCTCTGTAAATTGTCAACTTTGTATAAAATTTTTTAAAAGTTGTCGTTTACAGAGATATTTTTCACACACAGTATAGGTATATATAAAAATACACCCCAAAACACATTGCCCTACTTCTCCTGAATACGGCGATACCACATGTGTGCCACTTTTGCAGCCTGAGTGCAAAGGGCCTAAACTCAATGAGTACCTATAGGATTTCACAGGGCATTTTTACGCATTTGGATTCCAGACTTCTTCTCACGCTTTAGGGGCCCCTAAAATGCCAGGACAGTATAAATACCCCACATGTGACCCCATTTTGGAAAGAAGACACCCCAAGGTATTCCGTGAGGGGTATGGTGAGTTCATGTAAAATTTTATTTTTGTCACAAGTTAGTGGAATATGAGACTTTGTAAAAAACAAAATAAAAAAAAAAAATATATCAATTTCCGCTAACTTGTGCCAAAATAAAAATTCTGTGAACTCGCCATGCCCCTCACGGAATACCTTGGGGTGTCTTCTTTCCAAAATGGGGTCACATGTGGGGTATTTATACTGACCTGGCATTTTAGGGGCCCTAAAGCGTGAGAATCCAAATGCGTAAAAATGGCCTGTGAAATCCTAAAGGTACTCATTGGTTTAGGGCCCTTTGCGCACCTTGGCTGCAAAAAGTGTCACTCATGTGGTATCGCCGTACTCAGGAGAAGTAGGGCAATGTGTTTTGGGGTGTATTTTTACATATACCCATACTGTGTGTGAGAAATATCGCTGTAAACGACAACTTTTACATTTTTTATTCAAAGTTGTCAATTTACAGAGATATTTCTTTCACCCAACATGGGTATATGTAAAAATACACCCCAAAACACATTGCCCTACTTCTCCTGAGTACGGCGATACCACATGAGTGACACTTTTTGCAGCCAAGATGCGCAAAGGGGCCCTAAAACCAATGAGTACCTTTTAGGAGGGCATTTTTACGCAATTTTCTTCTCACGCTTTAGGGCCCCTAAATTGCCAGGGCAGTATAAATACCCCACATGTGACCCCATTTTGGAAAGAAGACACCCCAAGGTATTCTGTGAGGGGCATGGCGAGTTCATAGAAGATTTTTTTGGCACAAGTTAGCGGAAATTGATTTTTATTGTTTTTCTCATAAAGTCTCCCTTTCTGCTAACTTTTGACAAAAGTTAAATTTTCATGGACTCACTATGCCCCTCAGCGAATACCTTGGGGTGTCTTCTTTCAAAATGGGGTCATTTGTGGGTGTTTGTACTGTTCTGGCATTTTGGGTGGGGCTAAATTGTGAGCAGCCATATAAAACCTAAAGGTACTCGTTGGAATTTGGGCCCTTTGCGCACCCAGGCTGCAAAAAGTGTCACTCATGTGGTATCGCCGTACTCAGGACAAGTAGGGCAATGTGTTTTGGGGTGTATTTTTACATATACCCATACTTTGTGTGAGAAATATCTCTGTAAATTGACAACTTTGAATAAAAAATTTAAAAGTTGTCGTTTACAGTGATATTTCTCACACACAATATGGGTATATGTAAATACACCCCAAACACATTGCCTACTCTCCTGAGTTCGGCGATACCACATGAGTGACACTTTTGCAGCCAAGATGCGCAAAGGGCCCTAAACCAATGAGTACCTTTAGGATTTCACAGGCCATTTTTACGCATTTGGATTCTCACGCTTTAGGACCCCTAAAATGCCAGGGCAGTATAAATACCCCACAAGTGACCCCATTGTGGAAAGAAGACACCCCAAGGTATTCTGTGAGGGGTATGGCGAGTTCACAGAAAAAAAATTTGGCATAAGTTAGCGGAAATTGATTTTTTTTTTTTTTTTACAGTCTCATATTCCACTAACTTGTGACAAAAAATAATATTTTACATGAACTCACCATACCCCTCACGGAATACCTTGGGGTGTCTTCTTTCTAAAATGGGGTCACATGTGAGGTGTTTGTACTGCCCTGGCATTTGAGGGTCTCCGCAATCATTACACGTATGGCCAGCATTAGGAGTTTCTGCGATTCTCCTTATATTGAGCATACGGGTAATGAGATTTTTCCCGTTCAGCCTCTGGTCTGAAAAGAAAAAAATGAACGGCACAGATTTCTTCATTCGCATCGATCAATGTGGATGAAAAATCTCTGCCCAAAAATGTGCAAAAAAAAAGTAGTAAGGCCCCATTCACACGTCCGCAAAAATGTCCGCATCTATTCCGCAATTCTGCGGAATAGATGCGGACCCATTCAGTGTGAATGGGGCTGGCGGTGATGCGGAGAGCACACTATGCGCTCGCCGCATCAGCATTTGCGAGCTGCGGCCGCAAACTTCCGGGTTTCGGCCCCAAACATCCGGCCGCAGCTCCGCAAAAGATAGAGCATGTCCTATTCTTGTCCACAATTGCGGACAAGAAAAGGCATTTTCTATATAGTTCTGGCAATGTGCGGATCCGCAAAATGCGGAAAGCACATTGCCGGTGTCCGTGTTTTGCGGATCCGCGGATCCATGGATCCACAAAACACATACGGACGTCTGAATGAGCCTTACAGGGGGGTAATTAGTGTCAGGGGGGTGACATGGGGTGATCGGGGGTTAATCAGGGGTTAATCAGTGACTGGGGTGGGGGGGGGGGGTGTCTGAATGGTGATTTGGTGCACTTAGGAAAGTTTCCTTTGGTGGTCCCAAGCAAATGGGACCACCAAAGGAACGATCAGCAAGCATATCAAACGCTGTTAACAAAACAGCGTCTGATATGCAATTTTTTTAAACTTCTACAGCCTGCCAGCGCACGATCAGCGCTGGCAGGCTGTAGTTTACCTTGTCCCTGACGCGATCCGCGTTCACAGGAAATCTCGCCTCTCGCGAGATGACGCGCCCGCGCGTCAAGGAGGAATGAACCGACCGCCCGCAGGACGCAATCCTGCGTGAGGCGGTCGGCAACAGGTTAAAAAAAAAAAAAAAAGACTAAATGGGCAGACATACTGTCTAAGCAGCTGAATCAGCCGCACAGGGGCCCCAGGGAGGGTTCCTTCCCAGCTGTAGAACAGTAGCAGCTGTGCCCAGGCTGCATTGCCAAGCTGAGAGTGGGACTTTTGGGACACTTTTAGGCCCCATTCACACAACCGCATTTTAGGTCCGCATCCAATCCGCATATTTTGAGGATAAAATACAGACCCATTCATTTCAATGGGTCCGCAAAAAATTATAGAACATGTCCTATTCTTGTCCGTTTTGTGGCATTTAGGCATTGTTACAATGGATTCGGAAAAAAACAAAACAGATGCAACTTTTTTTTGCGGAGCTGCGTTTTGCAGACCACAAAATACATACAGTCGTGTGAATGCACCTTTATACTGATGACCTCTGGCTATCATCTGTTTGAGAAGGTACGGTGCTCGCAGTATCGGCCGCAACCTTGCGGGAGTCCCATAGAATAAATGGAGCATGCTGGGAGTTGTAGTTTCACAACACCTGGAGTGCTGGAGGTTGCCGATCCCTGGCCTAGGCCATGTGATGTCCCGTTCATCGGTTACATGCCCTAGGTGCAGCTCAGTTGCATTGATGTGAATGTGGCTGAACTGTGATACGAAGCCAAGCCACTATACAATGTACGGCGCTATGCTTGGTGAGCTGAGAAAAGGCCACAGGGCTACTGTGAGTGCTGATGGGCAGGGGTCTCAGGAGTCGGACCCCACCAATCAAAAACGAATGACCTATGCGGAGGATAAAACCCTTTAGCAGGCTGATTGGTGCAAAGCTTACCAAGCTGATGGGAGCAGAGCTTAGGCTACTTTCACACTAGCGGCAGCCTTCTCCGCCAGGCTGTTTTGGCGGGTGAACTGCCTGCCGGATCAGTGCTGCCGCTATTAAATGCGTGCCGCTGTAAGCTCTGCTCCGGCCCCATTTACTAAAATTGGGGCGGCCCAGGGGTCCAGTTGCAGCACGGCAGACATGCCGAGAGGCGGTTGGAATAAAACCGGAAGCTCCCAAATATTTAACTTTGCTTGGGGCCCCAACAATGGCAATTCCAACCCTGCTTGTGTGGAGCAGCACCGTACATACTTACCCGCTGCCCTCACTGCAGTGTTTCTGGCAAAGAGATATGGAGGACTGGGATTGGTCCTGACTTTTGGATTCCCAATCACTGCTGGAATACCCCTTTAAAACAGGTAGGCGGAATCCTTTAACTTTTTAAAAAAAAAAACGAGAGAGAAAAATAGAAAAACCAGGAGGCAATTTTCTCATCAGAAAGAATACCAGCTTGGACATTTTTATTTTGCAATTGGAAAAATATATTGAACGGGAAGTGAACTCGTGATCCAAGATATTCATGTGCAAAACAAAAATCTCCAAAATAAGAACTTCCCCATTAACAATACCACAGACTCGGCAATAACAATACCAGTGGGATACGACTTCCTACAGAAACCATTAGCACATAGTAAACCTGCACTACGCTCACATGTGTGTCTTCTCCGTGCCTTTAGAGCGGTACAATAATGAGGCACATGACTCCACAGGAGCCGGTGTGTCTATATGAAGACAAAGGGAGCGGAAAGACATACTCTGGGCAAATCCAAAATGAAATTGTTCTCATACTTTTGCATCCCTGAATTCTCTGGACAGGTCATTGCTCCCAAAAAGTAAGAAACTTGAGCTGGAGCAGTTTAATCCCTTCTTAGCAGGGCCTAGCGGCCAGCATACGCCAGGTTTAATAGAGTAACACGCCTGACACACCCTGTCTATTGATAGCACACAAGTGTGACTCCAGCATTAAATCTTTCCAGTTTCAAGTCAAGTGAAGTTTGCGACTTGCAGAAATTAAACCAATTTCTGCAGCACATAATGGAAAAGAGCTGAAGCCATGCCGCCTACTAGCGAGGCAGAGCCTGGGACTTCGGACGGGGTTCACACTGTTTTCGCAGTGATGTCATGGAAAGAACAGGCTTGGTAATTAGACACTGGAAAAAAATCGTGGTTCTGGAGGATTTGCAATCTCCAAACAAACACTTTTTTTTTTTTACAGAAAGAAAAAAAAGAATCATTCATTCCAAAGCATTCATCTTGTAAAGAGAACAAACAACACAACTGGCATGCCACAGCACAAATAACATTTATTCCCTGTAATAAGTCCAAGTCCAGGTCAAGATGGACGGCAGAAACTCTCCAATACTTCACTCACTGATGGGATGTAAGAACTTGAGAGAGCTGGGGAGACCGGAACTGCATTTCAGAAATATGCTGGGGGTTATTATTTACAAATTGTTAGGAGAAATCACAAAAAACACTTTGCTAAAGGGATAAATACGTACCAGCTGCACTAAACCTGAACTACAGTGGATATAACAAGTCTACACACCCCTGTTAAAATGTCAGGTTTCTGTGGTGTAAAAAAATGAGACAAAGATAAATCATTTCAGAACTTTTTCCACCTTTAATGTGACCTATAAACTGTACCACTCAATTGAAAAACAAACTGAAATCTTTTAGGTGAAGGGAAGAAAAAAAAAAAAATATAATAATGTGGTTGCATGTATGTGAACAAGCAGATTCTCCAAGACTAGAAAAAAATGGCTGCTTTCTTCTCCATCCACAGGTTGTGTGTGGTTTTAAAGCTCATTAACTGCAATGGAGCCAAGCTGCAGTACCGGACACAACCCGTGGACAGGTGTGGGACAGATTTTTTGGAATAAGGCCACCATATTTTTTCTAATTCTGGATAACCCCTTTAAAAACATTCCTTAAGGAAAAATATCTTCATAAGCGTTGAAGAGGCCGTGGCTGTAATGATATTGATGACCTATCCAGGGGTTGCGGGAGCTGTGTCCTCTTCAATATTTAAAGGGGTTGTCCCAGGAAAAATATTATATAGTTTTCAAATCAGCACGTGGATCTAAATACTTTTGTATTTGCAAGTAATTAAAAATATAGCATAGCCACAGAGTTATTCGATAAAATGAATCTGTGTAGCGCCACCTGCTGTTCTTCTCATTTCCTTGTCCTGCTCACTGAGAAGGCTGCACATGCTCAGTTAAATCCTTCAAATGTCTCATGAGCTGTGATAGGGAGAGCATGGACACGCCTCCTGAGCTGAGATAGGGAGAGCATGGACACCCCCCTGAGCTGTGATAGGGAGAGCACGGACACACCTCCTGAGCGGTGATAGGGAGAGCATGGACACGCCCTCTGAGCTGAGATAGGGAGAGCACGGACACGCCTCCTGAGCTGTGAAAGGGAGAGCATGGACACACCTCCTGAGCTGTGATAGGGAGAGCATGGACACGCCTCCTGAGCTGTGATAGGGAGAGCATGGACACGCCTCCTGAGCTGTGATAGGGAGAGCATGGACACGCCTCCTGAGCTGTGATAGGGAGAGCACGGACACGCCCCCTGAGCTGTGATAGGGAGAGCACGGACACGCCTCCTGAGCTGTGATAGGGAGAGTACGGACACGCCTCCTGAGCTGTGATAGGGAGAGCACGGACACGCCTCCTGAGCTGTGATAGGGAGAGCACGGACACGCCTCCTGAGCTGTGATAGGGAGAGTACGGACACGCCTCCTGAGCTGTGATAGGGAGAGCATGGACACCCCCCTGAGCTGTGATAGGGAGAGCACGGACACACCTCCTGAGCGGTGATAGGGAGAGCATGGACACGCCCCCTGAGCTGAGATAGGGAGAGCACGGACACGCCTCCTGAGCTGTGATAGGGAGAGCATGGACACACCTCCTGAGCTGTGATAGGGAGAGCATGGACACGCCTCCTGAGCTGTGATAGGGAGAGCACTGACACGCCCCCTGAGCTGTGATAGGGAGAGCATGGACACGCCTCCTGAGCTGTGATAGGGAGAGCACTGACACGCCTCCTGAGCTGTGATAGGGAGAACACGGACACGCCTCCTGAGCTGTGATGGGGAGAGCACGGACACGCCCCCTTAGCTGCCGCAGATAAGACACTCCCCTTGAGCTGTCAGTTTGATATAAATCTAGCAGAGCAGTGAATGGTGAGATCTCTGGATCCATGTGAGGTGCAGGGCTGGTTCTAGCTTTGTTAGAAAGAGGATGTCATGTACTGTATGATGTCTGATTGTCATTTTTTACATTAGTCACGGAATAACCCCTTTAACAGCCGGGAGACTGACCCCTGCCCATCTGATTCCTGGAGGCCAGGTCATCAATATGGATATGCATATCCCCATTTAATATTAGCATAATATTTGAATAGTGTTGAGTGAACTTGTGTTTCAAGTTCAGCGTACAAGGTTCGGGTTGGCGGAGAATCCCATTATGGATTCCGCTACCACGGACCATAGCGAAATTCTATGACGCAGCACCACGGAAGCATGCTGGCCATAGACTTCTATTATGATGGAATGCAATACGGAATGCCACTTATGGTCCGTGGTAGCGGAATCCATAACGGGATTCTTAGATAACCCGAAAACACAAGTTCGCTCAACACTATATCTGAGACATAAAGGAAAGAGAAGCAATGTATTTGGGATGGGGGGACGACGACTTTGGGTTAACACTTTAAGGGCAAACTAAATTATTTTAATTGTCCAATACATAAGAAGAACACTGATCAACCAATCAATTTAATGGGTCCCAACTCTTCCCTAAAAATATATCCTTTTCAGAGGTGTCTGGCAGCAGATAAAATATTCCCTGTTCAGAATACATAGGTACTGAACACGCCAATAGTCACATGCCGGGAGCTTATGTTACAGCGGAGGATCAATCTGTCTCATTCCAGGAGTTAGATATATTTTTTAGGTCTGACAAGAGTAAAATAATCTCTTTAAACTTGCTCGACACTGAAAGGACGGCTGAGTGTAAGATCTGACACTGTCCATGTGCTCTTGTGCTAGCTCAAATACCAAAATATCATAAAACGGATTATACAGTCTCCACATTTCCACAGTATAATTACCAAAACACACGGCTGCTATAGTAACTAAATTACAGGTTAAAGCACTGTACATGTAGTAGTCGACCAAGCACCGGCTTAGACTACTTTCACACTCGCGTTTTGGCTTTCCGTTTGTAAGATCCGTTCAGGGCTCTCAGAAGCGGTCTAAACGGATCAGTTTGCATTCTGAATGGAAAAGGATCCGCTCAGAAAGCATCAGTTTGCCTCCGTTCGTTCACCATTCCGCTCTAGAGGTGGACACCAAATTGCTGCCTGCAGCGTTTTGCTGTCCACCTGGCGAAGCGGAGTCAAAACGGATCCGTCCCCCATTGGCTTTTAATTGGGTTCATGACGGATCCGTCATGGCTATAGAAGACCTAATACAACCGGATATGTTCATGACAGATGCATGCGGTTGTATTATTGTAACGGAAACGTTTTTGCAGATCCATGACGGATCCACAAAAAACGCTAGTGTGAAAGTAGCCTTAGTTGTATTAAGCAAATGCAACAAAACCAAACACAAAGTACCATATAAATAAAGGTGCATGGGAATGAAACAGATTAAACAAGTAAAATATGTCCGGCCATTACAGGCGGCTGTAACATGGGAACCCAGAATTTGAATCATGATCTCTGTCACCAGTTTATGCTGCGCTCTGGAGCTCACAATCTAAGTTCCGCATCAGTATGCCTTTGGAGCATGGTGGTAAACCAGAGTACCTGGAGGAAACCCACAAAGCCCATGCAGATGTTGTCCTTGGTCAAATTTGAACCTAGGACACCACAGTGCTAACCACTGAGCCTGGTGGTTCAGATGCTACCAAACACCCCTGGCAGAACCTCATCTCCAGCTGGAACCAAACATTCGGCACGCTGAAACTGAACACACAGATACTACTGCCTTACTCCAGTGTCTGCCACCACAGGACCCTTGTACACATTAAGTTGTTGACCAATCTTGTTGATATCAATAGGTTTGGCCAAGCTTTCTCTAAGACGTATGGACACCTTAAATGGGTGTTCCAAATTTTAGATACTGATGACCTATCATCCAGATAGCATCTAAATATATAATCAGTAGGGGGGGTCCAACCCCCACCAATCTGATACTGGTAACCTCTCCAGAGGATTAATCCTTAATATCTAAGATAGATAAAACCCCTTTCAGACTACTAGAAGAAAGATGCCTATACGTATTACAAATACTCTCTACGTAGAACCCCTTTGAATACATGGAGACATCATACATTACCAGATATTGCTAGGCTCTATTTCTATTGCTTTATCTGATCTGTTATTAAAGGGGTTGTGTCACTTCAGCAAATGGCATTTACTATGTAGAGAAAGTTAATACAAGGCACTTACTAATGTATTGTAATCGTCCATATTGCTTCCTTTGCTGACTTGATTCATTTTTCCATCCATTTCTTGTATCCAGCAGTGGTTGGCTGTGCTTGTACACTATAGAAAACAGTGGCGGCCTATGCTCACTTCCGAGGTCCTGGCCGCAAAACCGTGCTAGCACAGCCACTGCTGCTGGATTGCAGGGTGGTCCTAACCCCTGGAAATGAGCAGTGTATAATGTGACGGAAAAATGTGTCCAGCCAGCAAAGGAGGCAATATGGACAATCACAATACATTAGTAAGTGCCTTGTGTTAACATTCTCTACACGATAAATGCCACTTGCTGAAGTGACACAATCCTTTTAAGGCTAGATGCACACGACAGTTGTTTTTTGCTGTCCGCAAATCGCGGATCCGTCTTCCTTTCTTTTCACATCCACATCCGTTCCGTGTGTCCGCAAATCTTTTAGGTTGTATTTCCATGTGTCTTCCGTTTTTTTTGCGGAAGGATGGATCCAGTTTCTTAAAGTATCTGTACAAGTGCCCTGTTTTCCAAGCAACCATCCTCAAAAAAAAAAAAATGGATGCGGATGACAAACGGATGGCTTCCGTTGGTCATCCGCATTTTTTGCAGACCCATTGACTTCTATGGGTCCGCAAACCGTTTTTTTGCGGACAAGAATAGGACATGCCATATTTTTTTGCGGACGTGAAATGTGGACAGCGGACGCGGACAGGCAACGGAAAAGGCATCCGCATTTTTAACGGATCCATAGAAATGAATGGGAAGCCATCGGATCCGCAAAAAGAACGGAACGGAGGCTGCAAAAAAACACTGCCGTGTGCATGTAGGCCAAGAGAAATAGATCACACTGTTGAATTAAAAAGCTTCCAAAATTCCATTTCATCTAAAGAGGAGAACCGATGTATTCGTCTACAGAGCAATGCTTACAGAAACACCAACACTGAATCCCAGTATACCGCAATGCTGGGAACATATCAGTGTGTCCATCTTGTTCATACACAATCATCCAGGTCTCTGATGTACTGGAAACTGTCAGCATTTACTATTAACATCACCACAAGGGCCTCAGCAGGTGACTTACCTTAGCAAGGAAACCCCACGAAAGATGGAATGCAGGAGACGGACTACTCCGTAACTTCAAAGACAGTAGCATCAGCAGGAACCCAAAAATTCCACTGCAAGGGAGACATTAAAATTGTACCTGCGTAGTTGATTATGTGGCATTATAAGCCTTTATGTCACAGATCTGTCTATGAAATGGATCTGCTTCACAATAGAGCTGGAAGATTAAAGGGGTCCTCTCACTTCAGCAAATAGAATTTGTTCTGTAGAGAAAGTTAATACAAGCCACTTACTAATGTATTGTTATTATCCATATTGCTTCCTTTGCTGGCTGGATTCACATCATACTCTGCTCGTTTCCATGGTTATGACCTCCCTGCAATCCATCAGTGGTGGTCGTGCTTCCACACTATAGGAAAAAGCACCAGCCTATGAAAACTTCCAAAGTCCCGGTCACCAGAGAGGCTGGTACTTTTTCCTATAGTCTGAAAGCACGGTTATTGCTGAAGGATTGCAGGGTGGTCGTAACCATGGAAACAAGCAGTGTATAATGTGATGGAAAAATGAATCCAGCCAGCAAAGGAGGCAATATGGATAATAACAATACATTAGTAAGTGCCTTGTAATAACTTTCTCTACATGATAAATGCTACTTGCTGAAGTGAGACAACAAAGTAAATTAGCACGCGCGGGATTAAAAACTGAATGTGTACAAACAACATCTCTTAGCAACCATCCGTGAAAGCGAGTGCGGTTGCGATGTGATTTTCACGCAGTCCCTCTCACGTCTATGGAGGCCAGCGTTGCATGAAAATCGCAGAATATAGAACATGCTGCAATTTTCACGCAACGCAAAAGCGGTGCGTGAAACCACCGCTCATGTACACACAGACCCATTTAAATGAATGAATCCAGATTCCGTGCAGGCGCAATGCGTTCGCATCACGCATTGCACCCACGCGGAATTATCGCTCGTGTGAAAGGGGCCTAAAGGCTAATTTCACATGTGTGAAGCGCTACGTGTCATGGCTGCATTTCCTGGACAGAACATTTCTCCTCTGGCTGGAACGCTGACAAAGGTCCGCCGAAACTCGCGTCAGAGTTGGCGCCATCCTGGAGGGAGCACAGTATGGGTAATGGTTTATATTCTTATTCCTAATTTTGGCTTATGTCCTTTTGCATTATGCACTTTATATGAGATTTATACATTGTATGATGATCTACTGTTGCCCACTGTGATCTCCCTCCATTTGATGTCGCCTTTATTCCTGTACTCCTTCCTTTTCTTATGGTAATTATATTATATGCAGTGTCTTTGATAAATAAAGTATTTAATAACTTAAGCGGTCTGGTACTTTTGTTGTGAGGTTCATAATGATTCCTGCCTGGACCCGGCTCTACCGTACTGTACTCACATAATGCCATTGGTATAGTAGACCCGCAGCCAGGCAGGGAGTGACCGAATCAGAAACCCTTATGAGGCTGTGAGTCCCAGTCAGAGGAGCAGGGTTCTGTTTGGGAAATGCAGCCATTACATATAGCAAGTTTCCTAGGTACAAACTTACAGCAACATAGATAATTATGAGGAGTCCGAGCAGTGTTCGGTCCGGGAAATGCAGCGCGTTTCCCAGGCTGAATAAAAAAATTGCCTCAGTGGGCTGATTACCTGGCACAACATCCACTGTGAAATGTATGGACATAGAGGAAGGGAAATTCCAATGCACTAATGAGGTCGCCTGAGGGTATAAGAAGAGACGACATAAACAAGACAGCATACTGTGCACGACAGCATAAAAAACAAATGGCAGACATTTATCCAGCGCTCTTTGGCTTCATTGGGCTACTAAAATATTGCAAATGATGATGTGAGAGATTTAGCAGCAAATAACTAATCTTCTCGTTTCCCATCAAATGTGAAAAGTGACAAACATGCATATGTAATAAGATGTAGTTTAGGCTAAATTTGTAAACCAAATCAGGTGGAAATGGCACAAATTTTGATGCAACCCTACTTCTGCTCATAAAAAATACTGATTTTATTTACGGTTAGGTAAAAATGTGCCCAAATTACTAAGAGGCATGTGTCTATTAAAACATTTGACACCAAGCACTCCAAAAATCTATCCACAGGATAGGTGACATACTGTAAATTTGATCACTGGGGGTCCCATCGCTGGGAACCCCCACAGATTAGTTGAATGGGGGTCCTGAGTCCTCATTCCTCCTCAATGCACTTTCAAAATGGAAAGTAATTGTTTGCCATAATTGACGTTAATGGGTTATATCTAGGGATGAGCGAATAGACTTGGGATGAAACATCCGGAATCTTTGTTCCAATACTGTGCGGAGCAGGAGCTGCATACAGTGTTAGAATGTATTGGCTCCGATGAGCCGAAGTTATTGCTTCGCGAAGTCTCGCAAGACTTCACGTAATAACTTCATAAATTAATTTTTACAAGGTTGGAAACGAAACGGAGTATGGGAAATGTTTTTTTACAGTACAAAATAATTTATGAAGTTATTACGCAAAGTCTCGCAAGACTTCGGGAAGCAATAACTTCGGCTCATCCGAGCCAATACATTCTAATACTGTACAGAGCTCCTGCCCTGTACAGTATTGGAACGAAGTTTTATGCGAATCGACTTCGGATGTTTCATCCGAAGTCGATTCGTTCATCCCTAGTTATATCCATCTCAGACTTTGATGGCATATCGCTAGGATATGTAATCAAAAGTAAAATCGGTATGGGTGGAACCGCTCCTATCTCCAAAACTTGGCCCCCAAAGTAAAGGAGAGTACACAGCGCATGCGCAGGTGCTCTCCATTCACTGAAATGGGAGTTCCAAAAATAACCAAGTGAGCGTGCTCGACTATTTTAGAAGTCCTAAAATGATGAATGGAGAGTGCACAGCCACCGCTCCATTCACCAGTATGGGACTGTTGGTGCGCTCACCTTCACTCCAGGGAGCCTGTTCTGGAGATACGAGTTGGTCCCAGAGGCGGGACTCGCACCTATCTGACACTCATGGCATCTATGGCTGAGATTTGAATAACCCTTTAGTATTCTTATTTGCAGTCTTTTTCAGACAGGAAAAAGCAGTATTTTACAGACTATTAATAAAAGTTTTTAAAGGGATTATTAAATTGTGATCTCCTGGTTTCGGGTGTCAGTCTAGGTCTTCTAAAATTGCACATTTGTCAGTTTATTCAGGAAACCTTTTTTTTTTTTAAACAGTTGGTTTTCTGTCTTAACCAGGAAAGTTACATAACCCTAAAGTTCCCTTTCAGCAGAGCATGAAAATCTAATGAAAAAACTTATTAAACCCAACAACAGTTCCCAAAAAATCAAACACATACTGAGTAGTCCCTGGTGTAAAGAAGTGGCCCTGCATCGCAATTTCAGCTTCACAGAGGGGAAAATGTGATTCTAAATGCAATGCTCAATTTCTGGGAAACAAAGAGTTCCCCCCTTTAGGCAGTAGGTGGGGGTCTAATAAATAGTGAGTAGCTGGTGGGATCTTACAGAGCCAGCCTATCGTGATGCCCACACTGATGGTCATCTTAGCACATCTCCTGTCCTTCGAACCCTAGATCCTCACTGTATATTCCACTTTTCTGCGAGAACAGGTTGGTTGAAAGTGCTTGAAATCTCTCTCCATACCTGACTATTAGTGACTACGTTACGGATATAATGGCTTCTGTTAAGGGTGAGAGCCGCACACATGTATGACCTCCTCACTACTCAATAGTGGCCGGAGATTGCATCACCAAGGGGTAAGATGACCCCAGTCTCACAACAGGTGGGGACCCAAGAGATAAGACAAACACCTATGAGACGTTTATTGCCCTGTGGGTATGATGAGAAAAGCCTAGTATTTGACTGCAGCATTTCAGCTCTACAGAACATTTGAAATGATAAAATACATCAAAACTTGATTAAAACAAAAAGAAAAAAATGGTAGCAAAGGATGTTATACTGTACTTACCAGTGGGGTGTGAAGCAAAGGCCAAAAATAAAACACTGCAAAGGCAGAAAAAATAAAGGAATGAAAATGTCTATATACATCGGAAACAACATATTTAAACACCAAATCATTAATATATATTTCATAAAACTGATAATCAAGAGCAAGGAATATATAAAAAAAAAAGTAGTAAAATCTTTTAATGGCTAATAATGTAAGATCCCAGTGGTCACATATAGCATGTATAGAATCACAGTACCATTTTTTGCCTTCCGTTTACACCAGGGGGATGAATGTAAGGGAAATACAGTCTAATTCCTACCAACATCTACTATCAGTCGATCATAAAGGGTAAATCATACAGTCCAATGAAAATTGGGGAGACATAAAATGAGGAAGAGGTAATTAAAATATTAGAACACAATTCTGTCATCCTCATCTGTGTCGACATTTCAGGGGAAAATGTACTTCTAATATATGCAAATGAGCCTCTAGGAGCAATGTGGGCGTTACCATTACACCTAGAGACTCTGATTTTTCTGCACCTTCTGTGCCCCCTACACTTTGACAGGGCCAGGAAGTGAAAACGTCGTAACTCCTGCCTGGTCCTGACTTTTTCTAATGTCTTGCACTTTTGCCACGCGTACCTGGCGCAGAACAGGTAAGAAGCTCTTCAGCTGCTCTGTTCTGTACTGCCGGCTTCTAAAAAAACATCACTTATGTGAAAACTGCTTGGAACAAATAACGCATAACCACATAAACGACACACAACAGCCATGGAAGCTTATGTAACTTTCATAAAAGATATATATTATGCTGTAGTAATGCGCCGAAGGCTAGAGAAAATGAGATGTCATTCCAAAAATAGATGAATTTAGTTATGCAGAAGCATCAAATTTTTATAAGTAGGAGCCCAAAGGCTCCAGGAGGTTTCAAAGGCTCCAAGCAAACCACAGGCTGTGGATAGATTGTATATTTCTGAAGGAAATCTACAGTATATGACTTAAGGAGTTTTGAAGACTACCTTCAGACCACATTTGATAAATGTTTAAAGGAGTCCTTCAGGATTTACAAATTGATGACCCTTCCTCAGGATAGATCATCAATATGAGATCGGTAGGGGTCCGAATCCTGGGACTCCCGCTGACTAGCTGTATGAAGAGGTTGCGGGGCTCCATAAGCGCCCAGGCCTCTTCCTAGGCCATGTGATGTGACATTTATCGGTCACATAGCCTTGGCGCAGTTCAAGTGTATGGGGCTTAACCTAATTATGTATTGCCTCCCAGCATTCTTTAAGTTGTACACAAGTCCAAAACATCTGGTTTTAGGTAATCGTCCTCTAAAGAATCACTGCTTGGACAATTAGAATGGTTTCTAAGACCGCGGTTTTTAAGCCATAAAGGTGAAACATAAATTCTGTGTAAAATATTAAATTGAACCGATATGTGATTGTAGTTGTAAGAAACTAGTGCTACATTCAGCAGTATATTATCCCACTCATCAGATTGTACCCTTGTGCATTCCAATCTTCAAGCCTTTTGCCCAGGAGAGTATACATTAGTAAAACAGGCTTTAGAGGACTTAACCTATTTAATGACTAAGACTAATCTTATACTCTGTGGGCAGCTGTACTATTAGTCCATGCACTACAAGTATGTCGAAGCTATCTATGCTGTAAAGGCCCGATGTTCGAGCTCCTTGTATGGGACGTACTATAAGGCGTGTCCATCTGCAGATGCTGCAATCCACGACAGCTCATAGAAGATTTAGTCCCCCTGTTCCACTAACTCATAAAAATATTCAGTTTGAGCCTAAGGCTCTTTCACACTGAGTATTTCTTTCCGGCATAAAGATCCTCGTCAGTCCATACTGAAAATCCTGATCAGGATTATCCCAATGCATTCTGGAATGGAGAGAAATCCGTTCAGGATGCATCAGGATGTCTTCAGTTCAGGACCGAACGTTTTTGGCCGGAGAAAATACCGCAGCATGCTGCGCTTTTGCTCCGGCCAAAATCCTGAACACTTGCCGCAGGTCGATCCGGATAATGCCCATTGAAAGGTTAATCGATCGGCCTACTAAGCGCGTACGCTTTTAGCTTTTTGATTCCATGGCACCAGACGCTAAAGTCCTGGTGCCATGGTAAATAGTGGAGCGGTGGCAGTATATTCCCTGTTGCGGGACTCAAGTGATGTCAGGCGCCCACGCGCATGATCAGTGATGCAGATCACATATCATATGCATGAGTTCTGACGCCATTCTGGACGCCCAAAGTGCGGCCTCTTCTCCCCATTCATAACTATGGCAACCATAACTGTGATGCCTGACTGCCATAGTAACCTGAGCTTTGAAGACTGACGGGATAGATTTAGTCCCCCCTGTTCCAACTGCTTATAAAAATACTCCAGTTTGAGCCTTACTCGCTTTCTCCCCTTATGTTACTCAAAAGCTGAAAGTGTTGATTCCATTCACGGCAGAGACTTGGATCCTGAGTGATCTCACTAAGGTGGGGTGTCATAAGCATAAACGGTTCCTCTTGCTCAAAATAATGTTCTTAGCAAGGCTTCTGATTGGTTTTTGGTAAATACTCCAAGTTTGAATACATGGTTGAATCTTGTTAACAGGATTAAAAGGTATGAAAATATTTTGTTTAAACAAAGAAACTCAGAGGATAAATGGTTAAAGATATGGGGAGAATGGAATTATTAAATTGTATTTCTTAATTTTTCCCGCAACCTTCTCACTGGGAGACGTATCGCAAAGAGAAGTGGGAGTTTGGGAGGGAAGGGGGTTTAAAGAACTGAAAATAATAATTTTTTGACTGGTTATTTTGTAAAAAATTAAAAAATAATAAAATAAAAAAAAAGTATATGGGGCTTAGCTGCAATACCAAGCACAGCCACTACACAATGTATAGCACTGGGCTTGGTAGGCTGCGAGGAGGATGTGGTGTTCACAGGAGCACTGCGGCCCTCCTCAAACTTCTGATTGGTGGGGGTGCTGACAGTTGGACCCCCGTCAACCTCATATTGATGACCTATCCTGAGGATTGGTCATCAATATTTAAATCCAAAAAAAAACAAGTTTTACTGATCTGATATTGATGGCCTATTTCTGAGGACAGTCTATCAATATAAAATTCCTGGATAACCTTATCTTCCTAGAAGGAGCAGGTGTAAAACTCTGCAGCAGAGACTTCAGCTTTATTGTGGAGGTTCTCTAAATGAAATTTCCATTCTCTGCAGAATAACTGACACATACATGGAAAAACTTACCCAGATCAATAGTGGAAAAATAACAACTCAAATACTGTGGCACAACCTTTCTAAAGATATAAGTATATACACAGTCCATTAGTGTTATCTTTTGTCTGTTCACTCCTAGGTCTGGGTGAACACAAAAGAAATATGACACGTAAAAATCAGCAGTTACACGCCTTTTGCTCTACTACCTTCAGTCCTGCGAGCAGTACGTCTAGTCATAGGTGTGTACATGATCCCAGAATAAGAGATAGCCTGAAGCCTGGTGTGTTGGTCAGTAAACTGTTTAGATGTGCTTTCAGTAGCTGTCATTTCACTTATATAATATAAACTGTGAAATAAAAGCTATACTGTGCATATAACCAATCATGTGAACAGTATACACAGCCACTGCTTAACCACTTCCTGACGCAAAGATTTTCCATTTTCGTTCCCTTCCATTCCAGAGCCATAGCTTTTTTACTTTTCCGTTCACATAGCCGTATGAGGGCTTGTTTTTTGAGGGCCAAGTTGTACTTTCTAATGCCAACATTTAAAATTGCATAGGATATAGTGGGAATCAGGAAAAAAAAAATCCAAACGGGGTGAAAAAAAACAAACAAACAAAAAAAAAAACACATAAGTCCACCCCTGTTTTAAGGATAAGGTCTTGCGTTTTAATACCGAAAAAAAATAAAACCTTTTGAAATAAATATTTTTTTCTGAACCCCACAACTTTTTTTTTTAATAGTTAAAGAGAACCTGTCACCAGGAAATTCACTGATAAAGCAGGCACGCTGCCTTGTAGGACTCACCCTGCTGAATATAATGATACCTTTCACTTGGTGATCTGTTGCTTTATTGTGGAGAAATATTACTTTTAATCCATATGCTAATGAGCTGATATGAGTCCAGTAGTTGATATGAGTCCAGCATTTTTTCTATTCAGAGCTGTAGCCACTCCCCTATTTACTTCTTCAGTTGTAAAGAGGCGTGGTTTAAAAAATGACCTGCATTATAGCCAATACAAGCCTTGCTGCCTTTCACTTTAAAGCCTAACTGCCATACCCACGGCGACATGTCCCTTATCAGCCATCATGTGTTTATCACCCCATGAATAAACTAGCCCTTATTATAATTACTAACTTCAATAATATATTCCTCCCCTTTTTTTACCTAAGCATTCCCTGTTATTCATTTTCCCTCCAGTTATTAAAATGAATGAATGATGCAATAAACCACGCCCCTTTTACAACTGAAGAAGTAAATAGGGGAGGGGCTACAGCTCTAAATAGAAAAAACGCTGGACTCATATCAACTACTGGACTCAAATCAGCTCATTAGCATATGGATTAAAAGTACTATTTCTCCACAATAAAGCACCAGATCATCAAGTAAAAGGTATCATTATATTCAGCAGAGTGAGCCCTACAAGGCAGTGTGCCTGGTTTATCAGTGAATTTCCTGGTGACAGGTTCCCTTTAAGTCTATGGAGATGTGTGAGGGCTTATTTTTTGCGGGACGATCTGTAGTTTTTGATAATACCATTGGAGTGTGTATGACTTTTTGATCACTTTTTATTCAATTTTTTGGGTTAGGTAAAGTAATGAAAAATGGAGAGGCCATTTTTATTTTTTCCGCCATTTACCATATGTGATAAGTTTTAATAATATTTTAATAGTATTGGTGTTTTTGCATGTGGTGATGCCCATTATGTTTTTTTTTTTTTTTTTATGTATATATACATTTTTTTAAACTTATTTTTACTTTTTGCTTGGTCCCCAAATGGACTCCAATTTGCAATCATTGTAATGTATAAGTAATGAACCTGGAAGCCTAGTACAGGCTCCAGCTCATTACATTCATAGAACGCTTTCCCTGATCTCCGCTGAGAAAAGCGTTCCTGTTCCGGAAGCGCACGCTTCCTGGTTTTAGCCCCCTCAAACACCGTAGTCATATTTGACCACAGCATTTGAGGGGTTAAACCTCTGCGATCAGCATTACCACCGATCGCAGACATTAACCATGGGCTTCTACTGTATGGAACAGCTGGCACCCTGCGGCCATGGCGCTCACTCTGCTCTGGAGTGGACGTCATCTTTAAAGGCCCAACATCCACTGTAATGTATGCCGGATGTCGTGAAGGGGTTACTGTACTTTTATTATCAGGACTTCTCGTAGACTACAGTAGTAGGGGAAATATGACATCAAGTCAGCGGAATATAGGCAGTTGTTTGTGGCAACCAGTATTCTGATTATGGAGCAGCACACACACTCTGTTGTAAACCAGTCAGTGTTATGCTGGATTTACACACTCCAAGCACCAGCCAATTATCTGGAAGGAAGCGTTCCATCCCAACAATTGGCTGGTGGTCCAGTAGAGGTGAAGCTCTGCATTTACATGCAGCAATCATCTCCACAGTATGAGGACTAGCGATGGATATGGCAATTGCTCGTTCTCATACAGCTGCATAGATACTTTAGCGGTCTGCGTCAATGATTGTTTCACAAGATGAACAAGAATTTCACTGGCTCACTGGGTGATCTGCGGCACCTTTAGATGGGCGGAATACTGGGAATAAACGTTTGTTCATGATAATCGTCCTGTAGAGCGGGCCATGTAAACCCAGCCTTATGCCTCATTCACAAAGGAATGACTGTGAGTAAGGCACAACTCTTAAGACGTTCCAGAAACTTGTACATGAGGTGATACATCATCAAGATAAGAGAGCAATAAAACTAACAGTACCACGCTATAAGGATTATACATTATTATTTAGGGAAAATATGCTACCAATACAGTTGAATATTTGCAACGTAAATGTAAAAATACAACCATCTGAACAAATACAGAACATATGGATGATAATACAGTATGTCATTCTAGCTTTATTGACCGAGATGCACTCATGATTATATACAAATCTGTTTCAGTTTCCCATTTCACAGAAAACACCTAGGCTGGAGTTTTTTTTAGGTGTACTTCCCCTTTAAATATGGGAATCACTTAGCTAAAATGTAAAATAAGGTTTCTGAACATGAGATCCTGTTGTAGCACTCTCCTTATACTGATTATTATAATCCTACCAAATTCCTGTGGTTCTAAGCAATCATGCAGTCCGGCATCTACTAACAAGAAATTCCTGCGAATGGATTCCACGGCTGCGATATCACCTCATAACTTAATTCTACATGAGTGCAAGGGCGGCCATTTAACCAGACACAGGAAGCCAAGAGAAAACATTTATGTACAGTCATGTCAAAATTCCCTGGAAATTATTTCCCCTTGGGCATTTAGAAATCTAGTACTACTAGAAATGCTACACAGTTTAAAATAACGACCATTAGGACAAGAAGACTCGCACTCTGCAACGCGATTCTTCCTTAGAGTGCATTAAAAGCATGGGAAAAATCCAAACCTCAATCCTGTGTCAAGTTATCAATAGTCGCCTCCTGCAAATCAACCGATTCTGGCTATGTGCTCTTAGTGTTATCATATAGACACCGCGTCTCATAATGATGTGCTATAACAACTAATGTCGGATACTGAAGGCACAGAATCAGGAGGGGAACAGGCGTGTACTGAAAGCTCTCAAATGGCTTGTAACTCTACTCCTGAAAACTCCAGCAGGTATAAGATACAGTCCTTCAACTACCGTACCCACAGGTACCAGTCGGAACCTAAGCCGAGTTTGGATCCAAGTTTTAAAATGGTTTTCCAGTTTAAAAATCAAATACCGAAGTTATTCACCAAAGTCTCGCAAGAGGCCATACATTTTAATGCTGTACGGAGACGGAACTACGTACAGCATTAAACCGAAGTTTTGAGCAAAGCAACTTCGGATCTAGGATCCCAAGCTCGCTTCGCTCATCCCTAGATGCAATCGTTAGCAAAGAAGCTTTAACTACAGGTGAAACTCGAAAAATTAGAATATTGTGCAAAGTTCATTTATTTCAGTAATGCAACATAAAAGGTGAAACTAATATGAGATAGAATTATTACATGCAAAGCGAGATATTTCAATCCCTTATTTGTTATAGTTTTTGTGTATTAATGCAATTCCTTTTCATTTGCATTACTGAAATAAATGGACTTTTGCACGATATTCTAATTTTTCGAGTTTCACCTGTAAGTACTGAGTAAAGGGTCTGAATACTTATGTCAATGCAAAATTTTGGTTTTTCCCTTCTGATAAATTATCAAAGATTTGAACATTCTGTTTGCAGAACTCATTATGCGGTACTGAGTATAGAATGATGGGGAAAAACTTGAATTTTTTTTTTATATTAGCTCAAGGTCACAACATAACAAAATGTAAAAAAAATGAAAGGGTCTGCAGACTTTCCAAGTGCATTGTAAATGCCCATTAAAAGGGCTGTTCCATTACAACAACTTAACTTCTATATGCAGGATAAAAGATAAGAGTCTGATTGGCGAGGGTCTGACCGAACGCCGATCAGGCACTTATTTGAACAGGAAACAAGTTGTCAAAATGGGACAACCCCTTTAATGGATGACAATAAAACAGACCAGTTAGTAGATGAGAAAAAAAGCCTGAAAAACCCTAAATTGAGTCCGTAGTACAAACATGTACTGCAGTCCACGTGCCCTTGATGTAGTCCCTTCATTACAGTATTCTACAACAGAAGCAATGCGAGCACATCTGTAATACAAACATTCCATTTGCTTCTCAAAATGCATGCAAGCCCTTGAAGTGTAACGGTCAGGTTTTCCTCAAAAAACAAAAACAAAACTATTTTAGCATATGTTACTGCTGCACCATTATGTATAAAGCAATCTTTAGTTTCTTCACATACCACTGTTTTCCTTGAGCTTTTCCCTTAGTTACTGCCGCTTTGAACCCTACAATATGAGGATCTTCTCAAGATGGCTCCTCTGCCAGTATCTCTGAGGCCAAAACTGCTTTCCCTCACTTCCCATACACACTTGCTGTAGCCAGCAGCCCCTGCCAGCCAATCAGATTGGATTACTGAGAGACATGTCTCCTCACTCTGAAGCCTAACGCAGGCATGCAGTGTGAAGGACTGCCCCTCTGTTTACACTAAAGGGAAGACAGAAAAGCCCTAGCAACTGTTTTTGTAGTGGACCAGTGGAAAGGGACAGGGGACATTAATGAAAGCTGTTATTATAACGTAATCACAGACCTTTTGGCAATCACTGACAAACTAACTAGCTAAATATGCCTAGCTCTAATAAACAAAAGATAACTATAAAAAAATTATACATACCTGAAGAAATAGTTTATATATTGCTGATCAATGTCACTGTAAAAAGAGATGAAAAAGTCTCAGTCAAAGCTGTGTTCTACATAACACTTTCTCTAATGTTTGTGGATGCTATCACTGGACTTGGGTAAGCATTCCAGAATTTTTTTGGACATAATTCCTAGTCCTGGTAGCTAGTATACTACTTCACTCTCCACCAAACTCCACCTTCCCTGGTTTTCTTTATGTCCCCACACTGTGGGGAGTGCTGCTGAAGATAACAGTTCTGCCTTATCTAAAAGATACTCTCCTGACGTACACTGTCTATATTATCTGTGTGTGCTGCATGCAGAATCTCCAGTGTATTTCTATGAGATGCAGCCTCGCACTGCTCTCCCTTGCCAGGCAAGAAGCAATGAGACGGGCTGAAGCAGAATCACATAGGAATACACCAAGACTATGTGCAAGTGTGAGTTAGGTAAGGGACCTTCTACGTCACTGATCTGTTACATGCTGACATTAGAAAGGACTCAGAGTAGTGGAAATGCACTGATGAGACTCTCTCTGACCAGCCAGAGCCATGATAGGAAATGTAAGCTGCACCATGTGAACCATATTGGAGGAAAAGAAGGAATCAAGATGGCAGACAACCCATTAATGGCATATCAATTAAAATGTGTATCCATAATGCACTCACAAGAGCGTTCATGCCATTCTTTAATAACAATAGCCTATGAAGCCCGATATAGGCAAAAAACTGCTGGAGTGCTTCTTTAAATGAAAAAAAAAAAAAAACACTCACCTCAGCAAACTTGACTTCTGAGATTTCTGAAATGCTTTGTAACATCCTGATAATAGGTAAAAAAGGATTTAGAAAAATGATAAAAAGAAAACTACAGTCAATTACTATAGTTCTTTATCTGAAGAAAGACACAAAAACGTACTAGGTAACCTGTTACCAGAAAGACCTCGGTGAGTACATCACAGAAAGGCTAACAACCTTCTTCATTAGGAATGCACAAAATGTACTTTTACATACTCAAACTATAAGGCTAGGGTTACACGGCAACATGTGTTGAGCGACGTCTTGTGGCAGAAGAGTCATGCGACCTTTTTTATAAGTTGGATTTCTGTGTAATTGTCGCAGTCGCATGTAGCAGTGTGACACCATTGACTATCGTTACAAAAAATGTCTCGCGACAAGACACGTTACATTGTAGTTGTACTCATTTCTGTCGCGCAACACGTCACCATGTAGCCCTAGCCTAAAGGGTCTGTCTGGCAACCTGGAAGCTTTATATGACTCATTATCTTTCCACTACACCTGCTGGTGATTGAAAACCATGTTTTACTCTATATGGACAAGGCTTTAGTAACATACACTAAATGCACCACGATTCTACTGACTTACCTGAGCAAACCAGGTGAATGACAGCCCAGAAATAACCGTCTGCATCAAACTACAGACAAAAGTGATTACAGCATTAAACACAAACTCACATACTGTAATATTCTGTGTACAATACATATAGGTATACTGCATAATACAAATTTGCGGTCCGCAGCACGGGCACTCACAGGGGGTGACTGCCTCTCCTTCCCCTCCCAGCTCCAACATCAAAGATCCAAACCTGCTTGAAGCCCTGCTGGAAAAACCACACCCTAAGGCCTCATGCTCACGACCGTAGCAGGTCCATGCCCGTATTGCAGCCCACGAACAGCGGGTCCACAATATACAGGCACCGGACATGTGCGCACCATATCACGGATGTGGACTCATTAACTTGAATGGGTCCGCAATCCGTGCATGCACTACTTTTTTGCAGTGAGGATAACGGACCCCATGCAAATGAATGGGTCTGCGCAGACAGCGGGCACACGGTAGAAGCCCATGCATTGAGGGCTGAATGCATGGGCACATACGGCCACGTGCATGAGGCCTAAGACACAGTATCATTGCTGACGTCACATCTACAGCCTCTGTCCAGAAGAATCGGCAGAACTCCGCCCTCAGAGGCAAGGTCATTGATGCTGTGTCGACAGGGCAGAGCATTATATGCTTTGCCTCGCCTCAGATGTTGACATGTCATCCCGATAAGGAATCAAAACAGTGGAAAATGTCACGTGACTGCGATGGAGTGCCGAAAAACGGGGCATTACAGAAAAACAATCACTATTAGTAAGTGATAACGTGCTGTTTCCCGCCAATTGATGCTGAAAATTACAAAACTGGAATACCCTTAAACCACCTTAGCCCCCCTAGCTTAAACACCCTTAATGACCAGACCACTTTTTACAATTCTGCACTACAGTACTTTCACGGTTTATTGCTCGGTCATACAACTTACCACCCAAATGAATTTTACCTCCTTTTCTTCTCACTAATAGAGCTTTCATTTGGTGGTATTTCATTGCTGCTGACATTTTTCACTTTCTGTTGTAAATTTAAAAAAAAAAAAAAAATACATTTATATATAAATTTTTCTCTAAATTTATTGTTCTACATGTCTTTGATTAAAAAAAAAAAATCCAATAAGTGTATATTTATTGGTTTGGGTAAAAGTTATAGTGTTTACAAACCAGAGTGCAAAAAAGTGAATTTCCGCATTTTGAAGCAGCTCTGACTTTCTGAGCACCTGTCATGTTTCTTCAGGTGCTAGAATGTCAGGATAGTATAAATACCCCCCAAATGACACCATTTTAGAAAGAAGACACCCCAAAGTATTCGCGGAGGGGCATGGTGAGTTCATGTATAATTTCATTTTTTTTCACAAGTTAGTGGAAAATGACACTTTCTGAGGAAAAAAATAATAATAATAAAGTTTCCATTTCTGCTAACTTCTGGCAAAAAAAAATAAAAATCTCCCACGGGCTCACTATGCCCCTCAGTGAATACCTTGGGGTGTCTACTTTCCGAAATGGGGTGATTTGTGGGGTGTGTTTACTGTTCTGGCATTTTGGGCGGGGCTAAATTGTGAGCAGCCCTGTAAAGCCTAAAAGGTACTCGTTGGACTTTACGCCCCTTTACGCACCTACGCTGCAAAAAAGAGGCACACATGTGGTATCGCCATACTCAGAAGAAGTAGGGCAATGTGTTTTAGGGTGTATTTTTACATATACCCATGCTGGGTGAGAGAAATATCTCTGTAAACTGACAACTTTCTATAAAAAAATTAAAAAGTTGTCATTTACAGAGATATTTCTCACACCCAGCATGGGTATATGTAAAAATACACCCCAAAACACATTGCCCCACTTCTCCTGAGTACGGCGATACCACACGAGTGACACTTTTTTGCAGCCTGG
Source organism: Bufotes viridis (assembly GCA_033119425.1). Taxonomy (NCBI): domain Eukaryota; kingdom Metazoa; phylum Chordata; class Amphibia; order Anura; family Bufonidae; genus Bufotes; species Bufotes viridis. Next base: position 108,834,641 of record CM065593.1, on the reverse strand, counting down.
GTGCGCAAAGGGTCCCAAATTGCAATAAGTACCTTTAGGATTTCACAGGGCATTTTTACGCATTTGGATTCCAGACTTCTTCTCACGATTTAGAGACCCCTAAAATGCCAGCGCAGTATAAATACCCCACAAGTGACCCCATTTTAGAAAGTAGACAACCCAAGGTATTCCATGAGTGGTATGGTGAGTTCATGTAAAATTTTATTTTTTGTCACAAGTTTGTGGAATGTGAGACTTTTTAAGAAAAAATAAATAAAAATAATCAATTTCCGCTAACTTGTGTCAAAAAAAAAACCTTCTATGAACTCGCCATGCCCCTCACGGAATACCTTTGGGTGTCTACTTTCTAAAATGGGGTCACATGTGGGGTGTTTGTACTGCCCTGGCATTTGAGGGTCTCCGCAATCATAACACGTATGGCCAGCATTAGGAGTTTCTGCGATTCTCCTTATATTGAGCATACGGGTAATGAGATTTTTTTTTCCCCGTTCAGCCTCTGGGCCGATCAATGTGGATGAAAAAATCTCTGCCAAAAAATATGCAAAAAAAAAAAAAAAAAGAGGGGAAAGGACATAGGAGTGCTTGCGAAGTAAGGCCCCATTCACACGTCTGCAAAAATGTCCGCATCTATTCCGCAATTCTGCGGAATAGATGCAGACCCATTCAGTGTGAATGAGGCCGGTGGCGATGCGGAGAGCACACTATGTGCTCTCCGCATCAGCATTTGCGGAGCTGCGACCTCGAAACATCCGGCCGCAGCTCCGCAAAAGATAGAGCATGTCCTATACTTGTCCGCAATTGCGGACAAGAAAAGGCATCTTCTATATAGTTCTGGCAATGTGTAGATCCGCAAAAATGTGGAAAGCACATTGCTGGTGTCCGTGCTTTGCGGATCCGCAGATCCGTGGATCTGCAAAACACATACGGACGTCTGAATGAGCCTTACAGGGGGTGATTAGTGACGGGGGTGATCAGGTGTTAATCAGTGACGGGGGGTGGGGTGGGGGGGGGTCTGTGTGGTGATTGGTGCACTTACATATTTTTCCTCTGGTGGTCCCAAGCAAAAGGGACCACCAGATGAGCAGGCATATCAGGCGCTGTTAACAAAACAGCGTCTGATATGCGATTTTTTTTTAACTACTACAGCCTGCCAGCGCATGATCAGCGCTGGCAGGCTGTAGTTAAACTTCCTCCCGACGCGATCCTGTGAGCGCCTCTCGCGAGATGACGCGCCAAGGAGGAACATCCCGGCCGCCCGCAGGACGCATCCCTGCGTTAGGCGGTCAGGAGGTGGTTAAACTTCATATGAGCGGACACTTATGCCTTTATTACAATTTTGGATTCTATCACAGCATGGATTAGCAGATCCCTAAAATTCTGCACAGCTAATGACAGAATCAGAGCCCTCCCTGCCACCTGCAGTGCTGCACAGATCAATCGTTAAAAGTCTGCAGCATAAATGCAGTATGGCCGAAATATTCAAAACCTCCCATAGGTTGATTCATTTATATTTTGAGCAGAATTTAGTACAGAGAAATGCACACACTTGTGGACCTCACAGAGAATGATCCTAATTCTACACATTTATTTCCTGTACTGAAAGAATCCAGAATGTATCCCTTTCTCTTACCAGCTCAAGGTAACACACACTGATGTCATCCATTATAATTACTCCCCATGAAATTAAAGACAAGAAATCTGTATTCTGGTAAACATTCAGAAACGACCGTGTTTAAATTGTTGATTAATTATGGGAACCCCATGGGGTGCTCTCTGCATTGATATAAAGCACAAAACAACACGGGGGTTTTGCAAAAGGCAATTTGCCTGGTTTCATATGAAGAATTCCCTGCAGCATGGATAACTGCCACTTCATACAGTTCGCCAGGCAAACACTCTGCCTCTCTGGTTTCGAGGACAAGCGTGAAACACTTTTTTTTATTGGCAGGAATTAGAATACATATTGCTTGCTTTGTGCTTATTCATACCTAAAGCAAACAGCACATGAAGATTTGCAAAGCTATGTGGAAACAAGTACGATGCATATCCTAATTTAAGTCTGGAACGTCTCTTTAATATGCACACATTACTTTGCAAAACTTAAATAATGATCCCAAAAGTAAAATAATGCACCCGCACTGAATCCGGACCCAGGACAAAAGGACAAGCAAGGTTGGACCTGATATTTTCCAACATTAAAGTTAAAAACAAACAACCTAGAATTTCATGATAAATGAGTAGCTTTAGGTATGACTAATCACATTCATATATGTCAGTGAAAAAGTGGCAAAGGGGGCTTTATAAAAAGAGCATGATTTCCGGCACAGAGCAGCCTGCTGCATCCTATACTTCACCGACAGATCCCCATTGACTGCAATGGAGTCTGGCAGTCATCCTGGCATAAATAACGGGTTTCGGCTGAACAAAAAATCTTGCACGCAACCTTTTTTTGTCTGGCCAACAACCGGCATTTCTGTCGGATCAGGCTGCTGAATCTCCGAAACAGAAATGTGAACTAAGCCCTAGCTACTTTTGCCTTCCCTGTGCCTGCCCTTGAAATGGAGGGAATATGGTGCTTTTGGCATTACGTGTCAACTAGGATTTGAAAATTGTGCCTTGTCTTTTTTTTTTTCATCTGCAGAGCCACTATTTAGTAAATAAAAATAATAAAAAAAATTACCTCCATGATAAGAACTCTAAAAAATATAACATTTTGTTATACATCATTAAGCATTACCCTGGGTTCACACTTGAGCGTATTTGATACGCGTGTTTTTGTTGCGCGTATTACAGCGCGTTTTTGGAAATAGGAAACGTGCGTCGTACGCGCGTTCGTGTGATTGACCACTCTGGCGTCAATCACAATACGCGCGACAATACGCCCCAAAGAAGCTCCTGTACTTCTTTGGGCGTAGGGCGTTTTACAGCGCGTTCGTACGCGCTGTAAAACGCTCAGGTCAGAACCATGCCCATAGGGAAACATGGGTTTTCGCCTGTTGAGCGTTTTACAGCGCGTAGGAACGCGCTGTAAAACGCTAAGGTGTGAACCTAGCCTCATACACACTCCCTATGTAAAAATGAAATTTGTTTTAATTGGTTTTGCTCATGTGATTGTGCATACTAATATATATCATGTAGGTGTGCTCCATTCATTGTACATGTGTACTGTGGTCCTCTGTTTAACTTAGAAAAATAGAGATTTATATTCCTTATGTCTGCCCAACGTTACTGAAATATAGCTCAAGGATAATTTGGATTGCATTATCTACCACAAGTAGATCTGTTCTTGTATATAACATAGTATAGAGCAGTGGTTCTCAACATGCGGAATAGGTACCTGAAGTCATAATAAGGTTTTGTGACCGCCACTTATTCTGACACACTGAATGAAGGAGGTATCTGGCTGACAGTCTCCATACAGGGTCTATCTCTGTGGCCTATATTTATCTTGTGGTGTGCTAGAAGGGGGCCATATGTACTACTTGTGATTTTGCAGTAAATTGTGTGTTTACCGGCTACCTTGGATGGTCATGGCTTGGCCACATGATCAGGCCGTAGCCTTATAACTGGTCCTGTTAGGGTTCCAATGGTGTGGGTATTGTCCTGATGATGGTAAAAGCTCTGCATGCTGTGCTATACATCCCATGAAATCTGACACAATCTGCGATAGAGAATCTGATGGCAGTGTGATCGGAGTCTTATAACTCACTGCATGTTTGGGGGAACTCAGGTAAAACTTCTTGTTACTAGAGAGTACTTGGCTTGAAAAGATTGAGAAGCGCTGGTGTAAACTAGAACAGCGTTCCCTTACCCAGCGGATGAGGAGCTACATGTGGCTGTCAAATGCTATTACGCACTAAGGGAACCAAGAATGCGATAGCATCACTAGCATTTGCTACCAGTGTCAAAAGACTTCTTCACTTGTAATATATTGTGCAGTCCACCACCATCTGTCAGCAGGTTTGTACCTATGACACTTGCCGATCTGTTGGATGTGGGCTTGACACTACTGTGGTGTCAATCACAATACGCGCGACAAACGCCCCAAAAAAAGTACTTGTTTATGCGTAGGGCGTTTTACAGCGCGTTCGAACGTGCTGTAAAACGCGAAAATGTAAACCAGTCCCATAGGGAAGCATTGGTTTGCATGTGTTGAGTGTTTTACAGCGCGTTCGAACGCGCTGTAAAACGCGCAAGTGTGAACTTAGGGTTAGAGAGAGCTGAGCCTCTGGGAGTAATGGCAACGCCCCTGTTGCTCCTAGAGGCTCATTTGCATATATTAAATCATCATTTTTCTCAGCAATGCAGGCACATATGAACATGGGACCAACACAGATGCCTTCAGCTGACAGATACCCTTTAATCGCCTGTTCAGTGGATAGGTGAGACACTTGAGTAAGAATGATCGATAAGGGACTGACCACTAGAACAAGGGACATCAGCCTGAAACCCTCCCTCCCTTTCTACTTGCACAACTCGTAGGTGGGGATCTGAACTGCCGCTCCATACAAATCCATGGGAGCCATGGGGCAGCTTTAATTAAACTAACACAGTATAAAAGTATGTATTGGGAGTTACATTATGATGAAGTATTTTAGCTAGAACATTTTTAGCTGCAATAAAACTAATGTGTATGGAGAAGTAAGATAAAAAGGGATAGCAAGCAGAGCATATCCTAAATTACTAGAACAAATGAGAGCGAAAGTGCATTAAGATGATTGAAACTAGACGGATGATTTACACAAGCACAGAAAATGTCTGCCCCGCCGTGTACACAGTCATCTGTCACTGCACACCGCCGCCGCCATTACTAAATTAAAGATTCTCCTCTAGAAGGAATAAAATACAGATGGCTGTTCCTGAAATATGATTTGTACTCTTCCATTACACTTGGAAAAGGAAACCAGTCTCCGCACTCCAGGTCCATTTATCCAAATCTCCATTGCATGGATCTGCAGTTAAAGCTAATCTATGACGGCTGGAGGTGCATTAAAGCCGCCATCTGCCAACAGTATCAATGCGATCTAACCGCAGCACCGTACTGAAAATATAACCATGGGCGAGGTAACATAGTGGGCACAGAATGAAGCCAATTCACTGAGGCAGATTGAAAGCATATACTTCCAGGATTTAACCCTATATGACCTTTTGACTAAAGATTTCCCTGTAGTGCTAGAACTCTTCTTCCGTTTTCTAAACGGTTCAGTTTTTTCTCCAAATATAGTAAAACATTCCTACTTCAATCTACTGTTTTTGCCCATTTATCTTAAACAGAAATACCATTAGACCTGGCAGTATTGGCTCATTTACAATTATTTCTGAGAGACAGAAATAAAAACTGGCTAGTATGAAAGGAAAATAGGATTAACATTTAAAGCACTGATCATTCAATAAATAAATTAAATAAATAAAAAAAATCTGTGAAGTTGCATATGAAAACATTTTTTTTTTCAAACTTTTTTAAATGTAAATCACAAGTTCACCGACAGATTAGCTACAACTTATGGCAATAGAATACAAAAATGTGGTTTTGCCTAGAATGTATGGGCTCCTAGGAGAATTCAGCCTAGCCCACAATCAATCATCAGAACCCATGTACATCATCCCTCACCCTAAGGCCCCTTTCACACGGGCGAGTTTTCCGCGCGGGTGCAATGCGTGAGGAGGACGCATTGCACCCGCACTGAATCCGGACCCATTCATTTCTATGGGGCTGTGCACATGAGCGGTGATTTTCACGCATCACTTCTGCGTTGCGTGAAAATCGCAGCATGTTCTATATTCTGCGTTTTTCACGCAACGCAGGCCCCATAGAAGTGAATGGGGATGCGGGAAAATCGCAAGCATCCGCAACCAAGTGCGGATGCGTTGCGATTTTCCCGCATTGTTGCTTAGCAACGGGACCCAATCTCTATTATTTCCCCTTATAACATGGTTATAAGGGAAATATAGCATTCTTAATAAAGAATGCATTGTTAAATGATGAGGAAGGGTTAAAAATAATAAAGTTAACTTACCTTAGCCACTTGATCGTGTAGTCGCGATCTGTCCTCTCTTTCCCTGCAGCATCGATGATCTAAAGGACCTGTGATGACGTCACATCACATGGCCCAATCACCTGCTCCATCACTATGGTGATGGAGCATGTGATGGTCCATGTGACATCATCCAAGGTCCTTAACCACTATCCTCAGGCTGTGGATAGTGCTTAGGACCTTGGATGATGTCACGTGGTCACATGGACCAATCACATGCTCCATCACCATAGTGATGGAGCAGGTGATTGGGCCATGTGATGCTGTGACATCATCACAGGTCCTTTACATCTTTCAAGCTAACGGAGAGGAGGCCGGGCTTCGCGATCAAATGGACCAGGTAAGTTATGATTAGTTTATTATTTTTAACCCATTCTGCACCGGGTTCAACATTAGGGAGATGGCCAAGGGTATTATTTTACATTATAACTATGTTATAATGTGAAATAATACCAGCGGGACAATTTCTGACCCAAACATGCACTTCTGTGAAGAAGTGCAGGTTCGGGTCTGGGTACCAAAAGTGCAGATTTTTCTCCCGCGCGTGCAAAACGCATGACAGCGCTTTGCACTAGCAGGGAAAAATCGCGGCAATTCCCGCAACGCACCCGCACTGTTTGACGGAGTGCACCCGCAACGCCCGTCTGAAAGAGGCCTAAGGCCTCATGCACACTGCCATTGCCTGACTGTGTCCGTATTTCAGCCCGTAAACAGCAGGTCCGCAATATACAGGCACTGGCCATGTACACACCATATCACAGATGCAGACCCATTCTCTTGAATGCGTCCGCGATCTGGAAGGAGCGGTGCGGAACAGAGGCACGGAACCCCATGGAAGCACTCCGTGTGCGCACGGCCGGTTTCTCTAAGTGCCGCAAAAAAAAAATTGAACATGTTCTATTTTTTTTTGCGGTGCAGACGGATCACGGATCAGTCTGCGGCAACCACACGGATAGTGCCCAAGCATTGGGGACCACAAATTGCGGTCCCTAATGCACAGTACAGCCAGCATGCGGTACGTGTGCACAAGACCTAAAGCTAACCCCAAGACACACTATATACCACATAGAGCGCTTTAAAAATGTTCTATAACACCCCCAAAAAGCCGCACTTTACTAAACCCACCTTTTCACTGTCTCAGCATCCCATAACCTAAACCTCCCAGGATCCAATACAGTGTAGCCCTTACCATAAAAATGCACCTCTTAGTAAAATAACAAATTTTGCCTCCCCTTACCCGCTTCGCTGAGTATTTGCTACTGGTGTACTGAATGGTATGTTATCTAGTAGATTTTGACAGTGTGCTCTATAATCAGATTTGATACAGGTTACCCTTAAGGGCCATGTACTTGGGCTGATTGCTTGTCAATCATTATCAGGTGTAAAAGGCCCACCGATCAGCCAGCTAAAAAGCAGCATGGATCTGTATAAAACGTATCTTTCATCAACAGAACATCGCCCCATGTGAACAGGCCAATCCCAACATTTATGTGGCCATTTACTTGGCTAATTGTCTGTATGAAGGACCTTAAATGAGTGCCAATCGACTTGCTATATTGTGAAACTAAACTTGTTACATGGGCATATATCCCAGACTGTCACCTCTAGACGTCTGCTTCATCAGATGTCAAATAGTGAGCTGCAGTGAGCAAGAGGAACCATCTCAGAAGCAGCCGGTGGAAAGGGAGGACTGAGGAGATAAAGCATGGCCAGAAGAGCTAGGAAGAAGTGGTGCCCAAGTATAGGGGAGAGCAGCCTCACACAGTAGGTGGAGGATCACTCTGTGTCCTCAAGTACTACAGTGCAGTTTACAGTTGGAGAGTTTGCAGCATATATCACATTAGGGGAATGTCCACTGGGATCTAATTGTGGATCTTTCATCATCTGAAAAACACAGAAGTCAGACCAACATTAAAAAAGAGAAGAATAAGTATATCTTCTAAAGGTAAATGCTTTTTTTTTTTTTTTTTTTTTTTACAGTAAACCTGAGCCTTATAACAATAACATTTACAAGGACAGGTGCACTCTGCGGTCTGACTAAATTCTCATACTGGTGTTAAAATTGAGAGTTTAGCCAATATATCCTGCAGTGGAGGACATGTCTGAGCCCGAGCACCGCGCCAAGGTATCTCAAGTAGCTTGAGACCCAACGCTAACCTACCTGTGCCGTATGGGCAATACCAGGGGCCAGTGGGCGAATTACAGGAATTACAGGAGCATAAGGTCCGACTCACAGTAAACTCCCAGTTACCTCCAGCATGCATCCATACCTGCAATGGGAGGAGGGAGAGGGCTCTGACCCAAGACTGATAGGCCTCTTGCACGAACATGTGCGCCCCGTGCCCGTATTGCAGACCGCATTTGCGGATCCACAATACACGGGCGCCATTCATTTCAATGGGTCCGCAAATCCGGAGATGCGGAATGGTGCGGAATGGAATGACGGAACGGAACACTACGGAAGCACTACGGAGTGCTTCCGCGGGGTTCCGTTCCGTACTTCCATCCCGCAAAAAGATAGAACATGTCCTATCTTTTTGCGGAACGGGCAGATCGCGGACCCATTCAAGTAAATGGGTCCGCGATCCGCTGCGGCTGCCCCATGGCCGGTGCCCGAGCATTGCGGGCCGCAATTTGCGGCACCGCAGCACGGGCACGGGGCGCACACGTTCGTGTGCAAGAGGCCATATAGCCCAGGCCTCACAGGTGCACCAGAATGTTGCCTGTGAATGGAAATAAAGGCACATTCAGACTAGGAATTTTTACACCTCCAGGCAATTCTATATATAAACTAAAAAATGGTGTGGTATTAGAAGCGGTACTTATGGTCCACTGCGAGCATCCCTCACTGCATTTTTGCTGGGGATCGTCATTGTCAGCGGACCACAAGTGCAGGATCTGCCCCCGGGATAGATGCGCCACTGCATATGGGGTGGAGCACGTCCTGCTTCTAATACCACGCCATTTTATAGTTTGTATATAAAACGGAACCTTAACTACAAGTACACTGCTGCTGCAATCATCTGGAAGTTAGAAAATAGGGGCATCGGTGTGATTATTTTAATGATGGAAATGTCCAGTGGTCATAATTTGTTAAGCTACTAATCAACTTATCAGAGAGATTTAAAATATGCAGTGTAAAGAGAAAAGAAATGTGATTTTTCCAAGAATCTTCATTACACTGCACGTTTTCTCCTTCGCAGTGGCTGCATAGTGTAATTACAAGGGAGTGACTACTTGTAAATTACACTGCACTTCCCAGACGACGGGCAGTGTAATGAAGCGGAAGTAGCGCTCGCATAGAGCACTGCCCCCTCTTCCAACAGTTGATTGGTGCGGGTGATGGACCCCTGCTGATCAGATATTGATAACCTAGCCTGTTGATGGGTCATCAATATAAAACCCCTCCACAACCCCTTTAAGCTCCTTGTCAAGTTTTGTCTCGAGATGAATCGTTGATGCAGGAATACATACCATGCCGTCAGAAAAATATGACACTGTCTAATGGAGATGCAGAATAGCAAGAAGCTGATTATCATCACACACAGTGAGCTTACCTATGGCGCCATTTCTGAACTCATCGTTGATGGTAGCAACAATCTAGTGAAAGTGAAGGCTCAGTTTAGATTTGGTTATGTTATGAAGTGCCAGGACCTTTACAAGATGCATTTTTTTTCTTGATTTTTTATTTGTTGGTCTGACTTCTACTTTTCAAATAAGATTCAAAAGAATATCCTAGTGAGAATTGCCTTAAAGTATTATGTGCTGCAAATGCTCCTGCAAGCTGTGCGATCAGTATCTTATTGTAAACTGCACTGTAGTACATACTATATACTCATCCTCCCCTGCTGTGTGAGACCGTTCTCTCGTCCCCACTCCCGCTCGCCCTGCTGTACTACCTCCTCAGTTCTCCCTTTACACCTGCGGTTTCTGAGATGGATCTTCTTGGTGACTGCAGCTCGCAGTAGGACATCTGAGGAAGGATGCAGACTCCCAAGTACCTGTAAAAAATCTATTCACTCTATATCCAGTACAACTTATTACAGTAAAAAAAAAAAAAAGAAATGACAGTACCTGTTGGTCATGTATTGGAAGGCATCCAGCCGAGATAAGCAATAGAGTGACACTGGGAGGTAATCCATATAAGAGTTAGCAAGTTGTAAAGAGACAAACTTACAATCACAAAAAACAACTACAATTAAAAAAAGAAGATGTAGAGAACAATACAACATTTTTTAAAATATAAGCTAACAGTATGAAGTGCATGTAAAAGCTGGTTGTACTTCTCATACAATCTTTTTGGGATGCCAAAATGTATTAGTATTTTTAGTCTCAATAGCACTGCCGATACAGAGGTGGAGAGAAGTTTTATGGCCTATAAGTTTAAAGCGGAACTAACTTTTAAACAAAAAAAAAAATTAAAAAACTTTTGATAGAGAGACATATCAAAAGTTTTGGGTGAAATCTGTAGCAAAAGGTGAAATGCACAATATAAACTGAAATGTTGCGGATTTAAAATCCACACCACGGGTCAAGTTATATCTGCAGCATCTACTTTTCTGCTGATGGAAATGCTGGAAAATCCACTGCAGAAAATTTGCAACATGTACTCCATAAGTGGCCATACCCTATGACAAAAGTCTCTAAAATGTCTTGAATACCTGTCCCATGGATTTCCCATCCTAAGCCACAGCGGCCATATTCTTCTCAATCATCGCTACAGATATACTTGTATATAAAGCTTCTGAAGAGGCAGTAACTAACTAGTCACAAGGGCGAGCTGCTCCTCATACTGTCCGAGGCTGTCATCACAGCCACAGCGCCGTGATTGGTATGCCGATAGGTCAATCGACCCGCTGAGCGTATGATTACAGCCTCAGACACCTTTAGTTACCAACAGGAAAACTAGTTTTAATAGAAAATAAAAGAAATATACCAAATGTGAATAGTAGCAGTAATCAGATTTGATGTACATACATATGGATGTTACTAGCAGCTGCTGTATACTATGTATACTGTATATCTACCTTTTTAAAGGGGACAACTGAAAATCTGGAATTCAACTCTTATTTCTGTAACAAGTGTTGTGCAGATCATTGCTCCAGCCTTGGCTACATTATTTTCTCTGTAAGCACTTTTTTTGTTTTTCCAACAAAAATGGCTATGGTCCAAAGAACACGTGATTTTTCATTAGTGGTTTAATTCGTTACCACAAAAAGAAGCTGTAAATTATGTAAAAAGAAAAATCACAGAAAACACACAACAGCTCACTGACCTCCTTTAAACTAGCATTGCATAAATCAATAGCACTGGTGAATAGGAAACTCTGTAGTACACTGTGTCAGGGAAAAGCACCTTTTTCTCCCCATCGTAAACTACCTCTGCTAAATCTATCTTGAAAGGTGGGATAGATCACTGAACGATTAGATTACATGCCGCTCATACAGGTGCATGGAGAAAGAAGGTGCAAGGAAGAGTGAGCTGCTAGATGGAGAAAGAGACATTTTTCTCTGATAAGATTTATTACAAAATTTTGTATATTGACCTGTATTATTGATTTATGCAAAGTATGTTAAAGGAGTTAGCCCATATCGCTAGGACGTTTCATCAATGTCAGATAGGTGTGGTTCTATAGTCTGCATGCACTGCATGCTCTCCATTCATCGCAATGGGAGTTCACGGTGAATGCAGAGTGCACCTGGTAAACATGGCCACCTTTCCGTTCAACATCAAACGTGGCACCTAAGTGGTTTCGGGGCGTTGGTGGTTACCCATGATCGCGGGGTGTCAATATCTTCACATGGCAGCTGGAAGTCCAATGTAGGCTGCCAATTTTTACTGACCACATAGAGACGATTGTATGTGAAAGCCCCCTTGTGGGACTAATAAATAGTAAAATAAAGAATAAATGATTTAATTAAAAATAGAATCTTTAAGCTAAAAAAAAACACCTTTTTCATGGTAAAAATGCTTTTTTGTGGAAAAAAAATGGAAAAACCATGAAATTCCTTTCACATATTTAGTATCGCCGCATCCATTAGGACCCAAACTATACAACTATCACGTAACTTATCCTGCACAGTGAATGACAAAAACAAAACTAAAAAAAATACAATGCAAGAATGCCATTTTTGTTTACCCGCCACCAAAAAGACAGAATAAAAAAAAAAAAAAAAAAAAAAAGAAGATGATGAAAAATTCTCAAGTATCCAGAGAATAAAGTCATCATGTTATTTATGCCCCATGTCTCAAAATTTACAATGTAAAAAGGAAATGGCGAATGGCTGCTGTTTTTTTCCATTCCTCCCCAGAAAGTTAATAAAAGTTAATCCATGATTTGGTGTACCCCAAAATGGTGCCATTAAACATGGCCCTCATATGGCTACATCGATGGAAAAATAAAAGCGATAGCTGCTGGGATGCAACAATCAAAAAATGTTTATTAATGGGCAAAATTCATACACGAGGAAAGGGTTAAATACGATCTGCTGGCTCTCCAGACATGTTTAGCAACAACTGCATTCCCCACAACACAACAAATCTGGAGCATTTTTTCTTAGAATTCTGCATTGTGTAAGTTCAGACTTGTGTCCAGACACATTTTAAGATCTTTTTTTCCTTTTCTCAAAAACAACATGTGGTCAGATACAGAGACTATGGTTCATATGTTATTAAAGGGGTTGTGCAGCAATATATATTGATGAACTATCCTCAGGATAGGTCATCAGTATCAGATCGTTGGGGATTCCGACACCCAGCACACTCACCGATCAGCTGAAATGTGGAGTGCACACAGAAGGTGTCCGTATTTTGCAGACCGCCGTACAGACACAGTCGTGTGCGTGAGGCCTTAAAGGGGCTGCACAGCAATAAGTCAGGACAGGTCATCGATATGTGACCGGCAGGGTCCGACACCCGGCACCCCGTGTTCAGCTGTAGGAAGAGGAGGCGGTGCTCCATGTGAGCACCGCTTTCTCTTCATTACACTGACTGTTGTCTCGGAAGTGCAGTGTGATGAAGAGCACTCGCTGCATTCAAGGGAATGGAATGTGTACTTGTAATTACAAGGCACCACCGCTCCACAGGGGGCGGCCGCGCATGGGGTGTGTGCCCTCCTTCACTTTGCGTTCTCCATTCTAAAGATAAGTGCAGGTCCCAGAGATGAGATCGGCGCCTATCTGACATTGGGGGCATATCTTAGAGCAGGCATACTCAAACTGCGACCCTACAGCTGTTGCAAAAGTACAACTCCCATCATGCCTGAACAGCCTACAGGTATCAGCCTACAGCAGGGCATTGTGGGAGTTGTAGTTTTACAACAGCTGGAGGGCCGCAGTTTGAGGATGCCTGTCTTAGAGATATGCCCCCAAGGTCTGAGGTGAGACAACCCCTTTAAGTAAATAGGCTAAACTGCTAAGGGGGGAGTTACATGTATTTGCACATCAGGTTTCCAAATGAGGAAAATTAACTCACAGAACTGATCACTCAGATATCAGCAGGCTTCAACAAAAAGGAAAAGTACCAGATTCAAAATACCAGTCAGAAAAAACAGCAAGAAACCTTCCCTAAAATATATCGCAATTTTCAGACTATAAGATGCACAAAAGTGAGGGACAAATGGCAGTGCATCTTATAGTCCAAATAGTAATAACCACTTCCATTATGGAAGCAGTCATTACTATGCAGGAGGGGGGAGCACTGCACTGGTTCTGCATAAGGAGACGTCAGGTCACAGCGCAGTGTGGTCCGGAAGACCAGGTAGCGATGAGTCCAGGATCTGAGTGGAAGCGACGTCAGGAGCAAGCGGGGTAGATTATTATTTTTCTTTTTAGGCTCCGACCCAAGGGCTGATGGGGGCTCTGGGTCTGATCGAGCTTAGTAGTCTGATGGAGCTTGGGTTCTGATGAAAAAATATTTTCTCTCGTTTTCCTCCTCTAAATCCTAGATGTGTCTTATACTTCGAAAAATACGGTAAACTTTATTAAAGTATTTAAACTCAAAAAATCCAAGCAGGACCAAAAACTACTCTTTCCTTTTCCTTGCCCTACCTGAAGTGGAATAGCTGCCTTATCAGGGTAAGGCCCCATGCACACGACCGTTGTTTGTTTCCGCATCCGTTCCGTTTTTTTCACGGATAGGATGCTTCCCCATTCATTTCAATGGGTCCGTCAAAAAATGCGGATGGTCAACAGTTTTTGTTCCGCATCCGTGATCCGTGTTTTCATTCCGTCAAAAAAATAGTGCATGTCCTATTTTTTCACGTTTGCGGACAAGGCTAGGCATTTTTACAATGGATCTGCCATAAAAATCGGATCCGTCAAAAAAAAAAACAGTCCGTCATCCGTTTTTTTTGACGGATGCAAAATTTGCAGGAGGAGCGGACGCGGAGGCAGGCAACGGTCGTGTGCATGTAGCCTAAGGAAGGGACAGAGTTTTTTTTTTTGGGGGGTCTTTGGTTCTGCTGGGATTTTTAGAGATTTTAATAGATTAATAAGGGTTTTATTTTAGGGAACGATTTTTGTTGTTTTATCTGGCTGGTATTCCAAATGAGGAAGTTTACAGTCTGAGCGCTCTGCAGTTTGGCAGTTGGCCTTCCATCGCTCAGCATTTCTGGTTTACCAAGCTTTTCATAATAATAATAATAATAAAAATAAAAAAATAAAAAAGGAAAGGGTGATAATTGATGCCCATAATTTACAGTTCAAAGAACCTTTTGGTACACTGTACTATTTAATATACGGTAGATGCCCGTAAATACGGAGATCCTGTATGTTGACTGGTTCACTATAATGTTGTGGCTGGGAGAAATAAGAGCCACAGCTTCCAAGTCTGGCTGCATCAGTGCACATTACTGCAGACATGTTACATGATAACTAAATAGATTTCCTATTTTTAAAAAACAATACAGCGGGATTTCAGACAGGTCACCATATGATGTCAGATCCTCATCCCCATGACTTTAAACTTTGCCCTCTCAACCTCTAACACCTTTAGGCCCCTTGCAGACGAGTGTTCCTCCCCCAGCGAGTCCGCATCGCAGCTCCCGGCCTGAACTCCCAGCGCTGCCGGGGGTCACACAGCATTATATTGATTTATGATGCTATGTAACCCTTACAGTTCTGGAATGTATTGGATAACACTGGCATAATGCTGCCAGTGTTATCCAATACATTCCAGAACTGTAAGGGTTACATAGCATCATAAATCAATATAATGCTATGTGAATCCCGTCAGTGCAGGAAGGTCAGGCCAGAAGCTGCGATGGATGCGGACTCGCTGCGGGAGGAACACTCGTCTGCAAGGGGCCTTAGGGTATGGCCACAGGTGTTGGAGGTTTAAGGGTCTTGGTGTAGAAAATTTGCAGCAGCAGAAGTAATGGACCCTAAAGAAAAGGGTGAATTTAACAATTTTGTATTTTATTTTAGGTAATTGGAGGGAATCTCCAGGATTTTTCATTACTTCAGAAATACAAGCAATCATAGATTATTTATTCTGGAAATTAAAAAATGTGTCCGGATACTCACCTGGACAATCGCTTGTAAGAAGCCTGCTACAGATTGAACATTAAAAAAAAAAAAAAAAAGACAAAAAAGGAAAATAAGGAAATTACATTTATAGATTGTTGGAAGCTTTTTAGCTGAAAGAACAATGGTGAGAATTTGTAAAGCCCTGCCCCCCCCCCCCCAGAATTCTGGCTTCAAAAAGTCACAAAATAAGGCTCTTTGTAATGTTTTGGGCTTATTTGTGAAAAACTAATTGTGACTTTTTGCATTTTTACACCGCTTACCCAAGATTAGAAAAGTGGGTGGGAAGGTAGGCATGGTTAGCTATATTAGTTTCTCTTCAGATTTTATCACTGTGACTTTTAGGCCTCATGCACACGGCCGTGGAATCCAGTTGACAGCAGGAGGGCACGGCGTCAATGGTTGCTATGACGCCGTGCGCTTCGTGTCGCCGCTGGACTACAGTAATACACCCGTATGGCCGTTCCACATAGGTAGTGGTGTAAAAAAGTGAAGTAGCATTTCTAGACAAAATGGACAGGTTTAAAGATGCACCACATTAACAATGTGCAACGTCTGATAAGTTCGGCTTAAAGCACGCAGACTCAAGACGCAAGACTAACTGCTGTTCTATCTGAAATCATGATACGGTAGCAGGAGAGAAGATGACTACATAGGTTAATATGGTTTGGAGAAGGATTTCTGAGTAAAACAAAATCAAAGTAAAGCTCTGTATACAAAGCATTTGAGACTTGCTAAAGATACAGCGTCATCAGTCACTTATAGCAGGCCTATGGAAACTTTAACCCTTTAAAGACCTGGACTATTTTGGTTTTTGCATTTTTCCTCCCCACATTCCAAAAGCCATAACTGTTTTGATTTTCTGTTTACCATGTCTTGTACTGGAAAATGGGGGGAAAAAATTCTTTATGGGGGTAAAGTTGAAAGAAAGAAAAAAAAATAAAAAAAAATTCTGTCATGGTTTTTGGGGTTTTGATATTATGACATTCACTGTGCGCTAAAAATTACATGACGTCATTTCTTTGCATCACCACTTTCTGACAGCCATAACTTTTTTTTATATTTCCATCTACAGAGCTGTACGAGGCCTTGTTTCCGGGGTACGTATGACTTTTCTTAACACTGTTATTCAATCATTTGCAGTCATTGTGGCTGATTGCCTGCTGTACCATAAAGCCGGCACCCGCCATGTATGGAGCAGGCTCAGCGCCGCAGCCCACTACATACAATCCCTTGCTCATTATGCCACATATGCACGGCATTATGCGTTAAAGGGAGTCTGTCACCTACATGACATGATTTAAACGGATAATATAGCTCTGTGGTACGCAAATACATTACACTAATGGTAACTTGATTTCGTTTTTCAGAGTCTCCAAAGCACCAAAACTACGTTTTAAAGATATGCAAATTAGCTATCTCAAGTGCCCAGGGGAGACGAGTGTGCTGCGAGTGCCAGTGCTCCCCGCCTTACCTCTCCTCTCTTTGTCGTCTGGCCAGCCCTGGAACCTTGTGGCCTGCACGAATCACTGCCGAGCCCGATCAGTCGCACTACATTGCCCACTGTGGGCAGAGGCACAGTGATGTGCAGTGCATCGGTTACTGGTTACTTAACCAGCACACGCGCACTGCCTATCAGTATGCCTGTGCCCACAGTGGGCAATGTAGTGCGCATGCCCAGAATCGTCGATGATTCGTGCAGGCGTGGGATCAGTTTAAATCATGTCGGTGACAGACTCCCTTTAAGGGATTAAAGTACACATTAGGCTAAGAGCAGAGACGCAGTGTGCAATTAACCTAAATCCTTACAGGACTCCTAGGAGAGACATTGAGAGTCCCGATTATCCCGCCTACAGACTATTAATGTGTATACAGTAAGTTGTCAGTCGCTTTGTGCAGACAGGGTAATCAGGCGCTCACTGTCTCTACCAGAGGTCCTATCAGGATTTACTAAGCTTTTCACTCAGAAATCCTGCTCCAAATGATATAAACCTACAGAACGCTTACTTCACTTCATTTATGCCAGGTTATAAGCACCAACTCATTGGGGTGTGGCAGCTAGGAGACGTTACTTCTCTGCAGGGCAGCAAGTTTGGAAAATAACCGTTTTTCTTTTTGTGATTTCCCCTCATATCAGTCCATTTCTTTATGGGTATTAAAATATAGCCACTACGGCCACCTCTAAGAAGACGTCCTGTAGATGCACGAACTGACAGATCCCCTTTATGACAGCAGAGCTCAAAGCTGGAAACCAGAAGTAGGTCTAATACTAAAATGACATAATGGTGCCTTGCTCTGCTGCCCACTACCTCTTCAGACATTATAGCCCTGACACCAATTTCTTAGGATTTCATAATAACTAAGAGGATGTGCGTCTCTGAACGTGTGGAGTAACGCAAGACGTCTGTTACAAGATGCAAGAGAACATCGAGCAAAGTGCAGACCTCAAAATGGTCCCTGCTGGCAGCTTTACTAGATTATCTCCTAAGCTTTTATTTTATTTTTGGTTAAAACAAATATCGAAGAAACAAATAAAAAAAAATAAAAAATAAAAAAACTCACCTCTCTGAGGAAAATTCTCTGGACTACATAGGTCACAACTTCAGATGCATTGTGCAATGTCAAAAATACAGGAATCGTCTACAAAGATGGGGGAAAGAAAACCAAACACATTACAAATAATATCGATAGTACCACAAAATTCTCTCCCTGCAATTCCCTATACTTGATAGCATTATGTGACTGAGGCAATACCACACGGCTTTGTTACCAGATGCCATGGTGGGAAGTGCCCTGGACATTATACTTAGGGGTGCTGCCCCACATTTAAATTGTTTTGATGCTGTTTTTAAAGCCAAAATCAAGAGAGGATCACAGAAGGAGAGAAAGTATTAAGGACAGATGCAACTTTTTTTTTCATCCACTCCTGGTTTTGGCTTCAAAAACTGCAAAAAACCTTAAGGTCCCTTCCACACGAGCGAGTTTTCCGCGCGGGTGCAATGCGTGACGTGAACGCATTGCACCCGCACTGAATCCTGACCCATTCATTTCAACGGGGCCGTGTACATGAGCGGTGGTTTTCACGCATCACTTTTGTGTTCTGTGAAAATCGCAGCATGTTCTATATTTTCACGCAATGCTGGCCCCATAGAAGTGAATGGGACTGCGTGAAAATCGCATTGCATCCCCAAGCAAGTGCGGATAAGATACGTTTATCACGTGTGTGCAAAATGCATTAAATCACATTGCACCCGCGCGATAAAAACTGAAAGCAATCGCAAACAAAATGGAATGTACTTGCTTGCGAAATCGCGCAGTTTTCACTGAACACATCCGCAACGCATCCGGACCTAATCCGCTCACGCACGTCTGCATAGGGTTTTAAAGGGTTTTATCATCTCAGATATTGATGGCATATCTCCAGAAAGGGCCTCTGAAAGTAGAGAAGAGCACACCACGCATGCGAGGTCAGCAATTGGTCTCTGTAGCTTGGTGGAGCCTGTAAGGAGAGTTTCACATCTGTGTTTAACTGATCCAGCAGGCTGTCCTGGCAGAGTAACACCGGAAGCAGGTCATATACTGAAAGCGTAGCAGATTATGCTCTCATATCAATGTTGTGCTGGGAACACAACACCCAGAAGAACAGGTAAAACACCATGGGCACCAGTGCTGGAGATCGGAGCCTGAACCAGCCGATCATGATGATCCACTGTACAGCAGGAAAAGCCAAGCGCTGCTCGTGTCAGTGGAAGGATTGAGCTACAGGTTAGTATAGATTGTTTTATTTAATTGGTAAAATTAAATTTACCAATTAAATAAAACAATAATCTATATTCACCTGTACAACAATTCTTCATCGATTCGAGCAGCGTGCTTGGATTTTTCTTCTGTACAGTGTAATAGGATCCAGAAGGTTTCTGGCATGGGTTCATGAGTGCAGGGTTTCAGCCAGGAAAAAATGCCAATAACTGTCCGGCCGAATCCCATTATAGTCAATGGGGTCTGGAGGTGAAAGTCAGTATTCAGCTAGGCTGGATCCAGGTAACTCTGGCAGACTGTTCCTCTGCCAGAACAGACTGCAGGGTCAGTTACACACAGATCTGACACTTGTGTAAAAGAGCCATCATTTGTCTGTCTGTGGACCAAGTTCTGCCTGACTCCCTTATCTGTCTGACCTGATTTGGGCCCGTTACCCCAGTCTGGAATTCTGCATGTTGCTTAGATTTTGACCCTGTGCCTCCTGCTCTGGTCCTGATTCTCGGAGTCACATGTACTTTGCCTGTGACCCAAATCTGGTTCTGACTATGCGTATTGCCTGATCTCTCTGTGCTTTAAACCGGTGTCTCTGACCCCCATGTGTCCCAAATACACTGGGGCTATTCTGAAAAGAAGCAGCCTGGTGGCTCTCCTGCAGCAAACACCAGATCCCTGTACAGGGGTTAAAGGATGAAAACCAGGGGACCGCCAGGACAGTGCACTCAGGAATAGCCCACAGTGGTTCCATTGTCAGTAACGCCATGCATTACATGGTAGGACATTCATGTTAACACTGAACTGAAATGGTTCAGTTCTCCTGCCGTGGCCACTTCATGAAGAAATGTATAGCTAAATGCAGCTTTCTACAGGTAACAGCAATTGTCAGGTGTAACAGAACTTTAATTCGGTCACGTCAGATTCTTTTTTTAAATGGGGTTGACATGATGGTGTTAAGTCCCACGATTACGCTTTTCTTCATTAGGCCAGATGCACATAAGCGTATTCAGTCATGCTCCATGTCGGAGCAGTATTTACCGGACTGAACACTGCTCCTCTAAAGTGAGCTCAAAGCATCTTATTGAATTATAATGCTGTGAATTTTTGTCTCACCGTGGGTCTACTGAACTGTACTCAACGCATTATGCGAGTATAGTACAGTAGACCCGCAGTGAGAACGGAATTCACAGAATCATAAATAATGATGAATCTGCAAGGTCACTTCAGAGGATCAGTGGTCAGTCTGGGAATACTGCTCCCACATGGAGCGCGTCTGAATATGCTCATGTGAAACTGCCTGCAGTCAAAGCTGCAGCCCTTCTTTTCATTCCAGTGGACTCCATGTTACACAAAGTTTTATCTTCTCCAGTTCTAGACATAGGTGCAGGTCCCAGAGAACTCCCCTTTAAGAAACGGACAGAGAAAGTGATAGGTGTATGAGACGTTATAAAACCCAGACTTAAAGGGGGCCTAAACCTTTGCTGAAACCATGAAGGTGCAGCAGTGCTTCTCCGAGTGCTCCACACCTTTGGATTGCATCAGCTCTGCTAAGCTTTTCCAGCATGCAGAATACAGATCCTTAGGAAGTTCACGGGATCTGTACTCCACATGCAGGAAAAGCAGATTACAGACATTGAAACCCAAAGGTGCAAAGAGCTCTGGAAAGTGCTGCCACAGTTCAGGTCCCCTTTAAATGCTGGAAACCAGGAGAAAAGTACAGAACACACTGCAATGTTACATACCAGCCTTGACAGGGCTCTGGAACCTGCATAAATAATGCCCACAAAGAATGCCGATGCTGGAAGCCATGCCACAATGTCAGCCCTGCAAAACAGTAATGGAGGGATCGTGATGAAGACGTCATTACATGCACTGTACACATGCCAGGGGCATTACTTAGCTGACAACTAGCAAGTCTGTGGTCATCGTGGCTGAGGTGTATTTACAAGAGGATCCACAGCAGAAATTCTAGGCTGACAGATTTCTGCAGGAGAGGGGTCAGCAGACCAGCATTGAGATTAGCCTTATTCGATAGCGTTATCGCGAAGAATCAACAAAAAGAAAAATGCTAATTTCTCGCACAGATTTATTTTTTTTCCCAGAAGATTGGATTTTCCCCAGAGCAACAGAATGGGTTAAAAAATACCCTATACTCTTGCACTGAATGCGGGATGTTAGGAGATGACCGAACGTGGGATTGATTCCTTATGTAGCTCCAGTCATACAGAGTTTTCGTTTTTCGCCAGGGATTTAAATCACACACGTGTCTGATGTGTGACAAGGACATACGAATGTTACTCTCCTTTACCACTAGTTGTAGACATCATAGAGCAGGGCAGCGGTAAAGCTGAGGGCACATATACTACCGGGGCAGAAAGCATTCACCCCAGGCTTCCTTACACATCAGAAGGTTACAGTGGTGAGGGGGCATGGTGGTCCCTAAAAGGATTCCGCAACTTGACATCACCAATCCTTGGTTTCAGAAATGTGAGTGTCTACTGATCGCATTATTCCTTTTAATCCAAATCAGGTGATAAAACATAACCTTTATTAATCCACACCCCCACTGACACCCATCATCCTCAGCAATGTTAGGCACAATGGTTTAAAATAAAGTATAAGTCACAGTATGGCGTTATAATAGGATATTAAGAATATCCTAAGAGTTCTATCATCTTTGGTATGGTGTGGGTTGTCTGCACAGCTAATGGTCTAGACCAGGGGTCGGCAACCTCTGGCACTCTAGCTGTTGTGAAACTACAACTCCCAGCATGCATAATTGCTCTGCTCTTCTCAGAACTCCTATAAAAATGAATTGAGTATGCTGGGAATTGTAGTTTCACAACAGCTGGCGTGCCGGAGGTTGCTGATCCCTGAACTAGAACACAGCTGGGACCTGTGTTGGCTTCTCTGTCATTCTAGGACAGGATCATCAAAATGCGGCACTCCAGCTGCTGCAAAACTACAACTCCCGGGATACAAACATGCTTGGCTGTTCTTCTAAGGCCTCATGCACACGGCCGTTGTGCGGCCGGGATGGATCGAGACCCACTCAACTTGAATGGGTCCGTGATCCGTCCGCACCAACGTGTTCTATTTTTTTGCAGTGCGGAGGCAAGGACAGAACACCATGGAAGCACTCCGTAGTGCTTCTGTGGGGTTCCGTGCCTCCGTTCTGCACCGCAGCTCAGGATTGCGGACCCATTCAAGTGAATGGGTCCGCATCCGTGATGCGGGGAGCACACAGCCGATGCCCGCATATTACGGACCAGTTCTTTGCGGGCCGCAATACGGCCACGGCCAGACAACGGCAGTGTGCATGAGGCCTAACTTCCATAGCAGTAAATGAAGCACTCTAGGAGTTGTAGTTTCAGAACAGCTGGAGGTTGATTATCCCTGTTCTAGGACAAATTGATTACGTGAGATCATGAGGGATCTATATGCCAGGACTCCAAGCAATCAGCTTTAAATACTGCAGGAAGAAAACAATACTCTTCCTGTAAGGGAAATCAATAAGTCGTCTGTGCACACAGACCAGCCATGTTAAAGGGCGATGTCCAGAATAAGAAAAACATGTTTGCTTTCTTCCAAAAACCACACTACATCTGTCCACGGTTAGTGTCTGGTATTGTAGCTCCGCCCCATTCAAGTTATTGGGGCTGAACTGCCCCGCATACAACGCAGGGACAAATGTGTTGGCGCTATATCTCAAAGAAATCAGCCATGTTTTTCTAATCTAGGAAAACCCAGTAAAGTTTCCAAATACAATATTCTAAAACCACCCGTGAGCCATTGTTGATTTGCTAGCACATGATGTGCACCTCAAGGACCCAAAATTCATAGACGGAAACAGCACTTGGTGATCATCAGTGCACCCATAGCCTGGCGGAGAGCTCCAAAGTTCATCATGAGAAAGTACAGGTTGTAATTATTTGCCAACGCTGATCTTTCTTGGGAAAATGAATGTGTCTATTACAGGCTTTTACAGGATGCATAATATAGGCCCGTGCTGGGTACCGAGTACTAATATTGCAAGCAACACCAATGTCTTCCTACACTGTTATGTTCACACTCCTCCGTGAGATTACCTCATCCAAGCGCGCTCATACACGGACTACAGAAGCGTGGCATGGCATCAGTACTTTAACCCCCCCCCCCAATGCCCAAACACTTATTTCCCCTTGATTTAGCACGTGGTGGTCTAACAGTCCTAACCTTTTGCTGGACTATAAAAAAAAAATTTGCGACTTTTTGCATGATGCATTGGGCTTTTTATTAATGTTTTTTTAAACTATAGCTCTGACAACAAAAGAAATCGAAATGGCTTTTCTATTTTGCACCGGTCATTTTGAAATATACAGTTTTGCGTGAACAAGGCAATAAAAGTGACAATCTCAGTTTAATTTGGATTTTGTTATATTTTTTTTTTTGGCACTTAATAGGCTCTTGGAAGACGTATTATAAGACTTCTGAGAGACACTGACCCTTTTTTTTTTTCTTATTTAAACCATTTCCACTGTAACTGGGAACAGGATATGCAAATGATCTTGACAAGTTCGGCAGCTGTCCTGTAAGTCACTGTTAACTAGGCCTTGAAACATGACTCCGACATTAAATAAGACAGCAACTCATCTGCAGACAGCTGTTTCGGAGTGATTGCCCCTCATCAGTGCAGAGCAGAGAGTACTGGCTTAACTGGGCAGGAGGCCTAAGTCAGGATTTGGGGGGGCGCCCTATCTCTCCTTGGGGAGACAGTGTCTAAAATCCGAGTGAAGAGACTCCAGACGCCATTTAAAGCGATCTCCCCCCAAAGAGAGATCGTAACCCCTAAACCATTTATTTCAATGGGTCCGCAAAAACAACTGAAGATACTCCGTGTGCATTCCATTTCCGTTTGTCCGCATGGCCGTTCCGCAAAAAAGTAGCATGTCCTATTATTTTCCACGAATCACGGTGCGTGGCTCCATTCAAGTCAATAGGTCTGCAAAAAATAAGGAATGCACACGGAACACATCCGTATTTTGCGGATCCATACTGTAGAAATGCTATGCCCAGCCTATATTGCTCATGTGTTTGGTGATTAATAAGTTACTGTTTCCGTTCCGCAAAAAAACGGATCAAATTTACAGAAACCATACGGATATGTTTTATGGAATAACAGAACGGAAGGGGGGGGGGGGAGGAGAACAGCACTGCATGCAGGACTTTTATTTTATTTTTTTAGTCTAAAAATGGTGATATGAGCTCTCCCTAACAGCTAATGCACACGAAGGTATGTTTTTTCCTGTGTCCATCCCTTTTTTTTGCGGCCATATCCTGAACCATTCACTTCAAAACTAAAACAAAAGAAAACAAAAATTTTTTTTTTTAAATTACTCAATTTACAGACTGCAAAACAACCAACAGTCGTGTGCATTAGCCAACCATTGCACATAGCAGATCCGGATGAGCTCTATAATGCATCCCTTCTGTGTCTGAGATACCCCGCCATCACATGATTAGCAGGTCCAACACAGGTGGCACAGCTACTTCCCCTATTTCGTGTATAGTGCTCACTGAGCGCTGTGCCCCAAGCATATACCTCTTATGTCTTCTCCTTAGGATCCCCGGCTGTCACTGACACCCCGGGACCCAACCTGCTCCTGCAAGATTGCAGCAACTTTAATCAGGCACAGTACGTGTACAGTACTCCAGATAAAAGACCACCACTAAGCTCCCTAAAAGTACAGTGCTTGGTCGTAAAGGGGGGTAAGCATCATTTTCAAGATTTAAAGGGGTTGTCTCACTTCAGCAAGTGGCATTTATCATGTTGAGAAAGTTAATATAAGCCACTTATTAATGTGATTCTCCATATTGCCTCCTTTGCTGGCTGGATTCATTTTTCCATCCCATTATACATTGCTCGTTTCCATGGTTATGACCACCCTCAAATCTATCAGTACTGGTCGTGTTTGCACACTATAGGAAAAAGAGTCATCCTCTCTGGTGGCTGAGACCATGGGAGCGCACACTGGCTAGTGCTTTTTCATATATTGTGCAAGCACGGCCACCACTGATGGATTGTAGGATGGTCGTAACCATGGAAACAAGCAGTGTATAATATGATGGAAAAATGCATCTGGCCAGCAAAGGAGACAATATGGAGAATTAAAATACATTAGTAAGTGTCTTGCATTAACTTTCTCTACATGATAAATGCCAAATTACTGAAGCAAGACATCCCCTTTAAGGTATGGCCACATGGAACATACCTATGCAATGCAAATAGTAAAATCTGTAGTGGATATTCATAGCATAAACTGACATGGCGCAGATTTAAAATCTTAACTGCAGGTCAACTTTCTCTGCCCCCCACCCAATGCCCACGGCATGTGGATACGATTTTGATAATGTAACTTTACAGCTGATCATAAGTGAACACGACTGGTCAAAACCTTGAAAGCTTCAGCCTTGTCAGATGCAGGCAATGATTTCACAAGGACCTGACTCTATACACTGAACAGGTGGAAAGTGTGGTAAAAGACCATGGCTTTTCTGTGAAGCAGGCCTACTGAACTGTATTCACACAATGCTGTGATTGCAGAACAGGCAGGTACACACTGCATCAGAAATTATGGTACTGTAAGTTCGGTCAGAGGAGCCGTGTTCAGTCTGGGAAATACGGGAGAGAGCGTTTCCCTGGACTGAATACATTTGTGTGAAATTAACCCAACGGTGAGTATGGCTTCTTTTATTTTCTTCAACCCTTCTCTGATGCCTTTTCCAACATATTTTACAGGGGCGTAGCCGGGGCAAGGGCTCCCTGCTTCACTGTTCAGCCGAGCTCCGGCGCCCGCAGGCCACACATTGCGCTGCTGGCTGTCTGGGAGGAGCGCTGAAGGTCCGAAAATCAGCCTCCTGCACAGCTAGCAGTGGAATGTGTGTGTGGGAGCGTGTCCTTTTCATGGAGCTGGAGACTAGGGCCCAAAGGCGGGCGGGATAAAAGGGAGATCATAACCATTGTGAAGGGGCACAAAAGTGGGCATTAGTACTTTGTGGTAGCACTAAAGGGAAATGCCCGAGATTAACCTGTTATACATTGGGATGGCTCGGTCTTAAGGCCATTGAAATGTATTAGCGCCGGATCCGGCATTAAAATTACCGCATTGACATGTCTGTGCGTGCACTGACCTTTAAAAAAAGATAAATACCAGATCCGTTTTTCCGGATGACAACCGGAGAGACGGATCCGGTATTGCAATGCATTTGTGAGACGGATCCGCATGCGGATCCATCTACAAATGGTATCCGTTTGCATACAGAGTGCCGGATCCGACAGGCAGTTCCAGCGACGGAACTGCCTGCCGGAATCCAGCAACGCAAGTGTGAAAGTACTCTTACATGGACAGTTACCATCCCTTCCTTTTGTGATTACTCTTTATTTTATTTTTTTACCACCACAATGACCTTGTTCTGGATCCAGCAAAACCCTGGATGAGGTAGGACTAGTTGGTTCATTAATTTATTGCACGGTGTACCGGTACCGCCATGTACCCTATTGGTGGATTTTATTAGCTCGTACTGGGTGAATATAGTTATGAATTGGGTGGAGTTAGAGGAGTGGCTTAATGTAAAAAAAAAATAATAATTGTGCGCCGCTTAACTTTCTCCTCTTCATGTTAGTTTGAGTGGCATGTGGGCGGAAGGGAGGCGGTGGGGAGGTTGGGCGCGATCCTGAAACCTTGCCCCAGGTGCATGAAAGCCTCTGCCCTGAACAACACCTTTATGAAAAAAACAAAACCAAAAAACACAGCAAAAATAGTACAAATGGTCACTGAGATGAAAGGGCTCAGGTTATTTCCTCCCATTCACAATGACGTGCTTGCTCCATTTTGTTCCAGAGTCTAAAAACATAGATCATTTTTGGCAAAGTATCTTGAGGAAACATTCTTTTCTTTATTTTTCTGAAAGCACAGGCAAATGTAGTTTTTTCAAAATTACTAGATATGTTGATGCAAAAACAAAGTGAAAAGTTCACATAATAGATTTTCTAAGTAAAGTTTAACTGAAACATTGCAACTTTACTATCAGATCCTTAACCAAAAGACAAAACAAAGAGTGACCACAGGGCTGTCACTGGACTTACTGAACAGACTGCATAAGAAATATTGTTTGCAGGAAAGGCCTGAGTAATGTTCTGTCTGAGCCTTTGTGCACTTTCCATACCACATGCTCGTGATCTTCTCTGCCACATGCTGCCCTCTGGTGGCTGATAAGCTACACACAATTTCTGAAAAATACTTTATGTAGTACATTTAAAGCTGCATAAAACGTATTGTTGTGTCTACGTATATTATTCAAGCATCAGTATATATCAAGAAGAACTTGGTCTTTATTCACAGTAGTTTCAGCTACGCCTGCTCAGGACAAAGTGCTCAGTCACTTATCAGCACTTCAAGTGCGTCCTTGAAAACAAAGTACAAGTCTCCTGGCACACGATCAGCTGCCAAGTCCAATTATTTTTTTACCCTGAACTTATTTTTCCTACTTTGAATTTTGAAAAATTTTATCCAAACAGAACATCAAATATCCGAGTTATTCCATCACATTTGATTTCTGGGCATGATGCTAATTTTAACTTTTGATTTCAACTATACCAATGCAATGGGTGAAGTGCGCAGAAACAGTTGCTTGCCGATTTTGACGCAGATTTTTAGACTGGTTGCACAATACGTATTTTGAGAATTTATTCTGTTCCACATTTAGGGCTGGTTCCTGCCTTTGTGACCAGGCGAACTCTTGGCATATTTCTCTATCACGAACCTTGGGAGGCTCCTCCAAGCTTTGGTAGAGGAAAGCCTTCAGAATTAGTGGACATTTACGTGGGCCGATACACAGGGCAATAACTGGGAATCTACATTTCAGTCACCGCCCGACTGGTCAGCGGGATTTCCATGCAGCAATCATTCCTTCTGTATGGGGATGAATGATCGCTATAACGAATGCTCACCCCCAAACAGATTCATCGTTGGCAGCACATCCCTGTTTAGAAAGGCCAATGCGCTGGCAACAAACAATTTTTTGTGCCACATAAATGAAGGAGAACTCAACGTTTGTCAGCTGGTCGGCAGCATATTTATACAGGACAGGTACTGGAAATGAGCATTCGTACAAGTGATCAAGTGAAAATGTAAAACATCATCATGTTCAGTATGTGTGGGAACACTGTGCCAACCAACTGGTTTGACTTAAGGCTAATCATAAGGGTAGTCCCCTGGTTTTCATCCTTAATCCCTATAGAGCAGGGTTTCTCAACTCCGGTCCTTGGGACCCACCTACCGGTCAGGATTTGAGAATATCCCACAGAATGAATACCTGTGGTAAGTCCTGATGCATATACACTAATTATAGCACCTGCTCAATACTAAGGAAATCCTGAAAACATGACTGGTAGGTGGGTCCCGAGAACAGGAGTTGAGAAACCCTGCTATAGAGGGATCTGGACTTTGCTGCAGGGGAGCCACCAAACCACTACTTCCAGGAACAGTTCCAATGTGGTTGACAGCTGACCCACATGTGTCAGAGACACCAGTGCAGAGCACTCGTAGTCAGTAACAGGCCAAGGTCAGAGCAGGCAGAGTTTATGAGAATATGTAAAAGAAGCCCGAAGTCAGGGCAGGCAGCAGAGGGTCGTTACACTAAAGAGGCACAGGTCAGGAAGCGGAGGGTCAGAATTGATAAACTAGCACAGGTCGGTACACAGGTAGGCGGAACAGCACACCTTTTGCAGAGACTAGCAAGCTGGAAAAACCTAAAGCTCAGGCACCCTCCCTTACCCTAGGTACACACCTAAGCGTTTTACAGCGCGTTCAAACGCGCTGTAAAACGCACATGTGAAAAGCCATGCTTCCCTATGTGCATGGTTTACATTTGGGCGTTTTACAGCGCGTTTGAACGCGCTGTAAAACGCCCCACGCCCAAACAAGTACATGAGCTTCTTTGGGGCGTTTTAACGCGCCTATGGACAATGATGCCATAGGGGAGAATCACTGAATCGCGCGTATGACGCGCGTCTCTTAGTTACAAAAACGCGCATCCAAAAACGTGCGTAAAACGCGCGTCATACTCGCGATTCAGAAACGCCTAAGTGTGTTCCCAGCCTTAGGGGAAGCTGCTTCAAACACCCTGAGGTGGCCAGCCATACGCTGGTGAACATAACGGGGTGCACATATTGGCCCTTTAAGGGTTCAGGTAAGTGCGCTCTATGGGCCAACAGAGGAAGCTGGGAAAGGATGCGCAGTAACAAACATCTACTGTAATTGTGGTCTGCCATATACTTTCCTTCAGTCAAATGAACCAAAAATTTACGGAAGTATAATTTTATTCAAATGGACAATTCAAGCAGTATACAGAGACCTGGTTGTTTTACATATTTATGGTGTTAAAAAATTGGAGTAAGATACTTTAACAAAAAAGGTACAACAGCAAGCGATAACTAGGCCAGTGGATAACAGTGGCACTGTTAATGGGCTAGAGAAGACGATTATTTCTAGTCTCAGAAATCCCCTAAGGCCTCATGCACACGAACGCTGTTTTGGTCCGCATCAGAGCCGCATGTTTTTGCAGCTCGGATGTGGACCCATTTGCTTCATTGTCCTATTCTTGTCCGTTTTGCGGACATAAATAGGCATTTCTATTATGGACATCGCTCCGTTCTGCTAATTGCGGAAAGCACAAGGGCGGCATCTGTGTTTTGCGGACCGCAAAACACAGCACGGCTGTTTACATGCGGCCTAAGGCAGTAATGGCTAACTTCCGGCATTCTAGCTGTGGAAACTACGACTTGAAGCCGAACTCTGCTTCGGTTCCAACTAGTACCTCAGAACTGAAGCGGAGTTTGGTTTCAAAGTTTTAAAGTGGTTTTCCACTTTAAAAATCAATTACTGAAGTTACTCAACGAAGTCACGCGGGGCTTTGTGAATAACTAAATTAAGCTCATCGGAGCCCACACATTCTAATACTGTACGGAGACTGACCTCCGTACAGTATTATTCCAAAGTTTTGAACAAAGCGACTTCGGATGAAGCATCCAAAGCTCGCTTCGCTCAACACTACAGAATATATACAGTCATGGTTAGAGGAGAGTAGTCAGCCACTAGCATTCCTGCTCTATGCCATGCAAATGGGAATGTGTCTAGAAACCAGACTACTGCGCATCATCGTACTGACTGCCAAACACCTCAGAACTTTCTGGATGATCATCACCAAGGAACTTGTAATGGATCGCAGAAGTCCCCAACAAGAAAGAAGACACCACAACTATCATGTATTTGGCTTATTTTGTATAATTTTATTACTTGCATCACTGATAGTACAGTTTATTACCATTTACATTAATTTACAGTTTTTCATAAATACTAGAAAAAAAAACAAAAAAAATATATTATCAAATCGTGAATTGTGTGGCACTTCCTCTTCCTGTGATTATTCTGCAAATACCTTGTTCACATAAGGAATGAGGTCAAAAGGCAAATAAAAGCTCTGCTCTATAGTACAGAGAAAAAGGTCTGTTTACCTGGAGCTGCAATTGATCTCCACCCAGCCTAGCTTCCAACATATGTGAAGAAAGACGCCACCCACTAAGGTCTGCCACCTATAAAAAGGAAATAAGAAACGATATTTAAAATAATCAGTCCAGCAGATCCACATTAATATAGCATCATATTTTTACTGTTTCCTCAGGGGAGGTGTAAATCAACAATTATCACTTACACACAGGTTAAACAGTAAGGCAGCATAACTACATGGACTCCTGATCCTCACATCCAGATGCATTTCATAAAAGCAAGGGAATAAATCCGTCCAGTTTTTTCTTCTTCTAGAAAGCTCTACTCTTCCAGGGTGGTTTTCGATTAGATTTTGGAATATTTCACATGCATTCATGCAGACTTTAAAATACATTAGTTAAACTTTATTTACATTTGTAATTTAATGTAACTAAAAATTAAAGGGGTTGTCAGAGTTATTTTTTTGTCCTTTGTGTGTTTCTAACTGGTCAAATGTAACAGCTTTACCATGCACTTACTGCATCTGTAGTGGCTGCCTTCTCAGATTTCACTTGGGTCATATGACCTGTGATGTCAGCTTCTCTCCCTGCTCTGATGAGGTTTCCTGCACAAGCCTGAGAGAGCAGATATGTGTCTGTACATGAGACTTCACTGTTCTGGCCACGTCCCCCTGGCCACTGCTGTCTGCCCTTTCCATGGATTGTTCAGGAAAAAAACTTTAAAGGGGTTGTCTCACTTCAGTAAGTGGGAATTATCATGTACAGAAAGTTAATACAAGACACTTA
Organism: Bufotes viridis; assembly: GCA_033119425.1. NCBI lineage: Eukaryota > Metazoa > Chordata > Amphibia > Anura > Bufonidae > Bufotes > Bufotes viridis. The sequence goes on along the minus strand of CM065593.1, from coordinate 108,802,998 downwards.
CTAATATATTATTATTATCCATATTACTTCCTTGGCTGGCTTGATTAATTTTTCTATCACATTATACACTTCCCGTTTCCATGGTTACAGACCACACATCCATCAGTGGTGGTCGCAATTGCACAATATAGCAAATATTTTGTAATCTTGGCTTCCCAAAAAGTTGGTTAAAACTGATAAATAAGACGTGTGTGTGTATATATATATATATATATATATATACATACACACACATACACAAAAATAATATAAAAACTACAGCTTGCTTACTGATCGATCACAGAATAGGATTAACACAATGCAAAAAAAAAAAAAAAAAGCGTTAGTGACTTTTCTGCACTGCAGTGCTTGGTGACCTTGCTTTGTAACTTTATGTGGTCTGCCCCTTCACGGTTTCAAAGACTGGCATTTTATGTCAGGCTTTGAAATCCCTGCGCTGACAGAGGATATGCCTAATTTCTGAAAAGGCGCAGGCCTCAAATAAGGCGCATCGTTTAGCACAAACGAAGATAAATGTGGCAATCCTGCTGGCTCCTCCCCCCCTTTTTTTAGTGTGGCGCAGAAACGGCACCCGAAACAAAATCTGTCAGAAGTGGTGTTTATGACTTTTTTGCACCACAAAAATGGCGTGGGGTGATGCTAAATCTCTCCAATGGTGGCATCCTATAACAGTACCTTGCTTGAATTCATTGAGCTCTTTAGAACGACCCATGTTTGTAAGGTCAGACTGCACGGCTAGGGGCTGGATTTTATACACCTGTGGTAATGGGACGAAATGAAACACCTGAATCATCGATGATTAATAGGTGCGTCCCAAAACCTCTGGCCATAAAATGTGTGTGGATATTTTACAGCCCATACCTGGCAGCACACAATTCGGATCAAACTAGTGTACCGAACAGAGCGTTGGGTTCAGCTGGGTACAATAGTTTGATCCCAATTGTGTGCTTCCAGGTATGGGCTGTAAAATACAGGGGAACCAAACTGAGCACATAGGTGGTGTTTTTTTTTATTATAGATCTCTAAAGATATTTGTTTCATGCAAATATGAATACTTACCCTTGAAAAAGGGTAGGGTAGGTGAATTTCAGAACAGACAGAACATACTGGAAAACAAAGACCAGGTTAATTGGACAGACATCAAAAAGGTAAAAAGTTTTAAAAACAGACCCACAAAAAAACACTTCTGACATTAGATGCTGTAAATAAAGGTATATTATGTCCCATATTTTGATGGTCAGACGTCTGACGGGGATGGTGACCTAGCTGCCATTCTTAGAAGCTGGTGGAGCTGCCATAAAGTCTTCTGAGGAGAAGAATGCTGAATATAAGGCTACTTTCACACTTGCGGCAGGACGGATCCGTCCTGCCGCAAGTGCCCGTGCACTGCCGCTCCGTCCCCATTGACTATAATGGGGCGGGGGCGGGGCCACGGCGCAGCACGGTAGCGCACAGCAAAGATCGCCGGACTGAAAAGTCGGACATGCAGGACTTTTAGTCCGGCGATCTCCGGTCGTGCACTGCCGTGCTGCGCCGTAGCTCCGCCCCCCGCCCCATTATAGTCAATGGGGACGGAGCGGCAGCGCACGGGCACTTGCGGCAGGACGGATCCGGCAGGCTGAATAGCCTGCCAGATCCGTCCTGCCGCAAGTGTGAAAGTACCCTTAGACGTCTCCGACACACAATTCAGTTAGTTAGGGTCATCGGATCGGACAGAAAACCTGGCCACATCTGACCCAATCACTAAGAGATAGTGTTAGACAGCATTTCCTACAAAGAAAGATGTGCGCCGTGGCTGTAATACAAACACAGAATATACAATAGCGGAAAATTTTTAAAAAATAACACCTTAAAGGGGTCCTCTCACTTCAGCAAATGACATTTATCATGTAGAGAAAGTTAAAGGGAACCTGTCACCATGAAAATGAGAAATAATCTGCCGGCACCATATTATAGAGCAGGATGAGCGGAGCAGATTACTATCTTTTGGGATTCAGTATAACTTGAATTTCATTCATATAAATTCCTGCTCATTCTGACAGGTTCCCTTTAACCCCTTAAGGACACGGCCCTATTTCACCTTAAGGACCAGGCCATTTTTTCAAAATCTGACCAGTGTCACCTTATGTGGTGATCACTTTAAAACGCTTTTTCTTATCCAGGCCATTCTGAGATTGTTTTTTCGTCACATATTGTACTTCATGACAGTGGTAAAATGAAGTCGAAAAATTTCATTTTTATTTATAAAAAAATACCAAATTTACCAAAAATTTTGAAAAATTAGCAATTTTCCAAGTTTCAATTTCTCTACTTCTATAATACATAGTAATACCGCCAAAAAAAGTTATTGATTTACATTCCCCATATGTCTACTTCATGTATCGATCATTTTGGGAATGCCATTTTATTTTTTGGGGATGTTACAAGGCTTAGAAGCAAATCTTGAAATTTTTCAGAAATTTTCAAAAACCCACTTTTTAGGGATCAGTTCATGTCTGAAGTCACTTTGTGAGGCTTACATAATAGAAACCACCCAAAAATGACCCTATTCTAGAAACTACACCCCTCAAGGTATTCGAAACTGATTTTACAAACATCATTAACCCTTTAGGTTTTCCACAAGAGTTAATGGCAAATGGAGATAAAATTTCAGAATTTCAATTTTTTGTTAAATTTTCCATTTTAATCCATTTTTTCCAGTAACAAAGCAAGGGTTAATAGCCAAACAAAACTTAATATTTATCCCCCCGATTCTGTAGTTGGCATGAACACCCCATATGTGGTCGTAAACTGCTGTATGGCCAAACTGCAGGGCGCAGAAGGAAAGGTGCGCCATATGGTTTTTGGAAGGCAGATTTGCTGGACTGGATTTTTGACACCATGTCCCATTTGAAGCCCCCTGATGCACCCCTAGAGTAGAAACTCCATAAAAGTGACTCCATCTAAGAAACTACACCCCTCAAGGTATTCAAAACCAGTTTTACAAACTTTGTTAACCCTTTAGGTGTTCCACAAGAGTTATTGGCAAATGGAGATGAAATTTCAGAATTTCTATTTTTTGTTACCTTGTCTCAAAAAAAGTGTAATATAGAGCAACCAAAAATCATATTTACCCTAAAATAATACAAACAAAACTGACACCTTATCCCGTAGTTTCCAAAATGGGGTCACTTTTTTGGAGTTTCTACTGTAGGGGTGCATCAGGGGGGCTTTAAATGGGACATAGTGTCAAAAAACCAATCCAGCAAAATCTGCCTTCCAAAAACCATATGGCGTTCCCTTCCTTCTACGCCCTGCCGTTTGGCCATACAGCAGTTTACGACCACATATGGGGTGTTTCTGCAAACTAGAGAATCGGGGCAATAAATATTGAGTTTTGTTTGGCTGTTAACCCTTGCTTTGTTACTGGAAAAATGGATTAAAATTGAAAATTTGCAAAAAAAATAGCTGTTTTGGGACAGTTTTTATATTTTGTTATTTACATCATTGAACTGACAGGTTAGATTGTGTGCTATTTCTATAGAGCAGGTTGTTACGGACGCGACAACACCAAATATGACTACTTTCTGGGGTTTTCTGTTTCAGTTTTACATAATAAAGCATTTTAAAAAAAATGGGGGCTCATTTTTTGCGGGATGAGATGGCGGTTCGAATGGTACCATCTTGGGGTGCATATGACTTTTTGATCGCTTACTATTACACTTTTTGTGATGTAAGGTGACAAAAAAATTGCTTTTTTGACAACGTTTTTATTTTTTATGCTTACGGCGTTCATCTGAGGGGTTAGGTCATGTTATATTTTTATAGAGCAGGCCTTACAGACGCGTCGATGCCTAATATGTATACCTTTTTTTATTTATTTTGGTTTTACACAATAATATCCTTTTTGAATAAAAAAAAAAAACATGTTTTAGTGTCTCCATAGTCTGAGAGCCATATATTTTTCAGTTTTTAGTCAATTGTCTTAGGTTGGGTATAATTTCCTCAGGATAGGTCATCAATATCCAATCGGAGGGGGTCCGACACCCGACACCCCCGCCAATCAGCTGGTGGAAGAGAAAGCGGCGCTCCGTGTGAGTGCAGCCTTCCCTTCATTGTTTACCTGCTTGCTGTCGACACTGCAACGGTGAGCAGGTGTAATCACAAAACACAGTCCCATTCACTTCAAGGGCCCTCCTCTGTACTATACACTTAAATAGGAATGAGCCGTCCCATAGAAGTGACTAGGACGGCTTGTAAATACACCGGCTCACCACTGTGATGTCAGCGGCGAATACGTAAACAATGAAGGGAAGGCTGCGTTCACACGTGTCAGACCCCCGCCAATCAGATATTGATGACCTATGTCCTGCCTGTCATACATCAGTGTAAGCACACCATACACCGCTGCCTCCCATGTCCTGCCTGTCATACATCAGTGTAAGCACACCATACACCGCTGCCTCCCATGTCCTGCCTGTCATACATCAGTGTATGTGACATTACACAGGTAAGCAGGCATATACCATACACCGCCGCCTCCCATGTCCTGCCTGTCATACATCAGTGTAAGCACACTATACACCGCTGCCTCCCATGTCCTGCCTGTCATACATCAGTGTAAGCACACCATACACCGCCGCCTCCTATGTCCGCCTTTCATACATCAGTGTATGTCACATTACACAGGTAAGCAGGCATACACCACCACCTCCCATGTCCTGCCTGTCATACATCAGTGCATGTGACATTACACAGGTAAGCAGGCATATACCATACACCGCTGCCTCCCATACATCAGTGTATCCTATGTCCTGCCTGTCATACATCAGTGTATGTGACATTACACAGGTAAGCAGGCATACACCATACACCACCGCCTCCCATGTCCTGCCCGTCATACATCAGTGTATGTGACATTACACAGGTAAGCAGGCATACACCATACACCGCCACCTCCCATGTCCTGCCTGTCATACATCAGTGTATGTGACATTACACAGGTAAGCAGGCATACACCATACACCGCCGCCTCCCATGTCCTGCCCGTCATACATCAGTGTATGTGACATTACACAGGTAAGCAGGCATATACCATACACCGCTGCCTCCCATGTCCTGCCTGTCATACATCAGCGTATGTGACATTACACAGGTAAGCAGGCATACACCATACACCGCTGCCTCCCATGTCCTGCCTGTCATACATCAGTGTAAGCACACTATACACCGCTGCCTCCCATGTCCTGCCTGTCATACATCAGTGTATGTGACATTACACAGGTAAGCAGGCATATACCATACACCGCTGCCTCCCTTGCCCTGCTCTGCAGGTCTTACGGAAGATACGAGCCCTGGAATTACCTTGTTGGTGAAGTAGAAGGCCAAATACAAAGAGCAGAAGGTAAGCCCCACGGCGGGCCCCCTAAAATACATCTGTCACCGCATTACACGTCAGTGCTGTGCGTAGCCCGCGCCTGACCCTCAGCCCGCTGCCGTGCCCCGCACCGGCACAGGAAGTGGATCAACTGCGGGCCGCCATGACAGCTCCACGTTTACCAGGGGCCGCTCCAATCAGCGCGCAGACAGAGCAGAGCATAGACGAGAGAGCTCCTCCTGCTGGCCGCCAGGTAGAACTTCAGTCCCAGGCGCCTCATCCCCTCCATTTCTTATACTTTTGGCTATGTTACGCCATATAAAGGGTCATGCCATATTTATTTACTTAAGAAATCATACTACAAATGTTCACATTACGTCTGGGTCAAGCTCGGTGTCTAGCTGGTAAAAGTAATCCCCAAATTGATATTTTGACAAATGTTTTGGGTACAGTTATTTCTGTTGCTCTGAGCTGCTATTCAGAAGAGGACAGGGTTTTCTCAGGATAGGTCATCAGGATCTGATCGGTGGGGTCCGACACCCAGGACCTTTGAGAAGGCAGTGGTGCTCACAGTAGCGCCATGGCCTTCTGGCAGCTTTCCCATGGGATGACATGTTTATCGGTCACGTAGCCTAGGCGAGCTCAGCCCTATTGAAGTGAAAGTGGCTGAGCTGCCAGGAACAGCTATTATACAATGTACGGCGCTTGTGCTTGGCGACCAAAGAGGAGGCCGCGGCGCTATTGTGAGCGAAGGTGTCTTCTCAAACAGCTGATCAGTGGGGATCCCAGGCGTCGGACCCCTACTGATCAGATACGGATGACCTATCCTGAAGATAGGTCATCCGTGTGAAACTCCTGGAAAATGCTTTTAAAGTGGCCTTGGAAAAAAAATATAAAAGTGGCCCCATGTTGTAGGCGGGTCCAAATTGACAGTAGGATGGCTAACAGAAGTAGGAGGGGCAGTAATACCGTAGTGCAGAACAAAATACCGCCCCAGCAGAACCAAATACCACAATGCCGCACAATATACTGCCGACCTCGAGGCAATATTAAACTGTATCACTGTCCTGAGGCCAAGTGTATGAGTAACTGATGCTCCTACATTAATGCTGATTGTTAAGCATTTGGCTGGCGGCTCGGGGAGCCCCCCAAGGGTCAGCCCAATGGGAAATTTTCCTGTAAGGTCTATGGCCAGTCCGTCTCTGCTGCTATTTGATAGTACACACGCTGGTATTTCATTCAGCATTACTGATAGAATCTGCCATGGGAGCGGAGCCTCCAATATATTGGTGAACACGGCTTTACGTGTCCTTGCTCAGCAGTATACTTTCCCTTCCTTCAGATCTCACGTGTCTATGCTGGGATACATTTTTTTAATAGTTGTCTCAGGATAACCTCTGTTGTTCTTTGATAACCTGTCACCATTGAGGAGAATGAGTGTGATCCATCCATAGTGTTAAATGGAAGTCCAATGAGTGCATTCAGCAGGATTACCTGCAGGAGGATAGCACTGACTGAAATGTAGGGGGCAGCGGACACAAGTCTGTTGGTACTTCTAAGGCCTCATTCCCATTTCCGTGTCCGTTTGCAGTCTGTGAAAAAAATCTGTCTTTGTTTCATCCGTGAAGATGCCGATGAAGGATCCGTGTTTGTCTGTGTGTCCGTTTTTTGCCCTCTGTGTGTCAAAATGAATTTCAAAAGCATCTCCTTTCATTGATCAGTAAAAAGCGGAACAAACATGGATGCCATCTGTGTTGTGTCCGTGATTTTCAAGCACCCATAGACTTCATTGGGTGTGTTTGGGCTGCATTACAGAACAAAGTAGTGCCTGTCTCCGGGATTATTTCACTGACCCATCGTCAGTAAAGAAATACTGGTATGTGAGCAAACATATTAAAGTCAATAGGTACACGTGCTTTCCGTGGAAATTGCCTTACTTGTGAGACACATAGGGCCTCATTTATCACAACTGACAGGAAAACTGTCTTAGTTGCCCACAGCAACCAATCAGAGCTCCCATTTCATTTTTTCAGGACACTAAGAAATAAAAGTGGAGTTCTTATTCACTATCTTTGGTGTGAGAAAAAGTATTTTCTGTGGATACAAGACGGAATGGAGCTTTCCATTTTTTAAAAAAAAAGTTGTAGTCAATGGATGAGATATAAACAGAATATATTCCATTTGCATCCAGTTTTTCTGCTCTACTGATGGATCAGAAGAACGGAAAACTGAACACAGATGTGAAGAAGCTCAAAGATAAGAATACCCCTTTAAATACCCCATGTCTTCAGTGTTCCTTAAGCCTAAGTTCACACCTGAGCGTTTTACAGCGCGTTCAAACGCGCTGTAAAACGCTCAAAACATGAAAACCAATGCTTTCCTATGGCCCTGGTTCTCACTTGAGCGTTTTACAGCACTCTGGTCTGAACCCCGGGTAATCAATGACGGCCATATGGAACGTGACTTCTCCCGCCAGTCACAGTTCATTCTAAACATCAAAAGGCTTCAGCAACATCACCTCTGTAAGGCCCCTTTCACATGAGCGAGTTTTACACACGGGTGCAGTGCGTGAGGTGAACGCATAGCACCAGCACTGAATCCTGACCCATTCATTTCAATGGGTCTGTGTACATGAGCGTTTTTTTCACGCATCACTTTTGCGTTGCGCAAAAAACGCAGCATGTCTATATTCTGCGTTTTTCACGCAGCCCTGGCCCCATAGAAGTGAATGGGGCTTCAGTGAAAAACGCATTGCATCCGGAAGCAAGTGCGAATGCGATGCGTTTTTCACTGATGGTTGCTAGGAGATGTTGTTTGTAAACATTCAGTTTTTTATCACGCGCATGAAAAACGTATCAAAACACATTGCACCCGCATGGAAAAAACAACAACAAATGCAATCGCAGACAAAACTGACTGAACTTGCTTGCAAAATGGTGCGAATTTCACTGAACGCACCCTAAACGCATCCGGAGCCAATTCGTCACGCTTGTGTGAAAAGGGCCCAATGCCCCTTTCACACGGGCAAAAATTCCGCCCGGGTGCAATGCGTGACGTAAACGCATTGAACCCGCACTTAATACTGACCCATTCATTTCAATGGGGCTGTGCAGATGAGCGGTTATTTTCACGCATCACTTGTGCGTTGCGTGAAAATCGCAGCATGCTCTATATTCTGCATTTTTCACGCCACGCTGGCCCCAAAGAATTGGACGAGGCTGCGTGAAAATCGCAAGCATCCGCAAGCAAGTGCGGATGCGGTGCGATTTTCACGCATGGTTGCTAGGAGACGATAGGAATGAGCAACCCCATTAAAGTCTATTTACTGTATTATTTTCCCTTATAACATGGTTATAAGGGAAAATAATAGCATTCCTAATAGAGAATGCTTACTAAAATGTGGATTGAGGGGTTAAAAAATAAAAAAATTAACTCACCTCATCCAATTAAACGCGAAGCCGGTATTGTCTTCTTTCTTCTTCTTGCAGGACCTGCAAAATGACCTTTGATGACGTAATCGTAGGTCGTGCTGAATGAAGATAGCGGAATCCTTCTATCTTCATTCAGCAGGACCTGCGCTGACGTCACTGCGCTCACCACATGGTGAGCACGATTACATCATCAAAGCTCCTTTGGCAGGTCCTGCAAGAAGAAGAAAGAAGACAATACCGGCTTCGCGTTTAATTGGATGAGGTGAGTTAATTATTATTTTTTTTTAACCCCTCAATCCACATTTTAGTAAGCATTCTCTATTAGGAATGCTATTATTTTCCCTTATAACCGTGTTCGGGCCTGTGTACCAAACATTCAGATTTTTCTCACGCGCGTGCAAAACGCATTAAAACTCAATGCACTTGTGCGGAAAAATCATGCGGTTTCCCGCAACGCACCCGCATCCTATCCAGCCCTCACATGTCGTGCCCATGTAAAAGAGGCCTAAGGGTGAAAAAATACTCATGCAATAAAAACTTTCTTTTCTTGATGCGTTTCGGGCAGCACTAGCCTTTTGTCAAAAGAATAAAAAAAATCACACACAATCACAATTAAAATACATGTTTGAAAGTGGACCGACCAGTCAGAAATGAACACATCAGTAGTCAGGTGGGGATGAAACAACCACTCAGGACTAGTATCACATTTCCCCCAAATTAATGAACACCTGAAGTGGGAGTCAACATCGAAAAACTCACAGATATATGATCATTCATACATCAATAACATATGTTTCTCGATATACAGAAAAAATACAATAAAACAAGAATGAAGCCTACTGGCAATCATAAACCTTCATGGTATCGATAATAAGAAGTGACATCCTCTAGTCTCCAGCATAAAAATCCAATAGGATTCCATTGCCAGTAATGCTCCTCTGTGATCTCCACCCCTCTGTGGTCTGAACACCCTTTCAATGCCACAAAAGGTGAAAGAAGACAAATCGCCTCTGTGGACATTGGAAAAGTGCCTGGATACCACAGAGGCGTTTAGGATACTTTCACACTAGCGTTATTCTTTTCCGGCATTGAAATCCGGTAAAGGGTCTCAATACCGGAAAAAACGCATCAGTTTTGTCCTAATGCATTCTAAATGGAAAGCAATCTGTGCAGTATGCATCAGGATGTCTTCAGTTCCGTCCCTTGTACGGTATTTGATGCTGCGGTATTTTTTCTGGCCAAAATCCCGGAACAATACAGTTCTTGCCGGATCCAGCAATAATTTTCACAGAGATGTATTAATGCCGGATCCGGTACCAAGTGCTCCGGAAATTGCTGCGCTGCCGGATCCGGTTTTTACCGGTCTGCGCATGCACTGGGATATAGGAGGAGCTGGTTTTGCTTTTGATCTTTGAAAAAATTTAAATACGGGATCTGTTATTCCGGATGAGACGGATCCGGTATTTGTTGCACCAAAAAAATGCAACAAGTAAGATAGTAACAGGTACCGTAAATGTTTTTAAGATCACAAAAGGGAAAATTAAATATCTGAATACCCGAAAAAGTAATGGGTGAGGGGCCCTTTCTTTTAGGCTTCGTCCTGAACATGGCCACTATCTTGAAAATGGCCATATTGGATTAAGGGCAAATTTTTCCAGTGGGAAGAAGATCATGTAGGGAGGATGTCAAGTAACATATCAAAGAAGCCCATTATTTTCTCAGAAATCGATTGCCGCAATCAGATTTGTAATATCTCTTGTATTTCAAAAGAGAGGGACATTTAGCAATTACTTTACGCCAAAAATGTCGGCACTTTTTTGAAGTGCCGCGGAAAAAGGGATGTGGCTTAGTAAAAAGGGGCTGGCTACGCGCCACTGCCGCATTTACAGAAAGTGGCGGAAGTTATGGCTGAAGTCTATGTCAGTCTGTAGCTTGTGTAGACTTCAGTTTCTGACTCACAGCAGGGCAGAGATGCGCCAGATTTGTTAAGAAGCTTCTGCTTCTGCCTCTTAACAAATCAGGCGCATCCCACGCCACCGCAGGGAGATGAATCCGCAAGTCTTGCTATATCTCCCTCAGAAACAACCGGCAACGTTCCCTGTGATGAATGTCTATTTCACGTGTTCAATGTGTGAACACAGAACTTTGACGTTTTGAACTTTCTGTGTTGATAATGTTTGAACCACAAGAGATATTGCAAATCTGATTGTGGCAATCGATTTCTGAGAAAATTCGGGTCTTCATTGATGTGCTATATGACCCACTTCCCATTGAAAAAATGTGTCCTTGATCCATTATAGCGGCTTTATAGATGGTGGCCATGTTCCGGACAAAGCCATTACTTGCTGGGTTATTTAGATATTTCATTTTTCCTTTCCTTTCTGAAATAAAAGGGTGTCCTGCGACTTGGCACACCCTGTGTATATTAAAGATTGATTTCATGTGTTTTGTATGCCACTAAACCAATGAAAACAGTGTTTATTAAAAAAGAGAGAAGACTAACTTGAGGAATTAGCAAGTTGGAAGACCAAGACTCATGCCTCCTTCCAGAAGCTATGGTCCTCTTGGGCAAAATTTAGACACTTCCCACTTTGAAAGAAGCCTTTCTATTATAAAAGGGAATGCTTACGTCCAGGGGCGTAGCTAAAGGTTCAGGGGCCCTGGTGCAAGAGTTCAGCTTGGGCCCCTCTTCCCTCAGTGCTTTGTGGCCAGGGAAGCACATAGGCAAATATTGAAAATGCAAACAACTCATGCCAAATTCTTGACTAAACCCTTTCCCTCCAACCAGAGGTGTAACTTGACCATCAAGCACTGTCTATAATATCGGTGTCTTTTTAGGGCTCGTTCACACTTGCGTTTTATCTTTCCGTCCTCAGGGCTCTGACGTCATTGTGGAGCGCCCCGGGAGCTGCACGGACTGTAAGTATCATTGAAGTGCATTAATCCGGATCCGGCTTTAAGCTAAACGTCGTTTCGGCGCATCGCCGGATCTGACGTTTAGCTTTTGTGAATAATTACCATGGCAGCCAGGACGCTAAAGTCCCCGCTGCCATGGTAAAGTGTAGTGGGGATCGGGGGAGCAGTATACTTACCGTCCGTGCGGCTCCCGAGTCCTGGGGCGCTCCACAATGACGTCAGAGCGCCCCATGAGCATGGATCACATGATCGCATGGATTACGTGATTCATGCGCGTGGGGCGCTCTGACGTCATTGTGGAGCGCCCCGGGAGCCGCACGGACTGTAAGTATCTGCTCCCCTGGCTCCCCACTACTTACTATGGCAACCAGGACTTTAGTAGCATCCTGGCTGCCATAGTAACACTGAAAGCATTTTGAAGACTGATCAGTCTTCAAATGCTTTCAGTTGTCTTGCGTCGTGACGGATCCGGCGGGCATTTCCGGTGACGGAAGTGCACGCCGGATCCTCACAACGCAAGTGTGAAAGAGGCCTTATGCAGCACAAGGGTCTTCGGACCCCCTCAGGCTCATGGGCCTGGGAGCGGCTGCAACCTCTGCGCCCCCTATAGCTACGCCGTTTCTCACGTCCGCTGGTACATTAACCTGCTGACTACCTCTCACATTCACCTACCTCTTGTCAAGCCTTGGTAGCAGTATTTCGGTATATGCTATAACGTTTCAGTAGTTACTATTCCCCCCCCCCCCCCTTTTATCCTTCTCAATTCTTCCCTTTCTCCCATCTGAACAGGAGGTTCTAGCTCAGTACTGTTTATACTAAGTTCTGTTGAATGATCCATAATGCTCACTATCTACGGTACTTCTGTACAGACGGCTTTATTAATAATTATTGCTAAACAGTTGTGTTCATATCATGGCGCCACTTTTATGGATATTGCAGTGGATCATATACCGTATTCCTTTTTGAATAATGTACCATTGTAATAATGTTCTTGTTCTTTACTTATCTCATAATAAAAAGAACTTTGAAAAGAAAAAGGGAGAAGACGAGTTTTGCTCAGTCATAGTACATGAGGCATGTTGTGACATGTTTTTCGCTTTATAGATAAAAGAAAGATGATTCATCTCGTCAGTGCAAACTACGTCAATCCGTGTGCAAACAAACCAGCTAGTCAGGAACTGAGTGAGCTCACAGGACAAAGCCTGTCACCAGGGTACAACAGTGCTACCATTGGTCTCCATAGCAACAACGTCTGTTCCCAGTGGTGAACTGGGATGCCTAGAGTCCACCAGTAGATTTAACTCTGGGGTCCCACCCATTAAAGGGAACCTGTCACCGGTTTTTAACCATAAGAATCATCCGCGTCATGAGATAGTTCTCCCCCACCCTAATCATCCTAGGGTTTTTTTTTTTAAGTACTTCTTTTACAGTCCACTTTCGCTTTTTTCAAGTTATGTAAATTAAATGCTTACCTCATCACTTCCCATTCCTAACCCCACCTCCCGTTACATGAGTGACAGAATCTAAAGATCCTACCCTCCTCCCGAACTCACGTCCCAAATCCTGCGCATGTGCAGAACTAGTCACCTCACTCACTGATGAAAATAAATCTAGGATATTCGCGATTACGAAGATCTAGCACTATATTCTAGATCTTCAGGAATTCGCAAAGTGCCAATATTCGTGATTCATCTCACACTGATGATATCATGTATACTGTGCAGCTGCGAGACTTGGAAGAGAAGGGGCGGAGATGAGCAATCGCAGAGGGTGTGTCTTACTCGTTTGTGGGCGTGGCTGCCCTCCAAGAGTCAGAGAACGCAGGAGGAGATTCATCTAAGGTGCATTAACATATATCGCAGGAACATTTATTTTAGGTTTTTCTCTGAACTGACAGTTCATTCAGAATTGATTTTAATATCATTATTAAAGTATTAAAAAGTATTTATAGAAAAGTGAGTGGATAAATGGGCTTAGAAAGTGATGACAGGTTTCCCTTAAAGAGGACCTGTCATCTCTCCTCACGTCTGTTTTAGTAACTATTGTACTTCCATTGTCCATCTAATGACAATTCTAGAGCATCTATTCTTAGGACTCTATGGTGTGTCCTTCCTTTATTATTCCTACTATAAATTTTAATGAATTACTAGCAATTTGTAATAATGTTTCAACTGGGCGTTAACAGTTGGGGGGCATGTCCCTGCGCAGACTGGTAATTCATTCATAACCAAAATGCACATATTAACTGGTAATTTAAAAGGGTTTTCCAAAACTTAAATACTGATGACCTATCCTCAGGATAGGTCATCACTATCTGATCGGCGGGGTCCGACACTTGGAACACCCGCCGATCAGCTGTTTGAGAAGGCTGCTGCCTTCTCACAGCTTCCCCTAGGCCGAGTGACAACATGTTCATCGGTCACATGGCCTAGACGCGTCTCATCCCCATAGAAGTAAATGGGGCTGAGCGGCAATAACAAGTACAGCTGCTATACAATGTACGGAGCTGTGCTTGGGGAGCAGGGATAAGGCAGCAGCACGACTGTGAGGGCCGATGTTTTTCCAAACAGCTGATTAGCGGGGGTCCCAGGTATCAGATCCGATCGATCAGAGCAGTGGCGTGCCTAGGGTGTTTGGCACCCAGGGCGGGTCCTTTCTTTGGCACCCCCCTAATACTTTAAAAAAATTGTACCCCCTCACAGTAGTATTGCCCTCATTGTACAACCTTCAAAGTAGTTTTGTACAAATGTGTGCCCCCTCACAGTAGTTATGCCGACATTGTGCCCTCTCTGTGCCCCTTTTACAGTTGTAATGCCCCCTTCACTGTAATAATCCCCAGCGTGCCCCCTTCATAGTAATAATCCCCTCTGTGCCCCCTTCATTGTAGTAATGCCCTCTGGCTCTGTGCCCGTTAGAAATGCCCATTGTGCCCCCTTCATATTAGTAATGCCCCCTGTGCCCCCTCATTAGTAATAAAGACCTCTGTGCCCCCTCCATAGTAATAAAGCCCTCTGTGCCCCCTCCATAGTAATAAAGCCCTCTGTGCCCCCTCCATAGTAATAAAGACCTCTGTGCCCCCTCCATAGTAATAAAGCCCTCTGTGCCCCCTCCATAGTAATAAAGCCCTCTGTGCCCCCTCTGTATTAAAAAACAAAAAAAACACAGTAACTACTCACCTTGTCCCATTCCTGAAGCTCACAGTCCTCTCTCCCCTGCAGGCACAGATCGCTCTGCAGCAGTGTGGGTGGAGCTTATGCAGATTTCTGGCCTGCAGGCTCCGCCCACACCGGCTGGCAGCATGATCTGTATCTGCAGGCTGAATGGTGGAGCGGGGAGAAGTCTTCCTGCTTCACCATTCAGAGCGCCGCCGGCCTGAAGGGGGGAAGGAGCGCGGGAGCTCAGCAGTGTAATGGAAAGGTTTGCACCTGTTCAGTGTTTTGAACCCACATCTGGTTTTGGCTCCCAGTAGCCGAAGGAAATAACAGACCAAATAAGACTACTTTCACATTAGCGGCAGCCTTCTCCGTGCTGCCGCTAGTGCAGTTCACTATAATGGGGGTGGGCCGGATGTCCGACCGCAGCACGCCAAACATACCGAGAGGCGGCCGGAATAAAACTATACCATGTCGTAGTTTTTTCCCGAAATGTAGAGAAATCCGCAGCACTTGTCCAATTCAATCAGTGGAGTCTTATTCAGTAGTTAGTCAACATACATAGTTACATTTCGAGCCTCAGGTCCGATAAAGACTTCAGGGTCGAAACGTCGCTATGTATGCTGCCTAACTACTAAATAAAACACCACTGATCGAATTGGACGAGTGCTGCGGATTTCTCTACATTGCTGTTTCTACTGGGATCCCGAGCCAGGACGCCTCACCGCGTGCACCGCATTGCCCTGGATGCATACCAGGTGACTTGAACAATGAATATGGATTTATTCCACTAAGGGGCTTGGAGTGCTGCTCATCTTTCTTTTGTATGTAGTTTTTCCCCGGCCACCTCTCGGCATGTTTGCCGTGCTGTGGCCGGAGCGGACTGCCGGCTGCATGGTGCACTAGTGGTAGCACGGATCCGGCAGGCTGTTCCCCTGCCGGAGAAGGCTGCCACTAGTGTGAAAGTAGCCTAACTCATGTGAACTAGGCCTAAGGCCTCATGCACATGGCCGTTGTTCGGCCGTGCCCGTATTGTAGCCCACAAACAGCGGGTCTGCAATATGCGGGCACTGGCCGCGTGCACCCCCCCCCATCACGGATGCGGACCCATTCACTTGAATGTGTCCACAATCCAGAAGATCATGGGGCACTCCACGGGAGCACTACGGATTGCTTCCGCTGGGTTTTTTTGTTCTATTTTTTTGCGATGCACACAGATCACGGACCCATTCAAGTTAAATGGGTCTGAATCCGGGGCCTACTTAAAGGAATGACAGAATGGAATGCCCATAGACTTTAACAGGAAAGTGGAATGCCCATAGAGAATAATGGACCAGAGTAGAATGCCCATAGAGAATAATGGACCAGAGTAGAATGCCCATAGAGAAAAGTAGACCAGGGTAGAATGCCCATAGAGAATAATGGACCAGAGTGGAATGCCCATAGAGAATAATGGACCAGAGTGGAATGTCCATAGAGAATAATGGACCAGAGTGGAATGTCCATAGAGAATAATGGACCAGAGTAGAATGCCCATATAGAATAATGGACCAGAGTAGAATGCCCATAGAGAATAATGGACCACAGTGGAATGCCCATAGAGAATAATGGACCAGAGTGGGATGCCCATAGAGAATAATGGACCAGAGTCGAATGTCCATAGAGAATAATGGACCAGAGTAGAATGCCCATAGAGAATAATGGACCAGAGTAGAATGCCCATAGATAATAATGGACCAGAGTGGAATGCCCATAGAGAATATTGGACCAGAGTGGAATGTCCATAGAGAATAATGGACCAGAGTAGAATGCCCATAGAGAATAATGGACCAGAGTGGAATGCCCATAGAGAATAATGGACCAGAGTAGAATGCCCATAGAGAATAATGGACCAGAGTAGAATGCCCATAGAGAATAATGGACCAGAGTAGAATGCCCATAGAGAATAATGGACCAGAGTGGAATGCCCATAGAGAATAATGGACCAGAGTAGAATGCCCATAGAGAATAATGGACCAGAGTAGAATGCCCATAGAGAATAATGGACCAGAGTAGAATGCCCATAGATAATAATGGACCAGAGTGGAATGCCCATAGAGAATAATGGACCAGAGTGGAATGCCCATAGAGAATAATGGACCAGAGTGGAATGCCCATAGAGAATAATGGAAATGTAATATTTGAATTAGAGACAAAACCATTTGACATATATAATAATTATTTAGCAGGATTACTCTCCAAATTCAGTGGGATTAGTCCCTGCACTGGCTCCCCATTGCCCAGCGAATTCAGTTTAAAATACTAACCAACACATACAAGGTCGTCCACAATCGGTCCCCTCCCTACATCTCTGAGCTACTTTCCCGATACATCCACACACGCAATCTTCGATCCTCACAGGACCTCCTTCTCTTCTCTCCTCTTATCGCCTCTTCCCACACTCGCCTCCAAGACTTCTCCCGGGCATACCCCATACTCTGGAACTCGCTACCCCAACATATCAGACTCCCACCTATAGTGGAATCCTTCAAAGGAAACCTAAAAACCCACCTCTTCAGACAAACCTACAACCAGTGACCCTGCTGCCTCTATACCGCCATGACCAGCTTCACCCTCGCCTACCGTCTCCATCCCCCATACCATGTAGATTGTAAGCCCTCACAGGCAGGGCCGTCTGTGCTTCTGTACCAGTCTGTAACTTGCCTCGTTCATGCTTAAGGCAATTGCTTGTATTATGTATGTGCACCGCTTATGATATGTACAGCGCTATGGAATGAATGGCGCTCTAAAAAGAAATAATAATAATTATCATGTTAATGTGCTACATAACACAGATTTACCTGCAAATGAGCTCAGGGTTTACTTCCCATTATAGTCTATGGGCATTCCATGGTGTCATTCCCCTTGGCATTTCATAGAAACCAATGATGATCCCACTTAATCTCAATTTTAAATAATCCCACTGAATTTGAAGAGTAAGCCTGCTATAGGTGTATTTGATATGTTGAATGGTTCAGGCACAAAGTCACGTTTTACTTCCCATTATAGTCTATAGGCATTCCATTATGTCACTCACCTTTGCATTCTATAGGAAATGGGTATAATCCAAGATAATTTTCATTTTACATTATGCTACTCTACCCAGGGAACACTGGCGGTAAAGGTTAATGTCCACCATAACACAGATTTACCTGCAAATGAGCTGATAGTTTATTTCTCATTATAGTCTATGGGCATTCCTTTCTGTCATTCACCGTCGTCATTTTGCAGAAAACAGTGATAATTTCACTTGTTCTGAACATTAACTAATCCCACTGAATTTGGAGAGTAAATCTGCTAAATAATTATTACATATGTCAAATGGTTTTGTCTCTAATTCAAATATTACATTTCCATTATTCTCTATGGGCATTCCACTGTGGTCCATTATTCTCTATGGGCATTCCACTCTGGTCCATTATTCTCTATGGGCATTCCACTCTGGTCCATTATTCTCTATGGGCATTCCACTCTGGTCCATTATTCTCTATGGGCATTCCACTCTGGTCCATTATTCTCTATGGGCATTCCACTCTGGTCCATTATTATCTATGGGCATTCCACTCTGGTCCATTATTCTCTATGGGCATTCCACTCTGGTCCATTATTGTTTATGGGCATTCCACTGTGGTCCATTATTCTCTATGGGCATTCCACTCTGGTCCATTATTCTCTATGGGCATTCCACTCTGGTCCATTATTGTTTATGGGCATTCCACTCTGGTCCATTATTCTCTATAGGCATTCTACTCTGGTCCATTATTCTCTATGGGCATTCCACTCTGGTCCATTATTCTCTATGGGCATTCCACTCTGGTCCATTATTCTCTATGGGCATTCCACTCTGGTCCATTATTCTCTATGGGCATTCCACTCTGGTCCATTATTCTCTATGGGCATTCCACTCTGGTCCATTATTCTCTATGGGCATTCCACTCTGGTCCATTATTCTCTATGGGCATTCCACTCTGGTCCATTATTCTCTATGGGCATTCCACTCTGGTCCATTATTCTCTATGGGCATTCCACTCTGGTCCATTATTCTCTATGGGCATTCCACTCTGGTCCATTATTCTCTATGGGCATTCCACTCTGGTCCATTATTCTCTATGGGCATTCCACTCTGGTCCATTATTCTCTATGGGCATTCCACTCTGGTCCATTATTCTCTATGGGCATTCCACTCTGGTCCATTATTCTCTATGGGCATTCCACTCTGGTCCATTATTCTCTATGGGCATTCCACTCTGGTCCATTATTCTCTATGGGCATTCCACTCTGGTCCATTATTCTCTATGGGCATTCCACTCTGGTCCATTATTCTCTATGGGCATTCCACTCTGGTCCATTATTCTCTATGGGCATTCCACTCTGGTCCATTATTCTCTATGGGCATTCCACTCTGGTCCATTATTCTCTATGGGCATTCCACTCTGGTCCATTATTCTCTATGGGCATTCCACTCTGGTCCATTATTCTCTATGGGCATTCCACTCTGGTCCATTATTCTCTATGGGCATTCCACTCTGGTCCATTATTCTCTATAGGCATTCCACTCTGGTCCATTATTCTCTATAGGCATTCCACTCTGGTCCATTATTCTCTATAGGCATTCTACTCTGGTCCATTATTCTCTATGGGCATTCTACTCTGGTCCATTATTCTCTATGGGCATTCCACTTTCCTGTTAAAGTCTATGGGCATTCCATTCTGTCATTCCTTTTAGTAGGCCCCGATAATACAGAAAGGCAACGCATACGGAGTACATTGTTTTTTCTTGTGGACCCATTAAAATGAATGGTTCCGGTATACTGAACGCAAAAGGAACATGTTTCTACAACAAATCTCCAACCCTGCCTGAACATAGCCTGATGAGATGGCTGCACTAGAGGACACTGAGATATATAGAACATAAACAGGCAGCCATTTTTCTGAAGAATTACATTAGTCCTGGCAGAGTCCCGACTCCCAGTTTATGCCTTTCTAAATAGAACTGAAGACCCTATCACTGTGGGGTAAGGGAATCTGACGAGGTAATGTTTTCTGACAGAACACCGGCCTGTACAAGACGTATAGACCCCTGCACTACATGAACACTGACCAGTACAGTGTATGCGGACTGCCCCCAGTGAATACGTTTTCCTTCTAGTGACGGCGTTCCTGGGCGATGAGAGAATGATTACGTCAATGGCAGTCACGCTGAGGGCGGGGCCGGGCTTGCAGTTCCCAGCAGGCACCGCGCTGTTTGGCAAGACACCGGTAGAAGAGGAGGGGCTGAGCTCAGTGAAGCTGAAGAGCTGACAGTCGACTGTTCGTTGTTGAAGAGCCCCGGCAGAAGCTTGTAGTCGGTGACCGAGCAGAGCTCCGTGTAATAATCTAGTGTTACCCGACTCCTCCTATTATCTCAGGCCCTACCTCCGGCTCACTGGCAAGTCCGGGCACATCCCGCTCTTCAGCAACCGTCCTTCGTGCTCAGCCCGTGTCAGCCGCACTGCCCTCTCCGCCCAGCACCGGCCCGAGCCTGAATGAGAAGATGGAACAAGTGGGGATCATAGCACCGGGAGCACGGCCGGTGAGTGTCCGCTCATAGAGACAGGGGCCCGGGCCTTATGATCGGAGAAGGCGGCCATGCTGAACCAGCCTCAGAGTCATGGCGGTCTGAGAAGAGTCCCGGCTGATGATTGGCAGGCTTCTCCTCAGGTGAGAACTGTCAATCACCAGCAGGTGGGCTCATGAGGGTCCCTGACTCTATTCCAGGCCGGTGTTCCCAACCCTTGTCACTTCCTGTTGTGACGCTGCCGTACTAGACATGACCTTACCAGGTTTGAATAGAGGTGTGTCTCGCCGCGCAAGCGCACAACAACGGGGTAGGGAAATTTCACACCAGAGTTGTTGAGAACAGGCCACCTAATGCGCTTGCGCCTTACCTCTCAGCTGGACACCAGCCGACACTGCGCATGCGCTGGGAGCCTCAGCAGCGTTTAGAGGGTAGGGAAAAATTACGGGCCAGTGCGCAAGCGTGGCTAAGTACTCCCATCGGAATACACTGCGCGTGCACACCAGCAGGGAGATCTCTTAGACCGATCATCCATCCGATCACCGCGCCTGCGGGAGATCTGATGGCCATTTGTTCTGTTAAATCTCCCTAACACTCGCTGCTGAGGCTCCTGGCGCATGCGCAGTGTCGGCTGGGGTCCAGCTGAGAGGTAAGGCACAAACGCATTAGGTGGCCCGTTCTCAACAACTCACCTCCTTCCAAACCTGGGAACGTCATGTCCGGCGCGGCCGCGTCACAACAGGAAGTGACGAGGGTAGGGAAATATACCGGAACACCGGGGCTGTGACGACGATGATGCTGGTTCTTGGTCACTACTTACTCTAAGCTCGTGAATGACAGGACGCTGAGATCGGTGTGTCTGTCGCCACTATGCTGCCCTCAGTGAGCGGCTGTGTCAGATTGTGTCAGAGAAAATGTATCCGCCCCTTTGACTTACATTGTGTCACAGGCAGCGTTTTGGCGTCCTCCTCCAGAACGGAATGGTGACTGATCGGAGGTAAACTGATGCATCCTGAGCGGATCCTTTTCCATTCAGAATGCATTAGCTCATGACGGATCTCACAAACGGAAAGCCAAAACGCTAGTGTGAAAGTAGCCTTATTTGGAGAGTCAGGGTGCTGATCACATAACACAGCTGAGGATCAGAAGGGAGGTTATAACTCACAAATACAGTCCCTGGTAAGAAAAATGACCTTCATTACAGATGACATCACTTACATTTCTAGCAGGTCAGAGAATAAAGAAAATTTGTGGGGGTTCTACTTTAATATGGGAACCCCGGACAACCCCTTTAAGCTGCCATACACATTAGATCAGTGTCGGGCTAAACCCACCAATATTGGCAGGACTGGTCAACCATCTAATGGTAGTTAGTGTAGCTGTGTCCAGTGAGACCCAGTCACCCTACTAGTTATTAATAGGGAGTGTTGTTTTGCTGCCCCTATTCAACTGGGCAACTAAACCAGTTTGCATAGTCTTTGGACTCCCAGACTGTCGTGGGTGACGTGATTGCCTGGAGGTGACGTCGTCTTCTCTTCAGGAAATCCCCTGTCCTTAATTCCTCTGAGTCACTGTTAGAAAGCTGTCACCGGAGACTTGGGACTGGCCCGTCCCCACACCAGGCAGTGCCATCTGGAGGAGATCGGCACAGTGATCTATGGGGGAATGACTATGTAAAACCGCATTTATCCATTTAAATCTCTGCTTTTTCATGGGCCCACTTGCGCGCCTTCTCTTCATACAGCTGATCGGTGGGGGGCCAGGTGTCGGACCCCCGCCGATCTGATATTGATGATAGGTCATCAATATAGAAAGCTCGGACAAGTCCTTTAATATGCATAAGGGAAGCTACACCTCTTGGTAACTCTTGATTCGCTAAAGGTTTCCTGGCACGTGAATACCTTATATATTCCCCGAGGAGCCACGTACCACTGACCTTTCATATATCTTCCTTTCTTAATATAATTATATATATAGGCCATAGAGTATCAAACCCGACACTTGCACCACTTAGGAACCCTGATAGATATATCTACTCCCTTTTTTTTTATGGGGACGAGCTCTGTTTGATCCGGCACATAACTGACGCGAACGGAGCCGAACAGACCCATTGACTATAATGGAGTCCATTCTGGTGCCCACTTTTTTGGGTGGAATCTACAATGGAAGCCCTGATTTAGAGCCTCCAACGCAGACGCCCTAAAGGGGTAGTCTTTCAGATGCGGCTTACACACTACAATCATTGGGGTTGGCAGATTTCAAACAGATCAATTGGTCATTTACGCACCCCAGTTTAGACTGGTATGGGTCCGGTCACATATCTGTGTGTAAAGGGTCTTCTATAGCTTTATTTAGTGAAGCTGGAGATTTCGGACAGCTGAAAAGTCCAGTTTAGAGCCTATTCTGCTGGCTGTCCACAGTTTTTCTGACCTGAGCAAACGCGACAGATGCCACTGGGGCTGTAATTGAAAAGTCATTCAGGCCGACAGATCTGCGTCCCACCAGTGACAGCTCGGCCCCGCCACAGATTGCAGTAGAAATGGTCTGATCTGACATTACCTTGTGGCATGGTCGTCCATGATGACAGTGTTCACAAACCAACCAGCCCTACATGGCAGGACAGAGATGAGGAAAAGAGCAAACAGCAGGGGGCGCTATACAGATATATTTCAGTGAATAACTCAGAGGCTGTGCCAAATTTTTAATGACATGCAATTACAAAAGTATTCAGATCCAGGGGCTGGGTTAAAAAATAATAGAATGTTTTTTCATCTGACAACCCCTTTATGTGAATTGTATTGAGTGAGCTAGCTATTGTCATAGATGCTTTGTAATTGGTGCATAAACTGCATTATTTTCCCTCATAGAGCCCATGGGGTTTACCTGCAAAACCTGAGGCCCAGTGCTCACTGGCAGATGTCATGAGTGAGGAGCTTGCCAGAGAGCTGCAGCTGGAAGAAGAGAGCCAGGCGTTCCAACCAGAAGTGATGTAAGTTCACCCCATGCAATCCTGAAATTATGAGTGTTGATTTATATTAGGGTACTTTTACACTTGCGGCAGGACGGATCCGGCAGGCTGATCCATCCTGCCGCAAGTGTCCGTGCACTGCCGCTCCGTCCCCATTGACTATAATGGGGCGGGGGGGCGGAGCTACGGCAGTGCGCGGCCGGAGATCGCCGGACTAAAAGTCCTGCATGTCCGACTTTTTAGTCCGACAATCTTTGCCGTGC
This sequence comes from Bufotes viridis, assembly GCA_033119425.1. Lineage (NCBI taxonomy): Eukaryota > Metazoa > Chordata > Amphibia > Anura > Bufonidae > Bufotes > Bufotes viridis. The sequence continues at coordinate 108,779,316 of CM065593.1, read as the reverse complement.
TGCGCCGTAGCTCCGCCCGCCACCCCATTATAGTCAATGGGGACGGAGCGGCAGCACGGCAGTGTACAGGCACTTGCGGCAGGACAGATCCGGCAGGCTGAATAGCCTGCCGGATCCGTCCTGCCGCAAGTGTGAAAGTACCCTAAGGAAAAAGGTTGAGGCCAGCAATGAACTGAAGACCCTTGAGCTCACTAGAGGAAATCATTCTGAGGGCCCACCCCATGTGTATTTGCTAGGGGCTCATTATTGTCAGGGCTTGGACCCATCGGAGGATCCTCTAGTGGACCGGTCCGACGGATTGAATCCTCTTGGTTAGATTGTTGAACTGATGGGTGCTGACGGCTGCCTGCGCTTTATCCTCCTGTAGCTGTGATGACGGGGCTTTCATAACTGCCGAGAACATTGACACCTCCAGTGATGAAGTATTGGCTCAGATGCTGCAGATGCAGTTTGACAAGGAATACGACGCCCAGCTGAGTAGAGAGGAGAAGAAATTTAACGGTGACAGCAAAGGTGAGGAGACGCAGGCAGCTGCGCGAGCAGAGATGGATAAACGGCCCAGGCGGCTATTACAATGACTGGACTCTTTCTCGCCCTAGTTTCAATCTCTTTTGAAAACTACCGAAAGGTGCACCCTTGTGAAGACAGTGAGAGTTCAGAAGACGAAGTGGATTGGCAGGACACCCGCCATGACCCCTACAAAGCTGGTAAGAGGCAACATATTCTGCTGGCCCACCTTGAAGAATAACTGCAGGCGATGCGGGAGATTTATCAAGACCGGACAGTCTTAATCTTCATACGCTGGGGTGAGGCTTACCTAATTTTTAAAGAGGCAGATGCCTCTTAATAAACTAGGCGCATCTCTGCCCTGCCGTGTGCCAGATACTGAAGTCTACGCCAGCCAACTTATGGCGTAGTAATTACGGTGGGCCAAGTGATGCCCGACCCCCTTTTGTTCGTCACATCAGAAAAATGTTGAGAAGCCTAAATAGTCACAAATTTTGGCACACATATGGCTATAATGTGCGACTTTTTTACATCACTGTAGTGGCGTAAAGGGCTTAGTTAAAAAAAAAAAAAATATATATTTTTCTTTTGTGATACACCTTATGCTGTGCGCCAGGCAGGAACTATACAAATTCCGCTTTTTCTGAGTTTAGGATGTCTTATGTGTATGGGCTTCCTGACTACCAACAGCAAATATCGTGGTAAAAAGGGATCAAACATGTTGCATTTCAACATCCCTGATTCTTTGGCGCAAGAGCGATACTGCTGGCAGAGGTTTATTCTCTGCTCCCTATTGTAATGAACATGTACGATTAGTCAGTCTTGCATATTTAGGGTGGAATCGGGTGAAACGCTCGTCCAACAACTTGCGCATGACCAGGTTTAGGGCCCCTTTACTTGGGCCAGTTATCAGGAAAGCACGCTTGTTGGTCAGCATTAATGTGTCGGCTATCGCCTTCCAAACACTTGGTTCATCCAGTCGCTTATGCCTCATTTCATTGTCAGCAGCACATTGCCCTGTGCAGCCAACTCTTTATTCTTTTGGGAATGAACAAACACAGTAGCGATCATTCTTCGCCATACAGTGACGATCTGCTGCATGTATATTGGGAATGGATGTTCATTACCGATCTTGTCCACTCATCCTAGCTAAACAGGGATGTGTGGCACAGTAACTATTCATTCTTGGGGGGACAACAAACACATAGTAGCGATCATTCATCCCCCATAAAGCAGGGGTGATCTGCTGCATGTATATGCAGCTAACCAGTGGGCACTGATCGGGAATAGACATTTATTACCGATCGTTGTCCACTCTATCATCCTAGATAAACAGGGATGTGCGGCCAAAAACCTACTTGTTCTTATGGGGACAAACAAACACAGTAGTGATCATTCAGCCAAAAACATTGGGGATAATCTGCTGATCATTCACCACTCTATCAGGGCTCTGCTCCTAAGATCGCTTTCGGGGGAAAAATGAGACAAACCTTTTACTGGCCAATTCATTTTGTCTGTAGATAAGCCCACCACCACACCAAAGAAAGGGTTCATAGGAAAAGGCAAGGACATAACAACAAAACACGATGAAGTGGTTTGTGGCAGGAAGAACACTGCTCGCATGGAAAATGTAAGTACTTGTCTCGCAGTGTTCATAGACGTATAGCTGGTGATTACACAGAATGCTTATTTTATCATTTTTATGCTACGACTAGTTTTCCGAAAACTCACCCCTAAGTTTGAGTTTGTATCCAGTGTTTGTTCTGCACTGGGCGAGGGCAGCAAATATGAGAAGACATTTTCTCCATCTGATTTGTAGATTGCCATTCTAGTATCAACTTTAAGACTTTTAAAGAAGAACTCCGGTCCCAAAAATTCTATATAGTGCAGCATGGGCTATTATTAGGCCCTTAAAGACTGGGCCAATTTTGCAGTTTGGATGTTTCCTCCCCCACATTCCAATAGCCGTAACTTTTTTTATTTTTCCATTCACATAGCCAAATGAGAGCTTTTTTTATTCATTTTTTTTTTTGCGGGACAAGATGCATTTTTTAATAAAACCATTTAATTTACCATGTTTTATATTGGAAAACAGGAAAAAAATAATTGTTTGTGGAGTAACATTGAAAAAAATCTAAAGACAATTCCGCCAAGGTTTTGACCTCACTGTGTTCACTATGTGTTAAAGATGACATGACGTCCTTATTCTGCTGCTCAGTACGATTACGGCGATGCCAAACTTGTATCGTTTTTATTGTTTTATTACTTAAAAAAAAAATCTTTTTCTTTGCGTCACCATTTTCTGACAGCCATAACATTTTAATATGTCGGTCTACAGAGCTATATGACGGCTTTTTTTTTTTTTTTTTGCTGTAGTTTTTATTGGTACCATTTTGGTGGAATATACACCTTTTTGATTACTTAGTTTTTTGGGGGACAAGTTGACTAAAAAAATTGACAATCATAGGTTTTACATTTTTTAACCCCCATCGATCACGAGAATGGGGGGGCCCATACTGCCTGCTGCGGGGTTAAATGACGGGTTTCGGCGTGATCGCCATTCGCCAGCATTGTGGGCCAGTATTATACAGCCGGCACCCACCGCATATGGAGCAGGCTCACCGCAGCAGCCTGCTCCATACAGGTAGCATTATGTATGCAAAAAATACATTGCTGGAGTGCTTCTTTAACCTAAAATCTGTCTTTTCTAGTTTACTCCAGAGTTTCAGGTCGGAGATGGTATTGGAATGGACTTGAAACTGTCCAACCAGGTTTTTAATGTGTTGAAGCAGCACTCGATTTCTGAACAGCGTAGGAGCGCCAGACTGCATGACAAGAAGGAAGTCTCCACTGCGGTAAGTCTATTTCCTATCACTGGCGTCTACTTTCTGTGGCTGCTTTACTGCATTCACCTTCTGTTTTATGCTACAGGAGAAAGCAGTGGACCCAAAGACCAGACTGCTCTTATATAAGATGGTGAATGCCGGGGTTCTGGATACTATCAACGGCTGTGTGAGCACCGGGAAAGAGTCTGTTGTTTTTCATGCAAATGGAGGAAGGTAAGTTGCCATGACTCTGAGGAGCTTCTTTAACCCCATCCCCTTGCATGCATTTTGGGCATTAGTGGGCAAGCAATTTTTTCTATTTTTTTTAATCGTCACTTTCCAAAAGCTATAACTTTTCTTTATTTTTCTGATGTTGCAGCTGTATGAGGTCTAGTTTTCAATGGCACAATTTTGGTGAAAACATACTCTTTCGGGGGATTGGAGAAAATGGCTAATATGCAGATGGGATTTTATTTTAGTAAATATTTTCATTGAAAAGCTTTTTTTTAAAATTGAAAAGTGTATTTTACAATTTGGAATTTTTTTATTTAATAAAACTTTTTTTAAAACTTTTATAACTATTTACTAGTCCCATAAGGGGACTTTAGTAGGCACTCTTTTGATCACTTCCATATAGATTGCATTGCTTATGCAATGTATTATTCTGTCAGTGCCGTACTGACATCCACCAGCAGGCTGCGCCAGAGAGTCAGAGCTGGGGGCCTTCATTGGGCCTTAAGCTGCTATACTAATACATCAGCACCCTGCGATTATTTGTGGGAGATAGGGATTCTGTAACAATATAGATGCCACTGCTGGTATTGACCGCATCATCTAAGGGGTTAAAAGGCCCGGATTGGCGCTTCTGCCAGTCTGTTAGAGCAGGGCCCGGCTCTCATGAACCATCCGCGCAGTGCATGTTCTTGGCCGTCGTAGAAAGCTGGTAGTCTAGGAATAAAGCCCAGAAATGACCGGTGGTCATTAAGGGGTTATATATGTATGGTTACATAGATCTTTGCATTAAATAGCAGGATTACAATGACAGATTAAACCGCTACTATAATAATGCTGGAGGCAGATAACACAGAATCACACCATTTACGATAGGTAATAGTCACAGGTCACTCCCTGAATAATGATCTCAGAGCATGCAAACAAAACTGTCCCATAGAAGTCAATGAGTCCAGACTATAGGCTCCTATGGTCCATGTGGTTAAGCATATCTCTGAACGCTGTTAACAGCAGCTCAGGCAAGATGGCTGCACCATAATCATGTACAGAAAATAAAAAATTCTACAGTAGGAAAATAAAATGGATTACAGAATTGTCAGTTTCTGGTTTTAATTAGCAAAAAACATAGGTGAGACGTTCCCTTTTCTTACAGACGTGTTCATATCTTGGTGTTTGTAGTAAGGGCCGATGAAATGGGCTGAAGTTGCTTTATATTTAATGTTATAATCCTAGACCAGGGATCAGCAACCTTTGGCACCCCATCTGCTGTAAACCTACAACTCCCAGCATGCGCACTGTGCTCAGATGTTCTTGTAACTCCCATAGAAGGGAAAAGATGGAGTGCCGGAGGTTGCTGATCCCCGGCCTAGAGGGAAGTGTCTGATAATTGATGATCACTTTAGTTTTTATAGGTGAGTGACACTAGATAGGCATTTTATGTGAGTATACCCTTGAACCTGATAGGGTTATTGTCATCTAATGATAGATTTGTAATATATCTTTTTCTTTTCCTATTTAGTATGGAAGATCAAGAAGTGCCCTCTGAATGTGCCCTCAAGGTATTCAAGACCACCCTAAATGAGTTCAAGAATCGGGATAAATATATCAAGGATGACTATAGATTCAAGGATCGCTTTAGCAAGCTCAATCCACGTAAAATTATTCGCATGTGGGCAGAAAAGGAAAAGCATAATCTGAAGAGGTAAGACGGTTCATAAAACTGCAACCTGCTACGTTAGAACATGCATAGAGATAGTTGTCAGTCCCAGAGGAGGGCAGCCCTCTAAACTTATAAGCGTAGAGAGCAGGGATTTCAATGAATTAATGACTAGTTATACTGAATTTCTTCCAAAAAGTTATGTAATGTTAAATGGGTTGTGCATGCTATAGTATTGATGACCTGTCCTTAGGATAGGTCATCACTATCAGATTGGTTGGATTCTGACTCCTGGCAACGCCGCAGATCACCTGTTCAAAGAGGTAGCGGCGCTCGTACAAGCGCTCCCTCCTCTGCAAAATGACCTGTGCGGCGTCTCCTTTGCAGGGGCGGAGCGGTGTAATTACAAGGAGACTCACAAGTAAAGCCCCGTTCACATGTTCGTGTTCAAATCTGTGAGAAGGTGCTCAGTGATGCATCCACATAGCTGTCCGTGAAGGATCCATGTTATGTCCGTGTTGCATCGGTCTTTGGGTCCATTCACACGTCCTCAATTCCGTTCCGCATTTTGCGGAACGGAATTGCGGACCCATTAGTTTCAATGGGGACAGACCATGTCCCGGCCGGGTCCGCAATTGCGGATCCCCACTTCCAGGTCCGCAATCGCGTTCCCGAAAAAAATAGAACATGTCCTATTCTTTTCCGCAATTGCACTTCCAGGTCCGCAATCGCGTTCCCGAAAAAAATAGAACATGTCCTATTCTTGTCCGCAATTGCGGACAAGAAAAGGCATTTTCTATGAGAGTGCCGGCGATGTGCGGTCCGCAAATTGCAGAACGCACATCGCCGATGTCTGTGTTTTGCGGATCCGCAAAACACACACGGACGTGTGAATGGACCCTTTCACCGACACCGAACAACAGCAGAAAAAATAATTTTCAAAGCATCTCTTCTTAATGATCCATGAAACACAGATGCAACACGGATTGCATCTGTGGTTTTCACGGACCCATAGACTATAATAGACGTGATGGATCCGTGAACACAGGCAAAATAGAGCATGCATCCGTGCTAAAAACACGGACCCACAGACTGTGCTAAAACACTGATGTCTCAATACACACACTAAAATAAATGTGTGCTGCCCATGGAGAACACGTACGGCGCATGTCTGTGAAACAGGGATGTGTGAATGAGGCTTCATTTTGAAGAGAGCACAGCAGTTTACCAAGTGCTGACACCACTTCGAACAGCTGGTCTGCGGAGGTCCTGGGAGTCAGACCCCCGCTGATCTGATGATAGGTCATTAATATTTGTGTGTGTATGTATAATATATATATGATTATAATCATTTTCTATTTACACAGAATGGAAAAGGCTGGTATTCCTTGTCCAGCAGTTGTCATGTTAAAGAAGCATATTCTGGTCATGTCCTTCATTGGGAAGGATCAGATACCCGCTCCCACACTAAAAGAAGCCAAACTGAGCCTCCAGGACTCCAAAGCTGCCTATTACCAGGTTCTCGCTGTAAGTAACTAATTTTTATCTGTTATTTCAGACTTTTGTTCTACATAATAAAATGCACATTATAACCCGCTGGATGGTTACTGCAGCCTAGACAAAAATACGTTTCAAAAGTACAGTGAAAAAAATCACAAGGTGTAGAAAAAAAATCTATAAAGATTAAATGGTATAAGGGTAAGTTGTGGAAGCCCCAAGGACATTTTGTCAGGTTTTAACATTTGCATTGAAATGAATGAAATCTTCTGCAAATAAGTTTATGCAGATTGTTCACGTTTCACGGTTTGGATGCTCTTTTTTAATATTCCCTTGGCCTAGTTCAGTGATGGGCAAAGTGCGGCTCTCCAGCTGTTGTAGAACTACAACTCCCAGCATGCAAAGACTGTCTATAGCTATCAGCCTACTGCAGTGCATGGTGGGAGTTGTAGTTTTGCAACAGCTGGAGAGCCGCACTTTTCCCATCACTGGCCTAGTTAATCTCGGAACTATTTTAGCCTTTCATAAAACTTTGATTATGTACAGTGTCCGCGCCTTAATTATTTCTTCTTCTTTTCCAGATGATGAAACAACTCTATGACAAGTGCAACCTTGTACACGCCGATCTGAGTGAATATAACATGTTATGGCATGATGGGAAGGTAATTATACTGTGGTTCAGTAAAATGGCTTCATTTTTGTAGAAATGGGTATTTATGTTTAGCCTTCACGTGTCAGGTTGTTTTATGTGGTTTCAGCTCCTTTTGTGATGCACCAGTGATCAATGATTACGAATTTAAATGTGTTACTAGTACCATTATACGAATATGACTGGCATAGCCTAGGTACATCGTGATTTACAGACATGCATCCTTTTATGCATGCGTGTGGCAACAGTGCAGGGGTCACAGCTGAAGGCAGGACACATCCGTACTTGCTTTGACCTCCAGTTTCAGAGTAATCGCGATGCAGTTGCCACGGCTCGTCCACTTGTATAATAGCATCCTTCATGCTAAAACGTAATACAAACTCCTTTCTTGGCAGGTGTGGCTTATCGATGTGAGTCAGTCCGTGGAGCCCACTCACCCCCATGGGCTGGAGTTTCTGTACAGAGACTGTAGGAATGTTTCCCAGGTAAGGAAGGGCTGAAATGGAAGTTTACTATGGATGTCTTATGCTTAAAATAGGTCATCAATAGTGATGAGCGAATTAATTCTAAAAGTCAATCCAGATTTTTCAAAAAGTTAGGATTCTAATGAACCAGAATTTTTTTGTGATTTCTTGCGGGAGGAGAGAGAGAAAGAGAGCACTTGTGATTCGGATCAACCTAACAGGTCCAGAATCAAACTTCAACCCTCAATTATCAGGTCTCACCTGTCTCTGGAACAGACATTTTTCACATTGCCGTAAAAATGCATTTAAAGGGGTATTCCCATCTCAGACAGTGGGGGCATTGTCTGATAGGTGCGGGTCCCACTGCTGGGACCCGCACCTATATCGAGAACAGAGCGGGGAAAGCTGTGGCTGGGGGACCCCAGATTTATCAGGGTCCGTCCACCACCAAGCTCTGCTCCCATAGAAGCGAATGGGAGCGTACCGCGCATGCGCAGCCCATGCTCCCATTCATTTCTATGGGGCCGACGGAAATGGCAGAGCCAGCGCTCGGCTATATTCGCCGTCCTCATAGAAAATGAATGGAGGGTGGCCTTCCTTCATTTTCGGGGCTTCGTTCTCGATATAGGTGCGGGTCCCAGCAAAGGGACCCGCACCTATTAGACAATGGGGGCATTTCCTAGCGATATGCCCCCATTGTCTGAGATGGGACAACCCCTTTAAGTGTCTGTTTTGGGACTGCAATGGACCCATACTGAACCTTTATTCCCCCGATTTCATTTGAAAGCGAATAGTTTTTTTTTTTTTCCCTCATGGATTCCTGATGAATATCACCCCAGTGAAGCGGAGTCATGTCAGCTATGTTGAGTATTGCAGTGTATGGGCACCTTATGAGTATTGTCAGTGCAGTGTATGATGTATATGTGGTTTATAGTGCAGTCAATGCAGATCTGTTGTAACCTTAATACCTCACATCCACAGCTCTGCACTGTAATAACCTTTTTTTTTTCTCTTAAATAGTTCTTCCAGAAATGTGGTGTTTCGGAGACACCCAATGAACGTGATCTTTTTAATATGGTGTCTGGGCTAGATATTGCATCTGACAATCAAGTGGACTTTATGGCAGAGGTAAATAATTTAACAATAAATACATTTTACATTTAATATGATAATTAATGGGAAAAGTTTTGCTTCCGCTGGAGCCTGATGCCGAAGTTGCACAAATTGGTTTCCACTAGATGTAGTGCTCTATCAGAGGAGCAATGACCCTGCAGGGAAAATTCTCTACGGGCAGATGTCCACGGGCCCACCGGAGCCCTCCTCGTGGCTGCCAGCTGGATACATAATATTATTAAATCTAGGCGCATCAGGTACCTGTGCTCATGACTGGCAGCCACAGGGTCCTTCTGCATTCAGCTGTCTCACGGTCCCCAGGACTGTGCTACAGTTGAATACTGCAGCGGGGGGCAGCAGTATTTTGTGCTGCACTGTGGTATTTGGTTTTGCTGGGGCGGTATTTTGTGCTGCACTATGGTATTGCTGGTCCCATCTACTTGTGTTGCCCTGCCTTCTGTAAGATTGGACCCCCTCCCCTTTTGCATGGGGCCTCTTTTAGGTTTTTTCCAGGGCCACTGTAAGTTCCCAGTCCGCTCCTGAGCTCTATGGACAAAAGGAATAGGCTTCAATTGTTTTTCATATCATGCCGCATATGACAGACGTAAAAGTAGGAGGATCTCCCATGTTAAAGAAAAAAACTACACTGCTCTGTATATTTTTTTCATTGTTTCCCTCAGAATAGTGTAATCTTAATTGGATGATTGTCATAGAACGTAGTCGATTACACTCTACTGTACAGCAAAAAAATAAGTATACCAGTGTATACAAGCCTGACTTAGGTCTTTTAGCCTCCATTAGGTGAATCGGGGCCTAAGGGTACGTTATATATCTGTGTCTTTCCCTGCCCATTCTCAACATACACTGCAAATGCAGTGTGAATGACCTCTTAAAAAAAAGTCAGTGTCTTGTGTGGGTTTTTTCTTGCATTACACGGTCCTATGAAAGCCTTGCTTTTGTCCCTTTTAGATTGAAGCCCTCGAGAAAGCAAATGAAGATCACGTCCAGAATCATGGAAAGAAGATTTCAATGTTCCAGAAGGATGATGACGGCCCTCCGCCAATATTTGATGAATAACCCCTGGTGCTACATTTGCATTACATAAAAGCAAAAAAAAAAAGTTGACGAAAAATAGCCTGCTGTGTTCCTACAGCATTAATGCAGCGGTTAACGGCCCTGCCTAATGCCGGTGGGAAGAGCTGAACCAGATCAGCGTGCACCCTAGAGAACACAACTCCCATTATGTTCTTGGTGAGACTGAGATGGCGCCAGCAGCAGAGCGCTGTGTGTGCGTTTATATGCTTGACTCCTCTACTTGATATTATGGTGCTGTTTCATCTTGAAGTGAAGGGATGAGTAGAGTGCTGTGCATTTAGGGTGGCTCGCACACCAGTCTTCTTCATCTCTATATTGACAGCAGATCTTGAGCTTGGCTGACTTTCAGTGAAGCAGTCTTTTAGCCGTGCTCCGATATGGACTAGGTGCAACATGAAATAGGAATGTATTTAGCTCCATTAACTGCATTGATTATGAAATGAAACGTGCGCTGTTGTGCAGAGATGCAGGTAGCATTCTCATTACATTATGATTAATGACCCTTTCAAGTAGCATTCAGTCGCTGTGTGGTGTTTGTGGATGAGGCCTGTAAGAATATGATGAATAAAAATCTTATAGTCTGTCACTTTTTTTATTACTGTACTGCAGTGTTGTTGCTGGGATCCAGCATTTGACTTTTGGTAATGTATACCTTATTTCCCCCAAAAGTGTGGGGAGAAATGGCAGTGAGTCTTATGAATTGAATACTAGTGAGCGCTTGAAGCGCTCAATAGCACACAATAGGACCAGGGAGTGGCGAATACGTGATTCTTGTGCTGGCTGTACTCACTGCTCGCTGGTCAACTTCTGCTAGTGCCGTGTTGTGACTGGATGCGGCGCACTATGACCTGATGCAGCGCCATGTCAGATCACTGTGCAGCAGGCACCAGCAGAAGACAAGGGAGCGGTGAGTGCAGAAAGAACACGCTGGATCATCTTATTTATTTTATCTCATTGGAGGTCTGATGAAAAAGATTTTTATTTTCCTCCTCTAAAACCTAGGTGTGGGAAATATTGGAATAATATATTTGGTAACATACACTATAGCTATGATTATGATCACACCATATAAATATAAAGCATTCTTATGACAAGCTGAATTTGTCATGAAATGTTTTTTTTTCCTTTCTGACATTAATATTAATGATGAGTGAAGTGAAGCATTCAAAGCGAAATTAGGTCCGACGTTTAGGAAAACTTAGATTCTAAACTAAATCTGAAGTTCCTTGCGGTTCGTGGAAACTAATAATTTTTCTTAAAATCGCGGCTGCACATGTTAGAAAGTGAAAGTAAGGGTACTTTCACACTTGCGTTATTCTTTTCCGGCATAGAGTTCCATCAAAAGGGCTCTATGCCGAAAATAACTGATCAGGCATATCCCCATGCAATCTGAATGGATAGAAATCCGTTCAGTTTGCATCAGTATGCCTTCCTTTCAGTCACTGTCAGGCGTTTTGGCCGGACATAATACCGCAGCATGCTGCGGTATTATGTCCGTCCAAAATGCCTGATCAGTTGCCGGATCCGGCATTAATTTAAATTGACTTGTATTAGTGCCGGATCCGGCATTGCAAAACAACTGAAGGACGGATCTGTCCTTCCGGTCTGCGCATGCGCAGTCCGGAAAAACTGTGAAGAAGAGTGCAGGATGGATCCGTCCATCCGCATGACAAGCGGAGAGACGGATCCGTTCTTGCAATGCATTTGTAGACGGATCCGCACCCGGATCCGTCTACAAATGCTGTCAGTTGTCATACTGAACGGCAGGTCCGGCTGGCAGCTCCGATAACAGAACTGCCTGCCGGATCACACTAAGTGTTGAGACAAGCCCAGGAACGCGAGATCACCCATAATGCTGTGCAGCCAGCTATCCCTCTGTGATGTCACAGGTAGGCAGATGTGAAGTCACCGGCATTTTCCTGTGAGTTTTGCATAGGGAGAGACATGACAAGATACTCATTCACTAGGGACAGTGTTGCTGCAAAGTGCAAACTGTTAACAGAGTGCGCATCACTGTGAGGGCTTGTTCACACGACCGTATGGTTCTGCGGTCTGTTTTTCACGGATCCATTCCATTTTGTGAATCCGTTGTGTTTCTGTTCTGTTTTTTTTGTAATCATTGCAAACACGTGCAAAATGGGCTGGGCATTGCATTTCTACAGCATGGATCTACAAACAACGGATGACATACGGACATGTGTTCCGTATGCATTCCGTTTTTTATACGAACCCATTGTCTTGAATGTAGCCACTGAACGTGATTTGTGGACAATAATAGGACCTGACTCAAAATGTTGCGAAACAGAATGCATACGGAGTACATTCCGTGTTTTTTTGCGGACCCAGCAAAAAACGGCACGTATACGGAAAGCAAAAAGTTCGTGTGAACAAGCCCTGAGACTGAGTGCATTCTATTCAGTTCAGTTTTGTCCCCATTGACCATTAATGGGGACAAAATGGAAGCGTTTTCCCCCGCTATTGGGATCCTATGACGGATCTCTCTAGCGGAAAGGGAAAAGCTCAGATGTGAAAGTAGCCCAAGTCCGGTTGCCTGGGGAAACAGAAATATCAAACTAGCGATCCCCGAAGAAATGACAGTTTACTTTTCTCCATGCATGTGTTAAAAGGTTCAGTGTCCCCCCCCGCCCCCCCAATCACCCTCCCACCTGCGATGTCAGAGGAGGACCTTTTTATGACCGTTTTTCCCCGGCGCCTCCACAACAGCATTCACCGTAGGATGTCCCCGCCTCCTTAGGACAGGAAACAACGCAGAAGCTTGACATAAGAGGCCCTCCCCCCTTACCTGCTTCAGTTGTTTCCTGTCCTCGGATCGCGTGGAAGCAGCTCCGGTGTGGAGCAGATTTCAGCGCACGGCCTTGGATGCACCCCTGGAGGGAGGGCCAGTGCAGAGGGCGCTTTTCCAGTGTCTCCTAGCCCTGGAGCGTCCTTCGGCATAAGCCCGTCAGTGACGGCGGCCCCGGGCAAGGTTTCCCGTCTCAGTTCTCGCGAGAGACGGGACTTCAGTAAGGCTGTGGAAGGCAGGCTGACGTCATCTCGACGCACCGGAAGCGTCACCGCGGGAGCACAGCGTCCAGCAACATGTCTTCTACAGGAACGCCAGCTACCTCCCTCACGCCTACAGACCCTTCCACCGCCCAGAGCCCGGTAAGCCCTCCTCCCTACACACTACTACACACAGACCCACCTTAGGGGGCTCAGGTTGTAGTTTGGCAAATTTTCCACCCACGGGTGAGGTGTGGGCCTCTTCTTTCTTTTCTATTAGGTTGCCCGGGTTCCTAAAAATCTTCCACTCGTTTACCTTATAGGACAGGGATTCCGGTACTAAAAAACCGGTGGAGATCCGAAGAAAAGGAAATGCTCCATATGTAGGAAGACCCTATCCTTAAATTCCAGCAAGCCACTCTGCTCAAAATGCATTGATAAAGTGGTCTCGGAAGAATCCCCTTCGTTCATAGATTCTATGAAAACCCTAATTAAAGAGGAAATTAAAACCGCCTTACAGGGTCTAGGAACCTCCCAGCCATCCACTTCCCGAAATTCCCCGGCTAAGTCATTTCCGCAGGAAATAGGGGATTCGGATGAGGGCGAGTTACTTTCTGAACATAGTGCAGGTTCGTCCGATGATGACTCAGGGAAACCCTATTGTACGCCTGAAGACACGGAAAAACTTTTAAAGGCCATTAAAAGCACTATGAATATTGAGGACCCAAGGGAACCTCAGTCGGTTCAAGATAAAATTTTTCACAGATTAGGTGAACGTAAGAAGAGGGTGTTTCCGATGCATAATACTATAGAGACCCTGATAGCCAAAGAGTGGAAAAACCCGGAAAAACGGAACCCTATTCCTAATGCGTTTAAAAGGAAATACCCGTTTGATGAATCTGTCTCAGCAAATTGGGACAAGACCCCAAAGGTTGACGCTCCAATAGCGAAAATCTCCAAAAGACCGCACTGCCATTTGAGGACATGGCCCTTTTAAAGGATCCCATGGATAAAAATGTGAAGGCTATCTTAAGCGGTCTTGGGAAACAAACACGGCCATGTTGAGACCGAGTATTGCGGGGGCATGCACAGCGGGATCCTTAGCCGTGTGGTTGTCTGAATTAGAGGAAAACATTGCAGCAGGTACACCTAGGGAGGAGTTGTTGGGAGCTATTCCCCTCCTCAAACAGGCCTGCAATTTTCTCTCGGACACCTCTACAGACCTAATTAAACTATCAGCCAGATCTGCGGTCCTGACAAATGCTTCGCGCAGGGCTATTTGGCTTAGGTCTTGGACGGGCGATACAAGTTCCAAGAGCCGGTTATGTTCCATTCCCTGTGAGGGAGATAAGTTATTTGGGTCTGTACTGGAGGACATTTTGGAGAAAGCCTCCGATAGAAAGAAGGTGCTCCCCTCAGAAACAAGATATTACCAGCAGAGGAGGTCCTTTCGTGGCCAAAGGAGATTTAGATCAGATCAAAAAGAGGGAATACTCCAATAGATGGCAGTCTTCTAGAGGAAGGGGCCGAGGCTTCCTGTTTAATTCCGACACCTCCTCAAAAAATCTCAGAGACTCTACACAATGACGCCAGACAACCAGTAGGGGGAAGACTAAGCGCCTTTTTCCCGCTTGGGAAAAGATCACATCTTCCCAGTGGGTAAAGAATACAATACAGCAGGGATACAGAATAGAATTCAGCACCCCTCCTACAGAAGTATACACTTTCAACAAACCCTTTTTTCACCCAGGAAAGCAACAGACCCTGGAGTCAGAAGTTCAGTCTCTAATCCAAAAGCAGGTCCTAATCCAGGTACCCCATCTTCAGGAAAAAGGGGATTCTATTCTCCAGTCTTCCTTATCCAAAAACCCAACGGTTCATTCAGATTTATAATAAATCTAAAACATCTAAATCTAAATATCCAGTACAAAAGATTCAAAATGGAGTCTATCAGGTCAACGACAAACCTTCTGTCTCGAAACTGTTACATGGCAAGTATAGACTTGTCGGACGCGTACTACCACGTCCCCATACACCTCAATTCCCAAAAATATTTAAGAATTGCGGTAACGTTAAAAGGCAAACTAAGCCACTTCCAATTCCAAGCCCTCCCGTTCGGGATCTCGTCAGCCCCAAGAGTGTTCTCAAAGGTCATGGCCGAAGTCACAGCCTTTTTCATCTGCAGGGAATTATTATCATCCCCTACCTAGACGACCTGTTAGTGGTGAGCTCCTCAAAACAGACACTCCAGTCACACCTATGTCTTGTTCAAAACAAACTAGCGGAACTAGGGTGGCTACTAAACACAGAAAAATCGGATTTAGTTCCAGGGCGTCAAAAGATATTCTTGGGGGTCTTACTAGATTCAGAAAAATGCATGTCCTTTTTGCCCGAAAACAAACAGATAGCAATCTCCCAGAAGGTTACTCTATTCTGCAGTCAGATGTCGACCTCAATACGGGATATCATGACCCTGTTAGGACATCTGACCTCCACAATCCCGGCAGTAAGGTGGGCCCAACATCATTCCAGACCCTTACAACATTTTCTTTTACAGGTTTGGGACAAAAGACAGTCCAGTATAGACAAGATAGTAAAAATACCCCACGGTGTAAAACGATCCCTTTACTGGTGGAAAATAAAAAGAATCTCCAGCAAGGGGTTTTTGGCGTCCCGTGAACCATGTAGTCATTACCACAGACGCGAGTGCTCGGGGCTGGGGGCCATACAGATGGTCATTTAGTTCAGGGGTGTGGGGTCAAAATATGGTAAAGGCATCGTCAAATCTAAGAGAACTAATGGCGGTTTTCAAAGTTCTTCAAGCCTGCCTTCCAATCGTATCCTCCCGTCACGTCACGAATCCTCTCAGACAATGCAACTGCGGTCGCCTATTTAAACCGTCAGGGTGGCACAAAGAGCAGAAACTTAATTTCACTCTCAAGAGAAATCTTCTGTTGGGCAGAAAGGAACATAGAATCCCTAACAGCTATCCATTTAAGGGGAGTGGAGAATGGACTCGCAGACTTTCTAAGCAGGGAAAAATTAAAGGAAGGGAGTGGTCCCTAGACCCGGAAATATTCAAAAAGATCGTGGCAAAATGGGGGTCTCCCACCATAGACCTGTTCGCAGATCGGAAAAACAAGCAGGTGGAAAATTTCTGTTCCCTCTCGGCACGAGATCACCCCGCTTGGGTAGACGCCCTGTCAGCCCCCTGGCCAAGGGGGCTGCTATATGCATTTCCCCCGTTCAATCTCATCCCTCGGGTCCTAATGAAGGCCCTAGAGGACAAGTCTCACGTAATACTAATCGCTCCCTTCTGGCCCAAAAGGTCATGGTTTCCTCTTTTATTCCAGCTAGCAGGAAACGAATTCTGGATTCTTCCATCATACCCAGGACTTCTTCATCAGGGCCCAGTCATACACCCACAAGTAAACCAGTTGAAACTGACGGCGTGGAGATTGAACGCTCCTTCCTAAAACAAAAAGGGTTATCAGACTCCATAATCTCAACGATTCTGGCAAGTAAAAAGGCAACTACGTCAAACATTTATTCCAGAGCATGGAAGGCATTCCAAAGGTTTGCAGGGGATAAGTGGTTCCAAACGGAACAACCTGATATACCCCTTATTCTGAGTTTCCTCCAATCAGGCTTGGACAAGGGTCTGAAACCAAATACCTTAAAGGTTCAAGTAACCGCCTTAAGTAGTTTTCTGGACATCAAGCTGGCTGAGTTACCACTAATTAAACGATTTTTGAGGGGGGCGTCTAGGAAGATTCCTTTTGTGCATTCCTCCATTCCCCCTTGGGACCTTAACCTTGTTCTTCAAGTATTAATGGAACCCCCCTTTTGAGCCCCTTCAGGAGATCCCTTTAAAGCTACTAACATGGAAAACCACGTTTCTGATTGCCATCACTTCAGCGAGAAGAGTGGGGGAGATTCAAGCTTTCTCCTGTAAACCTCCGTACCTTAAAATTCTTGATGACAGCATCATCCTCAGACACACCCCTTCTTTCCTTCCAAAAGTTGTCTCAAGGTTCCATCGTCAACAGGAGGTTTACTTGCCCTCCTTCTGTCCAAACCCGTCCTCAGAGGTCGATAGGAAATTCCACAATTTGGATGTTAGACGTTGCATCCTTTCCTATTTGGATAGCTCAGAATCCTTTAGGAATTCAGATCATCTCCTTGTGCAGTATCAGGGCCAGAATAAGGGTGCCGCGGCCAGCAAAGCTACCATTTCTAGATGGATTAGGAGCACTATTGAGTTCTGCTATCTCCAGAAAGAATTATCTCCTCCGACCGGATTAAAAGCCCATTCCACCAGAGCCATCTCAACATCCTGGGCAGAATATGCCTCAGCTTCAGTGGAACAGATTTGCAAGGCAGCAACATGGACGACTCCGAACACCTTCTTTAGGCATTATAAACTGGACGTCAGGGACAATTCTGACTTACTGTTTGGTAGAAAAGTGCTCTCCGCAGTAGTCCCACCCTAATATAATTTAAAATTACTCTGTTATTCCTCCGGTGAATGCCGTTGTGGAGGCGCCGGGGAAAAGGGTCTATTACTCTTACCGGTAATTGGATTTTCCGAAAGCCTCCACAACGGCACTGGAGTTCCCTACCCTTTTCTTTGTGGTTCTGTATTCTTTCTTTGAAGTTATGTATGTTGTTGATAATATTTCAATACACTTCTTGCAGCACTATCGAGTCCTATGTTATTACTGAAGCAGGTAAGGGGGGAGGGCCTCTTATGTCAAGCTTCTGCGTTGTTTCCTGTCCTAAGGAGGCAGGGACATCCTCCGGTGAATGCCGTTGTGGAGGCTATTGGAAAATCCAATTACCGGTAAGAGTAATAGACCCTTTTATGACCGCTTGCTTAGTTCATTGGGGGACACAGGACCGTGGGTATAGCTGTTTGCTGCCACTAGGAGGTGACACTAGGCTGAAAGACTTGGCTCCTTCTCTGCCGGCTATACCCCCTCCAGCCTGGAGAGATCATATCAGTTTGTGCACAAGCAGTAGAAACATGTGCGAAGCAAAAGAGAACGCAACCAGTGCCGGCGGGAGCGAATCCGAGCTGAATACCCGACCAGCAACCAACCACCACCACCAATAATAAATACTGGGTGGGTGCTGTGTCCCCCCAATGAACTAAGCGAGAAAGAGATTTTACAAGTGAGTTCACAAAACTCTTGTTTTCTTGCTTGTATCATTGCGGGACACAGGACCATGGGACGTCCTAAAGCAGTCCACGGGAAGGGGAAAACATCACGTGCCCATGGAAAAAACGCCCTTGAGGATGCTCAAAACACTGCCGCCTGCAAGACCTTGCAGCCCAGAGCAGCGTCTGCTGATACATGGGGAATGTACCCGGTAAAACTTGGTGAACGTGTGCCAAGAAGACCAAGTCGCTGCCTTATACAGCTGAGAAACTGATGCATTGTGGCGATGAGCCCAAGAAGTGCCGACCGCCCCGGTCGGGTGAGCCGTAATTCCGCTGGGTGGTGCCTTGCCCCGGAAGCGGAATGCCTTAACAAACGTCTAACCGACCAACCTGGAAACGTCAACTTGGAGGCCGCCAAGCCTTTGCAAGGACCTCCAGGAATAACAATCAAGAGTCCGTACGGCGGAAAGAGCTAGTAATGGACAAGCAATCCTCAGAGCCCGACTCGCGTCCGATGGAGAGCTTGCTCCCTAGAATGCGAGGGAGAGGGGGAAAAGAAACGAGAACAATGTCTCTGCTGATTTGGAAGTCGGCAACTGCCTTCGGCCAACAAGGAAGAAATCGGTCTGAGCGCCACCTTATCTGGGGGCCTCCCAAGAGAGACTGCACTGATCAGAAAGCGCCGCCAACTCCGAAATTTGCTGGGTGGATGAGTTAGCCACCAGGAATGTCACCTACGATGAACGGAGAGAAAAGGATATGTTCCTCATGGAGCATCACAAACACAACCACCAGGTCACACAAAAATGTTAGGATGAAGTCGGTTTCCTGGCCGTAACCCTGGAAGACGAACCAAGGTCAGGACCACAGGATCCTCCTCTGCGAAAGAGAAAGCTCCCTAAGGAGCTGTAAATCTGAAGACCGATGCCCCCAGAGCCGAAGAGGCTTGTGGTGAGAGGTCTAGCAAGAGAAGCTGCCTTATAATCCACAGAGAAAAATGCATGAATCAGGCATGCCCAACTGTAGGCCAGAAAAAGAGTATGACCACCATCGGACAACAGGACATAGTCATTACTGTCTTAAAGAGGGGTAGCGCCAGCAACGTCCCAGCATCAACTGGTAGCGCCCGAGTCACGCTTATGACGGCAACAATAAACAAGTGCCATAGGGATTAAGACATGCCACCCGAAGAACACCCCATAGTGCGCACCCGAAGGGAGGTGCTCATCAGCCATAGCATGTACGCAATTTCTGATACCTGGTTTGGGAAAGAAGGGACAACCTTTGACAGAGCAAAGGCAATTGTCGGTAGGGTAAGTTGAGCAGGAGGACCCCCTAAGAGGGGCCGTAGACACAGGTACCACACTCAGGACCAGTGTGAAGGATTCACCCGCAGAAGGATGGGTGTGGAAGGCGCCAAGCCGAGGCCAGAGCCAGAGCATGGCAGGAAATCGAAGGCCACAGAATCAATATTTAGCCCCCTACGCCACCTGAGGAAAGGGACATTCAGCAGGAGCCACCGCATTCAGTGCTAGAAGAAACCTGCACCAGGACGCTGACCAGGAACATCCGCCGAAGCTAGTGCCAGGGTAGAACCCCTACCAAAGGGGGAGGCCCACTGCAGTGTTCACGAATTATAGCACTAGCAGGAAAACCTCTCCTGCGGAGGAGAAAATGCTGTAGTAGCTAACCAGAGTGCTAGCATAACCACTACTCCTGATAAGGAGTGGTGGTGGATAGAGGATTCAGAGTCAGTGCAACACTGGACTATCGTGATAGTGATCACAATATTCTGTGCAACAGCGCACCCGCCACATATTGTAGAGGTCAACTAACATGACCCGTTGTACGGTGAAGACCCACATTACAGGGGGTCTCCAAGACACATAAGTGTGGCTAGATATCCCTCTGGGAGGACATCGGACATCATGGAGACAGTGCGTAAGTAGCCATAAAATCCAGTGGCTGTATCACATACCACTAGATGAAGAGTATAGGTCCCCATAGGCACAGACTCATGTCACGCCCACCTGTGAAGGAAACAAAGGCATCTAGTGCCGTGGCGTAGGAGGGGGTATAGCCTGCAGGGGAGGAGCTAAGTCTTTTTCAGCCTAGTTTCGCCTCCTAGTGGCAGCAAACTGCTATACCCACGGTCCTGTGTCCCCCAATGATAAGAGCAAGAAATATAGTTTTGGGTATTCACCTTAGCAATTTCATATTACCTCCATCCACTCGTCTGAGTGTCCTGCACACGTGCGTACCAAGCATGGCGGAGGTAATGGTGGGATGGATGGAGTCATCCAATTGCTCCCTGTTACTGAGCTGGGATCTATTTAACTTTGATACCGTAGAAGCATATACATGGCCTGAGTCCTCAGGAGGAAGCATGTGCCTCAGATATGGATTTGTCCATGTACTTCTTTGATGTATATTGCAAGATAGGGGTTTCATGTGTGACCTCGGCTGGAAAGGACACTAGCCTTCTCCTGATCCCTCAAGTGGTTCTGGTCTGTATTACGCTGGTATCTGACGGCTTCACATTTTATGATAGGGGTCTGATTTCTATGAAGCTGTTCCATCTTTTTTTAATAGCTTTTATTTAACTTTTTTGAAAAAAGTACAACAACTCCCAGAGGGATAAAACATTAACAGTAATACAATCATCAACAGCCTTCTCAGCAATGATAAAGATAACATGTAATTCTTGACAATCAAGGATTATCTGACTTCGTCAGCGTATCATAGACAAGAACATAGAACTCCGTCGAGACTGTAACCCACTTATTCCGCAGGCATACAACACGCACACACACATGCATGGGCCGTCCGGTCCCCCCTTACGAGATTACTCAAGCCGTGCCTTCGGCTTGAACCCATACCCCCCAGATTTTGTCAAATCTATCCGGTACCCCCCTTGCAGCATACATCAACTTGTACATCTGGAGATCTCTATTCATAAGTTGTGTCCACTGTTGTACAGTCGGACATTTAGGTGGTTTCCAATTCAGAAGGATATTTTTCCTCCCGTAGAACATCAATAGTCTAATCAGTTTTCTACCATATTTTGTCGGTGTGGTTTCAGAGACCAATCCCATCAAACATATCATTGGATCACAAATCCCTGGGAGACCTAGTTTCTCGTTGAGACAACGACATAACCCTTTCCAATATACTTGCAACACCGGGCATGACCAGACCATATGGAAAAAGGAGCCCCTTGCCTCTCCACATCTCCCACACCCCGGATCTTGTACTTGTCTCATATGATAAAGACGCAGCGGGGTCAAGTATACTCTATGCATCCATTTGGCCTGAATGAGTTGATCTCTGGCGCTAATGACAGATGACTGCCACCCCAGGCGCCACTCCTCCAGATGAGATTCCAGCTTAACTCTAGTGGCTTGTAACTCCTTCCTATGTGAGGCTATGGCATGAATTAAGGTGCCACGTAACACAGCTTTAGAAGCATCCCACTCCACTAACGAGTTGGTCGAGCCCTCGTTAAGTTCCCAATAGTCCTTAGCTCCATGCTGCGCAGCCCAGGCTACCGGTAGGACCTCCAGCCATTTACTATTAAGTCGCCATGTTTTTCCCTGGGCGGCAAAGGTTGCCGCAAGGTAACCATTAAGGGGGCGTATTCAGAGATACCTCTCGGTAAATATTCCGCCGCCACTATAAATGGCAGCAAGTCTCTACTAAGGAGGACCAAATCAATACAGGACAGAGTGGTATGAGTAGCAGAGTAGCAGGAAAACTGACGTTCTCCCGGGTGTAGATACCGCCATCCCTCTGTCAAAGCAAATCCTTCTGTCCAGGAACTCAATGAGTCAGTATGGGTCCCACTAGGTCGAAGTCGGTCCACATCTTTATCAAGAACTGCGTTGAAATCTTCAAACATAATCAACGGTACAACTGGCATGTCCGCCACTCGTTTCATAATTTCGTTCAGCACCTCCCTGTGAAAGGGGGGGGATATAAATCCCTACTATAAGATAATCGATACCTCTGATTGCAGCATGGAGAATGACAAAGTGTCCTGACCTGTCAGTCTGAACCGAGTGTAGCCGAAATGGAAGAGATTTCGCCACTAGTATCGACACCCCTCTCGCTCTAGTGTTATAGACAGAGTGATATGCCGCTCCCACCCAGGGTTTCTTCAGCGCCAATAATTTCTGTCCCTGTAAATGTGTCTCCTGCAGTACCAACACATCAGGATTATGTATCCTCAAATAATTAAAAACCAGGGATCGCTTGATTTTATCATTGAGTCCCCTGACATTTCAGGAGACAAACCGACAGACCGTCATCATGACGGTAGGGTACTGTGAGAAATCAGAAGGAATCCGGACCGCCCATGCCATGCACACCCACATTCATACGAATCATTCATTCGAAAAATGCCTATACCCCAAAAGTATATAATGCAAGTATCAAGTGTTAATACGGAAGGGACCCGCTCTAGGCGTTAAAACGCTTAGTGACAATTAAACTAAAACTAATGAATAGAACGGTCAAGACTAATACAGCTCCTCAGTATGTCTCGGCCATCATTAACTCCAACACAAGACCCTCTTCCCGCAAGTCCCAGTATACTCAGCCCCTCTGGTCGAGCCAGTCAGAAGCATCTTCCGGAGTAGAGAAGAATTTCACTGAGTCCCCATCTTGGACTCTTAGACGTGCTGGGTACATCATGGCGTAGGTGAGCCCCTTCTGTCGCAGCCGGGATCGCACAGTCGTGAACTGTCTGCGTTGTTTCTGGACCTCAGAAGAAAAGTCTGGGTAGAAGGATATCCGGGTGTTTTCAAATCGAATGTCCTTCAGGCGGCGGGCCGCCGCAAGCACTGCATCATGGTCTCTGTAGTTATTAGTTAAGGACTTTTAAGATAAAAGGTCGCGGTGGGGCCCCAGGAGGCAAAGGTCTGGTGGGTATTCTGTGGGCTCTTTCTACCACAAAATTAGTCGACAGCTGGATAGGATCGAGACTTGCTTGACCAGGCGTTCCGTAAAATCTTCCGCGGACTGACCCTCAGCTCTTTCAGGGAGCCCCATAATGCGTATATTATTGCGCCGGTTACGATTTTCGGCGTCCTCCACCTTCGCCATCAGTGTCTTAACTTGATTTTGGAGAGAACAGACTGCAGAGTCTCCTCGCTGTGACAGATCTTCCACTTCTCCCAATCTCCTCTCCACCTCAGACGTTCTCTCTCGTATCTTATCGATGTCATGTCTGAGGCAGGTAAGATGCGCCTGTACGTGATCAATTTTGACCGTAAGCGCCGTCTGGCAGGTTGTAATGGCTGTCATAATTTTAGAGAGATCCACCGCAGCTTGGTCAGAGGGGATATCATCCCCCTGATTCTCTGACTCATGTTGTCAATCATCAATTTAGGCGAGATGGTAGGCCCAGTCGTGCCTGTTTTGCGGCCCATATATCAGCTGAGAAATCACGTACATTAAGGGTAACACTCCACAGGGATCGCTGATTACACAGAAGAAACTGAGCCCCACTCCACCCCCACAGTGGATGTATTATAGAAGGTAAAGCAGAGGATATTAACAATGCTCTGTGCGATATAACTCAGAGGTGGTCGCACTTTATGTATAAAAGTGCGCCAGCTACAGTCCCTGTATCATGTAACAGGTTAATGAGCACCCTCTAGATTACAATGCCAGTCCCTTCTCAGAGGATGGGTGGGTCAGCTGTACGCTGGAGCAGTGTGATGCAGGGTAGTCTCCCTGTGTACCGCTCAGGGGAAGAGGGGCACCACAGGAGGGAGCTCAGAGATGGTGACTTATAGCTGTCCGGTGAGGACACAGGCACTCTCTGCGCCGCAAGTAAAATGGCGCCCGCACCGGATCCCCACACGTGTCCTGAAGGAGGAGGCTGCAGCAATGCCGGTCAGTAACAGGGGGCCGTCCCTCCGTCTCGCTACTTATCGCACCGCGTCCCAACATTAGAAAGGGCAACAGCCGGGCTCCGGTCCCTCCGGTGCCTGGAGCAATAGTTCCAAAGCAGGGGCAGTGGGGAAAATGGCTGCTCCTACCGAGGCAAGTCGGTCTACGCCTCAGGATGGTAGAAAATGTTCAGAGGCTGTCTCACCAGCAATATGGGCTCCGACTAATCTCCGGTCCTCACAGAGGGTCAGTAACTGATTTGTGCCAGGCAAAAGTTGTAGATGGCCAGGATAATCCTAGGATTTCTCGGGAGCTGTATGAACCTGCGTCCTCACGGCATGCTAGCAAGGCCACGCCCCGAAGCTGTTCCATCTTACTGGTTTTTATTGCTACAATCTCCGGCCTGGAAGAGGTGATGACCCCCTACAGGAATGTAAAGGGTGAGGTTGCCTACTCCTAACAATAATTTTGATATCGGGATCCCTCTATCACCACAGTCCGTGGCAACAGAATCCATAATGAAATTCTTAGATAACCCGAACGCTGAACTTTAAAACACAGGTTTGCTCAACACTAATCTGCGGTTCTGACCCGCACTTGGTCTTGGCTCACAATCACTGATCTGATTTCTAGACCTGGCTGTGTGAGAGGCATTAGGCCTCGTTCACATTTCCGTTTTTTCCCCTGACATGTGCTGTCCACATTCTCTGACCATGGGTCAGTGAAAAAACCCACAGAGATGGGTCTATGAAAAAACACGGACGAAACCCAGATGGCATCCATGTTGTGATCACAGAGCGTTGCCAGGAAATGCGCTTGAAATTCATTTTCAGCTGAGCAGTGTCCGTGGAATACGGATGACACACGGATCCTTTACAGATCAAACACGGAAATGTGAACTATGCCTCAGACTGGAGACTTCAGGGTACGTCCATGTGGGGGAGGTCCATGGTGGACTTTGCTGAAGTCTTCATGGTGAAGCTCTGGGGACAGGTCTCCACAGACATGTTGCATGTGTTAATCGCAGGAAAGCGTTCACATTACAATGCGCTGTCTGCTAAAAAAAACAAAACGCATATCACGTAATCTAATATTTTGCAACTGCAATAAAACCTAAGCATTTTTATTTTAAATCTCAGGATTGCTTTCCTCTTACAAGCACTATACCTACAATATGCACACTATCGCATGAGACCGCAGCACAGAACGCTTGTGCATGACTTTGCCTTACAATCCCTTCTCCTCTGCAGTATACTCTGGTGAGAGGAGGTGAGATACCAGAGCGCACGTGACCACACACCACCCCTACGGACAGAAGTGGACTGCCCCACAGACGAGCGCATTAGCTTTTCTAGGGTCTAGTCAGCGCGGTCACGTGACACAGCAGAGTCGCGGAAGCGGGCTGTCATGTGATGCCCCGGGGGTGTGGCCTGACACTGTTGGTAACACTGGGGTGTCTGTTTCCCGGGGCTCCTGTCATTAGCTGTAGGTTGTGATTACCGAGCCCACAGCCTGTGACGTTCCCGGAACCAGCCATGGACAGCGACGACTTCTACCTGGAGCTCAGTGACAGGCCGGTCCTGTTTGAGAAAGCCACCAGTGTCAACAGCGTGTTCTTCGATGAGGCCAATAAGCAGGTGAGCCACCGGTGGAGGGGTTTCCAAGCCTGGACTCTGAAAACAGTAATGTAAGAAACTTGATTCTGACAACCGCAGGTTTCTGGTGTCGCTGACAACTGTAGGCAGCATCCTTATGGAGGGCACAGTGATGGGTCTTCACTATGGGACACACATGATCACTGTCATTTACTAACAAGTAAAAAGTGGAAAAGCCAAATGTATAAGCTGGAAATATGTTCGGGGGGGGGGGGGGATTGGTGGGTACGATTATGGAAATACATTCCTAAAGGGGGTGTGGTGCAGGATTTCGTCAGGGTAGGGCTCGGTGGGCACGATTATGGCCTGGTTGTAAAGTGATTGAAATTGTGTACCCATACATGCATATAGTCTGCCATACTGTGCAAAAATGACCTACTCGTATAACAGCCAGAGAGCCCTCCCCATGATATAAGAATATCCTTATCGCCTGTGCACAGTAGTGCCAGCAGTGGGACCCCGTAAGGGTGCAGTGACATATGTCGGAGAAAAGTCATGTGACCTTTTTGTAATGATAGTCAATGGGACATGTTGCTGTGCAACAGTCACAAAAAAATCCGACTTGGATGGATTATCTTAGAATCCCGTTATGGATTCGCTACCACGGACTATAACGGAATTTGGAATCCAAGTTTGCGCAACCGTCCTTCACTGCTCTACTTCCTTCTTCTCCTCCACACAGAGCACAGGAGCTCCGCCCCTCATGTCACATGATCATTATACCAGGCCCTTTACCACCTCTTATCCAATCCAGTACTGAGCCACGCCCCCTGCACTGATCACATGACGGTGACGTCACCCCAGGTCCTTAGTGTTGTCCAAGGTTCGGGTTCATCGAAGAATCCTCTTATGGATTAAAAATTCCGTTATGGTCCGTGGTAGCGGAATCCATAACAGGATTCTTCGATAACCCGAACTTTGGACGCCAAACTTAAAATACAAGTTTGCTCAACCTCAGTCACAGCTAGGGTTGAGCGAATTTGTGCTTTAAGTTCGGCGTCCAAAGTTCAGGTTCCGGTTATTGCAGAGTCCCGTTATGGTCGCTACCACGGACCATAACGAAATTTGGAAACCATAACGGCCCTTGTGGTTTCCAAATTCCGTTATGGTTCGTGGTAGCAAAATCCATAACGGGATTCTGTGATAACCCGAACTTCGGACGCCGTACTTAAAACACAAGTTCGCTCAACCCTAGTCACAGCATGTCACGTTGTGACACCACTGACTATCATTACAATAACTTCCTGTCGCTGTGTAGCCGGGCCCTAAACAATAGTGCTGCCCCTGAGTGTGGCTTTATAATCTGCTCTGGGTCTGGGCAGGAAAGTCGCCACTAGAGGGAGCCATTTGGATGTATACCGCCTCTGAGCTGTCAGCCACCCCCTCCCTCAGCAGGCAGGCTGAATTCTAGTTGAATAAAGAGTATAATACCGCAGCACCCTTGGCTATGCCATGACCTCTCGGTGTGGAGATAACAAGAATCGCTCTTCTCTTGAAGGTATTTGCTGTACGGTCCGGTGGGGCCACTGGAGTTGTGGTGAAGGGGCCGGAGGACAGGAATCCCATCTCCTTCAGGTAACATTGTCCAGAGGTAGAATTTACCTGCTGGTTCGTTACTAGGAATGTTGTGATGAATGGCGAATGCTTCCTGCGGTAGAGTCAAAGGGGTTCTCCTCAACTACAATACTGATGCCTAAGATAGACTTCATGTATCAGAGTGTTGGGAGTCTGACTTCCAGCACCCCCTATGCAAATCGGAGGGGCTGTGGTGCCTGGTATTGCAGATCAGTCCTATCTATTCTAAGGCTCGGCCCTCAGTACCATAGTCCCGCCGGTACACGCCTAACATGTTCCTATACCTGACACCTGTATATTCAGCCTATCTGGTGCCCTCCGTTCCTCCCGTGATGTCTCTGTTCAGGTCCCTCTTTAGTTTCCTTTCAAGATGGCCACCACATCTCAGGCTTTCCCATGTAGGAAAAGCGTAAGGGTACATTGACACGACAGTTGGCAAAAAAAATACCGCAAAGCAGTTGATATATATATATATTTTTTACAGCCTTTTTTTTCAATGGTGCTTTTCTGAATGATGCCCATTAAAAACGGTCCCCTTCAATAGTATGGGGCTGTCGGCCATGGCATGTTAAATAAGGAATGCGTGAATAGAACCATAGACTGCGATAGTTCTGAAAACTGCGTCACACAGTCCCTCTGATGGGCACAGCGTCATTGGGGCCCCTACATCCGAGTGGACGGCTATGTGTGTGTTAGACTCTTCCTGAGCGCCCTGTATGGGAAGTCTGAGATGGCGGCGGCCATCTTGAAAGGAATTTGATGGGGACCAGAACAGAAGCTTTGTGGGAGGAATGGAGGGCACCAGTTTCGCTGACTGTACATGGGCCAGGTTTATCAGATTTTACGTTTGGACTTAAGGGTCACTGTAAATCACAGAAAGTTAAAGGGGTATTCCCACCGCTGGAACCCGCACATATATCGAGAACGGAGCGGGGAGTGCTGTGGCTGGAGGACCCCAGATTTCCCAGGGTCTGTCCACTACCCATCGCTTCTCCTCGCCTCTCCCATAGAAGCGAATGGCAGCGTACCGCGCATGCACGGCCCATGCTCCTTCTCATTCATTTCTATGGGGCCGACGGAAATAGCCGAGCCAGCTTTCTGCTATATTCACCGGCCCCATAGAAAATAAATAGAGGGCTGCAGCACATGCGCAGTGCGCCCCCCTTCACTTTCGGGGCTCCGTTCTCGATGTAGGTCCCAGCGGTGGGACCCGAACCTATTAGATAATGGAGGCATATCTTTGCGATATGCCCCCATTGTCTGAGATGGGACAACCCCTTTAAATGGAGTGTGACTGTATTACATGAAGTACTGTAGAGACACAAGGATAGCGGATTCCTCATACCCGTCCATATAGTAATGGCATTGTAGAGACTGACTGCCCTGTGTGGTAATGAGATTACTGACAAACAGTCTGGAAATGTCTGCTCACATGATCACTGGTCCGGTCACACTCAGCCCTAGTGCAGCAGAGTTGTGTTTGTCTAATGTCGGTGTACAGTCCTCCGCACAACTGCTTTTATTACCACTCTGTGTCTTCTCTACAGGATGGAAGACAAGGGCGAGGTGAAGTGCATCAAATTTTCTCTGGGCAACAAAATTCTAGCTGTACAAAGGACCAATAAGACTGTGGTGAGTATGTGCCATATGCAGCCTATTTACACCGCCCCAACCTGCACGGTAGTGGACCTCTCCAGATTTATCCATGTCCTCTGATGACCATTAATAGCGAATCAATGCGTGTCAGGGTTGCTGAGAATAGGGTTAAGTTCAGGACGGGGGCAGCATTGGCAGGATGGGCACTCTGTGACTAGTTATAATAAGTCATATATAGCCCCCCCTGCAGTGTGTATCAGGGTAGGTCCTATCACTCGCCTGGATATTGTCACCAGTTTCAGCCGACTATCTGGATACCTGGGACGCTCCACCATGACTACAGTAGGTGGTAGGACCGCACTGGTTGCCGGTGCCGCCTCATTATAGTTTGCTATCCCTCTGGTTCATGGATAAAAGGGGGTGACACACTTGAACATAATTAAAGGAGTTTTCCAAGATTTTGATACTGATGACCTATCCTCAGGATAGGTCATCAGTATCTGATCGTTGGGGGTCAGACACCTATGAGCGCCACAGCCTTCTCGCAACTTACCAAGCGTAGTGCGGTACACTGTATAGCGGCTGTTCTTGGTATCACCCCATAGAAGTGTATGGAGCTGAGCTGAGATACTAAGCACAGCTGCTATACAGTGTACACCGCTCTGCTTGGTGAGCTGAGAGAAGGTCGCGGTGATCACAGGAACGCCGGTGCCTTCTCAAAACAGCTGATCCACGGGTATCAGACCCCCACCTATCCTGAATCTCGGAAAACCCCTTTAATGTTTTACTATTTTGTGATAAAAAGTTGTGTTTTAAGCCAGTTCACCCTAGGGATTGGTGACCTAGATATTGCTGGTGAATACAGCATTGGTATTATATATGGTGCGACATTTTCTTCCAGTACCTGCCCTCTAGGACTGAGCCATGGTAATAAATTTACTACAGAGTCTGAGCTCAGGCAGTGATCAGTTTTGATTAGGTAAGGTAGTAGTTTGGGTAGCAGTCATCTGCCATACAGGGTACTTTGGTTTAGAAAATCTTATCCGCACTGTAGAGGTCTCAGTATTTTGGTGAATGCCTGGAGCCGCTTTCCTTGAATGATAGGATACCTTTGTAATGGATATCTACACCTTTGGGGGCAATTTTTTAAATTATTGCATTGTCCTTATTTTGAGCTAAAAATCATTTTTTCAATTGGTCTTTATTAAAAATATGGAATCCTTTTTTCTGTACAGAGCTAAGGTGCTCTAGTAGCAGCCTGTGGATTTTCTGTCTTTTCCGTCATCTGGGGAGCAGACGGACTCCTTATATCTGCTCTTTGACCGAATAAACACTCATTAAAGCTCAGTCCTTATCTTACTGATGAGAATGTGGCTTAAATAAGTGTTTATGACCTCTTAGTAGTTTAGATATGAGAGTTATTAGATGACCGGCACAAAGTGAAAGTACCAGTTACACAGCTAGAAAAACAGTTAACACTATGTGACAGAATGGCTCAATATTTTTAATAAAGGCCAATTGAAAATAGGATTTTTAGCCAAAAATAAGTTAAACGCAATCATAAAAAAATGCCTCCAAAGGTGTACATAGCCTTTAAGCTATGATCACATGGCATTTTGTGACCGTGTTCATCTCGGGGAAACTCCGGGTGCCTAGTACAAACGTAGCCTGGCCCCCTATTTAACCAACGGAGGCCAAAAGGGTGTCCCCTTGGCCCATGTTTACAGCACCAAAACATTTTTTTTTAAACTCTGCAGGAAAGTGCATACAGTGAGTGGACCTCCACAAAAAAACCTATAATGGGTGTACATTGTTTTTAACATTATGATCAGTGGGTAAGGTCCGCCACTGTATCAGTATACATTGGTATGAGTCAGAGCCCCAGGGAATACTCCTGATGTATACCTCTGACGTAATGTGAACAGGGCCTTATGCTTAGATGGTTCATGACTGGTAATAATAAAAGGCACACACAGCCCTGGCACCAACAAAAGGCAGCCCATAGGATGTAGTGCCTTTTCCAAGTAATAATTAGGTAGGAGACACCCTGAATGCTCTGGATGAGCATAAAGCCACAAACTCCCCGCCCCCCCAAAAAAAAAAAAAAAAAAAAATATATATATATATATATATTTAATTATTTTTTTTTTTTTTTTTTTGGGGGGGGGGGTGGGTTGTGGCTTTATGCTTATATATACCGCTTCATGTGGTGGCAGTGCCTGGCATATACCAGATCTAGTGATTCTGGTGTTTGGTGGAACAGAATACCAAAATCTGGGGACAGATGTGAAGCTAGACTAACCTCCGTACCCCGATCTTTCACATCTTGCAGTCTGGAATTATTTGCAGTGTGTGTGTGTATATATATATATATATATATATATATATATATATATATATATAATATAGATCCCAGAGAAGAGGCAGCACTCCTGAGTTAAATGGTGATGACCCAATTTATTCCAAGGCAACGTTTCAGCCTACTCCATGAGGCCTTTGTCAAGCAATACAACAGTGCCACAAGCAAACTTATATAGTCATACAATAAATCATGTGATGTGGGCGTTACAAGGTGACATCATCAAATCATGTGATGTGGGCGTTACAAAGGGACATCATCAAATCAAGTGATGTGGGCGTTACAAAGGGACATCATCAAATCATGTGATATGGGCGTTACAAAGTGACATCATCAAATCATGTGATCGAGTATACATATACATAGGAATAGTGTGTCCATCTGTATAGCAAAAAATATTCATAAATAACAAAGTGACCCAAAAGGTCGGTGTACACGTGGATTGTGGAAACACAAATATCACCAAAGTGGAATATAATTAAATTATGAACAGTACTGGCGATCGCCGCTGTTCAGATATCATATATACTAGTCGTAAATAGACTCCAGCCTACCCCAAGTGGACCACATCAGCCGCATGTTAATGGCGTCTCACATTGTAATATGCGCATGCGTTTGATCACTATGTCTCTAGCGGTTGCTGCATGAGCATCCGGTAACCAAGCGACCGCCCCATGTGACCAGAGTGCGTCACTGGCCACGTAGTAACTCGCGCAAGCGCACCGCACAAGGGGAGTGACCGCATGGAAATGAAAGTAAATAACCATGGAAACTACAGACAAATCAGACTACAGTGTATAGAGGGCATCAGAGGATTTCCCAAATCATAATACGACACACATATATCCGGTGACCATATAGGGGGAGGGTCCGGTCAGGCACGAGTCCTTACTGGAAACAGCAGGAGTCGCGTCCCTCTTACCGCGCGACACCATCCCCCATCCCTGGGGTAAAGTGTCACGCGCAGTGCGGTCCCAACCCCCACTAGTCACCCCACATATCCACGGCCTTATGTTAGCAGCAATATATACGGTAGGTCCACATTATATATATATATATATATATATATATATATATATATATAATCTAATTAATATTATTAATAATATTATTTTTATTATTATTTTGCATCAGTTTTTCAGCCTGTCCCCGTTGAAGTGTAGAAACACTAGTAGAGGCCCCATGATTATGAATAAGATCTGTGAACCGCTCCGTCAGGATACACAGATATAGAAAGCACGTGTTACCATGAAATCATATTACTAGCACTTTCACATGTGAGTTCTCTCTTGAGTTTCTTAATTTCTTTACGATCCACAGGATTTTATCAATGTCATTCAGGATTATTCTCAGCTGGAATATTCCCAGGAGTGTAAGGTAAGCCGGCCATAAAGTCAGTACCAACTTTTCATCTTCTATACATTTCTATATTGAGAGTCAGATAGATTGAGAAGCAGCGGCGGATCAGCCGAAATTATGTAGAGGCCGGCGCTTCTACATAACTTCGTCAGAACCACCGCCAGCACAGGGCCTTATTAAGACCGCCATCTAAAACGTCAGTCCTAATAAATGACCCTCCAAATTCTTCTGTGTTGCACGTGGATATGCCATGGATTGTACCTGGCCAAACGTGTAGGTGTATTCTATGGAGAGAGAGCAGAGCAAGCAGCTACCAGGCACTTCTCTTCCCAGTAAGAGGATAGGGCGAATATATTAATATTCACGCACATTAGTGTGCCCGTCCTTTAATTGACGTGATGACAAAGAGTAGGGAGGGGTCTTTCGTCATAACGTGGCCCCTAGTGGATGCAAATAGGCCCTCTAGTTGTTTTCAATTACGACATTAGGGTCCATTCACACATCCGCAAAATGGGTACGCATCCGTTACGCAATTTTACGGAACGGGTGCGGACCCATTCATTCTCAATGGAGCTGGAATGGATGCGGACAGCGCATTTCTGGATCCGCACTTCCGCATCTGCATAAGAAAATAGAACATGTCCTATTCTTGTCCGTAATAGCGGACAAGAATTGGCATTTTCTATTATAGTGCAGGCCATGTGCACATGGCCGGTGTCCGTGTTTTGCGGATCCGCAAAACCCTTTCGGACATGTGCGTGGAGCCTTATCCTGTACCATATACTGCTGCCACAGCAGGATCTACAAAGGACATGGATGACGCAGTGTTTAACCAGATATTGGTGCTGAATGTCTTATCTGCTTTTCTTTCTCAAGACAAAAAATGCAAGGATTCTGGGATTCTGCTGGACCAGTGCCACAGAAATTGTATTCGTTACTGACCAAGGGATCGAGTTCTATCAGGTATGGCTCTTGTGGCATTTTGTACTGCAGGTGGGGTGACTTAGTGCCATAGTCCTTTCATCCTGCATCCTGGTTACTTGGGCTAGTTTCACCCTAGCGCTGACCTCTTCCAGCCTGCCTGAGTTCATCATATCTGGGATAGCCAGATGCTACCTTTCCCCACCGGAGCCCATTGACTATAATGGGACTCAGCAGGGATCTGGCCCGTTTCCGGCATTAGTGCTTGCAGTTGTATTTGTCCCGCCAAATCTCGGCACTAATGCAGGAAACAGGCTGGTCCAACTGTAGACAATGGGTTCTGGCGGTGCTCCAGCAGTTTCCGACTACGCTGAATGCGATATACTCCAGCAGGCTGTTCCTCTGCTAGAACAGCCTGCCGGACGATTTTAGCGCTAGTGTGAAACTATCCGTAAATGGGTAGACCAGTTTGGAACCCCATTTTCATATATCCTATTATGGTATTTGCTTAATAGAGGGAGAAGTGGGTCTTCTGTTCGGGAACTTTCTCTCTTGGCCAGAGCTTCTCTCGCTTTGAGGACCTATCCTGTATTGCGCAGACGCCGCATTGATTTTAATGGACACTGGGTAATGCTTGATTTCTCCTGTGGTGGCGCTGCTGGGAAATTGAACACTTACTGCCAGGTTTCTCCACAGATACTAGAAAAGATACTTGGGGTCCTATCGGGGTGACATTTTCTGATTATCTTATTGTATAGGGCTCTTCTAACAAGAAGGGATGGTTCAAAGCAAATATAATAAAAATAACCAGTTCTGGTTAAGCATATCTATGGTTGTGTGGGAACGACGTACAGACAGATGACATCATGCTCCGGTGCCCTGACTATGTCACTGATGTCAAAAGGAAAAAGCTGTCGGTGCTCCACACTCTCCACAGACAGCGGTGCTCGAATCCAGAGCAGGCACACTCCACAGAAATATCAGGTAGAAGGATCGGCACTCTCTTAGATGATCAGCAAAAGATTTCTTTAATTGTCAAATAGATGAGGAAACAGCGACACGTGTTTCGGCTACGCAGAGCCTTTGTCAAGTGGGCCAAGTGTGTAGGCACACTTGACAAAGGCTCTGCGTAGCCGAAACACGTGTCGCTGTTTCCTCGTCTATTTGGCAATAAATGAAATCTTTTGCTGATCATCGAAGTGAGTGCTGATCCTTCTACCTGATATGTCACTGATGTGTCCAGACACTTCTATTTCTGCTCTTCTAGCTAGTCTGTTCTCCGTATCGCATCAATCATTACTTCCAGTAACTGCTGCCTCTTCTACCGTTCATATGTCACTCGTCTTGTTCATGCTTAGTGCAATAGTCTATATCATGTATGTGCACCCCTTTTCATATGTACAGCGCTATGGAATAATAATATGTCCTATTAAACTGTGGTTATTTCAGGTACTGGCAGAGAAGCGCTCCGTAAAGCTCTTGAAGAGTCAGAATATCAATGTGAACTGGTACATGTATTGTCCAGAGAGTTGTGTGATCCTGCTGTCTACTGCCAGCCTCTGCAATGTGCTGCAGCCATTTCATTTCAGGGTGAGCCTGGATCCTCCGATCTCATGTGTTTCCCTTGTCTGCGACAGGTGCCAGTCCAGTCCTCCAGTCATAGATAATGCGGTAGGAGTATCTCGTCTGGAGCCGCCTCTGCAAATGCGGACTCTCAGCTGTAATCACATGACGGCCTCCTTTTTCCATTTAGATTTGATGACCCTGTCTCAGCTGACACTAGACAGGATTTGGGTATCCTAAGGCACTGCTCCTCAGCTTCAGTCCTCAGGGCCCTTCATGGGCAGGTGCTATAATTAGTGTTATAGGCATCAGGACTTACCGCAGGTATTCATTCTGTGGGATATTCTGAAATCATGACTGGCAGGTGGTCCCTGAGCACTGTAGTTGGGGAACACTGTCCTAAGGCTACTTTCACACTAGCGCCAGCCTTCTCCGGCAGGCTGTATCGGCGGGTGAACAGCCTGCCGGATCCGTGCTGCCGTTATTGCACGCGTGCTGCCGGAGGTCCGCTCAGGCCCCATTGACTATAATGAGGGCGGGCCGGAGTTCCGGCGGCAGCAAGGCAAACATGCCGAGAGGCGCCCAGAATAAAACTACAACAGTCAATGGTACCGGAGCAGACCTCCGGCAGCACGGAATCCGGCAGGCTGGTCACCCGCCTGCCACTAGTGTGAAAGTAGCCTAAGGCACTGTTGACATCTTTATGGCTACTTTCACATGTGCATTTTTGCTGGATCCGTCATGGATCTGCAGAAACGCTTCCGTCGTGATAATGCAACCGTCTGCATCCGTTATGAACGGATCTGGTTGCATTGTCTCTAAAATAGCCATGACGGATCTCTCTCTAAAACCATTGTAAATCAATGGGTGAGGGATCGTTTTGTGTCCTAGAAAACGGATCCGGCATTATTGACTTACATTGTGTTTCATGACGGATCCGTCTTGCTCCGCATCCCAGGACGCCCTCAGGAACGCTGCTTGCATCGCTTTTGAGTGCATCATGGGAACGCAATGAAACGGAAGGGAATGCATTCTGGTGCACTCTGTTTCCTTCAGTTCAGTTTTGTCCCCATTGACAATGAAGGGGGACAAAACTGAAGTGTTTTCCCCCTGCTATTCAGATCCTATGAGGGATCTCAATAGCAGAAAGGGAAAGCACAGGTGTGAAAGTGGCCTATGTTGGCGGTATACATTGGACAGTCTACTAAATATCTATATACAGCATATGTAGGTCATTGGCCTCAGTGTTAGAAAATGTGTACAGCACATTATACATTTTGTTTTAGATAGCCCACTGTCTCCTGGGCTTTCCTATACATTAAAGAATACCACCCTGACGTTCAGGAACTTTCTTGATACATATGCTGACAAAAATGTAAAAATGAGCAAAGTTTAAAATGACCTGTAAAACCTGAATAGTTCCCCTAGGCCTGACTTACCTTGTTGCTTTGCTGTGTCCTAGAATATTTAAAGAGGACCTTTCAGCAAAAAAAAATTCATGAGATACTTATACCATCTTGTAGGGCTGCTGCCGCTGATGTCCGCACAGGGCTCCCTGGCTAAGAGAGGAGCGCTGCGATTGGATGCGCTCGCTGCCAGAGAGAAGAGACACCGCCCACCATAACTAAATGAAACCTCCTACTATAACCAAGTTGCCTCATTAGCATCAGAGGCACAGAAGATACCGGGAGCGCTGCGGGCGAACTGGGGGGGCGTTTGAAAAAAAAAAACTGTGTGCGGACATCAGCGGCAGCAGCCCTACAAGATGGTATAAGTATCTCATGAATTTTTTTTTGCTGAAAGGTCCTCTTTAAACATTTTATGGTAATGAGTTCACGTCATGGAATCGTGATCTACTGACCATCGGTAATAGTTGCTGCTGGGCGTGACATTAAATACATGATGTCCAAATTTAAGTAAATTAGAAAGCACATTAAAGGGAATGTATCATCTCTATATGTTTTCTACTTACAACTACCAGGTGCTTATAAATTTTCTGTTTCTGTCTGATTTTTATTTTTTTATTTTTTGTTCTGTTTTCGGTGCATGATTATAGGGGTGGCCATATTTCCAGAGCTGATTACAGTGTTTTTAGAGAAACCTTACAGCAGCCACATGGACCACAGGAAGCCATAGACATGCCCTGTGTGAATGAGGGATGTTTTGTAGGCGGTACTTTTGAATGTACTTCTACCTGTGATAATAATGAGATGACTGCTGAGAAGCGATCTTTACAGAACAGAAGTTTTCAGCCAATTGTGAGGCTCAGGGGTCAGTGTAAAAACTGCAGGATTTCAGGATTATTTTTAAATATAGATAGCGACGTGGAAAATAAATAAAAAAATTATGTTGAACAGAAAAACTTGATTTAAACTGTCATTTCTGATGACATATTCCCTTTAACATTTAGCCGTTGGTATATTGAACTCTGAATGTAACAACCATACAACGTAATAAGTCCCGTTGAAATGATTTATTTTTTTCGGCTTTTCACAGAGTGGAACAATGGCAAAAATGGTAAAGTTTGAGGTAGAGCTGCCAGCGTCTACGACCAAGATGGCAAAGATTTCTGAGAGAGATATAGCAATGGCAACTATGTGAGTGCTAAGTAAATGATAAAAGGTGTGAAAAGTACAACGTGAGTATAAGGGCTGATTCACTCGACCACGGTCGGCCACAGTGTTTGGGGTCTGGAGCAGTCCCACCCATTTAGGCCACGTTTATTTCTGTGATTCTTGTTTTATATGTATTGAATGTGCCATTGCATATGGCTGGTAAACATTCTGTTGCACCTGGAAGCCGGTGTCACATGGTCTGTTGTAGGTGTAGCTTGCGGCCTCACTTGTTCCCCATTGCTTTACATCATCATAGGAGATGCACGGCACTGGACATGCCGGGTCTATAGTGAATCAGCCCTAAGACGGAGAGGTCTATAGGTTACTAGGCTTGCATTGTTGTACGTGTCCCTTGTTTCGGCACAGTTTTTAGGAGCCCATTTGATAAAGCATTAGGTGTAATATTATTTCTGACTAAATCCGACAAATGTCGCCTGTCAGTAAGTAGATCAGTATTATTCTCAAAATCCCCATAGCAAGTTTTCTTGAATTGTTTTTCCAGAGTATAACATGAACAGCCCTAATCGAGACACGGTGTGCGATTGGTGTGGTCACGCCCCCCCCATACCACCACAATCAGCAGCCCCTACCCAGCATTGCCCTTGACCATAGTGACTGTATCTGGAGGATAAAGACCCTTCAGCCTGATCACTGACTATAGATTTGTTCATCTTGTAATGAATCAAGTGGCAGGGTCAGGTCTTGGATAGTGTTGTGCCTATATTGGTATTTTTGGCATACAGCTCATGCTTAGAATTTTCTGTTTTTCATATTTTCAGATATGGACAACTTTATGTTCTGTTCCTAAGACATCATGCAAAAGCCACTAGCAGCCCAGGAGCGGAGGTCGTCCTCTACCACTTACCTCGGTAATCATCTATATTCAGCTCTGCTTCCCGTCTCTCCTTGTAACATGTTTTCTGTTTGTTTCCAACCTTATATACATATATATATACTATATAACTTATGTACTAATGACCTATCCTCTGGGTAGGTCATCAGGATCTGATCATGGGGGTCTGACACCAAGAACCCCCACCGATCAGCGGCCTTCTCCCTGCTCACCAGGCACATCGCCATACATTGTATATCGGCTGTGCTTGGTAGGACAGCTCAACACCATTCACTTAAATGGGGCTGAACTGCTGCTAGTACATGTGACCGATAAATGTGACATCACTTGGACTAAGGAAAGCTGGGAGAAGACCGTGGCGCTACTACGAGTGCAGCTGCCTTCTCAAACAGCTAGGGGTCCTAAGTGTTGGACCCTCACAAATCGGATACTGATGATCTAAACAGAGGATAGGTCCTCAGTATATAAGCCCCGGAAAACCCGTTTAATTGGCAGCTGAATCACTGCATACAGTTTACTCAGGTGATTTACCGTTCAGACAGAACTGTGACTGCTGCTCTGGAGTATGATTTATATATTTAGCAAGTTAGATAGATTGGGTAGATAATACCGTGAAAAAGTATTCAACAGAGTGGACATATCCTTTATAATACTCTGCACCGCTCCTATTGTGTCTAGTTTGAGAATGAATTTCCTTTAAGTACGTTCACACTGTACAGAATAGGATATGTCCCCTCCATTGAGTTGCAAGACCCTTTTTGTGACTTTTAAATGCTGTATATTTTTTTTTTTGCCTAAGCTTCAAAAAATGAGTTTTCAGTGCTCACCTGTGTGGCAATGAAGCCAGAAGCACGGATCCGGTCCTGGACTTGACTAACAAGAGACTTCCACTGTGAAAAAAGATAGTTGGATCCAGCTTTCGATAAAACTTCACTTTTATTTCTTTGCTGTAAATCCAGTACAGACATGGCACAGAGTACAGTTAATCCAGTCTACGCGTTTCGGACCCTCCTTCTATTTAGGTCATTACTCATGACATAAACACAACAATAGCTGATCTCAGGGAGACCAGCTACAAAAAACACCGCGGAGCCTCACTTAGAGTCTCAACACGGCAATCCGTGCAAAGTTCCCTGGGAAACAGGAATATGGAAAATAAATGTGGAGCCCCAGTTATGGGTCTACAACACAATGAAAGCCAGATATCCCTCAAAGGAAGGAAAACCAAGCAAAGGGGTGTCTCCATTACAGAGATCACCAAAACCACCATATTAAGTGGCCCCTATGTCAAGATCCCGCTTTTTTACAAGCTTTAATTATGTGACAGGGAAAACCTAAGCTAGGTATCCATCCACAGACAGCTGTTTCGGGGTGTTGCCCCTCATCAGTGTGGAGTAGTGTGGAGTGAGGCTCCGCGGTGTTTTTTGTAGCTGGTCTCCCTGAGATCAGCTATTGTTGTGTTTGAGTGGTCTCCGAGGCATTGCTCCCGGTTAGCCAGAATCCTACTCCGCACTGATGAGGGGCAACACCCCGAAACAGCTGTCTGTGGATGGATACCTAGCTTAGGTTTTCCCTGTCACATAATTAAAGCTTGTAAAAAAGCGGGATCTTGACATAGGGGCCACTTAATATGGTGGATTTGGTGATCTCTGTAATGGAGACACCCCTTCGCTTGGTTTTCCTTCCTTTGAGGGATATCTGGCTTTCATTGTGTTGTAGACCCATAACTGGGGCTCCACATTTATTTTGCATATTCCTTACTCATGACATGCCTGAAAAAAGATGGTTGGATCCAGCTTTCGATAAAAATGTCATGAGTAAGGACCTAAATAGAAGGGGGGTCCGAAACGCGTAGACTGGATTAACTGTACTCTGTGCCATGTCTGTACTGGATTTTACCGCAAAGAAATAAAAGTGAAGTTTTATCGAAAGCTGGATCCAACTATCTTTTTTCACATTTTTTTTTGCATGGATGTTCTTGCGCTGCCCTTGCCAGTTGGGAGTGGCGAGGGCAGGGACATTGGACCTGACAAATTTACTAACAGTTATGCCTGTTTACTATCATTTATGCCAGTCAGGGACTGGAGTTTTTATTCCTGGTGCACGGACCGCTGGAGGTGCACCTAATTTATGACGCCCCTCATTATAGATTAGGTGCTTCCTCTGACGGTACAGGAATTATCAAAGACAGGCTTTTTCTGCCCCCAAAGACTCGTAGGGCTGCCTCTGCTAATTACATGCTTCATCATCTCACTGGATCCATTGCTGCAATCACTGGAAAAACACTTTTTAATCATTATACAATTCGGTCTCAAGGGAACACCCGAGCCCCTCTGCACACCCTTAAACCTCAGCACTCCTTACCTCGCCACTCCACTTGATTGACAGGGCCGGGTGAGATGAAGATTCGGACGCCTTACTCTGTCAATCAGGTGGAAGGGGAACAGCACATTTCTGATGGACACTGGCGTATGAAATGCTGCTCTTAATAAATTCCTCCCCTCACCTTGTGTCTCTATTTGTATCCGTTTCCATCTTAGAGAAGGTCCATGTAAAAAGATGCACATCTTGAAACTTAACAGAACAGGAAAGTTTGCCCTGAATGTCGTCGATAATCTGGTTGTTGTCCATCACCAAGACACAGAGGTAAATTAGGATACATTAATAAACCTAGTAATGAGGTTGATAGAGGTTAACGGTGCGTGTCCACGGTTTTCGTATTTCAGACATCTGTAATCTTTGACATCCGCTTACGGGGGGAGTTTGATGGCACCGTGACCTTGCATCAACCAGTGCTTCCTGCCCGCTCCATCCATCCTTACCAAATACCTATAGCAGGTAGGAACGTCTGCACCCAGGCTACCAGAGCTCCGCAACACAGAATAGTTTTTAGTAGTGGCTAAAATTGACATTTGCCATGCGGTGCCATTTCCAGCATTATAACCAGCGTATTGCCCCACCTTTAAACATTCATACATTGTTTTTCTGCAGGTCCATCAGCTGTGGCCGGACAGATCCCTATACAGTGCAAACTTTGTATCCTTTAAAGCTATCAAGGCATTACTTGAATGCCTGTCTCTACCATACACATGCATGTTAGCCCCGGCCAAGCATGCATGTCTTGTGAATGATGGAGGGGTGAAAGCCGCTGCCAGATGCCTCTGACATGCAGCTTAACTCCCTGAGAACAAAAGGATAAGGCATGTTGAAATCCAACCTGCTTGACCCTTCTGTCCGGGCAGAGTCAGTAGGCCCTCATACGCATTAGTTTGTTGGCCAGTCCTGCTGAATTTT
Organism: Bufotes viridis; assembly: GCA_033119425.1. Taxonomy (NCBI): domain Eukaryota; kingdom Metazoa; phylum Chordata; class Amphibia; order Anura; family Bufonidae; genus Bufotes; species Bufotes viridis. The sequence continues at coordinate 108,737,426 of CM065593.1, read as the reverse complement.
GGCAGATTCTGCCAGCATACTTACTTCTAATATGTATGGCCAGATTTACATCTGCACATTTAGAGCAGTGTTTCCCAACCAGCGTGCCTCCAGCTGTTGCAAAACTACAACTCCCAGCATGCCCGCACAGCCAAAGGCTGTCCGGGCGTTGTAGTTTTGCAACAGCTGGAGGCACACTGGTTGGGAAACACTGATTTGGAGGACAGAATGGGGTTGTCTTATCTCAGACAACGGGACCCGCACCTATAATCAAGAACAGAGCCCTGCAAGGTAGTGGCTAGAGGACTCCGGTCCGGCCACCAGCAAGCGCGCTCCCCATAGAAGTGAATAGGAGCGCACCACGCGTGAAAGGACACCGCTCCCGTTCTCTTATATGGGCCCGATGGAAATAGCCGAGACGGTGCTTGGCCCCATAGAAGATGAAAATGAATGGAGGACTGCTGCGCATGAGCAGTGCACCCTCCACCACTTTCGGGGCTCCGTTCTCGATATAGGTGCGGGACCCAGCGGTGGGACCCACACCTATAAGTCAGTGGGGGCATATTCTAGCAATTTGCCCCCATTGTTTGTGATGAGACAACCCCTTTAACACATATTCTATTATACATATTTACAGTGAAAATACAAACCTACTGCTGGGGATGTGGGGTAGCTGTTGAGGTGCAGAGGTAGCAGTTGCTTCTTGGCCCTGGTGCCCGTGAAGGCCCAATGGTCACTGCTACATAAGAAGACTCCAGTGTTATAACTGGTACATGGTAGTCGGGGCCTTGTGGTATATTCAGCATTGGGGCCCCGGAGCTTTAAGGTAAATCTCTGCTTTACTGCATTGTGAAGAATTATCTGGATATGTTATTGAACTTGTTCTTAACCATTGGAACAGATTCCTCTTCCTGGATTGTTTTTCAGCCAGACATCATCATAAGTGCTAGTGAAGGTAGGACTCCATTTCCCATGTTCTTTGAATATCTTGGAAGTGCTCTACGTTATTAACCCCTTAAGGACCAAGTGATTTTCAGTTTTTACTCCCTGCCTTCCCAGTACCATAAGTTTTTTTTTATAAATAAAAAAATAAATAAAAACTTTATATCGCCAAATTCTGACCCCTATAACTTTTTATAGTCATCTCCATGGAGCTGCATGAGCGCTTATTTTTTGCAGGACGATCTGTAGTTGTTGGAGTGTGTATGACTTTTTAATCAATTTTTTCTTGGGAAGTGACGACTGCGAAAATGGGATAAATTTGTTTATATTTGGGTTTTGGGACGTGGTGGAGCTAATTATCTTTATTCTTTTTCCTTTGTTTATAATATGGGGAAAGGGAGTGATAAAACAAAACTCTTTTCCCTTAATCCCAACAATGGAAATGTGGGAGTGGGTGCACTATCCCAGATTTGCTTTTTTCATATGCATTTTCTCCCTTGCAACTCATATCCAGGGTATTGAAGAAGAAGTCGGCAAACAGGAAGGAAATAACTTCTAAAATGTATTCAAAAATCTGGAGGAGATTTTGCTTGTGGTGTAATCAATCTGGGGTTTCTGCAGAAAATGTTTTCCATCCAGACAGTGTTGAGTTTTCTCCATTCAGGATTTAAGGGCTACGTCCCAATTCTTTGAGTGTTCAGTGTTTGAAATAAAAATTGCATGTCATTCTTGGGTTATCAGATAGGGGCAGATAGGTTAAGACCTACCTTAAGACTACGGTACTGGTGTCCGCATGGGACCTGAACTTGGTGTTTTTCAGGCCTTTTTTTGGTTGCTGTAACCTCTGCCTGCAGGGTAAGCGAGATTCAGGCCCTAAGAATGCTTGACCCTTTTTTTTTTTTTTTTCTTTTTTAGAGTTTTTCTCAACAGAATTGTGTTTAGGTTTCAAAGATTTCAAAGGTCGGATTTTCACAGACAGGAAGAGATTGTTGTTCCTTACTTTTGTGAAAATCCAAAATCTAAAGGCGAAGAGAAATTGCTCAAAAAAGCTTCATCCTTCAGGATCTAGAAGCCATTAGCTCCTTTAGAAAAACAGACTATTTTTTGTGCAGTTTTAAGGTACAAAAACGGGTTTAAAAGCAACAAAAAGCTCACTGGCAACATGAATAAAAATTGCAATTACTGAGGCCTATAGAGTATTGGGGAAGGAACGTCCCAATTAAGAGTTGGATTTCTATGGGAACACCGCTACCCTGCGATCCTGGCCATGACCACTGTAGCCATAGCCTTTAAACAAGAATGTTTTCATTCAATGACATGAAGATTAGATCTTGACAATGGGGAGAAATGCAGACACAACGTATCTGAGCTATTTCATTATACTTGGCCAGTGATGTCCCGGATTCATGACGTATTGCTATGTCCTCACACCAGAGGCAGCTTTACAATCCTGGAGCACAGTGTACTGAAGATTGATTGATCTACGGAGTATGTGTGTATTTCCTGTGACTGGGGTAAGCATCCTTTATTTGTAATTCTTATATATATACACCCCCTTGTCTTCTATACACAGGATACCTCTGGTACTTGCGCATCAAACTTCAGCCGATTGTTCATTTGCTCACAGACAAAGGTCGATTGATGGATTTCCTGCTTCAGCGCAAAGACTGTAAATCTGTCATTCTATCCGTTTGCTCACAGAGTAAGTGCTAGCCTCCATGCAATGTACTCCCGGCAGAGGTGTGCTTTCTGCTAATGGGTTGTGTTCTTCAGTTTTATCGGAGAAGGATAGAGCGCCCCTGCCTGTCATCGCCACCGTCTTCGATAAGCTCAACAGTGAATACAAGAAATATCTGGAGGCTGAGCACAGCTACACATTGGTGAGTTGGATTAAGGAAAACGTTCTTTCCTTCTGATCTGCTAGATACCATTGGACTATTGCAGTATTTATTGGATATCTATTACTGATTTCTATGCTGCAGGCTGTGGAGAGCAGTCAGGGGAGAAGTAACGCACTTGTGAAGAGACCCGTGCGAGGACAAGCTGTCATCGATCAGTCCGATATGTACACCCATGTATTGTCTGTCTTTACAGACTTGAAAGTGAGTAAACTTACGTGAAAGTAATCCCGAGATAATCAAAGACAGAGGCTAGACTGCGACGTATCTCATGCAGTGAAAATGTATGGGCCAGCTTATTCTGTCTGTCTATCTATCTGTCTTATCTATTTATTTGTCTGTATCTATCCATCTTATATCTGTCTGTCTGTCTATCTGTCTGTCTATCTATCTGTCTATCTACTCATATCTATCCTACTCATATCTATCCTTCTCATATCTATCCTTCTCATATCTATCCTTCTCATATCTATCCTTCTCATATCCACCTCATATTGATCTATCTATCTCATATCCATCTCATATCTATCCTTCTCATATCTATCCCATATCCATCCATCTCATATCTACCTTTGTATACATGCACAACTGTATCCCACAATATCTTTTTTGTAGGATCCCCTGTATTAAAGCTGACCGCTCTTCAGTTACAGTGAAGAAGTATACCGACACTTGGTATACTTCCTAAACATCAGTCACTTTATTGGCATGTGTTGGGCCCATCTTAACCTTTTGCCACATTCACAATGTCAAAATTTAGTCAGTATTTTCTAGTATCTGAAAGCCAAAACCAGGAGTGGTTCTAACCCCAGAAGATGGAAATCCTTCCGTTAAACTTTTTTCTCTGCAGGACCCAATCCTAGTTTTGGCTTAGGGTACTTTCACACTAGCGTTAGGTGCGGATCCGTCTGTTATTTGCACAGACGGATCCGCACCTATAATACAAACGTTTGTATCCGTTCAGAACGGATCTGTTTACATTAGCTTTAAAGAAAAATGGCAAAGTCAAAACGGATCCGTTTTGAATTACACCGATGTGACAGACGTCACGGGGACGGATCCGCTTTAAATGCACCATATTGTGTCACTGAAAACGGATCTCGTCCCATTGACTTACATTGTAAGTCAAAATGGATCCGTTCGGCTCCGCATCGTCAGACGGACACCAAAATGCTGCAAGCTGTGTTTCGGTGTCCGCCTCCAGAACGGAATAGAGGCGGAACGGAGCTGAACTGATGCATTCTGAACGGATCCTTATCCATTCAGAATGCATTGGGGCTGAACTGATCCGTTTTGGACCGGTTGTGAGAGCCCTGAAACGGATCTCGCAAACGGAATCCAAAACGCCAGTGTGAAAGTTGCCTTACAAATACGAAAAATAATGGCCAAATATTGACCGTGTGAAAGTGGCATTTAGACAGGTTTGGAAGCGTACATCTGGGGATTTTCTGCTGCACCCCTTCCCCCTCAATTCTACACAAATGTGAGGTATGAATGGTAAATGAACCAAAAATGAGTCTGGTATAGAATCAATATGAATAGCTGCAAAACAGCATACAGATAATGAAATCAGTCCGTATTACATGCGAGTTTCACTCATTTATGATAAAATGACATCGTCACCTACTGAATAAATGTCCAGGAGAAAGTGTTCATTGCTGTAGACTCCCACGACTACAGAGCTCCTTTCATTAGGCTTTGTGTATGGTGGTTTTCTTCATTTTCATCACTTAGAAGACATTTTCATCTTTACTAATAAGACAAATATGTAGATTGCAATATTAACATTTTCCTCTTCTGATTAGGAGGCGCCACATAAATTCATCATAGCTGTTCTCATGGAGTACATCCGTTCTCTGAACCAGTTCCAGATTCCTGTACAGGTGCGTCTAAGCGTCTCTCTGTTGATTTAAAGGGAACCTGTTACCTGTACTTTGCTGCCTGTGTGTAACAGGAAAGAAACCTGACATGGTCAGGAGGTGGGGAGGGAAGGATCGGCAAGTCTCATCGCACTCGCAGCGCGCTCTTCGAGGTTTGCCATGTCAGTACTATAAAACTACTGACTGACGGCTCAAAAGTGACAGACTGCTGAAATCAACAGGTCTGCCACTAGACTATATAGCAGGTGACGGGTTCCCTTTAAGTGAATTCCTAGAAGCAAGGGTCCATTCACACGTCCGTGTGTGTTTTGTGGATCCGCGGATCCACAAAACACGGACATCGCTGGCACTACATAGAAAATGCCTTTTCTTGTCCGCAATTGCGGACAAGAATAGGACATGTTCTATTTTTTTCGGGAACGTGATTGCGGACCCGGAAGTGCGGATCCGCAATTACGGCACTGGCCGGGACAAAGTCTGTCCCCATTGAAACTAATGGGTCCGCAATTCCGTTCCGCAAAATGCGGAACAGAATTGCGGATGTGTGAATGGACCCTAATACAAAGCAGTACAAGTTCAATTCTGCAAGCTTCAGAGCTCAGATGACCCCAGGTCCACACAAAGGTCGCTTTTGTGCTTTTCTGTCTGAGAAGTGTATTTTTACACCAGGCTCTGTGCAGTACCGGCATGTAGTGAAAATTAAAGGGGGTGTCCGAACGCAGAACTGTAAATGCAGGTTTGGACTATAATTCATTTTAGAAATGAGTAAATCATTTTATAAAATATGCATATATTCCCCCTGGGACCCCACAACCAATCTCAAGGACAAAGGGACAGAGATCCCTGTGGTATTTCCGAGCATTGCTCTTGGCAAGCCACTGTGTAGGGAACTGTAGTGGTTACGTTCACGTGGCTAGGGCACAGTGGGCCATCTGATTGCATCATTTAATGGTGATTTACAGGGTGATTCAAGGAGATGGACCAGGTTTCAAAGTAGTATATTTCACAATGGCAACATGAATTAACCCCAAAGTTACAAACTGTGTAATGAGTTATCGAGTTCTATCCTCTCACAATTTCCTGTGAAGTGCATAATCATACTGAGCTCTTCCTTTTACTAGAACAGCCTGTTTCCTCATATTGTCTGCACCAGCGACTGATGCACTGTAGCATTGGCGGATCAATGCCAAAACTCCATTGAAACGCACACTGCGCCACAATTGTGAACTGAAGAACGCAGAACGCCTTGTGTTGCGGAGTCACAATCTTGTGACTGGCAGTTCCTGGTTGCAGAGATATAGAGATTTCAAATTCGGTCCACCTTGTTGAAACACACGTTTATATATGTGTGTATGTACCCGCAGTTTTATCACTCAGGTATGAGGTACATGGGTGACATTACCTACTGGTAGAACGATGACTCTCGTATCTCAAGCCCCTATTTTTCTGTTCTAGCACTATTTATATGAGCTGGTGATCAAAACCCTGGTGCAGCACAACCTCTTCTACATTCTCCATCAGTTCCTGCAGTACCACGTGCTCAGCGACTCCAAGCCTCTGGTATGTACTTCTAGAAGGTTCAAGGAAAGTTTAGATTTGCTTTGAGTCCCTCTTGATAACTGGACAATACATTTTTGATATATCCAGTGTCTTCCTTCTGTAGGAAGATAAACGTCAAATACTTTTTCCAGAGAAGGTTTACATAACAGCAAACCTAAGGCCAATAGCTGTATAAAATACAGTCGTGCCAAATAGTGATGAGCGGCAGGGGGCAGTATTCGAATTTGCGATATTTTGCGAATATTCGTAGTCGAGATTATTCTATTGATTGCGAAAAAGTGTCAATGTAATATTCGCGTATTGCGAATATTCTAAAACACAAATATAAAGCACTATAGAATATAGTGCTATATATTTGTTTTTTTAGAATATTCGTCATTTTTTCCAATTTAATGTGAACAGTCATTGGCCCAAAAGCAACTTGAGCAGGGAGGAATTATGACTTCAGTGCTATATATTCGTGTTTTAGAATATTCGCATTACGCGAATATCACATTGCCGATTTTTCGCATAAAAGAAAAGAAATTAAATAATGAAGAATATTCTAATTCACTACAGACTACAATATTGCAGCCTTCTCACATTGGCCCACAAGCAAGAAGCAGGTAGGTATACTAGGTAATGGGTTCAGATAAAAAAAAATATAATATATTAGTTTTTACGAATATATATATCACTATATTCTAAATATTTGCAAATTCTCGAAGTGCCAATATTCGGGATAAAAATTCGCAATTCGAATATTCACGCTCAACACTAGTGTCTAATATTTTAACGGAAAAAAAAAACTAATCATAAACACTTACCGTATTTTTCGCCCTATAAGACGCACCGGCCTATAAGACGCACCTGGGTTTTTGAGGAGCAAAATAAGAAAAAAAATATTTTTAACCAAAAGGTGTGCTTTTGAAGTAATGGTGGTCTGTGCATGACAGTATTATGGGGGGGATCTGTGGATGACACTGTTATGTGGGGGAGATGTGGATAGCACTGTGATGGGGGGGATCTGTGGATAGCACTGTGATGGGGGGATCTGTGGATAGCACTGTGATGGGGGGGATCTGTGGATAGCACTGTGATGGGGGCATTTATGAATGACACTGTAATGGATTGGATCTGTGGATGACACAGGTGCCCCCTTTTCTAAAACATCTGGCCCATGGCTGCTTAGGGGGCGGAGCCTGGCAACACATGGCGGGCGGCCCGCCGCTAACAGCGTGACTGCTTGTATAACATTTAAAATCTTTAATTATGTCCCCTTATTTCCTAAAAGCCCAGGACAGTAGCGCTCTGCTAACCTGCTATAACGATCCTCTAGCAGGCAGAGCGGTGCGGCGGCAGGCTGGTGTGTAACGTCCTCACTGACGTCATCTGCCTGCTCCTTTCACTTTATGAATGAAGCAGGAGGAGAAGGCAGATGACGTCAGTGAGGACGTTACACACCAGCCTGCCGCCGCACCGCTCTGCCTGCTAGAGGATCGGTATAGCAGGTTAGCAGAGCGCTACTGTCCTGGGCTTTTAGGAAATAAGGGGACATAATTAAAGATTTGAAATGTTATACAAGCAGTCATGCTGTGAGCGGCGGGCCGCCCGCCGCGTGTTGCCAGGCTCCGCCCCCTCCTCCTTCCATGCTGATACATCGCAGGCTGTGCGATGTATCGGCTTCAGCTATAGGAAAATGGTAGTATTCGCCATATAAGACGCACTGCCATTTTCCCCCCACTTTTGGGGGAAAAAAAGTGCGTCTTATATGGCGAAAAATACGGTATTTATTGAATACAAATATACTGTATTTTCTGGCGTATAAGACAACTTTTTAACACATGAAAATCTTCTCAAAAGTCGGGGGTCGTCTTATACGCCGGTATACTGCGTGCTGAAACTTAAGAGGACCTTTCACTGGTCCAACGATTGTTAGATAATGATATGTATGTGTAGAGCGGCGCCCAGGGATCTCCCTGCACTTACTATTATCCCTGGGCGCTGCTCTACACATACGGTATATATCATTATCTAACAATTGTTGGACCAGTGAAAGGTCCTCTTTACTTCCAAGCCGGACTGGAGAAGCTGTCCTTATCCAGCTTCAGGACAGGCGCCCTCTAGCTGAGCCACCATGCGCTGCATCCCGGCCAGTCACTCCTGAAGCAGCCCCCTCTCCCTGCTCTCAGTGGTTTTCTCATGCTCGGATCGCCTGTTTAATTTTTATTTGGTGTGCGTTGGAAGAGGGGTAGTCTTATACGGCGAGTATAGCCCAAACCCCATATTTTAACAGGAAAAGTCGGGGGTCGTCTTATACACTGGTAAACTGCGTGCTGAAACTTAAGAGGACCTTTCACTGGTCCAATGATTGTTAGATAATGATATATACCGTATGTGTAGAGCGGTGCCCAGGGATCTCCCTGCACTTACTATTATCCCTGGGCGCTGCTCTACACATTTGGTATATATCATTATCTAACGATTGTTGGACCATTGAAGGTTCAGGGACAGGCGCCCTCTAGCTGAGCCACCGTGCACTGCATCCCGGCCAGTCACTCCTGAAGCAGCCCCCTCTCCCTGCTCTCAGTGGATTTCTGATGCTCGGATTGTCTGTTTCATTTTTATTTGGTGTGCGATGGAAGAGGGGTAGTCTTATACGGCGGGTATAGCCCAAACCCCATATTTTAACAGGAAAAGTAGGGGATCGTCTTATACGCCGGAAAATACGGGTACATTCAAAGCACTGGATTTAACAGCCCCACAAATACAAACATAGCACCAATAATAATATGAGAGTGCAGTGTGGGGCTATGGCAGGAATTGCATAGATATTTGAACAATTCAGGTCAGTACATATAAATTATATATTCATTTTTTTAAGCATGAGATTGTTTTTGTGAGATTGAGTGCATGTAATATCTTTAATGTACTTATAGATTTGTCTGCGTTGGCTTTTTTTCTATTGACCTACCATCAGGATAGGTCATCAATAGTAAAAAGCAGACAAACGCTTTAAATATGGAACACTTGTTTTTTTTCTGCTGCGTTCCCCCACCGCTTATTATTGGTGCTGTTTGAATTTGCGGGGCTGTTACAGCCAGTGCTTTCAATACACTTGAGCAGTAGTGTTTAAGGTTTTTTTTTTTTTTTTGATGACCTACAACATAACAGTCCAAGAATTCGAATCGGTTATTCCGGCTACTAGCAGATTGTCTGTGGCTTGCATAGACTGTGAAACACGTGGCATTATAACTTGAAATTCAGTGTTCCATACTATTTTAGCTGAAATACAGAGAAATAAAAGTTGATTGACTCCAGTGTGTTAATGTGAATTGCTCTTTGCTTACAGGCGTGTCTCCTGTTGTCTTTAGAAAGTGTCTATCCTCCAGCACATCAGCTTTCCCTTGATATGTTAAAGGTAAAATAAAGGCCGCCAGACTTTACTTGATATCCCCAGATCATTATATTAGAAGGGGCTGAAATACTGGTATTAGATTCAGTCACCAAGTACTTGAGCTGCACACATTATTATAAACTGTATAGTAAAACTTTATAAAGTGCAGGATCCATTTGGTAAGAGTAGCAGTCGTTCAGATATTTTTGTTTATTGGATCAGAAGGTCTAAATTTGGATCTGTATATTCTATGGAAGGTTAAGGCCTCATGTACACGGCTGTGTCAGTATTACGGTCCGTGTACAATCCACATTTTCTTACTCCCATCTCTAGAAATGACTATTCTTGCCCACAACATAGACAAGAATAGGAAAGGTTTTATTTTTGCGGAACAGGCATACAGATGAGGACAGAGTCAGTGTGCTGTCCATTTTTTTTGGGCCATAGAAATAAATGGGTCCCTGTGCAATCCGCAAAAAATGTGGATTGGACACAGATGCTAAATACCATTGTGTGCATGGGACCTAACCGATACTACATTTCATGTAAAACAAGCCCTGGGTGGTCTGATCCTAAAATCATATGTCCTCTCCTTATTGCAAACCTACCTAACACATGTTATTAAGGCTACTTTCACGTTTTGTGCAGATCCGTCATGGACGGATTCGTTCAGATAATACAACCTTCTGCATCCGTTCAGAACGGATCCGTTTGTATTATCTTTAATATAGCCAGATCTTTAACATAGACGGGTCCGTCTTAAACACCATTGAAAGTCAATAGAGGACCGATCAGTTTTCTATTGTGCCAGATTGTGTGTGAAAACGGATCCTTCCCCATTGACTTGCATTGTGTGCCAGGACGGATCCGTCCTCGTTGACTTGCATTGTGTGCCAGGACGGATCCGTCCTCGTTGACTTACATTGTGTGCCAGGACGGATCCGTTTGGCTCAGTTTCAGACGGATATGTCCGTCTCCAAAGCAGAATGGAGACTGAACTGATGCATTCTGAGCAGATCCTTTTCCATTCAGAATGCATTAGGGCAAAACGGATCCGTTTTGGACCGCTTGTGAGAGCCCATGACGGATCTCACAAACGGAAAGCCAGAACGCAAGTGTGAAAGTAGACAAAGAAAGCCGGGTACAGCTGGAAACACTTTTGTATCAGATTACACAAGGTTTGTGGCCTGGACATGGAAGTACATAGGTTTGCATGTGAGTTGGAGACAATTTTTGAATATTTATGATCAATTATTTACGAAGTTGCTTTGTTTTTTTCAGAGGCTTTCAACAGCCAATGATGAAATTGTTGAGGTCTTGTTATCAAAGCACCAAGTTCTGGCAGCTCTGAGATTTGTACGCAGCATTGGAGGACATGACAGTGCCTCCGCCCGTAAATTCTTAGATGCAGCTAAGCAGACCAGCGACAATATGCTTTTTTATACAGTCTTCCGCTTCTTTGAACAAAGAAACCAACGTCTACGTGGGAACCCGAATTTTACACCAGGTTAGAAGGCATAATTATACATGATTGCATTACTCTTAGATACTGTACGTGAATACATGTGGCAACTGAGATCAAACTGTACCTGTTTATATATTCCCCTTTAACCCCTTCACAACATCCGCCATACATGTACGGCAGATGTTGGGTCTTTAAAGATGGCTTCCAGTCTGGAGCAGAGTGAGCGCCATAGCTGCCTGCTGTTTCATAGAGCAGACACCAGCAGTTAATGCCAGCGATTGGCAGTGTTGCCAACCCCAGACATTTAATCTCTCAGATACAGTGGTCAAATAAAAAAAAAAAAAAAGTTATGGCTCCTGGAAGGCAGGGAGCAAAAAATGAAAACAGAAAATCGCTGAATCACCAAGGGGGTAAATATCAATAGGTGAAAAAAATTTGTGGACTAATTTCACTAGTTATTTTTACAGTTTTCAGATCTCTACATCCCTTATCTGTATCCACCCATTACATTGCATAGATTTGCAGTCAGGCTAACAGCATGTCTCATATACGATCGCTCCATTACTAACTATTGCAGCGTTTCCCAACCAGTGTGCCTCCAGCTGTTGCAAAACTACAACTCCCAGCATGCCCGGACAGCCTTTTGCTGTGCGGGCATGCTGGAGTTGTAGCTTTGCAACAGCTGGAGGCACACTGGTTGGGAAACACTGAACTATTGTAGAGAAGAATCTCTTCAGCCTGACAAGAATGGGAAGCAGGGTCTCTGTACAGTAGATAGTGATGATGCAATCCTGCTCCTAGTTCCTGGTGCGTATTTAGGTCCACTAAAACGGGACTAAAAATTACTGTAGAAAAAGGTTTTTAAAAATATTAAAAAAAAAAAAAATTCAAATCACACCTTTCCCAATTTTACTTCCAGAAGTAAATATATATATATATATATAAAATCAGTGTGAAAATTTTTGATCTATTAAAATATAAAAATATTTATTTTCAACGAAGTAACAGGAACGAAAAAATAAAAATGGCCAAAATTGAATAGAAAGTGATCAAAAAGTTGTATGTACCCTAAAATGGTACCAATAACATAGTAACATAGTAACATAGTATATAAGACTGAAAAAAGACATTTGTCCATCCAGTTCGGCCTGTTTCCTACAAGTTGATCCAGAGGAAGGCAAAAAACCCCTGTGAGGCAGAAGCCAATTTTCCTCACTTAAGGGGAAAAAAAAATTCCTTCCCGACTCCAATCAGGCAATCAGAATAACTCCCTGGATCAACGACCCCTCTCTAGTAGCTATAGCCTGTAATATTATTACACTCCAGAAATAAATCCAGTCCCCTCTTGAATTCCTTTATTGTACTCACCATCACCACCTCCTCAGGCAGAGAGTTCCATAGTCTCACTGCTCTTACAGTGAAGAATCCTTTTCTATGTTTGTGTACAAACCTTCTTTCCTCCAGACGCAGAGGATGTCCCCTTGTCACAGTCACAGTCCTGGGGATAAATAGATGATGGGACAGATCTCTGTACTGACCCCTGATATATTTATACATAGTTATTAGATCTCCCCTCAGTCGTCTTTTTTCTAAAGTGAATAACCCTAATTTTGATAACCTTTCAGGGTACTGTAGATCCCTCATTCCAGTTATTACTTTAGTTGCCCTCCTCTGAACTCTCTCCAGCTCTGCTATGTCTGTCTTGTTCACAGGAGCCCAGAACTGTACACAGTACTCCATGTGTGGTCTAACCAGTGATTTGTAAAGTGGTAGGACTATGTTCTCATCACGGGCGTCTATGCCCTTTGATGCAACCCATTATCTTATTGGCCTTGGCAGTAGCTGCCTGACACTGGTTTTTGCAGCTTAATTTGCTGTTTATTAAAATTCCTAGATCCTTTTCCATGTCAGTGTTACCGAGTGTTTTACCATTTAATATGTACGGGTGACTTGCATTATTCCTTCCCATGTGCATAACTTTACATTTGTCAGTGTTAAACCTCATCTGCCATTTTTCTGCCCAAGCCTCCAATCTATCCAGATCCCTCTGTAGCAGAAAACTGTCCTCTTCAGTGTTAATTACTTTACACAGTTTAGTGTCATCTGCAAAAATAGATATTTTACTGTGCAGGCCTTCTACAAGATCATTAATAAATATATTGAAGAGAATAGGGCCCAATACTGACCCCTGAGGTACCCCACTAGTTACAGTGACCCAATCTGAGTATCTACCGTTAATAACCACCCTCTGTTTTCTGTCACTCAGCCAGTTACTTACCCACATACAGACATTTTCTCCCAGTCCGAGCATCCTCATTTTATATACTAACCTTTTATGAGGTACGGTGTCAAATGCTTTGGAGAAGTCCAGATATACGACATCCATTGATTCGCCGCTGTCAAGTCTAGAACTTACCTCCTCATAGAAGCTGATTAAATTTGTTTGGCATGACCGATCCCTCATGAAGCCATGCTGATATGGCGTTATTTGCTTATTTTCATTGAGATACTCCAAAATAGCATCTCTTAGAAACCCTTCAAACAGTTTACCAACAATAGATGTTAAACTTACCGGCCTATAATTTCCAGGCTCTGTTTTTGGACCCTTTTTGAATATTGGCACCACATTTGCTATGCGCCAATCCTGTGGAACATTCCCTGTTATTATAGAGTCCGTAAATATCAGAAATAATGGTCTGGCTATGACATCACTTAATTCCCTTAGGATACGGGGGTGTATGCCATCCGGTCCTGGCGATTTGTCTATTTTAATCTTTTTAAGTCGCTGTTGTACTTCTTCCTGGGTCAGACAGGGCACTTTTAATGGGGATTTACTTTTACATTCTGCATTTCATCTGACAGTTTATTTTCCTCAGTGAATATAGTGGAGAAAAAAATATTTAATAGTTTTGCTTTATCCTCGTCGCTCTCTGCAACACCCCCTCATTGCTATGTAGAGGGCCGACTCCTTCAGATTTATATTTTTACTATTTATATAATTGAAGAACATTTTAGGGTTAGTTTTACTCTCTTTGGCAATTAATCTCTCGGTCTCTAGTTTGGCAAATTTTATTAGTTTTTTACATATTCTATTTTTTTCCTTATAGTTTATCAGTGCTTCCTGACTCCCCTCCTGTTTTAGCGATTTATATGCTTTCTTTTTGTCATTTATTGCCTTCTTTACGGTTCCATTTATCCACATTGGTCTCTTATTGTTCCTTAGCCTTTTATTCCTATAAGGTATGTACCTCTCACAATTAGATGTTACAATGCTTTTAAAAATCTCCCATTTTATGGTTGTATTTTTATTTTTGAGGACTTTGTCCCAGTTAGTTAGGCCTATGGCCTCGCTTAGTTGGCTAAATTTTGCTTTTTTGAAGTTTGGTATTTTTGTTCCTCCCTTTAGAAACTCTCGTTTGAAGGATAATTGGAAGGTTATAACTTTATGGTCACTATTTCCCAGGTGTCCCCCAACCTGCACATCTGTTGTTCTATCAGGTCTATTGGTTAATACTAAGTCCAGTATGGCCGTCCCTCTAGTGGGGTCCTGAACCAGTTGGGAAAGGAAATTGTCTTTGGCTATTGCCAAGAACCTGTTTCCTTTATGGGATGTACAGCTTTCAGTTTCCCAGTCTATATCTGGGTAGTTGAAGTCCCCCATGATAACGACTTCATTATGATTTGCCGCCTCGTCTATCTCGTTTAGTAATAGATTTTCTGTGGACTCTGGTATATTAGGTGGTTTATAATACACTCCTATTAGTATTTTATTATTGTTTTTGCTCCATGTATTTCTACCCACAGTGACTCCACATGTTCATGTCCCTCAGAGATGTATTCTCGAATTACGGGATTTAGACACGACTTCACGTAGAGGCAGACCCCTCCACCTCTCCGGTTTTGACGATCCTTTCTAAACAGATTGTAACCTTTTATATTAACTGCCCAGTCATAGCTATCATCCAGCCATGTCTCAGTTATTCCCACTATGTCATAGTCACTCCTCACACATCACTAATTCCAGTTCACCAGTCTTGTTAGTCAGGCTTCTGGCATTAGTATACATACATTTGACAGGTTTATGTGTATTTTTACCCTACATCTTTCATTCTGAGCTGTTCTAGTCCCCCTTCCATTCCTCCCCCAGACACACTACCTCGCCCCTGGTCTCTATCTGCACTATCTTCCCCTCCTATAACGTAATTACCCTCCCCCAGTCCCTAGTTTAAACACTCCTCCAACCTTCTAGCCATCTTTCTCCCCAACACAGCTGCCCCTTCCCCATTGAGGTGCAGCCCGTCCCTACGGTAGAGCCTGTAGCCAACAGAGAAGTCGGCCCAGTTCTCCATGAACCCGAACCCCTCCTTCCTACACCAGTTCTTGAGCCACTTGTTAACCTCCCTAATCTCCCGCTGCCTTTCTTGTGTGGCTCGTGGTACAGGCAGTATTTCAGAAAATACTACTTTTGAGGTCCTTGCCCTAAGCTTTTGACCTAAATCCCTGAAATCATTTTTAAGGACTCTCCACCTTCCTCTAACTTTGTCATTGGTTCCGATATGGACCATGACCGCTGGATCTTCTCCAGCCCCTCCCAGTAATCTGTCAACCCGATCCGCGATGTGTCGAACTCTAGCGCCAGGAAGACAGCACACTGTTCGGCGATCACGATCTTTGTGACAGATTGCCCTATCTGTACCCCTAATAATTGAGTCTCCCACTACCAGCACCTGTCTGGCCTGCCCTGCTCTCCTGGTCCCCTGCTTACTGGAGCTGACATTCCCCTGACTGGCAGAGGAAGTGTCTGGCTGCAGCGGTGCCGTCCCTGAACTGTCATCCCCCTCATCTGCCAACCGTGCAAACTTGTTGGGGTGTGTCAGATCAGGGCTAGCCTCCCTGGCACTCTTCCCTCTACCCCGCTTTCTTACTGTTACCCAGCTAACTACCTCACTCTCCTCAGCCTCCTCGCTACCACCCTCCCCACATCTACCCCATAGAGTGCTTGCTCAGTGAGCAGCAAACTCTTTCCAAATTGTCAGTGGCTTTCAGTGTTGCAACTCGCCTGTTTAGAGACTCGATGTGCGATTCCAAACGGGTAATTTGCTCACATTTTGAACAAACATATACACCCTCGAACGGCTGTTCCAGGACTGCATACATCATACAAGATGTGCACTGGACGGCGCTGTCAATAATGGAAGTCATATTAAATGGGGATTACACAGGAAAAGAGAGGGAAAAAAAATAAATAAATACAATATAGAGCAGTGATATCAAGATTCTTACTTACTGTGGTCCCTTACAGCAGTAGGAAGACTAGCTAGAATCAAACCAACTGTATACAAGGATGATCTAATGAATCTCTGTTTCTTGCTCCTTTTCCTAAACTCCGGTTTCTTCAACTCCACTTATGAAAGCAGCCACTTAGTAATGCAGGCCTCAGGTAGAGCAGGCTCTGGAATAACACATTACAGCTTGCCCTCACACAGCTCTATAGACTGAAATATAAAAAGTGATTGTTGCATCACCATATTCTGCACCCAAGTTTTTATTTTAAGTAGTAAAAAATAATAAAATCTACATAAATTTGGTATTCCCATAATTGTAGTGACCTGCAGAATCAGGTCGCCATTTCAATTGTAGCGGACGGTGAATG
Source organism: Bufotes viridis (assembly GCA_033119425.1). Lineage (NCBI taxonomy): Eukaryota > Metazoa > Chordata > Amphibia > Anura > Bufonidae > Bufotes > Bufotes viridis. The sequence continues at coordinate 108,720,673 of CM065593.1, read as the reverse complement.
CAATAAAAACAACTCAAACGTGGCAGAAATGCATGCGACTTGTCCCACAAAAAATAAACTCCATATGGCTAGGTGAACAGAAAATTAAAGGATATGGACATTTTTTTTTTTACACCAATTCATTTATTTTGTGGAGAAAATCATTTCTCCAAATGGTTGTATTCATCTTTCTTTTTCCCTTCCCCCACGACAGCACCACAGAGAGAGAGGATGCGCCCCAGGGACAGGAAACCTGCAGAATAAAAAGGTGGACCCTCTCTCCCACCTCAGTGGTTTCCTGTCCCTGGAGTGGGAGACCTGCAGTTTATTTTTTAGGTCACTACCACTAGTCTAGAAGTCCCAGATATGTTCTGGAGGGCTAGTTGGTAACATACCTGCTGGGGTCTATCACCCAGAGGATGGGCTGGCAGGACCCTAGGAGCCGGTGGTTGTCTGGGGCTTCCACGTGGCTCTTGCAGCAGGTGAGTGTGCTCCTCCAGGGGAGTGAGGCCATGCGATTCCAGAAGTTGAGGGGGAAGCAGCCTCAGGAGGGGGTGTTGCGTTCCACCGCATGCAACCCGGATTCATGAGTATTACATGTCTTCACTATTGGCTGCCTCAGGGCTTTGGGGACTGGATGACTCTTCAGGCCTTCCTGGCTGAATGCCTTTGATGTTATGTTGGTTTGGCTGAATACTGATGCCTGCTTTGTTGAAGGCCTGGTCGGCTGACCGCCTGTAGCGTCTAGGCCTGGTCGGCTGACCGCCTGTAGCATCTAGGCCTGGTCGGCTGGTTGCTTTGTTTCTGCTGCTGGCCTTATCTAGTGCAGTTGTGTTTGATTGGCTGGGAGCTTCTGCGGCAGTGTCTGATCACTCATGCTGCAGGGTCTGGGTGACTATACTTGGCTCTGAGTGGATGTCTATGTGACCAGCTGTGCCGCTATGTCTCGGTTGCAGTCTACCTTGGTGGCTATGCAGGCAGGGTGAACTAGTTCTGTGGCTATGTCTGGTTGTCAATTTGTAGTTTAATGGTCTACAATAAGCATAGCAAAAAAGCCCTATAATGCTCTTGGTGGGGAGTGAGATGGACTGGACCATATTGCTTGGATGGCCTACAGGATGTATAGTGTACCAGCAAAGCCCTATAAGCCTTCTGGTTGGGAATGAGGATATGGGCTGGACCATATTGCTTGGATGGCCTACAGGACATATGGCGTACCAACAAAGCCTATATGGTTCATGGTTGGGAGTAAGAAGATGGGCTGGAACATTTAGTCTGGATGGCATACAGGAGGTATGGCGCACCAGCAAAACCCTACAAATACTTGCCACCGATCTAGAACTTCCCAGGAAGGCCCTGGAGGGTCGGCCGTTATATGTGGGGTTGTTCGTGCGGTAGTTCCAGCGGTGGGGACCCTAGGGGGTCTGAAGTGTCCAGGGGGCTCTTTGGACCTCTTGCGGCAGATCCGTGAGCCCCTCCAGGGGATGGATGCCAAATGGTGAGGGACTACAAAGAGGGAGTCCCGACTTACAAAAGGCCGCCGGTCTGTCCAGATACACTTTGAGTGCCCGGACAACGTCAAGGTGTGAAGTGCTTTCTCCTTGGGATAGACTGGGGCTGTACAAAAGGAAGGAAAGGGAGAGAAGACCACCTTTGGCAGAAAGGAGGGAACTGGTCTCAGGATGACTTTGTCCTGATGCAGAACCAAAAGTGGGGGCTTAGCAGAGAGTGCAATAGGTTCAGACACTCACCATATCGATGTGATGGCTGTAAGTAAAACGACTTTCGAAGAGAGAAGGCAGAGAGAAATCTCCCGGAGGGGTTCAAAAGGGGACAGCTGCAGTGTCTAGAACTAAATTGAGGTCCCATGGAGGGGTAGGTTGACAGTATTGGCATACCAGTTGTGTATTTCCCTGGACCAGGGGTAGGCAACCTCCGGCACTCCAGGTGTTGTGAAACTACAACTCCCAGCATGCATACTTGCTATGCTCCTCTGAGAACTCTTATAGAAATGGTTATGGAAGCCAAGGGGCTTTGAAACAAGATGGAAAGGGCCGACAGCTGACCTTTGAGTGAACTTAAGGCCAACTCCAAATTGAGGCCTTCCTGGAGAAAGGCAAGAATACGAGGAATGGGAAAAAACAAAGATTAGTGTTGAGCAAATCGCGCTTCGGTTCCTAGATCCGAAGTCAGTTAGTTAAAAAAATAAATTAGTTATTACTGAAGTCTTACAGGACTTCGGTGAATAACTTCAGGATTTGATTTTTCACCTTTAAAACATGGATCCGAAGTCGTATGTGGACTGCTGCTAGAGCTGAAACAGTCTCCTCCGCCCACTTGAAGACCCTCTCTGGTGATTTAGGTAGGCCACCACGGTTGCATTGTCGGATTTATTCCCGACTGGGAGGCCTATTAACAGCCTCACCTCTAGGTGGGACCATTAGTCCTGGACCCTGTGGTCGAGTAAGACCCCCTTCCCAGCTGCTTAGATTTGCATCTGTAGTTAGGACTGACCAATTGAGAGGAAGGAAGGAAGGACCTGCCCTTTGGATAGGTTGGAGGGGTGAAGCCACTAGTAGATTGAGTGGTGACCTGCCACTGATGGAAGCATGGAACAGTCCAGGAAGGTTTTGTCCCAAGAACGAAGGACCGCACTCTTTAGAGGACGAGTGTGGAACTGTGCAAAAGGCACAGCTTCCATTGATGCCACCATGAGACCTAGAGTTCACATAAACTTGCAAATCAGGATTGGGTGAAGCGGCACAACAGTCTTGACCACTTTCCTGAGAGAGTGCTGTTGCTCCAAGGGAAGAAGGATCTTTGGTATTTGTGTGTCCATAGTCATCCCCAGAAAGGTGATAGAGGTGGATGGAGTCCAACCGAAGCATGGCTTTTTGACGGCATTTCCTCCAAGTGATAGAATATATAAAAAGTGTGGTCTATGAATACTTATAAATGTCAGCTTCCATTCTACAAGTGTAGAACAACCTTTTAATTTTAACTGGGGAGCACAAGGCCAGGGACATACTTTGTATCTGACAATTTATATTACGGGAAAGTTGTGCGATAAAATCCTCAATATCTTTTCTCTTGGACAATACCTGAAAGACCAAGAGGCAGGTAAGACATGACATGCAATAATCTACCCCAAATTTAACAGGGCAATAAGGATAGACCATTAGTTTGACATGTTTTATTAAAAAAAACAAAAACAAAAAAAAAAACACGACCTATATAACTCAGGTTTAGTTTCCCTTAAAAATAAGATTATTGGAAGCTACATCTGGTCAGTGTCCATCCACTCTAGAGCTTCATTAAAAACACTGCTCTTTGGCAATGCACATGTCAGACAGGGCCGATCTTCTCACCACCTCTTTTCTTCCATCCAGGAGAACACTGTGAGGAACACGTGGCTTTCTTCAAAAATCTCTTTGGTGAACAGTCCCTGCTGAAGAGCACTGCTTCCTAGCCGACATATATAAAAGCTGTAGAAAGTTTATTTATTATTCTAATAAAAATCCATGCACCTTCTGGTATAAAATGGTCTCCTCCTTTTTTTTCTTCATCTTGCATATATTTTCTTATGTAAAATAGTTAATGATTTAGCAACTCAATTAGTAAAATATACTATCTGATTCTCTGAGAAACATACGAATGTGAAATAAAAGGAGCAGGATAACTTGCATTGGTATTTGCATTTATAAAACATCTGGTTTCCCCTTAAATTAAAAGTATGAAAAAAAAAAAAAGAAAATGTAACTTCTCTATACCAGTGAAAATCCTCTTGTATACATTATAACACTGCTGTCCTGGTAGAGTCTATTCCTGAGGCTGACAGCTGCAATGTTTGTTAGATTCACCGTATGTAACACCCGCTCATCCACACTTTTCCTGTCGTGAACTCTCCACCGAGGGTCCAGTCGCCCTAGTGGGCAAGAAGTCGCTCTTGTTCTGTGCCTCTTATTCTCTGCTGTGCAGCTTGTACTTTAGCTTTGTTCACTCGTGGCCCTGGAAGAAATAATCCAAGTAGAAGTAAAGGAAGATATTACACCTATAGATTACTGGTTCACAAGGCTGAAGGAGAACAGTGGGGTCTGCGGAATATGCAGGCGCTATATAAGCAAGTAAAATAAAGATCCATTAACCAGTTGGACCATTTACATTTTTTTAGTATATATTTGAAAGTCAACTCATTTAACAGTGATACATGGGGCTTTGCTTTTGTCATTTTTTTACACCTGTGAAAACAGAAAAAAAAGTCTTTCATGGTTTATTTGTTTTACTAAGGGTACTTTCACACTAGCGTTATTTTTTTCCAGCATAGAGTTCCGTTGTCGGGGCTCTATACCGGAAAAAACGCTTCAGTCACATCCCCATGCATTCTGAATGGAGAGAAATCCGTTCAGGATGTCATCAGTTCAGTCTTTTTGACATTTCAGGACGGAGATAATACCGCAACATGCTGCGGTATTATCTCCGTCCAAAATATATATATATTCGCCAGCTACGGATCTGTCTTACAAATGCATTGCAAGAACGGATCTGTCTCTCTGCATGACAAGTGGAGAGACGGATCCGTTCTTGCAATGCATTTGTAAGACAGAGGCATAGCCGGCGACGGAACTGCCTGCCGGATCACTCTGCCAGAAGTGTGAAAGTACCCTAAGGCAGTGTTCACAACTCCTTTTAGGAGATCCGGCAGACTGATACTCTACTTCACCGCTGGATCCCCATTGACAGCAGTGGATTTTGGCCGGACAAAAACCATTGCATGCAACGTTTTTTTTTTGTCGGGCCAACAGCCGGCTTTTGTGTCGGATCTCCTAAACAGATGTGAACGCGGCCTAATACAAACTGCAACTAAAATACGTTATGTCCCCTTTCCATAACTGTCAATTCGATATAGGAGATGTACGAGTTATGTCTCCAGGGTAGAAGCTGCAGTGTGGCCTATGATTATTATTATTTTTTTATACTTTATACTTATTTTTAGTCCTGCATTTTTCAGAAGAGCTATATAAAGCATTGTTAAAGTGGTTGATCACTATTACTAGCTACATTATTAAACCAATGGATTAATAATGCCTGTTACTGGCTGCATGCGCCATGTCCGACACACGTGCAGCTAGTCATAGCGGTCAGCCCCTTTTAAAAGAGGTTTTCCACCGATTACATTTTTATCTAATGCCCACAGCCAGCCTCCTAAAACAGATTCCTACTTACCTGCTGCCTTAACTCTGGTCCTCCGCTGTCTCCACCTGGCGCTGCATGGGCATGGTCACGTCCTCCGCTGCTTCACCAGTGATGTAGCCACAAGCAGCTCATCATGTGACCATGCCCATCACTGCCGGAGGTAAACCGTGCGGGGGGACCGGGCAAGTATGAATCTTTTGGTTCAAGAGGCAGGTTGCGGGCATTAGATAAAATGCAAATATTAGTGTAAAACCCTTTTTAGAGTCCTGTCCTCTGTGTTGATCATGCTCCGTTTACATCTCCATTAAAATTTCCACTTTCCTGCTTAGTCATAGGAGCCGAAAAACAAAAATAGGAGTGCTGGATAGTTACACAGGACATGCTGCACTATTTTTGCCATCAAATATGCAGAAATGCTTGACAGAAATGTGAATGCTGCTTTATCTAGACATAACTCTGTATTATGGACAAATGCAGACATTTTTCTAATCCTGGCCACCCTTTAAACAGAAGCATAAGATTTGGGTTAGGGCTATGTAATAAGGTGTTTTCCCGACTGAACACACTCCTGGGAAACTAAGAATTAGGGCTCATGCACACGACCGAATGTATTTTGCAGTCCGCCAAACTACGGATGACGTCAGTGTGCATTCCTTTTTTTGCGGAACGGAACAGCTGGCCCCTGATAGAACAGTACTATTCTTGCCCGGTATGCGGACAATAATAGGACATGCTCTATCTTTGAACGAAACAGAATGCACACCGAGTACCTTGCCCGTGTACGGAACGTTTGTGTGCATGAGCCCTTAATATGAAGTTGTATATAGGAATGCATTAGTCTGCATGTGAAATATTGTAGGGCTTGTTCAGCTGAATGTAATGATTCATTTCATTTATCAATCGGTTGCTTCATTCTGGAGGGGAAAAAAATATAATATATATACTTTTAATCTATATGCAAATGAGCTGTTGAGTGCACGCACAGTGGGTGGGCCCAAGACACACGTTGTGTACACTTGCCCCTCTCTCTCCTTGACTGCCAGAACCAGGTGACATGACAATGCAGGAGCCTGGGCCTGTGATTCAAGGAGAGGGAGGGTGCAATGAGTGGCTTGGACCCGCCCCCAGTGCACTTAACTGCTAACTGGCATGTGAATTACAAGTGCTCTTTCTCCAAAATGAACCAACGGAGTGCTAAGTGAAAGTTAGGATTAAATCCAGCTAAGCTAGCCATAGAAGACATAACATTTTATTTTAAGGAGCCAAATTTACAGTCGTAGAGTCTTCTTCATACAAACTCTAAACATATAATTTTGTTTGGGGTTGAAAAGTCATATGCTTGCTTTATTTATACAATGTAAACAACAGGGAAATGCAAGAAAAGTGAAGCTTTATCCAAACGTTTATTGGGCCTCTACTGGTCATCTCAGCACACACTCACCTACGTAACTGAGAAGAACTGGTAGAAAGATGAGGCCATGGGCAGCTCCCAGCAGCACCATGGACAAGTACATTCTGAAGTAGAAGACTTTGAATATCTGGGACTTGGACAGGCCCAGCACGCCAATCCCTACAAACTTTGTCAGAGTGATTCCGCTGAAGACCTAGAAGAAACACTAAAAATCAGAGTTGGATTTCTCATGTAAAGAATAGAGAGAGTTTGTCTAACTGTAATTCTGCTTTCCTCGAGTCCGAAGGCAGCACATATCTAAGTTCTGTACTGCCTGAGGATGACGAGGAAATAAAGAGTTTTACAACTTTACATAGCTGGGTCCAAGATTTCTTATTGATAACTAGGTGTGCACCCACTATCATTCCATTATTCTAACCTGACCCAGCTGTTGTGTTGTAAGAACTGGGACTATTTCAACGAAAGTAGCAAAGAATTTGTTTTCAGCAAAACAGTTTAGTGAACATGACGGTCACAGGATCTACTCACCGAGCTGCCCATATGTGCCAGGGCGTCCTTTGCACGATGCACTCTATTTCCCTTTGTACTCACTGAAAACGCCCTCGTCATATGGCTACAAAACTCTACGGAGATGCCACAGCACTGCAAGTGAAACACAGGTAATTAACTTTGCTTGTTCATAATGGAGCTCCATTGCCAGCTTTTCCCTGATGTACTGCTCTATACCGACATTTGGTCTTTAACATGTTGCTGACCAACCCAATGTCTCAAAATGGCAAGCTGGTTCACATACAACTCTACAGAGACATTTTATAAAGTCTCTGCAGTGCAGGTGCGCAGAAATTGTGCACACTGCAGGAGATGAGAGCCAGAGATAGCTGGAATTCCCCATAGAGCAGACAGTTCTCTATAAGAGCTGCGTATGTAGCTCAATAAGCGGCTGCGCTATGATCCAGTTCAGTTATTGCAAAGTTAGAGGGGAAGACAGAAAAATTAGAGTGTAATAAAATATACCCTAAGGTCTCAATTAGGGATGAGCCAAGGTACCCCTTGGAACCGAACCTGAGTTCGGGAAATGTTTTTTTACAGTAGAAATCAATTAACAAAATTATTCCGCAAAGTCTCGTGAGACGTTGCGAAGTAATAACTTTGGCGCATTGGAGCTTATACGTTCTAATACTGTATGGAGCGCTAGACCTCTTATGGCGTTTTGAATTCAGTTATAACGGAATTCACAACGCTGATGTGAACCCGCCCTGAATGGTAAAAATAATTTTTTTTAATCATCTGCAGATCTATATAACTCGCCTAGTAGAGTGCAATGACAAAAGAAACTCACCATAACCAAATTCACCAGAGAAACCGCATTAAGGCTGATGTTCCAGAGCCACATGACCCCAAACATGTTGACAAGGATCATGGATATGGTAACACACATCAGAACAGCAGACCAAATTTCAAACCCCAGCAGGATCACTGCCACGAAGAATATGGCAGCCAACGATATGCAAAGGTTAAACACCGTGTCATCCACGATCGTTAAATACTGCTCGTAAAATACATAGAAAACGCTGCAAAAGATGGAGATAATCAAAGAATTATCCAGTGAATTTGCATAAATCTTAAAGGCCAAAACATCCCAGGCACTGCATCTAAGATACGCTATGATTACAGAAGTTGTCCTCTTTCCATATGCTCGGTTTTATAGACGGCACCATCTTGAGACTCTACTATTATTCGCCAATAGCGAGGCACTAGTGGGATCTTGCATTAAAGAGTTTTTTTTTTTTTTTTTTAATAACTACTTTTTAACAAATAAAATAAAGAATAACGCTATAAACATTGAAAATTTACTAAAATGACTATACAAAACGTGCGTAAAAATGTAACTTTCAATTAAGTCAGCGTAAAAAAGAAATGGTAATACAGACAAGTATGACATGACAAGATGACACAATAAACGTATAAAATAATGATAAAACGTCATTCTAGAATTACCTGTAAGCAAAGACACTGTAATTCTTGCTTGGGACATCTATGCTCTCTGTAATGTTTTTAGCAATCATTCGTGCTTTTCGTAAGGCATCGATGAAGGCCGAAGAGTTTTGTAAGATGGTGTGGTAAGTCATAAAATAGGAGGCCCCGACGTCTGTGTTATTGGAGAGCAGGTTAACTGCAGAGCCGTATGCTGCATGTCCACTAAAAAAAAAATATATATAAAATATACAAAACAACGACTATATTCCTCTTCACTGCTTAACCTGCAGATGTCAATGATAAAAATACAAGTTTATCACTGCTATAATCCAGTAAACCTGCGATGCTGAACCCTCAGATGGGCTACACAGTCAGAAAACCTGGGGTTGCTGTATCTTCATATGATGGCTATCGCTGTGAACGGAATTCAAGCAGTTGAGCTTTTTCTACATACATAAACTGTGGCTTTGGCATATAGCCTGACTAGGAGCGTAACCGCCATCACTACGGAAAAGAAAGCACTCACCGCAGCAGCCTCAGGGCACTGCTCAATGGTGGCATTTCATTCACGAGTCCTGCTTCACTAATGTCACCGCTAGTAGCGTAGAAAACCATAGTCAGCCACGAACTTACCCTTTACCACACTTGGGATTAGGGTTATCAGAAAGAAACATAGGCAGGAATTGCATAAACTCCTCTTCCTCGGGCCTTCGCTTGCCTTCTGGCGTCAGACTACGACACCTAATGCATGATGGATCCACAACTAGAAAAAAAGAGACCAAAAGCCCTGAGCAGTGATGGTAGAACGTTTTATAAAGATAGATCATACATACAGTGATGTTCAAACCAAAAGAATGGCGCTATATATAGTGCTGGCAATTTAATCCTCATATGTATACACGTTTCTTGACGTCTCAGAACCGGATGAACGTAAGACAATTATATGGGTAGGGATTTCTGTAGACTTCAGTCAGTGGGTCACTAAAGAACATTTCTCTCAGCCTCTGCCTAATCTAAAATGAATGATTTTTGAGGAACAAACAATAAAAGTGACAGTCAGGAGCTCAAAAATGATATACAAGTCAGTCCTGGGGATAAATAGATGATGGGACAGATCTCTGTACTGACCCCTGATATATTTATACATAGTTATTAGATCTCCCCTCAGTCTTTTTTCTAAAGTGAATAACCCTAATTTTGTTAATCTTTGTGGGTATTGTAGTCCCCCCATTCCAGTTATTACTTTAGTTACATAGTTAATACAGTTGAAAAAAAAAAAGTCCATCAAGTTCAACCCTCCTCTGAACCCACTCCAGCTCTGCTATGTCTGCCTTGTTCACAGAACTGTACACAGTACTCCATGTGTGGTCTGAGAGAAAACGGAAAAGTCCAGCTTCTAAAATCCAATTCTTTATTCCAGCGGTTTAAAAATCTTCCATACACAGGATGACAATACACAATCTACGCGTTTCGGACACAAAAATTACAGCCCTTACTCATGACAAGTGTACTTTGCAAAAGCCACTCCATATAAACCCCCACACCTCCCATCAACCATAGGGCAGGCTAGGCAGGTTCACCTGGAGTAGGCGGTTTAGACATTCACCTCACTCATTAACCCTTCACCTACAAAAACAAAAAAAACAAACATATATAATAATAAAAAAAAATTTTTAAATATGGGTTTTTTTGTAGATGAAGGGTTAATGAGTGAGGTGACTGTCTAAACCGCCTACTCCAGGTGAACCTGCCTAGCCTGCCCTATGGTTGATGGGAGGCGTGGGGGTTTATATGGAGTGGCTTTTGCAAAGTACACTTGTCATGAGTAAGGACTAATGTGTGTCCGAAACGCGTAGATTGTGTATGGTCATCCTGTGTATGGAAGATTTTTTAAACCGCTGGAATAAAGAATTGGATTTTAGAAACTGGACTTTTCCGTTTTCTCTCATATTACAAGTTAGCAGCTGATCCTAGTTGCGTCCGTGCTTCTGGGAGTCGGATATAGGTGAGCGCTGCAATTTTTGTATGTTTTATATCCATGTGTGGTCTGACTCCTGATTTGTAAAGTGGTAGGACCATGTTCTCATCACGGGCATCTATGCCCCTTTTGATGCAAACCATTATCTTATTGGCCTTGACAGCGGCTGCCTGACACTGTTGTGCTGCAAAAGTCTTAACCCATACAAACAGTTTTCGGGGGTCCAGCGTTACCCTTCTATCCTACTACTGTTCTGTTTGATCTGTAATCCGCTCTTACTGTTATGGCGCTTTCCCTTACATCACATGAGCTGGAAACAAACACTCTGACTACACTGCCCATGATTCTCTCATACTGTCCTGTGCCGGAATGGGCGGAGCCAATACAAAACACACCCATACGTGGGCGTTGCTTTCATGCCCCGATGTCTGTGCTTTACTCGAAGGCAAATGCTCATCCTGCTTAGGAGGAAGTACGCTAGACAGAGAATAACTGTGCATTCTCGACCATTCTACACAGAAAACGACAGGTCGTATCCATGGAAAAAACTTTAAACAAAAAAAAAGGCTGGCTGCCCAAAAAAGGTACCTTTATTACAGATAAAGACGGCAAAATTGGTAATAACATTATATTAGTGAGCCATTTGCTTGGCTCAAATTAATGCCTAATGTGCATAACCGATGCAGAGGATCTGGTTTCTTTTTTTTCTGTTTTTCTAACGGATCTGAACAACTGAAGAATAACGGCGATGTGAACTCTTCCTTAGCTACAAGGGAGTCTAAGGTAGTCTGAGACCAGGGTTGTGGAGACAGTAAGCCAATGTTCTGACTCCGATTCTTACATTTGCACATGAAGAAAAAAGAAACAAAAAAAAAAAAACAGGACATTGTTCCAACGTGAACAGCCGGGAAGGGGGCGCCGCAAGCTCGACTTCAAGCTCCTCGTGTGCACACAGCCAGTGGAGGATAAAAAGTGGTTTTCCTGCTATACTGCCTATCAGATGAATTAGCCAAAGACATCCTAAGACACCAGATGACTTCAGCCATGAGATACTGTGGGCAGATTAGGATGTTGACAGGTTTTAACATTACCTTTTACTGGAAATATGGGGCTTAGCCCAAACCCTGAAAAGTGGCCCTACCATTAACCCGCTATGTACTCCCATGGGTAGTGTTCTACAAACATCCACAAGGTTCAGGTTCATCAGACTTCCAAGGAAAATGTAATTCACTCCAGAGTAAAGTTTTTCATTGCTCCTGGGTCCAGCAAAAAAAAAAATAGAAAATAGCACTGCATATGGTAATCTTCAGCTTGTGTGCAGATCTCGGCCATAAAAACTCAATTTATGAAGCGCACCATTTTTTTGCCAAAGTCACTTCCGATTATATGACTGTGTGCTTGCCTTTAGGGCTGATTCATACGATAGTGATCGGCTCAGGAAACACAGTATGTGTTGGTCGCATCTCACGACCGCGGCTCCCCTAACCCGAAATGACTGTATGATATTGTTTTATGATACAGACAGATGTGCTAGGGGAGCCATGGTTGGCCCAGAAGATGCGGCCAACACACAGACAGTGTTTCCTAGAGCGGTCACGTGAATCAGCCGTTAGGCTACTTTCACCCTGCGCTTTCCCTTTTCCGCTATTGAGATCAGTCATAGGATCTCAATAGCGGGGGGAAAACGCTTCCGTTTTGTCCCTATTCATTGTCAATAGGGACAAAAAACTGAACTGAACGAAACGGAGTGCACCAGAATGCATTTAGTTCCATTTTGTTGCGTCCCCATTGCAACAAAGCGTTTTCTGTCCGCGATGTGGTGCGGGGCAAGACGGATCCGTCCCGACACACAGTGTAAGTCAATAGGGATGGATCCATTTTCTCGGACACAATAGGAAACGGATCCGTCCGTCCACTGACTTACAATGGTGTTCATGACTGATCTGTCTTGGCCATTTTAAAGATAATACAACCGGATCCATTCATAATGCAGGCGGTTGTATTATCAGAACGGAAGCGTTTTTGCTGATCCATGACGAATCCAGCAAAAACGCAAGTGTGAAACTAGCCTTATGCATCTGTTTGCCATGGGTATGGCTGAAACACCTAAACTCAATAATATGAGGCGTGTTCGTAGATCTATGATGCTTTGTCAGCAGCTGCCTGGTACTAGTTACTACAGTTCAGCCAACCACTCTGCCATTCTTATCAAACTCTTCCAACGAATCTAACTTGCTTTTATACTTTACTAGACTGATCACTCCAATGGAACTCTAGATCTCAGACAAACATATGAAAGGTTACCTGAAGCATTGCAGAAGTTTTCAGTGTTATTGTACACTCTACAACAAGAAGACTGGGGCTTCACCCAATCAAAGTAATCATCGAGCCAGGAAGATGGGGGATAGCCAATTTTTGTGCTAAAATGATACGAAAGATATTGACACAAAGTTAAATCCGTGGAAACTAATTAAAACATGACTTCTCTAGAGCCCGAGTAAAGAGCTGTATAATACAAGTTCCGTTCCAGTTCCTCAGTTACTTACTAGTTGTCTATTTGTGCTGCATTATAAATCTGTTGCACAAGGGAGTTGTTGTTGCAGCCGGCTCCACCACACACTTTAGATTGGCCCTCCTTTGATTTGTAATCATGTCCCTCTTCCACCACAAAATACACTGGTGGACCGCTGTGCATGTACTTATTCAAGGAGTCAAAGTACTTCAGCACATAGGAATCCTTCAAGAATAAAAAGAAAAGAAAAATTGAAAATATATTCAATCAATGGAAGACATTCAACAACGAAATATCAAACGGTGTGTAAACTTACATCTGGCATAGACAATGACTGGTCCAGACCAATGTCTACCTTGTTAACCACAGCAACGCTGAAGGAAAGCATGGCTACAAAGATTGACACCTGGAAAACAGATAGACATGTAAGTGAAGGTAATTGGCTATAGTCACCTAAGCTGCGTTCACATGATACCGATCAGGGCAGTACTGGCGGTATTGCAGTCAGGGGCACGGGCCCTGTCAGTGTTTGGTCAGTGATTGTGAGGAAAGACCAGAAGCAGCGCCTATACAGAAATAAGGTATAATCGAACGATTTGGACCTGTTCTTTGCTTTTGACCCGCACCTGGGCTTGGGCTTCCAATAACTGACTGAAATAACTGAAGTGTGAATTCAGCTTAAAAGCTGTTTCGAACGAGTGTTTCAGTCTATAAGTCACCCTCCGTGTGCGAGCGCGATCCTCCATTCGTCTATCGGGAGCGCACTGCATTATACTGATTCATAATGCCATTTGCCTTCGCATGAGCTTCCTCGTACAGAATTATAGTGACATAAGCCGTCACCATGATTCTGTAGAAGAAGGCCACGCGGAGGCACATAGCATTATAAATGCAAGCCGACAGCGTCCAAAACAGAGGATCACCTGATTTCCGGACTGCACACGCTTCTGTGAAAGGGCTCTAACTGTACTAAAACCAGAAAATTTGATTGAGATTGGAGTTAACCCCAACATGCCTCTAAAAAGCTAAACTAAGGATTTGGACCTGGGGAAATGGGCTATTTTTGTGAGGCTAGTACGGCTCCACTGTAATGTCCAATGACGTTAACAATGCTTTCCGTTAGAATTTGATTTATGCATGTACATGGCAATACATTTTCATTCTGTTCTATGGAAGTTAGCGGCAGTAAGTTGCCACCGAGCATAACTCCCACTTGGGGGGGACCATACTGGTTGACAAACATTAGGTCCAATATTAAAGCACCCACATGGTGTCGCTCAGATCTCACAGACAGGACATTTATTAGGCATGTGGACACACTTTCAGAATTCTTTCATGTACATACCACTATTGGCCTCATCCAGTCCGTCAATAATAATGGGGAGTAAATCTTTTTGAAGAATAGGAAGAGCCAGCTCTTTGGTTTTCCAGACCCCCGGTTTCTCTCACATCCTGGCACACAGCAAAGGATGTCCAATCTATTTTTCTATGGACAAATGATAGTTACAGAATCATTCTAACATCGCATGTAGCCCGCTGAACCGCCAAAGTTCTTTTGTTGGGGCAATTTTTATTTTATTCGTTTCAATGGTTCCACACCAATGTAAATATACTGTAAAATTGTCAGCACATCAAGCGGTGGCACTCCATGATGTACAAAGAATCTCCCTCTGCACGCAAATACAACGTGTACAGGGAGCGATCAGAGCGGCCACAAGTGTATCCCTGAGAGCTAGCTTCGACAAAATGCAATTGAAGCATTGTGTATGAGGTCAGAATATTAACACTAGATGATAAGGATACAGGAAGTTACAACAGATAGTTGTGAAATAACACAAAACTAAACCAAAGTGCAACCAAGGAAAGAGCTCAGCAATAATAAGCATATTTAACAGAAAATATATAAAACATCCCATGTCCTGAAAGAACCGGAGACAGAGGTCACCGTCTGTGTCCTGAAAACATTAAGACGGGATTGGACTTTGATTATTCCTATCTCAAAGTGAATGGCATGTTGCTAGGATTGGTGAATCATGATTCCAGTGTATTCATGAGAGCAGTGCTCATCCTGCCTTCCTGACGGCCGGCCACTGGCATACACCGCGGCGAAGTGTGGAGCGAACTTCAGTTTTCAAGTTCGGCGTACCAGGTTCGGGTTATCCAAGAATGGTCCGTGGTAGTGGAATCCATAAAGGAATTCTTAGATATCCCGAACCTTAAAAACACAAGTTTGCTCAATACTAACAGCAGCTCATCACTGTGAAAACAGTGGGGGAAGGGGTGGCGGAGAGCGCGTGAATTGGACTGAGCTGCACAAAAGGCCACGTAACCAACGCATGTGATGTCACAGGCCGATAAATAGGCTGCGACACTCGCCCGAGTGCTGCGTCCTCTTCAAACAGCTGATTGGCGGGGGTGCCTGGACTCGAAACCCACCTATTACATACTGATAACTTATCATAAGGCTAGGGTATTAATATTTAATTTTTGGAAAACCCCTTTCACCTGCTCAAGCATAAACACACTCACCTCTTGTCTTTTGATGTCCAAGCCAAGTAAGCTCACAAAGCAGGTGATCTGGAGCAGAAAGTCAAAAAAGACAGCCATCCCAGCAAAGAGAGAAAAAGTGCGCACCGCTGGCATGGATGACAGCGCCCCTGGGGGAATACAATCATGTGAAAAATATAGAAACAGGATATTCAGCAATGGGACATAAGAAATAAGAGATAAGATGATAAAAGCAACCAAAAATTATCACTCGGCTTCTCAGTTTTAGACTTGAGAGCCAAAAGTGCCCAAGCGATTTTTCTAGCCTGGTGCCCTGCTGCATAGACATATGTCAAACATGACGTCTGCTGCCTGCAGCCACCACTAGAGGAATCACAGGAGGTTACTGCATATGGTGTAACAGGTCAGTCCGGAGGTCTAGTGTAAACACTATGGTCCTGATTTATCAAGATCGGCGTGTGCCATGTCAGTCCTGATACTCTCACACTGCCGGCCTAGTCATAAACTTGTAGCTGGTGTAGACTTATGTCATCATTTATACCAGTAGCCCCCACCTATACTGCAGTGGTGTTCAAGAAGTCACAAAACCAGGTTCTGTGACTTTCTAAACACCAAAAAAAAACATGGGGTAGAGCAATGATAAATTTTTCCCTTAATTTTTACATGTAAGGCCTCGTTTAGTGATTTCCATCAGTGATTGTAAGCCAAAACCAGGATTGGAGCCTCCACAGACATAAGATATAAGGGAAAGATCTGCAACCGTTCTGTGTGTAGACCTGCACCTGGTTTTGGCTCACAAATTACTGATGGAAAATCACTGACCAAACACTGGTCGAACGAGGCCTAATGTTTATTTTCAACTTGGTGAACAAAAGATTATTTGGCTTCTAAATTTTTAAACTTAGGAGCCAAAGGTCCCAAACTCATTTCTGTTGTAGGCCGGAGCCCTGTAAACAGAGTATGCCTACAATGGAAATTCATATATACAATGTATGAAGTTACAAGCGTTCGATGTCAAATAAAACCAACTGGGGAAATGTTACTGCTGAGGCCAAATTGGCTGCAGCAGTACACGCCACTCTGTCCATAGCTCGGCTGGAGGTAAACGTGCCTGGAGCCGGAAGACTGCTAAACGGAGCCAGGGTATATGAGCCAAGCAACAGGGACCAGGTGAGCATAAATCTTTCATTAGGTCAAACACACTGGGGACAAGGAAATTCTAGAAAACCCCTTTAACAAAGATGCCAGGCATGGAGAAATTACCTAAGAAAAAGGCAACAGTCTCCGAGAATGAGGAGAGAAATATGCTTGGGGCTACGTCACCCAAGACTCTTCCAATCTGCTGATCAAGTTTTTCTCCTTGACGGCGTTCGTCCCTCTATAAAACAAACAGGTTTATACCAATTAATGTAAAAGGAAAGTCCCACCAAATCCAGAGGAATATTAGGCCAGAAATATTAGGCCAGACACACACGAGCAAGTTCAAAGCGATACATTCGCAGCATGAGTCAGTGTGCAGTCCCATGATTTATAATGCTGTGTGCCCCTCGAGAGTCCTCCGACAGCATTATGTCAGTATGTGTCTGGTCTTAGTCTCTTGTGTCAAAGTGCAATCACTACTTTGATGGACATCTTTGGAAACAGGTCCTCAGGATTCCTGACAAAGTCCAAATGGGTCCATCAGATAGATAATGGCAAGTGCTATATACACTATTCTTGCCAACAAAAAGTCAAAGAAATGCAAAGGAATGGGAACATAGTTTTATACTAGCGTTACTTTTTAAAACTTAGAAAAGTGCCACAAATAAAGACTAAAGCTTATTTCACAAGAGGGTCTGTTCAGGGAAAAACGGATGGTTTTGTACAAGTTTTATTCGTTTTGTTCAGCATTTCAGTGTTTTCTCCAATCAGCTTTTGGTGCATTTTTCATGTTTGTAAAGAAAAACTGAAGAATAACAATCTACACCTCCTACCAACCATCAGTGAAAAGCGCATTGCATCCGGATGCCTTCCACTTCTCACACAAGCCCCATACATTTCTATGGGGCCAGGGCTGCGTGAAAAATCGCACAATGTAGAACACTCTAAACGCCAGGGCTGTGGAGTCGGAGTCGGAGTCGAGGAGTCGGAGTCAATTTTGGGTACCTGGAGTCGGAGTCGGAGTCGGCAAAAAATGGACCGACTCCGACTCCTACTAGATTTAAATTGGAATAAAAAAAAATTGAAATAAAAAAAAAAGCAAGTTTAAATGTCCTAATTCAGATAAAGTTATAATTAATTACTTCTCTACTGTAAGAATAAAGGCCAATGCATGCAGTGCGTCACTTTACCGCTAAACAAAGACGTTAAGTGACCGTGAAGAAGCATGCTTTTCATATGCTTTACTATGCAGTTAAAGGGACACTGACAGGCTGATATATCTGCTGGTATTCATCAGAGGATTAGGAATACAACTAGACGACTGTTACCCCCAGTTGAGGTTTACTTGTGTTTAAAAACGTTTTAATCAATATGCAAATTCTCTACCTTTGTGCCCAAGGGGCAGGCGCACATGTAGAGTACTGGCAGCACTAGACAGGACTAGGTAGGAATTCAGCGTTTGGCTAGCCTGAAAAAACAGGCCAGTGCAGTGAATAATAACGAGGGGAACAGCGCTGGGAAGCTGTACTCGGGCGCGGCTGGGCACAAAGCCGCAGGAGACGCTGCCCCATTGGGCACAAGATAGTGAATTTGCATACAGATTAAAATGTTTCTTAAACACAAGTACAGCTTAACTGGGGGTAACATTAGTATAGTTTTATTCCTAATTCTCTGATGAATACCAGTATATATATATATCTTTAGCTGGAAAATCAGCCTGTCAGTGTCCCTTTAAGGAGCGGCAATACTTACACTTTCCATTGTCTTGTGGTCTGCTGTTACAGGGAACCCATGGTTATCCTAGCCTCTCACTGATAACTGATTAAGGACTGGAGACACTTGTATAAGTGAAGGGAATGGATAGTCAATAGTTCAAGACTGAAGCTGTAAACCATTTGAAAAACTGCTATCATTCAGCTAAGGCTATAAAACATGTAAACTCAGATTGTTAGCTTAAATTTTAAACATGACTATGGGATTCTACTAGGAAAATCATGTTTTAAAATAAATGCCCCTTCCCCTGCCCCTTCCTGGATCCTCCCACTGCTCTATCTTCAGCAGAAGATTAGCACACAAAGGAGAAGGCAGCAGCTTCTGCTAAACTACCTCTGTGCTAGAGAAGATTAGAAGAACTTGGTGGAACAGCTTCGTATTTGCATATTAAATACAGAGGAGTCGGAGTCGAGGAGTCGGAGTCGGAAGTTTCAAAATCTGAGGAGTCGGAGTCGGAGTCGGACAATTTATCTACCGACTCCACAGCCCTGCTAAACGCATCAATGATCAGTGATCAATGACGCTCATGTACACAGACCCAATGAAATGAATGGGTCAGAATTCAGTCTGGATGTTATGGGTTCGCAACACGTACTGCACCCGGACAGAAAACGTGAAAGAGGCTTTAGTATGTAGCTTGCAGTTTGTGTATATAGTGTTACTGAACTGCCAATAAACACATGACACAAGCCGCATGACTGATCAGAATTTATAAAGACACCTTCTGCACAGAGTGCACTCCGATTTCCTCCGAGGGTGTTACAGAGACTATCTGATGATGAGTGGACACAGGACACAATGTGTGTACAGTGCTGTGGAATATATAATGTGCACTAGGCTTTTCACGCATAGGAAATATTTTTTTATATTTTAATAGTTCACACTTTCAGGCGTGGCGAAATGTAATATGTTTGATTTTTATTGTTTGTAAATTTTATATGTAAAATTGGGAAAGGGAGCAATTTAAACTTTTAGTATTTTGGTGTTTTTTTTTTTTATATTTTATTTAATAACTTTTAGCCCCCTTAGGGGCTAGAACCTTTGTCCTATTCACCCTAATAGAGCAATATAAGGGTGAATAGGACTTCACACTCTCCCTACTACCCTGTGCACACAGCAGCGGGGAGCTTACCATGGTAATCGATCAGAGCCCCGTGAATACATTGCTAGGACTCCGATCAGAACTGCCACCACTAAAGAGGAGGGGAGGGGACCCTGTGGCTACTGCGCCACCAATAATACCAATACTGGGGAGGGGGGGGGGCACACTGCTCCACCAATGAATGTAAAACCCATTAATTCAAGTATAGGAAGCGGGTGCCGGTGGCGGCCTCAATAACAGGGGACATGATACGCCGGACCGCGGAAATTAACCTGGATTGCATGCCCTGTAATTGAGGCCGGATGCCGGGTATATGATACCACCGCCAGCACCCGCTGCACACAGTCCCTCCCCTCCTCCTCCCTGCTATCTCCCCATTGGTGGCAGCCGCATCACAGTGGACTCCCTCCTTCTCCACTGTGCTGGTGAAGAGAACATGGCGCGCTAACTGATACTAGGGTGCGCACCAGTGCAGCATAGTAAGACCCGGTATCGTATCGATTGGATATCGATACCTGGTGCAACTCAAATGTGCACTATATAAACAATGGAATTTATTAAGTAAGCTCAGGGTTTTTAGGACTTAAAGGGGTTTTCCCACCACAGACATTGGGGGTGGAGCGGAGAAGGTGGTGGAGGGCGCAGCTGCCATTCACTCATTTCTATGGGGCTGCCGAAAAAAGCCACGCGCTGGCAATTTCCATCTGCCGCATAGAAATGAATGGGAGCGGTGGCCACGCAAGCGCAGTGCGCTCCAATTCACTTGTATGGGTAAAGCACTTGGCCACCACTCACCCCACTCCGTTCTCAGCGTAGGTGCGGATTCCAGAGGTGGGCCCCATACCTATCAGACAAAGGGGGCATATCCTAGCAATATGCCCTCATTGTCTGTAATGGGAATACCCCCTTAATACTAATTTGGCATTTATGTAGAGCAGCAGAATGCTGCCGAAATGCACAACTTAAAACTAAATATTAAGTTAAAAAACGTGTTTGAAACAAAAAAATAAATAAAAATTTCACCTGCAGAGTTTGAACAATGATGTATATGTTATCCACTCCAACGGCAAGAACCAAAAACGGGATGACTTCTATTACTATGAGGGTGAGTGGAATACCGACATAACTGAAGATCCCCAGAGAGCAAGCCACAGAACTCAGAACAATCAAGATGCCAGAAATGCCCAAGGAGATTTTAGAATCCACCTGTAACATGGAGAAAAATGAAGGATGCCAATCATAAGTAATGCAATGGATTTCTTTCTGTGATTTCACATTTTTAAACCTCAATGTGTACACTACATATTTTTACCATTTACACTCTCCATTTGAACAACTGTTTTTTCCAGGCTGTGCGTCCTCTTTAAACAAGATTATCACCATACTGGCACCAAATTTTCACATTTAGACTCAGTCCCTATTCTGCTTTTAAAGTAGACTTCTCCCCTTTTCTAAGATGTCTGTTTTAGTACCTACTTCCATTCCACATGTAATCATTTTAAAAACATCTATTCTATGTTGAGCCATTCCCCTGTCTTGCTTTTTGAAGTTATGAATGAATTGCTAACAGTTTGCTGTGAAGGTCCATTTGGCTGTCAGACAGGGACACGCCCCTAACTGGTAACACCCAGAAATACCTTCATTGCAGAATGTTGCATTCCCAGCAGCAATAACAGAGGAATGGCACAACATAGAATCACAAGAATATATGCTCCAGAATTGTTAATACAAGGTGAATGCAAGCATACAATTTTTTTTTTTTTTTAGAAAAAAACTAATGCAGTCGTTCCCTCCTGCTGGAACAACTTCTGGCTTGGTCACCAAAAACTGCATGAAAAATTTCGGTGCCGTTTTGTGAAGCCAACCCAATGCCTCGTTCACGTGTCAGTGATTTTCATCAGTGACTGTGCGCCAAAACCAGGATTGAAGCCTATAAAGAGAAGGTATAAGGGCTCATGCACACAACCGTTGTTGTTTTGCGAATCCGCAAAACGCGGATACAGGCCACGTGCGTGTATCGCAGAATGGCTGGCCCATAATACAGCAGTCCTATCCTTGCCTGTGATGCGTGCAATAATAAGAAGTTTTATTTGTTTGGCACAAAGGACATGCAGACACACGGACACGAAACGCACACAGTTATTTCCGTAGTTTAGCGGCCCGAATGAAGTTAATGGTTCCGCATACAATATAATAATAATAATTGCATGAGCCCTGATCTAAACCTGTTCTTTGCTTAGACCTGCACCTGGTTTTGGCTCAAAATCCTGATGGACAACACAGATTGTGTGAATAAGGCATAAAGCCGCGTTCACATCAGCGTTGTGAACCTAGTCTGTTCCATGCACCGCCGGATCCCCCTATTCATTATAAACAGGATGCGGCTACTTTCTGGCATGTACACTGGCTTTCAGCCGGACAAGAAATGCTGCTTGTCAGATATAGTGACCGTAAGTTCACAAGGCAGATGCGAACCCAGCCTAAGCGACTGCGCAGCACAGAGCTTGTTATGGGGGTTTTAAACGGTCAATGTTTGATCAGTGATTTTGAACCAAAACCAAGTGCGGGTTAAAACCACAGAACAGGAGCAAATCTTTCCCTTATACCTGATCTCCGTGTAGCCTCCACTCCTGGTTTTGGCTCACAAACTCTGATGGAAATCACTGAGCAAACACCGATTGTATAAAAGTGGGTTCAGACAGAACCTGTACATTTTCAATTTTAGATGTATAGGAACAATATTAAAAAAAAAAAAAAAAAAAAAAAAAAAAGAAAGAAAGAAAACGCACCAAGATGCTGCTGCAATGGCCAATGTTACCCAAGGCCAAGGAGATGTAGACAAACATGAGGGCATAGCTGATGAGAACGGTGGTTAAGTCACTTGTGCTTTCCCGGTTTATTTCATCCTCGATGCTCCTCTCCGCAGAAAAGGCAATTGATAAATTTGTGTTGTTGTAACTCTTCACAAACTTGATATATCTAAGAAAAAGTCAGAAAACAAATTAAAAAGGAAGTGGAGAGTGTAAAACTGTAATATATACAGTAAAAGTATAATATGTATATATACAGTAAATATATATCTGTGTATATATATATATATATATATATATATATATCTCTGTCTATCTATTATAGACATACATACAGACTTCTACTTTCCTACTGTGGTTTCATGTTTTTTTATATGTTTCACAGCCTCACGAATGTTCTCGGGAAGTGCAGGTTACTCATGGTCAATGACACGACATGAGACATCGAATATACGTACTCTTTCTCCCAGGCTTTTGCTTTATTGATTTTCTCTGTGTCATTGTGGAAGTTGTTCACAGGGAAGGTAATCACGAGGGCTGTAGCGTTGTTGTAATTCTCTCCTGCAAGAAATTATTGTCATGAAAGTATTTTCTGAAACTAGATTTGCATCGTTTGGCATGGAACTTTGGCGTGGACACCAGCACTTAAGTTTCAATGGTGGCCGCGTGGTTTCAGCCTCCGTCCGTTCTCAGCACGGCCATGTTTTTTAACCGCTGCTCCACAATCCTCAGCTCTGCCTTCTATTGAAATGAATGGGAGGCAGAAACCAGACAGCTGCCAGAAGGATTTCGTCAAAATTTTAGCCCAGCTTTCTGCGCCAAAATTTCACTGTAAAACCCACTGTGTGAACGGCCTCCAACGGTGTTACAGTTTGTACACATACATACAGGTAATTCACAATAAAATATTTGCCGGACAGATTTTGACTGTGTTAGCAGGTGTGAATACGGCCTTACCTGGATAGACCCTTCTCGGCACATGCTGTCTGGTGCTCTCTTCTGGTTGACAATGCTATCTTTGGCCCCTTTCACACGAGCGTGTCCGGATGCGTTCAGTGAAAACTGTGCGATTTAACAGGCAAAGCTATTCAGTTTTGCCTGCGATTGCGTTCAGTTGTTCAGTTTTTATCGCGCGGGTGCAATGCGTTTTTCATGCGCGTGATAAAAAACAGAAGGTTTACAAACAACATCTCCTAGCAACCATCAGTGAAAAACGCATCGCACCTGCACTTGCTTGCAGATGCAACGCATTTTTCACGCAGCCCCATTCACTTCTATGGGGCCAGAGCTGCGTGAAAAACACAGAGTATAGAACATGCTGCGATTTTCACGCAACGCAGAACTAATGCGTGAAAAAAAACGCTCATGTACACAGCCCCATTGAAATGAATGGGTCAGGATTTAGTGCGGGTGCAATGCGTTCACATCGCGCATTGCACCGGCGCGGAAAACTCGCTCGTGTGAAAGGGGCCTTTGAGAGAAGCATGAAGTAGTGGCCCCTTACGCATAAAAACGATTACATTTTTTGGGAAGTTTGATCTTAGTAGTTGTAGTGCACACAGGAAGCCTGGAGTCTGAAATTTTCCAGAGATGTGCCCACCTACCAGAACTAAGCTGTCAATCGGTAAAGCTAATGACACCGATGCACATTTCTACTCATGAGACTAAGGGAAGCCATTCTATGCCCCCGTCATCGAGTTATATATCGCTTCACTTAATTGGAAACTGCGCACACAAAACATACATATCAACACATTCAAATGAGCATATAAAACCATATAATACACTTATCATACCATCATAGCCTCCAAGCACAAGCCAAGGGAATATTGGCCCACCAAATGTACCCAGGCATGGATCATGAAGGGGCGACGTATCATTTAGCGATGTGGGAGATCTGTAAGGATTTGGGAGGTAGTAGTTAAAACAAGTCATCGTATTATCTACTTTATATGTAAAAAAATAAAATAAAATCCCAATAGCCCAATAAGCCAGCCTATGTTTGATAACTTACTGCACACAGTATAAGAAATGGGTGTGGTAGTCCGCCATGACAAAGAAGTCATCGCTGACAGAATGGTTCAGTGCTGAATAGCTGTTCTGGAAATAGTTCAGGACACTGAAGATGGTACAATTATTATTATATGGAGCCAGAGGAGTCAAGCAGATGTCTTTCAGCATCACAGTCTCATTTTGATATTCAGCGGTTATGTTTTCAATGGCATTTTGTAGAGTCAAAACCTGGAGGAGGAAAGTAGAAAAGGTCAGTGACGTTATTAAAGGGGTTCTCCGGTATTTTCATCTTGAGGACTCCTTAAGATTGGTCATCCATAGGAGATCGGCAGGGGTCCGACTCCTGGCACTCCCTGACGGCCTCCGCACAGTGCCGTCCATTAGATAGAAGCCGTGCCTGGTACTTGAACAGGAGTGAGCTGCGCCTAGGCCAGGTGAACGCAACGTCATATGGCCTAGGAAGAGGCCTATGCACCGACTGAGCACCGCAGCCTCTTCATACGCCTGATCAGCAGGGGTGCTGAAAGTCGCATCCCTGCTGATCTCATATTGATGACCTATCCTAAAAAACCCTCTAATAATAGAGTTAAGTACAAATGCAGCTAAACCATCTTCCCGTCCTATTGAGGCAATGGCAAAAAAAAAAATGCAATATTAGATCGACACAACTTAGGCCCTATCTGGCTGATTGAAGGGCAGTATATGTGCCAGGAGCTTTCCAGGCGCTCATGCCACATGTGCCCAGCAAGTGAAGCAGACTGCCCTTTTCTATACAGTCGGCACCACAAAAACATACTGCACAGCGTGGACAAGTATGAACTATGATATATGTGCAAAAAAAACTATTGTGAACAATCTATTTGGTTGTCAATAAATATGTCTGCTGCCTTTCATATCAATTATATAAAAATACTAATCTTTCATGAGCTCCAATGATCAGACAGCTTACATTTATGCCAGGGATGTAACACACATACTGGTTCTTCTGGATTATAATAGTTATTACGTGCACAATGGATATAATCGGTCTATGCTTTACAGGTGGAAAACCAGATATGTTTTTTAGACCGATGCCCCGAGTCTCTCGAAGACCTGTCACTATTCCTGACCCGTCAGCTTTAATAACTACTTGTATTCTCCATGGAATATCAATTCTGCAGCATCTTATTACTTGTTCTATTCTTCAGTTATTGCTGCTACAGGTTTAGTAATGAATCTGCAGCTGGATATTACCTGTTGGGGTGTGTCCCTGCACAGTCCGGACAGTGCGAGACCTTGCAGGGACACACCTCCACCTGGAAAAACCAAACAACATGCCGTTATAGGAAAACATGCTCGGAAACAGCATGGAAAATAAAATTGATGTTTTTAATGAATATCGGCCACCAGTTATTAAGCTTTTCTCAGCATTCGAAAGTGTAGAAAATCGTTTTGGCAAGAAAATAAATCATTTACCTGGGACAGAATGTCAAAGGTTAACGGCGGTCCAAATGGCACAGCATCTCCGGATGGATATGGAGAATACACGTCTCCCGTACTGTAGGGAGCTGTGATGATGAGCTGCTCTGTGCGGTAAAAAGGTCCAAAGTGTGTGTCAAAGTAATCCTTCTCTCTCCGAGCCTGACTGTGCGGATCAGACCACAGCTCCACAGGGTCCGTAGTGATCCGCATATACTTCAGCCCGGCGCAGCACACCGCAATTACAACAAGGGAGAAGAAGATAACTATCCAGGGGTTGCGGACACAGAAGGATCCCCATTTTGTAAAAACTACTCGCAGACAGTTCTCGAGCCGCTCTCCAATTCTGTCACAGCACGACGCCTCACCTGCGACAATACAACAGATTTAAAGCACGACTTTCAATACATTTTTGCTGTAATAACATATAATGCAAAGACCATATAACAGCAGAAAATTCATTTTCATTAAAACACGTTCGAAGAGGGAGAGGAGGGCACACAATACTAATCTAAGAGGAATATGACATTGAAAATTAGGGGACGATGGCCAGACCCCCACTGTTTAAACTTTTACTGCATTTTCTAAGGATATAGGTTAAAGGGGTTGTGCAGTGATTTATATTGATGACCTAACCTCAGGCTAGTTCATCAATATGTGATCGGCGGGGGTCCGACACCTGGCATCCACGCTAATCGGCTGTTTGAAGAGGAGGCGGTGCTCTATGCGGGTGCGGCTTTCTGTTCATTACGCTGCACTTGGTCTCGGAAGCGCAGTGTAATTCACTTGAATAGAGCGAGTACTCGTAATTACACTTTGCCGCTGCTCCACAGGAAATGACGTGTAGTGTAAAGACCAGGAAGCAGCGCTCACATTGCGTGCCACCTCCCTGTCAAACGGCGGACTGGCTTGAGTGCCGGGTGTCGGACCCCCGCCGATCAGATATTGATGACTTATCCTGAGGATAGGTCATCAATATAAATTGCTGCACAACCCCTTTAACGATCTGAAAAAACCCTTTAATCATACACAACTGGCCTATTTTCTACATCTGGGTAGCAATCAATGCAGTTAGGTATACAATTATCCAGCAGTAAGGAATTTTATGACGCATGGGGTAGCATATGTGCCATGACATTTATAAGCCTCTGACCAATACGTTAGTATTAAAGCTCTACAATTTAGTCATACCTGCTATAGGGGTGGAGTTAACCGAATAGGCTAAAGTGCTGTCAATGGGGGCGTATTCTGAAACGATATTCTTTTTCCTGTAATACAAAAGGATAAATGAAAATCTGGCCAAAGATGACCATGCCGATTAGTTTTTTTTACATTGGCTGCTTTAACAGTGATGTGATACCATACTCTTAGCAAAAGCTAAAAAGGTAGCTACTTTCAAGGGTGGAGGCGCCCAAACCAGCCCCAACATCGTATATGCTTCCCATCAAACATACATTCAATGATTCCAGGTTTACAGGTTGGACAACCAAGACAACCAATGCCCAGGACCTGAGCACATAGTCAGGCATACGCCTTGATCCGGATCTGCAGGCGCCGAATCAGTAGGGCTCGGGGCTGTGTTTGGTATATCCACTCCAGGCAGTAGCTGCATTTTCTGCACTTACTGGACAATCACATTAAAGGGATCCCCCAAGGTAAAAATCAACTAAAGGCCCCTTTACACAGGCCGACTGTGCCAGATATTATTGGGAATGAACAGCTTGTACCTGCTAACTCCCTGATCGTGAGCGGAGTGAGAGCAGCATTTACATGCCAATATCACCCCTGCTGCATGAGGACTGCAGCAACAATGCGTTCATCAAGCGATTGGCAGACCTTTACCCAATACAATTATCGGGAATGAGATTTCATTACAATGCTCCTGCCCAATAATTGTACTAATCGTCGGCCAAGTCAATGTAAAGGGTCCCCAAGACACAGAATGGATTTATATAAAAAAAGAAACCCAATCACCTGTTCACTGCACGCTAGTCCAGCGCTGAGGGGCCCTCAGTGCCCACTCCCACCCCCAGGCGACATGTGCCCAGTGAATTGCAGCAGTGCAAGTGACGACTGACAGGAGACTGTAAGTAGAAGCAATGGCTCCCTCAGGGCTAGAAAGGAGCACCGATGAACAGGTGAGTGGTTATCATACACATTCTCGGCCTTAGTCGATTTTACCTTGTTGGGGGGGGGGGGGTTAAACCCCTTTACAGTTCTGTTGTAATTCTTGTCTGACCTACTTTTCTAGAATGCTGTGACGGCATAAGGCGTGGTATTTTGCTTTGCCATTTTAAGAAGAAATAAAACCTGAATAAAATTAAGGGAAGGTCTCCGCTGAAATCAAAGCCTATTTTTATAATATTTTATAAAATATCAAAAGAAGGAGAGAATGATTTAGTAAGCTAAACTTTACTCTTCAAAAATACAAGAAAGATTTTTCTGCAGCTACCATGTTTCAGTCAATAAGCAGAAATTCAAGTGGATCACAGGGGTTAAGAGAATCCTGGCTTGAAACCAGAAAAACAGGGTAAATGACTGACCCCGACCCAGAGATAGTACGTGTACCTGTAGCACCAAGCTCCGATGACAACTGCGCTGAAAAGCAGTAAAAAGACGACGTAAACTATCCACATGATGACAGCCATTGCATCAAATCCCAAAATCAGCCATGGCTTCGGAGGTGGAGGAGGTACAGGTTTTTCACCACACACCAGTGTGCAGTCTTGGCAGCTGCAAGGGGCGTCATCTTCATCCACTGGCTCATTGCATCCTTTTGTCGCATTATTCATGGGAATCATTTGGTGGAGGGACTCATCTGCAATCACAAAAACAATACAGTCTGGATTTCCACATGCTTCTGGTAAAATACTCCATGTTAGACTGGACCTATATTGGTATATCGGAGGCTAAAGGCTATAAAAGGCAATAGCGGCAGAAAAATCTGTATTTCTTGAGGCCTTGTATCTGTTTATAATGGCGGTTTAATGGGGTGAGGCTTAGCCAAGGGGGCAGGACTTGTCTTCCTGCAGACAGGTATAGGGGTGCAGAGGTAGCAGTCGCTACCGGGCCCAGGAGCCTAAGGGTGCCCAAAGACCCTTGTGCCGCATAGGAAGACACACAAAACACTGAGGGAAGGGGGGCCCAAGCTGAACTCTTGCACCAGGACCAATGAGCCTTTAGCTACGCCCCTGAGGGGGAAGGAGGCTTCTGGCTCCAGCCACTTGTCTTGAAGCTAAGGACTGTAAGGAGGAGGATGGAGATATGGGTGACCTTCTGGGACACAAAGAATATTTCTTGATATATTTCTCATTTTAATGGTAATATCAGACAAAATAGGACCGATCGGAAACAAGGCAAATATGGATTGGAGGGCTTGAAATCTATATTTTTTTTATTTTTGTGCATTTTCTGCATTATTTCTTTAAAGGAGCTGAGTGATTTTGAATTCCCATTGTCAATGCACTAGGGAATTCAGAGTGATATACCGTAGTCCTCCACCAATTAGCTAGCGGATCTCTCTGGAGGACTGTCAGGTCCATACATTACAGACAGTCCATTAATCTTTAAGAACTGTGTAATGCTTAATTTTCTCCTGTGGTGGTGCTTACAAGGAAAAAGAACACTTGATGAAGGTCTCCCGCACAGATATCAGCTGGAGGTACTAGCAATGGTATAACTCCTGACTAGATTATTTTTCAATTTAATAAAAAAAAAAAAATGATCACAATTACACCAATGTATGACATTTCCACAGAAGAGTCTATATAAGGAGCTATGTGAATGATGATCAGAGTGGAAACATTTAGGCACAAAATATATCAGGGGTCAGTACAGAGATCTCTCCCATCATCTATTTATCCCCAGGACTCTGACTGTGACGAGGGGACATCCTCTGGATCTGGAGGAAAGAAGGTTTGTACACAAACATAGAAAAGGATTCTTTACGGTAAGAGCAGTGAGACTATGGAGTTCTCTGCCTGAGGAGGTGGTGATGGGGAGTTCAATAAAGGAATTCAAGAGGGGCCTGGATGTATTTCTGGAGTGTAATAATATTTCAGGCTACAGCTACTAGAGAGGGGTCGTTGATCCAGGGAGTTATTCGGATTACTGTTGGGAAGAATTTTTTTCCCCCTTAAGCAGGTAAAATTGGCTTTGGCCTCACAGGGTTTTTTTTTTGCCTTCCTCTGGATCAACTTGTAGGAAACAGGCCGAACTG
Organism: Bufotes viridis; assembly: GCA_033119425.1. Classification (NCBI taxonomy): domain Eukaryota; kingdom Metazoa; phylum Chordata; class Amphibia; order Anura; family Bufonidae; genus Bufotes; species Bufotes viridis. The sequence goes on along the minus strand of CM065593.1, from coordinate 108,690,600 downwards.
GATGGACAAATGTCTTTTTTCAGTCTTCTATACTATGTAAAAAAAAAAAATAAAAATAAAAAAGACTTCAGAAAAGCAGGAATGAAATCAATGCAAATACAAGAAATGCTGTACCGGAAAATATGGGAGTGATGGTAAAAGGAATCTGTCCATTGTCCTTGTTAAACATGTACTGGATCCAGTTGGTAGCGTTACAGTCTTTTGCTTCTTTCCCGCACATTATACTCAAGGCTTTCACATTACTTGATGGGGCTTCCACGTCTTTACAAGCATTGTACATGGCTGAAAAACATTACAAAAAGAGACAGAGATGAATAACCCACACAGCTGGACTTTTAGAAGATACGTACATTTTTTGGCATCTCATACTTTATTTTCCGCTTTTCTAAATATTTTTTGCACATAATTAAGGGGTCTAAGCTGCTGTTTATAGCAATCGGATATAAACTTTACTGCAGTCACATGGACTTTATCAACTGACTAAGGCCTTATGCACGTGGCCGTTGCCCAGCCGTGGCCGTATTGCAGCCGGCAATAAGCGGGTCTGCAATATGCGGGCACCGGCCGTGTGCTGCCGAATCACGGATGCGGACCCACTCACTTGAATGAGTCTGCAAACCAGAGTTGCAGTGCTTCCGTGGCGTTTCTGTCCGTGCCCTCGCACCGGAAAAAAATAGAACGTTCTATTTTTTTGCGGTGCGGAAGGATCGCAGACCCATTCAAGGACGATGCCCATGCATTGGGGACCACAATGCACGGAACGGCCGTGTGCATGAGGCCCAAGTTCTAGATAAGCTCTGTGGGTCGTGCACAGATCATTGTGCAGGGAGGGGGAGAAGGGAGAGTTTTGACTGTCAGCTATTGGCGAATGGTGTGTGTTATCAGCAATTGTAATCTGGCCTGTGAGGATTATGAGATGACTTCTAAAAGGTGATCTGTACAGAACAGAAAGTATTAGCCTATTATAAGGCTCGAGAGACCACAGAAAATGGTATGGAAAAAAAAAAATCATATAAACAAAGTTTAACATAAAAACTTTAAAATTTAAAGTTAGTAAATAAAAATCTACAGAAAAGGGTCATCTTTTTGTGATGACAAATTCTATCCTTACAGGGTTAAATGATGGAACAATGGATAATTCAGAATGATAATCAAGGGATTGTCTTAGATTTTAAAAGAGTAAGCTAAAAGGTGGAAAAAGTATAATAAATTATTAAAATAAAATAGTAACCATTACAGACCCATTAAACCCCCACACTTCCGCTGTTCCTTCAGCGATGACATCATGTAGATCCTTGGCCATCATGGGCCATACATCTACGCAACATCATCCCTGAGGCTAATGAATGGCTGCAGTGGTCAAATGAATGATATACACGCCGTCATCATAGCAGGACCAGCCAAGACCATCAGATTGATGGCGGCGAAAGATTTTACTGGTGTTAGCCAATGTTCTTAAAACTGACAACCTCTTTTAAAAGTCCGAACTGAGAAAGAAGCCTTCCAAGTTATCAGCTAAGTCTGGGAGGTCTAAGCAGCCACTCATTTCCCCTACTAGTAGCTATGTGCTCATGGTGACTTCCCTCTAGGATATCTAAATACTTAAAATTAAATTCATTTATGAATGGAGAAACTTCCACCTACACTTTACAGGCAGGTACAGAAAAGAGTAGTGAAATCCAGGCTAAGGGCTCGTTCACACCACCGTGGTTTTGGTCTGCATCCGAGGAGGACCCGTTCACTTCTATGGGGCCGCAAAAGATGCAGACAGCACTCTGTGTGCTGTCCGCATCCGTTGCTCCGTTCCGTGCCCCCGCAAAAATTCTGAGTCATGTCCCATTATTGTCCGTTTTGCGGACAAGAATAGGCATTTCTAATTGCGGAAGGCACACGGGCGGCATCCGTGTTTTGCGGATCCGCAATTTGCAGACCGCAAAATATGGCACGGTCGTGTGAACAAGCCCTAATACTAAGGCGCTAGTCTGAGGCTGTACCCGATGGCTTTACTTACCATTTGCAAATCTGTCCCCAATGTAATACTCCATGGCCGTAATGCTCGCGTTCCCCTTTTGTGGGTCTGTGCTGTTATAGAACTCAGTTTCTGTGACATTTAGAAACTCTGACTGTCGAGGACTACATGTCAGTTCACAAAACAAAGTCATTAAATTATAGAAGCAAGAGGGACACCTGAAAAAGAAAATATTGGATGTAAGATTTACACAACCGTATTTATGGGTCCGCATACGTTCTGCAATTTTGCGAAATGGATGCAGACCCACTCATTTCAATGGAGCCACAAAAGACACATCGGTACTTCCGTTCCAGGGCCCCACAAAAAAAAAAAAAAAAAATAATGGAGCATGTCCTATTCTTGTCTGCAATTGCGGACATAAATAGGCATTTCTATTATAGGGCTGGCTGTCCTGTTCCGTAAAATGCAGAACGCTTACGGACAGGATCCACTTTTTGCGAATCTGCACTTTGTGTACCACAAAACACACACGGTCAGTGAATGTACCATAAAATACATTCACATAGCAGTAAAATTAAATACATTTGTATTATATAGAGCATGAGTATAACCACTTCAGGTTTTTCCTGAATCCGGATCCATCTTGAACACCATTGAAAGTCAATGGAGGACAGATCCGTTTTCTATTGTGCCAGATTGTGTCAGTTAAAACGGATCCATCCCATTGACCTACAGTATGCGCCAGGACGGATCCGTTTGGCTTAGTTTCATCAGACAGACACCAAAACGGAATGGAGACTGAATTGATGCATTCTGAGCAGATCCTTTTCCATTCAGAATGCATTAGAAAGCAAACTGATCCGTTTTGGACCGCTTGTGAGAGCCCTGAACGGATCTCACGAACGGAAAGCCAAAACGTGAGTGTTAAAGTAGACCAAGAAGGTTACTTAAAGGGAGTCCGTCATCAGTTTTGAACATGCTAAACTGCTGACAGCACTAGGTAAGGGCTGGAGAGAGCAGTGCGACAATTTGTAGTGCCTTTATTATCAAGGGTAGTGTGAATATGCATATTTACCCGAGACACACAGTATGTATTAGGCATCAAAGCGGCCAACCTACAATACGGAACCCTAGAATCCCATGTCTGTGCCACCCAGTTCACCCTCAGTGCATGTGCATTGTCCTGGCCTCCTGCGTAGTAAAGGGGTTGGCCCATCTCACACATTGGTGGAATTATGCTACGATATGCCACCAATGTCAGATATGTGTGGGTGCCACCTCTGTGACCTGCACCTTTCTCTACAGCGGGGCCCCTAAAGTAAACGAGGGCACACCACGCAAGTGTGGCCACCCTACCTTCACTTCTATGGGAGTGATGAAAATAGCAGCCCATACAGGTGAATGGAAAGGTGGGCGGCGCTTGCTCAGTGTGCTCTCTATTCACTTCCATGGGAGTTCCAGGAATTTCTCAGACCGCTCCCATAGAAGCGAATGGAGTGCACTTTGCGCATGCGCAGTGCACTTTACTTTGAGGCCCCGTTCTAGAAATAGGTGCACCTATCCAACATATGCCATCAATGTGTGAGATAGACCAACGTCCAACACTGAGGTCAATGAATAACATAGATATGACGTTCCATTCACATCTGTCATTCAATCCGTTTTACGGCTTCGTTTTTTTCTTTTATGAAGGAACAGTAATATAGAAAACACAATCACTGATAGTGCACAAGTTAAATAAGCAGAAGTAAAACATACAAATTTGGAACTGCACTGGCCCACACATAAAGCACAGCAGAATATGGAAATGAAATCACGTATTTGAAGGTAGTGATTCTACTTCACGTACTGTAAATACTCCAAAGCTCCACTAATTACACTTGTTCTAGGAGGTTCTGGTATACTACAGAATGAGAGGCCACTTACCTGGACAAGAACTGTAAGGGGAGCTGCAGGTTGCTGTTCAGAGTGTGCAGCTGCTGTACATCGCAGCACACGCTGACATTTCCGTAGTACAAGGATGGACACAGTTGCTGCAAAATATGGAGAACAATTAATCTGCTTAATCAATGCCAGCAAATGACTGATTGTATATTGGTGTATATGGCCATAGTATAGCCTGCGCATACATCCAGCAGGTACGTCCATTAGACATATCAGAATACGCTCTACAGATGACGCCGATTACAATTTACTCTTTGCTTTTAACCAAGTAGGCGGCAGCTGACACAGATCTGTGCAACCCTTAAGATAAGGCCTTATTCACGCGTCCGTAGTGTGTTGCGGATCCACAACACACCTTGCCACCAGCCCTATAGAGATGCCTATACTTGTCCGCAATTGCGGGCAAGAATAGGACATGCTCTATAATATTGCGGAGCCGCCGGACGGAAGTTCGACGGCACGCTCTGCACATGCGGATGCGGAGAGCACAGTGTGTGCTCTCCGCATCCATCACGTCCCCATTTAAAATGAATGGGTCCGCACCCGGTGCGGACGAACATTGCAGACGTGTGAATAGGGCCTAAAGTCCACGTAGAAAAAGAGGCATCACTACGAGTGTATCTCTCTGAAAGTCAGCGATTTCTCCAGCACAACTCTTTCAACTGGTAAGGACTGTCTACGAAAAACTGCAGCCTATTCTATCCACCTGATAGACGCGCTTAAAGGAAACCGGTCACCTCCTAACATACGTCTATACCCCATGCAATAACAATGGAGGGACATCTTTTCCCTTTGCTTATTCCTCCTAGAAATGTATGAATAAATTGAAAAGCGAGAGTTACCATTCTCATAGTCAAAGGGGTGTGATACTGTCAGAACTGACTGGACAATTGGAGCGTGAAGGGACACATCCCAAACTGGTAACGCCGGGTTGTCAATTTATTCTCAGAATATACTTAGATCGAGCCATCGAACCCCTCTATGTTGGATCTGAGCGCATATTCAGACACCCAATAAACACTGACCGACCAAGGCCATGAGGGTATATGATGTGATAGCATACCTGAAGTAGTTCATGACCCTCCTCAGGAAGGGGTATCGGAGGTCCCAGGTATTCGCAGTTGTACCTTTTGCCCTCTGATGCTTCTCCACACTCTCCATACCAGACACAATGTTGGGAAGATACCTACAATACAGAAAAACAATACTTTTATTTTAATTGAATTCGTCTAACCCACACCAGAAGTTTAATCAAGCAGATTCTCATGTCTCATGCCATACCACTGGTAAATGTTAGGTAGCGGAGTCTGCAAAACCTGCAGATTTCGGTTGGGGTGCCCCACTATCTAAGGCTAAAGGCCCCTTTACACAGGTCGACAATCCACGGTGAGATAAATGTAGTGGGGTTTCCAAATTGATAGCCAAGTGAATGCAACTGAGAAGGTATTGAAGGAGTAGTCCAGGACTGTAACACGGATGACCTAGTCTTAGGATAAGTCATCAATGTTAGATCAGCAAGGGTTTGAGGTCCGGCACCCTCGCCGATCAGCTGTCTGCAGGGGCCGTGGTGGGCCAGAACAAGCACAGCTTCACAATAGGAATAGGTCAGCAGTATTAAAGTCTAGGAACATCCCTTTAAGGCCTCATGCACACGAATGTATTTTCTTTCCGTGTCCGTTCCGTAATGTGGACAATAATAGCACATGTCCTATTTTTTTGCGGAATGGAATTCCGGACATACGGAAACGGAATGCATACTTCATTTTTCTTTGCCGACGGTTACTCCGTGTGCATTCCGTTTCCGTATGTCCGTTCCGCAAAAAAATATTACATGTCCTATTATTGTCTGCATTACGGACAAGGATAGTACTGTACTATCAGGGGCCAGCTGCTCAGTTCCGCATGTTTTTGCGGACCGCAAAATACATACGGTCGTGTGCATGAGGCCTAACAATCAAATTGTTGACGGACATAAAGTTTCATTGGTAAAACAGCTTGTAGGACAAAACAGGCCACTTAATCTGAAAAATGGGACTGCGGGACATTTAGAATGGAGTCGGATCCTCGCCAATCAGACGGTTATCAAATATCCCGAGACGGTAAATGGTCGTTCAGGGGCAAACCTGAACCCAGCAATTAGGCAGGACAACAACTTTCTCCCGAGACAGGCACATTTATCTAGGTAAGCCATCATGCCATGCTTGATAAGACAACTGGACTTCTGAACCCATACAATCCACAACTATCATTTCTCCCAAGGTCTAACAAACCAGCATGTAAACAATCAGATAAAAACTGACTTGTCTGGAAAAAAAAGGGCCTAGCAAATTATCTCCCAGTTACTTGAGGTGAAGTGATATTTGTATATTGTTTAAAGAAAGGAAAGACAACTGTCCTCTGATTAAAGGGCCCCTTACACCTAGGAACGCTCATTAGCCATTATCTGGCAGTGTAAAATCGCTGACGATTACCCGATGAACGAGGGAAATGCCCCTAAATCGCTGTTTGGCGGTAACAGATCGTGTCGTCTAAACACATTCTGCCGACGGCAAACAGGGATTCTGTATGGGGAAGAGCATTGGCTTTAGTGATACTGTGGAGGAGATCGCTGCATGTAATAGCAGCGGTCTCCTCCGCTGACGAGCCAACGATTGCCGGGAGGAACACTCCTTTTTAAAAAAAATATATTATAGGTACCTAAAAATGGTGACATTAAAAAATACACATTGTCCCATATAAAAAACCATCCCCCGATACGGCAAAATAAATTTGGAAGGCGGGAAGTAAACATTGGTGGGGGGTGGGACACGACACAATCACAAAATGACAAAACTGGCTGCGAGGGTGTGACGATAAATCCAGCAGCATGGACATCATGTGGAAGTAGAAAACACAGTAAGGGTTCGTTCACACTAACGTTTTTTGCGTTCCGTATACGGGCCGTATTTTGGTGTTCAGTATACCGTCCACACATCCAATAAACGTGCAGGTAAGTAGCACCCGATGACACGTGCTCAGCTCAGTTTTAGGGCTCGTTCACACGAATGTTTTTTGCATTCCATATACGTAACAATTTATTTCAACGTAGCCGCAAAAAAAGGAATGCATCCGCATGTCTTCCGTATCCATCCCGTTTTTGCGGAAGAATCTATTGAAAATTTTATGCCCAGCCCAATGTACTTACCGTTAAAACATTATCATACGCTTCCGTTTCCGATCCGCAAAAAAACAGATCACAAAAAACGGGGAAAATGGATCTGTTAAAAAAAACGGACCGCAGAACCATACGGTCGTGTGAACGAGCCCTATTGGAAAGAGCTGATTCAGTCTCTGGACTTCATGTATCTATCAAGCCTTGTTCTGTGGTCCAATTAGAATGAACAGGGACGTTGCTAAAAGGCTGGCGGACCCCAAGAAGCCACTCCGAGATCCCGCTCTCAATGGCTTCATTTTCTACTCTCTTGACGGACAATCCACAGAAGCCTTAGGATGAAACAGCTTTTAGTAAGTTACCCTCTATTTGATCCTCCAGCTACAACTCCACAGCATATCCATCTGTGAGAACCCCTAAAAGGGTTCTACATGGTGTGAAGACATCTCAAAACAGCTTCATACAGAAGTGCCATGACAGGTTTGTGGTTGAAGCCACCATCATAGGACACATTTCAAATAATCAAAAGCGACTGTAACATCTAAAGACGTTGAGAGAGAAAATTTGGGATCAGCTGGGGGTGCAGGCACAACCTCCACTGTATTCGAAGTCCACCTAGCCAGGGTCTTGCACCTTGGTTAGGGGTTTAAATGGGTGGACCGAGGCCCATTGTTCTGGTGACTAGTAGAGGTATCAGCTATTGGATCTAGCATTGATCAACTGAATGCTTTTGGTTGAAATACCCATTAAAATGGGGGGGGAAAAACTGGTTTATTTACGGACACATGCCTATGCTTCAAATTCCCTATAAAGTATAGAAGTCACTGATTTATAAGCACAATATATACATTAAAAAATATCTAAAAAATGACAGCATCATACTACTAATGGTGGTGTAGAACAAAGAGGCAATGTACGAGCATGTGACAATCAGGGGACGTGCCAGCACTGTCTCACCCATGTGGTTTTCACTAGTCTAATTTCTGCTCAGCTCAACAAATAGTGTAGGAGGTCAGATGATTACCAGCGTCTGAGGAGGCGAGCAATCCACATAGGACAGGAAAAGATATGGCACTACTGTGTTCCTCATAATTGTGGTTTCAGAGAAAGAGGCATGCGTGCCAGTGCCAATTTTTTTATGTTAGAGAGGAGACTAAACACCAAGAGGAAAACCACACAAAATAGGAGAAAACGGCAGTAGATGGAACCCCACCATGGAGGAGGACCGTGAACCCCAGCAACGTGTGGCCCTACAGAGATACTACTGTACAAGATTTGTACAAAAAGCACATTTTAACATTTTATAAGCTTTTTAGTTCCTTAATCTACACAGTTAGGAGTGGCAGTGAGGATGAGTAAAGGTACAGTAGGTGTTACCCCCATTGTTCTAAGCATGATCAACTTAGTGAGTGCTTGGTAAAGGCTGAGGCAATACGGCATCCTGGAAGTTACCCAGTGACTTATCAGCAGTCATTGGGACAAATGTCACAGTATGGGGAAGTGGCCACCTCTAAATGGGTTGCTATAGCACGCTCGCTCAAGGTTTAAAAATCGTAGAGGTCTTAATGTGACCTCTAGGTGGAAGTGAGGGGGACACCCACTATGACTACTGTGTAAGACTACTAGGGGGTGGCAGACCTCATGACTACTAGGAGGGGGGGTGGACTAGGGAGAAGCACTGTTGTAGCTAATGGGAGGTCATGATTTGAGTCCTGATGCATTGACACTAATGATATCACCTGCTCAATATTAAGGAAATCCTGAAGACATGAGGGGCAGGTGGGCCCTGAGAACTGGAGCCGAGGAACATTGAGCTGGGGGAAGCATGCTGCTATTGCCTTCTTTATTACTATGATGAAGGTAGGGTTTGCTAAGGCTATTAGCAAAGTGTAAGGGAGGGGCGGTCCTGTGACTACTTTGGAAGTAGGGGATTTGTAGTGGAATGTCCTTTCTCACAAACAGGAAAGTGGAGGGAAATCATGGGACACAATATCTAGGGTGCACTTGGACGGAGTGGTAATGCTAGGGCCGAGTACAGCACACAACTGTGTCCCACTATTATAACGGAGTATAAAAAGCAGTATACACAGGGATGTAAGCCAGACTCATATTTCCGGCTGCGGGGTAAACCTGGCGAAGATTTATCTAGGAGATGAGATTTGACAATCACAATAGCAAACTGATTGATATGCACAGTCCTGACACAGGCTGGCACCGTACATGATTACGTCACTAGTTGTCAGAGTAGACCAGTTTCCTAACCGCTATAGTTTATCTATTTAGGTCCCTTTACAACGTAGCTACGGTATAGGCAAGAGTAGAAACTGCACACTACACAGTGTTCAACCCCTTCATTGCTGGGAGGGTTACACTTTTGAATTGGCAGAGTAAGGGGTTTTTAACTGCTGAATTAAAGGGGGATTCCATGAAAGCAAATAAAAGTTCTACATTGTATAAAGTTAAAATGTATCATTTTCAATATAGTTGGTTTCAGTTCCTCAGGGTTTTCATGGAAGATAGGAGCCTTCATCGGTCACTTCTAGCATATGAAGAGTTGTCAAAAAAAAAAAAACGCAGAAAACCGCAGCAGAAAACAAACTGCAGATGTGACGATAAAAGTGCCTGTTGTGTGACAGCTAGCAAACATCTTGAAAGTCCTGAGGAATAGATAGAGTGTATTGGATAATTCTATATTTCTGTACAAGGCTGTATGGGTTATCATTGGAATGATACAGCTATGTGATCTAATAAAAGTTACTGACGAGAAGATTTGTGAACTGTAAAATCAGAATATCCTTTAACATTGTGTGGCCAGACATACACCAGTGATGCGTGGAGCAGTCATATCCCGAGTGCAGACCAACGGGGCAGAGAGCCGCTACTTTATCAGCCATTCACGCATGCAGACTGCCTCACTGCGGAGACACAATAGAGCCCATTATGGGACAAAGTGCACTGAGAGCACATCCAGAACTAGAAAACCGAGCACAAAACAAGCCCTGAATTCCTAATTATACAAAGTGCGTTATGGTGGATTCAGACGAACCAATAATCGTCCAGATTATCGGGAACGACCATTCCTGCGAACGCCCGATCCGGATAATGTGGCCAACTAAATGTGCTGCCGATCACCAAATGAACGAGCAAAACACTTGTTCACCAGGCGATCCCGTCATTCATGCAGGCACCATCAATCATAGTTTCTGGGCAGCAGCGCGGAGTGACTACACAGGGGCGGCCCAGGGCAGGTGTGGCTCCCTGTCAGCTTCTTCAAACCAGGCCCAGTTTGAATGAAAGGTCTTTCCCTATAAAGAGGGACTGCTCTACCAAGATGAGCCGAGTGAGGAGGAGGAGGAGGGAACCGCCCCCCAGACTCTTCTCCTTTTCCCTGACTCTCAGAAACACACAGCATTTCCCAATAAAGCATAGCTGTTTGTGCCTCTGGTCTGGGAGGCATGAAGCTCCTGAAGTGTTCCCTTTAATTCCAAAGCTGAGCCAAGTATAACATCCTTGATGTATTCAGACATGGAGCATGGTTTCTGGGAGATGCAGGCACCAGCGGTGTTTTCTTAATACTTACCTGTCACTGTAAAAGGTTTACCCAAGGCACTCCTGTCCATAACATCGTCTGAAGTGCCTCCTCTTGTCCTCGCATTAACAAGGGACATTAGAATTTTCAATAGCCTTTGCTCTATTTAAAGTCCCCTTCCACAACAGGAATTAAAGAGGTATTCCGGTTGTGACAATTTGTCCTCTATCTACAGGACAGTAGATTACGAATAGATCAGTGGGTGTCCTACCAATCATGAGAACAGAGACCCTGTACCCCTGGAAGACACCTAAAACAAATGGAGGAGGAGGTTTTGCCCACTTCGTGTATGGCATAGAGGTAGTCTTACTGGCCCTAGGCACTGGTGACTCGAGTTCGACACCTTAGGTGGTGTTGGGAGCAGTGGTTATGTGAGGGCATCCACACACGGTGAACAGGCTCCGGACAGCCCAGACAGACCCCCAGTAGAGAGGACTGTTTGATCTGCCGACAAGCACAAGCATCTTCCACAGTTTTGTTGTCCACCATCCACCTTCATTACACAACCATCTCTGCCCAGACCATATCCAGATGCTTAGCAGAAGGAAATTTGGTGTCACGTCGCTCAATATGTGTCCTGCTACTGACAGCCAGCCAACATCACCTTAGATTGCTGTGGTGTCATGAACGAGAAACCTGGACTGCTACGGACTGGAACCATATTGCCTTTAGAGACGAATCCAGGCTCTGCAAGTGTGATGATCTGGTAATCCACTGTCTACGACAGTCCGTCATCCCTAGTAGTGATACGAGGGACACTATGAGCTCGGCGATATATGCAGGACATCCTGCAACCACATGTGTTCCTCATGGCACGGCTTCCTACTGGCATTTTTCAGCAGGATAATGCTCACCCACATACCGCAAGGATTTCCCAGGAATCTCTCTGCCAGATTGCAACACCTTGGTCATCAAATGTATTGCCAATCGAGCATTTATAGGACCAGCGGGATGCCAACCTCAGCAACCTATGAGTGTGCAGGAGCTATAGGGCCAACTGCAACATCTGTGCAAATGGGCCACAGGATACCCAACCATATCTCATCTTGTATCCCGGCTAGAGGAGGCCCAACCGGGTGCTAGAAACTCCTTTCTGTTGTACAGCTTTCCCCAATAAACTCATCCTTTCGCTCTAATATTGTAATCACTTACACGTATGATCAGTACATTCACATTCACACCTAGAAAGTTTCATTTCGTTCCAGAGGATAGGTCATCAGTCAAAGAAAAAGCTCTGAACACCGCTTCAACAGCAAACACTTTACCTAAATTACTACTATTTTTTTTTACTATTCCAACAAATGGCAAGACCACAAAATGGAAGATACAGCTCTCCCCGTCACAGGTGGATGTTCCAAAGCCCCAAGTAGAAGGAATAAGAGTAGCAAGACAATGAAAATCACTCTGCGTCAACATGAAGGAATATAACGTAACTTTTAGGGTATGTCTACACTGCAATTTTGGCTGCGACAGTTGTTGGGTGGCCAAAGATCGCAGTGTAGAAGGGTTGCCATAGGAATGAAAGGGGTTGCAGCGTGACCGGCACATTTTCTGTGACAGCAACATGCAAATCACCAATAAAATCCAACACAGGAGTCGCACTATGACCCCATTAATTCCTATGACAGGCCCCGCTACACAGACAGAAATCTGCATGGAAATTTGTGCAAGACAACCCTCACCAATGTGCAGGCAAACTTAAGGTCCATTCACCTGGACCTATATATCAGGCAATTATCAGGAACAAACTAAACATTCCTGATAATTGCTCGATCGTCAGCAGAGATGCCGGCTGCATTTACCTGTATGGGGACAAGCAAATCGTTGTTTGCCAGCAGCAGATCTTGTACATGCAGAGGTGTTCTTCACTGATGAGCAGGCTCTTGTCGGGAAAGTATGCTTCCTTCCCAAAAAGCATCTGCTATATCTAGCAGTGTAAAGGGGCCGGGGCCTTAATGGGGGGTTTACACGTCCCAATAGTCAGGTGGATTATCGGGAACAAGTTCCTGTGAATGCTCATTCCTGACAATCTGCCCGTGTAAAGGTGCGAAACATTCCTTCATCTGGGGATCCTGCAGGCACCTAAATGATCATTTCTGGGCAGAAGATTGTGCGGTCTAAACAGCGATCTGCTGCCCAGAAACAATGCAGCTGTACGAGGATGAGCGATCCCAATAGCGACTGCTCGTCCTCATACTGTGGAGGTGATCTCTGCCTGTAAATGCAGCATTTCACCTCCACAGAATGAGCAGGAAGGACGCTTCCTTCCTGATAATTGGATGGTATCTATTTTGCGGTCCAAAACCGCAGATCTGTGTGACATCCGTGTTGCATCCTTTTTTTGGGGCGGGACCCATTGTAACTATCCTTATCTGGGCAAGAATGAGACATGTTTAATCTTTTTTGTGGAGCTACGGAACGGACATATGGATGCGGACAGCACATTTTTTTTGCGGACCCATTAAAATGAAAATGCAGATCGGGTGCTGGCCAAAAATACGGTCGTGTGAACGAGGACTAACTCCGGAGCACTTGGCACAGCCATGTATTACGTGGTTCCCCATGGTTGAGAGGTTACAGCAGCAGGACGCGTGGCCGATCCCAGCATCTAGATGAGCGAGGGCATTGTACTTACATCAGAGGAAATAATTCAGGGCAAAATATCTCCTGAATAATAGACTCATGTGGTGGGAGGAACATTTCAGGAAAACCAGAGCATCTCCTGCCCACATTGTGTCGCCCAGTGGAAAGTTCTCACATGCAGTACTGTACTATGGGCTCTGTTTCAAAAGTGACTCGGAGGAGACTAGGATGATGGATACTCATTATAAATATCTGACCTCGCTGGAACCGTTCACACTGGAGTCATGGGTTTATTTTTTTCCAGGAGTGATCATGATTTCGGCTGCGGTATAACATCTCCATTCTTGTCTAGATACAGTAGAGCAGTATGCAGTCGGAATGAATGAGCAGAATCCACAGCACTGACCGCTGCACGATCCGGAAACGAAAAATAAAATACCGCCCATACTGCATCGATTTCAAAATGGATCCTTTAGCCATTCTGTAAAATGCTAAAAGAACCTTCTCTGTAAATAAAGATATCTAGATACTATTCACATAATGCAGATTGTCAGGGTATGCCCAGGCAACTTTCAGAGCTTTCCATTTCCCCAGCATATCAGGTGGAAGGCCTTCTGGCGTCTTGTATCCATTACACCTTTTATTTACATGCAGTTTAGGGTACAGGTACATGGCGATTTTGGGTGCGATATAGGTCGCACTCCCTAGAATCGCCGTGTGGCAGTGCCGCCATAGGAATGAATGGGGTCACAGCTCGACTGTGCCACGACATGAGAGCCACCCAAAAAAAAAAAATCAAACACTTTTTGGGGTTTTGTGCGTCGCAGCAAACGTGCGAGCTGTTCTGCGACCCCATCCATTTCTATGGCAGCCCTGCTGTACAGCCATACTTGGGAGGGCAACACGTGTTGCACCCAAAAATCGCTGTGTAGCTGTACCCCTATGGTCTTCACCTGTGTAGAATAGTGAAAAGAGGCAGTGGCAATGCCCATGAACAACAAGTGCCATCCCTGTACAGCAAATATGTTCAGCTCTGCCTGAGAACATCCTATGGACAGATGATATTCCCTTTACGTCTGGACCAATAAATCTGGTCTTTTATCTCCTTTTACATTGATGGGCTAATCGAGGATAGGCCATCAATATCAGATCGGCAGGGGTCAGGTACTACGCATCCCTGCCATTCAGCTCGGTGTCAGAACCATACAGCTCCGTCCATTGTGAGGTGGATGTGGTTGGTGACTGCGCTGGGGGCAACCAGCTCCATCCACCACACAATGGACACAGTTGTGTAGCTCTGGTGACAGAACGGTGAGGATGTGGGGCGTCGGACCCCTGCCAATCTGATATTGATATAGGCCGAGGATAGGCAATTCATGTAAAATAAATGGACAACCCCTTTAAAGGGGTTTTCAGAGAGGGGGAATGGGGTAAATAATAAAAGAAAACAAGACCCACGACTCACTTGAAAAAGAAACCCCTGTTGGTCCAGTGCCACCACTACTGTGCTGCAGTGAGGACGTGCCCATACACTCACATCACCACTGTAACCAATCACTAGCCTCAGCTGTGTACGGCACAGGACTGCTGAGGACAGCGAGTGGCTGCAGCAGTCACCTGGGTAAATGGACAAATCATTGCTGCACTACATCAACAAACACTGGGAGCGGCAGTGCTGGTGAGTAATGGGTCTTTTATTATTTTATTGCATCTCCACGGTCTCCACCCTTGGCTAAGTTTTTGATAATCTCATAAAAACCCTTCAATGGAGTTTTTATTGCCCCGTGACGTTTTCGGTGCATGCCCGGTGAAACAGTTGAGGCTGATGCCCTCAGTTAAACTGGAAGAGCGCAGGCACCAGCACTGTTCGGCACTGCGCCTGTTGGTGATGCTAAAGGGAAAGGGTTATCGGCTACTAGAGACGTAATGGGGGGTGACGGCAATGGCAATGCTGGGGTGTGTGACAATAACGCCCCTCCAGGCACCTTAATGCCTCGTTAGCATAAATAAAAGTGGATTTTTATGAAGATATAAAAGCGAGCTCCAAGGAAAAAGAAAACATATGGGAAGAAGGTCTGACGGGCTGCAAGGACATACGTTTGCTTTAATATTGATTATCCAGGCGACAGATTCCCTCTGAAGAGGTTTCAATGCACCAATACAGAAGAACGTATCATCATCTGGAGCTCTGCCTTCTGAAGACATTGCACTTTCCTTGCGCAAACCTAACCTTGTGTCCTGGGATACACTAGAAGCTACGTAAACACACGCCGTAGCCGGCATAGAAACCAAGGTTGACTATTCATTACAGAACGTCCTTGTGAGGAAAGCAAGCACAAAGCGCTCCGACTCCTGGTGACCCCTGGGGGCTTTACATGTTGGAGATTTAAAATCTACATGGAGAGTAGGACCAAATGTGACATTTTGCTGGGGGAAACCCATCACAATTGTGTTGCAGAAATTTTCTGTGGAACGGGCATAAGATTCCCGCAGTGTGGAGATTTAAAAAATAAATAAAAAATCTCATCCACTTTTGCTGCCACTTTAAGCACCGAGGAAAATCTGCAGCCTTTCCACACGAGCGGCCATGTCCTGCAGGTCAATTTCACACGTGTGGATCAGATTTGCTACTGTAATACACTGCAGTTTTTCTGTCTTCAAAATCTGGATGACTCCATGTGAACATACCCTTAGGCCCCTTTCACACGAGCGAGAATTCCGCGCGGGTGCAACACGCGATGAGAACGCATTGTGCCCACACGGAATCCGGACCTATTCATTTCAATGGGTCTCTGTACACGAGCGGTGGTTTTCACGCATCACTTTTGCGATGTGTGAAAAATCGCAGCATGTTCTATATTCTGTGATTTTCACGCAACGCTGGCCCCATAGAAGTGAATGGGGCTGCGTGAAAATCGCACTTGCTTGCGGATGCGATTTTCACGGATGGTTGCTAAGAGATGTATGTACACATTCAGTTTTTTATCACACACGTGCGAAACTCAGTAAATCACATTGCACCCGCGCGATAAAAACTGAACGCGATTGCAAACAAAAATGAATCACCTTGACATAATCCGGACAGGCTCGTCTGCAAGGGGCCTTAATGCGTTACACAGGCCGATCGTCGGGAGGGAAGCGTTCCATCCCAGCAATCACCTGCTCGTATGCTGAGGAGACTGCTGCTTTTACATGAAGTGATCTCCTCCACAGTATGGGAAGGAGTGATCGCTATGCCACGTAAACCTTAGGCCTAATGCACACGAATGTTGTTTGAGTCTGCATCGCGGCCTAGATGTGGACCTATTCACTTGTGTGCTGTCTGCATCCGTACCTCCGTTCCGCTGAAAAAAAATGGAACATGTCCTATTCTAGTCCGCATCACGGACAAGGATAGGACTGGTCTACTGACGGCCAGACCTTCCGTTCCACAAAATGCGGAACGCACATGGCTGGTATCCGTGTTTTGCGGATGCGCAATTTGCAGACCTTCGCTGCATGAGGCTTGGAAAAAAAATAAAATAAAAAATCAGACAAAACTGTTCAGCCAGTATGCAAAATAATCAATTTTTCACTTTACAGATTCGACAGAATATCTTGTGTGAAAAAAAAATTTAAAAATCTAAAAATGTTAAGTTTTATATATTTATAGTAAAATGTTTTGCTTTAAAAATAAGTAAATTCTGTACATAATTGGATAAAAGCCGACTAATAAATGATCAGACTCCGCCTGGAAGAGTGGTGAATGGCACAAACACTGTCCCACTGAGTCACGGTCCTGTAAGAGTCAGCAGTGACTGCGAGGCACATGACAGTCAGCAGGGATACATGTATTCATCTCCTAATCGCCGGGGTCCTCACATTACAGCGCAGGTCACAACACAGTTTTATAGACAGCAGCTCATGCTGTAGTATTAACTGAATACTGCCTCACCGCAGCAAACTGATAGCAACCTCCCTCAGCTCCAAAAAAAAAAAAAAACCTGGACTGACCGGCTGAGCATGCATGTTTATTTTAACAGGGGAGGGAAACCGCGACCGGCAGAAACCCCGGCTTATTTCCTGCGGATGGGACATTTTGAAACCATCTGCGGGAACACAGGTCTGCAGCTTCTATTTAATTTAGGGTTCAGTCAGGGGCCCAAATTTATTTAGGGAGCTGAGGTCACTTATTTTTGAGCCTGTTCCGTTTTTTTGCGACAAACAAATAATTAAGCTTAGATGTAAACACCTTGGTGACCACCAACAGGAAAAAACACCGGCCTATGTGCGCTCCCATGGCCCCGGCCACCAGAGAGGCTGACGCTTTTTCCTATAGTGTGCAAACAGGACCACCACTGGTGGATAACAGGGTGGTCATAACCATGGAAACGGGCAGTGATGGAAAAATGAATCCAGCCAGCAAATGAAGCAATGTGGACAATCACAATACATTAGTAAGTGCCTTGTATTACCTTTATCTACATAAATAAATGCCATGTGCTGAAGTGAGACGACCCCTTTAAGGGTACTTTCACACTAGTGGCATAGCTATCCAGCAGGCTGTTTCGGCGGGTGCTTGTCCGACTTTTCAGTCCGGCGATCTCTGCCGTGCACAGACGTGCTGCGCCGTAGCTCTGCCCCCGCCCCATTATAGTCAATGGGGACGGAGCGGCAGCACACGGGTACTTGCGGCATGGCGGATAGCTATGCCGCTAGTGTGAAAGTACCCTAAGGGAGGCAGAGATGCAAAAACGGTTTTTTGTTGTTTTGGGTTTTTTTGGAGTGCAAAGCAGTAAAATTGGCTGTCTGGGCATGCTGGGAGTTGTAGTTTTGCAACAGCTGGGGGCATCCCTTCCCTAAATTATGACATTAAAATCACTAGTATTGCAAAAAAGAGAAAAAAAGCCCTCATATGGCTACATTCTTCTACTGTTGTCTGATGGAACTGACAAGAACTGATGCAAACTGAGCACAACAGAGCAGAAGAATGGAAAGCGGACTGCAGATGTGAACTCCGCCCTAGAGCTCACCTCTTCTGGCACGCCTGCATAAGTACTAGTCTGTGCTGAACTTGGCCTACATGTACCTGCTCCAGTAGCACACTGACGGCACTAGTTCTACTTGTGTAACATGCCGGTAGCACGCCTGTAGGCGTGGAGAAATACTTCGGCTGGGTTTGGACTTCTCTAGGCTTTCCCAACATTTTCTATTTCACTTTATGGGGGCCTCAAAAAAACAGAAATGACTCCTTGTGCATTCCGCGTCCGCATGGCTGTTCCGCCAAAAAATAGAACGTGTCTTACTATTGTCCGCATTACGGACAAGGCTAGGACTGTTCTGTTAGGGGCCAGTTGTTCCGTTCCGCAAAATACGGAATCCACATGGCTAGTGTCCGTCTTTTGTGGACTGCATGAGGCCTCAATCCCATCTCCGGTAATTAGATCCGGCAGACTGATCTCTTCCAAATGTCAGCCAGACTAAAAAACGTTGCATGCAATGTTTTGTCCGGCCGAATCACGGCATTTATGACGGAAAGCAGTCCGATCACTTCCCAATGTCATTACAGTCAATGGGGACCCGGCAACAGCGGATCCTGCAAGATCCGGCTGGCTGAGATGTGAACGAGGCCTTATCAATAAAAACAAAATAACTAGGATAACGCTTCATTAATGATAGAAGGGCTAAAAACGGACGCGCGGACCAGATCACAGATAATACACTGAAAATCTTCACTGAACAGGACATGTGAAAGAGGCTTCAGGCTGGGGCTACACAGGGATGTTGGCTGAATTAAACCTGGTTGCAGTGTGACTCGCAGAATCTCAAAAAATACAGAAATTTGGGATTTTTTTTTTTGCCGCAACCCCATTGAGTTCAATGGCTGCACAGCTACCCAGCGATGCTTAGACCTTAGTGATATGACAGATGACGTAGCCAAGATCGCCGTATACCTTACTGCTAAAATGTACTTGGAATAAAGCAACGTGGAAAATAATCTTGAAGGGAGTCTGGCAGCAGTTCTGCCCACGTACAACTGCTCACAGCTCTTGCTAGGAGACCTGACTATGAGGTTAACTACACCTCGGTGGATGGTGACGCGCAGAAGCGGTGCATTAAGGCTTCGCCTACACAGTGACACGTGTCGCGCGGCTACAAGTTGCAGAATAGTCACACAAAAAAATGCATGCGACTTGTCTGCAACTTGCTCTCCCCCAACTATTTTGGAGCTGCGACTTGGCGGTAGGTTTGAGCGAACTTGTGTTTTAAGTTCTGCGTCCAAAGTTCGGGTAATCGAAGAATCTCCTTAAGGATTCCTCTACCACGGACCAAAACGGAATTTGGAATCCATAACGGGATTCTTCGATAAACCCGAACCTTGGACGCCGAACTTAAAAAACAAGTTTGCGCAACACTACTTGGCGGTGAAACACAGACAAGCCACAGGCGAGTCACATTTAACTTCCATTAAAGTCAATGGAGGATAAGCTGCGCGACTTGCGACAAAACATGACATGGATTTTTTGCGACTGTTGCACCACATTTACAGCATGCCGAGTGCTGCATTGCGACACCATGAAAAGTCACATGTAGGTGAAGTTTTCTTCGTGCTGATGCTGCACCCATCCATCAGGGTATGTATAAACCTGCTCCCAGGTCTCGCATCTAGGGTCAAAACTGCTGACAGCTCCTATGCAGACCTGGGGGTCTCTGGGAGTTCAGGAAAACGTACTTATAATGCTATAGCAGTCTGAGGCCCGGCGAGTATTGGGCTGCAGCCATTAGAACCGGACCCGCGCACGATGTTTGCTGAGCATCGGACGGTTGCCTTGGCAACCCGAGGACCCAGCGAGATACTTCTCATCTACACGTCCGTCCGATGTCATATCCGGTAAAACAGCATAAGCGGACAACCATTTTAATGCCTTGTTTGACATCCGTGAAAAAAAAATGTGTCCATGTTTTATCCGCGAAGGATCCGTATTAGGTCCGTGCGTCCGTTATTTGCCCTCCGTGTGTCATCCGTATTTCCCCTATCAGTGGTCAGGGAAAAATGGACCAAACATGGATGCCACCTGTGTTGTGTCCGTTTTTTTCATGGACCCATGGGCTATGATGGGATTGTTTGGTCCACATCACGGATCCTATTAGTGCACATCTCTGATTTTTTTTCCCTGACCCACAGACCGTAAAAAAATACTAATGTGTGAACAGACACATTAAAATCAACGGGTACATATAATGTTCTGTATTTGGAAGATTTTTGCTCAGCAGTCACCAGGGTTGCCAACCTGAATTTTTCTTTTTTCTGGACAACTTATCCCAAAATCACGGACAGTCAACATTTTTTTTACAAATTGGAAAACCATAAGTAGGGATGAGCGAATTGATTTCGGATGAAACATCCAAAGTCGATTTGCATAAAACTTTGAATACTGTACGGAGCGAGTGCTACAGTATTAGAAAGTACTGGCTCCGATAGCGAAGTCTCGCGAGTAATAATAACTAGGGATGAGCGAATTTCATATTTTGAAATTAGTTTTCGGTTCGCGTAAGTGGTCTTTACTGAATTGCGTTGTGGATTCCGTTACCATGACGGAATGCATAATGGAAACCGGACGGATCCGTTTTGCAGCCCACAGACTTCTATTATGACGGAATGAATAACGGAATGCCTCTAAAGGCATTCCGTCATGGAATTGCGCTATGGTCCGTGGTAACGGAATCCATAACGCAATTCAGTAAACACCACAACACGAAGCGGAAATGAATTTCAAAATATGACGTTCGCTCATTCCTAGTAATAACGTCAAAAATTTATTTCTACTCTACCACTTGGAACCGAACCCGAGTTCAGGAAAAGGTTTTTAACTGTAGAAATTCATTTTTGAAGTTATTACCCGAAGTCTCGCGAGACGTCGCAAAGTAATAACTTCGGCTCATCGGAGCCAATACATTCTAATACTGGACAGAGCGCTCGCTCCGTCTTCGGATGTTTCATCTGAAGTCGATTCTCTCATCCATAACGAATGCTAAAGGTGATATGTAATCCACGTCTACAGCTCAATATTTGGATAGTAACTCATCACCAGCATCATCTAAAATAACGAGAATCATCACCAAAACAATCTAGTCAATAAAATCACGGACACAGGAAAAAAAAAAGTCACCTATTTTTACGGACTGTCCAGAAATTTCTGGACGGTTGGCAATCCCATACCGACTCGGGGGCCACATGATGGCCCGTCACAAGTAATCACAGTTAATGTACTGTCAGTGTATGGGGCTTTATACCATACATGCCACAGACCATTAAGGCCAGTAGTCCGGATCACATACAGTACATGATGTGTATATCTATATAGTACATACCATAAGCAGTACAGGGCAGGGGCCAGCAATCTCCTGTACGTCAGCTGCTGTGGAACTACAACCCAGGATGTCCCAACAGCAAGCCTAGCATGCTGAGAGTTGTAGTGTGACAACAGGTTGCTGCCCCCTGGCCTAGGGGGTCTAGTGATGTAGGTAGGCACTATCGCCCCCTGCACTGGGCAGAGCTCGTACCTGACTGGGCAGACAGAGGAGTGTGCTGAGGCAGAGGGTGAGCAGGCGGGCCGCCATCATTCTGCGCTGATGTGACGGTGCTCTCCGGCTGTAGTATGCAGGAAGCCGCTCCCAGAGCAGGTCCATATCTGATGACAGCCCGCGCCCCGCCCCTCGGTGCACGCCCCCTCCCTGTCACAGAGGCCGCAGCCAATCAGTGAGGGAGTTGGTGGTGTGAGGTGAACGTCACGACAGCCCCGGGCAGCGGGGTCAGCACTGGCGGGGCGGGAGTGGGGGGGTGATGTGCCGCTCTCTCACTTTCTGAAGATTTTTTTTTTTTGTTGGTAACAAACCTGTTTTTCTGGAATACTTAGTACTTTGCAGGGTGCCAAAATCTACACAGAACTTTACCAAAAGTAGCGAATTAAGTAATAATACCATTCACTTAACCCTTTCATGGATGTTGGTACAACCTTCATACCGCCCAACTTTGTAGCAGCACATTTGTTAATATTAAAGTGTTTGTCCCTTAGTTTAGTCACTGACTTATTCAGTAAAATGTATCTGTATAGCGCCACCTGCTGTTGGGTTTTTCTTATTTCTTTGACCTGCTCAGTGATATGGCCGCACATGCTGAGTTTCATCCTTCTACTGCTTAAAGGGGTTGTCCAGGTTCAGAGCTGAACCCAGACATACCTCCATTTTCACCCCGACAGCCCCCCTGACCTGAGAATCGGAGCAGTTCATGCTCTGATGCTTTCTTTTGCCCTGCACAGGATCGCGCAGGACAAGGGCTCTTTTGTTTATAATAACACACTGCCGGGCATGACATGAGTAACAGCGTCATTAGGGTGGCTGGATAAAACCACACAAATACTTCCATATCTCATGGCAATTTTTAGTAACTTGTTGATGGTGACATGGCCTTCATACATATCAGAAGGATATTTTTATGTACGGAGGGTATAGCAGAGGGGGGTCCTGTGGTCGTATTACCATAGGCAATCATCACCACGTCCCAGTTATGGCAGCAAGGGGTGCGACAGGCCAAAGTCACCTCTAACCCCTCCATGTACAGCATAGATCACACCAGTATACATTACAATAGACCATATACATTGACACTGTTCTGATCATGTATCTACTTGGAAGGACATAAATGAAAATTTTTGGGGGAGATTTATGAGGTGCAATCATTTCCACTTGAGGTGCAGAGCTTGATATATTCTAAAAAAAAGAAAAAAGGTAGGGGTTAATAGAAAAATAATAGATAACACCATAGGTAATCACGATACCAGAGCGGAGGAGGAAAAAGGATCCCGCAAGGGGGGGGAGAGACAAAAACACCACCTGACATTAGATTCCACCGGAACTCCACATTGAGTCCCTGTGGTTTTATGGATTGTAAACGGTGAATCCACAGTAATTCTCTCTGTTTTAACCGGCTCCGGACCGCTGTACGCACGGATGCGTCTAGGCGGCGGCAGGTTCATTCCTCCTGGATGCATCTGCGCGTCATCTCACGAGACGCGAGATTTCCTGTGAACACGCACGCGCGTGCGCGCTCACAGTATTGCGTCGGGAGCAGTTAAACTACAGCCTGCCAGCGCTGATCATGCGCTGGCAGGCTGTAAAAGTTTTAAAAAATGGCATATTAAACGCTGTTTTGTTAACAGCGTCTGATATGCTTGCTGCTCGTTCCTCTGGTGGTCCCTTTTGCTTGGGACCACCAAAGGAAACATATGTAAGTGCACCAATCACCACACAGACCCCCCCATCCAACCCCCCCGTCACTGATTAACCGACAATTAACCCTGATCACCCTATGTCACCCCTGACCACCCCATGTCACCCCCTGTCACCCCCCTGTCACTAATCACCCCCCTGTAAGGCTCATTCAGACGTCCGTATGTGTTTTGCGGGTCCATGGATCCGCGGATCCGCAAAACACGAACACCGGCAATGTGCTTTCCGCATTTTGCGGATCCGCACATTGCCAGAACTATATAGAAAATGCCTTTTGTTGTCTGCAATTGCGGACAAGAATAGGACATGCTCTATCTTTTGCGGAGCTGCGGCCGGATGTTTGGGGGCCGAAACCCGGAAGTTCGCGGCCGCTGCTCCGCAAATGCTGATGCGGAGAGCACATAGTGTGCTCTCCGCATCACCGCCAGCCCCATTCACACTGAATGGGTCCGCATCTATTCCGCATTTTTGCGGACGTTGGAATGGGGCTTTTTTTTTTTTTGCACATTTTTGGGCAGAGATTTTTTCATCCACATCGATCGATGCGAATGAGGAAATCTGTGCCGTTCATTTTTTTTTTTTTTTCAGCCCAGAGGCTGAACGGAAAAAAAATATCTCATTACCCATATGCTCAATATAAGGAGAATCGCAGAAACTCCTAATGCTGGCCATACATGTAATGATTGCGGAGACCCTCAAATGCCAGGGCAGTACAAAAACCTCACAAGTGACACCATTTTGGAAAGAAGACAGCCCAAGGTATCCCGTGAGGGGTATGGTGAGTTCATGTAAAATTTTATTTTTTGTCACAAGTTAGTGGAATATGAGACTTTGTAAAAAAAAATATATATATATATCAATTTCCGCTAACTTGTGCCAAAATTTTTTTTTTCCTGTGAACTCGCCATGCCCCTCATGGAATACCTTGGAATGTCTTCTTTCCAAAATGGGGTCACATGTGGGGTATTTATACTGCCCTGGCATTTTAGGGGCCCTAAAGCGTGAGAATCCAAATGCGTAAAAATGCCCTGTGAAATCCTAAAGGTACTCATGGGAATTTGGGCCCCTTTGCGCATCTTGGCTGCAAAAAAGTGGCACACGTGGTATCATGCCATACTCAGGAGAAGTAGGGCAATGTGTTTTTGGGTGTATTTTTATATATACCCATACTTTGTGTGAGAAATATCGCTGTAAACTACAACTTTTTAAAAATTTTTATACAAAGTTGTCAATATACAGAGATATTTCTCTCACCCAACATGGGTATATGTAAAAATACACCCCAAAACACATTGCCCTACTTCTCCTGAGTACGGCGATACCACATGTGTGACACTTTTTTGCAGCCTAGGTGCGTAAAGGGGCGTAAAGTCCAATGAGTACCTTTAGGCTTTACAGGGCTGCTCACAATTTAGCCCCGCCCAAAATGCCAGAACAGTACAAACACCCCACAAATGACCCCATTTTGGAAAGAAGACACCCCAAGGTATTCGCTGAGGGGCATATTCAGTCCATTAAAAATTTAACTTTTCGTCACAAGTTAGCAGAAAGACTTTGTGAGAAAAAACAATAAAAAAATCAATTTCCGCCAACTTGTGCCAAAAAAAAAATCTTCTATGAACTCGCCATGCCCCTCACAGAATATCTTGGGGTGTCTTCTTTCTAAAATGGGGTCACTTGTGGGGTATTTATACTGTCCTGGCATTTTAGGGGCCCCTAAAGCGTGAGAAGAAGTCTGGAATTTAAATGCGTAAAAATGCCCTGTGAAATCCTAAAGGTACTCATTGGAATTTGGCCCCCTTTGCGCATCTTGGCTGCAAAAAAGTGTCACTCATGTGGTATCGCCGTACTCAGGAGAAGTAGGGCAATGTGTTTTGGGGTGTATTTTTACATATACCCCTGCTGGGTGTGAGAAATATCTCTGTAAACTGACAACTCTTTCCATTTTTTTATACAAAGTTGTCAATTTACAGAGATATTTCTCACACCCAGCATGGGTATATGTAAAAATACACCCCAAAACACATTGCCCTACTTCTCCTGAGCAAAGCGATACCACATGAGTGACACTTTTTTGCAGCCAAGATGCGCAAAGGGGCCCCAATTATAATGAGTACCTTTTAGGAGGGCATTTTTACGCATTTGGTTTCCAGACTTCTTCTCATGCTTTAGGACCCCTAAAATGCCAGGGCAGTATAAATACCTCACATGTGACCCCATTTTGGAAAGAAGACACCCCAAGGTATTCCGTTAGGGGCATGGCGAGTTCATAGAAATTTTTTGTTTTTGGCACAAGTTAGCGGAAATTGATTTTTTATTGTTTTTTCTCACAAAGTCTCCCTTTCCGCTAACTTGTGACGAAAAGTTCAATTTTTCATGGACTGAATATGCCCCTCAGCGAATACCTTGGGGTGTCTTCTTTCCAAAATGGGGTCATTTGTGGGGTGTTTGTACTGTTTTGGCATTTTGGGCGGGGCTAAATTGTGAGCAGCCCTGTAAAACCTAAAGGTACTCATTGGACTTTACGCCCCTTTACGCACCTAGGAGACATCCCAAGGTATTCCGTGAGGGGCATGGCGAGTTCACAGAATAATTTTTTTTTTTGGCACAAGTTAGCGGAAATTGATATATATATTTTCAAAGTCTCATATTCCACTAACTTGTGACAAAAAATAAAATTTTACATGAACTCACCATACCCCTCACGGAATACCTTGGAGTGTCTTCTTTCCAAAATGGGGTCACTTGTGGGGTATTTGTACTGCCCTGGCATTTGAGGGTCTCCGCAATCATTACATGTATGGCCAGATTTAGGAGTTTCTGCGATTCTCCTTATATTGAGCATACGGGTAATGAGATTTTTTTTTTCCGTTCAGCCTCTGGGCTGAAAAAAAAAAATGAACGGCACAGATTTCCTCATTCACACCAATTAATGTGGATGAAAAAATCTCTGCCC
Organism: Bufotes viridis; assembly: GCA_033119425.1. NCBI lineage: Eukaryota > Metazoa > Chordata > Amphibia > Anura > Bufonidae > Bufotes > Bufotes viridis. The sequence continues at coordinate 108,664,136 of CM065593.1, read as the reverse complement.
AAAAAAAAAGTCTGTGTGGTGATTGGTGCACTTACATATGTTTCCTTTAGTGGTCCCAAGCAAAAGGGACCACCAGAGGAACGAGCAGCAAGCATATCAGACGCTGTTAACAAAACAGCGTCTGATATGCGATTTTTAAAAATGTGCGTACAGCGGTCCGGAGTCGGTTAAAACAGAGAGAATTACTGTGGATTCACCGTTTACAATCCATAAAACCACTGGGACTCAATGTGGAGTTCCGGTGGAATCTAATGTGAGGTGGTGTTTTTGTCTCTCCCCCCCCTTGCGGGATCCTTTTTCCTCCTCCGCTCTGGTATCGTGATTACCTATGGTGTTATCTATTATTTTTCTATTAACCCCTACCTTTTTTCTTTTTTTTAGAATATATCAAGCTCTGCACCTCAAGTGGAAATGATCGCGCCTTATAAATCTCCCCAAAAAAAATTTAATTTATGTCCTTCCAAGTAGATACATGATCAGAACAGTGTCAATGTATATGGTCTATGTAATGTATACTGGTGTGATCTATGCTGTACATGGAGGGGTTAGAGGTGACTTTGGCCTCGGGTGCGTGACACTGACATGCCGCACCCCTTGCTGCCATAACTGGGACGTGGTGATGATTGCCTATGGTAATACGACCACAGGACCCCCCTCTGCTATACCCTCCGTACATAAAAATATCCTTCTGATATGTATGAAGGCCATGTCACCATCAACAAGTTACTAAAAATTGCCATGAGATATGGAAGTATTTGTGTGGTTTTATCCAGCCACACTAATGGCGCTGTTACTCATCATGTCTATTCCCTAGTTTTCTTTATAATCTTACACAGTGTTCCCGATCCATGTGTGTCGCTGCCCGATACTCTGGGGCTGTGGGCGGTGCGGTTGTTTGTGGCACGCTTGCGGGTAGCCCAGGTTACGGCACACGTGACTTAGTCATTTGATTCCGTGTCGGGCTGACGCGAGGGTCCTTCCTTTCGCACTGCTGACGTCTCCGGCGTCTGCCCGAACTGCTCACTTCCGGTCACGTGAATTTCATGTGACTGGGTGAGCGTGGACAGTAGTCTGGGCAATGGGACATGAGCAGTGCTGGATACGGGACGCGGAGGATGGCTCCCTCTTTTTCCACTTGCGGCTGTAAGTTTCCATATGTAAATGCAACTGATTGGTTGCTTTTTAATCACACTCAGGTGATCACGATCACACATTTATTGCACTATGGCACTTTATTCGAATATTATAAGACTGGGAAGTATCCCTCTATATGTATTCACTTTCTTTATAATATATGATGTACCACTTCTTTTTTTATGCTTTATATATGGATTTTATGTATGTTATTTGCAAAAACTTGTTAATTGATCACTAATTAACCACTATGAATTGTGGGTATATAACACGGGTTTTGGACACCATTTGGTATGCTAGATAATGGCTGCAAGGAGCAATTGAAACGTTGCAATGGGATAATAAAGCGGGTCCGTTATTTGCACTGAACATTGGAGTGCTGCCTCATTTTTGAAGATAGATAGATAGATAGATAGATAGATAGATAGATAGGAGTTAATTTTTAGCCAGTGTTCACTTTTTTAACACTAGTAAATTTCTACACTAAAGTTTTTTCACGCACGATCTGTGTGCGTGCGTGCGGCAGAGCACCGATCAGTAGTGTGCTCATTTACATCTGCACATTGAGTTTTTTTTTTTGTGTGTGAAAAAAGAACTGTAGTTAGTGTATACTTTATTTTCTGGCGTATAAGACTACTTTTTAACACATGAAAATGTTCTCAAAAGTCGGGGGTCGTCTTATACGCCGGTATACTGCGTGCTGAAACTTAAGAAGACCTTTCACTGGTTATCTAACGATATGTTACATAATAATATGTATGTGTAGAGCGGCGCCCAGGGACTTCCCTGCACTTACTATTATCCCTGGGCGCCGCTCTACACATACGGTATATATCATTATCTAACAATTGTTGGACCAGTGAAAGGTCCTCTTTACTTCCAAGCCGGACTGGAGAAGCTGTCCTTCTACAGCTTCAGGGACAGGCGCCCTCTAGCTGAGCCACCGTGCGCTGCATCCCGCCCAGTCGCTCCTGAAGCAGCCCCTTCTCCCTGCTCTCAGTGGTTTCCTCATTATCGGATCGTCTGTTTAATTTTTTTTGGTGTGCGTTGGAAGAGGGATAGTCTTATACGGCGAGTATAACCCAAACCCCATATTTTAACAGGAAAAGTAGAGGGTCGTCTTATATGCCCAGTCGTCTTATACGCTGGAAAATACAGTATATTTATATATATATACACACACACATTTCAGTTAGTGTCAGTTTAGATTTTTGCATGAAAGCACCATCTGCGTGTCTGCATTTTGCAGAGCACTGCAGTGAATTTTTATACTACAGTTTTTGAACGCATGCACGCACGATCTGTGTGCATGCATGCTGCAGAGCACCGAACAGTAGTGTGCACATTGAGCTTTTTTTTTTTTTACTTTTCACAATGGTATACATGTATATATATATATTAATTTCAGTTAGTGTCAGTTTTGAACTTTGCACGAACGCATCTGTGTAAATGCATTTTGCAACCACTGAGCACCGATCAGTACTGTCCATTACTGATCGTGTCTGCTCAGTTTGCACTGCAATTTTTTTTTTTTGAGCAGAAAAGACTTCTTTTTTTCTCCTTTTTTTTTTTCTTCTAAATTTAATTTCAAATTTATTACAAGACCTTTCATGTGTGAAAACACAACATACACACCCCTCACACGAAATAAAGATTTCCACATGTCACACCCCAATAAAATAAAAATGTCCCGTCCATCCCAACGAGTATACTCAGCTGAAGAGGCATACGCCATGCTTGCCTTCGATACTGAGTCTGCCAGTGAGGGAGAAGAGGATGCCACTTTCCTCTACTCCTCTACCCCTCATCATCATCCGCTGATGAGGGACCCTCTAGAAGGCACCCCCGGGTAGCAGCAGAGCCACCCCCCCAGAGTGAACCCTTATGGACCCCACCCCCTGATGATTATCAGCCCAAATTACGGATTTTGAGGGCAGCTCCGGAATACAGATAGACTGTGTAGGCTTCACTGAACTAGATTTTTTCTAAATCTTCTTCTCTGAAGAGTTTGTCAATTTTATGGTGGGTCAAACCAATTTATACGCCCAACAATTCATTGATCAGAACCCTACATCGGCATACGCTAGACCCCTAGGTTGGACCCCAGTAAGTGTAGCAGAGATAATGAAGTTTTGGGGACTCATGCTGCATATGAGCGTTGTAAAAAAAAATAACGTTAGACAATATTGGAGTTCGGACATTTTCTACCAGATTCCAATTTATGCCTCATGCACATATCAGTGTTTCCCGGACGTGTGCTGTACGTGTTCTCCGCGGAAAGCACGTGTCCCCATTCATTTGAATGTGTGTATTCATACATCAGTGTTTTAGCACGGTCCGTGGGTCTGTGTTTTCAGCACGGATGCAAGTCCTATCTTGTCCGTGTTCCCGGATCTCTCACGCCCATTATAGTCAATAAGTCCGTGAAAACCACAGATGCAACACGGATGCCATCCATGTTGCATCCGTGTTTCACGGATCACTAAAGAGAGATTGTTTGAAAATTATTTTCCAGCTGCTCAGTGTCAGTGAAAAACGGATAGCACACGGTCAGCAAAAAACGGACGGGAGGAAACACTGATTGAACACTGTCCGTGTTACTGTAGCATCCCCAAGTCAGGGCAATGTGTAGGACTAACCTGGGGAATGCCAGTGATGGAGAGGCCGGCACGCTGTTCCTCTGGGGCACTCTCTGGGTTCTTGAGGGACACAGCCAGGTGGAATGTGAGGTGCCCTTGGTGTTGTAGTTTAACGTGCCTATGGCTAAGTCCCTGATGTGTCGTGACGCCAGTGCCAGTAAACGGTGGCACACCGTATTTATAGTAGGAATAACAGAGGTGCAGACTTGTAGCTTGAAAACAGAATTCCAACTTTACTGAAACAGTGGAAAATACAGCAGGCAACCTCTTAACACAGTTCTTGTTGCAGAAAATAGACGTTTGTACAGTCGCAGTTACAGCAGGCTTACATCCAGCAAGGTGAAACAGAGGGTAAAATAACAGGACTTAGAATTGCAGGTGAACCTTACTTTCTTCCTGACTTGTCCTGACTGGAATTGATGCTTCAAGGCCCCAATGCCCTACTTCTGGCTTATATCCTTGAATCTCCAGTTGACAGTGTACCTCCTCTTGACATTTAGTACCTCTTGCTCTAGGGATTGCCTCTGCTTGACTTCTGCTGACTTGCTTAGGCCTGTGACATGTGGCCTTCACAGACTCCAGGGTCTGCACTAACACTAGCCTGCCTTGGCCTAGCTATATATATCCCTGCTCACCAGTTCCCCTAGTGGTCTAACACCTACATGACGACCTTCACATTGCTGCAGGCAATTATATGAAACACTTAAAGGAACATAACAGATTGGTAGTAAACGGGTATTAAAGTGCCCGTATACTGCATACCCCACGACTTTAAACTGAGTACGACCTCGTACTCCCACAGGGGCCCACCCAGCTGGATTCTTCTCCTGAAAGACAAAAGGAACACATGCAGGCATACATAGACACAAATAAATGACATCTGCATAAATAATCATATCAGGTCCAGCTGGAAAAGGTGGAGCGCGGTGACAAGGGCGACGTCCTCTGCTTGCAGGCTGTTAATGCAGAACTGTGATGCTGACCTGGTACAGCAAATCAATGGTTAACACCAGGATAGTCCATAAGGGAATGCCAGAGTCCATAATAAGAACATAATAAAACATCACATAGTCCATATGAAAATGTATAAGTCCATAATAAGAACATATCACAGAGGCTCGCACACAGGGAGTCCATCTCTGGGCGCATAGACTTAAAAAGGATGATGCTCACACAGCGGTTTCCTGTCGGGAAACACTTCCAGTACAGTCATAGTTTTCAAAACGTACTGGTAAGCGCCCCCTTGTAGACCGGGTAGACCTCCTTAGGGCCAAGGTCTCCTCTTGCCCGGATACAGGGGGACAAGAAGGATCCACATCAGTGGGACCCCTTTCAGTAGCACCCTGAGCGGGGCCTGCTACGGTTGCAGGTTCAGCAGGTGCCGGGGCAGGCACCCCAAAGTTTAACCAGGGTGTAAGGAACCAGTGGAGCGGCTCAGGATCATTCAGCAAATCCGCTATGGCCTGCATAGGTTCAGCAGGCCGAGCAATGGAATCTGACTCAGAAGGCTCGGATCCGGAATCTCCAACGACAGCCTCCTTGTCACTGCAGAGTTTTAGGCGGTTTCTGTGAACAATTTGGGGACCCTTACCCTCTTTGGTGACCTCATAGGTATGGGTTTCAGCATTAGGGATGGCAGACACAAGATAGGGAGTCCTCTCCCATTTACTGTCCAGCTTACTGGTACGGTGATTGTTCTTTAACCACACGGTGTCCCCCACAGCCAAGGGCTCTGCATGGGCCGCCAAATCATAGTCTTTTTGTTGTCGCTCCCGGACACCTTCCATGCGCTCCTGGACAATTTCTTTGGCATTAAGCAAGCGCCTTTGATGTTCCGTTACCCAGTCAGTTTTAGGCAGGGGATTAGTGTCATCCAGCACTTGTACATCCAGGGAATGGTCTGCAGGCAATTTACCCTGACGCCCAAACAACAGGTAGAAAGGAGTGTATCCAGTGGAACAATGGATAGTATTATTGTACGTATACATGAGCTGTGGTAGCAGGTTAGGCCAATCTCCTCTGGTCTCAGGAGGCACGGCTCTCAACATTTCAATCAGGGTCTGATTCATCTTTTCACAGAGTCCATTACCTTGTGGATGATAGGCCGTGGTCCGGACCTTTTGGCAATTGTGTAGTCGGCACAGCTCCTGGAACAGATGAGACTCAAACGCAGACCCCTGGTCGGTGAGGATCTTTTCTGGGCAGCCGTAAGGCAGGAGGAAGTGTTTCCAGAACAATTCAGCGGTCGTCTTGGCTGTCAGGTCCTTCACAGGCACTGCTACGGCAAACTTAGTGAAATGGTCAATAATAGTCATAGCATAGGTATACCCTGAGTGACTGGGCTCCAACTTTACGTGATCAATAGCAACCAGTTCAAGAGGGGCGGTACTTATAATAGGGTGCAGCGGTGCTCTCTGATCATGATGTTCACCTCTCTTTAGGGCACAGGCTGTACATTCCCGACACCACTTCTCAATGTCCTCTCTGATTCCAACCCAGTAGAACCGCCTACGGACAGTGGCCTCAGTCTTTTGAACCCCAAAATGTCCAGACCTGTCATGATACATTTCTAAAACCATACCTGCATCACGACGTGGGATGAGGATCTGGTGCACTCTGTCATTTGACACTGGATCCAGGCTTCGTCGCAGCAACAGGCCTTTTCGAAGGAACAGTTGTTGACGTTGCCTCCACAATTTGATGAGTTCTGGGTCTGCGGTCTTTCGCCGAATTCTTTCAGGGGTTCTGCCACTGATGAAGAAGTCCAGCAGTTCACCGAGAACTCTACTCTCTGATTGCAACTTAATCCACTTTTCTTCTCTGGATGCAGGCTTATCAAAGGATGGAGGGTCAGAGGTTCCACTGTTGGCAGCTTGAGCTTGGTCCTGTTGAGCAAACCTGTTATAAAATGCTGGCATCTCCACATCTTCCCAGGCATCCCGTTTGTCATCTGGTGCTATTTCAGTGGGGAGCCTTGACAGGGCATCAGCATTATCGTTTGAACGGCCAGCCCGGTATTTTACAGTGAAGTCGTAATTAGCAAGGCGGGAGGCCCATCTCTGTTCTAAGGCCCCCAGTTTAGCGGTATTCAGGTGGGCCAGAGGATTATTATCAGTGAAGGCAATAAATGGAGTGGCAGCCAAATAGTCTTTGAATTTTTCTGTTACCGCCCACACTAAGGCCAGAAACTCTAATTTGAAAGAGCTATAATTCTGATCATTCTTTTCAGCTCCCTTTAAGGACCGGCTGGCGTAAGCTATCACCCTCTCTTTCCCTTCTTGCACTTGAGCCAGCACTGCTCCCAGGCCTTTCTTACTGGCATCTGTGTAAAGGTGAAATGGCTTACTGTAATCTGGGTACCCCAGCACAGGAGGTTCAGTCAACTTCTTCTTTAACAACTGAAATGCAACCTCCCTCTCTTCATTCCATTCAATGGGGACAGGAGTCTTTGGGCTCTTTTTGGTTGCCCCCTCAGGAGTTCCTGGATTGGATCCGCTATTTGAGCGAAGTGGGGGATAAAGCGCCGGTAGTAGCCAGCGAAGCTAAGGAAACTCCTCACTTCCTTCACTGTAGTGGGGACCGGCCAATTTCGGACAGCAGCCAACTTATCAGGATCAGGCTGGACCCCTCTGCGCTTACAACATGTCCCAAGTATTTTACAGCAGGTTTCAGCAGGTGACATTTGGACGGTTTAATCTTGAGGCCGTATTTAATAAGGATTTCAAACACCTCAGCTAAATGCTTTAAATGGTCCTCATACGTTTTAGAATAGATGATAACGTCATCCAGGTACAACAGCACCGTCTCAAAGTTCTTATGGCCTAAGCACCGCTCCATTAATCTTTGAAAGGTCCCGGGGCATTACACAGTCCAAATGGCATGCAATTAAATTCAAACAGGCCCATAGGGGTGGTGAAAGCAGTCTTTTCCCTATCTTCAGGGGCCATGGGCACTTGCCAATATCCGCTGGTTAAATCTAAGGTGGAGAAATAGGCGGAGGAGCCTAGAGCAGTTAGAGACTCCTCAATACGTGGCAATGGGTAAGCATCTTTGTGAGTGATCTGATTTATCTTTCTATAGTCTACACAAAACCGGATGCCACCATCTTTCTTTTTACTAAAACCAGGGGGCAGCCCAGGGACTACGACTGTCCCGGATTACGTTTGAGTCTTTCATTTCTTGGATCATCTCTTTAACAGTTTGGTATGAAGTTGGTGGTATGGGTCTATACCTCTCTTTAATGGGAGGATGAGAGCCAGTGGGTATGGTGTGTTGGATGACACTGACCTCTCCATAGTCCGTTGCATGCTTACTGAAGGCTTGATGGTGTTGCTTTACTAGGTTCAGGAGTCCCTCTAGTTGATGTTGCGGGGTAGCTTCGTCCCCGACATGGAGTTCCTTCCACCAGGGCACTGGAGAGTCGTCCGCAGGAAGAGGTCCTCGAGTGGCAGCTGATGGCTTCTCGGTGACAGGCAGGCGGATGACATCCTGGAAGGATACCTGGGAAAGCTGGGCAACAGGACAGTGCTTAGTAAGCACAGCAGGATGATCGCTGAGGTTAATCAGACGGACAGGTACTTTACCTTGGGAGACGGTCGCCAGGCACTTGGCAGCTCTCACATATGGGTAGTTCTCCATCTGGACAGGTTCCACCAGGGCCGGATAGTCTTGGCCCTGGACTCCCAGGACAGCACGGCACCACAGGAGGGTTTGGGAGTTTGGAGGTAGAGTCACTGGTCTATTATCACGGATCCTGGCGGTGCAGATCTCTCCTTTTCATTTGCAAACCTCTGCTGAGCACACAGTACGCTGATAGTCTTTTGAAGGACCTTCTTGGAGGCAGAGGAAGCTGCAGGCAGGGACTGATGGAGAGCTTCAAGTACCTCAGGGTAGCAATTTTTGAAAACATTAGTCCCAACAATCACAGGGTGACCCCTTTATCCCCGGTTTGTACCACGATCACTCCTTGCTGTGGTAAAGTGGCTTCACCCACCTGGAGCGTGGGTTCCCAGTATCCATGGACTTTTATGGGCTTACCATTGCTTGCAATTATCTCCAACCAGGACTCAGGTGGCTGGGTAAGCAGGCTGGAACTCCAGAACTGATTAAAGGTGGACTGCTGAATAGTGGTGACTTGAGATCCAGTGTCCAGCAACGCTTCAAAAGGCACTCCATTGATCCGGACGTTTATTTTGGGACGGGACCCCACATAACGGGGCATCCAGTTTGGATCCCTTGGACCTGTTGTTCTACCTCCCGAGGGGCGGTCCTCAGCCTCGAGGGTGACCCGCTTAACTGCCAGCAAGTAGATTCAGTATGACCCAACTTCTTGCAGTAATTACAGGAAGGCCGCTTGCGGTTCCTAAACCGGTCACTTGAACGTCTTCCAGGATCTCTGGGATAAACTTCTTGATACGCAGGGGGCCAGGCTTTTGAGGCAAAAGGAGTTCATCTTCCAGCATTAAGGGTTTCTCCCACTCTTCCAGTTTCCTGCAGACTTTTTCCAGGCTCTTAGTGAGGTAATTGACCTGTTCCATCAGAGCAGCTACTGTATCAGGAACTGGAGTCTGGGCGGCTTGGCTGGCCCCTGGCAGGCTGGTATCCGTCAGCTTAGGATTACGGACAGGAGGCTCGGGATGGGCCACTGGTTCCGTTGGCAGATGTTGTCCCAGAATACTGATGGCCAGTTCTTTAAAGTCCAGGAAAATACTGTTAGGTGCTGAGCCGACAACATTTTCAATTGTGTTTTTAAAGATTCGCTATTCACACCCGCAATAAATTGCTCTCTCAGAGTTTGATCCTGGGTGTCAACCTCTCTAGGGTCTATATGAATGACGGCCCTCCAGGCCTCTTGGAGGGATAAAGCAAAATCACGGAGTGACTCACCAGGCTTTTGTTTCTTACTGAAGAAGCGCATCTTTATTTCAGACACCGTCCTGACTTCAAAGGTAGTGCTGAGGCGGTCAAAGATCTGCTCTATGGTACTCCTCTCAGAACTGGGCCAGGACATGACTTCTCGACGGGCCGCTCCTTCCAACTGGGCTAACAGAATCTCCATTTGCTGCTCCGGGTTAATAGGATAGAGCCGGAACAGAGCCAGGATTTTGTCTTGGAAGTCTTTTAAATTATGAGCCTCCCGGCATAACGGGGAAACCATGGAGCCCCAAAGTAGTATGGCATCGTCAGCGGCATCATGTTGGCAGGCGCCATACCGTTGGTGGCCACTGGCTCCCTGGGGGCAGGCTGCTCGGCTACTTCTGAGTCCGACATGATGCAGATTAATTGGTTGAGCGGTCCCTTTAAGAGGTAGCGATAGGTCCGATGTCGCGCTGGCGGGGTTACTGGCCGGTGAGCGCGATCGATGGACAGAGTCCGGTATCCCCTTTTGGGCCTTACTAACCAGGCGACCCCTCTCCGGTGTAGAATTATTTCTCCCAGGAGTTTGTACTTACTCCGGTGCAGGCGGTCCAAATCTCGCGAGATCCGGAAGGACGTCTTCGGGAATCCCTTGCGCAGCGTCCCTTCCCGCGAGGACGTCGGGCTGGAGGGGCGGAGCTTCGGACTTGCTCCGACGGGGAACAGCGTCTGCGTTCTTCCAAGTCCAAGGTAGGTGGAGTCCAGCTTGGGAAATTTGAATAAAGTGGTGACGCTGCAGAGTTTGGCGCTAAGTTTTCCCGCCAGCAATGAGTAGTGATGGCGCAGTAGATAAGTCCACAGTTCAGGCGGCCATCTTGGGCACCATGATGCATCAATTCAATGACAGCAAGCAGCGGTAGTAAAACAGCATAAAAGTCCACAAAAATGCACTTTGAAGTGGCGATTTTCTTCCTCTTGATAGCGCAACACTGCACAGCGCTTTCTGGAGGTTTTTGGGACACTTTTCTGTACGTTTTAGGTCCGCAAAGTTTACTTCAAATAAACAGGCGTTTTGTCACTTGGCAAACTGGTTAAGGCACAAAGTTCACGTTTTGCTCACAGTCCGTAAAACGTGCGTATCCTGTTCGTGACGCCAAAATGTAACATCCCCAAGTCAGGGCAATGTGTAGGACTAACCTGGGGAATGCCAGTGATGGAGAGGCCGGCACGCTGTTCCTCTGGGGCACTCTCTGGGTTCTTGAGGGACACAGCCAGGTGGAATGTGAGGTGCCCTTGGTGTTGTAGTTTAACGTGCCTATGGCTAAGTCCCTGATGTGTCGTGACGCCAGTGCCAGTAAACGGTGGCACACCGTATTTATAGTAGGAATAACAGAGGTGCAGACTTGTAGCTTGAAAACAGAATTCCAACTTTACTGAAACAGTGGAAAATACAGCAGGCAACCTCTTAACACAGTTCTTGTTGCAGAAAATAGACTTTTGTACAGTCGCAGTTACAGCAGGCTTACATCCAGCAAGGTGAAACAGAGGGTAAAATAACAGGACTTAGAATTGCAGGTGAACCTTACTTTCTTCCTGACTTGTCCTGACTGGAATTGATGCTTCAAGGCCCCAATGCCCTACTTCTGGCTTATATCCTTGAATCTCCAGTTGACAGTGTACCTCCTCTTGACATTTAGTACCTCTTGCTCTAGGAATTGCCTCTGCTTGACTTCTGCTGACTTGCTTAGGCCTGTGACATGTGGCCTTCACAGACTCCAGGGTCTGCACTAACACTAGCCTGCCTTGGCCTAGCTATATATATCCCTGCTCACCAGTTCCCCTAGTGGTCTAACACCTACATGACGACCTTCACATTGCTGCAGGCAATTATATGAAACACTTAAAGGAACATAACAGATTGGTAGTAAACGGGTATTAAAGTGCCCGTATACTGCATTACCACTGATCCAAAACTGACACTGACATGTGCCTGAGGCATTACAGTAAGACCATGACCCGGAAGCGATTTGAGTCAATTAGGAAATTCCTACACTACAACGACAATGCACAGTGCCCACCCCCAAAACGATCCAACATTTGACTGTCTGTTCAAGGTTAGTCCTGTCATTGACCACTTTAACACCAGGTTTGCTGAGGTGTACAAGCCAGATAAAAATGTCAGTGTAGATGAGTCCCTATTACTTTTCAAAGGGAAGATTAGATTCCGCATGCACCTGCCTAACAAATGGGCAAGGTATGGCATAAAGTTATACAAACTTTGTGAGAGTAGCTCTGGGTACACCCACAAGTTCCGCATTTATGAAGGCAAAGATTCCCGGATAGGACCCCCAGGATGCCCCCCCCCCTCTTTATCCTAAGAGTTACTGGGAAAAAAGTGTGGGACTTACTGCACCCACTGCTGGATAAGTGGGTTACCACCTCTGTGTGGATAACTATTATACCAGCATACCACTATTCATGTCCCTAACTGCTAAAGGTACTGTGACTTGCGGCACAGTATGCAAAAATCAGAGAGGCCTCCCTAGATCCCTGGTAGGACAACCACTGAGAAAGGGTGAAAGCAGGGCTCTCCTCCATAAGAACATGGTGGCGGTTAAGTACAAGGACAAGAGGGACGTCCTTGTACTGACCACCATTCACTCTAACGCCAGCTCTCCTGCTCCTGTACAAGTTACCATAACCACTAACCCCAAACCAGTTTGTATCCTGGAGTACAACAGGCACATAGGAGGGTTGGATCTTTCAGATCAACTTCTGAAGCCCTACAGTGCTACACGAAAAACGAAAGTGTGGTACAGAAAGCTGGCCGTACACATTGTACAGATGGCAATGTTCAATGCGTACGTGCTATTTCAATCTGCAGGCCACAAAGGAACTTTCCTTCAGTTCCAAGTGGTGGTTATCAAGGCCCTAATTTTTAAAACCCAGGCCCGGGGGGGTCCCAGTACTTCTGGAGGTCATGGTGCCCGTGTCGTACCAGGGCAACATTTTCCAGGTCAAGTCCCTCAGACAGCAAGGAAGGGAAGGACCCAAAAAAGATGCAGGGTGTGTCACAAAAGGGGGAAATGGAAAGACCGCAATCAGTTTTTTGCTGAACAGAACAGCTGGCCCCTGATAGAACAGTACTATACAAACGCAAAAAACGAAACGTAAACAGAAAAAAAAATGTTCGTGTGCAAGAGGCCTTAGTCCGCAAAGCTTACAGATCCACTTTTCATCAACCCTTGGTCAGTGGCGGATCCAGAGGGGCACTTCCAGATTTTTTTGTGGCGGCGGACAGAAAATAATGTGGTGCTTATTGAACAGACTATCCAACACGTCTGTCGCATGACCAGTGTCAGAGTGTAGTACTTGCCTTAAAGCAGGGCTGACCAACCTGCGGCTCTCCAGGTGTTGCAAAACTACCACTCCCAGCATGCCCAGTCTGCCTACAGCTATCAGCCTACAGCAGGGCATGGTGGGAGTTGTAGTTTTACAACAGCTGGAGAGCCGCAGGTTGGCCAGCCCTGCCTGAGAGCTTATGCAAATGAACGTGTGCCGGCCCCATGCCGTGGACCGCAATGCACAGGCACTGACCCGGTAGCACTGTCAGGCACTGACCCAGAGGCAGACACATTCACAGTCCACATGGCAAAAAAGTAGTGCATGCATGCACTACTTTTTTGCGGTGCGGGGGCACAGACAAAAAACCCACTGTAGTACTCAGTAGTGCACCATATTATTGGGATTGCGGACCCCTTCAAGTGAATGGGTCTGCATCCATCATACAGTGGGCACACATCCAGTGCCCCTATATTGCGGACCACAATACAGGCATGGCCATGTGCATGAGCCCTTACACAAGGTACAGTTGTGTTCAAAATTATTCAACCCCCACTGAAATTGAGTGTTTTGGCCAGTTTGACATTGATTTTGATAATTTCAGTCATCTTGTTTACAATTAAATCAAAGAGGCACTTGTAAGTCAGACAAATATAACATAACATTTATAATGAAATAACCACAAATGTCTTTTCTTTGCTCACATCATTATCAGTTTTATTCAACCCCCAAGTGACATTCAATCTTAGTACTTAGTACAACATCCTTTTCCAGTTATAACCGCTTTTAAACGTGAAGCATAGCTTGACACAAGTGTCTTGCAGCGATCTACGGGTATCTTTGCCCATTCTTCATGGGCAAAAGCCTCCAGTTCAGTCACATTCTTAGGCTTGCGCGCTGCAACTGCTTTCTTTAAGTCCCACCAGAGGTTCTCAATCGGATTTAAGTCTGGTGACTGCGATGGCCACTTAAAAATGTTCCAGCCTTTAATCTGCAACCATGCTGTAGTGGACTTGGAGGTATGCTTGGGATCATTGTCCTGTTGAAAGGTCCAACGTCTCCCAAGCCTCAGGTTTCTGACGGACTGCATCACATTTTCATCCAATATCTCCTGGTACTGAAGAGAATTCATGGTACCTTGCACACGCTGAAGCTTCCTGTACCTGTAGAAGCAAACAGCCCCAAAGCATGATTGACCCCCGCCATGCTTCACAGTAGGCAAGGTGTTCTTTTCTTCATAGGCCTTGTTCTTCCTCCTCCAAACATAGCGTTGATCCATGGGCCCAAACAGTTCTAATTTTGTTTCATCAGTCCACAGAACACTATCCCAAAACTTTTGTGGTTTGTCCACATGACTTTTGGCATACTGCAGTCGACTCTTCTTATTCTTTGGACATAGCAAGGGGGTGCGCCTGGGAGTTCTGTCATGGAGGCCTTCATTACGCAGTGTGCGCCTTATTGTCTGAGCTGAAACTTCAGTACCCGCATCTGACAAATCTTTTTCAGTTCCTCAGCAGTCACACGGGGACTTTTCTCCACTTTGCGCTTCAGGTAGCGCAGAGCAGTCGAAGTCAGCATCTTCTTTCTGCCACGACCAGGTAGCATTTCAACAGTGCCCTTTGCCTTGAATTTGCGAATGATGCTTCCTATGGTGTCTCATGGTATGTTTAACATCTTTGCAATCTTCTTATAGCCATTGCCCTTCCAGTGAAGAGAAATCACCTCTTCTCTTGTCTTCCTGGACCATTCTCTTGACTTCACCATGTTTGTAAACACACAAGTAAATGTCTAGAAGGAGCTGAGTATCACAGTCATTTTACATCTGCCTAATTGGTGCTTATTATGCTTGATTGCTGCTCCTTGACATCCACCGGTGTTTTCAATACCTGATCGAAAACACTTGAATGACCCTCTGTTCTTGAGCGTGGTAGTCTTTAAGGGGTTGAATAATTGTGTCAATGAAGAAATCACAAAAAAAACATTTAATAGTGTATTACAAAAACAATTGATGTCATTTTAGTTGCATTTGGTTCTTTAAAAAGTCCTTGTAAGATTTCATTCTGAACACAATTACAAATGTACACTAAATTCCCTAAAACCCTTTATAGCATTGGGGGTTGAATAATTTTGAACACAACTGTAAGTTTAGATATGTGGTTCAGCAGGCAGTATTACACATGATAAACTTAGATACAGTAGCTCAGCAGGCAGTATAACACATGATAAGATTAGATACAGTAGCTCAGCAGGCAGTATTACAGATGATAAGCTAAGATCTAGTAGCTCAGCAGGCAGTATTACACATAAGCTCAGATACAGTGGTTCAGCCGGCAGTATCATACACAGCCTTTGACTGCTATCAGTAATATTTTCCTTTCAATCTACCACTGCATTTCCAGTAACAGCCTTCCCAGCACACGATGACATCACACAGATATGCTATTTTGACCTTCTCATCATGGCCGGTCTTTGCAGACAGGTTTAGCTTGGCAGGAAGTAGCCGCTAAGCCAGCCGGTCTATTAACCACCTAGAACATGACTTCACTTTCTGCTGCTGCTGTTAAGATGCCAGTCACGGCATCCGTGGGCAGGGCGTAGTGGAATGGGTGGAGGTTGTAGTGTACTGTGTCCTGTATAGGACATTTCGTTCTGCCAGTGCCCTTGGTTGAACTTGATGGACTTATGTCTTTCTTTCAACCGTATTAACTATGTAACTACATATTCATTTCTGTGAAACACCTTAGTTCAAAATTACCCTTTCCACCACTTAAAATGTTCGTATGAGGTTGCTCTTTCCAAAATGTTGTCACTTCTTGGGGGTTTTTAATTTCTGGGGATCTCAGGAATTTTTTTTACTGCGTGTGGCATCTAAAATCCATGTCTGCCAATTCAGGCCAGCCAAATTCACATTTAGCTGTTTGCCTGCTGTGCACCCATACAGCAGGCCACAAGCACATATGGGGTGTTTCCTGAATGGGGATAAAATGGGAAACACAAACTGGGGTGCATTTTCTCCTTTAACCCCTTGTGAAAGTGAAAAATTGGGGTCTGCTAGTAATTTTTCATTTTCACAAATGTGTGCTTTGAAATCCTTTAACAAGTGTTTCTGTGAGACACTTGTTTGCTAAAAAGTACCCTTTCCACCACTTAAAATGTTCATGCGGGGTGCTCTTTCCAAAATAGGGTCACTTCTTGGGGTTTTTAATTTCTGGGGACCTCAGGAATTTTTTAAATGTGACATGGCACCTAAAAACGATGTCTGCCAATTCAGGCTAGCCAGATTCACATTTAGCTGTTTGCCTGCAGTGCGCCTGTAAATTTGGTATTTTTTATAAATAAAAATAAAATATTTTGACTCAATTTTACCACTGTCATGAAGTACAATATGTGAGGAAAAAATCTCAGAATGGCCTGGATAAGTAAAAGCGTTTAAAAGTTATTACCACATAAAGTGACACATGTTAGATTTGCTAAAAATGGCCTGGTCCTTAAGGTCAAAAATGGCTGGGTCCTTATGGGGTTAACTGTGGTCAGATATGTACGTTTACACCTGTTATATTGTGTACAAAAAAAAAAAAGCCAATTCCAGATGGCAATATACGATTGTCACAGGTCACCCAAAATTCCGTAGACTATACAACAAGGCTAACCAAATTCTACTATTAAAACATAGCCTTTATTAATAACATTAAAATAGATAGCCCTTAAATAATAAGTGATAATAAAAATACAAAAATCACTTCCTGTAGAACTATACACATGATACAAGAAGTTCAGCGGCAGTAGCAGTGGGGGGGGGCAGGGCCGGCGCTTCCATATAGGCAAGGGGGGCAATTGCCCCCGGGCCCCCGAGTTATTAGGGGCCCCCAAGCAGCGCCAGCGCCGGCCCGCAACTAACATGAGATATATAGAATGGATAACCCCGGGCCGCGGGTGCTCTGGGCCCCTCTCTGCCTCTTTAAGAGAGCAGTGGCTGCTGGGGCCCAGAGCGTGCACCCATACAGGCACGTCTTCGCGGTCTTGCCAGAGCCCCGCCCCCCAGAACCAGAAGAAGCGAGCGATCGCAGCAGTGCGCACTGCCCTCCCTCACTGACCGTGGCTGCCGCCTCCTCCCTCCTGCTGCTGACTTCTGTGTTCTGACTTCACTTCTGCGCCTCTCTCTGCCCACACCAGTGACCTGTCCTCACCAGACACAGGCATGCAGGCAAGAAACTAGGGGATCATGCGACCGTGCTGGTCTCTGAGTCCTGACTGTCCTGGAGAAATGAACCATTTGGGGGTGAGGGGGCGATGTGCCTTGTGCTGGAGGAGAAATGAGCCATGGTGGGGGATGTGCATTGTGCTGGTGGAGACATGAGCCATGAGCCATGGGGGATGTGCATTGTGCTGGAGGAGAAATGAGCCATGGGGGGTGCATTGTGCTGGAGGAGACATGAGCCATGGGGGGTGATGTGCATTGTGCTGGTGGAGAAATGAGCCATGGTGGGGGATGCATTGTGCTGGTGGAGACATGAGACATGAGCCATGGGGGGATGTGCATTGTGCTGGAGGAGAAAGGAGCCATGGGGGTGGGTGCATTGTGCTGGAGGAGACATGAGCCATGGGGGATGTGCATTGTGCTGGTGGAGAAATGAGCCATGGGGGGATGTGCATTGTGCTGGAGGAGACATGAGCCATGGGGGGGATGTGCATTGTGCTGGAGGAGACATGAGCCATGGGGGGATGTGCATTGTGCTGGTGGAGAAATGAGCCATGGGGGATGTGCAATGTGCCATGGGGGGAAGGAGAGATGTGCCGCTGCCACTGTCCCATACAGGGAGAAATGTGCCATTCGTGGGGGCGGGAGGATGTGGCGGGAAGTATGCTGCCATGGAAGGGCGGGGAGAAATAATGTGACGCGAAGGGGTGATGTAAAAGGAGGAGGTGATGACGTGACATGGATGGAGCTGGAGGGATGACATTGAGGGGAGAAATGTGACATTGAGGCTGGGGCATCATTGGGCACCACTTTTACTGGCACATTATTGGGGGCACCACTGTTTACTGGCACATTATTAGGTGGCACTATGGGGCACTTCTTACTGGCACATTATTGGGGGCACTATGGGAGGACCTCTTACTGGCACATTATTGGGGGCATCTATGGGGGCACTTCTTACTGGCACATTATTTGAGGCCACAAAGAAGGGGTATTTTATATGGGGAAGGGGGAGAGGAACACTATGGGGGCTTCTACTGAGGCCACAAAGAAGGGGTATTTTATATGGGGGCTCTGTGTGGTACTAGTATTATCAGGGGTATTATCTGTTTCTGCAGTATAGTATTGGGGAGCACAGCGGTACAGTATTGGGGGTAGTAGGATGATTTGTCCAGAAGATGGGAGGATGATGGAAAAGTAGTAAACTAAGATTTTTTTGTTGTCAAACTGCAGAGATGGAAAATGGCGACAAAGGAGAAGACGAGGACAGAGAACATCTACATCAAAGGAGACGTCACTGGTTGTAAGAGGTATGGGGCGATGTATTTCTGTATGCTGCCATGGATGGGGGGGGGGGGGGAATAATGTGACGCGAAGGGGGTGATGTAAAAAAGAGACGGTGATGACATGAAGGGGGGGCCCCTTATTGTTTTTCGCCCCCGGGCCCCATTTCACCTAGAGCCGGCCCTGGGGGGGGGGGGGGTATGGGGGGAGTTGGTATATATTGAATCAAGGATTTCACCCCTTCTGAGAAGTAAATATAATATCGATAGAAACAATAGATACTCTACAATCGGCATCAAATTCAGCTGTTCATTCAGTCCTAGAGGTGAGATCGTATGTGATAAAAAGGTCGAGCGTGTGTCATGTTGTAAAAAGGACCCGGTCCTAGTCACCTTCTCTATTTGGAGGTTTAACCAGCTCTATACCTATGGCGCTTATACACTTGGGGTTGCCCTGATGGCATTCATGTACATGTCTGGATACAGCCGTATCCCTCCTATTTGCTATGTCCCCCAAATGTTCCCCTATATGCCTGTGCAATTCTCGCCTAGTTTTTCCGATGTATTTTTGTGACATTCGCAGGTAATTTTGTAGATCACTCCTGATGTGCGACACGTAATAAAATCTTGAATGGGGAACGTGCATTGCAGGTTAGTGCTGAAAAAGGTTTTTCCAGTACCCAAAGTGCGACAGGCCACACAGCCACTGCATGTAAAGCACCCTAGTGGCTTGCGACCTAGCCACGTGCCAGGTGCCGGGGCGTAGTGGCTGTGGACCAAAAGATCCTTAAGACTACTTCCCTTCCTAAAAGTGATCTGTGGATACTCATGTATGATATCACAAATGTCAGGGTCCATGAGGAGGATGGGCCAGTGTCTTTTCAAGATTTCTCTAGCTTGATCCGCTGATCCGTCACAGGTGGTGATCAGATGGATCTTTTGGTTCCCATGTACTTTCCCCTTTGGTATCAGGCGATCAGTATGAGGTGTAGAGATAGCTTTTTGAAATGCCTCTTTCAATATCTTGTCTGGGTATCCCCTAGCACGGAACCTACCCCTTAGGTCCTTAGCCTGTTTAACAAACTCTCTGTCTTCAGAACAGTTTCAACGCAGGTGGAGATATTGTCCACCTGGTATCCCCCTCTTAACTACTATTCCAATGGAGGAAAGAGTTTGTAGAGGTTGGTTTCCTATAAATGGTGGTAGATAATTCCTCAACCCCCTTTCTTTAAATCCAAATATCAAGAAAGGTAAGCGAATAAACACTTAATTCATAAGTGAACTTAAGTCCTATAGTGTTCTGATTAAGTTTTTCAACAACTTCTGTGAATGCTGTTTTTGTGTCATTCCAGATAATGAAAATGCCATCGATGTACCGGGTCCATAATGAAATGGCCCCGGTATTCGACGACAATCCCTCCCCAAAAACTATTGTGGATTCCCACCAGCCCAGAAGCAGGTTAGCGTAAGATGTCGCACAAGACCAGCCCATCGCCGTGCCCCTGAGCTGGTAGTATATACTTCCATCGAAAAGGAAGAAATTATGGGTGAGTAAATACTGCAGAAGTCTAAGCACAAAATTATTATTTTCAATAAACTGTTGTCCCCTCATGCTCAGAAAATGTTTCACTGCATTCAGACCCACCTCATGTGGAATAGATTAATATAATGCTTCCACATCTATACTTGCTAAAATAGAATCCTTTTCGATGGAGATGCCATCCAGTCTTTTGAGGAGGTTAATGGTGTCCCTCGTGTACAAAGGGAGGGACACCACAAAAGGCATCAGAATATGATCTATATATATATCCTCAAATTTTGACCAATGCTATTAACTCCAGAGACAATTGGTCTCCTTTTCAAAGGTCTAAGGCCTTTGTGAATTTTTGGTAGACTATAAAAAGTCGCTGTAACCGGAAACTTGGGGTAGAGAAAGTCAAATTCTTACTGAGAGATGAATCTCTTACACTTTGCATCCAGGAGAAAAGCCCGTAATTCGATCAAATATGAATCTTTAGGATTAGAGGCAATAATGTCATAATTACCTCTATCCCGCAGACTCTGTGCACACATTGAATGATAATCAACTCGATTTCTAATTGCGGTGTTACCCCCTTTGTCAGAGGGTTTAATAATTATCCTGGAGTCATTTCTCAGATAAGTTATTGCCTCCCATTCTTGCTTAGTACAGTTCCTAGGCCTAGAGCAAGGGGATACTTCTGTTCTGTTTCAGTATCTTGCATTGTGTATTGGTATGCTCTTCTCTTCTCCTCCCCCCTCTGTTTCTGCTTCTAGTTGGTTCAGTCTAGCCACTTACTGTTTACCCTGTCATGCATTGCTGTTTTGTGTGCTCTAATTCTGAGGAGATTCTGAGGAGAATCTGAGGTGAATCTGTGTATCTCATGTTCTTATCAAGGAGAATATTAGTGGCATAATTCTTTTACCATCTGGATTCCCTGCATATCTTGTAATACAATCTCCGGATTAAAAACTACTTGATTAACTCCTGGGTGTCTGATGCGTAAACTGTAAGTGGAGAATGTCTGATTCAACAAGTCACCTCACAAAAAAAGCCTGATATCAGGCAACAGATCTGTAGGAATTCCCAAATCATGGCACTGGTGTTTGTCAATGTTTTTTAAAATACTTGTGACATCGCAACTTGCGAATGAAAAAGTATAGATCTTTCACCCATGTAAAGATATCAAAACGGTGTGTTGGGACAAAGGATTAACCTTTGCTTAAAATTGTCATTTCGTTATCGTTTAGAGGTCTATCAGATATATTAATTACTTCTGGGTCGGTTGTTCCCGCGTACGGGATAGATTTCGCAGATGGTAAGTCACTCCTTGATCTAAAAAAAACTATTATAGGGTGCTAGAGTCTAACCTCTGCTCCTACCTCCTCTCCCCTTACCTCTCCTAGTGGTGTTCTATTTTTATTTTTAGGGGGAGCCCCTAATTGTTCCCGGTCACTATCTGAGATATCTGTCTCAGTAGTAGAGATATCAGATACAATCTCCCTTGATGATAATTTCTCTTTCAATACTAAATTGGCATTATTTTCTTTGAACTCCACTAGATCCTTATTAAACTGGCTATGTTTACGTTCCCTCAGGTAGTATTGAAATTTTTCAATAGACGTTTGTAGTTGTTTCTCTTATTGATGAATTCGGGATCTTGAGAAAATATTTTAGTAACCTCAATTTGAGCTTTAAGTTTACCACTCAAATTCTCAAGGTTAATCCTCTCCTCCTCTAATAATAGCGTCATAAACTGTGAGCTACTGGTGGCTAATTTCTCCCACCGGCTATTGAAGCCTAAGCTTTGCTGTTTATTTACTGGGGTTAATGAGATTCTCAAGCCTCTAGGCACCATCCCGTGCTTGATATAATTATCTAGGCTTTGGACCTCCCACCAGCTAGACAGAAGTTCCTTATACAGTTTATGTAATTCCCAGGGGCATACATAGAAATCATGGGGACCATAGCAAAACTCAGTATCGGTCCCTTCCCTCCCGGCACAAATATAAAGTGCAATTTAAGCAATATATATACACACACCGTAATTTTAACTATATAAGACGCACCTACGTTTTTGAGGAGGAAAATAAGAAAAGAAAAATTTTGAACGAAAAGGTGTGCTTTTGGTGGGCTTTGAACTAATGGTGGTCTGTGGATGACACTATTATGGGGGGTCTGTATATGACACACTGTTATGGGGGATCTGTGGGTGACACTGTTATGGGGGATCTGTGGATGAAACTGTTATGGGGGATCTGTGGATGACACTGTTATGGAAGATCTTTGGTGACACTGTTATGGGGAGATCTGTGGATGACACTGTTATGGGGAGATCTGTGGATGACACTGTTATGGCGGATCTGTGAATGACACACAATGATGGGGGGGGGATCTGTGGTGACATTGTTATGGGAGATCTGTGGTGACACACTGTTATAGGGGATCTGTGGATGACACTGTTATGGGGGATCTGTGGATGACACTGTTATGGGGGGTCTGTGGATGACACTGTTATGGGGGATCTGTGGAGGACACACTGTTATAGGGGTTCTGTGGAGGACACACTTATGGGAGATCTGTGGTGACACACTGTTATAGGGGATCTGTGGATGACACTGTTATGGGGGATCTGAGGATGTCACTGTTATGGGGGATCTGTGGATGTCACTGTTATGGGGGGATCTGTGGATGACACTGTTATGGGGGGTCTGTGGTGACACACTGTTATAGGGGATCTGTGGATGACACTGTTATGGGGGGTCTGTGGATGACACTGTTATGGGGGATCTGTGGAGGACACACTGTTATAGGGGATCTGTGGATGACACTGTTATGGGAGATCTGTGGTGACACACTGTTATAGGGGATCTGTGGATGTCACTGTTATGGGGGATCTGTGGATGTCACTGTTATGGGGGAATCTGTGGATGTCACTGTTATGGGGGGATCTGTGGATGTCACTGTTATGGGGGGATCTGTGGATGACACTGTTATGGGGGGATCTGTGGATGACACTGTTATGGGGGTTCTGTGGATGATACTGTTATGGGGGGGATCTGTGGATGACACTGCTATGGGGGACCTATGGATGACACTTATGTGATTATAACCCCCCATTATCCTAAAGAATACACTGCTATACTGTACATTGGTGTATTCTCAAGGATGAGGGGGGTGATAGTCATATTTAATATAAACCCTATTGAAGGACTGTTCTGTACTTGGCATGTGTTTATATTAAATATGACTATACCCCTCTCATCCATAGTAATCCACTTATATACTGCAGTACATGGGTGGATTCCTATGGATGAGGGGGGTGATAGTCATATTTATTATAAACACATGTCAAATACAGAACAGTCGCTGGACAGTGTTTATATTAAATATACCTATCACCCCCCTCATCCATAGAAATCCACCCATGTACTGCAGTATATGAGTAGTTTACTATGGATGAGAGGGGTTATAGTCATATTTAATATCTATCACCCCCCTCATCCTCAGGAATCCATAGTGATAATTTTTTACAGTGCAGTAACTAGAGTTACTAGAGGGGGAGCAGGGGGTCTAGCAGGGCAGTATACAGAGCAGTGACACTCAGTGCCTGCATCAGGGTGGATTTGATTTAAATCAAACTGATTTAAATCACGATTTAAATCATGATTTAAATCACTAGTCAGTAAGGCTTGATTTAAATTATAGTTTTCTACATAAAGCTACTTTCACAGTTGCGTTTGGGGATCTGCTTGTGAGATCCGTTTGAAGGTCTCACAAGAGGCCCCAAACTGATCCGTTCAGCCCAAATGCATTCCGAATGGATGCGGATCCGTTCAGAATGCACTGGTTTGGCTCCATACCGCCTCCTTTCCGTTTTGGAGGCGGACACCAAAACGCTGCTTGCAGAGTTTAGGTGTCAGCCTAGCGATGCTGAGCCAAACGGATCCGTCCTGACTTACGATGTAAGTCAATGGGGACCGATCTGTTTGCATTGACTTTCAATGGGGGTCAGAACGTATCCGTTTGGGACTTAGCATTTTTTTCCACATATAATACAAACGGATCCGTTCTGAACGGATGCATTGGTTTGTATTTTCAGTGCGGATCCGTCTGTACAAGTACTGGACAGACCCGCACCGAACGCAAATGTGAAAGTAGCCCTAAGACTAATTCTTGCTGGTATAACTTATAATATGCAAGTAGATGAAGATTTGCTGTGAAGAAGAGGCATATGATCTCTGCTGAGTCAAATTCAGTTTTGAGAACTGCAAAAGTAAACCAAGCATCTGTGATAATATCTTGTAGGCAGAGAAACTGCCCAATAATCTAAGAAAAACCTCTGGAAGAGCATGACATTGTGAATGGATTAATGGAATTTATTTACAAAAAAAAATTAAACATATACAGCCTTATTCTACATAATTAAAAAACTAATTTATTTCATGATGGAATAACCTTTGGATGGTAATATATTTTCCTCAAAAAGCATTTTATATAAAAAATCCAATTTAAATGATGAACCAGAGTCTCCCACAGGCCTAGCAACCAATAGCAACAGGGAAAACAACACTACAATCATGTTCTACAGCGGGTCCACCTGACCCCTAGAACATCACCACAACTCTAGTAATCCCCATTTTAACACATAAACAGAAAAGACAGTAAAAAAACCAAAAGGGTCTGCAGGTAAGAATCCAGAGACAGGAATCCCACCTGGATAACAAGCTCTGGGACACATAGCACTTACCTGCCGCTGCAATGGGATGAAAGACGCTCACTGCCTAGACTTGTGGTTCACCCCTCCGGGAAACCATGGAGCCCACTTCCGCAGGCAGGTGGTCAACACTGTTCCCCCTCTGGGAAAACAGAAGCCCCCTCACCAGAGGCACAACACACAGGGTAACGCCTTACATACGTGCCTGGACAAACAACACCAACTGACCAGACATGTAACTACAAACAAGACGTACACCAAACCCTGAACATAAACCCACACCAAAGATAGGATCAAGAAAGGTGGGGAACATGGAGGATACAATGGGAAGACAAACTATGTCCAACAAGGAGGCTCTCAAGCTGGACAGATGGAAAAGTCCAGCATGGCATCATAACTCCAGCTCCAAAGAAGCTGAAGTCCCAATAAGCCCAGGCTCCAAGCACCAGTACTATAAGAGCCATGAGGCCACACCCAGCTCACATCTTAACCCCTAACACACCAGAATGGGAAGAGAACAGCCTTAACCACTTCAGCCCCCCTAGCTTAAACACCCTTAATGACCAGGCCACTTTTTACAATTCTGCACTACGCTACTTTCACCGTTTATTGCTCAGTCATACAACTTACCACCCAAATGAATTTTACCTCCTTTTCATCTCACTAATAGAGCTTTCATTTGGTGGTATTTCATTGCTGCTGACATTTTTACTTTTTTTGCTATTAATCAAAAATGACTGAAATTTTTGCAAAAAAATGACATTTTTCACTTTCTGTTGTAATTTTTTTTTTTAAACTACATTTCTATATACATTTTTCGCAAAATTTATTGTTCTACATGTCTTTGATAAAAAGAAAATCCAATAAGTGTATATTTATTGGTTTGGGTAAAAGTTATAGCGTTTACAAACTATGGTGCAAAAAAGTGAATTTCGGCATTTTAAAGCAGCTCTGACTTTCTGAGCACCTGTCATGTTTCTTCAGGTGCTAGAATGCCAGGAAAGTATAAATACCCCCCAAATGACACCATTTTAGAAAGAAGACACCCCAAGGTATTCCGTGAGGGGTATGGTGAGTTCATGTAAAATTTTATTTTTTGTCACAAGTTAGTGAAATATGAGACATTGTAAAAAAAAAAAAAATATATCAATTTCCGCTAACTTGTGCCAAAAAAAAATAAATTCTGTGAACTTGCCATGCCCCTCACGGAATACCTTTGGGTGTCTCCTTTCCAAAATGGGGTCACATGTGGGGTATTTATACTGCCCTGGCATTTTAGGGGCCCTAAAGCGTGAGAATCCAAAATGCGTAAAAATGCCCTGTGAAATCCTAAAGGTACTCATTGGTTTTAGGGCCCCTTTGCGCATCTTGGCTGCAAAAAAGTGTCACTCATGTGGTATCGCCGTACTCAGGAGAAGTAGGGCGATGTGTTTTGGTGTGTATTTTTACATATACCCATGCTGGGTGTGAGAAATATCTCTGTAAATGACAACTTTTAAAAAAAAATTATACAAAGTTGTCAATTTACGGAGATATTTCTCTCACCCAGCATGGGTATATGTAAAAATACACCACAAAACACATTGCCCTACTTCTCCTGAGTACGGCGATACCACATGTGTGACACTTTTTTGCAGTCAAGATGCGCAAAGGGGCCCTAAAACCAATGAGTACCTTTTAGGAGGGCATTTTTACACATTTTTCTTCTCACGCTTTAGGGCCCCTAAAATGCCAGAGCAGTATAAATACCCCACATGTGACCCCATTTTGGAAAGAAGACACCCCAAGGTATTCCGTGAGGGGCATGGCAAGTTCATAGAAGATTTTTTTTTTTGGGACAAGTTAGCGGAAATTGATTTTTTATTGTTTTTTCTCATAAAGTCTCCCTTTCTGCTAACTTTTGACAAAAAGTTAAATTTTTCATGGACTCACTATGCCCCTCAGCGAATACCTTGGGGTGTCTTCTTTTCAAAATGGGGTCATTTGTGGGGTGTTTGTACTGTTCTGGCATTTTGGGCGGGGCTAAATTGTGAGCAGCCATGTAAAAGCTAAAGGTACTCGTTGGAATTTGGGCTCCTTTGCGCACCCAGGCTGCAAAAAAGTGTCACTCATGTAGTATTGCCGTACTCAGGAGAAGTAGGGCAATGTGTTTTGGGGTGTATTTTTACATATACCCATACTTTGTGTGAGAAATATCGCTGTAAATTGACAACTTTGTATAAAAAAAATTAAAAAGTTGTCGTTTACAGCAATATTTCTCACACAAAGTATGGGTATATATAAAAATACACCTCAAAACACATCGCCCTACTTCTCCTGAGTACAGTGATACCACATGTGTGACAATTTTTTGCAGCCAAGATGCGCAAAGGGGCCCTAAAACCAATGAGTACCTTTAGGATTTCACAGGACATTTTTACGCATTTGGATTCTCACGCTTTAGGACCCCTAAAATGCCAGGGCAGTATAAATACTCCACTTGTGACCCTATTTTGGAAAGAAGACACCCCAAGGTATTCCGTGAGGGCCATGGCGAGTTCACAGAAAAAAAAAATTTGGCACAAGTTAGCGGAAATTGCTATTTATTTATTTTTTTACAAAGTCTCATATTCCACTAACTTGTGACAAAAAATAAAATTTTGCATGAACTCACCATACCCCTCACGGAATACCTTGGGGTGTCTTCTTTCCAAAATGGGGTCACATGTGAGGTGTTTGTACTGCCCTGGCATTTGAAGGTCTCCGCAATCATTACACGTATGGCCAGCATGAGGAGTTTCTGCGATTCTCCTTATATTGAGCATACGGGTAATGAGATTTTTTATTTCCGTTCAGCCACTGGGCTGAAAAAAGAAAAAAAATGAACGGCACAGATTTTTTCATTCGCATCGATCATCGTGGATGAAAAAATATCTGCCAAAATTAGTGACTGCGGTGCGGTGGGCTGGGCGCTAGCTACCTAACAAGTAGCTAACTAACTGATGGTGATAAGGGACCCTTATGCCCACACATCCGCAATTCTGTTTGCGGAACGGAATTGCGGACCCATTCATTTCTATGGGGACAGACTTTGTCCCGCTCGGATCCAGAATTGCGGATCCGCACTTACGGGTCTGCATTTCCGTTCCGCAAAAATATAGAACATGCCCTTTTCTTGTCCGCAATTGCGGACAAGAAAAAGCATTTTCTATATAGTTCTGGCAATGTGCGGATCTGCAAAATGCGGAAAGCACATTGACGGTGTCCGTGTTTTGCGGATCCACGGCGCGGATCCGTGGCACGGATTTGTGGATCCGCAAAACACATATGTACATGTGAATGGAGCCTTACAGGGGGGTGATCAGTGACAGGGGGGTGATCAGGGAGTCTATATGGGGTGATCAGGGGTTAACAAGGGGTTAATAAGTGAGAGGGGGTGGGGGGGGGGTTAGTGTAGTGTTTGGTGCAACTTTACATAGCTACCTGGTCCTCTGGTGGTCAATCCCAGTAAATGGGACCACCAGAGGACCAGGTAGCAGGTATATCAGACGCTGTTAACAAAACAGCGTCTGATATACCTGTTTGATTTAATTTATTTTACATCTACAGCCTGCCAGCGATTGATCATCGCTGGCAGGCTGTAGAATCACTCTCACCTCTCGCGAGATGACGCACGGATGCGTCCAGGAGGAACAAACCTGCCGCCGCCTGGATGCATCCGTGCGTTAGGCGGTCGGCAAGCGGTTAAAGGGGAAGTGCACACGCATGCTTAACAAACAAAACAAACAAAAAAGCATGCATGGCGAAAGTGTCACGGTCCACTACAGCAGACCATGACACCGCCGTGACAGGTACCCCTGATCAAAATTGCTGTTACTGTGAACAGTTAAGCAAGTTGAAGAGGAAATGTTCTCCAAAAGGCATAAAGTTAAAGATGACACATTGCCTTTGTATTTTATGCGTAAAACAATGTTTTATTTTCATCTTTTACATTTTCAAAATAACAGAAAAGGGCCTGAAACAAAACTTTAGGCACCCTGCATGGCTAGTACCCAGTAGCACCCCCTTTGGCTAGTATCACAACTTATAAACACTTTTTGTAGACAGCCAAGAGTCTTTTAATTCTTGTTTGAAGGATTTTCAGACATTCTTCCTTGCAAAAGTCTTCCAATTCTGTGAGATTATTGGGCTGTCTTACATACACTTTTCTTTTGAGGTCCATCCACAGATTTTCAGTGATGTTCAGATCAGGGGACTATAAGAGCTATGGTGAAACTTTCAGTTTGCGCCTTTTGAAGTAGTCTATTGTGAATTTTGAGGCGTGTTTAGGATCATTATCCATTTGTAGAAGCCATCCTCTTTTCAACTTCAACTTTTTTAGAATTGTGTTATGATTGCTTCCAGAATTTGCAGGAATTTTATTGAATCCATTCTTCCCTCTTTCCGCAAAATTTTTCCCATGCCAGTGGCTTCAACACAACCCCAAAGCATGATTGATTCACCCCCATGCTTTATGGTTGGAAAACTGTTTTCATAAAATTCTGAGCCCCTTTTTCTCCAAACAACCCTTTGCTCATTGTGGCCAAAGATTTCCATTTTAACCCCATCGGTCTATAGGACTGTCACGTAGGGGACCACCCTGTCACGTGACCCAGGTGCGACTGCCAAGGATCGACCTATTTCATGCACTCAATCTCTCATGCCCCTACACATAGGCCATTGAACATAGATTATACCCTGGCACAGCCTTTCATGCACCCCAACACGCTGCCACCATCTATGATATTTAAATTAATATACTAATTAATTAGGGGCTCATAGAAAACCACATAGCACCCCACTCACAAGCAGGCTCACAGTAGCACTATCCACACTAATAGCAAATACACGGTACAAACCCCACTCATAAACTTAAAAATAAAGGTTACTGGGCTCGTTCAGGACACATGTCAAAAGCATTAAAGATGTGCTTTAAGGTACTAAAAATGCACAGCACTTAAGTTACAAAAAATAAAAGAAATAACAGATATACATAGTTGTGCAAAAACCGCTATAAAAATAGAAGGATAGAATCAGAAAGTTCTTAATACTTAGAAAATTGCTTGATAAGAGTCAGTTCTGGGGATAGAAGAATGTGGAACACAACCTAATGTTGATCAGATCCCCAAAAAAGTTTCAAAATCCCTAATTTCTATCCACATTTGGCAGAGGGTGGAGCTGAGAGGGGTCTACCTCCCATTCTTGTCCCAGCGTTCTGGGAAGGCCCCCATTACATGTGCATGCTCAACTTCTCTCCCTCAGCTGGCAGACATGAAATATCAATAAAACATGTCTTCCAGTTCACTCTAATGGATGTTCAAGGTCAGGGGCGTAGCTAATGTTCTAAGGGCCCCAGGGCAAACTTTGAAAATTGGGCCCCCCCCCCCACAAGCCCCGACAAGCCTCTGCGGCTACCTCCACCCCCAATCCCCCCCCCCGTATGAAGCCATACATAAAAAAAACAAAAAAAAAAACTAGTCACTAATATATATATATGTGTATATATATATATATATATATATATATATATATTATAATTTATTATTATTATTTTTTTAAATGTATGGCACACACTGACTTCATACAAAGGATGGGTGGGGGGGGGGTGAATGATGATCAGTGGTGCCGTGCGGCAGTGTGTCTGAATTCAGAAAGAAGGGGGCGCCCCCACCATATGAGGGCAGCCAGGGGCAGCAAATAAGGGGGCAAAATGAAATACTCTGTGGGCAAAAAATGTAAAATATATAGAGAAAGTGGGGGCAAAATGAAATATAGTGAGACTCTCACTATATTTCATTTTGCCCCCACCCACTCCCTCTATACATTTAATTTTTTGGCCACAAATTATTTAATTTTTATTTTCCCCCAGGCCCCTCATTATTTGCTGCCCCGTCTGCCCTCATATGGCCGGTGCGGGTCAATCTGAATTCAGACACACTGCCTCACGGCACAATTGATTATAATTCATGTCCACCCTCCATACGAACATTGACACCGCTATTTAAAAAAAAAACTAACTCGTTGGCTCTCCTCACTTGAGAGCTGTCGCGGGGGCCAGCGGGCGGGCTTCTCATACCTGGGGCAGCGGCGGGCGGGTGGCCGCTTCTCATTCCTGGCTGCTGTACTTACATATCAGCACAGCTGCGCAGGACCTGTGACCTCCCGCGAGACCTGCCTCGGGAGGTCACACGTCCTGCGCTGACATGTAAGTACAGCAACCCAAAATATAGGGAGGGCCCGGGGACTTAAGTGGCCGGCTTTATAATGTCTCTCCTGGGGGGCCCCATGGGCTCCCCTGACTTAGGGGCCCGGTCGCAGTTGCGACCGCTGCATCCCCTATTGCTACGCCACTGTTCAAGGCCCAACATGTTTTAATAACACATTTCATCGTGCCAATTGTTTTAATACAAAATATGACTGGTGTAGGAGTCCTAGAATGTGAAATGCTCGTTATGTGGGAATGTTGGCTGCCCAGGGTGGGATGTTCAGACTCCCTTTGATGTTCACAATTATTACAGTGACTAGTATGTGAGTTGTACCAGGAATGAGTTATAGCTTATGATAAATATTCTTCATCTTCTGGTATTCCAATTGAAAAGCTCCTGGATCCCTTGCTGTGGAAGGTGCCCCCATGTCTAGGGTGTATACATTTCCATGGGGCTTGAGTGTACAATCCAGGAAACATCTCATTACCACTTGCAAAGGACCAGTTTCTAGCAGTCAAGTGATAATGATTTCCTCCAAAAAGGATGCGTATTCCACATACAGAACCACATGCCAGAGTGGCAACATGCAGGCAATATTTGAGAATTGTGGCATACAGTAGACAGAATCACACAACATATATATAAAATCATACACAGAAGTATGTCTCTATTTCTCACAAAATGCATCAGGCTTGTTTAGATGTTATTTTGCAGACTTCTGACCTGAATTTTGTGGTGAAGACGCAGTAGAGGTTTTCGTCTGTTGACTCTTCTATGAAGGCCATATTTGTGCAGGTGTCGCTGAACAGTAGAACCATGTACCATATCTCCAGAATCTGCCAAATTTTCCTGAAGGTCTTTTGCAGTTAAGTGGAGGGTCTTTTGCCTTTCTAGCAATCCTCCGAGCAGTTGTCTCTGAAATTTTTCTTTGTCTTATAGACTTTCTGTTGACCTTCACTGTTCTTGTAAGCTGTAATTACTTAATTACATTTCAAGGAATTGTCAACCTAAAGTGCTTTGCTATCTTCTTATTGCCTTTTCCTGCTTTGTGGGCCTCAACCATCTTCAGTAGTATTTACATAACCATAATAACAATGGCTAATACAGTGTCAGGAAATGGGCGACCCAAACGAATCAAGAATCTAAACAAACAATTATAAAGGGTAACCTTATTAATATATAACTTTTAATAAATAATGCGGATAAAATCATGGCCCATTAGGTCAATCAAATATTGAAAAAGTGACGCACGTTAGTGCGTTAAATAGCAGTGCACAAGAAAAAAGGAATGGTCTTACCAGGGGTACGTCCTGAAGTCTAATGGGAGTCTCAGGGATCCAAATGCCCCTTAAAGCACGTGATGGATAACATGAACAGTCATGTGACCAAACTCAGTGATGGGTCCAGCAAACAATTCCAGATAGGCGCACCTCCTTCATTACGTATATGCCCATCGGGATGGTGCTGTAGGGAGGCGGGACTGGGCAGGAGCTCACGGAGGTGTGTAGACACATCCCCGGACTTCTTGCTTCGCTGCTTCAGTGATAAAGCGACATAACAACTAATGCGCTGGTGAACAGTGGAGTAACTGTAGCCAGCGCAATAAGGGCTTTAAGTGGTACAGGCTTAAATCAATATACTGGTAAGAGATATTATATTGTATTCCAAGAGAAAGGAGTATGTACATATAACACAAGTGATAAATCTTAGAGGGATTGGGAAGAGTAAAAGAAGGCAAAGCAGAAAGGTCTACAATAAATCAAATGTAACAGCCATACAGTAAATGTTCATTTAAGCCCTTAGGCTGGACTGTTTTCAATTCAAATATCCACCATGTCTCCCTTTGTAAAATTCTCTTATCCCAATCCCCTCCTCTTATTAGAGGAGTAACAGCCTCAATACCCATAAACCTAATTACTGAGTAGTCTCCCCCATGACTAGATTCAATGTGTTTGGCCAGGGGGGTGTCTCTCCCATGTCGCATGTCACCCCGATGCTCCCCGATCCGTCTACGAAATTCTCGGGTCGTTTTACCCAAGTATTCTAATCCACACTTACATGTCTTTTAAATTACTCCTATTTAATGACAATTAATGACATTTTTTATATAATACCTTTTTCGGATGACATTACTAGTAAATGTGCTGCCCTGGGTGACATGTGCACATGCTATACATCCACTGCAGCGGTAGCATCCACACACTGGATGAAGCCACCCCCGTTTTTCTGGGTGCCTCACTGTAATGGCTGTGGACGAACCGGTCACGCAGGCTTCGTCCCTGAGTATACTGTCTCAGAAACAGCATTCCTAATGTCTGGGTCCAATTGTAAAATTCCCCAGTATTTAGAACTCGCCTTCCTAATCTCATCTGCCGCTCCGTCATAGGTGGCTACCAGGCTTATGGAGTTAGTCGTGACCTGGTCCTTGGGATGTAAACGTTACGTTCGGTTACTTTTAAGAGCTCTTTGATAGGCTTTCTTTAAAATAGGTTCAGGATATCCTCTCTCAAGGAACCTTTTCCGAAGGTCCCTTGCCTGTTGCTTAAAGTCCCCAAGGGAGGAGCAATTCCTCCTCATCCTTGGGCAGGGTGGATTTGATTTAAATCACGATTTAAATCATTAGTCAGTAAGGCTTGATTTAAATCATAGTTTTCTACATAAAGACATTCTTTCTGATATAACTTATAATATGCAAGTAGATGAAGATTTTTTAGAATAACAACTTTTCATATTAGTTTTTTTTTATCCCCCGTTTAATAGGTTAATCATTCATTTTTGGACAACTTTTCTGTTGTACTTAGGAAGGAGAAAAAATATAGTTTCTATTCTATTCACTGAACTTTTTTAAACTTAGCACTGAAGGGCTTGAATCTGTATTCATAGGTTTGTAGAAGTTAGGATTAAGGTCTTTTTCTGAACTCTGTTCATGTTATAAATTAACATTTTTGCTGTGAAGAAGAGGCCTGTGATCTCTGCTGAGTCAAATTCAGTTTTGAGAACTGTAAAAGTAAACCAAGCATCTGTGATAATATCTTGTAGGCAGAGAAACTGCCTAATAATCTTACAAAAACCTCTGGAAGAGCATGACATTGTGAATGGATTAATGGAATTTGTTTACCAAAAATTTAACCCCTTAAGGACCGGGGTTTTGGGGATTTTTGCGTTTTTGTTTTGCGCTCCCTGCCTTTCAAAAGCCATAACATTTTTATATTTCCGCTCACATAGCCATATGACGGCTTGTTTTTTGCGGGACAAGTTGTACTTTTTAACGCTACCATTTATTTTTGCATGTGATGTAGTGGGAAACGGGAAAAAAATTCCAAATGGGGTGAAATTGCAAAAAAAAAGCAATTTCACCACAGTTTTACGGGTTTTTAAATTACAACGTTTGTGATAAAACTGACTGGTTAATTTTATTCTTCAGGTCAGTACGAATCCGGCAATACCTAATATGTATAGTTTTTTTTGCGTTTTGATAGTGAAAAAAAAATTAAAAGTGGGAATTTTTTTATTTTATTTTTTTGTCGCCATGTTTTGACCCCTATAACTTTTTTGTAATTATGCGTACGGAGCAGTGTAGGGGCTCATTTTTTGCGGGGAAATCTGAACTTTTAATTGATACCATTATGGGGTGCGTATGATGTTTTGATCACTTTTTATTCATTTTTTTTTAGGAAATGAAGCATCCAAAAATGGCGAATTAGCCATTTGGACGCTTTCTTTCCGTTTTTATGTTTACCGTATGGTGAATATTTTTAATATTATTATAGTATGGGCGTTTTCGCACATTGCGACACCCATTATGTGTAATTTTTTTATTTTTTATTTATTTTATTTTCATTTTGGGGAAAGGGGGTGATTTGAATTTTTATATTTTTTTATTTTATTTTTATTTTTTAAACTTTTTTTTTTTTTTACCACTTTCTTATAGTTCCCATAGGGAACTATAAGATGCAATCATCAGATTGTTATTCTCATATATTCCAATGCAATAGCATTGGAATATATGAGAAAATCGCATATTTCCTATGGAGCCTATTACAGTCATAGGCTCCATAGGAATACTATGTAGTAACCTAGGTTTCATTCACAGAAACCTAGGCTACTACATGTATGCCCGGCTCCCCTTGTGGCCATCAGGGGAGCCGGAGCACAAAACGAAAGTGAAACTTTCGGTTTTTGCGCTGATCAGATGCCGTGGGTCAGGATTGACCACGGCATCTGAGGGGTTAAATGTCCGCGATCGGCATCGCTGCCGGTCGCGGACATGAGCTGCGGGTGTCAGCTTGATGAATCAAGCGTTTACCCGCAGCTCATGCGCCCGCTCCGTGCGGGAGCGGGCGCCATCTTTAAAGTGCGGACGAAGGGCGTACATGTACGCCCTTCATCCTTAAGGGGTTAAACATATACAGCCTTATTCTACATAAATAAAAAACTAATCTATATTTGGTTGGTAATATATTTTCCTCAAAAAGCATTTTATATAAAAAAAATCCAATTTAAATAAAAAAAATTCGATTTAAATAAAAAAAAATCTGATTTAAATCAAAAAAATCTGATTAAAATAAAAAAAATCAGCGTTTTTTGATTTTTTTTTAAAAAAATCATTGATTTTTATCCACCCTGGCCTGCATCCATGTGTATATGTATGACTAGGGAGCAGCAGGGATGGCAGGCTCAATGACAGAGGAGCTGGAGCGCACAGTGCCACAGGCAACCAGCACATGGACAAGTAGTGCACACAGGACCCTGGAGCTCAGGTCAGTGCCCGGGCCCCCAAGCAGCAGCTGGAGAAAAAGAAGTTGTCACTTACTGGAGCTGCAGGCTCCGGTCCAAACTTGTAGGTGACGCTGGGGCTGGACTCAGTATGGTGGCTGACTGAGTAGGCAGTCACGGCAGTGAGCATGTCTCGCCCGCTCTCTCCTGCTGCTGCAATGCACTAGCCAATCAGCAGCAGGAGCCTAGCACTGCTAAAAGCTGATTGGCTAGTGCAGCGCCCAGCAGGCAGAGGAGAGTGAGTGGCATGCTCACCTGCCTGCAGACTGTCCGGTCTGTGCACCGTTTGCTGTGCATACAAAAGGGGGGAGGGGGGGGGCAGAACGGAGGAGAAACAGGGCCTGCCCGAGCCCCAGGAAGACGAGCCATAATGCAGACATGGTGGGGGGTGGGGCTTTTAATCCACTCCGGGCCCCCTCCTGCCCCGGGCCCCATAGCAGTTGCGTGGTCTACCGCTATTGGCGGTACGCCACTGGTAATTCCTTAAAAGCAACTTTAAGGGACGGAGTAAATTTCTTTTGAGTGTACGATCTATCCGAAAAACCTCCCTTGCTTCGTCCAACCAAGAGTCAGTATTGATGCCACTAGCCAGGAAACCCGCCATCCCAAATACGAAAGTCAACCAAAGTAAAAAATTGCCAATTCCAGATGGCAATATACGATTGTATAGTGGAGGATCTTCTCCCCCAGTTATAAATATGCTACAGTATTTGGGGTTTGAGCATTTCCTCCCAGTAAGGCCACTCTATTCTGTGATTTTTTGAATGTGCGGAAGCATATTGTTGGTAACATTCCGTTGCACCTTGTAGCCTGTGTCACATGTCCTGCTATAGGTGGGGCTCGCAGCCTCCTCCCACTGTATTAGTGATCTTACTTCGGAGGTATGTGGGAGTTTGGCTGGGAGTCGGACCTTGGCACCTATCTGACAATGTTCAAACACTATAGGTAGGTTAGCAGTAGGTCCCACGCTACACTGAGATACTTTGGCGGGGTGCGCGCGGCTCTGATATGTTCCTGACAGGAATATATTGGCTAAAATCTCATTTTTTAACATCAGTGTGAGGGTTTAGCCTTGTATTGTCAGTTGCATATTATTGTGGTGCACCATTTGCAGTGATCAATATACGACTATCACAGATCACCAAAAATATAATTTGGTATTTTTTTTATAAATAAAAATGAAATATTTTGACTCAATTTTACCACTGTCATGAAGTACAATATGTGACGAGAAAACAATCTCAGAATGGCCTGGATAAGTAAAAGCGTTTTAAAGTTATTACCATATAAAGTGACACATGTCAGATTTGCTAAAAATGGCCTGGTCCTTAAGGTGAAAAATGGCAGGGTCCTTATGGGGTTAACTGGGGTTAGATATGTACGTTTACGTCTGTTATACAGTATTTTGTACACTCTTAACTGCCCGAAAAAAACTGCGTTAAAAACACTTTTATTAATACATTTATTAAAAGAAGAACTTTCAGTGGCAAAACCACTATCAAAATCAGTTCGGGCTGGGCAGAGGATTTTCTGGATACTGTGGAAATACTCCATCCTTAATGACCTCTGCCCACACAACATGAATAATTGACCAGATTATAGATTCTGTACAGAAACTAGGATCACCAATCACATTGCTGTAAACAGCCAACCAGAACTAGACACTGTACTACTATTATGGTTAGCCGACGAGTTGTGAGCGCTCCCATTCCTTACATTATACAGGAACTCCGGCTGTATTTATCATTAGGTGTACACCAGAGGCTAATTAAATACTCCAGCTGATTGCTGCCTGTATCGCTGTCTGCACAGGCTCAAGTTTTTTTA
This sequence comes from Bufotes viridis, assembly GCA_033119425.1. Taxonomy (NCBI): domain Eukaryota; kingdom Metazoa; phylum Chordata; class Amphibia; order Anura; family Bufonidae; genus Bufotes; species Bufotes viridis. Next base: position 108,626,621 of record CM065593.1, on the reverse strand, counting down.
ATAAATATATTTATAAAAGTTTTTTAACGCTTTATTTTCGGCAGTGCCATGGCAACCACTGGCACCCCACAATTGCATTGCGGGGAGCCGATAAAAGTACGACAGGAAGCTTCCTCCCTCTGTATTCCCCTTAGATGCTGCAGTCATTACTGACCATGTCATTTAAGGAGTTAGTCTGCCGGCACCATCATTTTCAGCGATGCTGGCGAATTCAGCAATCGTCTGTACTGATTGAGCGAGGTCAGCTCCTGTGCCCGCTCAATCAGTGCGCCATACATGTATGGTGGATTGCAGGAAGTCCCTCTGCTCCGTACATGTAGGGGTTAGAAAAGCTCATCATAACATAGCTACATAGACTGTTGAGAAAGACACAAGTCCAACCAAGGGATAGATGGGGATATGAATTTCAGAAAGGGAAGTGAGAACCATGACAATTGACATTGGCAATTATACATGTAAATGGCTAATGAACGTTGTTTATGATGAAAAGCTCTTTGTTATTTTCTCTTGAACGGACATAGCAGATTTCAGTTATATTTTAATCAATATAATGGTATGTTAAAGATATATACTGTATATATATTGTGGTAAAGTGTACGGTAAAGTCCTGGAAGGGGTGTATATACCACCTTACCCAGTGAGTTATAACTGGGTTCACCTGTAATTTCCGAAGTGCCATAAAAATAAAGCATCGTTGAATCTGTTTTCTGAAGGAATCTGTCATCGCCGCCCTGCTTGAGAGAGCAATCCATTACTATATACATATATATATATATATATATATATATATATATATTTATTTATATAAAATATACTGTATTTTTTGCTTTATAAGACACACATTTTTTTCCCAAAAGTGAGGGGAAAATGGTGGTGCGTCTTATAAAGCAAATGGTGCAATTTTTACATTGCTGACACTGATACATCGTTGGCCACTATGCTGCACAGCGCGGCCTGCGATGTATCAGAGCTCTGTCACGCAGGGTGGGATGAGGGGCTGGAGGCTGGCAACTGCTGTTACACTCGCTGCGGGGCCCGCTGCAGTCACTGTACTCTATTACACTGGGCCCCGCTCACAGCAGTCTTCATATGTAAAGTCTATTTATGTAATCCTCAACCAATGGCTCTGCTTTGTTTAACTACGGTAATTGTCTGTAGTAGTACTCACTATCAAACTAGCAGGCAGGCCAGCAGCGTAACGTCACTCACTCCGTCATGCTCCTCCCACTTTATTAATGAAGCTGGGGGAGCAGGAGCGTGACGTTACGCTGCTGGCCTGCCTGCTAGTTTGATAGTGAGTACTACTACAGACGATTACCATACCGCATGGAAGTTATAAGAACGGCAAGCGGCGTGTGTGCGCAGAATGCCCGCCCTGCTGCTCTCTCACTATGATAGTTGATAGTGAGAGAGCGCAGCAGAGCAGACGGCTTGGGATGTCACACCACAGGCCCATCCTCTATCATACTGTATGAAGTGTTAGCGCAGCCAGGGCCACCACTAGGGCAGTTACTATACTACTATACTGTCAGGGGCCTGGCTGCAAGAAAGCAAGGCCTGGCTCCCAGCTACCACCACCGCTGTTATCGGGTGCTGGACTGCATTTAATTTTACTTCAGTGAAAGGGACAGCACAATAAATTGCAGGGCCTCTTCCTTTCTCTAAAGTAAACTTCACAGACACCACATGAGCAGACAGCCCCCTTTCCCTCTGCAGTGTAATATTCCATCATGTGTGAGGAGGTGTCGAGGATGGAGAACAGTTAGCAGGAACTGATAAATAACGACAGACTGGCTTGATCCCAAACTAAGGAAAATATAGGAGGGCCCTTTAAATCCCTAAGAACTCTCCCAAACTGCTATGCACATGTACCGGTCCCGGTGGTAGACCAATACATGCCCTCGTACCTATAACTGAGTGACACCTGAATTCCCTATAGTAGTGAGGGGAACGGCCACCGGCTCCCTGCACAAAATACGGAGGGAGTCAGGGTCACCTAGAATCAAGCCAGCAAACAAAACGCAAAGTAAACGGAATGCACTTATCTTAGAGCAAAACAACTGCAGCCTCCAGCAGCACACACTTCATCTAGGAAGTAATATAAACCGCAAGGAGAAACAGTATGGGAGGGAATATAAAGCAAGCCAATTAATCAAGATAAAAGGCAGCTGAGGGAGAGAAAGGAACTGACCAAAGTGAAACCAAAACAAAGAATGTCATACACAAGACAGGGAGGAACCTCTGACCGACCGTCTCCCAGAACCGGCGGTGACAGGAGGGGACGGAGCCGAGGCAGCAGCAGGAGATAATGGAGACACTGCTTCTTCTGACCTCCTGTATTACTGTGCCTCCAGTATAATGTTCAGTCCCCTGGTCCTCCTACTCCACACAGCAGCAATGGGGTAAGTCGGTAAGTCACTGTGGGAGGGAAGTTAGGAGAGTCCTGAAGCTGCTGCCCCTGCACATCTTGTATCCCCCTGTTGTGCAAACCCCACACAGACCTCTGCCCACTGACTATCTCACCTATATTTTATACAGAGCTCCTAAGAAGTTATGTCTCCCAGTGACACCCCCCCCCCCTTTCCAGCCTGCCTGCAAGTTTGATAGTGAGTACTACTACAGACGATTACAGTAGTTTAACAAAGCAGAGCCACTGGTTGAGGATTACATGACTAGACTTTACATATGAAGACTGCTGTGAGCGGGGCCCGGTGTAATGGGGGTCACTATTTACACAGGGACATGAGAAGACACAGAGGGGACCAGCATAAGATGCTATATATGTGTCATCCATAGATCCCCTCATACCAGTGTAATCCACAGATATCCCCATAGCAGTGTATCATCCACAGTTCCCCCATAACAGTGTCATCCACAGCTCCCCCATATCAGTGTGGGATTGCACAAAATTGGGTGGACAGCTACAATCAGATCCTCAACTTTTGATTGCACCCCCAGGGTAGATGCATGTTACGTTTTTGCTTTTCGATAGGAGAAAAAGGTCATGCAATAGCTTATTTTCAAAATGCAGTCACTGTATAAAAAATTGGATAGATGCCAAAAGATGCTTTAAATATTTTAGTAAATATGGCTTAAATATAGCAGAAAAATACACTACTATGAATAAGCCCCTAGGCAAAGTATTTTTAAAGTTTATTCCAGTTACCCAACCTTATTTTATTTTTTTTAACTACAGACTTCCGGTTCTGGCACGCACATGAAAGGAGGGATAGTGACGGCGCTCTGAGCCTTAAGGCCCAAATATCTATCCAAAACTGAAACTGAAGCTATAAACCACACAGCATTGTGGGAGAAGCAACCATAAAAATGCGGAAACGTCCGTGACAGGTACACAATAGCCTAGAGCAGGGATGGTCAAACTGCAGCTCTCCAGCTGTTGTAAAACTGCAATTCCCACCATGCCCTGCTGTAGGCTGATAGCTGTAAGCAGTCTTTACATGCTGGGAGTTGTAGTTTTGCAACAGCTGGAGAGACGCAGTTTGCCCATCCCTGGCCTAGGGTATAGACAGCACCAGTGCTAAACCTAAACAGAAAGAAAAGAAAAGTCACACACCTATATCATTTCTTGAAATAACGGGATTAATAGATACTTGGAGATTTTTTCACCCCACAGATAGGGAATATACTCATTGCTCCCACGCTCAACTAGCTTGGTCGAGAATAGACTACCGACTAACATCCCCTGACTTGCAGAGTAATGCAGACTGAGATAGCAGATCTGCTGATATCAGATCATTCCCCGGTGATGGTAGTTGTAGCAGACTATTTCCCAAGGGGGACAGATTATATCTGGCACCTTCCAGGGTATCTAGCCACTGAGGAAGAGTTTATCAAACATCTGAAAGGGTGGTGGTGGGAATTTGCACAATTTAACGCTGACCACAAACAAAATCCTGAACTTTATTGGGAGACTGCGAAAGCAGTTCTAAGAGGTTGCATAATTCAATATACAACAACACGCAAGAAAGAAATAATTAAAAAATATGAGACAGCTACGGCTAAAGTACAGGAGGCCTATACACACTTTTGAAACGACCCACAAGACCTAAACAAGATATACTGGGTTACAGCTAAACATAATTTTGACTATTATGCCAGGAAAGGATCCTTGCTGACCAGAGACTGGCAGATCTATTTAAATATGGCAAGAAGGCGAGGAAAATACTAGCCAACTTGGTGCAACCTCGGCAAGAGCAGTCAGTCATATTTCCTAAAAGATGATACAGCAGTTTTACATAATGACCCCAAAAAAGTAGTGGAGATTTTCAAGACATACTTTGATAAATTATATGCCCAAGATCCCTATGATGAGGCTAGAGCAAAAGAATTACTAGATAAAATAAAGATCACTTGGCTGTACTAAATGCGCCGATAACCCAGGAAGAGATAAAAGCCACAATCAAATCCCTTCATAACGGTAAGGCACCCTGATGGGTACCCGGCAGAGTTTTATAAGGGCATGGGGAGGAAATAGGGCCCACATTGACAACTTTGTTTAATTCCATCATGAAGGGAGAGAGAAAACTGCCCTCAGGTAAGGTAGCTTTCATCCAAGTACCCCGAAACAAGGCAAAGATCTAACTTATCCTAGATCATATAGACCAATATCGCGTATAAATCAAGATCTAAAGCTACTGTCTAAAATCCTGGCTAACAGATTAGCCCTTTATCTGCTCGATCTTATAAAAGGCCATCAGGTGGGTTTTGTAAAGGGGCATTCTGCAGTAACTAATATAAGGAAAGTCCTGACAGCACTAGATGGACAGAGGGGGACAGATAAGAAGTACAACCCAGCACTCCTGGCGATAGATGCCGAAAAGGCGTTCGATAATGTCAGCTGGAATTGGCTTGGAGCAGTCTTAGATAAAATGGGAATAGTGGGATCTTTCCGAACCTACCTGGCAGTTTTATATGAAAATCCCCATGCAAGAGTCAACTTACCAGGTTTCCTGTCAAGTACGATAGAACTGAAAAAGGGAACAAGACAGGGGTGCCCTTTATCCCCCCTTCTAATCAATATAGCCCTCAAACCTTTAGCTCAACTGATGCTACAATCTAATGTACATGAGGGGATAGGGGTGGGCAGGAAAGAAATAAAACTCACATATTTTGCCAATGATCTTCTTATATTTTTGAAGACTCCAGATCTCCACTTGAAAAGGGTATTAGACACATTGATTTTATAACCAGTTACTGAGCCATAATGGATCAATGTCAGTAAAAGCCAACTGCATTTCCTACAGGGAAGCGGGCTACAGTCTCCCTTACATTACCATGTGGAAGTAGAACACATTACATATTTAGGGATTAAAATAGGACGGACCCCCTCAACTCTGTACAAACTGAACTACCCCCCAATAATTCAGAAAATAGAGCATGAATTGGAAAATTGGATGAACTTACCATTATCGCTGTGTGGAAGGGCTCACCTTATAAAGATGGTAAGTTTTTCCAGACTACTATTTCCAGTGCAGACATGTAGATATTTTAAGGATACAATCTGCATTCATCTCCATCGAAAACTTTGCATGCCAAAATGAGAAGGGGTCTCCAATTACCCAATATTAGGATCTATAATCTAGCAGCCCTGTTTAGGCATGTCAGGGACTAGATATGGGGCACATCTCATTTATCAGCTGAACCCCTAGAAAAATAGATGGTCTATCCATGAGAACCGCCTGCAATGTTACACACTAGGCTTAGGGATATCTTGGAGAATATCAAAAACTCAATACTTCTAAGTATTGTGTCTTGGAAGGCAATTGGGAAATTATATAAGTTACCAATTTACTTATCCCCCTCACTGCCACTTTGGTCTTTGCTGGCTTTTCCACAAGGCCAAAAGAATAAAATGTACCGGGTTTGAAGAGAAAAAGGGATAAAACCACATCAGGACATCAAATCATGTCCTGGAAAGACTTCCAAGATGAGTACCAATTAGCACTGTCACACTATCTCCCATTTCAACTAATAAAATCATTTTGTATCACAGTCGATGGAGATGGGAGAGCAAGATAGACTGACATGGTTTGCGGCCCTGCTTGGCACTGACAATAGTACTGTGGCGCTCTCGGAACTATATAGGAAGATCCAAAACATACACTCCATAGGCTTAGTAAAGGGAGCCTTTGATAAATGGGAAAGGGAACTGGGAGATAGGGACCTAGCAAGAAGTTAGTTCCTTTTTAGGAAACTAGTCTGATCCTGCAGTGGTTAATTTTTTTATGTACACCATCATTGTAACACATGAGCAAATTCAAATGCTGAAAACTACAGCTCCTACTAGCCTCTGTTAACTGGTTTGCCTTTGTGTGCATTCATGTAGATTACGGTTCCATTTGGGCTCGTTCAGGCAGCCGTATGTACAGGTCCGCGGAACGGGTGCGGACCTATTAATTTAGATATGGCCGCAAAAGATGCAGACAGCACACTGTGTGCTGTCCACATCCATTTTTCCGTTCCACAGCCCCGCAAATAATATAGAGCATGTCTAATTCTTGTCCGCAATTGCAGACAAGAATAGGCATTTCTATATAGTGCTAGCCCTGTGCGTTCCGCAGAACGCACGCGGCCGGTAGTCATGTTTTGCAGATCCGCTCGGAACATGGGCGTAGCTATAGGTGGTGCAGAGGTAGCATTCACTACCGGGCCCAGGAACCTGAGGGGGCCAAAAGATCCTTGTGCCACATAAGAAGATACTGTCACCGGCGGTTCTGGGAGATGGGGCGGTTCTGGGAGATGGTCGGTCAGAGGTTCCTCCCTGTCTTGTGTATGACGTTCTTTGTTTTGGTTTCACTTTGCTCAGTTCCTTTCTCTTCCTCAGCTGCCTCTTATCTTGATTAATTTTATATTCCCTCCCATACTGCTCCTTCTTGCGGTTTATATTACTTCCTGGTTGAAGTGTGTGCTGCTGGAGGCTGCAGTTGTTTTGCTCTAAGATAAGTGTATTCCGTTTACTTTGTGTTTTGTTTGCTGGCTTGATTCTAGGTGACCCTGACTCTCTCCGTATTCTGTGCAGGGAGCCAGTGGCCGTTCCCCTCACTACTATAGGGAATTCAGGTGTCACTCAGTTATAGGTACGAGGGCATGTATTGGTCTACCACCAGGACCTGTACATGTGCATAGCAGTATGGGAGAGTTCTTAGGAATTTAAAGGGCCCTCCTATATTTTCCTTAGTTTGGGATCAGGCCAGTCTGTCGATATTTATCAGTTCCTGCTATCTGTTCTCCATCCTTGACAGATACTGGTATTACAGAAAGTGCATGCTGGTCAAGTTACACCTCTGGCTGGAGGGAACAGGTTAGGTCAACAGTTTGGTATAGGGGAGGGGGTGCCAATTTAAATTTTTGCCTCAGGCAGTAGGAAGGCTTTGTGCTTTCCTAGCCACAAAGCACTGAGGGAAGAAGGGCCCAAGCTGAACTCTTGCACCGGGGCACATGAGCCTTTAGCTATGCCCCTGCATCTGAATTAACCCTTATTGGTTTGCATCAGCTCCGTGAGATGTTCCTTCATTGGTTGGCAGCAGCTTTGTGAAACGCTCTGTTGTTGCTGGCAGCAGCGCTATGATAAGCTCACATCACAGAACACCTACCATGCGGCTCAGGGATGATATCTCACTCTTGCAAGAACAACAACACGAGAGTGCATTCATGTGAGCGCTCCTGTCCGATTGCGAACGTTTCATCCCTTTATAATCAGAAGCTACTGCTCATGATCAACCAATGAAAGGCAGGTGACACCGGTCGTTACTATAGGGGACAGAGTGAAAACACAAGCCAGGCTAACCTCTAACAGTATAATTTTTTGAGGGAGAACATTAGAAAACTGTAAATTTCACAATATTACACCTCTTATTATTTTGGGGAAACGTATAACATAAGTTGAACTGTGGGTAACAGGAATACCCCTTTAAGGGTGTATTAGACAGTCCGATTTAACAGGCGATTGTCAGGAAGGAAGTGTTTCTTCACTGCAATCGTCTGCTCGTTAGCGGAGGAGACCACTGCTGTTACATGCAGCGATTTCCTCCTCAGTATAGGGAGGAGTGATCGTTATACCAACGCTCTTTCCCATACTGAATCATTGTCTGCCGGCAGCAGATCGTGATTAACCACCACCATCTGCCGTCTACAAACAATGATTTTTTTTTAACCTATTAAAAGATTTGGATTGCGTGATGAACGAGCGGCAGTATTACACTGGCAGATGATCGCTAAGGAGTGTTACTACGAATGCTAATTCGCGATCATCTGCTGAAAAATCGTCAGGTGTAATACAGGCTTTATACTGTTTGAGAAGCAGTCTGGAGGAGGGTTGTGTATCACACCACTGTAATATGAGCCCTCTCTAAAGTTTACACAACATCCTAGTTTGTTTGATTTAGTTACCATTCATGTTTAGTGTCACCAGTTGCAGTTGATATTGTGCCTTAATGAGTAGCGACCTATGACTAAGTCTGCCTGACTTTAGCATTGATACCTTATAAAGAAAGAGGATATTGATTTAGCAAGAAGTTGAGACAAGTGGCCACAAAGAACCTGTAACATACAAGTCTGTCTTCTTTTACACAGGTGAACGTTTCTGATACACAGTTTTGTTTCTAAGGGTATGGTGACACATTGCTGTAGTCAGGTTTAGGTTTCAAACTGCGCAGCCATTAACTGTTAATTGGAAACCCATATCTACAACTAAAGCCTGTATTACACTACCCAATTTTTTAGCAGATTATCGTTAACGAGTGCTCATTAGCGATCATCTGGCAATGTGGAAGAAACCTGGGTAAGGGGGGAACACTAAATTACTGAAGGAGTGCGCATGAGGTTATGAAATATGAATATAACAAACCAGGTCAGCTGACCCAAGAAAACCTCAAACAAGCGCACATCCAAAATTATTAAAATATGAGTTTATTAACACATAATGCAATAAACAGACAAAGTTAAAATTTGTATACAATGCAAAAATTTCATAGTACTGGTATACCACAATACTGTAACCAGAAACTCACAGTCCCAAAGTCCATGATATAGGACACAATACAAGTAAGTCCTGGAAAAAACAATCATCCAACTGGCAAGTTTAACAGGTAAAAAGGGGTATAGCAATATATAATGATTAAAGTATAAAGACATAAACTAATACACCATAAATCATGCAGAAATGTTACAGTAGAGAAATCAACATTAAATGCACTGAACACCTGATACCTGTTGTTGTGGAAATGTTATTATGATGTGTTTTCTAATATTGTCATCGTGTCTCTCAGTGTGTAAACCACTGGAAGTGGATATCTTGCTGCGGATATAGAGACGCAGCAAGCAGTGTTTTCTTGCCGAATGGATAGATGCCGGCTGGGGCCCCCCGCCCAAAGGGCGGATTTATTGGCTTGGCGTGTATGCATTTATTAAGAGAACAATCTACGGAAAGGAACGTGCATTCGTTATTTCCAGTGTGCCTGATCAACCGCTGGAGATGGTGACGGTGTTCCTATAAGTAGGCCCACATAAGAATCCTGGTGAACCTTGTTGAGCATTGATCACTGATCGATGCTGAACAAGATTCCCCCCTAGTGGTGACTAAGAGACATGTTGTGGTGTTCTTTCTGTGTGTGTGTGTGTCATCACTTCCTGTATGACTGTACTGGTACCTGAAGGGAGTGGTCAGGTGTTGGGCCCGCCCACTTCCTATTTGTTATCACTTTGTCTATGTAAATAAAGAAAGGGTCTGAGGAGGGCAGTCGCTCACCAGATCTCAACCATGAAGCATCTTATCTCATTACTGGAATAGTGCGGCCTTTCCTTACACAAAAGGAGCTGATACACGTGCTTGTGAGCACGGGGTAAGGAAATTACTATAACAGATGGCGAGCCAGGTACAACCAACTGATTTTTCTACTCTGCACAGCAGATAAAAGGGGAGAGAGTAAAGTGTAATTTTGTCTGCTGCATCAGACGAAATTTCTGCTTGGTAAAATAACTTTTTTGCTCTCTTTGTGTAAGGACAAGATAAGTGCTTTTTCGTTGAGTAGTTTTTGGTGGATCTGAGTTGATTGTAAAGAGATTGTATAGTCAGATTGTGATGTGTGTGCTGACCAATTGTTTTGTTGTAACTTCTCTGTTTATGTGCAACTTTTATGTTTAGTGTGATTTTGTAAGAGGTTATTCTGGTTTGTAGAACAAGCATTCTGTTTTAGTGTTTGTACAGGAGAGACAGCATTTAGAGGTTGCTGGATTTTGGAGACACCATCTTATCTTTCCTTGTGTGTCCAGGCATGTGGTTTGTCGGCCATCTTTGATTTGCTTTGTGGAAAGAGCATGTGCGTTTGGCAAACATCTTGGTTAGGTTAGTGCTGCAGGTTTTACCAAGGAATTCATTTTAGTTTGAGCTGGTTCACATTTTAGTTTTGGTGTCTATGGAAATCGATTTGTTTGTTTTTGCCTCAAATGTCAGTTTTGTGCAGAATAGTTATTTTCTCTGTCTGTAACCTTTCTATGTACAGTTTGACTTTGCTCTGTAGTTCTGTGCTGGAGGTATTGGGACAAGTCAGAGATTGATAGCAGTATATTTTTGTAGTAACAATTGTGGTGTTTTGTACATATATCATGGAAGGAATTTTTAAAGAAGTAGCAAAGGTAAAAAACATGGAGGCCATTGTTCAAGCTATGCAGGGATCTACTGATCCATGGCGGCAGGCTCAGAATTGTGTAGCAAATCTGATCGGTACCAGAAAATGGCGCAAACGTGAAGGCAAGTATGCTCTGATTTATGCTGCTGGGTGGATAGCGGATAAATATCAGGAGTCTTGTAGGCTGAAGTTGAGTGTGGAAGTGGAAGATTTAAAAGTGGAAATTTTTAAATTGAAAACTCTTGTCCAGAAGGCAGCTGAAGCTAGCGCTAATTCTGAATGTACTGTGAGGTGTAATACTGAGCTACGTAGGGAGAATGAACAGTTGTCTGAGAGCCTGGCGCATGCGCAGTGTGCTGTGAGGGAATTGTCTGCCCTCTGCAGGAGGACAGAAGCTGAACAGTCTCAGTGCTTAGTGCAGCCAGAGGTATTGAAGGAACCGTTAGAGAGTAATGGTTCTGGGGTTACAGAGAACATATTGGCGGTAAGTATGAAGAAGTCTGAGGAAGTTCAATCAGATTCTGAAGCCGACTCAGGGATGGACACTTTATCTGACCCTGGAGTTGGAAGTATTGATCCAGAGGCAGACGATTCCTCAGATGAGTCCGTGGTAAGAGGACTTAAGTCAGATAGTATTGTGGGACCTAGTCATGCTAGGATGATTAATGTTGTGCAGCAAGGCAGGTCACCATGTGCCCAGAGAAGGTTTTGTGCAGGGAGACAGGATATTCGTTGTTTTGCATGCAGGGAATTTGGGCACATTGCGAGGTACTGTGCGGTAACTAATGGCAACAGACAGAGGTATGTTAAGTACCCCAGAACCACACCCAGAAGTAAGGTGGTTTATTCAGCAAGGTGGGGGGATGGTCCCAGACATGGTTCTTTGCAAAGGCACAGAAGCTATGGACAGCCAATGTCATGGATCCAGGAAGCAGATTTTAAATCCCAGTATGAACGGTTAAAATGTGAAAATGTGAAACTTACAGAGGAGAGAGATCGGTTATTGGAATTCAGCAGAGTTTCTAATTTTGTGTGTTAAGACCTAAATTGACTTTTTCTTTTCCCTTGAAACCGGTTTTGTGGGACCTTGTAATGTTAAATCCTGCTTCTTTGGCAAAATGAATCTGAAGTTGGTTTGGGGCTGGGCAAATTAGCATTTCAATTACCAAGTGGGAAGAAGTTCTCCTGCCAGTGTTATGGTCTCAGGTGAACCCTCCAAGATATTGATGTGTTAATTCAGTCCTATACAAGATATCCACTCCAATGTATCTGCTCCAAAGGTTCTGTTCCAATGTGAACCTCTCTTGATGAGATTCTGTCTGTTGTTATTAATATTTTACTAGTTTTGTCTTTCAGGGAAACTTAGAGATTTACAGAAGAACCTGGAGATGTGCGGTTTTAACTTTATTTTTCCCCGCAGGCAATAACCAGATATTAGAGGACCTTTCTATATTGTTTTTGTTTTTCAATTTTTTTAAGGGAAAAGCCTCTAAATTTAATTATGTAATGTGCAGTCAGGTATGCTAAATTCTAAATTTAATTTTTGCTGTTTTGTTTTTTCCCCCCCGAGGCCTGCACTGTAGTTTAAGAAAGTAGCTGCTATTGTGAGACAAAATGTGATGGTGAGGATTGGATATGGGGACAATCACACCCTCCCGGAATGTGGCTCGTGGTAATCAGGGCGCAGTCTCTTTTACGCATTCTGATTGTGCACCAGTTTGCATATTTTTTTAACGTTTTGTACATTATTCTCACTAGCAGCAAGCTTAATGATTTTATTATTTTTTTTAACAGATTGCATGCTCCTTTAATACCAGCAAAGTCCATGAAAAAATTAATGGTATAGGAAGCAGCATTCAATCTGGGATTTTTCTTTAGTTACTGGGGGTCTCGTGATATTGTGTGGGAACTACTGTCTGAATTCAAGGGTTGCTGCTGAGCGTGAGGTTTTTGATCAGTCACTGCAAAAGGAGCTTTGTGTGCTGTTCAGCTTGACTATATAGAATCATATAGGCTAAGGAAAGTGAGTTGATGAGCTTTTTTTTAAGGAGACAAGGTGGTATATATCACCCGAGCATACCAATAGCTGTCTGCAATTGGAAGCCCTATCCTGCGGTCAGGTCACTATTCAGAGCCAAAACCGAGGCTGGTATATCTCATTAGGAGACTCAGAGGGCTGCCGCGTGTCGGCGCGAGCCCCGGGCTGCCGTGTGTCGGCAAGAGCCCCTTTCCTCACGCTGCTACTCCTTTTCCTGAGGTCTAACTAGGGTGAACGGAGTCCGTGTGTCGGTGCCAGAAATCCTAGGGCAACTCAGAGGCGAACGAAGGGGGGTAGCAGCCGTCCAGGCGTGTGTCGCGGGACACTGTAGGTGGACGCACCTACTTTTAGAAGGCTCGAGCATTGGGTATAGGGAAAAGTAGGGAACAGAAGGGTACCACTTCTGAGTATAGGACAGCCAAGCAGCACATGTAATCCATCTATGGAGGAGAAGTTGTTAAGCCCCTCAAAGATTGGCACCAATGGATTGTAGGTTCAGAGTGGACCATTCCCAAGTTAAGGGGACCTTTGAGGTCTGGATTTGGGGAAAAGTTTGTCCGAGGATTCCCCACTAGACTCCAAAGCCATGGTTCCCTCCAGAAGGCAGAACTGTGGCTGCACAAATCCATCGAGCTCAGGCAACAGGGCATTCAAAAGTCCCAGACAGTGTGAACTAACACTATCATGTACTCCCGTCCAACTAAAACTACGGACTCCAATACTCCCTCCCTCATCTCTCCATCTAACCTTGAGATGATGCACCATGTTGAATCCAGCTTCTCTTCGTCCTGGTTTTGAGGACGATGAGAAGGGGGGGGGGGGGGAGTTGTGTAGAAAACACCCATTTTCAAACTTGGTGTAGAAAACACCCATTTTAAAACTTTTTACTAACCATTCTAACCTATTAACTGTCAATTTTCTCGCATCAAGAACCATCACGACTGCCTTTTCTTTGACAATAGTTGGGTCAGATTTTTGCTAGGAGAAACAGCCTGAATGTTCTGCTGTAGCCCTTTCAATGTCCACCACCGGGTTCCGGAGTCTCTCCCAGACCCAGACTCAATAACCAGTGTTCTTTCTAGTTAACCAGGTGATTGGCTCGTGCTAAAGAAACATCCAAAGACAGGACTAGAGCCGGGATATCTTGGGCCATTCCAGGTGCTGCTGAGGACGCCAACCTCTCTGAAGTTCGAGGGATGAGACAACTGGATCCACACCAGTCACTGCAAGAAGCTGCTTAACTACGTCAAAGGATGAGGAGTATCACTTTTGTTTACTTGTTTACTTTCATTCTTAGGAAGGGAAGGCACCTCAAATTGGCAAGGGCTACAAAGACATTTGTTAGTAGCACATCCTAGAGGGTAATATCAGATATAGGTTTAATAGTAGCACCGGCTCCTTGTTTGTTAATCCTGTATGGGTGTCCGGCAGCTAGGCGGCCCGCAGATGAGGTAAAGGAGATAGGTTGGTGGGGTCCTCCAGTTGTGAGGCAGTCATTACTGGAGGCCCGTGACTGTCAGAAGTTCTTGTTTGGAGTTGACAGGTCTGTACTATTTCCTATGCGGGTTAGCCATTTATAAGGTAATTTCCCCTAATGTCAGAGGGTAATGTGTCCTGGTAAAGCTTGTCCCTGAATCTTACGTTGCAGCTGATTGGGAGGTTTTAGGGCTCCTTAGTTTTCCATTGGATCTGGGCATGTACTTATGTTTTTTTGTTTCCATTAATTCTATATGCCTGATGTATAACCGAGTACGAGATGCCCTGAAGACCAAACCATCGACCAGATGCTGAGGAATAATCATCGAGGGACACTGAGCAGCATATGACAAAGAGGAGGGACTGTTGTGGAAATTTTATTATGATGTGTTTTCTAATATTGTCATCGTGTCTCTCAGTGTGTAAACCACTGGAAGTGGATATCTTGCTGCGGATATAGAGACGCAGCAAGCAGTGTTTTCTTGCCGAATGGATAGATGCCGGCTGGGGCCCCCCGCCCAAAGGGCGGATTTATTGGCTTGGCGTGTATGCATTTATTAAGAGAACAATATACGGAAAGGAACGTGCATTCGTTTTTTCCAGTGCGCCTGATCAACCGCTGGAGATGGTGACGCTGTTCCTCTAAGTAGGCCCACATAAGAATCATGGTGAGCCTTGTTGAGCATTGATCACTGATCGGTGCTGAACAAGACTCCCCCTAGTGGTGATTGGGAGAAATGTTGTGTGTCATCACTTCCTGTATGTTTGTACTGTACATGAAGGGAGTGGTCAGGTGTTGGGCCTGCCCCTTCCTATTGTTATCCCTTTTGTTTATGTAAATAAAGAAGCAGTCTGGAGGAGGGGAGGCTCACCAGATCTCAACCATGAAGCATCTTATCTCATTACTGGAATAGTGCGGCCTTTCCTTACACAAAAGGAGCTGATACACGTGCTTGTGAGCACGGGGTAAGGAAATTACTATAACACTGTGAACAACGCCTGATAGTACCCTAGGACTATATAAAGGGATCTGTGGCAAGACGGAAAAAAGCCCCGGCTTCCTCAGGGGTAGCTGTTTGTATGCAAGAGTGTGCCTTATATATCAAACATAATTACCAAAGTATGAATCACCTGGCTCAAAGGAGGAGGGTATGTGGAATGGCCATGATCACTGCGCCAAATGGGAAGAACATCCGGTTCCGGTCACGTGCCGCTCTACCCACGCGGTGGAACGCAAAAAGCATTACACCAAGGGAGCGACACCTGGTAGTGGACATGTGACCGGATCCAACATCCCATCGGAGAGGAGGCGTCAATGTGGAACGCATAAAGGCGTCAGTGTGGAACGCATAAAGCGTTCCAACACCTGGATACGTGTTTTATATATGTACGGCCTAAAATATAGTATTGTAAATGCTATTAAAAATAAATAATATTATAACAGAATACATCATGTATCACATAATCACCATACATAATTAATCAGCTATGGAAAAAAATAGTGTGCATAATTGAAATAATTTATAATAAAAAGATATATATGATTCATTATATTCAAACTTGATAAACCAATATGTATTAATTCATGATTAGAAAAATTTATGATAAAAATATATACATGCCTCGCTATGTTCAAACATGATATGCCAACATATATTTCATAATTAGAAAAATTTATAATAAAAATATATATATGTGCTTCATAATGTTCAAACATAATACACCAATACATATTAATTCACATCAATTATTTATTTATTGGCCAATAAATAACCTGAATAAGATAAATGCTGCGCAAAGCTGTGTATACGGATAATCTGATGGAGACAGAGAGAGAGGGGAAAAGACACATAATTATTTTTTATTTGAACAGGACTATTATGTATAAAAGATTGGAACCGCTATTGGCGTATCAAGAATGAGCATACCTTTGCTGCAGCATTTTAAGGACCACAAAGAATGACCTGTATGGAAATTACTACTCAATACTGAATTCTTGAAAAATTACCACCTGCAAATCCAGCCTTGGAATACATCCTATATTGAGGACTGCACATACGGACCTGTACTGATTGCATCCCCCGCCTTCTTCTGTTGCGAAGCATCCGAGTCACATGGGACGCCACTTCGGAGCGCAGAATATAACGTGGGACGCCGCGTGAAGGGAGACTGCTGGTCAGTTTAGCCGCCAAAGAGAGGTGAAGAGCGGTAAGAACGCGAACTTTATACGATCTCATAAACGGATATAAGTATATGCAAATTGTTCTGGATATACTGCTAAAGCAGAGTATTGTCGTGAATAGAGGGGAGGACGATACAGTGAAACAATATACCCCCATATCACAAAGACACACATAGACTAAATGACTAAAAGACTCAACTTGATGCAGTGCAATAGCAACCAACACATCAGTGTGGCTCCATATTTTGGGTACAGCGCTATATTTGTCTTAATCACAACCACATAAGGACATTGTGGTGCGGCGCTATACTGGTCTGAATTGTAACCCCACAAGGCAATTTTTTCAGTACGGTTTATATATTGGTGTGGAACCGCAGCTTGCACACAGAATTGAAATATAGCCGATGTCATTACAAGTAATCACTGCAGTGAATGTGATTTTAGTGCAATTTATGTTTATTTTTTATATTTTTTATTTTATTTTCTATATATATTTTTATATGTTTTAAAGAGAAATAAATTTATATTGCTATATGATTTACATTGGGTGTTCCTCAGATGTGTGTGCCCCTTGAACATAATTTAAGCATACTTTACATTGTGGCATAAGGGTGGGCTTATAAGGTGAGCACCTATCCATTGAAGAAAAGAGGTTGAGCAGCTGAAACATACTTTTTTGCTAGTTCTAGAATATTGTCTTAGCACGTCGAGATAGATCTAAAGGCAAAACACCATTAACCTCTGTGGCTGCCCACTTTTTGGAGCATCATCCAGTAACATTGAGGGCAGGCGGATTCCTGGATTGGGCCTTATGCGCAATAATCTTGGGGGGGGGGGGGCTCTATTACATCACAGCTCCCCTGTCTTGAATCCAGGTGGATATTCGACCTTGAGTCCATGGATCCAAATGGTATTAATGAAGAATTTACATTTACAGGTTTCTATCAATGAGGGTAGAGCCTGGGGAGGGAGGGGGGCGGGTAGTTAGGATAAGGGTGGGGAGGGTAAGGGATTCACACAGTCACATTTGTCATAATTGGTTTCATCACACGGTTTTCATCATTCACATATATTTTTTCACTGTTTGAGTTCCTACGCCAGGCTCCCATGATTAGTATAAATAAGGACACATACATTTTTTCACATAGAGTTCTAGGCAGTGTGAGGGTTAGGAGTAGGGTCAGTTCACCAGTTTTATCATTCATTTAGCCATTACATTTATATTGTAAAAAATTTTTGGTCATTATGTTTGATATATATAAGGCACTCTTTTTCTTCTTCTTTTTTTTTCTTCTTCTTTTCCCTCTCTCTCCCTCAGATTATCCCTCATATTATCCGTATACACAGCTTTGCGCAGCGTTTATCTTATTCAAGTTATTTATTGGCCAATAAATAAATAATTTATGTGAATTGATATGTATTGGTGTATTATGTTTGAACATTATGAAGTGTGTGTATATATATATATATATATATATATATATATATATAATAAATTATTCTTATTATGAAATATATGTTGGCATATCATGTTTGAACATAGCAAGGCATGTATATATTTTTATCATAAATTATTCTAATCATGAATTAATAGATATTGGTTTATCAAGTTTGAATATAATGAATCATATATATCTTTTATTATAAATTATTTCAATTATGCACACTGTATTTTTTGTTGTAATTTTGGACTGATGATTATACTTTTTGGACATAGCTGATTAATTATGTATGGTGATTATGTGATACATGATGTATTCTGTTATAATATTTATTTTTAATAGCATTTACTAGGGATGTCCCGATACCATTTTTTTAAGACCGAGTACGAGTACCGATACTTTTATTTAAGTACTCGCCGATACCAATTACCGATACCTCATATAAACAGCGGCGCAGTTACTGATAGCAATGAAAACAATTAAAGCTGGAATTTAGTTGCTATGGACAACGGCTTTTCTTTTTCTTTGTACAAGTGTTAATAAATTAATAAATGGGAATATAATAGCGTTTTCAAACCAATGTGCCTCCAGGGGGATCTGTTTTTGGGGGATCTGTGGAGGACACTGTTATGGAGGATCTGTGGATGTCACCGTTATGGGGATCTGTGGATGACGCACTGTTATGGGGGATCTGTGGATGACACTGTTATGGGGGATCTGTGGATGACACTGTTATGGGGGATCTGTAGATGACACTGTTATGGAGGATCTGTGGATGTCACCGTTATGGGGGATCTGTGGATGACGCACTGTTATGGGGGGATCTGTGGATGGCACCGTTATGGGGGATCTGTGGATGGCACCGTTATGGGGGATCTGTGGATGGCACCGTTATGGGGGATCTGTGGACGACACCGTTATGGGGGACCTGTGGACGCCACCGCTATGGGGGACCTGTGGACGCCACCGTTATGGGGGGACCTGTGGACATCACTGTTATGGGGGGACCTGTGGACATCACTGTTATGGGGGAGGGGGACCTGTGGACATCACTGTTATGGAGGGGGACCTGTGGACATCACTGTTATGGGGGGAACCTGTGGACATCACTGTTATGGGGGAACCTGTGGACATCACTGTTATGGGGGGAACCTGTGGACATCACTGTTATGGAGGGGAACCTGTGGACATCACTGTTATGGGGGGACCTGTGGACATCACTGTTATGGGGGATCTGTGGATGAGGCTGTAATGGGGGATCTGTGGATGACACTGTTAGGCTATGTGGATGACACATATATAGCATCTTATGCTATATACATGTCATCCACAGATCCCCCCATTAGTGTCATCCAGATTACACTTGCGGGGGCCGGTGCAGCTTGACTCATACACCGGCCCCGCAGCTGCTATATTCTGTTTCATTACCCCTAACTTACTGTGCCCGTGATTACTAACTATTAATGCGCAGTCCCTCCATGCTCCTGCCCCGCGCGCCTTCTGTAATCATAAAGTGGGCGGAGCGGCAGGCGGGACATGAGGCGCATGGAGGAACTGAGAGCCTGCTGCCCGATTCCTCCATGCGCCCCATGTCCCGCCTGCCTGCTCCGCCCACTTTATGATTACAGAAGGCGCGCGGGGCAGGAGCATGGAGGGACTGCGCATTAATAGTTAGTAACCTCGGGCACAGTAAGTTAGGGGTAATGAAACAGAATATAGCCGCTGCCGAACCGGAACTTCCGGTATCGGCAGTGGTATCGGCGGCATTTTTACGAGTACAAGTACTCGTGAAAATGCCGGTATCGGTCCCGATACCGATACTAGTATCGGTATCGGGACATCCCTAGCATTTACAATACTATATTTTAGGCCGTACACATGTATGGTGATTATGTGATACATGATGTATTCTGTTATAATATTTATTTTTAATAGCATTTACAATACTATATTTTAGGCCGTACATATATAAAACATGTATCCAGGTGTTGGAACTCTCTATGTGTTACACACTGACGCCTTTATGCGTTCTACATTGACGCCTCCTCTCCGATGGGATGTTGGATCCGGTCACGTGTTCACTACCAGGTGTCCCTCCCTTGTTGTAACGCTTTTTGCATTCCACCGCGTGAGTGGAGCTGCATGTGACCGGAACCGGATGTTCTTCCCATTCGTCGCAGTGATCATGGCCATTCCACATACCCTCCTCCTTTGAGCCAGGTCATTCATACTTTGGTAATTATGTTTGATATATAAGGCACACTCTTGCATACAAACAGCTACCCCTGAGGAAGCCGGACGTTACCGGCGATACGTGTGGGGCTTTGCCGTCTTGCCACAAGATCCCTTTATATAGTCCTAGGGTACTATCAGGCGTTGTTCACATGTATCAGGTGTTCAGTGCATTTGATGTTGGGGTTTCTCTACTGTATCATTTATGCATGATTTATTGGGTATTAGTTTATGTCTTTATACTTTAATCATTATATATTTCGATACCCCTTTTTACCTATTAAACTTGCTAGTTGGATGAGTTTTTTTCTCAGGAATTTCTTCTATTGTGTCCTATATCATGGACTTTGGGACTGTGAGTTTCTGGTTACAGTATTGTGGTATACCAGTACTATGAAATCTTTGCATTGTATACAATTTTAACTTTGTCTGTTTATTGCATTATGTGTTAATAAACTCATACTTTTATCATTTTGGATGTGCGCTTGTTTGAGGTTTTCTTGGGTCAGCTGACCTGGTTTGTTTTGATCATCTGGCAATGTAATACTGCCGCCAATTGCCCGATGAACGAGCAAATGCCCGATTTTCAGACATGTTAAAAATTATCATTTGCAGGCAGCAGATCTTGGTATCACAATCTGCTGCCGGCAAACCACTATACAGCATGGGGACAAGCGATGGCATAGCGATTGCTCCTCCCCATGCTACGGAGGAGATTGCTGTATGTAATAGCAACAGTCTCCTCAGCAAACAAGCGGGCAATTGCCGGGAGGGAGCGCGTCTGCCACTTCATACTGTGCAATACAGCCTCAAGACTGCTACTGTTCGGTCAAAAAATGTCAGCAATGTACATGAGGGGCTGTGTTTTTTAACCAGTTGTCTACCATCACACGACTTTATATGTCAGAGCAGTAGGCCTGCCGTATTTATAAGAAGGGTTACACTACTGTTAGCTGGTGCCCCATTGCAAGTGTCACAACGATCATTTGTTAAGTAAAAGTATATAAAGCCGGCAGGGGCGATTTCAGCTATGTGAGAGTGACCCCTGCTGGCTGCAAAGTGAACTGTGATCCTGCTGTCTTTGAATTGTCAGGGCAGGAAGGGGATAATTCACTTTTTTTGTTAAAAAAAATAAAGAGTAAAAAAAAATATATATATATGAAACGTAAACAAATAAAACTAAAAAGTTGTAGCTATAGTTATTAGTTTTATTAATAGTATAGCGGACTTGTTTGTAAAATATACACATGCACACAATTTTTTTTTTTAAATATTGGTATTCATTTTAGCTATATTTTGTATAGCTAAATATATTTATATATATAGGTATATTTTGTATTTTTTTTTGTGCATAAAATATACAAACATGCATATTGTTTTTATTTCTACAGAAAATTTTTAAAAAATCCCAAATCTCAAACTGTCCAAATTTACCTACGATAAATACCTGAGGGGGTCAACATTTAAAAAAAATTGTCACATTGAAGGAGTTTGTAATGTTTGGCACTATACAACAACTGTACTGGCAGTATGGTGCCAAAGAATCAGCAATAGAAAAACAGGCCTCCAAATACCACCCGATCCTTTGAAATTTTTGCAGTGGGCCCAGCCAGTAGATAAATTGCACAAGTAACATCCATTTTTACTGTACAAACATACGGTAATGGTTTTAAAAATGTTGTCTTGAAATCATTTGTAACAGTTAGAAAAAAATGGTAAGAAAGGAAAAATATGTTTTTTTTTCATCATTTTCACAGTTTTCCTTCAATATAAAAAAAAAAAAAAAACTATGTCTGATGTCTAATGGCACAAAAGAAAAGTCTAATTATTCCTGTGAAAAATAATATCAAGTACATATAGGTTGGCTCAGAAATTATTTGCAGTTAGGACCATTGCTGAAACTAAAAAATTGGCCTGGTAAAGAAAGGAGGGTAAACATTCCGGTAAGGAAGAGGTTAATAAGCATTGGATTTTATTTACACGCTGAATCCTGCTTTCTTCATTTTGGATTTTATATATTATACAAAAAGAAAAATTTTTATTGTTCAAATATACAACAATGTTAAAAATTCAATATTAGCAGCTAAGATACACAGAGAAAAAGCAGAGGGCTCACACCTTCTATATCATTTATTAGCACATGCAACTCCTAGATGGAACCAATATTCAAAAATGTATTTCCTTTTATAACACATAAGTCACTGGAGGAGAGAAGCATCAGACAGATCCCAAACAGTAAAGTACTTACTCCTACCTAGTAGGAGTCAAAGTGAATCTAAGGAAGTATGCCCATATGCCAAAATATTAGTAAAGTTCAGAGTGCATACAAATAAACAATACATCTAAGAGTACTGCATGCATATAATACCGACCAGTGTAGTCCTGACCCCGACACGCGTTTCGTCGTCGCTTCCTCAGGGGATAAAGGTTCAATGTGCTCCCTGATCTTATATACCTTAATAATTAGGGAAAGTAAGAACAGATGTGAAATGCTTTCAGGATGTACTTCAAGCATGTGCTACAAATGGAAGTGGAACGCATATCGTAATTTCCTGTTCCTGTAGGGCACCACCCACTCCTTGATCCAGAAATTAGTCTGATTCAGTATTTAAAGAATATATATATATATATATATAAATAAAACCAAAGTATAGATTAGATGAAAAAGTATATTAAAAAATGTAGGAGGGAGGGAGGAGGCGCTCATCAGTGTGTTACAAAAGAAGCCGCAGCGCGGAGGAGGGGATCCCCAGTGCAATCCACAGTGGAACGCATAGACTCCCCCGGATATCCGGCATGCGTTCTACTGTGGAACGCAAGTGCCGATCCACCCCCTCCACGGCTGTAACCCGCTCATTATAGGAGCGCTGTATGCACCACCACTAACCACCAAAGGGGACAATGCCTGTCCATGTGTTATACGTCATCTTACATCTAGTGTGCGTTTAGGAATGATAGAAACAGCAACAGTACCAACCACTAATGGGTTAATGGCTCCTGGAGGGCTGTCTGTTAATACTATATGGGGATGAAGCTCAGGAATGTAAATAATAAGTCTTCATCCTTTATAAGACTGCTTAGCTGACTAGGCACAAAGGAGAAATAACACCCACTTGGATCCCCAACATGGCCTCTTAGCCAGCTAAGCCAGTTCTCTTTGCTCTGCACTGATAGGAAGCAGGATATCCCTTGGCTAGATGATGGTTATCCCGGGCATAACTGGGCTCTAATGTAAATCCACCATTTTTGTCTCCTACTGTGGCAGTGGATCTGTTGAGCATCTTTAAGTACTGGGGATGGGTGCACCTACTTCCTTCCAACCAATCATTTATGAGCCTGCATTTGGCTCCCCAGCATTTATCAGCTTCAGATATTATTGTGCACCAATCTCACCATGATGTCATAACATTACTGGACATTAAAGGGGTTGTCTCACTTCAGCAAATGGCATTTATCATGTAGAGAAAGAAAGTTAATATAAAACACTTACTAATGTATTTTGATTGTCCATATTGCTTCCTTTGCTGGCTTGATTCATTTTTCCATCACATTATACACTACTCGTATCCAAGGGGTTACAACCACACAGCAGTCCAACTGCGATGGCCGTGCTTGCACACTATAGAAAAAAGTACTGGAGTATGGCAGACCACGGTCCTGGCCACCAGAGAGGCCGACAGTTTTTCCTATAGTGTGCAAGCACGACTACTGATGCTGGATTGCACAGATTGATTTTATATTAGATGCTATTAACTTCATTCTACAACATAATTATTTTTATTTTGAGGGTGACTTTTATCTACAAAAACGAGGGACCGCCATGGGGACCAGGTTCGCCCCTAGTTACGCTAATCTTTTTTTGGCCGAATGGGAGCAATCCCATATTGAACCAAAACTGGGGGCGGACCTGGCCCTATGGCGACGATATATCGACGATGTGGTTTTTATTTGGAAAAAGAGCGAGGAAGAGCTACAACAATTTCTAAATGAAATAAATAGTAATAACTTAAACCTAGTATTTTCATCGAGTATAAAAGAAGAGACCGAGTTTTTAGATTTAAGAATACAAAAACAAGATAAACGATACACTTGTAGTACGTTCGAAAAACCCACTAATAAAAATAGTTTTATCCTTTTTAATAGTTGCCACCTACCTAGATGGTTAATAAACGTACCATCGAGCCAATTTCGCAGAATTAAACGAAACTGCACAGAGGATCAGAAATTTGAAGAAGAAGCTGCTGTGATAAAAACGCAATTTCTGGCTAAAGAATACCCCTTGGATATTTTAGATAAAGCCCAAGAGAAGGTGAGACGAATGGACCGTCACACATTCTTTGTAGAGAATAAGGCAGAACAAGATCCAAGAAATCTAAATCAAGATATAAAAATAGTTTTACCATACAGTTCGGATCATAGAAAAATTAACAAGATTCTAACTCGACACTGGCATCATATCCTCAACGATAAAGTCATAGGACACCAATTACCTAATGTACCAAAAATAGTGTTCACAAAAGCACCAAATTTGGGGATTAAGGTGGCACCTTCAATTAAAGAAGAAAGATCGGTAAAAGTAAGCTTAGGCCCCTTTCTAAACCTAAAAGGCTTTATTAGATGTGGTCGCTGTTTAGGCTGCAAATTAAGCAGCCAACCACGAAAAATCTTAAAGGTACATTCGACCCAAAACTCCCACTATTGGGACATTAAGGAATGCTTGACGTGTAATTCCTCTGGGGTAATATATTTGATCCAATGTCCCTGTAACCGCCAATACGTAGGGAGGACAAAACGAAATTTGAAGACTCGGATTGGAGAACATATATCTAACATTAGAAAAGGGTTCGAAAAACATTCACTCTCCAGACACTATAAAGAGGCCCATAACAAAGACCCGAATAGTTTGATTTTTATGGCACTAGAGAAAATCAATAAACATTGGAGAGGAGGAAGTTACATCAAGAGGATGTCAAGAGCTGAATCCAAACATATCTATGACTTTGGTTCCCTTCTACCAGTCGGACTAAATTCCGAGTTGGAAATTTTTGGATTTTTGTAGGTCGGTAGTCACGTCCCTGACGGGAAGTCACATGTCTGGCCGCTTACCGGCACTGTGACCTCCCCTCGGGGTAGGGACCCCTTCCTCAAACTACGTGTGTACACATAAAAAAAGTCTATAATAGAAAGCTGGTGAAAGATCTATAAAAATAATATATTAGCAACATCTTGCCAATATAACTCTCTATTGAAAACCAATACAATAACACCTATTGTAATAATGGAAACACGAAATAATTGAATACTGATCCACATACAATAATTAATTTTATTCTCAATATATACATATACCATGCATATAAGTTTTTATTCATTTTTAGGATTTTTTATTCTGATTAAATATCGACAGTCCTAGGTTGATTCAGAATTCTTGATGACAACATATAAGGGTGCATTTAACTATGCTGCAAGCTGAATTTTGAAGAATCATTTATTGACTGGGTCTACTGCAACAGTAGAAAAATTCTCACAAGAAAACGCATATGTGACGAAAAAAACGCAAGGAAACCGCATCAAAAACGCAACCGGAAGAAGTAAAGATTAACAGATTCAAAGGAGGATATAAATAGGTGGAGGTGGGATAACGGGGCTTTACCACTGAGGAAGGGGTGGAGAGCACCCCGAAGCGTCTGGTCCAGTAAGCACCCGTTTCACGCCTCTTCTGCATGGCCATGCACTAAGGGTTTACAAAGAACTTCTGAAATAGAGATTCGTCCAGAAACGAGCAAAAACCGGGACAGTATTGAGAAAAGAGAAACCGAAACTAGGAGATCGAGATCCCGCGATGAGATGACGTCACCGCTCTGAAAAGCACTGAGAAGGGTACGAGCGAGACGCCAACACAGGACTCCTGGATAACTTTCCCTTTGCGATCGTAACATATGAACTATGAATAGAAGGTAAGAACGGAGTAACCATCTTACCTAAATGAGCATTCACCTAAACATAAATATGCTAATATTTTCGCAAATACGGGACTGTTTTTGAGATTGACATTTTCACAAAGACTAACAAAGACTAACAATAGAATCGCAAAGAATATTATTACTGCAAAGAATAACAATATATTCGCAAAGTTTATTATCGCAAGATTATTATTGCAAAGATTATTATTGCAAAGAATATTATTATCGCAATTACGGAACTGCGATCAATTATATTGTGGATCATTTACCACGTTGATGGAGACCTGGTATTCCCAATCACTATAAAGACTGCAGCATTTACTGGGAACCGGGATTGTGGGACTCTTTGCATTTAAGTCAACACCCAGGATCCATATTCCAAATGGGATATACATTTTTTCAATAAGGTTTTTTTTACCTTGTATTTATCTCCGTATTTTTTAGACTAAACACGGATACTGGCAAAATAATATACTATACCGTGTAGGATTCTTAGATGTAATCATTTTTATTCTGTTTGCAATTATCGTATATGGGTGGTAGGAGGTAGAATATATATGTCCGTACAATAAAGTTTATATTTTATATTTTATCCCAAATATATATTCTTTTTGGTACGAATGTTCAGCAGTGTATAATGTCAAGGTAAAAATTAATGAAGCCAGCAAAGAAGGCAATACAGACAGTCACAATACATTAGTAAGTGCCTTGTATTACTAACATAGTAACATAGGTTATAAGGATAACAGGCTGAACTGTCCATCCAGGTCAGCCTGTTATCCTGCAGGTTGATCCAAAGGAAGGCAAAAAAAAAAAAACTCTGTGAGGTAGACGCAAGTTTTCCTCACTTTCCTCAAAATTCCTTCCCAATTTCAGCCACTCAATCAGAATAATCCCTGGATCAACGACCCCTCTCTAGTAGCTGTAGCCTGTAATATTATTACACTCCAGAAATACATCCAGGCCCCTCTTGAACTCTTTTAGTGAACTCACCATCACCACCTCCTCAGGCAGAGAGTTCCATAGTCTCACTGCTCTTACCGTAAATAATCCTCTTCTATGTTTGTGTACAAACCTTCTTACCTCCAGACGCAGAGGATGTCCCCTCGTCACAGTCCTGGTGATAAATAGATGATGGGAGAGATCTCTGTACTGACCCCTGATATACTTATACATAGTTATTAGATCTCCCCTCAGTCGTCTTTTTTCTAAGGCAAATAACCCTAATTTTGATCATCTTTCTGGGTACTGTAGTCCACCCATTACAGTTATTAATTTAGTTGCCCTCCTCTGAACCCTCTCCAGCTCTGCTATGTCTGCCTTGTTCACAGGAGCCCAGAACTGTACACAGTACTCCATGTGTGGTCTGACTAGTGATTTGTTGTGGCAGGACTATGTTCTCATCACGGGCGTCTATGTCGCTTTTGATACAACCCATTATCTTATTTGCCTTGGCAGCAGCTGCCTGACGCTGGTTTTCACAGCTTAGTTTGCTGTTCACTAAAATTCCTAAGTCCCTTTCCATGTGTTACCCAGTGTTTTACCATTTAGTATGTCTGGGTGACTTGCATTACTCCTTCCCATGTGCATAACCTTTTTTGTCAATGTCAAACCTCTTCTGCCACTTGTCTGCCCAAGTCTCCAATCTATCCAGATCCATCTGTAGCAGTAAACTGACCTCTTCTATATACTGTAAGGACAGGGCACAGTACCAGTTCTCTTGTTGTATATGCTGGGTGTAATACAGCAAATCTGCACACTCAAGTACAAAAAAAGAAAAAGTGTATAATCACTTCACCATTCCAGGTAATATAACACACTAGACATCCAGGCAGGGAAGTAAAAATTCTTCCAGCACTAGGTAAAAAGTCCAAGTTTTATTGTCACATCATTAAAATCATCAGACTCCGGCTAGGAGAAGCTTACATGTTTCGAATAAGTAAATCTATGTTCTGAGTCATAGCACAGCAGGTTTTCAAACTGTCCATAAATGTATAAACGAATGTTTTATTTGCCTTCCAAAGTTTTCTGTAACAAAATAAAAGCTCATATGTTCAGTCTCCATGTAGCTTCAGCACCTATGGTATTGAAGTTTCTGTCCAGTCTTGGCATACATCACAGCTAGCAATGATGCCAGTAAGTATGACAGTCATTGTGATTCAAGAGCCTTATATTACAGGTGTGAGCTCTAAAAATGTTGATACATAAGTGATTTTTAGTTCCGTTGTCCATAATAAAAGAGAGAGGATGGCAACCCTTGACTGGGGTCTAGTCTTTAGTTCATTGTGTAGTTTAGAGAGCCTGTATTTATTCTAAGATCTGGTCTGGATTCTATATTTATTGCGGGACCTGTATTTACAGTGCATTTGGAAAGTCTTCAGACACTTTTATTTTATCACATTTTGTTATGATAAACATTTTGTTGCTAAGAAATAAATCAAGTTTTCCCCATCAATATGCACTCAACCCCCCTTAATAAAAAGTGAAAGCAGAATTTTTTAGATATTTGATCATTTATTAAAAAATAAACTAAAATTTCACATGGACATAAATATTCAGACCCCTTGGTATGACACTCAAAATTCAGCTTTGGGGGGCTCACATTTCAGTTGATCATCTCTGGGATGTTTCTACACCTTGATTGGAGTCCAACTGTGTTAAATTCAGTTGCTTGGATATGATTTGAGAAGACACAGCTGTGCATATCAGAGTAAAAATGAACTGCCTGTAGAGCTCAGAGACAGAATTGTATGGAGGCACCAATCTGGAGTAGGATATAATAAAATTTTTGCTGTACTGAAATTTCCCAAGAACACAGTGGCCTTCATAATTCTTCAATGGAAGAAGTTTGGAACAACCAGGACTTTTCCTAAAGCTGGCCAATCCACCAAACTAAGTATTCAGGGGGAAAGGGTCTTGGTAATAGAGGTGACCAAGAACCCAATGGCCACTCTGGCTAAGCTCCAAAGATCCTCTGTGCAGAAGGGAGAAACTTCCAGAAGGTCAACCATTACTGTGGCATTCCTCCAATCTGGCCAGAAAGAAGCCTTATCTCAGTAAAAGGTACATGAAAGTTTGCAAAAAACACCTAAAGGCCTCTGACTGTGAGAAACAAGATTCTTTGGTCTGATGAAACCAAGATTGAACTTTTTGGTGTCAACTGTAAGCATCATGTCTAGAGAAAACCAGTCTCTGTTCATCACCTGCCCAGTACCATCCCTACAGAGAAGAATGATGGTGGAGGCAGTATCATGTTGTGGGTGTGTTTTTCAGTGGCTGGGACATGGAGACTGTACTTTGCTCCATTCAGCTGTCCCTCATCTATGATCAGAGATTTTTTTAAATAAAAACCTCATCCCGAGTGGTCTGGGCCAAAGTTTAACTTCCAATCAGACAATGATGCTAAGGACACAGCCACGACAACACAGGAGTGGTTTAGGGATAACTCTGAGAGGCCCAGCCAGATCCCTGACTTGAACCCAGTCGAAAATCTTTGGAGAGACCTCAATATGGCAGTCTTCATTCAACCTGACAGAGCTTAAGAGGAGCTGCAGAGAAGAATGGCAGAATTCCCCTAAATCCAGGTGTTCAAACCTTGTGGCATCATACCCAAGAAGACTGGAGGCTGTAATCTCTGCCAAAGGTGCTTCAACTAAGTCTTGAGTAAAAGTTCTGAATACTTACCGTATTTTTCGCTTTATAGGACACACTTTTTTCCCCCAAAAGTGGGGGGGGGGGGGAAATTTCAATGCGTCTTATAAAGCGATGGTGTCATTTTTACATGGCTGACACTGATGTATTGCCGGCCGCTATGCTGCACAGCGCAGCCGGCGATACATCATTTTTAGTTATGCAGGGTGGGAGGAGGGGCTGGAGGCAGTCACTAAATTACACCGGGCCCCGCACACAGCAGTCTTTATATGCGGTCTGGCCAGCGCGTGACGTTAGTCAGTCGCGCTCCTGCTTCATTAATGAAGTGGGAGGAGCGTGACTGACTGAGTGACGTCACACGCCGGCCTGGACCGCTGCATTTATAGTGAGTACTATTTCAGGAGATTAGGCTAGTTTATCAAAGGAGAGCGATTGCTTCACCATTAAAGAAATAGACTTTACATACAAAGAAACTGCTGTGCTCAGTGTGTAATTAATGGGACACATGAGGGGACATTATTAATAAAGTAATGCTGTGAAACATAGGGCCATGAGGGGGACCACCATAAGATGCTATATGTGTGCCATCCACACATATAGCATCTTCTGCTGGCCCCCCTCATGGCCGTATGTGTCTCAGCACACATCCCCCATAACGGTGCATCATCCACAGATCCCCCCCATAACAGTGTGACATCCACAGATCCTCATAACAGTGTCATCCACAGGTCCTCCATAACAATGTCACCCCAGCCCACCATTAGTTTAAAATCCACCAAAAGCACACCTTTTGGTTAAAAATTTTTTCTTATTTTCCTCCTCAAAAACCTAGTTGCGTCTTATAATCAGGTGCATCTTATAAAGCGAAAAATACGGTATGTCAATGCAATATTTTAGTTTTCATTTTTAGTAAATTAGCAAAGATTTTAAACATTCTGTTTTCAGTTAGTCATTATAGGGTATTGAGTGCAGACGAATGAGGTAAAAATAATTTTTTTTACATTTTACCGCAAAGCCACAACATAAAATGTAAAAAATAAAAGGGTATGTATACTTTCTGAATGCACTGTATTTCCTGAGTCTCATCAGGTGTCTGTATGTATTTTGGGATCTGGTCTGTGGTCTGTATTTAGGCTACTTTCACAGTAGCGTTTTTGGTGGATCCGGCAGGGTTTGGCAAAAACGCTTCCGTTACTGATAATACAACCATCTGCATCTCTTATGAACAGATCCGGTTGTATTATGTTTAACATCGCCAAGACGGATCCGTCATGTACTCCATTGAAAGTCAATGGGGGACGAATCCGTTTTTTATTGTGTCATATTGTGTCAAAGAAAATGGATCCATCCCCTTGACTTGCATTGTGGGTCATGAGTCATGACAGATCCATTTTGCTCGGCATCCCCGGTTGCACAGCTCTCCAGTATGAGAACGGAACGGAATGCACTTTGGAGCTTTCTGTTCTGTTCTGTTACATTTTGTCCCCATTGATAATGCATGGGGACAAAACTGAAGCGTTTTTTCCGGTATTGAGACCCTATAACAGATCTCAATACCGTAAAATATTGACGCTGGTGTGAAAGTTGCCCTACTTTGGATTTTTGGCCTAGGATCTGTATTTTGTTTGAAATGGGGTGGTGTCTGGTCTAGCAGTCTGTATTCTCGGGTATTGTCTGACGTCTGCTTTTATTTTGGAGTCTGTATGTACACATGGGTCTGTAGTTATTTTGGTGACTGCACTTTGGGGGCTGGTGGATGTATTCTGGTTTCCGAGTCTAAAGACATGTTGGTGTCTGGTCTAGGGTCTTTTCATTTTATGGTTTGTGAAAGGAGTTACAAACACTTCTTGTGATCAGGATACAGATTTTTGGGAAGACGGTCCATGCAAATGGGAAAGTTAAACATTTCTGAACGTTGTCTAACCCCCTGAAGATGTGCACACTTGAAACCATATTGTTAGCGAAATCTGGTATTCAGACAATACAGCAAGGCTTCAAATTAGGATGCGGTCGAGCAACTTGGAGGAAAAACATGAGACACAAGATTTGTGTACTCAAGAGAGAATCCTATTTATTAGACTGTAAGGTGGGTTTTATAGAGGGAAACATTTCCAATACATTAACACACACGAGTTCCTTGAACTCATAGCAAACAAATAGTTTTCCTAGAGTGTAACGTAACATGAATTCAACAGATTTGAGAATGCATAAGCTTACGCAGGCTGAGAGAATAAATATATTTACTAAGTGATTAAATCTATATATATAAAGGACGTATATACAGTATGTGTGTGTGTATGTATGTATGTTCCGCAATCACTCAAATACGCAACCATCGATTTCAACGAAACTTGGTATACACATCCCTTGTTACCTGGAAAGAAATCTTGTGGGGGTCATATGCCCCTACACAGCAGCTGCATGGAGATATTCCCCAAAAATGACCTGCATTAGCCAATACAAGCCTGAAAGTCTTTGTCTTTGTATCCCAACTGCCATACACACAGTCACATCTCCCTTATCAGCCAATAAAAGTTCGCAGGCCCTTAGTCTCCACATACACACAGTTTTACTCCAGGTTTCCATAACAACCCAGCCATTTTTCTTCACTGCTGTAGGTCAGCTTTAGGGTAGGGCTACACGACGACAATAAGTCGCATGACACATAGGGCACAACTACACTGTTACATGTGTCACTCGACATTGATGTTGCACCAATGTCGAGCGACAATTTTTATAATGATAGTGTATAGTGTTGCACTGCGACATATGACATACTGCGACAGTTGGAGAAAAATCCATATTGGATGGATTTTTTGCGACTGTCATGTCGCAGCATGTCACATGTCGCAGTGCGACACCATAGCCTATCATTATAAAAATTGTTGAGACAAAATGTCAAGTGACACATGTCGTAGTGTAGCCCTAGCATGGAGCTGTGAATGTCACTGTTAAAGAGGCGTTCACTATGGGTGTTATTTTTAAAGGGGCAGGCTGCCGTGGAAATCACTGTTAAAGGGGCGGACACTGTGAAGTTCACTGTTAAAGAGGCGTTCACTGTGGATGTTCTCTCCTACAAACAGAAATTTATATAAACAGATGCAAATCCAATTATTCAAGACAGATAATTAAAAATGCATATAACAGATTAGCAGAATATAAAATGCCACGTGGACTTACATAATATATATAAGGAATATCCCATAATATATACAAACAAGCATTAAAATAATTTATTATATGGTAATAAATTTGGAACGCTGTTACTTATGCAAGCCATTCTGAGATTTTCTCGTGATACACTGTACTTCATGACAGTCATAAATTTGAGTCAATATATTTTACCTTTATTTATGAAAAAATCCCAAATTTGCCAAACATTTTGAAAAATTCGCAATTTTCAAAATTTCAATTTCTCTGCTTTTAAAACAGAAAGTGATACCTCATAATAATTACTACTAAACATTCCCAATATGTCCACTTTCTGTTGGCATCATTTTGTAAATGTCATTTTAGTTTTTGGGGGACGTTAGAAGGCTTAGAATTTTAGAAGCAATTCTTAACATTTTTAAGAAAATTTCCAAAACCCACTTTTTAAGGACCAGTTCAGGTCTGAAGTCACATTGTGGGGCTTACACAGTTGAAATCCCCCATAAATGATCCCATTTTGGAAACTACACCACTCAAGTTACTCAAAACCGATTTTACAAACTTTGTTAACCCTTTAGGTATTCCACAAGAATTAAAGGAAAATGGAGATGAAATTTCAAAATTTTACTTTTTGGGCAGATTTTACATTTGAATCCATTTTTTTCACACACTCAAAATTTATTACCCTGAGTCTGTGGTTTACAGAAACACCCCACATGTGGTGGTAAACTGCTGTATGGGAGCATGGCAGGGCGCAGAAGAAAAGGAGCGCCGTATGGTTTTTGAAAGGCAGATTTTGCTGGACTGGTTTTTAGACACCATGTCCCATTTGAAGCCCCCCAGATGCACCCTACAGTAGAAACAATTAAAAAGTGACCCCATTTTGGAAACTACGGGATAAGGTGACAGTTTTATTGGTACTATTTTGGGGTACATATGATTTTAAGTCGCTCTATATTGTGTTTTTTTTGTGAGGCAAGATAACCAAAGAATGGATGTTTTGGCACTGTTTTTATTTTTTGTTTTTTACAACGTTCATCTGACAGGTTAGATCATTTGCTATCTTTATAGAGCAAGTTGTTACAGATGCGATGATATCAAATATGTCTACTTTCTTTGTTTGTTTCAGTTTTACATAATAAAGCATTTTTTTTTAAATTATGTTCTTGTCTTTCTATTTTCTGAATGCCATATTTTTTTTATTTTCTGCTGAACACCTTGTGCAGGGGCTCGTTTTTTGCAGGAAGAGTTGACGTTTTTATTGGTACCACTGGTGACAAAAAAGTTGGTAATTTTGGCACAGTATTTATTTATTTTTAAGGCGTTCACCTGAGGGGTTAGGTCATGTGATATTTTTATAGAGCAGGTCGTTACGGACGTTGCAATATCTTATATGTATACTTTTTCTTATTTATTTAAGTTTTACACAATAATAGCATTTTTTAAAAGAAAAAAATTATGTTTTAGTGTCTCCATAGTCTGAGAGCCATAGCTTTTTTATTGTTTGGCCGATTGTCTTAGCTAGTGTCTCATTTTTTTGAGGAATGAGGCGATGGTTTGATTGGTACTATTTTGGGGGGCATACGCCCTTTTGATCGCTTGGTGCTGCACTTCTTGTGATGGTAGTTGACAAAATAATGTCTTTTTTGGCATTTTTTTTTTTTACAGTGTTCACCTGAGGTCATGTGATATTTTTATAGAGCTAGTTGTTACGGACACGGTGATACAAACATCTTTAGGGTATTTTCTTCATTTTTACCCAATTATAAATGTGCGTATATGGGAAAATGTTAGTTTCCTTTTCCTTTTTTAATTTTTTTTCTGCACTTTTTTTTTACACTTTTTTGAAGATTCGGTGGGTCTGATGGCTCTACAATACACTGCAGTATAGTGTATAGTGTATAGTGTACTGCAGTGTATTTTCATTCACAGTAAGCCTCTGGCAGGACCCTGTCAGGCTTACATACCATGGCAAGCCTGGATGTCTGTGTAGGGCGTCCAGTTGCCACGGTAACCATTGGGACTCTGCCACAGCAGAGCATCGGCTTGATGGGAGGGGGGAAGGGGGGTGGTCAACACATCAACGCAGCTCTGATCTCCTCAACACTCACTGAGGAGATTGGAGTTGTGCTGCTGAATGCTGCGATTGGTCAGTCAAATCTGACTGACCAATCACAGCAATTCAAATGCACAGACCACGCTGATTGGTCCCTGCCGGGTACCCAGGCAGCTCTGCTTACATGACTGTGTCACCGCAAGTGTACTCAAGTGATCTCATGACGTACTGTGTAGTTCCAGATGCGGTAAGTAACATCACATCATGATGTACAGTACACAGTACGTCATTGGTCATTAAGGGGTTAATCACTTTATCATTGTTTCACAACCTTCCACTGCTATTTTCCCTCTTATGCCAGGTTACATGCTGGGACAAAAGCGAATACACTTACTGTGTCCAACTCCTTAACTACTGGAGTCTCACTTATTGAGACTGACTTAAAGGGGTTATCCCATGAATAATGTAATGTATAATGTATATCTCAATATATAAAATAAGCTAGCCTCCTTTATCACCACACCAGGACCTCTACTGTCTACTGCTGCTTATTGCTTCTCTAGTACCGGAACACTATTTTCTTCTTTTATTTCTCACTGGACTCTTCCTTCCTTGGGGGACTTGACCTGTCTAGTTCAGTCCTGGACTCTTCCCTCGGGTCACTTGACCCTTCTAGTTCAGTTGTTCTCGATCAGACATGCTGTCGGGTATCCTTTCTGCTGATCCTTAGCAATTCTCACAACTGCTAGTACTCCAAACACAAGTATTAGCATTTCTAACTTATAGAGCTGATATTCCACTGCTCATCCCGTATGTATTGGCATGTACAGACTGTTTAACAATCAGAGTTCTTGGACTAGGCACTATAGGCATTTGACTTACCTGGTCTGACCTTATCTCACGCAGGGAGGGACAGAGGAGGAGGTGTAAGAATAAACTTCTTACTTTAGACAGCTGCTTGTTAGTCCGTCTGTCCTGGCATCAGCAGGTCCATGTCCGGATGGTGTAGGCAACGCCTAGTCCCTGTTGGGGCGCCAGATTTCGTTAGTGGAATCTGCGGTTCAGAAGAAAAACACAAGAGACAAAAGGTTTGTGTACTAAAGGGAGAATCCTGTTTATTAAAACGTAAGGTGGGTTTTTATATGGGGAGAACAAGAAAGCTTTATGTCAAGCTTTTGAAAAAAGCATACAAGCAATATATCAATTTCATGGTCATGCAGCTGACCATTCTAGCACAAATCATACCTTATCTACTAACCTTGAGTTCTTGGCTACTCACCTAGAACTTCCTAAGAAACTGCAAATTAAGCCATCATGGCTGCTGCCAGGGAGGTTAGCAACTGGGGTCCTTCGTGATGTCATTGTCCCTGGATGCTAAGGGTTTGCAATGTGACATGCACAGTGGTCCATTTATAAAAATTTTCTTGGGTGCTACCATACTGATTTTGTAGAGGATGCCACTTTAAGTTGCAATTTGGCAGACCTATCAATCCAATGAAATTGCGTTGTGGTGAATGGATTGAATTTCAACAACAGAAGCCAGCAACAAGGCACCCAAGCCTTCATGCAAAATTGCTTGCAGCAGCACCAGAGTGCTGGGCTGAATTCTGCTTTTGGAAACCTGAACAAGTTAGGAAGGGTGCAGCTATCCTGGGGACATACGATACCAACAAACAAGTGGTGGAGCAGACAGACTCATTCTCCATCTCCCTGACCCAAAAATACCCAAATGGAATGAATTGGGCAGTGTAGTCTCTGAATTGATGGAAACCTGCAACACAGAGACCAAAAACAACAAGCAGAAATCAATGACTGGGGACGTTCACCTGTGCACCGTCAGGGCCTACTCATTAGAAATAGGTGTGTATGTGTTCTACACTTGACAAAATATACTAGTTAGACAGCCCTTTCAATCCAGTGAATTAGCTTGGTGGTTAATGGGTTGGATTGAAGCAGATGAGGCACCCTATTCTCTAAGCAAGATTGCTTGCAATTGCACTGGGGCGCTGGGCCGGATCCTGCATTCAGAAACAGGTAAGGCAGATGCAGAATTCCTGGGGAAGTGCTATTCCAGTGCAGACATGGATCAGATAGACAGGCTCGTTCTTCATCTCCCTAGCACAAAAATTCATAGAAGACAAGATATCTCACATAAGCAGGGATCTGCACAGTCAAAGGGGAACCTTCAACTCAGGGGCGTAGCTAACGGCTCATGGGCCCTGGTGCAAGAGTTCAGCTCGGCCCCCCTTTCCTCAGTGCCTTGTGTGTCTTCTTATGCAGCACAAGGGTATTTGGGCCCCCTCAGACTCCTGGGCCCGGTAGCGACTGCTACCTCTGCACCCCCTATAGCTACGCCCATGCTTCAACTCAAGAGCCAAAAAGCAGCATCAAAATATGTTTTTCTAGTGGCTCCCGGGGGGTGAGGGGGCGTGTGCACCAATGCACTATCCAAGTCCAGAGGGCTTACTCATCAGAAATGCATGTGTTTGTTCTGCACTTGCTGAAATCCACACCGGCAGTATTCAAATCTGCACAAAAGCCTTTTTGGAACAGGCCTCTTTCCCTTTGGAAGCTCACCTTCATCCTACGTATACACGCATTCTCACCTGCTGATGTACATGGTTGCACTTCTGGCCGAAAAATGAAGCCATCATGGCTGCAGCCAGGGAGGTTAGCAGTTGGGATACTTTGTGATGTCATCTTTCCTGGATGCTGAAGGTCTCCATTGTGACATGCACAGTGTTTCACCTATGCAAATTTTTATAGAGTCTACCATACAGATTTTTTTGGGGATGCTACTTTGATTTGCAGTTGGACAGACCTGTCAATTCAATGAAGTTGGTTGTAGTGAATGGGTTAGATTGCAACAGTGGAAGTTAGCAAGGAGGCACCGTAGTCTCTGCTCACGATTTCTTACAGCTGCACTGGAGCATTGGCTGGATCCTGCTTTTGGAAACCTAGAGTAAGGCCTCTTTCACACGGGCGTCATGTTTGACGCCCGGATAAGAGGCGGGTGCGTTGCGGGAATATGCGCGTTTTTCCCGCGCGGGTGCAAACATTTGCAACGCGTTTTGCACGCGCGTGAGAAAAAACGCCATGTTTGGTACCCAACCCGAAGCCGGACTTCATCACTGAAGTCCGGTTTCGGGTCTTCTGGAGAATTGATTATTTCCCCTTATAACATGGTTATAAGGGGAAATAATAGCATTCTTAATAAAGAATGCTGTGTAAAATGAAGTGGAGGGGGATAAAATAATATAAAGTTAACTTACCTTAGCCACTTGATCGCGTAGTCGCGATCTCTCCTCTCTTTCCCTGCAGCATCTAAGATCTACAGGACCTGTGATGACGTCACATCACATGGTCCATCTTACCATGGTGATGGACCATGTGATTGGACCATGTGATGTGACGTCATCACAGGTCCTGTAGATCTTAGATGCTGCAGGAAAGAGAGGAAGATCGCGATCTACGCGATCAAGTGGCTAAGGTAAGTTAACTTTATTATTTTTATCCCCTCCACTTCATTTTACACAGCATTCTTTATTAAGAATGCTATTATTTCCCTTATAACCATGTTATAAGGAAAATAATAGAGATCGGGTCCCGTTGCTAAGCAACCATGCGGGAAAATCGCAACGCATCCGCGCTTGCTTGCGGATGCTTGCGATTTTCCCGCAGCCCCATTCACTTCTATGGGGCCTGCGTTGCGTGAAAAACGCAGAAACTGGAGCATGCTACGATTTTCACGCAACGCAGAAGTGATGCGTGAAAATCACCGCTCATTTGCACTGCCCCATAGAAATGAATGGGTCCGGATTTACTGCGGGTGCAATGCGTCCTCCTCACGCATTGCACCCGCGCGGAAAACTCGCCCGTGTGAAAGGGGCCTAAGTTGGACTAGTGCAGTGGTTCTAGGGATGTGCAATACCAACACACATAAAGATAGGACAGACAGGCTCATTCTGCATCTCCCTGGTCCCAAAATCCATAGAACCAGAAATAGTTGTACTTGGTGCACTCTGAGTCCAGAGGGCTTATCAATAAGAAATGGTTGTGTCTGTTCTGTACTTGCCAAATGTGCTGTGGCAGTATTCCAATCTGCACACAAGTGGCTATTCAGTATGCGCCTCAATCCCTATGTATGCTCATCCCTGGCTGACACACATGCATCCTCGCCTACTGATGTGTACAGCTGTACACTTGACTGATGAATGAAGCCATCTTGGCTGCCCCCAGGGAGGTTATTAGCTGGGGTCTTTTGTAATGTCATCATTCCTGGATGCTGAAGGTCCATGCTGTGCCTATTAGGCTACATGCACACGTTCAGGATTCATGTGCGGAGAATCCGCACTGAAATCCGTCGGTGTTCGCAGGCAAATCCGTGCGGTAAATCCGCATCAATAGGTGCGGATTTGCATGCGGATTTGCATGCGGATTTGCATGCGGATTTTCCGCATGCGGATCCGCATCAAAATCCGCACTGTGTGCGTGCACCATCCGGATTTTATCCTCCCCATTGAAGTGAATTGAGAAAATCCGCAAGATATCCGGACAGGAAAAAAAAGAATTGACATGCTGCGGATTTTAAAATCCGCACCGCGAGGTCAAAATCCGCGCTGAAAAATCCGCATCGTGTGCATTGAGAATTTCAAATTCTCATACAATACAATGTACAAGATGTACGGTGCGGATTTTCCGCACGCAAATCCGCGCGGAAAATCCGCACGCAATCCTGATCGTGTGCATTCAGCCTTAGATGGGTGGGGCAAAAGTGCTGAATATCACTACCAGGATAGGAGCGTATTCACACATGAAGGTGCCTTCATGTGTGAATACTCTCCTATCCTGGGAGTGATATTCATGTGCACTTCTGTCCCATCTATCTAATAGGCAACCTTGATTAAGGTGGTACATATAGGTGTGTATGTCCCTCCACTCACCGGTTGCTGATGCACATGGAGGTAACAAGGGGCAACACACCAAATGTGCGGGGACGGCGCTCATGTGTAAAAATGCACAACAGCATAGATAGGTTGGCGTTAGGACCCGCCTGAACTGAGACCATCTTGTCGCTTGGTAGGTGGGCTTAGATGTGTTTTGATCAAAATATATTGACCAAGTGTCTCAGATTTTATCAATAGAGTGAGGGCTTAGTCCATATGTTGTGCTTGCATCTATCATTCTAGTGCATTATTTTCTGTGACTTTGTAAATGTAGCCATATACATCCGCGCATTTAATATCATATCGTGCAGGATGTCTTATATATATTTTTTTCTCTGTGATTTGTCAGATTGATATTGAAGTGAATACAAGTAGTACTGCAATTAGCAGCTCTGTCCCTACACAGTGGAGCTGTCTAGTTCTGCCGCCACCACAACTACTCTGAAATCAGGGGCGGATTAAGTGCATGATAGGCCCGGGGCTGTCTACCCAACTTGGGCCCCCCCCCCCCCCACTCCATTTTAGGTTTCAGGTTTTTTTTCTGTATAAAGAGGCTGCGGTGCTTTGTAAGCGTCACAGTCTCTTCCTCGGCCATATGACATCACATTCATCGTTCACATGGCCTATCTGCAGCTCTGTCCTATCTGAGTGATTGGGGCTGAGCTGCAATACCAAGCGCAGTGCTATCACATGGACAGCGCCGTGCTTTGTAAGGAGCAAAGAGGCTGCGGCGCTCACTGGAACATCGCGGTCTCCTCTAACAGCTGATTGGCGGGGTGCCAGGAGTCAGACCCCCACCATCTCATAACTCTCTGAGTACAGATGTCATAGATAGTTTCCTGCAGTCCTATGTAACACCCCACATAACACAGTGAATTATTGTGTTATGTGGGGTGTTACCTAGGACTGCAGGGAACATGTACATTATCTGCACACAGAAAGTTATCACTGTTATCTGGGCTGTTACATAGGACTGCAGGTGAAAAATTTAAATTTGAGGTGCCAAATTTAAAATACATATGATTATGATAAAGACTTGGAGGAGAAGATGAGACGCAGGTCACAGCAGTGAGGATACAGCACCACATACCTCTTACATCCAGGGACTTCTCCTGTCATGTAGCTCTTCTCTTTCCTCTTCTCCTCCGTTTGACCCAGACCGCCATGACTAATTCCTCCCGCCGCATCTCGTCCCTACAGAGTTTGTTACACAGACACGTTAGATTTCTCATAATTGGGGTCATTTATCAAACTGGTGTAAATTAGAACTGGCTTAGTTGCCCATAGCAACAATCAGATTCCACCTTTCATTTTCCAGAGGAGCTGTCAAAAATGAAAGGTGGAACCTGTTTCTATGGACAACTAAGCCAGTTCTACTACAACAGTTTGATAAATGACCCTAAAGATCCCTATAGTGTCTACAGCAGTTATAATGTCCCATAGAGTGCCCCCAGTAATACTAACATCCTATATTGTGCTCCAGGTAACAATACCTGTATAGTGTCCCCCAATACCCCACACTACCCCCATATAGTATTTTTCCTTCACACTGCCCCCATACAGTAATTTCCCCACACTGCCCCCATACAGTAATTTCCCCACACTGTCCCCATATAGTAATTTCCCCCACACTGCCATCTATTAATTAATTTGCCCCCACACTGTCATCCATTAATTAATTTGCCCCCACACTGCCATCTATTAATTAATTTGCCCCCACACTGTCATCTATTAATTAATTTGCCCCCACACTGTCATCCATTAATTTGCCCCCACACTGTCATCCATTAATTTGCCCCCACACTGTCATCCATTAATTTGCCCCCACACTGTCATCCATTAATTTGCCCCCACACGGTCATCCATTAATTTGCCCCCACACTGTCATCCATTAATTTTCCCCCACACTGCCATCCATTAATTAGTTTGCCCCCACAACTGCCATTCATTAATTTGCCCCCACACTGCCATCCATTAATTTTCCCCCACAACTGCCATCTATTAATTTGCCCCCACAACTGCCATCCATTAATTAATTTTCCCCCACACTGCCATCCATTAATTAGTTTGCCCCCACAACTGCCATTCATTAATTTTCCCCACAACTGCCATCCATTAATTTTCCCCACAACTGCCATTCATTAATTTGCCCCCACAACTGCCATCCATTATTTTGCCCCCACAACTGCCATCCATTAATTAATTTTCCCCCACACTGCCATCCATTAATTAATTTGCCCCCACAACTGCCATCCATTAATTTTCCCCACAACTGCCATTCATTAATTTGCCCCCACAACTGCCATCCATTATTTTGCCCCCACAACTGCCATCCATTAATTAATTTTCCCCCACACTGCCATCCATTAATTAGTTTGCCCCCACAACTACCATTCATTAATTTGCCCCCACACTGCCATCCATTAATTTTCCCCCACAACTGCCATTCATTAATTTGCCCCCACAACTGCCATCCATTATTTTGCCCCCACAACTGCCATCCATTATTTTGCCCCCACAACTGCCATCCATTATTTTGCCCCCACAACTGTCATCCATTAACTAATGTGCCCCCATGGAAACATGCCCCACTGTCCCTTAATATCTCCCCCAAGTTAGCACACACACACAAAAAATAAAAAGCTAATACTTACCTGTATGCTGAATGGTGTGGCAGGCGCGCGTACATCAGAGCGTGCGTGCGCCACTATACAGGCGCACGATGATGTCATCACGCGTGCCGCGCGATGATGTCATCGCGCACGCCGGGCTTATACCACCACATAGGCCTCAGGCCTACTAGGCCTGAAGCCTATGGCGGTGATAGGCGGCGGGGCAGGGAACTATACGCTCCCGTGCCCCGCCGCAGTATGTGGGCGCTCGGGTCGGCATTGGGCCCCCCAGTGATGCCGGGCCCGGGGCTGCCGACCCGAACGCCCCTATGTTAATCCGCCACTGTCTGAAATAGCTGGATGCCAGTCAGGAGGATAAGCTGTCACTTGTAAAAACCTGTAAAAAAAAACCCCACTAGCAAGCACACACTGACTGTACCACACTAGTAAGAAGAAAATATTATATTTAATAACAAATGTAACATTTTTAGCGACTTTATTTTAAATCAATCTTTCTATACTGTATTAAACACCTAGGACACGTAGTAATATCATATAAGCACCTTCTCTGTGGTCCACCTCCGACTGTTCACAGGCAGTGACATAATTAAAGGGGTCACGGCCCCTCTCATCTCAAGCTTCCCTCCCCTTAATAATTGCACGGAGAGATTCAGAAGTCCTCTGCCCAATTATAGAGAGGAATGTGCAGCCATACAAATAGAGCTACACAGTCCTCTCTAAACCCCCCTTATAGTATTCAAAGAGAACCGGGAAGTTACAGCCATGGCAATGCTGGAGCCTGGAAAAGTGAGTAACCACTAGATCCCAGGCATGTATTATTAACCCTTCCACTACTCTCCATCAGCAATATTGATATTAACTCCTTCACTGCCCTCAACCACCCGTGGTGCAGACAAAAGCACATTTAGTGCCATACACCATCAGACATACAGACATTAACCCCTTCATTGCCCTAGAACACCAAAGGTGTAGATAAAAGTGTTCACTGTGCCAGAGCCGTTTAATACTATTTACATGAAAGTAATGTGACCCTGTATTTGGGGATGCTTTAAAGCTAATTACTAGGCGGTTGTACGTTAATATTTGTTATTGCTTTGTATTGCATGGTTTAGAGCAAGGATGGCCAACCTGCGGCTCTCCAGCTGTTGTAAAACTAAAATTCCCACCATGCCTTGCTGTAGGCTGATAGACAGTTGTAGACAGTCTGGGCATGATGGGAGTTGTAGTTTTGCAACAGCTGGAGAGCCATAGGTTGGCCATCCCTGGTTTAGAGGGAACAGTGCCGAGATCCCCAACTGCCACAATTACAAGCTACAAATACTCAAAGGTTGCATTGCCAGAGACGCAGCTGAAAGTTACGTGTGGGTTGCAGCTAGTGATGAGCGGCAGGGGCAATATTTACATTCATGATATTTCGTGAATATTCGTTAGCATAGTCGTCATATATTCGCGAATATTCATATTCGAGATTATTTTATTGATTGCAAAAAATCGGCAATGTAATATTCGCGTAATGCGAATATTCTAAAATACGAATATATAGCACTATAGAATACAGTGCTATATATTTGTTTTATAGAATTTATTATCCAATTTATTATCCAATTTAATGTAAACAATCATTGGCCCAAAAGCAACTTAAGCAGGGAGGAATCATGACTTTAGATGGAAAAAAATAATATATTCTATAGTGCTATATATTCATGTTTTAGAATATTCGCATACGCGAATATTACATTGACGATTTTTCGCATGAGAGAAAATTAATTAAATAATAAATATTTTTCTAATTCACTACAGACTACAATATTGCAGCCTTCTTACATTGG
The DNA here is from genome assembly GCA_033119425.1 of Bufotes viridis. Classification (NCBI taxonomy): domain Eukaryota; kingdom Metazoa; phylum Chordata; class Amphibia; order Anura; family Bufonidae; genus Bufotes; species Bufotes viridis. The sequence continues at coordinate 108,582,377 of CM065593.1, read as the reverse complement.
CCCACAAGCAAGAAGCAGGTAGGCATACGAATATTCGTATTTATGAGTATATATCACTATATTCGAAGTGTAAAATATATATTCTCGAAGTGACGATATTCGCGATAAAAATTCCCAATTCGAATATTCACACTCAACACTAGTTGCGGCTGCTGTATAAATTACTAGAGAAGGACAAAGCTGAACCTGAGTGCCAGGGCCTAGGAGTATTTAGCTATACTCCAGTTCACACACCAATGACACCCCGACTAACATAAATGCAGTGATATACAGTATAATGGAAAGACAGAGACTGGAGAAACATAACAAGACAGTGTTTATAATACTGAGGATAAATTGAGGCTTGACAGCTCTATGATTATAAGACATCATCTCATAACTGCACTCACCATTTTTTATACAGTGTGCATAACATGCTAGATGAATGGGTGGCGGGGGATAGAGACAAATCAATAATTTTCTTAACGGGGTATCCTTATCTAAATATTTAGAGTATTTCCACCAAATATATCATAATATGTCTGATAGGTGCTGATCCCACTTTTGAGACCCGCTCCTATGTTGAGAATGAAGCCCAGTTTCACACCGCCATGAAGCCTGATTTTGGACCGATGTGAATAGAGAGATAACCACTCTCTGCACTGCTCTCGTCGTTCAATTTTATGGGACTTCCAAATATAGCCACATAAGCACACTTGACTATTTTTGGATGTCCCATAGAAGAGAATGGAGAGACCAGTGCGAGCGTGGTCATCTCTCTTTTCACATCAGACTGGAGTGGGTCTGTACCTGTGCGCAGACCCACATCTGTTGAACATTTATGTCTTATCCTATGGAAATACCTTAAATGTCCAGATGGGAATACCTCTATAACAGTGTGTACATAAAGTGCTGGATGAATGAAGAGGAGGGAGGGATAAAACCAGGAAGGGGGGTCAGAATCTGTCCAGCTACAACCCAGGTCATAGCCCTCACTACAAAGCACTACATCAGCCCTTATGTAAAATGTCCCCATGACTGATGATCTTGTGACCAGCGGCAGAATGACAGATCATGACTAGTGATGAGCGAACTTCGAGTTTGGCGTTCGGGTTTTCTAGCAATTCCGTTATGGATTCCGTTACCACAGGCCATAATGGAATTCTATGACGGATCCATTCGGAATGGAGTTGCCAGAAAACCCGAACACCAAACTTGAACTTCAAAACATGAGTGTCTGATTTTACTTTTACCTATGCATTTTTTTGTTTTGTGCATTTATTTGGAATCTAATTTCGATCTATATCGAGTTGCTATAACTTATGTATTTATACGTTATGTGTATTGTAGGCCGTGACCTGGAATGGACAGAAATACTAGTGTCAGCCCTACGATTGTCATAACTAGAGCACTTTCATAAAACACAGATGCCCTAAATTTAATTTATGTGTGCCTCAGTTTCAAATTTGATATGTGCCTTCAATGATCCTGATATAGACTCTTTCCCCCGTGATTCCATTTTTGGATTTTTTTTTTTATTCTTGTCACCATATTTATGTTATATCCAGTTTAGATATTCTGGTATGGTGTTTTACTTAAATCTGGTATTTTACTTACCAGAGATGTTTATGTCTCTGCGGTGCTGGGTTCTTCCATTGTGTCTGCCAGGCACAAGAAGTTTTTACCCAACTTTCACCTCGCATGGATGGAGAAAGATGGTCTCACAGAGGGTGCATGATAGAGGGATGCTCCATGGACCATGGATGGTGAACTGGTCGTCTCTCTTGAATGACGGAACAGCCCAGCCATGATGGATCTGTCGCTCTCTTGTCCATGCCCAATACATAGTGTATTGTACCATGATCTGTAATTAAACAGTAGATGCATTATAATACTATCATCTGACACTCTTCATTAAAGACCAAAGTGCTTTGCTTTATTTTTACTAACCAGATAACAGGAGTCCTGGTCCATGCAAGCTTTAAATCCAATCTGGAGAAGGAACAGGTTGTGTTTACAGAAGAATCAAAGTTGTTCCGTCTTCAGATACCAATTCTGTCCTAGGGCCCGGAGTAGATTTAGCGACGAAACCTGTCTTCTTCTTCCTCGAACTGGTTGGCTAAGAACCTGGCAGCAAAAAAATTACATAAAAATATAATGGAAGATGTCAGAACAGTGTAGATTGAATTACTTGTATAAAAAGCAGACCTGGAGAAAAGGGCAGAGCTTGTAAACACTGGTATCTCTATACATGTTATGCTAGGTTTTCCACATGTCTCTTGTAAATTCTTGTTATACTACAGTAAGTGCATATTTTAGTATTCATTTAAAATGTTATGTTTATTCATATACAGTATATACATATCAGTTATAATAAAAGAAACTCACAGAGCTGGAAAGAAGTCCTGCCTATATTTCTCAGGTCGTAGTCTGGCTCTCCTGAAGTAGACGAAGACCATCATCAGAAGATACTAGTGGGACGAGTTAGAGACTGTTAGTAGACTTACTTTCTAAATAACTTACATTTGATTACATGTACAATCAATATATTTACCTGACCACTAATTAGTGAAGACTGCAGTTACACCATAAGTACTCCAGGCTCCTGACCTATCACATCAGCATAAGACCCTTTATTTTGATATGGTGAACATTCTGTAATCTGAAAGATTTTCTATTGATTTCTTTAATATTATGTTACCTTGTCTGAAATCCTTATGCAGCCTAATTTGTTGATCCTCTAGAAAATAGAAATCAGTATCAATATTTCAATGTTATCAAATTAATCAATTAATTTTAATATATAGCAGTGATAGATAGTGCTAAGAAGACATTAAACTTTTGGGACTCAACATTTTCAAAAAATAGGCAGCAGCAGTGCAGGTGAACTGAGAAGAGTGTCAATAAATGGTCCAATTTGGGTTATAATTTTATTGGATACATGGCCCTAATCTGCAAATATATAATTTTATTGGGCTGAGTACACAAAAATCACTAAGGGTGGGTTCACACTAGCGTTATCGTTTCCATTATGGCTCTCCGTTATAACATGGTTATAACGGAAAATAACGGAAACCATAAGACAGAATGCAAAATTGAAGCATTCCGTTATGCTCCATCCTAATAGAAGGCTATGGGAAAGCATAACGGATCTGTCTGGGTCCCGTTATGCAAGATGGAAAACAAAGTCTTGTCGACAGGACTTTTTTTCCGTCTTCCATAACAGGAACCAGACGGATCCGTTATGCTTTCTCAAAGACTTGAATTACGACGGAAAGAAAACGGAATGCCTTTTAAAGGCTTCCGTTTTGCATTCCATCATAATACAAGTCTATGGGCTCCAGAACGGATCCGTCCTCAGTTTTATGGATTCCGTTGTTTTCCGTTATAAAGTTATATAGTGGAGAACGATGGCTTCATTTGATTATGTATATAATGGAAGAAGATGGGAAGGAATAATGCAAGTTAGCTGTACATACTAAATGGTAAAACACTGGGTAACACTGACATGGAAAATTTATTTTAGTGAACATTAAACTAAGCTGTAGAAACCAGTGTCAGGCAGCTGCTGCCAAGGCCAATAAGATAATCGGTTGCATCAAAAGGGGCATAGACGACCGTGATGAGAACATAGTCCTACCACTTTATAAATCACTAGTCAGACCACACATGGAGTACAGTGTACAGTTCTGGGCTCCTGTGAATAAGGCAGACATAGCAGAGCTGGAGGGGGTTCAGAGGAGGGCAACTAAAGTAATAACTGGAATGGGGCAGCTACAGTACCATGAAAGGTTATCAAAATTAGGGGTATTCAGTTAAAAAAAAAAAACTACTGAGGTGAGATCTAATGACTATGTATAAATATATCAGGGGTCAGTACAGAGATCTGTCCCATCATCTATTTATCCCCAGGACTGTGACAGTGATGAGGGGACATCCTCTGCGTCTGGAGGAAAGAAAGTTTTTGCACAAACATACTGTAGAAAATAATTATTTACGGTAAGAGCAGTGAGACTATTGAACTCTCTGCCTGAGGAGGTGGTGATGGTGAATTCATTAAAAGAGTTCAAGATGGGCCTGGATGTATTTCTGGAGTATAATAATATTACAAGTTATAGTTACTAGAGATGGGTCGTTGATCCAGGGAGTTATTCTGATTGGAGTCGGGAAGGAATTTTTTCCCCTAAAATGAGGAAAATTGTCTTTTACCTCACAGGGTGTTTTTTCCTTCCTCTGGATAAACATTCAGGATAACAGGCTGAACCGGATGGAAAGATGTCTTTTTTTAGCCTTACAAACTATGTAACTATGGTCATATACAGCTCTTATTGGGACTCAATGCTGTAGCTCATGATGTAGTGCTGTGATTTTGATTTAATGCTTTAAAGATTTGAAACAAACCCTGGTTTATATCTGTAGCTGATGCACAGCCTGAGATCCAGTCATCAGTAGCAAGGACATATGAGATGCATCCTTGGCTACTGAAGTGCCACCTTGCAGGGACACATGAGATATTTCCTTGGCTGGAAAACAGTTAAGGCCTATGACGTGTTCTGATGTACTTATGTAAAAGGTTAATCAAGGGTCAATCAGCAATCACTTTGGGGATAGCCTGCAAAGGCGTGAACGCTTTTTTAAAGGGGTTGTCTCTCTTCAGCAAATAGCACTTATCATGTAGAGAAAGTTGAAACAAGCCACTTACTAATGTATTGTGATTGTCCATTTTGCTTCCTTTTGCTGGCTGTTTTTTTGTCATTTTTCAATTACATTATACGCTGCTCGTTTGCATGGTTACGACTACGCTGCAATCCAGCAGCGGTGGCTGTGCTTGCACTCTGTAATAAAAAACACCAGCTTCCACAGTCCCAGCCACCAGAGAGGCTGACACTTTTTCCTATAGTCTGCAAGCACGACCATCGTTGCTGGATTGCAGGGTGGCCATAACCATAGAAACAGGCAGTGTATAATGTGGGTTGGTGTCACCAGGTGCGGTAAAAAATGGTGTGTGTCCCCTCCCCTAGCACCCTCCCCCCCTCCCGAAGCTCAGAGCCCCAGCACCCCCTTCCCCCCCTGGCAGCAGCTCACCTCCTGACCAAGACACCAAACGCTGTTCAAATTCTAGCACCCCCCTTGGATCTGTCTGCTTAGCCCCCCCCTCCCACGTCAGCGGTCTGTTTCTATTTAGACTCTACTACACCCCCCCCCCCATCACCCCTTGGGCAGGCTCAGTGAAGTAGGGGGGGGGGTGCTAGTGGTGTTGGGAACTTGGTGGGTCAGACTGGTGTCACCACTGATCCAGTCAGCAAAAGAAGCAATATGGACAATCACAATACATTACTAAGTGGCTGGTATTAACTTCATCTACCTATTAGGGGTCACTTTCTTAAGTGAGACAACCCCTTTAACTCCTAGTCAGTGGAAAAGCTAGTGGTAGGTGTGCCCTGGGCCAGCGTGCGAGGGGACAAAATGAATTGGCTGTTGTTAATAAAGTGTTGCTAGTGATTATTAGTACTAGATAAGTGGGGGTTTAGCAAGTACACTCTGTGTGTGACCTGAAAATAAGAAACTTTAGACTTATCCTTTATTTTGGGTAATACCGTGTTTCAAATGTGGCTTAGAAAAGGAAAAAGTATTACTCCAAAAGACTCTAGACAGCAACTGTGCATTTATTCACCCAGTGACTAAGCAACTTTTCAGTTCCTCACTGGAACCATTTTCAAGCTTGGGCATGGTTCCACTGAGGAACTGAAAGGTCGCCATTCGCCCTGGGTGACTAAATCCACAGTTGTTGTTTGGAGTTCTTTGGAGTGCTGCTTCTTCCTTTTCTAAGTTATTATTTGAAGATTTGGAGTCTGACCTTTTGAGGTTTGAACTATTTTACTGTCATGCCCTGCTCTGGGTATGTGCGGAGGTCTGTCAGGTTGGTGGCACGACTCAGAGTTTTTTGTTTGTTTTGAACTTGGAGTTGAGCTGTATCTGCTTCCCTTCAGATGCACTGGGTGGGGTCGTTTGTGTGAGTTTAAATCACGCCCCTTCCCAGTGTCCTGTGCGGGTTATAGCTTCTATCTTGCTCTGTGGAAAGGTGGATTCGCTGTTTCTGCTCTGCTACAAGATAAGTAGGTTTGGGTTTCCTTTTGGGTACTGGCTTGGCTGCTTCCTCTCCAGGACGATGCTTGCCTCTTTCCCCCTTTTCCACTATCTCACGGACTTTAGAGAATCTTCAGTCTTAGCCACGGGGGCACGTTGATTCCCACCTTTAGGGTCTGAATGTGGGCACAGTAGTCTAGGGTGAGTTGGTAGGATATTGTTAGGAGGTGACCTTTATCCCCAGCTTCTGGCCTAGACACTTGTTTTGAGGTTTTCTGTGTTTTTATTGAATCCTGTATCCTTCCCGCCGTGACAGTTACATTCTATCCTGATCCAGTTTGTTTATTTTGGATGTTTGTAGTGTGTTTGCTCCAGTTTGTCATAAGGAAGACTTAACACCCTTTCTGACTTGTATGTAATGGAATCTATGTAGACATGAAGCTGTCACTGTGTCTGGTACGCTGTGTACACTCTGTCTCACAATTATCTGTAATGGGATTAGTACCAAGATTAAGGTAACGTGACTTCAGCACAACAAGAAGGATTGCTGGCAGGGATTTACACAGCTGTTTACTAGTTAGCATTAGATCATATTAGACTTCAGAACAACCTCTGTTGGTTTGCTTCTGTCTCGTGGGTATAGCATCATTTACAAGCTACAATGAGGCTACAATGAACTGCAGACATATTTTGTTGGGATTGCCACATTTTGCAAATAGTCTTGATTAAAATATCCTACTTTGTGCCTACAGCTCATATGTAGATCTATGTTCCTCTATTATAACATGCTACAATAAAAGCCAGTATTGGAGTCATGAATAAAGCTGGCTATAAACTTTGTTGAGCGAACACTTGCTAGGCTGGCAGCTATTTCTTAAGAAACCTCCTCCCCATATTCATGGACACTCAGCTCAGCAGAACGTACATGTGTTCTCTATAAGGAGAGGGAAATAAGCGACTTTCAGACTCCTCTGGTAACGACTTATCTCTTGCAAGAAACAAGAATCGGACATGTTGAAATCCAACATGCTTCCATCTTCAGATATCTGCTGTTCTGAGACAGGAGTTCCCCAACCACATTCGAGCGTTAAATTATATGTTAGTCTTAACACCAGGAAACGTAAATTGTGATTAGAAGATACAGCACAAAGGGCAGATTCTCTGCAATGGATTTTCTGCTGCAGATTTTACTGCAGTTCTGCTGTGGATTTGCCATGGATTTCACCTCTGCCACTTTAAGTGTTAAAATCCAGTGTTAAAATCCACCATAGAATGAGCATGCTGTGGATTTGAAAATCCATAGAATGCATGTTTTTCTGTGCAGAAACTGTCCACAACATGTAGACATTTGTAATCTGTCTGAATTCAGCCTAAGGACTAATGTGGGTCCGCAATATATGGGCATCAGGAACGCGATAAGACCCAAAATGCTGTGCAGCCAGCCAATCAGCAGATAGTCATCTCTTGTGATATCACAGCCCTATAAAAGCCTCATACTGTGCGTTCACTGCCATTTCACTGTGAACTGAGCATAGGGAGAAACATGGCAAGTGCTAGGGACAGTGTTTTAGAAAGCTTTTAATTGTAGAATATTGGATAAGGACAGTGCAGGGACAGTGTAGGGTGATCATAGGGAGAGTTTTTAGACACTGTAGTGAGAGCATAGGGAGACTGCAGGGACAGTGCAGTCTCAGTGTAATAGTCCTGTGCATCTTGTTCACCTGTTCCATCATTCATTCCCAATCTGTTCTATTATTGTCACGGGAATATGCGAACAACAGGAGTACAATCAGTGCACAAGCTACTGAGCGGACCCAAACTAGGGAGCATAAAAGGTAACCCCTATCAGACCCTAAGAGCTCTCCCTGCGCTGCTATGCACATGCCGAGACCCTGATGGTGGGTCGAGGCATGCCCGCGTACCTAAGGCTGAGTGAGACCTGAAACCCCTATGATAAAAGGGGGGGGGGGCACGGCCACCGGCTCCCTGCTCAGTATACGGACGGAACCGGGGCCGCCTCGGATCCAGTCAGCAAATAAACAAAACCAACAATGTCTGCAAACTTATCTGTAGGGGCTGCAGCAGCAGTGAAGACAGATCCAATCTCAGCAGACAATATCCGATGTTGCTTGCTTCAGCAAAACACACGTCCAGTGTAAAGAGACCACAGCAGTGTAGATACTCCAGCGGCTGACACAACTCAAGATGAGAAGTATAACCCGCAAGGTGAAACAGGAAGAGGGGTGATTTAAAGGAAGAGGAATCAATCAGAGAAGGAACAGCTGGGAAGAGGGAAAGGAGTGAAAATGAAAGTAAAGACCTCATCACAGGGGCGGAGAAACAGAGCTGTGAGAACTCCTCAAAACTCTGGTAGTGACAATTATACATAGACTTACTGTGCATCAGACTCAGCATTAACAGGGGGTCTAATATATAAGTGCACTTGTTTAGTTCACCTGCTGCGCCATTTATACTTAGTTACACAGTTACATTACTGATTCTATTCTTTTCTTACTGTACACTATGGCCAACAGACTGGCCTTCAAAAGGAATGGGCAGTGGCAGAAATATTACTGTAGCCGACACAAGTTGCTGCAGAATAAGGGGTGGTGGTAGCAGCAGCCGCAGAAACAGGCCAGAGCTGCCACTGTAATCCAGCAGTCATGTTTTGACCAGCAATCCAGTTGTACTGGAACAGTTGACTCGCTCTTCAACATCATCTCAGATGACAACAGATACACACATCCAGGAATCGATGGGTTCCTCTGACACCACACTTAGTTGTCATGGCCCAGGAACAACCTCTGTGCCATCACCTGTCCTGCAACTGCCTCTTTCTCTTGCTGCTCCTTCTGCTTAGCTTGCTCCTGCCATCTCTGCTCAACGTTTCAGCAAGGACAAGCTTAGTGAGGACAGTCAGCAGCTACAGGCCAGCATAGACTTGGAGGAGAGGTTCGCTCTGTCCCCCCTTAGGCGTGCAACTAGTGATGATGACAGCCGTGTGGCCACACGTGTTGCAAGCAGTCAGTGATGTGGCCATGAGACTGGTGAGGGTGACATAAGTGACAAACAGACAGTAGTGAATGATAATGTAGCCAATTACACATGGGAGCTGGATGAAGAGGGTGCATCATCAAGAGGTGAGGGTGGCAGAAGGCCTGTGAGACAGCAGCAGGGTGGCAGCATGCTCATGAAGTACAGAGACAAATAGGTTGGATGTGGAGGGTCAAGGGGGCTAACCCACCTAATGCAACCAGACTTTTACCCACTTAAGGGCGCCGGATCACTACCTCTAGATAGTGGTCAAAAAGGGTCCAATATAACTGTACCACGTACTTTGTGTAAAAATTAGAACAATTGCTCAAAACTTATGTCTCAAACCATGTATACAAGACCATGGATCATAGTAAATAAGTGTCTTCCAAACCCACATTTGCACAGGTGCTCAAAGTTGGCTAGGACTTCATCAGGGGGATGGTAAACTGGATAAACTCAAGACACCGGGTGACCGTAAACATCACCCCCAGCCTGGATCACCTGTAGAGTGTTAGAAGATGAAGGCAGCCATTGTCACACTGGGCTTCTTTTCAGGTTCTTTATTTCATCAGTAAATCCGTCTCAAAGCGTCTCGGGACTGTGCAAAGTACCTTCATTAGGAGAAGCAAATAAAGGGTAAGTATCATGCTGATAAGCCAGCAGGGTGGAAGCAGTGGGAGATCTGGAGCGAAACATACCTGGGGTAGACCGTCTGCTATTCAGGAGCCTACCTGTCAGGAAACAAATAGCAATGCATGGCTTCATACAGGAAGCATCAGGCAGTCAGCACTGAGTGTTGGGGGTAAAATGCTCAGCAGTGTGGGAATTTTTTATCAAGTCGCTGAAGGACGTTAGCGTGGCGATATGCAGAGTATATAGGCAGAGGGTGAAGCGCGCTCAGGGTGCTAATGTTGGCACCACGGCCCTGCGTCAACACATGCTAAGTCACCATAAAGTGGCCTGGGAAAACCATGACACTAACGTAGCGGTACAGCCTGATGCAGCAACCTCTTCATCTCCCAGTGTCCCTCACGCCTACTCCAGCAGTCAGGGCTACTCAACCTCAGCAGAAAGCTCTCATTCCTTCCCTTTGTCTGTTGCTCCTGATGCTCCTCCTCCTTGTGATGTGTTTCGCCAGCAATCAATGAACGAGGCGATTGCAAAGAGACAACAGTGGCAAAAAAGCTGAACGTGCACCTCGTCAAGTTACTGGTACTACAGTACCTCCTTATGTTATCGTGGACTCTGAACATTTCAGAGAACTGATGGCTTGTGCCCACCCAAGTTGGAGAGTCCCAAGCCATCATTACTTCTCTAGAAAAGCTGTACACAGCCCCACATTCCTATGTTGAGCAGAAGTTGGGCAAGTCTTTGAGCCTGTCAGTGTCTGGTACAGTTCATGTCAGAGCTGATGTGCGGAGCTTTAACTATGGTCAAGGACAATATATGTCCATTACAGCCCACTGGGTAAATGTGGTTCTGGCCAAGGCACACCAGCAACTTGACCAGGTGATGGCAATGCCGCCTCCATTTTGTAATTGTGGGACATCTGCGCCAATGTCCTCCTTTGCCTCCTCATTCTGTCTGCACTGCGTCAGGGAGGGCTGACCCATGTGCCCTGCATGGCGCATATCTTAAATCTCATTGTCACCTGGTTCCTGAAGTCTTACACCCAACTGCAAGACATTTTGAAAATATCAAGGAAACTGAGCATGCACTTTAGCCACTCTTACCATGCAAAACACACTATCCTTGAGCTGCAAAGGCAGAATGGTGTTCCCCTACATCGCCTCATATGCAACGTTTCCACATGTTGGAACTCCACGCTCCATATGCTGGACCGACTCTATGAGCAGAGAAAACACATAGCCGATTTCTTGATGATGCAGACGGACAGGACTACTCCCCAGTGTAATTTTAATGTTAGACAAAGGCAGCTCATGCATGACACTTCCATTTGCTCAGGCCTTTTGAGGAGGCCACTTTATCTGCCCAAGCAACAGGAGGAGCTTGAGGAGCTATTGGGCGACGACGAAGACGACACAGATGACCCTGATAGACTGTGGCAGTATGCAGTGGAGATGGAGTCCCTTGCGCAAATGGCTAGATGCATGCTGTTGCTTGTTAGTAACAGCCGCATTATCACCATTAGATAGAGGGATGACTACCGGCTCTGCACAATGTTTGACCCTCATTACTGTTCGAAAATGGGGGCCTTTTTCACACTTTTTGAGAGGGATGAAAAACTCAACTAATATCAATATATCCTTTGTAGTCGGTTGGTTGCTGCCTGTGCGCCATCGCCCATCCTCACAAAGGTCTAACCAGGAGGACCCTCTGAGCTCAAGCTCCACTGCCTCCTGGAGGAGGGGGTAGGAGCAGCACCGGCTCCATCAGCAGCAACTTAAGTCTTGAGTCTCTGAGCAGTTTTCTTCAGCCGCCTACTGAAGAAACCATCCAGCAGCAGCAGGACATGGCATAGAACCTGAACTAGCAGGTGGTGGCATGCTTGGACTGCACCCTGTCACCCCAGATCCAAGATCCCCATGACTGCTGAATTGTAGCTGCAACTGGCTGAGTTTGCCCTGGGCAAGCTTTCCTGCCCGGCCACTAGGGTGGCATCAGAGAGGGTGTTTAGTGCGGTGGTGGCATAGTTACCCCAAAGAGAACTCGCCTTTCAACACAAAATGTTGAGAGACTAACCTTTATAAAGATGAATCAAGCGTGGATTAACCAGGATTTCCAGACATGGGTGCCTGATGCAACAGACTAGATCATTCTGGCTGTAATGATAAGAGAGTAGCCAATTTTTCAAAAATTCGATCCGCTGGTCCGAAAGTATTTGCGGCAAATTGTGCAAAAAAATGGCTATTTCCTGGCTTCAGAGAGCCTTTATAGTGGTGTAGAACACTGTGCCTTGCAGTAACAAGCATAGGGAGTCTGCTCTGGTAGTCAAATAATACTGTGAGTTCGTATGACATGCAGATGACAGGTGTCTCTCTTAGAATCAGTGCATACTTTACTTTTTTGGGCAATCACGGGACCAAAACTGACCAAATAACTCAAGTGTGAACTCAGCCTTACAGGTCAATGTTAGCGTCAAGAAGAAGCGTACTCCTTTTACACCGTCGTCAGCTGATTCCACATAGATGTCTACAGAACCTGTTCTATTAAATACTTATACAAGTAGAGGCCTCCGACAGAGTGGAGAGGGTGTCAGCAGTAAGTTTGTGCTGATGTCACTGATTATTTTGTCTTTCTTCTGATCCGTATGAACAATAACCCACAGACAGAGTGTGGTGGTGGCATCAGGAGGAGGCCACAGAGTGGCACAATGACAGTGTGGAGGTGGTGGCAGCATTAGGAGGCCACAGAGTGGCAAGGTGACATAGTGTGGAGGTGGCAGTTGCATGAGGAGGCCGCAGACTGGCAAGGTGACATAGTGTGGAGGTGGCAGCAGCATCAGGAGGCCACAGAGTGGCAAGGTGACATAGTGTGGAGGTGGGTAGCAATACCAGTACCTGCTGAAGTTGGTGGGAGAAAGAAGGAGCACTTGGCATCAGATTTGTGGCATCAGGCGGGGGGCAGCATCAGAATAGTAGCTGAGGCAGGTAGGCAGAAGAAACTGGTCTCTTTTGTCAAAGTGTTGGTGTGGCACCATGGATGATCTAGTCTGATGCATCAGGCATTAGTGGGTGGAAATCCTGGCTGATCCACGCCTGACTCATCTTGACAAAGGTCAGACTCTCCACATTTTGGGTGGATAGGTAAGTTCTTCTTGGGGTAACTATGGCCCCTCCACACTAAACACCCGCTCTAATGCCACACTACTGGATGGGCAGGACAGCTTTTCCAGGGCAAACTCTGCCAGTTGCGGCTACAAATCCAGTTTGGCTGCCCAGTAGTCCAGCGGATCTTCAATGTGGTCTGGCAGGGTACTGTCCAAGTATGCCACCACCTGCTGGTTCAGGTCCTGCTCCAGGTCTAGCTGCTGCTGCTGGTGAGTAGTTGCTTTACTAGGTGGATGAAGAAATCTTCTCATCAGCGACTCTAAACTCAGGCTGCTGCTGGTACTGCTCCTGCCGCCCCACCCCTCCCCAGCAGCAATGGCAGTGGAACGTGAGCACAGAGGGCCCCCCCGGTCAGACCTGTGAGAGGATGGACGATGGCACAGATAGGCAACGGCAACCTGACTACATAGGATGTCTCTATAGTAGTTCAGTTTGTCCTCTCAGCTGGTGTAAAAAAGGCCCCCATTTTGGACCGGTAGCGAGGTGGAAAGCCAGAAGTCATCCCTCTGCCGAATGGTGATAATTCGGCTGTCACTACGCAAGCAAGTGAGCATGCATCGGGCCATTAGTGCAAGTGACCCAGAGGGACTTCCTGTCTCCATCTCCACTGCATACAGCCACGGTGTGTCTGAGTCCTCTGCCTCCTCTTCCTCATTGTCCTGTTGCTCCTCTGGCTACTCCTCCTCTCCTGTCACCTGTGTAGAAAAACCACCCATTTCGCTACACATTGCTTGTGCTCCAATATCCTCCTCCTTCTCCTCCAGTTCAGCCCCACAGGGCTCATGTGGCCATGAGATCTAGGCGCCCCATCTCCAGCCCCCTCACCAGACAGATTTACCAGCATCTGTTCCAGAACATGAAGCAGTGGAATGACGTTGTTCATCCCGAAGTCCTGACGACTAACAAATAACGTGGCCTCCTCAAAGGGCCTGAGCAAACGGCAGGTGTCACTCATGAGCTGCCATTGGCTGACATCGAGGTTACACAGGGGAGTACTTCTGTCCACTTGGATCATCAAGAAATCGTTTATGGCCTTTCTCTGTTTGTATAGTGGGTCCAACATATGGAGGGTGAAATTCCAACAGGTGCAAACGTCGCATATCAGCCTATGTTGGCGGATGCCGTTCTGTCGCTGCAGCTTAAGGAGGGTGTGCTTTGCGGTTTACGAGTGGCTGAAGTGCACGCAAAGTTTCCTGGCCATTTTTAGGATGTCTTGAAGATGGGTGGAAGACTTCAGGAACCGCTTGACAACCAGATTGAACACGTGTTTCATGCAGGGCGCATGGCTCAGCCGTCCTTGACGCAGCCCCGACACCATGTTCTTCCGGTTGTCGGTCATCATGGTTCCGATTTTTGGGTTTTTGCAGAGAAAGCCAGGATATGATTTCTTGATGCAGGACATGGAGCAGGTCCTCCCCTGTATGACTCAGTTTGCCCAGGCAACAGAGGTGCAGAACAGTGTGACACCGACGTGCCCACCTTCTGTTCTACATACGTGTGCAGGGCTGGTACTGCTTTTTTGGCAAAGAAATGACAGCTTGGGACTCTCCACCTCAGCTCGGCACAAGCCATAAGTTCTCTGAAAGGGGCAGTCCACCACTGGGAAAGAGAGGGACTGCAGCACCAGCAACTAGGACAGGAGCACATTGAGCTTCTGCGCCGTTGGATGAGTGCACGCATACTGTGGCAATCGCTTCGGTGATAGATTGCTGATGGAATGACTGACGAGGAGTAGGAGGGTGAGGAGCAGAGGGTGAGCAGCAGGAGCATCAGGACCAGCAGATGATGGGAAGGACAGACAGCTCCCTTCGGCCGAGGTGGTGGAGCCTTGAATGCCTAAAACCAGGTGCGTGCCACTGGGTGATAGAGCAGTTGCTGCGGCAGGCTGGGCAACCACATTGAAGCCATGGTTGTCCCAGGCCACTTTATGGTGATGCAGCATATGTTGAACCAGGGCCATGGTCCCAACATAGGCACCCTGGCCACGCTTCACCTTCTGCCCACATATTCTACATATGGCCATGTTCACCTCCAACGACGACTTAACAAAAAATTGCCACACCGCCGAGTAGGTGATTTTACCCCCAACACTATGCACTGACTGCTACCGCCGCTGCCTCCGTACACCCGTGCACCGCTACTCCCCGGGCGGGTAGACTCCTACGAAACGGATGGTCTACCCTGGGCACCTTTAGCTTGTGACCTCCCACTGCTGCCACCCTGCAGACTCCCGGCCACGCTAGTGACTTGCTGTCTCCGCTGCTGGCTCACAGTCAAGCTGCCACCGTCTTCTCCCGATGGTGATGAAGCCCCTTCCGCAACCATCTTTGAGTCAGGAGCCTGACCACTCGCAACACCAGCTCCCATGCCACTCTCCTCATCACTACTTGCCCGCCTAGTGGAGCAAGCGGCAGATGTTTCCTCCAGATTTGGCTGGACAGTAGCTGTTGACTGTCCTCTAGTAGCTCATCCTCGCTGAAAAGTGGAGCTGAGCCAAGGGAATATAATACTTCTTGTGCTGAGGGAACTGAAAATGACAGAGGAAGGTTCAGGACAGGTGGGAGCACAGGGTCTGCTCCCGGGCCATGCCAACTAAGCGTTGTGTCAGAGGAACCCACGACTCTTGGCTGGGGGTGTCTGCTGTCACTTGGGACGAAGTGGATGACCGAGTCAACACTTCAAGAACCGCTGGATTGCTGGTCAAGACACGGCCGCCAGTTGACACCGGGAGCGACCCCTGCTTCGTCCCCTTACTCTGCTGCGACCTCTGCCTGTGCCAGAAACATTTAGGCCTCTGCCACTCCCCTGTGCAGGGCCTGGCATTTCTCAGTGGGACATACTGTTAGATTAAATAATCAAATGTTAGATTAAATATTTTTTCTTTCGCCACTAATACACGGCAAACAGGGCTTTAGAATATATCACTGTACAGCTGACCGGCAATTAGGCCCTAATTTTTTTCTACTTTTACACAATGCAAAAGGCTTTTCAACAGATAAGTGCAACGCAGAACGGCGAATATATATTTATTTCGCCACTAATACACGGCAAACTGGGCTTTAGAATATATCACTGCACCGCACAAGGGAACATATATTTTTCTTTTGCCAATAATACATGGCTAAAAGGGCTTTACAACATATAACTGCACCGCACAAGGGCAAATAAGACGTACTGTAGAAATATTTCCTTGTAGTAAACCCTGTTAATGGCTGTATCAAAAAACACTTGCACCCCAATAACAAGAACGGTTTGCTGGAATGACAGAGCTGTATAATGGCAATTTGGATCCCCAGCCAGTGCACCAAAGTGTAATAGGATTGTTCCTATTACCCAGTTTGTAACCTCCTTAACTGAACCCTATTCTACATAAATGCTGTAGAACAATTCCTCCCTATCCTTTCCCTGCTCCTATAAATCATTTTTTCACCACAATCAAGTCTTTCCTATCACTGTTCCTAGTGCCTGCAGACATGTCTCTCCCTGCAATAAGTATGCTGGTAAATAGCAGAATCTAAGATGGCTGTCGCTATTTATAGGGCTGTGACATCACAGGGCTGGCTGCTGATTGGCTGCATGCATGTCAGTATGAGTAATCCCACCATCCCAGAGTTCCTTTCTCCATGTCCTCACATGTGCAGCAGCCATTTTAGGAAAAAATGTGATTTGTTACCACGAAGCGTGAGAAAATTCGGCTTAGGTGCGAATCGAATTTCTCCTGAAATTCAGATCGAATTCCACTTCGTCAGCTTCGATTTGCTCATCTCTAGTAATGATCTGACTGTAGTATGCTTCCACACTGGAACATTGTGCCACATGCTGCTTCCACTATTCTTCCACATACCTGCTACCTCAACTGCCATCTGCTCCTACTGTGATCTGCCACCATCTTGTGCTGCTACTGCCACTGATGTTTCCCCCTTCTCCCCACTATGTCCCAGGGCCACTATTGTGACTCCTCATGCTGTTGCCACCCTCAACACTCGGTTCCAGGACCACTATTATAAATCTTCGTGCTGTTGCCATCCTCACCACTCTTTTCTGGGGCCACTATTGCATCTCTTAATGCTGTTTCCACCCTCACCAGTCTGTTATGGGGACACTAGCCCTGTTTGGCTGTGTTAATATCACCATTTATTTACAAACCGGATTCCAAAAAAGTTGGGACACTATACAAATTGTGAATAAAAACTGAATGCAATGATGTGGAGGTGCCAACTTCTAATATTTTATTCAGAATAGAACATAAATCACGGAACAAAAGTTTAAACTGAGAAAATGTACCATTTTAATCGAAAAATATGTTGATTCAGAATTTCATGGTGTCAACAAATCCCCAAAAAGTTGGGACAAGGCCATTTTCACCACTGTGTGGCATCTCCCCTTCTTCTTACAACACTCAACAGACGTCTGGAGACCGAGGAGACCAGTTTCTCAAGTTTAGAAATAGGAATGCTCTCCCATTCTTGTCTAATACAGGCCTCTAACTGCTCAATCGTCTTGGGCCTTCTTTGTTGCACCTTCCTCTTTATGATGCGCCAAATGTTCTCTATAGGTGAAAGATCTGGACTGCAGACTGGCCATTTCAGTACCCGGATCCTTCTCCTACACAGCCATGATGTTGTGATTGATGCAGAATGTGGTCTGGCATTATCTTGTTTAAAAATGAAGGGTCCTCCCTGAAAGAGATGACGTCTGGATGGGAGCATATGTTGTTCTAGAACCTGAATATATTTTTCTGCATTGATGGTGCCTTTCCAGACATGCAAGCTCCCCATGCCACACGCACTCATGCAACCCCATACCATCAGAGATGCAGGCTTCTGAACTGAGCGTTGATAACAACTTGGGTTGTCCTTGTCCTCTTTGGTCCGGATGACATGGCGTCCCTGATTTCCAAAAAGAACTTCGAATTGTGACTCGTCTGACCACAGAACAGTCTTCCATTTTTCCACACTCCATTTTAAATGATCCCTGGCCCTGTGAAAACGCCTGAGCTTATGGATCTTGCTTGGAAATGGCTTCTTCTTTGCACTGTAGAGTTTCAGCTGGCAACGGCGGATGGCACGGTGGATTGTGTTCACTGACAATGGTTTCTGGAAGGATTCCTGAGCCCATTCTGTGATTTCCTTTACAGTAGCATTCCTGTTTGTGGTGCAGTGTCGTTTAAGGGCCCGGAGATCACGGGCATCCAGTATGGTTTTACGGCCTTGACCCTTACGCACAGAGATTGTTCCAGATTCTCTGAATCTTCGGATGATGTTATGCACAGTTGATGATGATAGATGCAAAGTCTTTGCAATGTTTCGCTGGGTAACACCTTTCTGATATTGCTCCACTATCTTTCTGCACAACATTGTGGGAATTGGTGATCCTCTACTCCATCTTGGCTTCTGAGAGACACTGCCACTCTGAGAAGCTCTTTTATACCCAATCATGTTGCCAATTGACCTAATTAGTGTTAATTGGTCTTCCAGCTCTTCGTTATGCTCAAATTTACTTTTTCCAGCCTCTTATTGCTACTTGTCCAAACTTTTTTGGGATTTGTTGACACCGTGAAATTTTGAATCAACATATTTTTCCTTTAAAATGATACATTTACTCGGATTAAACATTTGATCTGTCATCTACGTTCTATTACAAATAAAATATTGACATTTGCCATCTCCACATCATTGCTTTCAGTTTTTATTCACAATTTGTTTAGTGTCCCAACTTTTTTTGGAATCCGGTTTGCATATTAGTATCATAAGTCACAGGAGCAAAAGTTTAAACTGAGAAGAAAATCTTGATTCAGAATTTCATGGTGTCAACAAATCCCCAAAAAGTTGGGACAAGGCCATTTTCACCACTGTGTGGCATCTCCCTTCTTCTTACAACACTCAACAGACGTCTGGAGACCGAGGAGACCAGTTTCTCAAGTTTAGAAATAGGAATGCTCTCCCATTCTTGTCTAATACAGGCCTCTAACTGCTCAATCGTCTTGGGCCTTCTTTGTTGCACCTTCCTCTTTATGATGCGCCAAATGTTCTCTATAGGTGAAAGATCTGGACTGCAGACTGGCCATTTCAGTACCCGGATCCTTCTCCTACACAGCCATGATGTTGTGATTGATGCAGAATGTGGTCTGGCATTATCTTGTTTAAAAATGAAGGGTCCTCCCTGAAAGAGATGACGTCTGGATGGGAGCATATGTTGTTCTAGAACCTGAATATATTTTTCTGCATTGATGGTGCCTTTCCAGACATGCAAGCTCCCCATGCCACACGCACTCATGCAACCCCATACCATCAGAGATGCAGGCTTCTGAACTGAGCGTTGATAACAACTTGGGTTGTCCTTGTCCTCTTTGGTCCGGATGACATGGCGTCCCTGATTTCCAAAAAGAACTTCGAATCGTGACTCGTCTGACCACAGAACAGTCTTCCATTTTTCCACACTCCATTTTAAATGATCCCTGGCCCTGTGAAAACGCCTGAGCTTATGGATCTTGCTTGAAATGGCTTCTTCTTTGCACTGTAGAGTTTCAGCTGGCAACGGCGGATGGCACGGTGGATTGTGTTCACTGACAATGGTTTCTGGAAGGATTCCTGAGCCCATTCTGTGATTTCCTTTACAGTAGCATTCCTGTTTGTGGTGCAGTGTCGTTTAAGGGCCCGGAGATCACGGGCATCCAGTATGGTTTTACGGCCTTGACCCTTACGCACAGAGATTGTTCCAGATTCTCTGAATCTTCGGATGATGTTATGCACAGTTGATGATGATAGATGCAAAGTCTTTGCAATGTTTCGCTGGGTAACACCTTTCTGATATTGCTCCACTATCTTTCTGCACAACATTGTGGGAATTGGTGATCCTCTACCCATATTGGCTTCTGAGAGACACTGCCACTCTGAGAAGCTCTTTTTATACCCAATCATGTTGCCAATTGACCTAATTAGTGTTAATTGGTCTTCCAGCTCTTCGTTATGCTCAAATTTACTTTTTCCAGCCTCTTATTGCTACTTGTCCAAACTTTTTTGGGATTTGTTGACACCGTGAAATTTTGAATCAACATATTTTTTCTTTAAAATGATACATTTACTCGGATTAAACATTTGATCTGTCATCTACGTTCTATTACAAATAAAATATTGACATTTGCCATCTCCACATCATTGCTTTCAGTTTTTATTCACAATTTGTTTAGTGTCCCAACTTTTTTGGAATCCGGTTTGTATTTAGGAGAAAAAGAACAAAAAAAAAAAAACGGGTTGGTATTTTGCATCAGGATTTGATCATGATTTGGAATCCAAAAGCAGGAGTGGGTCCAAACCACAGAAGACATGCAAATATTTCAATCACATGTTATCTCTTTTTAAAGCCCACTCCTGTTTTTGCCTTACCAATACTGATCAAATATTGATGCAAAAACTGACCAAATACCGTTTGATAGAGGCCATTAAAGTCCCACACACGGACTTCTTTTTCATCTGAATAAAACTGATTTCAAATGGCCAAAACGCATGCAAACTGAGCATGAGGCCCCTATCACACGGTTAGTATTTTGCATCAGGATTTAATCATGATTTGGAAGCCAAAAGTAGGCGTGGGTCCAAAACACAGAACAGATGGAACAAATAGCTTTTATCTGCGTCAAAGGTTATTCCCATCTGAACATTTATGGAGTATAGATATTATATGCCATGTTGGATAGGTATGGGATCCGCCTCTAGAACCTGCTCTTATCTCAAGAACAGGACCCCACTGTAATCGGGAGAGCAAAGCACGCATATACGGCATACCCATAGCAGTGAATAGAAAGGACACTGTGCATGTACATTGTGCTCTCTAATCTCCTTCGGGACAGATTTTGGAGATAGGAACAGGTTCTAAAGGTGGTATATCCTGCGAGCGTGCCATAAATGTCTAAATGATTATAATATGTCAATATAATTAGCACAAACTGCATAACATTTTCATACAAAACAGTATTTGTACTGTACTTTTCTCCACTAGGAATCAAAGTGCTTTATGAAATGGGTCTGGTACGGATAATACAGAAGGCAGTTTTTAATTATTACATTGAGTACTACCAAACATACATGAGTACACAGCACTATGTACCTATTGTATCCAGTAACATCTCCTCTAATGTAGATGTTCTCTTTTCTCATCTTCTCCATTGGGAGCATACCACCATAATGACATCTTTCAGCCATGTCTCAAGTCTGTAGAGTTTGCCACACAGACATCTTAGATTCCTTATTTTTCCATTATCCCATCCTCCTGGTGCTCTAACAGTTTTATCCTGCTGCTATTCCCAGTACTGTGCCTGCTGCTCCCCAATGCCCCAAATATTATACTGAAGAAATTACAGTACCTGACAGATAGTACCCCGCATATTAATAGTGCTTCCAAAAGTCCCACCAATTATCACTCTCTCCCAGAGTGCCCTCCTTATTAATAGTTCCCCCTATAGTGACAGTACTCCCTGAGATTGCCCCTGTTAGTAGTATGGCCCACCATACTGTGCCCAATAATAATAATAGTAATAATGCCGACCAATAGTGCAGCGAACCCTGAAGAGGGGCGAGAATAGGAGTGGTCATGGCAATAATAGAGGTCACTCTGACGCTTCCCTGGGCCGTGTAGTGATTTGAATTGTGCACCTTATATTCTCTTCTGGGAACCCCTGGTTCTAGAGTTTTCCTGCTTGGTGTTAGGTGGGTTGCCCTTGGTGAAGATGGATTGTGAGGTGCAAGGACTAGTCTCCTGAAGCATGGATGCATTGATGAGGCATATTTAACAGTCGAACAGTTCTTTACTTGCAATTGAAGTTCAAGGACATAATTTACAGCTCAGACTTTGCATGGAAATTCAGTTCTTTCACGATTTTGTAATTTCACAGATCTTACAGTTTTCACTGCTGCAAAGGTAGTTAACAGTAATAAGGCCCCCTAAAATGCCCCCAGTAGTAATAAGCCCCCTAAAGAACAACAGTAATAATAAGGCTCCTTACAGTGCCTCCAGTAGTATTAAAGCCGCCCCAAAAATTTTCCCAGTAGTAATAATGCTCCTCCATAAGGCCCCCTGCAGAACCCCCACTAGTTATAATGTTCCAATGGCGCTGCTTTATAGGCTTTAGACCTAGTGCCCTGTGGCCTATGAGAATGAATGGCGGGGGACGGGGACCAGCACTTTTCAGCTACATTGCTGTTCTGAGGACAGCAATGCAGTTGTATTAGCGGGCACTATTTTTGAGACCCTGAGCAAAATATCCAGGGCCCAAGCTCCAGATGTTTTGGTCTAGCAATGCTTCACAAGTGGGCAGCCCACATCGGCATCAGTCCATCTGGCATTTGTTAGAATTGCCAGATAGCCAGTCCGGCCCAGTATGTAAACAATATTTTAAAAAAAATATATCCATGAATGATGCCTAGGAGTAAGCTGTACTGGAGTTGAATGTGCAAAAAATTTAATATTTAAAGTACATTTTATGAGCACATTTTTTGAATAACATGAAGAGCATGGAGGCACCAGGCATTTTTTTAATCATATTATTAATTTCTTACATCTTGTAAAGATCGAAAACAAATATTCTGTACTGTATTCTTATTTTTCTCTGCTCCAAGCTCTTGATTAAATTGTGTTGAAGCTGTTGGACAGTTGGAATGAAATTCCCCATAATCTACAGTGAATATATCCTTATTTCTCTTGTCTCCATATGAATCACTAGAGTTGTGACTACTGTTTTGCTCTTTACTCCTCATTTGACCTTTTACTTTAAAATAAATACTAAGGTTAAAAAAAGCTATTGCAGACCTTTTCATGAAAAAGTAAAAAACAGACAGAGTGCCTATCTTTCTGGGTTATAGGCAGCGTGATGACATCACTGCATTGTGCCATCTGCGGATGCAGCTGCTAGTCATGAGAACAAGGAGAGATTAGTTTAATTTTGTAGTGTACATTGGCAAATAAAGGTAGTATTAAAGGGACACTAAAACGAGAATCCAAACAGAAAAGTACAACCAACAAACCATAACATCATCTCTTCATGTGTGTTTTTTTTACTTGCACTTGTTTCATCATATATCACAATTATTTCAGACCATGAAAAATAAAATAAAAAACAGTACATTCTTCTCTCAGGCTGCAGCCATGTCTTCTACCCACTCCCTCCCACTGATGCTAATGCACATGAGCCAGTGAGTTTAGGAGGAGAGGGCAGTGTTTACAGTAGGTTGCATATTTTTTTTCTACACACTGAGCATAGCCATTTTGTTAGAATGAATATTCTAGTTACAAACAGTACACATAGATTTGGTAACATTGCCATCCTTAATGCCAGCAGTGCCAGCTGTGGTATATATACATAGTACAAAATATAGCACATTCAGCTGAATAGCTATTATGCCTAGTTATACAGTGATAATTCCTCCCTTCACTGCCTGATTGTACAGATTTTCTTTTCAGCAGCTTTGGAAAGCTGGGTAGCATGTGGAAGTGTTCTGGAGATCAAACTACATATATAGTAAATGCTCATGGTTGCCTTGATATTATATTTATTGATGTAGTTTATACAGAACATAGTTACCAGGTCTGCCCTGCAGTGTGTTACCCAGCTTTCCCACACTGCTGAATTCCAAATTTAGTAATCTAATGTAGTGATAAATCCCTTCATAGAGCTGCATTGGTGAGAACAGATTATTTTGCCCTCATACAATATGATAGATTCACATAATTTATCAGGGCGACATTGTGTGTATTTTATATATCCAATATGACCCCATCACTGGCCCACAGAGATTGCTAACCTGCATGTAACAGCGGCTGCGGTACTCAGCTGTTCCCTCGCTTATCGCCGCGTTCAGCAGTGACCTGTGGCCTGTGCTTCCCATTTTCACCGCTACGGTCCTAGGCTCTGTTTGCGTAGGTGTTATTGCTTCTGGGGATTCCTCTCCTCAGCTTCCACTCAGCCCTGGACATAGCATGAGTTCTGCTGGTTTCGTGTTACACTGCTCTAAGGGCAGAGCACATCACTCCTTGGGCTGTGTGGGTTGGGCCAGGTGACCTCGCTGTCTAACTCTGGCTCACCTGCATATACTTAAGTGGCTCAGCCCCCTTCCCAGATGCCTCAATGTCAAGTCCTTGTGTTTGCTTGTTCCTGATACTTACGTGTGCTCTTGATCTATACTTCGTTCCTGGACTCTGCTTATTGTCTGATCCCTGCCTGCTTGCTTTGACTCTCCTGTTGCCGAACCGGATTGCCTGACCTGTACCTGTGTGACCTGCATTGACCTATTGCCTGTCTGACCACATCTCTGCCTCATTCTTAGGTCCTGCACTGTTGCTCCTGGTAACGTCTCTGCCCGCCAGGCTACTATTGTACTTCAGGTACCTACTCAGGTACCTCCTGGTCTGCCCGGATCAGCTGCGACTGACTCGGGGATTGCTCTGGAGTCGCTCCTGGCAACTACCCTAATGGCTCAAGTCTATCCTCACCATCAGAGGATCTAGTGAAAAGAAGGTAGTTGCTTAGGCACGCCCCTCCAAAGTGTAGCCAGTCAGTGGCACAGTGGGTTCACACCTGCTGATCTGTGACGCTGCACAATGATAGACTAGCCTATTTATGAATTAATAAGTATTAGTAGGTTTGTAGGTGCCTGGAAAAGCGAAGTAAGAATCCCAGTGACAAATCCTCCATACTGTTGCATGGCTATTCATAATTGTCATTTAGGGTCCTGTGAAAGCTTGGTAATATATTATATGGATCTGTAATAGGGACTAAATACCTAGTCTACCTAAAAAAAATCCTTCTCCTAACTCCCAAATAGTGCCATAGCTAAGTAGATTTGCCTTTAAGGGAAAGCTGGTTCACACAATGTGGGACTGAAACAGACTGCAGAGTACTAAACCTACCAAGATAAATTCTCTCCCCACCAGTTGGCAGATTTGTCTTTCAGGGTCATGAGACTGTAATAAAGACTATAGAAATCCCCCTCCCCACTCCTAAATAGTGTCATAGCTAGTCAGATTAACCTTCCAGGATGCTGGGAAAGCCGGATTACATGCACAGTATAGGTGCAGGGTAACATTATCTGGACAGTGTGGCTTGGTGCGAAACGCACGTCGAAGGTCTTTTTGTTTTCTTACCTAGTGGACCTTACAATCTCTATTATTGGTATATCCTAATTATTATTGCCTGTTTCTGTTATTAGACCTTTGGTGCCGGATGCACATTTTTGACCCTTTGAGACTCCATGTCCTTTGAGACGCCACTCCTTTATTGCTGCTTTATAGCCATGCTGTGTGCTACTTAGGTGCAATGGGAATTTATTGCAGTATTGCTGCTTACATCTTAACCTCTTGCCGCCACGCTAACGCCGATGGGCTCTCTCAGGTCTCAGTCACGCCTATCGGCGTCATCTCGTGAGACCTGAGATTTCACATGAACGCGCGCGCGGCGTGCGCGCGCGTTCATGTGATCGGAGCCGGGACAACTGAAACTACAGCCTGCCAGCGCTGATCATGCGCTGGCAGGCTGTAGATGCGGAAAAAAACGCATTTAAATCGCATATCAGACGCTGTTTTTTAAACAGCGTCTGATATGCCTAATGTCTGCTCGTCTGGTGGTCCCTTTGTTTGGGACCACCAGAGGAAAATAGGAAAAGTGCACCAATCACTACACACACACCCCCCCACCCCCATCACTGATTAACCCCTGATCACCCATGTCACCCCCTGATCACCCCCTGTCACCCCCTGTCACTAATCACCCCCTACAGGCTCATTCAGACGTCCGTATGTGTTTTATGGATCCATGGATCTGCGGATCCATGGATCTGCGGATCCGCAAAATACGGACACCGGCAATGCGCTTTCCGCATTTTGCAGATCCGCACAGAACTATATAGAAAATGCTTTTTCTTGTCCGCAATTGCGGACAAGAATAGGACATGTTCTATATTTTTGCGGAACGGAAGTGCAGACTCGAAGCGCGGATCCGTAATTCCGATCCGAGCGGGACAAAGTCTGTCCCCATAGAATGAATGGGTCCGCAATTCCGCTCCGCAAACAGAATTTCGGACGTGTGAATGGGGCATAAGGGTCCCCTATCACCGCCAGTTAGCTAGCTACTTGTTAGGTAGCTAGCGCCCAGCCCACCGCACCGCAGTCACTGATTTTGGCAGAGATTTTTTCATCCACATTGACCGATGCGAATGAAAAAATCTGTGCCGTTCATTTTATTTATTTTTTTCAGCGCAGCGGCTGAACGGAAAAAAAAAAATCTCATTACCCGTATGCTCAATATAAGGAGAATGGCAGAAACTCCTAATGCTGGCCATACGTGTAATGATTGCGGAGACCCCTCAAATGCCAGAGCAGTACAAACACCTCACATGTGACCCCATTTTAGAAAGAAGACACCCCAAGGTATTCCGTGAGGGGTATGGCGAGATTCATTTTTGTCACAAGTTAGTGGAATATGAGACTTTGTAAAAAAAAAAAATATATATATATATATATCAGTTTCCGCTAACTTGTGTCAAAATTTTTTTTTTTATGTGAACTCGCCATGCCCCTCAGCGAATACCTTGGGGTGTCTTCTTTCCACAATGGGGTCACATGGGGGGTATTTATACTGCCCTGGCATTTTAGGGGTCCTAAAGCGTGAGAATCCAAATACGTAAAAATGCCCTGTGAAATCCTAAAGGTACTCATTGGTTTTAGGGCCCCTTTGCGCATCTTGGCTGCAAAAAAGTGTCACTCATGTGGTATCGCCGTACTCAGGAGAAGTAGGGCAATGTGTTTTGGGGTGTATTTGTACATATACCCATGTTGGGTGAGAGAAATATCTCTGTAAACTGACAACTTTGTATAAAAAAATTTAAAAAGTTGTCGTTTACAGCGATATTTCTCACACGCAGCATGGGTATATGTAAAAATACACCCCAAAACACATTGCCCTACTTCTCCTGAGTACGGCGATACCACATGAGTGACACTTTTTGCAGCCAAGATGCGCAAAGGGCCCTAAACCAATGAGTACCTTTAGGATTTCACAGGGCATTTTTACGCATTTGATTCTCACGCTTTAGGTTCCCTAAAATGCCAGGTGAGTATAAATACCCCACATGTGACCCCATTTTGGAAAGAAGACACCCCAAGGTATTCGCTGAGGGGCATGGCGAGTTCACAGAATTTTCATTTTTTGGCACAAGTTAGCGGAAATTGATATATATATTTTTTTAATTTTGTTTTTTACAAAGTCTCATATTCCACTAACTTGTGACAAAAATAAAATTTTACATGAACTCACCATACCCATCACGGAATACCTTGGGGTGTCTTCTTCTAAAATGGGGTCACTTGTGGGGTATTTATACTGCCCTGGCATTTTAGGGGCCCCTAAAGCGTGAGAAGAAGTCTGGAATCCAAATGCGTAAAAATGCCCTGTGAAATCTTAAAGGTACTCATTGGAATTAGGGCCCTTTGCACCCAGGCTGCAAAAAGTGTCACACATGTGGTATCGCCGTACTCAGGAGAGTGGGGCAATGTGTTTTGGGGTGTATTTTATATATACCCCTGCTGGGTGAGAAATATCTCTGTAAACGACAATTTTTAAAAATTTTATACACAGTTGTCAGTTTACAGAGATATTTCTCTCACCCAACATGGGTATATGTAAAAATACACCCCAAAACACATTGCCCTACTTCTCCTGAGTACGGCGATACCACATGAGTGACACTTTTTGCAGCCTGGGTCCGCAAAGGGCCCTAAAACCAATGAGTACCTTTAGCTTTTACATGGCTGCTCACAATTTAGCCCCGCCCAAAATGCCAGAACAGTACAAACACCCCACAAATGACCCCATTTCGGAAAGTAGACACCCCAAGGTATTCACTGAGGGCATAATGAGCCCGTATGAGATTTTTTTTTTTTTGCCAGAAGTTAGCAGAAATGGAAACTTTATTATTATTTTTTTCCTCAGAAAGTGTCATTTTCCGCTAACTTGTGAAAAAAATGAAATGATACATGAACTCACCATGCCCCCCTGCGAATACTTTGGGGTGTCTTCTTTCTAAAATGGTGTCATTTGGGGGGTATTTATACTATCCTGGCATTCTAGCACCTGAAGAAACATGACAGGCGCTCAGAAAGTCAGAGCTGCTTCAAAATGCCGAAATTCACTTTTTTGCACCATAGTTTGTAAACGCTATAACTTTTACCCAAACCAATAAATATACACTTATTGGACTTTTTTTTTTTATCAAAGACGTGTAGAACAATACATTTAGAGAAAAATTTATATAGAAATGTAGTTTTTTTTAAAAAAAATTACAACAGAAAGTGAAAAATGTCATTTTTTTGCAAAAATGTCGTTAAATTTTTATTAGTAGCAAAAAAAGTAAAAATGTCAGCAACAATGAAATACCACCAAATGAAAGCTCTATTAGTGAGAAGAAAAGGAGGTAAAATTCATTTGGGTGGTAAGTTGCATGACGGAGCAATAAACGGTGAAAGTAGTGTAGTGCGGAATTGTAAAAAAGGGCCTGGTCACTAGGGGGGTATAAACCTGTGGTCTTCAAGTGGTTAATATGTATCGCATCTTCTGTTGTATACTGATTGGCTTATATATATTATTCTGTATACCTAATACTGTTTAAGCAGTTTTTTTTATCCAGCACTGTGTGGGAATCTTTATCTGTGGTGTTTATATATGCTACAGTAGTTATATTATTGTATTGCCACGTATTTGGTTGCCATTTATCTTGATAGTTTAGTTTAGCAGTTCTTTTTAGTCTTACGGCCTTTCTGTATTTACTCCTTTTTTGACAATTTTTTTTTTTTTTTGTGGCTTCCAAGAACAGGGGTCACCCTCCTGAGTTGTATTTGCAGAGTTTTCTACTGTGTAATGATGGGCATTTGTGCCACTATACACCTTTATATCATTAATATATACTTAGGGTTATTTCCTTCTAAAGTGGCACATCCTTGTATACGTGAATAGTCATTTGTGATTATACGGTCCAGGTGGCCCATTTGGTTGCTTCCTCATCTGCAACAGTAATGTGGGGCTTATCTCCATCACCTGTTTGTTATTTGTTTAAGTATTCTAATAATCTATTCCATTTTATATACATTGTGTATGCAATTTATGATAGGGGTTATTAGCACGTTTTCTAGGTTTATAGTAATGTTTGGCTAGGCCCTGATACTTTTGTTGTTATGTTGTAAGGTTCCTATTGGTAACCCGAATCTGCATTCTGTAGCAGTTTGCAGGTATTCATGCAGTATGCTAAAGACAAATGCTTTTTTTAATTCTTGTTTTTCAGGGTGGAGCACAGATAATTTTGTGTGGATTCAGCAATGTGTTTTTGTAAGAAGAAAGCTCATCTTAAACAGAAATCTCTACTTTATTAGATTCATATAGAGAAATGGCACTGTGTGAGAATGGTCTTGTTGTCAGACATTTGTTATTAGTCTAGATGCATAATTTTGTACAAACTTTCAGGTCTTGAAGAATATTGCATAAATATCCATTCTGTAAAATCAGAAAGGTAATTCATTCTTTGTTTCAACTATGTTTTTTAATACAAATCAGTTGTAGTAAGGTTTTCTTAAATGCGGGGTGGCAAAAAGGATACAGAAATGGATTAATTGAAGAGTTAAAGAAAAATAGCCAACATGTAATATCATATACAACTGTCGATACACAAATATCACAAAACCCTTCTGAGATAATCGTTAAGAAAGAGTATGGTGCCCAACAGATGCAAAAGGTGCAGACAAGAATACCTAGAGATTTTGCCATTTTCTTATCCTTGGCTAATGCTGAATTTTTTGTTAAATCGAGAGTCCGATCTCTATTTCTCTCTTCATTTCTTGAATTTTTTGCAGCCAAATTGAGACTTTTAATTTTAAAGATTGAAAACAAATATCCTGTATTCCTATTTTTCGTTGCTCCAGGCTCTTGGCTGCATTGTATTGAAGCTGTTGCACATTTAGAATGATCTTCTCTACAATCTACAATAAATATATCATCGTTCCTCTTGTCTCCATATGAATCATTTGTGATTATACGGTCCAGGTGGCCCATTTGGTTGCTTCCTCATCTGCAACAGTAATGTGGGGCTTATCTCCATCACCTGTTTGTTATTTGTTTAAGTATTCTAATAATCTATTCCATTTTATATACATTGTGTATGCAATTTATGATAGGGGTTATTAGCACGTTTTCTAGGTTTATAGTAATGTTTGGCTAGGCCCTGATACTTTTGTTGTTATGTTGTAAGGTTCCTATTGGTAACCCGAATCTGCATTCTGTAGCAGTTTGCAGGTATTCATGCAGTATGCTAAAGACAAATGCTTTTTTTAATTCTTGTTTTTCAGGGTGGAGCACAGATAATTTTGTGTGGATTCAGCAATGTGTTTTTGTAAGAAGAAAGCTCATCTTAAATAGAAATCTCTACTTTATTAGATTCATATAGAGAAATGGCACTGTGTGAGAATGGTCTTGTTGTCAGACATTTGTTATTAGTCTAGATGCATAATTTTGTACAAACTTTCAGGTCTTGAAGAATATTGCATAAATATCCATTCTGTAAAATCAGAAAGGTAATTCATTCTTTGTTTCAACTATGTTTTTTAATACAAATCAGTTGTAGTAAGGTTTTCTTAAATGCGGGGTGGCAAAAAGGATACAGAAATGGATTAATTGAAGAGTTAAAGAAAAATAGCCAACATGTAATATCATATACAACTGTCGATACACAAATATCACAAAACCCTTCTGAGATAATCGTTAAGAAAGAGTATGGTGCCCAACAGATGCAAAAGGTGCAGACAAGAATACCTAGAGATTTTGCCATTTTCTTATCCTTGGCTAATGCTGAATGTTTTGTTAGATCGAGAGTCTGATCTCTATTTCTCTCTTCATTTCTTGAATTTTTTGCAGCCAAATTGAGACTTTTAATTTTAAAGATTGAAAACAAATATCCTGTATTCCTATTTTTCGTTGCTCCAGGCTCTTGGCTGCATTGTATTGAAGCTGTTGCACATTTAGAATGATCTTCTCTACAATCTACAATAAATATATCATCGTTCCTCTTGTCTCCATATGAATCACCATGACTACTATTTTGTACTTTGCTCCTCATTCGACCTCTTATATTTAAATAAATACCAAGGTTAAAAAAGGCTATTGCGGACATTGGGATCAAAAAGTCAAAAACAGACGAATAGAGTAAATATCGGCCACTATAGTAAAATTCTGGGTTACATTCACCATCTGGTATCAAACTATAACCCACCACATACTCCCATAAAATAATTGCTGGTCCAAAATTTAGGAAGGCTAAAATCCAAACTGCAGCCATCTTTGTGAAAGCTGGTTTCAATTTATTTTGCTGATCTCTATATTTTACCTACAAAATAGAAATGAACTAATGTAAGCTCAAGAAAATGCTTTAACTAAAATAACATTTATTTTAAAAATGCAAAAAGTTGCCATATACATTTTCTTTATTTGTATTAAGAATATATAGGGGCACACACAGTTGTGTGGAGGCACAAAGGGGGCATTATTATTGTGTGGGCAATTAGAGAAGCTTTATTACTATTACTCTTACACAGGACCATGTGTCTGCCGCGGCCGTATTGCGGAACAGACAGATCGCGGACCCCATTCAAGTTAATGGGTCCGCGATCCGCATGAGGCTGGCCCACGGTTGGCCCACGGTCTGGCCCACGGCCGTGTGCAAGAAGCCTTACTGTGTGTAAAAGCACCAAGGCAAGTACACAGTGCTTCATCCGAGATTTGGACACAGCTGAGATTAGAACACAATGGTTGACAAAGCTGCTGTTGATGTTTCCTGCCATCAAGGATATCAATAATTTTTTAGCAGACTAAGGCCTCTTTCACACGGGCGTCATGTTTGACGCCCGGATAAGAGGCGGGTGCGTTGCGGGAATATGTGCGTTTTTCCCACGCGGGTGCAAACGTTTGCAACACGTTTTGCACGCGCGTGAGATTGGGTAGAGATTGGGTCCCGTTGCTAAGCAACAATGCGGGAAAATCGCAACGCATCCGCACTTGGTTGCGGATGCTTGCGATTTTCCCGCAGCCCCATTCACTTCTATGGGGCCTGCGTTGCGTGAAAAACGCAGAATATAGAACATGCTGCGATTTTCACGCAACGCAGAAGTGATGCGTGAAAATCACCACTCATGTGCACAGCCCCATAGAAATGAATGGGTCCGGATTCAGTGCGGGTGCAATGCGTCCTCCTCACGCATTGCACCCGCGCGGAAAACTCGCCCGTGTGAAAGGGGCCTAAGGCTACATGCACACGACCGTTGCCTGTCTCCGCTTCCGCTCCTCCTGGAAATTTTGCGTCCGTCCAAAAAAACGGATGACGGACCATTTTTTTTGACGGATCCGATTTTTATGGCAGATGCATTGTCCGCAAACGTGAAAAAAATAGGACATGCACTATTTTTTTGACGGAATAAAAACACGGATCACGGATGCGGAGCAAAAACGGTTGACCATCCGCATTTTTTGACGGACCCATTGAAATGAATAGGGAAGCATCCTATCCGTGAAAAAAAACGGAACGGACGCGGAAACAAACAACGGTCGTGTGCATGGGGCCTTAGCTTGACTTTGTACTTGCATCTTAGCCTCCTTTACTTCAAACACCTTATTTCCATGGCAAAATGAGGCTTCTGCATGGGCAATAAAGAACACCTCTGGATATTTGAAAAGCAGAACGGTCAGGTACTGTTTTTTTTTTTTTTTTTGTTTTTTTTTTTGAGTCGGGGGTGGGGGGTAGCAGTGGTACAGTGGTACAAAGTTTGTGCAGAAGTATTGGTTATCATTTGGTCAGTGCTGTATTCTAGATACTTACAGCTTTAGTGACTGCCAGAAAACGATCACAGCTGATCAGAACAATATTATATATCGTACACTGGCACAACGTATAATTAATAGTGAGCCAAACTTTACAGATACTTTTTCCAAGGACCCATCCTTTATTTAGAATGTAATTCTTCAAGTACAATGGAAGAGAGAAAGTGCCTAAGAGAAGGGAACATTTTTCGTGTTCATGGATGGTACAGTTTATGCAATTACTTTTTTAATCAAATGCTAAATTCTTTGTTATACATCACCATCATTTATTACATTGTAATAATTATCAAATACTCCAGCAATGACACACAAGAAGTGCAGATGGATATAGTGTATGGCAAATATTCTGTAAATTTTAATGTTGCTAGAGGGATATGTATATAGAGGGACATCTATATGCCAGAAATGTAACTTACCCTTATAGGGAATTTTGATTTCTTTTTTTAAAGTAACAGATCTAGTGTCAGTGAATTGTTTGTATACTTTTGTACACGCTCCTGGATGAGGCTCATGAGGGGACAAATATTATTTTAAATAAATCGGAAGCTATACACAGCAACTTGTTATATGCCCTATTATGGTATGTTTAGCTAATTGATGTTGGTCTCTCACCTGGTACCCCATTGTGTTAGGTAAAAGTAAGAACTGCATCTAATAGGAACTCAGCTGTTTTCTTGAAGGCTGTCAAATAAGACAATGGACACCATGGATGCCTAGTAAAAGGGTTGTACCACCACTGAATGTTATTATGTTACTTTATAGTTTACTTTCGGTTACAAAAATTCTACTGTTGTGAGATTTTTTAAAAATTCATTATAATGGTGCACCATGGTGTTTAATCTGTATAGTAATGTGCATGTCTACCTACTGAGGTGGTTACTAGAGATAAGCGAATTTCATATTTTGAAATTCGTTCACACTTTGTTTAGTGGTAAAAGCAGAATTGCGTTATGGATTCCGTTACCACGGACCATGACGCAATTCTATAATATAATGTCTTTATAGGCATTCCGTTATTCATTCGGTGATAATAGAAGTCTATGGGCTGCAAAACTGATCCGTCCTGTTTCCGTTTTGCAGGGGAGCCCTCTCCTGCATAACGGTAACTGAACGGATCCGTTATGCAGCCCATAGACTTCTATGATGACGGAATGAATAACGGAATGCCTCTAAAGGCATTCCATTATGCATTTCGTTATAGAATTGCGTTATGGTCCGTGGTATTCCATTTGTTGAATGGATTAGGCAGTGGCTGAAGGACAGAAAACAGAGGGTTGTAGTCAATGGAGTATATTCAGACCATGGTATTGTTACCAGTGGGGTACCTCAGGGATCTGTTCTGGGACCCATATTGTTTAATATCTTTATCAGCGAAATTGCAGAAGGCCTCAATGGTAAGGTGTGTCTTTTTGCTGATGACACAAAGATTTGTAACAGGGTTGATGTTCCTGGAGGGATACACCAAATGGAAAAGGATTTAGGAAAACTAGAGGAATGGTCAAAAATCTGGCAACTAAAATTTAATGTTGATAAGTGCAAGATAATGCACCTGGGGCGTAAAAACCCAACAGCACAATATAAAATCAGTGATACAGTACTAACCTCAGTATCTGAGGAAAGGGATTTAGGGGTCATTATATCAGACTACCTAAAGGTGGGCAGACAATGTCATAGAGCAGCAGGTAATGCCAGCAGAATGCTTGGGTGTATAGGGAGAGGCATTAACAGTAGAAAGAGGGAGGTGCTCGTGCCGCTCTACAGAGCACTAGGGAGACCTCATCGGGAGTATTGTGTGCAGTACTGGAGACCATATCTGCAGAAGGATATTGAAACTTTGGAGAGAGTTCAGAGAAGAGCTACTAAACTAGTACATGGATTGCAGGACAAAACTTACCAGGAAAGGTTAAAGGACCTTAACATGTATAGCTTGGAAGTAAGAAGAGACAGAGGGATATGATAGAAACTTTTAAATACATAAAGGGAATCATCACGGTAAAAGAGGAGAGAATATTTAAAAGAAGAAAAACTGCTACAAGAGGACATAGTTTTAAATTAGAGGGGCAAAGGTTTAAAAGTAACATCAGGAAGAATTACTTTACTGAGAGAGTAGTGGGCGCATGGAATAGCCTTCCTGCAGAAGTGGTAGCTGCAAATACAGTGAAGGAGTTTAAGCATGCATGGGATAGGCATAAGGCCATCCTTCATATAAGATAATGCCTGGGGCTATCCATAGTATTCAGCATATTGGGCAGACTAGATGGGCCAAATGGTTCTTATCTGCCGACACATTCTATGTAACGGAATCCATAATGCAATTCTGCTTTTACCACCAAATGAAGTGTGAACGAATTTCAAAATATGAAATTCGCTCATCTCTAGTAACCACCTCAGTAGGTAGACATGCACATTACTATACAGATTTAACATGGTGCACCATTATAATGAAGTAAAAAAAAATCTCAACAGGAGCATATATGAAATTCGCTCATCTCTAGTGGTTACACATGCTCAGTTCTATCTTTCAATGTTCACTACCCTAATCTTTCTGTTAGATGCTGTGACAGTTACAGCGAGAGGGTTGCAGCAGAAAAGACACATCCTCTGAATTTCCAACCTCAAGAAAATCTAGCAGAACAGTTAGAGCAATGAATGGGGAGATCTCTGGATCCATGTGAGGTACAGGGCTGGTTCTTACTTTGTTAGAAAAAGATTGTCATGTACTGTATTATGTATGTTTTCATTTTTTACATCAGTCATTGGATAATCAAACAAGGATTGTAGTTATTAAACTAAGCAACCATTTTTAATAATGCTTCATTTTCAGAAAATTATTGCAATATTTTTTATAGCACATACTCTATATGGGGAACTTAACTTATTTAGGTGAGGCATCTTTTGGTAACAAACTGTATATACAGAAGCTACTATGTTATAACTTTCTAATGATAAAACACATATTTTAAGGTTAGTATGTTATAACCACGAACTGCTATCTAGTTGTTTACAGAGATGTTTTAAAGGGTACGGTAATTAATAGTTGATTGTGGTTTTATATTGCTTGAATATGTGATTACATAGTTTGCCCATTACTTTTAAAAAGAGCTGTATTTGCATTTAATGCAATTTTGACTGTGTTGTTAACCACTTAATTACCAGAGTGCTTTCCCCCTTCCTTACCAGGCCAATTTTTGCAATGGGCCTATCTAACTGCAAATAATTATTTAAGTTCTAAGCTACCCTACATGTATTTGATATAATTTTTCACATAATGCCTTAGAGCTTTCTTTTATGTCATAAGATGACAGATTTATATTTTTTTAATATTTAAGAAAAAACTGAAAATGATAAAACAAATTTATATTTTCCTTTATCATTTTTTTAAATTCTAACAAAAAAATTCAAGATCAAGATACAGCATTTCTAAAACCATTGCAGTGGAAATGGATGCTACTTGTGTAATTTATCTCCTAGCTGGGCTCATCACAAGACTTCAAAGAACTAGAGCGCATTTTGGGTTTTGGCTGCCAAAACATTAGAAACTCCTTTATAGTATTTTTTTTATGTTGAACCCCTAAGATATTCATATTGGGGAAATTTGCAAATTTTTGCCTTATTCTTTAAATATTTTTTTTTTATGAATGAAAAATATGCATACTATTTATATTTTAAGCACCCCAAAATGCTATACTAAATATAGCTAAAACAAGCACCTTTTTTTTTTATGATGGAAAAACAAAAGTGTGTATGC
Source organism: Bufotes viridis (assembly GCA_033119425.1). Lineage (NCBI taxonomy): Eukaryota > Metazoa > Chordata > Amphibia > Anura > Bufonidae > Bufotes > Bufotes viridis. The sequence goes on along the minus strand of CM065593.1, from coordinate 108,545,836 downwards.
TTATATATTTTATACTCAAAGTCTGCTATACTATTGCTAAAACTAATAAAAATTTATTTTATTTTTTTTATGAAAGAAAAAGGGAAAATGTGTTTATGGGTGTGTATCTAGTCTGCTATACTATTGCTAAAACTAATAATTCATCTTGTATGATCTGAACATAACTGTACAGCTGAATGGTTTATAACTGCCCATCTAATTTCATGGCAGATATTTATAGTATGTTAGGCTGGGTTTACAGTTTCATCCAACCAAAACATACAATAATGGCAAAAGTCTAAATTGGCCAAATTATCAGATCATTGAGATTCAAACATTATCCGATTCACTTCCTATATCCTGGGTAAGATCTCTACAATCATAGCATATACAGTATAAAGTGACTGGAGTATAAATGTTATAAAGGTTATATAGGCAATGGCAGTAAGTATTTTATTATAATGTTCCCTGTTATTTATTTTCCATTCTACCAGACATTCCTGCATTTAAGTGGCAAACTCAAACCAATAGCTTTATTATAAATTATTGGGGGCCGCAATCTACATCCTTATCATTATCAAATTCTAAAAAGAGTCATAGCAGTGTTATTCTAAGTTATATGTATGTGGTCACGAAAAGATATTATTCAAAATGCTTTAATGATTATAAATTGTATTTTTATTTTAAATATAAAAAAAGTCTGAGATTTTCAGGTAAGTACAAGATGCTGCACTTGCATGATGTCGATTTTTATATAATGTGGACATTTGGGGACACATTTATTAAGACCGATATTATAGACACCGGTCTTAATAAAAGCCTATAGCTTGTCTCTCCATAACTTTGGCGCATCCAGCGGCAGTTCCAAAATGTAAGACACCTTCTGAGCAGTCTTACATTTAGACCATTTTCTACGCCTAACAGGCATAGAAAATGATGAATGAGACAGGGCTGCCGGCCCGTCCCCTTCTCCACCACGCCCACAATTTTAGATCTGCCGTGAGTGGGACGAAATCTCAGATAGTGGCTCAACTAACCATTGCAGTGAAATCTGCGCCTGAAATACGCCTAATTTAAGGGTATTTCAGAATAGTAAATGACCCCCTTGGTTTTTGTCACACACAGCGCGTATCCAAAAAATTATCCCTATTTGTACTCTGTCTTATCTTTCCTGTGCAATGTCCTTGTACCTTCAGCCGCCTGAATGAGATCAGAAACAAGGCTGTGCTGCGAAGACAGGCAGTCTCTTGTACAGTAGCTAGAACTTCCTTTGGCCATTTCAATGCTTTTAGCTATATGTATGACTCTGGCAGGAGGACATTGGGTTACCCTAAGGGTGTGTGCTGGTCGGGCCCGTGCTGCGGAACGCTAATTGCGGTCCGCAATGCATGGGCACGACCGTGGGGCAGCCGCATGCGAATCGCGGACCCATTCTCTTGAATGCACTACTTTTTTGTGGTGCGGAGACACTGCCAGAAACACCACGGAAGCACTACGTAGTGCTTCCATGGGGTTCCGATCTGTGCCTCCGTTCCACATCTCCGTGATTGTGGACCTATTCAAGTAAATGGGTCCGCGATCCGTGGTGCGGGGTGCACACAGTCGATGCCCGTGTATTGCGGACCCCCTGTATGCGGGCTGCAGACGGCCACGGCCGGACAACGGCCATGTACATGAACCCTAAGTTAGGTATAGCGCAGATTAAAACAACTAGAAACTAATCAAGTCTGTGTCATAGAGAGAAGAGAATGTAAAATACTGTTTTGTGTAATATCTGGACACATTCTCGGAGAAGTAAAAATAAACAATAGGAATGGAATATGAATTACAATGGATCACTCTATTGTTTAGATGCAGTTATGTAAAATAAATACAGTAAATTATATATATATATATATATATATATATATATATATATATACACACACACTTTTATATAAATATTTTTTTTACCTGTGAAAAAGTCACTGATGGCCAAGTTTAAAAGAAAGTAGTTGCTTGGAGTTCTAAGTTTTTTGTTGATTATAAAACCAAGTATAACAAGTGCATTCCCTGTGCCTGTCACACTGATCATGAAAGACATCAGAACAGCCTGAAACATTGTCTCATCATCCACTGTGTGACTTAGGAGAGAAATATTGCTGTTGGTGAAAAACACACTATTTCCATCATAATCCAAGGATCCATTGTTGTACGCCTGCATGGTCTCCTTGCTGGATATCACCATAAACACAAACATACAGTTAGAATATTCAGGCAACTTGATACTACTTACAGAAAAAGACAAAGTCTTCATTTATAAAACAAATACACACTTTTTAGTGAACCTTACGATTGCAGCCAGTAATTATAAGTGCTTTCTGAGAGTTGTCTAATGTTTATAAGCCCTGAAGGATCCACTGGGGACATTTTCTTCTGAGACTTATCCAATAAACAGAGGTAATGACCAGTCTTGCAGGATTTGCTTATTATTCCCTGGTTTATGCTGACAGTTATATAATGCAGTGGTCCCTCAAGGCATAATGGCCTCAGGATAAAAAAATAAATAAAATTAACTTACAAGGGTTTTTCCTGGGCCATCATATCTTGAAATGTGAATTAACATACAATACCTCAGACTCAGATCTAACCAATCAATATAGCCGGTACTGGTCATCTAGTGGCACTTGTTTACAGTACAGTGCGTTACTTACTATATATGTCCTGTACTGCCCTCTGTCTGTGGAAAGATGAGCTGGACGTTTGGATGTCTGGTGAAAGCATGTCTGTTGTATTTTTCTAGAACACTGTGTGCTATACACAATCCTGAAGAAGCTCCTGTCCTCACAGTGGCATTGTGTGTGAGTGTGGAGGGGGGAAGGGGCCAGATTGCAGGGGGGCACCGGCCACCAGTGGGAATGAACTATTAATTGCTGCTGCTAAGTGGTATAAGCATCAGCTGCGCAGCCAGTACCACTGACATATAAATGCTGGAGCCAGAGCGGAGGGCTTCAGCCTACGAACAAGTAAGCACGCTCTGATGAATATTATCAGGGTGTGCACGGCGCACGACTCACTGATAGGCTGCCGCATGCCCACCTCCCAGGCGGGAAACACACTGCAGAGCAAGAAGATGGCTGCAGTCAAGTGTGCAGCCTGAACCAACAGCCATAGCCTGAGAGGAAGCGAAGCAAGCGCCCAAGCAAGGCACAATTTCAATAAAGGAAACACCAGTGCTACCGCTCAATGTCGTAGTTGGGGAGTGCACTGCTTGGGCAGAGAAGTATTTCTTCAGTTAAGGGGCTTGCTGCACAGAGGGGGAATTTTCATAAGGGGAAGGGAGGTCTTTGCTTCCAGGACAAAGAGTCACTAGGAGCCTAAATAGGTCAGGACCACACTTAATAATGGAGGAGTATTAGGCCCCTTTCACACGGGCGAGTTTTCCGCGCGGGTGCAATGCGTGAGGAGGACGCATTGCACCCGCACTGAATCCGGACCCATTCATTTCTATGGGGCTGTGCACATGAGCGGTGATTTTCACGCATCACTTCTGCGTTGCGTGAAAATCGCAGCATGCTCTATATTGTGCGTTTTTCACACAACGCAGGCTCCATAGAAGTGAATGGGGCTGCGGGAAAATCGCAAGCATCCGCAAGCAAGTGCGGATGCGTTGCGATTTTCCCGCATGGTTGCTTAGCAACGGGACCCGATCTCTATTATTTCCCCTTATAACATGGTTATAAGGGGAAATAATAGCATTCTTAATTATTGTTCTCTTCTCCGGTTTCGGGTCTTCTGGAGAATTGTTTATTTCCCATGTTATAAGGGGAAATAATAGCATTCTTAATAAAGAATGCATTGTAAAATGAAGTGGAGGGGGTTAAAAATAATAAAAGTTAACTTACCTTTGCCACTTGATCGCGTAGTTACGATCTATCCTCTCTTTCCCTGCATCATCTAAGATTAAAGGACCTGTGATGACGTCACATCACATGGTCCAATCACATGGTCCATCACCATGGTAAGATGGACCATGTGATTGGACCATGTAATGTGACGTCATCACAGGTCCTGTAGATCTTAGATGATGCAGGGAAAGGAAAGAGAGGAGAGATCGCAACTACGCGATCAAGTGGCTAAGGTAAGTTAACTTTTATTATTTTTAACCCCCTCCACTTCATTTTACAATGCATTCTTTATTAAGAATGCTATTATTTCCCCTTATAACAAGGGAAATAAACAATTCTCCAGAAGACCCGAAACCGGACTTCAGTGATGAAGTCCGGCTTCAGGTTGGGTACCAAACATGGCGGTTTTTCTCACGCGCGTGCAAAACGCATTACAAACGTTTGCACCCGCGCGGGAAAAACGCACATATTCCCGCAACGCACCCGCCTCTTATCCGGGCGTCAAAAATGACGACCGTGTGAAAGAGGCCTTATTATGGGGGGGCTTAGGTGCAATATGCACAGCGCAGCAAGAAAGATTCCTATAGGTTTGATGTGCAGCAGACTCCACTTAGGTCCCCACAGTAATAATCATCTGTATTAGGCCCTATTCACACGTCCGCAATGTCGTCCGCATGTATTCCGCAATTCTGCAGAATACATGCGGACCCATTGACTGTGAATGGGGCACGGAACGATGCGGAGAGCACACACGATGTGCTCTCCGCATCAGTCTTGGGAGCGCGCCCGATCTTACGGCGCAGCTCGCAAAAGAGAGCATGTCCTATTCTTGCCCGCAATTGCGGACAAGAATAGACATTTCTATGGGGCTGCCGGCCGGGTGTGTTTATGGATCCGCAATTTGCGGATCCATAAACACAACGGACGTGTGAATAAGGCCTTAGGCCTCATGCACACGACCGTATGTGTTTTGCGGTCCGCAAACAAAACGGATGACGTTCCGTATGGCATCCGTTTTTTTTGCGGATCCGTTATTTTTGTGGATCCATTGTAATAATGCCTATCCTTGGAAAAACGGACACACGGAAACGGAATGCAAACGGAGTACCTTCCGGTTTTTTTGCGGACCCATTGAAATGAATGGTTCCGCATATGGTCCGCAAAAAAAACGGAACGGACACGGAAAGAAAATACGTTCGTGTGCATGAGGCCTTAATCCATTGTCAGTCCTCATTTAGGCCCCATGCCCTGACTGGCCTCACTGAATCTTACTGGGAATTTTAATTGTACAACTCTTAGCAGCACTGGTTAGATTGGGGCATGCATGGAGCCAAAATGGGAATTAACAATTAATTAATTAACCCCTTTGCGCTGCTGAAGTATAAGCAGGCCAGCACCTCGCCGCAAAGACGAAGATAATACTGATCCTCGTCATTTAACCCCTCAGATGCTGTGGTCAATAGTGACTGTGGCATCTGAGCGGTTAGACAGGTTTTGCCACATTTGAAAATGTTCAAACAATTAAATGTTTCAATTAAAAATGTTTTTTCTGCTTGCTGAATGACATAACGAAAAAAAAAGGTATTTTCAGCACATCGTGCATGTCATAAACACCCAAAAAACCACGGCAAGAATAAAAAAAAATTTGCCCAAAAAAGATTATTTTTCAGATTTTCAATACAAGATATAGTGAACTAACTGCTGCCATTAAAAAATACAGGTTGTCATACAAAAAATAAGCCCTCAAGCTGTGTGAATGGAAAAGTAAAAAATAGTTATGGGTCTTGGAAGGGGGGGACTTAAAAATTAAAACACAATAAAGAAAATTGGCCGGTCCTTAAGGCCCCTTTCACACGGGCGAGTTTTCCGCGCGGGTGCAATGCGTGAGGAGGACGCATTGCACCCGCACTGAATCCTGACCCATTCAGTTCTATGGGGCTGTGCACATGAGCGGTGATTTTCACGCATCACTTTTGCGTTGCGTGAAAATCGCAGCATGTTCTATATTCTGCGATTTTCACGCAACGCAGGCCCCATAGAAGTGAATGGGGATGCGGGAAAATCGCAAGCATCCGCAATCATGTGCGGATGCGTTGCGATTTTCCCGCATGGTTGCTAGGATACGATCGGGATGGGGACCCGATCGTTATTATTTTCCTTTATAACATAGTTATAAGGAAAATAATCGCATTCTAATTACAGAATGCAATGTTCCCGGAGCTTGAAAGGGTTAAAAATAATAAAGAGTTAACTTACCTTCTCCCATTGTACGCGCAGAGCCCCAGAACGTCGTCTCTCTTGATAGTTTGGCTGCTTGAGGACCTGTGGTGACGTCACAGGGTCACATGGTCCAATCATAGAAGCATTTGAGTGGACCATGTGACCCATGTGATCCTGTGACATCACGGCAGGTCCTTCATCGAACAACAGATGTTCGATGAAGGACCTGCCGTGATGTCACAGAGATCACATGGGTCACATGGTCCACTCAAATGCTTCTATGATTGGACCATGTGACCCTGTGACGTCACCACAGGTCCTCAAGCAGCCAAACTATCAAGAGAGACGACGTTCTGGGGCTCTGCGCGTACAATGGGAGAAGGTAAGTTAACTCTTATTATTTTTAACCCTTTCAAGCCCGGGAACATTGCATTCTGTAATTAGAATGCGATTATTTTCCCTTATAACTATGTTATAAGGAAAATAATTACACACACAGAATACTCATCCCGAAACCAGACTTCAGTGATGAAGTCTGACTTCGGGTCTGGGTACCAAGCATGCGGATTTTTTCACGCGCGTGCTCAACGCACTACAAACGTTAGCACACGCGCGGAAAAATCGCGGCGATTCCCGCAACGCACCCGCATCTTATCCGGGCGTCAAACATGACGCCCGTGTGCAAGAGGCCTAAAGGGGTTGTACCATCTCGCATTTCCATGGTAAAATGGGACAAACGCTGAGCGGGCCAGCGTTCCACTGTTTCTGCAGTTCCTATTGCTGTGAATTGGGGCTACATAAACAACATAGCTTAGCAAGGTAGGCTATTTCCAAACGTAACTTGATAGGTACAGTGCGTTCTGCTACACTGTTTATATAGCTCCCATTTTCTGTAAGCCTGGTCACTAGTGTTGAGCGAGCATGCTCGGCCAAAACTGGAGTTCGACTTGAGCATCGCGATTCTCGGCACATCGCGGTGTTCGGCCGAATACCGCGTGTTCTCGAGTCGCATCCCCGCATATTTGTTGGCTGCTTTGCAGCAAATAAGCGTGTTGGGAAGTACTGCCACTCACTGTAATGCCGTAGCCATGTTGGTTACTGACATTACAGTGATTGGCTGGCCGGAATGCGTCATCGGATGCTATATAGCACCTGATGACACGTGGTTCAGCTCAGACTAAGTTAGGTCGAGCTGCAGCAGCAGGGACAGATAGTGTAGGGAGAGGAATTGTGTTTTTTTTAGGGAGTTTTGAGTGTTGAAACTTTATTGGAGACCCAACAGTCCTTTTAAGGACTATTGTTTTATCTGGCTGCCAAATATTTTAGCACAACGTGCGCTAAATTGTGTGCAATTGTTTGGCTGCAGGTGAGAGCAGCGACATTACATGCGCTACATCTCCTGTACAACGTTATCCGCTGGTGACAGCAGCGACATTTCCTGCGCTACATCTCCTGTATAACGTAAGCTGCAGGTGACAGCAGTGACATTACCTGTGCTACATCTCCTGTATAACGCTAGATGCTGGTGACAGCAGCGACATTACCTGCGCTACATCTCCTGTATAACGTTTGTGCATCCCAAATAGCTGTGACATTCCCTGTAATTTTTATTAGCCGCTGGTGACAGCAGCGACATTACCTGTGCTATATCTGCTGTATAATGTTTGTGCATCGTAAATAACAGTGACATTCAGTTAAATTTTTTCGCCGCTGGTGACAGCGACATTACCTGTGCTACGTCTCCTGTATAACGTTTGCACATCCTAAATATCAGTGACATTCAGTGTAATTTATTTGCGCATACACTTACTGTGGCGAAACCAACCTCGCCACAGTGAACTGGAGAAGTCTAGTCGCCTGCCTCTTGCCTTCTGACTATGGCCCTGGGATGTATTGCCCATTGAGAACTGATTTGGACTTATGGACTTTTATTGTACAGTGCTGGCCCTTTTAAAAACAGTATACGGACACATGGAAACTTTTTGGACCGGTAAAGCCATGCTGCCAAGGGATAATAAAGGGACCTCACCTAACCTTGTAACCCCCGGACGGATTCATGTGATTTTTACATATGTTGCTCCCCAAGTTATGCTGATCACAGAAATATAAGTTTTATCCGTATGTGATGTAAGATCAGGGAGTTATTAAAAATAAAAGTGTAACTTTTCAGCTTGGAGATAATTGAGTAGACACGGTAATTGACTCAATTATCTCCTAAGCAGAGGTGAGGAATATGCTGAGTGTCTGTATTGTCCCATTGTATCTGATTGGCTGCTGTACTTGCATTGTATGTGTTGTAATGTGTTTATTGGTTGTTCTGCAAAACCTTGTGGGCTGTAATGTGTTTGGGCATTGGGAATAAAAGAGGCTGTATGGGCCAGTAAAGGAGAGTTCCTGCTTGACCCTCAAAACGAAGTGTCGTCTCGTTATTGGGGGGGATTTATTGCTGTTTATGCTGTTCCAGTTTGACTGCTAGGAGTGTAAACCTATTCGTATGGTTTTCCCTATTCGGCTGTTTACCGCATTCTTATGCTTCTCCGATTTGGTGGTTGTGGTGTCGGCTAGAGCGCTTGGAATCCTCAAGAAGCGCTAGGAGCATCTTTCAACGGAGGTACCCAGTCGGGGTGCCCGTCGATCCGTTACATTGGTGGCAAGCGGTGGGATGGCGTTCGGTAAAGCAGCTCGTTCGTGGAATTACAAATTGAGGGCAACGCTAGCACTCATACCCAACTTCAGGAGAACAAGCATGACACCCAGCTACACGCAGGAGGAATTTGACAGAGAGCTGAGATCACGGCTGATTTTCTTCGGACCCAACCCCTCGGAGAAATCTGTGCAGTTCGTGAGGAGGTTAACAGCAGAGTACCTGCAGTTCATGGCAGATGGTATCGTCTGCCCTCCCCAGCGGCTGAGTGCGTTCCGGAGAGCTGAAGGTGCCGTCCTTCCTCCCCAGCGGCAGTGTGTACCCCAGGGAGCTGAAGGTGTCGTCCTTCCTCCCCAGCGGCAGTGTGAGTTACAGAGGGCCGAAGGTGTCGCCCTTCCCCCCCAGCGGCAGTGTGAGTTACAGAGGGCCGAAGGTGTCGTCCTTCCCCCCCAGCGGCAGTGTGAGTTACAGAGGGCCGAAGATGTCGTCCTTCCCCCCCCAGCGGCCGTGTGAGTTACAGAGGGCCGAAGGTGTCGTCCTTCCCCCAGCGGCAGTGTGAGTTACAGAGGGCCGAAGGTGTCGTCCTTCCTCCCCAGCGGCAGTGTGTACCCCAGGGAGCTGAAGGTGCCGTCCCTTCCTCCCCAGCGGCAGTGTGAAGTCCAGGGGGCCGAAGGTGTCGTCCTTCCTCCCCAGCGGCCGTGTGAGTTACAGAGGGCCGAAGGTGTCGTCCTTCCCCCCCCAGCGGCAGTGTGAGTTACAGAGGGCCGAAGGTGTCGTCCTTCCTCCCCAGCGGCAGTGTGTACCCCCGGGAGCTGAAGGTGCCGTCCCTTCTCCCCAGCGGCAGTGTGTACCCCAGGGAGCTGAAGGTGTCATCCGTCCTCCCCAGTGGCAGTGTGTACCCCAGGGAGCTAAAGGTGTCGTCCTTCCTCCCCAGCTGCAGTGTGTACCCCAGGGAGCTGAAAGTGCCGTCCTTCCTCCCCAGCGGCAGAGTGTCCTGCGGGGAGCGGAGACCGCCAGTTTTGCACCCCAGCAGCAGGACAAAATATTGAAAGGGGAGACAGTTGGTCCCCCCCTTCACCAGCAGAGAGAGGGTCAGGGAGAGGAGCCTGCTACCCCCTCTCCCCAGCGGCAGTCTACAGTTCAGAGAGAGGGGCTTGTTACACCCTCTCTCCAGCGGCAGCCCAACCCACCAAGGGGAGATGTTACGCCCCCCAACGGTGCAGATGGGACTGTGGTCTCTGCACTTGCAGCACAAGGGGCAAGGACGGTCGGTCCTGTCCGCCAGCCACAGAGCGGTTTATCCAGAGGGGAGACAGCCGGTCTCCCCCTCCCACAACCAGGCTCCAACCAGACTACTTCCGTGGTAGCGCTGGCCCCAGGGCAGAGTACCGCGGGTCTCTGCCCACTCAGCAACCCACCAAGGCAGTCTACCAGTCCCCCGCACAGCCGTGGTGAGGCACCTGGACATGGACAAGTTGCTACTTTATCCAGGTGTAGTAACCATTTATTGTGGGTGGGCTGTACTGCTGTTTGTGCTTCGTGGGTGGGTTGCTGGACTAACCAGGGCACTGACCGGCAGGAGGTCAGATACCCTGTTAGTCTAGTTGGTAAAGGGAGAAGTGTGGCGAAACCAACCTCGCCACAGTGAACTGGAGAAGTCTAGTCGCCTGCCTCTTGCCTTCTGACTATGGCCCTGGGATGTATTGCCCGTTGAGAACTGATTTGGACTTATGGACTTTTATTGTACAGTGCTGGCCCTTTTAAAAACAGTATACGGACACATGGAAACTTTTTGGACCGGTAAAGCCATGCTGCCAAGGGATAATAAAGGGACCTCACCTAACCTTGTTACCCCCGGACGGATTCATGTGATTTTTACATATGTTGCTCCCCAAGTTATGCTGATCACAGAAATATAAGTTTTATCCGTATGTGATGTAAGATCAGGGAGTTATTAAAAAAAAAAGTGTAACTTTTCAGCTTGGAGATAATTGAGTAGACACAGTAATTGACTCAATTATCTCCTAAGCAGAGGTATTCTGAGTGTCTGTATTGTCCCATTGTATCTGATTGGCTGCTGTACTTGCATTGTATGTGTTGTAATGTGTTTATTGGTTGTTCTGCAAAACCCTGTGGGCTGTAATGTGTTTGGGCATTGGGAATAAAAGAGGCTGTATGGGCCAGTAAAGGAGAGTTCCTGCTTGACCCTCAAAACGAAGTGTCGTCTCGTTATTGGGGGGGATTTATTGCTGTTTATGCTGTTCCAGTTTGACTGCTAGGAGTGTAAACCTATTCGTATGGTTTTCCCTATTCGGCTGTTTACCGCATTCTTATGCTTCTCCGATTTGGTGGTTGTGGTGTCGGCTAGAGCGCTTGGAATCCTCAAGAAGCGCTAGGAGCATCTTTCAACGGAGGTACCCAGTCGGGGTGCCCGTCGATCCGTTACACTTACAAAACCTGCGCTACTGTACATGTAACATACTTGCAAGCATATATACCATTTATTATGCTCAAGGAGAGCAGTAAGGGATGGGAAAGTGGCCATGCTGCAGGACATCACTCTCGAAGTCACACCAGTGCGACCAGGTGGTCGGTTGGATTGCAGCAGATAATGCTTCCAGTCAGTTAAGCACCACCCTGTCTTCCACAAAGTCCAGTCTCTGTAGGCAAGAGTCTGGTCAACAGAATCCTCACCCTGATCCTTCTTCCTCCCACCATGGAGAGTCTTGGCAAACAAGTGATCCCACACTCCGATATTCCGAGGAGCTCTCTTCATCGCCATCCCTTGATTTGGCCCTCTCGCCGAGCCCGCTTGAAGAGGGACATGCGGAGATCTTGTGCATTGATTTCCAAACTCTTGAGCATCCACAGTCAGAAAAAGATGACAGTGGGGAATGGCAATTAGTGTTTCATGAGGTGGATGATGATGATGAGACACAGTTGCCAATAAGTCAACCACAATTAGTGTCTCAAGAGGTTCATGATAAGGATGAAACACAGTTGTCAATAAGTGAGGTTATTGTTAGGTCAATATAACAATAACAATTGAAAAGACAGGTGCACTCTGCGGTCTTACTAAACCCTCATACTGATATTAAAATTGCGAGATTAGCAAACATATCCTACTATGGAGGACATGCCTGAGCTCGAGCACCGCGCCAAGGTTTCTCAAGTAGCTCGGAACCTAACACTCACGTATCTGTGCCATATGGGCAATACCAGGGGCCAGTGGGCGAATTACAGGAGTGTAAAGGCCGACTCGCAGCATACTCCCCAGTCACCTCCAACATGTCGCCATGCCTGCAATGAGATGAGGGAGGAGGCTGTGAGGCCCATCCAAGATTGGCTGATATGGCCCAGTCTGTATATATATGCATAACTGCATTTGGGTTTGAGCATTTCCTGCCTGTTTAACACCACGCAATTTTTTTAGTCGTCTTGTTAGGTCAACAAGTCAGGAGGATGACCAGAGGGAGGAAATGGAAGAAGAGGTGGTGGACGATGAAATCACTGACCCAACCTGGGAAGGTCGCAAGCCAAGCGAGGACTGCAGTACAGAGGAGAAGGTATCCACAGCACTGCAACAGGGGTGGCAAAAGAGAGAAGGTGGGCCACACCAAACAGGCCCACAACTATTCCCCGGAGCACCTCCTTGCGGCAATCTCCCTTGCCAGGGGGTATGTGTTCCACAGTCAGGCGCTTTTTTGAGGAAAGTGCAGGCGATAAAAGAATTTTCATTTGCAACCTGTGCCGTACCAAAATGAGCAGGGGCGTTTACACTCACCACCACCAGCATGATCAGCCACATGGCATCAAAACACCCTAATAGGTGGGCCGAACGCCTGGGTCCACAATCGGTGTCCACGGGTCACACCACTGCCTCCATTACCCCGCGTTACATGCTGACCAATCCCCTGTTCAAGACGCAGGCCTGGATGCCTCCCGCCCTGCGCCTGGACCTTTGCAAGCACCATCAGCTAACACATCCACTTCTGTGTCCCAGCACAGGGTACAGATGTCCATACCCCAGGCTTTTGAACGAAAGCGCAAATACCCAGCCACCCACCCACAGGCCATGGCACTAAATGCGCACCTTTCCAAATTGCTGGCCCTGGAAATGGCATTTAGGCTTGTGGACACAGAGGCTTTCCGCAGCCTGATGGCGGTGGCCGTTCCAAGTTAATCAGTACCCGCCCGCCAATATTTTTCCAGGTGTACGGTCCCTGCCTTACACCAGCATGTGTCCAGTAACATCACTCGTGCCCTGACCAACACAGTTATTGGGCAGGTCCACTTAACGACTGACACATGGACAAGTGCCTGTGGCCAGGGACACTACATTTCCCTGACGGCACACTGGGTGAACGTTGTGGAGGCCAGGAGCGAGTCGTACCCTGGGATGGCACAGGTGCTACCGACGCCAAGGATTGCGGGCCCTACTTCCATCAGGATTTCCACCACCACCTACATTAGTGGCTACAACCCCCCTTCTCCTCCTTCACTTCCACCTCTGAACTCTCATCTTGCAGCACCAGTCAGCCATCAGTCAGTAGCTGAAAGCAGTGTAGCACTGCAGTGGGGAAGCGGCAACAGGTCGTGCTGAAACTTATTTGCTTAGGTGACAAACAGCACACCACCACAGAGCTATGGCAGGGTATAAGGGACCAAACTAAGCTGTGGCTCTCACCACTTAACCTACATCCAGGCATGGTTGTGTGTGGTAATGGCCGTAACTTGGTGGCGGCTTTGGAGCTCGGCAAGCTCACACACATACCAAGCCTAGCCCACATGTTCAACTTAGTGGTTCAGTGGTTTCTCAAAACCTACCCCAATTTGCCTGAGCTACTGGTGAAGGTGCGCCACATGTGTGCCCATTTCCGAAAATCATCTACAGCTGCCGCCAGTCTGGCAACGCTGCAGCAGCGCTTGCAATTGCCAGCTCACTGACTGTTGTGCGATGTGAGCACGCGCTGGAACTCCACATTCCACATGTTGGCCAGGCTTTGTGAGAAGCAGAGGGCAGTAGTGGAATACCAGCTGCAACATGGTCGTCTCCTTTCCAGTCAGCTTCCACTCCTCACAAGCGACGAGTGGGCATGGATGTCTGACGTCTTTGAGGTTTTACGCAAGTTTGAAATCAACACAGATGGTGAACGGCAATGCCGCTATTATCAGCGTAACCATCCTACTTCTGTGTCTACTTAAACGCTCACTGCTCACAATGAAGGCAGACGCATGTGGAAGAGGTGCAAATGGGGGAAGACAGTACACAGGGTGATAGCCAGACCACCCTCAGTTTGTTTCATGATGATGAGGTGGAGAAGCAGGAGACGGTTGCCTCTGCTACAGAGGGTAGTACCCATTGCAGGTTTATTCCATCTGTTTAGCGTGGATGGGAAGAAGAGGATAAGGAGATTGAGAGTCATCCTCCTGATGAGGACAGTGAAGTCTTGTCTGTTGGGACTCTGGCACACATGGCTGACTTTATGTTATGCTGCTTTTCCCGTGACACCCGCGTTTTACGCATTTTGGCCAACACCGATTACTTGTTGTTCACCCTTCTCGACCCCCGCTACAAAGAGAGCTTCTCATCTCTCATTCCTGTGGTGGAGAGGACTAGCAATACCAGAAGGTCCTTGTGGAAAAATTGCTCCAAAAATTTCCAGCTGACAACGCTGGCGGCAGAGTACGTAGTTCCTTGGGCAACCGAGGAGAGGAGACAATGGGAACACATAGCCATTCTAACAGAGGCAGGGCAACACTCTCCAAGGCCTGGGACAATTTCATAACACCCTGCCAACACCCTCACCCTGATGCGTGGCCTGGTGTCACAAGGAGGGAAACGTTTTGGAAGATGGTGAAGGAGTACGTAGCAGACTGTGTCAGCATCCTCAATGATCCCTCTGTGCCTTACATCTTTTGGGTGTCCAAGCTGGACACATGGCAGGAACTGGCACTCTACGCCTTGGAAGTGCTGGCCTGCCCTGCCGCCAGCGTTTTGTCAGAGCGGGTATTTAGTGCTACTGGGGGCATAATAACTGAGAAGCGCATCAGCCTGTCAACTGAAAGTGCTAACAGGTTGACTCTTATAAAAATGAACGAGGCCTGGATTGCTCTTGGCTTCTCTACTCCACCAGAAGAAAACGGCTGAACATAAAGGCACTTTAAATGTGGCTCTTATGGTGTATTGAATACACTGTATTCCCATGCACCCCTTCCACCACAAAAAAGTTTATATGGTTCATCTTCCTTTTCTCATTCTCCTCCTCCATCATATCAATATGCTTATTAGGCTGCCCTCGCTCCTAATGTTTTAGAGGGTCAGCTCAGCAGCAGACCTTCACCCCTAATGTTTTAGATGGTCAGATCAGCAGCAGGCCCTCGCCCATAATGTTTTAGATGGACAGCTCAGCAGCAGGCACTCACCCCTAATGTTTTAGATGGTCAGCTCGGCAGCAGGCCCTCGTCTATAATGTTTTAGATGGTCAGCTCATCAACAGGCCCTCGCCCATAATGTTTTAGATGGTCAGCTCACCAGCAGGCCCTCACCTACAATCTTTTACAGGGTCAGCTCACCTGCAGGCCCTCGCATATAATGTTTTACTAGGTCAGCTCATATGCAGGCCCTCCCCTACAATCTTTTAAAGGGTCTGCTCACCTGCAGACCCTCACCTACAACCTTTTAGAGGGTCAGCTCACCAGCAGGCCCTCACCTACAATCTTTTAGAGGGTCAGCTCACCAGCAGACCCTCAGCCCTAATGTTTTAGAGGGTCAGCTCAGCAGCCCTTAATGTTTTATAGTTCAATCATATTTTATTAAGACAAAAATGAAAATGACACATATAGTCAGCTAGTCAAGTGAAGAAAAGGACAATACAACATGTGGCCCCTAATGTTTTAGATGGTCAGATCAGCAGGCCCTTGCTACAAATATTTTTGAGGATCAACAGCAGGCCATCAATCAT
Organism: Bufotes viridis; assembly: GCA_033119425.1. NCBI lineage: Eukaryota > Metazoa > Chordata > Amphibia > Anura > Bufonidae > Bufotes > Bufotes viridis. The sequence continues at coordinate 108,530,141 of CM065593.1, read as the reverse complement.
AATTTTTCAAGGGTGTGTATGATGCCCTCCTTTATTAACAAAGGGTGTATTGTAGTGCTGGTTCCTATAGTGCTGGTAATTTTCACTTAGTGCATAGGCTTTATGAGTGTAGGAATCCCACTACCTGAACAATTGTACCACAATGTGAATGAGGCCCTCCTTTATGTGATATACAGGTTGTATCGGAGTGCCTCTTCCTTGTAATTTTTGGCAGCACTTGCACTTTATATACAAGTAAATATACAGGAAAGAATGTTTCCTAACAATTTTTCCTCTAAAATCAATTTTATCTTTGGTTTTGTGCATATTATTGTGAATGTGTAAAAGTGGCGTACTACGGGGGTTCTCCTATTGACTATGCACCCAAGCACCCGAGCACTGCTTTTGTTTCCCTGCATAAAAATAGGCACCCATTTACAGCACCAGAGATTCAATTATAGCACTATGTTATGTAATGTCCCCTAATTTCCTTCTCCACTGTCTAGAGAAAGATATAGCTATAAATTGCTATTTTAAAATATGGGTTGGGTGGCTCACTCTGCAAAAGAGATGGAAAGATGGGTGCACTAACGTCCCAAATGGGTGCTCACCGGACCCACAAAAAGGTCAATGAATATAGTAGGATAGTGGACAGGCACACCAAATCTGGTCAGAGCAAGTTAGACCTTCAGGGTTTGTAACAGTACTTGCAATTTATTAAATGTAAAATCAAGGATATAAAAGAATAGATGTAAAATAGTGGTATAATAAACCGGTTTCAGATAACCTGTGGAGGGACGGATAAGACGACCGTATTCAAAGTCCATCCATCCATCCGTCCATCAGCAATCCAAGCCGGCGGGCTCTGCAAACTCCGTTTGCATATACAGACCAATTACTTCAATATTGCACAAGACTCCCAAGAAAGTGCCATGCACAAAACTAAACAGTGAGTTCGTAAAGTTCATAGATCAATAAGTCCTCCAATAGTTGATAAAATAAGAAAGAAAAGATATAGAAAAAATATAAAAAATATAAAAAATATAAATTGATGCCTTGATCAAATATTCATTCAGTATGTCAGTTGTTCATACAAATCCATATATATCTAGGTTGTAGCTATTGTTCACCCATTAGACCGTCCGGTCAGTAGATAAATTGTAGCAACTATCCTCTGGGATCCGTGCCGCTAGTTCGTATCTAACATCATGCTTATTCCATTTAAATGTGCCCTGGCCCCAACAAGTGTGGATCTCACCCGCTCAGACGAACCTCGGTCTTGCGCGTCTGCAAGGGTCATACACAGTGCCGCGGCTTCTTTGAAGTTCGTATAGCGCCGCTGTTCCCGGCTTCTGCTTACCCCAGTGGCGTCCCACGTGGAGAAGCGTAGAGCGTCTTACCTCAGAGGCGCGCTGACGGTGGGCGGGCTTAGAGGAAGCGCTGGTTCATTCAAAGCAATGCCGTGTTATCCACTTAGATTCGGATGGATTTTGTTTTAAGAGTTTTCTCCTGCAGGAAGAAGCTGAAATGGGGGTCTCTGACGCCAAACGCGTTTCGGGACCTTCTCGTCCCTTCCTCAGTGGCCAATTGCTATTTTACAAAGTTAAAATTTAGTACAAGGGACAAATGAATGGCTTCTGAACCGCTTTGCTGTGAGATCACTATGCTGTCACTGATGGGAGGAGAAGGAAGCAGGGGAGCTGCTAAAGGCTGTTTCACAGTCCTTGATTTTCTTGTTCTGATCTTTTACAGGAGCAGAACAAGGAAAATAATGGGAGTGCCGGATTTGGCACATAATGGAGCTGAACTGACTCCATTGACTATAATTGAGTCCCTTCAGTTTTCATTCGGTATCCTGTTTTTTTTTTTTTACTGGACAACACAGATGTGAAGAGGCCCTATGTTCTGTGTGTTAGTTTTTTATAAAAAAGGTAAATGGTTTTCCGGATATAAATTTTTTTTTAAGTCACTCCATGTATCTAACTTCCTGTCTTGACTCTTTTGTTTCCTCTTTATTTGGACTTTCAGCATCACCAGAACCAGAGAGAGCCTCCCTGTAGTGACTCAGTTGGAGAATCACAGACTAGACTTATCAATGCTATGTTCTTCTGTGAGCATCTTTATCTAGGCCAGTGATGGGCAACGTGCGGCTCTCCAGCTGTTGCTAAACTACAACTCCCACCATGCCCTGCAGTAGGCTGATAGCTATAGACAGGCTTTGCATGCTGGGAGTTGTAGTTCTGCAACAGCTGGAGAGCCGCACGTTGCCCATCACTGATCTAGGCCTATCAAGAGAACAATAGAGCTGTCATACTTTTATCCCAGTTCTACACATGTACACTGTTATCATGACCTTGTAGAAAGCATCTTCCCCTCACAGCAACAGTAAATTTGCCATGGATTACTTATTTATAGTGGAGGTCTTTTCACTTGTGTTGACTGCTACAGAATGATAATGTGTTAAGGGAAATTTATTAAAACTGGTATAAAAGATCAGAACTTCTATGGAAAATGAAAGTTGGAATCTAATAGTTTGCTAAGTAAGTTTTACATAACACTAGTTTTGACAAATCCACCCGTTTGGATTTGAATTTCAATGGCATACTCTCCTGAAATAAAAAATAAAAACAGACAAAAATTCTAAATAAATATTGAGTTTAAAAACACTCCTTTCCGATGTAAGTGTCCCTTTATAGCATGTCTGCTTTCCTCCAGAAATAGCACCAAGCTTATCTATATGTTGCATCTGGTATTGACGTTTCATTTCTATTTAATTGAAGAAGAGTCTGTGCTGTTTCTGGAACAATGCAATTGTGTTTTTACTCTCATATGACCCCCTTAAAGGAATTGTCCAGGATTTTACTATTGATGGCCTATTCTCAGGATAAGCCAGCAATATCTAATAAGTGGGGGTGGGAGGTGTCAGCTGTTCTGCAGTAGTTCCAGCGCCAGTAGTCGCCTCCAAGACTGTACTGCTTCGTCCATTGTGTAATGGATGTTGCCGGTTAGCACAGTGCTTCTCCCACTGATGTGATTGATAGCAGTGTTGCAGTAACCAGTAAAAAGGGCAGAACTGTGTACTTTCAGCACCTACTTCCAGAGCTGCAGCTACCCTGAAATAGTTGAATGGAGCTGGGGGTCTGACCCCTGCTGATCAGATATTGATGAACTATTGTGAGGATAAGTAATCAATAGTTATATCCTGGACAGCTCCTTTAAATGATTTAGTTGATAAATACTTGTTTTTATACTGCTCATTTCTTGAGGAAAATTTGGAAAAGTAAGCTAAAGGCTTTTCTAAAACTTTTATGACACAATGGATACAATAATGGGTTAATTGTTGAGTTCAGATATAGTATCCAGACTGTAATATCATACCAGTAAAAGGCAGCACAGTTGTTTTGGCATACCCTGTCAATGTTGACTAGGAAACTGTAGGGAGCCCAACAAGCAACGAAAACAGAAACCAAAATTGCCAGAGATTTTGCTAATTTTTTGTCCCTGGAGGTCTTAATGAAATGGATGGTTTGGGGGACATTGGTCATTTGGGTAGTGAAAGAGATCACTGGATCTTGTCTTAGGGATTTCCCAAATCTCTTTTTTACATGTGAAGTAATATTCTTTATCTCAGTCACATGAATAGATGGCAGCATTATGTTAGTTGCTATGATGAATGGCTTCACGTCTTTTGCCTTTCCTCGTGATGGATCATGAACAGACTGTTGTCTTTTCTTCCTGCTGCGTTTGCTGACGCCACAGTAGATGCTGAGATTAAAAGTTAATATACTTATTAATGGAAAAATAAAATCAAAGACTGATGTTGTTAAGTGAAAGTACCAGGTGTCAAAGAATCCAGCCATGCAAACATCTTCTGACACGTAACTGTCACCAAAAACACTTTCCCAAAAGAGAATAGACGGACTGTAGAGAAGGAAAGACATTACCCAGACTGTAGTCATCTGTATAACAGTTATGCTGTGCCTTTTTTCAAGAGAGCGATAATGTACCTGGAAAAAGGAGTTATAATTAATGTTTCTCATATAAATGATGATCACATTTATATGACTCAGTGGCCACTATAGCAAATTATTGCTGTGTAACTGTATTCATCTGTTATACATAAACTCCCTGAAAGGGGTTGACTTGTGACAGTGACAACCCCTTATATAATGTAGCCACCAGAGAAATAAGCTGAATGCCTCAGGTTCGCTCCAGGCACCCCTAGCAGACAGCTGGTTTTGTTGAGGGTGCAGCAACCAACTGGAGGGAAAGTGGGGAAAAGGGTAGTGGTAGTGGAGTCAAGAACCAACCCCGTTTGGTTAAAATAAGTCTCTCTTTACTGAAGAGATGATAGGAGTTAGAGTACGTAAAACAGCAAAAGGCAAGGTATCTTAAGTTTTTCCGAATAGCTGTGTGTAGGCAGCAGTAATGATGGCAGCTATCCTTTCTGAGTTTCGCTTTAAGTGCACTATGCAAAATTCCCAAATAACAACAGGTGTTGTTCTTATCATCTCTTTATTCAATTCCCAGGCTGCAGGATTCAGATCTTAGATCCAGATCACCAGTTTGTCCAAAATTGTGGTGGGCATCAAAGCAATATAATATATCTTTTCAACAAGCAGTAAAGTCTTGTTGCCATAAATGTGCAGTACCTTTCTGTCTGAATCCAGCATGACCTTAATATGTGATTATAAACTTTCTGTGAATGTATATTCTCTTTCTTTTAGGGTTAGTATTTCAGTTCAGTTGTTTTGTGGCAATTTTTTAGTCTCAGAAATGGTGTTTTCCTGGATGTGGCTCTCCAGACCAATTTGTCAGGAGCTCACACATGCACATGTTGCCTCTAACACTCATCAACAAAGACTCACTAAATAGATACACCACCACATAAATACATCACCTCATTAACTAGACTGTCAGTGTTAACTATTTGTTGCCCATACATAACCATTAGGAATATACATAGTGTATAAAAAAAAGGGTACTTTAAAGAGTAACTAAAGTTTTGATTACATTTCTGTTAAAATGTCCCTAATGCCATAACAACACTTTTTATAATGTAGTCTATTAATGGATTTTGAATTTAATAAAGATCCCCCCCCCCCCCAAAGCGCACATTTCCCTGTGCTCTTTTTGAATTTTAATAAAGATATCCCCCCCCCCAAAAGCGCACCTTTCCCCGTGCGCTTAAAAAAGTCTTCAGAAGTCAGCGGTGTACAAGGTACAAAGTGTACAGTCTCTCAATGGGGCCACAGCGCAGGAAGTACAGGCAGGATCACACATTGCTGCTCCGGCCCGTGCCTCCCGGAGGTGTACTAAATGCTGGCATAGCACATGGGTACCCTGTAAGGTACCCTGTGGGGTAAAGTCTATTTAAAATACAAAGAGCCTTAATAAAGCATATTAGAAAAAGTGTTATTATGGCATTAGGGACATTTTAACAAAAAAATAATCTAAAGTTTAGTTACTCTTTAACAACAAATCACAACATTTATGTCTTAGGCTAAATTCACACTTCAGATATTTGGTCAGTCATTCCATCAGTTATTGTGAGCCAAAACCAATAGTGAACCTACTCAGATATAAGGTATATTGGAAAGAAATCACCAGTTCTGTGTTTTTGACCCGCACCTAGTTTTTGGCTCACAATAACTGACAGAAATAACTTACCATATAACTGAAGTGTGAACTCACCTTTAGCATTAAATTAACCCTTTTCAGTGATCCTCTGGGTCAATGCAGGGGGAGCCATGATTAGACATTTCTCCTTCCCTACCATGATGGTAAGAGCTGGGAAAACGAGTAGGTGAGGGTAGGTAACTGCCTAGGGTGCGACCTTGCTACCCATAAGGGGAGTACAATCACGGCCACATCTGTGGCCATTTAGACTCATAGGCCTTAGTCTGCCAGGCCTGAAGCCTGTCAGGCAGTAGAGCGGGGATGACATCACCATGACCTCCTGCATCGGGTCTTAAGTGATCACGTCATAAAGCAAGACCCGGAGCAGGAGCAGTGATGTCATCAGGACTGCCTACGTGGCAACTCAAGTGACAACAGATACACACAGACGGGAATCAGTGGGTTCCTCTGACACCACACTTGGGTGTCATGGCCCAGGAACAACCTCTGTGCCCTCACCTGTCCTGCAACTTTTTTTTTTTTTCTGCTCTTTCTGCTCGGGGATAATGAATGCTGCTGGCTCTGCTCCACTTTTTGGCAAGGACGAACTTAGTGAGGACAGTCAGCAGCTACAGGCCAGCACAAACTTGGAAAAGTCTGCTGTGTCCTCCTTTCGGAGTGCATCTAGTGATGATGGCAGTCAGGTTTGAGCACGTGTTGCGTGTGGTCAGGGACGTGGCCATGAGACTAGTGAGGGTGACATAAGTGACGAACAGACAGTAGTGGATGATGATGTACCCTATCGCACGTGGAAGCTGGGTGAAGAGGGGGCATCATCATCAGGGGGTGAGGGTGGCAGCAGACCCATGTGACAGCATTAGGGTGGCAGAATGCCGATGAGCCAGAAAGGTGGAAGCAGTGTGAGATCTGAAGCCAAACATTTCCAGGGTAGACAGTCTGCTACTCAAAAGCTTACCTGTCAGGAAACAATTAGCGTTGCATGGGTTCATACATGCAGCGACAGTTAGTTAGCATGGAGTGGTGGGCGTAAACTGCCATAAACTGCAGTGTGGAATTTTTTTTATAAAGTTGCTGGAGGACATTAGTGTGTCAGTAAAAAGAATATTAGGGAAGAAGATAAAGCATTTTGGCACCACGGCCCTGCGTCAACACATGATAAGGTGGCCTCATCATAAGGTGGCCTGGGGAAACCTTGGCGCTAATGTAGTGGTACAGCCTCACGCAGCAACCTCTGCATTTCCCATTGACCCACACGCCTTCTTCAGCAGTTAGGGCTCCTTAATCTCAGCAGAAGGAAGCTGTCTTTCCTTCCCTTCGTCTATTGCTCCTGATGCTCTTCATCCTCTGCCTCCTTCTCCTTGTCACGTGTTTCACCAGCAATCGATCACCAAGGCTATTGCTGTACCAGCCCTGCACACATATATTGAGCAGAAGGTGGGCTCCTCCTTCAGCCTGTCAGCATTTGGTAAAGTTCATGCCAGCGATGATGTGTGAAGCTGTAACTATGGTCAAGGACTATATATGTCCTTTACAGCCCACTGGATAAATGTGGTTCTACCCCCAGCCCACCACTAGCTTGACCAGGGGATGGCAATGCAGCCTCCATGTTGTAATCGTGGGATTTCTGCACCAATGTCCTCTTCTGCCTCCTCATCCTCCACCTTGTCCTCAGCCTCCACTGTATTCACAGTTCAGAGTAGTCCTCCAGCAAGCCACATATGCAAAGCATGGTGTTGTCACACAGTTCTGTACCTGGTCAGCCTGGGCAAACTGAGTCACACTGGGGAGGAACTGCTTTGCTTCATCAACCAAGAAATCGAATCCTGGCTGTCTTCTCGACAATTGAAGATAGGAAACGTGGTCACTGATAGTGGGAAGAACATTCAGTCTGCACTGCATAAGGGTGTCACGGACGTTCCCGTGCCAGGTGCCAGGAGATCAGTGAGACTGGCAACACATGGTTTGATCTGACAGGTGGATCAATTCTTGTCTGTGTTGTTTCTGGTAATGACCCCCCCCCCCCCTCTGCCTCAGGTGTCGCTTATGTGGTCATTTACCTTCCCTGTTTACTGCAGCTTCTCCCACCATGCTGTTCAGTTCATAGCTTCAGTCTTGTTGTGGATTGCTGGTGTTTGGATCTCGGTGGAGTTCCTGTGCTTCCATAGCCATTTGAAGTTAAGTGTCTTCTTCTTTTGTTTATTGTTTGGGTTTTCTTGTGTTGCTCTTTTCCCGGTTATTTGTTTTTAGGCCTGAGCGAGACTCCTGTTCATCCTACATTTTGGAGGAACAGGTTGTCTCTTGTCCTGACATTAGTACCAGAGTCCTACAGGTTGAGTTAGGACTTTAGGTTCCTATGTATGAACTCACCTACTTCTGGGGTCAGTTCATACTTGCAGTCAGTCAGGACTTTAATTAGGGTTTCTCTAGGAGTTGACCTGCTCCTTTCCCTAGTTCCAGTTCTTTTCCCCTCATCCTTTTTCCGCCTACGTTCGGTGTGGGTTTCGGACATTATAAACTGCCAAACCGTAATTTTTTTTATTTGTGTCAGTACAGCCATGAATCCTATCACTGCACTGGCTGAACAGCTGCAGGGGCTGTCTTTAGAGGTAGCTGACCTCCACACGACCATCTTGCAGATCCAGAGACCACAGGCTGCTGGTCCTAGTGGTGGTTACCACGCCTGTCCTGAACCAAAAGTAGCCCTCCCGGACAGTCTCTCCGGGGGAAGTTATAATTTTATTTTGCTCAAAGGCGTGCAAATTGTATTTTAAGCTACATCCACACTCATCTGGGGATGAGAGTCAGAGAGTTTGTATGGTTATTTCGTTGCTTAAAAGGGGATGCTCAGTCGGGCTTTTTCTCTGCTGACTGGATCATGGTCCATCCTGTCGGTGGATGAATTTTTCAGAGCTCTGGGTCTCATTTATGATGACCCAGACCAGACTTCCCTGGCAGAGACCAAGTTACGTGGCCTTCGTCAGGGAGAGCGTTCTGCTGAGATCTATTGCTCTGAGTTTAAGAGGTGTGCTACTGATACTGGGTGGAACGATCTGGCTGTCCGTAGTCAGTTCTGTCAGGGATTATCAGAGAGGCTGAAGGACGCTTTGGCCTTACATGAGAATCCTAAGTCTTTTGAAGCCGCTATGTCTCTTGCTATACACATTGACAGGCGCCTGAGAGAGAGATCTAGGGCCCCCACTCTCAGGACGTACTATCACATAACTTATCGTCTTCCTCTGACAATTTTGGTGAAGATACTCCTGAGTTTAGGTCTGGGGACGAACCCATGCAATTGGGGGGGTTACTTCTGGATCTGCTTTCAAGAGTATTCGTCGTAGGAAGGGTGTGTGTTTTTTCTGCAGACAAAAGGGACATTTTATCAATGTATGTCCATGCATTCAGCGTTAACAAGAAAAGAGGACGTCTAATTCCCATCTGACTGTTGGATGGGTAAAAGGGGAGTCAGAGAACGTGCGTTTGTCTTTGACTGGTAGTACCTGATTTCTCCTGACTGCCGAGGTTGCGCTAGAGTCCAAGACTGTGGGGATTGAGGTGAATCTGATTTATGGTCAGTTCATCCGAATGCACGGGTTGTCACCGAGTGCATTAAAGAAAAACATTTCCGTTTTTGCCATTTATTCTGCACCTCTAACTCAGAAGTGTTTGTCTCAGATGGTGCATGACATCCGATTAAGAGTGGGTGACTTTCATCAGGAGTTCATCTTATGTTTTGTGATGGAAGGTCTCCCTGCTCCATTGGTTCTGGGTTTACTGTGGTTAAGCAAGCATAATCCAACTGGCAATCGATTGGCAAGATAGACAGATTCTGGATTTGGGTGATTATTGAGTTGATAATTATCTGAATACGTCTTTTTCTGGTTTAACCACTAAAACATTACCCTCTTTTATATCTGATTTTTCTGATGAAGTTTCTGAAAGTGGATGACAGGATTTACCTCCGCATCGGGTCCTATCAACTTTATTCCTGGAGCTAAGTTGCCCAAAATTAGGTTGTATATTTCTGGACCTGAAAGAACAGCCATGAGAGAGTATATTACCGAGAGCTTGGCTACAGGACACATAAGACCTTCCAAATCTCTTGTGGCAGCAGGGTTTTTCTTTCTTAAAAAAAAAAAGGACGGAACCCATCAGGCCATCTCTGGATTTCCGTGAGCTCAGTCGGATTACTGTCAGTGATTCTTACCCCCTTCCTTTGATTCCTGGTTTGTTTAACCAGATAGTTGGTGCCAAGGTGTTCTCCAAGTTGGACTTAAGGGGGGCATATAATGTGGTCAGGATCAAGGAAAGGGGTGAATGGAAGATTGCTTTTAATACCCCAGAGAGTCACTTTGAGAATATGGTCATGCCTTTTGGGTTGACCAATGCACCTGCGGTTTTCCAGCATTTTGTTAATGACATTTTTCATCACCTGGTGGGTAAGTTTGTTGTTGTGTATTTGGATGACATACTAATTTATTCTCCAGACGTGGAGACTCATCAGGATCATGTTAGACAGGTGTTACAGATCCTAAGAGATAATAAATTGTATGCTAAATTGGAGAAGTGTGTTTTTGCTGTACAGGAGGTGCAGTCCTTGGGTTACCTGTTGTCATCTTAGGGTTTTCGAATGGATCCAGAGAAAGTCTTTGCTGTATCGGACTGGGATAGATCCGAAAATCTGAAGGCTCGTATGCGGTTTTTGGGGTTCACCAACTAGTACCGGAAATTTATTAAGAACTATTCGACAGTGGTGAAACCGTTAACTGACATGACTAAGAAAGGGACTGATGTTTCAGCGTGGTCCAATTCGGCATTGCGAGCCTTTTCTGCGGTTAAGGAGTGTTTAGCTTCTGCCCCTATATAGGTGCAGCAGGATGTGTCACAGCCTTTTATTCTGGAGGTTGACATGTCCTAGGTGGGGGTAGGAGCAGTCTTATTGCAGGGCCTGTCACCTGGTAAATGTCACCCATGTGCATTTTACTCTAAAAAACTCTCCCGAAGAGAGAAATTACGATGTGGGTAACAGAGAGTTGCTGGCCAATAAGTTGGCTTTTGAGGAGTGGCGTCATTGGTTGGAAGGGGCGATTCATCCGATCATGGTGTTCACAGATCACAAAAATCTGGCTTACCTGGACTCGGCTAAATGACTGAACCCGAGGCAGGCCAGATGGTCTTTGTTTTTCACCAGATTCAATTTCATTGTCACTTATTGCCCCGGGGTTAAGAACGTCAAGGCAGATGCCTTGTCACGAAGATTTCCTGAAGGTGGTGATTTTGAAAATCCAAGTCTGATTCTGTCGGAGGGAGTGGTGATATCCGCTCTATACCCTGACCTAGAGGTGAAGGTGTTAGAGGCTCAGGGAGACGCACCAGATTCTTGTCCCTATGTGAAATTGTTTGTTCCATCTTAACTGCGTCACAAGGTGTTTGAGGAACATCACTGTACGGTTCTCCCAGGACACCCTGGGAGCAGATCCACTGCTGATCTTATTTCTTGTAGATTTTGGTGGCCGGGGTTGCGTAAGTGTGTTGAGGACTATGTTTCAGCCTGTAGCACTTGTGCACGAGCTAAGATGACACATACTCTGCCTTTCGGATCTCTACTTCCATTGCTCATCCCGTCCAGACCATGGACTCATTTATCCATTGATTTTATCTCTGATCTAGCTAATTCTTCAGTAAAGACCGTGATTCTGGTGGTAGTAGATCGCTTTAGTAAAATGGAGCACTTTATAGCATTGCCAGGCCTACCTAATGCTAAAACTCTTGCACAAGTGTTTATTGATAACATTGTGAAACTCCATGGCATTCCCTCTGAAGTGGTCTCGGATCATGGGACTCCAGATTCTGGAGGGGGTTCTGTACTAGACTGGTGGTACGACTGTCCTTTTCTTCAGCTTTTCATTCTAAGTCGAACGGACAAACGGAACGCACTAATCAGAGTCTGGAGACTTCCTTGAGATGTTTTGTCACTGAGAACCAGGAGGAGTGGTCTTCATTTTTGTCTTTAGCAGAGTTTGCCATAAACAATCGTAGACAGGAGTCCACTGATAGGTCGCCGTTTTTTGGGGCATATGGGTTTCACCTGCAATTTGGCACATTTTCTGGTTCTGATACTTCTGGTATTCCTGAGGAGGAACGTTTTTCGTCATCACTGTCATCTATATGGCGGAAAATTTTAAATAACTTAAGGAATATTGGCAACAAGTATCAACGTATGGCTGACAGGAAACGTATGAATGGTCCGGACATAAGAGTGGGTGATTCTGTGTGGCTGTCTGCAAAAAAACATTGAGTTGAAGGTACCTTCTTGGGAGTTGGGTCCAAGGTTTATTGGTCCATATAAGATCACTGCCATTATTAATCCGGTAGCCTTTCATCTTGAACTTCCTCAGGCTCTGAAGATTAATAATGTGCCTCATAAGTCTTTGTTTAAGAGATATGTTGAACCTTTGAAACCGTCTTCCTTGCCACCCGCTTCTGTCATGGTGGAGGGCAGTTTTGAATTTCAGATCGCCAAGATAATTGACTCTTAAGTTCTCTGTAGATCTATTCAGTATCTTGTTCACTGGAAGGGTTATGGACCAGAGGAGAGGATGTGGGTACCAGCATCCGACGTGAATGCCAGTTGTTTAGTGAAAGATTTTCACAGGTCTCATGAAGATAAGGTTGGTCCTGGGTGCCCGGAGGTCACCCGTGAAAGGGGGGGGGGTGGTAACTGTCACAGACGTTCCCGTGCCAGATGCCAGGAGATCAGTGAGACTGGCAACACGTGGTTTGATCTGACAGGTTTCTTGTGGATTAATTTGTGTCTGTGTTGTTTCTGGTAATGGCCACACCCCTTGCCTTAGGTGTTGTTTATGTGGTCATTTAATTCACAGACTACCACCCAAATAAAACGTAGCCTTTAATAAATATACATTAAAAAGTAACCCTCCATCAACATGAAGAAGGTAACAAACATACACAAAATAACAAATGAGTAATCAGGATAGGGCTCTTGTAAATACAAAGTTTGAATCCCTGAATGGAGACTTTCCCTAATCGTGCCCCTATGCTTTCGGCCCTTCCTACAAACGGAGTGGCTGCCCCGACAGGGGCGATCCAATATTCAGGAACTTCCTGAAAGCCCCTAGATAACCCTAGAATAGGGACGGCCCACCATAGTGGTATGACCTAGACCAAATATATTTGATGACCTAACCTAAATGCCAAAAAAAAAACTATAATTATAGATATACAGGTTATTCACTAATAAAATGTTGGTTACTCTTTCCACTCGCAATTAAGCAAAATATACAGTCACCAATAATTAGCAACTTATTGCGAATCAATATCATTTAATGTCCCATATTCTGATCCTGCAGTTCCAAACGCGTCTCGCTCTGTACAATTAAGCCATTAAGTCATCTGGCCTCCTCCTACAAAGCAGACCAAATGTAAACATCAGACTCCTGCTATCATGATAAATAGCCCAGTGATACTTGCGCGTCTCATGATTAGAGACAAAGTCCCCCTAGTTGCACCGTTTCCAGATGTAGCGCTGCCCAGGTGTGGTGAAGAGCGCACAGCAGTATGGTGTCCAAGATGAGGTAGTGGAGAGATATGACACCTGGGAGCGGGTTTAAATAAGCTGCCGGAAGGAGGGAGGAGTGTTGCATATGGCGTCACTAAAGCCAATTCCTCCAATGATGAACGGGCGGCCGCCTCTTGCTACGTCACATGACCAAGTCATGTGGTGTGTCATGTGATCGGCTGAACAAAAAACAGAGTCCGCCGGGTTTAAACAGTCACATGACTATTGTCAGAATCGATCATGTGACATATCACATAACGTATCACATGACCTTTTCTGTCACGTGAATGGCTGAACAAAAAACCGAGTCAGCTGGATTTAATCAGTCACATGACTCTTGTCAGGAGCGTTCATGTGACGTATCACATGACCATTTCTGAAAGGTCCTCTATACCTCATCAAAAACATATCAATAGGCAAGCTGGGGGAGGTTTTTTGAAAATAATGAATGTAATATATAAGTAAGTAATAAGATGATATTCAGCTAAAATGAAGGGGGTCAAGCCTAGATGAAAAAGATAAACCTCCATATTTAACATATTAAACCGAAACCATCACGGAGGTTACAAAATTCAACAAAGGGCAAGCAAATCAATGGTACTAAAGTAATTGCCTACACATTCCCATCAAAAATAATGTACCAGGGACAGTAAAGAGATAGATGCCCATTGTATAAATCATTGGTTGGCCGTTCACAAAAAACACGTATAGTCAATACTTTCATTAAACCATCAGGTCTAACAGTATTTAATGTGTAAATCCATTTAGACTCTTTTTGTCTTAGGATCCTATCAAAAACTCCGCCTCCCGCCTAATTGATTGTTTTATTGTCTCAATCATGGAGAACTGTATTGATCGTGTATTGCTCCCATGATATAACAAGACGTGTCTAGAGAGTGATTTGTTACGGATGTCTCCCACATGTTCAAGAATTCTCTTTTTAAACATCCTACACGTGCCAACATATTTATACTCACATTAGGCTAGGTATACGACCCCCATCGTATTACAGTTTGAAAATGAGTGAGTTTTATAAGTATGTCCCTGGGTACTATCGGTGAAGGTATCCCCTTTCGAAACAAAGGGGCATGCCTTGCATTTTCCACATCTAAAGGTCCCTAATTTCCAATTGGACAACCACGTACTTTTTTCTGGAGTTTCAAAATGCCTACGTACCAATGCATCCCCTATACTGTGTCCCCTCCTAAATGTTATTGCTAGGTAGTCTGGGAGAACCTTCTCCAAATCCGGGTCAGTTTTTAATAATGACCAGTATCTCCCTAAAATCTTACGAACTTGTTGGGATGCGGTGTCAAAGGTGGCAATAATCCTGATCACTCCTAGTGGGTCATCTCTCTTCTTGGATTGAAGTAGAGTATGCCTTTTCACAGAGTCTGCATACCTCCAAGCTTCATACAGACAGGAGTCAGGGTATCCCCTCTGCTTGCTGCCAGACCCTCATTATGGGGGATGGATGTATAGAGTGCCTTCACATCGATAGATGCTAGCCAAGTATCTGGTTCTAATGTTATGTCTTCAAGGCATTTAAGGAGGCCTGTTGTATTCTGTAAGTATGATGGTAGGGCTATAACGAAAGGGCAGAGAATTTTATCAATGTAGGTCCTTGCATGCTGAGTTAAACAGGCTATCCCAGATACTATCTGTCGGCCTCTGAGGGGATTAGTACCCTTGTGTATTTTAGGGAGACCATAAAATGTAGCCACCTTGGGGTGGAAGGGTGCAAGATGTGGTCATTTAACCTTCCCTATTTATTGTGGCTTCTCCCACCATGCTGTGTGGTTTATAGCTTCAGTCTTGTTGTGGATTGCTGGTGTTTGGTTCGGCGGAGTTCCTGTGCTTTTATAGCCATTTGAAGTTGTGTCTTCGTCCCCTTTTATTTATTGTTTGTGTTTTCTTGTGTTGCTCTTTTCCCTGTTATTTGTGTTTAGGCCTGAGGGAAACTCCTGTTCATCCTACCGTTTGGAGGAACAGGTTGTCTCTTGTCCTGACATTACTACAAGGGTCCTACAGGGTGAGTTAGGACTTTAGATTTCTGTGTATGAACTCACCTACCTCTGGGGTCAGTTCATACATGCAGTCAGTCAGGACTTTGATTAGGGTTTCTCTATGAGGTGTCCTGCTCCTTTCCCTAGTTACAGGCTTTTTCCCCTCACCCCTTTTCCTCCTACGTTCGGTCGAAGTGTGACAGAGGGAGGGCTGACCCATGCACACTGCATGGCACACATCTTCAATCTGTTGTCACTCAGTTACTGAAGTCTTCCCCCCAACTGCAAGACATCTTGAAAATGTCAATAAAACTGTGCATGCACTTCAGCCACTCTTACTTTGCAAAACATGTCCTCCTTGAGCTGCAAAAGCAGAATGGTGTCCCGTTACATTGTCTCATATGCGATGTTTCCACACCTTTGAACTCCATGCTCCACATGTTGGACTAACTGTATTAGTAGAGTAAACACCTGACTGATTTCTTGATGTTGCAGACAGATAGGGCTACTCCCTAGTGTAACTTTGACATAAGAAAGTGGCAGCTCATGAGTGACACCTGCCATTTGAACATGGTGCAGAACCTGACTCAGCAGGTGGTGGCATACATGGACTACACTCTAACATGCAGCATTTTTGTTTTGTTTACTGAAGGCTGCTGTAAGCAATTCTTTTGGTTTAGCTAGAGGTTAGCTAGGACTGTTGGTGGCCTACACGATGATGCACACGTCCATATATGTGACCTGCCTGTCATTCTGACACACAGTAACTGTTTTGATTCCAGAAAGGACTAGCTATACATGTTGCTGCACGGCAGAGAGATGTATACCAAGATACATTCTCCCTAAAGTATACCTGTAGCCTGGAATAGACCTAGATATTGGGGGCACAGGGGCACTAGTAATAATGAGGAGACTATATGACAGTGTAATTTCTGACAGTTTAGTGTTTGTAGGCATGGGGAGCACAACAGGAATCGTTTTGGGAGTTGCAGCAAGATGACAATGGCTTGTATAAATTTGGGGGCTGAGTTGCAAAACCTGTAACAGTCCCCATCTACCATGTGCCATAAAGTAATACTAGTATCTTTTTATGTAGCAGAAGAGACTAGACATCCCTGACCAAAGAGGTCTGCCCGTTATGGTCTGGACCAAACGAAGAAGAAAAGCATAGTGATGGACAACTCAAATCAATGAAGATGTCACCTGTAGGTCATTGGATCTGCCCTTGACTGTTTCTTTTCAAATGTGTTATGATCTCTTTATTGGAACATAATGTCACTTTAAATTGGGGTGCTAAATTTGCCTGCTCTGCCTAGAGAACTGAAATACCTGATATTTTTTATAAAGACTATTTGCAGAGTTGCTTCATATTTTTATAGAAATTTGTTTTGTGGCACAATCGCAAAATTATTTAAAAAATTCGGTTTGGGTTCAAATTGATTCTACCTGAATTAAAAGTGTGGACTGAAAATTGGAATATGAAATTTAGAGGTCTTTTGTTTTACATGGAAAAAATATACGAAAAGGAAGCTGAAGTTGCAAGTGCTATTGTATCCACTATATGCTCATCCTAGAGTCCAAATTGGCGTACGTTATAAAACGTGTAATCCATTAATATACAGTGTAATGGTTCTCCCTTTCAGTATTAGATAAAGCTGCATTTATCATACACCTCTGCACTTGTAGACAACATGAACACAGTGTATTGCACTGATTTCAGTGGACATCATGACATGTTTAGTTTTACCTACAGTGCTGGTAAACATCCTTAACATATTGTGTGCTTACCCTGCAATCAGCTTCTAGATGTAGAACCTATAATCTACTAGAGTAATTCAAACTAGGATGTTTCTTCTGTTTCATTGAGACAATTCAGTGCTATCTAGATATTAATAGGAGTTAAGGAAACCATAAGATTCCATTCAGGACCAAGGGTCATTAAAGCATTTTGGACTTATGCATTCTAAAGTAGATTTTTTTTTAAATTTAATAGTCTACTATATTTTTTTGCTTTTCCTGTTTCCTGTTTTTTCCTGCTTTTCCAGTCATACAAGTTTTTTATTTACAATCAAAGCGGAAGCAACAGATTGGTCAGTCTACATTGTATATAAGTATGAGTTAAAACTACAGTCCAAACTTAGGGAAAATAATATATGGTATACAGAAATATACATAGAGCATGAAAAATACAATATAACATAGTAACATAGTTTATAAGGCCGAAAAAATAAATCTGTCTATCCAGTTTGGCCTGTTGAGCCAGAGGAAGGCAAAAAAAAACCCGTGAGGTAGAAGCCAATTTTCCCCACTTCAAGGGGGAAAAAATTCCTTCACGACTCCAATCAGGCAATCAGAATAACTCCCTGAATCAATGACCCATCTCTATTAGCTATAGCCTGTAATATTATTACACTCCAGAAGGAGGATTACCCCTTGTCACAGTCACAGTCCTGGGGATAAATAGATGATAGGAGAGATCTCTGGACTGACCCCTGATATATTTATACATAGTTATTAGATCTCCCCTCAGTCGTCTTTTTTTTAAAGTGAATAACCCTAATTTTGATAATCTTTCAGGGTACTGTAGTCCCCCCATTCCAGTTGTTACTTTCGTTGCCCTTCTCTGCACCCTCTCCAGCTCTGCTATGTCTGACTTGTTCACAGGAGCCCAGAACTGTACACAGTACTCCATGTGTCGTCTGACTAGTGATTTGTAAAGTGGTAGGACTATGTTCTCATCACGGGCATCTATGCCCCTTTTAATGCAACCCATTATCTTATTGGCCTTGGCAGCAGCTGCCTGACACTGGTTTTTACAGCTTAGCATTTTAATGTTACCCAGTATTTTAGTATTTAGTATGTACAGATGACTTGCATTATTCCTTACCATGTGCACACCTTACATTTGTCAGTGTTAAACCTCATCTGCCACTTTATTAATTTATCCAGATCCCTCTGTAGCAGTATGCTGTCCTCTTCCTTGTTAATTACTTTACACAGTTTAGTGTCATCTGCAAAAACTTATATTTTACTGAGCAAGCCTTCTACAAGATCATTAATAAATATATATTAATAACGACCCTCTGTTTTCTATTACTGAGCCAGTTACTTACCCACATACAGACATTTTCCAAGCAAGTCCAAGCATTCTCATTTTATATACTAACCTTTCATGCAGTACAGTGTCAAATGTTTTGGAGAAGTCTAGATATACGATATCCATTGATTCGCCGTAGTCAAATCTAGAACTTACCTCCTCATAGAAACTGATTAAATTAGCTTGACATGACCGATCTCTCATGAAACCATGCTGATATGGCGTTATTTGCTTATTTTCATTGAGGTACTCCAAGATAGCATCTCATAGAAAACGTTCAAACAGTTTACCCAGGACAGATGTTAAACTTACCGGCCTATAGTTTCCGGGCTCTGGTTTTGGACCCTTTTTGAATATCGGCCCCACATTTGCTATGCGCCAATCCTGTGGAACACTCCCTGTCAGTATCGAGTTCTTAAATATCAGAAATAAGGGAATGGCTATGACATTACTTAATTCTCTTAGCATACAGGGGTGTATGCCATCTGGTCCTGGCGATCTGTCTATTTTAATCTTTTTAAGACCCCACTGTACTTCTTCCTGGGTCAGACAGGGCACTCTTAATGGGGAATTTACTTTTACATTCTACATTTGATCTGACAGTTTATTTTCCTCAGTGAATGCAGAGAAGAAAAAAATACTTAATAGCTTTGCTTTCTCCTCATCGCTCTCTGCAACTCCCCCCTCATTACTCTGTAGAGGGCTGACTGTAGATGGCCAGCTAAGACCTGTCCTAGGTTGCTAATATGACTTATAGGTATATACAGCTAGACCTGATAATAATCTTAATATAGTTTATTTGTTTATATGTTAAAGACAAAGCAGAGTTATTTACTGTGACTTCATGTTTTTGGATGTCATGTAACAGTTATATATTGTGTTCACAGAAGCAGAAAAGATAATATACCTTTAAGATTCATTATATAACTGTAAGGTAAGCTCAATGACACAGCAGAATTAAAACCAGAAGGTATAGAGATAAGCTGTTGTCACTGCCCAGGAGTCTTAACCAATCACAGCCAGACTCACACTGAACAGGAGTCTTGGCCAATTACAGCCAGCCTCACACTCAGCCTGTCTGGGAAATTCCCTAGGAGGAGCTGCTAGAATTTATTATACCAGAGGAGAGAAGCTGAACAGACATTCACTCCACTGAGAGTTCAGTTTTATAGAAGCAAAGAGGCCAAAATAGATATTTAATACAGTTATAGATGTTCCTATTGTTAATGTAGTGATTAGAACTGTATGCTGAACTGGTTATATGTGTTTACTTGCAGTTCCACCAAATGAACAGTATGCAAATAACAATTTCCAAATAGAAAATTGCGACCAAATTGCATAAAAGCATTCAAACTAAGTACAGTCTGCGAACTGCTCACACCAGATCATATAGAGCAAGTAAAACTATTGGTTAAACCTCAGATATACCTCTCAGAGAGATCATAAAGTGCTTAAATAACTTAAAGTGAAAGTACAGATACTGAAGAGAGAAATATATCCACCATTTTATGTTGAATGACAAGATTGAACAGTTGAACCGCCATTTTGTGATACTTTATTCCACACATGTTTTGTACATGGACTGTCTGCTGCAGAGGCAGCAGCGTTATATATGAAGAAAAGTTCAAGTTAATAAAGAAGTTATTTCAAGCATTTGGTGTGCTCTTAAAACCTACTGCTTCCATAGAACGGCGCTAGAGGAATCACAGAGTAATAGACAGTCTGGTTAGACTAGAAAAGTCAAAGATACCAAAATTCTTCTAATGCCATGGCTCATAAGGCTCTTTATTGTGCTGCGCCTGCCACAGTGGAACTATTACCCTCAGAGGGCAAAGCGATAGCGCTCCTCAACTTGCACAGTAAAGAGCGTATTAGAGCAGTGGGGTGCCAGCATATACCACCACGCAGCAACTGTTCCCTGAGTGAGCAATCAAAGACACCTCAGCGGAGCTACCATAGAGGCCATAGAACGTGTGCATTAGTCAAACTGCAGCCGACCCTTAAAGTGGCAGAACGGCAAAGGCAAGGTAGTCAAATAAAATGCGCCAACCCTCCTGTGATCCCTAGAGTGAAAGAAAGACGCATGGTGGAAGGCTAAAGTCCAGAGCTAGAGTGCCCATACCGCTACCCATAAAGAGACCACGTACTGCAGCCAACTAGTTTCCTGCCACTAGGCCCAAAGCCTGCAGCAGCGTGTCCAAGACAGCGCATCGCAAGTCAGCACAAAGCATCGCAAGTCACCATAGAACATCGCAAGCAGCATATCCAAGCTAGTGCATCGCAAGTCAGCACAGAATATCACAAGCAGCGTATCCAAGCCAGTGCATCGCAAGTCAGCACAGAGCATCGCATCACAGAAAGAAAAGACAAGTCTCCTTTAAGACTGAAATTTGTTCCTGTTCTTCAGAAGAGGTCAGAACTTTACTTATCATTGCACATAGGTTTTGGCATAAAGAGACATTTTTGTGTTCAGGAATAAAAGACGTTAAAGTAAAACAAAGGACAGTTTGTATTACACAGACTCTAAAGTATTTAAAGTGAAAGTCATTTATTGCCTGCATCTATTGCTATTGCATTTAAAGTGAAAGTCATTTATTTCTGCATTTGTCAGTATTGCATTTCAAGTGAAAGGCATCTTATTATTTGTATCGATTGTTATAGCATTTAAAGTAAAATGCCTGAGCCTAGTATTACCATGCCACTGAAGAGCAAGGGAACCTGTCTGCGGTAGAAGAGTCTGATGCAGCGTTAGTCTTGCATCAAACAAATATATCCCAAACATGTGAACTAAGATGTTCATCACATGCCAGAAAATGGACCCCAAAGACACTGGAAATTTTAGAGCAAGAAGCAGTCCTGAAAGGAAAAAAGTTTGCCCGAATGTATGATAAGTGGAAATTATACATTAAAGACATTCGTAGAAAGCTAAAACAAGAAAGTATAAAAGAGAACTTAAGTGATATGGTAGAGACGGTAAAAGGATCTGAATCAGAGCTTATGGTAGCATATGTCACCCTGTGGTCATCTACAACACCATCCCAGGATATTGTAAAGAACATGGACACGTACTGCAGTCACTAAAGATTTAGTAAAGCTCATGAGAGAACTGTAATCTGCAGCAGACTATGATGAAGTCAAAGTAAGAAAGAGAATGAACAAGCTTTTTATGAGAGACTATGCTAAATCTTTAGGTAGAACCATAATCTCAAGTGGGACTTCCTTCGCTAGCAAAAGTGCCAGCCACATATCAGAGTCCTTAAGTACTTCAGCCAAAAGAAAAGAATTAGCTAAACAACTTGCTGTCAAGAAAGCATAAATTGAGATGGAATCTGCAATCGAGGCACAGCGTCTACGGATAGCTGAAATGGAAGCTGAAAAGGATGCACAATGCCATCAAATGGAAGCTGAAATGGAGGCACAGCGCCAACAGATGAAAAATCTGGAAAGGCAGAAAGAAGTTAAGATTATAGAAGCCAGACTCAGAATAGACGAAGAGGATATAAATCTGAGTAGTCATAGGTCCAAATCTGTACTAAGTGACGAAGCAGACTCCTACTTTCCTCCATACACCCAGGAGAATGGAAGGAAATCTCCAGCATGTAGTGAAGAAATAAGTCAGGCATGTCCAAACTGCGGCCCTCCAGCTGTTGCAAAACTACAACTCCCAGCATGCCCTAATAGCTGTTCATAGAGTGTAAGCCAAGTTTTGAAATGATCATTGAGCATCATTGCTTCCAACTAGTCGACAAGTTATTCTACCTTCAGGGATAAGTTGGTGGAGAAGCAAAGAAAGTTCTTGAAGGCTACTTCTATAGAAAAGATGAAGAAACCTACAAGCAAGCGTTGGAAAAATTAAATGCAAGATATAGTCATCCTTTCTTAGTACAAAGAGCTTTTAGAGAGAAATTGAATAACTGTCCTAAAATAGGTCCTAAAGAACACTTCAGACTCCAAGAGTATGGTGACTTCCTGCAAGTATGCAGCAATTCCATCCCAAATGTTCAAGGACTAGAAGTATTGAATGACTATCTAGAAAACCACAGGATGCTAGCCAAGCTACCTAAAGAGGTGGCTTCTAGATGGAATCGCTATGTGACTGAACAGTTCGAACTAGGCCAGAACTTCCAAGTTTTAAAGAGTTCTCTGAGTTTGTCAATAAGGAAGCACGGATAGCAGATAATCCAGTAACATCATATTACATCTTAAAATCCTTAGAAAAAAGGCCTGCAAGAGAGATAAGATGCGCAAGAGCAACTAGCTTTGCAACCAACACAGCAGCTAAAGGTCTAGACGCCTACGAGAGCAAGTTCAAAGTCACTACTGGGATCAGTAGAGAGACAGAACCGACCAATCTTTAGACTACCTTCAAGTGCATGTTCTGTGGAGAGAACCACTCCATACACAAGTGCCAACAATTGAAGGAGAAGTCCCCAGATGAAAAGAAAAAATTTGTACTTGATAACTAACTGTGCTTTGGAGGCCTAAGAAAAGGCCATGTTACTAAGGAGTGTAAGAAAAAGGCCATATGCAGCGTTTGCAAAGGACGCCATCCTACACCACTACATGAAGAACTTCCAAAAAAAAATACACCCTAAATACCTAAAGATGCTAAGGAAGAAAATAAAGTATCAGTATTCACTTGCACAGTGAGGAAAGGAGAAAGAAATGGCACATCAATGGTTGTACCAGTGTGCATTTCAAATCCTAAAAGGAGGAACAAGAAGGTATATGCCTATGCGCTACTGGATGCCTAGAGTGATATCACCTTCATTGATCAAGGAATCTGCAAGAAATTACAAGTGGCTACAGAACCAGTGAAGCTAAAACTCACCACAATGACGGGGAGAGACACATTAGTGAACAGTCACAGGGTCAAAGGACTGAGAGTTAGAGGACTTCATTCAAACTTCACATTAGATCAACCTCCAGCTTATACGAAAGATGATATGCCTCTAGATCGAGATCGCATACCTACCTGTGAAACAGCCAATAAATGGGAGCACCTATCTGTCATATCTCATGAAATGTCCCAGCTGAAGGAGTTTGGTGTTGGACTATTGATAGGTTACAATTGTCCTGAAGCCTTGTTACCACGAATGATAATCACAGGAGGAAAGGGTGAACCCTACGCTGTTCAAACTGATCTAGGATGGGGTGTTGTTGGAGGAAAACA
Organism: Bufotes viridis; assembly: GCA_033119425.1. Classification (NCBI taxonomy): domain Eukaryota; kingdom Metazoa; phylum Chordata; class Amphibia; order Anura; family Bufonidae; genus Bufotes; species Bufotes viridis. The sequence continues at coordinate 108,506,670 of CM065593.1, read as the reverse complement.
GCAGATTGCAAACTGAAGACAGGTGACAGGATTGTGTCATCGAATATCTGTCCAAGAGTTACCAACTGTATGTCCAGCAAAAATAATCAAAATCCTTGAATCCGACTTTGGAGACATAAGTTCTAAAGAAAAGAGTGTATCCCAAGAAGACATACAGTTCGTACATACTCTAGAAGAAAGTATTCAGCAGAATCAACAAGGTCATCTTGAAATGCCCTTACCTTTCAGAGAATGACCTTGTCTGCCAAATAAAAGAAATCTTGCCCTAGCAAGATTGAAATGTTTGAAGACAAAGATGGGAAGAGATCCCAAATTCAAGCAGGATAATTTGAACTTCATGGAAGGCATCCTATAAGACATGCAGAGAAAGTTAATAATTAACCTAAAGAAGAAGTGTGGTACATCCCACTTCAAGGTGTTTACCACTCTAAGATTATAGTAGTATTTGATTGCTCAGCAAAGTATGATGGTGTTGTAGTTAACGATAATCTATTTAAAGGACCAGATCTTACAAAAACTCTGCCTGGAGTACTCTGTAGATTCAGAAAGTATCCAGTAGCATATGTGACGTTGAAAAGATGATCCACCAGTTTCATGTGAAGAATGAGGATAGAGACTTCCTGAGTTTCCTATGGTGGGAGGACGGAGATACAGATAAAGAGCCAGCAGAATACAGAATGAAAGTACACGTGTTTGGAGCAGCATCGTCTCCAGGTTGCGCCAATTATGGTATGAAGTACCTGGCCAATCAAAATGAAAAGGATTGCCCATCAGCAGCAAATTTTCTAAAGAAAAACTTTTATGTAGATGATGGTCTCATAAGTCTAGAGTCCACAGAATCTGCAATCAAACTAGTGAAAGAAAGCCAAGAGTTATGCGCAAGAGGAAACCTGTGCCTTCAGAAATTCATCTCGAACAACAGAGAGGTACTGGAATCCATCAGTGACTCTTAAGTGCATCAACAATTAAGAATGTAGATCTCAATTATGATCATCTTCCAGTTCAGAACGTACTTGGATTAAGATGGAATGTAGAAAATGACAAGTTCTTCTTTAAAGTATCTTTTGAAGAGAAAGTTGCAACTAGATGTACCATTCTTTCCACAGTGGCTTCTATATATGATCCATTGGGATTCTTGGCCCCAGTGATTCTCAAAGCAAGAGAGATACTACAATTATGTGGACAGAAGTTGGGATGGGATGAACCCATACCTGAAGATTTGAGACCAAGGTGGGAGAGTTGGATAAGAGACTTGCAAAACTTGAGAGAAGTTCGGATACCCAGATGTTTTGTACCTCATGATTTTGGAAAGTACAAGAAAATAGAACTTCATTACTTTTCAGATCCCAGTAGTCATGGTTATGGTCAGTGCTCCTACATCAGAATAATAGGAGAGAAAAGATACACTGTGCTTATGGGAAAGGCCAGAGTTGATCCTACTAGTATTCACACAATGCCAAGACTTGAACTAAGAGCAGCTATTTTTTCAGCATCAGTAAGCAAGTTTCTGAGAGAATAATTGGAGTAAAAATAGATGAAGAATATTTTTGGACAGATTCACAAGTTGTCCTAGGATATATAAACAATGAAGCCCAAAGATTCCATATCTTTGTCGCCAATAGAGTTCAGAAAATTCGGGAAATAACAAATCCGGAATGTTGGCATCACATTGACACAAAGCATAACCCAGCAGATCATGCTTCAAGAAGCCTGAATGTAACAGTATTGAAAAATTCAAACTGGTTCACAGGCCCAGAGTTCATTTGGGAAAAGGAAATCATACTCAGTAAAAGTCATACAGAGTTGTCTACGGGTGATCCAGAAGGAAAGGTTGTTAAAATATTGAGCACTGCTACCAAGTGTCAAGATGACATACTTGAAAAACTAGCCAGATGTTCAAAATGGAATACAGTCATAAACGTAGTAGCTCGAATTCAGCATTTGGCAAAGGGAATAAGAAAGATGGAATCATTGAATGTAGAAGAAAGAATGAAAGCTGAAGAAACAGTCATAAGACTCATTCAACAGAGATTCTACAGTGAAGAGTTGAAGAGACTTAGTCAAGAACCTAAAAGGCTTCCCAACAACCACTCATTGTACAAGCTTAATCTTCTTCTGCAAAATGGTATACTGAAGGTGGGAGGGAGACTGGAAAATCCATCGTTACCTAGCAGAGTGAAGCATCCAGCAATTCTACCCAAAAATTCTATCTTCACAAGATTGATTATTAATCACTACCACAACAAATCCTGGCACCAGGGAAGAAGCTTTACCCAAAGCTGCTTGAGAGAAGGTGGTTACTGGATTGTGAAAGGAAGCAAAGTTATAGCAAAATGTATAAGTAAATGCGTAGTCTGCAAAAAGGCACGTAGACCTACCGAAGAACAAAGAATGGCAGATTTACCGGCAGATCGTGTAAACCCATCACCACCATTTCTTTATAGCGGAATGGATTGTTCTGGCCCATTCATCACCAAACAATACCGCAAGGAGTACAAGAGATATGGACTAATATTTACATGTCTAAGCTCCAGAGCAATTCACCTGGAAATGTTAGAAGATATGTCAAATGACGGATTCATCAATGCCTTAAGATGTTTCATAGCCACATGCAAGCCATGCAGGAGGGGTTTGGGAAAGACAAATCAGAACTGTAAGAAATGTGTTAAGTTCAGTGTTGAAAAAGAACGGCGGAAGAATGGATGATGCTTCACTTAGGATCCTATTCTATGAAGTAATGTCTATTGTTAACAGTTGTCCACTTACAGTTGATAACATCAACGATCCAAAAAGTTTGGACCCTTTAACTCCCAACCATCTACTTCACCTTAGTTCTGATTACATACAGCTACCGGCTGGCAAGTTCCAATGAGGATTTATATGCCAAAAAGAGATGGCAAAGAGCTCAATATCTATCAGAACAGTTTTGGAATAGATGGAGAAAAGAGAACTTAGCCAATCTGATGCTAAGAAGTAAATGGCAAACACCCAGAAGAAATCTCTAAATTGGTGACATAATGTTAGTGAAAGAAGATTTACCTAAAAATCAATGGAAATTTGCCAAAGTTCTAGAAGCTCAAAAGGACGAAGACAGACTAGTAAGAAGAGTGTTGATAAAAATAGGAGACTCAAAACTTGAAAAAAAGGGAAAACGTCTTACTACTCCACTCAAGTTGGTACGTCCGACCTGCTAATAACCTTAATATAGTTCATATGTTTATATGTTAAAGACAAAGCAGAGTTATTTACTGTGACTTCATGTTTTTGGATGTCATGTAACAATTATATATTGTGTTCACAGAAGCAGAAAAGATAATATGCCTTTAAGATTCATTATATGACTGTAAGGTAAGTTCAATGACACAGCAGAATTAAAACCAGAAAGTATAGAGATAAGCTGTTGTCACTGCCCAGGAGTCTTAACGAATCACAGCCAGCCTCACACTGAGCAGGAGTCTTGGCCAAATACAGCCAGCCTCACATTCAGCCTGTCTGGGAAATTCCCTAGGAGGAGCTGCTAGAATTCATTACACCAGAGGAGAGAAGCTGAACAGACATTCACTCCACTGAGAGTTCAGTTTTATGGAAGCAAAGAGGCCAAAATAGGTATTTAATACAGTTATAGATGTTCCTATTATTAATGTAGTGATTAGAACTGTATGCTGAACTGGTTATATGTGTTTAATTGCAGTTCCACCAAATGAACAGTATGCAAATAACAATTTCCAAATAGCAAATTGGGACCAAATTGCATAAAAGCATTCAAACTACGTACAGTCTGTGAACTGCTCATACCAGATCATATAGCGCAAGTAAAACTATTGGTTAAGCCTCAGATATACCTCTCAGAGAGATCATAAAGTGCTAAAAAACTTAAAGTGAAAGTACAGATACTGAAGAGAGAAATATATCCACCATTTTATGTTGAATGACAAGATTGAACAGTTGAACCGCCATTTTGTGATACTTTATTCCACACGTGTTTTGTACATGGACTGTCTGCTGCGGAGGCAGCAGCATTATATATGAAGAAAAGTTGAAGTTAATAAAGAAGTTATTTCAAGCATTTGGTGTGCTCTTTAAACTTTCTGCTTTCAAAGAATGGCGCTAGAAGAATCACAGAGTAATAGACAGTCTGGTTAGACTAGATAAGTCAGAAATACCAAGATTCTTCTAATGCCACAGAGCATAAGGCACTTCATTGTGCTGCGCCTGCCACACCGATACCTTGAGATTTATACTTTTTACCATTCATATAATTGATGAACATTTTAGGGTTAGTTTTGCTCTCTTTGGCAATTAATCTCTGGGTCTCTAGTTTGGCTGCTTTTATTTGTTTTTTACATATTCTATTCTTCCTCGCTACCCTCGTGGATTAGTGATTTAAATGCTTTCTTTTTGTCATCTATTGTTTTCTTTACAGTTCTATTTATCCACATAGGTTTTTTCTTGTTCATTAACCTTTTATTCCCATAAGGTATGTACCTCCCACAATTAGATTTTAGGATGCTTTTACAAATATCCCATTAATTTAAAATTATCCCATACAGGTTTCAGTTTTACAGTCTATATCTGGGTAGTTGAAGTCCCCCATAATAACTAACTCATTATGATCTGCCGGCTTGTCTATCTCGTTTAGTAGCAGAATTTCTGTGGAGTCTGGTATATTAGGTGGTTTATAATAAACTCTTATTAGTATTTTATTATTGTTTTTGCCTCCATGTATTTCTACCCACAGTGACTCCACATGTTCATGTCTCTGACTTATATCTTCTCGGACTGTGGGCTTTAGACAGGACTTTACATAAAGGCAGACCCCTCCCCCTCTCCGTTTTCTGAGATCCTTTCTAAACAGACTTTAATCCTGTACATTAGCTGCCCAGTCATAGCTATCATTCAGTCATGTCTCAGTTATTCCCACTATGTCATAGTCTTACTCACACATCACTTATTCCAGTTCACCATGTTTATTAGTCAGGCTTCTGGCATTAGTATACATACAATTAAGAGGTTTATGTATATTTTTTACCCTATGACCTTTCCTTCTGAACTGTTCTAGTCCCCCATTCCATTCCTCCCCAGTCCCATTACCTTGCCTCCGGTCTCTATCTTCCCATCCTATAACGTAATTACCCTCCCCCCAGTACCTAGTTTAAACACTCCTCCAACCTTCTAGCCATCTTCTCCCCCAACACAGCTGCCCCTTCCCAATTGAGGTGCAGCCCATCCCTACGATAGAACCTGTAGCCGACAGAAAAGTCGGCCCAGTTCTCCAGGAACCCAAACCCCTCCTTCCTACACCAGTTCTTGAGCCATTTGTTAACCTCCCTAATCTCCCGCTGCCTTTCTTGTGTGGCTCGTGGTACAGATAGTATTTCGGAAAACACTACCTTTGAGGTCCTTGCCCTAAGCTTGTGACTTAAATCCCTATAATCATTTTTAAGGACTCTCTACCTACCTCTGTCATTGGTCATTGGTTCCGATATGGAGGACCATGACTGCTGGACCTTCTCCAGCCACTCCTAGTAATCTGTCAACCTGATCCGCAATGTGTCGAACTCGAGCACCAGGAAGACAACACACCGTTCAACGTTCCCGGTCTTTGTGACAGATCGCCCTATCGGTACCCCTAATGATTGAGTCTCCCACTACCAGCACCTGTTTGGCCTGCCCTGCTCTCCTACTTACTGGAGCTGACATTCGCCTGCCTGGCAGAGGAAGGGCCCAGCTGCAGTAGTGCTCTCCCTGAACTGACATCCCCCCCATCTGCCAACCTTGCAAACTTGTTGGGGTGTGTGAGATCAGGGCTAGCCTCCCTAGCACTCTTCCCTCTACCCCGCTTTCTAACTGTTATCCAGCTAGCTACCTCACTTTTCTCAGCCTCCCCACTACTACCCTCCCCCACATCTACCCCATAGAGTGCTTGCTCAGTGAGCAGCAAAATCTTTCAAATTGTCAACGCCTCTCAGTGTTGAAACTCACCCAGTTAGATACACAATGTGCGATTCTAAACGGGTAATTTGCTCACATTTTGAACAAAGATATGCAAACAGCTACTCCAGGACTGCATACATTAGACAAGATGTGCACTGGACTACTCTGTCAATAATGGAACACATACTAAATGGGGATTACACAAGAAAAGAGAAAAAATACAGTATGGTGCAGTGATAAGAATCTAACTTTACTGTAGTCCCCTCCTAAAGTCCCTGAATCTCAAGTCATGTAATCTAAAGTCACACACTTTATACAAACACACACTGGAAATCAAACATGCAAACGCTCACAAACTCGCGTTGTTTGTCTGCTTGTATAAGTGCAACTCTCAAACCAGACTGCTTTTTTTCCCTCTGGATTCAAAGGAATGAGCTGCCCTCAAGACTGGCTATTTAACTTCTCCTAATTTGATAGCCACACCCCAATTACTCACCTGTGCAACACCCTAGAGAAGGAAGAGGAAAAAAAAATGTAATTACAGTATACTCTCAGCTGCTATGAAATAAACCTGGCAGCAAAAGCAAGTCACAGTGTAAAAACTAGACTACACTGCTCTGACTTGGTATAGAGTACAATAAAGTCAGGCACAGCCACTTAGCAATGCACACAAATAATTTAGCTCTCACAGATACTCCTTAATACAAATACACATTTGAACTCAAACAAACGAACGCTCACAAACTTGCGTTGTTTGTCTGCTTGTATAAGTGCAGCTCTGAAACCAGACTGCTTTTTTTCCTCTGGATATACTTACAGCCTGGGTTACAGAAAAGAATCTGTCGTAGCTGATTAGAACAATATTAAACACCGACGCAGTGGACATTGTGTAGTCAACAACTAACCACAGTTCCTCCACTTTCTAGTTAACATGTATTGTAAGAATATGGGTGTATTAAAAGCACCTGGAAATGACAAAAGAGGACAATGATTTCTAGTGCATAAATACACATTTTATATCCCAGAATAGGCGTATATGAGGTCATTTGTTAAGAACGGCCTCTACATAACTTAGATGAATCCACCGCTGGCGCCTAACAGCCTTATATCTATGCCAGCTCCCTTGCTGGGGTAGATTTAGATCATTTTCTATGCCAAAAACTTGCATAGAAAATGATAAATTAAATTGGCCTGCCGGACAACCCTCTTCCCCACCCACCCCATGCTCCCTTTTTTTTTAACTGGAGGCGTAGAAGAAGTCGCACATTCAGCCACAAATCCCCTTTACAACCGAATCTGCAACAAATATACACCAAAAACTGGCGTATATCTAATACAGTAAATGACCCCCAGAGTCAGGTTAAAGTTAAACCATTTTTCCAAGTATAAATATATTTTGGAGCTGAAATAATGGAAAATTCCACATCCAACTCATGACATCGAACAACCAAATAATGCTATGTGGTATATATACTTTTTATAGGGTATATTGAAGATATAAATTATTCCCTAATATTGTTTGTAACATAGAAAATGAATGAGTAAGTTTTTTTACTATACAGTTTGAATTCACTAATTAAATTCACTTCATTAAAAAAACTGACCATTAATTAAGAAGATGCAATACTGACTATTAAAGAGATATTCCCATCTCAGTCTTATACTTCATATTCACAGGCTGTACCACAAAGGTCTAGTAGATGCGTCTATCTTGAGAATGGGGCCCTGTTTGCCTGCAGTGTTCAGCAAGGCTCTTTTCATTCACTTATATTACAGTTCTGAGGACAGCTGTTCGTTGAAATCAATAGAAGTGAATGTAGAAAGCTGCACATGCAGTTTCAATTAAGATGGGAATATATTTTAACTTGTAGAAACTGTGTATAAGCTTAGACAAATACAGGAGTAGAAATAAAAGATGGAGTCAATGAATATTGAAAACCATTTTTTTCTTCTGGTTTAATGTTAGAAGGGGTTGTCCAAGTGTTTCAAAAGTTAAACTACCTGCAGGAATGTTCTAAAAAAATCCCAACCCGCTCCAGTGCCAATGCCGCGTTGGTTCCTTTCAGTTTTTGTATATTTCCCTGAAGCGATGACGTGCAGTATATCGAATTGATTCTATAAAACCGTACAGTCACCACTCTGAAGCAGGCAAACCGGGCCTCGTTCTTAAGATAGATGCAGGTCCCAAAGGTTGGATCTGCATCTATTAGACCATTATTACTTGTCTTGTTGATATGCCATAAAGGTTCTCAAAAGGTTCCCTTTAAAGAACGTCTCTTAACTATAAAATGATTGAAGGAATTGGCCAAGAGATTACAAAATTAAAATAGTTGCAGGATTATTATAAACTTTAAAAATAAAAAGACGCAGACGCATTGACTTCCATGGGTTCTTGATCTGCATTTGCCGGTAAGAATAGAACATGTTCTATCTTTTGCAGAATGGGCATACGGATGTAGAAAACCTATGGATGTGTGACTTCCCCCTTATACTTCGAATCCTGGTGACAGATTCCCTCTATACAAAACAGGAATTTGCACAGGGTGCCCCAAAGTCCAAAACCTGTTAAATGTGGGGCTTCCAAGAACCCAATGTAGGCTGCTTTCCAAATGATGACTTTATAGCGAGCGTATCACTGGGATAAACCAATGGCCAATAAAAAGACAGTAAAAATAATGATATACTAATGGGTTTCAAAGGGGATCTCCCCTCTTCTTTCTTTGAAATGCGTCACCCGGTATATCCTTGTTTATATTGTCTTTTTATTGCCCAATAAAACACCATTTAGTACTTCACTAGCGCCCCACAAACAGATTCACTCTAATCACTGGATAACAAGGGTAAAATTATTTGTCTTTCAATTCCTCAGGACTTCTGATTGCTGTCAGTGATTGGAAATGGATACAATTTTGTATACATGCAAATACTGAAAAAAAAATGTTGCAGACCTAACACCTCCAATATTTAAGGCTTCATACACATGTTTTTGCTGCAGAGCTATGAAAATAACAGAATTGCTGGATCCTTTGCATGTCGGACATAGATGGTGCCCAACTGATCCCATTGGCTATAATGGGGTCAATCAAGTTTTGATTATGGGGCTTGGCGTTTCAACTGACTAAATATGGACAGAATGTGGAATTTTGTTAACAGAGTTGTGAAGGTGCCCTAATGAGTTAGCTTCCATTATATAATCTTCTCTTAATTAGTAGCATAAATCTATTTCCTCTTCTGATAGTTTCTTACAATATATCTGTGTATGTAAAATGTATCACTATTTAAGTTGTTTAGCTCACAGAGGATTGCAAGTGGAATTCAAACTCTCAGCTTTGGGATGCAGTATTTCTGCAAACAATAAAGAATCAGTAGTGCCGTGTTTTCCGTCTGTGTATGTAAATAAGTATATTTCCATTTACTGGCAGAAAAGGTCTTGAGGAACAGAAATACAAAGTAGATCAGAAAGTTGTAGAATTTCTTGCATTGTGTCACAAGATGAATAAGGCAATATTACAATGCAACATGAGACACTTACCAATAATAAAATCACAGATAGCCAAATTCAGGAGAAAGAGGTTGCTCCGAGTTCTAAGCCTCTTATCTACGATGAATGCTGCCATAACCAGAGTGTTACCAAGGACCGTGAGAAAAATGAATACAGACAATATAATCACTAGAAATACTTTCATAGCTGGTGAATATTGGAATTCGGTGCCATCAGTCTCATTAAGAATCAATAGATGAGTCTCATTATATAAAGGACCATATAACATTCTGTACTATCAGTTTCTGTGAATCATGTATAAATGACAAGAGCAGAGATTATATGAGATACATTCAGTGCTAACATATCACATCAACCACTAATACCACAGTTATCCCTCTAAAACCTTTTATAAGGTTCATATGTTAATTCACTGGGAGTCCCCACAGACTGCTAATTGTTACAGGTATTATGACAGAGAAGAAATAGCCATTTACTTATTTCCCTGTTGTATACTAATTCATTCATGGTCTCAGCTGCACCTTATACTATAATGTTTGACAGAAATTTTTCTAATATCACATAGGAAATGTAGAAAACAGTTTATTATATTCACAACCAAATGCTATGTCTTCAACACACCTGCAATGGAAAATTAAGTCACCTTGTGTCTACAGCTCCTATACAAATCTATACATCTCCATAGTAACAGACAACAAACAAACCCTTTGCGTGTACTCTGATCCTGCAGCCATATTCACTTCTATCCATCCCTTACTTTGTGATAATCTATCAAACGTATTTTACTACGAAGTAGATGACTACACATGGTTAGTTTGTTGTCTGTTGTCATGCATGCATAACAGCTGTGGGCACAAATTATTTGGAGATTTTTAATTTCATCCATTTGCAGACTTGGTTAGAGGGGTTTTACGGTACTTGAATATCGATGACCTAACCTGAAGCGGATCTTACACCCTGCACCCCACCAATCAACTGTTTTGGGCAACTGCTGGCAATGGAAACCAAGCAGTGGACAGAGACAGAAGCACAAGGTTTCGTTTATTGTGTAGGAGCTATGCTGAGGTTTGCACTTTATCTAACATTCAAGTGAATGGGTTTCAGTATGCCAGGATCAGAAACTACACAGTGGACAGAGCCCTCTGCCTACTGTAAAGTTTCTGGTATCGGCAGCTACCCAAATTAAATGATTGATGGGGGTGCTAGGTGTTAAATTACCAATTATTTTAACTAGGCTTTATGCATTTGCAGTACCCAAGACCTTAGGGTATCTGCAATTGTAATGTCATGTTATGTAATATATTATTATTGTTATGCACAGTACACCAGCAATAATAAGGTATGTTTGGCACCAGGAATGTAACTAACCACCCTATCGCTTCTGCTCTTGGTAGAAGTTGGCTGTTCTGACTTACTGCCAGGAGAAAGCAGAGCTAGCTAAGCTAGTGAGGAAGCACGAACATCTGCTCCCGCTCCAAGGGTCTTAACCACCTCAGCCCCCCTAGCTTAAACACCCTTAATGACCAGGCCACTTTTTACAATTCCGCACTACACTACTTTCACTGTTTATTGCTCCGTCATGCAACTTACCACCCAAATGAATTTTACCTCCTTTTCTTCTCACTAATAGAGCTTTCATTTGGTGGTAATTCATTGTTGCTGACATTTTTACTTTTTTTGCTATTAATAAAAATTTAACGACATTTTTGCAAAAAAATGAAATTTTTCACTTTCTGTTGTAAATTTTTTTTTTTAAACTACATTTCTACATAAATTTTTCTATAAATTTGTTGTTCTACATGTCTTTGATAAACAAAAATCCAATAAGTGTATATTTATTGGTTTGGGTAAAAGTTATAGCGTTTACAAACTATGGTGCAAAAAAGTGAATTTCGGCATTTTGAAGCAGCTCTGACTTTCTGAGAGCCTGTCATGTTTCTTCAGATGCTAGAATGCCAGGATAGTATGAATACCCCCCAAATGACACCATTTTAGAAAGAAGACACCCCAAAGTATTCGCGGAGGGGCATGGTGAGTTCATGTATCATTTCATTTTTTTTCACAAGTTAGCGGAAAATGACACTTTCTGAGGAAATAAAAAAATAATAAAGTTTCCATTTCTTCTAACTTCTGGCAAAAAAAAAAAAAAAATCTCCCACGTACTCACTATGCCCCTCAGTGAATACCTTGGAGTGTCTACTTTCCGAAATGGGGTCATTTGTGGGGTGTGTTTACTGTTCTGGCATTTTGGGCAGGGCTAAATTGTGAACAACCTTGTAGAACCTAAAGGTACTCATTGGAATTTGGGCCCCTTTGCGCACCCAGGCTGCACAAAAGTGTTACTTATATGGTATCGCCATACTCAGGAGAAGTAGGGCAATGTGTTTTGGGGTGTATTTTTACATATTCCCATGTTGGGTGAGAGAAATATCTCTGTAAATTGTCAACTTTGTATAAAAAAATTTAAAAGTTGTCGTTTACAGAGATATTTCTCACACAAAGTATGGGTATATATAAAAATACACCTCAAAACACCTTGCCCTACTTCTCCTGAGTACGGCGATACCACATGAGTGACACTTTTTTGCAGCCTGGGTGCGCAAAGGGGCCCTAATTCCAATGAGTACCTTTGGGATTTCACAGGGCATTTTTACGCATTTGGATTCCAGACTTCTTCTCACGCTTTAGGGGCCCCAAAAATACCAGGGCAGTATAAATACCCCACATTTGACTGCATTTTAGAAAGAAGACACCCCAGGTATTCCATGAGGGATATGGTGAGTTCATGTAAAATTTTATTTTTTGTCACAAGTTAGTGGAATATGAGACTTTGTAAAAAAACTTGTGCCAAAAAAAAAAATTCGGTGAACTCGACATGCCCCTCACAGAATACCTTGGGGTGTCTTCTTTCCAAAATGGGGTCACATGTGGGGTATTTATACTGCCCTGGCATTTTAGGGGCCCTAAAGCGTGAGAAGAAAAATGCGCAAAAATGCCCTGTGAAATCCTAACGGTACTCGTTGGTTTTAGGGCCCCTTTGCGCATCTTGGCTGCAAAAAAGTGTCACTCATGTGGTATTGCCGTACTCAGGAGAAGTAGGGCAATGAATTTTGGGGTGTATTTTTACACATACCCATACTTTGTGTGAGAAATATCGCTGTAAACGACAACTTTTTAATTTTTTTTATACAAAGTTGTCAATTTACAGAGATATTTCTCTCACCCAACATGGGTATATGTAAAAATACACCCCAAAACACATTGCCCTACTTCTCCTGAGTACGGCGATACCACATGAGTGACACTTGCAGCCAAGATGCGCAAAGGGGCACAAATTCCAATGAGTACCTTTCAGGAGGGCATTTTTCTTCTCATGCTTTAGGGGCCCCTAAAATGCCAGGGCAGTATAAATACCCCACATGTGACCCCATTTTGGAAAGAAGACACCCCAAGATATTCCGTGAGGGGCATGGCGAGTTCATAGAAGATTTATTTTTTGGCACAAGTTAGCGGAAATTGATATTTTTTATTTTTTTATTTTTGTTTTTTACATAGTCTTATATTCCACTAACTTGTGACAAAAAATAAAATTTAACATGAACTAACCATACCCCTCACGGAATACCTTGGGGTGTCTTCTTTCCAAAATGGGGTCATTTGTGGGGTGTTTGTACTGTTCTGGCATTTTGGGTGGGGCTAAATTGTGAGCAGCCATGTAAAACCTAAAGGTATTCATTGGAATTAGGACCCCTTTGCGCACCCAGGCTGCAAAAAAGTGTCACTCATGTGGTATCGCCGTACTCAGGAGAAGTAGGGCAATGCGTTTTGGGGTGTATGTTTACATATACCCATGTTGGGTGAGAGAAATATCTCTGTAAATTGACAACACCCCAAGGTATTCACTGAGGGGCATAGTGAGTCCGTGGGAGATTTTTTTTTTTTGCCAGAAGTTAGCAGAAATGAAAACTTTATTATTTTTTTTTCCTCAGAAAGTGTCATTTTCCGCTAACTTGTGCAAAAAAAATGAAATCATACATGAACTCACCATGCCCCTTCGCGAATACTTTGGGGTGTCTTCTTTCTAAAATGGTGTCATTTGGGGGGTATTTATACTATCCTGGCATTCTAGCACCTGAAGAAACATGACAGGTGCTCAGAAAGTCAGAGCTGCTTAAAAATGCAGAAATTCACTTTTTTGCACCATAGTTTGTAAATGCTATAACTTTTACCCAAACCAATATATATACACTTATTGGATTTTTTTTTATTTTTTATCAAAGACATGTAGAACAAATGTAGCCATTTTTGATTAATGTCAAAAAAAAGTAAAAATGTCAGCAGCAATGAAATACCACCAAATGAAAGCTCTATTAGTGAGAAGAAAAGGACGTAAAATTAATTTGGGTGGTAAGTTGTATGACAGAGCAATAAACTGTGAAATTAGTGTAGTGCAGAATTGTAAAAAGTGGTCTGGTCATTAAGGGTGTTTAAGCTAGGGGGGCTGAAGTGGTTAAATAGTAAGCATTTCACATCAATTCTCTATTAAATCTCTATTAAAAAACCACGCTGCCATCATAAAATCATATAACTACTATCACCAATCAGGGAGCAGATTGAATACTCTGCCCCTTCATTAACTTTATGAATGTCTTCACGTGTCTCCTGCCACCAATCAGGAAGCGAGATAAAACACCCGCCTTCCCCCTTGTCTTTAGACGTTTTCTTTACCCAGTCCGCAGCAGGACTGCCTTTACTACATACTCGCGTGACATACATTACTCGCTTTAATAAAATGCTTACTTTTTTTCTCCTTCATCCTTTGTCTATTACTATATGTATAGTTTCAGATGCACTTCCTAACGGAATAGGCTCGTTCTCAATCACTTTATTCTCTACTCAATTACAGAGAAAATACTTAGTTTTTTTCTTCTACCAATATGCAAATATGTTTCATGGTCTTCAATCCACACATGACTTGATGTCCCACTCTTTATTCAGTCCCAAAGTGACAAATGACCTCCTGACAGCAAAATGTAATGCTGATTAGTATCTGCTCATTCTCATTGACCTCTCTGCAGCTTTTGACACTGTAGACCACCATCTCCTTCTCACCATGCTCCAGTCTATCGGCCTAAAGGACACTGCCCTCTTCTGGTTTTCTTCATATCTCTCTGACTGCACTTTCAGTGAATCATCCTGTGAAATCCTAAAGGTACTCACTGGCTCCACTTCTTCGCCTCTCTCTCTTGCTGTTGGGGTTCCTCAGGGTTTAGTCCTAGGCCCTCTCCTCTTCTCTCTTTACAGAGCCCTAATTGGACAGACCATCAGCAGATTTGGTTTCCAGTACCATCTCTATGCTGATGACACCCAACTATAGACTTCATCTCCCGACATCACCCCTGCTGTATTATAGAACATCAGTGACTGTCTCTCCGCCATCTCTAATATTATGTCCTTTCTCTATCGGAAACTGAATTCTTCAAAAACTTCTTATGTTTTCTCCATCTATTAACCTACCTAAACTTGATATCTCCCTCTCAGTGTGCAGAACCATCATCACTCCTGTGTAAGTGGATCTTCACTATGTGGCTTCACTCTTGATTAAAGCCTACAGCACTAGATCACCGCACAGAGAGAAAACATTGTGATTCAGAGAAGCAGGGGAGATTAAAGGTGGAAACCAGGAAACTGGAGCATAAACCTGGTGATAACGGCTGCTTCGTACTGAAGATTGAAATTCTTACCTCTGCAAGGAGTTTTTGATTGTTTCTGCGGTGCAGATCCGGTAACGTTGAACTTTTCACTGTGAGAATATAGACAAAAAAACAACAAAATATATACAGTAAGTGGAGAAGAAAAATGGAACAGACGAAGGAGAGCATAAGAATAGGAATGAAGCAAGGACAATCTTACCCGTACAGGGAAGAATCGATGGCCGCAATAATGACACTTCAGAGACAAACTATGGAAGACAGAATAGGCAAAGTAATAATTGTGTAAATAGAAGATACCCTTACCAAGGGTATAGGCATAACGATTATTTTAGGAAAGAAGATTAACAGGGGTATTATTAGGAGAACAAGATATGGGAATATAGAAAAGGATTGCTATAATGGGAATTTTAGACAACATAACAACAAACAATATTAGACCTGGAGGCCTCAGAATGATTGAGGCTACGGAAGGAGCTACCCAAATAGAAATTTTCAAAGAAAAAATTTATATTATAGAAACTCACACCAGGGTTATATTGAAAATCAGCCAAAAAATAAAGATACTAAAACAGATGACAATTTCTGGAAAAAGAAAGGCTAGAAATTACGAACAAGTTGGACGTACTTAAAAAGGAAGAGATGAGGAAGAACAATTTCCACATCAAAGGAATACAAATGGAAAAGGAGAAGGAAAACCTGGAACAACAGCTGCAAATAATAAGTACCCCGCAGAAAAGTCTGTCAGAGGGAGCATGATAGAAGGTTAGACCCGTATGGCACACTCAATAGTGCATTGTGGAGTCGGGATCCCACCCCGTCGTCATATATTGTTAAAAACTCCAACAAAATAGCGTTGATATTTGCATTTATTGTGATGCGGCAAACAGACACTTTTTGTGTGACGTTTTGTCTAAAGAGCCTTTTTCAAACTGTACAGTACATAAGTACATAAGGAAAACAACACAATGACTTAGTGCTAAGTTAAACAAAGCGATGAACTAGAGCAATATAATAGGGTGATTAGAGCTCATATCAGAGTACTTTGAAAAAGATGGGGCTCTGCTGTTTCAAGAAGTCCAGGACTGTAAGTAGAAAGACATATGACAATCTGTAGATGTGATTAAGGAAGATGATAAAACAGCCAGGAAAGGAAATATCAATCATAACATCATGTGGTGTTTCTAGATCGACATTAGCCTAGTGAGTCCGTACAGATCAATGGAGGGTTAAGCATATCAATCCTATCTATTATATAACATATTTAACATGGATAACATAGAGTCCACAGTGCAGTTGTATCCCTTGTATAGAGTCTGACGTGGATCATATAATTTGTCATAGTCGGATGGCACGGGGGTGGAAGAGAGGCAATGGAGTCTCACAATGTGGTAGCATATAGAAACTGGTATGGATAGTCTATCTTATAGTAGTGGAATAATGTTGGGGTACAGGGATGTATAGAGTAATGAGATAGCGGCAATTTGTATTGCTAGAACTGAACTTACCCTCGGCCGCTATGGATGTCTGTAACAGTGTTGCTGCGCTGCAGTAAGTAATGGCGGGTATATACCCGCAAGGTAATGGAGCGCGCCATCTTGGGGATTTGTCATCCTAGAAATAGGGCGCACGGATGGGCCGAGGGGGCGTGTCTACAGTCACGGGACTGGAAGTGGTGCGTTCCACTTGCGGTCCACAGATAGGAAGTGACGTCTGTATGCCCTAGAGATAGGGTGCACGGATGGGCGGAAGGGGCGTTTCTACAGTCCCGGACCGGAAGTGGTGCGTTCCACTTGCGGTCCACAGATAGGAAGTGACGTCTGTTATGGGTAATGCGTGCCATATGCGGTCCAAAGACCGGAACTGGTGATAAATGAGGGATATACTAGAACCATAGTCAGAAATAGGATATATAAAAAAAACACTAGAGACGCTAGGTATATTCGAAAATCCACAGGGTATCTTAACATAGCCTAATATTCTACTTACTACTATGATTAGGCGACTATGAATAGTAGCAATAAAGGATACTGCTAATTCTATACAGGTGCAGAATATTCTATGGAGGTGCAGTTATGAAACCTAAAAGAAATGAGAATAAAATTAGTATCAATGTGACAAAGGATTCTAAACCAATACCAGTTAGAAGGTACGTAATGTTGATGGTAGCATATTATAGTGTGTGAAATACAATGGATGTATGGTGGCAGTTGGATTTAACCGAAAAGGAGTATAAAGGTCAAAGGAGGGTGTAAAGTGTACGGAGTAATGTGAGTCAGATGTAGTATTGGACCTCATAGTCCCTGTTTAGACCTTTTGGTTCGAGGCATGTCCAATGTGTGTATCCAGAACATTTCCCTCTTTTTCAGTTGTGCAATGCGGTCCTTTGACCAGGCTGAAATCACCACTATGCTCTCACAAGTTAACATCTCAGGAGATTTTTTACAAACCTCCCCTTCGGAATTCAAATCATGAGACCTTGAAAGAGAATCTCGAAGACTGATGAACTACGAACTACATTGTGTCACGTTGGCTGAATATCTAAAGGTTCAACGGATACCCCGTGGCCTGAGACTTCGTACGCGTCCAACATTTTTTAAGGATGACCCGTAATTTTTCAAAAAATTCGAAATGATTCTAAACAAATGCTCATTTGATTTAATGGCATTAACGCTATCATATTTACAAGAAGCCATTTCCAAAACCAAGACTGAAATAAAGACAACTGAAGACCAACTTACAGCAATACTACCGTCGGAAGAATTCCACCAACTACAAACAAGGATTGAATCCACGCTTCAGAACCAACGCAAAGAAATCGAGATAACGAAAAGGAACAAATTTCTCCAAGACACTGAAGACTACAGATTAAATAGAGTTTACAAATGGCCTGATAACAACTGAACACCTTTCTATAGACCAAGATATTGTTCCCAATCAAGGGATTCATCCCACTCAAGCATCAACAGTGATTCACAAACACAACCGGAGGCTTGGAGTCAACACTTCCCAAGAGGACGACGGGGTAATCGAGGAGGATCAACCACCACCATCCGTGTACCCATCACTACAAGATCCCAGGTATCGTCACTAGTTGTGAACATTTCATCACACGCATTAGGACCAGCTGAGATGGCCCTTCTTGAAAAAGGTCTATCTTACTGCCCGTCGGTCCAAGTGGACTCCTTCCAATTGGACCTAGACCTCTGTAGGCTTTTCACGGTTCTCTACACTTTACCCAAAATCCACAAAGATCTACACCATCCTCCTGGCCGACCAATTAACTCCTGTCACCTCTTTCAATTCTCCTTGAGAAAACCCTCACACCATTCATAAAGAAAACAAAATCATTCATATTGGACACCTCTGAATTCCTTGACATTATCCACAACTTCCCACCACTACCAACCAACAGTATACTTGTCACCTGGGACGTCACTAGCTTATATACGTCCATACAACATGCCAAGGGACTCCAGGCAGTCCTCAAATGTCTCCAGACAAATTTCTCTAATCTTGACACCATATCCTTCTACATGGATGTTCTTGAATTTGTGCTAACCAATAACTACTTTCTTTTTGAAGACATTTTTATTTACAGTGCCAGGGGACCGCCATGGGGTCCAATGTGGCCCCTCCATATGCAAATTGTTACATGGCAGAATTTGAAGAGTCCCACGTTTATCTTCACTCCTCCTTCACCAACCACTTCGGATTGCTGTGTTGAGACTCTTAAGTGAGGCTCCGCGGTGTTTTTTGTAGCTGGTCTCCCTGAGATCAGCTATTGTTGTGTTTGGGTGGTCTCCGAGGCATTGCTCCCGGTTAGCCAGAATCCTACTCCGCACTGATGAGGGGCAACACCCCGAAACAGCTGTCTGTGGATGGATAACTGGCTTAGGTTTTCCTGTCACATCCTTAAAGCTTGTAAAAAGCGGGATCTTGACATAGGGGCCACTTAATATGGTGGATTTGGTGATCTCTGTAATGGAGACACCCCTTGCTTGGTTTTCCTTCCTTTGAGGGATATCTGGCTTTCATTGTGTTGTAGACCCATAACTGGGGCTCCACATTTATTTTGCATATTCCCTTTCCCAGGGAACTTTGCACTTCGGATTGCTGTGTTAAGACTCTTAAGTGAGGCTCCGCTGTGTTTTTGTAGCTGGTCTCCTGAGATCAGCTATTGTTGTGTTTGGGTGGTCTCCGAGGCATTGCTCCCGGTTAGCCAGAATCCTACTCCGCACTGATGAGGGGCAACACCCGAAACAGCTGTCTGTGGATGGATAACTGGCTTAGGTTTTCCTGTCACATCCTTAAAGCTTGTAAAAAAAGCGGGATCTTGACATAGGGCCACTTAATATGGTGGATTTGGTGATCTCTGTAATGGAGACACCCCTTGCTTGGTTTTCCTTCCTTTGAGGGATATCTGGCTTTCATTGTGTTGTAGACCCATAACTGGGGCTCCACATTTATTTTGCATATTCCCTTTTCCCAGGGAACTTTGCACTTCGGATTGCTGTGTTGAGACTCTTAAGTGAGGCTCCGCTGTGTTTTTTGTAGCTGGTCTCCCTGAGATCAGCTATTGTTGTGTTTGGATGAACTCACCATACCCCTCACGGAATACCTTGGGGTGTCTTCTTTCTAAAATGGGGTCACATGTGAGGTGTTTGTACTGCCCTGGCACTTGAGGGTCTCCGCAATCATTACACGTATGGCCAGCATTAGGAGTTTCTGCTATTCTCCTTATATTGAGCATACGGGTAATGAGATTTTTTTTTTTCCGTTCAGCCTCTGGGCTGAAAAAAAAAAATGAACGGCACAGATTTTTTCATTTGCATCGATCAATGTGGATGAAAAAATCTCTCCCAAAATCAGTGACTGCGGTGCGGTGGTCTGGGCACTAACTACCTAACAAGTAATTAACTAACTGGTGGTGATAAGGGACCCTTATGCCCCATTCACACGTCCGCAATTCTGCTTGCGGAACGGAATTGCGGACCCATTCATTTCTTTGGGGACAGACTTTGTCCCGCTCGGATCCGGAATCACGGATCCGCGCTTCCGGGTCTGCACTTCCGTTCCGCAAAAATATAGAACATGTCCTATTCTTGTCCGCAATTGCGGACAAGAAAAAGCATTTTCTATATAGTTCTGGCAATGTGCGGATCTGCAAAATGCGGAAAGCACATTGCCGGTGTCCGTATTTTGAGGATCTGAGGATCCGTGGATCCGTGGATCAGATCCGCAGATCCGTGGATCAGATCCGCGGATCGGTGGATCCACGGATCCGCAAAACACATATGGACGTCTGAATGGAGCCTTACAAGGGGTGTGATCAATGACAGGGGGGTGATCAGTGACAGGGGGGTGATCAGGGAATTTAGATGGGGTGATCAAGGGGTTAACAAGGGGTTAATAAGTGAGGGGGGGGGGGGGTTAGTGTAGTGTTTGGTGTAACTTTACATAGCTACCTGGTCCTCTGGTGGTCGATCCCAGCAAATGGGACCACCAGAGGACCAGGTAGCAGGTATATCAGACGCTGTTAACAAAACAGCGTCTGATATACTTGTTTGATGCGATTTATTTCGCATCTACAGCCTGCCAGCGATTGATCATTGCTGGCAGGCTGTAGTACAACTTGTGAGACGCGCGCGCGTTCACAGGAAGTCTCGCGTCTTGCGAGATGACGCGCCGACGCGTCAACCCAGAACTACAGGACCACCCGCCGGACACATCCGTGCGTTAGGCGGTCCTGTAGTGGTTAAGGACGACAGAATCATCTCAACTGTGAGGAACACTACTCCAGACAGACTGAAGATCCAAGACCATGGATATCCTTCTGAGCTATGGCTTTGCAATGCTTTGCAAGTGCTTGCGCTACCTCATAAGCTTCAGGTTAGTGGCCTATTAGAGTGATTTACAGTGTGGCAGGGAACTATTAGCTCCTGTGTCCTGCCACAATCTTCAACTTTATTGCCATTCTGAAGATGGGGATACAGTTTATCTGTAATGGTCATCATGTTCTGACCTCTAACAAAGGGCCAAGCCCGATTGTTTTGGCCTAGCAATGCTCCTTGAGTGAGCAGCCCAGTCTAGCACTTGCCCATCTGGCATTTGCCAATATTGCCATATGATCATAAGGCTACATGCTTTTCATATGACAAATATGTTTCTAACAGGGCCACTATTGACGGTAAATGTCTAGAAATTAAATAAAAAATTGCACACCATTTAATTCTATCCTTAAGCCAGGTTAATACTCTTGACATATTCTTCCTGTAAGACAGCACAGAATAAGAAGAACCAACTAATGATACCAGTGGCCCCAGCGGAAACAGCGGAAATAACCCTCCCACACCTCCCAATCCCACACCTCCCAATCCCACCCCCTACCAACCTCACCCATCTATACTAACCCATGAGCAAAGCAAAAAGCCCCATAGGTCTCTAACCATAAGCCTCCCCTCCACCTCCATCACCAACCCCCCCCCCCCCCAACGCCTCCTTATATATTACATATCCACGACATTCATCTCATTAAATTCCTTTAGAGTCCAGCCATTCCAGAGCCTCAACTGGGCTAAGGAAAAATTGAGCAACATCCTTATGGATAACCCGAAGTTTCGCTGGATATATCATAGAGTATTTTATATTAGCTTGTATTAATCTCTTCTTAATGTCCTTATATTCTTTTATCCTGTTTAATTTTGGAAAAATCAGGGTATATCTCAATGTTATAGTCGTTGTATTTCACCGTCTGCATCTCTCTTTTCCGTCTCAAAATATAGTCCCGTTCTTAACCCCGTGAAGTCGTCCCTTTCTATTCCTTCCGGGAAACCAACTAATTTAAGATTGTATCTTCTGGATCTGTCCTCCAGATCGGCCATTTTATCCTTCAGAGTTTTATTGGACACTTCTGCCTCTTCAATCCTTTTCTTTTATACATTTTGTTTCTTTCTGCACCTTGTGGTAAGGTGCAAGGTGTCATATGTGATGGCAGGTACGTGTCACCGAGGTTGCTGGCCTCGGTGAGGTGAGAGCCGGGTTTTTGTCTGCAGCAGCTAGTGCTGTTTGACTTTGTTAAATAGCATGGCTGCAAAGCCGATCCGGGCCGGCTCTTACTGGGAGCAGCTAAAGAGTAGGGTGGGTGGCTGCTCCCCACGGTCCAGTCCATGTTTTGGGCTGGATATAAAACGCAGCCAGCAGCTGTGTCTGGGGAGTGTGATTATCCTGGAGCTGCTAACAGGGCTGGGAGTTCTCTGTCCAGGAGGAAAGAGCTCAGTAAGGAGGTATTTTGTTCCTGGCTACCTGAAGCTGGATTCTCCTGCGGCTGGGCCGACAGCGTGGTGCGAACCTGCACCTACACCTCCCAGGTGACTGAACCTGTGTTGGACTGTTTTTGTTTGGCTACGTTATTTCCGTTGTGTGTGAACTGTCACCAAGAGACTGTTTTTCATTTTGTGTGCAAGTGTGAATAAAACACTGTTTGTTGCACAATCTGGACTCCTTGTTTTGCCTCTAAACTGCACCCGCACCGCTGTCTACCAGAGCGACTCCCCACAACCTCCACCATTAAAACTTCAGTCTCTTTTACAAGCTGCCTCATTTTATTGAGGTCATCTCGTATTAATGCGATATCAATCTGTACCGCTGCTACCGAAGCCGTCAGGGCACTTAATGATTGGTTAGTAGTTTTAACTGCATCCAATATGCCAGCCAGTTTCATATCGATGTTAGTCATTTGATTATCAACCTCCAGTTCACTGCCCGCTTCTACCCCATTTAGCTGACATTCAGTTTCATCCCAACCCTCCATTTGTGTTAACTGTTTTTGATTACTTCTGGTCTTGCTTAGGGGGGGCGGAGATTTAAGATATTTGTCAAGCTGAGTCATAGGGCTGCGGCTTGTACCTCCTTTAGGCGATGTAGCACCCAACAACTTTCTATTCTGAGATTTTTTATTTTTTTTTATAAATACCAGATGAAGTTTCAATTTATAGACTTAGATTTTAGGAGAGGGCAGATTTATGCTCTCAAAATACTCTAGCCGCTTTGTTTACACAGTCCCCCTACTGCAAAGATTACCACATCATAAAGTTCCAATGCACACAGAGTGTAACAATCAATGGAGATCAACTCCTGGCTGAATATACAAAGTTCCGATTCACACGGATATCAACAGAGATGCTCAAAGGGATTCACCGCTAGCTAGATACATACAGTTCCAATAGACACTGAGCAAGCAATCTCACATGTCCTGAGGTATGACAATCAGGGAATCCCTTTAAACATCCCAGCCCAGACAGCATCGGAATGTCCAGGTTAATCACGAGAGTCCACTCTCCACTCTTGCAGAATATATATAGTTTCCAACACTTAGCTGAGTACATACAGATGAAACGGAGCAAAACAGTCTCACGTGTCTTGGAGTATGGTGGTCACCAGATCCTATTAGGCATTGTGGCATCATGGCATAGTAGAATAGTGTAGCAAAGTTGTCAAGTAGCAAAGTTGTCAGCAAAGTTGTCAGGAATCAACTGACTCCAGCAAACGGCACCAGGATCCAGCTGAGCTGCCATTCACGGTGCGGTACAATACCTCACCCGTCCACTTGACATCGCCGCAGCCTCTAGAGGATCCGGGGCTTGGGTAGGCAGATAGGGATGCAGACAGACATTGAAGATGCTGAAGCCGGCTGAGGGCGCATGGAGCGCATGGAGACGCTAGAGCAGGCATGAAGGGGGAGGGGCCGCAGCACATCACGTCACCTACGTCATGCCGCCACTCCACAGGAATGGTTTATGCTGAATGTCAGACTGCACACTGTGTGAATGTGTATGAAGACAGAACAATACTTCTACTCCAAAATGGCTCCTGAGAGGGAGACACTGCTGCAAACCTGAAGGCAATAACAGTGCTTGTAATGGCCAAACCAGCACTTCTCCCAGGAACACACCCTGAAACATACATAGATAGTTTGCAGGGAACACCCGATGCATATGAGAAACTCACTAGGGACCTCCAAGATAAATTTTAGCTCAATCCTCCCATGGAAACCCCCAATGTGAAAAATAAATCCTGAAAACCACTTCCAGATCAGTAATGTTATGCAGTTAATTCTGGATCAACCTCAGAAATGAGTGCAAAGTACACCAATAATAAACAATTAAAATATTATATTTATTAATGGTAAATGTTAAAACATAATATTTACACTACAAAAATTACACTAAAAAAGTAGGGAAATAACACAGTTGCACATCACCGCAATTAGCAGCTTATGAAAAACAGCATCAGAGTATAGACCAATAATAGGATTAGTAAATGACCCAACAGGTTCAATATGATAGCCAGGTCTACATAAAGTGCATAATGTGCAGTGATAAGTATTAATGTAACCCATGCGTATACTAAACAATAAAGTTGCAAATCATGCTTACTAATAACAAACACTGTATAGGAATAGTAACATACCGCTAGAACAAGAAACTGTGGAGAGGGTGATGGGGCTACTTGAGGCGCGTTTCGCGTTAAATTGCTTCCTTCCTTAATTCCGGAGCAACCCTCCAGCTCTATAACATGCATATAACTCTGAAACCCACTTCCATTTCAGTAATGACCTACAGTTAACTTTGGAGCAAACCTCCAGCTTTATGACATACATATAACAATGGACTCTCTCCCAACACCTCATATAATATTCTGGAAATCTGAAAACCACTTCCAGCTATATAATATCAGGCTAAACAACCATACTCACCTTCAAAGCAGCAGAAGCCTCTGTATGTGTAAGCTTCATCATCCTAGACAGAAGAAAAAAAACACATCTACCTAGTGGGCATGCACTCCGTTATAAGGGGGTTAATTTCTCTGATTTACTAATGATTTATGTTCTGTCCTAGATGGGAGGAGCAAGACATTAACCCTTTGTGTTGTGCTGCCTGTAGGACGATAAGGAAAGAAGCAATGTATAACCCTAGCCTGGTATCTCTAGGGCTCTGCTGATGAAACCTCAGGCAGCTAAATTTGCTATTTTGATCATTATTGTTTTTGTATTCCATTTTTTTTTTACTTTTTTATTTTTAGGCTTTAGTAGTACATCATCTTTTAGGAACATATTTTTCCCTTGTCAGCGTCTTGTATGATTTCTTCATTTGTTTAGCACTGAGCACTATGTGATTATAAATGCATTTTATTGATGGTATTTACCATTGCATGGAGTATTGAATATTTGTTTGTGTTGTATCTGGCATAGCTTTTGTGCTTTCATTTTATATTATATGTGGCAGTGTTGGTTTGGTGTTCCCCCTTGGCTTGGGCACTCTTGTAGGGTCTCATTATTCTTGTGACCCAATGGTTATTTCCTTTGGGCTTTTAATGGTTTTGAATTGAGGTGCTGTTCTTTTCTGGCTTTGTGTAATACAGATTGTTAAATTGTTCATATAACAATTGTGGGTGCATGCAGATTTATTAAGTATTTTGTTTTTTTCTGTCTTTCAGCTTGAAAATCTTCGTAATGGCATGCTCAGGAGCTTTTCTTTAAACAATCTGTTGTGGTTTATCTACAATGCATTCAGAAAGTTTTAGACCCTTTCAATTTTTTTCACATTTTGTTATGTTGTGGCTTTGTCTTAGAAGAAAGATCTAGCTATAATTTGCTATTTTACAAATATAGAATTTAGTACAAGGGACAAATGAATGGCTTCTGAACCGCTTTGCTGTGAGATCACTATGCTGTCACTGATGGGAGGAGAAGGAAGCAGGGGAGCTACTAAAGGCTCTTTCACAGTCTTTGATTTTCTTGTTCTGATCTTTTACAGGAGCAGAACAACGAAAATAATGGGAGTGCCGGATTCGGCACATAACTGAGTCGAATGGAGCTGAACTGACTCCATTGACTATAATTGAGTCCCTTCAGTTTTCATTCGGTATCCTGTTTTTTTTTTTTACTAGACAACACAGATGTGAAGAGGCCCTATGTTTTGTGTGTTAGTTTTTATAAAAAAAGGTGAACGGTTTTCCGGATATAATTTTTTTTTTAAGTCACTCCATGTATCTAACTTCCTGTCTTGACTCTTTTGTTTCCTCTTTATTTGGACTTTCAGCATGGCAGACAGTCTTACTTAACTTTTTGAGTCAGACCATCACCAGGACCAGAGAGAGCCTCCCTGTAGTGACTCAGTTGGAGCATCACAGACTAGACTTATCAATGCTATGTTCTTCTGTGAGCTGTCAATAGAGCTATCATACTTTTATCCCAGTTCTACACATGTACACTTATCATGACCTTGTAGAAAGCATCTTCCCCTCACAGCAACAGTAAATTGGCCATGGATTACTTATTTATAATGGAGGTCTTTTCACTTGTGTTGACTAGTACAGAATGACAATATTTGAAGCGAAATTTATTAAAACCGGTATAAGACCAGAACGTCTATGGAAAATGCAAGTTGGGATCTAATTGTTTGCTAAGTAAGTTTTCCTTTACACTAGTTTTGACAAATCCACCCGTTTGTATTTAAATGACATACTCTTCTGAAATAAAAAAGAAAAACAGACAAAAGTTCAAAATAAATTTGTCTTCCATAAATATTGAGTTTAAAAACACTCCTTTCCGATGTAAGTGTTCCTTTATAGCATGTCTGCTTTCCTCCAGAAATAGCACCAAGTGTATCTATATGTTGTATCTGGTATTGAAGTTTCATTTCTATTTAATTGAAGAAGAGTCTGTGCTGTTTCTGGAACAATGCAATTGTGTTTTTAGTCTCATACGACCCCCTTAAAGGAATTGCCCAGGATTTTACTATTGATGGCCTATTCTCAGGATAGGCCAGCCATATCTAATAAGTGGGGGTGTGAGGTGTCAGCTTTTCTGCAATAGTTCCAGCGCCAGTAGTCGACTCCAAGACTATACTGCTTTGTTCATTGTGTAATGGATGTTGCCGGTTAGCACAGTGCTTCTCCCACTGATGTGATTGGTAGCAGTGCCGCAGTAACCAGCTCCGCCAACTATAAAAAGTGCAGAACTGTGTACTTTCAGCACCTACTTCCAGTGCTGCAGCTACCCTCAACTAGTTGAATGGAGCTGGGGGTCTGACCCCTGCTGATCAGATATTGATGAACTATTGTGAGGATAAGTAATCAATAGTTATATCCTGGACAGCTCCTTTAAATGATTTTGTTGATAAATACTTGTTTTTATACTGCTGATTTATTGAGGAAAATTTGGAAAAGTAAGCTAAAGGCTTTTCTAAAACTTTTATGACACAATGGATACAATAATGGGTTAATTGTTGAGTTCAGATATAGTATCCAGACTGTGATATCATACCAGTAAAAGGCAGCACAGTTGTTTTGGCATACCCTGTCAATGTTGACTAGGAAATTGTAGGGAGCCCAACAAGCAACAAAAACAGAAACCAAAATTGCCAAAGATTTTGCCAATTTTTTGTCCCTGGAGGTCTTAATGAAATGGATGGTTTGGGGGACATTGGTCATTTGGGTAGTGAAAGAGATCACCGGGTCTTGTCTTAGGGATTTCCCAAATCTCTTTTTTACATGTGAAGTAATATTCTTTATCTCAGTCACATGAATAGATGGCAGCATTATGTTAGTTGCTATGATGAATGGCTTCACGTCTTTTGCCTTTCCTCGTGATGGATCATGAGCAGACTGTTGTCTTTTCTTCCTGCTGCGTTTGCTGACGCTACAGTAGATACTGAGATTAAACGTTAATATACTTATTAATGGAAAAATAAAATCAAAGACTGATGTTGTTAAGTGAAAGTACCAGGTGTCAAAGAATCCAGCCATACAAACATCTTCTGGCATGTAACTGTCACCAAAAACACTTTCCCAAAAGAGAATAGACGGACTGTAGAGAAGGAAAGACATTACCCAGACTGTAGTCATCTGTATAAGAGTTATGCTGTGCCTTTTTTCAAGAGAGCGATAATGTACCTGGAAAAAAGAATGTTGTAATTAATGTTTATATGAATCATTATACCTTTTCAACAAGCAGTAAAGTCTTGTTGCCTTAAATGTGCAGTACCTTACTGTCTGAATCCAGCATGACCTTAAAATGTGATTCTAAACTTTATGTGAATGTATCTTCTCTTTCTTTTAGGGTTAGTATTTCAGTTCAGTTGTTCTATGGCAGTTTTATAGTCTCAGGAATGGTGTTTTCCTGGATGTGGCTCTCTAGACCTCTTTGTCAGGAGCTCACACATGCAAATGTTGGCTCTAACACTCATCAACAAAGACTCACTAAATAGGGGGAGGGACCAGCCCATCACCTCAGTAACTAGGCTGTCAGTGTTAACTCTTTGTTGCCCATACATAACCATTAAGTATATACGGTGTATAGAAAAAAAGAGTACTTTAAAGAGTAACTAAACTTTTGATTACATTTTTGTTAAAATGTCCCTAATGCCATAATAACACTTTTTGAAATGTAGTCTATTAATGGATTCTGAATATTAATACAGATATCCCCCCCCCCCCCCCACTTCCCAAAGCACGCCTTTCCCTGTGCGCTTAAAATTGACTTGAGAAGTGAGCGGTGTACGGAGTACAAAGTGTACAGTTTTTCAATCGGGCCACAGCGCAGGGAGTACAGGCAGGAGCACACAAGTCTACTAAAAATACAAAGAGCCTTGATAGAGTATATTAAAAAAGTGTTTTTATGGCATTAGGGACATTTTAACAAAAAAATAATCAAAAGGTTAGTTACTCTTTAACAACAAATGGCAACATTTAAGTCTTAGGCTGAGTTCACGCTTCAGTTATTTGGTTAGTTATTTCCATCAGTTATTGTGAGCCAAAACCAATAGTGAGCCTACTCAAACATAAGGTATAATGGAAAGAAATTCACCTGTTCTGCGTTTTTGACCCATACTTTGTTTTGGCTCACAATAACTGACCATATACCTGAAGTGTAAACTCACCTTTAACATTGAATTAACCCTTTTCAGTGATCCTCTAGGTCAATGCAGGGGGAGCCATGATCAGACATTTGTCCTGCACCTACCATGATGGTAAGGGCTGGGAAAACGAGTAGGTAAGGGTAGGTGTTTGCCTAGGGTGGGACCTTGTTACCCATAAGGGGAGTACAATCACGGCCACATCTGCGGCCATTCAGCCTCATAGGCCTCAGGCTGCCAGGCCTGAAGCCTGTGAGGAAGTAGAACGGGGGATGACATTACCATGACCTCCTGCATCGGGTCTTAAGTGATCATGTCATCAAGCAAGACCCGGAGCAGGAGCAGTGATGTCATCAGGACTGCCTACAGCGGGACGTGGCAACTCAAGTGACAACAGATACACACAGACAGGAATCAATTGTTTTTTTTGACACCAAACTTAGTTGTCATGGCCCAAGAACAACCTCTGTGCCCTCACCTGTCCTGCAACTGCCTCTTTTTTTTTTTTTTTTTTTGCTGCTCCTTCTGCTCCACTTTTTTGCAAGGACGAACTTAGTGAGGACAGTCAGCAGCTACAGGCCATCACAAACTTTGAGGAGAGGTCGGCTGTGTTCTCTCTTAGGAGTGCAACTAGTGATGATGACAGTCGGGTTTAAGCACGTGTTGCGTGTGGTCAGGGACGTGGCCATATGACTGGTGAGGGTGAAATAAGTGACGAACAGACATTAGTGGATGATGATGTAGCCTATCGCACGTGGAAGCCTGGTGAAGAGGGGGCATCATCATCAGGGGGTGGGGGTGAGGGTGGCAGCAGACCCATGTGACAGCACTAGGGTGGCAGCATGCAGATGAGCCAGAAGGGTGGATGCAGTGGGAGATTTGAAGCCAAACGTGCCTGGGGTAGACTGACTGCTACTCAAATGCTACTCAAAGGCTTACCTGTCAGGAAACAATTAGCAGTGCATGGGTTCATACAGGCAGCGGCAGTCAGACAGCATGGAGTGGTGGGGGTAAACTGCCATACTCAGTGTGGAAAGTCGCTGGAGGACGTTAGCGTGGCGGTATACAGGATATTAGGGAAGAAGGTAAAGCATGTTGGCACCGCGGCCCTGTGGCAACATATAAGGCCTAATCAGTAGCAGATTATAATTGGGGCGTTTGGGTCGATCGCCCCTGACCCGGCATCGCTGGGGGGCCCATCGCCGACCCGAACGCCCACATACTGCTATATGGGACAGTGCAGGAGAAATTACTATATGGGGTCAGTGTGAGGGAAATTATTATATGGGGCAGTGTGGGGGAAATTACTATATGGGGGCAGTGTGAGGGAAATTACTGTATGGGGGCAGTGTGGGAGAAATTACTATATGGGACAGTGCAGGGGAAATTACTATATGTGCGAAGTGTGAGGGAAATTACTATATGGGGGGCAGTGTGAGGGAAATTACTATATGGGGCGCAGTGTGAGGGAAATTACTATATGGGGCAGTGTGGGACAAATTACTATATGGGGGCAGTGTGGGGGCGTTGCTATTAGATGACATTATTTTTGGGGACACTATTCAGGCATCATTACCTGGAGCACAATATAGGGTGCTGTTATTATTGCTGGGGGCACTCTAGGGGACATTATAACTGCTGTAGACACTATAGGGATCTTTGGGATAATTTATCAAACTGTTGTAAAGTAGAATTGACTTAGTTGCCCATAGCAACAGATTCCACCTTTCATTTTTGACAGCTCCTCTGGAAAATGAAAGGTGGAATCTGATTGGTTGCTATGGGCAACTAAGCCAGTTCTAATTTACACCAGTTTGATAAATAACCCCAATTATGAGAAATCTAACGTGTCTGTGTAACAACCTCTGTAGAGACGAGATGCGGCTGAAAGAATTTGTCATGGCAGTCTGGGTCAAACGGAGGAGAAGAGAAAATAGAAGATCTACATGACAGGAGAAGTCCCTGGATGTAACAGGTATGTGCTGCTGTATTCTTCTATATGTAGAGCTGGCTCACTACTGTGACCTGCATCTCATCTTCTCCTCCAGTCTTTATCATAATGATATTTTAAATTTGGCAACTAAAATGTTAATTTGTCACCTGCAGTCCTATGTAACAACCCAGATAACATTGATAACTTTCTGTGTGCAGATAATGTTGTTCATGTTCCCTGCAGTCCTATGTAACACCCCCACATAACACAATAATTCACTGTGTTATGTGGGGTGTTACATAGGACTGCAGGTAACATCTATGACATCTGTACTCCTGTACCCTGCCAATCAGCTGTTTGAAGAGACCACAATGTTCCAGTGAGCGCCGCAGCCTCTTTGCTCCTTACCAAGCACAGCGCTGTCCATTTGATAGCACTGCTCTTGGTATTGCAGCTCAGCCCCGATCACTCAAATGGGACAGAGCTGCACCTCGGCCACATGAACAATGAATGTGATATCATATGGCCTAGCAAGAGACTGTGACGCTCACAAAGCACCGCAGCCTCTTCATACAGAAAAAAATCCTTAAACTTAAAATGGGGGCGAGTTGGATAGACAAGCCCAGGCCTATCATGCACTTAATCGCCCCTGGGCCTAATCATGAAGTGGCCTGGGGAAACCGTGGCACTAGGGTAGTGGTACAGCCTCATGCAGCAACCTCTGCATCTCCCAGTGACCCACACGCCTTCTCCAGCAGTTAAGGCTCCTCTACCTCAGAAAAAGGAAGCTTTCCTTCCCTTTGTCTATTGCTCCTGATGCTCTTCCTCCTATGGCTCCTCCTCCTTGTCACGTGTTTTACCAGCAATCAATCACCAAGGCTATTGCAAAGAGACAACGGTATGCATACACTCATCCAACGGAGCAGAAACTGAACGTGCACCTGGCCAAGTTGCTTGTACTACAGTCTCTCCCTTTCGATATTGTGGACACTGAACATTTCAGAGAACTGGTAGATTTTGCCCATCCAAGGTGGAGGGTCCCTAGCCATCACTACTTCTCTAAAAAAGCTGTACCAGCCCTGCACACATATATTGAGCAGAAGGTGGGCCAGTCCTTTAGCCTGTCAGCATTTCTTAAAGTTCATGACAAAGCTGATGTGTGAAGCTGTAACTATGGTCAAGGACAATACATGTCCTTTACAGCCCACTGGATAAATGTGGTTCTACCCCCGGCACACCAGTAACTTGACTAAGGGATGGCAATGCAGCCTCCACATTGTAATCTTGAGATTTCTGCACCAATGTCCTCTTCTGCCTCCTCATCCTCCACTGTTTTCACGGTTCAGAGTAGTCCTCCAGCATGCTACATATGCAAAGCATGGTATTGTCACACAGTTCTGCACCTGGTCAGCCTGGGCAAACGGAGTCACACTGGGGAGGAACTGCTCCACATCATCAACCAAGAAATTTAATCCTGGCTGTGTCCTCGCCAACTGGAGATAGGAATTATGGTCACTGATAGCATTAGCGGGAAGAACATTCAGCCTGCACTGCATCAGGGAGGGCTGACCCATGCACACTGCATGGTACACATCTTTAATCTGGTTGACACTCAGTTCCGGAATTCTTTCACTCAAATGCAAGGCATTTTGAAAATGTCAAGGAAACTGTGCATGTACTTCAGCCACTCTAACCGTGCAAAACATGTCCTCCTTGAGCTACGAAAGCAGAATGGTGTTCCTTACCTCGTCTCATATGCAATGTTTCCACACTCCACATGTTGGACCAACTGTATGAGTAGAGTAAACATCTGACTGATTCCTTGATGTTGCAGACAGACAGAGCTACTCCCTTGTGTAACTTCGACGTTAGACAGTGGCAGCTGATGCGTGACACCTGCTATTTGAACATGCTGCAGAACCTGATTCAGCAGGTGGTGGCATACTTGGACTGCACCCTAACGTGCCGCGTTTTTTTGGGGTTTTTGTTTCCTGAAGGCTGCTGTATGCTTTTCTTTTGGTTTAGCAAGAGGTTAGCTAGGATAGTTGGTGGCCTACACGATGATGCACACGTCCATATATGTGACCTGCCTGTCATTCTGACACACAGTAACTGTTTCACTACCAGAAAGGATTAGCTATTCATGTTGCTGCACAGCAGAGAGATGTATACCAAGATACATTCTCCCTAAAGTATACCTGTAGCCTGGGATAGACCTAGATATTGAGGGCACTAGTACTAATGAGGGGACTATATGACAGTGTAAATTCTGACCGCTTAGTGTTTGTAGGTATGGGTAGCACAGCGGGAACAGCTTTGGCAGTTGCAGCAAGATGACAATGGCTTGTATAAATTTGGGGGTTGAGTTGCAAAATCTGCAACAGTCCCTCATCTACCATGTGCCATATAGTAATACTAGTATCTTCTTATGTAGCAGAAGGGATTGCACACCCCTGGCCAAAGACGTCTGCCTGTAATGGTCTGGACCAAACGAAGAAGAAAGTGAGAAAGTGATGGACAACTCAAATTAATGGAGATGTCACCTCTAGGTTATTGGATCTGCCCTTGACTGCTTCTTTTCAAATGTGTTATAATCTCTTTATTAAAAAGTAATGTCTCTTTAAATTGACTCGTTGCGGTGCTAAATTTGCCTGCTCTGCCTAAAGCACTGAAATACCTCGTATTTTCTATTAAGACTATTTGCAGAGTTGCTTCATATTTTTATAGAAATTTGTTGTGGCCGATTATAAAAACGTGTAATCCATTAATATACAGTATAATGGTTCTCCCTTTCAGTATTAGATACAGCTGCATTTATCATAAACCTCTGCCCTTGAGGACAACATGAACACATTATGACATGTTTAGTTTTACCTACAGTGCTGGTAAACATCCTTAACATATTGTGTGCTTACCCTGCAATCAGCTTCTAGATGTAGGACCTATAATCTACTAGAGTAATTCAAACTGGAATGTTTCTTATGTTTCATTCAGACAATACTTATCATCTGCAAATAATTCAGTGCTACCTAGATATTAATAGGAGTTAAGGAAACCATAAAATGCCATTCAGGACCAAAGGTCATTAAAGCCTTTTGGACTAATAAATTCTAAAGTTGTTTTTTTATTTATTTAATAGTCTACTATATTTTTTTGCTTTTCCTGTTTGTTTGTTTTCTGTCATACAAGCTCTTTTACAATCAAAATGGAACCAACAGCTTGATCAGCCTGCACTGTATATATGAGTTAAAACTAAACTTAGAGAAAAGAATATATGGTATACAGAAATATACATAGAGCGTGAAAAATACAATATACTTACAGCCTGGGTTATAGAAAAGAATCTGTCGTAGCTGATTAGAACAATATTAAACACAGAGGCAGCGGACATTGTGTAGTCAGCAACTAACCACAGTTTGCAGAGATATTTTCCAAGCCTCCACTTTCTAGTCAACATGTATTGTAAGAATATGGGTGTATTAAAAGCACCTGAAAGTGACAAAAGAGGACAATGATTTCTAGTGAATAAATCCACATTTTATATCCTAGAATTGGCATATATGGGGTCATCTATTAAGACCGGCCTCTACATAACTTAGACATATCCACCGTTGGTGCCTAACACCCTTACATCTATGCCAGCTTCCTTGCTTGGGTAGATTTAGATAATTTTCTATGCCAAAAACTGAAAATGATAAATTAAACGGGCCTGCCGGCCAAATCATGCTATGTGGTATTCATACTTTTCATATGGTATATTGAAGATTTAAATTATTCCCTAATATTGTTTGTAACATAGAAAATGAATGAGTAATTGTTCTTTTTTTTTCTATACAGTTTGAATTCACTAATGTTAAAAAACTGACCATTAATAAGAAGATGCAATACTGACTATTAAAGAGAGATTCCCATCTCATTCTTATATTTCATATTCACAGGCTGTACCACAAAGGTCTAGTAGATGCGTCTATCTTGAGAATGGGGCCCTGTTTGCCTGCAGTGTTCAGCAAGGCTCTTTTTATTCACTTCTATTACAGTTCTGAGGACAGCTGTTTGTGGAAATCAATAGAAGTGAATGTAGAAATCTGCACATGCATGGCCACCTCTCTGCAGCAGACAAACCAGGCCTCATTCTTCAAATGTAGATCCCAGAGGCACGAACCACATCTATTGGACTTTTACAGTACTGCATGCAGTATTGCCATAAAAGTTCATGATGGGAATATCCATTTTAACTTGTAGAAACTGTATAACTTAGCCAAATAGAGGTAAGGAAAAGAAGGTTCCTGGACTCCACTGCTTTGCTTCCTTGTATCTTTTTTTCACAGCTCAAAATTACAGAATGCGGTTTGCCAGTTGTAGGTAAGTATAACAACGTTTCGGCGGTAATCGCCTTCATCAGGAAACTGGATGTGCCGCACTGTGTAAAAATTCGGTGTAGATGAAGTATGGGGCTCAATGGCTCGCTGGGCTAAGCTGTATGGGATCGGTGCCGAGGGAATATCGGCACCGATCAAGGCAGCTAAGGGAATATCAGCACCGATCCCATACAGCTTAGCCCAGCGAGCCATTGCGCCCCATACTTCATCTACACCGAATTTTTACACAGTGCGGCACATCCAGTTTCCTGATGAAGGCGATTACCGCCGAAACGTTGTTATACTTACCTACAACTGGCAAACCGCATTCTGTAATTTGAGCTGTGAAATAAAGATACAAGAAAGCAAAGCAGTGGAGTCCAGGAACCTTCTTTTCCTTACATATATACTTGGCCTGGGAACCATTCCCTGTGACCCACACCATTCAGGTGGAGCACCACCCAACCTATCTACAATTAGCCAAATAGAGGAGTATAAATAAAAGATGGAATAAAAAAATATTACAAGCCATGTTAAAGGTTGATTTTTTTCTTGTTTAGTGTTAGAAGTGTTTAAAAAATTAAACTACCTGCAGGAATATTACAAAAAAATCCCAACCCGCTCCAGTGCCAATGCCGCAGTGGTTCCTTTCGGTTTTTGTATATTTCCCTGAAGCGATGACGTGCAGTATATCGAATTGATTCTATGAAACTGCACAGTCACAACTCTGAAGCAGGCAAACCTAGCCTTGTTCTCAAGATAGATGCAGGTCCCAAAGGTTGGATCTGCATCTATTAGACTTTTATTGCTTGTCTTGTTGATATCCCATAAAGGTTCTTAAAAGGTTCCCTTTAAAGAACATCTCTTAACTATAAAATGATTGAAGGAATTGGCCAAGAGTTTAAAATTTTTTAATAGTTGCAGGAATATTATAAACTTTAAAAATAAAAAGAAGAAAACATTTTTCCTCTGTTAAATCACCAATGCTCCAGTGTTCCCCTCCGGTCTTTGTTTATTATACTCGAACCATAACTTGCTGTATATCCATGTGATTCTAGGAAACTAAAAAAATACAATTTGTGTAACATTTCCTACAGATAATTTCTCTCAAAACTCTTAAAAACCCTTTAAAGGGAATCTGTCACCACAATTTTGCACTATTATCTGCAGTAGTAGATGAGTAGTATAGCATAATAAAGAGTCCAGATTGGTATTTTTTATTTACCGACTGCCCCTCGTTTCCCCCCTGTCACTGCTCAAAGTCCAGACTGCTGAGGGAACAAGTGAAAAAGGAAAAATAAAATAAAAATACTGATCTGGACTACAACTTATGTACTAATGCAGATAAGGGGGCATTCACACCATCGTATGTATTTTGGGGTCCACAAAAAGTGAATCTGCAAAATATGGATGATGTCTGTGTGATGTCTGTGTTGCATCCCTTTTTTTTGCAGACGCATTGGCTTCCATGGGTTCTTGATCTGCATTTGCCGGTAAGAATAGAACATGTTCTATCCTTTGCAGAATGGGCATACGGATGTAGAAAACCCATGGATGTGTGACTTTCCCCTATACTCCGAATTCTGGTGACAGATTCCCTCTATACAAAACAGAAATTTGCGCAGGGTGCCCCAAAGTCCGAAACCTGTTAAATGTGGGACTTCCCAGAACCCAATGTAGGCTGCTTTCCAAATGATGACTTTATAGTGAGTGTATCACTGGGATAAACCAATGGCCAATGTAGGAGTCCACTTCAATTGCTTCTCCCTCCTGCTCGAACTGAATTTCCGAAGGCCAGAATGGAAATGATAAAATAATAAAACCAAAAAGGGATTGTGGGGTGCAATTGAAGGACTTAATGGTGTTTTATTGGTTAATAAAAAGACATTTAAAATAATGATATACCAATGCGTTTCAAAGGGGATCTCCCCTCTCCTTTTTTTTTAAATGCGCCACCCAGTATATCCTTGTTTATATTGTCTTTTTATTGCCCAATAAAACACCATTTAGTACTTTAGTAGCGCCCCACAAACAGATTCACTCTAATCTCTGGATAACAAGGGTAAAATTATTTGTCTTTCAATTCCTCAAGACTTCTGCTGTCAGTAATTGGAAATGGATACAATTTTGTATACATGCAAATATTGAAAAAAAAATGTTGCAGACCTAACACCTCCAACATTTAAGGCTTCATTCACATGTGTCTTGTTATTTCCGTTTTTTTTTTGTTTTGTTTTTTTTTGCTGCAGAGCTATGAAAATAACAGAATTGCTGGATCCTTTGCATGTCGGACATAGATGGTGCCCAAGAGATCCCATTGGCTATAATGGGGTCAATCAAGTTTTGACTATGGGGCTTGGCGTTTCAACTGACAAAATATGGACAGAATGTGGAATTTTGTTAACAGAGTTGTAAAGGAGCCCTAATGAGTTAGCTTCCATTATATAATCTTCTCTCAATTAGTAGCATAAATCTATTTCCTCTTCTGATAGTTTCTTACAATATATCTGTGTATGTAAAATGTATCACTATTTAAGTTGTTTAGCTCACAGAGGATTGCATAAGTGGAATTCAAACTCTCAGCTTTGGGACGCAGTATTTCTGCAAACAATAAAGAAGCAGTAGTGCTGTGTTTTCCGTCTGTGTATGTAAATAAGTATATTTCCATTCACTGGCAGCAAAGGTCTTGAGGAACAGAAATACAAAGTAGATCAGAAAGTTGTAGAATTTCTTGCATTGTATCACAAGATGAATAAGGCAATATTACAATGCAACATGAGACACTTACCAATAATAAAATCACAGATAGCCAAATTCAGGAGAAAGAGGTTGCTCCGAGTTCTAAGCCTCTTATCTACGATGAATGCTGCCATAACCAGAGTGTTACCAAGGACCGTGAGAAAAATGAATACAGACAATATAATCACTAGAAATACTTTCATAGCTGGTGAATATTGGAATTCAGTGCCATCAGTCTTATTAAGAATCAATGGATGAGTCTCATTATATAAAGGACCATATAACATTCTGTACTATCAGTTTCTGTGAATCATGTATAAATTACAAGAGCAGAGATTATATGAGATACATTCAGTGCTTATACATCACATCAACCACTAATACCACAGTTATGCCTCTTAAACCTTTTATACAGTTCATATGTTAATTCACTGGGAGTCCCCACAGACTGCTAATTGTTACAGGTATTATGACAGAGAAGAAATAGCCCTTTACTTATTTCCCTGTTGTATACTAATTCATTCATGGTCTCAGCTGCACCTTATACTATAATGTTTGACAGCAAATTTTCTAATATCACATAGGAAATGTAGAAAACAGCTTATTATATTCACAACCAAATGCTATGTCTTCAACGCACCTCCAATGGAAAATTAAGTCAAATCTATACATCTCCATGGTAACAGACAAACAAACCCTGTGCGTGTACTCTGATCCTGCAGCCATATTCACTTCTATCCATCCCTTACTTTGTGATAATCCATGAAATGTATATTACTACAAAGTAGATGACTACACATGGTTAGTATGTTGTCTGTTGTCATGGATATAAACAGATATGCATAACACTACAAATATGTAGATACCGCGCTCTGTATTATGTATTAGATCACCAGTGGCTACAACTACACACTCTACTGAATATACACCGTTCCCCCGAATACTTGACCATCTGCAGTTCCTGTTTTGTGCGTGCACGTGATCCCCGGGGTTCCTTGCAGTACTCTGAGTTTTCAGCGAGCGTTACGTGCAGATTCCAGTCTGTGTGTCTTGTCTCTGGGAGTCGCACCCCGGCCAGTAGCGCGGCTCCAAGTTCGTGGCTTCGCACTCACTGGAAGCGACGTCACTGCTGTGACTACGGATAGTCACAGCTACCACTAGACCTCTTCTACGCGTTTCGGGTAATCACGTTACCCTTCGTCAGGATGACAGACCCGGTAGTTACTGCAAGGTAGCTCCTATTTATCCCCGCCTGCATTTCCTATGTAATTTTTAACCCTATAACTCCTGGTGTAGATGCTATCCCTAATCAAATGCAAAGATCTCTATTTCCATATTCAATCCTACTGGGGCTAAGGTATCCATATTAAATATTAGTCTCGTTTCTGCTTTGGACATGTCTTCAATATAATCGCCCCCTCTCTGATTTTTCTTCACCAATTCTAATCCACAGAATGTTGATCTGGTGAATTTTCCTCCATGTTTATCCATATATTGGCGTGACAGCGGGTGTCCCTCAAATTTTCTCTCTATGTTATAGATATGTTCTTTTTTTTCTTTTTTTAGGTATCTTTTCGTTCTGCCAATATAGATTTTTTTGACAAGGGCATATGATGGCATAAATTACCCCTTGGCTATTACAGGATATATATTCCCCTATATGGTGTATATATGTGCCACCTGGGTTCTGTATTTTAGTTCTCATATTATTTTGGGATTTTTTGCACCCTTGGCACTTTTTACATGGGAAGAACCCTTTTACTGTATTATCTTTATGTTTTTTTTATGTTCCTTATTATTCCAGCTATTTTTACTCACACACTTGCTCGTGGGGGCTATGGTGTTCCCTTTGTTCCTTGCTTTCTGGAAAATGAATTTTGGGTTATTAGGAACTAGATCTCCTATTATTTTCAACACAAAACATTAAAATCCAGCTCACCCAGATATGTTCCTTGCACGGAGAAATCCAAGGTGGACTTTGAACAAATTTTCTTTCTTACAGGTACTCCAGCACAGGACAGGAAATGTTTGTAGTCCGTCTTTTTATTCAAACTTCAAAAACCACTCACAAAATGGACATTCCTTCACCACTTCACATAACAGGTTGACATGTTTCGAATCAAGACGGTTCTTAGTCATAACATGAATTGTATATGTCTCAGAGCTGCTAAAATACCTTCTCCTCCCTTCTGTGACTTTGCCACACACATAAGAAAAAGGGGGGAGGGGAAGGCTAGATTCGCTCAGAGACAAACACAAACCACCTCCATATTAGATACACACACAATACAAAATATAACAGTACAGGTATGCTACAATTACATAAAAGTAATACAAATGTTTTTTTAAAGTCTTAGATGTAATCTAAACTGTGTGTGACGCTGCGATCTCATAATGCAGACTGAAAAAAACGCATAGTGAGAAAACAGCCCAATAAAAGAAAAACATGGAGAACAGGAAAAATCTTGCAAAGCCTTGCAAATAGATATAAAATTCCATCTGTCTCAACATCTATATTGGAGGACAATTGATGCTTCATATTAATACAAAAGGCATTATCAATAAAAATGTATTATTTCTTTTTTCATGTTTAGACCAGAGGGATGTCTAGTAACAAGTTTAAAGATCCAAAAGGCTCCGCGAGTCAGAATTTTCCTTTTTATGTCTCCACCTCTTATTGATATTGACACCTTTTCAAATTCAAAGGTACGGAGACTGTTCACACTTCGATTATGTACCATAATAAAGTGATTGCCAACACTTGACACTCCTACCGCTCTGGGATTGGCGATATAGTTCAAGTGCTCACGAAACCTGGCTTTAAACTGTCTGCTGGTGCTGCCGATGTACATTAAATCACAACTCGTACAAAAGGATGATATATATAACGCCAACTGTATTGCAGTTGATAAGCGATTAAATCCGAAATTCATCCGTATGTAGCGAGTTGTGAAACATAGTAGTTTGCAGAGTATAGATACATGTTTTACATGGGAATCTTCCACACTTTGAGAAGCCAGTGAAACTAAGCCAGTTATGTTGAGTTTTTACACTTGCATTAGTAAATAGGGATGGAGACACAATATTCGCGATAGTTTTTGATTTTCTTGATCCGTCTTTGAGGATGTCATGTAAAATGTTATCATCAAATAGAATGGGCAGACATTTTTTTTTACAGTTTTTTGTATAAGCGAAAACTGATTACTGTATGTCAAGACTAACGTGGGTTTATTAGATTTAAATTTACCGCTACCGCATTTTTTACTTTTATTGTTATCATGTTGTCTTGATCCATTTCTGTTACACTGTAACTCATCAGCAATTGGAGCTATGTTCAGGAGAGTTTCTCTGCTCTTGTTTTTAGCGATATCCCATCCTCTATTTAGCATTCATTCTGGGTAGCCTCTCTTTTTTAAACGTGCCAATATTTTATGACATTGTCTAATGAAAGTTTCTTCTGTGCAATTTCTTTTAGCTCTAGTAAATTCCCCTACCGGTATGGCCTTAATTGTATATTGGGGGGTGATGACTATTGGCTTTAAGAATGGCATTGCCCGATGTCTCCTTGCGGTACTTTTCTGTAATAACAGTCACCTCTGGGATACCCTTTAATATGAGTTCCAAGAAATAAATATTTCCCGGATCAGCCTGGTAAGTAAATCTCAGGTTATAGGCATTATTGTTGGTATATTCTACAAAGTCTGGTATGGCAGACACATCGCCCTCCCAAATTAGGAGCAAACCATCGATGTATCTGCCATACCAGACTATTGCCTCCCTGGAAGGATTCCCAGAGGCAAAAATGAACCGCTCCTCCCAATATGCCATGGCAAGGTTGGCAACAGAAGGTAAATATTTGGCACCCATTGATACGCCACTTATTTGCAAAAAATTTTATCAAAAGAAAAAAAGTTGTGACTCATAAGAAACGTTGCAACCTTCTCCAACAAAGTCAGTAAGTTCCGAATTGTGGACACTGTGTCTATGTAGATGGTATTCTATAGCCCACAGTGCCACATGTTGAGGAATGGAGGGATAGAGTAACATTACATCTAATGTGAGCCAAACATAATTGGCCCTCCATTTCACATCATACATTGATTTTAAAACATCTGTAGTGTCACGTATATATCCCGGTAATCTCTTAACAAGAGGCTGTAAAAATGCATCCAACCACTCTCCTAATTTCTCCATCATGGACCCTATGCCCG
The DNA here is from genome assembly GCA_033119425.1 of Bufotes viridis. Classification (NCBI taxonomy): domain Eukaryota; kingdom Metazoa; phylum Chordata; class Amphibia; order Anura; family Bufonidae; genus Bufotes; species Bufotes viridis. The sequence continues at coordinate 108,464,363 of CM065593.1, read as the reverse complement.
ATACTATGGAGCGCAAGGGGGGTGGATTTATTTTTTTATGGATCTTTGGCAGGGCATGGATAATAAGTATTACAGGTGACTCGACGCTCAGAAAGTCAAACATTTGTTGGTTTATAAAACCACAATCCTTACCTTTATTAATGAGTTTCGTATATTCCAACTGATATTTTGATGTTGGATTTGTGTCTAACTTTCTGTACGTCGAGGCATCTGACAACATAGCCAGCATTTGCTGGTAATAGACATCCTTATCCATAATGACTGTTGAACCCCCTTTGTCTGCTTTTTATAACTAATTCAGAATGTTCTGCTAGTTGTTTAAGGGCTTTTTTTGGGGTAGCAGTGAGATTATGGTCACTATTATTTTTTATTTTATGGTAAATCCCAGTCAGCTCCCTATCCAATACTTCTTGAACGTATCCATACTGGGAGTGCAGGAGCTGACTGGGTAATACCCAGAATTAGTAATTTTAATCTCTTGCCTATCTGTAGTACCTCTAACACCATCCTGTAAATCCATCAAACACAACAAAGCACATTGTTCCTGGAACGTGAAATCTGAGAATGCATTTCCATGTGGTGCCTCCTATTATTTTGTCATCTTTTAATTTTCCCCAATGTTTGTCTACCACTTATTTGAATTTACCCACCTGGCTATTATAAGGCATAATTTTGTGTGGGATCGCCCACATTTCTTCTTTTACCTGTTGTTTTTCTATTCTATCATCCAAAAATTGCTGTCTATCCATTTGTCCTATTTCCATTTTACATTCTACTAATTTCTCCCGATTGTATCCTTTACTTTCAAATCGCCATTGCATATTTTCAGCTTCTATCTCATAATGTTCTTTTTTTGTGAAATTTCTACGTAACCCCAGGAATTGACTTTTTGGTACATTTTCCAGCCATCGGGGGTTCCATGGAAGTGAAACTATTTACGTCCGTAGGTTTATTGTACATTTTTGTACAAATTTTGCCATCTTCAATAAACATGGTTAGATCCAAAAAGTTTTTTTCTGTTTTACTGTACATTAGCGAGAATTCCAGATAAAAAATTATTTTAATTTCTCCTTCCCTTCCTACCAAATAAAAATTATGTCATCAATAAAACGATGCCATAGGGCGAGGTTCGCCCGGAGTCCACCATTGCAGTGGATATATTGATGTTCCCATCATCCTACGTACAAATTAGCGAACCCCGGTGTGAACCTCGTCCCCATAGCGGTTCCCCACTGCTAGAGGTAAAAATTGTCATTGTACATAAAATAATTCTATTCTAGAATAAAACGAATACACTCCTCCAGGAAGTTGATTTGTTTGTCCGCCATTTCTCCTTTTGCGTTTAAAAAGAAATTTAATCATATTTGAAATATGCAATATATGCAAAAATTAGCACTGAAAAGATATTTTATGAAAAAAGACAAAAAGCATAACCAAAAGGGCAAACAGAATGAACAACAGGGGGAGCAATATAATAAGGATCCCTATAAACATACCAATTTAAAACCTAAATCAAAATATCACCCCCTACAGGAGTATTCACCAGCATTCAATACGTTTATGAACTTGGTAACTAGGGAAATAAGGAGATTCAAAATTCCCAAAAATCCGCAATATTTAAGTAATATTTCACAAGAAGAAAGGAAAGCAATCATATCTATGCAACAAAATAATGAAATCATCATCCGCCCGGCGGATAAGGAAGGAGGAATCGTTATTTTAGATGAAGAAAAATACCATACTGAAGCCATGAATATATTAAATGATAAAAAAAGGATTCCAATTTAAAACAAGACCCCACAGAGACGTATAAGAAGGAACTAAGGGAACTTATCCAAAAAGGAAAAAAACTGGGAATCTTGCAGAAAAAAAAGGCTGCGTTTATAGATATCCAACATCCTAGAATTGCTGGATGGATTCTACTATAACCCCAAAATTCATAAAGACCCTCTGAACCCACCAGGTAGGCCCATAGTATCTAGGATAGATTGCCTGACAAGTGCACTATCCAGATACGTGGACCAGTTTTTACAACCCTACGCACAGGCTCTTCCTGCATACATCAAGGATACGAAACATATCCTGAAAATACTCAGCAATGTGGAGTGGAAAGAAACCTACATACTGGACATCAGTAAAAGTCAATTAGACTCTTCCAGTGGGTGAACAGTGAGGATTTAATTACAATGGGCTTCACGTCCACATTTACTTGCAGTGGATAAAAAGGTTTCCGGTCATGTTATGATCATGCAGGTGCGGTTACATTACAGTTATCAGAAAAGCGTCTTAAAAATATTTAAAACAAAGTTGCCAATTCAGATAATAATTCCTTTTAGGCAACTATACACACAATTTTATTTCCCTTGAAATAGTGCCATATTTCCAATGGAAGCAGACCATGCAGCTTCTACGGGGCTTGTGGAAGAAGGGGCCCTGGCTGTGAATTAAAGGCCTTGCCCCTTAATTACAGTTAACATCTCGGCTTTCTTCCCAAGCCCCTACCCAGGGCTCGCTGCCTGCCTTTTGGCTTCCTGCTCCCTGCTACTCCTATACACACACCTTCCCCCTTATTCAACCCATCAGTGGCTCCAAGTCCTAACAAACAATCCGTCTATCTGATATATGATAGGCTGGACAATCAGCATTAGCAGTGTTAGGAGAGCCTGCTGTTGACTGCTGGGTGCTAGGCTCGACAAAGAAACTTACATACAACTTCATTCATCTGCCACTAAGAAGCATGCACTGTGACCTTCACATGAGAGCCGGGGCCCTGCTCTAACAGCCTAGCAGGAGTGCCGATCCGGGCTGTTTAACACTTTCTATGCTGCGGGCAATGGCGCTCGCCGCATGTAAAGCGGTGACAGAGGGTGGGACTCCCTCTGTCTCCCATCGGCAGCCCGCAAATGCGATCGCGGGCTGCCGATGTGTGTGAAGCCTTACCTAGCTTCCGATGTAGGCCCCAGTCCTTCCTGTAGTAAGATCCAGCAGGTCAATGTTAGAAGAGCGTTGCTATTAAAATTCAGTGCACTATAGGGATAATGCACTGTATTTTAAAAGCAATCAAAATACTGTCTGTTATAGTCCCCTTGCAAAAACAAATAATCGCCCCCATATGGTTGGTATTGCCGAGTCCATAACGACCTGGACTACATAAATATAGCATAAATTATCCCCTACGGTGGACTCCGTAAAAAAAAAAAAGACAATTGCTAATTTATCCTGCGTGGCCACCAAAAAAACATAATAACAAGCGATCAAAAAGCGCCATTTGCTCCAAAATGATACCAATGAAAAATACAAGTGATCCCGCGAAAATCAAGCCCTCACACAACTCCACAGAAAAAAAAAAAAAAAGTTATGGGTCTTGGAAAGCGGCAATGCAAAAATATTTTTTTTGTTTAATTGCAAAAAAGTAGTAAAACATAAAAAAAAACTATATGCATTTGGTATCACTGTAATCATACTGACCCAGAGAATGAAGATATTATGTTTTTTATACCGAAAAATTAACGCCGTAAAATTTATGAAGTAAAAATGCAGTGGCATTATTGCTTTTCCCCCATCTCCCTCCCAGAAAGAGTTAACAAGAGTTAATCAGAAGGTGCCATTAAAAACTACAAATTGTCCTGCAAAAAACAAGGCCTCAAAGCTCTAAAGACGGGGAAAAAAAATGTTATTGCTCTTGGAATGTGGTGAAAAAAGGAAGAAAAACGCTTGGCCATAAAGGCCCAAACAGGCTTGGTCAATAAGGGGTTAAAAGCCAAGGTCAGAGAAGATAAGTCTTCTAAATAATGGTAAAGGTGGGGTGGTCAATGAAAATAAGGAAAAGGCAGAGCTACTGTCCCCTTTGATTCTGTCTCTTTCATATTATCTTAAATATTCTGTGTAATAAAGTCTTCCTTGTAATGTAGTGAGTTAGGGATAGTTAGATCACACCCATCCCTCATTGTGCTGAGGCCACATTTCAGAGACATGCATGCTGGACACTGCAGGAGAGGCTAAAATGTATAAACTCTGTTACACACATACATTAGTTGGCACTTTATCGAAGACCTGATTCTAGGTATGATGCAAGTACTGATTTGCCCTATCTCTTGTACACCCTGGGGTGACAGATCCCAGTAGCAAAATGCTGAGTTACTTTTTTAAATTGACCCATATGTTTTTTACCAAAATCTTGTATTCAACAGCTACAGTGCATAATGATGAGTCCCAAATATTTCCCCGCCCACCTGCTGATTCAGGTGGAAAAAAAACTTTGGCAATTGAGTGGGGAGAGCCATGAGTTCATGAATAGAGATGAGAGAATTTTTCAAAAATTCGATTCACTGGTTCGATGAATTATGCAGTGAATTACGTTAAAAACGCCTATTTTCTGGCTGCTGAGATCCTTTATAGTGGTGTAGAACACTGTGCCTTGCAGTAACACACATAGAGAGTCTGCTTTGGTAGTAAAATAATACTGTGAGTCAGTATGACATGCAGATCACAGGCGTCACTTTTAGAATCACAGTATACTTCACTTATTTGGGCGGTCACGGGGCCAAAACTGACCAAATAACTGAAGTATCAACTCAGCCTTACAGGTAGATGTTAGCGTCAAGAAGAAGTGCACTCCTTTTACACCCTCGTCAGCTGATTCCACATAGATGTCTACAGAACCTGTTCTATTAAACGCTTATATAAGTAGAGCCCCCTGACAGAGTGGAGAGGGTGTCAGCAGTAAGTTTGTGTTGTTGTCACTGATTCATTTTCCCCATTCTCTGATCCGTCAGTAAAATTACCCAGAAAAAACGGATCCTGTCTGTGGAGCATACCCCTTCACTCGGTCAGCATTTGCTCAATAATCCATCAGTATTGCTAAAGGCAAAATAAAAATGGAGTGGATCTAATACAGAGATGACAAGTGAATGGAATATTTGCATGTCTTCTGTGCTATCTACCCACTCCTGCTTTTGGCTACCAAATCATAATCCAATTCTGATGGGACCATACAGACCTTAAATCTGCTACACAGACAGGATCCATTGTGCGTCTTGTTTTTCCTTCCTTCTGACAGATCAGAAGAAGTGTCAAATAAATGATGATGTCAGCTAGGCCGAATGGCTAAATAGTGGCCCAGTCATAAGGTGGGGAGGGTGTAAACAGCATGAAAAGTCCACAGGGTGGCCCTATGACATAGTGGTGAGGTGGAAGCAACATGAGTAGATCACAGAGTGGCCCAATGACAGGGTCTGGCGGTGGAAGTAGTATGAGGAGGCCACCGAGTGGCACAATGACAGAGTCTGGTGGTGGCGGCAGTATGAGGAGGCTACCGAGTGGCACACTGACAGAGTCTGGAGGTGGCAGCATCATGAGTAGGCCACAGAGTGACACAATGACAGAGTCTGGAGGTGGCAGCATCATGAGTAGGCCACAGAGTGACACAATGACAGAGTGTGGAGGTGGCAGCAGCATGAGTAGGTCAGAGAGTGAAACAATGACTGAGTCTGGAGGTGGCAGCAGCATGAGTAAGCCACAGAGTGGCACAATGAGTGTCTGGAGGTGGAGGCAGCATCAGGAGGCCACAGAGTGGCAAGGTGACATACTGTGGAGGTGGGTGGCAATACTAGTACCCGCTGAAGATGGTGGGTGAATGAAATAAGGAGCACTTAGCATCAGATGTGTGGCATCAGGCGAGTAACAGCACCAGAATAGTAGCTGAGGCAGGTAGCCAGAAGAAACCGGTCTCTTGTCAAAATGTTGTTGTGGCACCATGGATGATCTAGTCTGATGCATCAGGCATTGGAGTGTGGAAATCCTGGCTGATCCATGCCTGATTCATCTTGATGCAGTGTCCCACTATGTGCTATATGTGAGCACTTTAAACTCTTGCTAAATGTCATATCAAATGTATTGTGTTATCATGCTGTAATTCCCTTTAACAGTCTGGCAGTATCATTTACCTTTATTCGCTCCTAGGGCTGGCACCACTTATATATATAGCTGGGGGTGGGGGGTGTAAAGTTAGTGTGTCCGATGTTAATGAAATGATGAGGAAGTTAATGAAGGAGGTGGAAATTTGTATTTCTACCGAAATAATAAAAAAAAAGATTTTACCGCATACAATTGCAGTGCTTCATGCAGAATACAAGATTTTTTTCCACCAAAATATTTCAAAAGAGATTTTACCGCATACAATTGCAGCGCTTAACACAGAATACAAGATTTTTTTTCCAATGCAATAACTCAAAAAAGATTTTACCGCATATAATTGCAGCGCTTCATGCAGAATACAAGATTTTTTTCCACCAAAATATTTCAAAAGAGATTTTACTGCATGTAAGTGCAGCGCTTCATGCAGAATACGAGATTTTCTTCCACCAAAATATTTCAAAAGAGATTTTACCGCATATAAGTGCAGTGCTTCATGCAGAATACAAGATTTTTTTTCACCAAAATGAATGTAAAAAAATATTACCACATATAACTGCAGCCCTGAATGCCAAATATATTTTTCTTTTTCTAATGATATACGCACTAAAAGCTTTTCAACAGAGGGTTATAGGCTGTCAGTTTGAAAAAAAAACAATGGCTCCTGAGGAGGAGTGATCTGAAGTGAACCGGAGGTAGCAGGTCCGCACTGGAAGAGCGAGCCGCGGTCCTCGTGCAGTTTCTGTACTGCAGAAAAGTCCCCGTAGTGTCCAGTAAGCAATACCGCAGATAGATGCGGGCTGGTGTGAATTAGTTCGCATTTTTGTGCAGGGTTAGTGCATAGTGTATTCACCTGTATTGGTGCGCCGCTCTTATGGATGTCGTCACGTAAGCGCGCAGTGTGCGACATGTAAATACAAAATTTCACCACAATGTAATTCGGTCCATACCGCAAAAAGGACTTTCCCACATATAACTGCAGCGCTGAATGCTGAATATATCTTGATTTTTCTATAGAAATATGCCACTAAAGGCTTTACCACATAAAACTGCAAAAGTGAACGCTAATTATAATTTTATTTTTCTCATCTCTACTCATGAATATGGGAACTCGTTGGCATGTTCTGGTGTCACCGCCATCTCTGGGAGACGGTCGGTCAGAGGTTCCTCCCTGTCTTGTGTATGACATTCTTTGTTTTGGTTTCACTTTGCTCAGTTCCTTTCTCTCCCTCAGCTGCCTCTTATCTTTGATTAATTGGTTTGCATTATATTCTCTCCCTTACTGCTTCTCCTTGCGGTTTATATTACTTCCTGGATGAAGTGTGTGCTGCTGGAGGCTACAGTTGTTTTGCTCTAAGATAAGTGCATTCCGTTTACTTTGTGTTTTGTTTGCTGGCTTGATTCTAGGTGACCCTGACTCCCTTCTTATTCAGGAAGTGAGGTCAGCCAGCGCTTGCCAAATGCTGCGGTGCTGCGGGAAGGAGTGTCACTCCACGTAATCAAAACTGAAGAATCCCGGCACACAATCTTTTTCTTGCTTCTAAATCAATGCTTCTTGTTTATTATAATCATTATAATCCACAAAACAACGCGTTTCGGCAATCTGCCTTTATCATCAGACCTGATGATAAAGGCAGATTGCCAAAACGCGTTGTTTTGTGGATTATAATGATTATAATAAACAAGAAGCATTGATTTAGAAGCAAGAAAAAGATTGTGTGCCGGGATTCTTCAGTTCCCTTCTTATTCAGTGAAGGGAGCCGGTGGCCGTTCCCCTCACTACTATAGGGAATTCAGTTATAGGTACGAGGGCATGTATCTGTCTACCACCGGGACTTGTACATGTGCATAGCACTTAGGCTGGGGACACACCTAGGCGTTTCTGAATCGCGCGTATGACGCGCGTTTTTGGATGTGCGTTTTTGTAACTAAGAAACGCGCGTCATACGCACGATTCAGTGAATCTCCCCTATGGCAACATTGTCCATAGGCGCGTTAAAACGCCCAAAAGAAGCTCATGTACTTGTTTGGGCGTTGGGCGTTTTACAGCAAGTTCAAACGTGCTGTAAAACGCCCAAATGTGAACCATGCCCATAGGGATGCATGGCTTTTCACATGTTGAGCGTTTTTCAGCGCGTTTGAACGCGCTGAAAAATGCTCAGGTGTGTTCCCAGGGTTAGGGAGAGTTCTTAGGGATTTATTGGGCCCTCCTATGTTTTCCTTAGTTTGGGATCAAGCCAGTCTGTCGTTATTTATCAGTTCCTGCTAACTGTTCTCCATCCTTGACATCTGGTGCTATTAGTATTTTAAAGTGAGGGCAGTATAAATTGGTGACCGATTCCCTTTAAAGGGAACCTGTCACCTCAATAAACTGTCCCAAGCCGCCGGAAGCACCATAGAGTATCCCCTTCACTGTGACTGACAACCGGCTGTTCGGTAAACCCAGCCAGCTGTCGGGCATAAACGCTGTCAGTCACAGCGAAGGGGCAGAAAAGGGGGCGTGGTTACTGCGGCTTAAAGCAAGGAGGCCGGTGCCCCCTTGACTTCAAGCCTGACTCGAGGTGCACGCCGGCTGGGAATAAAAGATCATTTTCGGCGCTTTTACCGGATCGGACAGCTGAAACAAAAGGATGATTAGAAACACGATGCTGGATACTCTATGGTGCTGCCGGCGGCTTGGGACAGTTTATTGAGGTGACAGGTTCCCTTTAAAGAACTCTGTTCAGTTATTGCTTTTCTCCAGTTAATAATTTTTAGAGATTCTCTTGGGACTGGTACAGTGCCAAGTGACTGGTGCAAGGCAAATGTGGTGCCTATATTCCAAAAGGACTCTAGATCTTCCACAGGTAAGTATTGACCAGTAATCTTAACCTGTTGTGGGAAAAAATGTTTGAAAGACTCTTAAGGGACAGTATACATGGGAGTATGTGGCTGTTAATAATATCATAAGTGATAGCCAGCATGGGTTTACCGAGGATAGAAGTTGTCATACTAACATGACTTGTTTTTATGAGGAGGTTAGTAAAAGCCTAGACAGAAGGGTGGCCGTGCATACCGTGTTCTTGGGTTTTGCAAAGGTATTTGATACTGTCCTTTATTGACATTTAATAGGTTAAATAAGCTCTATAGGCCTAAAAAGTATACAGTAATTTGTAACTGGATTGAAAACTGGCTGAAGGACTGTGTCCAGAGAGTTGTGGTCAATGATTCCTATTCTGAATGGCCCTGGTTATAAGTGATGTACCCCAAGGTTCAGAGCTGGGTCCGCTATAATTTAACTTATTTATTAATGATATTGAAGATGGGATTAATAGCGTGTTTTCCATTTTTACAGATGAAAGCACGCCATGTAGTACTGTGCACTATATGGAAGAGGTCCATAAACTTGGGAATCAACGTGGCAAATGTAAAGTTATTTATCTAGATAGTAATAATCTAAGTAGAAACACAAGGGGGGAAGGGTCAGTCAGCACGTCCCTGTATGCAGGTGCACGTAGCCATGGCAAAATATACATACAAACACAGAAATGCAACCCAGACTCTGCCCTACCTCTATACTAGAGGCGTTGGTGTACATTTTGATCAAAACGTAATAAGCCACTCGCCACTCCAAGGCCGCCTCTATGGTGGGCTCAGCATGCTTGTTGGTACCTGCATCCCTGGATTAATGGAGGCTGTTACGGCACTAAGAAGGTTAAAAAGCAGGGTTGATCCGGCATGCATGCAGGGCCCGCACTCCATGAATTTATGTGGCTGTAATAATATAAGTGCATCATATGTCCTAGAGCAGTGGTGGCGAACCTATGGCACGGGTGCCAGAGGCGGCACTCAGAGCGCTCTCTGTGGGCACGCACGCCCTGGAAAAAGTCTATGGTTTACCAATATGCCTTAGACTTTTCCTGCCATTCATCAATACAGGGCATGCTATGAATGGCACAGGCAGTGAATTGAATGTAGGCAGGCTATTATAGCTAAAGTACTTGGCAGGTATACTATATTGGTATTCAGGTTAAATTGCCATGTTGGCACTTTGGGATAAATAAATGGGTTTTGGGTTGCAGTTTGAGCACCCAGTCTCTAAAAGGTTTGCCATCACTGTCCTAGAGTGAGTAATATTGGGAGAGTCATTGGTAGAGAATGTTTTGTGTGTACTTTAGATTAAATAATGTCTTATACAATTCAATCTGTTGCTTCTAAGGCTAGCAGGATATAGTCATGTATTAAACAAGGCATGGACTTTTGGGACAGGGATATAATATTACCACTTTACAAAGCTTTGGTGCAGCTCCATCTGGAATATACAGTTCAGTTCTTTCCATAGAAATTAACCCCTGGAGTTGAAAAAAGTACATAGGAGAGCAACTAAACTGAAGGAGCATAGACGGTCTTAATTATGAGAAAAGATTAACCCCTTCCCGACTAGCGTAATTGTACACGGCTGCGGGACGTGACTTGCTGTACAGATACAGCCCGCTGATCTGGTGGATGCAGATGCTGAGCCCACCTGATCAGCGGCAGGGGTCTGGCTATTCCCTGGCCCCTCAAAAGCCAAAAGGGCACTGCTTACATCTGAAGAAGGAAAAGTTTAGTCTCCAGAGGCATCAAGGCTTCTCTACTGTAAGAACTGTAAATATATGGTATAATCTACCTCAGGATCTGATCACAACAGGATCACTAGACATCTTTAAAGAGGGCTTAGGCTAGCTTCACATTTAGCGCTAGTGAGAGCGATTCTCTCTGCATTCTGGCATTGCCAGAAACATGAATGTCTCAGTCCAGACCCAATCATTATAATGGATACTGGCGGAGATCTGGCTGCAACCCTGCAAATACGGTTTTCTTCTTGCCAATTCTCTGCATATTTGCTGGGTTGCAGCCAGATCTCCACTGGTGCCCATCATAGTTAATGGGGCCGGACATAGACTTTTATGCTTCTGGCAATGCCGGAATACAGAGAGATCTGGCAGGGATTGCTAGCGTTAGTCCTAAACTAGCCTTAGATGAATTCTTAAAAGTAAATAACATTAATGCTCATAAAAATGTGCAGAAGTCTGGGTCTCAGTGCCCTTTTCCAAAATTCACATCCCCACCTACTGTATCCCTTGGTTGAACTTGATGGACTTTTGTATTTTTTTCAACTGCATTAACTATGTAAGTAACTATGTATCCCAGTGCTGTATAAATCACCAAACTAGGCCTCAAATGAACATGGTTCTCTTTCTTTTCTGAATTGTGCAATGTGCCCAAACACCAGTTTATGACCATGTACTAGGGAAAAATTATTTAACAAAAATTTGGGGCGCCTTTTCTCCTAGTACCTTTTGTGAAAATAAAACATTTGAAGCTAATTCTACATATAATTGAAATGCAATGTAATTTTTAATTTCATGTCCCATTTAAAAAAAAACAAAAAAAAAACACTGATTGTATGAAACACCTATGCGGTAAAGTCAATCAATTCCTTGAAGAGTTTAGTGTCCAAATGTGGTAACATTTTGGGGATTAACATTGTATTGGTACTCTAGGGGCTCTGTAGATGTGACATAGTTCCCGAAAACCATTCCAGGGAAATCTTCCCTCCAAAAGCCAAATGGAGCTCCTTACCTTCTGAGCCCTGCAGTTTGCCCATTCAGTAAGTTTAAAAAATGCATAATAAATTGTAAAAAAATGTGTGGTTCTTTTTCTCCTGTTATCCTTTTTGAAAATGAAATATTTGAAGTTAAAGCAAATTACACTGAATGTCACTGATATTTCAGATGCGCTAATGTTATACTGGAGATGTAGCGCAGGTAATGTCGCTGCCACCAGCAGCAAAAAAATTAGACTGAATGTCACTGATATTTCGGATCCACAAACGTTAGACAGAAGATGTAGCGCAAATAAAGTCGCTGTCTGCAGCGGCCAAACAATTGCAAGCTATTTAGAGCAGGTTGTGTAAAAAATTATATATTTCTGCCAGATAGAAAAAAAATCCAGCCCAATTCGCAGACGGTGCAGTGGTACTTTATTTCAGCGATTAAAAGTTAAACATCCAGTTTTACAAATCCTCGTCTACCAGTTTCAGGCTATGTGATGTGAGCCCTTACTCATGACATCACAATAGCCCCAAACCGGTAGATGAGGATTTGTCAAACTGGATGTTTAACTTTTAATCGCTGAAATAAAGTACCTCTGCACCGTCTGCGAATTAAGCTGGATTTTTTCTTTCTATTGCATCCTAACCTACCCGCATCCAAGTGCGGTTGTTCCGTTCTTAAAGCAGATGAAGAGCAGGTGAGAGCAGTTTTACCTTCCTTGCTGCTATTGCTGCCAGATACAACTATAATCCTTAAAAGGACTTTTGGGTCTATAACAAGTATAAAAACTAAAATATTCCTATTTCACTCACTACACTATCTCTCCCTTCTACTTTCCAGCTCTCCCTGACTAAGGGCTTGTTCACACGACCGTATGGTTTTGCGGCCCGTTTTTCACGAATCCGTTGCTCCGTTTCCGTTCCGTTTTTCCACAAAAACAGGAACTTTGTAATCATTGCAAACACCGAACACATATGCAAAATGGGCTGGGCATAGCATTTCTACAGCATGGATCCGCAAAAAACGGATGACATACGGACATGTGTTCCGTATGCATTCCGTTTTTTAAACGGACCAATTGACTTGAATGGAGCCACTGAACATCATTTGCGGACAATAATAGGACCTGAATCTAAGGCTACATGCACACGACCGTATGTTTTGCGGTCCGTGAATTGCCATCCGTATGGCATCCATTTTTTTTTGCGGATCCATTGTAACAATGCCTAAAATGGACAATAATAGGACATGTTCTATTTTTTTTTTTGCGGGGCTATGGACCGGACAGATGGATGCGGACAGCACACAGTGTGCTGTTCGCATTTTTTGCGGACCCATTGAAATGAAAGGGTCCGCATCCTATCCGCAAAAAAAACGGAATGGACACAGAAACAAACAACGTTCGTGTGCATGTAGTCTTGTGGAACGGAAATACGGAAAGGGAATTCATACTGAGGATATTCCTTTTTTTTGCGGACCCATTAAGATGAATGGTCCCGTATACGGAATGCAAAATACGTTCGTGTGAACGAGCCCTAAGACTGAGCTGACCACATGTCATCGGGTGTTACTTACCTGCACATTTATTGGATGTGTAGCAGCCAACAAATGTGCGGGGAGGAGACTCTAGCATCGCGCTCGAGCACACGCGGTATTCAGCCGAACACCACGATGTGCCGAGCATCGCAATGCTCGATCCGAACTAGTGTTCAACCGAGCATGCTCGCCCAACACTAGTGAGGAGGTGAATAAGTTCCTGGGGTGGAAACCAGACCGGCACATACATCAGTGGGACTTCGGTCTCTGTCACACGAACGTGTGCGTCCCGTTCCCGTATTGCGGACCGCATTTGTGGATCCGCAGTACATGGGCACCATTCCGTGGCCATTCCGCATCACGGACCGTAACAGATGCAGTGATACCAAATGTCAATTTTTTATTTTTTTTCTTCTATTTTTTTAAAAAATTTTAAATTCCTTTTTTTTACATCTAAAACTTTATATTTTTATTTTACACTTTGTGTCTCCTATAAAAGTCATACAAGAACTTTGGGGGGGGGGCATTTAACATTTTTAATTTTTTACTGCTGATTTCTCCTTTAACTGGGGCTGAAATAGTAACTCAAGTTACAGGGGGAATACAGCCCCGAGAGAGAAGTCTGATCAAACTCTAAGGAAGACCTGGCAGCTCCTGCAGTTTCCCAGCGGTCACATGATCGCTAGGGCCAAACAGGAAGCAGCATCACACTCGTTCAGCGCTGCATATACAGCTATCTAGAATGCAGGGACACTGAGGAACGGTCCCTGCCTTCTGTAAGGGGTGCTCTGCTGTCACTAACAGCGGGCCCCCAGCACAGCAGCTGCACAAATAACATGCAGCTACGATCTCTGAGCAGTCGTTGTAGAACGTCCGTTCAGTAATAGGTCCAGAACACCAGGACATTTATGGGCTATGGTCGGTCGGGAACTACTTAAACAATGTTGGTGAAGATAAGGAACTCACAATTTTCAGCTACGGTATATTCATCAGGGCTGTTTTAATCATAGGGTAAAAAGTTTGTGCATCAGGCTCCCCCTGGCAGTTGCAATGAAACAACAAATCTTTCAGTTTAAGAACAAAATTTGCAGACCAAAAAATGACAATATCTGAAGTCAAAGATTGTGAAAATAATTTTTTTGCACCGCACAGTTTTTTTGCTCCAATAACGATGTAATTTTCAATTATCCAAATCTTGCGAGCTTCTAGAAAATTAAACAAAACTAAGCTAATAATAAATCTGGTCTAAAGTAAATCCTATATCTATTGGACTTCCATCTGCCTATATTTTTAAAGAAACTTCTAAACAAAATTGAGGTGCTAAGGTGGCAGCTCCTATTTTGAATGAAAGTGAGGAAAATTGAAATTCGTAATAACCTAAATGGGAAAAACATTTTTTAAGAATTGTGTTAAATTGATATTTTGTAATGGGAGAAAGATCAGTGTAAAAACAAGGAGCCTTGAATCTTTGGTCTAATTAGCAACCTATTGTTGACAGCTAAAACTGGACATAGAATAAAACCATTAACCCGTAGATGTACGGCGCAGCTGGATGTAACTTAAGGATCAGCTCTGTACGCCACAAGGTCCGCCGGGTTCTGGAGCAGGATCGCAGGGGAACTGGAGTGCGATGGCTGCTCTTACCGGCAGGCATCCATGCTGGGTAAGGGCAGCATTGTGTATTTCCGCCCCTCTGCAGCTCCATGCCCTGCGATTGGCCGGTCAATGAAGACTTGGATTTTTACTCAAACCTTTTTGGAGGAAATCTAGGACCACAGGAACATCTGGAGGACCAGAAATATCAACCGGTCTCCCAATAAAATACAAGAAGGTTTTCCAAATCCTGACATAAATCTCGTAAGTTACTGCTTTCCTATTTTTCTGAAGACATAACTCACAGAAAAAAGATGCACCACATGGATAAGCAACTGACAACACTGGCTAATCCCTCACTCTGGTGTTAAAAGCTGAGAGATTCGCCAATATTTCCAATCAGGAACATATCGGAGCCCCTTTAACCACATCAGCCCCCCTAGCTTAAACACCCTTAATGACCAGGCCCCTTTTTACAAATCCGCACTACACTACTTTACCCGTTTATTGCTCCGTCATGCAACTTACCACCCAAATGAATTTTACCTCCTTTTCTTCTCACTAATAGAGCTTTCATTTGGTGCTATTTCATTGTTGCTGACATTTTTACTTTTTTTGCTATTAATAAAAATTTAACGACATTTTTGCAAAAAAATGACATTTTTCACTTTCTGTTTTTTCAAAAAAAACTACATTTCTATATAAATTTTTCTCTAAATTTATTGTTCTACATGTCTTTGATAAAAAAAAATCCAATAAGTGTATATTTATTGGTTTGGGTAAACGTTATAGCGTTTACAAACTACGGTGCAAAAAAGTGAATTTTGGCATTTTGAAGCAGCTCTGACTTTCTGAGCACCTGTCATGTTTCTTCAGGTGCTAGAATGCCAGGATAGTATAAATACCCCCCAAATGACACCATTTTAGATAGAAGACACCCCAAAGAATTCGCGGAGGGGCATGGTGAGTTCATGCATCATTTCATTTTTTTTCACAAGTTAGCGGAAAATGACACTTTCTGAGGAAAAAAAATAATAATAAAGTTTCCATTTCTGCTAACTTCTGGCAAAAAAAAATGGCAAAAAAAATAAATAAATCTCCCACGGACTCACTATGCCCCTCAGTGAATACCTTGGGGTGTCTACTTTCCGAAATGGGGTCATTTGTGGGGTGTGTTTACTGTTCTGGCATTTTGGGCGGGGCTAAATTGTGAGCAGCCATGTAAAGCTAAAGGTACTCGTTGGAATTTGGGCCCCTTTGCACCCAGGCTGCAAAAAGTGTCACTTATGTGGTATCGCCGTACTCAGGAGAAGTAGGGCAATGTGTTTTGGGGTGTATTTTTACATATACCCATGTTGGGTGAGAGAAATATCTCTGTAAACTGACAACTTTGTATAAAGAAATTTAAAAATTGTCATTTACAGAGATATTTCTCACACAAAGTATGGGTATATATAAAAATACACCCCAAAACACATTGCCCTACTTCTCCTGAGTACGGCGATACCACATGTGTGCCACTTTTTTGCAGCCAAGATGCGCAAAGGGGCCCAAATTCCCAAGACTGACATTTCCTGTCTCACCGATACTCTTCTCAACCTCGTCAGCTCCTGCATTTTTAACAAAATCATATCCTCTCCATCCAATACAAAGCCCGGGTCAACGGATGGGTAATGTAGCTACTAATGCGTATGTCTACTAATACCAATGGAAAAGTAATGACAATATAACTATACTCGCAGACAAACAATAATTGCGTTACTGTATAAAGCGGATATATAAGACTTTGGACTTACTGTCGCTTTGGAGTCAGCAACCTAAGTAGCATTTAAAGCTACTTTGGCTGCTGACTCCAAAGCGAATTTATGTGAACACAAAAGAAGCATATGGCATTTTATCGCATATGTGACCCTTATCTGATTTTTATCTGACCCTCGTCCTCCCTTGACATATTATTGATCTGCATATTTTTGCCATTTTTTTCATATACTTTGAATATTGCTCACCGAATTGCAATCATATATGCAGACCATCGTTTTTTTATTCCTTTATTTTAATGTTCAAATTAAATGAGGTGAGAGATGGTTATATTTGTCCCTATGCAAATAGGGATTTTTTGTACACAGCAAGTAATTGATACAAATCATTGATCTGCACAATCATTGTCTCCTGTATGTATTTATTTATACTATTGCACTTTACTATATTCTTTTGGGATTTACTTTCAGGAGTTTCTTATCTTTATGTATTTTGAATTGTAGTCCTGTGGCACATCTTTTCCTTTGAATGTTATGCTAATATATATTTATATTATATTATAATATAATATAATAATAATATATATATATATATTATTATTATATATTATATTATATATTATTATATATTATTAATATATTAATAATATATATATATATATTATATTATATATATATATATATATATATATATATATATATTAGCATAACATATATATATATATAGTGATGAGCGGCAGGGGCAATATTCGAATTCGTGATATTTCGCGAATATTTGGGCGAATATCCGCCATATATTCGAAAATTCGCAAATTCGTAATCTCCAGACATTATTTTCTTGTTTGTGAAAATTCGCATAAAAATTAGCATAAATTAGCATAAAAATTGGCATAAACTGGCATTTTAAAGATACCTTTTAAATACCAGCTTATGCGAATTTTTATGCTAATGTATGCAATTTTTTTATGCGAATTTTCACAAACAAGAAAATAATGACATTTTTTTCTTGCATGAGAAAATTTGCATATAAAAATTTGCATAAAGCGAATATTCGCAATTGCGAATATATTTTGCGATATTCTAAATATTCGCGAATTCTCAAAGTGCTGATATTCGCGATTAAAATTCGCAATTCGAAAATTCGTGATCAACACTATATATAGATATATATATATATATATATATATATATAATATATATATATATACAGGGTGGGCCATTTATATGGATAAACCTTAATAAAATGGGAATGGTTGGTGATATTAACTTCATGTTTGTGGCACATTAGTATATGTGAGGGGGGAAACTTTTCAAGATGAGTTGTGACCATGAAACAATGGTGTGCTTGGTTTTAACGTAACTTTATTCTTTTATGAGTTATTTACAAGTTTCTCTTTGTTTACAGCCATTGACATGTCGCCGAGGTTGACACGTGAGTAACGGATAGAAATTGTGTGGATGTCTGGTGAACGCAGTAACCGGGTCATTGCAGCAGATTTCAATGCAAGACACCCTACGAGACCACCCATCTCCCATGCTACAGTCAGCAAACTGCTTGCTAAGTTTCGTGAAACTGGTTCAGTGTTGGATTTGCTCAAATGTGGATGCATGAAATCTGTCACTAATGAAGAAACATCAGTGGCTGTCCTAGCTTCATTCAGCAAGAGCCCACAGCGTAGCACTCGCCGCATGTCACTGGAGAGTGGCATTAGTCGAACATCCCTTCGGCGGATATTAGCTACTCACAAATGGCACCCTTACAAACTCCAGCTACTGCAGCATCTCAACGAGGATGACCCAGATCGGCGCACTGAATTTGCAGAATGACCAAAACAAAGATTAGAACAGGACCCTCAGTTTACGCAAAAGATTTTGTTCAGTGATGAGGCAAACTTTTATGCGAATGGTGAAGTTAACAAACAAAACCACCGCTATTGGTCTGACACTAACCCACATTGGATAGATCCCCCCAAGACTGTTGGAACAAAAAGATTGATGGTATGGTGTGGTATAGGGGTACAAAGATAGTGGGGCCATTCTTCATCAATGGAAACCTCAAGGCCACTGGATATGCGAAATTGCTACATGATGATGTGTTTCCCTCTTTATGCACTGAAGCTGGCACGTTCCCTGAGTTTTTCCAGCAAGATGGTGCACCGCCACATTATGGGTGTCAGGTCCGAGCATTCCTAGATGAACAGATGAAAGTGGATTGGTCGTCGTGGGCCAGTTGAATGGCCCCCAAGGCCTCCCGATCTGACCCCCTTAGACTTTTATCTTTGGGGTCATCTGAAGGCAATTGTCTATGCTGTGAAGATACGAGATGTGCAGCACCTGAAACTACGGATACTGAAAGCCTGTGCTAGCATTTCTCCTGTGGTGTTGCTATCAGTGTGTGAAGAGTGGGAGAAGAGGGTTGCATTGACAATCCAACACAATGGGCAGCACATTGAACACATTTTATAAGTGGTCAGAACCTTGTAAATAACTCATGAAAGAATAAAGTTACGTTAAAACCAAGCACATTATTGTTTTTCTCGTGACATTCCCAATAAGTTTGATGTGTCACATGACCCTCTTCCTATTGAAAAAAACAAAAGTTGGATTCAAAAAGGCCAACTTAAAAATGGCCACCATGGTCACCACCCATCTTGAAAAGTTTCCCCCCTCAGATATACTAATGTGCCACAAACAGGAAGTTAATATCACCAACCATTCCCATTTTATTAAGGTGTATCCATATAAATGACCCACCCTGTATATCTATATACACACACAGACACTTTTAAATTATTTGTTCAATAAAATTGTTATTTTTTTGCATTAGATATTTGCTGCTCTGTTTTGCTTTGGGGTTATTTGACAGTGTTTTCACAGGCAGCTGTGTAAAATCGGGCTTTTGTCTGATCATAGGGTGAGTCTTTCCTGGCTTATTGTAGATACTGCCGGATCCATGCTGTTGCTAGTGCACGTGTGCTGCCGGAGGTCTGCTCCAGCCCCATTGGCTATGATGGGGGCGGGCCGAAGTTCTGGCGGTAGCACGGCAAATATGCCGAGAGGCGGCCAGAATAAAACTAAGTGATAGTTAAAAAGATTCTTAATGCCACAACAAAGTTAGTCAAACTCTCCTTCAGATTCCACTTGTACACCCATCAAAGCAAATCTAAAGCTGTCCAGTTAGCAGGCTGCTCATCGGTGTTGACTTCCCTATACAAGACAGTGTGTTTTCGAAGGCGATTTATTTCATTGAACATAGCTGCAGCATTCAACTCTGTGTACTTAGCACATGCGTGCTGAATTTTTGATTGCTAAAATCACCTTTTTTAATATCCAGCAAAGTCTGGATTTGCAGCAATGCAAATAGCTGGTGAAGCATATTCATCTGTATTGTACGTTTTGTGATTTCTGCCTTAAGCTGATCAACTGCTTCTATTTTTTTTTCTTTTTGTTTCTTGTATTAAGGTCAAGCCAGCATCACACCGGGCATCTTCTTACGTCTTCCAAGTCTTCTCTTTGTAAATGTTGCACATTTGGCATATCTGCTCAGTTGCCTCTAACACTAGACGGTTTTTTCCTTGCAAAATAGAACCAGTGCTTTCAGCTTTTGCACACGATGATCAAGCGCAAGTCCTTTTTGCTGCAGGTACATCGTTCACTTTGTTTAGTACTGGGCTCCAAAAATGAAAAATTGAAAACAAATAACTTACGGATAAATTCCTTTTCATGAATCCTCCATGATGGCATACCATGAGAGAGATGACCCGCCTCCATCCAAGTAGGGACAGGAAGTATAAATTTGACCCTCCACAGCTCTTCCTCAGTGTCTTTCTGGACCAACAGCTTAGAGAGTCTTATTCTCACAAAATTACATATACATGTACACACACCACACACACCCTGCCCTTTACCCTTTTCTTTTTTTACTTAACTATATACATTCTATTGGGTGGGAAATCCATGCCGTCATGGAGGATTCATGAAAAGGGAATTACCCGTAAGTAATTTGGTTTTTCCCTTTTATCCTCCATGATGGCATACCATGAGATATACCAGATTAATGTTCTTATTTAGGGGGGGGGGGAGTTATTGCCTGAAGTACCTTTCTACCAAAAGCAAGGTCTTGGTTAGCTGTAGTGTCTACCCTATAGTGTTTAGTAAAGGTATGAGGGTTCAACCATGTTGCTGCTTTGCATATTTGTTCTATGGATACCTTCGCCCTTTCGGGCCAGGATGTGGCAACCGATCTTGTGGAATGCGCCGAAAAGGATTTCGGTGGGGAAACATCTAACGATTTATAGGACTCAGAGATCGCCATTTTTATCCATCTGGATAGAGAATTCTTTGTAGTTTTCTGACCTTTATGAACCCCACTAAACTGAACAAATAGATCTGTTTTTCTGAATCTTTTTGTAACCTCTAAGTAGAGTAATACCGCCCTTCGTACATCCAACTTGTAGAACCTATCTTCCTCTTCTGTTTTAGGGTCTGGGAAAAAAGAAGGGACTACAATTTCTTCTTGTCTGTGAAATTTTGAAACTACCTTAGGGAGAAAAGAGAAGTCTAATCTGAACAAGATCCTGTCTGGAAATATGAATCAAAAGGGTTCAGTTATTTTAAGAGCTTGGATTTCATACACTCTACGTGCTGAGGTGATAACCACTAAAAATAACGTTTTAAGAGACAAAAACCTCAATGAGGTGTCCACCAGAGATTCAAACAGGGCGATGATTACCCTGATAAGACTAAATTAAGATCCCAAGGGGAAATTGTGGGTCTTAAAAAAGGTCTTCTTAATCTATCTGCTCCTTTCAAATATCTGATCACTTACGGGTGATCTGCAATTTTTTCGACAAAGATAGCAGTTAAGGCTCATATATGTACTCTTAAAGTATTCGGACATAATCCTTTTTCAAACCCAGCCTGTAAGAAACCAAGGACCACCTGGACTAAGAATGTCTGGAAGGAAATACTCTCCTGCAAGCACCAGGAACAGAACTTATTCCAAATTTTATGATAAATCTTTAAAGGTTATATCTTTTCTGCTGGCTGCCATGGTATTAATAATGGCCTCTGATAAACCCTTAGATCCTAGCATTAGCCTCTCAGGTTCCAAGCTGTTCGATTTAATTTTTCCACCTGAGGATGATAAATTGGCCCTTGAGACAATAGATCTGGCCTTAATGGAAGAATCCATGGGCTTTGAATCGAGAGAGTCTTCAACAGTGGGAACCATGGTTTTTTTGGCCATAGAGGGGCTATCAGAATCACATGAGCTTTGTCCTTTCGTATCTTTTTTAGAACTCTGGAATTTAATTGAAAGGGCGGAAAGCATATGCTAGTTGGAAATCCAATTTTTGCAACAGGGCGTCTACCCCTATGTTTCCGTCTACCGGATTTAAAGAAAAAAACTTTTTTAGTTTTGTATTTGTGGCTGAAGTAAAAAAGGTCTATTTGCAGATCTCCCAATAATTTTGCGATTTGAAGAAAAACGTGATTTTCCAGATTCCATTCTGTCGACTTTAGAGCCGTTCTGCTTAGAAAATCTTCTGCCTAAGAGAAAATTTCCTCTGCTAGCAGGCTCAGAGCTGCACTTCTTGTGCCGCCTTGATGGTTTAGGTAAGCTACAACAGTTGTGTTGTCTGTTCTTATTTGGACATCTTTGTTCTGGATAAGATGGGTAAACCTTTTCATTGCCTCCCAGACCACCAACATCTCTCTCTGATTTGAAGAGAGAGATTTCTGAAAGATAGACAATTCCCCTTGGGAATAGGCATGAGAGCAATGCGCTCCCCATCCCCACAGACATGCGTCCGTTGTGATCACGATTAGACATTCGTAAATCCATGGAACTCCTTTCCAGAGATGATCCGTCTCGATCCACCACTGTAGGGATTGAGCTACTGTCATAGGAATCTGGATTTTTGTTTCCAGAGAATCCTGACTTTTGTTCCAACTTTCTAGAATCCATTTTCGAAGGATTCTGGTATGAAATTGTGGCGACTTTACCGCTTGCATACATGAGGTCAGAGACCCTAGGAGCTTCATTGCTTCTCTGATTGTGCATACAGATTGATTTCGAAATCTTGAAACCTTTTCGCTTATTCCTGGGATTTTTTGAGGAGTTAGAAAAGGTCTTTTGGCAAGTTGTATCAAAATGAACCCCCAGGAAAATTAATTTCTGGAATGCACATGGATTTGACTTTTTACAGTTTATCAACCAACCGGTTTGGTATAAAGTCTGGCAGGTCAGAAAAACGTTGTTTACTAACGTTGACTTTGAATCTCCTACTATCAAAAGGTCTTCTAAGTAGGGAATAATGAGAATGTTTCACCTTCTTAAGTGGGTTGCTACTTCTAGCATTACTTTTGTAAAACCCCTTGGAGCAGAAGCGATTCCAAATGGAAGCACTTGAAACTTGAAATGACACAATTTTTCCCCCAAAAAGACTGAGATGCAGAGAAATATTTGGGAGTTTTCGCCTATAGGAATGTGGAAATAAGCATCCTTTAGGTCTATTGATGCTAGCAGATTTATTATGGATCTTATTGATTCCATCTTGAACTTGACATATTTTATAAATTTGTTTAATCTTTTTAGGTTTATTATTATTCGAGATTTTCCATTCGGCTTTCCTACCAGAAAAATCCTTGAATAATAACCCTTTCTTTGTTCTGAAAGGGGAACTGGGACAATGGCTTTTTGAGCCAAAAGGTTTCGAATCCCTTGCTCCAATTATAGCTGACAGTCTGCTGATCTCTGGAGAGGGGTTATTATAAAGACATTTGTAGCAGGAGGAAGGCGAAAGGAGATATTGTAACCCCTTGAGATTATGCTTAATACCCAGGGGTTCTCTGTGATGTTTTCCCATTCTTTTAAGTACAGCTTTAGCCTTCCTCTTACCTCCCTGGCATCATTGATTGGTAGAATCTGTGTTCCTTGGTGTAAACAGGAATCCTCTATTTCCACCTTTCTGACTTTTCTCTTTTGACCAATGTGTCTCTCTACTTGCTCTTTTCGTTTGAAGGGGACCCCCTTTTTTAAATTTGCGAAAAGAAAATTTTCCGGAATCTTTAGGAAAGAACTTTTTTTTTTAGTCCGCTGCTTTCTCTAAAATGGACTCTAAGTCCTGACCAAATAGCAAAATCCCATGAAACGGTAAGCTGCATAACTTTTTTTTAGAACTGATATCCCCTTGCCAGGACTTTAACCAGAGTGCCCTCCTAGCTACTAGGGTTAGCCCAGAGGCTTTTGCCGTCATTCTAACCGACTCCACAGTGGAATCTGACAAGAAATCAACCACTTTTAAGAGCATAGGGAATGAATCTTTTAGCATGTCATAAGAAGCTCCCTCCTTTAACAGAACTTCTAACTGCAGCAACCATCTTTTTAGGGATCTTGATACCGAAGTTGCGGGTAAATTAGGTTTAAAAATGGCTGAGCTAGCATCCCATGCCTTCTTTAGTATCTGGTCAGCTTTTTTGTCCATGGGGTCTTTTAACGTCCCCATGCCTTCAAAGGGGAGAGCATTGGCCCCTTTTACTAATTTAGACAGGTTGTTAGGAGGGTTTCATACTCGCAAAAAGGAAGTCAACGTCTCATGGATTTTGGCACGAATAATTTCCTGTCTGGGTTTTTCCATTCCCTTTTTATTAACAGCATGTTCTTATGCACTGGAAACATTCTCTTTTTCCTTTGTTCCAACCCACTATACATCTGATCCTGGACCGACGTCTGAACTATTTAATCAGAAAGCCCCATAGTTGTCCTGATGGCTTTTACTAATTCCTTTTCAGAGGAGAAAAGAAAACTTTTATATTCAGAATCTGAACCAGAGGAATCTTCCGAATTTGGATCCTCTAAATCCGAATCTGGTTCACTAACAGAGGATAAAGATTCAAGGATGCTAGCCCTGGTATCTCTATGTTTAGGAGTAGATGTTCCAGGAACAACTAGTTTGTTTCCTGCAAAGGCAGATCTCATTTCCTCTTTTATTACATCTTTTAATTCATCTCTAATGGACGGTACTAAGTCTTTTACCATATTAGAGGTACATTTTTTACAGAGCTGCTATACCAACCAGAGGGACTCCCTGAGTGTCCAGTCCCACATGGGATGCCACAGCCGACGCAACAGCGGATGATGAAACCCTCTTCACAGAACCTCTTTTACCCAACTAGGGTAGGGTGCTGCTGCTCCTCTATGTGTATGTAAATTAAAAACAGGCTTCCCAACATCTTCTTCCCATTCTGCGCCTTTAACAGAACGGGCTCACGGCATGTGCCATTAGGATGATCCTTCTCCTACCTGGAGGGACAGGAACACACAGAGGAAGAGCTGTGGAGGGTCAAATTTATACTTCCTGTCCCTACCTGGATGGAGGCGGGTCATCTTTCTCATGGTATGGCGTCATGGAGGATGAAAGGGAAAAGGATAAGTCATGATGCAAACTAATAGACTTCCTGCATCCCTTTCGGTTTCAGTGGTTTCTTCTGGCCTATCTCGCAACACTTCCAAAGCATCTATTATTTTCTCAGTGTATTCAGCAAGTACACGTTCAGCTTCATGCTTTGAACTCCATCTTGTGTCACACGATCTCTTTAAGTGAATAGGTACTTCTTCCTTAAAAACCTCTCACCCACGGGTGGAGCTTGAGAAGAAAGTATCCAATTTTTTTACAGAGCTAAAGAAAGTCATAGACTTTGTTCCAACACCAACTGCATGCACACCGGCAAGATTGAGCGAGTGATTGTTACATGGCCCAAACGCTGCTTTGGGATTGATATCCAAAATGCGTTTCTGTACACCACTAATGTGTCAAGCCATAGTTGTCTTCATTGTCGTATCCTTGGCCATAGCAGTGCTCCAGCTTAAGGCAATCTGCTTGTAACTTGTCACAAATCTGTTTTGTAATGATATGAGCTGATTTCCCATATAACTGAATAAAATCAATTAAAGATTCCACCACATTGATTTCAGTATTTTCAATGTGAACATATCGAATCACTTGCAACATTTGGTCAGAGTAAAAAATATCTGGAGTGCCATCAAACATGATAGCAAAATACTTGGCCTTTTTAATTCTTTGAAAGATAGATGTTCTAACATGATCACCAAGCAAGCTGATGAACTCATTCTGGCTCTATGGAGAGAAGTAGGGCAGAGTACCCATGTGCCCGCTAAACTTTGTGAAGATGCCGATTGGCAACTGGGTTATATTTTGCTAGTAACTTGAAAGTTTCTAGGAAGTTTCCACAGTTAGGCCCCCTGCAGACGAGCGAGTATTCCACGCGGGTGCAATGCGTGATGCGAACGCATTGCGCCCGCACGGAATCCGGACCCATTCATTTCAATAGGTCTGTGTACATGAGTGTTGGTTTTCACGCATCAGTTGTGCGTTAGCGTGAAAACAGCAGCATGTTCTATATTCTGTGATTTTCACACAACGCTGGCCCCAAAGAGTAAATTGGACTGTGTGAAAATCGCATCGCATCCGCAAGCAAGTGTGGATGGGATGCGTTTTCATGGATGGTTGCTAGGAGATGTTGCAAAACGCATTAAATCGCATTGCACCCGCGCAATAAAAACTGAACAACTCAATATACTTGTTTACGAAGTCGCGCATTTTTCACTAAACGCATCTGCAACGCATCCAGGCCTAATCTGCTCACACTCATTTGCAAGGAGTCTTATCATCAGTGCTTAGATTTTCTGAGTGACCATGTAAGGGTAAGGATTACCTTGCTAGATACAGCACCCAGTCAACTATTCTGGAAGGATTGCCTTCCACTTTAAAATTACATCTGTTGTGCAAGCTAGGTAGTGGCATTAGTAGTCTCTTATTTTTGTAGCCACATTTCAAATTCTTTCCACATTGTAAATGCACAAAGGTGGTAAGAACTGCGCTTATGTTCTAGCAACCCGGGGTTTAGTTTTCTCTGCATTTAATCCATATGACTTTCCAAAATAACTTTTCCCTTTCTGGAAAAGCATACAAGGAAAACAAAATGCAGCACATTTTATAGGTGAAACACTAACCATAACCCCTTAGTGCTATTTGACGTGTATACTCGTCATGGAGCACTGCTATTTGGCGCTTCATGACAAGTATACACGTCATGGCATTAAACTGTCAACATGTCTGCAGACATGGTGACAGCGCTGAGGCCCTAGCTGTTACATAGCCATGGATCTCAGTTAACCAGCCCCGGACCAATAAGGGCGGTCCCGGGCCAGCGATCACTCTAATTGGCTAGTCTGTACAGACTAGCCAATCAGAGGCTTCTAACGTATCAGCCGTTCAACCCCTTCCATGCCGTGGTCTATAGGGACCGTTGAATGTAAGGGGTTAACAGGGAGGGAGCTCCCTCCCTCTCCCATCGGGCACTGCTTTGCGGTTGCAGCCACCCGATACTTGACAGAATAACAGAGGGAGGGGGCCCCCTCCCTCCTCTATAAGCTGCTACTCTGTTGTGGCAGCGGCTGATGGTTACCATGGCAACCGGACGCCTTCGCAGGCTTCCGGCTTGCCATGGTAACACGGAGCCAGATCAGGCTTCTGCTAAAGGCAGCAGCCTGATCAGACCAAGTGTAAAGTCACAATACACTACAGTACACCAAGTGGGTCTGGGTCAAATAAATATAAAAAAAAGTGAAAAAAATTAGATAAAAAAAATGAATTTCTTCTTATAGCTGCAAGTTTATCACTGATTAAAAATTAAAGAAAAATAAAATACACTACACATGTTTGATATCACCATGTGCGTAACGACCTGATCAATGAAGAGGTCATGTTACTTTCCCTGCATGGTGAACACCATAAAAGAAAAAAGAAAAACTATGATGAAATAAAAATTTTGCCCACCTCACTTCCCAAAAAAGGTAATAAAATTGATCAAAAAAGTCGTATGTATGCCAAAATGGTACTGATCAAACCTCAGTTTTTGCCTCAAAACTTATTGTGCTAAAGTGAAACAAATAAAAAAAGTATACATATTATGTATCGCCGCGTCCGTAAGAACCTGCTCTATAAAAATATTACATGATGTAACCCCTCAAATGAACACCATTCAAAAAATTTAAAAAACTGTGCCAAAAAAGCCATTTTTTGTCACCTTACATCACAAAAAGTGTAATACCAAGCAATCAAAAAGTCATATGCACCCTAAAATAGTATTAATCAAACCGTCATCTCATACCTAAAAAAAATGAGCCCCTACATAAGACAGTCGCCAAAAAAATAAAATAAAAAATCTATGGCTATCAGAATAAGTAGAAACAAACAAAATCTTTTTTTTTCAAAAATGCATTATGTAAAACTGAAACAAACAACCAAAAAAAGTTGTCATATTTAGTATTGTCGCGTCCGTAACAACCTGCTCTATAAAAATACCACATGATCTAACCTGTCAGATGAACATTGTAAATAACAAAAAATAAAAATGGTGCCAAAACAGCTATTTTTTGTTACCTTGCCTCACAAAAAGTCTAATATAGAGCAACAAAAAATCATATGTACCCTAAAATAGTACCAACAAAACTGCCACCTTATCCCGTAGTTTCCAAAATGGGGCAATTTTTGGGGAGTTTCTACTCTAGGGGTGCATCAGGGGGTGTTTAAATGTGAAATGGAAACTTAGTTATCCCAGTGAAATCTGCCTTCCAAAAACCACATGGCGTTCCTTTCCTTCAGTGCCCTGCCGCGTGGCCATACAGCAGTTTACGACCACATATGGGGTGTTTCTGTAAACTACAGAATTAGGGTAATAAATATTGAGTTTTGTTTGGCTGTTAACCCTTGCTTTGTTAGTTGAAAAACTGGATTAAAATGGAAAATCTGCCAAAAAAGTGAAATTCTAAAATTTCATCTCCATTTTCTATTGATTCTTATGGAACACCTAAATGGTTAACAAAGTATGTAAAATCAGTTTTAAAAACCTTGAGGGGTATAGTTTCTAAAATGGGTCCTTTTATGGGTGGTTTCTACTATGTAAGCCCCACAAAGTGACTTCAGACCTGAACTGGTCCTTAAAAATTGGGTTTTGGAAATTCTTAAAAATTTTAAGATTTGCTTCTAAACTTCTAAGCCTTCTAACGTCCCAAAAAATGAAAATATAATTTACAAAATGACCCAAACATGAATTAGACATATGGGGAATATGAAGTAATAACTATTATATGAGGAGTTTTTATTCTCCCTGGCTGTGACGCTCCCCGCTGTGATTGCATCACGGCACAGCCAGGGAGAAGGAGACGCTCATAGAGAAACCCTGGCGTCTCCTCCCTGTACCGATGCTCAGTATTAGTATTATACTGAGCGCAAAAAGTACAGGGGGGCACAGCGGGGCACAGGAGCGATATTTAAAAAATTAATAAAATCAGGCAGGGGTTTTACCCCGCAAGTAAAGTGCTGTGCCTTTGTATACATTGATGTCTGCTTATTCTTGACATTCATTGCCTTTAAGAGTCATGCTCGATATTCTCCATCTTGTATGTCTTATGTAGGCCAAAGTGAATTCATAGAAAGGAGTAACTTTTGCCTCATTGCTAAAGTATGGCAAAGATAAGAGTTTTTCCCTTGAAACACATCTGGTATATGTTATTCTGCAGCAGCCCAGGCACTGTTTACTTTAATAAAATTGTGCCTCTGCTCAGTTGCTCAGGCCCTGAGCCTCAGGGAGACTTGAACCTGTTCAGTGACTCAGTCAACCTGTGACACAGTTACTTACTGTCAGTTTCGCTCACACGTTCAGGCTGCTGCTGCACACTGGAGTCCTGAAGCGGCAGCCATCTTCTTCTTCTTGCTCCGCAGTGTCTTTCTCACCTAGAAGGTGGGCGGAGCCTATCAGTGAATAGTAGGACAGGACTGGAGAGTGCCGTACTGCTGTGCGCGCCCTGGTGCTGAAACCGCCCCTTACCCTGCGCAGAGCAGAATGAATTAAAACTTGTCAGTTCACAGATTTTGTGCTGGTGGCCAGCGCCCCCCTGCAGTCTAGCGCCCGGGGTAACGCCCCCCCCCCCAGCATCCCCCATGCTTTGCCACTGCCGCTAATACCACAGCTATGTCTGTCATAAATAAAGATGAGAATTATTCAAAAATTCGATTTAGCTGCTTTTCCAAATTTTACAAAAAATTCACTTTGTGGCGAATTACTTTGCCACAAAGCGTATTTCTTTGTAAGTAGTGGGTCCAGTGACAGGGAGCGCAGCTCCCTTTCATTGTACCCGTTTGATGCTGTGTTCATACATGATTGCGGCATCTGATATAAATTACAGTGTAAAATAAAATTAACGAAAATAAAAAAAAATTATACTTACCTGATCCATTTACTCGCAATGGACCGGCTGCTGCCATCTTGCGGACGGCCCATAGTGAGCAAATGGATCAGGTAAATATGATTTTTTTTTTACACTATTACAGGTTAAATCAATCCACTACCACGAAGTATGAGGAAATTCGGCTTTGCGGGGAATCGAATTTGACTTGAAATTCGGATCGAAGTCCACTAAAGTCCACTTTAACACTAGTCATAAACCTTTTATACAGTGCATATGTTACTTCACTGGGAGCCCCCAGAGACTACTAACTGACTTAGGCTGAGTTCACACTTCAGTTATTTGGTCAGTTATTTGGACCTCTCTCCTCTGTCTGGGTGCTGGGCTAACATCACATACAGTGCACGACGGCTATTTGTTGAATATATTGATCAAATAGTGACTGCAAAACCACTCAACCACCACTGCGTGTCGTATATGGAATTAACTTAATGAGTGGCAACTATAAGACTCTATGACTGCTACTTTTTGATATACAAAATAGCCACAATAGGCTTACGGTAAACCAACTAAGAACGATACAGTGAGAGAGTTTGTAACAACAAGATATTTTGCCAACTCCTCTAGTACTGCTGTGGAACGTATTTATTTTAGAGTAGTGCGTGAGCGCCGCACTATTTATAAACAGAGGGACTATAGATTATTTCATGCTTATTTTTAAAGTTTTTTTATTGTGTCAAACTATTTTATAGAGATTATTGTGTTTTATGTATATTCTATATCATTCTAAAAGGGAAGAATAAATTTGGATGTACGATTGATAAAGAGTCGGCTATTTATTGTCAATTGTATTGAGCAGCTAGTTGGTATAGCAGGCCATGCTATATTCCAGTGAGCTCCCTTATTGATATAGTAATTCCATTATGTTTTAATATCTATTATTAAATAGAATGATATTTTTTTTAAAATATTTATTTTATTAGTTTCACCAGCAGATACAAAGGTACAAACTGTAGGTTACAGAATCAGTACAAAGGTGACACAAAATTTTCTTTTTCTTTTACAATAACATAATAACATTCCCCCCTCCTCTCCCAACTTAACGTCGTCTACAACGATCACACAGAGTAGTTTAAATTCGTAGCCCGTTTGTGTTGTACGAACACATACATTGCACAGGAATGTCCATTCATTTTACTCCCATCCCTTCACCCGGAATTACGCAATGGATAGCTTCCCAATGATCCTTTGAGCGCTTTCAAGCTGTATCATTCTGTGTATTTAAATGACTGCATAATAGTTGTGATTTAGCAAGATGTTTGACAATAAAAGTCTTCCACCTCTGGAAAAACCGCTTGTTTTTGTGTCTTTGTTTATTTCCGTGTCTAATTTGTCTAGGTACATAAAATGTGTCATTTGCGCTTTCACATCCGGAAGCCGTGGTATCTCTGTCCTCAGCCACCACAATAGTAGACAGTGTAGTGACACCACCAGAGCCGCATCCACTATTAGTGGGGGTGTGGGTGAACCCCCAAAAACATGAAAAAGCAAACTTTCAGGGGCAAGCCCCATATTATACCCCCATGTGTCACTAATCCAGAGTTTGACCTGTTCCCAAAACTGCTGTACCTGCGGGCACTGCCAAACGCAGTGTGCCAAATCTGCTCCGTCTAGGCCACATTTCGGGCAAGCAGTAAGGAAATCAGGGTTATCTGTTTTCCTAGGGAGATTGAAGAGTACATAGCATAATGTAGCAGCCGGAGGTGAGACTCTTGTTTTGCAAGGTACTGCCTTGCACACTCTTAGCCATCCCTGTAGAACATCTTCAGCCGCTACAGTAATATTGAGTTTTTTCCCCCATTTCCTAAAGAGAGCTACTGCTGACGCCTTGTAACCCGATTCCCCCAGCACCCGATAGATATGAGATACAGAGAGTTTGGTAGTGGTCGCCCCCAGAGAAAATATCAGGGAGTCGCTAGCACATTCATTCGAGACATCACACAACCTCTGTTTGCAAAAAAGGGACACCTAGCGGAAGGCAAGAAAGTGCGACCCAT
Source organism: Bufotes viridis (assembly GCA_033119425.1). Classification (NCBI taxonomy): domain Eukaryota; kingdom Metazoa; phylum Chordata; class Amphibia; order Anura; family Bufonidae; genus Bufotes; species Bufotes viridis. The sequence continues at coordinate 108,432,658 of CM065593.1, read as the reverse complement.
CCAGACCATATCTGTGACATATCTCAGAGAAAGTGAAGAACCTTTTCTCCATAATATGTAAGAGATCCAAGAAGGTCATAATGCCCTTAGATCTCCACACATTGAACATTTTATTGAACAAGTCCCTTGTGAGAATTCGGAATGGTGCCACAAGCTCATTACTCTGGAACCCAGAAATGGTTTCTTTGCCATTTTATGTGCTTCCTTTCATGCCACCATCGTGTCCCATATTATGATCGAGTGTTTCAGACACAGTGTCAAAGTCTGCCTCCTCGTATGTAGTAAATTCATTAGTGGCCATGGATGGGATAATTGAGCCTCCAGAAGAAAGTTAGAGTAATGATGTGTCCCATGAATCCAATCCATACAGTGCCTAAGAAGACATGCTATATTATACAGTCTAATATTCAGTACAATTTGACCTTCCCTATCTCTCAGTAACATCAGTTTCGATAGAGCTATCCGGGGCTTCTTCCCTGACCATAAGAAGTTAGTAAACACAGATTGAAGCTCCTTGATATCAGAGTGTTTTAAGAGCATAGGGATTGTCTGTAGGGGATATAACAGCTTAGGGAAGCACACCATTTTCAATAGATGGCTTCTGCCCGTTAGGGACAGTGGGAGACTCCGCCACCGTTTGAGATCTTTCGTAATTGCTTTAAACAAGGGAAGAAAGTTCAGATTATAGAGGGATGAGGGAGACTTTCCTATTTTAATGCCCAAGTATGTAATATAATAATCGTCAACCAAGTTTCGTTTACACGATTCTGGGAGTAAGTGTTTCACCTTCAAAGTTGGCAGTAGCACACATTTATCTATGTTTATTTTAAAGCCTGAGATTGGGCCAAAGAAGTCCAAGAGCTGCAAAACCCCCTCCAAGTCCTCCGACGGGTCTGCCATAAATAACAGCAGATCATCTGCAAAAAGGGACGTATGAATTTCCTGTTCACCTATTTTGATTCCCCTAAAGATATCTCCTTCCTCCAACATGCGAGCCAACAGTTTGAGTGCAAGATTGAATAAGAGAGGGGAAAGCGGGCACCCCTGACGGGTTCCCCTGCAGAGTGGGAAGGGGGATGATAGAAAACCCGGAATCGCAATTCGGGCCCTGGGCGCTGTGTATAACGCCGAAACAAAGGTTCTAAATGAACCAGAGAACCGCATCCTGGTCAAGATCTCCTCCAACCAGTCCCATCAGACATTATCAAATGCCTTCTCTGCGTCTATCACCATTAGCGACGGCAACGGAGAAGTGCATAGTTTCCACTGTACCGCATCCAACACCGTCAGGAATTTTCGTATGTTAGATACTGAGGAAGGATCTGCCTTTAATAAATCCGGATTGGGATGAGGACACCAAGTCTGGCATGATCTAAGAGAGCCTGTCAGCCATGATCTTGGCTACCAGCTTGAGATCTACGTTAATCAACGATATTGGGCGATACAAGGAAGGCTGTAATACATATTTTCCTGGTTTGGGAATCAATTTTATATATTCTAGCTTATCCGTTACAGATAAAGGGGTACCTGTTAATATACCGTTGTACACCACAGTCAGCGGACTCTTAAGATCTTCCCCTAGCATTTTGTAGAACTTGCCCGTATACCCATCCGGACCTGGGGTCTTGTGTAGGTGCAGACATTTAATGGCTGTTAATACCTCGGCCTCGGATATTGTGGCGTTTAGAGAGTCAAGTTGACTATCAGAGGGTGACGGAAGAGATACACATTTAGACTGGAAAGTCGACAGTGGAGCTTGAGGCCCTGGGTTTTTATATAACTCTCTATAGTAGTCCCCCAGTATAGTTGCTATTTCATCAGGGTTACTGTGTATGTTACCACAAGCATCGGACAATCTCAGGATGTGAGGTTGCCGTCTAGAGTTTTTTATGAGGTTGGCCAAAAGTTGACCTGAATTATTGCTTCCCTTTAAAAATTTGGTCTCCAGCCTGGACATATCCAACTGCATTTTCCTCTCATACCACAACTCGTATTCCCGCTTTGCCGACTGCCAGGCTTTCTTTGTCTGTTCAGTCAATGAATTCTGGTGTGCTGTGTAAGCGTTACGTAGGGAAAGATTTAGATCCTATTTTTTTCTTTAATCCCCTCACGTAGGCCAGGATCCTGCCTCTGAGTACAGCTTTGGCAGTATCCCAGAATAGGGAGGGATTACCTACACTCGATATATTGTCCTCTTTAAATTCCAGGTACCAGCCTCGGAGAGTTTCCCTAAAATTTTCATCATTGTATAGGTGAGAAGGAAATCGCCATATGATGTCTTGGCCTTTTGGTTGCAAGTCCAAGAGGGTAACGGATATGGGGCTATGATCCGATATTATCATGTCATGAATTTTTGGATCCACCACCCTAGATTTCAGGGAGTCCAGTACCAGGAAATAATCGATCCTGGACCAGAAATCATGAGATGGTGAAAAAAAATTGAAATCTCTGCTATCAGGATTCATGAGTCGCCATATATCACTCAAGGCAGTGTCCCGGAGGAACGGTTCTAGAACCCTATCGTGGACATGTGGAAGATCAGATCGTGAATAAAATGATATTAAGGTTGTATGAATCTCTTGTATTAAATTAATCTCTTGTATGAATTTCTTAAAATTGTATGAATCTCTTGTATGAATAATTATGTTTTAATATCTTTTAAAATAAAATAATATTAAGGTTGTATGAACCTCTTGTATTAATTTATTAAAATATTATGAGCGTCTTGAATGAATCTCTTGTATGAATTTCTTAAAATCGTATGAATCTTTTGTATGGATCTATTAAAATCTTTTGAACCTCTTAGAATCTTTAATTATAAAATCATTTAAAAAAAGGACTATGACAAAATTAAAAAGTTTAAAAAGCTTTATTAATTGTCAGCAGTTTATATTAAGTATATATCACACACTACTATCTCTTTAAAGCATAGGAATAAAACAATAACAAGCTTTTTTTATTGTTACAACAATTATCACTATTAGCAGGGAGGAGGGGCAGGGTGCACTGTGAGCATTAGATATGTTTCCTTATCTTCTGACGTAGCTCATAAGTTAGATTATGTTAACACATATACCTTTTCTACCAACTACAGCAAAATATATGATGTACGCATTCACAACTTATAAACTTATATATTAATTTTTCAAAAGAGCTCTGCATTTCTGCTTATAAATACAGCACAATTTACAAGTTTCTTTTACACCATAAAAATTCCTTTTTACAAAATGAAATGTGTTTACAAACTTAACCATGCAGAATGTAACCGAGGTAAAGTCCTTTTTTTAGGTCGTAAGGTTGCTTGTGTTAAGGCCTATGGGTGTAGAAGGAAAAGAGTCGGGCTGATTTAGATTATTTTTTATACAATTTAGAATTTCTCTGGTATTGGAATTGCCGACAACCGTAGAGGGGATATTTAACTCAGCCATTGCATGCATAAATGTGTCCCATCCAGGAGGTATATTCCTTTTGGTCATTCCATGGTTTTGTGTTGTATTACGCACCAAGTCCAGCATATTAGATCCAGGAATTACATTGCCCTTGTAAATAAATTCAGCATTATCATTCCACGATGCAATATCAGGCTTTTGTAGCATCCTGTTTAATAAAAATTCTGCTTTTTTTTTAAAATACGGATTGACCTGATTTACAATTTCACGGGTGGTGTTGGTCTTATCAGGTATTAAATGTGGCTGGTGGTGATGATCAGGAGTTGAAGATGCAACAAGATTTAAAGTCGCTAGTTCTTTTGCGTCCTGTTTAGAATGAACCAAGTATCATTGCAGAACATCTGTGTACCTTTTTATTTCAACGTCGTCTGGTATGTTTCTGCTTGGTAAAATCCTATTAATTTCATCACCAAGAGCTTGAATAGCGCTCTGATGCAAGTTTCTTTTACACCATAAAAATTCCTTTTTACAAACTCTGAAACTAAATCATCATTTCTTATTAAATCTTCATTAAAGACATCAAAAATATTTTTTTATGACAAACCCCTTACTAAATGGTATAGTATAAATACGCAATAATGGCCACAATATGAAGAGATTGTATCCTGAATTTAATTACTCTGATAACTATAAGATTCACAGTTTCTTTTAAAAAATATATAAATTCTTTAGGGAATATCCTTGTAGTTGGTGCAAATCTGTAGCTATCAAAAAATATGGCCTTTTTTTCAGTACATAACACAATTAATATCCAATGGCTACCACTCTGACTCGAATTGTCTATGTTGACAATCCTATATTGTGGTAAAAAATCACATCGGAACACACCTGCAAATATATGTCTGGTATAGGGATCTGAATTCAAAAGATCTGTAAGCTCAATAGTATTCATTATTAATTGTAGTCAAATAAAAATTCACGTCTCTGATTAATCAGTAGCAAATTATCATGTAGCGAATATACTATCATATTCACAGTTCCAGGAGTGGGCTGCGCAAATTTTATTTCAGCGCGTAGGTTATCGGTTTTGACAAGTGAAAAATTAACTCCAGGCTCCTGATCAGGAGACAGATCTAAAGTGAATAGTGTATACCCATGAGTAAACTCGTCACGATCTATTGATAGAGCTGTATTAGATTTCTGCTTTCCAGAAATGTGAACTAGAGCAAAATATTCTCTGATAGCTGATAAAGTATCAAAATTTGGCTGAAAGGGTCTTGCAGGTATGTGCTGACCGTCCAGATACAAGGCTGCATTATTTATGTTGTAGTGCTGGAAGCATAGTGGGTTTCTTTGGTAACTGCCACTAGATGCCATTATCCACAAAGGCTAATATCAGAGCTTTAGAAATTTGACCCAGGAACAGATTGTCATGATTTGTAAGCGAGTATACTATATACTTTCAAACTTTCCCTATCGAGGTTGTACTTAGCCGTGGATGTTAGAAGCACTTGACTGTGGCCTATTCTGACGGCTGGTGAGAATTGGACTCTCTTTACATAGAGTGCGACTTGCTGAATCTGAACTTTATTATGTTCTTGATCACCAGACATTAGACAAAAGGCACCTTTATTTCACGATAATTTGATCTTCAAATCCAAACCATTTAGTATTAATTTTGGTTGATTGAATATGTCTCCAAAGATAGGGCCCAAAAGCTCTACAGGCTTAGATTGGGCAGTTGCCAGCGCCCTCTTGTTGAATCCCAAATTCTCACCATCAATATTGCGTGTCTGATGTTGTCCGGCTGTGTCTTTATAGAACGGCCAGTTGAAAACTGGGAGGCTAGAGTCGAGGAACTGCAATTTAAAATCAATGTCTCAATGTACGCTCTTTAACTATAGAGGTTATCCGACTGCGAGATAAGTCGATCACCCAGGGTGATTTCCACTTGGTTGAAGAGTGTTGCTGTAGGGTAATTAATAAGGCCAACACGGGCTCCAGCTGGAATGGCGGTAATACCCTGTTTCAGAATGCGACAGTTTATGTACAAAAGGGTGTTATTCAGATTGTAATAATATTCCCCGCTACCCGATATAAAAAATTCGAGAGGGGCGCCATCTGGAAGGGCAGCAATAGGCTGGACTTCTACAAAGTGATTTTTTAAAACTGGTCTGTGTAGGGGGAACGTCGAAAATATTCAATTCTGTTTTGGTGCATTCTATAGAGTTGTCGTGTATGAATGCCATGATGCAGTATTAGAAGATGTCCTCAGCAGCACGTCTTACTGATTTCTAAACATGCCGTCTTTTATGCACCACCTTCTTATTCATAAACATGGGGGCAAAGAAGTGGCAGATTGTCTTTTTCTTTTACGTTGTTGTTTTGCGATGTAAACTACTCCAGACCCCTTCTGCTCTTGCACCGGATTGTTGATCTTACCTATAACAGCCATTGAGACTGAGGTAAATGCATCTTTCGCAATGTTTTTGACAGCATTCTTCAAATGCGGTTCTACTATCTCTATTCCCCTTCTAAATAGAGGAACGGCCCATCTAAAAAGCCCTTTGAATATTCCTGCAAGACCTGCACTATACATGTATTCATCACCATGGAATCCCTCTAACCCAGATCTGGATTGTGCAACATAATAGCGGGCGTAAACCGCGGGGTCTCCATACACCCTTTGCACCATCATTTAACTCCTTGATTCCTTTTGGGGTCTAAAGTGTAGTCTTAACACACACTTGCCGTACTTGAACTTCACAGGTGTGGCCTGGTCTGATAATACTTAGATGCTAATGGTATCAAAGTATTGTTTGCACACGGGTATATAGTCGAGCCTTGTATAGTGTAGCGTGACAACATTGTTGCTATTTCCGCTGATTTCAACACTCCTTAAAAGTTGTACAAAGCTATCACCAACATGTCGATGAAGAACTCTATCCATGTACACAAATAGTGTATAAAAGCCCCCATTTATATCGGCATAAATTGGCTTTCTCTGTTTAAAAATTTTATCTGTTGAAAATGCTAAATATTGAATCATACTTAAAATATGTGATAACTTTTCACCAGGAGCAAATGGTTTGTATGGTATGAGGTTGTGTGGTATAAACAGTTCTTTTTACTGGATCAAAGCGTAGTTTATAGATTTAGCTTGATATTTTCAAATTATTAATCCGATCGTTGATTGCTTTTACAACATCACCGACACTCGAATAAAATCCTGAGCTGATATAATATTTTTTAATTTCCTCATCATGCTTTCCGATAAAAAAAGCACCTTCTTAGCTACCAAATGTGTACCAAGACCTCGGATATGAAACTTATGTAAGACTGACCTCATAGGATCCATTAACCTCCTCTGGACCGCCGCACGCAGGATCGCGTGATCTCGGCGGCCCAGTTATTCCTCGTTGACGCAAGAGGCGAGATGACGCGATCTGGGCGCCTGAACTGAGGCGCACAGAATATCGGGGAAGGCGCAGGACAAGTTTCGTCACCAGCCTGACAGCCAATGGCAGGCTGGTGACTTTTAAAAAAATGAATCAAAAGCCATATAATGCATTTATATTTATAAATATAATGCATTAAATGGCTTCTGTGCTCTGTGCTGTGTCCTTTTCATCGGTTGGACCCAGCACAGAGCACATGTGACAGTGAGTACACCAAGCACCAGACACAGAGGCCCAGATCACCCCCCATCACCCCAATTAACCCCTTGATCACCCCCTATCAATCACCTGTCAATCACTAGTGAAAGGCAAAAAAGTGATCAGGGTAAACTGTCACTTTTTTTTTTCACCAGTATTGACTGCTAGGTTTAGGTTAGTTTAGGCCCTTTTGGTAGGTAGTTAGCTTCAGTTAGTGCCCAGCCCACCGCACCGCAGTCACTGATTCGCTGATTAGCGTAGCGCTAATCAGCATTTGTACTTTTATAGTATCTGTAAGTGATCAGAACTGATCACAGTCAGATCTATAATAGTATTGGTGTCACCTTAGTTCGCCCCCCACCCAAAACGCAGTGTTTGCCCGATCAGGCCTGATCGGTCGCCCACACGTGCGTTCACCCACGCCCATCCCGCCGCAGTGACAATTTTTTTTTTTTTTATCACTGCACAATCACTTCACAAGTGCTAAAAAAAATCGGCGGCTTTCTGTACTTCGCTAGCCTCCCATTTGCAAGACAGGCTTGCTTTTTTTCTTGGGTAGTCTCAGGGAATACCCCCTAAATTTAGTTGTCCAAATGTCAAATAAGGAGTATTCATCTGAAGAGGCCTACAGGATTCTGACCCAGTCGGATGAGGAATGGGAACCCTCATCTGACGAATCTAGCGGGTCAGAATATGAACCTGTAGAAAGCAGTGGCAGTCTGACCCAAAGTTTGGACGAGGAGGTTGAGGTCCCTGATACCACCAGGCGTACCCGGCCCCGTGTCGCTAGACCACAGGTTGCGCAGGATCTGTTTTAAGGGCAGCAGAGTGGGGATGCCACTGTCGGATTACGTGGTGAGGCATACACCAGCAGCGCAGCCCATCCTAGACCTAGTACCAGCACTGCCGTAGAACATGGTGAAGTGGCAAGCACCAGAAGGGCAGTTGAAGCTGGTACTGTGGCACGTGCAGTAGTTCCCCCATCGCAGCCACCGTGCAGACAGGCCCGTAGAGCCCCTAGAATCCCTGAGGTGCTCGCAAACCCTGATTGGCAGCCCCCATCTTCAGCCGCACCATTAGTTCCACCTTTCAGCGCCCAGTCAGGAGTTCAGGTGGAGACAGCTCAGATCGGATCGGCACAGTTTTTTTTTAAGCTGTTCTTCACTGCGGAGCTCTTTGACCTAGTCATGGCAGAAACAAATCGGTATGCCACTCAATTTATAACCGCCAATCCGGGAAGCTCTTATGCCCAGTCTTTCCGGTAGAAACCAGTCCAAGTTTCCGAATTTAAAACTTTTCTGTGCCTTCTCCTCAACATGGGCCTAACAAAAAAGCATGAATTGCGGTCATATTGGTCCACAAACCCAATTCATCACATGCCCATGTTCTCTGTTGCCATGTCCAGGACACGATTTGAGACCATCCTGCGTTTCCTGCACTTTAGTGAAAACACCACCTCTCGTCCCAGAGGCCACCCAGCTTTTGACTGGCTCCACAAAATTCGGCCCCTCATAGACCACTTCAACACCATATTTGCAGATTTGTATACCCGTGCACAAAACATCTGCGTAGACGAGTCCCTGATACATTTTACCGAGCGCCTTGGCTTCAAACAATACATCCCAAGCAAGCGCGCCCGGTATGGGGTCAAATTGTATAAGCTCTGTGAAAGGGCCACAGGCTATACCCACAAATTTCGTGTCTATGAGGGTAAAGATCAGACCCTGGAGCCGGTCGGTTGCCCTGACTACCTGGAGAGCAGTGGGAAGACAGTCTGGGACTTATTCGGCAAGGGGTACCATCTTTATGTGGACAATTTCTACACAAGTGTGCCCCTCTTCAGGCATTTGTTCCTAGAACAGATTAGCTGCTGTGGCACCGCGCGACCTAGTCGCCAGGGATTTCCCCAACGGCTCGTTACCACCCGTCTTTCAAGGGGGGAGAGGGCTGCCTTGTGTAACCAAGAACTGCTCGCGGTGAAATGGAGAGACAAGCGTGACGTTTACATGCTCTCCTCCATTCACGCAGACACGACAGTCCAAATTGAACGGGCAACCAGTGTCATTGAAAAGCCCCTCTCGGTCCACGACTATAATTTGCTTATGGGAGGGGTGGACTTCAATGACCAGATGTTGGCCCCATATTTGCTTTCCCGCAGGACCAGACACTGGTATAAGAAGGTGTCTGTATATCTAATTCAATTGGCTATATATAATAGTTTTGTTCTCTACAGCAAGGCTGGGAGAACAGGATCCTTCCTCAAATTTCAGGAAGAGATCATCGAGAACCTCCTGTATCCAGGAGGTTCCATGGCCCCAAACCCCAGTGTAGTGAGCCGTCTACACGAGCGACACTTCCCCAGTGTCGTTGCTGGTACCTCAACCCAACCGCCACCCCGAAAAAGATGTTGTGTCTGTAGCAGGAGTGGAATAAGGCGTGACACCCGCTATTTCTGTTCTGACTGTCCTGACCACCCTGCCCTATGCCTAGGGGAGTGTTTCCGGAAGTACCACACTCAGGTACACTTAGGGACGTAGGGACCACAGGACACAGGTAGTTTTTACATAAGGGTCTCTCAGGATACTAGGTTTTGAGAGACCCTAACACACAGGGGTGCTAGTGTGCTACTGCAGCTATGTGAAACGGTAGAAACGTCTCCTTTCACTTGGGATAAAGTGCATAATGTACTTCGCACCATCTCTGTGCAATTTACACTTTACACATTGTCCTATGGGAGAGCAGAGATTTTTGCAAGGAAAATAAAGAGTGAAAAGAAAAAAAAAAGAAAAATTAAACAGGTAGCAAGAAAAAGAAATCTTGAGTTAGTTTAGGTTTTAAAAGTTTTATGATGTTTAAGTTTATAAAGTTCGTAACGTTCAAATTCATGAGCCTGCTGCTTGTTTATTTTTCTTCTTTTTTTTTTTTTTTACTAACCACCCTTTATTTTCCAGCTGGACCAACCAACGAAAACGCTGCAGCACTGATGTGCATTCTGAGAGAAGCATTGCGCTGCTGTCAGTGAAGTCAGTGTATGCGGCGCTGCAGGATGAGATTTCTTCTCCGCAGTACAGGTACGTTTGCCCAGGCATATAAGCTGAGGAGAGGTGTTGAAGTTCATATGGTTTAGCAAACACTTTGTATAAAAAATCTGGCAAAGATGTCTTCCTCCACAGCGATCGATTGATTGATGTGAATGGAGAAATCACGTTTGCCAGGACATAGGAGCTGAACTGGGTATGGATGTTTGGGCGGAGCCCCTATGTCCTGGCAATCGCTTTTTGTATATTTTTTGGCAGAGATTTTTTCATCCACATTGATCAATGCGAATGAAGAAATCTGTGCCGTTCATTTTTTCTTTCAGCCCAGAGGCTGAACGGGAAAAAAAATCTCATTACCCGTATGCTCCATTTAAGGAGAATAGCAGAAACTCCTAATGCTGGCCATACATGTAATGATTGCAGGGACCCTCAAATGCCAGAGCAGTACAAAAACCTCACATGTGACCCCATTTTGGAAAGAAGACACCCCAAGGTATTCGCTGAGGGGCATATTGAGTCCATAAAAGATTGAACTTTTTGTCACAAGTTAGCGGAAAGGGAGACTTTGTGAGAAAAAACTAAAAATATCAAATTCCGCTAACTTGTGCAAAAAAAAAAAAATCTTCTATGAACTCGCCATGCCCCTCACGGAATATTTTGGGGTGTCTTCTTTCTAAAATGGGGTCACATGTGGGGTATTTATACTGCCCTGGCATTTTAGGGACCCTAAAGCGTGAGAAGAAAAATGCGTAAAAATGCCCTCCTAAGGGCTCTTTCACACTTGCGTTCTGAGGATCCGGCGGGCACTTCCGTCCCGCCGGATCCGTCAGAACGCAAGTGGACTTACAGCATTTGAAGACTTTGAAGACATGCTTTCACTGTTACCATGGCAGCCAGGACGCTACTGGAGTCCTGGCTGCCATGGTACTCAGCAGCCGTGTACTTACCTGCGCTGCGGCCGCCGGGCGCTCCTATGGCGTCACAGGTCCGGGCGGCGCATAGATCAATGCGCCGCCCGGACCTGTGATGTCATAATGGAGCGTCCGGCGGACGCAGCGCAGGTAAGTACACTGCTGCGTTGTACTTACCATAGCAGCCAGGACTCCAGTAGCTTCCTGGCTGCCATGGTAACCGATCGGAGCCCCAGCTTACACTGGGGCGCCGATCGGAACGGCTGCTGCGCATGCGCAGCGCTAAATGTCGGATCCGGCGATGCGCCGAATCGACGTTTAGCTTAATGCCGGATCCGGAATAATGCTCTTTAATGGGTATTAATTCCGGATCCGGCATTGTGGCATGTCTTCCGGCTTTTTGGACGGAGACAAATCCGCAGCATGCTGCGCTTTTGTCAACGTCCAAAAAACGTTCACATACTAAACGGAAGACATCCTGATGCATCCTGAACGGATTTCTCTTCATTCAGGATGCATTGGGATTATCCTGATCAGTTTCTTTCCGTCCTAGAGCCCCGAGGACGGAACTCTAGGACGGAAAGAAACAACGCTAGTGTGCAAGAGGCCTAAAAGGTACTCATTGGAATTGGGGCCCCTTTGCGCATCTTGGCTGCAAAAAAGTGTCACACGTGTGGTATCGCCGTACTCAGGAGAAGTAGGGAAATGTGTTTTGGGGTGTATTTTTACATATACCCATGCTGGGTGAGAGAATTATCTCTGTAAATTGACAACTTTGCATAAAAAAATTGAAAAAGTTGTCATTTACAGATATAATTTTCACACACAGGGCATTTTTACGCATTTGGATTTAAAACTACTTCTCACGCTTTAGGGGCCCCTAAAATGCCAGGGCAGTATAAATACCCCACAAGTGACCCCATTTCGAAAAGTAGACACCCTAAGGTATTCGCTGATGGGCATAGTGAGTTCATGGAAGTTTTTATTTTTTGTCACAAGTTAGCGTAAAATGAAATTTTTTGAAAAAAAAAATTCCAATTTCACATGACAGGTGCTCAGGAAGTCAAAATGCGGAAATTCACTTTTTTGCACCATAGTTTGCAAACGCTATAACTTTTACCCAAACCAATAAATATACACTTATTGCATTTTTTTTTTATCAAAGACATGTAGAACAATCAATTTAGAGAAAAATTTATATAGAAAGTGAAAAATGTCAAAAAAAAGTAAAAATGTCAGCAGCAATAAAATACCACCAAATGAAAGCTCTATTAGTGAGAAGAAAAGGAGGTAAAATTCATTTGGGTGGTAAGTTGTATGATGGAGCAATAAACGGTGAAAGTAGTGTAGTGCAGAATTGTAAAAAGTGGCCTTGTCATTAAGGGTGTTTAAGCTAGGGGGGCTGATGTGGTAAGATAGACAGGTTTAGCTAATTTAGTGGTGTAGGTTGAAATTGTGTTTTCTGGGTAAATTTTAGAAGATGCATTATATAGAATGAGCCCTCCTCCATAACTTATATCTCAGTCAGCTGATCCCCTTTAATCCAGCTGTTAAAGATTTTAGGATATCCGAGCCAGTTTACAAAATAAAAAGTTTGGCCGCTGCTATGTCTCTTTTTCAGTATCTTTTCTACACTGTAGACATGGTTCTCATCAAGAGGTATCTTTTGTATCTCCTCGTTATAAAATGATCCCTCTATAGGCTCTCCATCCAGATCAACAATTTTATACATCGGTTTCCTGAATCATGTATTGACAGCTGAGATCAATTTCATCTGTGTAAGTTTGCTCGTAACCTTTATCGAATGTCCGCTTATACTAAGAGATTCTCACATGGTCGCCGATTTTTAAAGAAGGCTTCTTAGGTTTAGACAACACAGATTTACCGTAAGTGATTCGCCATATTCTTAATGAGTTAGGCTTTGTTACTTCAGTTGGTTTGCACTGAATTGTGAAGTGGTATGTATAATTAAAGCTATATACAAGCTCAGTTAGAACATCAATGTACCTAAAAGTGTTATTTTTTGTAAGATAGTGCCACATACGTGTTTTTAAAGTTTGATTGAACCTCTCAACTATAGCCACTTTTACTGTATTTATAGTAAAGTATTGAAGTATATTGTATGATTTGCAAAGACTCTTCATAGCCGCGTTTATAAATTCTCGCCCACGGTCCGTCTGCAAGTTTTGTGGAACACGGCCATCATTTTCAAATATTAACTCAAAAGCTTTTGCAACAGATGATCCCTTCTTGTCCCACAAAGCCACACACCATTCGTATTTGGATAATACATCAATTACTGTTAAAATATATTTTACGCCGTCATTTTATTTGGAACACGGTATCATCATAACTAAATAGGCCTGCCATAACATTTTTCTTGCAGACTTATGTAGCGTATAAGCATCTTGTTGATCCTGCCACTCAAGTAAATCTTTTCTTTTTACGCCATATTTCTTAGCCTCTCTAAATAGGTTTTCGAATCCCCCAAAAGATCCCGGTTGAAATACAGTTTCTGTAATACTTTTTCACTACGATTCCTAGCCATAATTAAATTAAAATCAGTTTACAGCGTCTCTTTATTTTTACACAAGCACTTAGAAGTAAAGTGAAGTGTTAATAGTATCAATATAAGCTTGTTTATAGCCTTAATTTCTCTGATTAATTTATAAAGTATGCATATAATGTATAAATTAAAGGATATATTGTACAATGTATAGTTCTATAACATATTGTACGTCAACTGTATGATTTTAATTACTAGACAAATTGCTTTCTCATAATCATTATTGGGTGCGTCTTTCAACAGCGAAAGTTGCATTGCGGACGCGTGTCATGAGATGAGATCGCAGGGCCAGCACTTCCAAATTATGGGTGGTAACCTTGCTAAACTGTATAAAAGAGAGCTGACTGAGAAGGCTTATTTACACAATCTTTTGATCAAGCACTTCCATAGACAAGATTTTCACCCACATAGCGCTCCAAAAGTAAGTGATATTTGAATTTATTTCATTTTGCACTGCTAATTATTTGACACAGATTGTACTAATTGTTTTTCTCTATTCTTTTATTGAGTATTAATATTTTACTAATTTCTATAACTAATTATTTAGCCTTTTTATATATCTTTAAATAATTGTTTTTCTCTATTGTTTATTTAATATTAGTGTTTTACTAATTTAGACATTATTTAACATTACATATTTTTATATATCTTGAAATAATTGTTTTTTTCTATTCTTTTATTGAGTATTAGTGTTTTACTGATTTCTATAACTAATTATTTAGCCTTTTTGTATATCTTGAAATAATAGTTTTTCTCTATTGTTTTACTTGATATTAGTGTTTTACTAATTTAGACATTATTTAACAATTCATAATAACTGATTCCTAATAATAATTAATGTCTATTCAGTTATTTTACAATATTTAGTATGTAATACCGAATACACAAAGTGATCTATAGAACTTTTTTTTTAATACACTGTTTTTATTGCTGGATTGAAAATCTAAATAATGTTCATGATCAGACTACAACCAACCTAAAAGATTCTGAAATGGTTAAATGTACAATACCACAATAACAACTTTTACAGCCACTCTGTTGTATAAAATTGCTAAAAGCTATCTTTCATTTTATGTTTTTAGATGCAGTTATGGATATGAAAGCATCAATCAAGGTTTTGAGTATACAGTATGTTTTATATCAATTAGTTTTAATATCATGCAAAACAAATGTGGGTTATGGGTCTATAACACAATGAAAGCCAGATATCCCTCAAAGGAAGGAAAACCAAGCAAAGGGGTGTCTCCATTACAGAGATCACCAAATCCACCATATTAAGTGGCCCCTATGTCAAGATCCCACTTTTTTACAAGCTTTAAGGACGTGACAGGGAAAACCTAAGCTAGGTATCCATCCACAGACAGCTGTTTCAGGGTGTTGCCCCTCATCAGTGTGGAGTAGGATTCTGGCTAACCGGGAGCAATGCCTCGGAGACTACTCAAACACAACAATAGCTGATCTCAGGGAGACCAGCTACAAAAAACCTAGCTTAGGTTTTCCCTGTCACGTCCTTAAAGCTTGTAAAAAAGTGGGATTTTGACATAGGGGCCACTTAATATGGTGGATTTGGTGATCTCTGTAATGGAGACACCCCTTTGCTTGGTTTTCCTTCCTTTGAGGGATATCTGGCTTTCATTGTGTTGTAGACCCATAACTGGGGCTCCACATTTGTTTTGCATGTTCCTGTTTCCCAGGGAACTTTGCACTTCGGATTGCTGTGTTGAGACTCTTAAGTGAGGCTCCGCGGTGTTTTTTGTAGCTGGTCTCCCTGAGATCAGCTATTGTTGTGTTTGAGTTTTAATATCATGCTATTCTCACATCGGCGCTAAATTAAATTCACTTTCTTATTCAGCATCAGAAGTATCTCATATGGAAGTCGAAGCTGAGCCCAAAACTATGTCTGGTGTTTACGAAGTTCAAGTTCACAACAATACTGTTGTGGCACCTTCTACTAAAAAAGGTAATGAGAACAAGATCACTTATATGATCAAAATAACAGCTGCAATTTTGAATATTTTATTTGATTTCTACAACTAATGGCCAATATCACTTACAGATCTGAAATTATCCAAGCCTAAAAACCTAGGGCTAAAGAAAACGCTCCATCAGATACAGTGAAAAACAGATCTGAACCCTCAATTCTCAATGACGCTGTGAAAGAGATTGCAGAGCTCGACACACATTCAGCATCCCATCCTAGCAGCAATCGGCACTCATGTAGGTGTTATAAATAGTTGCATAACACTAAATAGATTTTACAATATTAATTGTGTTATCAATTTGATGTATAATTTGCTATTACTTGTTCTTTTAGACTTATCAAATAGAGCTGTCAGGACAACAGGTCGTAAAAATATAAATCTGGTCCTGTAAAGAAAAATGGCTCTACGCCTCCTGTAATGCACCCGCAAAATGGTCCTGTAAAATTCACACCACCATCAGGGATATCAAGACATCTTAAAAATGTCAAATTCCAGGACAGACGTAGGAAGCGAAAATACCCTGCTTCTATGCCTAAGCAATCATCTTCAGATAACAACGATTTAATCAGAGCATTAGCATCACAAAGTGGATCTATACAATTTACATGATTATACGATTATCACCGTTTTTTGAAGATGGACCCACAACCACCCAAGGTAAGCCTCTTCTTATAACTCCAAGCAATATACGGGTTTGTCATAATTTAGAACTGTCAGATACAGATATAGGTTAAGTAGCAACCACAAGTAATATAGGTCAGCAAAGCAGCCTCTTCACTCAGAGTATCACCTCATAAACACAAACACTAATAAGCATACTCAAAGAAGTTGTAATTGTCCTCATCACAGCCCTCATCTAGTATCAACAATGACCTTACAGAGCTACGCCCCCAATCATTTTCGGAACACTTTGCAATAAAAAAAAAACACATCATATAGCACTACCCCTCACACATTCAAACATTGGCCTGAATGCATGCTAGACATTTTGATAGAATGACCTGTGAAAAAAATAAGATAACTCAAAACATACGCCACTTAAATTTGTCTCAGAGTTTGGCTGCATTAATGGAGATGGAGCCTACACCTGAGAATGTTGAGGCAGCGCAGAACCTCAACGCAACATATTAGACAATAATTGAATCTTATATAACCTTTTGGCTGCTAAAATAGATTCCTGCTTATGACTAGACATGTGCGGTGGGGGTTTGAAGAAAATTTCCAAACACCCAGTATCCAAGATTACTAGCCACAGAGTGATTAAAAGAGCTATAAAAATGCTGGTACATGCCAGGCGGTCTTTAGCACTCAGAAGACATAGAGGAGCACTGCAGTGGGTGATACAGATGATGGCCCCAACACAAGATCATTACACTTACACTATACCCATTCTCAAGATCAACCCCCAAGTGTTGAGCAGCAGCTGGTTGGTTCTGTGTTTTTACAGCACTTATTTCAAAGACAGAGGAACCTAAATACATACATGTATTAGTGCAAAAGAAAAATATATTTGCCGTTCAGCATTGCAGTTATGTTTCCTAAAGCCTTTTGTTGAATGTATAAGTGGAAAAAAGAAAAATATATTCACCGTTCAGAGGTGCAGTTATATATTCTGAACCTGAAGTAAAAAGGGTCTGAAACCGCGCTGCTTCTAAATCCGTCGTGTGAAGCACAGGTGAATATATAAAGGGTATTAGCCTTTGTCCTCCTCTCTCAAAGGGTTCGATCCTCCTCAGACCGTCTCCTCTGTAAGATTAAACGACCGGCATATAGTGAAGTACCCTCTTAATAGTTGGTAAAAATGGTTTTATTTTACTCACAAACACAGGTGGTTTTCAGGCATATCACAAAGATAAAATACATCAGGTTCCTGCCCGACCCGGGTTTCGCTCTCTGGCTTCCTCAGGGGGAGGAGAGAACCAAAGTAGGAGGTATAATGAAAGATAAAAAGGATGAGAAGGATTATAGATTCTCCTTTACAACTGGATACTGTTCCATGTCGGATACCATTAAAAAAGCTGTCAGGAAAAATTGGGGAACCTTAAAAAATGACCCGATTTTAGGGAAGGCCATACCGAAGAACCCTACCTTTATTTTTAGGAAGGCTCCAAATATCAGGACCAAGCTGGTGCATAGTGCCATCCCTCCAGCAGGGGTAAAGGGGAGTAGGGAGGGGGACAAATTCACGTGGTGTGGATTCTGCACCGGTTGTAAAATCGCAACACAAAAGAGAGAATGAGAACACTTGATTGCATTGTTTCTAAGAAGAACGGAGGAGAGTTCCGAATAAAGGAAATTGTTCCTGTGAAAATGAGGGTGTTATATACGTGTTGGAGTGCCCGTGTGGACTCCAATATGTTGGCAGGACAGTGAGAAAGTTGAAGGTGAGGATTCAGGAACATATAGGGAATATCAAGAAGGGACTGATGAGCCATAGTGTGTCGGCCCACTTCAAGCTGATGCATAGTAAGAATCCACGGGGCTTGAGGTTTGCTGGCGTAGAAGTGGTTAAACCACACTGGCGAGGAGGTGACTCGCTGGCGCGGATAAATAGAAAGGAAGTACAATGGATCTACCAATTAGGGACGCTGCAACCCAGCGGCTTGAATATAGAATTCGATCTGAAACCTTGTTTGATTTAATGTAGATACATTGTACTACCTTTGTGTAAATATCTATGAAGTCTTACCTTGTGTCGAGGACCTTTGAAAAACGCGATGCTGATTGGACATTTGGATCATGTGACACCAATCTTTTGAATGGGGAAGAGGCGGGCTTGTAAGATCTCCGGGATGAGTCTTATCCTGTGTCGAGGACCTTTGATGGTGATTGGATACTTGAATCATGTGACACCAAGTTTATGAATGGGAAGGAGGCGGGTTTTAAGAACATCGAGATGACGTGACCAGTAGTGAAAATGAATGGAGGGTTTATGAATCACGTGTGATGCATGAGTTTAAGAAGAACTGTAATAACGTGGTATGATGGTTATATAAGTGAAAGATTTAAGTAGGATATTGGTAGTGTCCGGAGGAAGAGAATACTCAAATGTATTAAGGAGACCTATGTATGTTATAGGATTGCGGTGACGTGAGAGCGGATGCACAAGCTGTTAAACTAAAGATTTTTACTATGTAACTAATCTGGTGGGATACTTTGGATGTATGGTGGTTAAATATGATTTTAGCGATGAGAAATCAGTCCCCTGATTAAGTTTGTATTTTTATATGAGCAATGTTTAATATATGCTGATTGGGTAATGACTCCCAGAGTTCGGGAACAGGAAACTGGGCTATTTAAAGGGCCATGCTATGGACATGCGCAGAGATCGCCCCTGAGGAAGCCAGAGAGCGAAACCCGGGTCGGGCAGGAACCTGATGTATTTTATCTTTGTGATATGCCTGAAAACCACCTGTGTTTGTGAGTAAAATAAAACCATTTTTACCAACTATTAAGAGGGTACTTCACTATATGCCGGTCGTTTAATCTTACAGAGGAGACGGTCTGAGGAGGATCGAACCCTTTGAGAGAGGAGGACAAAGGCTAATACCCTTTATATATTCACCTGTGCTTCACACGACGGATTTAGAAGCAGCGCGGTTTCAGACCCTTTTTACTTCATGAATTTTCCAGTGTGAATTACCCACCACACTACATTGGAACCAGCAGCGCAAGTAACTGTCCGTGTTTTTGGGATACAAGACTGACACTTTCTTTTTATTTCATATATTCTGAACCTATTTGTATCGTGTATAAGTGGAAAAAAATAAGGGCCTATTTGTCATTCAGCGGTGCAGTTATATGTTCTAAAGCCCCTTTTATCGTCTATTAGTGCAAAAGAAAAATATATTTGCAGTTCAGCGATGCAGTTTTATATTCTAAAGCCTTTTGTGGAGTGTATAAGTGAAAAAAAGAAAAATATATTTGCTGTTCAGTGGTACAGTTATATGTTCTAAAGCCCTTTTTGTCATGTGTTAGTGGCAAAAGAAAAATATTTGCCAAAAGGGCTTACTAGCCGTTGTGTGGTGAAGTGAGAAAATTACAGACTTTTTTGGGGTGTTTTAATTTCCTTTTTATTTATTGTTTTGATCTAACAGTATGTGAGACAGAGAAATGTGAGGCAGGCCTAAATGTTTCTAATTAAGGCACAGGTCGCAGCAGAGTAAGGGGGCAAGGCAGCAGGAGTTGCAGTGAGGGGCCTGAGCTCCTGTTGTCATCTAGCAGTCGTCTCTTGACCAGCAACCCAGTGGTTCTTGAATGGTAGACTCAGTCATCTACTTCGTCCCAAGTGACATCAGACACCCCCAGCCAAAAGTCGGTGGGTTTGTTAGACACAACCCTTAGTTGGCATGGCCCGGGAGCAGGCCCTGTGCCCTCACCTGTCCTCAACCTGCCTCTGTCCTTTGCTGTTCCCTCAGCTAGAGAAGTATTATATGCTGGGGGCTCAGCCCCACTATACAGTGAGGACGAGCTACTAGAGGACAGTCAGCAGCTACTGGCCAGCCAAAATTTTGAAGAGACATCCGCCGCTTCCTCCTCTAGGTGGGCAAGTAGTGATGAGGAAAGTGGCGTGGAAGCTAGTGTATCGTGCGGTGAGACTCCTGACCCAGAGACCGTTGAGGAGGACATCAGTGACGTGCAGACAGTACTGATGATGATGTAGCTGATCGCACTTGGGAGCCGGGTCAATTAGGGGCTTCATCATCATTGGGAGAAGAGGGTGGCAGCTTGCCCGTGAAGCAGCGGCGAAGCGAGCAAGTCGCTAGCGTGGCCGGGAGTCAACAGGGTGGCAGCAGTGGGAGGTCGGTAGCCAAACACGCCCGGGGTAGACCACCCGCTTCTTAGGAGCCTTCATGCCAGAAAAGTAGTGGTGCACGGGTTCACGGAAGCAGTGGTGGTAGCAGTCAGTCTTGTTGGGGGTAAAATCACCTACTCAGCGTGTGGCAGTTTTTTGTTAAGCAGCCAGAGGATGTGAACATGGCCATATGTAGAATCTGTGGGCAGAAGTTGAAGCGTGGCCAGGGTGCCAATGCTGGCACCACGGCCCTGCATCAACATATGCAGCATCACCATAAAGTGGCCTGGGAGACCCGTAGCTCCAATGTGGTGGTCCAGCCTGCCGCAACAACCGCTGCTTCACCCAGTGGCACGCACCCGGTTTCAAGCAGTCAAGGCTCCACCACCTTAGCCGAAGGGAGCTGTCTGTCCTTCCCATCATCTGCTGATCCTGATGCTCCTCCTCGTCAGTCATTCCGTCAGCAATCGATTACCGAAGCGATTGCCAAGAGACGTATGCATGCAGTCATCCAACGGCGCAGAAGCTGAATGCTCCTGTCCAAGTTGCTGGTGCTGTAGTCCCTCCCTTTCCAAGTGGTGGACTATGCACCTTTCAGAGAACTGATGGCTTGTGCCAAGCCGAGGTGGAGAGTCCCAAGCCGTAATTTCTTTGCCAAAAAGGCAGTATCAGCCCTGCACACACATATAGAACAGAAGGTGGGCCAGTCCTTGAGCCTGTTGGTGTCTGCCAAAGGGCACGGTAGTGCCAACGTGTGGAGCTGTAACTACAGTTACTCCTTGACGCAGCACCATGTTCTTCCCATTGTAGGTCATCATGGTTCCGATTTTGAGTTGTCGCATAGAAAGCCAGGATTCGCTTTCTTGATAAAGGACATGGAGCAGTTCCTCCCTTGTGTGACTCCTCGCTACCGGTCCAAAATGGGGGCCTTTTTTTACACCCGCCGAAAGGGAGGACAAACTGAACTACTATAGAAACATCCTATGTAGTGAATTAGCCGCTACCTATCTGCGCCATCGTCCATCTTCTTGCAGGTCTGCTCGGAGGGGGGGGGCTGCCATGGCTGCTGTGGCAGGGTGGGGGGGTAGGAACAGTTCCAGCTCCATTAGCAGCAACTTGAGTCTAGAGTCGCTGATGAGCAGCTGTCTTCACCCGCCTAGTTAAGAAACTACTCCCCAGCAGCAGCAGCTAAACCTGGGGCAGGTGGTGGCATACTTGGACAGCACCCTGCCACCCCACATTAATGATCCGCTGGACTACTTGGCAGCCAAACTGGATTTGTGGCCGCAACTAGCAGAGTTTCCCCTGGAAAAGATGTCCTGCCCGGCCAGTTGTGTGGCATCAGAACGTGTGTTTAGTGTGATGGGGGCCACTCTGCAGCCAGGAAATAGCAGTTTTTTAACGCGATTCGTCGCAAATATATTCAGATCGAAACTAATCTTTTTGAAAAATTCGCTCATCTCTAATTGTGTCATTATTGCTCATTTTATTTATCCATTATATTTACTTATTTCAATAGGGTTATTTATTATTATTAGTTTTTTGGTTAATCATTTATATTTACGGTATATTGCATTATATATATATTATATTACCATCGGCAAGTTTCCCAGCCTTGCCCATTATTAAGTTCATGTGTATATGTGGATATGTGTATGCATCTGTGTTTGTATACATATGCATGTGTATATATATTTATATCTATATCTATATTTTTAGTCATATTTATGGTTTATACATCATATTTTTACTGCCAGCAGCATTTTTTCTAGTCTTATACTAATCCCTTGATTATCACCCTCCTGTGATAATACTTTTTATCACATCAGATTATGTAACTATCCAATCACATATTTGTGATTCCCCCACCCCCACCCCCCTTTTATTTAGGCTATATCGTAAGGACCAATCATTGTTTTATCCATTGCCGTTTATTCATTTATATTCTTATTTATATTTTTACTAATAACAACCATCCATGTTTCTCTCATTTAAGGGACACATATGTCACAACCAGAACCCCAGCGTCTTTTGACATTTCTCTATGATCAACCCCGAGATATTGCCTTGGGCATCAGTGTCTGAATATTTAGCAACGTGCCCCCCATGTGACTGCCTTTGCGGTCACGTGATTGTAGCACTCCGCTCCCTGGCATCTCTTCCTCCTAGGTCTTCATATCCGTACATTTAATCCGTTACTTAGACAACCAGACGTCACATGATCTTCTCTGCAGTCACATGATGAAATTTTTTTCATTTTCACCCACTAATACAAGTCACCCTGATCCCCCCTCCCCCCTCCCTCACCCACCTAATCAGTAACATCAAATCCAATCCCGGGTCTCAGTCGAATTTCACTTCACTAATCCACTTGTCCTCTTATCCTCCTCCGCGATCCCCTGTAATTAGGGCCTCCCCTACATTTCCATTCACACCTTCAGTTTCCCTAAGTTCTCCTTCAAGTCCTCGGTTAGATACCAAGAGGTCAATTTGAAGGGAGACATAAACTTCGGGTATTCTATTTCGGGAACACACCCAAGAAGAAAACCTTTCCATGTGCGATATAGGTTTTTGCCCAAAGTTTTCTTCTTTTTATGGGCCTCGAGCCACTCTAAATGGAAGATATGTCGGAGGTGACTTAGCACCATACCTCCGGTCGGCACTTCAGGTATGATCCATAGTTTCAGCAGACATTGTTTTGCCACCATCACCAGCCTATGACCTATCTGTGGCAATGTTCGTATCGGCTCCCCCCCGTCATCGTCTCCCTTATCCACATGTAGCACTGCGATGGAGGGCGTTATGGCCCCCTTGAATGGGCTAATGAGGCGTAATAGTCGGCTCATCTCCGTACAATATGTCTCTAGCTTCGGGCAACTCCAAAGTCCGTGAAACAGATCCGTCCTTTCCTGTAGGCACTTAGGGCATGCTGTCAATCGGTCTGTGTCCCCCACTGCGCCCGGGAAAGTAAAGCCATATATTGCGTGATGTATAATCCTAATATGCAATTCCCTCCATTTCTCATTGATTAGGGCCTTATAGATTGCTGCAGTACCAGTTCGGACATACTTGGTAATCTCTGTAATATCTAGCAGTTGTCCCCATCTTTTGTATATTCTGCTATCGTCTGCCGGTCCCCACCTATCCCTCTGGGACTGGTAAAGCAGGGAAATAGAAGGCCTGTTCTTGATATCTAGGATAGAGTCGAAATCGTTATGAGCCCACTCTCTGGATAGGTCCTTTACCAGTCCATCACCATAGGCCCGTACCTGCAGATACAAAAAGTAATTAGGACCTTTCAGACCCCATTTTCCCTCCAACTCCTTCAGAGTTGCCCAGCATCGCTCTCCTTCCATGAAAAGGTCTCCCATCTTTTTTATCCCTTTTTGAAACCAGTGTCTCATGATGGCACAATTTCTCCCTGGTTCAAAACTGGGGTTGCCTTCCAATGGTAAATGTTTAGAAAATTGATACGACAAAGCAAATTGCTTCCTCAAGATTTTCCATGTTTGTATGGTGTCCCTTAACACTAAGGACCGTTTTACCGGTTGTGGGAGTTTAGGTATGCTGGTGTGCAACAGAGCCACCAGGTTCCAGGGGGCTGCTAGTTGTTTTTCTAGATCAGTGTTGGAGCAAAAGGAGGTTCGATTTATCCAGTCAAGAATGTGTCTACTCAGGCATGCCAGATTGTATCCTCGCAAATCTGGGAGGTTGAAGCCTCCATGTTCCTTTCTCAGTCTCAATTTGGCTAGTGAAATTCTGTGTCTTTTGCCACACCAAATAAAGTGGGCGAAAGAATTCTCTAGTAATTTGACATCCGCATGCCTGAGAAGAAGCGGGATAGTCTGGAGTGGATAAATGAGTCTCGACATCCCCATCATTTTCACCAGGTGACAACGCCCAGCAATGGACAATGGGAGGTTTTTCCATCTCTGGAAGTCCGCCACAATCTTAGTTATCAGTGATGTGTAGTTCAATTGGTAGAGTGTATGTGGCTCCCTACCCACCTTTATTCCCAAATATGTGATGTGGGTCTCCACCTGCGTGACCTTGACGCGCGACGACAACTTCAATGGGGTTCTTTTTCCCTTTGTTAATGGGAGGAGGTCGCACTTGGAGGAATTAACTCTATAACCTGAGTAGGCCCCGAAGGCATGCAGCGCTTCGAAGATGCCCTCAATGTGTTCCCGAGGTTTCGCTAGGAAAAGAATCACATCATCAGCAAATAATGCAATTTTCATATTCTTGCTTCCTACTTTAATCCCCTCAAACAAATCTGAATGATTTAAATGCCTTGCCAAGGGTTCCAATGCCAGATTAAATAGGAGGGGGGACAGGGGGCAGCCCTGTCTTGTCCCCTTCTGCAGCAGGAAGGGTTCCGACAGGAATCCTTGTGTGAACACCCTCGCCTTGGGGTTTGTGTAAAGTCTGGACAGGAAGTTCCGAAATGGTCCACAAAAAACCATTTTATCCAAGACAGCCCCCAGCCATGCCCACCGAACATTATCAAATGCTTTTTCTGCGTCAAGCGTAAGCATGGCTGGGGTCTCTCCATCCATAGGCCACTGATGCACCCTGTCCAGCACCGCCAAAACCGATCTGACATGTTTTACCGCCGAGCGGCCTTGGACAAATCCCACCTGCTCAGGAGCTATCAATGTAGGTAAAATGCTGGCTAGGCGATCGGCCATCAATTTGGACATTAGTTTGGTGTCTACATTGATAAGGGATATGGGTCTGTATGATCCCGGGAGGAGAGGATCCTTTCCCGGTTTGGGAAGGAGTTTAATATAAGACACATTCTCCCTGTCAGGGTGTGCATTTCCTTTCAGGACATCATTAAAGAGGTTCAAGAGGGGCCTACAAACCTGTTTCTGTAGTGCTTTGTAGTACTCCCCCGTGAAACCATCTGGCCCCGGGGGCCTTAGAGTTTCCTAGATTTTTAATGACCGCTTGGAGCTCCTCCTCTGTCACCTCAGCATTTAAGTGTTGAATTTGGTCTTGATTAAGAGAGGGCAGATTGACTCGTTCTAGGAGGGTGTCCGTAAGACTGCCCTGAGGCTCATCCTGATAAAGATCTTTGAAGAAGTCCCCCACTATCTTGTTAATACCCGCCGGGTCAGTGACTACCTCATCGTCAGGTCCCTTCATATTAGAGATGAAATGGGGATGGCGTCTACCCTTGGCTAAGTTTGCTAGAAGGTGTCCAGACTTGTTCCCGAACTTGTACAAGGTTGCTTCAAACAGGGTATGCCTATAGGCCTCGCTGTCTTTGGTATACTGTTCAAATTCCCGACGTGCTTCAGTCCACTGTCGTCTGTTCTCCTCTGTTGGGTCTGAACAAAAGGAGGTATAGGACTGTCTGACCTTGTCACTTGCCTTGTCTAGCTTTGATAACATGTCTTTCCTAAGTCCATGTACATGGGTCATGATACGTCCCCTCATCACCACCTTAGAGGTGTTCCAGAATAGTTCATAGGCTGAAATATGCTCCCTATTGGTGTCTAGAAACTCATCCCACCATCCCTCAAGTTTATGTGCAAAGTCTTCGTTGGACGTCATATAAGAGGGGAATCTCCATAAGTAATCTGGGCCTTTAGGAAAGAGATCATGTAGGGTTAATTCCACTGGAGCATGATCCGATATCACTATGTCACCTATTGTCGCATCTTCCACCCTCCCCATCAATGAGTGGTGAGTCAGAATGCAATCTATGCGTGACCAGGAGTCTTGGGCGTGGGAATAGAAAGTAAAGCTTCTGTTATCAGGATGTTGGAGTCTCCAAGGGTCGAGTAGGCCTGTTGTCGTCATCAACGGTATCAATACCTTATCTTGGGACCGCTCTGTACCACGACTAGCAGTGCCCTGCCTCCTATCTTCCAGTGTCCTGACAACTGAATTAAAGTGGCCCCCCCCCCCCCCCACTATTTTGTTAGTGCAAGAGTCCTGGAGCAGGAGGCTCTCCAGCTCAGTGTAGAATTGAGTATTGTCAATATTGGGGCCATATATATTATAGATACTGTATTGAGTGCCCTGGACCAGAAGCAGTGTATGGGCCCAACGCCCCCTCGTATCTGACGAGCATTGCAGCACCTGACAGTTAAATTGTTTGTTAATCAATATTAGTACTCCTGCCGTTTTTTTGAGCGAGGCTGACCTTTCCAACCCATAGCTTCTCCATACGGTGAAATTCTTCAGCCCCTAGGTGGGTTTCTTGCAACAGTACTAGGTCAGGGTTTTTTCTTTTTAAATGGCGCAAGATCATCCACCTCTTATGGGGGGATCGCAGACCACGAACGTTCCAAGATAACACTTTCATGACTGTAGCCGGAGAGGTCCCCCCTCAATCAAAGGGAGAGGGAATCCCACCCACCACAATATAGAAAAATGACTGAGACCAGGTTAACCAGAGCTTCCCTTATTAAACCTTTAACAGAAGCTGACTTAAAAAATCTAAGACAGATATAACCTAATGTCTCAGCTTCGAAATACAAAGTAAAACCTCCTCCTCTCCTATAGTATGTTATCGACTTCCTTTTTTCTAAGCTACAGAACATCTCTCATCTATATTAGTCCACATATTGTGAATACAAACAATCAGGCGATGCACAGACATGCGACGCTATTACACTCCACCCTCCACTCAATGAGATATTTTTTTGTGCATTAACGGAACAGAACTGTAAGGATATAACAGTAATAGAATAACTGGGGACTGGCCCCGTCATTGAAAGGATACCATATACTCTCTACCGCCCCTGTCTCTGGGGGCAATGAGGTAGTCAGCGTTTCTTGGAGATCGGTCTCCTATCACCTTGTGGGTGGCGAGAGTCCGCAGCGTCCTCTCCGGGTTCATTGTCCCGGTCACCACCAGCCGATGGACTCTTGCTCGGGCTCCGGGATCGTTTCGATGACAGGTGAGGAGTAGGAGATCCGGAGCTTTCGGGCTCCCCATCATAGTTGTCCTGTAGGGATCGCAAAAGGCTCTCCGTCGTCGACGGGTCTCTGTAAAACCGGACGGTGCCATCTGGGAAGGTAATCTTTAGTCGCGCCGGGTATTGTAGCTGGAATTTGATCCTTTTTTTGTACAACGCTGTGCATATGTGGCTGAATTCTCTCCGTCGTCTGGCCACCATTGCAGAGTAGTCAGCAAAGAGGAGAACCTTAAATCCCCGTATCTTCAGCGGTTTATGTCTCGAGCGAAAGGCCTGCAATATTCCCTCCTTGTCACAAAAATCAAGATACCGCATGATGACTTGCCGCGGTTTGGAGGTGTTTCCCGCTGGGTTATCGGGAGTGCCTCTATTTACCGCCTGGATGGGGCCTATTCTGTGGGCGCGTTCGACCTTACACTTCCTCTCTAAACCAAGGGCGTGTGGTAGGTCCAGTTCACAGATAGTCAGGAGGTCTTGAGGCTGGGCGCTCTCCGGTAGGCCCACCATTCTCAGGTTGTTGCGCCGCGACCGGTTTTCGAGATCGTCCAGGCGGTCTCGCAGGATAATATTCTGCTTATACAGTTCCTGAATGCTTGATTCCGCTTTAGCTGTACAGTCCTCCACTGATGCTATCTTATGATCCAAATCCTCCAGTCTGGTTTCGTGATGTGCTATGGCCTCGTGGAGCTCATGTAACGATTGCGATAGTGTTTTCGTTAACGTCTCCCTTATGTCAGGAGCCAGATGTTTTGCCACTTCTATGGCCAGGGTTTTGTAGTCTATATTCGGAGCTGTGTTAGAGTCTCCCATTTGTAGTAGGGGAGATACAGCTGAGATCGTGTCAGGCGAGGGTTCCGGGCGGGAAGTCCCCCGCTGCGCAAAAGATATCGGTCCATGAACCGAGTGGACCGGATGATCGAGTGACCCAGCCTCTCCCGTCAGGTCCCCTTTTTAACACTGGGTTTTGAGCGGGTATCACTGAATTAGTGAGAGATTATCAGAGCGATGTTACTCTGCGTCCTGCATCTCAGCGCCGGAACCGGAAGTGCCCTGCATGTCTGTTTTATCAGTTTGATTTTTATTTTGTGTTTGTCGTGGGGGAATGTCCTTTGCAGCCCTGGACCCCCCTTCCCCTTGACCCCTTCTTTTTGGCTTTTTTTCATGTGTTACTATGTGTATATATATCTGCTTCAATTACCAATAGGTTATATGCAATTTTTACCTGATGAAGGGGAGATAACTCCCTGAAACGCGTTGTTTTATTCTGCTCAATAAATCATCAATAACCTGCATCAACCTGGATCCTCTGGCTGGTTCCTTGTGCCGCGAGATTTTCTCCTGTTTGTGAGCACTTCTGAATCTTCTTGGGGAATCAGGCATCCCCCTTAAGAAGAACGACATCCATGGCTGCATACCCCCTTTCCTGGGATCCACCCTACAACATTGAGACAAGCTTCTTCTAGAGTTGTGCCTAAGGTTTGCACAACCTCTCTAAGTAAGCCTCCCATTTTGGAGCCTTACCTTTATAGAACGTTATCACCCTATGGTGCGCCTCTTTTCTTCTGTTTACTAACAGACGACGCCTGTACTACTGACATATAGTTATCGGTCAGTGCATCGTTGACCGTGTTAACAAACAGCCTGTTGAAAACCATACTGCACCAGTTTAGAAATTAGGGGTGATTAGAGATAGGTCTGTAGGTAGTTGTGCAGGATGGGTCAAGAGATGAATTTTTTAAGTAACTGGTTTATGACAGAATGTTTGAAAGAGAGGGGGAAAATACCAGAGGAAATTGGGTAGTGACAGCTGGGGAGAGAGATGAGGAGGTATGAGGGAATAGGGCCAGTAGTGCAGGTAGTAGACCTGAAGTATAGAAGTTTTGGTTTCCTGTCAGATCTGTGCAAGGTTATTGATAGTGGACACACTATGAAAAAAGGAGTCATATAAAAAGATTCACTAGAATGATTGTTGTACGAAAACTCTGCCCAGGAGAGTAAAGCAACCCAATTATGATGTGCAGCAGAATGAGCTCCACCTGATTATTAGATTTTGGACAGTAAGGCAAGGAAAAATCCAGATTAAACTTCAACAGTTTAGAGACGGCTCTCTAAAACTTAGAGGTAAACAATACACCCCAATCAAACATGGTATGCAAGGGCAAACCATGTAGCCAAAACATGTGTTCCACAAACAATTTGGCCAGTTGTCTGACAGGAGACCAGACAGAGGTGCAAATTGAGCCATCTTCGAGAATCGATCAACCACCATCCAGGTTACCATTCACCCTGAGAAAGGAAGCAAGCTGGTGATAAAATCCATGGTGATATTCTGCAAGAGGAAATCACTGACAAGGGGTGTAAGAGTCCTACAGATTTTTATTTAAGTGACTTGTTCAAGCCACAGGTAAGGCAGATATCAACAAAGTCAGGAACATCTTTAAAAATAGTAGGCCACCAGTAATGTCGAGAAATAAAATTAAGGAAAGGGAAATTATTATTTTTTTTCTTACAAAGTCTCATATTCCACTAACTTGTGACAAAAAATACAATTTTACATGAACTCACCATACCCCTCACGGAATACCTTGGGGTGTCTTCTTTCTAAAATGGGGTTACATGTGGGGTATTTATACTGCCCTGGCATTTTAGGGGCCCCTAATGCGTGAGAAGAAGTCTGGAATCCAAATGCGTAAAAATGCCCTGTGAAATCCTAAAGGTACTCATTGGAATTAGGGCCCCTTTGCGCACCCAGGCTGCAAAAAAGTGTCACACATGTGGTATCGCCGTACTCAGGAGAAGTAGGGCAATGTGTTTTGGGGTGTATTTTTACACATACCCATGCTGGGTGAAAGAAATATCTCTGTAAATGACAACTTTTTAAATTTTTTTATACAAAGTTGACAATTTACAGAGATATTTCTCTCACCCATCATGGGTATATGTAAAAATACACCCCAAAACACATTGCCCTACTTCTTCTGAGTACAGCAATACCACATTTGTGCCACTTTTTTGCAGCCTAGGTGCATAAAGGGGCGTAAAGTCCAACGAGTACCTTTAGGTTTTACAGGGCTGCTCACAATTTAGCCCCGCCCAAAATGCCAGAACAGTAAACACACCCCACAAATGACCCCATTTCGGAAAGTAGACACCCCAAGGTATTCACTGAGGGGCATAGTGAGTCCGTGGGAGATTTTTTTTTTTTTTGCCAGAAGTTAGCAGAAATGGAAACTTTATTATTATTTTTTTTCCCCAGAAAGTGTCATTTTCCGCTAACTTGTGAAAAAAAATGAAATCATACATGAACTCACCATGCCCCTTCGCGAATACTTTGGGGTGTTTTCTTTCTAAAATGGTGTCATTTGGGAGGTATTTATACTATCCTGGCATTCTAGCACCTGAAGAAACATGACAGGTGCTCAGAAAGTCAGAGCTGCTTCAAAATGCAGAAATTCACTTTTTTGCACTATAGTTTGTAAACGCTATAACTTTTACCCAAACCAATAAATATACACTAATTGGATTTTTTTTTTATCAAAGACATGTAGAACAAATGTAGTCATTTTTGATTAATATCAAAAAAAGTAAAAATGTCAGCAGCAATGAAATACCACCAAATGAAAGCTATATTAGTGAGAAGAAAAGGAGGTAAAATTAATTTGGGTGGTAAGTTGTATGACCGAGCAATAAACCGTGAAATTAGTGTAGTGCAGAATTGTAAAAAGTGGTCTGGTCATTAAGGGTGTTTAAGCTAGGGGGGCTGAAGTGGTTAAATAGAAAGCATTTCACATCAATTCTCTATTAAATCTCTATTAAAAAACCACGCTGCCATCATAAAATCACATAACTACTATCACCAATCAGGGAGCAGATTGAATACTCTGCCCCTTTATTAACTTTATGAATGTCTTCACGTGTCTCCTGCCACCAATCAGGAAGCGAGATAAAATACCCGCCTTCCCCCTTGTCTTTAGACGTTTTCTTTTCCCAGTCAGCAGCAGGACTGCCTTTACTACATACTCACGTGACATACATTACTCGCTTTAATAAAATGCTTACTTTTTTTCTCCTTTATCCTTTGTCTATTACCATATGCATAGTTTTGGATGCACTTCCTAACGGAATAGGCTCGTTCTCAATCACTTTATTCTCTACTCAATTACAGAGAAAATACTTTGTTTTTTTCTTCTACCGATATGCAAATATGTTTCATGGTCTTCAATCCACACATGACTTGATGTCCCACTCTATATTCAGTCCCAAAGTGACAAATGACCTCCTGACAGCAAAATGTAATGCTGATTAGTATCTGCTCATTCTCATTGACCTCTCTGCAGCTTTTAACACTGTAGACCACCATCTCCTTCTCACCATGCTCCAGTCTATCGGCCTAAATGAAACTGCCCTCTTCTGGTTTTCTTCGTATCTCTCTGACTGCACTTTCAGTGAATCTTTCGCTGGCTCCACTTTTTCGCCTCTCTCTCTTGCTGTTGGGATTCCTCAGGGTTTAGTCCTAGGCCCTCTCCCCTTCTCTCTTTACAGAGCCCTAATTGGACAGACCATCAGCAGATTTGGTTTCCAGTACCATCTCTATGCTGAAGACACCCAACTATAGACTTCATCTCCCGACATCACTCCTGCTGTATTATAGAACATCAGTGACTGTCTCTCCGCCATCTCTAATATTATGTCCTTTCTCTATCTGAAACTGAATTCTTCAAAAACTTCTTATGTTTTCTCCATCTATTAACCTACCCAAACTTGATATCTCCCTCTCAGTGTGCAGAACCATCATCACTCCTGTGTAAGTGGATCTTCACTATGTGGCTTCACTCTTGATTAAAGCCTACAGCACTAGATCACCGCACAGAGAGAAAACATTGTGATTCAGAGAAGCAGGGGAGATTGAAGGTGGAAACCAGGAAACTGGAGCATAAACCTGGTGATAACGGATGATTCGTACTGAAGATTGAAATTCTTACCTCTTCAAGGAGTTTTTGATTGTTTCTGCGGTGCAGATCCGGTAACGTTGAACTTTTCACTGTGAGAATATAGACAAAAAAACAACAAAATATATACAGTAAGTGGAGAAGAAAAATGGAACAGACAGAAGGAGAGCATAAGAATAGGAATGAAGCAAGGACAATCTTACCCGTATAGAGAAGAATTGATGGCCGCAATAATGACACTTCAGAGACAAACTATGGAAGACAGAATAGGCAAAGTAATAATTGTGTAAATAGAAGATACCCTTACTAAGGGTATAGGCATAACGATTATTTTAGGAAAGAAGATTAACAGGGGTATTGTTAGGAGAACAAGATATGGGAATATAGAAAAGGATTGCTATAATGGGAATTTTAGACAACATAACAACAAACAATATTAGACCTGGAGGCCTCAGAATGATTGAAGCTACGGAAGGAGTTACCCAAATAGAAATTTTCAAAGAAAAAATTATTATTATAGAAACTCACACCAGGGTTATATTGAAAATCAGCCAAAAAATAAAGATACTAAAAAAGATGACAATTTCTGGAAAAAGAAAGGCTAGAAATTACGAACAAGTTGGACGTACTTAAAAAGGAAGAGATGAGGAAGAACATTTTCCACATCAAAGGAATACAAATGGAAAAGGAGAAGGAAAACCTGGAACAACAAGCAAATAATAAGTACCCCGCAGAAAAGTCTGTCAGGGGGAGCAAAGGGAAAAAGAAGGGACATAAGTCCAAAAGCAAAAAAAAGTGAGGCATTTTCAACCTCAGCACACATGTGTTAACAGAGGGAGAAACTAGGGTTTAATGTTTGCTCCTACCTATTAATATAGAAAATTTCTGCTTTAATTAGATGTGCATAAATATATCTGGAAGCTGACCATATACAAATATCCAATAAGGTCATCTTTACTCAGCAAAGAAAGGAGGATGAAAATTATGCATATACATCTTTAAAAAAATAAATCATCCTTTTATCCCAAAAATAAAGAGAATGAATGTGTAGAGGCCTTCCAAAGAGAGGTATTAAAGGATTTAGAAGAAATGTACAGTATATGCAACAAAAAAGAAAAACTAAATTTGACCAAAAAAGAAAGAGTAGCACTAAGAAAATTAGAAGAAAATAGAAATATAGTCATAAAGCTGGTAGATAAGGGGGGCAGACATTGTTATTTTAGATCGGAGCCAGTATGAAAGGGTAATGGAAAATATTCTGTCGAATATACATACATATAAGAAATTAAAGAAAAACACTGTGACAGAATATAAAAATAAATTACAAAATTTATTAAAAAGAGGACAAGAAAAGAAGATTCTGAATAAGAAAGAATATGATTTTTTGAACATTGCTCACCCCATAACTCCCACTATATATTACCTGTCTAAAGTACACAAAGGCCCCTTGCAGACTAGTGAGTTTTCAGCGCGGGAGCCATGCGTGATGCAAACGCATTGTGCCCGCACTGAATCCGGACCCATTCATTTCAATGGGTCTGAGTACATAAGCGTTGTTTTTGACGCATCACTTGTGCGTTGCGTGAAAATCGCTGCATGTTCTATATTTTCCATTTTTTTGCAGCCCTGGCCCCATAGGGCTGTGTGAAAATCCCATCACATCTGCAAGCAAGTGAAAAACGCATCAATGCTCATTGCACCCGCACGATAAAAATGAACAACTGAACTCAATCGCAGACATAACTGTATGAACTTGCTTGCGAAATCGAGCATTTTTTACTGAACGCATCCGGACCTAATTCGCCATGCTCGTCTGCAAGGGGCCTAAGAATCAGCCTGGAAGACCAATAATTTTCGGGATAGACTCACTTACGAGTAAGATCTCGGAGTATGTGGATCTTTTTCTCCAAAAGAGGTGAAACTTGTGAAAATGGCCCCCTCATAATTGAAAGACACAGGGGATTTGCTGAGTGTAATAGGACAGGACACGGTTTTCTTGAAGGATATGTACAACGGTGGATGTGACGTCATTGTTTACCATTATTCCGAAAGATATAGGATTAAGAGCGGTAGATTTTTTTCTTAAAAAAGACGAAGGCCTCTCACTAGAAAAAAAAGATTTCATTTATAGAATGTAGACTTCTGCCTTACACACAACTATTTTTGGTATGGGGAGAATTTATAAATGGTACAGCGATGGGAGCAAATTTTTTCCGAGTTTTGCTAATATTTTTATGACATACTGGGAAAGTTTTTTTTTATTGACCCTTTGCTGCAAAATAGAAAGAAAAACAATTTAATATTGTGGAAGAGATTTATTGATGACTGTTTATGCTCATGGAAGGGGGCAAAAAAGGAGCTAAAGGAATTCATTATATACATCAATAAGAACAAGTGGAATGTAAAATTCACTGAGAATATCAGCCCAGAGTCAGTCAGTTTTCTGGACCGTGTTCAATGTGAATCAGTCGGCACTGTGGATATAGCGTGGCGGTGCATGTGTCCTAGGATTGGCTCTCATACAATAGTAATAATAGTAAAGGACTGTCACTCACTCTGGATATCTTACAAAATATTTATTTATTGCCACATATCTGTGACAGATATGCTGAAGGGAAAATGGCCTCTGAAAACTAGGTGACCACCTCGGAACTCTCCTTTCATGTGCTGGCTCCTTGAAGAGCTCTCTGAAACTAAGATCAATTCGAGTAGCCCTGGGTAATCAGGTTATCCAAGGTAGATGGGACATCATGACCTGCAAGTTCATCTTGTCTGCAACCTGAGAGACCCTCTCAGAGAGCTACCACCAGGGCCTCACTATTACAAGGCAAGGGTACGAAATTGTATGGAATACTTTCTGACTGTGAGATTGCCCTGGCAGAGGGGCAGAAGGGAGGCTAGTGCCTCACCAGAGAGAAGGGACACCAGAAAAACAATTTTAGACTGGTCAGAAGGAAGCTGATGATACTATAACTTGAAGTGTACAGTACATTGGTTCAGAAAACTATGGCCTAACTAGAGGTCCCCTTCATATTGTGGAGAAAATGCCAGATGCAGGATGGAACCACCAGAGGCTGCAACCAGCTATGGTTATGGCACCAAACGGGCAGGTTCCATGGCCTGAGCAATCTGTTACAACAGTGCATGTGGAACCATTGTGTTAACTGAAAGATGTGACTTTGGACTAATCTTAAGGACGTAATCCTGGCAAGTCCCTGGTATTCACTCTTTAACCCCTGTACAGGACTTCACTTCATTGCAGGGGAACCACCTGGCCGCTATCTCCTGGAGTACTCTTTGTGTGGTTATCAGCTGACTTAGGGGGGTTATAGACACAGGTGCAGGGCACCGAGGGCTCAGGGACAGTCCGAGGTCAGGGCAGACAGAGTACATGCTTAACAGTAAACGGTCCGAGGTCAGGGCAGGCAGTGAAGGGTCACTATGGAGTTCAGGTAAAGTTCAGGTGGGGAAGTGGAGAGTACAGGTAACAGGTAGAGGTCTTTAAATAGGCAGAGAAATGGATACAGAACACTAGCAAGCTAAGTAACCTATTGCTCAGACACTGTCCAATAGGGGAAGGTGGCTTAAGGGGGGTTTACGGGAATGATTTAAAATGGACGCCAGACACCTGTCTTAGTATGTGAGCAGGACTCATTGCTACCACTTGCAGAGTTGTGTAGTGGGGTGAGCGGGTAGAAGCTGCACTATACTGCTCTACAATAGATGGTAATGATGCAACCTTGCCTATGATATGACATCATGGCTAAGCAGCCTGAATGGAAAACTCACCTATATGTAGTATATGGAAGTGTATTGTGTAGTGAGGTCCCAACCCCCTTACCTCCCCTAGACAGGTCTGTTCATGTATTAGGAAAGGTTGCTGGTAGTCATTTCAAATAATTCCCAGAGAACCTCTTTAAATACCCATAGATGGCCAGCCATTGGCTAGTGAGAATTAGGGTGTGCCCTTTAAGAGCCAGAGAGAGCGTGCGCGCACAGTACGGGTTTGGAAAGAGGCCTTGTTGACAGGAAGCAGGCTGTGGCTTACTGGGACAGTGGTGACTCTGGAGGCTGGACATGCTGCAAGGAATCCGAGGAAGGCCGGCGGGTCCAGGCCATCGGAGGGGGAGAAGAGTGGTCAGTGAAGTGGCGCCCATGTCTGCCTGGAAAAGTGGGACAGCAGTGGGCACAAGCCACCAGCGTAACAGCATGCCAGAATTGCATAATAGTATGTTTATGCATGCCTTAGGCCTAATTCACACGTCCGCAAAATTGATCCGCATCACATCCGCAATTTTGCGGAAGGGTTGCAGACCCATTAATTTCAAAGGGGCAGGAATAGATGTGGACAGCACACTATGTGATGTCCGCATCCGCATTTCCGCATCCGTGTTTCCGCATCCGTGTTTCCGTAAAAAAATAGAACATGTCCTATTCTTGTCCGCAATTGCGGACAAAAAAAGGCATTCTCTATATAGTGCCAGCAATGTGCGGTCCGCAAAATGCGGAATGCACATTGCAGCCGTCCGTGTTTTGCGGATCCGTGTTTCGGTGTTTCCGCAAAACACACTACGGACGTGTGAATTAGGCCTTAGGCTGGATGTCAATGTGCATTGCAATGTGCATTGAAATGCATTGTCTAGATGGTGAACTACCCCGTGTGGTCTATGTTGAGCACTATGCATTGAAGGCATATAGATAGCAGTGGTAAGGGTTAACTGACCAAAACTCATGAAGGGTTAAACTAAACTAAATTTAGAAACTAAATAAAAAGATTTGGTTATGAAATATATTTTCTTCAGTGTTTTTTTTGTTCACCAAGACATCTAAATACCTGGCAATGTAATTGGCATGATACTTCCTCAAGGCATTGTTATACAAATGACAAGTGTATTGTCAAGAGTCAAGTGTATTAAAAACAAGTTGACATGATACAAATGTGATACAAAAGCATAGCTGAAAAATGATCAGTTCAAACCTACTGGAAGCAGCAAAAGACAGAATGTATGTAAATTCTGGAGCAACAGGAGAAGGAATAAACTAAATGTGCTTTATACCTATATGGAATTCCACATACCTGTATTATTATTAAAAAACGGAAAAGAAAAGGGGTACCATGTTAGCCTGTAAAACAATATTTTATCACTCTTATTAAGAGAAACAGAATATGAGTATTGCAGGTATGATACCTTTTAACGACTAATAAAAATAAAAGACATTATACTACTTAAAAGCTGCTGATGACGAGTTGTCTCAAAAGCTTGCTACAGTATGTGACATCTTTGCTTTTATTTCTATTGTTAAAAAGCCTCATAACTGCAAGACTTTTATTAGGATCCTCTTAACCGCTTAACCCCCATTTTTGCGTTTTAATATTTCTTCCCTATCTTCCTGGAACAAAAACTTCTTTATTTTTCCGTTCACGTATCCATATGACGGCTTGTTGTTTGCAAGACAAGTTGTAATTTCTAATGCCACAATGTAATATGGCATACAATGTAGTGGGAAGTGGGAAAAAATTCCTAATGGGGTGGAATTGGAGCAAAAACTGACCTGTGCACTTCATTCTCTGGGTCAGTACAATTACAATAAAAAATGTTTTACATCACCATATTCTGGCCCCCATAACTATTTTATAGTTATATCTAATGAGCTTTCTGGGGGCTAATTTTTTGAGGGACGGTCTGTAGTTTTCATTAATACTCTTTTGGAGTGTTTGTGACTTTTTCATTACATTTTATGAAATTGTTTTGGGTAAGAGAAGCAATGAAAAAATGGCGAATTGGCCATTTTGACCCTTTTTTCCATTGTGTCATTCGCCGAATTGGAAAAATATTTTTATATTTTAATAGTGCCAGCGTTTTCAGACGCGGTGATGCCTATGATGTTATATATGAATGAATATGTTTTATTTATGTATTTTTTTTTTTATTCTACGGAAAGGCCATGGAGCCCGCTGCACGTGCAACCAGGCACCATGTTTACCCATCACTCCATAGGGTTAAAGGTGTATTTTTGTTATATTAAGTAATCAAGTTATCCTCTATCTAAGGCCTCATGCACACGACCGTTTTTTTATGCTGTCCGCAAAAAGGGGTTCCGTTGTTCAGTGATCCGTGTCCGTTTTTGCCTTCCGTTGTGTTTCCGTGTGTCTTCCGTTTTTTTAGCGGACATGACCCAAAAGATTTTACCAAAAGACAGGCTGACAATGTTTCCCAAGTGCCTGCCAAGGGATCCGCAAAAAAAACGGACACGGAACGCGGATGACACACGGATGGCCATCCGCATTTTTCACGGACCCATTGACTTGAATGGGTCCGTGAACCGTTTTTCACGGACAAGAATAGGACAGGTTATATTTTTTTGACGGACTGGAATCACGGACCACGGACGCGGAGGACAAATGGTGCATTTGCCGAGGTTTCCACGGACCCATTGAAAACCAATGGGTCCGCAGAAAATAACGAAAAACGGAGCAACGGACACGGAAACAAACAACGGTCGTGTGCATGAGGCCTAAAGGATAGGAGATAACTATTAAATCGGTGGAGGTTCTACTGCTGGGAACGGAGGACCCTGTACTCTGTGGAACCCCCTGAAATATGCAGACACTTGATTTATTTATATTGAAGTTCCGGAGATAGCCAAGTGCTCTACTAGCCAGTTTCAGAACTCCCATAGAAATAAATAGATCGGGTGTGTATATGCCGACTAGCTGCTCTGTTCATTTTGGGGGCTTCACAGGGTACGGGGCCTCCGTTCTAATGATCAGTTGTAATCCCAGTGGTAGGACACCCATCAAGCTAATAGGAATACCCATTTAAAGATGCAGCCTATGGTCGATTGGCTCAGCGTTTTTTTTCAGCGAATTTTTTGATCACTGCAATTCAAAAGCCAAAAGTTTTATAATTTGTCCATGAACATTGCGATATGATGGCTGGTTTTGTGCAGGGCAAGCTATGTTTTTCTGTTTAAATAGGTTTTATTGAGTTTTTCATTTTAGACGGTTAAAGAAAGTACATTACAGTTTGATTTGTTACAGTGTCAGGCAGAATACCATTATAATCAGGTAATCAAAGATGAATATAAATTCCAATATAATACAATTAATCAGATAACATTCTTTACTTTATGTAAAGCATCATCCCATTCTTTATTGTGCTTCAATGAAGCAACCTTCTATTTGGTGCTTGGAGCCTGCTTCGTGTGGCCAAAAAGGTATTGTATACTGTATGTAAAGTGTATAAGAAAAAATAAACTGGTAGCTGAGGATAGAGATGAAATAAACAAAAGATAGATAACTAGAGAGAACTTAGAAAACCTATTTATGTCCCTTATGCAAAGGAAAAAATGTACATCACAACCTAATTTAGCTGTCTCGGGTGAATTTGCATAACTTTTAAAACATTTTGAAAATTTTTGGGGAGATAGTTTTAAAAAACAATGCAATTCTGCCATTGTTTTCAGGGTTTCATTTTATCTGTGTTGACTTCATAGAAATAATGACATTTTAAGTCTGTGGGTCAATATGATTATGGAGATACCACATTTATATGTTTTTTTTTTTAATTACTTTAAAAAAATTCTCTTAAAAAAGATTCCTTTGTGTCACAATATTCTGACAATCATAATTTTTTTATTTTTCTGTGGACGGAGCTGTGCAAGGGCCCATTATTGTGTAATAATCTTTTGCTCGGAAAGACAACGGTCATCCTATTAGCTAACCTAAGCTGTTAGGTTTGACATTTATGATAAAACAGCCAACAAGATAAGTAATATAACGTATTTCCAGAACTTTTTTATCCTATAAGTAAACTGTAAAATGACATTTGATGGTGTCTGTATCCTGTAAGTATTGTTTTGTAATTTATTCTAATGTCATAATAAAAAGTAGTATTGCCGTCATCACGACCGTTACCATTATTATTATCAGACTGTTTCAATTAATTGATAATGTTCTAGGTCTGCAACAGAAAAAGACTGTTGAGGAAAAAACTGTTTTTTTTTTTGTATAATTATCATTGGGGGAAGATTTCTCATACCAGCTGGTCTTGTTTGTCTGGCATCTAATTACACATAATAAGCTTTATAAATATGCTTTTTCCTTAGAGAATAAATAGGTGGTAACTATAGTTACTGCTGTGCCTAGTGATACAAAAGAAATACAATATTAACCCCGTAGCGACCAATACACAGGGGGCATAGTTAAAGGCTCATGGGCCCTGGTGCAAAAGTGCAGCTTGGGCCCCCCTTCCCTCAGCGCTTTGTGGCAAGGGGCAGGGATGCACCTAGCGTTTCTGCTGCCTGAGGCAGAAATTGGAACGGCACCCCCTCCATGCCAAATTCTCAACCTAACCCCTTCCCTCCAGACCTAATGTTAAAGAGATACTTGGAAACCATTACATATAGTGCTACAAAACTGCTCCACATACCTCTTACATTCAATGACACATCCTCTGATGTCAATGTTCTCTTTCATCATCTTCCACTTTCATACCATGATGATTTCTTTCAGTCATCTCTTGTCTCTGGAAAGGCTGACAAACAGACATGTTAGTTTCCTACTTTTCCATCCTCTTCCTCACCTTCTTCCTCCCCCCCCCCACCCTTCCACCCCCAATATTGTGCCCACTTTGCTTCCCAATATTATACTGCAGAAACAGTTCCCCATAAAATAATAGTACCGTGCAGATAGTGTCCCCTTCAATAATTATTGGTGCCCTAAAAAATAACTGTGCCCAGAAAATAGTGTCCCTTACAATATCATAGTATTGTCATAAACATAATGTCCCCCAAAATAATTGTGCTATCCTGATACTGTGCCAGGTTGCCCCCCACCCTATTAGTGCTACTGAAAGTCTCACCACTAAAAAAATTACAAGTCGTCCTATAAAAATCAAGCCCTTACAGAGCTCCATAGAAATTTATAATATAAAAACTCAGTGGCAGTATTACTGTTTTTCCCATTCCCCCAGAAAGAGTTAATAAAAGTTAATCAGTAAGTTATATGTACCAAAAAACTACTACTTGTCCCACAAAAAACAAGCCCTCATACAGCTACATTGACAGAGAAATAAAAAAAAAGTTAAAGCTCTTGGAATACTATATTGAAA
The DNA here is from genome assembly GCA_033119425.1 of Bufotes viridis. Classification (NCBI taxonomy): domain Eukaryota; kingdom Metazoa; phylum Chordata; class Amphibia; order Anura; family Bufonidae; genus Bufotes; species Bufotes viridis. The sequence goes on along the minus strand of CM065593.1, from coordinate 108,391,324 downwards.
AAATTGAAATAATTGTGTGGTCCAAAAGAGGCTGGTCACTTAGACGTTAAGAATTCCATCTACAATATACAGTAATGTGCTGTTCAGCCAAGTCTAATACCATGAATCAATATGACTATTCATGCCATGCATATTAAAAAAAATCTGTAATTCATGAGTGTACAGGTGTATCTAATAAAGTAGAATATCATTATAAAAAAATTCAATTAAAAAGATGAAACTCATATACGATATAGAGTCATTACATACAGAGTGACCTATTTAAAGCATTTCTTTTCTTTTAATGTTGATGATTATGGCTTACAGCTAATGAAAACCCAAAAGTCAACATCTCAGAAAATTAGAATATTATATAAGATCAATTTAAAAATATTTTAATACAGAAATGTTGGCCAACTGTAAAATATGTGCACTCACTACTTGATTGAGGCTCCTTTTGCATGAATTACTGCATCAATGCGACGTGCTGCATGGCATGGAGGCAATCAGAATCTGGCACTGCTGAGGTGTTATGGAAGCCCATGTTACTTTGATAGTGGCCTTCAGCTCATCTGCATTGTAGGGTCTGGTATCTCTCATCTTCCTCTTGACAATACCCCATAGATTCTCTATGGGGTTTAGGTCAGGTGATTGCTGGCCAACAATGATACCTTGGAACCGAACCCGAGTTCGGGAAATGGTTTTTTACAGTATAAATCAATTTCTGAAGTTATTATGCAAAGTCTCTCGAGACTTTGTGAAGTAATAACTTCGGCTCATCAGAGCCAATACATTCTAATACTGTACGGAGCACTCGCTTTTCATCCGAAGACAATAAGCTCATCCCTAATATTAAACGTTTTCACAATATTCTAATTTCCTGAGATACTGACTGAGATAATCATCAACGTTAAAAGAAATAGGAGCTTGAACTAGATCACTCTGTGTGTAATGAATCTATATACTGTATGAGTTTAACTTTTTAATTTGAATTACTGAAATAAATCAACTTTTCAATGATATTTTAATTTATTGAGATGCACCTTTAAGCATGGCTTAGCGTGGGGCAGGGATGGGGGGGGGGGGGGGGTTTCAGGGGGCCGTTACCCCGGGCACCAAATTGTATGGGGCCCAAAGCAGCAGGCAGTCTAATGAGGGTGATAGAAGCCTATGGCTCCCATCCCCTTCATTCTGCCTAATAAGCTTCAGGCCAGGCCTGAAGCCTATGAAGCAGTAGAATGGCACAGGAGATTGCGATTACATCACTGTGACCTCCTGCGCCGCATCATCGCGTCATCTCGCACGGTGATGTGTTCTTGACCACCCGTGCCGGGATGCCCGAGCAAAGGCTATAAGAGGTGATGAAGAGAGGTGAGTATTTATTTATTTTTTATGTAAGTACTAGGGGCCATACTGGGGGCACTATGGAGGGGGGGGGGGGGGCAGAAGAGGTCATTATATTTAGAAAGAATGGGGACCGTTATATATTATACAGAGGGGCCATTATATATTTTACAGAGGGGCCATTATATATTATACAGATTGGCCATTTTATATTATAATTATACAAAGGGACCATTATTAACTGCTTCAGGACCGCCGTACGCAGGATTGCGTCCTGCGGGCGGTCCTGTTCTTCTGATCGGACGTGTCGGCGCGTCATCTCGCGAGACGCGAGACTTCCTGTGAACGCGCGCGCGCGACGCTGTGACACTTTTTTGCAGCCAAGATGCGCAAAGGGGCCCAAATTCCAATGAGTAACTTTTAGGAGGGCATTTCTACGCATTTTTCTTCTCACGCTTTAGGGCCCCTAAAATGCCAGGGCAGTATAAATACCCCACATGTGACCCCATTTTGGAAAGAAGACACCCCAAGGTATTCGCTGAGGGGCATAGTGAGTCCATGAAAAATTAAACTTTTTGTCAAAAGTTAGCGGAAAGGGAGAATTTGTGAGAAAAAACAATAAAAATCAATTTCCACTAACTTGTGCCCAAAAATTTTTTTCTATGAACTCGCCATGCCCCTCATGGAATACCTGGGCTGTCTTCTTTCCAAAATGAGGTCACATGTGAGGTATTTATACTGCCCTGGCATTTTAGGAGCCCTAAAGCATGAGAAGAAAATGCGTAAAAATGCCCTCCTAAAAGGTACTCATGGAATTTGGGCCCTTTGCGCATCTTGACTGCAAAAAGTGCCACACATGTGGTATCGCCGTACTCAGGAGAAGTAGGGCAATGTGTTTTGGGGTGTATTTTTACATATACCCATGTTGGGTGAGAGAAATATCTCTGTAAACTGACAACTTTGTATAAAAATTTTTAAAAAGTTGTCGTTTACAGCGATATTTCTCACACACAGTATGGGTATATATAAAAATACACCCCAAAACACATTGCCCTACTTCTCCTGAGTACGGCAATACCACACGAGTGACACTTTTTTGCAGCCAAGATGCGCAAAGGGGCCCTAAAACCAATGAGTACCATTAGGATTTCACAGGGCATTTTTCCGCATTTGGATTCTCACGCTTTAGGTTCCCTAAAATGCCAGGGCAGTATAAATACCCCACAAGTGACCCCATTTTGGAAAGAAGACACCCCAAGGTATTCCGTGAGGGGCATTGCGAGTTCACAGAATTTTTTTTTTTTTGGCACAAGTTAGCGGAAATTGATTTTTATTTTTATTTTTCCAAGTCTCATATTCCACTAACTTGTGACAAAAATAAAATTTTGCATGAACTCGCCATACCCCTCACGGAATACCTTGGGTGTCTTCTTTCTAAAATGGGGTCACATGTGAGGTTTTGTACTGCCCTGGCATTTAGGAGCCCCTAAAGCGTGAGAAGAAGTCTGGAATCCAAATGCGTAAAAATGCCCTGTGAAATCCTAAAGGTACTCATTGGTTTTAGAGCCTTGCACTCAGGCTGCAAAAAGTGTCACTCATGTGTATTGCCGTACTCAGGAGAAGTAGGGCAATGTGTTTTGGGGTGTATTTTATATATACCCTGCTGGGTGTGAGAAATATCTCTGTAAACAACAATTTTTAAATTTTTTATACAAAGTTGTCAGTTTACAGAGATATTTCTCTCACCCAACATGGGTATATGTAAATACACCCTAAAACACATTGCCCTACTTCTCCTGAGTACGGCGATACCACATAAGTGACACTTTTTGCAGCCTGGGTGCGCAAAGGGGCCCAAATTCCAACGAGTATCTTTAGCTTTTACATGGCTGCTCACAATTTAGCCCCGCCAAAATGCCAGAACAGTAAACACACCCCACAAATGACCCCATTTCGGAAAGTAGACACCCCAAGGTATTCACTGAGGGGCATAATGAGCCCGTCTGAGATTTTTTTTTTTTTGCCAGAAGTTATCAGAAATGGAAACTTTATTATTATTTTTTTCCTCAGAAAGTGTCATTTTCCGCTAACTTGTGAAAAAAATGAAATAATACATGAACTCACCATGCCCCTCCGCGAATACTTTGGGGTGTCTTCTTTCTAAAATGGTGTCATTTGGGGGTATTTATACTTTCCTGACATTCTAGCACCTGAAGAAACATGACAGGCGCTCAGAAAGTCAGAGCTGCTTCAAAATGCCGAAATTCACTTTTTGCACCATAGTTTGTAAACGCTATAACGTTTACCCAAACCAATAAATATACACTTATTGGATTTTTTTTATCAAAGACATGTAGAACAATACATTTAGAGAAAAATTTATATAGAAATGTAGTTTTTTTAAAAAAAAATTACAACAGAAAGTGAAAAATTTCATTTTTTTGCAAAAATGTCGTAAAATTTTTATTAATAGCAAAAAAAGTAAAAATGTCAGCAACAATGAAATACCACCAAATGAAAGCTCTATTAGTGAGAAGAAAAGGAGGTAAAATTCATTTGGGTGGTAAGTTGCATGCCGGAGCAATAAACGGTGAAAGTAGTGTAGTGCAGAATTGTAAAAAGTGGCCTGGTCATTAAGGGTGTTTAAGCTAGGGGGGCTGATGTGGTTAATGGCCCCTCTGTATAATTATAATATATAATAGACCCTCTGTATAATATATAATGGCCCCTCTGTATAACTATAATATATAATGGCCCCCCTGTATAATTATTATATATTATGGCCCCCCCTGTATAATTATTATATATAATGGCCCCTCTGTATAACTATAATATATAATGGCCCCCCTGTATAATTATTATATATAATGGCCCCCCCTGTATAATTATTATATATAATGGCCCCCTGTATAATTATTATATATGATGGCCCCTCTGTATAATTATTATATATAATTACCTCTCTGTAATATTAGGATATATAATGCCCCCTCTGTATTATTATAATATATAATGGCCCCCTCTGCATTATTAGGATATATAATGGCCCATTATATATAATAATAATAATACAGAGGGGGCCATTATATATCCTAATAGTACAGAAGGTCCATTATATATTATACAGAGGAGTCCATTATATATAATATTAACTAATAATAATAAAACTCTGCACAGACGAGACACAGCTTAAAGAAGGTATCATGACGGTCCTATCTCCGAATGAAGATGTTGAGGAAAGTCTACTGGATGGATGAAGTATGTGGTGCTGTATTCTCCTGTATATTTTGTAGTGATGTATGTAATGTCCAACTACATATCTGTTTCACAGTAGGGTTGGGGGGTGGATTGAGAATATGGCCCACCCTGCCGCATCCTGGTCCCAGACCTCAGGTCCCACTGTCCGTGTTCTGAATTCTGGGACCTCACACCCATCTACTACATTATCTGTACTCAGAGAATTATCACTGTATTATCTGTGGTCTTACATAGGACTACTACATTATCTGTAAAAAGGGGCATGTCTACAGGTTGGGGGGAGCGCAATACATGACTTGCCCTGGGTGCTGGCAACCCACGCTACACCATTGTCTGTATGGGATGGGACCTGAAATAAGATCAGTTTTACACCACATTAGTCACAATAAAACTGAAATTTCTGTCCCATACATTTGAATGGAATTGTTTCTGCAGCATGTGTATGTGATATGATTTTTTTTTTCAACTCACAGATTCTTTTTCAGTTTGAGAAACATGCAACAAGTCTTCCTCTTGTAAGCTTACTGTCATACCGCTCGCTGTTTGTATGACTCACGTTCGGTTTAGAACTCAGACACACTGAAACGGAGGATGTACGGCAGTGCATTTGGCCTCGAGGACTCTTTAGTTCGGAGCAGTACAGCCTCTGCGTGCTTCCATACAGGTTCTGTCAGACACCGTGTATACAAAGATATTTTTTTCTAAAAGCTATGCTTTTAATGGAGAATATAGAGTCTGCTGGTGCATGCCACAATTTTTTTTGCTGTCTTATCTATTTCCTTCTACATTATAAAACTATTGTAGAATTTTCCCTAGTATGTGCATGCATCTGAAACAAAAGAATTGGACATTGGACCAAGAGCCATTTAAGCAACAAGAAATGCATAAAATACATAAAAATATAATTTTACAGTAAATATGAAACAATAAATGTATATTATTGCAATTATAATCATGAATTTATGTGTTGGATAAGGCACTGAATGGTTAAACATTGTACATTAATGCCACGGAAGGAAACAATGTAACTACATATAATTGGTTACATAAGGGAATATCTTTTCTACACCATTCTGAGGCCCCAGGTCACAGCAAATTGCATTACAAACAAATTAACAATAATGACAGATTTGTTAAGGGAACAGTCATCCTGGGTAATGTCCTCATAGGAAAAAGAGATGTATCACAAAGCTGATAAATTCTGTCCCAGAGCGGTTTGTGTTTCCGATGTCTTGAGGAAGTTACTGAATATTTGAGAAAATAGTAATTTTCCCAATAAATTTATAAAAAGAAGACTCCCATAAGAATAACATGTGCATGTGTTACCAAACAAGCATAAGCTTCTGAACGTAACTTTATAAAAGTCAGGTCATTTAAAACTGGAGAGAAGCTAATAAAACAGGTCTAGACTGTTATTATTGTATACCTATAGACATGTTGCATATAGCCCAATATTATGACTGAAAAAAATATAAATATAGTTCTAAACATAAGTGTGATATCAGTCCCCAAATATATATATATATATATATATATATATATATATGTATTTTAGAGATAAGTAAACCAGTCGAGATTCGTTTCGGGTCCGGTTTGCCGATTTTGTGAAAAACTAAAGTTGCTTCAATTGCCCCGAAAGTTGGTGCATAACCCCTCTAGCCTGCTAAGACTCAAATTTTTTGTAGGAAAATTTGTTATCTCTTTTCATTTATTTTTAAGGTTTTTTTCCCAATCCCCCTCCACAAGTTCTGGAACGCAATGACATCAATAGTAAGTGATGTCTGAGTGAAACTGACATACATAACTATGGGTAAACGCGGGGCGTGTCCGGATGCAGACTAAGATGGCCGCTTGAACGCTCGGCTCCCGTCTGCACCACAGCAAACCTGGAAAAGATCCCTTGATTGTCAAAACTATAGGCCCATTGCACAACTTAATTCAGACCTCGAGATTTTTACTAAAACACTGGCCTCTTGTTTAAATGCCTTTCTTCTTTCATTGATCCATAAAGATCAGGTAGGCTTTGTTCCATGCCGACAAGGAGGTGACAATACACGACGGAACATTGACTTGCTGGAAGTGGTTGACTACTCAGGGGAGGAGGTATTGTTTCTTAGTTTGGAGCCGAAAAAACGTTTGACCACCTAAGCTGGCCATTTCTGTTTGCGGCCTTGAAGGCTCCTTTGTTCAGGCCATCCGGGGCTTATACTCCTCCCCCACGGCGACAATCAAGCTTCCACATGCCAAGTCTCGACCAATACCTATTGCCAACAGGACAAGACAGAGGTGCCCCTTATCACCCCTATTATTTGCAATGTATATTGAACCCCCAGATGTCCGAGGTGTTATGGTCAGGGATAAATGCGGACGATGTCCTACTGACCTTCACTAAGCTCCATACCTCCCTCCCTAACCTTAACTCCATATTACAGGAGTTTGGACGACTATCGGGGTATAAGGTCAACACCTCAGACCCTCAGCACTCTCAGGGGAAAATTTCCTTTGCATTAGAAGGAAGATTCCTTACGTTATTTAGGTGTGAACCTTACCCCCGTTATGCAGATCTGTACAAGCTTAATTTCCCTCTCATATATAGGGAAATTAGAGATGATTTGATCAAAAATTACTGGCCAGCTCAGCTACGCTGTATCATATCTTGGGCATCTCTGCAACCATATTCTATCTGGATGCAAATAGAGAGACTCTGGCTAGCTCCCATCCACCCTAATTCTTTACTATGGTCTAGTCCCTATAGCACGTCACGCCCTAGGGAACTTCAGCCGTGCAGCTTACTTTATGCCTCCACTCAGGACCTCTGCAGGCTCGCTCAGTCCAAAATGCCCATGTGCCATTAGATAATATTTTCACATTTTTAAATGTATACGCAGCGCTACTGCTGCGATAAAAACAGCCGGGCCCAGAGTGGAAGGAAGAGGGGAAAGGAGAGTGAGTGGGGAGGGACTTACATCACTGCACAGCTCCTCCAATCAGTTGGCAGCTAAGTTTCCACCGTACCCGCCTCTCTCTTCTTCATCATCAATAGAATATTCGTCCCAGCGCCAGCTTTTTCTTCACCTCGTTGCGTGCTGGGCGCCTGTGAAGAAGAGGCATGCAGAGCAACAGTGACAGCCAGAGAAAGAGTGTGGCCAGAGGCCGCTGCCATGTTAGGCAGAGCCAAAGGTGTAAACAGAGCACCTCTTCAAATAATGACAGTGGGATTAAATCTACACTGTCACTAGATTACTAGTCTGTTTTATAGTGAGACAGCCAGGCCAGCCCCCACTTATATTCAGTTCTGTGTCATTTGTTGGTGGCCCTGGCAGGCAGTGGAAGTTGGAGCATACACCTGCGGAGCCTGTTGTTTAGTGCCCTCCCTGGTGTCTTAGCCTCAGTCACTCGCAGCCTATGGACATTGGGATGCTCAACCTGCGGGCTGCGGCCCTCCAGCTGTTGTAAAACTACAACTCTCACTATGCCCTGCTGTAGGCTGATAGCTGTAGGCTGTTCAGGCATGCTGGGAATTGTAGTTTTGCAACAGCTGGAGGGCCGCAGGTTGAGCATGGCTGGTGTAGGGGTTATACTGTATGTTGTACAGCATGATGTATTAACTATACTATATATTGTACGGCATGGTGCAGGGATTATAATGTATTCTGTACAGCATGGTGTAGGGATTATATATATTACACAGCATGGTGCAGGGATCATACTGTATTGTACGGGATGGGTGCAGGGGTTACACTGTATGCTCTTTGATGTGACAATTATCTTAGATGGTGCTGTGCCCAGCTCTGAGCCGGGCCCGGTCAGCAGCTGCCAAGGCTTAGAGGGAACACTGCCCATGACCTTTACTAAATCTGTATGGTGGACCTGCAGTTGTAAATACCCGCTGGTCTCCCCCCACTCTTCCATGACTTCCCTTCTATACTATCTACTACTCCCTGCTAGTCTTACCACTTCAGCGACAAGAGCGTGGTTTTTTTCCACTACGTGGACATAGTGGATCCATTTACTAAAGACCTATTATCTTTCTCAGCTGTCCAGAAGAAATATAGCCTTCTCTCTTCGACCAATTACTTCTATCTCCAGATTAGACACTTTGCCCAATCTGTCTTTCCTGGGTTAAGGGTACGTTCACACGACGACAATTGTCGCGCGACAAAAAGTCGCACTATTGTCGCGCGACAATTTTTATAATGGGAGTCTATGGTGTCGCAGTGCGACATGCCCACATGCTGCGACTGCGACACGAAAGTCGGAGAAAATCCATTCAAGATGGGTTTTTCTGCGACTGTCGCGTCGCAGTCGCAGCATGTCGCATGTCGCAATGCGACACCATAGACTCCCATTATAAAAATTGTCGCGCGACAATAGTGCGACAAAATGTCGCGCGACAAATGTTGCAGTGAAGTTGTGCTCTATTTGTCGCGCGACTTTTTGTCGCGCGACAATTGTCGTCGTGTGAACGTACCCTAAATGTCTCCCTCCCGAAGGCATTTTAGCTCCTCTGTAGAAGAGGTGTGCATATGAGGGGGTTAATATCTGAGATCTACACCATTTTGTTGAACCCTTTTACGGAATGGATTAATCCGTGGACGGAACTCTAGGACGGAAAGCAAAAACGATAGTGTAAAAGAGGCCTGAGCTGTGATAAAATGTTGGTATTAATGTAGTAATGACATATGTGTGCTGCTTAACCCCTTAGTGACCAGCCTGTTTTGGGCCTTACTGACCAAGTGTTTTTCTTCCTTTATTATTTTTCCATCTATATAGCTTTATGAGGGCTTGTTTGTTGCTGGAAAAGTTGTAGTTTTTTAATGGTGCTATTTTTGGGTAAACTTTCTGATTAACTTTTATTAAAGAGGACCTGTCATTACTCCTGACATGCTTGTTTTAACAGCTTAATGCATCCCCCATGTAATAACAATTCTGGAGCCTCTATTCTTATGGCTCTATGTTGTGTCATTCCTTTATTATTTCTACTAGAAGTTATGAAGGAATTGCTATTAGCCTTCAGTAAGGGTACAGAGGGGTGGTAACTAGTTGGGGGGGGGGTGTACCTGCACAGTCTGAAAGGCCCCTTTCACACGGGCGAGTTTTCCGCGCGGGTGCAATGCGTGAGGACAGGGGCTGACTGGCAACTTTTGGCCCAGGGGGCAAGTAACACCCAGAGGCCCACTGAGCCCCCCTCCTGCTTTCCGATTTGCCCTTCCTCCTCCTGATCCCCCTTGCCACTTTCGTCAGCCATGTAAATTACTACACAGGAAAACAAAATAAACTAGGGATGCTCCGATATATCGGCCGCCGAAACATATCAGCCGAAAATGGCATTTTTTGTCTAATGCCGAAAGTGTCATTTTCTGGCTGATCCAGTGTTGTATCAGTGTATTCCCTCCTCCACGATGGGCGGTGCTCTGTGTCCCAGCAGGGAGGAGAGAAACTGTGTCAGCCGGTCGAGCGCTGTGGGAGGAGAGCGCAGCGAGTGGCTGACGTCTCTCCTCTCCACAATGCTCAGCCTCTTCATGTTATGAATGAGCAGACAATCTCAGTATAGAGGATTCCTGTTCATTTGTAACAGGGGATGTTGAAATAGAGATTGAGGACTTTGTGTCCTCTATTGCTTTTCTATTTTAAAAGGAAATATCAGGGGTCACACTAAGACTTTTTAAAATAAATAGAGAACTTTAATTCGCTATACATAAGCAAACATAAATTAAAAGGACATGCATTTCTTGAATTTTTTTTTTACACTAGCAAACATGAGAACACAGTTTTTCAAATAGTTAAGTGAATATTACAACTGCTTAGTGCAGGAAATATTATGATGTATTGCATACACCATACTAACATTTGGAGAGGTATCTTTTTCTGTAAAATTTCAAACTGTTAGCAAAGACCTCATCAAAGGAGAGGTCTTCCGAATTTTTCAAGAACATCTTGAAATTGAACAAGTTCCAAAAGATCTCTTTCAACTGACATTATCATAAGTGCATCAAGAAGTTCTTGCCCCATGGTGGCTCTTAGGCGAGTCTTTATAAGTTTTAACTTACTAAATGCTCTTTCACATGCCACTTGGGTATATGATAGTGTTAGCAGGTATTCATAAACAACAGAGAGATTTTCATAAGCAGATGAAAAAGATTATATTTTACAAGAAATCGGTGACAGCAAAGAAAACATTTGTTACAGGACTTGCATTTTGTTTCTTGTTCCATGCTATCAACTGTACAGGAGCCCCAGTCATCATCATCAGTATTAACGGGATTATTATCCAGATAATCATCGTCATCATCATCTTCTTCTTGCTGACAGCTAATAGGAACCATGTCTACCTTCCCGCTCTCTTGTTCTCTAAGATGTGGGAACAAGTTGGCAAAACTCTGTAGCTCAGTTTTCAGACCTGATTCATCCACGTTTGACAATTGAGAAATTCTTTGTAGTGCTCCTGCCTCTAACACATTTGGATCTTTTCTGATTTTGTCAAAGAAACGAGGATCCAAGTATTGGGAGTCCTGAACTAATTGTTTGTTTTCAGAAAATCGCTCATCCAGGCTTCCAATTATCTGATCAAGAATTGGTCTAAAAACTTCGACTCGAAAACGTTGGGTTTCACTAATAGGACGTTCATCAATTGAGGATTCGCCAGGCATACGCTTTTTCGCCCAATTCTTCTCTCTTGGAGCTCTGACTCAACTTCCAGGGAATCAAGGCCCTCTCTTTCTGTTATTAGGTCATTTATCTTTTTGGCAAACTGCTTTGCTTTCTCTTGTATATAAGAAAACTCAATTTTTTTAAGTTGGTCGACTGTACTTTCCACCATTCTCCATGCAACCATATAGTCAAGACCACTTGTTTGAAGATATCTAGAAACGGGGCCAATAACATCAAAAATAGACAAAAATAGATGTGCAGTCAAAATGGTCTTAAACAAACATAGGTTTTCTGACAGAGAAGCAGCCTCTGAAGTAGTCTTTGAATCAGACTGTTTGAACTGTGAAATCAACAGTAAAACTTCTAAAGTGTCTAAAAATAGTGAGTGTTTTTCTCCAAATAGCCAGTGGAGGGCTTTATCTTTGGCCCACCATCTTGTCTCTCCAATTTTTGCAGCCTGAGCAGTTTCTCATGCCCACATCTCTTATCAAGCTGATCTCTCCAGACATTCATTCTCTTGTGCGAGTCCCCAATAAATGTTGCTAGGCGATGTAGGAGACCAAAAAATTTTTTGCCTCTAAAACATCACAGCAATCAGATATGCACAGGTTTAAAATGTGGCTATAGCACCAAATATAGACAGCATTAGGCACTTCCTTTGCAATCTGAGCACGCAACCCCACATAAGCACTTCTCATGTTTGCTGCTCCATCAAAAGACTCTCCTGCTATTTTTTGTAATCAAGTCCAAGAATTTGAAAACTTGACATTAAAAGTTCATTGAGTCCTCTTCCAGATGAATCTTTTACTGGTAAAACAGAGATGAGACGTTCCTTAACAGATTCTTCTTTTACATATCTAACAACCACAGTAGCTTGGTCAACTACTCCAACATCTTGTGTAGAATCTACTTGGATGCTAAATCTCTTCTCACCAATTTCAGACACTATTGATGACTTCATGGTCTGAACGATTGCCATAATAACTTTTTTACTGTGTTATATGACAAAAATGTCACAAGTGATCCACGGCCAGCTGTCTGTTTTCCCAGGAGTCTTCTCTGTTTTTACGCCTTTCACTTTCAGAAATGCATTTCGAATGTGATTTTTAAGTGGAACGTCATAATTCGAGAGAAATAAAACCATTTCTAGAAAATTTCCATGGTTAATTTCAGCATTGCTCAAATTATATAATGATTCATTAGTTCCATGGGCACGAAACGGTAATCCTTGTTTTGCTAGCAGTTTTACAATATCAAAGATTCGTTTCATTACTTCTATGTTTTGAAGTATCTCCTTCTTTCTTTTTGAAGCATGTGCCTGGTTTATCAATGTATCAATACCTCTGCTCTTTGTTATAGTAAAATATGTGTTCACAGCTTCACGGTGAGTTTTAGATGTCTCATGTTTGTTAGCAACCTGATAACAATGCCTAAAATTAGTACACCCACTAGTGAACGATGAAGTGGAATTTGAAAATGCTATGCAGATACTGCAAAAAAAGCTTCAATCTTTCTATTGTTTACTCTGCAAGTAAGCCATGAACGCCTAATAAGATCTCCATTTGGATTTCTACGGAAATAAAAATCGATTTCTTTAAAGGGAAGGCCTTCACAATCGGTAGTGCTTGGTTGCACTGGATGCATTTGCACAAATGCAATTTTTCTGCAATAGAACATATGGAAGGAAGACTAAAGACAGTTTTGGTGGTGTCAAACTGAACATCAGAAGATGAAGACTCTTCTTCTGTTCTACCACTTTCTAAATCATGAAGGCTTGTAGCTTCAGAGCAAGGAATGGGTGATTTTTCTATAATAGTCATTTCAGAACTGCTTTCAAAGTCCAACTCCTCTATTAAGCTATTTGGACTATGTGTTCTTAACTCCTCTTGAACTAGCACATCTTGCCTCACTGGAAGCCTATCTTGGTCTGTGCAAACCTCTGTTGGTCTTTCTTTGGGTACTGTTGCACCATGACCCTACAAAAAGTCATATCAAAATTAGGAGCATTATGAACAGTGCAGAAGGCTGCCTACCCCTGCTTTAGAACTTCTAAACTTCCAACTCACCACCGCAAACGATAATTTCATTTGCTTAGGATCCTTTCCTGCTATGTCAAGCTCTTTAGCTAGCATATCTTGTCTTACTGGAAGCCTATCTTGGTCTGTGCAAACCTCTGTTGGTCTTTCTTTGGGTACAGTTGTACCATGACCCTACAAAAAGTCATATCAAAATTATGAACATTATGAGCAGTGTAGAAGGCTGCCTACCCCTGCTTTACTTCTAAACTTCCAACTCACCACTGCAAATGATAACTTCATTTGCTTAGGATCCTTTCCTGCTATGTCAAGCTCTTTAGCCCTTTTCTCGCGTATTTTTGAGCTCCACCTCTTTCCTTGCTTTTTGATGGTATGCTCTCCATGTTTATCAATAAGGAATGAACTAAACGGTTTGCTAGAGATCAAACAAAAGGGAGTAACATTTAGGACAGTAATAAGGGCTGTATAGTACATATCCAGAATACAAATTTAAGCTTTATATATGGTAATCATCTTAGGAGAACCAAAGGTGATGGCATGCCATGCCAGTGTGCTCCCACAGGTGTAAGGGCACCAGGCACCGCACAAGCATAACTTACTGGAGCATTGGGCATCCAGAGCAGGCCTTTGCAATGGAACCCTAAAGCTTAACACACACCTTACTATCTGATTGTAGAATTTCCTTTAGATCTACTAACAACAAAGTTTGCAAACTAATGTGGCATACAATGTGCTCTTGTCTCCTCTCTCCTGGTAGTTGGGGCCTGGGGGTAGATCAGCAGTCTCCCTCCCAGCCATTAGTAGCAGAAATGGGCGAAGTGAGCTGCAGTGGCCGCACAGGAGCTTGATCAGTGACATGGGCATTTGGGAAGGCATGTTCTCGTCGGCCGCTGAAGTAGCAGAGCAGCCAAGAGGAGCTGGGTGACACTAGTGTTTGCGCCAACAGGGGCCATTGAAAGAGGCAACAGTAGAGTGACCACATTTCCCAACTGCCATTCAGGGACACTTATGTTCACAAGTGCACGGTCATGCTACTCGGCCGCGCAGCAAGACAGGGGAGGAACCACACACACAGGACAGTACTATGCGATGCTGATCTGATTCAGAGATCGCATAGTATAGTAAGATGCGACTGTCACCAGGGCCGGTTCTAGGTGAAATGGGGCTCTGGAGCGCAAAAACAATAAGGACACCTTCCCCCAATGACACTTGATGACTGTTGCAGAAGAAACTGTATATTGTGAGGATCAGTATATGCTATATGTGTATAATATGAATATATTTCCTATGAAAACTTACGATTACTTGGCTTGACCCTTGCTTATTTCGGACACCACTGCCACACTTTGGCCGGGGCTCGGCGGAGCTGATGTGTTTTCTCTTCTATCCTAATGAGAAATATTTCATGATAAGGATTTGGAGAAGTGGCAGAGGGATAGCAGAGCAGGGAAAGGCTGGGGCTGATATCATGGGGGGTAATAAAGTCCAAATAAAAAAATACCCCTTGTAATGTCCCCAGTTGAGCTAATGTCCCCATAGTGCCCCCATAATGTGTCAGTATAAAATACCCCTATATAGTGCCCCCAGTAAATGTCATCATAGTACTCCTCTCCCCTCCCAGTGCCCCCATAATGTACCAGTATAAAATGCCCCATATATAGTGCCCCAGTAGATGCCCTCAGTGTCCCCCATAATTTGTAAGTATAAAATACCCCTTCTCAGTGCCCCTGTAGATGATCCCATAGTACTCCGCTCCCACCTTCCCCATAGTACCCACCATAATGTGTCCCAGTATAAAATGCCCATATACAGAGCCTCCATATAAAATAACCGTTCTTTGTGGCCTCAGTAGATGCCCCTATAGTACCCACCAATAATGTGCCAGTAAGAAGTGCGCCCAAAGATGTCCCTCAATAATGTGCCAGTAGCCAGAGCCCCTATCACGTGCCAGTAGCCTGAGTCCCCATCATCAACATGTGCCAGTAGCATAGGCCCCTCTATAAGTTCCAAACTGCCAGTAGCCATAGGCCCCCTATAATATGCCAATAGGAGCCCCCATAATGTGCTAGTAGCCATAGCTCCCCCTACATTGTGCTAGGAGTCATAGGCCCCCTATAATATGCCAGAGTCCAATCGCCTCCCTATAATGTGCCAGAGTCCAATAGCCCCCATATAATATGCCAGAGTCCAGTAGCCCCTCATATAATGTGGCAGAGTCCAATAGCCCCTCATATAATGTGCCAAAGTCCAATAGCCCCCTATATAATGTGTCAGAGTCCAATAGCCCCCTATAATGTGCCAGAGTCCAATAGCCCCCATATAATGTGCCAGAGTCCAATAGCCCCCTATAATGTGCCAGAGTCCAATAGCCCCCTATAATGTGCCAGAGTCCAATAGCCCCCCTATAATGTGCCAGAGTCCAATATCCCCCCCTATAATGTGCCAGAGTCCAATAGCCCCCCTATAATGTGCCAGAGTGCAATATCCCCCCCTATAATGTGCCAGAGTCCAATAGCCCCTCATATAATGTGCCAGAGTCCAATAGCCCCCTATAATGTGCCAGAGTCCAATAGCCCCCATATAATGTGCCAGAGTCCAATAGCCCCCATATAATGTGCCAGAGTCCAATAGCCCCCATATAATGTGCCAGAGTCCAATAGCCCCCATATAATGTGCCAGAGTCCAATAGCCCCCTATAATGTACAGAGTCCAATAGCCCCCTATAATGTGCCAGAGTCCAATAGCCCCCATATAATGTGCCAGAGTCCAATAGCCCCCTATAATGTGCCAGAGTGCAATATCCCCCTATAATGTGCCAGAGTCCAATAGCCCCTCATATAATGTGCCAGAGTCCAATAGCCCCCTATAATGTGCCAGAGTCCAATAGCCCCCATATAATGTGCCAGAGTCCAATAGCCCCCATATAATGTGCCAGAGTCCAATAGCCCCCATATAATGTGCCAGAGTCCAATAGCCCCCATATAATGTGCCAGAGTCCAATAGCCCCCTATAATGTACAGAGTCCAATAGCCCCCTATAATGTGCCAGAGTCCAATAGCCCCCATATAATGTGCCAGAGTCCAATAGCCCCCATATAATGTGCCAGAGTCCAATAGCCCCCTATAATGTACAGAGTCCAATAGCCCCCATATAATGTGCCAGAGTCCAATAGCCCCCTATAATGTAGAGTCCAATAGCCCCCTATAATGTGCCAGAGTCCAATAGCCCCCTATAATGTGCCAGAGTCCAATAGCCCCCTATAATGTGCCAGAGTCCAATAGCCCCCTATAATGTGCCAGAGTCCAGGCCCCTCATATAATGTGCCAGAGTCTAATAGCCCCCTATAATGTGCCAGAGTCCAATAGCCCCCTATAATGTGCCAGAGTCCAGGCCCCTCATATAATGTGCCAGAGTCTAATAGCCCCCTATAATGTGCCAGAGTCCAATA
This sequence comes from Bufotes viridis, assembly GCA_033119425.1. Classification (NCBI taxonomy): domain Eukaryota; kingdom Metazoa; phylum Chordata; class Amphibia; order Anura; family Bufonidae; genus Bufotes; species Bufotes viridis. The sequence continues at coordinate 108,374,608 of CM065593.1, read as the reverse complement.
GCCTCCCTATAATGTGCCAGAGTCCAGGCCCTCATATAATGTGCCAGAGTCCAATATAGCCCCCTATAATGTGCAGAGTCCAGGGGGCCCCCACAAATAATGTGCATTGTGCAGAGTCCAGGGGGCCCACTTATGATGTGCATTGTGCAGAGTCCAGGGGGCCCACTATGATGTGCATTGTGCATGCCCCATATAATTAGGGAATTAGCCATTGGCATAATTGGTGTAAGGGAAAAAAAGAAAATGACTTACCTCCTGAAAGCGCCTTCCTTCAGCCCGGTCCTCCTCTTCACTGCAGCGCAGCGGCAGTCTGGCGGCGCGATGACGTCATCGCGCCGCCTGCGCCGGTCCGGCGGCCTCTCTGATAGGCTGCCGGCCGGCGGCATCTCAGACGTCACATATCTTCCTCCGCGCGAGCAGCCCGCCCTGACAGTTTAGGTAAGGCGGCGCGCTCCTGAAGATTTAGTTAATAAATGATTCCGGCCGCGGCCGCGGCCCGCCTGACACACTTACAGAGAGGCCCGGGGGGCAAGTGCCTCCCTGCCCCCCGGCCCAGTCCGCCCCTGCGTGAGGAGGACGCATTGCACCCGCACTGAATCCAGACCCATTCATTTCTATGGGGCTGTGCACATGAGCGGTGATTTTCACGCATCACTTCTGCGTTGCGTGAAAATCGCAGCATGTTCTATATTCTGCGTTTTTCACACAACGCAGGCCCCATAGAAGTGAATGGGGCTGCGGGAAAATCGCAAGCATCCGCAACCAAGTGCGGATGCGTTGCGATTTTCCCGCATTGTTGCTTAGCAACGGGACTCCAATCTCTATTATTTCCCTTATAACATGGTTATAAGGGAGATAATAGCATTCTAATAAAGAATGCATTGTTAAATGATGAGGAAGGGTTAAAATAATAAAAGTTAACTTACCTTAGCCACTTGATCGCGTAGTCGCGATCTGTCCTCTCTTTCCCAGCATCAGCTAAGATCTAAAGTGACCTGTGATGACGTCACATCACATGGCCCATCACATGCTCCATCACTATGGTGATGGAGCATGTGATTGGGCCATGTGATGCTGTGACATCATCACAGGTCCTTTTCCTACGAGCAAGCTAACGGAGAGGATGCCGGGCTTCGCGATCAAATGGAACAGGTATGTTAATATTAGTTTATTATTTTGAACCCATTCAGCACCGGGTTCAACATTAGGAAGATGGCCAAGGGTATTATTTCACATTATAACTATGTTATAATGTGAAATAATACCAGCGGGACAATTTCTGACCCGAACATGCACTTCTGTGAAGAAGTGCAGGTTCGGGTCTGGGTACCAAAAGTGCCGATTTTTCTCCCGCGCGTGCAAAACGCATGACAGCGCTTTGCACTCGCAGGGAAAAATCGCTGCGATTCCCGCAACGCACCCGCACTGTTTGACGGAGTGCACCCGCAACGCCCGTGTGAAAGAGGCCAAAATGGCAGCACTGGTTAGATAGAGGGAGTCTGTGCAGATACACACCCCCAACTTGTTACCTCCCCTCTGTACCCTCACTGAAGGCTAATAGCAATTAATTCATAACGTCTATTAGAAATAATAAAGGAATGGTACAACATAGAGCCATAAGAACAGATGCTCCAGAATTGTTATTACACGGAGAATGCATATAGTTACTAAAACAGACATGTCAGGAGCGGTAAAGGTCCTCTTTAACTCTTTCTGGGAGGGAAAAACAGAAATACTGCAAATACGGCGTTCATTTTTAGGTATAAATAACTTAAAATCTTTATTCTCTGGGTCAGTACGATTACAGTGATACCAAATACATATAGTTTTTTACTACTACTACTACTACTACTTTTGTTCAATAAAACCCCCTTTTTTAACAGGAATAAAATATTTTTGCATCGCCGCTTCCAAAGACCCATAACATTTTTCTATGGAGTTGTGTGAGGGCTTGATTTTTGCAGGATTTTTACTGGAAAAAATATTTCTTAAATTTCTTGATTTAGTCCTCCTGAGGCCAGGCTGTTCAGTCTAGATCCATTTACTTTCGCAGCGTGACATCTTCTTGATATAATCACCTCCTCTTTGATTTCTTGCTACCTTCTCTATCCCTGCGAATCTTAAGCCACAAAATTCGCCTTTATGGTATTCCTTATAGTGTCATGATAGGGGGTGGCCATTATATTTTTTCTTTATATTTTTGATATGTTCCCCTATTCTTATTTTCAGAGGTCTTTTAGTGCGGCCTACATATATTTTTTTTCGCAGGATCATTGTAAGTAGTAAATAACTCTTTTTGCATCACACATAATGTTTTCCATGATTTTATATACATCATCAGGACCAACCCTAATTTCTTTAATTGCATTTTTCTCTTTATTTTTCGTTGCTCTGCAATTATTGCACATTTTACATTGAAAAAAGCCTTTTTGGAAGGACTATAATAGCGGCAGCACAGAGGTAATAGTAAACTGTTTGTTTAACCACACCAGTAAAAGTAGTAGGCTGCAGTTGTCCCTGCTGGCTTTGAAAAGGCACAACATTACAGTTGATGAGACAGGGGATGAGATTATGGATTTGATAGCTCTCTTCTCCTCTCAATCGCAGCAGGATGATGTGGAGGTGACTTCAGAGTATGATACTGTTCTGTGGAGTCAGGGATCACAGCGTTCCTCCTGCTCCACCTCCATGCAGCCCCAAAGAAGGCTGGAGTCATTACTGCCGCTTCCTAGAGGTGAACCTTCCTTTTTCCTAAGAACTGGAAGAAAACACCACCACGGCCTACGGCAGATAGTCAAGAGAGTCTTCCTGTTAACGACTTGTGTGAGAGCCCTCATCATTTGGGCAGCCCTGAGGAGGAAGTTGGGAAGGAGGCCGGTGACCCCATGCATACCTGTGTTGATGGTGGTGGTAATAGTGGCACCTGTAGCCATGGTAGTGGGGGAAGCGACAATGGCAGTCGGGGAAAACGCAGAGCAGGAGAGGGGAGAGCCCAGGAGCCCCTTCCTGATACCTAACAGTCTGATAAAACTGGCAGGGAGGGTGAGGACCGGACCTGGAGCCGGATCGGGGTGCTGAGGAGGAGGGAACATCAGTGGCGCGGCAGCAATAAGAACAGAGGACACGTACCTCCCAAAGAACAGCCAGAGCCACATCTTCTTTGGCATCTGGTGATGCTTCTGACACTGTGGGTGGGTCAGGCCCACAATGTCCCTCAATGTCATCTTCTTTCTCCTCAATGATAATGTTGAGCCCTTCTGAAGCCAGGGAGAACTGTGGCCTACTACTACTAATATTATTGCTACTACTACTAGCATTATAGCTGGTGCTGCTACTACCCACATTCTGTCTCTGGCCCTGGGTCTTTTGTTTGGAACCCTTATTCCTGACATTTTTGGGCCTAATGTACATAGTCACATAAAGTATGTATGGTTTGCAAGTCTGTTTACTGGAACTTCCACAAACACACTGAAGACATTGCTGCTGACAAATGACTTTGAAAATAATGCAGTATCAGTGCCACTGGAGATGGCCTGACACGTGTTTCGACCTAATATTACATTATCATTCAGAGATTTCAAACACTACCCTCTGGATCGTAAGGCACAGGTTCAGTGGCGTAGCGTGGGTTGCCAGCACCCGGGGCAAGCCATGTATTGCGCCCCCCCCCCCCCAACCTGTGGGCACGCCCCTTTTTACAGATAACATAGTGGATGTCACTTGCAGTCCTATGTAACACTACAGATAATACAGTGATAGCTCTCTGAGTACAGATAATGTAGTAGATGGGTCTGAACCCCCAAAATTCAGAACACACACAGTGTGACCTGAAGTCTGGGGCCAGGATATGGCATGGTGGGCCACCGTCTTCATTTGGAAATTAGAACGTCATGACACCTTTTATCAGCCACGTCTCGTCTCTGCAGAGTTTCACAGAAAACATTTTTAAATTCCTCACTTTACTATCATCCTCTTCTATCATTATACACAGGGGCAATTATATATCCTAATAATACAGAGGGGCCATTATATATCCTAATAATACAGAGGGGCCAATATATTCTAATAATACAGAGGGGGCCAGTATATATACTAATAATACTAAAGCAATTGTGCAGCAGGGACATTGCTATAGTGGTGTTTAACCATTACAGCCCACCTCTTGATGCTCAAAATCCTTATTTGCATAATAATTAAAGTACAAACTTTTCCACAAAACTGGCACCTACAGTGGCAAGAAAGATATCATTTTACTCTTTAAAACATTTGGCATTGTACTTGTACCTAGCATAATATAGAATGAACAGCTGAATAGAAAGAGTTATTGGTGTACAAGGACATCATTGTACATGTGAAGGAGAAAATGAAAAAAATATAGTATAATGCCGCCTGATTATGCCCGACACTATATTCCCAAATCTTATGTGTGTGTACACATTCCTAAGGTGGAGGTAGCACTCACTTGGGTGAGGGGCTATAGATTAGACAGGATGAAGAAAGTATTGGTAATGGATAGCAGATGTTAGCTAAGAAGAACATGGAGAAAGCATGCATTGTCCATGCATGGATATGTCCAATGGGGTGGCAGAGAGAGTTTAACCTATCCAATAAGGATAAGACATTTATGTATGGTTTAGGGTGGTTATGTATAATACAAGTGTGGGCCTCTCCCCCTTTTTGAACATTTTCCTTTGTGCGATTGAAGTTGTTGATGCTCCCGGCTAGCCGCAATAAACTTTATTCTTCCTGAAGAATGCGTTTTCTGAGTGGTATTCCACAACACATGTTTCTCATTTTTATAAACACGCAGCATTTGGTGAAGAACAACTTTATTTTTGTCAACAGACTTGGTAAGTAGGAAAAGGAGGAGGGGGGGGGGAGAGAAGTGGGGCAACCCTTGTGTTAGGTATTTCAAGAACAGACCTTTGCTGCACACTTCTACATAATCTCTATGGGTCAAGACAGATATCATTTTAAACAGCATGATCAACCCTACCAGGATATATGCCTGTTTTAATAGGGTTGATCATGGTGATGGGGCCTCTTAAATGCCTTTTCTCCACAGCCATGGCTTTTACATACAGACTTGTGCTGCTCTCCTACACTGCCCAAAATAGAAAAGAGACAATGACCGTCCCCCGTAAGGAAGCTTGGTGCGTGAGCGGGAGTAAAACATCCGTTCGTGCGCACGCGAAAAGTTGCGTACGTTCATGCGCATGCGCCAGAATCTACATGCACGTGACTCGAGTCATGTGACTCGGCACACCGCGAATACAACCGCACACAGTGGGCGGACATGTTACAGGACTGTCAGTCAGTCGGGCAGTTCTTTAGTCATCATTGCGCCACGTATGGACATGCGCAATTGCCATCATTGGTGGGCAGATGGAGCTGCAGGACTTTTCAGGCAATGTGCAGCTGTTACAATACCACCCCACTTTGCGGCGTCCAGACAAGCACAACCCCAAACATGTCGGGAGTGGCCAGCACTAGACTGGGGACAGGGGAGGGATATTTTGGACAGGGATCCTTACGGACCCAGACAGGGATAGTTAAAATGGGGGAGCATATAGAAATGGATAATGCGCCCCTCGCGGACGCCTCTAGATCATGACGTAATATGTTAGGCAGAAAAGATTATAAATCCACCATTGAGCGGTGGATAAGGCTTCGGTATCACCATAACTAAACCAATATGACATGTAGGTGATCATGATGTGTCAAAGAAAACACCCAAACTGAAGTTGGTCATTGAGTCCCTGGGGGTGGGTAGTGTTAAAGATCCACCAACACTCCCTCTGGAGGATCCGTTTGTCCCAGTCCCCTCCACGTTGGGACTTCTTGACATGTTCAATTCCCATAAATTTGATTGCTGATGCACGGCCATTATGGGAAATCTGGACATGTCTTGCTACAGGGGTGTCTCTGTCGTTTCGTATATCTCCTATCTCCTATCTTCCTCTGCGGGTTTTACCCACGTATCTCTTGCCGCATTCGCAGGTTATTAGATAGATTACACCTGCAGTGCAGCAGCTGATGTAATCATGGATGTGGTATACATTCCCTGCGGAGTCAAGTATAATGGTTTTGCTTTGGGTGAGATGAACACAGAAACTACAATGATCACATCTGTAGCAACCTCTGACTGGGCCATCTAGCCATGTCCGTTGTCTCTCAGGTGGACTAAAATGGCTATGTACCAGCTGATCCCTGAGATTGGTACCTCTCCTAAAGGTCACGGCTGGGTGGGGGTTTAAGACCTCCACCAGGTCAGGGTCCATCCTGAGTGTTTCCCAGTTCCGGCTAAGGATTTTCCTAACCTTGGTTGCCGCTGAGTCAAAGGTACCAATCACCCTTATTGTTTAGGGTGACTCTTGTTTGGGTTACGTGATAGGGTGGAGGAGTGTGGAACGCATCTCTCCCCTTGCCCTTTGGTATGCCTTTCTGAGTACATTGTCCATGTAGCCCCGTTCCCAGAAACGTCTTCTAAGTTCGACGCCTGGTGTTAGAACTCACTACCCTCAGAGCAGTTGCGCCTTAGGCGCAAATACTGTCCTACAGGTATCCCCTGTTTGAGTGGGGTGGGATGGCAGCTGTTCCACCTTAGTAGCGAGTTCGTTGCTGTGGGTTTGCGGTAAATTGTGGTCTGCAGGCCCCCCCTCCTTATCCTCCCTGGATATGAAGATATCTAGAAAGGGCAGATGGTTCTGAACTATAGTGGAGGTAAACCGCAGGTTAATGCTGTTGTGATTGAGTTCCTCCAATAGTCAATTAAACTCGTACTCTGTCCCGCTCCACAAGATGAAAATGTCATATATGTAGAGGGGACCAGAGGACGATGTGTTCGGAATACCAGCCTGGCGTGTCATAATAGACTGGTGGAGGAACTTAACCACAACAGCATTAATCTGTGGTTTACCTTTTCTGCCTAACACATTATCTCATGATCAAGAGGGGTCCATGAGGGGCGCATTATCTATCTCTGTATGCTCCCCATTTTAGCTATCCCCATCTGGGTCCATTAGGATCTCTGTCCAAAATATCCCTCCCCTGTCACTCTATGATGCCGGTTGTCGGGATCTTTCCTAACCCCTGGCCTCTGGGGGTGGTTATTGTGGTAGTTATTGTGGTAGCAGTGCATGAGCTAATTAGCTATGCAGTGCCTGACAAACCCCCCCCTTCCCGTCCAGCGCTGGCCACTCCCGACATGTTTGGGGTTGTGCTTGTCTGGACGCCGCATAGTGGGGTGATACTGTAGTAGCTGCACATTGCCTGGAAAGTCCTGCAGCTCCACCCACCCATCATTGGCAATTGCGCATGTCCATACGCGGCGCAGTAATGACTATAGAACTGCCTGATTTACTGACAGTCCTGAAACAAGTCCGCCCACTGTATGCGGTTGTATTCGCGGTGTGCCGAGTCACATGACTCGAATAATGCGCATGCGATTCTGGTGCGTGCGCATGAACCCGATTCTGGCACATGCGCATGAACGCAATTCTTTGCGCGTGCACACGAACGGATGCTTTACTCCCGTCCCTTTCACTATTTAAACATGGCAGCACGCACATATGCGCTGCCACACGCCAACAGACGCATGGATCTGCTCTTATTTAATGCCCTGATCCAGGATCTAGGCCATACACCCACCCTAGGATATCTGTAAGTACAACACTTTTACTTCTCATGCACTTGCTAACTGTGGCTACATTAGTCCACCATTTTGACTGGGCTCATATCGCGCTTATGTTGCAGATACCTCTATGTTACATTGCTGCAACAGTGGTTGTCCGGCGCCTTATGCCCGGGTCCAGATCCAATGCCATACGCTTGCTAATGACAACACAACACCACACTATGTGGTTTGAGCTCACCTTACTCTCTCTAAACTCATCCTTCACTGATGTTTAGTAGGAGGTAGCTCTTCAGATAGCCTTTGTGTCCCCTGATGACTCTTAAGGCTTTCACCTCATTTTTTGACAAAGACCAATTGATATAGTATATTCAGTAGAAGAAACGCGTAGGGACATGTGAATATACACTCGTTCAGGCATCCTCAAACTGCGGCCCTACAGCTGTTGTAAAACTACAACTTCCACAATGCCCTGCTGTAGGCCGATACCTGTAGGCTGTTCGGGCATGCTGGGAGTTGTAGTTTTGCAACAGCTGGAGGGCCGTAGTTTGAGGATGCCTGCACTAGTTGTTCAGTTCACTTGACCCTAGTACACACTCATTATGAGGGACAAGTGTTTATAAATATAGGTCACTCCATTTTTCCATCTCACCTCATTGTAGTAAGCACTCTTCATAGTCCCAACTGACACTCCATGTAGGGATCCCCAGGGATTCCAGTGTAGAGTCAGGTTCCGGACGGGGCCACCACTTGCTGGGCAAGGACCCCGTGTTAGGAGGCTTTGAGGGTTAAGCAGGCCAAGTAGGGATCAACAGGGACAGCCTGTCATCCGGACTGTGCACTGGTGCCTATTGTGGCAGACATTACCCTCTCCTTCCTACACTATATTAGTATGAATTCCACTCATGAATGGGTGGACTGGGCTGTGTCTACACACAACCTACTCTATGCCTAACCTGGCTAGCCTATGACAACACTTATTAGCAAGGCATTAGTCTTTTTGTCTTTTGACGTCTGACTGGGACAAGAGCGCATCTCTGCACTAGACACCAATGTGCACACGTAACCAGTGTGACTGGTAAAGCACGCTCATCTCCCCAGACCCAGTTGTTATTCGTTGTAAGGGGTTCCTTCTTATAGTTTAACACCTAACATTATTAAAAGTTATGTTTTAGCATGTTGCTGCCCCTTTTGCATTTTTGTCTCTCCTACACTGCCCTGCTTTGTGTCAGAGTGTATATTAGGCTTCAGGGAATCAATGATACTCAAAGCAGCTAAAGGCAATGGTTGAGACAAAGGTCTTCATGGCTGAAGCCAACAGGAGAACGGCCTGGTAGCAATCTACTATTTAGTCACCACTGCTGTACACAATTTTGCTATGGCTCTGCCAATACATTAATGGTTTTAATTCTGAAATATATTTTGTCTCTACTCATTTTTCTTAGTGGGAATGAGAAATTGATGCCTTGCAGAGTTGGGGTCCTGGATTTGAATCCAACATTGGACTGCAACTGGAGGGAGTGTGTATATTCGCTGTGTGTATTTGTGAGCTCCCTCCAAATACTTCTGTTTCCATTCACACCCCAAAAACTACATTCTGTTAGGTTAATCAGCCTCCTCTAAAACTGGCTCCAGTGGGTGTGTTTTTGAGTACATAGAATGCGAGCCACATTGCAGACAGGGACAGATAACAATCTCTGTACAGTGTGGCCGAATATGTTGGTCTTATATAGAGAAAATGAATGAATAAATAAATAAAGACCACATACTATATATTGGTTGAAATACATAAAAAGCAGAAACATGTCTATATGTTCAATATTTTATTACATTTTGAAGTACAAACAATTGATGAGAAATTATTTGAATCTATAATTTTCGCCTGACAAAAAGAAAAAAAAAATGCAAAAAAATCCAGAAGTATCACAATTAATACATAATAGTGAAAGAAGGGGTTGAGAGAATCCACATTACATGTAAATAATAACAATGACAACCCAGCTTTGTGCACTGTACAATTGCCTATAAATCATCTGGATCACTAAAGAAAGTAAGAGGCTAAAGGTAAAAAAGATAAAAGAAAGGTTCTAAAATGAATTATGAAGAAGAGAGATGGATAGGCTGAGAAGTCAAAGCAGTTATTCTAATTGTACTGTACTAAATGTCATAATAAAAACCCTCAACATAATGTATATAGCATAAATCAAGTCCATCACCTTCTAAAAACTAGACAAATAATTTAGTCTTACAGGCACAAATACCTACAGCAACTTTTCATTGGTTGCTCATTAACACCAGTTTTGAGTTTAGCAGAAGGCGTTGTACATACCATATAAGAATTATTTGACGTTTTTGATACACTTGTAAATGACTTTGATAAAAGCTCTCCTAAAGCTTGCATGGCACAAAGGGTAGAGAATAGGATTTATTGAGGAGTTAATCCACAGCAACCAAAATGTAATGTCATACCAATAAGAAGCAATACAGTAATCATGGCAGGCAGCTCGAGTGGTCATAAGAAGTGAGTAAGGAGCCCAACAAATACAAAACACACAAACCAGGATAGACAGAGATTTGGCAATTTTTTTGTCATGGGATAATTTGATAATGCGAATGTTACTCCTTGATTTCTGATCACTTTGGAATCCATTTGGTTTTGTCTTCTTATGAGAGCAGCGAGGAAATGCTCGGGCGACCATTTTGATTTTTGGTGATCCTAAACCATTTTGTCCGCAGTGAATGAGCTGCTCTGATACAATATACGGTATTTGTAATATTTCTTCTTTATTTGGGCAGGTTGTTAAAACTGAAGTTTTTCTTTTTTTTCTGCTTCTTATCTTAATATTCCAGTAGATGCTCAGGTTAAAGAATGAAATGCTTAACAGAGGAAGTAAAAAGTCAAAAATGGAAGCTCCCAATAGAAAGTGCCAGCTGTAGTAGTATGAAGGGAGACATAGGTCCTCAGGAATAGAGTTGTTACTATCGAAATAGTCCCAGAAAAGAATAGCTGGACTATATAGAAGAGATGATAATATCCAGACTGCAGCCATCTTAAGTAACGTCTTGCAATGTCTTTGCTGCTCAGTGTGATATACAACCTAAACATCAGAAGAGAAGAAACTATTAGGGTATGCTCCCATCAAGGAATTTGAGGTTACAAAATTCAACGTGGATTTGCAAGAGAATCCGTAGCAGAAATCCAGCTGGATATGCAGTTTGATAGGCAGCAAATTCGCTTATCGACTAGCCCCATTCAATGGAGCCAATCCACTTGTGTAAATTAACCAGCTTTTCCAACACAGAATCTACCTAAGGGTACTTTCACACTTGCGGCATGGCTATTCGGCAGGCTGGTCCGGTGGGTGAACAGCCTGCCGGATCTGCCATGCCGCAAGTCCCCGTGTGCTGCTGCTCCGTCCCCATTGACTATAATGGGGTGGGGGGCGGAGCTATGGCACAGCATGGCAGTGCACGGTCGGAGATCGCCGGACTAAAAGTACTGCAGGGCCGACTTTTTAGTCCGGCAATCACTGCTGTGCACAGACGTGCTGCGCTGTAGCATCCCCCGCCCCATTATAGTCAATGGGGACAGTGCTGCAGCACACGGGTACTTGCGGCATGGCGGATCCGGCAGGCTGTTCACCCGCCAGAACAGCCTGCCGGATAGTCATGCCGTAAGTGTTAAAGTACCCTTAACTCCTTATGGACACGGACATATTTCACCTTAAGGACCAGGCCATTTATTTCAAATCTGACCAGTGTCAATTTATGTGGTGATAACTTTAAAACACTTTTACTTGTCCAGGCCATTCTAAGATTGTTTTTTCGTCACATATTGTACTTCATGACAGTGGTAAAATTGAGTCAAAAAAGTTCATTTTTATTTATAAAAAAATACCAAATTTACCAAAAGTTTTGACAAATTTGCAAATTTCCAAGTTTCAATTTCTCTACTTCTATAATATATAATGCATAAAGAAAGAAAATTGAGTCAAAAGTGCAGGTAAAAAGGCATATAGTTTATTAATGAATAAATATTAAAAAACAGAGAGGAGGTCCCTCACCACTCGTCCCAGTTATTTACTGAATACATGGTTGTGGACCAGAGAGACCGTTGTGGTCATTTGTTCTGTATTCTATAATACATAGTAATACCACCTAAAATAGTTATTAAGTTACATTCACCATATGACTATTTCATGTATGGATCATTTTGGGAATGCCATTTAATTTTTTGGGGACGTTACAAGGCTTAGAAGTTTAGAAGCAAAAATTTTTCAGAAATTTCCAAAACCCACTTTTTAAGGACCAGTTCAGGTCTGAAGTCACTTTGTGAGGCTTACATAATAAAAACCACCCAAAAATGACCCCATTTTAGAAAGTACACCCCTCAAGGTATTCAAAACTGATTTTACAAATGTCTTTAACCCTTTAGGTGTTCCGCAAGAGTTAATGGCAAATGGAGATAAAATTTCTGAATTTCGAATTATTTTTTTTTGGGCAAATTTTCCATTTTAATCAATTTTTTCAAGTAACAAATCAAGGGTTAACAGCTAAACAAAACTCAATGTTTATTTCCCTGATTCTGTAGTTTATAGAAACACCCCATATGTGGTTGTAAACTGCTGCATGGTCAAACGGCAGGGCACAGAAGGAAGGGAACGCCATATGGTTTTTGGAAGGCAGATTTTACTGGACTGGTTTTTAGACACCATGTCCCATTTGAAGCCCCCCTGATGTACCCCTACAGTAGAAACTCCAAAAAGTGACCCCATTTTGGAAACTACGGAATAAGGTGGCAGTTTTCTTGGTACTATTTTAGGGTAAATATGATTTTTGGTTGCTCTATATTGCACTTTTCTTGAGGAAAGGTTTTGATTTCATCTCCATTTGCCAATAACTCTTGTGGAACACCTAAAGGGTTACCAAAGTTTGTAAAATCAGTTTTGAATGCCTTGAGGGGTGTAGTTTCTTAGATGGAGTCACTTTTTTGGAATTTGTACTCTAGGGGCGCATCAGGCGGGCTTCAAATGGGACATGGTGTCAAAAAAACAGTCCATCAAAATCTGCCTTCCAAAAACCATATGGCGTTCCCTTCCTTCTGTGCCCTGCCGTTTGGCCGTACAGCAGTTTACGACCACATATGGGGTGTTTTTATAAACTATAGAATCAGGGCAATAAATATTGAATTTTGTTTGGCTGTTAACCCTTGCTTTGTTACTGGAAAAATGGATTAAATAGGAAAATTATTAAAAAAATAGCTGTTTTGGGACAGTTTTTATTTTTTGTTATTTACATCATTGATCTGACAGGTTAGATCATGTGCTATTTCTGTAGAGCAGCTTGTTTCGGACGCGACAATACCAAATATGACTACTTTTGTTTGTTTTTGTTTCAGTTTTACATAATAAAGCATACTGAAAGCCATATTTTTTTTTTTTTTGGGCAACTGTCTTATGTAGAGGCTCATTTTTTGCAGGATGAGATGTAGGTTTGATTGGAACTATCTTGGGGTGCATTTGTCATTTTGGTCACTTGCTATTACACTTTTTGTGATGTAAGGTGACAAAAATGGCTTTTGACACCGTATTTATATATATTTTTTTGCTGTGTTCATCTGAGGGGTTAGGTCATATTATTTTTATAGAGAAGGTTGTTATGGACGCAGCGATACATAATATGTATACTTTTTATTTATTTATTTAAGTTTTACACAATAATATCATTTTTGAAACAAAAAAAATCATGTTTTAATGTCTCCATTGCTTAAGGGCCATATATTTTTATTTTTTTGGGCGATTGTCCTATGTAGGGTATCATTTTTTGCAGGATGAGATGACGGTTTGATTGGCACTATTTTGGGAAGCATATAACTTTTTGATCGCTTGCTATTACACTTTATGTGATGAGAGGTGACAAAAAATGGCTTTTTTTACACCATTTTTTAATGTTGTTCACCTGAGGGGTTAGGTCATGTGATATTTTTATAGAGCAGATTTTTACGGATGTGGCGATAAATAAAATGTGTAGTGTATTTTATTTTTTTTTTTATTCAGTGATAAATGTGTTTTTTTCTTTTTTTCACATTTTATTTTACATTTTTTGACTAAGACCCACTTGGTTCTTGAAGATCCAGTGGGTCTGATGTCTGTATAATACAGTACAGTATACTATATAGTATTTTTTACTTTACACAGTCTTCACAGGCGTCCTGTTGCCATTGTAGCCATCACCCGCTGCAATGTGCTGACACTCTGCTATACCGCTCGGCTATCCTAAATTTTAGAGAGAAGGCGGGGGGGGGGGGGAATCGCAATTTTTACGTTTCTGATCCCCGCGGTCTGAAACTTCAGAAAGTGCTGCAAACCACAGGTCTGAATTGACCTGCAGTTTGCAGTGATCGCCGATACGGGCATTGTAACAAGGTACCTGCTGAATTATTTCAGCAGGTACCCTGTTCTAATCACCGCACACTGCACAGCGGTGATCAGTAGTACACAGGACGTACAGGTACGCCCTGTGTGCTTAAGTACCAGTACCAGTACCCTAAGAGGTTAATAAGCACCCTGTCATTTTTTTTTTTTGTGAAGCAGATTTAACATCTGCTCATGAAAAATCCAAGTCATTTGAACAGTGATGTGGATTTTTTAGTTGAAATCAAGAGGAGGAGGTCAGTAAAGTAAGCGTGGGAAATCATTTGAAAGAGCAAAGCAAACAGCAGCACACATATATGAATACATCTGTGCTCCATATCTGTCTACTGCTGTCTGACTACTGCTGTATACTATTGCTACCTCTTGTATAACTGGTTGAACAGCTGTGATCAATATATGGGGTGATCCCAGAACCTCACAATTAATCCATATTCTGCACAGATTAATTTAGAGTCTCAAAGTATTGTAAAATAATAATTATAATAGCACACAATGTATATGTGCAGTCACAGGCAGTGGGTGTAGAAACACTGTGCCAACCAACTGGTTTAACTTACTGTAAGTCTAGACCTAAGTCTGTTATCCTAGCAGTCTCCTGGTTTTCACCCTTTAACCCCTGTACAGAGTTCTGGACTTCATTTCAGGGGAGCAATAGGCCGCTATCTGTTGGAATAGTTTTGGTGTAGTTGGTTGCTGACCAACAGAGAAGAGACACAACAGTTCAAAGTACTGAGGGGTTAGGCAATACTCCTAGTCAGGAAACAGGTCAGAACCTTGTCAGGGCAGGCAGAGTACTTACGAATCCATATACCTAGTCCACAGTCAGGGCAAAGGGTCAACATGGTAAACAGGAAATGGTGAGGTCAGGCAGGAGATGAGCGAATTAGTTCTAAACTAATAGAATTCATTACGAATTTCACAAAAATTTGTCCACCAAAGGAATCCAAGGTTTTTTGCAATTTTTTTTGTAAAAGATAAAGAATAGTTACAAAAGCATTTTAAGGCATTAATGCCATTCTTTTACCAGTGTTGTACAAAATGTATTTGCCAAGAGTCTCTAATTTTCAAAAAAACCGTAGCATTAGATCAGAATGTTTTCTGTGATTATGGCATTATTGTACTTTATTTGCGTCTGCAGAGTGCTGTTGCATTGTCTTTTTTTTCTTTGTGTTTTTAGCCATGGCAGCGTGCACGTGCGCATTGGGATGTGCTGACTGACCCTCTTTTTTTGCAGTTGTACTGGAGCTGGAGGTGGGCTGACTCCTGTTGGTCTAGCACCCCTGACTAGCCTGTCTTCCCCATTGGATTATTTTAATTAGAGTAAGTATAAATCTGTAGCCTGCTCTCATTGCATTTATTGGAAGCCATTTGGCACCAGGAGAAGTATAGAGTCGGCTCAGCATGCAAGTTGGTACCTGCATCCCTGGATTTAATGGAGGCCGTTATGGCACCAAAAATGGTAAAAAGCAGAGTGGACCCAGAATGCATGTGGAACAGCCTCAAAGCATGATGCTGCCACCACCATGCTTCACTGTGGGTAGGTGTTCTTTTGGTGATGTGCAGTGTTTTTTTTGCGCCAAACATATCTTTTGGAATTATGGCCAAAAAAATTGAACCTTGGTTTCATCAGACCATAACACCTTTTCCCACATGTTTTTGGGAGACCTCAGATGTGTTTTTGCAAAATGTAGCCTGGCTTGGATGTTTTTCTTCGTAAGAAAAGGCTTTCCTCTTGCCACTCTACACCATAGCCCAGACATATGAAGAATACGGGAGATTATTGTCACATGTACCACACAGCCCGTACTTGCCAGATATTCCTCCTTTAATGTTGCTGTAGACCAGTTTTCTTCTCGTCTTTTCATCAATTTTGTTGGTTCTTGGTAATGTCACTGTTGTGCCATATTTTCTCCACTTGATGATGACTGTCTTCACTGTGTTACATGGTATATCTAATGCCTTGGGAATTCTTTTGTACTCTTCTCCTGACTGATACCTTTTAACAATGAGATCCCCATGATGCTTTGGAAGCTCTCTGTGGATCATGGCTTTTGCTGTGGCATGCGACTAAGAAAATTTCAGGAAAGACCAACTAGAGCAGCTGAACTTTATTTGGGGTTAATCAGAGGCACTTTAAATGATGGCCGGTGTATGCTGACTCCTATTTAACATGATTTTGAATGTGATTGCTTAATTCTGAACACAGCTACATCCCCAGTTATAAGAGGGTGTGCACACACTCATGCACCCACATTATTATTTTTTTTCTTCCTCCACCTAAAAGATTTCAGTTTGTTTTTCAGTTGAGTGTTTTTGTACCTTTTGTACCCTTCTCCTGACTGATACCTTTTAACAATGAGATCCCTCTGCTTTGGAAGCTCTCTGTGGACCATGGCTTTTTCTGTGCAGCTGAACTTTATTTGCATTTAATCAGAGGCACTTTAAATGATGGCCGGTGTATGCTGACTCCTATTTAACATGATTTTGAATGTGATTGCTTAATTCTGAACACAGCTACATCCTCAGTTATATGAGGGTGTGCACACTTATGCAACCACATTATTTTAGTTTTTTTTGTTTTCTTCCCTCCACCTAAAAAATTTAAGTTTGTTTTTCAATTGAGTGGTACAGTTTATAGGTCACATTAAAGGTGGAAAAAGTTCTGAAATGATTTATGTACCTTTGTCTATTTTTTTTTAAAGCACAGAAACCGGACATTTTAACAGGGGTGTGTAGACTTTTTATATCCACTGTAGGTAATTCATGACTTTTCATTTATAGGTCACAAAAAAAAAAGTCTGTAAAATGAAAGACTGCAAAATTAAAGACCCAGGCCTTGTCATCTCAGTCAGTAGCAGCAGTAAGTTATCTGGCCAGTAGTAGTAGTACACTATAGTTCTCCCTGGCTTCCGATAGGTGTCACTTTATTATTGAGGAAAAAGAGAATAACATGGTAGACGGGATGGTTCACACCTCCAAGTCACAGCAGGATGTCACTTCTGAGTCTGACACCCTACCTTGGAGCTAGGGTCACAGCATTTCTCCTGCTCCTCCTCCTTGCAACCACAGAGAAGCCTTTTAGCTGCATTCTCTCTGTCGTCACTGCCCCATTCTAGTGGGGCACATTCTTTTTTTCCTAAGAGCAGACAAAAAAAAACTCACCACATGCTGTGGAAGATTCATAAGATAGTCTCCCTGTTGATGACTTGTGTGAGAACAGTTAGTGTTTGGACTGTGTGTTCATGGTGGTGGTAGGGGCACTTGTTGCTACGACAGTGGTTGTAGGGGCAGTGGTAGTGATAGTGGCAATTGAATCAGCAGAGGGACTAAGGAGCCCATAATAACATATCACAGTCTCATAAAAGTGGTGTGGAGGAAGAGGATGGCAATGATTGTGTGTTGGACAGAACCTGGGAGTTGGATTGGGTGCTGAGGAGGAGGTAACATCAAAGGAGGAGAGTCGTGGCCACAGCAGTAGCAATAAAGAGCAGAGGCAATGTACAGCCAAAACTTCCCAAAAAACTGACAGGGGCACTGATACTGTGGATGCAGGCTCAAAATATGTCAGACCTAAGCCAAGCTTGGCTGCCGCTAGCTTTGTACAGAGTGTGCATGTAACTCCCATCAGGCACAGATTTTCTTTTCACTGCCAGAAGACAAAAGCATTGTCATGTGCAAGATCTGTGGGATTAAAATAGGCAGTGGGCCTTTAAATACTATATGTAGGCACCATTGCTCTGTTGCAGCACATGATATGGCATCACCACTTACTGTGGGTAAATAGAAGTGGCCGCCAGCTAGCACTACATGAGTTTCATCCTTCTCCTGATCTCCTTTGCAGCAGCCAGACAGTATCCACGTGCAGTACAGAGTCCTTGTCATCATTATCATCAGTTACTCCTTTCCCTCCTCAGACTCCCCCGCTACTACCCTGTTGTCAGCCTTGTACTGTCACGTTACAATATTTACCTTTAGGCAGACACTCATGCTTAAGCAAAAAGGGATGGCGGAAGAAGAACAGCTTACTCATTTTGTTGGCCACCCTGTAGCTGTTGAGGACGCACACAGAGAAAGTGCCTTGGAGGAGGAAGTGGAGGATGAGGAGGAGGAAGAGAAGGAGGAGGAAAAGGAGTCACTTGAGCAGGAGGATGAGGTTCATGATGATGAGGACAATGACACTGGCCATGGTGACCATTCATCTCAGTGGGTGGCAGACTTAGAAAGAACAGGGTCTTCGGGCACAATGACGAGAATGGCAAGCTGTATGCTTTCTTGCTTATGTACTGACAGTCGTATCATTCACATAAAGCAATCCGATGATTACTGGATAGCCATGCTTTTAGACCCTCACTATCAAAGCAAAATGAGGAAATGATTTCCTGCTTTTGAAAGGGAGGCCAATTTGTTTTATTAACAGGAAACTGTATATTGTGTACTCAGCTTGCCACAACTTTCAGTGAGCAGAAGCTTGCCTCCTGCGTGTCTGACCAGGAAGCTCATCTCCACTCCCCGCAGAGTCACCCACATCCAGCCTATTCAGCTACCAGTAGCAGCAGAAGCTGCAGCAGCAGCAAATTTAGTATCATCAACATGATGGAGAAATCTTTCCATGTGCTGCAGAAGGCTGACATAATGTAAATCAGCAAATGGAGATGTGCCGCCCAAACACCCAGGGTTTAGTCCTACCTGGACTCTGGCCTTTCTCTAATGCATACTGTGTTTCTTGACACCATGGAATTCTGGGCAGGGAGATGGAATAGTGGTCGTAAGTGGCCCAGCATGATCTCTCTGTTCTGTCTTGTCCACCCTCCAGTGTCATGTCAGACTCAGTGATAGTTTTCATCCAGGCAATGGCATGATAACACTCAAATGGACAAAGTTGTCCTCTGCCAATGTGCAAAACATAATTTTTGTCAAAATGAACGAGGCATGGATCCATGAGGATTTTCACACACCTCCAGTTGAGGCTTATGAAAAGATCTTCCCTTGCTGATGGTGCCCCATCATGCCACTGCCTCTGTCTCCCTACCATCATGTTCTGTATCATATGGCTGCTGCTGCTTTCTGCCTGCCTACCATCATGTTTGGTACCATATGGCTGCTGCTACTGCTGCCACCACAATGCCGCTGTCTACCTGCTTACTGTCAGGCCACTGCAGAGGTTTTCTTGCCTACCATCATGTTTGGTACCGTATGGCTGCTGCTGCCACCTTCATGCCACTGCCGCTGTCTGCCTACTATCATGTTCTGCACCATATGGCTGCTGCTGCCATCATGGTTTGCTGCTGCCTGCCTACCAACTTGTGCTGCCACCACTGCAGCTGCTAATACCCCTACTGCCACTACCATTACCTCTATATAGCCTCTATTACTACTACTACTACCTCTAAACAGCCACACACATATCTACTTCTGTTCCATGCTGTGCTGCTATTGCCTGCACCACTATTGGGGCCACATACCACTATTACACACTTTCGACATCCACACTGTACTGGTCCCAATTAAACGGGAGAATTTCTTTCCAGGCTTATTCAGAACAGAACAAGCCCCTGTTTATTTTGACAATTAACACTTGTGTGTATAAATACAGACAGGCAGTCTGCCCCCATTAATGCAAAATTTTTAGATGCTTGTGCAGAACAAGCCACTGTTTCTTATGACATTAACATGTGTGTGTGTTTAAAAAAGGGGCAGGGATCAGCATAATTTTTGGATGGTAGGGGAACTGTTTTTTTCCCATAACACTGTGTGTGTTTAAACACCATCTGCTCCTGAAAAGAGACAATTTTGGAGGCTTTCTAAAAATCATAACACATGCATCAGCTCAGTGTGTTTTTAAAAACACTGTTTGTCAACACTGTCAACCATGCGTTTACACATAGCTATGTATGTTGGGGTCACTCTGACATTATTAATTATTGCTCTTAGGGTGGGTTCACATCATGCTTTATGCCTCCATTTGACATATACGTTAGAAAATAGGATAAGAAAACACAGCACACCACATTCTTGTATCCTGCACAGTCCTGTAAAAAAAAGTATCCTTTTTTTAAAAAATAGTAGACAAAAACAATGGAACTCTATGGTGAATGGATACCACTGTATGGCATCAGTTTAACATACACATTTTTTGTATCTGTTAAACGGATGGGGAAAACATGATGTGAACCCACCCTATTTGCATTTAAGAGTTTAAAGGGGGGGAGGAGGAGAGACAGAAAAAATGTATTTAAAAACGTTAGTCCTAGGAGACTGGACTAGTCCTAGTGTCATATACCAATTTCATTTCAGGCCAACTGGAGCATATTTGATCTGTGTAGAATCGATTCGGTTATAAATTGAAAAAACATTTTTTTTAAAATTAGACCAAACAAACACAAAACGAATTTGAATAAATTCACTCATCTCTAGAATATACAACAAAGGTTTTAAAATGTTAAAATTGGTTGATAGCATTTGTCGGTACAGTAATGTAAGTCATCAGTTATTATAAGCAATCTGTCAACAGGAAATTCGCTGTAAAACCAGGCTCAATGCTGTGCAGGGCTAGCTCAGGTGAATGTAATAGATAAGTTTCACTTTGTCATCCATTATTATTTTGGGGAAAAAAAGTACTTTTAATACATATGCAAATGAGCAATTAAATGCATTGAGGGCGGATCCAAGCCACTATGTGCATCCTTGCTCCTCCGACTTCTGCTGCAGCCCCTCCTTCTTCTTCTTGATTGACAGTTCCAGCCAAAATGTCCGGTAAGGAGAGGAAGGGGCTGCTAGAGGAAGCCCTTGGTGCACTTAACTGCTCATTTGTATATGGATTAGAAGTACTCTCTTTCTCTATAATGAAGTAACTGATCCCTAAGTGAAAGGTATCGTTACATTCAGCTAAACTAGCTCTACAAGTCTAAAAAGACATTATTTAATAAAAAGTAATTAGTAATACCAGAATAAGGAATTAGAGAATACTTACAGCCATAGTGACAGCCAAAAACCGATCATAACTAATTAGTACAACATTAAAGGCTGAAGCCGTGCACATAAGATTGTCGACAACTAGCCACAGCTTACAGAGGAATTTTCCTAGCATCCACCTCCCAGTGAAGATGTAAGGCACATACAAGGGAATACAGAATGCTCCTGTGGAAACACTCACATATTATATGGTGCAAGCAAATCTAAGGCTCTGTTCACATTTCACATTTGTACATCTGTGGGGGAATATAGAGATACAATTGTGATATGTTCCATCAGATGCCATACTCCAAACATAATCACACTATTGCTTCTAGAGATGAATTCTGTGTTGTACAGATCCAAAATACAGTGGCACATGAAGTGTTTACCATCTTGTGATACCAAATCTAGTGACTCTGTAATAATTCTATTTAAGCATTACATAGATACATCGATTTGTACAACACAGTTCATAATCTGGAAATGTGCATGGGACCTAAACTGATGTATAAGACCTTCATTGATGTTAACCATTAAACTTTAATAGTATAATGCTTTTTATTTTATTTTACTTACTTATATAGTACTGACAAATTTCACAGCGCTATCTCTACATTCTGTAGCAAAAAAAATGATTAATGGCCAGGGTTTTCTATATGTAACATTTTCATAAAAGTCCTGCTAATTTACAGTATAAGTAAGATGGATTGTTTACTAATTTAATGATATATACTATGGTATTTCAAGCAACTTCAATCCAGGTCGTAGCTTGGTGTTTTCAAATTGGATTGGATAATATGGTTTCTACTGTTATACTGTACTTAGGACTGTAGATCTAAAGCATTAAAGGGTTTGTCTTACTTCAGCAAATGGCCTTTATCATGTAAAGAAAGTTAATACAAGTTAATACTAGTGTATTGTGATTGTCCATATTGCCTCCTTTGCTGACTTGATTTAATTTTCTATCACGTTAAACACTGCTCGTATTCAGGGGTTATGAGCACTCTGCAATCCAGCAGCGGAGGCCATTCTTGCACACTATGTACTGGCCTATATACACCCTGCAGTAGGGCATATATTACAGCTTGACGGATCCAATGTCATCTTTCTAAACTAATAGTGATCATTCAGAAAGATCCAAGTCTGTCAATCACCATTTGATCTAGCAGCCATTATCCAGCACTAACTATAGCCAGGCTTTCCTTCACTTGGGGCACAGGTTCAGTTTATTAACCTATACCTGTATATAAATATCTGACTAAGGCCAAGAGGCTTATTGGCACCCACCTGGGCACCCAGGGCACTTGTAACAGTTACCATAAACTAGCTGCATTTCTGCATACTCTTATGTTAGTACTCAAAAAACCTTTATGTCTGATAATAGTCCTCTCATGATTGTCATTCAAATTGGTTTTGGTTCATGATGTCAGAAGATGACCATGTTTAACTTTATCAACAGAAATGAAATCAGAATATAGATAGATAGACAGATAGACAGTCTTAGGCCTAAAACTTGGAGGTTAAATAAATAGAATTTATACTTTTATTGAAAAGGTTATCCCTGATCTACACTAGATTGCCAATTACTTTTTGTATAGTGGTCCTCTTGTTCGAAAGAGTTACCCTTCTAGAAGACCATTATTTTGTAAATTGTGTATGGTTGTCGCAAATAAGTTTTACTGTATATAATATATATGTATTAGAATACAACATAGAGATATATACATGACTCACCTATGAAAAAATCACAAATAGCCAAATTTAATAGGAAGAAGTTACTCCTGCTCCAAAGCTGCTTGTCCTCTATAAAAGATGCAATGACAAGACTGTTGCCCAGAATAGTGACGAGAATTAAAAAAGAGATGAGTATCATTAAAATAATAGTTATGCCTTGTGACCTAAATATAGCCATTTCATCAGCGTCAAAAGATGTGTTTAGAAAACTGATGTCAGAAACATTTCCTGAAAAGATTAATATTGACGTCATCCTAAAATGAAAATATAGATACATAGCGCTGCATGGAGGTGTGATCAGATGTGTGGCTCAGACAGGTTATCATGCCAGTTATGGTACCTATACTGCAGTAAATGGCAATATATACAGTAGCATATTCCTAAGGGTATTGTTTTCATTGTTAGGATACTATGGCATCTGACAGCTGCTCACAAGAGCTTACACACATATAATCATCTAAGATTTTTAGATAGGTTCTTCCACCTTTTATTGCAGTTTTATACGCACATTTATTGTATGTACTGGTCATATAAGCAACAACATTTTTGTGATTGCATTTCACATATTTTGGCCTATAATAAATTTGGTCTTTATTAAAAATATTGAGCTGTTATGTCACAGAGGGTTAGCTGTTTTTCTAGCTGTGTGAATCCTACTTTTTACTTTAACTTTGTGCCTCTAATAAACCTTATCTATAAATTACTAAAAGGTCATAAACACTTATTTATGCCACATTCTTATCAGTAAGATAAAAATTTAACTATAATGAGTGTTTATATAATCAGATCCAACATAAAGAGCCTGTGAGATGAGCTGGCTGATGGAGAATAGAGAAAATGCAGATCCTGCCACTAAAGTATCTCAACCCTGTACAGAGAAAAGGGTTCCCAATGTTCTTATAAAGACCCAATTGAAAATAATGATTTGAGCTTAAAATGAGTACAATGCAATCATTAAAAAAATGCCCCCAAAGGTGTACATAGCCTTTACATCGAGGAGGGAATGTTTTGGGACAGGTCAGCAAATAAAATATTTTATTATATGAACAATATGAAACATATTGGAGAGGCCAAATTTTTTACATTTATTTTACAAAATTGTTTTAACATGTTACAGATTTACCACTATTATAATATAAAAAATATATGTACTGTAATAATGCTGTATGTAAAATATAAATCTCTGAAATGTAAGAAAAAAATTTAAATAAATACATGAAATTTGACTTGAGCTGTATCCTTCTGGTAAGGGCATATTCATTTGCATACTTGGTGCATGGTGGACAGTTTACTAAGGTAGCATTACAATAAGAGCATGTAATATTTTCCAAAACAAAAAGCGATGGCTTTAAAATAACAGACTTTGCGGTTTTTCAATCTGATACCTTTTACAAAGCAGAAATAATAATTATCAACAAGGTCATTTTAGTTCATATAGTTTATATAGCTGCGTGCTAAAATCCTGCCCAAAGTAATCACATTTCAGCTAGCTTCATTTTTTTGGTACATCGTCAATTATGTTTAGAAGGAGCAGGAATAGAAGGCTGAACTCACACTTCAGTTATTTGGTCAGCTTTTTAGATCCGTTAGTGTGAGCCAAAACCAGGTACAAATCTTTCCATTATACCTTCTCTGAGTTGGCTTCACTACTGGTTTTGGCTCACAATAACTGATGGAAATAACTGACCAAATAATTAAAGTATGAACTGAGCCTTAGACTCTTGTAGTTTTCTAACAACCTTTACATATCATGTGACAATATGGCTGTTGGATAGTGGTCTCTCTTGAGAAAAAAAAGGGTCATGATTACATTCAACAAGAATATATATGGCCTTTCCTGAGTAAATTTAGTAAACCTAAGCCTACACGCACGTCTGCAGTAGGAATTCCAGTATTTTGTTCATTGCCAGGGCCCAATGGATCCCATTCACTACAATGGAATCTGCTAGGTTTCTGACATAAATGCTGATATGAAAAATATCACTATTTGCAGGAGTCCTCTTCATTATGTGTGCGTGGGAACACCACCTCTGGCGCTTTACGAACAGTTACCTGTTGTAACAATGGCAGTTTGCAGCCGCCAGCGTTCAGCGCACCCTGCTATGTACCTCAGTCGAACTGCACACAAGGCTACTCCTCCCCGCTGCTGGCACCGGACCGCAGGCAGCTACAGCTTCAGTTGCACCTTGTAGGAGCCGCATGCATCCTGGTTCTTTAAGGGTTCGTACACGTCCCTGATTCCGCCCTCTCCCCAATCCCGGCCAGGCACCACCTTTTATAAGGGTGCTTCCCGCTTCCTGCAATGCCTGAGCAGTATTGTAGTTTTCTACAGCGAAGGTTCCTGCTAGTTTCCGTATCGTTATCCTGCTACCGACCTTGGCCTGTATCCTGACCTCGTCTCTGTCTGATCCTCCTGTACCTCGCTGCTCTCCAGTTTACGACCTGGATTTTCGGCCACGCCTCTGTCTGTTGTGCAGATCGTCACACCTGCTGCACCTGGGCTAACTCAACTCTGCTGTTCTAACAGCTCTAGCTCTGCTTTACCACCTACTCAGCTCTGCTTCATCCAGCGACAGCTTGCTCCGTCTGCCTGTTTCCCCAATGCTTGCATCGGGGCGTTCTGGCCAGCCTGGCCAGCTGCCACTTAACAGGGACCACTCTTGCGGTGGTGACCTGGTGTCTCCCCTGCAGCTGAGAACAGCTTCTGCATCCAGGAGCGGGATAAAGGGTGAAGAGCAGGGGGACACTTAGAATCCGCTCCCAAGTTTGGCCCAAAGTCAAACCGGTAAGTGGCACAGAGGGTCCACACCCGTTGAAGTGTTACACCTCTCCTTAGTCATAGCAAGGTACTGATAGCCCTTCAAAATGAATATGAAGACTCTCTGGTGCCTGCACTGCAAGTTTCTGAAGGCCCAGGACCTGCTGAATACAGACTTTTTCTCAAAAGACAGTTTAAAAAATAGCTCCAGCCTTTTGTATGAGGGATCTGTCAATAGTTAATGCTGATCCTAGCTAGAGTTATCAGCTGTATCCATTTATCTATTTATTTTACTATTTAACTAATTGGTTTATATTTGTTTTACTAATTTAACTATTGGTTTATATTTTTGCCAAAATACAAAAAGTGCTAGACACAAATTGGCTGAGCACCCATGCAGACTGGTGGTAAAGAATGCATGTACATGCATAAGATGTATGTATATGTTGGTTCAAAAATTTTCCCATTTGAGGCAACACACATGGCTGCAGAAGGTACTGCACATATCCCTGAGTTGTTAGTGGCCCTCATATCACTATCAGGGGGTGACTAAATGTTGTCTGCAATGGCTCCCTAGATCACATCAGCAGTTGGGGCAGTGTGTCCATGGCAAAGGGTTGATTGAAGAACTCGCCACAAGGCCTCCATTCTCGAACCTGACCATAGTGGGATCCCAAACAGAACTTGGATTTGTCACTAAATACGATACAGTTCCGGTCTGTAGCAGTCCAGTATTCCTTTTCATGACATCACTGCAAACAAATGCAAGGCTGGCTGTTAAAAGCAGTTCGTTGAAACAACCATCCTGCTTATCTCAGTCCAATGATGATCCCTTTCAAAGTCTATGAACTCAAAGAACTCAGAGAAATGTATTTAACTTCCTCGCAGAGGCATGTCTAGCAGCCAACAACCTTTCACCTAGAGATACACTACCCAAAAGTAGTCTCTGAGAGCCTTGTTATAGGGCATCAGGGGAAGCACTTTTACACATTCTTGTGGCAAGACCCAGTGTCTATTCAGACCAAACCTGTAAGCATCACTTTGGAAACATATAGAAAAACCACGGCTGGCAACACTATCCTGCGGGCTAATAGCCACTACCCTAAACACACCATAAAAAGTGTGCCAGTAGGGGAATATATACGTGCTGTGGGGAGTCGCTCTGGTAGACAGCGGTGCGGGTGCAGTTTAGAGGCAAAACAAGGAGTCCAGGTGGTGCATCAAACAGTGTTTTATTCACACTTGCACGCCATAAAATGAAAAGCAGTCTCTTGGTGACAGTTCACACACAACGGAAATACTGTGGCAAAACAAAAACAGGCCAACACAGGGTCCAGTCACCTTGGGTGGTTTAGGTGCGGGTTCACACCTAGCAGTCGGCTCAGCCGCAGGCGATTCCACCTTCAGGTCGCAGGGAAACACCACCTTGCTGAGCTCCTTCCTCCAGGACAGAGAATTCCTCAGCCCTGTTTGCAGGCTCCAGGATAATCACAACCCTCAGACACAGCTGCTGGCTGCGTTTTATACCCAGCCCCAAAACATGGACTGGACCGTGGGGAGCAGCCACCCACCCTACTCCTTAGCTGCTCCCAGTAAGAGCCGGCCCGGATCGGCTTTGCAGCCATGCTATTTAACAGAGCAGCACTAGCTGCTGCAGACCAAAAACCCCGGCTCTTACCTCACCGAGGCCAGCAACCTCGGTGACACGTACCTGCTATCAAAAACAACACCTTGCACCCTCTTACACACCCCCTTTGTTCAACCCTGAGGGGTGAACACACGTGAGGCAGTGGACGCGGGACAGGGCATCTGCGTTGCCCTGCAAGCGGCCTGCCCTGTGTTCCACGAAGAATTTGAAATTCTGAAGAGATAGGAACCACCTGGTGACCCGAGCATTCCTCTCCTTGGCCTGACTCATCCATTTGAGGGGGAATGGTCGGTCACCAGACGGAACCTCCTCCCTAACAAGTAGTAGCGGAGAGATTCGAGTGCCCACTTGATAGCCAGGCACTCCCTCTCCACTATACTATATCTGGACTCGGCGGGATTGAGCTTACGGCTCAGGAAGACAACGGATGTTCTTCCCCGTTGACCTCCTGAGACAGTACCGCACCGAGGCCTACCTCCGAGGCGCCGGTCTGTACGACAAACTCCTTGTTGAAGTCGGGTGTCACCAAAACCGGGGACCCACACAGGGCCGACTTCAACGCGGCGAAAGCCTCCTCCGCCTTCTCACTCCAGCTAACCCTCCCAGACTTTCGCCCCTTCAAGAGGTCTGTCAACGGCGCTGCTATTGTGGCAAAGTGGGGCACAAACCTCATGTAGTAAACCTACAATCCCCAGGAACGACTTTACCTGCCTGGTGGTGACCGGTCGGGGCCAGTTACGAATGGCCTCTACCTTGGTTACCTGAGGTTTGATGACTCCCCGCCCAATTACATATCCCAGATATTTTGTCTCCTCTAACCCTATGGAGCACTTCTTGGGTTAGCGGTCAGTCCGGCTTTCCTCAGGGCATCCACTACCGCCTGCACCTTGGGTAAATGGCTTTCCCAGTCGGTGCTGTGGATGACTACATCATCTAAGTAGGCCGAGGCGCACCGACGATGTGGTCGCAGCACTATGTCCATTAACCTTGGAAAGTGGCGGGGCGCCATGCAGGCCAAAGGGTAACACCTTGTAGTGATACAGGCCCCGCGGGGTAACAAATGCGGTTTTTTCCTTAGTCGACTCCGTTAAGGGTACCTGCCAGTACCCTTTGGTGAGGTCTAGCACAGAAAATAACGGGCTTGCCCTAAACTCTCAACAAGCTCGTCTACCCGGGCATGGGATACGCATCAAACTTGGACACTTCATTTAACTTACGAAAATCGTTGCAGAACCGCAACGTCCCATCCGGCTTGGGTATTAGGACTATGGGACTGGCCCACTCACTCTTCGACTCCTCAATGACATCGAGCTTCAACATTAACTGTACTTCTCCGCGATGGCCCGTCGCCGAGCCTCGGGTACCCGGTATGGTTTTAACCGGATCTTGGCCTGAGGCTCAGTGACGATGTCATGTTGGATGAGAGACGTGCGGCCAGGAGGTCCGAGAACACATCCGTGTTCCGACTGATGAACTCCCTGACTTCCTGAACTTGTTTGGAAGACAGGCTGTCTGCAATTTTTACCGTGGTTACTGCTTCACAGGCCTCGAACTGTGGGGCTGGACCCTTTTCACCTAGAAGCCCTGGCCGGGGGCTGTGGTCGCCGGCCGTGTCCCTATCTTTCCACGGCTTAAGTAAATTCACGTGGTACACCTGCTCTCGGCTTGCGCCGCCTGGCTGGTGTACTTTGTAATTTACTTCCCTACCTTCTCGATCACCTCATAGGGGCCCTGCCACCTAGCTAGGAATTTGCTGTCAAGGGTGGGTACCAGAACCAACACTCGATCTCCCGGATTGAAGCCCCGCACCCGAGCCTGACGATTATACACCCTACTCTGGGCTTGTTGTGCTGCCTCCATATGCTCCCCGGACCAGCGGCAACACCCTTTCTATCCGTTCCTGCATCTGGGTGACATACTCAATGACACTTTTGTGGGGGACAGGCTGTTGTTCCCATGCTTCCTTGGCGATATCCAACAGGTCCCGAGGGTGTTCTGCTATAAAGCAGTTCGAAGGGCGAGAACCCCGTAGAGGCCTGGGGTACCTCTCGCACTGCGAACATGAGATAGGGCAGAAGCAGGTCCCAGTCCTTCCCATCTCTAGACACCACCCTCTTTAACATATTTTTTAGAGTTTGGTTAAACCTCTCAACAAGACCGTCTGTTTGCGGATGGTAAACGGACGTCCGTAGAATCTGCTTTATACGCAACAATTTACACAGTTCCCTCATTACTTTGGACATAAAGGGGTCCCTTGGTCTGTCAGGAACCTCTTTGGCAGGCCCACACGGGAAAACATCTCCATTAACTCTTTGGCAATGAGCTTAGCTGAGGTATGTCGCAGAGGCACCGCCTCCGGATACCGAGTGGCATAGTCGAGAACTACCAGAATGTGTTGGTGGCCCCTGGCAGACTTTTGGTACAGGCCCAACTAAATCCATAGCGATTCGCTCGAACGGTACTTCAATAATTGGCAGAGGTACCAGAGGACTACGGAAATGTGGCTGGGGGCTAGTTATCTGACAGGTCGGACAGGATTTACAATAATTCTCTACCTCCTTGAAC
Organism: Bufotes viridis; assembly: GCA_033119425.1. NCBI lineage: Eukaryota > Metazoa > Chordata > Amphibia > Anura > Bufonidae > Bufotes > Bufotes viridis. The sequence continues at coordinate 108,344,882 of CM065593.1, read as the reverse complement.
ACACTGGGCCAATAAAACCGCTGCAGTATGCGGTCCTGGGTTTTCTGCCACCCCAGGTGTCCCCCAAGAACATGCTGGTGGGCAAGCTCCATGACAAGCTTAGCGATACGCTGTGGGCACCACCAACTGTTCAACAGGTTCACCTCGGATTTGGTTCACCCGATACAACATATCCTGCAGAACAATAAATCGTGGGAACATTAATTCAGCCCCTGGTTTCTGGGGTTTACCATCAATTTCCAGCACATTCTCCCAGGCCCTGGTTAGGGTTTGGTCCCGGTGTTGTGCGGTCCCAAAATTTTCCCCGGAGACATTGAGGTCTGCCAACTCAGGCCCCGGTGGCAAGTCCTCCGTGTCTCCCACCATTACACTCAGTGGGGTTGTCTCCCCACTACCGCTGCAGCAGTGGTCACCTCTACCGCTGGCCCTTCAGACTCGGGCTCCCAGGGTTCTGGCCTTCCAGGGGTATCAGGCCACTCTGCTAGGGTTACCCCTGTCTCAGGGCTATTAGTCACTTTCATCTCAGGCCACAGTGACGGAAAACCAGGGAAGTCTCTCCCACTATTAGTTCATAGGGCAGCTTTGTGGAGATCGCCACTTCACAAGTCCAGGTGCCGGCCGCCGTGGACAGAGACATTACAGCCGTGGGATAGTCCTTTAAGTCTCTGTGTATACACACCACACCAACTTTCCGGCCCGTATACTGGGTGGGCTGTACCAGGGCAGCACTTACCAGGGTTACCAGGCTCCCTGAGTCCAACAGCGCCACTGCCAGGTTATCCCCGATTTGCACCTGGCACAGATGTCGATTGTCTATTGTCTCGGGTGCCGGTCGCACACAGTCTCCGGGCATACAGGGAAGCCCGGTACCCATAATTAGTCTCCATGGGTTCCCCACTGTGGACAGTCGGCCCTTACGTGGCCAGGCTCGTGACACCGCCAGCAGACTACTGGGAGGGATCTGCAAGGGTACATCCCGGCGGGTTTGGCCGGCCGCCGGACTGGAGTGGAGGTTTCCGGGGTTTGACTGGCCTCCTCCCAAAAGAACCCCCTGCAGGTTTCTGGTGGCCTCATATCGCTCCACCAGGTCGACCATCTCAAGGGCATTGGTGGGGATACCTGGCGATCCAGTGCTGAGAGGGTATGGCAAAGACCTCCAGAATACATCTGCTAACAGACGGTCGAGCATAGCAGTGGGAGTCAGTATGTCTGGCTGCAGCCATTTTTGCAACCGATGTAGCAGGTCATAGTATTGTGGTCTGGCGGGTTCAGCCGGTTAAATTCCACTGATGCACCCGCTGGCCCGGACCAAAACATTCACCCCAGTCTTGCTAGAATCTCACCTTTCACGGTCGGGTAGTCAGCTGCCTGGACATCTGCCAAATCGAAAAACTTGCTGGGGTCCGGCTGCCAGAACGGAGCAACCACCTCGGCCCACTGGTCACGGGTAACTTTTCCTCACGGCGACCTTCTCAAAGACGGCTAGGTATGTCTCCACGCTCGCTCTGCGGGGTCATCTTTGGGATCGCCGCACGGACCGCTTCCGGGCATCATGGACGTGGTGGGACGCTCCTGCCGCCTGTAATGCCATCACATGTTGCAGCAATAACTGGTTGGTCTCCGCTGCTGCACGTTAGCCTCTATGAGGGCTTTCACAGCAGCCTCCATGTTGCCAGAAATCACAGGCTGCAACTTTGCCGGCCTAATATAGGACATACACTTTTGCTCAGCAAACAAAGTTCGGCGTTCACGCCAGCCTTCACTGCGCATGCCCGCATCCGACACCAAATGTGGGGAGTCGCTCTGGTAGACAGCGGTGCGGGTGCAGTTTAGAGGCAAAACAAGGAGTCCAGATGGTGCATCAAACAGTGTTTTATTCACACTTGCACGCCATAAAATGAAAAGCAGTCTCTTGGTGACAGTTCACACACAACGGAAATACTGTGGCAAAACAAAAACAGGCCAACACAGGGTCCAGTCACCTTGGGTGGTTTAGGTGCGGGTTCACACCTAGCAGTCGGCTCAGCCGCAGGCGATTCCACCTTCAGGTCGCAGGGAAACACCACCTTGCTGAGCTCCTTCCTCCAGGACAGAGAATTCCTCAGCCCTGTTTGCAGGCTCCAGGATAATCACAACCCTCAGACACAGCTGCTGGCTGCGTTTTATACCCAGCCCCAAAACATGGACTGGACCGTGGGGAGCAGCCACCCACCCTACTCCTTAGCTGCTCCCAGTAAGAGCCGGCCCGGATCGGCTTTGCAGCCATGCTATTTAACAGAGCAGCACTAGCTGCTGCAGACCAAAAACCCCGGCTCTTACCTCACCGAGGCCAGCAACCTCGGTGACACGTACCTGCTATCAAAAACAACACCTTGCACCCTCTTACAGTGCCCGCAGAAACTGCAGTACACTAACTGCTTTTGAACAAGAGTGTAGGATCATAGGTTCACGACTGAAAGCCCGAGATTATCGACAGTGGATGCTAGATAGAGCCTACAAAATAGCATCTAGCAAAACTAGATATGATTTGCTCTTCAAAATAGAATACATATTCTCAATGAAACAAAAGAAAAAAATACAAAAGACGCTATATCCTTATCAATCAAAAATGTCAAACAAACCGACCCACCCAAAAGAAGAAGCAATAACGAAAACCTTCCCACTTTAGTTCTTGCATACAGCCGGCAATTCAATAAAATCAGCTCTATTGTAAGAAATTGCATACCCATCCTATTTGAAAATGAGGCTCTTCATGATATTTTAGGAGAAGGTTGCCGAATTGTGTCCAGACGAGCCCCTGCCTTAAATACACGCCTGTCTTCTTCCCTTTATACCTCAGAAAAACACTCATTTCAGGCTGGGTTCAGATTTGAGCGTTTTACAGCGCGTTCCTACGCGCTGTAAAACGCTCAACAGGCGAAAACCCATCTTTCCCTATGGGCATGGTTCTCACCTGAGCGTTTTACAGCGCGTACGAACGCGCTGTAAAACGCCTTACGCCCAAAGAAGTACAGGAGCTTCTTTGGGGCGTATTTGGCGCGTCCCCCATAGGGATATATAGTGCAAACGCGCGCACGACGCGCGATTTTTACTTTCATTTTCACGATGTGAAAATAGAAGTAAAGATAGAGCGTCGTACGCGCTAAGCGGGACGCGCAGGTGTAAACCCTGCCTCAAACCTGGATGTGTTATACAGGGTTCAAACGGTGCGGCAGTGCTAGATGCAAAACCTGCAGTTATGCTATCCCCATTAAAGAGTTTCACAATGTAGACCATACTGAGGTATTTACAATAAAAAACTACATTAACTGCAGCAGTGAAGGCGTTGTATATATCATCATATGCACTATTTGTGATATGATGTATGTAGGCAGCACATCTTGTAAGCTAAAAACCAGAGTGTTGGAACATCTCAATTATGTGACTAGTCCTTCAGCCCTCAATATCTCAAATGCAGCGAGACATTTTATTACGGTGCATAACATCAAGGTACAATCTTTCAAAGTATTTGCCATAGAAAGGGTTAAAAAATCAATAAGAGGGGGTGATCATAAGAAACAAATCCTATTGCGGGAAGCATACTGGATCCTAAAACTCAATACCAGAGTACCTAATGAACTAAACTTACGCAAGGAACTCATGTATCTGTATGTCTAGATAATAGTTCACACAATGCGATACTTCAGCCATGTTCTTGTAGTACTATTGGTTTTATTACTGTTCAATACCTGGTTTTAATATTGATTGTTGTAAGTCTGACAGGTTTAAAAATGTGATTGTACTTAATGTCATGACACACAACTATATTTTTTATGTTTAAATCACTGTGTTGGTTTTGTACTTGTAGTACGACTAGTAGGTGAGGCGCTCAGGTGCAGGCAGTTACAAATTGTGTTGGGTTTCTCCCTGACCGGATTGGAGAGGGGTGTTTTCTAACCAGTGTAAGTTGTATATATACACCTGCAGGGTCGCTTCACCTACTGTTACGACTAAGGACCCCAGGGTTCCGAAACGCGTCAATTTTACCGCTGTACAGTGTGTGTGTACAAATCTTGTTGCCACGTAAATAAAAGGAAGATATTGCACCAAACAACAAAGCAGTGCTGGACATCCTTTTATGCACCGGAAGTTACCACTCAGAAGCTTCTCTGAACCACCGTGCACGCTGGAATCTTCATATGGGTGAGCTGGAAATTTTCTATGAATGACAAACCTGTAATCACTTACAAAGGTGGAAAACCGCTGTACAATGTGTGTGTACAAATCTTGTTGCCACGTAAATAAAAGGAAGATATTGCACCAAACAACAAAGCAGTGCTGGACATCCTTTTATGCACCGGAGGTTACCACTCAGAAGCTTCTCTGAACCACCGTGCATGCTGGAATCTTCATATGGGTGAGCTAGAAATTTTCTATGAATGACAAACCTGTAATCACTTACAAAGGTGGAAAATAAGAGAAAAAAATAAAAATATTTATGAAAACTAGAAAGAAAAATCTAAAGAAAATCTATCAGCTCCAAAACACCCCTCAATTAGAGTAAACATTGTATATAACGTAAGTGACACAGAGTCTGGTTACGTAATTTTTATTTTCATGCTCACTTGTATTCCGACACTGTGTGCTGAAAAAAACTGTGGTAAAATGCATTGAGGCTTTCATACTCCTGTGTCCCACGTTGTAGGGTACAGTCAGAACCAGGCTGCAAAGTCTCTTCCTGTTTGCCTTAGGGCACAAGCACACATTTCACGGTTCTTAAAAGACCAATGTCCAATTGTTTCAGATCTCTGCCAGCCAATAGCTGGACACCTGTGGTTATTTAAGGCCCTTTACCTGGAGGAAGATACTTGAGCTTTAGGTTCCTAGTTGTTTGAGTAACCAGTAAAGGTGTTCCATTCTGATTGTCTGCCCATGTACCAAGATCCTGCTTTTTAACTGACTCAGTTGAGTTGCCCTGACCTTAACCTGCCTACTGTGCTGACCCTTTGCTGCCTGCCCTGACCTCGGAGTTGTTTCTCGGAATTGTACTAATTCTGCTTGCCCAGACCTCTGCCTGTTTACTGACTCAAAGTATTGCCTGACTTCTTGTTGCTTTGCACCGGTGTCTCTGACCTGTGCATCAGCTGCCAACTTACATGGGACTATTCTAAGAGGAAGTAGCCTGGTGGGTCCCCTGCAGCGAAGTCCAGATTCCTTTTTAAGTGTTAAATGGTGAAAATCGCAAATCGCAAGGATAACGCCCTTATCAGTAGCCCACAGTCAAATTAGTTAGTTGGTACAGTGGGTCCACACTTGAAATGAGTGAATCAACGCTAAACTAGAGATGAGTGAACCTTTTGACATTCAATTCATTTGAGGTTTGCTGAATTTTTACAAAAAGTTTGGTCTACTGTAGACCTGAATTGATTTTACCCAAACCAAAGTTCCTCTAATTACCTTGAAAACTGGTATATGACTCCCTCTGGTCTTATCTCTTTTAACTTTTATATGAATTTTTGTACTTTTCTCAACCCCTCCCTAAGCTTTTAAGTCTGAAAACCCTCTCTGAGATGACACTGGAGGTTGGGAAGCAAAGAACATGGGAGCACCAGAGAAAGGCCAGAGTCCAGGTAGGACTGAACCTGGGCGTTGGGGCGGTAGGTCTCTGTTTGCTGATTGGCCTCAGCCTGGCGAGATACGTGAAAAAAATGTTTCATCATGTGGATAAACTAGCTGCTGTGGCTTCTGCTGCTTTTGGCAGCAGAGATGGAGGGAGGTGGGTGGCCTCAATTTTGGTTGGAAGAAAACATTGCCCATTTTGCTTTGAAAGCAAGGGTCTAAAAGCATGGCTATCCAGTAATCATGAGACTGCTTCATGGGAATGATACGCCTGTGAGTGTGTATGTAGGCAAGGATATAGCTTGCTATCCTGACCGGCATGCCCAAGAGCTAGTTTTTTTTTGCCTCCACTGAGATGATTGGGTGTGGTGGCAGGTGTCATTATCGTCATCCTCCTGCCCCTCCTCCACCTCCTCCAATGGCAGTTGCTCATCCTCACAGAGACAATTGCAAGGAGCGACCCACGTTCTCCACCACATTGAGAGGACAAGCAGGGATGGCATTTTCGGAGAAATAATGCCGGCTAATTAACTTCTAGCGAAGCTGAGCACACACCATCAGATCCCTAAAGGAAGCAGACTCTAGTAAATTATGCAGCAGTGACTGCACTGCTAGCAACTTGGCAGGGTGGGAGTAAAGCTTATGCACTGGATTGCTGGGCTTGTAGAGTTGTTTACTGGCCACACATTCCATTATTGATGGCTGGCGACGGAGTGGAGGAGTCTGAGCTGGAGAAGCAAGTGAAGATGGTGATCATGACAGGGCAATGCTATTGTCTTCTGGTAGTGTTGGAAAAAACTGTCTGATGGGAGATATGCATGGAAAGCTAGTAGCAGTCGAGGTCAGCACATTTTGGGCCGGCTGCACCCACAGTATCAGTGACATCACTAGTTCCCAAAGCAGATATGATCTTTACAGTTCATTGGGAAGTTCTGGCCGTATGTTGTCTCTGCTTTTTATTGCTGCCACTGCCAACACCCTCCTCCTCGGATGTTACCTCCTCTTAAGTAACCTGATCCGGCTCCCAGGTCCTGTCCAACACAAAATCATCAGCAGAGACCTCATCCTCCCTGCCACTTTTATTTGACCGTGATATATCATGATGGGCTTCTTGACCTCCCTACTATGTACTTGCCTAGAGTGCTAATGTCACTACCACTGGGCCCACCACCAATACCATGGCTACTATTACCACCACCACCAACACCAACACAGTTATGCATGGGGTCCGCTGCATCCCCCTTAACTACCTTCTCAGGGACATCCAAATGCTGACTGCTCTCACACAAGTCATCAACAGGGAGACTTTCTTGACTATGTGCCGTAGGGCATGGTGGGGTTTTGCTGCCTCTTAGAAAAAGAAGACACTCCACTAGGAGGTGGCAGTGAAGACAGAGTGGACACCACTGAAAGGCTTCTCTGGGGCTGCAAGGAGGAATGATGTGACCCCTGGCTCCAAGGCACTTTAGACACTGAAGTGACCTCCATGTCATCCTGCCGCTGGCATCATGGTGGCTCAGTGGTTACCACTGGTGCCTCACAGTGCTGGGGTCCTAGGTTTGAATCCAACCGAGGACAACATCTGCATGGAGTTTATGTTTTCCCTCTGTCTTTGTGGGTTTCCTCCCATACTTCAGACATACTGATAGGGAACTTAGATTGTGAGCTCCATCATCAAGCAATGATAATGTCTAAAGTGCTGTGGAATACTGTATGTCAGCACTATATATAAGTGAGTAAAATAAATAAATCTGGCTGTGACTGAGAGGAGGAGTGAACCATTCAATCCACAATTTCACCCACTTTTCCCTCAATGATAATGTTGCACTTTGCCGAAGCTACAGGTTGAACTGTGGCCTACTAAAATTTCTAGCTGGTGCTGCTACTACCCATATTCTGGCTCTGGGAGGACAAGGCCTGGGTCTTTCATTTTTAACCCTTCTGTATTCCAGATATTTTATTATAAGGCCTAATGTAAACTCTTCCTAAATGATTATATAATATTATTATAAGGCCTAATATAAACAATTTTCCTAAAATAAAAATTATGGAATGGTTACACAACAAAATTGCAAGTGTGTTTTCTGTAATGTAAAGACAGAGGCACAATTAAATTTACTTCTCTTACTACAAACACAGTCAATACAACTGTTGACAATTTACATTGGGAATAATGCAATATTGGAGCTGGAAAGATTTCTGGCTACATAGTTTCAGAAAAGACCTTTCTCTACTCTAAAACAGGCATTGAAAACTTGTAATATGATTATTCTCCCACCCCATACCAACAATATAACGATGCAGGAAAGGCAGTCATATTACTGTCTACAGTGTAATTTACGTTTACTTTCACTGGTATAAAAATGGTTTTGCTATAATGCAACGTGTTTAATAACACTGGACAAATATAACGCACTGAAAACAAATGTGCAATTGCTTAGCAGCAGAATGCTGATGTAGAAACTTGCGGTTTTGGAAAGGATAACTGTATCTCTGTTCAAATAAGAAAAAAAGAATATTTTGTTTCTTGCAGGAGGCTGGTTTTGTAGCAGAGAGAGGATCTGCAGCAGCTGTATTACTGTATTAAGCACTGTGCCCCAGCTCCCCACTCCCTCCAAATGCTTTCCCTAATCAAAGTATCTAGTATTCTACACAATTATTTCTTCCTATTCTTTTCCTATACTATCCCTGTTACACTAGAAGAGATGCTTACTTGTGACTCTATACTGTCTAAAATCATTTTCGGTCAGACTGCATACACCCACCCTCATTAACAGCTCAACCCAGAATGACCTTTTGAACAGGTATCTCCCTGCGGTTTTGCCCGCCAACATGTGCCGTGAAATGGTGCTGCGGTTGTCCATTTGGCAGACAAATTTTTCAAAATTTGTAACAAATCCAGTTAGTTATGAATGGATTTGCTCATCCTTAGTCTGAAGCAAAGACAGGAGGGACTGGCTTCTGTTTTCTGCTTTTTTGGTGCGAGGGATTCAAGAGCTGTGTGTGCTTTGTTGACTTAATGTGTACATACATGTAGATATAATACAGCAGCAGCTTGTGGGTGACAGCTTTGTACAGCTGATAAGAACTGTTGCAATCTGCTGTAAAAATGAGATTGTCACTTTTCACTACACAAGACCAGACTATATGCCCTTTTGTAAGCAGGAGTTTGATTCCATAACAATTAAAATTTTATCAGACCAGGAACAGTCTATAAAATTCAAGTATAGGAGAAACATTGTGAGATTGCATTTTAGACATTGCAAATTGCTGCCGCATTAAAATGTTGTCCCAACAGATGTATGGGGACCCTGCTGTTTATGCCCACTACAGTGGGGTAACTAGAAATGACTGGGCCCACAGCAAATTTTTGCACAGGCCCCCTGTCCCAGCAACTTCTTCGCAACCCCAACTCCCATGCAAGCCCCCACTGCTGTGGCTAGTCAAGATCGCTCTCTCAGATGAAGCCTGGCAGCCGAGTCGTCCATTTCCTACACTGTCTCTGTATATAAATTAATTGTATAATACTGTTGAGGGGGCGCTGGCAATAAACTCTTTTAGTCCTCCTCCTGGATGGGCCCCTTCTGAGTTTGGACCCCAAAGCAGCTGCTTCCCCTATAGCTACGCCCCTGGCCGACTACTATGTAGCTCAAACTGTGCATGGTTTGGAGCGATTCCGTGGTGATGAATACAAGAGTGGCATGGGGCTTGGCAGGTTATTTAGGGGTCCTTTTAGAAGCGCCATGCCTCTATTTAGAAAATATATAGAATTAGTGAAACCTCATGTCAGAAACATTGCTATAGATGCAGATACATCCGTCTTCGACTTCTGTTATGAATAACCTCAACAATCCACCGCAAGAACAGGAAGGCTCTGGACGAGTTTATATCACAAAATGACACTGTAAAAGAAAAAGTTGAGCAGCCAGTGCCCTAATGAGAGAAGAGTGCATAAAAGATGGCACGGTCAGAAATCAGTGAGAACCGCTACTGAGGACATATTCTAATCTATATCCTCGCATTCAAACATGACGGATCTGTAGAACGTACCAAATCTGAAATGGATATTTTTGACCTTACATTCACACAAAAAATCTCTCTTTGTAGAAGTTTTAGGGTGTTATCGCAGGTCTGGCAGTACTCCTCTGGGATTTTCATATCTGGAAGCAGAGAATATTATTATGACCCTTTTGTACATAAACTAACAGATTGTTAAAAAGGGTTAATACTTTTTTTTGTTAATGGTTCACATGTTGGCTTTATTAATTATTCTATAGCAACTCTTCAATAAAATGGGAATGGTTGGTGATATTAACTTCCTGTTTGTGGCACATTAGTATATGTGAGGGGAGAAACTTTTCAAGATGGGTGGTGAACCATGGTGGCCATTTTGAATCCAACTTTTGTTTTTTCAATAGGAAGAGGGTCATGTAACACATCAAACTTACTGGGGATTTCAGAAGAACAACAATGGTGTGGTTGGTTTTAACGTTACTTTATTCTTTCATGAGTTATTCAAAAGTTTCTGACCACTTATGAAATGTGCTCAATGTGCTGCCCATTGTGTTGGATTGTCAATGCAACCCTCTTCTTCCACTCTTGACACACTGATAGCAACACCACAGGAGAAATGCTAGCACAGGCTTCCAGTATCCGTAGTTTCAGGTGCTGCACATCTCATATCTTCACAGCATAGACAATTGCCTTCAGATGACCCCAAAGATAAAAGTCTAAGGGGGTCAGATCGGGAGACCTTGGGGGCCATTCAACTGGCCCACGACAACCAATCCACTTTCCAGGAAACTGTTCATCTAGGAATGCTCGTGCCTGACACCCATAATGTGGTGGTGCACCATCTTGCTGTAAAAACTCAGGGAACGTGCCAGCTTCAGTGCATAAAGAGGGAAACACATCATCATGTAGCAATTTCGCATATCCAGTGGCCTTGAGGTTTCCATTGATGAAGAATGGCCCCACTATCTTTGTACCCCATATACCACACCATACCATCAATTTTTTTGTTCCAACAGTCTTGGAGGGATCTTTTAAATGTGAGTTAGTGTCAGACCAATAGCGGTGGTTTTGTTTGTTAACTTCACCATTCAAATAAAAGTTTGTGAGTAGCTAATATCCGCCGAAGGGATGTTCAACTAATGCCACTCTCCAGTGACATGCGGCGAGTGCTACGCTGTGGGCTCTTGCTGAATGAAGCTAGGACAGCCACTGATGTTTCTTCATTAGGGACAGATTTCATGCGTCCACATTTTGGCAAATCCAACACTGAACCAGTTTCACGAAACTTAGCAAGCAGTTTGCTAACTGTAGCATGGGAGATGGGTGGTCTCGTAGGGTGTCTTGCATTGAAATCTGCTGCAATGACCCGGTTACTGCGTTCACCAGACATCAACACAATTTCTATCCGCTCCTCATGTGTTAACCTCGGCGACATGTCAATGGCTGTAAACAAAGAAACTTGTAAATAACTCATGAAAGAATAAAGTTACGTTAAAACCAAGCACACCATTGTTTTGTTGTGAAATTCCCAATAAGTTTGATGTGTCACATGACCCTCTTCCTATTGAAAAAACAAAAGTTGGATTCAAAATGGCCGACTTCAAAATGGCCACCATGGTCACCACCCATCTTGAAAAGTTTCCCCCCTCACATATACTAATGTGCCACAAACAGGAAGTTAATATCACCAACCATTCCCATTGTATTAAGGTGTATCCATATAAATGGCCCACCCTGTAGTTATGTACATTGAAACTGTTTTAAATTACAGCTCGTAGACCCTATCATCACAACTTATAGCAGATCTGTTCTATAAGGACACGGCAGGACAGAATCATAGAAGAACTCTTGATGGTAATAACTTAGGATTTATAAAATTTCCAAGCAGCCATCCCAAAAATCCGAAAGCAGAATCCAGCCCAGCACTCTACTGCAGCTGCAAGCAATCATATGCAGAGGCTAGTGGGGTCTGTCTGATCAACGTTCTTTGCTAGTACTGAATGTTACCAAAAGCTCTGCACCTGCCCTACGTGGTCCAGGCATCCAAAACCAGGATTCCACTCAGCGCTCCAGTGTAGCTATGGTGCTCAGAGAGTAGGTTTTCTCCTTGTGGGCATCCGCTGTTGCAATCTAAGCTTTTCATGACAGTGCTAATCCATTGGATTGACCTGTTTGTCCAACTGTCCTCTAGACAGATGTTTACCTTTCTGGTAGCAGCCATGCTGCATCATTTGTCAGTCAGGGGTGGAGCTCCGCCCATCAACAGGTGATTGTGTGTTTAGAGGGGGCAGTGTTTGGTCCAAAAACGACCTTTGTGCAGATTCAAATACTGCCGCAGCATACAGTATTTTGGGATGCGCAGAAAAAACAATCCTCCTTACCCTTTTCTGATAGGATGGCACTCTGAACATGGAGAGTACCTATGCCCAACCGTTGTGGCCACCGTCAATGCAGAGCTGCTTCTTAGCCACATCATTGTAGGTTCAGATCAGTTTAAAGTCTAAACCACCCCCTTGTGCAGCCAATTGTTATTCTGGAGCAGACTATAGCCCTGCAATATATGTATTTGAACTACAGAGGCTACACTATTGTGAGGAGGAACTAAGGGGGCAGCACTATTGTGTGGAGGCACTAACGAAGCAGCACTGTTGTATGGAAGCACTAATGGAGCAGCAGTATCATATGGGGAACAGTAAAGAGCTCATTTTAACTGTGAGGGAGACTCTTAGGGGGCATAACTAATGTGAGGGGGAACTAAGGGAGCAATAAACAAACTAATGCCACACTTTCCCATGAAATTTGAATACATCTTTATTGTAACATGATTAAAAAAGAAGTAAAAACGTTGCATATGCAGTTAAATAGGCGTGACATATCACCAAAAGATGCTATCCAAGAACCTGGTCCATAATATTAGATGATATTTCTGATTCATAATACATAACAGTTCACATTGTATAAGGAGGGACTTGATGCTGCACAATTCTAAATTTAACATGTATTAGAATAAATAACTCCATCAATCACATAGAATCGTGCTGCTAAAAAATCTCAACCCAATACCAATAAGTGTTGCCCAAAGTAAGAAGGCAAAACCTAAATAGGTGAAATTATACAGACCAGGGTCCTGACTGCAGTGACGCCTTAATATTAAGTTTTGCCCAGCTTCTTCCAGGAGCTTACACCTATGCAAAATTTGACTGCATCAGTGATCTCAAAGGAGAGGGGAGAAAGAGTATAGCGCATGAAGGAGGAGCTGGAATTTGCTAGAAGTATTAGGCTTTGACGCTTTGAAAGCTGTACCCCACCCACCCGGGTACTTGATGCATCATTTGCAAATGAATCAAAGTGCTTTTCTTGGATGATGCAGCACATTACTGGCATATAAAGATATGTTTTCAATTTGTGTAAGTGTCCTTTAGAGAACTGAATCTTATTAGCTGGCCTACAGATTAGCAGGAATCACTCTGACACCTGACTACAAGAGGATCTAGGTGATCTGACCAATGTACTGAGCATGTGTGAACCTCACCACTGGACAGATTAGGTGGCTGTTGTGGGAGGAAAACATAAGAACACCAGGGGACATCCTAACTACAGTATCTATCTGCCTGCCTATCTACTGTGTCTATCTGTCTATCAATGGAAAATAAAAAGAAGGGGGGAGGCAGCGCCTCGTATGTGGAACCGTTTTTTCTGGTTAGGTAAGTAAATAATCAGTTATGCTCAAGTTTTTATTGTCCTGATGAAGGGGGCTGTTCGTCCCAAAAGCGTGTAGACCAAAATAAAGCTTTTCCACGGACTCAAAGCAATTGGTACCTGAGTCTACCTGTTTTAGCGCCGAGAAGGGTCCACTATCTTCTGATTCTACTTCATTGACGTATTGTCTATCCAAACACATAAGAGCATTCATTCTCCTGTATAAAGAAACTTTAAGAAGCATTAGAGTGGGCTTATTCGTGTTACTCTTCAGGTTACATATATAGGTTTAGATACCTCCCAAAACTTGAATCCCCATTCATAGTGGGTTGTGATTCTCACCTCTGAACGAGCCAAAAACATCCACAAAACTTCTCACAACGCCATTTCATAGCACATTTCCAAAAGATTATTCACATGGCAAGATTACAGAAAAACTCAACAGTTGGGAGGCATGGACATGGTCCACTACAGAACCTAAAACAAATGAGGCTTGGGGAATATTTCAGTTAGTGGATTATCCAATTACACACTGTCTTTATTTCTCAATAACAGAGAGGATTGGCACTCTATATCTGGGTTGGTATAGAGAAAAAAAGTATATGTGGATACAGATAAAATAGTGTCAACGTTTATTCGATATAAAGTAAAATATATACCATGAGCAAAAAGTCAAGCCACATTAATATTATCTGAGCGCTTTTTAACATAACATTAATGGATAAAAATGATTGAGAAAAATGAAATAAATATACTGTGAATAAATCCACTAGAATTAAAATTTTAAATTCTTATTGCAGTTATAATAGTCCTCTGCCAAAATAGAAGAATCAGTAAGGCGATAGTAATGTAAAACACATATAGCCCTGATGACCTATATTGTCCATGGGGATGGTGTCATACGTAGAAACAATGTTCACAATAATAATTCCTACCACCTATTTCAATAAAATATGTCCGCATAAAGATTGCTAAAAAACAGTAATCCGGTTATGGAGAAAAGACAAAGGTACTGAAGCGGTACCCACAGATCCAATCCCAATGTTATCAGTCTCAAAAGTGCAGAACCGGTACACGCAAATCCAATTCCAGTATTATCGGTCTTTTTGTTATTGGTATTAGTAGTAAGAGGGTATCGGCATATATGAGCAATTTGTCTTCCGTCTTATACACACAAGCAGCATTACCTGTCGGTGTCCTGTCTGAGGGATCCACCTCTGCACACTGGCCGTGGCGTCCCACGTGCCAGAGATATTTCAGGGGGATCTTACCTCATGCCGTGTTTCCTGCTTGATCGCGTGTACTCGGATATGTGGTTGGCTTTGCTGTCTTGCTGAAGATAGTTGCCGGTCCCTCGGCAGCAGTCTCTGATGGTGTCCGCGACTGACTTGAATCCTTGTATATGGAGCAAAGAACTTTTTTTCTCTATACCAACCCAGATATAGAGTGTCAATCCTCTCTGTTATTATATTTTTTTTTTCAGCGCCTGGGTGAAACGTTTTTTTTTTTTGATTAGAGCACCAACCAGTTCATTGACTAGTGAGCCACCCATACCTTTCCTTTTATTACTGTATTTATTTCTCATCTCACATATTTAGACAGAAAGTTATCAGTTCTTTGGTTCCATTAGAAAACACTAGAAACATTAAAGGTGACACTGTCCTGCTGGACTTCAGTTATCATACTTCTATGTACAGTATGCAGAAGGTCCATATACCGGTTGTATTGACATTTAATCATACAACTTACTTTTCACTATCAATGACTGAGATTAGGGGCCAATTTTGTAGAAGGATGCAAAAAGTAATAGTTTGTCTATGGGTTCATGCACACATGCATATCACAAGCTGTGAGTTGTA
This sequence comes from Bufotes viridis, assembly GCA_033119425.1. Classification (NCBI taxonomy): domain Eukaryota; kingdom Metazoa; phylum Chordata; class Amphibia; order Anura; family Bufonidae; genus Bufotes; species Bufotes viridis. The sequence goes on along the minus strand of CM065593.1, from coordinate 108,329,712 downwards.
TGGAGCTGTAATATAGCACCCTTAGTCTCCGGACACTTCTGCACCTCTGTCTGCCTACGACTGCATATAGAGGCACACACAGGCTTTTTTTATATACAAAAAAAAGGTTATTGTGCCTAGTTCCATCAGACACTTTATTACACAGGTATTCTATCCTAGAGGCATTGCTTTTAAGGGATAATATCTCCATAATACTGTGTTCTATAGAGACGCAATATGGTAGGGTAGCTGTAGGGGCTCTGTGCATATGGGGGAAGCTTTATTGTACAGTTTTCCATAAACACATGTGTAAGAAGACTCTCAGAAATGCACTTCTAAATTGTTTGTGGCACAGTGGATAAAGAACAGGATTGATAGCTGAATTTATCCAAAGAAGCCAAAAAGTGACATCATACCAAAAGGAATCAATACAATAGCCATGACAGGCAGCACGGATACTCATGAGAAATGTATAGGGGGCCCAACAGATGCCAAAAACACACACTAAAATTGCTAGAGACTGAGCGACCTTCTTGTCCCGGGAGAGTTTTATGACGTGTAAGTCCCCACTATGCACACCTTCATTTTGTTTACTAGATGAGCGGGTTCGGCCTCCTAATTGTTGTTTTTTTAGATGAAAATGAACTTTTCTCTGTATAGGGGACTTATGGTCCTGCTGTCCATTTGACTTTCCAGTAGCTAGAATGAAATTAGTTGCTATGATGTATGAACTGACTTTGTTCTCCTTCTTTCCTGCCAATTGAGCCAAGGAATGCCTTTTCTTCTGGCTGCGTTTAGTGATGTTCCAGTAGATGCTCAGATTAAAGAATGAAATACTGATGAAGGGGAGGACAAAACCAATGGATGACGCCACCAGAAGGAAGTACCATGTATAATGAAATTCAGCAATGCAGAGGTCTTCAGGAATATTATTGTAACCAACAATGCTTTCCCATAAAAGAATGGCCGGGCTGTATAGGAGGAATGATAGTATCCAGACAATGAGCATTTTAAAAACAGTCTGACTGTGCCTCTTCTGTAAGGAACGATATAATACCTGACAAAGAAGCAGCATAGAATTCAGCCTTTTTTTAGTTTTACAAAATGAGTTCTAAAATGAATGTATGATACCCTGACCTGTAACTTTTTCTCAGTCATCCTCTATGAGTCTAGCTATTTGGGTAAGGGCATCACACTGTTTTTGATACTCTAGTTCTAATTAATTAATCTAATCTAATTACATGAAGAAGTCTAAAATTAGCTAATAAAAATAAAGTATGCCATGATTCCTAACCACGTACATTGTTAATTGAATAAGCCCCTGAACATTGGAAGCCTTGTTTTGCTAGCCCTTTAAACAATAAGCCTCCGGCTTACTTTGCACCAGAATTGTGCACCAAAATCCTGGTGCAATTTTGGTACACAGTCTTGGCAAGCCCTATTTCCCTTTAATCCATGCCACCCCGATGCCACGTGAAATGTGTAAATTTAAAGTGGTTCTCTGGAATTTTCACATTAATGGTCCATCCTCAGGATAGGTCATTAATATGAGATAGGCAGGGGTCCAACTCAGCTGCTTAAAGAAGCTGCGCGTTCCCTGGAGCTCCAGTGAGTGCCGTGGCCGCTTCATGGATTACCAAGCACAGCACAGTACATTGGATAGCAGCTGTGCACGGTGTTGCAGCACAGGCCCATTGACTTGAGGCCATGTGACCAATGACCGTGACTTCACAAGGCCTAGGAAAAGCCTATGTACCAACTGAGAATTGTGGCCTCTTCATACAGCTGAGCGGTGGGGTGCTGAGATTTGGACCCACACCAATCTGATATTAATATTAATGACCTACCCTGAGGATAGGCCATTAATATCAAAATCCCAGAGAACCCCTTTAAGACAGAATTCAAGTGCATTTTCATTTGTAAATGGACCCCAATTAAAGCATGTGAAGAATCACATTGCTATGGTCTGATGTAGTTTATTTGCCCCGAACATGCAAAACTGAATGAGTTTGCAAACAAAATGTTTAGAGCCCAAAATATTTTTTTTAGAAAAATCTAAAAAAATATAATATAACATCTTGATGGATCATGGATAGGAGTGGAGTGGAAAAATATAATATAACATCCTGATGGATCATGGATAAGAGTGGAGTGGTTTCTGAAAAAAGCAAAACAAAAAAACATCCTTTTTTCTAGGCCAGAACACATTATAAAGTGGATCTATCACCACACAATGCTGCCTTGTTTGTAGGCAGTTACAAGTTTAGAGCAGGGATGCCCAACCTGCAGCCCTCCAGCTGTTGCAAAACTACAACTCTCAGCATGCTCGGAGAGCCTACAGCTATCATCCTACAACAGGGCATTATGGGAGTTGTAGTTTTACAACAGCTGGAGGGCCACAGGTTGGGCATCACTGGTTTAGAGTATTCATAAGGGGAAAGCGCCTCCATCTTTTCAGCAGCGATTGACATGGCTGCCATGAAGAGCAGGGAGAGCTGATGAAGTACTATCTCTAAATGGAAAAGCGCATAAGCTGAACAGAAAATTTGCTAAGCAAATTTGGAGGAAGCAATTGGGGAATCTTCGGATTTTGTGCCAATTGGCTTGCAGATTTGCCTGTACACACTGTCCAAAGTAAAACAAAAATCAGCATGCTCACCTTTACAATATTCTGCTGCCATCTTGTTAACACTAGCCTGTTCTCCTGCCAGTCTCTATAGCCAGGCCTCCAGCAATAATGCGTCGAGACATGTAAGCAATCACAAGTTGCAGTGGTCACATGTCAAAATGACATGTTGTTACTAGAGTGTAGGGAACTAAGACTAGTGGGGACCAGGCAAGAATTAACAAGGGAGCGGCAAAAGATTGGTAAGGTCCGCACTTGTGGATTTTTCTGCAACAAATCCACCAAAACAGGCGAGTCATTTTTTTTTTTTTTTGGCTTTTATACCATGCTCGCCCCATGACCATTTTCTGAAAAACACGTTAACCCCTTCCCGACCAGTGGCATATAATACAGCGTCTGATCGGGCGGGTGCAGGAGCCGATGCCGGCGCATTAACCCTCACTATGCCACGGTCATCGCTGACCGCGGCATGTGCGGGGTGTGTGGAGGGAGGGAGCTCCCTCCCCTTCCCCATTGGGTCCCCACGCTGCTGTGACGGGGACCCGATGGCAAGGAATGCAGCCTGGGCTGTTCAAGAATGCATTTACTGTGTAAAACTTACAAATAATTTTTTTTCCATTTTCCTTTAATTCTTTAGGTGTTCCATTTTTCTTTGATTCTTGTGGAACACCTAAAGGGTTAACAAAGTTTGTAACATCATTTTTGAATAATTTTAGGACTGTAGTTTCTAAAATTGGGTAATTTATGGGTGGTTTCCATTATGTAAGCCCCTCAAAATGACTTTATAACTGAATTCGTGCTTAAAAAAATGGTTTTGGAAATCTTGTTGAAAATTTGAAAAATGGCTTCTAAACTTCTAAGCCTTCTAACGTCCTAAAAAAATAAAATGACATTTACAAAATGATGCCAACATAAAGCAGACATATGGGGAATGATGACTGATAACTATTTTATGAGGCATTACTATCTGTCCTAAAAGTAGAGAAATGCAAATTTAGAAAATTGTGAATTTTTCCAAATTTTGGGCAAATTTGGGATTTTCTTACAAATAAAGGAAAAATATAGCACTGTCGTGAAGTACAATGTGTCACGAGAAAACAATATCAGAATGGCTTGGATAAGTAAAAGTGTTCCAAAGCTATTACCACATAAAGTAACACGTCGGATTTGCAAAAAATGGCCTGTGCAGGAAGATGAAAACTGGCCCGGGGTAGACAGGGTTAAGCACAAATAGTTAGTTATACACATAGGCGCACCTTGGCAATCAGTCTATCTCTTCCAGTCTGTGTTTTTTCTTTTAATACACATAGATACAGTGCCTCAATGAATTGACTATAGTATGTTACATATGTTAACAAATACCATATTAGTGTTACCTAGTACCATAACATGTTATACATCAATTTATTTTTACCAATTCATGCAAACATCCATTCAATTATCCATTTATTATTGTGTTTCTTAATAAATTATCATATTCACCCAAAAAAAGTCATCTGTAACACATAAGTAATACTTACAGCCATAGTGACACAAAGGAATCTGTCATAACTTATTAAAGCAACATTAAATGCTGATGCAGTGCACATTGTATAGTCAACAACTAACCATAATTTACATAAGAATCTTCCAAAAATCCACTTTCCTGTCAGCATATAAGGAACATACAAAGGGATGGCAACTGCTCCTGGCAACAAAGAAGATACAAATAAACACCACTATTAATACTTCTAATATATGATCTCCCAAACCTGTTTAAGAGTAAGCATACTGCGAAGTAGGGTAGATGCCCCAAAACATAATCACACCTTTCTTGTGAAAATCTGGTCCCCTAACCTAAGAAATGCTCCTTTTAATTATTATGCAAAGAAGGTTTTTTGTAGGTTGAAGGCACTCCATCTGGTGAACATGGCTTCCTCTGCAGTATAGCTACTGGCTCTCAAATCTCAGAGACTGTCAATTAAGATAAAGGCCTATATTTTGCTGTGCGGAGGCACGGATTGGAAGCCCACAGACCACAAAAGATAAAACATGTCTTATGTTTTGCCGTATGTTGCGCTTCGTGGACCCATTCAAGTCAACGGGTTGGCGTTCACATGGCCGGTGCCTATGTATTGCGCACCCGCTCTTTGTGATCCGCAACGCAGGGACGGCGGCCCTACGGTAATCTAAATAGGTCCTAAAGGTATAGTTTGTCTCAGGGTACCTAATCCTACATCCTTATGCCCTATTTGAAACCGATTTTGGAGTGACAGACTTTAAAACTCCCTCACACACTACTTCACTAGTACTTCATGTTGTAGTACAGCATATGTATGTGCCTGTCTACAGTTTGCGGTACATTTGTAAGTAAACCATATGTAAATGACTACAATACAAAAATAATTTAATCCAACATCTGATAATCCATTAGTTCCATAAATACAGTTAAAAAAAATAAAAAATTATCATTATGAATCTCAAAATATGGGCAGAGACAAAAAATATCAGTTGAAAACACATATGCATAAATTAGAGATGACCGAATATCTTGAAATTTATTTTGTGTGCAATTCGACAATTTTTATTAAAATTTGATATGTGTCCGTATCGATTTTACATGATGAGTGACATATATACCTATGGCTAAATGCATATTTGACATTATTAACAAACAGCGTGTTCAAAAACACACACCACCATCTCATGTGTTATGCTTTTCCATATTAGAAACCTTCCAAAAATTGTCCTTATTGGGGGCAGATAATGTTTAAACACACACTGTATTATGGGAAACAAATCAGTGACTTGTTGGGACCAAGCATTCAAAAAACTAGGCCTTTTATACACACACATTAAGCTCATAAGAAACAGTGGCTTGTTCTGCATAAGCATTCAAAAATTATGCGTTAACAGGGAAAGAATGCCTACCGTTTTTATACACATATGTCAACTGTCAGAGAAATGGTGGCTTGTTCTGAAGTTGAACAAGTCTAAAAAATACTCCATTTTAATTGGGTGCAGCAGCAGCACAGTGTGGATGTAAAAAGGATAATTTGTAGGGGTAATAGTGGGTGTTCAGGCAGTACATCTCCATTTGCTGTTTTGTGTCAGCCTGGTGTGGCACATGGAAAAAATTCTCTATCATGTTAACTGGCTGCTGCAGCTTCTGCTGCTTATGGTAGTGGATACAGTGAGAGGTGGATGACTCTGCAGGGGGTAGACAGAATACACTGTGTATTCTGGTAATAAAGCAATTTGGCCTCCCAATCAACATCACAAAACATTCCCCCCATTTTGCTTTGATAGCAAGAGTCTAAAAGCAGTGCTATCCAGTAATCATCAGATTACCTCATGTGAATGATATGCCTGTCAGTGTGTAAGCAAGAAAGCATACAGCTTGCCATTCTTGCCAGTGTGCCCGAGGACTCAGTCCTTTCTGGCTCTGCCCCCAACTGAGAGGATTGGCCATCATGGCCAGTGTCATCATTATCATCATCAGCCTTGTCCTCCTGCACAAGAGATTCTTCTCCTGCTCCTACAGTGGCAGTTCTTCGTCCTCCACTTCCTCCTCCAAGGCACTTTCTCCAAGGACGGCAGAAAGATGGATAAGCCATTTTCCTTCCACCTCCCCTTGTTGCATCAGTGTGAGCATCTGCTCTAAGATAAATATCAGGGGGATGACATTGTTTATGCTGTAGTTGTCCCTACTGACAAATCTGGTGGCCTCTTCGGCGGGCCTTAGTAATGGTTGTATTGCTAGAATATAACGAAGATTGAGAATATAGTGCTATATTCGTGTATTCGTGATATTCGTCGTCTTCGTTATATTCTAGCAATACAACCATTAGGAACTTAGCTCTAAAATAAATTCTCAATTCGAGTATATGTTCGCTTCGCGAATGAAACTTTGAGCTGAGTTCCTAATGGTCATTGCTAGAATATAACGAAGATTGAGAATATAGCGCTATATTCGTGATATTCGTTATATTCTAGCAATACAGCCATTAGGAACCCAGCTCTAAGTTGAATTTGCAATGCGAGTAATACAGGTTATATTAATAGCATGGCGAATTCAACTTAGAGCTGGGTTCCTAATGGTTGAATTGCCAGAATATAACGAATATTGAGAATATAGTGCTATTTTCGTGATATTCGTTATCTTCGTCAATTATAGCAATACAAGTTACAACCATTAGGAACTCAGCTCTAAGTTTAATTCGCGATTCGAATATATAACATTCGCAATATATAGAATAATGAGGAATATTCGATTTCGACGAATATATGAGGAATATTCAATGGAGTATTCGCAAAATATCACGAAATCGAATATGGCACCCCCCGCTTATCACTAAATATTACAGAATTATTAGGATTTAATTTTTTAGGCTGGAATCATGCATGCAGTCATGGAAGCGGCTTTTGCTGTTCAAAGGAAGGGAAAGAAAAATATATAGAACAGAAATATGCAATAAACACTACACTGAACTGTATGTGTTATTCCAGCCTTGGCCAGACATAATTTTTATTATATACTTATTATAAACTGCACTAATATGTGCATACATAAATAGGCACAAAAGTATGCATGTTTGGTTTATTTTCATTAAAAAAAAGGACTCGTCATTCGACATTTAGGCCTAGCTACTATATACTGTAGAAGGCAGTAAGTGGGTTCACACATAGATGTTTTACATAAATTTCTGCAACTGAAATATTCATTACATACTGTACATCTAAATGGGATCCATCTAAAGAGGCCATGTTGCAGTGTTAGATGAGCAGAAATGATTTTGAGAAAAATATATTTGTTAAGTACCTTATATTCATTTATATAGTGAATACAGCATTATTTCATATATTCAATGTTTGCAGAGTGCTGTTGCATTGTGTTTGGTTTCTATATCATGTGCATAGACTTTGGCTTTCCCCTTTCAGATGCATGGAACAGATTACAGAAATTTCTGTATCAAAATTCGTTGTGTGTGAATAATCCCTAACACAGCACAAATTAGTAGGTTCACTGAACACCATGGGCCAGATTTATCATTAGCCTAAGTCACTTTTCTGGAGTCGAAAAGTCGCAAAAGATTGCGCAAAAAGCCAAATTGCGCAATTTTTTGCGACTTTTTGGAGACTTACGCCACTCACTCCAAAACCAAGTTTATGGGCGTTTTGTCGTATGTAAATCACTTGCAAGACAGATTTATTATTGCGACTTTTTAAAAAGTCGCAAAAAAGTCGCAAAAAATTGCGCAAACTCACTCCACTCATGACCATGCTTATGTTTGACAAAATCACTTTTTTAAAATTGTGACTTTTCCAAAGACAAAGCCAAAATACAACTAGGAACCAGAAATACACCAGATTTATCAACCTCTGAAAGAGCCCATGATAAATTTGACTTGACTCAAATACACATACGCCTTCTTTGAAAGTGGAGTGAACTGCAAGAGTAATGATAAATCTGGCCCCATGTATATACGGTAGTAGGTCAGTTAAATCCATGTTTAAATTAAATACTATATTTTGTGGTTGATAATTTTGAGGATTTCTTCAATCAATTAATGCATTCATTCTTGTTTACATTCAGAAGCTAAGAACCTATTGTGTCCCAATCCTATGTGATTGTGGTAGATTTAAAGTAGACAGTAGTAGCACAAATTTCTCTCCTATACTGTACTCATGTCTAATAGCTCGTACATGCACTGATATGTTGTAACCTAAATTATGTAGAATAAGGCTGTATATGTTTAATTTTTTGGGTAAATAAATTCCATTAATCCATTCACAATGCCATGCTCTTCCAGAGGTTTTTGTAAGATTTTTGGGCAGTTTCTCTGCCTACAAGATATTATCACAGATGCTTGGTTTACTTTTGCAGTTCTCAAAACTGAATTTGACTCAGCAGAGATCACAGGCCTCTTCTTCACAGCAAAAATGTTATAACATGAACAGAGTTCAGAAAAAGACCTTAATCCTAACTTCTACAAACCTATGAATACAGAATCAAGCCCTTCAGTGCTAAGTTTAAAGAAGTTCAGTGAATAGAATAGAAACAATATTTTTTCTCCTTCCTAAGTACAACAGAAAAGTCGTCCAAATATGAATGATTAACCTATTAAACTGGGGATAAAAAAACTAATGAAAAGTTTTTATTCTAAAAATCTTCATCTACTTGCATATTATAAGTTCTACCAGCAAGAATTAGTCTTTATGTAGAAAACTATCATTTAAATCAAGCCTTACTGACTAGTGATTTAAATCGTGATTTAAATCAGTTTGATTTAAATCAAATCCACCCTGATGCTGAGCCCACTCTATATCTCTCCTGGTGCCAGACAGCTTCCAACGAATGCAATGAGAGCAGGCTACAGCTTTATACTTACTCTAATTAAAATCAGCCTATGGGGCAGACAAGCTAGTCAGGGGTGCAAAACCAACAGGAGTCAGCCCACCTCCAGCTTTAGTACAACTTCAAAAAAAGGGGGTCAGTTAGCACATCCCAATGCGCAGGTGCACGCTGCCATGGCTAGAAGATAGGTCATCAATATATGTAGCCCACACAACCCCTTTAATGGGCAGTACAAAAACTGCAGGATTTCAGTATTTAAAATATTTATATATAGTGCCATGGAAAATGGAAAAAAATCACCAAAATTCTACTAAAATTTTGTTTTAATATAAATTTTGTTTTAATATAAAAACTTGATTTAAGCAACAGGTCATTTTCTGATGACACATTCCCCTTAATATTTGTAGTAAATAGCACAGTTCACTCAGAGAAAGCAATCATATAACTTAATAATGGTGAAGAAGTGGAAAACATACTATATGACAAGGTTGCGAACTGTTCATTATACAGATATTAAGCTTTATATAGGACTGGACCTGTATCTACTAACAATAGATTGAAACATAGACTTACCCAATAAGAAATCACAGATGGCCAAATTCAGGAGAAAGAAGTTGCTTTGAGTTCTCAGTCTCTTATCTAAAATGAAAGCTAACATTACCAGAATATTACCAAAAACTGTAAGCACAATAAGCAAAGATATAAGGACAATGATAATGACTCTGATATTTTCTGAATACAGCAATTCCATGTGGACAGTGTTATTCATGGCAAAGAAATCTATGCCTGTGCTATTGTTTAGTGCAATAGCTGACATTCTGGAATGAGTGTATAACTGATATATATTATATATATATATATATACTGTATAATGTTCTCGTCAGAAAGAAGTTGTTGTCTTTAGCCTAATTATTTACAATAATGTTTTCGAAAACCAAGAATTATGGGAGGTAAAGGTCAGTGAAGGAAGAATGCCCTTATATCGTGCATTTCATATGCTGGGACTCAGGCAGGCATTGATGTGCATACATCATAGTTTATGTACCATATCTATAGCTTGCTACAGAGGCTATGTCTATATGAAAAAAATCTCCCCTGGGTCCTGGCAAACTGTAAAGTCAATCCCATAGCAATTTTTTCATAATTTATGAAGCTCAACATTTGGGAATAAAGTGTTTTTTTTAACAGCTGTTGTCTTTTTGCTCTCATGTGATAAATGCTTATTTCCTATGTATGCCAATTAATATGCATACTTTTATTCTGCTTTATTGCATTTTTTGAGGATTAGGCGTCTTCACTTTTTAAAATGCATATGAAAACCACCATGCACTTTAAGTGCTTTTAATGGCATTGTTTTCATTTTGGGTGGCATTTCTTTATTTTTTGACAACAAACTTTGCATACAATAACACTACAGGTGAATGTAAGAAATGTTGTACAATAAGTTTTTAGAGAAAAAAAAAATTCCTCCACCCCTCCTTTTCTCACCAGAATTAGTTAGGCAATTAACGAACTGTTCATTCCTGATAATTACCCAATCGCGGAGAAGAGCTGCATTTACAGCACCGCATTCCTCCCCCTGTATGGAAGCCTATACACTTTAAATAGCGGTTGGCTGAATGCTTGTTCATCTGACAGCTCTCTCTCCTGACTCTCACATACATGCTAGTTTCGGCTGAGTGTGTATGTCTTTTCAACAGAGGGAGAGGAGACGTGTTTGACCAATAAAAGTTTAATGTGTATGAGGAATCTTAAGACTTAGAATTATGTTGTTTGATTAAAAAATGTAGACAGGAGGTCATCATTTGGAGTAGAATAGGGCATCACACAGGAAAGTGACTACAATCATTTTACATCACACAAATCACACGTTCTTATGTCACTGAACTTAAAGGGCTTCTGTCACCCCCCTTAACCCATTTTTCACTAGCTGACATTAGCTATTTGCTAATGTCAGCTGAGTTGAAATTTATCTTTTTTACCTTTTCTGAAGTTGTCAATTCTGTAAAAAAGCAACTTTTATAATATGCTAATCATCTTCGCTACCAGCAAGTTGGGCGTGTACTTGCTGGTAGCCGCCGCATCTAGATTAGTTAGGAACGCCCCCTTCCTCGTTTGATAGACAGGGCCAGTGGTTTTTCCTCCTCGCGCTGGCCCTGTCTGAAGATGAAATCCCGCGCCTGCGCCGTACCGCTCAGTAGTCGGCGCAGGCGCTCTGAGTGAAGGACGCGAGCTTTGCCGCTCCGTCCTCAGTGCGCCTGCGCCGATTACGTCACCGCTACACCCGGAAGGGAAGAAGCCGGCATCGCTGGTAAGGAGGCGGAGGGAGTGTCCGGTGACGCCGCTGGATGCTTGATTCAGGTAAGTATTTGAAGAATCTGTATGCACCCACTAAAACCACCAACGGCGCAGGCGCGGGATTTCATCTTCAGACAGGGCCAGCGCAAGGAGGAGAAAGCGCTGGCCCTGTCTATCAAACGAGGAAGGGGGCATTCCTAACTAATCTAGATGCGGCGGCTACCAGCAAGTACACGCCCAACTTGCTGGTAGCGAAGATGATTAGCATATTATAAAAGTGGCTTTTTTACAGAATTGACAACTTCAGAAAAGGTAAAAAAGATATATTTCAACTCAGCTGACATTAGCAAATAGCTAATGTCAGCTAGTGAAAAATGGGTTAAGGGGGGTGACAGAAGCCCTTTAAGGTGGCCATGCGCAGTCAATAGCTGTCAGTCTAATGATCTCTCCCGATTCCCTTCCGACTCCCACATACACAATCGGTTGAGCCGAGTGTGCATATGTTGTCAGTGGGGAGAGAGGAGATTGCTGCTACCAGAGACTTTTGGTGGTATCTTGATTACTAGGAGAACAAAAGGATTAGGTGAAAATACAGTTTGCCCGATCCTCCTCTCCTCCAACATCATCTCTCAGGGAAGAGGTGGGAGCTCCCCATATAGATTAGAAAAGCGATGGCGAACCCTTTAGAGAGCGAGTGCCGAAACTGCAACCCAAAACCCACTTATTTATCGCAAAGTGCCAACACGGTAATTTACCCTGAATACCAATACAGTATATCTTCCACGTACGTTATCATTTAGCTATAATATCCTGCCTACATTCAATGCGCTGCCTGTGCTGTTCATAGTGCGTCCTGCGCTGATGAATGGCAGGAAAAGTCTAAGGCATATGGGTACACCATAGACTTTTTTCAGGGTGTGGGTGCCCACAGAGAGGGCTCTGAGTGCAACCTCTGGCACTCGTGCCATAGGTTCGCCACCACTGGATTAGACTGTTGGACAACTCTGCCAGGATTTGGCCGACTATAGACTAATGTGTAAGAGGATCATTAAGCATTAGGTACAGTTTACATATTCATTCATGGTCAAAAAGTAGAATTAGTATTCTTAAACGTTATCAGAATCTAAATTTACATTTCTGAGACATTTTTACTAAAGCATCTCTAAAGCTTTTATAGCACAAAGGATAGATAATAGGATTCATTGAAGAATTGATCCATAACATCCAGCTTGTAATTTGGTTCCAGTAAGATTCAACACAGGTATCATGACAAGCCGCACGGATAGTCTGGAGAAATATGTATGGCGCCCAACAAATCCCAAATACACAGACCAGAACTGTGAGAGACTTAGCAACTTTCTTATCCCTGGAGAGCTTCATAGCTTGGATGCTGCTCTCTGAGGAGGAGATGCCAATGGATGACTGAGATACACTGTTCCTTGATTCAGGTCTTCTTTCATTTAATTCTCTAGATCTAAATATAACTGGCAGTCCTGGAGACATCCCACTATGACCTGGTGTGAACATTTCAGGTTTCTTCCTACTCCTCTTTCTAATGTTCCAGTATATACTAAAATTAAAGAATATAATGCATATCATTGGAAGAAAGAAATCAAAGGTTGATGCACCAAGTAGAAATTGCCAACTATAATAATATCCAGCAACACACATGCCTTCAGGAATGAGAGGGTCACCGTTAACATATTCCCATAAAATAATAGCTGGACTGTATAAAAGAAAGGCTAGTATCCAAACCAAGGCCATCTTAACTGCAGTCTGACTATGATTCCTCTGTTGGGAGCGATATACCACCTAAAAAAAAAGGGGCAACCAGATCAGAACCGGTTTTCTTGTTACCTTATTCTTATTAAAGCACATTTTCTTACACAATGTAGAAATAATAATAACCATCATATTTATTTACATCTTTATTTAGTGCAACCAATAAGCCTGTTGTTTTTGGAAGAAAGCAGCCATGTGTTTTTTTTTCCTAATCCTACACAACCCCTTTAACTCTTTTTTTTATGGAATTCTCCTGCACTGTGAGTTTATACAGAATACAACTAAATTCCATTATACTGTACGAGATTGTAGTTCCTTGCACAGAGGCTGACCAGGAGTGGAGCTGAGCAGGAGATGCCTGACAGAGCAACAATAAATGATTGTGTAGGAAGCAATAAAAAATAAATAAAAAAAAGTTGTGGAGAACATTAAAAAGCCATTCACGTGTTTTCCTAGTAAGATCCATACGAAAAACCTAGAAGTCTTGCAAGGAAAGAAAGAGGACTGATTTACTAATTCTGTCTAAAATGCACGATAAATAAGTCACAACGGCACATACTGTATACTAAATTTGGTGCAAGGCTAGATACTTTAGTCTAAATTTACATTGCCTTTTGGTTGGCTCACTGTACTCTAAAATTTTGGCTCACATTGTAGCATCATAAGGCATATTGTTTTCCACTAAGCCAAATATCCATATGGAGTGAGGCACGGTGGATTTTTTTGGCATGTTTGATTCATAAATAAGTCAAAAACTGGATGCAACACTACGCGCCAGAAATGTGCCACAAGGTCTAGGCACAATCACATTAAAACTTTTAAATTTCCTCCAGTGTATAATAAGATATTAAAAAGAGGGTAACATATTAAAGGGGTTTTCCAATACTAGTACCCCCTAAAGTGGACGATCCATGGTGGTTATAATACTTAGGGAGAGTTCTCATCTTTGTTTCATTTTCTGTTCTTCTGATCCATCAGAACAGAAAAAAACAGGATCCTGTAAAAAAAAATGGATCTTGTGCATCAGTTATGCCCAGGATGCATTATTTTACAGGATCCTGTAAAAAAAAAAAAAAAAAAAAAAAAGATCCTGTTGCACATTTGGCACATATTTTATCCATTTCCGTCTGAGATCCGTTTTTTTAGATGGAAAAAAAAAGTAATGCATGCATTACTTCTTTTTCTGTCTGAAATAACGGATCTCTGATGTACATGGCTAAAATAGATGCCAGATGTGCATAACAGGATTTTACAGGATCCTGTTTTCTTTTCTTTTTTTTTCTGTTCTTCTGACTGATCGGAAAAACGGAAAATGAATCGGAGAGGTGAACTCTCCCTTACCCGGTCCCTGCCGTTGGGTTCGGTGTCCGTTGCTCCCGGGCCGGGTCTTCCGCTTCCTGCAGTGCTAAAAACAACATCTGTCTACATGGGGACATGTGACCACTCCAGCCAATCATAGTCTGCAGCGGTGACAGTGACCTGTTCCCCTTGTGTCACGACAACTGGTGACTTGATGCAAGGGGAGCAGGTCTCCCCATTGATGGATGTTGCTTTCAGCGCTGCAGGGAGAGGAAGAGCCAGCCCGGGAGACTGAACCTAGCAGCAGGGACCAGGTAAGTATGATCACCACCGCAGGTTGGCAACTCTGGAAGGTCTTATTTAATCTTGGATAACCCCTTCAAGTACTATGGTCCCTGAAGTTACAGCATTAATTGGTTCCGACCATTGCATGTTGAAACCATTGTAACGTGAGTAATCGATTTCAAAGCCCCAAAAATGTCATCCAAGATAAAAGAAAATGAAGATTTAAGAAAAATGTAAGAAAAATAAGCAGAAACTAAGACAGACAAAACAAGTCCTCACATATAGCAGTCAGAAATAGCTGCTAACTATCAATTAATACTGCTATTTTACTGAGGCAGCTGTATCTTGAGGGACCTCTGTACATGTTACTGTAATTGAATATCCTGAAGGAGAGCTGTATTTGGTGTTATTAGAAGGAGATCCTCAGCACAATCAGGTTGCAGAGGTTTGCTAAGGAATGATGTCATTTAATATTATATTATTTTAAGATTCATATTCATATTTTTGGTGTTAACACCAGAAAAACCCGTCAGCACTACTTTGGAAAAGATTATGGTCATGTTAATAAGCCCCACAACTTATTCTTTCTCTCTTTCATCTGTGCGTGGACACTTCAACAATGAACTTTGGTATTTTTCAGGCAGGTCAGAAAAATAAAATCAAGGTTATGAAACACATAAAAAGATATGGGAAAACATGATACAAATGAAATATGAAGCACTTACAGCCATAGTGATGGAAAGGAGCCGGTCATAACTGATGAGAACAATATTAAAAACTGAAGCCGTGCACATAAGGTAGTCAGCTACCAACCAGACTTTGCAAAGAACATCTCCAAGAGTCCACTTCCCAGTCAAGATGTATGAAGCACTCACTGGAATACAGAATGCACCTTAAAAATAAAAAATAAAGATGACAAACAATGTACCATTCTTGCAGAAAAATGGCTTCTAATAGCTGTATAAAATACAAAATAATAATAAACCATCCAGCATAATGTCTTTCCTCTAGTTCCATACTGATGGTTTTTAAATGACTGCAGATTTGCTTAGTCTCTGAACTCCACCATATCAATGGACTCTAGCTGTGCAATAATGGTAAAATGGTAGTTAACAGGGTATATACATATTTCAATACCTGCAATAAGGAATGCATGCACCTATTAATTGTGTTGCATCACATGCTAGCAGAGAAAGATTAAAGGGGTTGTACAGCATCAGTAGGTCATCAATATCTGATTGATGGGGGGTCCAACTCCGTTGTCTTGGAGTTTACTTGAATGGAGCAAGCACTTGCATATATACCGTGCCACCGCTAAATCACGACGACAAGCAGTGTATTCTTGAAGACAAAGTAGCGGTAGAATGAGCACCACCTCCTCTTCAAACAGCTGATCGGCGGATATTGATGATCTATCCCGAGGATACTGGCTGCACAATCTTTTTGAGACCGGAGTGTAAAAACTACAATTACAATTTCTAGACAACTATGTAGACCTTATTGAAAATGCACCAGTTTCTGGCACAATTTGCACCACAAAACTGGAGTATATGGTTTGCACCACATTTATCAAGTGTTTTAGACACTTTTTTAACCTATGTACAACTTGCCTGACAAGTAGGCATGGCTTAATTGTATCTCCATGTGCCAAAAAATGTGCCAAAATGTTGCCACAATTTTGGAGTGAAAGTAAGCCAACTTGTAGGTGACATAAACTTAGACTAGACAGTCTCAAGGTGGTCCAGGTTTATCAGCCAGCATCAGCCACTGCGATAAATCTGGTGCAGACTGTCTAAGTTTACACTGTCTTACATTTAGATAGTATTAGTAATCTGTCCTTGCTTCTGGCATCCATATCATCCATTTACAATACCAGAAGCAGGTACATGTGGTATAGAAACCCCACTTGATGCTGCTGGAGAAATATTCTACTTGGTCCATCAGGCTGAGGAAATTTACTCCTCAAATAAAATAGAGATATTTAGTGTGAGCATTAGTTTCAAGGTGCCTACTTCCCTGGTGTCTCCTCATTTAGCGGCAACAATACCACAGTTCTGAAACTTGGACAAAATTTTTTGGACACAATTCTGGCTTAAATCTGGGAGGGATTTACAATACACTAAATTTAAGGTCTGAATCATACATTTGTCTAATATTAAGGCTGGGATTTGTATTTTTAGACAGTGCAAAGTTTGACAGAATTGGTAAATCTTCCCCAGGTAGGTTCATTGATCTTTATACATCCATATTGTAGCTAGGGAAAAAAGTGTCCCACTGCAGGGGGAGAATTATCAAAACAGGTGTAAAAGAAAACTGGCTGAGTTGCCCATA
Source organism: Bufotes viridis (assembly GCA_033119425.1). Classification (NCBI taxonomy): domain Eukaryota; kingdom Metazoa; phylum Chordata; class Amphibia; order Anura; family Bufonidae; genus Bufotes; species Bufotes viridis. Next base: position 108,312,775 of record CM065593.1, on the reverse strand, counting down.
GCAACTAATCAGATTCTACCTTTCATTTTCCAAAGGAGCTCTGAAAAATTAAAGGTGGAATTTGATTGGTTGCTATGGGCAACTCGGACAGCTTTTCTTTACACCAGTTTTGATAAATGTGCTCCTCAATGTTAGCTCAAGCCTTTAAATCATTAGTGCACACTGGGGCAGATTTACTAATACCGCCATATATTTTGATAGTTCAGACTAGACAGTCTAAAAATGTGTCAGATTTATCAGTGATAAGCAGTGGTGTAACTAGAACTGACTGGGCCTCACTCCCCGTCCCCCCAGCAACCCTTGCTGCTAGTCAAGATAGTTCTCTCAGACCAGGCCAGGCAGCCGCTCTGTCCGTTTCCTACTTGTATATACCATATGTCATGTCACTGTATATACTTCCACTGCATATGATGTCATAGTATAATACTGGTAAAATCTTTCAGTCCTCCTCCTGGGCAGACCCTTTCGGAATTTTGGCTCTGTAGCAACTGCTTTCCCTGCTTCTACGCTACACTCCTAGTGATGTGTTTTGCACCTTTACAGAGTCTAATCTAACTTTATAGCATCTATAAGTTGTCTTACCTTACACCAGAATTGTGCATCAAAATTTTACCCTTTTTTGGGCATCTTGTTATCCCTCTTTTTTGGCGCACCACACCCTTTTCCCGCTAAGCCATTATCCATTTTGTAAGAAGGGCTCTAAAAGTGTCTAATCCACGTAATAAATATGTTAGTATGTACACCAGTTGTTGTACACAAGGCAGTAATTGCGCCAAAATTCTATAAATCTCCTCTGTGCTTGCTTACATGAAAATCAAGCACACCACGTAAAGGTTCATATGCTGCAGCTGTTTTGTGTTCTGGCCACTGCCACACAAGGTGGCAAAGAGTCAATCAGGTCCTAGAGCAGTGGTATGTAAGGGTACTTTTACACTAGCGTTTTTCTTTTCCGGTATTAAGTTCCGTCAAAGGGGCTCAATACCGGAAAAAAACTGATTAGTTTTATCCTAATGCATTCTGAACGGAGAGAAATCCGTTCAGGATGCATCAGGATGTCTTCAGTTCAGTCACTGAACAGAATTTTGGATGGAGATAATACTGCAGCATGCTGCGGTATTATCTCCGTCCAAAATGCCGGATTAGTTGCGGAATGCCAGCATTAATTTACATTGAAATACCTGAAGGACGGATCTGTCCTTCCGGTCTGCGCATGCGCAGACCTTTAAAACTGTACAAAAAAATACAATAAGAATCTATCTATTCGCATGACAAACGGAGAGAAGGATCCGTTCTTGCAATGTATTTGTGAGACGGATGCGCATTCGTATCCATCTACAAATGCATTCAGTTTACATCCAGATCGACAGATCCGGCAGGCAGTTCCGACGATAGAACTGCTTGCCGGATCACACTGCCGCAAGTGTGAAAGTACCCTAATCTGTGGCCCTCCAGCTGTTGTTAGTCTACAACTTCCAGGATGCCCTGACAACCAACCAACATCATGTCATGCTGAGATTTGTAGTGGGCCACAAGCTACATCCCATTGTTCTAGGGCAGTGATGGCGAACCTATGGCACTGGTGCCAGAGGCGGCACTCAGAGCCCTCTCTGTGGGCACCCACACCCTGGAAAAAGTCTATGGTGTACCAATATGCCTTAGACGTCTCCTGCCATTCATTAGTGCAGGATGCAATATGTACGGCACCGGCAGCGCACTGTATGTAGGCAGGCTATTATAGCTAAGTGATAAAGTACATAGAAGATACACTATATAGGACTGTAGTATTCACGGTGAACGCCGTGTTGGCACTTTGTGATAAATAAGTGGGTTTTGGGTTGCAGTTAGGGCACTCGGCCTCTAAAAGGTTCACCATCACTGTTCTAGGGCATGATGCCACTTCCATAGTTATTTCTCTATTGACTTCAATGAGGAAAACAACAACAGAGTAAAAATAGTTTTTGTATTAGTATAGAAAAACCCCAACAATAATATGCTAATAAATATCAAACAGTTTAGGCTGTCGTTAAAACATAGTAATATAAAAAGTATACAATCCTGCCGTAAAACAGGATCTCACCGCACAAACAAATCAAGACTTACCTACAAAAAAGTCACAGACAGCACAAAAGACTTACCTACAAAAAAGTCACAGATAGCCAGATTGAGAAGGAAGAAGTTACTCTGGTTTCTAAGTCTTTTGTCAATAATAAAGGCTAAAATGACAAGAGTGTTACCAAGAACAGTGACTGATGTGATCAGAGGTATGAACATGTATGTGAAAATCGGTGCGCTTTCAGAAACAGAGTCCTTGTCATCCTCAGAAGATCTGTTAGTACTAATGTTATTGGTGACTCTGAACAGGTAGAAAACCTCCATTCTAAAATAAATGATCATGCTTGCTGTTTATATGTGGCTTCCTGAGGCGGGATCCAGCTGCGGACATTCTTAGCAGTGCTGCAATATAAGCCGGCCACAGCTACACCGAGTAGTCACTATTCTGCAGGTCAATGATAAGCAATGATGGTCTCCTTCATTTATATAATGCTATAATGGTGGGTGGAGACTTCTGATGTGGCCATACATCATATTCATAATGTCACTGTATTCTGAATATCTATTATGATTGCTCATTTTAATATTGTAAATGAATAAACCATACATTTCAATATATTATTCAGAATTCGGTTGCTTTCTGTGTATATAAATGAAAAGAAACATAAAACAAGATAAAATATGCTGAAATAGGCATTCCTTAGAGGCATTGCATAAAATGACCAGCTATTTCCCTTGAGTGCTGTATTGTCATATTCCCTTCATTATTATAATTATAGCAACAGCAGTCATTTTACAGGGTTATTTGTGTGAAATTAATTGTCATGAGCTTCGTTTTCTTCAGGCAAGATTGACAAATCCCCTGATACAGTAGGCAAACCTCATCCGACGTATCACCTATGGGATATTATTACGAACCCACCAGGGCTGTTTTTCCATCCCAAGACGTTAGGGCTTTAATTCAATTATTCTATAGATGCTACTGCCACTATTACCCACTAGTCAAGTCAGACAATAATTATTAAACCACTAGCAGCCAGAGACATGATGATTTTACTTATTATCAATTGCACATCAAGAAAGTCTATATTAAGTCACTAGAAAGCAGGGCTGATTAGTGGTTGATATTATGCAAAAGTTTGTCAAATCACAAACCTAAAGTGTAAGGCCTCTTTCACACGGGCGTCATGTTTGACGCCCGGATAAGAGGCGGGTGCGTTGCGGAAATATGCGCGTTTTTCCCGCGCGGGTGCAAACGTTTGTAACGCGTTTTGCACGCGCGTGAGAAAAAACACCATGTTTGGTACCCAACCCGAAGCCGGACTTCATCACTGAAGTCCGGTTTCGGGTCTTCTGGAGAATTGATTATTTTCCCTTAGAACATGGTTATAAGGGGAAATAATAGCATTCTTAATAAAGAATGCATAGTAAAATGAAGTGGAAGGGGTTAAAAATAATAAAAGTTAACTTACCTTAGCCACTTGATCGCGTAGTTGCGATCTGTCCTCTCTTTCCCAGCATCAGCTAAGAACTAAAGGACCTGTGATGACGTCACATCACATGGTCCAATCAAATGGTCCATCTTACCATGGTGATGGACCATGTGATTGGACCATGTGATGTGACGTCATCACAGTCCTTTAGATCTTAGATGCTGCAGGAAAGAGAGGAGAGATCGCAACTACGCGATCAAGTGGCTAAGGTAAGTTAACTTTTATTATTTTTAACCCCCTCCACTTCATTTTACTAAGCATTCTTTATTAAGAATGCTATTATTTCCCCTTATAACCATGTTATAAGGGAAAATAATAGAGATTGGGTCCCGTTGCTAAGCAACAATGCGGGAAAATCGCACTGCATCCGCACTTGCTTGCGGATGCTTGCGATTTTCCCGCAACCCCATTCACTTCTATGGGGCCTGCGTTGCGTGAAAAACGCAGAATATAGAACATGCCGCGATTTTCACGCAACGCAGAAGTGATGCGTGAAAATCACCGCTCATGTGCACAGCCCCATAGAAATGAATGGGTCCGGATTCAGTGCGGGTGAAATGCGTCCTCCTCACGCATTGCACCCGCGCGGAAAACTCGCCCGTGTGAAAGGGGCCTAACCGTCATTTTGGTTTATTTTTAATACTATGTAGGGACTGGGATGTTAAACATTTTTTTTAATATACTTCATTAGGTAACAATGTTTCTATGTACTAGAGAACAAGGTGTAAAGAGCTAACAGTGTTGCTGAGGAGAGTCTCTCTTTAGTCTTTGGCCTCATGCACACGACCATTCACTTCAATGGGGCTACAAAAGATAGAGACAGCACTCCATGTGCTGTCTGAATCCGTTGCCCCACCAAAAAAATAGAACATGCCCTATTCTTGTCCATTTTCCAGACAAGAATAGGCATTTCTATAATGGGTGGCCAGTTCTGCAAATTCGGTTCCAGTCATCTGTGTTTTGTACGTCCGCAATTTGCTGAGCACTGAAGACACTTTTGTGTAACATACAGAGGCTCCCAGTCTGCCTCTTGTCACAGCCTCAGTCCCTGACTATGTACATGTACCCTAAGGCTACTTTCACACTCGCGTTTTGGCTTTCCGTTTGTGAGATCCGTCATGGATCAGTTTTGCCCTAATGCATTCTGAATGGAAAAGGATCAGCTCAGAATGCATCAGTTTGCCTCTGTTCAGTCACCATTCCGCTCTGGAGGCGGACATTAAATCGCTGCCTGCATTTAAGGCACAGTTGGGAACTTTCAATGGAGTTCATGACGGCTGTTACAGATAATACAAGCGGATCCGTTCATGACGGATGCATGCGCTTGTATTATTGTAACGGAAGGGTTTTTGCAGATCCATGACGGGAAGGCGGCGCTGGGCACGAACGGCGATGGGTGCGGCCAGGCACCATGCATCCACAGACCTCCCCTTGGGCACCCTAATTCAATGATTGACAGGTTAGTAAAACCAGTTTTTTCACAGAATAAAGACTCAAATAGCTTTTATGAGGCCACCTTAGAAATCAGAATGCTACCCTGGACATGAGCATATGTTTGGCTCACAGGGCTTATATGTGGTGACAGAATCCCTTTAATTCCTGAGCTCACCCTAGGGGTAGTTGCAGTCAGCCAGCTAGCTTTGTAACAGAAGAGAAAGAGATATATCTATGTATTTTTGCCAGTTTTCTGGTCTAAATACATTGAGAAATATGGTGTTTAGAATCAGTGCTTCATAACTGAAGCACCTATTCCACTTTTTCTGACATAAAAATCGGTTAAAGTTGGTGAGGCCAATTTAATTCAAATTTCTTCTACCTAATTAAAAAAAAAAAAAAAAAAAAAACACGTAAATTTGTAAGAAATCTGGGTCATTGCACGTTCTACATTTCCTGGGAGTGATTGACAAACGTACACTGGGAATCTAGATGGAAGGGGCATATACAAAATTTTGCTATGGGGCCCTATGAGATCTGTCTATGCTCCTGCCTAAGACAATTCAATACTTAAAGAGGCTTTCCGAGAGTTTTTTTTTTTTTTTTTTACAGATTACCTATCATCTGGGTAGGTCATCAGTATCTGATTGGTGGGGGTCCGACATCTGGGACCCCTGTTGATCAGCTGTGGCCTTCTCTCTGCTCACCAAGCACAGCACCATACATTGTATAGCGGCTGTGCTTGGTAATGTAGCTCAGCGATATTCACATCAATAGGGATGAGCTGTGTCTAGGCGATGTGACTGATGAAAGTGATGTCACATGGCCTAAGAAAATCTGGAGAAGGCAGCGGCGCTCTCAAACTGCTGATCGGGCGGAGGGCCAAGGTGTCCAACCCCCAAACATCAGATACTGGTGGGCTATCCAGAGGATATCATTATAAAATCTTGGAAAACCCCTTTAAGAAAAAATATTGTATGGATTTTTTAAGATGATTTTAAAGGGATTCTTTCACCCCCAAACCCCAATTTTCACTACTTACATCATTATTTGGTAAATAGTGCCCCCATTATATAGCCACTTACCCCATAATTTTTAAACTTACAGATGATGAGAAAACGAAGTTTATAATACCTGTCAATCAATAGTGAAGGAGCCCAGGGGCGGCGTCATACCGGCCGGAGCCCAGGCCGCGCGCTCATCTAACTTTTCTACCACGCCCCCTTTCACCCAGGCGGCCCGCCCATTGTGATGCGCTCGGCCTCGTCCAGAACTGGCCAAATCCCGCGCCTGCGCCGTGGATTATGTACTGTGGGTCTTTTTATTGTATTGCATAAAAATGTATGAGAAACACATACTCTGCTTTGAAAATGTATTTGGTGAAATTCCTAGGGAGGGAGGGAGGGAGGCAGGCAGGGTGACAGCCAGCTCCAGCGCCCACGACTCTTCCTGAGGCTCCGATCCTGCGCTGGTACACTATCGCAGTACGGGCCCCGCGCCTGCGCACAGGGTAGCCCGATGCTTGCGCCAGTAATCGGGAATCCAGTGCGCAGGCGCGGACTGCCTGATCCACGGCGCAGGCGCGGGATTTGGCCAGTTCGGACGAGGCCGAGCGCATCACAATGGGCGGTCCGCCTGGGTGAAAGGGGGCGTGGTAGAAAAGTTAGATGAGCGCGCGGCCTGGGCTCCGGCCGGTATGACGCCGCCCCTGGGCTCCTTCACTATTGATTGACAGGTATTATAAACTTCGTTTTCTCATCATCTGTAAGTTTAAAAATTATGGGGTAAGTGGCTATATAATGGGGGCACTATTTACCAAATAATGATGTAAGTAGTGAAAATTGGGGTTTGGGGGTGAAAGAATCCCTTTAAGGTGTTTTGGTACGCTGTCTTGATCATTCTCTGGTAAGGCACCAGTTAAAGAACTTCATTGCCATTTCTCGCACCCATTAAACGTGCTCTTCGTTTAGTCAGCCCCTTTGCCTCATCCCTGTTGCCTGTGTCTCAAGAATCTGTTTCTGACTATCCACTGTTGAATGATTTTGCAAGCTGTTCGGGATTCCTTGCTAACCTGGTCTGTAATACTATACGTTTGTCAATCATTGCCGAGTGAACTTTTGCTTACTTTCTTTACGCATAAAGGGGTACTCCAGTCAGAAGTATTTGTCAGCTATCCACTACGATAGTTCATAAATGCTTCTATCTGGAATACCCGCTTTAAAGGCTATGGATACCTCTGGACTGATTTTTTAAACTGATCATTTCTTCCTAAATGCAAAATAAAGCACATCTCTGAGCAGTATGAAAGGATCTCACACACAGGCAGAATCAGTGTCTGTGTGCGTATAGGGGAAAGGAGAACATGCATGGGTTGACATTAACTAGGTAAATCAGTACAGGAATGAATCTGTGATGACAGCTAAATGGCTAGTGAAGGCAGCAGCATCCTGGACACACAGACCTCACGCACAGCATACTGGATGTTACAGTGACCCACATGAGATGGTCTGAGATGGAGGTTGCAGTGGGGAACTGATCATGAATGAAGGACTAAAGATTACAGATTAAAACATAATGGTTACCTTGAGTTACAATAGTAACACTAACATATGTATGTAAAACAAAAAAACATTTATTTGCATCTATATCCTTTGGCAAGTAGACTACCACTCGCCATAAATGAGGAAAAATAAAAATCTATAGTTGAAAAGTAAAAATTAATATTGAAATATGACACTGATTATACATTAATATAACAAATGCATGAAGATGAAAAACATGTATAATAAAAATCATTTTTTTTATTTTGCCAATAAAAACAATCTAGAAAGTGTTACCACAATATATATATATTATGCAACTGCTCTTTCATACATCCATAATAAACACATTTTAATGTAATACTGCAGGCAATGATCAGTTTTCCTATAAACCTACCAGATAGGTGATAAATGTATAATCGCTAGGAAAAACTTCCTGGGGCACATTTATTAAGACCGATGTTTTAGGCGCTGGTCTTAAAAACCCCTGCATTGGAGGTGGACCTGACAAAGTTATGTAGAGGCGCCAGCCTCTGCATGACTTTGACGCATGCACCGCCAGTCTAAATCTATGTCAGATGCCTTGCTGGTGTAGATTTAGAACATTTTCTATGCCTAAAACAGGCGTAGAAAATGATAAATGAGATAGGCCTGACGGCCTGCCCCCTTCCCCGCCCTCTTTTTTTTAGGCCTGGCGTGAACGAGGAAAAGTCACAGATTGTGGCGCAAATAAAAACTGGGATATATTTAAAAGTAAATGACTCGCCCTTCTTTTTAAAACAGGATTTCTAGCATGAAAACCATTATGAGTACAATTAAAAGCATGTTACTGAAGATATCTCTTTTCTTTTTATTATATTCAGCCAAATATTTGTAAAGTAGCAACTCCCTTCAAACAGCTGGGCGTATTTTTCGCCCCATAGGACGCACTATTTTCCCACCAAAAGGGGGAATGCCTACACTTCACATATGAATACTGCTGTGTGCGGGGCCCAGGGTGTAATAGAATACCGGGCCCCGCCTCGATTTCAACAGCAGTTGCTGGCCTCCAGCCCCCCATTCACCCTATAAGACGCACTGCTATTTCCCCCCCCACACTTTTGGTGGGAAAAAAGTGTGTCTTATGGGGCGTAAAATACGGTATATAGTAACAGTCATCCAACTACACCCAGAAGCAACTTTTATCATTTTGGATGAACATTTCCTTTAACTTAAATTTCTTTAAAGCAGATATGTAAAGTGATTTCGGCTGCCCTGAGATCTGGGTACGATAGAGACTGAGTTTTGTGACATATAGGTTTATATGATCCGTGGAAGGATGTCTGAGTAAAAACTGACAGGACTCCTTTAAGAGACAATGGCCATGATTTATCATACCTTCACTCCAGAATTCTGGCATCAAAAAGTCCCAAAATAGGGCATTTGCGACTTTTCACACTCATTTGCGCATAATTTTGCGACTTTTTTACATGTGTACACCACTCACTCCAGTTTTGTAAAAATGGGCGTGGTTAGCCATGTTAATGAGTTTCACTCCAGATTTATCATTGGGACTTTTTAAAAAAGTCGCAAAAAAGTCCCAATTTCACTCCAGTGAGGACCATGCTTATTTTATGCGACTTTTTAATAGATCACTTTTTTGTAAATATATGCGACTTTTGTAAAGCCGCTTACTGAACGATGAACTGCTGCCATGAAACCACATTTATCACAGTATTAAAGGATCATTAATAAATCTGACTGAGCCAAAAGTGACTTTGGACTTATGTGAAATTGGAGTAAGATGGAAGTGTAATGATAAATCTGGCCCAATGAGTCCTGATTACCCCTCCCACACACAGTGATTGACATCCTGCTCTTCACACACTGGTACATGTCAGTCATCTTGTGTGGGCAGAGTAATCAGGACTCTCGCTGTCTCTCCTATAAGTCTTGTCTATCCTATAAGTCCTCTTTTTACTGAGAAATCCTACTCCAGTGATATAAAGCTATATATCACAGAGCTTCTCCCCCTCTATCATAGCCTACTCTTAGATGGGGCAGCAGAAATCAGTAGTATAACAGTCCTGTTCTCGTCAAACTCAAAGAGACAGGTGGACACGCCCCTTTTCTGCCCACAATCCCACCCAAACCAAGGGCGGAGTGGGTCGTGGCCACCTGTCACTTTAAGTTTCACGAGAACAGGAGCGTTATACTACTGAAATCACCTGACAGGTTTTGCGTTAATGACTATTTTCAATGTCATAGTTAAGCAAAGAAAAGGAAGACACCTTTATCAAGTTTTAATCAAAATGTTGAAAATTTGAGCAATTATTTCTTAGGATAGATTATTGTTCTATTCACTTCTTATTTTCTTTAGTATTTTTGTTTTTTCCAGAATGCCTTCCAGAATCTTCCTAAAATGATAAAATGCACAGTGTTATTTAACATTAGCTATAGAAACAATAGTTACTCTACAACTTCATGTTACATGTTCAAGAAAATTGTACATCAAAGAAGCCTTTTAATTTAGCAACTATTCTATAGTAATCTTTCCAAAATGGTAATCACTCAATAAGTATGTTTTTATTGTAAAACTTACAAAAAAAAAATGAAATGCAATCATGCAGTCACATGGTATTTATGGTAATGAATCTTTATGATTTGTTTAATTTGTTAAAAATGACTGCAGCATCAATTTTGTTCTTCATAAAAAAAAAATAACAGATATGTAAAGTCATCCTTTAAAGGGGTATTTCCATCTTATTGATTGTATTTTAAATTATTTCCCTTGTGCTACTGATCATTTTTGTAAATACATTATTTTATTAAAAATTCTTCCCTACAGAGATATTACACATTATCTATGTAATTGTTTATGTTTAGTAACCCATAGATACGGCCCATCTCCAGGGCCACATCTATGGGCCGCGCTTGCGCAGATCTAACTCACATTTCACCCAGGCGGCCAGTCTTCTGCACCAGAACGCGCGCGCTAGCCGGGCATGCGCGTTCTGATCGATTCCCTGCCGCGTCTGCTACAGAGCCGCGCATGCTCTGTAGGAGACGCGGCAGAGAATCTATCTGCCATCCACAGACTAACCCCCCCCCCTCTAAATGCAATCACACACTGGAGCGCACAGCGTCCTCGGTTGCTATGACGCAGTGACCTCCTGCCCACGGAATACAGCGATACACTATTATAGATCATAGCAGTGTATCGCTGTATTCTGGCAGCAGGAGGGAGCGGTAGCAACCGAGGACGCTGAGCGCTCCAGCGAGTAGAAAGTCTAAGCGCCATCCACAGCCTCCCCCCCCCCCCAAGTTCCATCCACATACGGTCCGGAGCGCACGGCGTCCTCAGTTGCTATGACGCTGTGCGCTCCCTCCTGCTGCTAGAATACAGCGATACACTGCTATGATCTATAATAGTGTATCGCTGTATTACAGCAGCAGTAGGGAGCGCACGGCGTCATAGCAACCAAGGACGCCGTGCGCCCTGCTGCCCAGAATGATGTCCCGCCCATAAGTGCCATCCCCAGACTCCCCCAAGTGCCTCCACAGATGCCCTCCCCCTCATAAGTGCCAACCCCAGACTCCCCCCCCCCAAGTGTCTCCACAGATGCCCCCCCCATAAGTGCCAACCCCAGACTCCCCCCCCCAAGTGCCTCCACAGATGCCTCCCCCATAAGTGCCAACCCCAGACTCGACTCCCTTCCCCCCCAAGTGCCTCCACAGATGCCTCCCCCCCCATAAGTGCCATCCCCAGACTCCCTCCTCCAAGTACCATCCACAGATGCCTCCCCCCCATAAGTGCCATCTCCAGACTCCTTCCTCCAAGTGCCATCCACAGATGCCTCCCCCCCATAAGTGCCATCCCCAGACTCCCTCCTCCAAGTGTCATCCACAGATCACGCCCCCATAGTGCCATCCACAGATCCCCCCCCCCAAGTGCCATTCACTGATGGCCCCATAAATCCCATCCACAGATGGCCCCATAAGTCCCACCTAGAGATGGCCCATAAGTCCCATCCACAGATGACCCCATAAGTCCCATCCACAGATGGCCCCATAAGTCCCATCCACAGATGGCCCCATAAGTCCCATCCACAGATGGCCCCATAAGTCCCATCCACAGATGGCCCCATAAGTCCCATCCACAGATGGCCCCATAAGTCCCATCCACAGATGGCCCCATAAGTCCCATCCACAGATGGCCCCATAAGTCCCATCCACAGATGGCCCCATAAGTCCCATCCACAGATGGCCCCATAAGTCCCATCCACAGATGGCCCCATAAGTCCCATCCACAGATGGCCCCATAAGTCCCATCCACAGATGGCCCCATAAGTCCCATCCACAGATGGCCCCATAAGTCCCCTCCACAGATGGTCCCATAAGTCCCATCCACAGATGGTCCCATAAGTCCCATCCACAGATGGTCCCATAAGTCCCATCCACAGATGGCCCCATAAGTCCCATCAACAGATGGTCCCATAAGTCCCATCCACAGATGGCTCCATAAGTCCCATCCACAGATGGCTCCATAAGTCTCATCCACAGATGGCTCCATAAGTCTCATCCACAGATGGCTCCATAAGTCTCATCCACAGATGGCTCCATAAGTCTCATCCACAGATGGTCCCAAAAGCTGGGTAATAAGTCAGTGATAATATCTGAGACCGGGAAAGCTGGGTAATAGGTCAGTGATAATATCAGACACCGGGAAAGCTGGGTAATAAGTCAGGGATAATATCTGACACCGGGAAAGCTGGGTAATAAGTCAGTGATAATATCAGACAATGGGAAAGCTGGGTAATAAGTCAGTGATAATATCTGAGACCGGAAAAGCTGGGTAATAAGTCAGTGATAATATCTGATACTGGGAAAGCTGGGTAATAAGTCAGTGATAATATCAGACACCGGGAAAGCTGGGTAATAAGTCAGTGATAATATCTGATACTGGGAAAGCTGGGTAATAAGTCAGTGATAATATCTGAGACAGGAAAGCTGGGTAATAAGTCAGTGATAATATCTGATACTGGGAAAGCTGGGTAATAAGTCAGTGAAAATATCAGACACCGGGAAAGCTGGGTAATAAGTTAGTGATAATATTTGAGACCGGGAAAGCTGGGTAATACGTCAGTGATAATATCTGATACTGGGAAAGCTGGGTAATAAGTCAGGTATAATATCAGACACCGGGAAAGCTGGGTAATAAGTCAGTGATAATATCTATCTATATCACAGATCATATAGCTACTAGCTATCATGCATTTGGGCTGTAGTGATTTATTGTTTTTGCTGCACAGAATGGGTTTGTATGTGTAAAAGTGCATTAGACTGTATTAGTTCACTTAGCAGCAGGGGGATGGGCTTTACATACTCTGCAGGCTGCCTGACTGATGACTCATCAGGGGCGGACTGGGATAGGGGCAGGGGCCTCTCTGTTGCCTCACTGCCCCGGCCGGCCGGGCCCGAAATGATCTGTGGTGTCAGACTGTCCCACACTTAACCCCTTAAGGACCGGAGGTTTTTTACTTTTTGAGTTTTCGTTTTGCGCTCCCTGCCTTCCCAGAGCCATAACTTTTTTATTTTTCGGTTCACATAGCCATATGAGGGCTTGTTTTTTGCGGGACAAGTTGTACTTTCCAATGCCACCATTTAATATTGCATATGATGTAGTGGGAAGTGCAAAAAAAAAGCAATTCCATCACAGTTTTGCGGCTTTTTAAATTCCGACGTTCGATGTGCGATAAAACTGACTGGTTAATTTTACTCTACAGGTCAGTACGAATCCGGCGATACCCTATATGTATAGGTTTTCTTGCGTTTTGATAGTTAAAAAAATTCAAAAGTGGGAAAAAATCAGTTTTACTTTTTGTCACCATGTTTTGACCCCTATAACTTTTTTGTAATTATATGTACAGAGCTGTATGGGGGCTCATTTTATGCGTCATAATCTTATCTTTTTATTGATACCATTTTGGGGTGTGTATGACTTTTTCATCACCTTTTATGTAATTTTTTGTGGAAAATGAAGCGACCAAAAATGGCGAATCCGCCATTTAGACGCTTTTTTCCGTTTTGCTGTTTGACGTATGGGGAATATTTTTTTATATTTTTATACTATGGGCGTTTTTGCACATTGTGACACCCATGATGTGTATTTTTAAAAATTTTTAGTTTTTTAATTTTTATTTTAGCAAAAGGGGGGTGATTTGAACTTATGTTTTTTATTTTTATTTTTTAACTTTTCATATTTTTTTTTTTTTTACACTTTTATATAGTTCCCATAGGGAACTATAACTTACAATCATCTGATTGTGATTTTCATACATTCCAATGCAATAGCATTGGAATATATGAAAAAAATCGCATATTTCCTATGAAGCCTATTACAGGCAAGGCTCCATAGGAAATACTACAGAGTAGCCTAGGTTTCATTCATAGAGACCCAGGCTACTACAGGCACGCTCCGGCTCCTCCGATCGCCACACGGGGGAGCCGGAGCGCAAACCGAAAGTAAAACTTTCGGTTTGTGCGCACTCAGATGCCGTGGTCAGGATTGACCACGGCATCTGAGGGGTTAAATGTCCGCGATCGGCATCGCTGCCGGTCGCGGACATTAGCCGCGGGTGTCTGCTACAGGAACCATGCGGACACCCGCGGCTAAGGCGCCCGCATGGAGCAGGAGCGGGCGCCATCTTTAAAGACCGGACACAGGACGTACATGTACGCCCTGTGTCCTTAAGAGGTTAAGGGCACTGCTTCCGCTGCCGCTGTCACGAATACAACTTTCCTGTGGACTGCGCAGGGAGATGGGGAGGCGTGCTGCCGGCAGCCTATCAGAGAGGCCGCCAGACCGGCGCAGGCGGTGCGATGACGTCATCGCGCCGCATGACTGAGCCGTTGAGCTGCCGTAAAGACATCGGCAGCGCTGGAGGCGGGACGGCAGTGAAGGAGGTAAGTATAAGTCTGACTCTTGTTTTTTGTCATTTCTGTCACTGATAGGGGGCCGTATCTGGCCTACAGGCACATTATAGGGAGGGGCCCTATTTGGCTACTGGCACATTATAGGGGGGCCCTATCTGGCTACTGGCACATTATGGGGGGGGGGGGCCCTATCTGGCTGCTGGCACATTATAGGGGGGGGCCCTATCTGGCTACTGACACATTATAGGGGGGCCCTCTCTTGCTACTGGCACATTATAGGGAGGGGGGGGGCTATGGCTACTGGACTGGCACATTATAGGGGGGCCCTATCTGGCTACTGGCACATTATTGGGGGGGCTATGGCTACTGGGCTAGCACTTAACCCCTTAAGGACCGGAGGTTTTTTACTTTTTGAGTTTTCGTTTTGCGCTCCCTGCCTTCCCAGAGCCATAACTTTTTTATTTTTCGGTTCACATAGCCATATGAGGGCTTGTTTTTTGCGGGACAAGTTGTACTTTCCAATGCCACCATTTAATATTGCATATGATGTAGTGGGAAGTGCAAAAAAAAAGCAATTCCACCACAGTTTTGCGGCTTTTTAAATTCCGACGTTCGATGTGCGATAAAACTGACTGGTTAATTTTACTCTACAGGTCAGTACGAATCCGGCGATACCCTATATGTATAGGTTTTCTTGCGTTTTGATAGTTAAAAAAAAATTCAAAAGTGGGAAAAAATCAGTTTTACTTTTTTGTCACCATGTTTTGACCCCTATAACTTTTTTGTAATTATATGTACAGAGCTGTATGGGGGCTCATTTTATGCGTCATAATCTTATCTTTTTATTGATACCATTTTGGGGTGTGTATGACTTTTTCATCACCTTTTATGTAATTTTTTGTGGAAAATGAAGCGACCAAAAATGGCGAATCCGCCATTTAGACGCTTTTTTCCGTTTTGCTGTTTGACGTATGGGGAATATTTTTTATATTTTTATACTATGGGCGTTTTTGCACATTGCGACACCCATGATGTGTATTTTTAAAAATTTTTAGTTTTTAATTTTTATTTTAGCAAAGGGGGTGATTTGAACTTATGTTTTTATTTTTATTTTTAACTTTTCATATTTTTTTTTTTTTACACTTTTATATAGTTCCCATAGGGAACTATAACTTAATCATCTGATTGTGATTTTCATACATTCCAATGCAATAGCATTGGAATATATGAAAAAATCGCATATTTCCTATGAAGCCTATTACAGGCAAGGCTCCATAGGAAATACTACAGAGCAACCTAGGTTTCATTCATAGAGACCCAGGCTACTACAGGCACGCTCCGGCTCCTCCGATCGCCACACGGGGAGCCGGAGCGCAAACCAAGTAAAACTTTCGGTTTGTGCGCACTCAGATGCCGTGGTCAGGATTGACCACGGCATCTGAGGGTTAAATGTCCGCGATCGGCATCGCTGCCGGTCGCGGACATTAGCCGCGAGTGTCTGCTACAGGAACCATGCGGACACCCGCGGCTAAGGCGCCCGCATGGAGCAGGAGCGGGCGCCATCTTTAAAGACCGGACACAGGACGTACATGTACGCCCTGTGTCCTTAAGAGGTTAAGGGCACTGCTTCGCTGCCGCTGTCACGAATACAACTTTCCTGTGGACTGCGCAGGGAGATGGGGAGGCGTGCTGCCGGCAGCCTATCAGAGAGGCCGCCAGACCGGCGCAGGCGGTGCGATGGCGTCATCGCGCCGCATGACTGAGCCGTTGAGCTGCCGTAAAGACATCGGCAGCGCTGGAGGCGGGACGGCAGTGAAGGAGGTAAGTATAAGTCTGACTCTTGTTTTTTGTCATTTCTGTCACTGATAGGGGCCGTATCTGGCCTACAGGCACATTATAGGGAGGGCCCTATTTGGCTACTGGCACATTATAGGGGCCCTATCTGGCTACTGGCACATTATGGGGAGGCCCTATCTGGCTGCTGGCACATTATAGGGGGCCCTATCTGGCTACTGACACATTATAGGGGGGCCCTCTCTTGCTACTGGCACATTATAGGGAGGGGGGGGGCTATGGCTACTGGACTGGCACATTATAGGGGGGCCCTATCTGGCTACTGGCACATTATTGGGGGGGCTATGGCTACTGGGCTAGCACATTATAGGGGGGCCCTATCTGGCTACTGGTGCATTATAGGGGGGGGCTATGGCTACTGGCACATTATAGGGGGGCCCTATCTGGCTACTGGCACATCATAGTGGGGGGCATAAGGCTACTGGCACATTATATGGGGGGGGGGGCTATGGCTACTGGCACATTATAGGGGGACCTATGGCTACTGGCACATTATAGGGGGGGCCTATCTGGCTACTGGCACATTATAGGGGGGCCCTATCTGGCTACTGGCACATTATTGGGGGCCCTATCTGGCTACTGGCACATTATAGTGGGGGGCCTATGGCTACTGGCACATTATAGTGGGCCCTATCTGGCTACTGGCACATTATAGTGGGGGGCCTATGGCTACTGGCACATTATATGGGGAGGCCACGGCTACTGGCACATTATAGGCGGGGCTATTGGAACATTATAGGGGGGCCTTTTGGCTACTGACACATTATAGGGGGGCCTATTGGCTACTGACACATTATAGGGGGGCCCATGGCTACTGGCACATTTTAGGGGGCCTATCGCTACTGGCACATTGTATGGGGGGGGCTATGGCTACTGGCACATTATAGGGGGGGCTACTGGCACATTATAGGGGGGGCTACTGGCACATTATATGGGGGGGGGCTATGGCTACTGGCACATTATAGGGGGGGCTATTGGCACATTATAGGGAGGCCTACTGGCTACTGGCACATTATAGGGGGGGGGGCTATGGCTAGCAGTGTCTGGCACTTATAAACTAGTAGGATGTGTCGAACTAACCTCTCAATTTTAACATTAGTGTGAGGCTTAAGTATTGCCGCAGAGTGCACCTGCCTTTGCTATGGTTATGTTTTTCACTTATAGGGGGGCCCTATGGCTACTGGCATATTATAGGGGGGCCTATGGCTACTGGCAGTCTGGCACTTATAGGGAGGGGGCTCAGGCTACTGGCACATGTTGATGGGGGGCTCAGGCTACTGGCACATGATGGGGGGGCTCAGGCTACTGGCACATGATGGGGGGGCTCAGGCTACTGGCACATAATGGGGGGCCTCTGGCTACTGGCACATAATAGGGGGCTCTGGCTACTGGAACATAATAGGGGGGCTCTGGCTACTGGCACATTATTGGGGGACATCTATGGGGGCATTTATTACTGGCACATTGGGGGAACTTCTTACTGGCACATTATTGGTGGGCACTATAGGGGCATCTACTGAGGCCACATAGAACGGTTATTTTATTTGGGGGCTCTGTATAGGGGCATTTTATACTGGGAAACATTATGGTGGGTACTATGGGGAAGGTGGGAGAGGAGTACTATAGGGTCATCTACGGTGGCAGTGAGAAGGGGTATTTTATACTTACAAATTATGGGGGACACTGAGGGCATCTACTGGGGCACTATATATGGGGCATTTTATACTGGTACATTATGGGGATCACTAGGAGGGAGGGGGGAGAGGAGCACTATGGGGGCATTTACTGGGGGCACTATATAGGGGTATTTTATACTGGCACATTATGGGGGCACTATGGGGACGTTAGCTCAACTGGGGACATTACAAGGGGGTAATTTTTGTCACATTATAAGGAGAATTATTTATACTGGGGGGGGGGGCCCATTATGGTGGGATTTATTACTCCCCCATGGTATGACCCCCTAGTAGCAGCACCAGCCTCTCACTGCTCTGCTATCCCTCTGCCCGTTCTCCAAATCCTTATTATGAAATCTTTCTCATTAGGATAAAACACATCAGCTCCGCCGAGCCCCCGCCCAAAGTGTGGAAGACGAAGTGGTGTCCGAGGGTCAAGCCAAGTAATTGTAAGTTTTCATATGAAATATGTTTATCTCATACACATATAGCATACACCCACAATATACAGTTTCTTCTGCAAAAGTCATCAAGTGTCATGGGGGGGGGGGGTGCCTTATTGTTTTTTGCCCCAGGGTCCCATTTTGCCCCAGGGCCTCTGGGTGTTACTTGCCCCCTGGGCCAAAAGTTGTCAGTCAGCCCCAGATAGACAGTACGGCCGACCTGCCCTTCATTGTTACAGAAACATTCCGATCCTATCAGCCAGATCATCAGGCTGGTGGGATCGGAAGTCAAGGCTCCATTCATACAACATAACGTTGTAGCGGTTGTCACACAGTAGTTTTTAGAACCAATTGATGTCAAGGAATATTATCATCTTTTAATGGATGCATTTAATGGCCATTAAAAATAGATGCAAAACCTGCCATTAAAAAGGGCCAGACAGCCAGAAAATGGATGCATAAATTGTTAAAAAATAGCCATGAAAGACTAAATGTATACGTTTTTCATGGCCATTTCGTGTGAATGTAGCTTAAGGCTGGGGGCTACACAGTGACATGTGTCGCAGAAAAGTCACACGACAAAACCTATGTATGATAACTATGTTCGTCTACAACTTGCCATCGTGCGAATATTTTAGAGCGGTGATTTGTCTGTAATAAAAGATCCAAGTGACAAAAAAGTTGCCGGGTAGTTTCATGTTGCACGCAACTTACATTAAAGTCAATGAATTAAAAGTTTCACATGACCCGTGGCACAAGATCCATCAGGTCTGGATTTTTTGTGACTGTCACATGTTGCACTGCGAAGCCATCGACAATCGTTGATGTGACGCATGATGCTGTGGAGCACCAGCCTAGAAGAGGATCATCCCGACCAATTAATATTTTGGTAGTGGATAGTGTCATCTATAATTGGAGGAATTCTTCATTAGCACTTATGGCTCTTAATTAAACACATTGCAAGAAAAGAAATTACACCAGTAAGAATCATAAATGACACCTTCTGCAAACAATGAAGACACATGAAGTGTAATAATTAATCTGCAGATTGCACCAGTCCTCATTAATAATGTGATATAATAAATATAATGATAGGCAGAACATGATTACAGTCATCACTGCTTCTCCATATTACACCGCACAACACGACATACGAGCTGGAGCTACATGGCTGGTATTATGGGGTCATCGGACAGAGTTAAAGGATGGCTATTATGGTGGCTCCACAGACAGCATAACAGGGTAATATTATGGGGCAACACAGACCGGAAAACAGTGACACTATCCATTTCCTGGGACCCATTTTTGAGATAGAAGCAGGTACTAGAGGTGGGTTCTGCACCTATCAGACTTTTATGACATTTCCTGTTACAGGAGATCTGCGACAGACACTTGTCTGGTTAAAGAGATGAGCGGCATCTATGTAGAAAGGCTCATATTTCTACTCACACAGATATTTATGGATATTATTTCCAGATATATCAACATGAAATCCCCTGCTGCTGAGGTAATAATGCAGATTCTACTCAGTTATGACATCACAATCAGCAGAAGTTCTACTTTTCTTCTCTTCTTCATACAGTAATTGTCGTTTCTCACCTGGAATGGCGGTAAGTAGACTGTATTTCTCTTCTCTACATATTATGTCGTCTATCTGATCAGTTTCTCATCCCATTCTTCCACTGGACTCTTCCCTGTGAAGACCATCAGCGGGCGCTTCCTCTTACAACTCCATTCTTATTATTTCTCAGCTTTAGGCCGGTCCTTTGCCAGAGATCATTGATAGGGAGGGAGCAGCAATGTTCTCCTGATCTCTGCTCCTCTGTAGTCACGTTATTAGCTATTACTTTCTACATGTAGTATTGAATTTTCTATATGATTTATAACATGGTCATGGATGAGGATCATCAGGACTCGACCATCTCTCGTTTTATATCTGTCATATAGATAACTTTCATATCTTACAAGAAGATGATAATGTTAATGATTCCCACAACGTGTTCTCTTTTTACAGCACATGGATTACGAGATGGATTACTTCGCTTACACGGCGATATCTTATAATGGATTTGGACTGGAGACCATTTCCTACTGGCAGAGCACTCAGATTGTCAGTTACATTCAAGCACCTTTGGAGGACATCAGATTGACATCTCCAGATTTTATGGTGTATTCGGCTGAGGAGGAGGTAGATGTAAATGCCTCTGATGATGAGCTGACACCGTTTTCTTACTGGCACAACCCTGAATGTGAAATTGTGAGACACATTCGAGCACCATCATGCAGCAGCAGATCGACATCTCCAGGCATTATGGAGGATTCTACTGAGGAACAAGACTCAGATTCCTCAGATGGTGAGCTGCCACCTAAATATTATGATCCAGAGGATGATGACATCCTCTATGATGTTTCATCGTTAGATGTAGACGGCTGGATGGAAGAACGCTGCGGTGAAGATCAGGAAGCAGCTGAAGACCCCAGCCGTGCTGAAAGGATCTTTGAAAGTACAAAGCAACTTAAAAGAGGGTCTTTGGAATGGCTGAGACAAGGGCTGAGAAGATTTACAAACTCTCTTTTTAGCTGTCTTACGGGGCAGCAAGAAGAGAAATAAGGGCCATAAGATATCGCTGGTCTCCCACGACATCAGAGACCATCAGTTAGCCTCCCACTACATCGTAGGCAAACCAAGAGGGCCCAAGAAAACAAGAGTTCAGCAAGACACCGAAATGATAGCCCTCAAGATAATTCAACATCAGGAGATCCCTTTAAAAGGCCCCCAAGAGATAATAGAGACGCTGAATATCCACCTAAGGAACTGTAAGCCACCACAGAAGCCCCAAAATACCCCTCAGTAGCTCAAGGTACCAATGGTTGCTGAAGAGGGCCCAATTATCAGAGACTCTTCTTAATGGTTGTCCCTATGTGTTATAGGCCACAAGCCAATACCTCAAAGACACGAGGCTCATTAAACCATCACCTGAGCCTTGTTAACAGATCCGTTACCAACACAAGAACGCCTCAAGTTGGACACATAAGCACCATGACCTTAGAGGTCTCATATTGCAGAAGTGACGGCCTCTATTTTTTTTCACTTGCTATACTTTGAGTTCAATAAATGTTTCCTTAACTTTAAAGAAAAATTGTGTGGATCCATTTCTTGATATATCTTTATAGTGGTCAGAACTCAATTTTTCTGATACAGAGCTCCAAATCCCTTGCAGAGACATAATGTTCTGTCTTCCTGCCGTCAGCACTAAGGAGCTTTTACTGCATACGGTTATACATAGATCTCACTAATAGCACAGTGTATGGCAGCATCATTCTAATGACATCTATAGCTGTATCGGAAGCTTGACTTTTATCCACTGAAGCAACAATAGAGGGTATGCTCAGAATAGGTCATCAATATCTGATTGGTGTGGATCCGACTCCAGACGATCAGCTGTATGAAGAGGTTGCAGTGCTGCAGTTTTTTCTAGTGATGTCACATTCAGTCACATGGCCTAGGGGAAGCTCGGTCCCATTCAAGTGAATGAGTTGAGCGGCGATACCAAGCACACCCGTTATCCAATGGACAACGCTGTGCTTGATAAGCTGCATGGAGGCCGCAGTGCTCCCCAGAGCCCCATGGCCTCCTCAAGCAGATGATCAGCTAGGGTTCCAGGAGTTTGAACCCCTCCAATACCATATTGATTAATTATCCTGAAAATAGGCCCTCAACCTGAAATAACTTAAAAATCCCTCTAAGGGAGTTTTTCAATACTTTTATTTGCATGACTTTTACTCAGTATTGCCCATTATTATTTGATCACTGGGGGTCAGTCACCTTGTACTCTCGCCAATCAGCCTTAACTCCAGCACTAGAATTACACAGCAGCATCCAATGTGTAGAGAATGGAGCTGGTTCCCATTAAAGTGAATGCTGCAGTAACCAGCTTAGTCCACTACACAATGGACCGAGCAGAACAGTGTCCAGTGCTGGAGCTACTATTCAACAACTGATCTTTAGAGGTGCAGGCTGCTGGACTTCCGTTGATCAAATATCGATGGCGTATACTGAGAATAGGCCATCAATGTAAAGGTAGCGGTTGTATGATTTTATTTCATGCAGTGCAATGTCGGCACATATTTCTTCATTCGCATCAATCAATGTGGACGAAAAAAATCTCTGCCAAAAAATGTGCAAAAAAAAAGAGGGGAAAGGACATAAGAGTGCTTGCGAAGTAAGGCCCCATTCGCACGTCCGCAAAAATGCCCCTGTATATAGTTCTGGCAATGTGCGGATCCTCAAAATGCGGAAAGAACATTGCTGGTGTCCGTGTTTTGCGGATCCCCAAAATACATACAGACGTCTGAATGAGCCTTACAGGGGGGTGATTAGTGACAGGGGGTGATCAGGGGGGTGACATGGGGTAATCAGGGGTTATTCAGCGGTTAATCAAGGGTTAATCAGTGACCGGGGGGGCTTGGGGCGATTGGTGCTTATTTCGTCCTCTGGTGGTCCCAAGCAAAAGGGACCATCAGAAGAGCAGGCAGCAGGCATATCAGATGCTGTTTACAAAACAGCGTCTGATATGCGATTAAGACTGCGTTTTTTTAAGATCTACAGCCTGCCAGCGCATGATCAGCGCTGGCAGGCTGTAGTAAAACTTCCTCCGGACGAGATCCTGTGAACGCGTGCGCGTATACAGGAAATCTCGCCTCTCGCGAGATGACGCACCGGCGCGTCAAGGAGGAATAACCCACCCGCCCGCAGGACGCATCCCTGCGTTAGGGTAGTGGTTAAAAGTGTTTCCATACCACCACCACACATTGACAGTGTCCCTTTGGTGCTCTCAATTGGCAAAAAATGCCCCTTATTGCTCCCCAGTAAATAAGAATACCCAGATAGTGCCCTGTACACAGAAACCCTATTTGGTAAAAGCATCCCCCTAATGCCATCCACACAATACTAATGTTCTCTAAGGCCTCTTTAAGATGAACAATACAGATTGGCTCAAGATGCGTTCAGGGTGCGCTCAGTGAAACTTGCATCATTTCGAAAGCAAGTTCAGTCAGTTTTGTCTGCAATTGCGTTCAGTGTTTTCCGCATGGGTACAATCAGTTTTGAAAAAAAATAAAAATGAAGACTTACAAACAACAAATACCAACCACCAGTGAAAAATGCATTGTATACGGATGCAAGGCGTTTTTCACTGAAGCCCCATTCACTTTTATAGAGCAAGGGTTGCGTGAAAAACGCAGAATATAGAACATGCTGCGATTCTCACACAATACAGAACTGATGCGTGAAAAACAACGCTCATGTACACAGACCCATTGAAATTAATGTAAGCATAGTAAGCAAAGTGCAGCACCCCAGAAGGACTACTGCAAAGGGTTAATTACAACTGACAGCGTCAATGCTAAGTTTGTGTTAAATGTCGTGGTCTGTTATGTACATGCACTAAATGGCATTGTATAGACATTATATGGTTACCAACTTGGCAAATTGTTTTAGGTTGTCAGGAGATGGAGTAAGGCTGCCCCCTAACTAGTTAGTGTTGAGGGAGTCCAGTCTGTGCAATGCAAGGGAGAAGATGTATGTGTTCAGCTCCTGCATAGCTAGGCCAAGTTCAGAGAACTCTACTCTCCGAGTCTAAAATTGCTGTGGGAGTAACTCTACCATGAAGAGCTCCAGAGAGAAGGAGACACCAGATATCTAAGAAGGTCTAGAACTCACAAGGCCATGCACTGGTCTCAGACAGGAAGGTGCTGTGCTCGTTAATGGCAGAAAGGCTTTGCTGTTGTAGAAAGGAATATTGCTATCGCATCACTCCATACTTTGTGATGGACTGGGCACCCATAGCTAAGGTTTCTGCACCCCCTCATTCTGGGAAATGCAGAAGGACTTAAGAGGCTGCAAAGTGTCTGTAGAGAGAGAAAGTACTATAATGTAAACTTATGATGCAAATGATATCAGCATAGACAGCAGGGGCGGACTGGGCCAGGGGGCAGGGGGCAATCGCCCCCCGGGCCTCTCTGTTGCCTTACTGTCCCGGCCAGGCCCGGAATGATCTGTGGTGTCAGACTGTCCCACACTTAAGGGCACTGCCTCCGCTGCCGCTGTCACTAATACAACTTTCCTGTGGACTGCGCAGGGAGACGGGGAGGCATGCTGCCGGCAGCCGATCAGAGAGGCCGCCAGATCGGCGCACATCATCGCGCCGCCTGACTGAGCCGCTGCGCTGCTGTAAAGACATCAGCAGCGCTGGAGGCGGGACAGGAGTGAAGGAGTATAAGTCTGACTCTAGTTTTTTTTTTTTTTTCCATTTCTGTCACTGATAGGGGGCCCTATCTGGCTACTGGCACATTATAGGGGGGGGGGGCCCTATCTGGCTACTGGCACATTATAGGGGGGGGCCCTATCTGGCTACTGGCACATTATAGGGGGGGGCCCTATTTGGCTACTGGCACATTATAGGGGGCCCAATCTGGCTGCTGGCACATTATAGGGGGGGGCCCTATCTGGCTACTGGCACATTATAGGGGGGCCCTCTCTGGCTACTGGCACATTATAGGGGGGGGGGGGCTATGGCTACTGGACTGGCACATTATAGGGGGCCCTATCTGGCTACTGGCACATTATTGGGTGCGTCCTATCTGGCTACTGGCACATTATAGGGGGCGGCTATGGCTACTGGGCCTATCAGAGAGGCCGCCAGACCGGCGCACATCATCGCGCCGCCTGACTGAGCCGCTGCGCTGCTGTAAAGACATCAGCAGCGCTGGAGGCGGGACAGGAGTGAAGGAGTATAAGTCTGACTCTAGTTTTTTTTTTTTTTCTGTCACTGATAGGGGGCCCTATCTGGCTACTGGCACATTATAGGGGGGGGCCCTATCTGGCTACTGGCACATTATAGGGGGGGGCCCTATTTGGCTACTGGCACATTATAGGGGGGCCCAATCTGGCTGCTGGCACATTATAGGAGGCCCTATCTGGCTACTGGCACATTATAGGGGGCCCTCTGGCTACTGGCACATTATAGGGGCCCTCTGGCTACTGGCACATTATAGGGGGCTATGGCTACTGGACTGGCACATTATAGGGGGCCCTATCTGGCTACTGGCACATTATTGAGTGCGCCCTATCTGGCTACTGGCACATTATAGGGGCGGCTATGGCTACTGGGCCTATCAGAGAGGCCGCCAGACCGGCGCACATCATCGCGCCGCCTGACTGAGCCGCTGCGCTGCTGTAAAGACATCAGCAGCGCTGGAGGCGGGACAGGAGTGAAGGAGTATAAGTCTGACTCTAGTTTTTTTTTTTTTTTTTTTTTTTTCTGTCACTGATAGGGGGCCCTATCTGGCTACTGGCACATTATAGGGGGCCCTATCTGGCTACTGGCACATTATAGGGGGGGGCCCTATTTGGCTACTGGCACATTATAGGGGGGCCCAATCTGGCTGCTGGCACATTATGGGGGGGCCCTATCTGGCTACTGGCACATTATAGGGGGGGCTATGGCTACTGGGCTGGCACATTATAGGGGGGCCCCTATCTGGCTACTGGCACATTATAGTGGGGGGCATATGGCTACTGGCACATTATATGGGGGGCTATGGCTACTGGCACATTATAGGGGGGCCTATGGCTACTGGCACATTAGAGAGGGGGCCTATCTGGCTACTGGCACATTATAGGGGGCGGCTATGGCTACTGGGCTGGCACATTATAGGGGGGCCCTATCTGGCTACTGGCGCATTATAGTGGGGGGCCTATGGCTACTGGCACATTATAGGGGGGCCCTATCTGGCTACTGGCACATTATAGGGGGCCCTATCTGGCTACTGGCACATTATAGGGGGCCCTATCTGGCTACTGGCACATTATAGGGGGCTATGGCTACTGGGCTGGCACATTATAGGGGCCCCTATCTGGCTACTGGCACATTATAGTGGGGGCATATGGCTACTGGCACATTATATGGGGGGGCTATGGCTACTGGCACATTATAGGGGGGCCTATGGCTACTGGCACATTAGAGAGGGGCCTATCTGGCTACTGGCACATTATAGGGGGCCCTATCTGGCTACTGGCACATTATTAGGGGCCCTATCTGGCTACTGGCACATTATAGTGGGGGCCTATGGCTACTGGCACATTATAGGAGGCCCTATCTGGCTACTGGCACATTATAGGGGGCCTATTGGCTACTGGCACATTATATGGGAGGCTATGGCTACTGGCACATTATAGGGGGCCTATTGGCTACTGACACATTATGGGGGGGCCTGTGGCTAGCAGTGTCTGGCACTTATAGGGGGGGGGGGCTATGGCTACTGGCACATGTTGATGGGGGGGCTCAGGCTACTGGCACATGATGGGGGGCCTCTGGCTACTGGCACATAATAGGGGGGCTCTGGCTACTGGCACATAATAGGGGGGCTATGGCTACTGGCACATTATTGGGGGACATCTATGAGGGCACTTCTTACTGGCACATTATTGGTGGGCACTATAGGGGCATCTACTGAGGCCACAAAGAACGGTTATTTTATTTGGGGGCTCTGTATAGGGGCATTTTATACTGGGAAACATTACGGTGGGTACTATGGGGAAGGTGGGAGAGAAGTACTATAGGGTCATCTACGGTGGCACTGAGAAGGGGTATTTTATACCTACAAATTATGGGGGACACTGAGGGCATCTACTGGGGCACTATATATGGGGCATTTTATACTGGTACATTATGGGGGTGACTAGGAGGGAGGGGGGAGAGGAGCACTATGGGGGCATTTACTGGGGGCACTATATAGGGATATTTTATACTGGCACATTATGGGGGCACTATGGGGACGTTAGCTCAACTGGGGACATTACAAGGGGGTATTATTTGTCACATTTTAAGGAGAATTATTTCTACTTGGGGTGCCATTATGGTGGGATTTATTACTCCCCCATGGTATGAGCCCCTAGTAGCAGCACCAGCCTCACTGCTCTGCTATCCCTCAGCCCCTGTGACTCATCCACATGAACAAGCACGTTAGAACTGAGCTCTCCGGGTGAGTCATGAGGAGGCGTGGCCAGCCTTCACTCTCTACTCCAGGAAGTTACCAGGACATCTGCTGCTGGCAAGGTTGAAAAGGCAAGACGGGAATACCCCTTTAACCCCTTAAGGACTCAGCCCTATTTCACCCTAAGGACCTGGCCATTTTTTGCAAATCTGACCAGTGTCACTTTATGTGGTGATAACTTTAAAACGCTTTTTCTTATCCAGGCCATTCTGAGACTGTTTTTTCATCACATATTGTACTTCATAACAGTGGTAAAATAAAGTTGAAAAATTTCATTTTTATTTATAAAAAAATACAAAATTTACCAAAAATTTTGAAAAATTCGCAATTTTCCAAGTTTCAATTTCTCTACTTCTATAATACATAGTAATAACACCAAAAAAAGTTATTGATTTACATTCCCCATATGTCTACTTCATGTATCGATCATTTTGGGAATGCTATTTCATTTTTGGGGACGTTACAAGGCTTAGAAGTTTAGAAGCAAATCTTGAAATTTTTCAGAAATTTTCAAAAACCCACTTTTAGGGACCAGTTCAGGTCTGAAGTCACTTTGTGAGGCTTACATAATAGAAACCACCCAAAAATTACCCCATTCTAAAAACTACACCCCTCAAGGTATTCAAAACTGATTTTACAAACGTAATTAACCCTTTAGGTTTTCCACAAAAGTTAATGGCAAATGGAGATAAAATTTCAGAATTTCGATTTTTGAAAATTTTTCCATTTCAATCCATTTTTTCCAGTAACAAAGCAAGGGTTAACAGCCAAACAAATCTTAATATTTATTCCCCCGATTCTGTAGTTTGCACGAACACCCAATATGTGGTTGTAAACTGCTGTATGGCCAAACTGCAGGGCGCAGAAGGAAAGGAGCGCCATATGGTTTTTGGAAGGTGGATTTTGCTGGACTGTTTTTTTGACACCATGTCCCATTTGAAGCCCTCCGATGCACCCCTAGAGTAGAAACTCCATAAAAGTGACTCCATCTAAGAAACTACACCCTTCAAGGTATTCAAAACCAGTTTTGCAAACTTTGTTAACCCTTTAGGTGTTCCACAAGAGTTATTGGCAAATGGAGATGAAATTTCAGAATTTCTATTTTTGTTACCTTGTCTCAAAAAAGTGTAATATAGAGCAACCAAAAATCATATTTACCCTAAAATAGTACCAACAAAACTGACACCTTATCCCGTAGTTTCCAAAATGGGGTCACTTTTTTGGATTTTCTACTGTAGGGGTGCATCAGGGGGCTTCAAATGGGACATAGTGTCAAAAACCAGTCCAGCAAAATCTGCCTTCCAAAAACCATATGGCGTTCCCTTCCTTCTACGCCCTGCCGTTTGGCCATACAGCAGTTTACGACCACATATGGGGTGTTTGTGCAAACAAGAGAATCAGGGCAATAAATATTGAGTTTTGTTTGGCTGTTAACCCTTGCTTTGTTACTGGAAAAATGGATTAAAATGGAAAATTTGCAAAAAATTGCTGTTCTGGGACCGTTTTTATTTTTTGCTATTTACATTGTTGAAGTGACAGGTTAGATTGTGTGCTATTTCTATAGAGCAGGTTGTAACGGACGCGACAATACCAAATATGACTACTTTTTAGGGTTTTTGTTTCAGTTTTACATAATAAAGCATTTTTGAACAAAATTATTTTTAGTGTCTCCACATTCTGAAAGCCATAGTTTATTTTATTTTTTTGGGCGACTGTCATATGTAGGGGCTCATTTTTTGCGGGATGAGATGGCGGTTTGATTGGCACTATCTTGGGGTGCATATGACATTTTGGTCGCTTGCTATTACACTTTTTGTGATGTAAGGTGACAAAAATGGCTTTTGACACCGTATTGATTATTATTTTTTGATGTGTTCAGCTGAGGGGTTAGGTAATGTGTTATTTTTATAGAGCAGGTTGTGACGGACGCGGCAATACCTAATATGTATACTTTTTATTTATTTATATAAGTTTTACACAATAATATCATTTTTAAAACAAAAATAAATCATGTTTTAGTGTCTCCATAGTTTGAGAGCCATATTTTTTTTTTTTTTTGGGCGATTGTCCTATGTAGGGGCTCATTTTTGCGGGATGAGGTGGCGGTTAGATTGACACTATTTGGGGGTCATATGAATTTTTGATCGCTTGTTATTACACCTTTTGTGATGTAAGGTGACAAAAAATGGCTTTTGACAAAGTTTTTATTTAATTTTTTTACAGTTTTTACTTGAGGGGTTAGGTCAGGGGATATTTTTATAGAGCAGATTCTTACGGACGTGGAGATACCCAATATGTCTACTTTTTAGTTTTTTTATACATTTAACACTAAAAGCATTTTTGAAACAAAAAAATCATGTTTTAGTCTGAGAAGCATAGATTTTTTATTTTTGGCCAATTGTTTTAGGTAGGGGCTCATTTTTTGCGGGATGAGATGGCGGTTTGATTGGTACTATTTTGGGAGGCATACGCTTTTTGATCGCTTTGTATTACATTTTTAGTGATGTAAGTTGCCCAAAAATGGCTTATTTACACCATTTTTTTTTTGTTTTATGGCGTTCACCTGACGAGTTTAGTCATGTGATATTTTTATAGAGCAGATTTTTACGGACGCGGCGATACCTAATATGTGTAGTGTATTTTTATTTTATTTTCTTATTCAGTGATATGTGTTTTTTTCATTTTTACTTTTTTTCACTTTTTACATTTTTTTGACCCAGACCCACTTGGTTCTGAAAGATCCAGTGGATCTGGTGTCTCAGAGATACAGTACAGTACACTATATAGTGCACTGTACTGTATTTTGTACTTTACAAAGTCTGAATAGACCTTTAGCAGGTCTATTCAGACTTTCAGCACCATGGACACAGGACGCTTCTGAAAGCGTCCTGTCTCCATGGCAACCATCACCCGCTGCCATAAGAGGGCAGCGGGTGATTGAAGCAGAAGGAGTGGAGCCCCTCCTCTGCGATCCCATCCTGTTCGGGGCTGCAAAGGCACAGCAGCCCCCGATGGGAGAGGGAGGGAGCTCCCTCCTGTTAACCCTTCCATACCGCGGTCCGTACGGACCGCGGTACGGAGAGGTTAAACGGCTGGCATCTGATCAAGCACAGATGCCAGCCGTTTTATCAGAGTGTCAGCAATGTGCTGACACTCTGATAGACCCACTAGACACCAGGGAAACATTACAGAGGAAGCGGGCGGGGATCGCAATCGCGATCCCGCCCGCCGCACCGCCCGCCTCCCGCACCGCCTCCCGCCGCCTGCAACCACCCTCTGCACCCCCACAGCCACAATATGATTGGGGGCTGCAGGGGGTTAAAAATAAACACATTGGGGGCATTAACCCTCTGATCCTCGCGGTCACAGACCGCGGGGATCAGAGATCGCACAAAGCTGCAAACCGCAGGTCTGAATTGACCTGCGGTTTGCAGCGATCGCCGATATGGGGGGGTCACAAGACCCCCCTGGGCATTGTAACAAGGTACCTGCTGAATGATTTCAGCAGGTACCTTGTTCCGATCACTGCCAGCTGAGCAGCAGTGATCGGAACAACTCATGACGTACCTGTACGTCATGGGTCCTTAAGGACTCGGAAACCATGACGTACAGGTACGTCATGCGTCCTTAAGGGGTTAAAGTGGTTCTTCCAAGTTTTGAAGTTATCCCCTCCCCTATCCACGGATTGGAGAGGGTCTAACCAACAAGACCTCCATCGATCCTAAGAATGTTAATCCCGTTTCCCATCCTGAGGGAGCGGAAGGTTGCGTATGCACACCTCCACTGCTGTCATCTCTAGAGATGAGCAAAGAGGGCTTCAGGATGTTACATCTGGTACTGGTACCTTGTAACAGAAGCCAAGTTCAGTTCAGTTTCAAGTTTTAAAGTGGTTTTCCATTACCAAAGTTATTCATCAGAGTCACACGTGATTTCACAAATAACTAACTTCAGCTCATTGGAGCCCATACATTCTAATACTGTACAGAGACGGATCTCCTTACAGTAATAATCCGAAGTTATAGTGAATGAGGCGACTTCGGAAAGGGGGAACAGGATTACCATTCCCAGGATCATGGGGTCCCAGCAGTTGGACATAGATAGTTGATAACTTCAAAACTTGGCACAGCCCCTATAAAAGTCATGCAAAATACAAAATTGATGTAAGCTCAAAGACCACTTTAAATCGGTTCTTCACTTTGGACAACTCCTACTTGTTCGAAGGGTTCCTTAACAATAAGCTATTCACAAAGTGCACCTACCCCTGCTCTAGTCCCTCAAAACTCAGTTTTAATCTTTGGGGAAGGTAAGTGTTCAGTTTCCTTACAGCACCACCACAGGGGAAATTCAGCATTACAAAGTGCTCATTCAAATTAATGGGATGTCTGTGTAATGCAGGACAGGACAAGTCCTCCACAAAAAGACATTCTTTGTAGCTGCTCTGTGCTCTAGCCAAGAGATGAGGATCCAGAACAGGGGTTCCTCTGTAGTAATATAAGTTTTCTAAACCAGACACCCCATTTAAGCAAAAATAAAAAACAAACAAACACCTAATTATTGATAGATGAAAACCTTCCCCCATTCTAAGTGGGTAAAAGGGTTTTAGGGAAACTCCATTCGACCAAATGTTCTTTACGGATGAGCACTCATCCACATAATATATTATTCTGAATCATATTGATCACAAAACTGAAAGAATAATCAAAGCAAAAGGCCATTCTCAAAATTAACATTTTTGTTTCCTTTAGATGACACAACATTACGCAGAAGTACGCCTCAGCTCCGAACTAGAACAATGATAGGGAGTAATAAAGTAGATTTCTAACTATTAGCATTTAGGACCTAAATAAATTCTTTGTCACCAGAAACTCATTTAAGAAATATTTTTTCCCCCCAAGAAACTCATCCTAAACTTGACACTTACAGCAGAGTTTGTGTAGTGATGCTCCACCAGTATGTTTCGTGCACAGTTATTGATATGCTTAAAGCGATCAGGTCCAAGAAGGATACCTCCATACCATCGTGACACAACTACCATTACATCTCTGGCATCCAGAATCTGGAAAACAACACAATGGATAAGTGTAGCATAGATGTGACGGCATGTAAAAACTCATCTATTTCAGTGCATATACATTTCGTACCATAGTGTTATAAACAAAGGTGTGTACACATTTTGTCATCCCAACTCCCATTCAACAGGTGGACTGCCATATCATTTTTTTTATTTATTTTTCTATTTTCATAGAACAGAATAGTACACAATATTATTTCATGCAGAGGCATACATTAAAAAAACATATACTGTACTACACAGATTTTTTTTTTTTTTACAATGTATTAGCATGGGTGACACATTCCAGTCCAATTACCTGCATAAGATGAAGAAGTCTTTTACCAGCTGCTGTTTCCCCGTCATCCTCACAGTCTTGTATAAACGTATTTGTCTTCTTAGAATATATCCTGTTAGAAGGGAGTGAACTGTGTAACAAACGACAATCTATTGCACAGTAAGTCTCAATGTTTTTATAATCCTTTATAATCCTATTTTTCAGAGAAAAATCTGCGTAGTCCAGCCCTTTTTTGGATTGTGTTATAAGGTCATAGTCACGCATCAGTGTCCATTTGACATCAGTGTTTTATACATGAAGATGTCCGTGAAGGGTCTCTTTTTGGTTAGCTGGTGCCCTGAGTTTTGATGTAGCATCCATGTATGTTTGGTCCGCAACACACACCAAAGTAGTGAAAGCCTTTGTGGTTTTATCACTGACCCACAGTCAGTGGAATAACAAGAATATGGGAATAAACACATAGGGGGACATTTACCATGACCAGCGATTTAGACTCTGGTCTCAGTACATGTCCACTGCCACTTGATGCGCCGGCCTCTACATAACTTAGGCACTTTACTGGCAGCCGTGCAAATTGCTTAAAGCTATGCCAGCTCCCTTGCAAAAACAGGTGTAGAAAAGGATGAATCAGGCGGGCCTACCAGCCCACCCGCACCACAACCCCTTTTCACGGAAATGGCGAAAAAAGAGTAAGTGGTGTACACAGGGAAAAAGACACAGATTTTGCCGCTAAACACATTCGTGACAAAATTTGCATCATAAATATGCAAAAAAGTGGCGTATATTTTTTAAGTTAACACTTGGAGCTGGTGTTTTTACTGCAAAAAAATTAAACAAAAAACACACAGGCAGTAAAACTGCTAAATTGCACAGAAACACCATTAACCAATGTGTGAACTGCTCCTAAAAGGGGGCCCGTTCTGGAAATTGTTGTGGGTCCCAGAGGTGGGACCTATCGGACATTGGTGGCATACTGTATCCTAGCAATAGGCCACCAATGTCCAAGATAATAAAACCCTTTGAGGGATTAAAGGGTTATTCCCATAACAAACATTTCTGGCGTATCCACAGGATATAACTCTAAATGGGGTCCCCACAATCCCGTTCCATCTGGCTGCGGCATCCAGGTTTGGTTGGAACTACGGAAACAGCTAAGCGGATCAAGCCAAGTGCTTGGCCAATTCCATAGCTCCCATACAAGTGAATCTCGCAGGTTACAGAAAAATTGTAGCTCACTTTGTCACACTTTCTGTAACTCCCATTCATTTGTATGGGAGCTACAAAAACTGCATAGCACAGCCTCTGGATAACCCCCGACTCCCTGTAAGCATTGAAACTAAGATATATATATATATATATATATATATATATATATATATACACAGTTGTGTTCAAAATTATTCAACCCCCACTAAAATTGAGTGTTTTGGCCAGTTTGACATTGATTTTGATCATTTCAGTCATCTTGTTTACAATTAAATCAAAGAGGCACTTGTAAGTCAGACAAATATAACATAACATTTATAATGAAATAACCACAAATGTCTTTTCTTTGCTCACATCATTATCAGTTTTATTCAACCCCCAAGTGACATTCAATCTTAGTACTTAGTACAACATCCTTTTCCAGTTATAACAGCTTTTAAACGTGAAGCATAGCTTGACACAAGTGTCTTGCAGCGATCTACGGGTATCTTCGCCCATTGTTCATGGGCAAAAGGCCCCAGTTCAGTCACATTCTTAGGCTTCCGTTCTGCAACTGCTTTCTTTAAATCCCACCAGAGGTTCTCAATCGAATTTAAGTCTGGTGACTGCGATGGCCACTTCAAAATGTTCCAGCCTTTAATCTGCAACCATGCTCTAGTGGACTTGGAGGTATGCTTGGGATCATTGTCCTGTTGAAAGGTCCAACCTCTCCCAAGCCTCAGGTTTGTGACGGACTGCATCACATTTTCATCCAATATCTCCTGGTACTGAAGAGAATTCATGGTACCTTGCACACGCTGAAGCTTCCCTGTACCTGTAGAAGCAAAACAGCCCCAAAGCATGATTGACCCCCGCCATGCTTCACAGTAGGCAAGGTGTTCTTTTCTTTATAGGCCTTGTTCTTCCTCCTCCAAACATAGCATTGATCCATGGGCCCAAACAGTTCTAATTTTGTTTCATCAGTCCACAGAACACTATCCCAAAACTTTTGTGGTTTGTCCACATGACTTTTGGCATATTGCAGTCGACTCTTCTTATTCTTTGGCGACAGCAAGGGGGTGCGCCTGGGAGTTCTGGCATGGAGGCCTTCATTACGCAGTGTGCGCCTTATTGTCTGAGCTGAAACTTCAGTACCTGCAACTGACAAATCTTTTTTCAGTTCCTCAGCAGTCACACGGGGACTTTTCTCCACTTTGCGCTTCAGGTAGCGCACAGCAGTCGAAGTCAGCATCTTCTTTCTGCCACGACCAGGTAGCGTTTCAACAGTGCCCTTTGCCTTGAATTTGCGAATGATGCTTCCTATGGTGTCTCTTGGTATGTTTAACATCTTTGCAATCTTCTTATAGCCATTGCCCTTCCTGTGAAGAGAAATCACCTCTTCTCTTGTCTTCCTGGACCATTCTCTTGACTTCACCATGTTTGTAAACACACCAGTAAATGTCTAGAAGGAGCTGAGTATCACAGTCATTTTACATCTGCCTAACTGGTGCTTATTATGCTTGATTGCTGCTCCTTGAGATCCAGAGGTGTTTTCAATACCTGATCGAAAACACTTGAATGAACCTCTGTTCTTAAGAGTGGTGGTCTTTAAGGGGTTGAATAATTGTGTCAATGAAGAAATCACAAAAAAAACATTTAATACTATATTACAAAAACAATTGATGTCATTTTACTTGCATTTGGTTCTTTAAAAAGTCCTTGTAAGATTTCATTCTGAACACAATTACAAATGTACACTAAATTCCCTAAAACCCTTTACAGCATTGGGGGTTGAATAATTTTGAACACAACTGTATATATATATATACATATACATATACACACACACAGGGCTGCAACTATCGATTATTTTAGTACTCTAATAAGAAAAAAACTAATTAAAAACTTAGCAGCCCCCCCTCCCCAATGCCATAACCCTCCCACCACAGTGCCATCAGGCTCTCCCCCAGTGCCATCAGCTTCCCCCCAGTGCCATCAGCCTCCACCTCCCCCAGTGCCATCAGCCTCCACCTCCCCCAGTGCCATCAGCCTCCACCTCCCCCAGTGCCATCTGCGTTTCCCCCCATGTCTTGTGCCCCCCCCCCCCTCTCCCAGTGCCACTATTTCCCCCTCCTAGCCATAAGTACCCAGCACCAGTGAAATAAAATACTTACCTCTCCCGTAGGGGCGCTGCCGACACTCCAGAGATCTTCCATCATCCTCTTCACGCGCCGCACTAGGACCTGATGTCACACAGAGTCCGGTCATAGAGCACACTTACGTGCACTATGTCCTGACTATGTGTCAGGATCCAGGGCAGCGCGGAGCGGGCCGGCGGGTGCCACGGAGCGGTGAGTAATAGCAAGCGCTTCACTCACGCTCTGTGATCACATGACACAAACGAAAAAATTTGCATTGAGGATTTTTTGTGTTGAGTTACTCGATTTAATCAAGTAATCGTTTCAGTCATACACACAAACCACATAGTATACTTTTTATGGTGGCCCTCTATAGTCTGCTGGACTTTTGTATATGGTTGAAACCACCCTAGCCAGACAGAGGCCAAAAGGACCCTCATTTAGCCTCTCTCTGGTGAATAGGGACCTATAGAAACATTAATGTGTATGCCAGGATCTTTTCCTGGTAAATGTTAGACTAAGAACAGTGTTCATTTAGCCTAACATATCATAATGCATTTTAATGGCACCAATATACCGTACCAGCTTAAGTGTATGACAACCTACCTGTATGCATAAATGTTATGAGTTGCACTAGCGATTTTCTTATTCTCATACAAAATGCTCAGCACTTCTTTCACCTGAAATATTCCAACACAATGTTAAAACGCTGAAGCCTGATAGAGAGAGATATATGTGTGTGTGTGTGTGTGTGTAATCTATCTATCTATCTATCTATTGTTACTACAGATTATCAAATTGGAAATCAAGTCTGGCCATCACTTGGGAAAAGTTGGACAACCCATAGCTCTATAACATGCTGCCTGCAGATTGTACTGCTTTTGAGGGCGACAGGTTCTCTTTAAGGGCTAATTCACATACATTTTTATCTGTGCGTAATATAGTAGTCTAAGGGTACTCTTACACTGCTCAGAACGACCACGGATCAATCATAGACATGTATCAGACTATTACACTAGTTGATGCAAAATATATGGAGGTTTCTCCTCCATTTAGCTGTATTGAATATTATGCCAGTGGCACAACACTGAATCTTCTGGGATTGAGGCAGGGAGTAAAAACTAGACTCCGCTGACCCATAGGGATTTCTTTGTACTGATTATCGTCAGCGCCCCTGAGTACACAGGATGATGTGCTGCTGATAATCAGGCATGTTCATTCTAACTGAAAGATACAATCAGCCGACAAACAACCATTTACCTGTATATGGGCTAATTGATGGCCCCATTATATGATCCAATTATCAGGAAGGAGCTTGTGCCTGATAACTGGGCCAAAAATCAGGTGATATAATACGGCGGTATTCTGGTTTCCTCAGGATAAGTCAATCATTACAGATTGGTGGCGGTCTGACTCTGGGGATCCCTACCGATCGGCTGTTTAAAGGGGCCACAGCGCATGAGTGAGCACATTGCAGCACTGAAGGATAATTATAGCTTCCTCTGCCATTTACCTGACCCTAATAATAATAAATGGTTCAGTTCACATTAACATGTTTATGCATCATCGAGTGCTAATGTGCCTCTACAAATTCCTCAAAAAAGTTTCTCATGGATCAATATTGGGTCAATAGAGATGTGTGTTTTATATGGTTTCTTGAAATCTCTGCAGGATAAAAATAAAAATAAAAACTGAAATGAACATGTTTGTGGAACTCTATACAGATGAAAATATCCCCTTTTATTTCTAATGAAAGTGTTTATTGGGTTTTATACAATTAGCAAAAAAACTAATTGTAAAGAGAATAAAGCAGTGCAAAAATTACACAGCATCCGGAACTGCAACACCAAGCAATAGTTAAACAAGGCAGAAGTCGAAACAAAAAACCTTAATAAATCGGTACTATAACATGTTCATATGGAGCACTTCAATTAGAGACAAGACTGCGTCAAAAATATCCCCCTTTTTAACGAAAATCAAGTTGAGGACCCGTCGCCTCTCCTGTCATGTCCGTTTTAGTAAGTACTTGCATTCCCCGTGTAATAACAATTCTGGAGCATCCATATTGAAGGCTCTATGTTGTGCCATTCCTTTGTTATTAATGAATTGCCAGCAGCTTGCAGTAAAGGTCCAGATGGATGTTTCCAGTTGGGGGGGTGTACCTGCACAGACAGACACCAGCAGCACTGACTGGAAAGGGTCAGACACACCCACTACTGGTAACACCCAGCAGTACCTTTACTGCAGCCTGCTGGAAATTTATTTGTAAGCTTCTAGCAGGAATAATACAGAAATGACACAACATACAGTCATAGGAATAGATGCTCCAGAGTTGTTATTACATGGGGAATGCAAGTAGTTACTAAAACTGACATGTCAGGAGAGGTGACAGTTCCTTTTTAAGATCATGAGAAAGCTAAAAAAAAATTATTAGGAGGGCATGTTGCTGATGTATGGGCTTTTTTTTTTTATATTATTCTGTTTTTCTTTATTTTTAATAGCACAGTGTGGAATGTTCTAACTTTACATTCATTTTCTACTCTGTTCCCATAATATGGAGATGATCTGCAGCTGCCCGCTGACTATGTGAATAATCATCAGGAGTGCGGCTTTCTGAACCATTCACACAGTGCTCACTGATCGTACTTACTTGGCCTGGACTGTGCACAGGAGCTAAGTGTGCCTGAAATGTACTCCTCCGTTCACTAATTGGTTCTCCATGGAAAATTGATGGGACTTCCTTACCAAGTCCTAAAAAAAAACAATTAAACAAAATAAAAGTAAACAGTAATGAGTTTTCTAGGACTCCAGCTTTGTGATATTCAGAAATGTTATGCAACAGCCGATTTTTCTTTCATGGATTAAGCAAAAAAAAATTCTTGAACATCAAATACCGCAGTTACAATGTGCACATGACTTATCGGCCCTAGACTTCTTTTCATCTCCTGTTATTTTCCTGTTGTCAACAATATAATAATTACCTTCTAAAGTGTCAAAGGATCCATCAAGAACGGAACATGTTAACAAGTCATCTAGTAATTCAGAGCTAGAGGCAATATCATCATCAGCAGCCTCTGTTTCTTCGGTTGTGGCTTTTGAACTTGGGCCTGCAAGGACATGGTGAACACTTGTGGTTAATCTCAATGCAGAAACATCTATTGGATTATATCAAATAAACTTGTTCACGCTGTCTGCCGGTCTGCAGGATCCACTGCATGTTCCTGTAGAAATCTTCTAGAGAATGTAGTAGTTTTTTTCCTGCTGATCTGTTCCATTGTCGGCTGAGGGCGTCCTAATGCAGGACGGGCAGCAGGGTGGAGGATCCTGAGTCAAGAACATTGTTACAAACCTGTAACTGATGTTTTAGATTTCTCTTCCAGAAATTCTCTTATCTTTTCCACCCATTGGTAAAGGATGTTCTCACCAAGATTTTGCCTAGAATTGTTTAAAAGTAAATAAAGAAAGAAATAAGCATGCTTTCACTGTGGTCTGGATAGGATTCAGGAAATTCCATGTGTTTTGCAATAATGTTCTTAAAACTTTTGCTGGATTAAAGGGACTAAAGTGGAGAGCAGTGTGGGCCACAGCATTGATAGAAGCGGGAGTGGGCTTCCATTCTTTTAGATTTTGAAGACCCTGTGAACCCACTGCCATCAAATTCTATTGCACTAAAAAACCCTTTAAGACTTTTTTTTGGATTATCAAATGTCAGATTAAAAAGGTTTAATTCTGACATTCTACATGATCTTAAAGAAAGGTTAGCACAACTTTTCCTTTTGTGTTTAACATTCCCCTGCCAAGGTCATATCTCATATGTCCTTGCCGGGTGGCATTTCATTAGCCACAGGCATATTTTATACGTTCCTGCTACTGGTGGCTGGATCTCAGGCTGTGTAGCAGACAGACATATCAGCCAAGGCTTGTTTTAAAGCTGCCAAGCTAAGCTTTAAAACAAGATCAAAATCATATTGTCACAGTAACTCCCAAGTAACTGGGTCTTAGTGAGAGCGGCACATAACTGTAGCTCTCACACTTGAAAAGATTTCTAAAGGTTGTATCATCTATACTGATGCAGGGCAGCCAGTGGCGTTGCTATGGCTGGTGTCACCCGGTGCGGTAGAAAATGGTGTCGTCACCCCCCCCCCCATCACCACATACCTTACATCCAGTAACTTCTCTGATGCAGACCCTCTCTTTCCTCATCTTCTCCTTTCAGACCAGACTGCCATGATGATTTTTCACCCATCTCTTGTCTCTGTAGTTTGACAAAAGACATCTTAGGTTCCTACTTTTCCATCATCCTCCTACCTTCTTAACAACTCACCTGCCACCTTCAATAATAATAATAATAATAATGTGCACTAAAAGTGCTCCCGTTCTGTGTGCCAGTGCAAAAAAACTCCCTCAGTGCCGCCAGTTGAGCTAATGTCCCCATAATGTGTGCAAGTATAAAATACCCCTATATAATGCCCCTAGTAAATGCCAACATAGTGATCCTTTCCTCTTCCCCATAGTGCCCCCATAATGTGCCAGTATAAGATTCCCCCATAGTGTCCCTCAGAATGTGCCAGTATTAAATGCCCCTTCTTAGTTCCCCCATAATGTGCCTATATAATATACCCCCATAGTATTCTTCTCCCTTCCAACACCATAGTGTCCCCATAATGTGGCAGCAATGTCCCCAGCAGATTCCCCCATAGTGTCCCCCATGTGCCAGTAGATGCCCCCATAGTGTCCCCCATGTGCCAGCAATGCCCCCATAGTTTCTCCCATGTGCCAGCCATGCCCCCATAGTGTCCCCCATGTACCAGCCATGCCCCCATAGGGTCCCCCATGTGCCAGCAATCCCCCATAGTGTTCTCCATGTGCCAGCAATGCCCCCATGTGCCAGCCATTGCCCCATAGTGTCCCCCATGTGCCAGCAATAATGCCCGAAAGTGTCCCCTTTATGCCAGCAATGACCCCCCCCAGTGCAGCCCAGCCCAGCGCCTCACAGAAAAACAAAACAAAAAAAACCCCACATACTTACCTCCATGGCAGCGATGCGATGCAGGCCTCTTCCGGCCTGTGTCCCAAGCAGTATAGCTCAGGCGGCGCGAGAACGT
This sequence comes from Bufotes viridis, assembly GCA_033119425.1. Classification (NCBI taxonomy): domain Eukaryota; kingdom Metazoa; phylum Chordata; class Amphibia; order Anura; family Bufonidae; genus Bufotes; species Bufotes viridis. The sequence goes on along the minus strand of CM065593.1, from coordinate 108,271,535 downwards.
CATCGCGCCGCCTGCGCCGGCCTCTGATAGACTGCTGGCCTTGTGTCGGCAGCCTATCAGAGGAACAGGGAAGGGAGACGCCTCTCCCTTGCCCTGCTGCAGTGTTCATCTGTGTCGCGATACAGATGAATGTAGGGAGATGAGTGCTTCCATAATGAAATCGCTCATCTCCTGGTGGTGTCACCCAGGGGCGTAGATAGAAATGACTGGGCCCCACAGCAAAAAATGTTATGGCCCCCCTGCCCCATAGCTATAAAAATTTATTGCCCCCCCCCCCTCCCGGATCTCCCACCCCCACATACCTATTGGACCTCCTACCCCTTCCAGAGCTTCCACCCAAACACCCCTCCAGAACCTCCCATCCCAACACCCCTCCCTAGATCCCCCCATCAGTGTCATCCACACATCCCCCCCCATCAGTGTCCTCCACACATCCCCCCATCAGTGTCCTCCACACATCCCCCCATCAGTGTCCACCACACATCCCCCCCATCAGTGTCCTCCACACATCCCCCATCAGTGTCCACCACACATCCCTCTATCAGTGTCCTCCACACATCCTCCATCAGTGTCCTGCACAGATCCCCCTATCAGTGTCCTGCACACATCCTCCATCAGTGTCCTGCACACATCCCCTCTATCAGTGTCCTGCACACATCCCCCATCAGTGTCCTGCACACATCCCCCATCAGTGCCCTGCACACATCCCCCATCAGTGTCCTCCACACACACCCCATCAGTGTTATCCACACATCCCCCCATCAGTGTTATCCACACATCCCCCCCATCAGAGCTTCATATTAACATGTTGTACTAATATTATGGCTAAAAACCTCAGTAATAGTTTCCCATATATAATACATTTATTATGATCTTCTGCCGGCACTGGTGTCACCCCATCAGTGGTGCCGCCCGCACCCACTGCACCCCCCTCCCAACGCCACTGAGGGCAGCTAGCATGATGTCTTGTTTTAAAGCTTAGGTTGTCAACTTTAAAACAAGACCAGGTTGCATTTCTAGCTGCTACACAGCCTTAGATATTCCAAGTTAAAGCAGTCCTCCCCTCTTTAGATGATTGTGATCTCAGCCAGTGTGAAAGAGGAGAGAGGGGTCCGTGGAGGATGTGCTGACAAGTAGCAGGAGGAGAGGAGACAAACAGATCCTCCTCTCTTCCTGTCTAACTGTATATGACTCTGTGTGGCGGAGAAGCGTTAACATGGGCCGCTGTTAATGTTATTCCCTCCCCCCATCAATTAGAGAGCATACTTGTTCTTTGATTGTCACATATGAGGGGAGTCTTTTATTTGAAAATGAGTAGACAAGTGCTTGAGCACCTAACCAACTCTCTGCACATAATTAGTCCATTTATTGATGCCATGACCCAGACATTTACCAGCATCTGGATCACAAAGCCAAATAGGTCACACAAAATGCTCTTACCAGTATTAATAAAGTTCACATTGTAAAATGTCCCTATACTGTCCACACCCAATATTTAAAAAGGGAGCTGTCACCTCTCCTGACATCTCCATTTTAGTACCTACTTGCATTCCCCATGTAATGATAATACTGAAGCATCTTTTGTTATGAATCTATGTTGTGCCATTCCTGTATTATTCTTGCTACAAATTGTAGCAAAATAAATTGCCAGCAGTCTGCAGTAAAGGTACTGCTGGGTGTAACCAGTAGTGGGTGTTTCTGACTCTGTCCGGTCAGTGCTGATGGTGTCCATCTATACAGAGTCCCCCTCCCCCCACAACTGGTTACCTCCCCTCTGTACCCTTACTGCAGACTGCTGGCAATTCATTCATAAATTCTAGTAGAAATAACAAAGGAATGGCACAACATAGAGCCATAAGAATAGGTGCTCCAGAACTGGTATTACATTGGGAATGCAAGTAGTTACTACAACAGACAAAATAAGACTAGGAAGATACAGGTGACTCTGGCTATGTCACACTGCAACACTGTGTGTAGTTGATGACTGTCTACTCTATAGACCCCTAATATAACTGGTGTTTGAACAATAATGAATAACACAACGAAACATTGACATATTTTGCATCATTACTGATCCAGCAATGGTGGAAGTGAAAGTGCTAAAGCACAACCGAATCATCAAAAGAGAGAAGAGTGTTGGTTTTTATCCAGGGTTGCTGTGTATATACAGTCGTGGCCTAAAGCTTTGAGACCTGACACCTATTTTGGTTTTCATAAAGTTTGCTGCTTCATTGCTTTTACAGATCTTTTTGTCAGACGTTTTTATGGCACGCTGAAGTATAATTATAGACATTTCATATGTTTTTTAACTTTTATTGACAAATTCATCAATTTATGCAAATACTTCCAGTGATAATTCTTCTTCTTTGAGACTTGTTACGTTATCAGCTTCTGAGACAAATCCTGACTAATGGCAACGCATTCTTGCCAAATCAGTGCTTGGAGGTTATCACCAAGTTCCAGCTGAAAATAGAGATAGCCCTTAAAACATACGAATATCTTTATTCATATACTCTTAAAAGAACCAATTCCCCAAAATATGGTGAGATGATAGTGAATGATGTTACCAATTTTACATAATGAATGACAGAGGAGTAAAAAGAAAAACGATGAGGGGTATCAGATGTGCTGACCTTACAATGACCCTATTCTAGGCCTCAGCCCAGGGACTCCTTGTCCTCATACCTGTGCTAATATGCCCTATCTGGTCCTAGGTAATACCCCACCCCCTATTCCTTGTTCTATTTTTACACCTTATGGATTCCTCACTTCCCCTTGATATTAAAAAGTTCACCGAGGTACTGACCCAATAAAGGTCATATGCCCAGAACAGGTAATAGCGACCCAGATTGGGTCTCAATGTCCCATAAGAGAGCTCCTACCCCGACTCGTTTCCCCCATTGCCGGGTTCCTCAGGGGGTCAACAGCATGGGTTAGTAATACAGAAGATTGTACAGATACATCAAAAAATAGTGAATGGACAGATATATTGGAGACTTATCCAAAATGTTGTGGAGAAGGTTAGTTAGAGCAACAAAGAGTGTGAATATCACTCAATGATATCTCATGAAGCAAGGCTAAGGACAATATCCCATCCGCAATGATCAGACGGAAAATAAGGCTGATATATAAATACACCGTCCAAATAGATCAACGATTCGTGTCCACTTCAGATACTTAGAAAGGTAACCACCAATATAACTGGTATCGGAGTAAATAAATACGTCGCTTCTTGGCACCTCCTAACTGTTCCATAGATGTCTCCTAGATTGGCGTGTGCACATTTGTGGAGTTTCCTGGCCATGGACCCAAAATTTAAATGTTTTGTTCATTGAGTCACTTAGTTATCACCCTTGCCTTGTGACATGGTGCTTTATTATGCTGGAAAAAGCATTGTTTATCACCAAATTGCTCCTGGATCGTTGGGAGAAGTTTCTCTTGGAAGACGTTTTGACCCCATTTTTTATTAATGCCAATGCTCTTAGGCACAATTGTTAGTGAGCCCACTCCCTTGGATGAAAAGCTTGCTCAGGAATGGCAGCAGGCAAATGTGAGTTCATCTACACGCACAGTGAGGTAAGGCTTTTTGAGGCCTTTTATGGCCTGGTGTCAAGAAGGGCAGCAAAGAGGCCAGTTCTCCCTAAGAAAACAAGGATAGACTGACATTCTGCAGGAAGTACAGGGATTGGACAGCAGAGGACTGGGTAAATGTTATTTTCTCTCATGAAGCCCCCTTCAGACATGAGTCCTGTGTCATGCCATCCTGAGACCAATCATGTGTAGGGTTGTTTCTCATCTAAGGGAGTGGGCTCACTTTGCTAAGAACACTGAATAGAATGGTATAATATCCCGCATGCCAGCATGAATTGCAGAAGTCTTAAAAAAGTCAACACTGGAATTATCTGCATAAACTTGATGTATTTGTCAATAAAAGTTAACCTGTTAGTGACCGCCAATACGCCTTTTTGTCACGATCACTAACGGGGTTTAGGCAGTCGCCTTTTTAAGTTGGTCTAGTCTATACACTGAACAGGTCTCCGAAGCATTGGAGAGTGGGGGTCAGCTCTCACATGAGAGCCAGACTCCTGCTCTAATGGCCCAGATTAGCATAAGCGCCAATCCAAGCCATTTAAACCCTGAGATGCTACTGTCAATAGCGACCGTTGCATCTAAGTGGTTTACAGGGAGGTGTGATCTCTCTGTCTACTATCATCATCCAGCAAATGCAATTGTGTGGGTGCCGATTTCTTCGCATGGCAGCATGGGGACCTAATGAAGGTCCCAAGCCTGCCTGAAGTATATCTTTATCAAGCTGACAGCATAAGCAGTACAGTATATTAGGGATCGACCAATATTGATTTTTTAGTGCCGATACCGATATTCTGTGAACTTTCAGGCCAATAGCTGATATTTTATACCGATATTCTGCGCATTTTAATTTTTGGAATTTTTTTTCCTGTTACAGCGTTCAACACTTTTTAAAAAAAATAAAATTTAATAGTTTGGACTTTTTGGGCACGGCGATATGTTTTTTTATTTATTGTTTATATATTTTATATGTAAAATTGGAAAAGGGTTAATTTATACTTAATATTTAGGTGTATTTTTTTTAACTATTTTAAATTTTTTGACTTTTTATTTAATTACTATTTCCCCTCTTAGGGGTAGAACCTGGGCTCTTTACATCCCTTGTCCTATTCACCCTAATAGAGCTCTATTAGGGTGAATAGGACTTCACACTCTCCCTGCTGCCCTGTGCTATTGGCACACAGCAGCAGGAACCGACCATGGCAGCCAGGACTTCATGGCGTCCTGGTTGCCATGGTAACCGATCGGAGCCCCAGCATTACACTGCTGGGGCTCCGATCAGAGGAGAGATGGTGGGGGACCCTGTGGCCACTGCCACCAATGATATTAATACTGAAGGGATAGGGGGAAAGGAGGGAGGAAGGGGGAGGGCGCACTGGCCACCAATGTTTTTATACTGTGGATGAGGCTGAGGCGCACTGGCCACCGATAATAACGTTTCAGATATTACAAACACAGGCATTAGAAACACATTGCCCAGACCCTGCCTCTGACAGACGCTGCGATCCGCGGCAATTAACCCCTCAGGTGCCGCATCTGAGGGGTTAATTGCCGCAGATCGCAGAACTCTGTTAGAGGCAGGGTCTGGGCAATGTGTTTCTAATGCCTGTGTTTGTAATATCTGAAACGTTATTATCATTGGTGGCCAGTGCGCCCTCAGCCCCTCCTCCTCTCTCTTTCTCCATTGGTGGCCAGTGCGCCCTCAGCCCCTCCTCCTCTTCTCTCCATTGGTGGCCAGTGCGCCCTCAGCCCCTCCTCCTCTTCTCTCTGTCTATTGGTGGCCAGTGCGCCCTCAGCCCCTCCTCTTCTCTCTGTCCATTGGTGGCCAGTGCGCCCTCAGCCCCTCCTCTTCTCTCCATTGGTGGCCAGTGCGCCCTCAGCCCCTCCTCCTCTTCTCTTTGTCTATTGGTGGCCAGTGCGCCCTCAGCCCCTCCTCCTCTTCTCTCCATTGGCAGCGCGGCACAGGGGGAGGGAGAGACACTGCCTCCTTCTCCCCTGTGCTGCTGAGGGAACATGGCCGCGCTGAGACCGGCGCGCTCATGTTCTTTGATAGCACAGTTATCGGTATATCGGCCTGGTTAGGTGCCGATACCGATAACTGTGCAAATCATGAATATCGGTCGATAATATCGGCTATACCGATAATCGGTCGACCACCTACAGTATGATGATAGAAGTGATCAAAAGATTGCCTGTCAAAGTCCCTGTGTGGGACAAGTAAATGATTACATTTAAAAAGTTAAATAATGTTTCATTAAATAAAATCTCCAAGTTAAAAAATAAACATTGTTCCACTGAATAAAAAGAAGGTTTTCAATTGGAAAAATAGCAAAAATAAAATCCGGATGACATATTTGAAGTCGCCACATCAGTAACGACCTGCATTTATCATATAATTTATCTTGTACAGTGAATGGCGTAACAAGAAGGGTTATGTACCCAAAAATGATACAGATGAAAAGTACAAGAAGTCACACAAAAATAAAGCCTTCGCACAGGTCTGCAGAATGAAAATTAAAAAATTTCTGGGTCTTGGGATGCGGTGATACAAACACATTAATTTTTTTAACAAGATTTTCATTGTGCAAAAGTAGTAAAACGTAAAAAAAAACTATGACGGTCGTTTACTATACTGAAATACGCCTAAATTAGTTGCATTTCTGGCGCAGATGGCAGCGCAATGCTTAGTTGCGCTGCTATCTGCGACTTCACCCCGCTCACGCCAGGTCTAAAATTGTCTCATTCACCATTTTCTACGCCTGTTTTAGACAGGTTCCACCTCCAGCACAGTGCATTTATTAAGACCGGCATCTAAAAAACTCCGGTCTAAATAAACGTGCCCCTATATGTATTGGTATCGCTGCCACAAAATGAAGGCTGCAATATTAATAACGTAAAAACTCAGTGGCGGTATTGCTGTTTGCTTTCTCACCTTCCCCAAAAAAATATTTAATAAAAGTTTTTTTTTTCCTTTTTAATCTGCAAAAACATGGGAAAAAAAATCATATACAATCATATAAAATCATATATTTTTTGCGGAACGGAAATATGGACATACGGAAAGAGAATGCACACGGAGTAACTTCCGTTTTTTTTTTCCGGACCCATTGAAATGAATGGTTCCGTATACGGTCCGCAAAAAAAACGCAACGGACACGGAAAGAGGCCTTAATCAGCAAGTTATGTGTACTCAAATGGTGCCACTAAAACTACAACTTGACATGAAAAGAAACAAGCTCTCATATGGCTACATTAACAAAAACGTTATTGCTCTTGGAATGTGATCATAAAAATATTTAAAAAAAATGCTTGGTCACTAAGGGATTAAAAAACAACTTATGAAATGCTTATAACTACTTCAGTATACCATAGAAACATCTGACAAAAATATCTAATAACATTGGAACAGCAAACTTCGTGAAAACCAAAATTTGTGTCAGTCTCAAACCTTTTGGCCTCGACTGTAGATTCCTAAAAATACAATCCAGCATCCCATGAGTCACATAGATGCTACGCTACTGACAAATTGCTCTCACAGATTTCAATATAATACAGAAGATAACATCAAATGTGTTAAAAAAGTAATAATAACATTTTTAACTTACAGGTAAATTTCCTCTAGACTATTTGATAGTGTCAAACGATCTTCACCCCGAAGCCATGGAGCACTGAGTGGGAACATGCACAATATGGAGAAAGCAGAACAATATGAGGCAGGTAAATATGTGTTTCTTTGTCAAGTAAATAGGCAATACTCTGTAAATTAGGCCTGTTTCACACTTGCGTTGTGGCTTTCCAGATTTAAGATCCAGCAGAGGATCTTAATAGATCTGGATGCATCAGTTCCGGACAGATCTGGTTGTATTAAATCTAAACTGAACAAACCGGATCCGGTATGAAAATCATTGTAAGTCAGTGGGAGCTGGATATGTTTATTTTTTATTTTTGATTGTTTTTTTTTAGCAAAAAAAAAAAAAGATGGATCCGACACCATTGACTTACATTGATTTTCATGCCAAATTGTTCCGTTTTGTAGACCGGACACAAAACTGCAGCTTGAAGCCGTTTTGTGTCGAGTCAAAAGCACAAAAAACGGATCAGAATGCATCCTGATCAGTTTTGTCCCCATTGACAATGAATAATAACAACATTGATCCTTCTTAGCCACAACGCTAGTGTGAAATAAGGTCTTTATTTAGATATCAACCAAAGGTATAACCAATTAAAGGGAACCTGTCAACAAGATCATGCTCCAAAGAGCTGCCAAATTTTAGAGAACACTTTCCTCTAAAGGGGTTGTGACGACCTCAGAATACTCAGGATTAGGGTTGTCACAACACCAAAATTTTAGAGAAAAAAAATCACAGAAAAAAAATATAATAATGCAAGCATTATATATGGACTAAGCCCTCATTCTGATATAACAAAATCTGAGACTCTTAGCCAATATATTTTGATCAAAACACATTTGTGCCCACCTACCCCCGCCAAGGTGGTCTCAGTCAGGCAGGTCCTGCTCTAAACCTACCTATGCCATTGGGCATCTATGTTCACATATAGCTAGTCACCTCTATGCATACAGCAACCGATGAGAGGAGGAGCAAGCACAGCTATATGTACATTTAATCAAGGAGGTCTGTTTGATAGGAAGGGCAAAAATGCACAGGAATGCTACTCCCAAGATACAATAGGAGCACATTCACACTTGAAGGTACCACTCCCTCAAGCATATACTACAAAATTAAACAAACATCACAGAAAAGAGATAAAAAACAAAGATAAAAACATCCTGCACAATATGATAAATAAATATGCGGATGTCCCTGGCTACATTTATGAAAAAAATAGCAGAAAACAAATAATAATGCACTAACACAATAGATGCAAGCATTATATATGGACTAAGCCCTCATTCTGATATAATAAAATCTAAGACTTTCAGCCAATATATTTTGATTAAAACACATCTGTGCCCACCTATCTCTTTTCTGTGATTTTTGTTTATTTTATACCATAATTTTGATTCAATACCATAAAAAAGTATTGTGATACTCGAAACCATGCGGAAAAAAAAAAAAAGCCACGTGCATTCTGCATTTTATGGAACGTCCAGCCCATAATCGAACAGTCCGATCCTATTTTTTGGAGGAACAAGGTAACAAATGGCGTAATCAGGCGGTTTTTCTTTTTTTCTTTTACGGCGTTCTTCGCATAGGAGATTTTTTTTATATTTTAATAGTTTGGACTTTTTCAGATGTGGTGATATGTAATATGTTCATTTATTTATTGTTTATATATGAAATTGGGAAAGGGGGTGATTTAAACTTAATATTTTGGTGTTTTGTTTTTTTAACTTTTTATTTTATAACCGTTAGCCCCCTTAGGGGCTAGAACCTGGGATCCTTTAATCCCTTGTCCTATTCACCCTAATAGAGCTCTATTAGGGTGAATAGGACTTCACACTCTCCCTGCTGCCCTGTGCACACAGCAGCAGGGAGCTTACCATGGCAGCCAGGGCTTCAGTAGAGGCCTGGCTGCCGTGGTTACCAATCAGAGTCCCACAATTACACTGCTGGGGCTCCGATCGGAAGCTGCCACTGCCACCAATGAGGTGCAGGCTATGTGGTTCTGCCGCCTGCACCCGCGGCCTATATTTGTATTAACCACTTCAGCCCCCCTAGCTTAAACACCCTTAATGACCAGGCCACTTTTTACAATTCTGCACTACACTACTTTCACCGTTTATTGCTCCGTCATACAACTTACCACCCAAATGAATTTTACCTCCTTTTCTTCTCACTAATAGAGCTTTCATTTGGTGGTATTTCATTGTTGCTGACGTTTTTACTTTTTTTGCTATTAATCAAAAATTACCGAAATTTTTGGAAAAAAATGACATTTTTCACTTTCTGTTGTAATTTTTTTTTTAAAAAACTACATTTCTATATAAATTTTTCGCAAAATTTATTGTTCTACATGTCTTTGATAAAAAAAAATACAATAAGTGTATATTTATTGGTTTGGGTAAAAGTTATAGCGTTTACAAACTATGGTGCAAAAAGTGAATTTCTGCATTTTGAAGCAGCTCTGACTTTCTGAGCGCCTGTCATGTTTCTTCAGGTGCTAGAATGTCAGGATAGTATAAATATCCCCAAATCACACCATTTTAGAAAGAAGACACCTCAAAGTATTCATGGAGGGGCATGGTAAGTTCATGTATCATTTCATTTTTTCACAAGTTAGCGGAAAATGACACTTTCTGAGGAAAAAATAAAAATAATAAAGTTTCCATTTCTGCTAACTTCTGGCAAAAAAATGAAATCTCCCACGGACTCACTATGCCCCTCAGTGAATACCTTGGGGTGTCTACTTTCCGAAATGGGGTCATTTGTGGGGTGTGTTTACTGTTCTGGCATTTTGGGCGGGGCTAAATTGTGAGCAGCCATGTAAAAGCTAAAGGTACTCGTTGGAATTAGGGTCCTTTGCGCACTCAGGCTGCAAAAAGTGTCACTCATGTGGTATTGCCGTACTCAGGAGAAGTAGGGCAATGTGTTTTGGGGTGTATTTTTACATATACCCATGTTGGGTGAGAGAAATATCTCTGTAAACTGACAACTTTGTTTAAAAAATTTAAAAAGTTGTCGATTACAGCCAGAGTCCCACAATTACACTGCTGGGGCTCCGATCGGAAGCTGCCACTGCCACCAATGAGGTGCAGGCTATGTGGTTCTGCCGCCTGCACCCGCGGCCTATATTTGTATTAAACGTTAGTTATCTTCATTGGTGGCGCAGTGGCAACAGCCCCTACCCTCCTCCGCCCCTCTCCCTCCTCATTGATGTCAGCGGCACAGTGGGGGGGGGGGGGGGGAGAGACTCCTTCTCCCCTGTGCTGCTGAGGAGAACATGGGGCGTGCTGAGAGCAGCGTGCGTCATGTTCTCTAATACTAGGCTGCGCAGTAGTATCGGTAAAAGGCAAATTCCGGGATATAGAATCGATACCGGTACAAAAGTATCGATTGGGTATCGATACCCAGTGCAACTCTACTCAGGATAGGTCATCAGTATGTGATTGGCGGGGGTCTGACGTCCAGCATCCCCACAGTCAGCTGTTTGAAGGGGCTGCAGTGATCCAGTGAACGCTATGGCCTCCACACACTTTACCAAACACAGCACTGTAGATTGTATACCAGCTGTGCTTGGTTTTGCAGCTCAGCCCCATTCACTTGAACGGAAATGAGCTGTGCCTAGGCCACATGACCGTTAAAGGTAACATCACTAGCCTAGGAAGAGGGTTCACCGAACCCCCATGGTCTCTTTAACCCCTTAAGGACGAAGGGCGTACATGTACGCCCTTCGTCCGGACTTTAAAGATGGCGCCCGCATGAGCTGCGGGTAAACGCTTGATTCATCAAGCTGACACCCGCAGCTCATGTCCGCGACCGGCAGCGATGCCGATCGCGGACATTTAACCCTCAGATGCCGTGGTCAATCCTGACCACGGCATCTGATCGCGCAAAAACCGAAAGTTTCACTTGCGGTTCTGCTCCCCTGATGGCCACAAGGGGAGCCGGAGCATGCATTTAGTAGCCTAGGTTTCTGTGAATGAAACCTAGGTTACTACTTAGTATTCCTATAGAGCCTATGACTGTAATAGGCTCCATAGGAAATATGTATTTTCTCATATATTCCAATGCTATTGCATTGGAATATATGAGAATAGCAATCTGATGATTGCATTTTATAGTTCCCTATGGGAACTATAAGAAAGTGGTAAAAAAATAAAAAAGTTTAAAAAATAAAAATAAAATAAAAAATATATAAAAATTCAAATCACCCCCCTTTCCCCAAAATGAAAATAAAATAAATAAAAAAATTACACATAATGGGTGTCGCAATGTGCGAAAACGCCCATACTATAATAATATTAAAAAATATTCACCATACGGTAAACATAAAAATGGAAAGAAAGCGTCCAAATGGCTAATTCGCCATTTTTGGACGCTTCATTTCCTAAAAAAAAATGAATAAAAAGTAATCAAAACATCATACGCACCCCATAATGGTATCAATTAAAAGTTCAGATTGCCCGCAAAAAATGAGCCCTACACTGCTCCGTACGCATAATTACAAAAAGTTATAGGGGTCAAAACATGGCGACAAAAAATGAAATAAAAAATTCCCACTTTTAATTTTTTTTCACTATCAAAACGCAAGAAAACTATACATATTAGGTATTGCCGGATTCGTACTGACCTGAAGAATAAAATTAACCAGTCAGTTTTATCGCAAATCGAACGTTGTAATTTAAAAACCCGTAAAACTGTGGTGAAATTGCTTTTTTTTTGCAATTTCACCCCATTTGGAATTTTTTTCCCGTTTCCCACTACATCACATGCAAAAATAAATGGTAGCGTTAAAAAGTACAACTTGTCCCGCAAAAAACAAGCCGTCATATGGCTATTTGAGCGGAAATATAAAAATGTTATGGCTTTTGGAAGGCAGGGAGCGCAAAACAAAAACGCAAAAATCCCAAAACCCCCGGTCCTTAAGGGGTTAAACAGCAACATATCAATTTTGCATACTAAACACGCTAGGATACATGCCAGATCTAAGTATGGGTAAAAGGCTTGTCCGAGATTTTGATATTGATGCCCTATCCTCAGGATAGGTCATCAATATCATATCAGTGGGGTTCAGACTCCTGGAACTCCTGGCCTAGGCGCATCTCAGTCTCATTAAAGTGAATGGGCCTGGGCTGTAATACAGAGCACTGCCACTCTCCAATGGACGGTGCTGTGCTTGGTATACTGCGAGAAAGCTGCGGAGCTCACTGGTGGACCATGGCCTCCTCAAACAGCTGATGGGGAGGGGTGCCGGGTGTCAGAGGATAGGTCATCAATATTAAACACCTGGAAAACTCCTTTAATAATAAGGCTGCAGAACTTACTTTAGTTGATACAGAGGAGGGGCTGCAGATGGGTATTCAGGAGGAAGTATCGCCTAGCAAAAAAAATAAAATTTAGGAGACATATCAGAAGATGCTCCCACCGGTACACAAAACCCATGTACCTTATCTGGTATGGGTTACATTGGAGGAAGCAGAATAGCAAGAAATCCTCATATGACTACCTGCAAACAAAGTGTCCACTCAGGATGATCCAGAGAGTTGGAGATTTTTATACAAAATATCCGTGCAGCTTCATCTATTACACACCAGTCATCGCCATAGATAGAAGAGAGGGCTTCAATTTCATCAATCTAAAAAACAGATAAACGTAATACCATGTACACAATCAATCTATAGAAATGAGATCGGATGTTTAAGTAAAATTTGAAGATAATCAGTGCTAAGGCCTCTTTCACACGGGCGTCATGTTTGACGCCCGGATAAGAGGCGGGTGCGTTGCGGGAATATGCGCGTTTTTCCTGCGTGGGTGCAAACGTTTGTAACGCGTTTTGCACGCGCGTGAGAAAAAACGCCATGTTTGGTACCCAACCCGAACTTCATCACTGAAGTCCGGTTTCGGGTCTTCTGGAGAATTGATTATTTTCCCTTATAACATGGTTATAAGGGGAAATAATAGTATTCTTAATAAAGAATGCATAGTAAAATCAGGAGGAAGGGGTTAAAAATAATAAAACTTAACTTACCTTAGCCACTTGATCGCGTAGTCGCGATCTCTCCTCTCTTTCCCTGCATCATCTAAGATCTAAAGGACCTGTGATGACGTCACATCACATGGTCCAATTACATGGTCCATCACCATGGTAAGATAGACATTGGGTCCCGTTGCTAAGCAACAATGCGGGAAAATCGCAATGCATCCACACTTGTTTGCGGATGCTTGCGATTTTCCCGCAGCCCCATTCACTTCTATGGGGCCTGCGTTGCGTGAAAAACGCAGAATATAGAACATGCTGCGATTTTCATGCAACGCAGAAGTGATGCGTGAAAATCACCGCTCATGTGCACAGCCCCATAGAAATGAATTGGTCCAGATTTAGTGCGGGTGCAATGCGTCCTCCTCACGCATTGCACCCGCGCGGAAAACTCGCCCATGTGAAAGGGGCCTAAGGGTTCATGGCCATGAACGTGTGCAGCCTAGGCCCGTATTGTGGCCCGCAAACAGAGGGTCCACAATATACGGGCCCGTGTTGTATTTTTTTGTGGTTCGGACTGAATCTTGTGGATTGTGGACCCCTTCAAGTGAAGGGGTCCACATCCGCAAATGGCGGCCACAAGAGTGAGTTCCCAAAGGTCCAGTGACTTGGCATAGTTTATCTTCACTGTGGTTGCGCAGATCAAAAAAAAAGGTGAGTGCAGTGTTTTTCAATCTGGCGTGCTGACAGGTCCGGCACAGTGCCGATCTGAGACAACAGTGAGGGTGCTGCTACATGTTCAGGTTTTTTTATACCGTTTTTGAAGCCAAAACCAGGAATGGACTGAAAAAAATTGGAGAAGTTGTATCTGTCCATAATAGGGATGAGCGAACTTGTGTTTTCAAGTTCGGCGTACAAGGTTCGGGTTATCTAAGAATTCCGCTACCAGGGACCATAACCAGCGGAGTCCATAACTGAATTCTTAGATAACCCAAACCTTGTCATCCAAACTTGGAAGACACAAGTTCGCTCATCCCTAGTCCTCAATACGTTCTCTCTTGTTATGATCCACACCTGATTTTGGCTTCAAAAACTGCATCAAAAAGCCTGCGTGTGTGGCAGCACCCCGAGCCGGATAGCCAAACTGTCATCAGCAGAAGCCAGCTCAGGCTGGACACAAGCAATGAACGTGAACCCGGCTTCACTGCACATAGTGGGGGAGATCGATCGGCAAAGTTTTACAAGCTGGTGAACATCCTGCACATTGCTGACTGGACACAGCATCATCCGTGGTGCGAGCCACAGCTCATGAAGACGAGGACTCGCACATCACTGCGTGGACTGCAGTGCTCGGGTCCCGCTGGAGTTGTTCACCAGAGATTTTAACGGTTGTCCAGTCATATATTCATGGTGATAGGTCATCAGGATAGGTCATCAATATCTGGTTGGCGGAGGTCTGACACACGGCACCCCCAACGATCATCTGCTTGAGCGCTGCTTCCTCGTCATCACACTACACGTCGTCTCATCGGTGTAATGACAGGTCCTCGCTCCATTCCAGTGCTTGAAATTAGACTACGCTACTGCTCCACAGGAGACGACGGGCAGTGTAATGAACAGGAATAGTGTTGAGCGAACTTGTTTTTTAAGTTCTGCGTCCAAAGTTCGGGTTATCGAAGAATCCAGTTAAGGATTCCGCTACCACCGACCATAATGGAATTTGGAATCCATAACGGGATTCTTCGATAACCCGAACTCGCACTTTGGACGCAGAACTAAAAAAACTAATTCGCTCAACACTAAACAGCGCTCCCGGAAAAAGCTTTTGAGCAAAACTCAAGTTGGGCGGGTAGCTGTGAGAAATTCTGTGGATCAGAAGCGGACTCATTCATGTCAATGGGGCCGCAAAAGATGCGGACACCACACCATGTGCTAAAGGCATCCGCACTTCTGTTCTATGTCCTACAAAAAAATAGAACATGGCCTTTTCTTGTCCATTTGTCGGACAAGGACAGCAATTGTTACAACGGATCTGCTAAGAAAAATGGATGCATTACAAATGTCATCCGTTTTCTTTGCGGATCTGTGTTTTGCGGACCACAAAATACATACGGTCGGGTGCATGAGCCCATAAAGTGTAAAGTTCTGCGTTTTCAGTCCACGCCTAGTTTTTGGCTCACAACCACGGATAGATATCACTGATCAAACCTGGACTGCGTGGAAGCTGCAACATGGCGGGTATACTTGTTCTGCGGATCTGCAATTTGCAGACAGCAAAACGCATAGGGTCGCCTGAATGAGCCCTAACACTGAGGTGTACCATAAATATCAGGTACCCATTGGCCTCCATAGCTGAGTGGGGTTTTGTCCACATGAGGCAGCATAGGAACCCTGCTAGCACTGCTCAGTCATTTAGAAGGTCAGGTAAATGCCATCCCTGTTACTTTCCCTAGTCATTGCCAATATGAGTTTAGTCAGGTAGTGGTAAAAACCGCAGTGTGTAAACACAAGCTCATAACTTGCACATTTCCCAAACAACCTCGCTGGTCACAAGAGCGATCAGAAGTGTGAGCTACATTAGATCTGCACATACAGCCTGTGTGCACCACCTATCATGTAGTAAGCATGTGTACACTCACTTGGCTTTGTAAGTTTTCCTCTTCCGTGTCAGCCATGGAGCTCTCATGTGTTTCCTGTAAAGGGCTGCGGCAGTGCAATGACTTCACCACTAGATGGCGCTTGGCGTTAGGATTCAGGGAGAAGCCCGTTGTACAGTAGGCAATGCATGTAGTACAGGGATCACTTCAGAGACAATTCTAACGCCAAAAATCCTGCAGTGTCTACTCTACACACTTCAAATGGAAAGTGGAAATGGCACTTTGACAATTGCATTTTTCTCCTCAACGTATTTGCTATTTCCGCATCCATAAAGACCCACACTATACAATTACCACGTGGGGGGAACGCTGTAAAGAAATAAAATAAAACAATGCCAGAATTGCAGTTTTTGGCTTATTCGCCACTAAAAAATAAATAAAAAAAAGCAATCAAAAAATGTTATGTACCCCAAATGTTACCAATGAAAAGAACTGTATGTGCCATTCTACAGAAACCAAGGCTTCGCAAATCTCTGTAGAACAAAGAAATATAACAGTTACGGGTCTTGTTTTTTTTTTTAAAAACAGGTGTTTATTGTGTAAAAGTAGTAAAAATAGCGATATGTATTTGGTATCGCTGTAATCGTAGTGCCCCAGAAAATGAAGTCATCATGTTATTTATAGCGAAAAATGAACGCTGCAAAATTTAGAAGGTAAAAACTCAGTGACAGCATTTCTGTACCCCCCCCCCCCCCATAAAGAGTTTATAGAAGTTTTTCAGTAAATGGTGCCATTAAAAACTACAACTTAGGCTATATGCACACGACAGTGTTTTTTTGCGGTCCGCAAAACTGGCTACCGTGTTCCGTTTTTTTTCTCATCCGCATCCGTGCCGTGTGTCTGCATTTCTTTCCGTGTGGTTTCCGCGTGGCTTCCGTTTTTTTGCGGTCCGTGTTCCGTGAAAAAAACGGAAGGATGGCCAAAGTAAAATTTACATATCCCCACCCTGGATCCATCTATATATCCTGCTGCTCTGATTGTTTGGTGGCTTCAGCCTTTGGGCCACTTTTTCCCACGCAGCATCTTTCTTGACCTTATCATGATACTGATTCGTCCGAGTGTCCCACAACTCAGGGTGGTCCTGGACCAAAGTTATCAGCTTTTCAGTATCCCAGCGGGGCATTTTTCCAGACACACTTCACCTCACAGCTTGGCACACACTCCTGTCTGGTCCAAACTAGTTTTTACACTTCCTGGCCAAGTTCACTGGTTACCAAGCAACCATCCGCAAAAAAAACGGAAGGCTTCAGTGTGGCTTCCGTTTTTTTGCGGACCCATTGACTTCTATGGGTCTGCAAACCGTTTTTTGTGGACAAGAATAGGACATGCCATATTTTTTTTGCGGACGTGAAATGCGGAATGCGGACAGGAAACGGAAGAGGCATCAGTTTTTTTGCGGATCCATAGAAATAAATGGGATCCGCAAAAAAAACGGAACGGAAGCCGAGAAAAAACACTGTCGTGTGCATATAGCCTTATCCTGCAAAAAACAGGCTCTCATATGGCTATATCAATGGAAAAATAAAAAAAAGTTATAGCTCTTGGAATGAAAGTCGCGGCTCAGCACTGGATTGGATAGGAGGTGATCCAGTGCTGAGCCTCGCCCCCTGCACTGATCACATGACGGTGACGTCACCCCAGGTCCTTATGGTTGTCCACGGTTCGGGTTCAATGAAGCAGCCCCTTATCGATTCCAAATGCCGTTATGGTCCGCGGTAGCGGAATCCATAACGGGCTTCTACGATAACCTGAACCCGAACTTTGGACGCCGAACTAAAAATAGAAGTTCGCTCATCTCTACTGCTAGGGCCTGTTTTGCGCTGGCATTACTCGTTCTGGCTGTTCCGGCAGGGAAACAGCCTGCCTGGCCCGTAACTACAGTGTACATCCATGAGCTGCCGGAAGTCCGCCCGGCCCCGTTCACTATAATGGGGATCATCGTAGAGGCAGAGAAGCGGCCGGACAAAAATCGCTCCGCTATCCTCGGAATTCCCATAGAAATTAATGAAGCAACTGTATGCATGTCCGACCGGCCACTTCGTTCTTTTCCGGCGGCGTTGCAAAAGTTGCTTGACGAACTAAACTAGTCCTTCATATTCTCCATACAGGGGCGTAACTACCATAGCGGCAGACAATGCGACTGCTATGGGGCCCAGAGCAAGAGGGGGCCCAGTCTTAGTTGTGATCATCCCTTTTTCTACTGGAGGTGAAAACTTGGTCAGGCCTCTTCCCTTTGAGGCCTCTTTCACACGAACAATACGGATTGGCTCCGGATGCGCTCAGTGAAACTCCCACCATTTTGTAAGCAAATTCAGTCAGTTTTGTCTGCAATTGCGTTCAGTTTTTTCCGTGTGGGTGCAATGCGTTTTGATGCGTTTTTCAAGCACATGATAAAAAACTGAAGGTTTACAAACATCTCCTAGCAACCATCAGTGAAAAACGCATTGTATCCACAGTAGCTTGTGGATGCAATGCGTTTTTCACTGAATCCCCATTCACTTCTACGGGGCCAAGGCTGCGTGAAAAACGCAGAATATATAACTTACTGCGTTTTTCACGCAACATGAACACATTGCACCCGTGCAGAATCCTGACCCATTCATTTCAATGGGTCTGTGTACATGAGCAGTTTTTTTCACGCATCAGTTGTGCCTCGCTATGGAGCACTTATTTCTCTATGTACGACACAGTCTCCATATTTTTCTTTTTGGGGTACTTTCACACTTGCGTTGCTGGATTCCGGCAATCTGTATGCAAATGGATACCATTTGTCGACAGATCCGCATGTGGATCCATCTCACAAATGCATTGCAATACCGGATCCGTCTCTCCGGTTGTCATCCGGAAAAACGGATCCGGTATTTATCTTTTTCACATTTTTAAAGGTCTGCACATGTGCAGACTGGATCTGTCAATGCGGTAATTTTAATGCCACTAAAAAATTTCAATGGAAATTAATGCTGGATCCGGCATGTGTTCCGGAATTTTGGACGGAGAATATACCACAGCATGCTGCGGTATTTTCTCCAGCCAAAAAATGTAAGAGTGACTGAGCTGATGCATCCTGAACAGAATGCTCTCCATTCAGAATGCATTAGGATAAGGCCTAATTCACACATCTGTAGTGTGTTGCGAATCCGCAACACACCTTGCCACCAGCCCTATAGAGATGCCTATACTTGTCCGCAATTGCGGGCAAGAATAGGACATGTTCTATATTTTTGCGGAGCCGCCGGCCAGAAGATCAGCGGCGCGCTCCGCAAATGCGGATGCTGAGAGCACAGTGTGTGCTCTCCGCATCCATCACGTCCCATTTAAAATAAATGGGTCCGCACCCGTTCTGCAGATTTGCGGAACGGGTGCGGACGAACATTGCGGACGTGTGAATAGGGCCTCAAACTGATCATTTTTTTTCCAGTATTGAGCCCCTAGGACGGAACTCAATACTGGAAAAGAATAACGCTAGTGTGAAAGTACTCTTAGGCTAGTTTGACACAGATGCAGAAGTTCCAGCAGGCTGTTTTGGTAGAGTACAGTCTGCTGGAGTTCTCCGGATCTGGCATTGCTGTATATTGCTGCCAGACCCTATGGGTTATAATGGGGTCGGGCAGAGATCCAGACACTGCCTGGCAAATATGCCGAGAATAGGCCAGACAAAAACCGCTACATAAGGGCTCGTGTACACTAACGTTGGTGTTTTGAGGCCTGCAAATTGCAGATCCGCAAAACATGGATACAGACCGTGTTGATTCTGTATTTTGCCAAATGGAATGGCCGACCCCTAATAGAACAGTCCTATTCTTGTCTGTAATGCGGACAATAATAGGACACGGTCAGTTTTTTTGTGGAATGGCCATGAAGACTTACAGATATGGAATGCAATGAAGTCATTTCTGGTTTTTTTTGCGTCCCCATAGAAGTGAATGGTTCCATATGGGCGACAAAAAAAAAAATGGAGCGGACAAAGAATACGTTTGTGTGCATAAACCCGAAAGCTGTTTTTGTCCCAGCATTCTCTGCTGGCCACATCTGTGAAACTAGCCTTAACCCTGGGAACACACCTGAGCGTTTTTCAGCGCGTTCATACGCGCTGAAAAACGCTCAACATGTGAAAAGCCATGCATCCCTATGGGCATGGTTCACATTTGGGCGTTTTACAGCAGGTTTGAACGCGCTGTTAAACGCCCATCGCCCAAACAAGTACATGAGCTTCTTTGGGGCGTTTAAACGTGCCTATGGACAATGATGCCATAGGGGAGAACCACTGAATCGCGCGTATGACGCGCGTTTCTTAGTTACAAAAAAGCGCATCCAAAAACGCGCGTAAAACGCGCGTCATACGCGCGATTAAGAAACGCCTAGGTGTGTTCCCAGCCTAAAAGTTTGCTTTCCTTATGGGTTGCAAGATCTATATTCCTCTCCAAGTGTTGCAGTTAGGCCTCTTTCACACTTGCGTTGTGAGGATCCGGCGTGCACTTCCGTCGCTGGAAATGCCCGCCGCATCCGTCACAGCGCAAGACAACTGAAAGCATTTGAAGACTGATCAGTCTTAAAAATGATTTCAGTGTTACTATGGCAACCAGGACGCTACTAAAGTCCTGGTTGCCATAGTAAGTAGTGGGGAACCAGGGGAGCAGATACTTACAGTCCGTGCGGCTCCCGGGGCGCTCCACAATGATGTCAGAGCGCCCCACACGCATGGATCACGTGGTCCATGCTCATGGGGCCCTCTGACGTCATTGTGGAGCGCCCCGGGACTCGGGAGCACGGACGGTAAGTATGCTTCTCCCCTGCCTCCCCACTACACTTTACCATGGCCACCGGGACTTTAGCGTCCTGGCTGCTATGGTAACCATTAACAAAAGCTAAACAGAAACGCAAATTGGGGGTCAGTCAGCACGTCCCTGTCTGCAGGTGCACGTTACTGTGGCACATATATTTACAAAAAAAATTTTTTAACAGCACTCTGCAACCAGAACTCTGCCCTGCCTCTATGACAGAAGCTGTAAGACAGGGCTCGACAAATCCCAGGCGCCAGGTCGCCATGGCGACCAGGAATTTGGTCCTGGCGCCTGGGTATTTGTCAGCCCGTTCTCTCAGGTGCCCGGCCCCCTCATGCTGCAGCCGCCTCACTAGGAGCGCCGGCCCCCTCATGCTGCAGCCGCCCGAGCGCTCTATAGAGAGCCTCAGGCGGCTGCAGCACTGCCCGGGCTGGTGTGTCCATGAGAGCGCACCGCCCGGGCACAGCATGAAGAGAGGGACTGACAGGAGGGAAGCGCTCAGCGCTCCCTCCTGTCAGTCCCTCATTGTAGCGTGGCCGAGCCCTGTATGGTCCGCGGTACAGGAGCATCTGTCTCCTGTACCCGGCCAGACCGACATGAAGTGCGCACACAGTGTGCACTTCCTGTCAGTCCGCCCGGGTACAGGAAACTAAAGCTCCTGTACCCGTGGGACCATACAAAGCCTCGGCCACGCTACACTAGAGGCAGGGGAGGAAGGGGGAAGATAATGACAAGGGGGAGGGAGAAAGTGAATAACAAGGGGGAGGGAGAAAGTGAATGACAAGGGGGAGGGAGAAAGTGAAGGACAAGGGGGAGGGAGAAGGTGAATGACAAGGGGAAATGAATGACAGGGGGGTGAGAGAAAGTGAATGACAAGGGGGGTGAGAAAGTGAATGACAAGGGGAAAGATAATGACAAGGGGGAAAGTGAATGACAAGAGGGGGAGAGAGAAAGTGAATGACAAGGGGAAAGATAATGACAAGGGGGAAAGTGAATGACAAGGGGGAAGAGATTGACAAGACGAGGGGAAAGAGAATGATAAGGGGGAATGACAAGGGGGAAAGTGAATGACAAGGGGGGAAGTGAATGACAAGGGGGGAAAGTGAATGACAAGAGGGGGAAAGTGAATGACAAGAGGGGGAAAGAGCTGGGCATTGTAGTGATGCGGGGACTGAGCGCCAGCTGGGGGTTGTAGTGCTCAGTAAAATGTCATGGTGCCCGCTGTGTTTGTGCCCTCCGGGCCCCTCTGCCCTCTCCTCCGGACCCCTCTGCCCTCCCCTCCGGACCCCTCTGCCCTCCCCTCCGGACCCCTCTGCCCTCTCTTCCGGACCCCTCTGCCCTCTCCTCCGGACCCCTCTGCCCTCCCCTCCGGATCCCTTTGCCCTCCCTCCGGACCCTGTAATCCTTGTAAGGGTTTCCACATGTCATAAGCGGCCGCAGAGTGGCGATCACTTAGAGCGCTAGCAGCATCTGGCGTGTCATATAGCCTATTGAAAAGGGGAAGCATTATGGGGGCCCTATATACTCGCACATTATGGGGGGCACTATATACTCGTACATTATGGGGGGCACTATGGAAAACAGGGGTAGGAACACTATGGGGGCATCTACTGGGGGCCCTATGTACTGGCATGCATTATTGGGGGGCGCTATAGAGAAGTGGGGGGGGGGAGCACTATGGGGGCATCTATTGGGAGCTTTATGACGCGGCTCCGCCTGGCTCCTAACTATTTTAGCTGGCTCCTAGATTCCAAGGAAATTTGTCAAGCCCTGCTGTAAGAGGTAGTTAGTGTACATTTTGATCAAAAGGTAATAAGCCACTCGCCACGCCAAGGCCCCCTCGTGAGTGGTCCTAACGCTAAATCCTACCTGTTATGGGCCACATGGGCCACATAAACCATCCGGTTCCAGGAGGAGTACACAGTGGGCTCAGCGTGCATGTTGGTACCTGCGTCCCTGGATCTAATGGAGGCTGTTATAGCACCAGAAAGGGATAATAAGTATGGTTGATCCCAGCATGCATGCTGGGCCCGCACTCCCTGGATTTTATGTGGCTGTCATGGCCCATAACAGGTAGGATTTAGCGTTAGGACCACTCACGAGGGGGCCTTGGCGTGGCGAGTGGCTTATTACCTTTTGATCAAAATATACACTAACTACCTCTTACAGCTTCTGTCATAGAGGCAGGGCAGAGTTCTGGTTGCAGAGTTGCTGTTAAAAATTTTCGTTCATTAACAAAAGCTAAACGTTGGATTCAGCGATGCGCCGAAACGACGTTTAGCTTAAAGTCGGATCCGGATTAATGCCCTTCAATGGGCATTAATTCCGGATCCCTCCTTGCGGCATACTTTCAGGATTTTTGGCCCGAGGAAAATCCGCAGCATGCTGCAGATTTTGCTACGGCCAAAAAACGTCTCAGTACTGAACTGAAGACATCCTGATGCATCCTGAACGGATTTCTCTCCATTCAGGATGCATTGGGATCCCTAGGACAGAAAGATAAAACGCCAGTGTGAAAGAGGCCTTAAAGAAGACCTTTCACTGGTCCACAGTTTATGAGGCAAATGTATATACATGCAAAGCAGCAGGGCTGCCATCAGAAATTTTGGGGCCCCTTACACAGCTCCATACCTGGGCCCCCCCCACCCCCCCCCCCCCTCTCCGGGGCGGGACTACGGCGCCACGCGGCAGTGCACGGCAGTGCATGTTGTAGTTTTAGTCCGGTGTCCTCTTTCTGTGCCCTGCCGCGCTGCGCCATAACTCCGCCCCCATTATGGTCAATGAGGGACGGAGCGGCAGTCCGGGGGCACAGCGAAATAGCAGGGGAGATCGGGAGGAGGGGCAAGCAAGTACCATATTTTTCTCCCCATAAGATGCACCGGACCATAAACGCACCTAGGTTTTAGAGGGGGACATTAAGAAAATAATATTTTTCATTATACCTCTGGTCAGACCCCTAATGTTAATCAGACCTCAGCTAACAGCCCAAAATAAGACCCCAATAAGACCTCAGATCAGACCCCAATATGAATGACCCCCAATCAGACCTCAGATAAGAGCCCCATGCTTCTCATCTGCCCCCAGTGCCTCTCTATCAGCCCCCCAGTGCCTCTCACCAGCCGGGTTTTGAGTCTTGACATGGGCACGCATCTCTGTCTCCATCCAGCCAGGCTGGAGAGCTGGCCACTGCAGCGCTCAGCTCATAGCCTGGGACCTCCCAGGCTGTGAACTGAGCGCTGCGATTGGCTAGCGCAGTGCTTCAGCCTGGCAGATGGAGACGTGCGGCCCAGGGCATGAGAATAAGTCTCCTCCGATATGCGCCGCACGCCCAGGGCTTCAGACAAAAAAATGACCTAGGAGCCGTTGGCTCCTAAACTGAAAAATTTAGCCAAATAAAAATTTTAGTCGCCAAATTTAAATACATACATAATTATAATATATAAAAATCGCCTAATTTACACGTCCGTCAGTGATTTCCATCAGTGATTGCGAACGAAAGCCAAATGTGAATGCTACACAGACAAAAGGTATAAGGGAAAGATCTGCTCCTGTTCTGTGGTTAGAGGTGCTCACAATCACTGATGGAAATCACTAATCAAACACTGACTGTGTGAATGAGGCATCAGTGTTCGGTCAGTGGAGGATCCAATTCTGGTTTCGGCTCACAATCACTGATGGAAATCACTGACCAAACACTGATGTGTTAATGAGGGCTGTGTGAATAAGGTCTTACTGTGTGCTGTGTTCCAGACACCCGACTGCAATGACAAGGTTTAGTGTCATCGCCGTTCCCCATCATTGCAGTCGGGTGTCTGCCGCAGTCCGCTCCATCTATTGGCGCAGCACCGCATAGTGAGTGGGGCCCAGCACTGGCTGCACGGCTTATCATAAGCTGGGCCATGCCGGCAGCGGGACATTGGGAAAGCCCAGTGACAGCTCCTATTGATCCTTTCTATACGGGCCTTTTTTCTCTCCCTGTGCAGGAAACACTGACAACTGTTGCGGTCCGCATCTTTCGCAGCCCAATTGAAATTAATGGGTCCGCAAACACATTCTGCAAAATTGCGGAACGGACTCAGAATTAGGCCTCTTGCACATGAATGTTTTGGTTCTGTTCCAAAATTTGTGGTCCCCAATGCATGGTAAACGTCTGTGCAGCAGCCAGGACGGATCCAGACGCATTCAACTTGAATGGCTCCATGATCCATCTGTTCCGCAAAAAAATAGAACATGTTCTATATTTTTGCGGAACAGAGGCACGGACAGAAACTCCATGGAAGTGCTCCGTAGTGGTTATGTGGAGTTCCGGTTTGTGCTTCCATTCTGCATCTCCGTGATTGCGGACCCATTCAAGTGAATGGGTTTACATCCCTGATGCAGAGTGCACATGGGCTGCTGCCAGTGTATTACGGAAGCGCTGTTTGCGGGCCACAATACAGGCACGGGCAACACACATTCGTGCGCAAGAGGCCTTAGTCGTGTGACTAGACCCTAAAGGTGGGTCATCAGTGACACTTGGTGGTGACAGAAGCGCTGAGTGACAGTAGCTACTGACACCACCTACTAAGGACACGCTCTAAGGATTTAGAATAGACGAGTATGAATTCTCCATTCTAAGGCCTCTTTCACACTCTGGCGTTGCACGTCCGCCGGAAATGCCCGCTGGATCCGTCACAACGCAAGACACCTGAAAGCATTTGAAGACTGATCAGTCTTCAAAATGCTTTCAGTGTTACTATGGCAGCCAGGACGCTATTAAAGTCCTGGTTGCCATAGTAGTAGTGGGAACGGGGAGCAGTATACTTACAGTCCGTGCGGCTCAGAGCGCTCCACAATGACGTCAGAGCGCCCACGCGCATGGATCACATGATCCATGCTCATGGGGCGCTCTGATGTCATTGTGGAGCGCCTGGGAGCCGCACAGACTGTAAGTATACTGCTCCCTACCTCCCACTACACTTTACAATGGCAGCCGGGACTTTAGCGATGCGCCGAAACGACGTTTAGCTTAATGCTGGATCCAGATTAATGCACTTCAATGGGCATTAATTCCGGATCCGGCGTTACGGCATGTCTTCCGGATTTTTGGACGGAGACAAATCCGCAGCATGCTACGGTTCTGTCATAGTCCAAAAAACGTTCACATACTGAATGTAAGACATCCTGAACGGATTTCTCTCCATTCAGAATGCATTAGGATAATCCTGATCAGTAGCTTTCCGTCCTAGAGCCCCGAGGACGGAACTCTAGGACGGAAAGCGAAAGCGCAAGTGTGAAAGAACCCTAAATCATACAGCTTGTCCTAATTATAAGTAAATGGGACATCATGGTGGTGCTGGCTGAGACTCGCTACTTGGCAAATTGAAGAAGCTCAGTCACTGTGACATGACTGAGCCTGAAGGGGTTAAACTTTAAACAACAGGAGGAAAAAAAAAAAAAGCACCTTACTAGTTTGAAGACCAATTCTGCAGGGGGGAGGGGAGGACAGCAGGAGGCACTGAGTGTCACACAAGAACTCACATGTCAGGAGAAGGAAGACTGCAGGAGGCAATGATCGGGTCATTTTCCTGGGACCTGGCAGTCTTTCTGTAAACCTCTCAGTGCTCCCTACTCCCCAGCACTTTCTTCCCGGGCTCTGTGAGGAGGCGGGGCCAAGGATGAGGCATCAGAGAGACAGGAGGCTGGATGTCAGGGGATGGGCTTAGCAGTGCAGAGCGTGGTGTCTGCTGAAGAAAGATTTTTTTTCTTAAAGGTACAGCACCAGACGGACTGCCTGGTAACAAAAAAAAAAAAAAAAACAGCACGGGACCGGCGGCCGGGCCCCCCCGGGGTCCGGGCCCCTTACTGGGGTATTGGCTGTACCCCCCTGATGGCGGCCCTGCAAAGCAGCACCCAGGGATGACCCTGCACTTACTTGTATCCCTGGGTGCCGCTCTGTTCTCCTCTGTAACCCCCGGTACCGGCGCTGCGATTGGCCAGCGCTCCAGCCTTGGGAGAAGGAGACACCCAGGGCAAAAGAAGATGTCTCCGCCCCAGGCAAAAATAGAAGAAGCGCGCGCGCAGGTACCGGGGGCTACAGAGGACGAACGCAGCGGCACCCAGGGATACAAGTAAGTGCAGGGTCATCCCTGGGTGCTGCTCTGCATGTACAGTACATTTGCCTCATAAACTGTGGACCAGTGAAAGGTCCTCTTTAACAGGCCTTTTTTCCTGTCTTACATAACGGAACAAGACTGAACCGTTATTTGTGCCCATAGAACTCTATTAGGACGGATCAAAGCAGAATGCCTCCAATTTGGTTTCCGTTATATTCCATTATAACCCTGTTATAACAGAATATACAACGCATATGAGAGCCCAACCTTACACTGTCTGGCCCTGTCAATGAAAGTGCAGGGAGCGCAGCAGTTGCAGAGAGAGCAGAGCCTCTAGGTGTAATGGCAACGCCCCCATTGCTCCTAGAGGCTCATTTGCATGTGATAAAACACAATTTTTCTCAGCAACACGGACACATATGAACATGGGACCAACACAGATGCCCTCAGTTGGCAAGAGCACATGTAACAGGGTCAGTGTCAGAGGTACAAATCTGCTGACAAGGGCATACCTCCCAACTTTTAAAAATCGCAAAGAGGGACAATATGCACGGCACACATCATGGCAGTATTTTTCTTACTAGGCCACGCCTCTAACTCCGCCCAAAGCATAATTACTGACACCATCACAACTGCAGCAGCTGGGAATGAGTTAGGGGAGCATCAGTTCTTCTATTTTGCGCTTCAATATCCCTTTAAATATTAGCACATAAATCATCAGATTATAGATATTTTAAAGGTCCAAATTGCACCAAATATTGAAATTATGGTCTAATATACATGTAGAAACCAGACAGACACTTAGTAAGGAGCAATTTAATAAATGCACATTTATGCATCAATTCCCCAGGTCAAAAAAGGGCCATTTAAGGATCAAAAAGGGACTTGGGTCAAAAAGAGGGACACTTGGGAGGCATGCAAGTGCATTTTAATGTGCAGCATGGGACAGAATCCAGCAGGGCAATGCGAAAGACTTCACCACAGCCCGGCACCAGCTGCGGCCATTCTCACAGCCTGTCACGTTGGAGATAATGCCCCGTGTAATCTGCCCCATGCCTGTTTCTGGGCGGGCAGTAGCATTACTCAGCCCCACAGCCGCGCCGACCGTCAGCTCCCATTGGAGGGGGGATAAACAGGAAGCGTGTGCATAATAGGAGCCATGTGTGAGGGGCGGCGCTCCGCTCTCCTCCCTGCCTCAGTCTCTGGCCGCCAGTCACCGGGCTGGTGAGTGTGGCCTCAGGATACTGTAGGTGAAGCGCGGTGTGTGTGGTAAGTGTGCGCGTAACCTGCCACCGGCAGCGCAACAGGTGACTGTGTAATGCTGGCTGCCCTGTTGTCACCAGCCTGCAGCACGTTACTGTGTCACATGACAGCCCGGGAACATGCATAACAGATTACTACACGTTGCTACATACAGCGCTAAATATTGCCACTATAATTGTTATATACACTAATAATTGTTTCTATCCTATATGTATCTCATTTATAGGATGCACGTCTGTCTCAGGGTTTGTAATGGCGTGCAAACAAATAATAAAAAAGGAGTAGTTGCCCCCATACCTCTCAACTATTGAAACTTTCAAAAGGGACAATATATGCGGCCCACGCAGTGCAATATTTTCATAGTAGGCCACACCTCTAACTCCGCCCAAAGTATTGCTATACACCCCCAGCCCCCTCACGCTCCCACATAGTAATTATTCCCCAGCACACAGTAGTAATGCCCCATTGTACCTCCTTCACAGTGGTTATGCCCACATGTGCCCCCTTCACAGTAGTTATGCCCACATGTGCCCCCTTCACAGTAGTTATGCCCACATGTGCCTCCTTCACAGTAGTTATGCCCATATGTGCCTTCACAGTAGCTATGCCCAGCACGTGCTCCTTATCCCAGGTTATGCTGGCATGGTGCTCGCCATTCCAGCAGTTTGCCCAGCATGTGCCCCCTTCACAGTAGCTAGCATGTGCCTTCACAGTGAGTAGCACAGTGCCTCCTCACAGTAGTTATGCCTAGCTGCGCCACCTTCACGCAGTAGTTATGCCGGACATAGTGCATCCCTTCACAGTAGTTAGTACCCTATGTGCCACTTCACTAGTAGCTTCATGCCCACGATGTGCCGTCTTCAGCACACAGTAGTTATGCACTGTGCCGCCTTCACAGTGGTTATGCCCACATGTGCCCCCTTCACAGTGAGTTATGCCCACATGCCCCCTTCACAGTAGTTATGCCCACATGTGCCCCCTTCACAGTAGTTATGCCCACATGTGCCCCTTCACAGTAGTTATGCCCACATGTGCCCCCTTCACAGTAGTTATGCCCACATGTGCCCCTTCACAGTAGTTATGCCCACATGTGCCCCCTCACAGTAGTTATGCCCACATGTGCCCCCTTCACAGTAGTTATGCCCACATGTGCCCCCTTCACAGTAGTTATGCCCACATGTGCCCCTTCACAGTAGTTATGCCCACATGTGCCCTTCACAGTAGTTATGCCCACATGTGCCCCCTTCACAGTAGTTATGCCCACATGTGCCCCCTCACAGTAGTTATGCCCACATGTGCCCCCTACACAGTAGTTATGCCCACATGTGCCCCCTCACAGTAGTTATGCCCACATGTGCCCCCTTCACAGTAGTTATGCCCACATGTGCCCCTTCACAGTAGTTATGCCCACATGTGCCCCCTTCACAGTAGTTATGCCCACATGTGCCCCCTACTACAGTAGTTATGCCCACATGTGCCCCTTCACAGTAGTTATGCCCACATGTGCCCTCTCACAGTAGTTATGCCCACATGTGCCCCCTACACAGTAGTTATGCCCACATGTGCCCCCTACACAGTAGTTATGCCCACATGTGCCCCCTACACAGTAGTTGTGCCCCCTTCACAGTAGTTGTGCCCCCTTCACAGTAGTTGTGCCCCCTTCACAGTAGTTGTGCCCCCTTCACAGTAGTTGTGCCCCCTTCACAGTAGTTGTGCCCCCTTCACAGTAGTTGTGCCCCCTTCACAGTAGTTGTGCCCCCTTCACAGTAGTTGTGCCCCTTCACAGTGGTTGTGCCCCCTTCACAGTAGTTGTGCCCCCTTCACAGTAGTTGTGCCCCTTCACAGTAGTTGTGCCCCCTTCACAGTAGTTGTGCCCCCTTCACAGTAGTTGTGCCCCCTTCACAGTAGTTGTGCCCCCTTCACAGTAGTTGCGCCCCTTCACAGTAGTTGCGCCCTTCACAGTAGTTCGCCCCCTTCACAGTAGTTCGCCCCCTTCACAGTAGTTGCGCCCCCTTCACAGTAGTTCGCCCCCTTCACAGTAGTTGCGCCCTTCACAGTAGTTAAGCCCCTTCACAGTAGTTCGCCCCCTTCACAGTAGTTGCGCCCTTCACAGTAGTTGCGCCCCCTTCACAGTAGTTGCGCCCCCTTCACAGTAGTTGCGCCCCCTTCACAGTAGTTGCGCCCCCTTCACAGTAGTTGCGCCCCCTTCACAGTAGTTGCGCCCCCTTCACAGTAGTTGCGCCCCCTTCACAGTAGTTATGCCCACATGAGCCCCCTCACAGTAGCATATTACTGGATGCTCAGGGGGGGAGGGGGGGGGGTCACTGCTGCTGCCAGACTCGGTCATTACCTCAGCAGCATTTCCAGCCATTTGAAGATCTTCGGGTACTTTTGGCCGGAGCAGCCCACATCACCAGACCTGCCGAGGGAAGCATACTTACCTGCTCCGCCGCACCACTGGGTTCCAGCACCTTCTGTGCCGTGCTCCAGTCCCCGTTCACAAACCTGCTTGACGGGGGTCATGTGACCACTGTAGCCAATGACTGGCCGCAGCAGGGACATAGCCCCCACGTGTCATGTGCCGTGGTTCATTAGGGACGGCCCACTGGGGTTACTCATTGGCTGCTGCAGCCACAAACAGAAAGTTTACAAGCATGGAGCGGAGCACCGCAGCAGCATTCAGGCACTGAAGTATCCTGAGCAGGTAAGTACTCTTCCCTCTGCAGGTTCCAGGGTGTAGGGGAAGTCTGGCCGAAAGGCCCCCAAAGTTGGACACTTTAAGAGTACGTCCACGTAGGATGTAATTTGTGGCAGCAAAATATGCATGATTTACAAGCAAATTTTCACGATTTGACACTAGACCTTGAAATGGGTGAAATTTGCCAGTAATTTTTTTTTTTGTAGCATATAGATAAGGTAAAATCTTATCTATTTTGCTAGTATTTGCAGGAAACGGCATCATTTCATTCGTGAGTGGACATACCCTAAAGGGTTTTCCGAGACCCCTCAGAAATTTAGCCAGAGGCAGGTAATGTAATAAAGCATTACTCCCCCTGCCTTTCAGTCCTCCACGATACCAGTGCCGTCTCTCCAGTTTTTGCTTCTGGCACCGCAGCAGCGACATGCTCGCCTACCCTAAGTAACCACCGAAACCAGTGATGGACAGTGCCTCTCCATTCATCTTTGGGGATGTCCATGTTCCACCACTGCTCCATTCATACTGGAGGACCCCCATTTTCTTGATCATTGAGGGACCCGACGGTTGGACCGCCACAATCACATACTTATCAACCATCCGGTGTATAGGGGATATGTTTAACTCTTGGCATAACCCATACCTTACCTGTGCATGTACGTTGCTTGTAGGACATGGACAACTCTCTACAGCCAGGGTGGCTCTCCTTTCTTCTTCATACTACAGGGCCCCGAGCATGGAGACCCGCTCTATGGCTGTTTGTACTAGTGATATTTTCTTTTACTTTTAGTTTAGAAGAGCAGATCACTCACTCTTCGTGCCGAGGACAAACCTGAAAATGAAAAGAAGAACCAGTACCTGACTGGATTTGGTTCCATATCTTAGAAACTCTTGTGTTCTCTCTTCACGTGACAGGTCCCCAAACTTATTTCAAAAGAGGTATTATCTAGTCCGAAATATCGACCAGTTAGTAACAATATCTTTCACAATGAAGTTAAAAATAATACAGCGGTTCATTTATAGATTCCTTTTAGAATGGTTGTGATATGTTAAAGGGCATCTCTCAGCAGATTTTCACCTGGCTGACCTGTTACATGTGCGCTTGGCAGCTGAAGGCATCTGTGTTGGTTCCATCTTCATATGTGTCCGCATTACTGAGAAAAATAATGTTTTCCTATATGTATATGAGCCTCTAGGAGCAACGGGGGCGTTTCCTTTACACCTAGAGGCTCTGCTCTCTCTGCTGCTGGTGCGCCCCCTGCATTTTGACTGGGCCGGGCAGTGTAAACATCATCACACCTGCTTTGTGACAAAATTTGTGACACTTAAGCTTTTTTCCTTAAATGGGGTTGGCCACTTTATTGCAACTTCATACCTGCCAATATTACCATGCATTATATATAACTTGTCAATCAGTGGCCGCACATTTTTTGGACCACCATCAATGCAAGACCCATGGCTTATAAAATTGCTGGACTGGTAGTTGTGTGTAAGAATATTAGAGGGGGTTCAGTTACTTCACATTTAGGCCTTATGCATACGGCCGTGCGTGGACCGTGGTATCCCGACCTGGAATCCAGCTGATGGCAGGAGCGCACGGCGTCATTGGTTGCTATGATGCCGTGCGCTTCCTGCCGCCGCTGAACTAGAGTAATACACCCGTACAAGTGTATTACTGTAGGCCAGCGGTGGCATGAAGTGCACGGCGTCATAGCAACCAATGACGCCGTGAGCTCCTGCTATCAGCTGGATACCACGGTCCGCGCACGGCCGTATTGCGTGAGGCCTTACTTTGTGTAGAATCCATATGGATTTTCACGTTGGATTCTTTATCGCCCAATGGATTAAATGAGGAACTTACCTTTGTGGGCTTCTATGGTTCATGAATAAGGCCCCTTTCACACTTGCGCTTTTCCTTTCCGTCCTAGAGTTCCGTCCTCGGGGCTCTAGGACGGAAAGATACTGATCAGGATTTATCCTAATGCATTCTGAATGGAGAGAAATCCGTTCAGGATGCATCAGGATGTCTTCCGTTCAGTATGTGAACATTTTTTGGACGTTGACAAAACCGCAGCATGCTGCGGATTTGTCTCCGTCCAAAAATCCGGAAGACATGCCGTAATACCGGATCCGGAATTAATGCCCATTGAAGTGCCCGCATCGCCGGATCCGACGTTTAGCTTTTGTGAATGGTTACCATGGCAGCCAGGACGCTAAAGTCCCGGCTGCCATGGTAAAGTGTAGTGGGGAGGCAGGGGAGAAGTCGACTTACCGCCCGTGCGGCTCCCGAGTCCTGGGGCGCTCCACAATGATGTCAGAGCGCCCCATG
Source organism: Bufotes viridis (assembly GCA_033119425.1). Classification (NCBI taxonomy): domain Eukaryota; kingdom Metazoa; phylum Chordata; class Amphibia; order Anura; family Bufonidae; genus Bufotes; species Bufotes viridis. Next base: position 108,238,527 of record CM065593.1, on the reverse strand, counting down.
AGCATAGTCACATGATCGCATGGATCACGTGATCCATGCTCGTGGGGCACTCTGACGTCATTGTGGAGCGCCCCGGGAGCCGCACGGACTGTAAGTATCTGCTCCCCTGGCTCCCCACTACTTACTATGGCAGCCAGGACTTTAGTAGCGTCCTGGCTGCCATAGTAACACTGAAAGCATTTTGAAGACTGATCAGTCGTCAAATGCTTTCAGTTGTCTTGCGTTGTGACGGATCCGGCGGGCATTTCCAGCGACGGAAGTGCACGCCTGGATCCACACAACGCAAGTGTGAAAGAGGCCTACGTCTTAACTAAAAAAAAAAACTTATAATGCACTTTTCACTTCATCACTCTTTCACCTCACTTTTTTCACCTCACCTTTTCACTAGTTTGATAGAAATTAAGGTTTCCTTTTTATCTATTTATTGGCAAATAAATAATTGATTTATTTGCCCCTATTACCTTAACTCATTCCATCTTTGTTTCAGCACTGATTATATGAATTGCCATGTACATTATGTAATTTATTTTTTTCCCCCTTTTTTCTTCTTTCTTTTGTGCATTTTCTTTTCTGCTGTCTTTCCACAGATGTTACGTCCACTGTGCCATTGATTATTAAATACGCTCAGTCGCTATCATGATTTGTTTTGCACTTGCACTTTATTAACATTCAACGTTTTTTTCACATTGCACATAATCGTCATGTTTTGATTAGGGTTTGTATTTTTGTTAAACACATACTTTATATTATGTACATTGATTATCTATTTAATCATGTATTTTTTTTTTACTTTATTTTATTAAATCATGTATTTATATATATTTTTTAATTACTTATAGAATATTCCCCTCTTTAAGTGTAAGTTCCGGCTAACACTCCGGATGGCACGCAAGGCTTGCGTTCCACCACAGTCACTCTTAGCCTTGGCCAATAGATCGCCATAGTCTTTGATTCCGAATAGAGTTGAGCGAACTTGTATTTTAAGTTCGGCGTCCAAAGTTCGGGTTGGGTTATCGAAGCATCCCGTTATAGTCCGTGATAGTGGAATACATAACGGCATTTGGAATCCATAAGGGGATTCTTCAATGAACCCGAACCTTGGACAACACCAAGGACCTGGGGTGACGTCACCGTCATGTGATCAGTGCAGGGGGCGTGGCTCAGCACTGGATTGGATAAGAGGTGATTCAGTACTGAGCCACGCCCCCTGCTCTGATCACATGACGGTGACGTCACCCCAGGTCCTTGGTGTTGTCCAAGGTTCGGATTCACTGAAGAATCCCCTTATGGATTCCAAATGCCGTTATGGTCCGTGGTAGTGGAATCCATAACGGGATGCTTCGATAACCCCAACCCGAACTTTGGACGCTGAACTTAAAATACAAGTTCGCTCAACTCTAATTCCGAACATACTAATATTTCCAGTGGAACGCCATGTTCCCGGACTCCGGCCCTCCTCCTCTTGGTCATGTGCCCCTTCCCGTCTCCGCCTTCTGGCTATCTGATGTACGCGATCTCAGCCGGTAGAACGCATGATCTGCATTCCACTGCGGCCATTTCTATCTGGTCATGTGCTTATCTCGCTTCCTGGCCATCTTGCGCGCGCGCGATCCTAGCCCTCGAATATTGTATTCTTTACAGGTGATTGTAATTTATCTGGTATATATATGGCACACTGCCACATGGCTAAACACCCCTGAGGAAGCCAGATTTTCCTGGCGATACGCGTGGGGCGTTTTTTACGTGCTACAGGTCCACCGCACCAGCTGTCACACAGGTTATGGGGCTCTTTTGAATTTGTTCTGTGCCTGATTTTGACTTTATTGATGCCACATTATACTTTACTTATGTTAACATACATTTTGATGTAGCTGGATTATATATGGTATGTCTCTATGTTAGGACATGGAGGGATTCTGTTTTAGGTGCTAGCCTCATTGTGTGCCAGCACCAGGCTTCATTGTACACAATTTTTAATGTGCTTATGTGTTAGTGTTGTCCCAATAAACTTTTCCTATTTATCGATATTGGTGGGATGTTCATCTGTGTCTGTGGTTCTCTTGACTGTGCTGCAGTCCTTCTTTTGTGTTATAACTTGTCAATACATCTTAATTACAACTTCTGGGACATTTTCCATATCATCATAGCCGTGTTTCTGGTCTCCCTCACTTTGCCAGCCTCCTGACCAGTCTAGATAGAGCTTCTGGCCATGAAATGCCTGTAGATGGAGAGGCATGCCTGCTCCATGGATACACATTGATCCACGTTTGCTATTCTGGCAGGATTTGTGGCAAAATTTGGCACAATAGTACGTAGCCAGTAAGCCAAAAAGAATAATCCACTGTTCCTCAGCCATCGAGGGGGCATGTCTTGGCAGGAAAGGAGTGTCGTTTTAGGAATGCGATTCAGTACAAAACTCTGTTGCAAAGTAAGCTAGCCAATAGTATTAAACAGTCGCCCCAATCTGCTTGACTGCCAGCTCCTATTTGGGTGCACTGTGTTTCATTAGGGGGTCCTTGGCTTCATAAATCTAGAAAGGGCCCAGAAGCTCCAGTAGAAATCTGTCAGTAAGTGACATGTACTGCACAGTAATTCTCCATTTTAATCCTTCATAGATAAATGTAAAAATATACATAATTGTCAGCTCATCTGACTTAGGCTACTTTCACACTAGCGTTATTCTTTTCCGGCATTGAGTTCCGTCCTAGGGGCTCAATACCAGAAAAGAACTGATCAGTTTTATCCTAATGCATTCTGAATGGAGAGAAATCCGTTCAGTATACATCAGGATGTCTTCAGTTCAGTCACTGAACGTTTTTTGGACGGAGAAAATACCGCAAAACACTTGCCGGAATGCCGGATCTGGCATTAATTTACATTGAAATTGCATTAAAAATACCCCATTGATGGATCCGTTCTTCCAGTCTGCGCATGCACAGAACTTTAAAAATGTAAAGAAATAAATAACAGATCGGTTTTTCTGGATGACAACCGGAGAGACGGATCAGTTATTGCAATGCATTTGTGAGACGGATCGTCTACAAATGCTGTCCGTTTGCATACAGATTGCCGGATCCAGCAGGCAGTTCTAGCGACAGAACTGCCTGCCGGATCCTAACAATGCAAAGGTGAAAGTACCCTAAAATCTGTACTTTGTGGGTTTTCTTTTAGTAGAATCATTTGCATTGTGCTGTACTTTGTTGTAGTTTTTGTTCTGGATTCTGCAGTGAAATTCCACAATAAGTTTACTATGTCTAATCCTGACCTAAGGCTCTGTTCAGACTTGTTTCTCTGTAACGGCTGTGCTGCTGATTCCAACAGGAAGGACATTGTTGCATGTCCGTGGTACGACTGATCCGACACAGCATCGTGGTTCCGGTTATGCAGGTGTGAACAGAGCCTAGGCAGAGTATCGCAGGGAACCTTTCACCGACTCATCTGTTCAACCCTTTCCCTTCAGACATGAACAGTGAACCTGAGGAGCAGCTTCTACACGACGCCCGAAATGGAAACCTGGATGGAGTCCGGGCACTTCTAGAAGGCTACAGAAAAGGAGAGATTACAGTGAATATAGATTGCAAAGGTTAAAAAAGTTGTTATTTAACCCCTCCTCGACCACATGTAAATGAACGGGCTGGTGAACTGGCCTGTGTGCCTACAGCCCATTAATCTACATGTGGAGTTTGCATCTTTACGCCCCTCATGCAGTGCCATCGGTTGGATATGTACTGTGACTGGGGGTTGTCTAGCTTTATAACCACTTTTGCCAGTACTACGTAGTAGCTAAAGAAAAAAACATACTCCCCTACTCTATGCCGCTGCTTGGGGACATAACACCAATGAGGTCACTGATTCCTGCCTGGAAGTTTCAGGGACTGGAAGCAGCTTGGATTGGACCTTCAGCGATGGAGCAGAGCAGCGGAAGCAGATGAGTGTGCTTTTTTGTTTAGGTACACAGCAATATTGGCCAAATTTAAAGGGGATTATAAAGCTGGACAAACCCCTTTAAGCTCAATGATGGACTAGTATGCAGTGAGTTCCTAAGCTCCCTCTAGTGGCAAATTTGATTAACTTAGGGGTTTTCCCATTTTAAATACTTAGACAGACCCCTCTCTACACTTGACCAGAACACCCTCTTTGAAGTCGGTGGGAGTTAAATAAAGAGCGTATGAATATGCAATAGATGTTTATGGTGGTCATACCCGGTGCACAGTTTTCTTAAGGCAAGTGTTCCCCCTGCTTTGTGCCGAGATCCCCTTCTGGTCAAGTAGAGAGTCCAGGGTGTGGGTCTCCTAAACATGTAGGAGCTGTCCTATGTAAATACATTGCTTTACATATCAAGTACTGATCTTGAGTTACTGCCTATGTTGTTGTCTCTAGGTAAAAGCAAGTCTAATATGGGATGGATGCCTCTTCATCTTGCATGTTATTTTGGACATCGGGAAGTGGTAGAAGATTTATTGAAGGTTAGTCTTAATATTTCCAGTAAAACGTATGTGCTCTGTCATGTTTTATGAAGGCACATAGTTACACAACAACCCTTTTAAATTCCCAAAATCTGCTACGCAGGGCAAGTATTATTGCCTTTCGTGAAACTCATTTTTCCTGAGGAGGAACATGATAGATGTGAACTGATCTGCTGCTGTGTGGACAGCATGGTCTTTTTTTAAAATCTTTTTTACCTGTTGTTGAACTTTTATAGCTGTAATTTTTTCTCTTTGGGAGGCAGCCACCTAGCCTCAGCTTGTGGGTACAGCCGCCTGCCTCCTGAATGCCGTCTAAAAAAAAGTGATCGAATGCATTACTGTCCGTATCATCACTACAAGGGAACTCCTGATTGGGACGGAGCTTCTGTCATCAGAATTACTTATCCATTCACTAAAGATAAGAGATGATGGAGAGAGGCCAAATTATAAGAAGTGGATTTGCTGGGGAGTGAGCGCAGCCCCAGATAGTTTATCTTGTGTATATCTTTACAATGTATGAAGGATTTATCCGGTGTAACTTTGTAGCATACAGGAGCTTGCAATGAGATAAAAACCCATACAATAACAATTTTTGTAGGCCACAGATTGTATAGATTTCGTAGACTAATGGGCCTTGTTTTGCCTGCACTTAGACTAATTTACAGCCTCCATTAATTGTCATTGGTTATACCCACGTGTGTAAGAGTCACGGCCAGCCTAAAAGCAGGAGGGTGGGGTGGCGGCTCTTGCTAGTGCTGCGCGGTGAATGATCACACAACCAAGATGGAGCACCCTTTATTTTGGGTTCTGCAGAAGGGTGTATGTTGAGGCAGAGTCACCTTAATACTGGCCATCTCCTTGCTGTGATACAGGCTGCTACTCTGGCATGGTATTGACCATATCTGCTGCTGGATACATTGCTAGATATCCTCCTGTGGTATGTCAATCCAAGCTCTTTCAACTTCGATCTCAAGCCAAGGTGGTTGTTGGTCGCTGTGTATTGGAGATCAGTCACCCCATCTAGTCCCAGATATTCTATTGGTGAGAGATCTGGGTAGAGGAGCTGCAGGATACCCAGAAGAGCATGATGTGTAGTGTTGGCAGTGGGTGGGTGTTATAACGCCACATCTGCTGAGTAAAAAGAAAGGCAGCGGGACAGGTTCCACAAAGTCCTGGACGTATCTGAGGCTGGTCAATATTCCCTCAATGAATACCAGATGGGAACAGCCATGGTAGCTATTGGCAGCCTGCACCATGACACCTGGTGTTGGTCCTATGTGTATCCACACTATGCATAATGGGATTAGTTCTCCACTCCTCTTGTGAAATCAGAGTTACGGAAACAGCAGAGCGCCAACGACCGCAACTGTTTCCGTTATTCTGGCCACCTGGGGCAGGCGCTTAGTCCCATCTCGCCATGGAAACACTTGTAAGTTGGATCATTAGACCCACAGTTTTGCTGGAATTTGCAACTGTAAAAAAAAAAATACATGACGGCCTTCTGAATGAAGCTTTATAGGCCTTATAGATGGGGGTTGTCCAGTCAACCTTTTATGGGTGAGTGAAATAAAGCACGGAATTCTGAATTTCTACATTAGGTCCACTTTATGAGTTTATCACACTTTTTCTCCTGTTTTGCAGGCTGGAGCTGACATCAATGTTCTGAATGACATGGGGGATACTCCATTACACCGAGCAGCCTTTACTGGGCGAAGGTAAAAAGCATGCTTTGTTTCTATACCTCAGATTACTAGGAAAGACAAGTAAAAGTTTTGTCTTCTTTAGTCTGTGCTCATGAATTTGCATTTAAACCCTTTATTATCGATGGCTGCTGGTTTGAGGCAAGTATAGAGCATGCATGACATCCCTACAGTACTGAAAATAGCACTATGCTTTAAAAAAAAAAATTGGACTCCCGATACTCCATTTGCAACCTGCTCCCTGAGTCAGACTTTTGTCATGTGGATGTCTCCCTCCCAGTCCTACATGCTGGGTGTGAGATCTGTGTGTCCGATATATTGCTGTCCTCACCCTGCAACTGCCTCATGTACTTTCCTCCCTATCTACAGCCTGTGAGAGCTGCACTTCTTGGATTGTACTGGCCCTCTCCACACCCATCTGTAGTGTCCAGCCTCCACCTACTCCATATTGCTATCTCTAATACCGAGATATTGCTTCCTTTGCTGGCTGGATTCATTTTTCCATCACATTTTACACTGCATATTTCCATGATGTATAATATGATAGAAAAAATGAATCCAGCCAGCAAAAAGGAAGTAATATGGATAATAACAATATGGATAATAACACATTATTATGGATAACAACAATACATTATTAGCCTTGTATTAACTTTATCTAAGTGAGAAATACTACTTGCTGAAGTGACACAACCCCTTTAAAGGGGTTCTCTGGGAATTTTGAAAATAAAAATACTTAAATATTACTTCATTATAATGGCTCGTTTTTAGAGATGAGCGAACTTTAAAAAAAAGTTTGGCGTTCAGGTTGTGGTAATCGCCGCATCCCGTTATGGATTCCACTACCACGGACTATCGCGGCATATTTAATCCATAAGGGGCGGCTGCCACCAACCCGAACTGTTGAACAGCCGAAGGACCTGGGGTGACGTCACCGTCATGTGATCAGTGCAGGGCGTGGCTCAGCACGGGATAAATCCAGTGCTGAGCGACGCCCCCTGCACTGATCACATGACGGTGACCTCACCCCAGGTCCTTCGGCTGTTCAACAGTTCGGGTTGGCTGGCACTGCCTGATGGACTCCATATGCCGCGATAGTCCCAGCGGCAGTGGAGTCCATGCCGAGATGCGGCGATCTACAACCAACGTAAATTTTTACAGCTTAAACTCATCTCTCTATTCTATCTGGGGAGCAATTATTAGGAGAAATAAAATGGCCGCCATACTATTAGTATGCTCAAAACCTGTCCTAATCTCACAGCAGGACAAGTTACTTTACAACACTGAAATAAAGAGCTGCCTCATTCTCCTCTCTGCTTGTCAGGGATTATGATCCTGAATACAGATGATAAGATCTTTAGCTGAATCTCTGTAGGAATTGAGTCTTTGAGCAGATATGGCTATGAGCAGCAGCACTTGTATGCAGTCTCCATTACCATAGCTCCACATTACCACAGAATGTCCTGTCCGTACTCTCTGTACTTCATGTCTCCTCATGAACTCCATTACTACAGAGATTCAGCTAAATATATTAAATTGTATTCAGGATCATAATGCCGACGAGGAGGACAAGGCAGCTCCTTACCTCAGTGTTGTGAAGTAGCTTGTCCTTGCTGTGTAATTAGGACAGGTTTTGTGTGTACTAATAGGACAGTGGTCATTTCGTTTCTCCTAATGATTGCTCCCTAGACAAAACGATCCATTATATCTAATGAAAGGTATTTGGGAAAATATTTATAATAAAGTACTATTTACGTATATTCATTTTCTTAATTCACGGAGAACCTCTTTAACAGGCATAATCTTTAGTCTTGAGCGAACTTGTTTTTGAAGTTCTGCGTCCAAAGTTCGGGTTATCGAAGAATTCCGTTATGGATTCCGCTGCCACGGACTATAACGGGATTATTCGATAACCTGAACCCAAACTTTGGACGCAGTTCGCTCAAGACTAATAATCTTCCCTGATGAGAGCTCTGCATCTTTACTTTTGGTCTCCTCATATATGCAGATGCCACTGGCCACCTTGGCTTGTCAAGCAGGAAACCCTACTCTCCTACTAACTGTAAGCTGAAGAAAATGTGTATAAAGGGAATCTGTCTATGTTGCAGTAGCGCCGAAGTTTGCGGCGCTACTGCAAGCATCTGATTGGCAGGGGTCCCGGGTGTCGGACACCCAGAGATCAGAAACTGATGACCTATCTAGAGGATAAAAAAATCACTTTAAAAAGAACATAATTAGATAATAAATAGCCAGCTAACCATGTTGCTGCTCATCTTGGGGATATACACTCTGTATGGCTTTTCTGTACTTGTTATGAAACTATAGAATTTTGGGCTCTTTATTTGCAGTGCATGGAAAAAAATATTCAGTACGTTACCAAAACCAGTTTAATGCCTCATTTACACGTCAGTGTTTGGTCAGTGATTTCCATCAGTGATTTTGAGCCAAAACCAGGGGTGGCTCTAAACACAGAACAGGTGCAGATCTTTCCCATATACCTTTGTCTGTGGAGGCTCCAATCCTGGTTTTGGCTCACAATCACTGATGGAAATCGCTGACCAAAACACTGACGTGTGAACGAGGCTTGACTGTAACTAAACACACTATAAAAGCAAGTGAAATACTGATTTCTTAGAGCTTCTTCACATCTGCGTTGGAGGCTCAATTTAGGCCCTCTGCTGCAGATTCTGTCAAAAACTGTGGAGAGAAAAGTCCTGCATGAAGAGTGTTTGTCTATCTTTTTTATTTAATTTTTCTCCGCTGAAAAATTGGACCCCTAAACAGAAGAACAAGAATCCGTTTGATCTATCTGCTCCATTTGGGTCAGTTAGGTGCTGAATCTAACACTATAATGGAACAGAAAAATAGAAATCAGTAGTGTTAGAGGCCCTGCATTTTTAGATGGAAGGTGGGAGTACTGAACATCTGAGCCCCCACCATTTACTGTAGAGTTTCCATGCTAAAACGTCATGTGTAAATGCAGTTTAGCAATGAGTATTTATCAGTTATTCATTTCATCAACTTCAGGAGCTGGTGATGTTGTTGCTGGAGTCCAGTGCAGACACCACTGTGATAAATGGAGAGGGTGAAACCGCCGCGGATGTGGCCCAAGACAAAGACATTAAAACCATGTTGGAAGGTAATGTTTACTCCACATAATGATGTGCTTCAGACAGAATCAAGGACTAAACTGGGTTTCCACTGATTTAACATTTATACATGAATGTGATCACAATTGTTACTTTATATTAATATATTACAATTTGGAAAATGTGTTGCTGTGCGGCAGGGATCCTTGTTCCCTGATCCCATCTGCAAGAGGTGGCATAAAAACCATTACAAAGGGAATTCATTAGTGGTGAAATTCCATAAAGATGTCTGATGTTCTGCGAATCTAAAATCCACAGCACATGTCCGTTCACAAGACGTTTTTCACAATATACTTGTTGTTACTACTTGATCTGAGGAGAGCTTCTGGTAGCCGCGCGCTGGCTCCAGAACCCCTCCTCAGATCAAGTAGTAACAACAAGTATATTGTGCTGCTAAAACACAAAATACACAAATGGGCAACACAACTGAGAATTTTAATGGTCAATGGAATATTAATACAGACAGTAAAAGTTATGTTTTAAAAGTCAAAATAAGACACATGTTAAAATAGGGCAATTTAATAGTCTTAGACTAATTGTAAAAATTGTTGTTTATCCCAGACACATGCAAACTACCCTCATGTAGGCTGATGGGAAACTCTTTTAGGATCAGTCTGGTCAATGATGGTCTATGGATGCGTTCCATGTATGCCATTTCTGGTGTATACACCAAATGCATATTATAAAAATAAATATGCATAGTCTAAAACTTTTTCTATATAAACCACCTATTTTTTATAACATTTAACATTGAAAAAAACTGCACAGCATTAGATGTGAATGTGACCTTGGGGAGGACTTCAGGACTGTTATTTATGTGTTGATTTATGTTCCATTATGTCTTATGGATCTTTGTAAATTATTGTATAATCAGCTGCGCAACGGACACAGGAAAGAAAACTAGAAGAGGTACTTCTGACAACTGCTAGAGAAGGAAATCTTGCAAAACTATCAGAATTGGTAAGCTTCCTTGTCCGACCACGTAATACTTGTTCAACTCGCTTTACACTGCTGTCATGTCTTCAGTTTTACAGGATCCATGAATGATCCAGTTTCATCCGTTTGTTCCTCTCATTAACTTGGGTCACCATTTTTTTTTTTCCCGTAGAATAGTTCAGCATCCTACACTCTTCTGTCTAAATGTAGGCACAGAAAACCTGACAGAAGGAACTGAGTGGTGTTACATAAATGCAAGTTTTTTTTAGTAAATACACGATGAGGGCCATTTATCATGCTATTTACTCCACTATTGTGGCGTTAAAAAAGTAGCAAATTATGGGGCACACCATATGTGCATCATAATTTGCAACCTTTTGAACTTCTCCACTCTTTAGAAAAGATTAACCATAACTTTCACCAGAAACTGGCCAAAGTCGTGGCTTAAGTCCACGTCCGCTCTTGGATGTTGGATAGTATTAATATATCTGATCCAGGGAGTTATTCTGATTGGAAGGGATTTCCCCTTATAATGAGGAAAATTGGCTTCTACCTCATAGGGTTTTTGCCTTCCTCTGGATCAAGCTGCAGGGTACCCGACTAAACTGGATGGACAGATGTATTTTTTTTTAAGCCTTAAAAACTATGTTACTATGATCGGTGAGCGTTTCATAATCAGTAAGGTCTGAGTCACACTTTATTTTTTTTTTTTCAAAGAATTTTATTCTTTTATTTCAATGTTATCAACGTATACAGTAATAACAGTAAAAACGTAATAACATAATTACAGGATCATCCCCCCCGTGCAACATTACCCCCCCCCCTCCGCCTTGCAGAAGAGGGAAAAAAAAAAGGTCTGAGTCACACTTAATTGTTAGGCAAGGGCTACACAGCGACGCATTGGATCGCAGCGGCAGGCGAAAGAAATCCAGCCGTGCTCCGGCGATCCTGGCCACGACATGTGTCGCGCAACCAGTGTCGCCTTGTAGCCCTTGCCTAATGGGTAGTGATTTCCATCAGTGATTGTGAGCCAAAACCAGGAGTGGATCCTAAAGAGATGAGGAATGATGGAAGCATTTGAACCTGTTCTTTGTTTTTGGACCCTCTCTTGATTTTGGCTCACAATTACTGCTGAAAATCACTGATGTGTGAATCAGGCCTCAGAGTTTGGTTACCTCACAACCACTGATTAAAATCTCTGTCCGACATTGACATTTCCCCCCCCATTTGCTACTGTAGGACAACCCCTTTATATGGTTGCCCTTGTCCTTCCCCTTAGCTCCAGTGGCCAACTATCTTTTTTTTTTTATGTGGGCCTTTTTTTTTTTGCAAACTTTATGCAGATTCATTATGGTTTTCATTTCAATGAGTGCAGATTAACATTTCTTTGCTTCTGAAATACTGATATTTTGTTTTTTTCTAGCTAAACCGAGCTAAGCCTCCTAACATTAACTGCACTGACCAGATGGGTAACACACCTCTGCACTGCGCTGCATATAGAGGGATGAAGCAGTGTGCCTTAAGACTTCTTAAAAGCGGAGCAGATGTAAATATCAGAAATAAAAACAGTAAGTCTTGTAAAACTGAATAGTCTGTATATCAGAATGTTGCTTCTTGGTGAGACAGATGTAGACTTGTATTTGATATTTTCCGATTTTGGGGGTCATTTATCAATCTGAAATATGCCTAAATTAGGTGTATTTCAGGCACAGATTGCAGCGCCGCACTCTGCAACTTCTCCCGCCCACGCCAGGTCTAATATTGTGGGTGGGGACTGTTTTAGGCATAAAAAAAGGTCTAAATGTAAGACAGCTCTGTTCATTTCTGGAAAGTCCGACTCCCGTTAACCCCTCCGATCAGCTGTTTGAAGAAGCACAACTGCTATCAAACGTATGTCATTGTGCTTGGTAAGCTGCTCGGAGGCCACGGCACTTGAGCTCCCGTGAGCACTGCGGGTTTCTCAAACAGCTGATTGGTGCGGGTGCTGGGCGCTAGAGCCCTGTCGATTTCGTATTGAAGACATATCCTGAGGATAGGTCATCAGTATGTCATGTCCCATGTCCTTTAACAGTGGAATTGGGCTTTAACAGCCAGTGGTCACAGACTATATTTGTGGTCTCTACATTTAAGCTTGTAGAAACCTTAGACATTGTGCAGTGAATCCAAAATGAAGACCGGCACTGGCTGTAGTAAGATTGCAGTTATTCTTCTTTTATTGGTCACATATATTCAAAGTGACGTTTGCACCAGTGTATGCCTTCATCAGACTTGTAACAATAAATGAAAAATACAGACTGTATTTTTCATTTATTGTTACAAGTCTGATGAAGGCACACACTGGTGCCGAAACGCGTCACTTTTGAATATATATGTGACCAATAAAAGAAGAATAACTGCAATCTTACTACAGCGAGTGCCAGTCTTCATTTTGGATTCACTGCACGGGACGCCGACCCACTGACACGTGCACCGCTATTACTTCACAGCAGTGCCGACCTGCTCAACTTTGAATATTTTAGACATTGTGCAGTAATTGTATTCTACATTACGTATAATAGTGCTATTGCTTTATCGTACAGTAATTTGTAACAGAAAAACTAATATTCCCACAATGCAGTGCATTATATTAGCATCCAGTAAAAATGTAAGTATCCATCCCCTTTATCCCCCTTCTTGCATATGGATCCAACTGTACATCAATTTTAGCAGTGTTACTGCAAATGGTCATACATTTACATCCATGAGATGGTGAGGACACTGAGTTTGCACGCGCCATCCGCAGTGGGTGCAAGCTGTTACATGCAGTTGACATCTCACTGCTGAGAAAAGATAATTTTGATCTCTGCAGTATAATTCCTTAAGGGTTTAAGGCTAGGTCTACACGGCACATTTGTCGTGCAACATTTTTCGCATTAATGTCGTGCGACAATTTTTATAATGGTAGTCTATAGTGTCGTACTGCAGCATGCTGCGACTGCGACACTAAATGGATTTTTCTGCGACAGTCGCAGCATGTCGCTGTGCGACACCATAGACTAGCATTATAAAAATTGTCGCGCGACATTGGTGCGACAAAATGTCACAGTGTAGTTGTGCCCTATTTGTTGCGCGACACATGTTGTCCTGTAGACGTAGCCTAAAAGAGGCACTGCCACTTCCATCTTTGTACACCTGTTAGATCCTCCAAGAGGCAGGGTCAAAAAGGTTCTCTGTTCTGCGTCTTTCAGAAAACATTCTTTGTGTGACCGCCGCATTTCCCAGACTGAGCATGACTTCTGTGACCTGAGTTCACAGCATCATAATGATTTATGAAGCTGTGAGTTCCTGCCTGACTGCGGGTCTGCTGTACTGTACTCAAGGCTATGAGTACAATATAATAGACCCACAGTCGGGCAGGAACTTACAGTATTAAAATTACTATGATGCTGTGAGCACAGGTCAGCAGAGTAGTGTTCAGTCTGGAAAATGCGGCGGTCACATGGAGCATGTTTCCCGAATCAAACATGCTCATGTGAATGAGGCCTAAGTATTGCAGTGTATTGTACTAGTGATCGAGCTTCATGTTGGTCAAGTCCCATACTTAAACTAAAAAAAATGTTTAAAAATGACAATCAAATTTTCAAAAAAATTAAAATATGAAATGGGAAAAAGTCGAGTGCTTTATTATGTAAATAAGTAAAAGCGGTATTTGGTATTGACACACCCATAACAACCCTTACTATAAAACAAATGCATTATTTATGCCACATAGTAAACCTGTAAAAAAAAAAAGAGCCAGATCTTCTGTTTTTAATTTACCTTGCCTGCTAAAATCTGTACTCAATGCCCCATAAGGACAAAGTGAAAATAGAATTTTAGAAAGTTTATTAACCCTTTCGCTAGCAGCGCTACGGCGCTGGAGTGATGTGGGAACATGGTGCCTGCTTGCACGTGCAACGGGCGTCATGGCCGGCAAGTCTCTGCTGTTTCAAACAGCAGAGACCTGCGGTTAATTACCATGACCGGCAATAATGCCAATCGTGGTAATTTGATAAAGTGAGATAACAGCATCTAAATGTGCAAAAACCCGGCGCTTTCTACCGACACCCCATGCGGCCAACGAGGACAATGGTAGTTGCGCTGACTAGACTGATAGTGTTCATGCTGAAATTCTTATTTTGGCCACAAGATGGCAGGCCAGAATAAGAAATTAGCAATTTTCAGTCCAAACCCCTTTTAAAAAATCCCTGATAGTACAAAATAAAAAATTAAAAATCTAAACTTATAGGCTCATATATGAGCTTCAAAATTTGTAAAAGTTTGTCATCCCCTTTTTCTGTATAATAAAAAAATAAATGCCTAAATAACAATAAATATCATGGGTATCACTGCGACCGAAAACGTCCATACTATTATAAAATAAAATAAAAATGGCAATACAGCGAATGGCGTATTTGCCATTTTGTCATTGCTTCTCTTACCCAAAAAAATTAATAAAATGTGATCAAAAAGTCACACACACTCCAAAATGGTATCATTAACAAGTACGTATTGTCCCGCAAAAAATGAGCCCCTAAACGGCTCAGTAGACATAAGTATAAAAAAATTGAGGGTTAGAATATGGTGATGTAAAAAAATATTTTTTTTTAATATCAAAGTGTAAACTTGTAGTCCTACTGACCCAGAGAATGAAGAGCATGGGTCAGTTTTGCCGCAAACAAAACCCGTAAAATGGTGAAGCAATTTTTATTTATTTTTCCAATTCCACCCCATTTGGAATTCTTTTACTGCTTCACACTACATTTAATGCCATAATTAATGGTGGCATTAAAAATTACAACTTGTCCCACATAAAATAAGCCCTCATACAGCTATGTGAACGGAAATATAAAAAAGTTATGGCTCAAGGAAGATGGGGAAGAAAAATGAAAACGAAAAAACTTCTGGTAAATAGGGTTAAAAACTATAATTTCCTATAGCTGGCCCACAAAGTAATTGGGGCAGAAGGGACTTTGAAGAGAGGTGACCAAGAACCCAATGGCCACGGTCTGGCTGAGCTCAAAAGATCCTGTGTGCAGCACTCCAACAACTGGCTTTATGGCAGAGTGGGCAAAAAGAAGCCTTTCCTCAGTTAAAGACACATGAAAGCCTGTCTCGAGTTTGCAAAAAAAAAATCCTGAAGGACTGTAAGGCAAGGGATTCTCTGGTCTGATGAAACCAAGATTGAACTTTTTGGCCTTAGTTCTAAGCGTCATGTCTTTTCAGCGGCTGGAAAGTACAGACTACTCATGGTTGAGGGAAAACTGAGTGGAGCAAAGTACAGAGTGTAAAAACCTGATCCAGAGTGCTCTGGACCTCAAAATGGCAGAAGGTTCACCTTCCAACAAGACAGTGACCCTAGACACACAGCCAAGACCACGCAGGAGTGGCTTAGGGACATCTCTTTGCAGGGGCGGACTGGCTATAGACCCTACAGGGAAACTTCTGGGTGGGCCGATGCCCAGGAGGCCACCTGAGCCCGCCCTCACAGCCGGGCCAGTAGCTGTTTTTGGGGATGTATTTTGTGCTGCTGACAGTGTTTTGTGATGCACTGTGGTATTTGGCTCTGTTGAAGTTGTATGATGTGTCACAATATGGTACTGCTGGCCCCAGGGCCGCCATCAGGGGGGTACAGCCAATACCCCAGTAAGGGGCCCGGACCCCAGGGGGGCCCGGCAGGTCCCGATTTGTTTTTTTTTTTGTCAGCAGGCAGGAGGCAGTGCGCAAATTAGTATACAAACTGCGAGCGGGTGGGCCGTGCGCAAGTACCAGGAGTCATCAGTGTCACATGATCGGAGCTGATCATGTGACTCACATGATCAGCTCCGATCATGTGACACTGATGACTCCTGGTACTTGCGCACGGCCGGCCCGCACGCAGTATGTATAATGTATACATACTACGACGATCGAACATTGCGATTTGCGATTCGCGATTCAAGCTTCAAGCAAGCCAGCCTTTGTTACCTGACGCCGGGAGGAGGGGCCCGGCAGCTGGAGGCGAAGTGTAATGGAGGGGCGGGCCATGGTGCTCTGTCTGTGCGGCGCGGAGGAGGCCCGTCGTTGTGGTGACGTCAGGTACGTACTGACGCCGACGTCACTGCGACGCCTCCACAGGCCACTCTGAGGCTGGATTTTTTTCTCAGCCGCGGCCTGCGCCTTTCACACCGTGACGCCAGACAGTTCGCCCCCAAGCCCAATTTCTTCATCTTGCAGCTCAGCTGTGTGTGAGTGAATGTAAAATGTAAAAAGTTAATAGTGAAAACCAACTTTTGGCCCAAGCTACTAGGCTCTCTGCAGTGGACAGAGGTCAGCCAGAAGGGATACCAGACAGGTCTTGTCAAGGCATCATGATTTGCTGTAGATGGGGCTCGGCTGTATAGCCCACACAGACCGGTCATGGTATCCCTTCTGGCTGACCTCTGTCCACTGCAGAGAGCCCCTGCGCCCTGCCCCTGAAATGATAATGCGAATAAAGTACAAATAGTAAAAAAACAACAACACACAGTAAAGAAAAACAGCACAGATTGTCGCTGCCGCTATTATAGTTCTCCTCTGCTAGGTATTAGGCTAGCTTCCCACTTTCGGCAGGAAGGATCCAACAGGCTGTTCACCCTGTCATATCCGTCCTGCCGTTATTCCGCCATGCCCCCGGACTGCCACTCCGTCCCCATTGACTATAATGCGGGTGGAGTTACGGCGCAGCACGACAGGGCACAGAAGGAGGACACCGGACTAAAGCTATGACATGTCTGGCTTTTTAGTCCGGCATCCCTCTCTCCATGCACTGCCACATGGTGCTGTAATCCCACCCCCATTATAGTCAATGGGGACGGAGCGGCAGTCTGGGGACACGGTGAAATAGCGTCGGGACAGATTCGACAGGGTAAATAGCCTGTCGGATCCATCCTGCCGAAAGTGGGAAACTAGCACTGTTATGGGGGGGATCTGTGGATGGCAGTGTTATGGGGGATCTGTGGATGACACTGTTATGGGGGATCTGTGCCTGACACTGTTATGGAGGATCTATGGATGACACGGTTATGGAGGATCTATGGATGACACGGTTATGGGGATCTATGGATGGCACACTGTTATGGGGGGATCTGTGGATGACACTGTTATGGAGGATCTGTGGATGACACTGTTATGGAGAATCTGTGGATGACACTGTTATGGGGGATCTGTGCCTGACACTGTTATGGAGGATCTATGGATGACACGGTTATGGGGATCTATGGATGGCACACTGTTATGGGGGGATCTGTGGATGACACTGTTATGGAGGATCTGTGGATGGCATGACACTGCTAGGGGCAGATTTGTGGATGACACATAGCATCTTATGCTGTGTGTCATCCACAGATCTCCCCCATAACAGTGTCCCTGTTAACCCTGAGTGCGCAATAGAGCACAGTAACTGCATCGGGCGCCTCTACCATTACAGAAGTATAGTAAATGCCGGCCCCCAGCCCCTCCTCCCTCCTGCACTGCAACTAATGTATTGCTGGCCGCGCTGTGCAGCATAGTGGCCGGCGATACATCAGTTTCAGTGCACCATCGCTTTATAAGACACATTGCCATTTCCCCCCCACTTTTGGAGGAAAAAAGTGCATCTTATAAAGCGAAGAATATGGTATGTAGAAGATATTTTACCTGTACACATAAAGAATTGATGGAAAGTACTTCTAGTCTCTTCAGTGTCGGAGGCTGTTGTCCTCAATGATTTTTGCTCAACTTTCAAACACACGCGTCGCCCTGGCAGGATAAGTTGTACTTTTTAATGCCACTATTAATTATGGCATAAAATGTGTGGAAGCATTAAAAAAATGTTTTTTTTACATCACCATATTCTGACCCCCATAACGTTATGTCTACTGAGCTATTTAGGGCCTCTTTTATGGTGGAACAATCTAACCTTTTTATTGATGCCATTTTGTACTTCACTGTCTTTGTAGTTGTAAAAAAAAAAAAAAAAATTGGGGGTGGGTCCTTAAGGGTGGAGGGTGGGGTCTGGGAGGGGGGGGCCCAGGCCTTGAGCCGTGTAAGGGGCCCCAAAATTTCTGATGGCAGCCCTGGCTGGCCCTGCCTTCTGTTAATTTGAACTCTCCAACAAAATGGGGCCTCTTTTAGTTTTTTTTTTTTCCAGGGCCACTTTAAATTTCCAGTCCGTCTTTGACTCTTTGAATGTCCCTAAAGGGGTTCTCTGGGACTGATTTCAAATGGCTGCCAGCAACCTGTCCTAGAGTGTGTGAAGGACTGGTTGCCACCATTTGCAGAGTTGCCTAGGAGGGTGAGAGGTCTCACTACATACTCTCTGCCAGAGTGTGCATGCACAACCTGCAAGCATTGTGGGTTGAAACGGGGCTAGGATCACATGCTCAATGTACAGCACATGTTCCCGTAACTGCCCGCTACATAATTACACCAGGAGCGCAGTGTTCACCTGGTACGGATAAAATAATTATGGTCATCCTATTCTTGTTAGACTCGCCACTGTGGGCAAGATGAGATGAAAAAAATATAACCTGGAAACCCATTTAAGGGGTTAAAGCGTATTTAAAAAATTGTTTATGTATGATTTTCCAGACCAGAAGCCAATAGACCTAGCCCAGCGTATAGAAATAAAGCTTATTCTACAAGGCAAGACTGGAAAGGTAAGACTGGTTCATTGAAATGCATACTGTATGTAACAGAATAATATGTGTTGCCTGTCTTTCATGGCAGGGATGTCAAACAGGTGGCCTCCAGCTGTTGCAAAACTCCTATAAGCTATCAGTTGTAGTTTGGCAACAGCTGGAGGACCATGAGTTTGGCATCCGTTTTCATGGTTTCAGCGCTCCTCCCGTTCGGCTCAGGTGTTTTTAATTAGCAGGAGACTGCGTATTGGTCGAAGGTTACTTGGTCTCAGTTTAGGTTCTGAGACCACATTGACAGGTGAGTCCTAGACACTTGTTCACATGGGTCAGTACTAGTGTTTGATGCTGTGACTGGGGCCAGTGCCAAGGGGGCTCATTCTGACAGCAGGGGTGCTGTTGGGCTGCTGGATCTAGCAAAAGACTCATGTGAGTCGAAACGTTGCACTGTTATGATATTACCAGGTGAATAAACACACTTGATGCTTTGAAATTTTAAGGAGTGCTGCAGATCATGTATGAATAGGGCTGCTGGGTCTATCCACCTGTGAGTGCTGTGTTTTGGCTGCGGTGTGTGCCATGTGGTGCAGCGCCAAATTAGAGTAGGTCCCACTCGAAAGGTGCAACCTTATAGAGTCGCGAACATAAAATGTTCCGTTGACGAACGCGAATTTATGCAAATGTTCGCGAACAGGGCGAACCGCCATAGACTTCAATAGACAGGCGAATTTTAAAACCCACAGGGACTCGTTCTGGCCACAATAGTGATTGAAAAGTTGTTTTATGGGGGACTAACACCTGGACTGTGGCATGCCGGAGGGGGATCCATGGAAAAACTCCCATGGAAAATTACGTAGTTGACGCAGAGTGTGGGGAGTTGAATTCGCAATGTGATTATTATAACCTGCATTAATCGCATTGCGAATTCAACTTAGAGCTGGGTTACTAATGGTTGTATTGCTAGAATATAACGAAGATTGAGAATATAGCGCTATATTCTCAATCTTCGTTATATTCTAGCAATACAACCAATAGGAACTTAGAACTAAATTCTAATCGCAATGAGATTAATACAGGTTATATTAATCGCATTGCGATTACAACTACTAACACTGCAGCTTCAGATTGAATCTAAGATGGATGCTGTCCTTGCTTTTTAATAGGAGGTGGGAGGGTCTGGGAGGGAGACTGATGTACTAGCCCTAAAATGGGCTTTTTGGGGTGCTGTCAGGATGCTGTCCTTACAGCAGAGATCAGATGAGTCTTTCAGGACTGGAGTGGACACTGAATACACTAGCCTAGCTATCGATTTCCCTATTAAATCAGCAGCAGCTACACTGTCCCTCCTCTCTCTAAGACTGCAGCTTCCGAATGAATCTAAAATGGATGCTGTCCAGGAGATGGGAGGGTCTGGGAGGGAGGGTATGCTGATTGGCTGGAATGTGTCTGCTGACTGTGAGGTACAGGGTCAAAGTTTGCTCAATGATGATGAATAGGGGGTGGACCGAACATCACATATGTTCGCCCGCCGCGGCGAACGCACACAAGCTATGTTCGCTGGGAACTGTTCGCCGGTGAATAGTTCGGGACATCTTATTTGCGAATTCAACTTAGAGCTGGGTTCCTAATGGTTGTATTACTAGAATATAACGAAGATTGAGAATATAGCGCTATATTCGTTATATTCGTAAATTCTAGCAATACAACCATTAGGAACTCAGATCTAAGTTGTAATCGCAATGCGATCAATACAGGTTATATTAATCGCATTGCGATTACAACTTAGATCTCAGTTCCTAATGGTTGTATTGCTAGAATATAACGAAGATTGAGAATTTAGCGCTATATTCTCAATCTTCATTGTATTCTAGCAATACAACCATTAGGAACCCAGCTCTAAGTTAAATTCGCAATGCGATTAATACAGGTTATATTAATCGCATTGCGATTTACAATTACTAACACTGCAGCTTCAGAATGAATCTAAGATTGATGTCGTCCTTGCTTTTTGATAGAAAGTGGGAGGGTCTGGGAGGGAGGGTATGCTGATTGGCTGGAATGTGTCTACTGACTGTGAGGTACAGGGTCAAAGTTTGCTCAATGATAAAGTATAGGGGTGAACGCGAACACCGCATATGTTCGCCCGTCTCGGCGGACGCGAACAAGCTGTGTTCGCCGGGAACCGTTCGCCGGCGAATAGTTCGGGACATCTCTACAACCTTAACGTGGTGAGTGATCATACACACTTTGATCAAGTATCCCTCTTCACCCAGGTAGCCCCTTTGAGTGGAGCATCGGAGCTCAGATGCTCTCCCTTGCCCTGCACTGAATCGGGCAGGAAAAGGGCTTTTTCAGCATATCCGGTGACGTACCGGGTCTCTGTATGGGAATGCTAGGCGGCATCATCGACACTAATGGGTGGGCTTTAGCACTGCCCTAGCCTGTATAACATTAGTGCTGGTGACATCCCCCGGAACACTGGAAAGCCTCCACCTAGCATTGTAAAAACTCAGAGGGGCTGCCTGGGTGAAGAAGAGGATATGTCTGGGTTCAGCTCTGAAGCCAGACAACACCTTTAAGTGGACTACGGCATTGTATACTAGTAATTATGCTGAGAAGCAACAGATCTATGCAGAGCTGGTGGATCTGCGATCCATGTTTAATCCCTTTTTAGAATTGTATAATATGTGTTGTATGGAATTTGTTCATTCTGTTCTTTATTTGCAGTATATCGTGAAGAACCTCCAGAGATTTGAAGGCCCGTTATGCAAGGTGTGTCGTCTTGAATAAATGTAATGTGTCTACAAATTTTCTTTCCAGCTCATCATGTATATGTTTGAGGTAGGGATATTAGATGATCTCCATTGGGAACAACGACTGATGTGTTGATGATCTCTGTACAATGTTGCAGAATATGTTGGAACTATAAAATCAACAGTAAATAAATAAAATAATACATTCTTCCATAATCTTAGTCTGTAGACCTGGGGCAAGTGCCTCTAACCCCATAGATGCTGTGGCCAATTGTGACCCCAGAGCCTATGCATTATAGAGGGAAGAAGTTCCATCTTTCAGGCATCAGCACCCCCACATATGAGATTGCGGGGTGCCAATGTCTTAGCATGGCAGCCAGGAAGACTAATAAAGGCCCCAGGCCTGTCTGTAGTGAATGCCAATCAGGCTTTGACTCTCTTGCTCAGCCTGATGGTGCCTGTCAGTATAGCACTGACACTATAATACACTGTACTGCATAAATAGTACAATGTATTATAGAAGTGATCAAAAGATCCCCTGTTAAAGTCAATGGTCAACTAGTAAATGGTTAAAAAAAAAGTTAAATAACGTTATTAAATAAAAAAAAAAATTTGCAAGTTAAAAAATGCACATTTATCCATTGAAAAAAATGCTTTTCAATGGAAAAAATTGCAAAAATAAAATCCCCTTCACATATTTGGTATTGCTGCATCTGTAACGATCCTCGCTACACAATTATCATGAAGTTTATCCCACACATTGAGCGCTATATAAGTGTTTTTTGCTTATTCGCCAATAAACATTAGATTAAAAAGGGTTTTATTGTGCAAAAGTAGCAAAACTTTAAAAAACTATATATATTTGCTATCGTTGTAATCGTACTGACCCAGAGAATAAAGTTTTCATGTTATTTTTGCTGAAAAAGGAACGTCACAAAATTTCTAATGTAAAAACGAAAAGTTAACGGTCCTATTAAAAACTACAACTTGTCCTGCAAAAAACCCCCACCCTTATATGGCTATATTACAGGCGTCTGAACCCGGACACAACCCTGTCTGCACACCTTTACCATGAATGAGTGGAGCATCAGACCTTTTCACGCTCCGATGCTCCCCTGCGTAGGGCAATTAAATTTTCTTCAGATCTGGTGATGTACCAGGCTCTCCATGACTTCCGCCCATCAGTGAGCCCGGTGACATCACTGGCACTAATGGGCGGTCTTGTGCGCTGCCTTTGGCGCTATAGACCGCCCATTAGTGCCGGTAACATCGCTGGGATCAATGCTAGGCAGTAGCCTGTAGTTATTGCATAGTAATACTTTTTGTGGGGTAACTCCTCTCAGTGAGTGTGTCTGTATAAAGTGTGTATACCTGTCTGTTGTGTGCATGTTTGCCGTGCTGCTATTATATTATTATTATTTTTTTTTTATCATCAGTGGTTGATGGCCTTCTACTGTATGACTGCAAACATAAAGAGATGTCAATCACTGATAAGACCACCCACTGGGATTTAAATGAATAAATTACTCGTTATACTGACTTAGCTTCTCCAACTCTATCATGATGCCTGCAGACCACTGCATGTTCAAAATGACCGGTTCTTTTTAATGATACGGTAGACAGAATTTCACAAAATTTGAGAACATGGAATCACCCTATCCCGAATAATCAGTCACCTTATTTATTTATTAGAAAACGAACACTTCTCACACTAATTCCACTGAGTTTGGAGCAGCTGTGAATTGTCTACAGATATATTCCTAATATTCAGGATTGACTTTCTCTGTAACGCACCTGGAGCTGAGTTTTTTATGTACCCGCATCTGACTTCTCAAGGAGAGAAAGAGCTTTACCTACTGTATGCATCCAAGACCCCTTTTTCATTTTCTTCTTCTAATTTCTGCCTTATTTCTAGATTTTTATTTATTCTTTTATTACCTCAATATATTATCTTGTGTGTGGAAGATACTGTATTTTTCGCCCTATAAGACGCACTTTTCCCCCCCCAAAAGTGGGGGGGGAATAGGCAGTGCGTCTTATGGGGCGAATACTTTAGTTTGTATACCGCCGACCGCATGCTGCGCGGTGGCGGGTGTATTAGCAGGCAGGGATGAGGGAGGAGGGGCCGGCATCCAGCTCTGTAACTACAGCGGGCCCGGTGCAGTCACTGTATTCTGCTACACCGGGCCCGCTCACTGTAGGAATCCTAACTGAAGGCAATGCTAACAGTAGCCTTTTATGCAGCCTGTATTTACGATACTAACTTTCCGGCAGGCAGAAGGCTGAGCTGGCGGGCGGGTGGGCGCTGACAACGTAACTTACTATGTCACGCGCCGGCTCCGCCCACTTTATGAATAGGTGGGAGTCAGCGCGTAACATAGTGAGTTACGTTGTCAGCGCCAGCTCAGCCTCCTACCTGCTGCCTGCCAGAAAGTTAGTATCGTAAGTACAGTGCAGTTAGGATTCCTACAGTGAGCGGGCCCGATGTAGCAGAATACAGTGATTACACCGGGCCCGCTGTAGTTACAGAGCTGGATGCCGGCCCCTCCTCCCTATTGGGGGTCATTCTATGGATAGCACTGTTATGGGGATTTGTGGATGGCACTGTTATGGGGTCTGTGGAGGACATGACAATGTTATGGGAGATATGTGGATGACACATAGCATAAAATGCTATTTATGTCTCATCAACAGATCCCCCATAACAGTGCCATCCACAGGTCCCCAATAACAGTGCCCTGCACAGTCCCAATAACAGTGCCCTGCACAGTCCCCAATAACAGTGCCATCCACAGACCCCCATAACAGTGCCATCCACAGACCCCCATAACAGTGCCATCCACAGATCCCACATAACACCATTAGGCACACCTTTTGGTTCAAAATATTTTTTTTTAGTTTTCCTCCTCAAAAATCTAGGTGCGTCTAATTCAACCCAAGATGTTCATAGGAAATGTATCTGCACATTGTAAATTATTTTCAGTTATTGACCTTAAATGGCTTTTCTGAGATTTTTTTTATAACTGATGACCTATCCGCTGGATACGTCATCAGTATCTGGTTGGGACTCAAGCTAATCAGCTATTTGAGAAGGCACCTGCGCTCGCAGTAGCGCCGCCTTCTTTTGGCTAAGTCTAGGCCATGTGATAGTGCATCCACAGCTGATCGCTCCTGGTCATTGGACCCCCACTGATCAGATACTGATGACCTATCCAGAGGATAACTTATCGTTTAAAAAATCTAGGAAAACGCCTTTAAATGATATAGAGGACCTGTAACCTCTCCTGATGTCTGTTTTAGTAACTGCTTGCAAGTAATATCAATTCTGGAGCGTCCAATCTTGTGATGTTGTTCCATGCCTCTCTTATTTCTCCTACAAGATTATGAATGAATTGCCAACGGTCTGCAGTAAAGATCGTTCTGGGTGTTACCAGTTGGGGGTGTCCTGCACAGTCTGACACTGGCAGCACTGATTGGATATTGTCAGACTGTGCAGGGACACCCATAATAACCCTTTCAAATACTAGTAGTAATAATAAAGGGATTGCACAACATAGTCATAACAATAGATGTTTCTGAATTTTTACATTATAGGGAATGTATGTACGAGGTGACAGGTCCTCTTTATATATAGTTTGAGTAGATTGTAAACCGTGCCACCTCTACATTATATATAATAGTCCAGACGTTTTTGCTATCTACAGTATACTATGAACAGGTTTTTACTTTCAGAGCTCACGCTTCTTTGGTTGGAAGTTCTTTTGGGTGGTTCTCGAACATGGCGTTATGTCTTGGTTTCAGAAACAGTGAGTATTGTATAAAGAGTTTATTCAACCTTGACATGAAAGAGTCTATATTGGATATAATTTAAGATACCCTGACATGGTAGTAGTGTTGTTATATATCTGACATAGTAATGGTTTCTTTTACACAGTCACTTTTTCTGATTGTGTAAAATTTGGACTGTGAATCGAACTGTGCATGAGACCATTATATAATAGGACAGTCATGGCGAACCTTTTACATACGGAGTGCCCAAACTGTAACCCAAAACGCAAAGTGCCAACACTGCAATTTAACCTGAATACAAATATAGTATCTTCCATGTACTTTATCATTTAGCTATAAGAGCCTGCCTCCATTCAATGTGCTGCTTGTTCTGTTCATAGTGCATCCTGCGCTGATGAATGGCAGGAAAAGTCTGAGACATTTTAGTACACATAGATTTTTTCCAGGGTGTGCGTGCCCACAGAGAGGGCTCTGAGTGCCACCTCTGGCAGCCGTGCCATAGGTTCGCCACCACTGTAATAGGACTTTATACGTTGGATATTTTCAGTGCAGTCGCAACACCAATTGATTAGTGCCATTACTGTATCATGGAAAATCCCTTTATCATATTGTATATGGCTGTACAACTGTCAACCCATGACAGAGTTGAGAAGATCGGAGAGACTGGCGAGGGTATCTGACAGGCTCTCTGTTTTCTCCTTGCAGTGTTGTTGTTTGGTAATGACTACACCTCGTCAGGTGCAGCTTGTAGTCATTACTAAGGCCCTATTTAGTTCTTGTTCACACTGCTTACCGTGCGGTTATTTCCTGCTGGAGTTGGTTGAGCTGGTGTTTTGTTCCTTTGGATCTCCTGTTCCTCCATTCTGCTTTAAACTAAGTGCATTTTGTTTTGCATTTTGTTGTTCGCTTGTGTTAGTTGCTTTCTAGGCCTCAGGGAGACGCTGGTTCCATCTCGGAAGGAACCAGTAATCTCATTCCCTGCCACCTCTCCTAGGGCTTTTCAAAGTCTCCAGGGCTTAGGTTCCGGTTTATGAGTGTTCCCACCTTCAGGGTCTACTCATATTGGCAGGAGTCAGGGAGTGGTCTAGGGATTCCTAGGAGGTCAGCATCTCTCTCCTTTAGCTTTGAGGCCTAGACTCCTGTCTATTTCCTTCTCTGTGTATTCTGGTGTTTTCCCCTCCCCTATACTTGTGGACAACAACCAACTGCTGACAGGTGGCTGTGCAACCATATACAGTTTGATAAATTAACCTGAAACATCACTTCATGTCTAGTATGGTGCACATTCGGCTAGAGTAAAGTCACACTAAACATTGAAATTGAGATCCTTTAAAGGGTTTCTGTCACCAGAATTAACCCCATTAAACTGGCTGACTTTAGCGATTTGTTAATGTCAGCAGACCCTAACTCTACAATTCTTATTGATGTACCCCTTACTGCACAATTTTAACTTTGATATACAAAGTAGCCTCTAGGAGCAGGGGGGACGTTGCTCCTGCTCCTAGAGGCTCCGTTCTCCCACCTCATGTCATACCCCGCCATCCTTGATTGACAGAGCCAGCGTTTGTCTTCTCCTGCCGGCCCTGTGTGCAGGATAAATGTGCCTGTGCAGTGCCATTTACCCAGCCCACAGAGCTGGCAAGAGGAGACGAATGCTGCCTGGCCCTGTCAATCAAGGATGGCAGGGTGTGACATGACGTGGGAGAACGGAGCCCCTAGGAGCAGGAGCAACGTCACCCCTGCGTGTAGAGGCTACTTTGCATTACGGTTGTTTCGGGTATCGAACTTTCGATACCAAATCGATACTTTTGTCTGGTATCGAGCTCGATATCAGAATTAGTCTTTTATCGATACTAGGCTGTGCTACTGCACAGTCTAGAGCAGGGGTGCACAACCTTTTCTGGTTGGGGCCACATTGTCAGCCTGAACCAATTCCAAGGGCCGAAAATAAAACTTAAAAGGGGTATTACCAACTGAAATACTGTATTTTTGGCATATTGAACATACAGCATATACTATGAATATATAGTTACTGTTCTAGGACTCCCATCTAATAGGAGAATACATGAAAGATGCATGTAAAAAGCTATAAGACATAGACCTACATGTCTTTTACCAGATGTTTGGGGGCCGCACAGAATGGTGTCAAGGGCCGCATGTGGCCCCCGGGCCGCAGGTTGTGCACCCCTGGTCTAGAGTATCAGAGAACTTGGATCGCGCTGCTGTCAGCGTGCTCACTGTTCTCGACAGCACGGGGAGAAGTAAGCAGTCTCTCCCTCCCCCTGTGCTGCTGCTGCTGCTGCCACCAATGAGAGCGCAGAGGAGGAAAGGGCGCACTGCGCCACCAATGAGAACTAACATTTAATATACAAATACAGCTGGCGGGAGTGCTGTGATCCGCGACAATTAACCCCTCAGGTGCCGCACCTGAGAGGTTAACAGCCGCGGATTGTAGCGCCCTGTCAAAGTTTGGGTGTCGGCTATGTGTTTCTCCCGCTAGCTGTATTTGTATATTAAACGTTAGATCTCTCCTCCTCTTCTCCTATGCGCTCTCATTGGTGTCAGCGGCAGCAGCACAGGGGGAGGGAGAGACTGCTTCCTTCTCCCCATGCTGTCGAGGAGAACACGTATGTTAAACGTTAGTTCTCATTGGTGGCGCAGTGCGCCCTCCCCCCGCCTCCTCCACAGTATTAAAAACATTGGTGGCAGTGGCCACAGGATCCCCTCTCCCTTCCCCTCCCCTCCTCATTGGTGGCAGTGGCAGCTTCTGATTAGAGCTCCAGCAGTGTAAGCCTGGGGCTCCGATTGGTTACCATGGCAGCCAGGACGCTACTGAAGCCCTGGCTGCCATAGTCAGCTCCCTGCTGCTGTGTGCACTATGCACAGAGCAGCAGGGAGAGTGTAAGATACTGTTCACCCTAATAGAGCTCTATTGGGGTGAATAGGACAAGGGATCAAAAGATCCCAGGTTCTAGCCCCTAAGGGGGCTAATAGTTATTAAATAAACTGTAAAAAAAAAAAAAAAAAAAGTTAAAAAATACACCAAAATATTAAGTATAAATCACCCCCTTTCCCAATTTTACATATAAAATATATAAACAATAAATAAATAAAATACTACATATTGCCACGTCCGAAAAGTCCAAACTATTAAAATATAAAAAAAAATCTCTTATGCGGTGTACGCCAAAAAGGAAAAAAAAGAAAAACTGCGCGATTCGCCTTTTTTTTTGTCACCTTGTCCCCCGAAAAAATAGGATAGGACTGTTCGATTAAGGGCCGGATGTTCCATAAAATGCGGAATGCATGTGGCTTTTTTTGACGTTTATTTTATTTTTTTTCCGCGTGGCATCGAATGGTATCGAGTATCGCAATACTTACTGTATGGTATTGAAACAAAAATAAGCATAAGAATAGTAGAGTTAGGGTCTGCTGACATTAGCACATTGCTAATGTCAGCCAGTTTAATAGGGTTAATTCTGGTGACAGAAACCCTTTAAGATGTGCTCCTACACAACACAGAAGATCCTCTGCTGTTGTCTTAGTGTGAAAGTGTTTATACCTTGATATTGATAAGAAGATTTGTGAAGGAGTATGAGGATGACAATAGTTGACCATGGAAACTTATCTCAGGATTTTCTTTAGACATCTCACCATGTAAGGCAATCTTTAGTCGAAAGATGCTATGCTGTAAGAGACTTGCTCTTTTTTCTGTCGAGACTAATGCGTCTGTAAGACTGCCCAGTTGTCATGCAGATTATCAGGAACGAATGTTCCTATGAGCTCGTTCCAGATTTTCTGCCTGTCTAAAGGTGCTGCAGATCACCCGATTAAGGAGTGAAATGATTGCTGGTGTGGACACCTCAGCACTGTGTAAACAGCACTCTGCTTCCCAGAACTAATGCAGTTGTATGAGGACAAGCGATAGTAGTAGCTGTCACTCATCCTCATACTGTGGAGGTGATCACTGCATGTAAAAGCAGTGCTTCACCTCCACTGATAAACAGGCAGTTATCGGAAGGAAAGCTTCCTGTCTGACAATCGTCTGCTCATCAGTGCAGTGTTAATGCGGCTTATAGCTACAAATCTACAGATAGATGCCCTTTGACACTGGCTGATCTGTTACATGTGCACTTGGCAGCTGAAGGCATCTCTGTTGGAGCAACAGGGGCGTTACGGTGACACCTAGTAGCATTTTCAACACCTGGCCCTCTAAATCACAGTGGAAAGGTCTGGCAGTTGCAGAGAGAGCAGAGCCTCTAGGTGTAATGGCAACACTCTCCTTGCTCTTATAGGCTAATTTGCATATATTAAAGCTTCATTTTTCCCGGACGCCCTCTATGACAGCACCACATAGAGGATGTCCTTATTGACCTCTAAGGGACAGGAAACACAGAGAGGTTAAAATCTTCCTCCATCACCAGTGTTCTTCCTGTCCCTTACAGGTCAGCAACAGAGAGGTTCCCTGTTGGGGAATAAAGATGGATTTATGATGGAATAGGCCTGGGGAGTATCGGGGTGTTTAGCGTCTCCTTTCTTATGTTGGGGCTCGGCTAGCACCCCTCGTGGTTGGGGTCCCCTGGCCTTACCAGTTCCCTGTGTCAGCTCCGGGTCTGGTGCAGAAGCAGTTTCCCTAAGGTTGGGCTCTGGGCTCTGCATTGTTCCTCCTCCTGGCGGCAGCGCTCCAGTGCTATGGGTAGCGCCATGAGGGGCCATGTGGCGGCAGCATCTTTCCAATCTGGGCCGCAGAGTTTGACGTCACTTCTGGGCATCACCACAGCATCCGGCCGCAGCACAGCATCAGGCCTCCTCATCGATGATCACTTCCGGGCACAAGACCCCCACATCTGACATTACTTCCGCCCTTAACAAATGAAGGCTCCGCAGACAGCAGTACTGAGTGCCCCTGGGGGGGTAGACTCACATTGCTACAGCAGGGTACTGGTACAGCTGAGAGGTAGGTCCTATCTAAGCTTGATATATGTCAGTCTAAGGCCTCATGCACACGAACGTATTTTTTTTCGTGTCCGTTCCATTTTTTTTTTTGTGGATGGGATGCAGACCCATTCATTTCAATGGGTCTGCAAAAAATGCAGACAGCATGACGTGTGCTATCCGCATCCGTATGCCCATTCCATAGCCCCGCAAAAAAAATATAAAATGTCCTATTCTTGTCCGTTTTACAATGGATCTGGCATACAGATGTCATCTGTGTTTTGTTTTTTGCGAATCCGCAATTTGCGGACCGCAAAATACATACGGTCATGTGCATGTAGCCTAAGGCTACATGCACACGAACGTATTTTGTTTCCAGTGTCCGTTCCGTTGTTGTTTTCTTTTGCGGATAGAATGAGGACCCATTCATTTCAATGGGTCCGCAAAAAAGCTGACGGTACACTGTGTACTATCCGCATCCGTATGTCCATTCCATAGCCCCGCAAAAAAAAATGGAGCACGTCCTATTCTTGTCTGTTTTGCGGACAAGGATAGGCATTATTACAATGGATCCGCAAAAAAACATACGTTCGTGTGCATGTAAGTCTGTATGCTATGATGGAGGGTCCTGGCTCTGGTCGGTCTATTCCTCTACCAGAATTTCCTGCTAAGGGGCACGATGATAAAGATGTGGTTCATAAGACGCCCACAGAGCCTAAAAAGAAAGGGAAGAGATGTGCAACATGTGACAAGAAGTTGCTTGACCTCCATTAGAGGCAACTTTGCAGTACCTGCATAGATAAAGGGCTGGGGAATAAAGTTCTTTCTTCCACAGTGGAAAGAAATCACAGACAACCCTTGGATCCTCAGGATAATAGAGAGAGGGTACAGAATATAATTTTCAGGCTCTGCCCCAAAAAGATTTATCTTGACCAGTTTCAGACAGTCAGATCAGAATTTAGCTATCAGAGAAGATATCAACAAGCTGTTATTTCTCCAGGCCATCAGACCGATACCCCCAGAATAACATTTTACAGGTCACTATTCAAGCGTATTCCTGGTAAATAAATCCATTAGCAAATTCTGGTCCGGTTCTAAATCTAAAATTCTTGAACCAGTGGCTAAAATACAGGACATTCAGGATGGAGTCCGTAAAATCAACAATCCTACTCATCCGTCCGGAGGAAGCGATGTGTACACTGTACTTAAAGGGTGCATATTATCATGTGCCAATATGTCCAGAAGAAGAAAAATTCCTGAGATTTGTAATTCAAGAAGGATCCTTAATACTACATTACCAGTTTCAGTGTCTACCATTTAGCCTGGCTTCTGCACCAAGAATATTCATGAAAATTATGGAACAAGTAGTTTCTTGGTTACGGAGAGAAAAGGGAATTGTGATCATCCCATATCTTGACGATTTCCTTTTAACAGTTCCCTCTTCCACAATCCTTCAAGATCATCTAGAGTTCACTCTGAAAACCCTTTCTCGGCTCAGTTGGATAATCAATATGGAGAAATCAAATTTGCTTCCAGAAACAAAAAAGATCTTTCTGGGTACCCTCCTAGACTTCAACATCCAGAGATCTTTTCTACCAGAGGAATAGCGGGTATCAATTTGCAGGGAGATCTTAGGAACAGCCATGAGAATAATGGGATTGATGACATCTTGTATACCGACTGTTCCGTGGAGTCAATTCCATTCCAGCCCTCTTCAGAAAATAATTCTGACAAGATGGAACAGTGATTTACAGCCTGACATGGTGAACAATTCCCAAAAATTATCAAGTGGTGTCCCATGGTCTTTCCAACCACAGATCTTGGTAACGACAGATGTCAGCAAGACAGGTTGGGGTGTGCAAGTCCAGCACACTTAATTCCAGGGGCTATAGAATCAGGACCTATCTCATCGGTCCTCAAATTACAGGGAGTTGAAAGTGGTCCTGGATACCTTTCGGAAAGCAGAGCACATACTAAAAGGTCACAGACTGAGATTAACAGCATGGCTTCTGAGGAACAGATGCTGAAAGCCAGAGGTTTTTCAGACCGGGTCGTTCTTACTATGCAACAAAGTCATAAAAAAGTAACCTCGGCTATATATGGTAAGGTGTGGAAGAAATTTTGTTCTTGGTATAATTCTTTGCAACAGGGCTCTTCTCTGTCTGTTCAGAATATTCTTGAATTTCTTCAAGAAGGTTTCGGCAGGGGTCTTAGGCCGAGTACTATAAAAGTTCAGATTTCCGCATTAAGCTGGTTTTTAGACTTTCCTTTAGCAGAACACAGATGGATTAAAACTTTCTCTAGAGCCATATCCAGAATTCGTCCTTCCACACAGAAGTCTGTTCCGCCTGGGGATTTACCGTCGGTTCTAAATTGCCTATGTAATCCTCCCTTTGAACCTCTTAACGAATGTAGCATAAAAATGTTGTCTATGAAAACTGCTTTTTTAGTGGCTATAACCTCGGCCAGAAGAGTAGGAGAGATACAGGCTCTATCTATCAGAGAACTGTATTTGAAAATCCTGAAGTAAAGAATAATATTTTAGCTTGATCCAGCTTTTGTCCTAAAAGAAGTGTCAGCATTCCATAGAAATCAGGAAACAATTCTTCGTTCATTTTGTGCAGATCCCAAAAATCAGTAAAGAAAGCTTTTCATACTCTATGCCAGACGTACCATTTTAGAAAGGACTCTGCCTTATTTCTACAACTTGCAGGGAACAACAAAGGAAAACAAGCATCAAATACCACAATTGCGAGATGGATAAAATCTATGATTCTACATGCCTATTTTTCTCTGGAAATGGATTTTCCCTTAAAAGTTGCGGCTCAATCTACCTGTGCAATGGCGGCTTTTTGGGGGGAAAAGGCAGATGCCTCAATTGAACAAATCTGCAGAGCAGCAACCTGGTCCAGTGTTAATACTTTTTGCAGGCATTATAGATTGGATCTTGTTGCCAATAGTGATTTGACTTTGGACAAAAAGTCCCCATGCCATAGTCCTTCCCTAATAAAGTTTATCTTGTTATTGCTCTATACGGTGCTGTCACGGAGGACGTCCTGGAAAGTAGGGTTAAGACCTACTGGTAAATGGTTTTCCAGGAGTCCGACATGTCCGCTTCCTCCTTATTCCGTCACTGTTTTTCTTTGGTGATGGATTGCATGTAAAATAAATAAATAAATCATTATATAGGATTGCATCTATCCCAGTGTGATGATTGAAAAGACACTGCTGATGGAGGGAGGGGCCTTTTAACCTTTCTGTGCTTCCTGTCCCTTAGAGGTCAATAAGACATCCACCATGTAGTGCTGGCATGTCGGACTCCTGGAAATCCATTTACTGGTAGGTCTAAATCCTATTTTCTCAGTAATTCAGGCACATATGATCATGGGACCAACACGGATGCCTTCAGTTGCCAAGCGCACATGTAACAGGTAAGCCAGTTTCATAGATTCAAATCTGCTGACAGATACCATTTTAAGAATAATCTCTTTTAACTAAGGACATTATTGCAAATTTTCATGTTGCGCCTCTTCTGCATACAGTTATTCATTTTCTAAATATACTCTCTAGGTCAGATGCATTAAACAATGTGTATCGGCAAGGCTGTAAACACCTGACGCAAGCCATTTGCACGGTAGGAACTGAGGAAGTGCAATGTGGATATGGGTTTTTTATTTATTGCCTTTTACCAAATCAATGTCCATTATCTAACTATAATATAGCAAATATTATACGTCTTGTGATTAATTGATGGATGTATGGGTAACGGCAAAGCTGTAGGTATGCCAACTCTGTTTCTGCCGAGGTCGAGCCTAGCACCGCCATAGAATTGAATTAGGATGTTAGGCCTCATGCACACGGCCGTTGGTGTTTTGCACAGGTCCGCAAACCGCGGATCCGCAAAACACGGAAGCTGCTCCGCGTTCCGTTCCGCAATTTGTGGAACGGAACGCGGCCCATTATAGAGATGCCTATTCTTGTCCGCATAACGGACAAGAATAGGACATGCTCTATTTTTTTTGCGGAGGCACGGAACGGAGCAACGGATGCGGACAGCACACGGAGTGCTGTCCGCATCTTTTGCGGCCCCATTGAAGTGAATGGGTCCGTGGCCGAGCCGCGAAATATGCGGCTCGGTCGCGGACCCGAACAACGGCCGTGTGCATGAGGCCTTAGAAAGTGTGACTGTTGGAGATCTTGTGAATAGGAATTCGCCCTGTAGCTTCATGGTATACGTAATGGTGGTAGTCCAGACATTCTGATAAAATACTTTTTTCTTGCAGGTAAAGTCATCAGACAGCGTTTCTTTCTCAGTAAAATGCTTTGATGACAGCATCCACAATTTCAAAGTTTTTCCCAAAAACCTTAGGCATACAAGGGAGGTATGTATCATTAGGCCTCAGTATAAATGATGTTTTTTACTAGCATTTTAAAACCGAGGGCATGATGCGTGAGACGTGTGTTATGTGGACAATTTCAAATGTAGTATACAGAAAATCATCAAGTACAGTGTTGGGGGGGAAAAAAATCTTAAAGGGGTTTTTCAGGACTTATTGATCTCAGTATATCACATCTGTGAATGGGAGTTGCAGTACTTGACACGGCCACTACATGGTGTACAAAGTCTTCTGCTTCCAGCTATGTACACTGTATAGTTTCCAGCGGCTGCCTGAAACAGCTGATTGTGGAGGTGCAGTGTGTCAGATCCCCACCGATCTGATATTGATGACCTACTTCAGTTAAGATCCTGAAAGATTTACGATATTGCTTCATTCTGCATAATTATAAAGGTTTCCTTATTACTTGTGTGTAAATGCCCTTTTACATCAGTACTTGCCTTACAGGACTGGCTGGCCGCCATTGAGGAGCATTCAGCTTATAGCACTCACTACTGTTCACAAGATCAGCCCAGCGACGAAGAAGATGAAGACCTGGTGCTTGCAGGCGACATAAAGGAGTCTCTCGAGGTAATTTGCATGGCAACTGGAATAACTTGCCCATGTTAAAGAGCTTATCTTGCATTTTAAGAAAGTTTGCTAATAGCAGGGAATGTTTTAAAAGAAAAACAAAACTATACTTACCCCAAAAAGAGGAACTGTTATAACTTCTAAGAATGAAAACTGATTGCCTGACCGATTCCCCACTGACCCGTGCAGTGTTCAGCCTTTTTCCCCCTTTTATTGATCCGACCATTTCAGAAATATGTCCTCCATTAGTTATGGGGCTCTTTAAGCTGAGCATGGTTAGCCAAGACGGTGGTAACCAGATGTCTTCCTTTGAGGCATCCTCTTTATTGCTCTAGCTGTGTTCAGTCATAGTAGACAGTATAAGCTTTCATTATTAAGTCATGACCGGTCCTCTTTAATAAGTAATTTTTTTATTTTATTTGTACCATTTCCTGCTATTGAGCAACTTTTTAAAAATCCTGGACAACCCATTTAATGGTGGTCCACCTGCGGCCCTCCAGCTGTTGTAAAACTACAACTCCCATCATGCCCTGCTGTAGTCTAATAGCTGTAGGCTGTCCGGGCATGCAGGGATTTGTAGTTTTGCAGCGGCTGGATTGCCACAGGTTGGTCATCCCTGCTATATACCATCGAGCTCATAAGCAATACAGAATAACGTATTATATTTGATGACGCATTGGCCCAATAGTCTACTTTTTAATAGATGGGGAGCCGCCATGACATGGATATCTGCTTTGTGTTCCCCTTTAAATAAACATTTTCAATAATTCTATTTTTCTAGTTTTTTTTTTTTTTTTACTTGAATTTAAAGGGTTTTTCTGCTGTAAAACATTGATGGCCTGTTCTTCGTGTCCATCTTGTGACAATCATTGGAATGAAAGTCCTTGAGCACCACTGCTCTTTGAATATTTTTTTAAATGAAACCATTTTTATTGATTTTTACAATTAGAAATAACAGTCCAACATGTACAATACAAAGACTCCCCAGAAACCTCTCCCATCCTCTTCTGTGCAGTGTCCTCCCCCACTTCAAATGACATCCACAACCTAAATCCCCTTTCAAAGTATCCACTCTACTTCCTACCACCCACTACACCCTCAGTTTCAGCGACTAGTATTCCTTCCTCTCTGAGCGGCACTCGATACTCTCATAGTATCTAACAACCATGCCCTCATCAATTTTTGGGAAGCTAAGCCAGAATTAAGAATCCAGGTTTCCCATTGCTTTGAGAATTTAGTGAGTACACCTCCTTTTAAGTATGGCCCCCCCCCCCCTTTCCAATCATACCATCTGATTTATTAACCCTGTCAGCTCCTGCTTACTCAGGATGACAGGCTGGATCCAATACTTTGCAACCAGTTTCCTACTTAAATACATTTTTGCTGTTGCCAGCTTTTGCCCCTCTGCAGCTGGTAGGTCTTAGACATATCCTAACAGGACCACCATGGGAGTCCCAGGGATCACAATGTTATACAAGGAAATAACGTCCTCCCCAGAGGTTCCTGGTCAGGTCATGGTATCCACTTCCAGGAAGCTGAGCCTGTGGGATCTTCAGGTAGGAAAACAAAACACAAGTGAAAATTTGGGTTCGTTGCCGCCTTAATTTTTGTTGTTCAATTTATGAAAGTATCTGGAATTTAATCTGTGATGAGGCACATATTGTACACTTTAAATAATGACAAGAAAAGATTTATTTGTGACTCTCAAATTAAACAATTGAAGACATCTCTGGCTGGAGCTGTGATCTCATCTGATACTCTGGTTAGATGTTCTTGTCTCCTTAAGGTCTTACTGGGTGCATTGTTTTTGCTGTACAGAAATTCTTGACAAGCTTCTTATTATGTGCAAAGCACAATGATGTCTTTTCAGTCAGCCATGGTTTCTTGATGTTAACAGATGGATATTTGTCTCTGTAGCATAGGTATTGTGCTAGATGGGAGACATGGTAGGGGGGTACAGTATACATGCTTTTGGCTTATCTCTACTGGACAAATTCAAAATATACTTGTTCAATCTTTTCCTTTTGGATGAAAGTATAACTAGAAGAATAACACTATTTATGGCCATTATGTGACCTGTTTACTGCATTTAGCACCAGTTTTCCCATTTGCAGTCTCTGTTTTCTGTATTTAATTTTTTTTATTAACACGCTGAATTAAACACGAAAGTCAATGATGGCTAGAAATGGAAGGTGTTTCAGTTGTGTCCGTTGCTCAGTTCCTTTAACGCAGGCATGCTCAACCTGCGGCCCTCTAGCTGTTGTAAAACTACAACTCCCACAATTCCCTGCTGTAGGCTGATAGCTGCA
Source organism: Bufotes viridis (assembly GCA_033119425.1). NCBI lineage: Eukaryota > Metazoa > Chordata > Amphibia > Anura > Bufonidae > Bufotes > Bufotes viridis. The sequence continues at coordinate 108,200,869 of CM065593.1, read as the reverse complement.
GGCTGTTCAGGCATGCTGGGAGTTGTAGTTTTGCAACAGCTGGAGGGCCGCAGGTTGAGCATGCCTGCTTTAACGGATCCCTTTTTCTTTTCCATGTTCCTCTGACAGAACAGAATGATGGAAAAGTTGACACAGATGAGAACTCGGCCTTAAGAGGCAGGATTGTTTACAATGATATAAGAAATAAAATTTGGAATAACAGGCACATCTGATAAGAGCATAATAAAAAGCTAATATAATAACTATAATAAGTGAACAAAGTAATGATATTTACTAATCGTAAACTTATAAAACTGTGTAAAAGAGAAGCAGAATGCATAATCCTAAAACTAAAGGATTACCAAGTGAGCCATGGAGATTAATTGTGAGCATTACTCAGTAGCAAGGGATAAAGAAATTGTCAGAGGGGGATGCAGGCTTTATCTCTTATGGTAGGTTTACACAGAGGATTTTGTAGGCTCATGTGGAACCACTCTAGGTTTACCTCCATTGAATGGAGCAAATCTACCAGCAGGCTCCTGCTAAGGGCAAAAACCCTCGGCTGCGCAAACTGTGGCAGAGCCTTCCCATTGAAAAAAAACGGGAAATGGTTCCAGTGTACTTTTAGCACTGAAACTCACTCCCAAAATTGTTGTGTGAACCTACACTTGAGTGGATGTAGACCAGCTGCAATGATGTCTCTGTAGCACACCCTCAGAAGTAACAGCATCATGGAGGACATTCACAGGTGTATTGACCATAGACATCAATGGAAAATTTCCCAGTGGGCCAAAGCCCACGGGGCCGCCCAAGCCCTCCTTTCTGCCGCTGGCCAGATACATAATAAGCTCTCAGCGGTAATTAATGCTGTGAGTATCAGGTACTGCACATACCCTCCTGAATTCAACTGCTGTGTCCCACATCTTGTCTCCTAATCCCCCTGCTCCATATCTTAATCCGAGATAACTGGAGGAGAAGAACAGAAAATGGTATCTATTGATGGCCACTATAGAGGGACAGCTTTTGGGGCAATATATTGTGCTGCACTGTGGTATGTGGTTTTGGTGGGATGGTATATTGTACTGTGGTATTGCTGACCCTGCTTACTTGTGTTGCTCCTCCTTCTGTCAAGTTGGACCTGCCTACAACATGGGGCTACTTTTAGTTTATTTTTTATTTTTTTCTGAGACATTTTAAGTTCCCACTCCGCCCCTGAGGACATTATACAGCATACCTGAGCAGAGTAGGTGCAAATCAGCACTACTGTGAGGCAGAAGACTTATTGGAAAGCTGCAACAATCACTCTGTGAGTCTCTCTGCCTCTGTCTTCATTAAGCGGTTCTCTCCTTCTCCCCTCTCTTATTACAGACAAGTCTGCTGAAGGTGCATTCAAATTGCCTCTCTGTCCTTGCTACCTTAAAATACTTCCTAATTGTGACAATTACTGGCAAGAGAAAAAAATCACTGGGGCACCACCCAAAAATGACCCCATTTTAGAAACTACACCCCTCAAGGTATTCAAAACTGATTTTGCAAACTTTGTTAACCCTTTAGATGTTTCACAAGAGTTCATGGAAAATGGAGATGGAATTTCAAAACTTCAATTTTTTGGCAAATTTTCCATTTTTAATCAATTTTTTCCAGTAACAAAGCAAGGGTTAACAGCCAAAGAAAACTCAATATTTATTGCCCTGATTCTGCGGTTTAGAGAAACACCCCATATGTGGTTGTAAACTGCTGTATAGCCACACGGCAGGGCGCAGAAGGAAAGGAACGCCATATGGTTTTTGGAAGGCAGATTTTGCTGAACTAATACTAGTTTGGGATACATATGATTTTGAATTGCTCTATATTACGTTTTTTGGGAGGCAAGGTAACCAAAAAATTGATGTTTTGGCACCATTTTTATTTTTTACAACATTCATCTGACAGGGTAGATCATGTGCTATTTTTATAGAGCAGATTGTTATGGACGCAATGGTATCTAATATGTAAAATAATACCTTTCTGTGTTTGTTTCAGTTTTACATAATAAAGCATTTTTTTTTTTTAATTGTTTGTGTCTCCATTTTTTGAACACACTATTTTTTTTATTTTTCTGCTGATTGTCTTGTGCATGGGCTCGTTTCTTGCAGTAAGAGTTGACATTTTTATTGGTACCATTTTTGGGTATATGATTTTTTGATCATTCATTATTACACTTTTATGGGGCAAGGTGACCAAAAAATTATTTGTTTTGGAGCAGTTTTTATTTATTTATTTTTACAGCGTTTAACAGAGAGATTAGGTCATGTGACTTTTTTATAGAGCAGATCGTTACGGACGTGGCAATACCTAATATGTCTTCTTTTTCTTATCTATTTAAGTTTTACACAATAATAGCATTTTTGAAACCAAAATAATGATGTTTTAGTGTCTCCATAGCCTTAAGTAGGGTCTCATTTTTTGCGGGATGAGGTAACTGTTTGATTGGTACTATTTAGGGGGGTGATAAGCCTTTTTGATCGCTTGGTATTGCACTTTATGTGATGTTAGGTCACAAAAAAAATGGCTTTTTGGCACTTTTTTTTTTTATATTTTTTTTTATAGTGTTCATCTGAGGGGTTAGGTCATGTGATATTTTTTATAGAGCATGTTGTTACGGACGCGGCAATACGTAATGTCTACTTTTTTATTTATTTTACTTTAAAAATCCACTTTTATTTTTTGGCCAATTGTCTTGGGTAGAGTCTCATTTTTTGCGGGATGAGATGACGATTTGGTCGGTACTATTTTGGGGGGCACACGCCTTTTTAATCACTTGGTGTTGCAATTTTTGTGATGTAAGGTGAAAAAATTTTTTTTTTACGGTGTTCACCTGAGAGGTTAGGTCACGTGATATTTTTATAGAGCTGGTTGTTATGGACGCGGCGATACATATTATATGTGTGTGTGTGTATATGCAGTGTGTGCAGTTTTGAAACCAAAGTGTCTCCATGTTCTGAGAGCTATAGTTTTTTTTTTTTTGTTTTTTTTTTTTATTTTTTTTATTATAAAATAAGAGGAAAGGGGCTTTATTTCCGCTTTTTTACTTAAACTTTTATTTTTATTAAAAACACTTTATTTTCTTTTTTTTTCTTTACTTTATTTCTGTCTTTCACTTTTGGGGGTCTGATCCCCTCTGCAATGCATTACAATACATCTGTATTGTAATGCATTGCCTGTTCATGTACTACAGTGAGTTGCCTAGGAGTACCCGTAGAAGGCAGGTCCCGATGCCGTGCAAGGCATTGGGCGGCCTGTGCATGGCATCGGGCTGCCTTCTCACACATTGAGTCCCCGCCACAGCAGAGTGGGGAATCGATGCGCTCCCTAACCCAATACAAACCTCTTCTATGTCGTGGTCAGCGCGGACCGCGGCATAGAAAGGGTTAATCCGCCGGCTTTTACAGCGATGCCGGCCAAAACAGCAGGGGACCGGCTATCAGGGGTCCTGCAGTGATCAGATGCTTACCACTCCGATGCCCGTCTGATCACCATGATGTACTATCACTTCAAATTTCAGGAATGCAGGGACTTCCATGATGTAATAGTACGTTGTGTCGGAAAGGGATTAATGTAGTGTTACAGTACATGCTATGCTATGCTTTATACTAAGGTTAGTTTCACACTAGCGGCACGGACCTCCGGCAGGCTGTTCCATCGGGCGTAGTTCCGTCGGAGGCACGGCAGTGCAGGCCGAGAGGCCACCGGAATAAAACTATGACATCATAATTTTATTCCGGCAGATTCTCAGCGTGCGTTGCTGTGCCACCGCCGGAACTCCGCCCCTCCCCATTTATAGTCAATGGGGCCGGAGCGGTAGTCCGGGGGCACATGGTCACTAGCAGCAGGACGGATCCGACAGGCTGTTCACCTGACAGAACAGCCTGCCGGAAGTCCGTGCCGCTAGTGTGAAACTAGCCTTATACAGAGTACAACCTGATCAATAAACCAGTTAGACTACAAAAAACAGTCCTCTTATTTGGAAGACAGGAATGGTCTATGCTGAATGTCAGACTGCACACTGTGTGAACATGTAAGAAGACAGAACAGCAGGAGTACTGGAAGTGGAACTGGCACCTATCAGCCATTTGTGGTATATACAAAAATATTCACCCCCCCCTTGACTTTTTTTGTTTTGTTATATTACAACCTTAAAGAGGACCTTTTATCGAGGCAAAAATGTGAACTAAGTATGCTGACATGTAGAGCGGCGCCCAGGGATCTCCCTGCACTTAATATTATCCCTGGGCACCGCTCTGTTCGCCCGGTATAGGCTTCTGTATCTTCTGTGACTTGGTCATACTAGGCGGGGCCTAGTATCACTTGGTTATACTAGGCGTATCCCAGGCTGTAGTGCTGGCCAATCGCAGCCTGGGAGAAAAAAAAACCCAGGCTGTGAGCCGTGCGCTGGGATATGCCTAGTATAACCAAGTGATACTAGGCTCTGCCTAGTATGACCAAGTCACAGAAGATACCGGAGCCTAGACCGGGCGAATGGAGCGGCGCCCAGGGATAATAGTAAGTGCAGTGAGATCCCTGGGCGCCACTCTACATGTTAGCATACTACTTAGTACACATTTTTTGCCCCGATGAAAGGTCCTCTTTAAGTTCAATGTCGTAGGCTACCACCTCTTATTTAATCCAGTACTGAGCCACGCCCCCTGCACTGATCACATGACTGTGACGTCACCCCAGGTCCTTCGTGTTGTCCAAGGTTCGGGTTCAGTGAAGAATCCCCTTATGGATTCCAAATGCCGTCATGGTCCGTGGTAGCGGAATCCATAACGGGATGCTTCGATAACCCGAACTTTGGACGCCGAACTTAAAACACAAGTTCGCTCAACTCTAATCATAACCAAATGGAGATAACATGGCACAATTGCAAACCTGCCATGAGACGGCCGCCCACCAAAACTCACGGAACAGGCAAGGAGGGCATTAATCAGAGAGGCAGCACAGAGACGTAAGGTGACCCTGGAGGAGCTGCAGAGTTCCACAGCAGAGACTGAGTATCTGTACATAGGACGACAATAAGCCGTGCACTCCAAAGAGTTGAGCTTTATGGCAAAGTGGCCAGAAGAATGCCATTGCTTTCAGCAAAAAACAAAAGGCAGGTTGTGAGTAAAAGGCATGTGGGAGACTCCCAAAATGTATGGAGGAAGGTGCTCTGATCTGATGACTAAAATTGAACTATTCGGCCATCAAAGAAAACGCTATGTCTGGCGCAAACCGAACACATCACATCATCCAAAGAACACCATTTTTCAGCAGCCAGGACTGGGAAACTATATAGAGTTGAGGGAAAGATGGATGGTGCTAAATACAGGGATATTCTCAAGCAAAACCTGTACCATCTGTGCGTGATTTGAGGCTAGGACAGAGGTTCACCTTCCAGCAGGACAGTGACCCCAAACACAATGCTAAAGAAACACTTGAATGGTTTAAGGGGAAACATGTAAATGTGTTGGAATGGCCTAGTCAAAGATTTCAATCCAATAGAAAATCTGTGGTCAGACTTAAAGATTGCTGTCCACAAGCGCAAACCATCCAACTTGAAGGAGCTGGAGCAGTTTTGCAAGGAGGAATGGGCAAAAATCCCAGTGGTAAGATGTGGCAACAGCTCATAGAGACTTATCCAAAGCGACTTGGAGCTGTGATTGCCGCAAAAGCTGGCTCTACAAAGTATTGACTTTAGGGGGGTGAATAGTTATGCACATTGACTTTCTTCTGTTATTTTGTCCTATTTGTTATTTGCTTCACAATAAAAAAACATCTCCAAATTTGTGGGCATGGTGTGTAAATTAAATGATTCAAATCCTCAAACAATCCATGTTAATTCCAGGTTGTGAGGCACCAAAACAAGAAAAAAAGTCAAGGGGGGTGAATACATTTGCAAGGCACTGTACTTTCATATGCCGTATATCTCAGATAAAAATATGCTCCTTAAAGTTTTATTGCAGCCCTTGGATTCAGTTTAATCTGACAGTGTGGCCCTGGGACCAGAAATGTTTATGCATTTCTGATATAGAGTCACGAGCAGCCTGTCTCTATTGTGTATGATGGATAAAATGCATCTTGTGTTTGAAGCCCTCCAAACTGTGTGTCATTGCCTTACAAACTAAAACCTTTCTCCAGTTAGCTAAATTTACTCTTATGTTAAAACATTTATGCAATGAAACTAGAGAAAGGTGTCACCTTGAAAAAGTAGATCAAGATGTTAGAAGATACCGTATTTTTCGCCCCATAAGACGCACTTTTTTTCCCCCAAAAGTGGGGGGAAAATGCCCCTGCGTCTTATGGGGCGAATGCTGACAATTTACATCGTAGCCTGCGGTGCTCCAGCATCGCAGGCTGCGATGTATGAGCGGGGAAGGAGGAGGGGCTGGAGGCCGGCAACTTACGGCGGGCCCAGTGCAGTCACTGTACTTACACTGGGCCCTGCTGCTCTGCATAGTATTTCTAAACAGCAATGCTTAAGTTCCTAATAGATTTAACTAAAGCTGCGATCTCTCGTTTATTATAACTTACAAGAAATCCTCCGTAGCAGGCAGTTCGGCTGGCTGGGTTACGTCACTCACTGGCGTTGCATGCCTGCTCCGCCCACTTTATGAATGAAGCAGGCGGAGCAGGCGTGCAGCGCCAGTGAGTGGCGTAACCCAGCCAGCTGCTCTGCTGCGGAGGATTTCTTGTAAGTTATAATAAATGAGAGATCGCAGCTAGTTAAATCTATTAGAGCTTAAGCATTGCTGTTTAAACTACTATGCTGAAGCAGCAGAACCCGGTGTATTAGGGGACATTGTTATACGGGGATCTGTGGATGACACATATTATAGCAGTGTCATCCACAGATCCCCCATAACAGTGCCATCCACAGATCCCTCTCCCCATATCAATGCCATCCACAGCTCCCCCATAACAGTGCCATCCACAGATCCCTCTCCCCATATCAATGCCATCCACAGCTCCCCCATAACGGTGCCATCCACACCTCCCCCATAACAGTGCCATCCACAGATCCACCCATAACAGTGCCATCCACAGCTCCCCCATAACAGTGCCATCCACAGATCCCCCATAACAGTGCCATCCACAGATCCCCCATAACAGTGTCATCCACAGATCCCCCATAACAGTGCCATCCACAGATCCCCCATAACAGTGCGTCATATATAGATCCACCATAATAGTGTCATGTACAGACCAGCATTCGTTCAAAACCCACCAAAACCACACCTTTTGGTAAAAAATATTTTTTTTCTTATTTCCCTAGCCAAAAACCTAGGTGCGTCTTATGGGCCGGTGCGTCTTATAGGGCGAAAAATACGGTAATTGCTGCCTGGACTGGTGGTGACTTGCTGCTTTTTCCTAATAAATAGATATATTTATATTTTTCTTTTGCTATATGCCAAACAGAAAAATCCTGAAATAATAATAAGCAAACATTTGTATGGTGTAGTATATAATACAGTATGTATACCAAAAGGGAAAAATCCTGCCATATGGAGGCCGGTAAATACACTTTACTATACATTTTATGAAGCCAAATCGGTCCATATACCCTTTTAGGGAATGTGGATATTACTTATAATCTTTGGGTGTCTCACTATTGGCCAGACAAGACAAACCCTAAATAAAAGTTGATCCTGATCTAGCAGACATGGATTAGCCACATATTATATAAATTTGAGTGGACTCCATGTCCATGGACTACAACTCTGTGTCTTAACAAAATTTCAGCTGATCTTGCTGTTGGTTCCAGGAGTCCACTGTATTTTTTCCTATTTATGACTATACAAAGAGCACAGTGTATACTTATATATACAGTGCATTCAACCATCTACAGACCCTTTCACTTTTTTGGCACATTTTGTTAAGTTGCAGCCTTTTGCTAAGATAAAAAAATTAATATTAAAACTTTCCCCCCATCATTCTGCACTCGCTACCCTGTAATGACAAAGTGAAAATACAATGTTCAAAATCTTTGCTAATTTATTTTAACGCAAAAGGTAAAACTTGCATTGATGTAAGTACTCAGATCCTTTTTATCAGTACTTTGGAAGGGATTACAGCCTCCTGTTTTCTTGGGGATCATGCCACAAGGTTTGCACCTGGATTTGGGGATTTTCTGCTATTCTTCTCTGTAGATCCTCTCAAGATCTGTCAGGTTGGATGGGGATTGTTGGTGGACAGCCATTTACAGGTCTCTCCAGAGACTGTTCGATTAGGACTCAAGTCAGGGCTCTGGCTGGGCCACTCAAGGACATTCAGAGAGCTGTTCTAAGCCACTTCTGTGTGCTTAAGGTGATTGTCTTGTTAGAAAATGAACCTTTCTACAGCCCATTCTGAGGTCCAGAGTGCTCTTGGTCAGATATTTTTTACATTAAGAATATCTTTGTACTTTGCTACATTCAACTTTCCATCAACCCTGACCAGTCTTCCTGTTCCAGCCACTGAAAAACACCCCCACAGCATGATGATGCCACCACAATGGATGGTACTGGGCATTTGATGAGCAGTGTCTTGTCTCCTTCAGACATAATGCTTAGAATTGAGAGCAACAAAGTTCATTCTTGGTTTCATCAAGACCAGACCAGAATCTTGTTTCTTACAGTCTAAGAGTCCTTTACATGCTTTTTTGCTCCAGACAGGCTTTCATGTGTTTTTTTTATTTTTTTCTGAGGGGCTTTTTTTCTGGCCCTCTGCCATTAAGCTCATATTGGTGAAGTGTTACTATGATGGTTTCTCCCGTGTTTGAAGCTCAGCCTGAGTGACCATTGGATTCTTAGTCACCTCTCTTACGAAGGCGATTCTCCCCCGATTACTTATTTTGCAGGGGCGACCAGCTCTTGTTCCAAACCTCGTCCATTTAAGAATTACGGAGGCTACTCTGTTCTTGGGTACTTTCAGTGGCTTTTTTGCTGGCCTCTGCCATTTTTTTTTTTCTTCGGAGGGCTGCTTTCTGCCTGCCATTAAGCTCATTTTGGTGTTGCTTTATTATCTATGCAGGAAATGGAGGCAAAGAGCACAGCGGAACAGGTACAACTGTTGGTAAATTAATGGTGACAAATGTCACTTTTCCACTGTGCTCTGACACTAATGCTTCCTACCTCCCAATTACTTCTACCACAGTCTTTTTGTTTTATATACGCCCTTTGCTGGTTTTTTATTTTTGGTCTTTTAAACTAAAGACTTTTCAGAATAAGCTCGATGATGTACTTGTGCATGAGCAATAATACATTTCTGGTCATTATAAGAATGTTTTTCAGCATTTTTATCAGTTTTCCTCTCTGCTGCTTCTGTCTTTACTTGCCAGCTTTACCTGAGCTAGTAGGAGGAGACAGACTGCTATGATGTCTCACATAGATTTCACTCAACAGAAACAGGAGATCCTGCTTCCAAACTTCCTGTAGCACATCCTCATAACTGACCACATGGCATACATTATACAGCAGAACCAAGCAGTTCAGATAAAATTCCTTCAATGAAATCTTACTGGTCAGCAGCACCGTATCTGTGTATCTCTTTCTGTGCTTCTTCTCTTTCTGCAAATGTTATCTGATCCTTCAGTGAGCAGCACTTGTTACAGTGAAGACAGGTTTGAGCATTGAACTGAGTTAGTAAAGCAGGAGAGGAGCCTGATCAGTGGACAAAGAGGCATGTTCTGTAATAAGATATATTACAAAGTTTCACTTGTACAATTCATTTATGAAAAAAATTTAAGCTTTAGTTACTTTTTATTAAAATTTAAGAACTTAAAATATTTGTTCAATAATTCTTGTATTGCTTTATGTCTACAGAATGCTCGGCTCAGTCATCAGAGACTGGATAAGGAAATTTCCAGATTTCTTAATGCATTTATGACTTTGGAGGATTTAAAAGGTAAGATAAAGTCTGTGACGCAAATGAAATCAATATGAATGTGCAATTTATGAATAATCAGTACTTTATACAAACTTGTATAAACAAGAATATTTGGAGAAAGTTCGTTTATTTTTTTAAGGAATTAGTTGCAAAACCGAGATGACTGAGAAAATTTAGGGGGTCATTTATTATCCAAAAATAAGCCTATATGTCGCATAATTCTGGTGGAGTGTGCAGCATAATGGTTAGTAGTGCTGCCATCTGCAACTTTTCCCCAGGTCTAAAAAAAGTGGCAGTGGCGGTAGGCCTGTCTCATTCATCATTTTCAACACCTGTTTTAGATGTTGAAAATGGTCTAAATAGAAGCCAGCATGGAAGCTGGCTTACATTTAGACTGGCACTGGATGTGCTGATGTTTTGAAGAGGCTATCACCAGATATAGGGGTTATTAACCCCTTAAGGACATAGGACGTATGGGTATGCCCTAATGTCCGAGTCCTTAAGGACACAGGACGTACCCATACGTCCTGAATAAAAAAAAAAAAAAATCGGGCTAAAAACATGGTTCCTGCTGCGATCGTGCAGCAGGAACCATGTTCAAATGCCTAGGGGGGTCCTGAGACCCCCCCATATCGGCGATCGCTGCAAACCTCAGGTCGATTCAGACCTGTGGTTTGCAGCGCTTTGAGCGATCTCTGATCCCCCGCGGTCATGCCCCTAAAGTTGTAAACTTTAACCCCCCCCCTGCAGCCCCCAATCATATTGTGGGTGCAGGGGGGGTGGTTGCGGGAGGCGATCCCCCGCCCGCCTCCTCTGTAATATTCCCTGGTGTCTAGTGGATCTATCAGTGTCAGCAGTCTGACACTCTGATAGAAACGGCTGGCATCTGTGCTTGTTCAGATGCCAGCTGTTTAACCCCTTCCATACCGCGGTCCATACGGACCGTGGTATGGAAGTGTTAACAGGGAGGGAGCTCCCTCTCCCATCGGGGGGCTGCTGTGCCTTTGCAGCCCCCCGACAGGATGGCAGCGGGTGATGGTTGCCATGGAAGCAGGACGCTTTCAAAAGCGTCCTGCTCTCCATGATACTGAAAGTCTGAATAGACCTGCTAAAGGTCTATTCAGACTTAGTAAAGTAAAAAATACAGCACAGTGCACTATATAGTGTACTGTACTGTATTATACAGACAGCAGATCCACTGGATCTACAAGAACCAAGTGGGTCTGGGTCAATAAAAATGTAAAAAAATACACATATTATGTATTGCCGCATCCGTAAAAACCTGCTCTATAAAAATTTAACATGACTGATCTCCTCAGGTGAACGCCATAAAAAAAAAACCCACAAAATGGTGTAAATAAGCCATTTTTTGGCACCTTACATCACTAAAAGTGTAATACAAAGCGATCAAAAAGGCGTATGCCTCCCAAAATAGTACCAATCAAACCGCCATCTCATCCCGCAATAAATGAGCCCCTACCTAAAACAATTGGCCAAAAAATAAAAAAACTATGCCTCTCAGACTAAAACATGATTTTTTTTTGTTTCAAAAATGCTTTTTAGTGTTAAATGTAAAAAAAACAACTAAAAAGTAGACATATTGGTTATCTCCACATCTGTAAAAATCTGCTCTATAAAAATATCACATGACCTAACCCCTGAAGTAAAAATTTAATAAAAACGTTGTCAAAAAGCCATTTTTTTGTCACCTTACATCACAAAAAGTGTAATAGCAAGCAATCAAAAAGTCATATGACCCCCCATATAGTGCCAATCTAACGGTCACCTTATCCCGCAAAAATTATACCCAACCTGAGACAATTGCCTAAAAACTAAAAAATATATGGCTCTCAGACTATGGAGACACTAAAATGTTTTTTTTTTTTTTGTTTCAAAAAGGATATTATTGTGTAAAACCAAAATAAATAAAGAAAGGTATACATATTAAGTATCGCCGCGTCCATAAGGACCTGCTCTATAAAAATATAACATGACCTAACCCCTCAGGTGAACGCCGTAAACATAAAAAATAAAAACGTTGTCAAAAAAGCCTTTTTTGTCACCTTACATCACAAAAAGTGTTATAGCAAGTGTCCAAAATGTCATATGCACCCCAAGATAGTGCCAATGAAACCGCCATCTCATCCCGCAAAAAATGAGCCCCTACATAAGACAGTCGACCAAAAAAAAAAAAAATATGGCTTTCAGAATGTGGAGACACTAAAAAATTTTTTTTTTTCAAAAATGCTTTATTATGTAAAACTGAAACAAACAACCACAAAAAGTAGACATATTTGGTATTGTCACGCCCATAACAACCTGCTCTATAGAAATAGTACACAATCTAACCTGTCAGTTCAACGATGTAAATAACAAAAAATACAAAACGGTCCCAAAACAGCTATTTTTTGCAAATTTTCCATTTTAATCCATTTTTCCAGTAACAAAGCAAGGGTTAACAGCCAAACAAAACTCAATATTTATTGCCCTGATTCTCTTGTTTGCACAAACACTGTATGGCCGAACGGCAGGGCACAGAAGTAAGGGAACGCCATATGGTTTTTGGAAGGCAGATTTTGCTGGACTGGTTTTTTGACACTATGGGACAGATTTATCATTACACTTACATCTTACTCCACTTTTACATCTGCCCAAAGTCACTTTTGGCTCAGTCAGATTTATTAATGGTCCTTTAATACTGTGATAAATGTGGATTGACGGTAGCAGTTTATCCTTCAGTAAGCGGCTTTACAAAAGTCGCACGACTTTACAAAAAAGTCGCATGTTCTATTAAAAAGTCGCATAAGATAAGCATTGTCCCCCCTGGAGTGAAATTGCGCATTTTTTTGCGACTTTTTTGCGACTTTTTAAATGGTTGCAATAGTAAATCTGTCTAGAGATTAATTTACATAAGACAACACGCCCACTTTCACAAAACTGAAGAGCTTAGTGCAGAGCTTGAAAAAGTCGCAAAAAAATGCGCAATTTTACCGATTGCGCATTTTTTTTGCCACTTTTTCACTCCATTACCCCTTAAGGACTGGGCTCATTTTCACCTTGGGACCAGGCCATTTTTTGCAAATCTGACCAGTGTCACTTTATGTGGTGATAACTTTAAAACGCTTTTTCTTATCCAGGCCATTCTGAGACTGTTTTTTCGTCACATATTGTACTTGATGACACTGATAAAATTAAGTCGAAAAATTTCATTTTTATTTATAAAAATATCAAATTTACTAAAAATTTGGAAAAATTAGCAATTTTCCAAGTTTCAATTTCTCTACTTCTATAATACATAGTAATACCGCCCAAAAAGTTATTGATTTACATTCCCATATGTCTACTTCATGTATCGATCATTTTGGGAATGCCATTTTATTTTTTGGGGACGTTACAAGGCTTAGAAGTTTAGAAGCAAATCTTGAAATTTTTCAGAAATTTTCAAAAACCCACTTTTTAGGGACCAGTTCAGGTCTGAAGTCACTTTGTGAGGCTTACATAATAGAAACCATCCAAAAATGACCCCATTCTAGAAACTACACCCCTCAAGGTATTCAAAACTGATTTTACAAACGTCATTAACCCTTTAGGTTTTCCACAAGAGTTAATGGCAAATGGAGATAAAATTTCAGAATTTCGATTTTTGGAAAATTTTCCGTTTGAATCCATTTTTTCCAGTAACAAAGCAAGGGTTAACAGCCAAACAAAACTCAATTTTTATTGCCCCGATTCTGTAGTTTTCAGAAACACCCCATATGTGGGCGTAAACTGCTGTATGGCCAAACGGCAGGGCACAGAAGTAAGGGAACGCCATATGGTTTTTGGAAGGCGGATTTTGCTGGACTGGATTTTTGACACCATGTCCCATTTGAAGCCCCCCGATGCACCCCTTGAGTAGAATCTCCAAAAAAGTGACTCCATCTAAGAAACTACACCCCTCAAGGTATTCAAAACTGAATTTACAAACTTTGTTAACCCTTTAGTGTTCCACAAGAGTTATTGGCAAATGGAGATGAAATTTCGGAATTTCTATTTTTTGTTACCTTGCCTCAAAAAAAGTGTAATATAGAGCAACCAAAAATCATATTTACCCTAAAATAATACAAACAAAACTGCCACCTTATCCCGTACTTTCCAAAATGGGGTCACTTTTTTGGAGTTTCCACTGTAGGGGTGCATCAGGGGGCTTCAAATGGGACATGGTGTCAAATAACCAGTCCAGCAAAATCTGCCTTCCAAAAACCATATGGCGTTCCCTTCCTTCTACGCCCTGCCGTTTGGCCATACAGCAGTTTACGACCACATATGGGGTGTTTCTGCAAACTACAGAATCAGGGCAATAAATATTGAGTTTTGTTTGGCTGTTAACCCTTGCTTTGTTACTGGAAAAATGGATTAAAATGGATAATTTGCAAAAAATAGCTGTTTTGGGACAGTTTTGTATTTTTTGTTATTTACATCGTTGAACTGACAGGTTAGATTGTGTGCTATTTCTATAGAGCAGGTTGTTACGGACGCGACAATACCAAATATGTCTACTTTTTGGGGTTTTTTGTTTCAGTTTTACATAATAAAGCATTTTTGAAAAATGATTTTTTAGTGTCTCCACATTCTGAAAGCCATAGTTTTTTTTTTTTTTGGCAATTGTCCTATGTAGGGGCTCATTTTTTGCGGGATGAGATGGCGGTTTGAATGGTACTATCTTGGGGTGCATATGACTTTTTGATCACTTGCTATTACACTTTTTGTGATGTAAGGTGACAAAAAATGACTTTTTTACAACGTTTTTATTTTTTATGTTTACGGCGTTCACCTGAGGGGTTAGGTCATGTTATATTTTTATAGAGCAGGTCGTTACTGAACGCGACGATACCCAATATGTATACTTTTTTTATTTATTTTGGTTTTACACAATAATATCCTTTTGAAACAAAAAAACATGTTTTAGTGTCTCCATAGTCTGAGAGCCATATTTTTTTCAGTTTTTAGGCGATTGTCTCAGGTTGGGTATAATTTTTGTGGGATGAGGTGGCGGTTAGATTGGCACTATTTGGGGGTCATATGACGTTTTGATCGCTTGCTATTACACTTTTTGTGATGTAAGGTGACAAAAATGGCTTTTTGACAAAGTTTTTTTTTTTTTTTTACAGTGTTTACTTGAGGGGTTAGGTCATGTGATATTTTTATAGAGCAGATTCTTACGGACGTGGAGATACCCAATATGTCTACTTTTTTTAATTTTTTTACATTTAACACTGAAAAGCATTTTTGAAACAAAAATCATGTTTTAGTCTGAGAGGCATAGTTTTTTTATTTTTTGGGCAATTGTTTTATGAAGGGGCTCATTTTTTATGGGATGAGATGGCGGTTAGATTGGTACTATTTTGGGAGGCATACGCCTTTTGATCGCTTTGTATTACACTTTTAGTGATGTAAGGTGCCAAAAATGGCTTATTTACACCATTTTTGTTTTTTTTTATGGCGTTCACGTGAGGGGTTCAGTCATGTGATATTTTTATAGAGCTGTTTTTTACGGACGCGGCGATACCTAATATGTGTAGTGTATTTTATTTTTTTACTTTTTATTCAGTGATTTGTGTTTTTTTTTATTTTTACTTTTTTTCACTTTTTACATTTTTTTGGACCCAGACCCACTTGGTTCTTGTAGATCCAGTGGATCTGATGTCTATAATACAGTACAGTACACTATATAGTGTACTGCACTGTATTTTTTACTTTTACTAGCCTGGTCAGACTTCTGCCTTTAGCAGAAGTCTGACCAGAGTTACTATACCATGGCAAGCAGGACGCTTCTGAAAGCGCCCTGCTGCCATGGTAACCATCACCCACTGCCATTAGAGAGCAGTGGGTGATGGATGGGGAGGGAGGGAGCTCCTCCCTCTGCGATCTCATCCTGGGGGCTGCATAGGCACAGCAGCCCCCGATGGGAGAGGGAGGGAGCTCTCTCCTGTTAACACCTTCCATACCGCGGTCCGTCCGACAGGTAGGAAGGTTAAACGGCTGGCATCTGCAGCACAGATGCCAGCCGCTTTCATCAGAGTGCCAGCAATGCTGGCACTCTGATAGAACCACTAGACACCAGGGAATTATTACAAGGAGGCGGGCGGGGATCGCATTGCGATCCCGCCTGCCGCACTGCCCGCCTCCCGCACCGCCTCCCGCCTCCGCAACCACCTCCTGCACCCCGCAGCCATAACAAGATTGGGGGCTGCAGGGGGTTAAAATGAATATCTTTGGGGCATTAACCTTTGATCCCTGCGGTCACAGACCGCGGGATCAGAGATCGCAAACCGCTGCAAACCGCAGGTCTGAATTGACCTGCGGTTTGCAGCGATCGCCGATACGGGGGTCACATGACCCCTCGGTACTAGAACATGGTTCCTGCTGATCTACATCAGCAGGAACCATGTTGCTACCGCGCCCACATCGGGTGCAGTAGCAGTTTAAACTTAGGGGTTAAAGTGACTTTAGCTAATGATAAATCTGGCCCTATGTCCCATTTGAAGCCCCCCTGATGCACCCCTACAGTAGAAACTCCAAAAAAACGACCCCATTTTGGAAACTACGGGATAAGGTGTCAGTTTTGTTTGGTATTATTTTAGGGTAAATATGATTTTTAGTTGCTCTATATTACACTTTTTTTGAGACAAGGTAACAAAAAATAGAAATTCTGAAATTTCATCTCCATTTTTCAATAACTCTTGTGGAACACCTAAAGGGTTAACAAAGTTTGTAAAACTGGTTTTGAATACCTTGAGGGGTGTAGTTTCTTAGATGTAGATGGAGTCACTTTTATGGAGTTTCTACTCTATGGGTGCATCGGGGGGCTTCAAATGGGACATGGTGTCAAAAAACCAGTCCAGCAAAATCTGCCTTCCAAAAACCATATGGCGTTCCTTTCCTTTTGCGCCCTGCCGTTTGGCCATACAGCAGTTTACGACCACATAAGGGGTGTTCGTGCAAACTACACAATCGGGGGAATAAATATTAAGTTTTGTTTGTTACTGGAAAAAATGGGATAAAATGGAAAATTTTCCAAAAAATCGAAATTCTGAAATTTTATCTCCATTTGCCATTAACTCTTGTGGAACACCTAAAGGGTTAATGACATTTGTAAAATCAGTTTTAGTTTCTAGAATGGGGTCATTTTTGGGTGGTTTCTATTATGTAAGCCTCAGAAAGTGACTTCAGACCTGAACTGGTCCCTAAAAAGTGGGTTTTTGAAAATTTCTGAAAAATTTCAAGATTTGCTTCTAAACTTCTAAGCCTTGTAACGTCCCCAAAAAATGAAGTGGCATTTCCAAAATGATCGATACATGAAGTAGACATATGGGGAATGTAAATCAATAACTTTTTTTGGCGGTATTACTATGCATTATAGAAGTAGAGAAATTGAAACTTGGAAAATTGCGAATTTTTCAAAATTTTTGGTAAATTTGGTATTTTTTTATATATAAAAATGAAATTTTTCGACTTCATTTTACCACTGTCATGAAGTACAATATGTGACGAAAAAACAATCTCAGAATGGCCTGGATAAGAAAAAGCGTTTTAAAGTTATCACCACATAAATTGACACTGGTCAGATTTTGAAAAAATGGCCTGGTCTTTAAGGTGAAATTGGGCCGTGTCCTTAACCCTGGGTTCACACCTGAGCGTTTTAAAGCGCGTTCAAGCGCGTGTAAGCGCTCAACACATGAAAACCAATGCATCCCTATGGGAGTGGTTCACACTTGAGCGTTTACAGCCGTAAGCACGCTGTAAGCGCCCGACGCATAAGCTCGTTCAGGAGCGTTTCTTTGGGCGTTTGTCGCGCTTTTCCTCCCATAGGCTTCAATAGGAACGCGCGTAAAACGCGCGTTAAAGTGTAGATATGCCTTTTTCTATTGGTCTCCAGAATCACGAACGCGGGTATGACGCGCGTTTCCTATTTGCAAAAACGCGCTAAAATACGCACGACAAAAACGCGCGTAAAACGCGCGTTTCAAAAACGCTCAGGTCTGAACCCAGTGTAAGGGGTTAAGACCGGCATCTAAACTTCCGATCTTAATAAATGACCCCCTTAGTTCTTTACATACTCAGGTTATTTTCTGATTTATATATTCCTAGCAGGTTTTTATGTCCGCACATAGATCACCTTTAAAATTGCACAATGCCTGGAAAGGCTGCCTCCCCATATTATACATTTAAATACCAAACCTGCAGTCTTCAGAAAATTGACCTTTAATACTTCATCTGCATACCAATTAAGTGCACATAGGGTGTGCCCTGAGCTGCTTGGTGCACCATAGCACCTTTTCTTTCCCCTCCAAGCAGCTCCCTCTCTTGCTTGATTAACAGGGTCAGACTTCCCACCTCAATTGTGCCTGGCTCTGAAATCCAGTTCCTATGCCCATAGATCCAACCTTGGGCCCACACTTGCTGCACTTTATTGATAAATGTAACAGTTGATTTTTTTTTTAAAGACTGCAAGATTGGATTTAGCATCTAACGGTATGGTCATATGAGGCAGCAGCCATATTTGGCATTGTACATAGTTTAAAGGGATTTCCAGGTTGCATCTAGTCATGTTATGTTGACTGTTATTTCTGACATGTACGTTTGACTGTCCTTAACAAGAAACTAAAATGATCTAATGCAGATGCTTTGTTGTATGTCAGTCTTTGACTCAAGTACAGTATTTGTTAAAATACCGCTGACATTGAGTATTACTGTGTTGAAATGGGCTATTTATGGGTACCTTTGTGTGTTGTCTTTGCTCTTTGTATACATATTGTATTATTGTAGCTTCTGTTCAGCCTGGCAGACCATGTTGAAGACGACGTCTATGGAAACCCTGTACAGCTTGGCTGAAAAGTAGCTTTACTAGGTTGTGAATTGATGACCTCAATCTTTAAGCGGAGAAATCTATCCTAATCCTCTGAGGATAAACCTTTTATTTGATTAACTTACAAAAGCACTTGGCTTCTTGGATCTGTTTTAACAGAAGTGTAGTATGGTAAAATATGCATTGTGAAATTAGCAATAATCTTTAAAACATGGCTTTGTTAGTTTATTAATTCCTGCCTAACAAGTGGAGCTTGTAAAAGAGGTGATAAATTACATGAAAATTTGATATTTAAGAAGCATGATGATATTTACAAGCACTACAGTAATGTAAGGGAAGCGGATAGAATCCGAAATGTTATCTTTAAATTAATGACAATATTCTGTTGGCCCCAGTATTTCAGACTGTTAAAGGGGATGTTTCTGTTCAGCAAATGGCATTTATCATGTAGAGAAAGTTAATGCAAGACACTTACTAATGTATTGTGATTGTCCATATTGCTCCCTTTGCTGGCTGAATTCATTTTTCCATCACAATATGCACTGCTCGTTTTCAGGGGTTACGACCACAATCCAGCACCAGTGGCCAAGCCTGCACACTAGGAAAAAACGCCGGCCTCTCTGGTGGGTGGGACTGTAGGAGCGTGTTCCTCCCCCCGTGCAATAGGCAGCGATCAAGTTCATGGTGAATTGGCGCTGGTCGTAGCTGAAGATTAGACAGTGTGATAAGTACCTAAGACATGCAGGGCTATGGAAAGCTGAGTAATACATTTCTAAATTAAACTAAATAAATAAAGTAATACAAAAATGGCTGATAAAATATTAGGACTAGCAAATCCACTCATGAACTCAGAAGAGGTCTGTCAGTTGTCATTATCATGAGGATAATTCATGCATGTATTTTATTTTATTTTTTTATTAGTCTACAGTCTCCATGTGTCTCTGCCTCACTCTCTGTGCTTCTGTCTCTTTTTGTTTCTCTCTCTCTGGCTGTTTCTATAACCCTGGGTTCACACCTGAGCGTTTTACAGCGCGTTCAAACGCGCTGTAAAACGCTCAACAGATTAAAACCAATGCATCCCTATGGGAGTGGTTCACACTTGAGCGTTTTACAGCTGTTTGAGCGCCGCTGTAAAGCAGCCTATAAACAAGTACTTGAGCTTCTTTTGGGGGGCGTTTGGCGCGTTTTGTGATTGACACCACAGTAGCAATCACAAGAGCAGCGCTGCTAACAGCGTTCCTATTTGCAAAGCAGCGCAGCAAAAAGCAGCGTCAAAAACGCGGCGTAAGCAGCGCTTTTGGAACGCTCAGGTCTGAACCCAGGGTAAATGCTCCTTCAGACGGCCGTATGTGTTTTGCGGTCCGCAAATTGCACGGATACCGGCCCGGGTGCGTTCTGCAATTTGCGGACCGCACATGGCTGTCACTCTCATAGAAAATGCCTATTCTTGTCCGCAATAGCGGACAAGAATAGGACATGCTCTATATTTTTGCGGGGCTGCGCAAAGGAACAACGGATGCAGACAACACACGGTGTGATGTCTGTATCTATTAGGGCCCATTGAAATAAATGGGTCTGCACCCGCTCTGCAAAAATGCCGAACGGGTGTGGAACAAAACATACGGCCGTTTGAATGAGCCCTAACTATCTGTGTCTTTCGCTTTATCACCCCTGCCCCCCAACTCACACACACACACTTCAATTCTCTGTCTTACTCTTCAACTTTTTAATCCATCTCTCTTCTTTCCCTTTCTCTGCCCTTCCCCTCTTGTCTGTATTCATTATTTCTATTTTTCAGATATCGACCCAGTTACCCTGCAACAAATAAAAAACATATCGGATGCATCCCAAGAAACCTGCGGAGCTTTAGCAGACTGTCTACTTCTCTTCACCCGGCATGAAAAGGTCTGTAATAATAATCCTGACGTTACTTGACACATCTGTTTGTGTAGTGTTACATCTAGTTTACAATATTTTTGAGAGGTGTCCCCCTAACTTCATGTACCCAATATTTAAATTTGTAGTTGTTATCCACAGAGGTGATGACCATTTCACTGCTTTTCTAGGGAAGGTGCTGTCCCTGCTCTGGCGCTATCCAGTCATTGCTAGCACTCATGGTAATGTGATCACTCGTTGCCATGTGTAGACATTGTATGATGTGGTAAATTGCAGCTAGTACATATGGTAATGCAATCGCACATCGCTAGGGTGAACAATTATGGCATGAAACCCAAAAAGCAGTTTCTGTCCATTTATGCTAGTTTAAGAGTGTATTGGACACTTAAAGGGGTTGTCTCACTTCAGGAAATCATTTATTATGTAAAGGAAGTAATTAAAGCCACTTACTAATGTATTTGGAATACAAATATTGCTTTCTTTACTGGCTGGATTCATTTTTCCATCACATTATACACTGCTTGTTTCGATGTAATCTGCACAGAAATCTGCAACAAAATCCACATCCTTGTAAAAGTCTGCCCCTGCGTATTTTGTGGTGGATTTTTCTGCCATGTATGAAGGCCCCCTTATATATTCATTATATTAGGAATTTGTAGCAAAACAATTCCTTAGTATATTATTTGTTATGCAAACTCACAGTTCACACAGTTTTGTTGCTGACGTTGGAGCGTTTCTGCCTCAAAATCAGCTTCAAAAAATGCCTCAAAACAGCTTCCCATTCCTTTTTGAGGGGAAATAGCACCTGTTTTTTTTTTTTTTTTTTACATGTTGAAAAAAAAGCAGTATTCCCTATCTTTCGGCTGAATCTCTTATTGAAATGAATAGGAAGCCAAAAAAACAGCTCCATGTAAGTCCATGCGTTTTTCCATGCATCTTCCGCACTTTTTTGTGCGCCGATCTGCTTTAAAAACCTCAGGCAGAAAATTCAGCTTTGTAATGTAAGTGAACACCCTTTGGTTAAAAAACAAAACGAAAAAAAGACGTCAAAAATGTGTTAAACCATATTAAAACCACATGGTTTTTTTTTACGCTGAAAAAAACATGCGGATTCCGCACAAATTTATTTCATCGGTCCTGTAGACTAGCCCTAATTCTGGCACTGTTTACAGCACTAACTTACCGTCATCGTGCAGTAGGCTCCCTGTATAAACTGTGTCTGGCTTAAAATATTTGCAAAGAAGAGCAAACAGTGTCTGATTAAGTGTTTCACGCTCCTCGCACTGTGGCGTGATGGTTAAATATTTGGCTTGGTTTTCCACATAGGGAAGTGTAGCATACTCTATACACCAGAATGAACAGCCGTGTTATCCGGGGAGGTTACTGAGGGTATCCGCACAATGGCCAATTACAGAGGACAGAAGGAGCCAATGGAAGTTGTGCCGTGTGGCCAGTAGCAGATTTGCTTGCCTGTAAAGATTGGCTGGCCGGGGAGAACATTGTGCTACCTCCTCATGCAGCTGCTGGTGCTCAGTGCAAGGGATCATTTTGCTGAGATCAGGATTAGGTAGGGAACCGTTCATAGGATTCTGCCGGGGAGACTATACAGGAGGAGAAAAGTGAAGCATCCCATCTGAGAGGTAAAGTGCATGCATTACCTTGTGCTATAACTGCCCCTATAGATGTAATATTAGCTTACTATATGCTGTATAGTATACAGGTGCTGTATGGCTGTCCTGATAACTGGCAGGAGTCCTCTATAATGTATAATTACAGTGTTTGGCATAAATTCTAATTCTCAAACCTATTGTAATTAAGACACACTTTCTCTTTTGAGGTAGTTTGCCGGCCGTCTTGGAACACAGTATCTAGAAAGGATCCTTTACGAGATAACTCCTCAGCTAGTGTATGCAACGATGCCTCTAGCCCTGTGTGAAGGAAAGGGGTTTAGGGATGATCTCCATGGATTAACCCCGATGAGGACACCCACTCTATGCTGTCACATGTGCTAAATGTACACTTCTGACCTTGCAGGGTTAAGCTTTTAGCCGGTAATTATTCATTCTGATAAGAAATGTGTGCAAAAAGGGGGCAAAATCAATGTAAGTGGAGGAATTCGGAAAGCAAGAGTTAAGATTTTCCCAAGATGTGTGATTTACAGGAAGATGATCTATCTTCTCGCCGCTGCACAAACCTGTGAATATGCATGGAGGGGCATGACCGAGGCAAGAAAAGGACTGTTTCTATGCTGGTGATGTATTCTGGTAATGGTTTTCACAGATGAAGTCCCTGCGTCTAGGTGTTGTGGGGGTGTATTTGTCACTTTACTTTCTTTTATGCAGTGTTTTAACTCGGTGTTATAACTTGTCGTCATCACGGGCTTGACTGTATTTGACTACATTGGATACTTTGTAGCAGAATGAGCTTGTCAGATATGCAGTTTCCCATATCAAACATATTGCTTAAAATTGCTGGCACAGCGTTTTGAAGGACATAGTGTATACTGAATATCCGTATAGTAATCTACATTGTGATTGTTGAAGAAAACCAGTACCTATTTCATACACAGGCTTCATTTAGAAAATTGAACAATATAATTACCTTCATTAGTCATTTTGGGTAGAATTCACAAGTGCCATTTTGGTGGGACTTTTACACTTTATTTCTTCATAAAAATACTTTTTTTTTTTACTGTAATTTTTTTTTACAAGTGAAATTTTTCAAAATTGAGGCTGAAACATTACCAAAAATGCTGTTCATGAATCCAAACTCACATGGTTTTCTATGTTGGGTTACTGTATTTCCATCATGGATATTTCATCACTTTGATTGCTGGGGGTCCAACCTCTGGGGGTTCCACCAGTCCTGGGAATTAAGGGGGC
Source organism: Bufotes viridis (assembly GCA_033119425.1). Classification (NCBI taxonomy): domain Eukaryota; kingdom Metazoa; phylum Chordata; class Amphibia; order Anura; family Bufonidae; genus Bufotes; species Bufotes viridis. The sequence continues at coordinate 108,177,379 of CM065593.1, read as the reverse complement.
ATGGCACTGATTCAGCACTGTGCCTCCTCACAGACTTTCTCAGCTCAACGGTGCCCTTAACTTTATTTAGGCGAATGGGGCTAGCTGCAGTTTCCGGCACAGCTGGGTGGCCATGCGTGCAGATGAACGGCAGATCTCTTTAATGAATGCCTTGCAAGGCTGTGTTCTCTACGAGCCATCTCCTGATGGGAAGACCATTTTAGGGGATACGATCATACTGAATGAACTACATATTGTGTTTAAAAATCTCTAGTAATTCTGTGTATAGCTTTTCACTTTTCTCCAGTTTTTTTTTGTGCAAAAATGCTCAAAGGATCCCAGTGTACTGAAGCAAAGCCTGTCATTAACATTATCTTTCTTGGAACATAAAATGTTATTGTAGCTCTTGTCTGGGCTCTAGCTGTTAAGTGGTACATGGTTAGCCACATCTATATTGATATAATTGTGCTTTTGTATTATGTGTTGTGTGAGACTTTTTTGTCCTCAGGCAGAACCTCCTCCGTTACTGGTGGGTAGAGGTCATGAGTGGGACTAATGAAGTATGCAGTAGTAATTCCTGATCGGAATTACTAAGGCATGTCATGTAGCTGGCAACTTCATTCTTTGGGAGATTACACAGCAATACGGTCACCGAGTCCAGTACGTTGTGTCCAGTTATTATGTAATGCTGAATATTTAGGGCAACTTCATTAGTTTAACAGGGTTCTCCCATTTTTTTATATTGATGACCTATCCTCAGGGTAGGTCATCAATATCAGATGGGTGAGGTTTCGACCCCCAGCACCCTGGCCGAGCAGTTGTATGAAGGGAAGGCGCGCGCAGTGTGCACGTGCCGTCTTCCATCTCTCTTCCTGTTTGCTGCAGCTTTGCCATAGACATAGCAGCAGCGAGCAGGAAGAGAGAAGGGAACTGCACGCGCCTACCCTATATACAGCTAATCAACTGGGGTGCCGGGTGTCGGACCCCCACCCATATGATATTGAAAACCTATTATCAGGATAGGTCATCAAGGTTTAAAGCCCGTAGAACCCCTTTAAATATAGAACCATCATAAACATCCAGTAAGTTCTAATTTAATTTAAATTTTGCTTTGATATTATTTTAGTGGGTAGATTAAAGTTTAAAGAGTAAACTTCAAACAAAAAAATTTTTTTTTATGTATTTTGCTTTTTTTAACCCCTTAAGGACACGGCCCTATTTCACCTTAAGGACCAGGCCATTTTTTCAAAATCTGACCACTGTCACTTTAAGTGTGAATAACTTTAAAACGCATTTACTTACCCAGGCCGTTCTGAGATTGTTTTTTCGTCACATATTGTACTTCATGACACTACTAAAATTGGGTCAAAAAAGTTTATTTTTTTGTGTAAAAAAATACAAATTTTACAAAAAAATTTGAAAATTTAGCAAATTTTAAAGTTTCAGTTTCTCTACTTCTATAATACAAAGTAATACCCCCCAAAAAAGTGATGACTTTACATTCCCCATATGTCTACTTCATGTTCGGAGCATTTTGGGAATACTATTTTATTTTTGGGGATGTTACACAGCTTAGAAGTTTAGAAGCAAATTTTGAAATTTTTCAGAAATTCTCCAAATCCCACTTTTTATGGACCAGTACAGGTCTGAAGTCACTTTGTGAGGCTTACATAATAGAAACCACCCAAAAATGACCCCATTTTAGAAACTACACCTCTCAAGGTATTCAAACCTGGGTTTACAAACTTTGTTAACTCTTTAGGTGTTCCACAAGAGTTAAGGAAAATGGAGATAAAATTTTAGACTTTCGATTTTTGGAAAATTTTCCAATAAAATCCATTTTTCCAGTAATAAAGTAAGGGTTAACTGCCAAACAAAACTCAATATGGGTTGCCCTGATTCTCTAGTTTGCAAAAACACCCCATATGTGGTCCTAAAATACTGTTTGGCCAAACCGCAGGACATAGAAGGAGGAGCGCCATATGGGTTTCGGATGGCAGATTTTGCAGTACTGTTTTTTACACCATGTCCAATTGCAACCCCCTGATGCACCCAAGAACAGAAATTCCAAAAAAGTGACTCCATCTAAGAAAGTACACCCCTAAAGGTATTCAAAACTGGGTTTACAAACTTTGTTAACTACAGATTATTATTTGGTTATTAGCAAGATGGAAAACAATTTTGTTGATTCAGGAAAAATTACTTCCAATAATCCATTTTTCAGTGTCAGTAGGTTGCTTCTTGACAAAACTCAACATAGGTTGCCCTGATTCTCTAGTTTGCAAAAGCACCCCATGTGATTACTAAACCACTGTTGACTGACATAGGACATAGGAGAGGTGCTATATGGTTTGGATCTTGATTGCAGGACTGGTTTTTACACCATGTCCTATTGCAAGCCCCTGATGCACCAGAACAGAATTCAAAGTGAGCTCCATCTGAAATGCACTAAATTGTTTAACTAGTTTACATTTGCTAAGGCATTGCTGCTACTGAGGTGTTCTAGCAAGTTAATGGCAGATGGAGAAACAATTTTAAATTTCAACAGCTTGTTACTCCATTTTAACCCTTACTTTATTGCTGGAAAAATGGGTTAACAGCTAAACAAAACTCAATATGGGTTGCCCTGATTCTCTAGTTTTAAGCTTCTTTACCATCATGGTCCTAAACTACTATTTATTTAAACGGCAGGATATAGAAGAAGGGGGGACGCCATATATGGTTTTAGGCAGATTTTGCTGGACTGTTTATTTGCACCTGCCCTTTCAGCCTCTTGCACCCCTTCGGAGTAGAGCTCCATAAAAGTATTATCTAGGAAGCTGGGATACGGTGGTGGTTGTTTTGAGGTACTATTTTAGGGTAAATATGATTTTGGTTGCTCTCTTCCGCTTTTGGAACTGATAACAAAAAAATTGTTCTAAATTGTTTCTCCTTTCACATTAAGTTTTTATTATTTTATTTAACCTAGGAGTTTAATAAAGTTTGTAAGTAATTTTGAATACCTTGAGGGTGTAGTTTGATGGGGTCACTTTTTTGGAATTTCTAGTCTAGGCTGCTCTAGGGGCTTCTAATGGGCCCATGGGCAACCAATAATGATCATCAAATCCCCTTCAGAAGCCATATGGCGTTCCCCTTCTTCTATATACAGATATTATTTTCTCTCCTTCATTTACGACCACCTATGGGGTGTTCTGCAAACTACAGAATCAGGGCAATAAATATTTAATTTCATTTGGCTGTTAAGCCTTGCTTTTATTACCGGAAAAATAGATAAATAGAAATTTTGCCTAAAATTAATCTTAGCACTTTTTTTTTTTTTTTATGCTGTTTGTATCTGAAGGGTTCCCAGGTCAAATGTTATCTTTACTAGGGCAGGTGTTTGTAGCGTCTTTAATATGTCTACTTTGTATACAATTTGCTTAGTTTACTCTATATTCATCATTTTAGGAACAAATTAAATATTATATCTCCATACCCTGAATTCTAATTTTTTTGGGTTGGCGACTGTCTAATATGAAGACTCCATTTTCTGGATGATGTGGTTTAATAACACTATTTGGGGGTGCATATGACTTTTGATCGCTACAGCTATACTTTGTGATCTTATTGACTAAAAATGGCTTTTTTACTTATTTTTTTTAACTCAAACATCAGTTGGAGGTAAGTTTATCTTATAAGACTTGGAATTATTACGGACAGATTACCCATCTCATACTTTATACAATTTGTTTAGATTTTATACTGTATTATCATTTTAGGAACAAAAAATAAATAATTTTACTATCTCCATAGCCTGGGAGCTACAATTTTTTTTTGGTTGGGCGACTGTCTAATGTAGGGGCTCATTTTTTATGGGATGAGATGGCAGTTTTATTAACACTATTTGGGGGTGCATATGACTTTTTGATCGCTCGCTATTACACTTTTTGTAATGTTATTTGACTAAAAATGGCTTTTTTTACTCATTTTTTAAATTTTTTTAACGCTGTTTATCCGAGGGGTTGGGTCAAATTTTATTTTTATAGAGCAGATTTTTACGGACGCGACGATGCCCAATATGTATGGCTCTCAGACTTTGGAGACACTAAAACAGGCATCTCAAACTGCGGTCTTCCAGATGTTGTAAAACTACAACTCCCACCATGTCTTGCTGTAGGTTGTCTGGACATGCTGGAAGTTGTAGTTTTACAACATCTGAAGGGCCGTAGTTTGAGCACTAATACTAATAACATTTTGGAGAAAAAAAGTTGTTTCTGTGTCTCCAAAGTCTGAGAGCCATAGTTTTTATATATTTTCTAGGGGACTGTAGGGAATTATAAAAATTTAGAACTCCATGGAAGTGTGATACTCCCTGAAGCAATTGATAACGCAGAGGCCCGGATGATCGGGGCAAGTGTCACATTGAGTGGTGGTGTCCTTCCGTATCCCCTCTTGTGACACACTCTGCACTTTTTTGGGTTCGTCCCTTCTTTCCAGTATGGGGACCACACCTGGAAAATGTTGGCCAGGGACGATCCGGGCCCCTCCAATTCCGAGGTACTCCGACCTGCTCTTTCCCGGTCTGAAAAGATCAGGTCCTTGAGGACTGCCTCATAGAATTGGAGGAACGCCTCTGTGCTGCCAGCGCTCGGGATAGTACAAAGCGTTGTACATGGCAACCTGCACCATGTAGACCGCAACCTTTTGTACCATGCCCGGGTTTTCCGCATGGCATTATATGGTTGGAGAACTTGATCAGATAGATCAACTCCACTCCATATACCGATTGTAGTCGACGATACAATCGGGCTTGAGGACCGTTGCCATGGTACCTCGCACAGAGACGGGGTGGTGCCGTTATCGTGGATTGTGGTCAGCATAAGGACATCCTCTTGTCCTTATACCTGACCAACAGCAGGTTTCCACAAGTAAGGGCACGGGTATCACCCCTGGGGATAGGTACCTGGAGGGGGTAGGCAGGGAGGCCGCACTGATTTTTCCGCACAGTCCCACAAGCGAACGTGGATCTGGCGTAGAGGGCCTGATACAAGGGAATACTGGTATAAAAGTTATCCACGTACAAGTGGTAACCCTTATCCAGCAGTGGGTGCATAAGGTCCCACACGAGTTTCCGCTAACACCCAGAGTGGGGGACATTCTGGGGGTTCAATACGGGAATCTCGCCCTCGTACACACGAAATTTGTAAGTGTACCCTGAGGTACTCTCACAAATTTTGTACATTTTCACGCCATACCTCGCTCGCTTAGTGGGAATGTATTGGCGGAAACCGAGTCTCCCTTGAAAGCAACAGAGACTCATCAACCGCGACCTCCCTTCCAGGTACGTAGGCCTGCGCGAATGCGGCCCCAAAGTGATCGATGATCGGCCGTATCTTGTACAGCCGGTCATAGGCGGGATCACCTTGGGGGACATGCTGCATTATCTGCATAATGCAGGCATTTCCGTATGGCCTCAAAACGCGAGCGTGTCATGGCCATACTGTACAGTGGGGTCTGGTAGAGGACGTCCCCACTCCAGTATTGCCTGACACTTGGTTTTTGCACTAGACCCATGTGCAGCACGAGGCCCCAAAATGTCCTCATCTCGGCTGCACTGACTGGCGTCCAGCCACCGGGTCTAGCCAAAAGGAGCCTGGGTGCTGAGCGACGAACTGTTGGGCGTACAGATTCGTCTGCTCCACCATCAGATTCACAAGTGGGTCACTGAAAAAAACTAAAAAGTCTATTTCAGTGAACCCCACTGTGGGAATCTGGATTCCAGGATTGCCAACAAAATCCGAAATCGCAGGCTCGTAGTCCACTGGGGGACACCAGCTAAGTTCACCGGTGGGGGCTCCGGTGCGCTTATTTGGTGGGCCGGAAAACCAGTACGAGCCCCAGGGCTGCTCGTACTGGGGTGGGCCACGGGGTCCCTAGCATGTGAGGGCCCTGGCTCTGCCTGGCGGCGTCTCCGCCGCCTCGGGGCTCATCATCATCAGATGATGATGAGGAGGATGCAGATGACAGGAGGAAGGTGGGGTCATCGTCATCCTCACTGGCGCTCCGGTGTCGGAGAGCATATGGGCATATGCCTCCTCCACTGAGAACATCTGGCGGGCCATGGGTATGTGTGTGTGCGTGTGTATGTGCGTGCGTGTAAAACTTTATTTGGTGTGCGTGTGTGTGGGGCGGGTGTTCGCGTTAAATAAAAATTCAAACTCGCTGATCAGCAGCGGAAAGCTGATCAGCGGTTGAATAGGCTATGTGCTAACAGTGGCCGGACCTAAAGAGTGCCGGCCACAGTCAGCGCACGCACAAAAAAAAAAAAAAAAAGTGTGTGGCTCTGGGGGTGGTGCTGGGGATGCAGGTGGTGCTGGGGATGCTGGTGGTGCCTTGGGTTTGACACTGGAACCAGGTGCCTAAAATAAAGTAAAAAATTATTTTTCCATACATAACTTTCCCTCACTATCCCTGCCTAAATATTCCCTCTCCCTTACTTTCCCTGTCCTACCTGAAGGTGCTGCTAGGGATGCAGGTCCAGGCGGGGAAGCAGGTCCAGGCGGGGAAGCAGGTCCAGGCGGGGAAGCAGGTCCAGGCGGGAAGCAGGTCCAGGCGGGGAAGCAGGTCCAGGCGCCTAAGTCAAGATTTTTTTTCCATACATAACTTTCCCTCACTATCCCTGCCTAAATATTCCCTCTCCCTTCCTTTCCCTGTCCTACCTGAAGGTGCTGCTAGGGATGCAGGTCCAGGCGATGGGGATGCAGGTCCAGGCGATGGGGATGCAGGTCCAGGCGATGGGGATGCAGGTCCAGGCGATGGGGATGCAGGTCCAGGCGATGGGGATGCAGGTCCAGGCGATGGGGATGCAGGTCCAGGCGATGGGGATGCAGGTCCAGGCTCTCAGGATCCAGCGACGAGCTCCTTTCACAATGGCGGCGCTGCAACGAATGGGAGGAGGAGAGTGCTGCGGCGGCCGTTTGAACTTGCCGCCTCCTCCGCACCAGCCAATCAGCTTGAACTACCGCTGCCACCGCCCCCAAAGCTAGGACGGTGATTGGTGGTGTGATATCACACCACCGATCACCGTTCCTTTCCGGTTCATGGGGTCACGGGGACCCGAATGGACGGAAGCGCAACAAACCGCATGTCTGAATTGACATGCGGTTTGTTGCGATCGCTGATGCGGGGGGGTTACACGACCCCCCTCAGCATGTGAACATGGTTCCTGCTGCACGATCGCAGCAGGAACCATGTTTCTAGCGATTTTTTTTTTTTTAATACGCGATTTAATTTAGGACGTATGGGTACGTCCTGTGTCCTTAAGGACTCGGACATTAGGGCGTACCCATACGTCCTATGTCCTTAAGGGGTTAATAGAGAAGTAAACACATGAACTTCCCTTCTAAGTGCTGTAAAATCACTGCATTTGTACACCGCTGACATTCCATTGTACTGTAGAATAGGTTTCAGCTATTGCTGTGTATGGATCGCTACCTGTGCATCCTGATCTTAGCTAAATCCTGTCCCAGCACTTACCGATGCTCTATGCCAGTGATGGTTAACCTCTGGCACTCCAGCTGTGGTGAAATAACGACTCCCAACATGCTCTATTCATTTCTATGGAGTTCTGAGAACAGCCAAGCAAGTGTACATCTTGGGAGTTGTAGTTTTACAGACTTATGCCATGACTTGGGTGATTGGAGCGGGATCATGTCTGAGCCCGCTCCTCTCACTTGTAAGCTGCAGCACATCGTTACAGGAGAGCTTTCAGCTGAGCAGAGTGGGCTCCCTGTGTATCCCATCAGCACCTGGCAAATGAGATTGTGGGGTGCTGATGCATGTGCAGGTAGGCCAGAGCCTAATGTACGCCTCAGGCCTGCCCCCAGCGCTGCTGGTCAATTTCAGTATAGCACTGACTATAACACTTAAAATGCATTGCACTATAGTATTGTTGTTTTTTCCTATCTCTCTTTTCCTATCTCTCTTCCAGAAAGAGTGATTAATTAAAAGTTAAAAAGTTATGTGTATATAATACAACTTGTCCTGCAAGAAAATAAGCCCTCATATGGCTACATAGAAGGAAAAATAAAAAAATTATAGCTCTTGGATGGCAACAATGAAAAAAAAAATGGCTTGGTCCATAAGGCCCAAAACAGGCTGGTCACTAAGGGTCAATGGGACTGTAGCCAACTTCCTTGGATGCGTCGACGGGAGGAAAATTGATGACAAATTGAAGAGATGGATAATACGAATTATACAAAAGAGCCCAGAACAACTTCAAAAGAGATTAGAAATAAACTCCAGGGTCAAGGTACATCAGTGTCAGATCGCATCATTCATCTCTCTCTTAGCCAAAGTGGACTTAATGGAAGATGACCAAGGAGGAAACCACTATTGAATGCAAATCATAAAAAAGCGACATTGGGATTTGCCAAAATGCATATTCACAAGGCACAAACCTTCTGGGAGAATGTCTTTTGGATAGATAAGAGAAAACTAGAGCTTTTTGACAATTCATGCCAACACTATGTTCAGACGCAAAAATAAGGCACACAAAGAAAAGAGCTTTTGGGTCATTTATCAAACTGGTGTAAAGTAGAACTGGCTTAGTTGCCCATAGCAACCGACCAGATTCTACCTTTCATTTTCTGATTGGCTGATATGGGCAACTAAGCCAGTTCTACTTTCCATCAGTTTGATAAATCTCCCCCATTGTACCTACTGTGAAACATGGAGCCTCTGTTATGTTTTGGGGCTGCATTACTGCACTTGGCACAGGGTGTCCTGAATCCGTACAAGGTACAATGTGATCGCAAGACTATCAAGGCATTCTGGAGTGGAATCTGCTGCCCTGTGTCAGAAAGCATGGTCTAATTCGCAGGTCATGGAATCTAAATCGTCGTGAACATCTGTGGAAGGCCCTGAAACATGCATTCTGGAGAAGGCACCCTTCAAACTGTTCCAACTGTCTCAGACTTGTTCACAAGTTGTGGGCCAAAATACCTGTGGACAGGTGCAAAATTCTCATTGAAAGTGACAGAAATTGCTTGATTGCAGTGATTGCCTCAAAGGGTGCAACAAAATATTAAGTTAAGGGTACCCATTCCAGGCCAGTTTCATTTGTTTTATAAATTATTCTCTTGAATTGCAATTCAAAAGCAATGTCTGATTTTCATTAGCCGAATTTCAGTTTATTTAAGTATTTATTATTACTTTTGCCGGTTTTACGTTATTTCAAGTGACCATTGTAGGTTTTTCTTTCTTTAATGAAAGGGTACCAAAAGTTTGTCCACGTGTGTGTTACTGTATGTATGTTCTTAAATTGCTAAAATACAAAATGCTAAAATGGTACATTCAGTCTATGAAGCAGGGCTGTGGAGTCGGAGTCGGAGTCGAGGAGTCGGAGTCGGAGGCAATTTTGGGTACCTGGAGTCGGAGTCGGAGTCGGAAAAAAATGGACCGACTCCGACTCCGACTCCTACTAGATTTAAATTGGAATAAAAAAAAATTGGAATAAAAAAAAGCAAGTTTAAATGTCCCAATTCAGATAAAGTTATAATTAATTACTTCTCTACTGTAAGAATAAAGGCCAATGCATGCAGTGCGTCACGTTACCGCTAAACAAAGACGTTAAGTGACCGTGAAGAAGCATGCTTTTCATATGCTTTACTATGCAGTTAAAGGGACACTGACAGGCTGATTTACCGGCTAAAGATATATCTGCTGGTATTCATCAGAGGATTAGGCATACAACTAGATGACTGTTACCCCCAGTTGAGGTTTACTTGTGTTTAAAAACGTTTTAATCAATATGCAAATTCTCTACCTTTGTGCCCAAGGGGCAGGCGCACATGTAGAGTACTGGTAGCACTAGACAGGACTAGGTAGCGAGTAGGAAGAGAGAAAGCTGGCACAGCCTCAGCATAGCCAGACGAGGCTGCTGCCAGCACTCTACACATGCGCCTGCGCAGGAATTCAGCGTTCGGCTAGCCTGAAAAAAAGGCCAGTGCAGTGAATAATAACGAGGGGAACAGCGCTGGGAAGCTGTACTTGGTGCGGCTGGGCACAAAGCCGCAGGAGACGCTGCCCCATTGGGCGCAAAGATAGTGAATTTGCATACAGATTAAAATGTTTCTTAAACACAAGTACAGCTTAACTGGGGGTAACATTAGTATAGTTTTATTCCTAATTCTCTGATGAATACCAGTATATATATATATCTTTAGCTGGAAAATCAGCCAGTCAGTGTCCCTTTAAGGAGCGGCAATACTTCCACTTTCCATTGTCTTGTGGTCTGCTGTTACAGGGAACCCATGGTTATCCTAGCCTCTCACTGATAACTGATTAAGGACTGGAGACAGCTAAGGCTATAAAACATGTAAACTCAGATTGTTAGCTTAAATTTTAAACACGACTATGGGATTCTACTAGGAAAATCATGTTTTAAAATAAATGCCCCTTCCCCTGCCCCTTCCTGGATCCTCCCACTGCTCTATCTTCAGCAGAAGATCAGCACACAAAGGAGAAGGCAGCAGCTTCTGCTCAACTACCTCTCTGTGCTAGAGGAGATTAGAAGAACTTGGTGGAACAGCTTCGTATTTGCATATTAAATACAGAGGAGTCGGAGTCGAGGAGTCGGAGTCGGAGTCGGAAGTTTCAAAATCTGAGGAGTCGGAGTCGGAGTCGGACAATTTATCTACCGACTCCACAGCCCTGCTATGAAGTGAGGTTAAGTGGGCAGATTCATTCATGTATGTAGCTGATCTCTATAGACCTGGGGTAGGCAACCTCCAGCTGTTGTGAAACTGCTGGGAGTTGTAGTTTCATAACAGCTGGCGTGCTGAAGGTTGCTGATCCCTGCTATAGACAAAGACTTAACATGAATCCCTCAAGGTTTGTGGGTATCTGTAGACACGTCAATTTCTAGAGAACCTATATGGAAGAACAGCATGTAAATTAACAATCCTCACCTCTGCAGGTAAGGTGGAACAGGGTCATGGATTCCCAAGGCTGATTACTGTGCAGAGGGAGCAAAGGCTTGGCCCATCTGGTCTGATCTCACGGAAAAAAAACGAGTGTATCGTAATACAGATTGCTATATATGCTTCACAGCTTGAGTATGGGCTGCATAGTCACAGACCTATTCATGCCATATTGGCTCATGTCCATAGCCAAAAGCACCTAGAGAGGACATCTGAGCAAACCGTACCATTAAGCAATGGAAGAAGATGGCTTGGTCTGATGAATTATGTTTTCTTTTACATCCTCATTATGTGGACAGTCTGATGCATATATGTACCTTTTTTTATCATCAAATAATTTTTATTAAACTTTTTTTGCATGTAAAACAAAACATTTTGCCCTTTACCCTCTCAATCCCCCGCTCCCCATGTATACTCCTTCATGGCAACTGTATTCCCTAATGGCAGTGGCCTTTTTCAGCAGAACAATGCCTATTGTTCAGGAACGGTTTGTGGAACATGACAAAGCGTTCAAAGTGTTGACTTGGCTTCTAAATTCTCCAGATCTCAGGAACTCGGAAACATCAAAATTACGATGAGAAATTAATAAATACATTTTTGTAACTTTTAAACTACCTCTACTTGATGCCTTCATCAAACTTGTCTAACCTTCCAGATCGTTTTCCTTGGTGATTGTGTTGGTCACTGAGTAATGTACAGTACATCTCATTTATGTTCATTCATAGAGCGAGCCGGTATGTACGTAAGACCCCTGCATTAGATGATGAAAACTTCACAATTGTTGCACTAGACTTCTTTTTCTTGGCTTTGAAATAAAATGCTGTGATGCAGATTATTTACAATTGTGTAATCAGGCTGCATTCATTTAAGCATTCATGATAGATGCAGATGACTGGCAATTTATTTTCTTTTATATTATGATGTAAATTCTCTGCTCATCTATGTCTTGTGTCTTTCTGTATTTACGCATTTGCCTTAAAGGGGTTGAGCAAGAGTTTGGGGGACACGGCCGAACTTATAAAGGGAACCTTTTTACCAGATCCCCGGTGATGGATCCTTGCTCCTTCTCCTCCAGGTCTGGGATGCTCGCTGGGCATGAGAGGGGCATTAGCACTGTGAACGTTTGTTTTGACATTGTCGCAGGCAATCACTGGCTGCTGCTGAGACTGGCTCCCACATATCATGATAAATGGTGATATCAGTCTTCCGATGTCAAACCAGATATTTATAGAGAAGGAGTCCAGCGTGGCATCTCGGGTCATGAAGTCGAAATTTGGCCGTGTGTGTGTGTGTGTGCGCGCAATACCTAATTTATACTTTTTTTTAAATTTTTTTTATTTAAGTGTTAAACAATAAAATAATTTTTGAAACAAAAAAATCATGTTTCAGTGTCTATTTTCTGAAAGTCAATTTTTTTAAAAAATTTTGGCCAGTTGTTGGTACATATAAATTTTTGATAGCTTGTTATTGCACTTCTTTGTGATATAAGGTGACAAAAAAATTACTTTTTGGCACAGTTTTTATTGACCGTACTTTAGTTTACGGTGTTCATCTGACGTGGTGGATTATTATTTATAGATACGGACGTTACAGACGCGGCAATACCCAATATGTCTGCTTTTTTTAAAAAAAAAACATTTTTTACTTTAACACAATAAAAGCATTTTTGAAACAAAAAAAATCATGTTTTAGTGTCTCCATTTTGTGAAAGCCATATTTTTTTTTGGGGGGGGGGGGGGGGGGTTATCTTATTTATAAAAAAAAAATCTTGAAACTTCATATTTATTTATTTTTTTTCTTTTTCTACTATCTTTGTCCCACTTTCGGACTTCAGCTTTTGGGGGTCTGATCTCCTCTGCAATGCATATTACTATAATTCTGTATTGTAATGCATTGCCTGTTAGTGTATTACTACACTATTGCATTCTCACCCATCAGGTCCCCATCCCCGCTCAACTGGGACCCGATGGGAATGCTCACTGAATGGCAAACAACTTCTATACCGCGTCAGCGCTAACCTCAGCATGGAAGGCAAACCAAAAGCAGAAAATGGTATAGCAAAAATTCATGTGTGGAGACCTCTACAAAACTGAACCACAAAAACCCCACGTTATACAAAAACATCTTTATTTGTCATATATCACCTTAGTTCCACAGGTGGATATTATATTATTGACTGCATGAGAGAGGCATTAGATTGAACAGGGTATATATAGTGTGGGTTTATATCAGATGCAAACGACCCCAGAGAAAGCGCGGGGAATGGTATGTCGGCGTTGTTATACCCTCCCAACTCTTGGTCTGTATGCCTTACTTATATATAGTGCCAGCTATGTCGTGTACTGTTGTATGCTTTGGTGACCGTTTAGTCTATTTTCCTTATAATGAGACATTTATAAGATCATAATAATATATCATCTTGCATGTATTGATTTAGCGCAATGTTGGTTCTCCCTTGTACACATGAGTATTGGGGACTGTATAGTGCCAGTTGTGTTTTGTGACTTTTTTGTGAAGTTTGTTCTATCGTCCTCAATAATGACACATACAGTTTTGGGATTACATACAGGACAATATGGTCTAAACGCTCTGCATAAATCAGCAAAACACAATATTGGCTGTCCCCTTTATATATGGGCATTGGTGATTTAACACTTTAACTGTATCCTATCATTTTTATTTGTTAGGTATACATGGAGACCTAGGGACTGGGGGGCATCACTCATATGTATGCCTCAGCATAGAAAAGATTAATCCGCCGGCCTCGGCTTTTATACCGATGTCGGCAGATACAGCACGGGCTCTGCTATCAGTGACTGCCAGGCCCCTGCACTGATCAGACGCACACCACACCAGTGCCCGCCCGATCAGCATGACGTAGTAGTATGTCAATTTGCGGGAAGTCACTTCCTCAGGATAGGTCTTCAGTATCTGCTCTGTGTGGGTCTGACACCCGGGACCACCACTGATCAGCTATTTGAGAAGGCATCTGTGCTCCTGTGAGTGCCGCTGACTTCTTCGTTCTTCCCAAGCACAGCGCCGTACATTGTATAGCGGCTGAGCTTGTTATCATGCTCAGCCCCATTGAAGTGAATGGGTATGAGCTCAATACCAAGCACAGCCACTATACAATGTACAGCGCTGTGCTTGGTAAGCTAAGAGAAGGCTGCAGCACTTACAGGAGCATCGGTGCCTTCTCAAACAGCTGATCAGTTGGGGTCCCGGGTGTTGGACCCCCACAGATCAGATACTGATGAGGTATCCTGAGGATAGGTCATCAGTATCAAAATCTCGGAAAACCCCTTTAACTTTCTCTACATGATTCTTGCCATTTTCTCATGCCCGCACGGCCGCCGCTACATCTTCCCGTCACGCGGGGATTGGGCCATTGTGGGTCATGCTAGGGAGGCTCATTCCCGTCGTGGCCTGCTATTGGCTAAGAGGGGGCATTATAGGGATTGGATAACCCCTTTAAGACCAGATAACTTTTTTCATTTTAGTCTCTTTGCATTACAACACCTGTAACCTTGTTTTATGTGAGAAAAATGTTATTTTTTGGCTTTGTTTGGGGATACATATAAATAATGGTGTAACATTTTTCTAGCTTTAAAAATTTAGAAAAAAAGCTATTTTTGGCTTTTTTTATGTTCATGTTTCACACTAAATAACTTGATTAAAGGGGTTGTCTGTTATGCTGGCTTGATTAATTTTTCCATCACATTATACATGGCTTGTTTCCAGAGGTCATGACACCTGTAATCCAGCAGTGGTGGCCATGCTTGCACCCTATAGGAAAAAGCACCTCCCTATGTGGACTCCCGTGCTCCCAGCCACCAGAAAGGCCAGTGCCTTTTCCTATAGTGTGCAAAAACGACCACTGCTGCTGGATTACAGGTAGGTCTGTAACCTCTGGATACGAGCAGTATATAATGCGATGAAAAAATGAATCCATCCAGCAAAGGAGGCAATATGGATGATCACAATACATTAGTAAGTGCCTTGTATTAGCTTTCTCTACATGATGAATGCTATGTGCTGAAAAGAGACCACCCCTTTACATTCTCATGGTTAGTACGGTTGTGTCGATACCTAATATGTGTATTTTTTTAATTTAATGTGTACACAATAAAATGTATTTTTCAGTAAATAATGTTTTTTTTTTTTTTTCAATTAACATTTTTTAAATCCCATTATGGGATTACTGGTTTATAACTTTATTTCACATTTACAATGTATTCCTGTATGTTAATACATTATCCTTTGTGTCAGCATAACACAGGGTGATGTTAGGGCAACACTAGTGTGCCCTAATGGCAGGTTTACAGTGCAAACAGCCCTGGGGTCTTTCATACCGTAGTTCCACAGGGCTGACTGAGTATCACTCCTTCAGCTGCAATTGGGTCACTGGTAAACTCCCCTTTGATCATGCCATAGTATGCATTGTGACTTGATGAAAGAGTTAACGGACGGAATCGGAGCTTTGTCCAACCCCGGCTGTTAAGCAGGAGCCAACACTAGTTAGTTACAGTCTTTTCTAAGAGCTGGAATGCTCCGGCAGCCATTTAACCCTTCTCATCTGCAGAAATGCCAAAAGACATGACTACAGATGGGGAGCTGCTCCGCCCACCATCAAAAGAGAGCAGACTGTCGTTATGGGGTTAAGTTATGTTTTTATATTAAAACTTTTAGTGATATCTTTCATTTCAACATCTATATTTTAAAAAACCTGTAAGATCCTGCAGTTTTTGCACTGACCAAGCCTAATAATCTTATATAGATAGATAACACAGGTGCCAACTATTCAAAATAAAGGATATCCCAACTTATCTTCTCCTTCCTGATCTCTGCACTGGTCACAGATCATGCTTAGAAAACTCTCCCATAGAAGTCAAGGGGATCATTTCCTGTCCATTGTTTCTGTGGCTCATGGGGCTGCTGTAAAGCATATCTATAAATGCTGTTAAAGCTGAGACAGAATCTACAATCCCTTTCCATATGACCTCTTTGTGCATGTTGAATGTGTAGGGGGTAGGGTCCACCCTTGGGGACCCCTTTTATCTACTCCCTGTGTCAGACCCATTTCTCTGCTCTAGAGGATGTGGCATGAAAAACAGACACCATACAATCTTAAAATAGATTATTGGGGCAGGTCTCTGCAAGTGCTGTGCTATCATAATTGTGTAATTATAATGTACTAGCAGAATGACCTGGCTTCGCACGGGTCTATTTCATAGGTTTTTTGAGGGTGGCTAGACTATCTCCGCATTGACAGTGCCTCCTTAACAGCGATGTCCACAGTGCTGCCATAGCAGCAACATTCACCTGGTGTCCCATATATATAAAGATTAAGTAGAATACTAACCGATAAATATGGTAAAACCTGTCCAAAAAGACCAACTAATTTTTTGTTCCACTATATGTTATGCCTAATGGCCTTCTTTTTTGAGAGATTTTTAATACAATTTTGGGTTGCTTTAAAGAGGTCTCACTGTATCAGGGATGGACTGGCCATAGACTCTACATGGAAAGTTCCCGGTGGACCAATGCCCAGGGGGCCGCCCAAGTCCTTCTCGTGGCCACCAGCCAGGTACTTAAAGGTCCGATGCTCTCAACATTAATTAATGAAGGAGCATCAGGCACTAATGAACCTGGCCAGTGGCAGCAGGGACCTCCTGAAATCACCTGTATTGCCATCCTCGGGACGATGATACAGTTTCATACTGCGGCACGGGTGGCAGTATTTTGTGCTGCACTGTGGTATTTGGTTTTCCAGAGGCACTGTTTTGTCCTGCACTGGGGAAGTTCGTTCTGCTGGGGATGTATTTTGTTCTGCACTACATTATTGCTGACCCCATCTACTTATGTTGGCCCTGCATACACTTGTGTTGCCCTGCCTTCTGTCTGTTTAGACCCACCTACAACATGGGGCCACTTTAAGTTCCCAGTCCACCCCTGCCCTGTACACACAGAATATAATGTACGTACATTTATTACCTTATTTATCTATCTTTTCGTTCCCATTGAGATCACTTTCCTTGAGGCTCATTCATATAGTGTCACAGCACCATAATTGCTCAGCACTTCTAATCCAATGTTATGCACCAGTAGTAAAGCAATGTTCTTAGCTTAGGTAACAAATTGCTAGTTCAGCAGAACAGAGAAAGCTGTTGGTATGGATCTGTGCCCACGGTTAGTGTGTTTCAAAATGCAAAAAGGGGATGACGGAAAATGTGCACACAAAGTGTAGTAATAGACCCATGACCTTGCACTTCACATACTGTATTAGGAAGAAGATTTTGTGATAGCCTTGTTCACGGATCATTCCAACACATACATAAGAACACTAATTTTTATGTATCAGGAGCTCACATTATCTATTGTCAGGTGCTGGTGTTTGTAGCTTTATGTATGCAAGTTTTCTTTGATATTTTAAGAAATAACATTATTTTCATATTATATAAAAAGTGGTGCAAATATGTTGTGGTAAAGCAAATCATCAGCTCACCCACAGCTGAAGGCAGGAAACACAGCAAGGTGAGTAACTTCGAAGTCCAGCATCCGAGTATTTATTCAAGCAACAATAAAATCACAGGAAAGTTACAAAAGCATAGCATCAACCTAATCAAAGAAAGTAAAGCAATACAGCACTACCTATAGTCATCAGTCAGACCTGTCCGTTCCCGTGGTGGTGCTCGCGGTGTCAGATCCTGGCATCTGGATCCCAATTCACAAAGCAGAAAAAGGGAAACCGCAGCACTTCCAATTTCAAGGTTATTCCATCTTTATTCTCCCAGCATGCATGCTGGGAGATTAAAGATGGAATAACCTTAAAATTGGAAGTGCTGCGGTTTCCCTTTTTCTGCATATAGCATCAACCTAATGCGTTTCCACCTGGGAGAGACCTTTCACCGCTCCTGACGTGCCTGTTTTAATAGCTTCGTGCATTCCCCGTGCAATAACAATTCTGGAACATCTATTCTTATGTCTGTATGCTGTACTCATCCTTTATTACTTCTACTAGAAGTTATGAATGAATTGCCATCACTCTGCAGTAAGGGTACAGAGGGGAGGTAACAAGTTGGAGGGGGGGTGTACCTGCACAGACTTACTCTATCTAATCAGTGCTGCCATTTTCAGTCTATGCAGGTACACACCCCCAACTTGTTACCTCCCCTTTGTACCCTTACTGCAGGCTGCTAGCAATTCATTCATAACTTCTAGTAGAAATAATAAAGGAATGGCACAACATAGAGCCATAAGAATAGATGCTCCAGAATTGTTATTACATGGGGAATGCCTGACACTAATAAAGCAGACCTGTCAGGAGTGGTGAAAGGGCCTCTTTAATCATAGCTATGATTATAACCTCTCCCAAGATGAAACACTTCAGATTGATGCTATGCTTTTTTTTTTTGTAACTACTTTCCTGTGTAGAATTTAATTTTTGCTTCAATAAAGACAACAAGTTTTATGGATGCCGGACTTCTCTGTTATTTCCCAAATAAGTGGTGAGGTTTATTAACTGGGCCAGTTCAATAAATCAGCAAACAGTGTAAAAATAATAGCTATTGCCAGGGGCTGGCCAGGTTTCGGTATTGGAAGTAGGCAAACTGCATTTTTGTTGCCACGTAGAATTTATTTAGCTTGCAGAGGCCCACGTCCACTATGTTGTTAATGTACTACACTGCAATTACATGAAGACAGTCTGATTATTCTGTACCATTACAGCCTACCATCTTCAATCATAATGCATACAATGTCAATGCAAACAGAAAACTTGCAAACTCAGGAACTGTACCTTTTTGCCTCTGTGTCCTTTTGTCTATGTTTAAGCTACCTGCCAGAAGAGAGACAATGCATTCCGGAAGTCTTCAGACCCTTTCCCATTTTTCACATTTTGTTATGTTGCGGCAATGTGCTAAAATAAAAAATAAAAAATCTAATTTCCCCATCATTCTGCACCCAATTCCTCATTCCCCATGGATAGAAAGTGAAAACAGATTGTTAGAAATATTTGCTAATTTGTTGAAAATTAAAAAAATGACAAGCTTGCTGTAGCATAAGTATTCAGACCCTTTACTCGGCACGTTTGGCAGTGATTACAGCCTCCGGTCTTCTTGGGTATGATGCCACAAGGTTTGCAAATTTTGGGGATGTTCTGCCATTCCACTCTGCAGATCTGCAATTCTGTTTTCAATTTCTCATGGTGTATTGAGTTAAGATTGATGGGAAAAACTTGAATTTTATTTTATTTTTAGCATGAGGGCATGACCTAAAAAGAGGAAAATGTATGTAACAGGTGGGGATCCTATTTGTGGTGCAGGTTTGAATGTTTTTTTGGGTTATGGATGTATTTTGCAGACAGTCTATATGTAAACTCATGCTTGTATATGTAAAGCTCAACAGATATTTAGCGAGAGAAGCAGTCTATACACATTGGATAGCCATCAGCCCACAGCTGTTGTTCCTGACTCGGCCAACCGTGCATGTATTTGAATGGGAAGAGAGGAATAAGCCACTGCCAAACACTTCTGGTGGCAGATCAGGCATGTTGAAATCTATATGCTCGATATTTGTCTTGCTCAACAACAAGTTGAGGACACCACCATACAATTTACCATAGGTGGTCAGCCAGTCCTGGACCAGCAGACATTTGTGTCAGGTACACTACTCCAGTAGTGTCCTGGGCACTTGGCTTACTTTGTGTGTGTGTGTGTATATATATTTTGTAGTACAGCGTCTGTGTGGTGTGACTTATTTTTCTTTAGGCAGTTAATACCAGGTATTGTTTGCAGTCAGCTGATTTTTGCAAAGCAATAAATGTTGGGTAGAGAAAGATCAGGCAGGGGTGAGGAGTCGAGGCAGGATGAGTGGCATCAGCCACCTATGAGGCACGGCTCTGGACACTATGTTTCTTCCTGTTTGTCATGGTAGTAACATGCATCTATATAGGCTGTCTTTGACTCCATAAATTATGGCACTTAGGCCACTTTCACGCAGTCAGTGTCTGATCAGTGATTTCCATCACTGAGCCAAAACCAGGAGTGGAGGCTATACAGAGATAAGCTATGATGGAAAGAGTTTCTGCTGTTCGTGTTTGACCTACACCTAGTTCTGGCTCACAATCACTGATGGAAATCACTTATCAAACACTGACTGTGTGAAAGTGGGCTAAGAGCATTTCCAGTAGTCTCTTAGGCCTCTTTCACACGAGCGTGTCCGGATTAGATCCGGATGCGTTGCAGATGTGTTCAGTGAAAACTGTGCGATTTCACAGGCAAAGCCATTCAGTTTTGCCTGCGATTGCGTTCAGTTGTTCAGTTTTTTCCGCGCGGGTGCAGTGCGTTTTGATGCGTTTTTCGTGCCATGATAAAAAAGGAAGGTTTGCAAACAACATCTCCTAGCAACCATCAGTGAAAAACGCAACTCACCCGCACTTGCTTGCGGATGCAATGCATTTTTCACGCAGCCCCATTCACTTCTATGGGGCTAGGGCTGCGTGAAAAACGCAGAATATAGAACATGCTGCGATTTTCACGCAACGCACAAGTGATGCGTGAAAAAAAACGCTCATGTACACAGACCTATTGAAATGAATGGGTCAGGATTCAGTGCGGATGCTATGCGTTCACGTCACGCATTGCACCCGCGCGGAAAACTAGCTCGTGTGAAAGGGGCCTTACAGGTCCATGTCTCTTTTCAGCAATGATCAGTGCTGGATAACCCGCTGCATGACTTTGCAGGAGGATAAAGGCTTAACACACAAAGGCAGAGACTAAAGCCAGTATTACACTGCCAGATTGTCTGCCATATCATTGTTAAAGGGTTTCTGTCACCAGAATGAACCCTATTAAACTGGCTGACATTAGCGATGTGCTAATGTCAGCAGACCCTAACTCTACTATTTTTATGCTTATGGATGCCTCGGTTACTGCACAATTTTAACTTTGATGATATGTAAATTAGCCTCTAAGAGCGGGGTGGGCAATTGCTCCGGCTCCTAGAGGCTCGGTTCTCCCACCTCGTCACGCCCTGCCATCCTTGATTGACAGTGCCAGGCAGAGTATGCCTCCTCCTGCGGGCCCTGTGTGCTGGGATTGCGCAGGCGTGAGATTTATCCAGCGTACAGGGCCGGCAGGAGAAGACGGCAGGGCGTGACTTAAGGTGGGAGAACAGAGCCTCTAGGTGCAGGAGCAACGCCCACCACCGACCACCCCCCCCAACCTGCTCCTAGAGGCTAATTTGCATATCATGAAAGTTAAAATTGTGCAGTAACCGGGGCATCCATAAGCATAAGAATAGTAGAGTTAGGGTCTGCTGACATTAGCACATTGCTAATGTCAGCCAGTTTAATAGGGTTAATTCTGGTGAAAGAAACCCTTTTTAAAGAGGGTTGATCTGGCAGTGTAATACTGTCTCCGATTACCCAATGAACAAGCAATGCAGATTTTTAAACCGGCTTATCATGTTCTGCTGCCGACCAACAACTAGTCAGTATGGGGGCGAGCGATGGCACAGCCTCTAGGGCTGTATTACATACTGTACAGCGATGTAGCAGGCGATTGTCGGGAGGGAAGTGTTCCTTCCTGGCAATTGTCTGCTCGTTAGTAAAGGAGACCGCTGCTATTAAATGTGGCAATCTCTTCCAAAGTATATCTCTCTAATGTCAAATGTTTCTTTCAGAGCTTATTTACCACAAGTGCTTGCCTCCACTGGACACAAATACAGTTAAAAACTATGGTGGCGCATTGGTTCCTTCCACACTATTCCCTAGATGCAGAGGATGTCACTATATCACACTGCCTGCACCAAGCCAATTGCGAATGCGATCACTTGTCCCCATACTGACTAGTTGTTTGCCGGCAGCAGATCATAATTAGACAGCACGATCTGCTGCCGGCAAACAATGATTTTTAAGCCATCAGGTAATTGTTGAAGAACATGTCCTATTATTGTCTGCATTACGGACAAGGATAGGACTGTTCTATCAGGGTCCAGCTGTTCCGTTCCGCAAAATGTGTAATGCACACGCACGTCATCAGTATTTTTTGCGGATCCGTTTTTTGGAGACCGCAAAGTACATACGGTCATGTGCATGAGCCCTTATTAGAGATTTAACAACTTTGTACAGATTAAAACCAGTGCCTAGAACTGTTCAGAAACTTGTGTAATGAGACTGCAACACACGCCCATTTACTTATGTGTCTTTATTGATCTGTGATGGTCACTTGCTCTGCAGTCGTTGATGGAAAGCCTATAAGCATGATTGACCTTAAAACCGATGTTACATCCATTTCATCCAGTTTAGGTTTCTTATAGACGTTTCCTTTTACAGTAACTCAGAACCTCTGCTCCACCTAATATAGGACTGGTGCTGCGTAAAACTGCACAGTGTCGGACAGCAGGATAGCTCTATTCTTTCCTTATTGCTTTTCTTCACCTTTTTCTTCGTCTGTCACTTTCATTTACCTTACAGGTAATAAACTAACACAGGAATGTTCTTTCCCCAATATAGGCGAGAAATCTGAAACTAGAACACGAGCAGGAGAGAAGTAAGATCTTATCAGAGGCGTTACAGACGTTGGCTACAGAACACCACGAATTAGAGCAGTCTCTTGTTAAAGGGACACCTCCTCACCACGTTATTCTCAGCGAGGATGAATTCTATGATGCCATCTCAGGTATATCTCTGACTTCAATAATTGGGTCGTGTGGAGCTTCTGATAATTACATATTATCTTCTGTTCTTTTTAATGATTTGGCTGTGGTTACTATGCTCTGTATGTCACACTTATATCAGTTTTGTACAATTTGGTTCTATTTTCTTATAAGGTTAACTGTAGTAACACAACGATAGAAAGGACAAAAGATTACTGAAAATATTTTATAAAGTGCGTATTGCGTCTCATTATGAAAAATTAACTTTACAGAAGTTCATTGGAAATATAGACAGTGATTAGATTTCTGCGAATTTATAAGTGTACCTTAGCAGATATGCTGTGCTATGCCATTGGAATTTTATAATTACGTAAGCTTTATGGAAAATACATTGCATTTAGGGAAAATGTTGGCAGCTAGGAGTATACAGCAGACTTCTTTTAATGTATCAATGGATGATCAGAGGTTCTGGCCAGGCAAGTACTTGTTTCTGGCACAGAGAGGCAAAATAATACAAAGCCTGAATAGTATAATATAGTATAGTGAACCCATCTGAGTAGCAAAAGAATACCTAAAAAGTGAAATTACATGTCATTGGTGGATAATCCTACTATAGTAATTATTTGTATATAGCTCACAGGACTTACATTTCTAATGCTCTACTAAAAGTACAAGTCTGCATATCCTAAAAAAAAGAGGGATACATTTCTGTATAAGGCCTCATGCACACAGCCGTATTTTGTAGGCCTGCACAATATATCGTGAAAGCAATCGCAATTAATCGCAATCGCAATTTGCTAACCCAAAAATGCTGCAATTATATTACTGTATTTTTCCCTTTATAAGACACACTCCCCCCCAAAAGTGTGTGGAGGGGTGGCAGTGCGTCTTATAAAGTGATGGTTGACTTTCTACGTGACACTGACACTGTATCTCCGGCCGCTATGCTGCACAGCGCGGCCAGCGATACTGTACATCAGTTACAGTGCAGGGAGGGAGGAGGGCTGGTGGAAAGTCGTTATTTTAATGAACACCTGTTCTTATATCTATTTTATTTATCTGTTCTGTGCAGTGCTATTAAGAAAATGGCAAGTTTTTTTTTTTTTAACTTTTGCAGTAATGCAAATATGTATTTTATTTTGAAAAACACTGCGTATTTCAGTTCTTAAGTTCAGCATAACTACATTTCACATTATCAGTCATGCTTTTACCTTGAAAATCCAAGCAGATAGACCTCTAGCACAATTCCCTTAAAATATCGCATCGCATATCGTTATCGCAATTTTTAGGGCCCTAATCGCAATCGCACAAAATTCCCATATCGTGCAGCCCTAGTACTTTGTATCTTTTGTATTCCAAAATACAAAAAAATGTCATCCGTGTGCTGTCTGCATCCGTATGCACATTCTGCAAACCTATTCTGTCCATATTGCAGAGAATAAGTCATTTCTAGTAATTGGAGTGAGAATAATGAAGATTGCACATGTAAGGTGTCTGTACTTTGCAGATCCGTGGTTTGTATGAGGCCATATGCACACTTTGGCTTCTTTGGCTTAGAGGGAGTACAACATGTTCTATAAACGTATGGCCAAATCCAGAGATGGACCTTCTTCTAAAATGGATCTGTGGGAGACTAATTGTGTAGGAAGAGATCTATTTTTGTGAAGCTCCAATCATCTTTGTAAGTATATTAATGTGATGTTTAGGCACATGACAATATCCTTATTTCAGTCTGCAAACAGCGGATCTGCAACAGATACAGTTACCTTCAATGTGCATCTCACATTTCTCTCCCTATCTCGTAAACAATACAGACAAGAATAGGACATGTTCTATAATTTGTGGAAGTGTCCCACGGATCTGCTAAAAAGTGTGCATGACCCAGGGCCGGTGCAAAGATTTTTGCCGCCCCAGTGCTGCAGTGCCGCCATGTTTACATTAAAAAGCCGACAGGACAGGCTATAAAGACCAGAGCCGCTACATTAAGCTGCAGTGGTTCTGGGGACTATAGTGTCCCTTTAATGTGAGGTAAATTAGAGACTAGTGCCACGAATAATATACTAGATTGCCTACTTACACCCAGATAAGGATGATGATGGGCTCTGGCTGCAGTCTGGCTCCACTGGTCTTGTGTAGAACAGGCTCTCTGGAGGCTGTTTGTAACTGTGGTCATAAAAATCAATGTTCTGGGAGAACGGGAAGCAGCTCCATTTTTGGGGGCCCTTTACACAGCTCAAGGTCTGGGCCCCAGGGCCTGACGGTGAGTATGCCCATAAGGCCCACCCATAAGTCCACCTACATGTTCCACCCATGAGTTTGTTCACAGTGGGTGAAGTGTGTAAGAGATATGTTGTGTTGCTGTAGAGAATCTAATGTGTGTGCTTATGGAATGTAGTGTATAGTGACACCAGTTTGTGTAGGTGATGCAGTGTGTGTGTGTGTGTAGTGGATGCAGTATGTTTTTGTGTAAGAGATAGAAAGAAGTTTGTGTATAAGGTATGTATTGGGTATTTCTGAATGTGTGTACAGAATGTGTTGTGTGAATCTGTGTTTGTATGTGTAAGGGCTGCAAGGTGTGTTTCTGTCTATGTAAGGGATGCAGTGTGTGTGTCTGTAAGGGTGCATTGAGTGTGTATAAGGGGTGCATTGTGTTTCAGTGTGTGTGTAACCAAACAAGAAAGGATCGCGGCACTCCTTCGTCTGTAGAAAATGTTCTTTATTCCACCTTAAAGTGCGACGTTTCGACTTTAATCAAGTCTTTATCAAGCATACACAATTGAGTAAGTGACAGATATATATACCCCACCCCCAGACATCATTGGTAAGTGGGAGGAAAACACCCTCCCTCTTCCTGTGACATCATCATGTAAAAGTAGTACACAATATAAAAATATATATGAGTATGTAACATAAGAGCATCAGGGTTAAATCCAACCGTGTCATGAAAGTCTCGCTGATCAAAAAATCGTAGCGCAGCGATATATAAGTAAACATAAGCAATAGCCTTGCCTATTCCTTCCGGGTCAGGAGTTCAATTATCTTCATAGCAGGTCACGTGTCCACCGCATCAGAGATGATGTCACTGCCACTTCGATCATGTGACCATCACATGACTGCACATAATGTAAACATGTCATTCAGGATTTTAACACAGTTTCTGTTATCAAAAATGATCGCCCGATCTCAGTGCCATATCATGATCAAGTTCATCCAAGGACCGGTAAAGAGGTGGGTGAATGCCATCACACAGAGAGACAATGATCTCATATATAATGAATCAATGACAGATGTCAGTCAATAAAGCACTCTTCATACATGGAGAAAAAGACCCATGGAGGGGATGATGTGGTGTGTGTGAGAGATGTCAATCTCTCCCCTCCATCCCTTGTCACTCTCTTCTCCCTCCCGGCCCTCCCTCCCTTGTCACTCTCTTCTCCTCCCGGCCCTCCCTCCCTTGTCACTCTCTTCTCCCCTCCCGGTCCTCCCTCCCTTGTCACTCTCTTTTCCCCTCCCTCCCTTGTCACTCTCTTTTCCCCTCCCTCCCTTGTCACTCTCTTTCCCCTCCCTCCCTTGTCACTTCTCTTTTCCCCTCCCTCCCTTGTCACTCTCTTCTCCCCTCCCTCCCTTGTCACTTTCTTCTCCCCTTCCTGCCTTGTCACTCTCATTCCCCTCCCTCCCTTGTCACTCTCATTCCCCCCCCTCCGTCCCTTGTCTCTCTCTTTCCCCCTCCCTCCCTTGTCACTCTCGTTCTCTCCCCCCTCCCACCTCTATGTAGCGTGACCGAGCTCTGTCCGGTCCGCGGTACAGGAGTAGAGTTGAGCGAACTTTTGTTTTTAGTTCGGCTTTCAAAGCTTGGGTTTGGGTTATCCAAGCATCCCGTTATGGATTCCGCTACCACGGACCATAACTGCATTTGGAACACGGGTGAAGTGACCTGGGGTGATGTCACCATCATGTGATCAGTGCAGGGCGTGGCTCAGTACTGATTGGATAAGAGGTCGTAGGCTACCACCTCTTATCTAATCCAGTACTGAGCCACGCCCCCTGCACTGATCACATGACGGTGACGTCACCCCAGGTCCTCCATGTTGTCCAAGGTTCGGGTTCATTGAAGAATCCCCTTATGGATTCCAAATGCCATTATGGTCCGTGGTAGCGGAATCCATAACGGGATGCTTCAATAACCCGAACCCGAACTTTGGAAGCCGAACTTAAAACAGAAGTTCGCTCATCTCTATACAGGAGCATTCGTTTCCTGTACCCAGTCGGACTGGAAGGAAGTGCACACTAAGTGAGCACTTCCTGTCAGTCCGGTCGGGTACAGGAAACAAAAGCTGCTGTACCCGCGTAACCGGACAGAGCTCGGCCATGCTACACTAGAGGGACTGACAGGAGGGAGCGCTAAGCTCTCTTCATGGTGCGCCCTCATGGACGCGCCAGCCCGGGCAATGCTGCAGCCGCCTGAGGCTCTCGATAGAGTGCTCGGGTGGCTGCCGCATGAGAGGGGCCGGCGCTCCTGGCGGTGTCCCTTGCCAAGGGGCGCCCTAGGCGGCTGCCTAGTCCACCTATAGGACGTGCCGGCCCTGGCATGACTTCATAGAAAAGAGTCAGTGTTCTTTCTGCAAAAAATGCAGATAGCACATGGGTAAAAAATATGGTCATGTGCAAGATTCCTTATACAGAATTTTTTAAGAAATAAATTTTGTATTGTGTATTAATGTTGAATTAAGAATTTGTGGTTTGATATGATGAAAACTGTTAGATTACAAGCGAAGTCCGCTGTGAAATTAGCGCTAGCTATTTTCATTATTCTACTTTTATTGGAGGAGCAAAACAGTGAAAATAAAGGAATTCAGATTTGGTTCATAACTAAAACAATTGGAGCCAAATGGACCTCATTGACTGTAATGGGGTCAGTTTGGTTTCCATTAGGGAGTCTGCTATTTATAGCAGAATCAAAGTGCTGCATGCAGGACATTTTTCTCTGCTGTTTTTCGTGGAATCTGCAACCACGCAGAGCCTCCGACTTGGACGTGAAGAAGCCCTAAACTAAACAAAGATCTAAAGAGGTCAATATGAAAGGTTCATTTTCTCTACTCTGAATGATACAGCTGTATCAAGTATTTCTAGATGTTTGATTTTAATGTCAATTTGCTTAGTATTTTTTTTTTCTTATACAACAATTATATTTAATGATTTTCTTTTCAGGGCCCTGAAAAAATAGCAAAATACATTTGATATATAAGTTGCTTAACTGTCACTTCAAAGCCGAAGATACATCCTGCAAATTTCGTTACTGCCTTACAGAACGTGTCTTTACTAATCTTTGAAACAACGTACTGCGTACAAAGATGGGTGTCTCTAAAATCTCCCTGACCCTGGGCCCACAGAAGTCTTCTACCTGATAGTCCAGACAAGCACAGCATTTAGTTTCAGAGCTAGAGGTTCCCCACAGGATATTACAAGAGATGACCTTAGAGAGGTTGTGACCCCAATACACCTTAGCAGCTTTCTGGTGGTCAACAATATCCAGTAGTCGATCACTTATTTGTGACCATTGTACATGATCTGGTTTTTAACAGACATTTATTTGGAAAGGCTGTGTAACCAGCGCATCATACCCACCACACACATAAAAAATATATATACAATACAGCACTGTTTAATACTGGAATGTCGTTTGCTCCTTTGTCTCCTTATATAACATGTAAAGAGATAAAGTGCGATGCATCTGTTGCTGAATGGAGCCTGTCAAAAAAGAAAAACAAAGTAGCCTCCTCAGGTTTCAGTGCTCAGCTAATGTGAGAAGTTTTCAGTTGTTGCAGCAAGGCCTGGAGTTTGCAGTGTACATTTCATTAACACAACTGACCTTCTTTTAGATTCGGAGTCTGATCATTCCTTGAGTGGATTTGAGACAGTTGGAAATTCTTCCGTAGAAGAAAGTCAGGATTTTAGCTTCCAG
The DNA here is from genome assembly GCA_033119425.1 of Bufotes viridis. Classification (NCBI taxonomy): domain Eukaryota; kingdom Metazoa; phylum Chordata; class Amphibia; order Anura; family Bufonidae; genus Bufotes; species Bufotes viridis. The sequence goes on along the minus strand of CM065593.1, from coordinate 108,148,819 downwards.
AAACAAGCCGACATGTCAGATGACAAAAAGCCCGGAGGAGGAGATGCCACTTCTAATGGCATCAAAAAGCACAGGTAACGTAGTCCTGGGGGAAGGTTACTAACATTTCATGACTTTATATGTACATACTAATGTGCAAAACCAGAAATGCTATTTTTTTAATTGCTAGGTTAGAAAAGATGGTCAAATGAAGAACTTTCCATAGACAAAACCTGTGTTGAAATAAGTTTGATAAGTTTTTTTTATATGGCTTACTAGATGGAAGGAATAATTACGTGTGAACCCTGTTTGAGGATTGTGAGCTGAAAGAGTTAATGTAGATTATCTGGGACGCTGTTCTCCGAGTACGCCGCTAAACTGCTAATTGGGTGAAACTGAAGGGTTTATTCATGAAAAACTATTCAGCAAGTCTGTGATGACCCTCTAGGAATACAGTGGCTGCAGTTTATTCTCGGGCAAGAACCATCTTGTAAAGCTCTTAGCTTGTCATTCACATTTTAAGCTGTTTGATCAAATGACGCTCCCTGCAGTGAAGGTTACAATAAAAAAAAAATGCCAAAATGTTTTTTAAAAAATTGTGTACATTCCAGTTCAGGTGAACTATTTACTTGGGGTTCCAGAACTTCAGGCCCCTTGTAACCATCCATCCCTACAACGAAAGGATTGAAGCCGCCCGTTCACACCTTTTCTGTGCACAGCACCAATCGTAACCTGGCACTGTGCAGAAACGTCGTTTTATGGACTTGAACGGGTCTGTGTTGCAATTCTGTTCTCAGGACCTGGCCACAAGTGGTGCTGTGCAGTACAAGACCTGAAGGAGCTATGGCTACTTTATTCTAAGGATTGTAGGGGGTCATGGCAGTCAGATATGATTGCATGCAGCGGATTATGTAATCAACATACTCTGGTTTGCTCTGGCCTAGTTCACATAAGGACTGTGTGGATTTGCTAGCCTTTAGCGTGGAAGATTATTTCTGTTGAATGTACAGTACTTTGCAGGTGTGGGGAAAATTCAGGAAAGTAAGAATGCTTTCTAAAAGACTAGTTTATTTTTATCAATTAACTTTTGGAGTCACACTTTCCACCAAGCAACTGAGAATTGCTTGCCTTTTTTTACTCTTCCATGATTTCTTTTAGCACTTGGTTGCGTTTTACAGTTGTGACATTTTGTTCAATATTTGGTATGTCTTCATGCACCTATTAGGGTCCATTCATACGTCCGTAGTGTATTGCGGATCCGCAATACACCCGGCCGGCACCCCCATAGAACTGCCTATTCTTGTCCGGACAAGAATAGGACATGTGCTATTTTGTTGCGGAGCCGCAGCCTGGAGGTTCGGGGCCGCGCTCCGGAAATGCGGATGCGGACAGCATGTAGTGTGCTCTCCGCATCCATTCCTGCCCCATAGAGAGTGAATGGGTCCATAGAGAGTGAATGGGTCCGCATTCACAGACTTGTGAATGGACCCTAAGTTGAGTGACCCAGCAATGTCAGTATTTGCTAGGTTGTCCAGTTAGGAACCGTTCTGAAGGGAGCTTTGAGACTGTCTCTGATGTTTGGGTAGCCACGCACACACAAGATGTATCAGTAAATCAGTCTCCTGTCAGCAATCATCATTCACTTATTTCTGCAGATGGGCCCCCTTTCCTTTTGGAGAAGGCCTTTGGTTAGGTTAACATCAGTAGGCCTGTTTAAAGGTTTCGATTTTGAGTATAGGGTAGCTACATTCACTTAGTGACACTGCACCTTTCTTTTTCTTGGAAGAGTGTTAATCTGTATATCCTTTTCCCAGAGCACTCTGCCAGGTCTGTATGATTACCTGCACGAGCTCTGGTGCTCTCCAAAAGAAGAAACTCTACCCCCATTCCATCTTCCCTGAGATCTGCTGGGAAAAAAAATCTCCAAATGCTTTAAAATATAAAATAAAACACTTGCATCCCGATTCCTTGCCACTCCATTCATGCTTTTCTTGGGAAATATAACTGTTCCGCCAATCACTGGCTGTGGGACAAATTTCTGTGTCAAGAGGTCCCAGGAAGCGCAGAGACCAGTGGAGGACTCAGAAGTATCAAGGTGAGAGCATTGGGGGATTTTTAAGGTGATTATCACTTTTTATTTTCTAGGGTTTCTTGACACTGGCACTTTACAGTGGACCTGACATGTCAGTTTTAGTAAATGATTGCATTGCACATGAAATAACAGGTCTTCAATGGGTCCGCATCCGTTGCTCCGTTCCATGGCCCCGCAAAAAAAATAGAACATGTCCTATTGTTGGCATTTCTATTGTTGGGGCACCCGTTCTGTTTTGCAAATTACTGAATGCACACGGGTGGCAGCCGTGTTTTGTGGATCTGCAATTTACGGACTGCAAAACACAGCACTGTCGTGTACATGAGGCTTAAAGTTGTAAGAAAACATGCTCCAAAGTTATTTCATGGGGATTACAAGTATTTATAAAACTGATATGTTAGAACTAGTGACAGATCCTAAAGGAGTTGTGCAGTGGAGTAATATTGATGAGGTCATCAATATCGGATCAGCTGCTTGCAGGGGTCGAGGTGCTCGTGCGAGTGTTGCTTCCTCTTCAAAGTTTACCTGCTTGCTGTCTCCTTTGTACTGGTGGCGCAGTGTAAAGCGCGGCGAGGTACGTTTATTTAGTTATTTTGGGTCAAATCTGAGTTCTGAAATGGGGGTCTGATCTAAGGTCTGATGAAGAATTTGGATCTAATCTGAGGTCTGATGAAAAATATTTTTTTTTCTGATTTTCCTCCTCTAAAACCTAAGTGTGTCTTATAAAGCGAAAAATACAGTAATATTTACAATGCATATAGATAGTTCATGTACTTTGACGGTAACATTACAGCATTGATGTCTGACTGTAGGAAATCCTATTAGGCTGGAGCCTGGTTCAGTGTGAGGTTTGTTTCTCATTGTTATATCTCTCTTGTAATTAAACATTATTTATTAATGTATCTCCAGTTGCTTTTTAGTTTCCAGTCATTTGATCTCTCAGTTGGTATTCTAGATGGTACAGATGGCATCATGACAACTAGAGCCATACTTTTTATTTATTTTTTTGAGGTAATTTTATGGCATTGGATTTCTGTATAACTAATCTTTGGGTGTAAATGTATGTGGATGTTGTAGTATACATTCTGTACAATGTAATTATTGCTCCATTCACTTTTGTAACATTGTATGTAAGATGATACATTGGAGTATAGTCTATGTTCTCTGATCTGCCAGGATGAAATGTGCACTACACTTCTCCAATGACTCTGATGGACTCTGCACCATGTTGGCGTGTAAAAATAACAGACGTGTTTGTGTATTCAGAACAGCCACCTTATCTCATCATGACATTGACTATGGTGGAACGAGCACTGTGGTTTCTTCTGTTTAGATTTTCCATTTTTCTTCTTCAAAGTAAACCTGGCCACACACTTTCAGTAGCTTTCAGCTGAGTGCCCATTTGGGCAACAGCTATTCCTAACGGATTCCCCATACACATGCACGCTTGGTTTAGCAAAGGGAAAGCATTTCAAGAGGGTTGGTTCCCCTCCCCCCAACCCCAACTTTCCAATATATGCCAAAAGAATGTCAGGCAGGCATGTGATACATGCAGTATTAGATGGTTGGACATCCTAGTGAAATTGTCTTGTTTAGCCTACATAAATCTAATGTGTAATCATCTACATACAACCACCACTTTTCCGGACCTGTAAAGAGAGGATTATTAACATGTTTCCCCGGTCGGGCTTCTCGCTCCCCCTTCTCCAGGCTTGTGATGCTCTGATGGGCTTCGTGAATGTAAACATCTGGTTTGACATCGCTGCAGCCACTCACTGGTTGTGACAGTGACCATTCCCCTTGCGTCATGACAAATGGTCACATGATGCAAGGGGATTTGGTCTCCGCCATGGTCAGTGATTGGCTGCGGTGATGTCAAACTGGATGGTTGCCAAAAAGCCCTCCATTCTTGCACAACCCCTTTACGTCTCCAACTGTTTCCTTTTAAAAGAATTGGTGGCCAAACTTCTTAAGCTGATCATCATCGACGCAGCAAGTTAATATCGGTCTGTAAAAGCTTGTGGTTTTCCCACCTTAACAACATATCTCCTATCCATTTATCTCAGTGGGGCGGCTGGAGACCTAGATCTGCCGCAGTCCCATAGAGCTAGAATGGAACAGTAGCATGCATGCGTAAACACTGCTCTAATCCTGTAAAGTTGTTGTGCAGTGGTGTAATATTGATGACCTGTCCTCAGAAAAGGTCATCAATGTCAGATCAGCATGGGGTCCGAGAATCAAAGCCCCGCCAATCTGATACTGATGACATTTCCTGAGGATAGCTCTTCACTATTACTCCACTGCACAACCCCTTTAAGGGACTCAGGGACCAAGATCAGTGGGGCCCAAGTGGTCAGATCCCAGCCAATCGGCTACTTATCACCTAACCTGTGGACAGGTGATAAGGTGTTATGTTGGGGCAACTTCAAGTATGATGATCACTTTCACCTGCATTACCTGCAAGTTAAAAGGAAAACAGATTTGACATACTTGTCATGTATACGCTGTCATAACGTATGTAATGCAATTTTTTGTGTATTTTTTATGTTACCAGCTTGGCATATTTCCTCCAATTACATAATGTGGTTTTCCATATGCCCCATATTTTCAAAAATTGCTGCTTTAGAAAACACAAAGGCTTAAATCAGTTATTCCACCCCTGAAGAATTTTCTCTCTTCCTTCCTACCTGATCAGATTGGTGTAGGGGTGGCTAAAGCATTCTATAATTGTTGTCTAGCATTATATTCTGGCGGAGATATGTTGACTGTTTTGCCACTGTATATGAGCAGGTTAAAATCAGTTTATCATCTCTAAGGCTATCTGCACACAAGTAAACTTGCTAATCTGCACACATTTTCACACAGATATCTGTGCGTTTCCGCACCAAATCCTCGTGTGTTGCTTCCAGATTTTATTGCGGATTTGATGTGATTTTGCTGCAGATCTCATCTTTCCATTGAAAAGGGTAAAATCGCATGCTGATTGACATGCTGCAGATTGAAAATCAATTTCCTAAGAAAAAGAAAAATGTACTTGAGACTTGTCTAATCCATGTGGAAAAACTGCATAATCTGCAACGTGTGCAGTCACTCTAAGGTTTCTTGAACACCGTGTGTCCCCCGTGGCCCCATTCACTAAAGTGCTTCCATGGGGTTCTGTCCTGTGCTTCCGCTTCTGCAAAAAGATAGAACTTGTTCTATCTTTTTGCGGAAAGGACGGATCACGGGCCCATTCAAGTTGAATGGGTCTGGATCCGTCCCCGCCCGCGCACAGAACAGAACGCATACGTTCGTATGCAAGAGGCCTAAGGCTTATTTCACAGGAGCAATTTGGAATGAGACAGGGTCTGTTCAGGGGAAAACTGATGGTTTTGTACAAGTTTAATCAGTTTTGTCTGTGATTGCATTTAGTGTTTGTTTTTTCGACGTTATTTGATTCGTCTTTTTTAACACGCCTGAAGAACACTCAACATCTCCTAGCAACTATCGGTGAAAACCGCTTTGCATCCGGATGCCTTCTGTTTTTCACACACGCCCCATTCATTTCTATGAGGAACGGGCTGCGTGAAAAAATGCACAATATAACAGTGATGCTCAACCTGCGGCCCTCCAGCTGTTGTAAAACTATGACTCCCACAATGCCCAGCTGTAGGCTGTCCGAGAATGCTGGGAGTTGTAGTCTTGAAACAGCTGGAGGGCCGCAGGTTGAGCATGCCTGATATAGAACATGCTGCAATTTTTCCTGAAAGCAAAGATGATGTGTAAAAAACAACGGCCAGGGAGCCATTGAGACTGATGGGTCAGGATTCAGTCCTACCTCGCATCTGGACGGAAAACTCGCTTTTTTTTTTTTATGCCCTAGGGAATCCTGGTTGGGAAACATTGCTGTAGATTGTGGAAATACAAGCTAAGGGGGGTTTGCTTTTTGTGTTACTGATACCCCGCCATGTCACTCCACTGCTACTGAACTGATAAGAAAAGATGCTAAAAACATATAGGTTTTTATTTTCATATCAGTTCAGTATAATCCTCCGCTCAGAAATTTCCATGTCACTTAATCTGGCTGACGTAGTGGATATTTCTTCTGAGGAGCACAATCAGCATAAACTAATGTGCTATACAGCACTATGCAGATGTAGCCTGCATCTGGAAGATCTAACACCTGCATATAGCGTGCCGCAATCTTCTGTAGTCAGACCTAGATGTTTAGGGTATACTGTTTTTTGCTTCTAAGTGTGAAAGGCCACAGTCAAACAGCTATTTTATCTTTGATACCGTACAACCCTTAACAAGCATTGTGAAACCTGTGGCAATTTGTGGTAAAAACTTTGTGTAGACCCATCCTAAATTAGGATCTGTGCACATAGTTGTCTTCTTCTGCTCATGTGTTCAGATTTCTGGTAGCAGGACATCAGAATCTCTCACGTCCCTGGAATGTATAGTTTGCTGACTATAGGAGGCAGTGACATGTCCGCTCATGTCATTACATCAACGAGACGGGAGATGCAACGAGTAGGAGAGAGTTATAAAAGAATTGCATTATCATCTTGCACGTCGTCGTAATGTCTTATACAACATTGGTGGAGGGGACTGTGAGTTCAGGTTCTAATCCATTACAAAAGTGAATGAGGCAGTAATGTTCTTTGACTTCAGTTATTCATAGATAGCGAGGAGCTATGATAGTCATGCCAGCGATGAAGGGATTGCTGTTAGCACCGAAAACCATGGCCACTTGTTCTCAGAATCAATGAGGTTAAAAACCACAAGTAAAGCAAAAACGGAGCACAAACAACCTGCTCAAATGGTTCTTGTTCCTCTTAATAAATTAACAACCATAAACCAATTAAGGACCCAGAGCACAACCGGTAAACCTCCCACACGCCAGGCACACCACTGTTCAGATATGAAAGTCTCTACATTAGCAATAATGATCAGCAGTGCAGGTGGCGCTATATAGATAGATTTCAATGAATAGCTCAGTGGCTATATACAATTTTTAATTGGATGAAATTACGAAAGTGTTTAGATCCCGGTGCTGATTTGAAAAATGTAGAAAATTTTTCGTGGGACAACCCCTTTAAGCATCGGTGAAAAATTACAGCCTTCATGATCTACAAACTATATACTTCCGGCTCCTAAGTGACCACAAATACACCTTTTTACTGATGTAAACAAAGAAGGATTAAGCTAGACAGCTGGCTTCAACCCTTTACCGACCAGTGCCGTACTAGTACGGCGCTGGCCGGGTCTTTAAAGATGGTGCCCGCTCCTGAGGGGGGCGGGTGCCATAGCCGCAGGTGGCCTGCTGTTTCTTATGGCAGACACCTGCGGCTAATGTCCGCAACGACAGTAATGCCGATCGTGGACATTAAACCCCTCAGATGCCATGGTCAATCCTGAGTGGCGATCGGAAGAGCCGGAGCTTGTGTGCAGCAGTCCCTGTCTTTGTGAATGACAGGAGGCTGCTGCATAGTATTTTCTTTGGAGCCCTTGCCTGTAATAGGGCTCCATAGGAAACTAGCAATTTTCTCATAGACTCCAGTGCTAATAGCAATCTAATGATTATAGTTATAAAAAAGTGTAAAAAAATAAAATAATTATAATTTTTTTTTAAAAAATAAATAAAAAGAACATAAAAATTCTAATCATCCCCCCTTTTCCCAAAATAAAAATAAAAGAACTAAAAAAAATAAAAATATACACATCATGGGTGTCGCAATGTGCGAAAACGCCCATGGTATAAAAATATAAAAAAATATTCCCCATACAGCAAACGGCAAAACGGTACAAAGCGTCAAAGTGGCAGATTCAACGTTTTTGGTTTTCATTTTCTACAGAAAAATTAAATAAAAAGTGATCAAAGTGTCATACACACCCCAAAATGGTATCAATAAAAAGTTCAGATCGCCCCACAAAAAGAGCCCCCACACAGCTCTGTACACATAATTACAAAAAAGTTATAGGGGTCAAAATATATGGTGACGAAATAATAAAGCTGATTTTTTTTCCCCCGCTTTTTTATTATTCTATCAGTATCAAAACGCAAGAAAAACTATACATATAAGGTATCACCGGATTCGTACTGACCTGTAGAATAAAAGAACCTGGTCAGTTTTATCGCACATCTAACGTCGTAAATAAAAGTAGCACAAAACGAAAATGCAAAAACAAAAAAACACTACTTAAGATTTTGAAAATCACATTTTATTTTTTTAGGACGTTAGAAAACTTAGAATTTAAGAAGCAATTTTTCAACTTTTCTATAAAATTTTTAAAACCAACTTTTTAAAGGACCAATTCAGTTCTGAAGTCAATTTAAGGTCCTTACATAATATAAATCACCCCATTTTAGAAACTACACCCCTTAAATTGCTTAAAAATGGTTTTACAAACTATGGTAACCCTTTAGTGTCCTACAAGAATTAAAGGAAAATGGAGATGGAATTTACAATTTTCAGTTTTTGTGCAGATTTTTAATTGTAATCCAATTTGTTTCTATAACACAGCAAGGGTTAACAGCAAAATGAACCTTAATATTTATTACCCTGATTCTGCAGTTTACGACCATAATGGGGTGTTTCTGTAAACAGCTGTATTGACACACGGCAGGGTTCAGAAGGAAAGGAGCAACATATGGTTTTTGGAGAGCAGATTTGCTGAAATAGCTTTTGAGTGTTGTCATATTTGAAGGCACACTAGGGCACCCATACAGTAGAAACCGTCCAAAAGTGACTCCATTTTGGAAACTACATCTCTCAAATAATTCATTGAGGGGTTTACTGACCACTTTTACCTCAGAGGCGTTTCATAATATTTAGTAACACATGGTTGTGAAAATGAAAAATTATTTTTTACAAGAAAAATTCACCAAAAAGCCCAAATTTTTCACTTTAACAAGGGATAACAGGAGAAAATGCACCCCATAATTTAACCATTTTCTCCTGAATACAACAACACCCCATACGTGGTTGTAAACTGCTGTATGGACAGACGGCAGAATTCAAAAAGAAAGTAGCGGCATCTGCATTTTCTAACATGAAATTTGCTGAAATAGATTTTAAGGGCCATAACTTTATTTTTTTGCTGACTGAGCTGTGTGTGGGCTCATTTTTTGCAGGGTGAGATTTAGTTTTTAATAGTACCATTTTTGGGTACATATGACTTTCTGATCACTTTTTTGAAAAAAAATTTATGAGGTGAAGTGGCTAATATTGCAATTCTGCCGTGTTTTTTTATTTTTAGTTTTTATGGGGTTCTCCATGTGGTATACTTGATGAGATGGTTGTATTCTGTTGGTTGATACAGTTCTGGCGATACCAAATGTATATTGTTTTATTCATGTTCCACCACTTTTATATCATAAAATCACTTTTTATTAAACTTTTCTGCAGGACGGGCTGTAATTTTTATTGGTACAATTTTGGGGTCTATATGGCTTTTTGAGTGCTTTTTATTGTTTTTTAGGAGGTGAAGGGGGCAAAAATTGCATTTCTGTCAGTATTTTTTATAGGGTTCTCCAATGTGGTATATTTGATATCAAAATTTTAATTCTGTGAGATGATACGGTTATGGTGACACCAAAATTGTATAGTTTTTTTTTTTTTTTTTCTACCACTTTTAAATCATAAAATCATCTTTTTATTTTTATGTTTTACAGCGCTTTCCACACGAGATTGGTACCGCGATAATTTTATAGATCAGGTCATTACAGATGCTGCGAAACCAATTATGTGTAGTTTATTTTATTTTTTTAATTTTTTAGTCTTTTATAAAAAAAAAATTTTTTATCAAGTCCCACTTGGATCTTGAAGATCCAGTGGGGCTGATGGCTGTACTATGCTTTGCAATGCAGCCCGATGGTTGAGAGAGGCATTTTTTTCTCCTCAATCTTGTGCTGCCATCTTTTGGCGCGTCTAATAGTCCAAATGTCGGCATTAGAAGCAGGAAGCGCTGAGCTCCATTACTAACTGGCAAATGGCAGTGCAGTTGTGAGGACACAGCATATACTGTGCACTGTGTACATAATCTGTATGCTACCTGCTCACTGAACTGTTACATCTTACACACACATTTCTGTAAAGTGTGACTGTTCAGGGTGCAAATAACACACATTGATACACATAACAGGGTAAATGTGTGCAGCGTCTGCCCTGCCAGGACCTGTTGTAGCACACCCCTTACATGCTGTGCATGGGACAGGTCCAGTAACTCCAGATTCCTACTACTGCTTCTGATTGAGTAAGATTATGGAGCAAGCCTGTGCCTGATAATAGTTTTCTGTGGCTGGCATAGTCGGGGGCACTGTGAGGAAACTGTGTGGCTTGCAATGTGAGGAGGCACTGTGGCTGGCATAGCCAAGGGACACTGAGACTAGCATAGACTTTTGGGACACTGCGGCTGGAGCATCTCATTGTCCAAATGTGATGGGGCACTGTGGCTGGCTATGTGATGGGGCACTGATGCTGGAGCATCTCATTGTCCAAATGTGATGGGGCACTGTGGCTGGAAATGTGGTGGGGCATTATGGCTGCTAATGTGATGAGGCACTGTGACTGGCAATTTGATTAGGCAGTGGTTCTTGTATCAACTGTATATGACCTATAGGATATATACAGTAAAAATTGCATTTTTTTTTTTTTACTAATTGTGGTAATGTCTTATGGTCCAGTGCAAAAAATACAGGGTTAATAACATTTGTCATAGGTTTTACTGCGATATAACAAGGCGACCACATAATTTTCCTGCACATCGGTCCTTTGCAGTCTGTCTGAACCAGATAGCCTATAAAATGTCATTGAGAAGTCATGCATGTGAAGTGAAAACAAACATGACTGTGGACATGTCCTGTCTACACAGAGAGTGGGCTTTTAGAATAATTTTCTCAGTAGGGCCCATGGAACAAAGTCTGATACTGTAATAATACTCCCAGAACACGGACGTGTTGATCCATCCTGATAAAAAAAATTGTAAAATGCAACAAATGTGAAAAAAATTGCATCTCTACTCCACATGGACTTTGGGGTAAAGTGCTGTCATGTTAGCCAGCATGAAGGTTAATGGCAGTGTCACAACAGAAGACAAATTAGGCTAGCTTTAACTTAGACACTGGCTAAAATTACACCTTTTTTGAGAAATGGGGGCCTTAGGCTGCGTTCTCATAATCAGTGTTTGATCAGTGATTTCTGTACAGCAAGGCCAGGTTTACATCTACATTGTAAACTCCGGCACTCTGTTCCGGCCACTGTGTCCAGCATATATACTACACACAGCATTTTTTGTTCGGCCAAAAGCCAGCATGTATGCCGGAAAGTATCCAGATTCCCAGCAGATCCCATTACAGTGAATGTGGATCCAGTGGTGCGCGGTGGTATCCGGCTATGTCTCATACAGTGAACGCCAACAGTCAGTTCCTTTGCCAGAACAGACTGTTGGCGCTCCCAACTCGGATATGAACGCGGTCTTAGCCAAGTGATAAGGTATAATGAAAACATATGCACCTCTTCTGTGTTTTTGAGCCGCACCTGGTTTGGCATCCATTTGTGTCACTTCCATCAGTGATCAGTTACTTTTGATGGGAGAAAAAGTACTTTTTTTTCTCAATAATAACTGATCTCTGACAGAAGTAACAAAAAGTGATTGTAACTGATGCTCGAAATAATGGATCCATTTGTTTTCTGTCCTTTTGACTAATCAGAAGAAAGGAAAGCTAAATCGTGATTTGAACCTAGCCTCAGTGTTGTATTTTGCTTGATTTTGTGAAATTCATTACACATAAAAGTTTAAAAACTGTAATGCCTCATTCACACAGTCAGTGTTCGGTCAGTGATTTTGAGCAAAAACCAGGTGAAGCTCTAAACACAGAACAGGTGCAGATCTTTCCCTTATGCCTCATCTCTGCGGAGGCTCCAATCCTGGTTTAGGCTCACAGTCACTGACCAAAATACTGACGCGTGAATGAGGCTTTACTTTTTTAAAGGGAACCTGTCACCATGAAAATACAAAGTAATCTGCAGGCAGCATGTTAGAGAGCAGGAGGAGCTGAGCAGATGGATATATAGTTGTATGGGAAAAATCAGTAGAACCTGTATTTCATTCATTTCAATTCCTACTCATTCTGAGTAGAGTTGAGCAAAGCGAACTTCGGATGCTTAATCCGAAGTAGTTTTGTTCAAAACTTTGGAATGATACTGTATGGAGATTTGTACAGTAATAGAATGTATGGGCTCCGATGAGCTGAAGTTAGTTATTCACGAAGTACTGTTGCACCTGAATAACTTCAGTAGATGATTTTTAAAGTGGAAAACCACTTTAAAACTTGAAACCGAACTCTGCTACAGTTCAGACTAGTACCTGGGAACCGAAGCAGAGTTCGGTTTCCAGAACTGGCCAGACACAACAGATGAATGTGTCCTCATCCTAAGCAATGTACCTACTGCAGAGCAAGGGAATAATAGTAACTATTATCACAATCCAATCTATTTTAAATAGTAGTGTCTGAACTTCACATGCATAAAAACCATTGTTCTTACTGCGAATAGTGTCAGTTGATATTCCCGATTGTTAGTCTGCCAGCATCGTACACTGATGAGCTTCTGTAGTGTATACCCTGCACATCAGGACAGCTGGAAACCATGCCAGATACCTTCTATAGCTGAATGCTATGCTATCTTTGTTCTTGGCAGGATTACTTAACCCTCAGTATTGACAAGCCTCATGCTGGTAATGGCTATCTGAGAGCTATTATCGACAGATGTCAAAGATTCTCTTTGCATACCCTTTTCCTCACAAATCCTAATGCTGCCTTTACACTTCGACACCAAGGAGACAATTATTAGATATGAGCCTGTTTCTGGGCAGCCCAGAAATGATGATTTAATGCAGTGGATGAAAGATCATTTCACCTGATGATTGAGCGCTTTGCTCGTTCATCGGGTGATGACAGCACATTTACATGGGCAGATTATCGGGATGAAGCCTTCATAGTAATAGTTCCCGATAATAATCAGCCCAAGAATTGTGCGGTGTAAATCTGCTCTAAGAGATTTTCTTCAAATAACTGAATATGATGTTTCCTAATCAAAATGATTTGCTTGGGAATATTCATTATGTATTTTGCGGTTTTCCAGCCTTCTTACAACATCCAAAGTGTATGTTCACCTTTTGGAGATAATTTTACAGTATACATTTGAGTTTAGCAATTTGGCAGCTGCAGTCCAAGGCTCAGTACCACATGTAAAAAAGTCATATTCCAGGCAAAACAGAAAAGTTTAATTACCGGAGTGTTTATCCACATTCCTTACCCGGAGAATTTTTCAGTTTAGCAACTGTCAAACAGCAAATAGCTAATTAATTTCTGAGCCAACCTACAGTACATATATTTTATATCACTTTTCACAGGACATCTTGGATCTTTCTTCTATACCATTAGATGACAGATATATGTTTTCTTAAAATATTTAAGGAGAAACTTAAAATATTGAAAACAGTACTGCATTTTTCATCCCATAAGACGCACTAGCCCCCCCCCCCCCCAAAAGTGGGGGAGAAAATGTCAGTGCGTCTTATGGGCCAAATACTAATGCGAAGTTTCATTATGGAAGTGCTCATTGTACAGTAGGACCGGGGAGCGGTGAATGCAGCTCTCCCTGTGAGGGCTCTGTACTCACGGCTTCCTGGTCTTCTGCAGCGTCAGGATGTCAGCATGCTCTGTAACCTCACGCTGTGTTGCGTAGGATTACAGCACGGTGCGGCAGGAAGAGCGTTGGAGCTCAGGAGCAGCTCCCAGGGCAGGAGAGGTAAGTTGATTTACTGTATTTTTTATTTTTTTTGTCTGCTCTGTGGTCTAATTAACATAGGGGTCTGATATGAGGTCTAAATGGGTTCTTAGAAACATTGGGGTGTGATCTGGGGTCTGATTAGGGTCTTAAGGGCTCATGCACAAGACCGTATTTTGTTTTCTTGTCCGTTCCGTTTTTTTTTTTTTGCTTTTTTTGCTGATGGTATTCATTTGTCTGCACCAGTATGTCCGTTCCGTAGCCCCGGAAAAAAAATTAATTTTTTCTAGTTTGCGGACAAGGATAGGCATTATTACAATGGATCCGCAAAAAAATGGATGCCATGTGTTTTTTTTGCGGATCCACAATTTGCAGACCACAAAATACATACGGTCGTGTGCATGTAGCCTAACAGTAGGGGTCTGATCTGAGGTCTCATTAACATTGGGGGTTTAATTGGGGTTCTAGTTCCTTTATTCTTTAACGCCTGTTTTTGATATCTCCTGTGCTGTCAGAGGATGCACTTAATTTATGATGGGTCGCATCTTCCAGCTCCTAGATGGAGTAGATTTCTGTCATCATTTACACCGGTAAACCGACATAAAAGATAGTGAATGTGCCTAGGCCGATGACCCACCCATGCCACACCCCACCACTCTTTTCAGAAAGTGGTGAGGGTGGTGGAGAAAGGACATTTGTGATTAAATTTAGGAGCAATGGTATTCAAAGAGTTGCAGTTTCCAGCATGTCATGGCATATAGCATAATAAATTATCCCCAATATGTTTGAAAATCAGACCGATTTCCTCATTAGGTATTACACAAACAGTAGCAGCAGCATAACTGTAATGGGACACAAATTTGTGTAAGGGTTAGTCAGTACATATTTCTGTGAGGGTACATCTACAGGAGGCATAAAATGGTGGTAACCTGTCCTGCTCATTCCTGGAAACCTTTTTAATATCAATTTAAAATATTGGAAAAGATCATAAGAAAGTAAAAACAGAATTTTAGAATTTTTTACAAATTAAAAAGGAAAAGCTAAAATTGTACATGGACATAAGAATTCAGACCCTGTACTATGACACTTGAAATTTAGCTTGGGGGGGCCTCTCTTTTCTCGTGATCATTTTTAAGATGTTTCTACCTGTGGAAAATTCATTTGATTGGATATGATTTAGATTTAGCGCAACACTGTCTATAAAAGGTCTCACAGCTAACAATGCATACCAGAGTAAAAACCAAGCCATGAAGAGGAAAGAACTGCCTGTAGATTGTGTGGAGGCACAGTTCTGGAGAAGGGTGCAAAACATTTCTGCTGCACTGAAAGTTCCCAAGAGCACAGTGGTGTCAATAATTCTTAAATGGACGAAATTTGGAACTGGGAGAAGGTCCTTGGTAATAGAAGTGACCAAGGACCCAATGGTCACTCACTCTGGTTGAGCTCCAAAGATCCTGTGTGCAGATGAAACAAACTTCCAGAAAGTCAATCATCACCGCAGCATTCCACCAATCTGGACTTTATGGCAGAACAGCCAGAAATAAGCCTCAGTAAAAGACACATGAAATCCTGTCTGGAGTTTGCAAAAAAGCACCTAAAGAACACTCTGACTGTGAGAAACCATATTCTCTGGTCTTAAGGAAACCGTTTCTAAGTGTCATTTGTAGAGGATACCAGGCACTGCCCATCACCTGCCTAATACCCTCTCTACAGTGAAGCATGGTGGTAGCTGGATCATGCTGTGGGGGTGTTTTTTAAGTGGCTGGAACAGGGAAATTGGTAAGGGATAAGACAGAGCTGGATGAAGCACAGTACAGAGATATTCTTGATGAAAACTTGATCCAGAGTTCTCTGGATCTCAGACTGGGGCGCAGGTTCACCTTCCAACAAGACAATGACCCTAAGCACACAGCCAAAACAGCACAGGAGTGGCTTAGAGATAATTCTGTGAATATCTTTAAGTGGCCGAGCGAGAGCGCTGACTTTAACCCAATCAAACATCTCTAGAGAGACCTGAACATGTCTGTGCACAGATGGTCCTTATCCAATCTGACAGAGCTTGAGAGGATCTGCATAGAAGAATCAGAGGAAATCCCCAAATCCAGGTGTGCACACCTTGTGGCATCAATCAAACCCAAGAAGATTGGAGGATGCAACTGAGTACTGAGTAAAGGGTCTGAATACTTGCAATATTTTAGTTTTTTTCTTTTCAATATATCAGCAAATATTTCTAACATTCTGTTTTCACCTTCTTATTATAGTATATTACGTGCAGAATTATTGGGAAAAACTTGATTTTACATTTTTTCTTTTTTACTTTAGCACAAAGCCACAAAAAAGTGAATGGTTCTGAAGACTTTTCAAATGCACTATATATTATGTTTGTTACTGGGCTCATGTGCAGGTTGGCACCGAATCTGTAAAGATAGAGGGGGCTATGAAAAGTGTACAGAAGCTCTTATGTTTTGAACTTTTTTATACACTGAACAAAAATATGGACGCAACACTTTCGGTTTTGCTCCCATTTTGCATGAGCTGAACTCAAAGATCTGAAACATTTTCTACATACACAAAAGACCCATTACTCTCAAATATTGTTCACAAATCTTTCTAAATCTGTGTTGGTGAGCACTTCTCCTTTGCCGAGATAATCCATCCCACCTCACAGGTGTGGCATATCAAGGTGCTGATTAGACAGCATGAATATTGCACAGGTGTACCTTAGACTGCCCACAATAAAAGCCCACTCTGAAATTGCAGTTGGATCACACAGCACAATGCCACAGATGTTGCAACATTTGAGGGAGCGTGCAATTGGCATGCTGACTGCAGGAATGTCAACCAGAGCTGTTGCCTGTGCAATGAATGTTAATAACTCTACCATAAGCCGTCTCCAAAGGCGTTTCAGAGAATTTGGGCATACATCCAACCGGCCTCTCAACCGCAGACCACGTGTAACCACACCAGCCCAGGACCTCCACATTCAGCACGTTCACCTCCATGATCGTCTGAGACCAGCCACCCGGACAGCTGCAGCAACAATCTGTTTGCATAACCAAAGAATTTCTGCACAAACTGTCAGAAACCGCTTCAGGGAAGCTCATCTGCATACTCGTCGTCCTCATCGGGGTCTGGACCTGACTGCAGTTCATCGTCGTAACTGACTTGAGTGGGCAAATGCTCACATTCGATCGCATCTGGCACATTGGAGTGGCGTTCTGTTCATGGATGAGTCCCGGTTTTCACTGTTCAGGGCAGAAAGCAGAACGGATGCTGGATGTGGAGGTCCTGGGCTGGTGTGGTTACACGTGGTCTGCGGTTGTGAGGCCGGTTGGATGTACTGCCAAATTCTCTGAAACGCCTTTGGAGATGGCTTATGGTAGAGAAATAAACATTCACTGCACGGGCAACAGCTCTGGTAGACATTCCTGCAGTCAGCATGCCAATTGCACGCTCCTTCAAATGTTGCAACATCTGTGGCGTTGTGCTGTGTGATCAAACTGCACATTTCAGAGTGGTCTTTTATTGTGGGCAGTCTAAGGGTACTTTAACACTTGCGTTACAGCGTTCGCATGCTGCAAGTACCCGTTGTTCTGCTGCTCCATCCCCATTGACTATAATGGGGCGGGGGCGGAGCTACGGCTCAGCGCGGCAGTGCACGGCCAGAGATTGCAGGACTAAAAGTACTGCATGTCCGATTTTTTTTTAGTCTAGCGATCACTGCCGTGCTGCGCCGTAGCTCCGCCCCCCGCCCCTATTATAGTCAATGGGGACGAAACGGCAGCACACGGATACTTGCGGCATGGCGGATCTGGCAGGCTGTTCACCCACCGGATAGCCATGCCGCAAGTGTGAAAGTACCCTAAGGCACACCTGTGCAATATTCATGCTGTCTAATCAGCTCCTTGATATGCCACACCTGTGAGGTTGGATGGATTATCTCGGCAAAGGAGAAGTGCTCACTAACACAGATTTAGAAAGATTTGTGAACAATATTTGAGAGTAATGGGTCTTTTGTGTATGTAGAAAATGTTTCAGATCTTTGCGTTCAGCTCATGCAAAATGGGAGCAAAAACGAAAGTGTTGCGATTATATTTTTGTTCAGTGTAGGAAAACTTATGAAGTTGATTTATCCTCTTTCAAGTTTTATTTGCTTGTCTTTGCGGCTGTAATTTACACCAAATGTATTAAATGTCTCAAATTTGGTGTATCATTAAATATGTTTAGAGATGTTACTACAGCGTTTTTGCCAACTCCTAAGTGTGCATTTTTGGCAATGTTTTAAAAAATAGCAGTTGATAAAACTACACCGAATTAACATACAGCTAACAATGCCCTTTTTTTCCACTTACTTTTCAAAATGCACTAGCAGAAAATGAAAAAAGAACACCTGGAAAACTTGAGTCTCTGTCAGCATGAACAACCCTATTAAACCATCCTGCCTGGTACAGTTGATCATGCAGATTAAAACAATACCTTTTTTGTCTGTCTGTTAAACAGCTGCAGAGATATCTGCATTTTTATTCATATGCAAATGAGCACATTGGAGCACCAGGGGTGGAGCTGAATGCTCGGAGCAATTTTTTTGTAACACCCCTGTGCTCTGCACACTCCGCCTTCCCTTGATTGACAGGGCTAGACATCAGCATGGTGATGGCAGAGCAGTGTCCTTGCACGTACATATCATATACACTGTATATTCTGTATGCTTAGAAAACAAATGCATATTACTAGTTTATTCACAGGCACAATATATAAATATAAAGACAGCAATAATATGTATTAGCTTTCTAAGTATAGAAAACCACTCTGTAGGTGGTCAGCATTGCATGTAGATGTCCCAGGTTCAGATCTCAGGAGAGACTTCTAGATTTTTTTTCTTTTAGTTATTTTTTTTTTTTTCTCCCTCATTTAACCCATAATAAAAGGCTTACTATATTCAGAATGGAGGTAGTGATGGTATATTCGGATTCGTCTTGCTTTGGACAAATCCAAAAGTTTTTTCTGTTTGCAGTAAATATTATTAGTTCCTGATCACCATATATACGTTATACCATATTTTCCCCACTGCAGCTGACTGAACATGGCTGCTAGTAAAACATGATTATAAGAGTCTCAGGTATGTAGTTTTGCAACAGCTTGAGGGCCGCAGGTTGGGCATCCCTGTCCTAGACATACCGAAGGCTGGTCAATGTTCTCTCCACAAATGCCAGGCTGAAACAGCCATGCTAGCTAATGGCGACCCAGACATGACATCAGGTGTTGTTTCTGTGTGTCTCCGCACTATGTATGATGGCAGTAAGGGCTTTCCAGCCCTCCTGCAAACTTGAAGGCCATCAATGGCAAACAATAGTTTTCAGTAATGAAAACAGGTTCGGCCTTGTTATTAATGATGGCCACATCATCATTTGTAGGTAGTGGATGTTTTTAGGCAATATAATAAGAGGCTCCTCTTTGCTCTTGTTTTCTTTTACAATATCTAATGATGATCTATTATAATTTGCTGCAGTTACTGTTGCATGATAATTTATAATTCTACATTGCATGTGCACCTTTATAATCCATCTAAGATCTTGTACATTTTAGATGGTGATCAATACATTATCATCATTTTGTTTGTGTTTTTATGCATACTGTAGATTAGGTCACCTCAGATTACTTCATCATTTTTAGCTTTTAGGTTTTCATTAAAGGAGTCAGAATCCATATTTTCTTTTTCCTACTGCCCCCCATTCCTTTAGTGTTAGCGCTCAAAGCTGTGCTATAATACACAGTCTGGACAGAAGAGAACTCGTGCGCATGTGCAGCAGTCCTGACGGGTTATTTCATTACAGTTCTGAGTGCTGACAGAGGGGACCAGGGGTTGGAGGGTTCAGTAGAAAAATAAAAAAAATAGTAATCTGGACTCATCTGCAGTAGTACTGCAGATAATAGTCCAGAATCATGGCAACAGATTCCCTTTAATGCAGCCCATTAGGGTATGTTCACACGTAATGGATATGCTGCTGATTTTCTATCTGGATTTGTGTGCTGAAAGTTCAACAATATCTGTGTATAAAAAAAATCACCTTTCACTGTGATTAGTAATCTGCTAAAACTACAATAGTCAGTAAATAAATCTATAATAATTTATAAAGAAATAATCGGAGCTGATGAGCCAAACAATCTCATGAAGTGAAGTGCCTTCACCCTGGCATTACACTTTCCCATAGACATTTACTGTTTGTCATGGTGGCACTTTCTAACTAATGGTATACAAAGTGCTCCCAAGAGTTCTATTGTGAACTCCAGATTGGGAACATGGCTCTGCTTAGCCGTAAAACGGAGAAAATTCCTCAGCTTTTTGCAGGATAATTTTATGGGCCGGTTTGTAGAAGATCCTACTAGAGGTGATGCTCTTCTGGATCTAGTAATTTCTAATAATGCAGAGCTTGTGAGAAATGTCACTGTCCATGAAAACCTTGGTAACGGTGACCACAATATAATTATATTCCAACTAAACTGTAAAAAAGAAAATCGTGTCAGTAGGGCAAAAACACTTAATTTTAAAAAGGCGAATTTCCCAGGGTTAAGGGCTGTACTTCAGGACATAGACTGGGAGCAATTATTGTCACATATTGACACTAATGCTAAATGGGAGTGCTTTAAATCTACTTTGTATAAGTATATCGTCAAATACATTCCTAGAGGTAACAAGTATAAGCGAATAAAATTAAATTCCACATGGCTTACAAATAGTGTAAAAAGGGCAATAAATAAGAAAAAGAGGCCCATTAAGAAAAACAAATCTGAGGGGTCAGCTGTAGCCTTTAAAAAGTATAAAGAACTAAGTAAATTATGTAAGGGGACAATAAAATCTGTAAAAATACACAGGGAAATACAGGTGGCCAAAGAAAGTAAGAACAACTTCTTCAAAACATTCTTCAAATACATAAATGCAAAAGAACCAATGGCAGAACATGTAGGGCCCCTAAATGATAGTAAGGGGGTGTTGGTCACTGGGGATCAAGAGAAGGCAGAGCTCCTAAATGTTTTTTTTTAGCTCAATATACAAAAGAAGAGCGGAAATCTCATGAGGGTCATATTGAGGGAAGCTATTCTGCGTTAAACACCTCAAAATAGAAAGGGCCCCTCTCTACACCTGGAGAAAATTATTCAGTCATAAGAGGCGACAAGCATTCTTTACAGTAAGGGCTGTGAATCTGTGGAATAGCCTGCTCACATCAGGTACATTAGATGGCTTCAAAAAAGGTTTAGAAGACTTTCTAATTTAAAATAACATTGAGGCTTATGACAACTGATATCGATGCTTTATCTTGTTCTATGCACCCTTTCCCTTTGGCCCAAGATGGACATTGGTCCAGGGATTTGTTCCGTGTATCAATATAGCAGGATTAAAGGTTGGACTTTTGTCTTTTTCCAACCTTAACAACTATGCATATTCACATTTGCACTACCTATTACCACCCACTGCAAGCCATATTATTTCATGCATTACTTTTGACAAGCTCTGTGTTTTTCATAGTAATGAATAATAAATTGGATGTCACACGGCCCTACCCCTAATAAGGGCCCATGTGTTATTTAAACAAGATCTTTCTTGGTGTTCTTCCTCTTATTAACACAGAATAGTTTTCTGTACGATCCTTTCTTGTGATACTGTATATACTGTTACATAAAAAAAATGCCCCATCCAAAACCCCTTCTTGAAAGCAAGTGACTGTTATAGAAGGGTCTGTGTTGGTTCTCATTCATCCAGGCCATTGTATATCAGGGGTAATACATAAGAGCAACTTGCCTTGTTGTATTTTATCTTGAAGACATTTTGCTAGTTATCTGACTGGCTTTCTCACTTAGCATTTTTACTTTAATTCTTATACAAATCACCTCCTCCGCTCCCCTTTCACCACTCTTCCTTAAGTCATTCAGGGTCAGGTATCCTCATTGTTCAGAGACCTGACCCTGAAATATTTTGCCCTCGCCAGCGACGTATCATTGGGCCATGTGTGGTTGATCTAATGAGGGTCTACCCTCAGAGAGCTGAACTGTGAAAGTGCAGATGACGTCAGTCTCCTCCCGGAAGAGAAGACTCTCAGCTTCACTCATAGTCTAGTTTAATAGAGTTGATCATGGTGACAGATGCTTTTTAAAGGGGTATTCCAGTAGGTAAAAATGATCCCCTATTCACAAGATAGGGGATAATTATCAAATTGCTGGGGGTCCTACTGCTGGGTCCCCCACTGATCACAAGAGTGGGAGCTCCATGAGATATGTGTGCTGAATGAGTATAGTATATGTCATGCAATGTTTTTTCAAAGTTTGGTAAAGTTTACACAAACTTTTCGAGTACATTTCTGTCGTTAGTCATTACTCTCGTTTTCCAACTGATCCTGATGAAACAAATTATTACATGTATTTTGCCTTTCTTTTCTTGAAACTGAAGCACTTAAAATGAAACCATTGGGCGCCGAATGCCACCACAATACAATACCCAGGCCAGAACCAACAGTGATTGTTTGGCCACTGTGATTTGTTGACTGCCTTCCTTGCACCACTTGGGTGATGTGTTAAATGGGTTTTGTGGGACCCTCAACAATTTTGATCAAGGCCAGGCTTGATCTTAGAAAAAATGCAAACACAAAATATGGCTCATCTGCTCAGTTCCCTGCCGTTGTAGCGCCACCACTCCGCTGCTCCCACCTGTCTGCTGTAAATGGGCAATCGCTGTTCAGGGGTGTGGAATTCCTATCGCCCGACGCCCGGGACATGCAGTTCCTGGCGCCGGGCAGGTAGCTTAGCCCTGCGGGCAAGTAGCAGGGCTAGGGTGGCGCCGGATTCTCCTCTTATACACAGCCCGGCAGCATGTCCGGGCTGCTTACCGCTGTGTGAACATCACTCCTGTGCAGGCCGGAAGTCATGATCAGAGGAGTGAACGGAAGTCAGCGGGCAGAAGCGCGAGTCAGGCTGTCAGCGGCTGAACCAGTAGTGGGAGCTCCTGTCTCCTCACATGGTGGCAGCCAGTGTCCTAAAAGATAGCCCAGCAGGTAGTGTGTGGTGACTCCCCTGGGTGAGCTGCCGGGTCGCCTGGGGGGGGGGGGGGGGGGTTGCTCGAACTGCCTCATTATGGCATATACATTAAAGGGATTCACTGCCCCAGTATGCAATATAGTATATACTATACTGGGGCAGTGAATCACTTTAATGTACATGACATACTGGGGCAGTGAATCCCTTTAATGTACATGCCATATTGCGGCAGTGAACCACTTTAATGTATATATTATACATTAAAGGGATTCACTGCCCCAGTATGGCGTGGCTGCCCCCATATAGTAGAACGTTTCCTTGTGGCCCCCGCCCCCATACAGTAGAACGTCACCTTGTGGCCCCCACCCCCATACAGTAGAGCGTCTCCTTGTGGCCCCCGCCCCCATACAGTAGAACGTCACCTTGTGGCCCCCGCCCCCATACAGTAGAACGTCTCCTTGTGGCCCCTGCCCCCATACAGTAGAACATCTCCTTGTGGCCCCCGCCCCCATACAGTAGAAAGTCTCCTTGTGGCCCCCGCCCCCATACAGTAGAAGTTCAGGACAAGTAGATTGTCATGAGGGACAAGTAGATTGAGCCCCCGCTTTAGTCCTTCGACAAGTAGTTTTTTTTTTAAATTTCCACACCCCTGCTGTTACAAGACTGGCTCTGTAGCAATGATGTGCAAAACCTTGCAAGGTGACTGCTGTGACCAGTGATTGGCTGCAGCAAACATGTGGAATGGTATGTGATGACATCACTGCAACACCAGACACTAAAGACCATCGGAAAGATGAAAAATGACACTAAATTCTGCAATGTTTTATTTTTGTGCAATAATACATACACTTATGTCCATTCCTCCTGTTCTGCTTACAAACCATCTAGCATTTAATATGGTACTTTACCGCATTTCTTATCTTTACCATTATGGGCCATAGTCCCTTAAATCTAAGGTATTTTGTGATGTCATTAAGTTGAGTTTCTCCCCTTATATAATATGTTTTATTTTATATGTGAAGTAAGCTATAACTTTTGCATATGTATTTTTGGCTCTTGTCCAGTATCTCACAATGAAGTATCTGATGAAGTCTGACATTTTGTTTTTTCGTGCATACGCAGTGTTTTATAGAATATCATTGCTGATAGATTCTCTGAATAAATCAGTGTTTTAGAGATGAAGTCCCTGCAGTAAATCGGCATGCACAGCCAGCCCCGTCCTTACAGACACAAAGCGCCTGCCATGCTTGTGGATTTACTGCAGTAAAATGATTTAGATTTCTGAACTGTGATGATGTGTCCCATGGCTGAACAATGTTTTTCTTTTGTCAGAACAACTTTGCCGTCCCCAATGTTTTCTAGAAATGATTTCAGTATTTGGAGTATATTAAGAAAGTGCATTGGAATGGTAAGCACATTCTTCTTTCCATCTGCTCATTTAGATCCATTAAAATCAACATTTATTTTCTTCCATGAGGCTCAGCCATGTTTCTGTCTTAATTTAGTTTCTGGAATGGAAAGTGCAATAGAGAATGATTGTAAGGAGGAGATGAATACCCGTTGTTTCTTACATTTTGTGTCTTTTCTTGATTAATGTATATCATTTTTGTATTTATAATAAATCAGTTTATTCCATAGCGCCATATCATTTGGATAGCGATCTGTAGTTTGGTTTCTGAGACCTTGCAGTCTATTTGGAAACTGGACAGGCACGCACCTTGTGAATAAATGAAGCTAAAACCAGATATGAGTACTTTTATATTATATCCACTAATCTGCCAGAATCATTTTTTCCACAGGCTGTGCGATTTAGATAGAAATGGGCATTTTGGACAGTGGATGGACTTGATATTCCCTGCACCTCTGGCAGTCCGTGCTCCTGGAATGAAATCTACTCTACGAACTGATGTAGATTTCAGTCATCATTTATGCCAGAAAACTGACATAAACCCATGGTAGATTTGGTGGGACCATCCACACCGCGTCCCCTTTTCAGAAAGTGGCGAGGGCACCCGTGGTTTGCAACTTTTTTACGCCAATTATCTGGCACATGGTGAAGATAAGTTTCACCAATGGTGTGTAATGCTGTGAAGAGTCAGGTTGCATAGCATGCCCAATGCCAGTCTACATGGACAGATGACAGGAAATATCTTGCCGCACCTAGTAAGTGTTTTTTCGATTTCCACAGGCTCACTACTGATTTAGTGAATGCTCCAGACTTACCTTTCAGGGAATACAAGTATTTTTCTAAGCCCATAATTCGCATGATCGTATTTTTAGTCTGCGTCCGATTCCCTTTTTTTTTTTTTTTTTGAGGATCGCATCCAGTGGGTGGGGCTGCAAAATATGCGGACAACACAGGGATGTCATCTGGATGCTGTCCACATGCATGTGGTCGTTATGTAAATTATAAAACAGGTCCTATTCTTGTCAGTTTTGCAGACAAGTATAGGATTTTCTAGAATAGGGCCCGCAGAAAGTGCAGAATACACACAGCCGTATCTGTATTTAGCAAACCACGAAACGTATACGGATAAAACAGACATTTCAGGAGAGCAAACAGGTCCTCCTGATGTGAGGAGTGGGGCAGCAGTGATCACGTCAGGATACATTTATATATAGGTCCTCCTGATGTGCTTCTGGCATTGATAAGAAATGTATATGTTATCTCTGCATATAGATGTAATTGATAAATCTAGAGCTTCAGTACAATACTGACACTGTATATAAAATTGACATGTATAAAATAATTCCCAAATGATTAGAATTGAACTATAACAGTTTCTTTCATGCATAAAGGGAATGTGAGAGTTTTCATAAATCAATAATACCTTTGCCAGTAATGCAAATGTGTTTCTTCTGCACATTACAGGAATTATCCAAGATCACGATGCCTGTAATTTTCAATGAGCCGCTGAGCTTTCTACAACGCCTGTCAGAGTATATGGAGCACACATATCTCATCCACAAGGCAAATCAATGTACAGACCCCATACAAAGAATGCAGGTGATTTGCTGACAGGGAAATGGTTATTATTTTTCCAGGTTTTTTTTTTGTAAGGATCTCTGAAGATTTTTGGAAAACTAGAACAGTCCTGAAATCGAGTTGGGATATGCCTTCTCCTTGACTGAATGATAAATGCATATATCTTCTCATCAAATTTCCCAGTAAAGCCCTAGGCCTCATGGACATGGTCGTTGTTGTGGTCTGCGTCCGAGCTGCATATTTTGCGGCTCGGGCGCAGACCCATTCACTTCAATGGGACCGCAAAAGATGCGGACAGCACACGTTCCGTGCCCCTGCAAAAAAAAATAGAACATGTCCTATTCTTGTCTGTCTTGCGGACATTTCTACAATGGGCCGCGTTCCGTTCCGCAAATTGCGGAACATGGAGCAGCTTCCGTGTTTTGCGGATCTGCGGTTTGCGGACCGCAAATTGCCAACAGTCGTGTGCATGAGGCCTTAAAGTGACTATACTTATGAGATGAATGTCGGCTGAGCCTATGAGGGTGTCGCAAATCTCTCCCAACTGCAGATGTCGCAGGGGAAAGGGACGATTGGGCATGTTGGATTTTAATATGTCCAATACTTTTGTTTTTAAAGGAGATATACTGTTGTCAGAAGTGTCCGGCAGCACCTTATTTCTTTCTCTGCAAACATGCACATGTATTGAGGGCAGGGGAGGATCGGGAACCTAAAGTGGCCCGGGAAAAAAAAAAACTAAAAGTGGCCCCATGTTGTAGGAGGGTCTAAATTGATAGGAGGCAGGGCAACAAAAGTAGGCGGATACCATAGCACAAGATACCACATAGCCACACAATATATTGCCCCAAATGCTGTCCCTCTGAGTTCTCACAGAGTTAATTACCACTGATGGGTTATTATGTACCCAGCCAGCAGCAGAGATGGCGGCTAGAATGGCCCCCTGGGCATTGGCCCACCGGGAAATTTCCTATGGCCAATCTGCCCCTGATTGCAGCGCTACCTGACGGCCAACAGCAGTACTAGGTGTATAGCCAGCCATCTTTAGATTGCCACATATATGAGATAAATCTGCATTCTTGCTATGATTGTGGATTATCTGTAGTGATCGGTTTGGAAGGTTGTATTTCATCCAAACAGAATGTTCTTTGATTTTTCTTTTTTTGTAAATGTCCAACTCATCCTTAGAACTTAAGCACCCTATAAAGTTCTAGAGAGCTATGATACAGAACAAATCTATGGAGCCCTACTTGATCTCTATAAGTTTCTAGAGGAGAATATCTACATAATATAGTGCCGTATGGAGGTACCATATGCTGGCACAGGAATGCCTATGCCTCTGCAGGCCTTTATCCTTGTAGTACATTTCGTGCGTATTTGAGTCATTGCAAGAAAACGAAGATTAATAATGAGCTAAATGCTAAAATATCAATAAATTCTGACACAGAACAAATATACATCAACAATGGAAATGTAAAAGTGGAATAAAGTGTAATGGATGGAAACTGGATTGAGATAAAATGTCAGGCAGAGTATTACCGGACCTTTAAAATATAACTGAAGGTCTGCGTTCAGAAAGCAAGTGCTCTCATGACTTTCTCTACTGGACTCAATAAAACAATTCCCATATTTTCCTGCAGACATCAGTAATTTCTCAGTTGAACAAATGACTCCCCTGCACTCGTGTCCTCCTAGCCATCATTGTACAGGGACCTGCCACACATCTCTATAGTATATGAGAGAATGGTAGGGAGCCGTTGAGCTGCTGGAATTAGATTTGACAAGGAAGTGATGACTTATTCTAGTCATCTACTACACAAAAAAGGGGGTCAGTCAGAAGGTCCGTGAAAGCAGGTGCACGTAGCGAAATATACATACAAACACAGAAAAAATGCAACAGCACTCTGCAACCAGCACTCTGCCCTGCCTATATGCTGGAAAAGTGAGGCGTCAGTGTACATTTTGATCAAAAGGTAATAAGCCACTCGCCGCGCCAAGGCCGCCTCAATGAGTGGTCCTAACGCTAAATCCTACCTGATATGGGCCATGACAGCCACATAAAATCCACAGAGTGATCTGCCTTGCCTCCTATAGTAGTCGAACCCCTTGACACCTGGAATTAAACCCCCCACTATCAAAACGACTTAATTTATTTCCTTTCCATTCCTTTATTTATTTCCATTTCCTTTCTTAGTGTGTTGCTGCCTTCGCTGTCTCAGCAGTTGCATCACAGTGGGAACGTACAGGGAAACCATTCAACCCTCTTCTTGGAGAAACATATGAGTTAGTTCGGTAAGAGAAATTGATAAAATTGTATGAAATATCAATGAAGTATCAATGTATATCAATACAGATGTAGCAAACATTAAGCGGATTGTGCTGCGCTAGTATACTGATGACCTGTCCTCAGGATGGGTCATCAATATCAGATTGTCAGGGGCTCAACTCCGGGCACCCCTTCAAACAGTTGATTGGTGAGGTGCCAGGAGTTGCACAACCCCATTAACTTGGCACTTAACACATTAAATACACTGGCCCAGTTTTACTAATGCAGTATGTCTGTGTCAAAAATCTGTATAAAAAGTGTTGTCATTTGGTGCATCTAGGGTTTCTGAACGTTTTTCCGACATGCTCGACAGGGGTGGGGCCTCATATGAAAGGACCAAGCCTAAAATTTAGTGCCAGTAGTGCACCACAAGTCTGGCATAAAAATCTGTCTGAAAGTAAGTCAACCAGTAGTTGGTGAAGAGTCAGATAAAAGTATCTATTCCTGCAACAGATTTATCATCCCAACTCTGGTGCAGGACCAGACAGTCTAAGAGTACGCCATCTTCAGGATCCGTAAATCTGGGCCACTGTTGCAGCAAATTTTAACTTTGCTGTTGTGTTAAGTGACAATTTAATATGGTATTAAATATGTTATTAAATAATGTTATTTAATGTTATTTAACATGGCCAGATTAAAGTTAAGGCCCCTTAACACTGGGAAAGCATCGGCCAGATAATCTCTAACAAGCGTTTGTAGGACAGGCAGGCGTGATCACATTTTCACTGCCTGGCCCAGTCAATCAAAATGCAAAGGGAGCAGAGCTTCTAGGTGTAATGGCAACGCCCCTGTTGCTCTTAGATGCTCATTTGCATATATTAAAACACTTTTCTTAGTAATGCAGGCAGATATGAACACTGGACCAACACAGATGCCTTCCGCTGCCAAGAGCACATGCAACAGGTCGGCCAGCTTCATAGCTACAAATCTGCCGACAGATGCCCTTTAAAGGGGTTTTCCAGGATTTTGATACTGATGACCAGGAGCGTAGCTAATGGCTCATGGGCCCTGGTGCAAGAGTTCAGCTTGGGCCCCCTTCCCTCAGTGCTTTGTGTGTCTTCTTATGTGCCATAAGGGTCTTTGGGCCCCCTCAGGCTCCTGGGCCTGGTAGCGACTGCTACCTCTGCA
Source organism: Bufotes viridis (assembly GCA_033119425.1). Classification (NCBI taxonomy): domain Eukaryota; kingdom Metazoa; phylum Chordata; class Amphibia; order Anura; family Bufonidae; genus Bufotes; species Bufotes viridis. The sequence continues at coordinate 108,119,510 of CM065593.1, read as the reverse complement.
CCCCCTATAGCTACGCCCATGCTGATGACCTATCCTCAAGATAGGTCATCAGTATATGATCGTTGGGGGTCCGACAACCGGGGCCCCACCGATCAGCTGTTTGAGAATACACCAGCACTCTCGCAGCGTACCAAGCACAGTGCCGTACATTGTATAGCGGCTGTGCTTGGTATCGCGCTCAGCCCAATTTACTTCAATGGGACTGAGTGCGATACCAAGCATAGATGCTATACAATGTACGGCACTGTGCTTGGTAAGAAAGGAGAAGGTCACAGCGCCCATAGGAACACTGGTAGGGGTTGTCCAAAACTTAATTCTCCTGGACAACACCATTAAGTAGAACAGCGGTGTATGAAGACTAGCTCCATGGAGTATTGCCAGTAAATGTCCATACACCGCTGGTCTACCTAATACTAGCAGATAAAGTTAAACATGTAATTAATATGTTAAAGTATTTTTTATTTATTGCATGCATGTAGTAGACACAGTGAAACTGTTCTCTTCCCGGTCACAGAACATTAGTATTTTTGTCTTTTAGTGATGATCTTGGATTTAGACTCATTTCTGAACAGGTCAGCCACCATCCGCCGATTAGTGCTTTCCATGCAGAAGGTCTTTCTAATGACTTTGTATTTCATGGATCAATCTATCCAAAACTAAAGTTTTGGGGGAAGAGTGTTGAAGCAGAACCCAAAGGAATAATAACACTGGAACTCCTAAAGTGAGTAAAACGATAATATCCACAGAAAAATAAGCTGTTAATGAAATTTTTACCGATATCCTGAACATACAATGATGATATTCAGTTGTGCAATATATGTATGATGCAGAAGGTCATTAAAATGAACCGCTGTTAACGCCGATACCCATTCCTGATGGCCCATGTCTTCAGCAGTGAGAGTCCTCTGAAAAACATAGCTGAAACGGTGGTGCAATGGCTGGGATCAGAGATATTTCTTATGCTAGCTGTTTGACCCCTTTGATATCACAGTCCGTATTGACCACAGCCTATAAACGGTCAGACTGTGGAAGAGGGTCTCCCTCTCTCACTTCATCGCCCCCCTCACAAAGCAGATGGGTTTCCATGCCAACCAGGGGCATAAAAATGTCTCCCGGGTTTGCCATCTTTGTACTCCTATTATTAATAATATGCCTTTCAGTGTTACTTAAACCGGTATAATGCAGTGTAACACAGAAGTATTTCAGTGTGTAATATCAGCAGTCAAACAATCATGTAGGACTAAAACAAAGTTTAATAAAATGTAAAAAAATGTAAACGTTCACCGCACTCATCAGTGTATTACATGGATAGCCATTCACTTTAATGGCTATTGTATAATATTTTATGGCGGCTACAACATGCATGTAATACACAGGCTTGCTGGATCCTCAAGAGTAAAGGCAGATTTACACTGCACAGTTGTTAGGCAGATTATCAGGAACGAACCTTACTACAAACACTCGTTCCCGATCTGTGTAATGCTTTATTTACGTCAATGATTTCCATCAGTGATTGTGAGCCAAAACTAGGAATGGAGCCTCCACAGAGATAAGGTATAAGGCCCTTTTCAGATGAGTGAGTTTCACACTTCAGACTCGCAGCGTGAGTATGCGGCAGCTCCCGTTCTGACCTCCCAGCATATAGCATTATATTGCGTTCTGGAATGTATTGTATAACACTGACAGAATTATGTCAGTTTAATCCAATACATTCCAGAACTCCAAGGGTTACATAGCATCCTAAATCAGTATAATGTTATGCAACACTGTCAGTGCTGGGAGGTTCAGGAAGGGAGTTGCTGCATGCTAACACTGTAAGTCCGGAGTGTGGAACTCGCTGGTCTGAAAGGGACCTAAGGGAAAGATCTGCAATTGTTCGTTGTTTAGAGCCATGCCTGGTTTGGGCTCAAAATCACTGAAGGAACACTGGCGTGTGAATAAGGCATAAATGTGCTGCCGATTACCCAATAAAGGAGCAAAATGCCCATTCACTGGGTGAAATGATCTTTCATGTAGCGCATTACATGATTGTGCTGTGTGAACAGCAATATGCTGCCAAGAAACCATCAATCTGTATGAGGACGAGCGATAGTAGTAGCCATCGCTTGTCTCCATAAAATGAAGACGATCACTGTGACGATCACACACCTCCCCTGATGAGCAGGCAATTATCAGGACGGAATGGGCTTTTTTCCCTAGAATTGCCTGCAGAGTCAGTACGGGTAAATGCGCCTACAAAGCTGACACTCTCCAAAAAGGAAACCCTCAGATATTGGGCATTTTGTAAAGATGTTCTCTAAGCATTGTCTTTGAGCTTCTATTGTATGGCTGAAAAGGCTGATCCTGTAGGCATTTCATGTACTGTACATGAGTTCATGTTAGTTTGATATACATATTGTAAGTCCTGTTTGTGTTTCTTAGGCACAACGAGGCTTATACATGGACAAACCCTACTTGCTGTGTACATAATATCATTGTAGGGAAGCTGTGGATTGAGCAGTACGGCAATATGGAAATCACTAATCATAAGTAAGTTTGTCTGACATTTTTCGGGCTTGCCAACATTTGAGTAGACCAGATATTAATGTTCATCCATTTATAGGACTGGTGATAAATGCATCCTTAGTTTCAAGCCGTGTGGTCTGTTTGGGAAGGAATTACACAAAGTGGAAGGATACATTCAGGATAAGAGGTAAGTTGATAGTGTTCACTTAATGACAGGATTTACTGTATAGCAATAGGATTCACGCACAGGGAAGGGAATACTCTAGCAAAGGTTGTGTTTCATGAGATCTGGTAAGAGATCTCTTTCTCACATTTATTATAGCTTGCCTAACTCTTATATGTAAATACCAAATATGAGCGTGGGATAGTCGCTCCAAAACCCGGACTCCCTTCAATAGATACACAAAACAGCAATACCGGGTTGTATCAAAAAGTAAACATCTTTATTATATAACATGTATAAAAAGGTCAAACAATCCATACAATATAAAAAATGTGTGTATATATGGTTGGTGGTACAAGACACAAAGGGTAACAGACCCTCACGGGGGTGATTGTCTAGCGTGGTGTGATAGCAGAGTAAAATAGTGAGTCAATAGCAGCATGCATGAAGTACTCGAGTCTGTGTAAGCATACTCTGTTAAGACATATACCATGTATTTAAATAAAGCCCAGGCAAGTGCCAGTGGCTACACAACAACAGTAGTAGTTTTGTAACAGACAGCAACCCATGTAAAGCATACCCGGTATCACACTTAACGCAGCACTGCCCGTGTCCCGACGCGCGTTTCACTCTTATATGTGAAATATTTTAGTTCTTATACATGTAGACTTTGATAAAATGTGCGAAATAGGTCACTATCGAGAGCCCTGTTATGTGGTGAAATGGTCAGTACAGTTAGGGGATCACCAAAGTCAACTGCATGTTAATCCTTACTATAAACCCAAGAAACCTTCGGTATGCATTTCAACTCATTCCCAATTAAATATTTATTTGCTTGACGTCATAAGTTCATTATTAACTGTCTTTCTTCCACGGGTTAGAAGAAAGGGCAGTTTTCATAAAAAGCCCAGTGGACCGTTTTAATATCTATTGAGGTTAAATATGGTGACTCCTGTGAGGGTAACTTACTTCTGGGCAAAAAGCACTGGGGGGGGGGGGGGGGGGTTTGGGTTTAGGCTTATTTGGCAGGCAATTGTTTTTTAAGTATAATATTTAGATGTGTTTCTCTTGTGCATTATTTTAAATACAGCAAAAAGAAGCTTTCTGCTCTCTATGGAAAGTGGACAGAGTGTCTCTATACTGTTGATCCTGTTTCATTTGATTCGTTTAAAAAAAATGACAAGAAAAATGGAGATGATAAGAAAAACCAGGTGAATACTATATATTTGTTTAATCTATTCATAGTTCATCCATATACACAGTCATAACATTAAAACCAATATTGTAGAGGTCCTTCTTTCTGGACTCCACATGTTCTATGTAGGGGTCCGGTAGTATCTGACAACAAGACATTTAGCAGAAGATCCTTAATCCTATAAGATTCGAGGTGGAACCTTCATGGATCCAGCACATCTCACAAATGCTTATTCCATTTGAGATCTGTGGAATTTGGATGTCAAGGGATCAACTTGAACTCTTTGGCATGTTTCTCAAACCTTTACTGAGCTATTTTTGTACTGTCAGGAGACATAATTCAGCGTCTAGCGATAAGAAATACTGCTGCCTTCAAGAGATTTACTTGGTCTACAGCAATGCTTAGGTACGGTAGGTGGCACATATCTAAGTAACATCCAGAATGCCAGACCCAATTTCCCAGCATACTGGCCAGTTCAGCTTACCTTCATCCCATAGTACATCTAGTGCCATCATTTCCTCAGCTACGCCCAGCCGTCCATTGATGCAAAAGAAAACATGATTCATCAGACGAGGCCAGCTTCTTCCATTGCTCCATCCATGGTCCAGTTCTGATGCTTATGTGCCTATTAGAAGCACATTTGGTGGTGAAAAAGGGGTCAGCATGGGCCCTCTAACTAGTCTGCATCTATGAAGCCCATACACAGTGAGCTGTGATGTACTATGTGTTCTGAGATTTTCTTATAAATTTATGTTTTATTAAATTTTACATAAGTATAATAATAACAGAAACAGTGGTACATAAGTACAGGTTCAAAAGTTCTGAGATTTTCTATCATGGAGGCCAGTAACTTTTTAAAGCAATTTTTGCTACATTAGAACTTCTGTGGGATAAGATCAGACAGGCTAACCTTTACTCTCAACAAACATCATTGAGCCTTGGGAAAATCACTGGTTCTGCTTCGTTTGGTAGGTACTAGCCACTGCTTACCAGAAATACCCCAAAAGACCGGCCATTTTGGAGATGGTCTAATCTAGCTGTCTAACTATCCCAGTTTGGCCCTTGCTCAGATCCTTACATCTGTCCACTTTTCATGCTTCCAACACATCAGTTGGAAGAACTGACTGTTCACTTGCTGCCTAATATATTCCCCCACTTGTCAGGTGCCATTGTTGTGAGATAACATGAACGTCATCTGGTTTCAATGTTATGGCTATGTTTATGGGGTATGCCCATCTCTGTCCTTCGTGGTCAAGAAGGGAATAACTACATTAAGTACCAGCCAGGGGTGGCTAGACTTATGGAAAGATCCGAATGGCCAGTGCTCCGCTGCTTGGTTCGGTCTCTGTCGCTCCCCAGCTGGCTCTTCGTCTCACTGGTGCTCTGATATCAACATCCTGTTGACGGGGTGGTACGTGACCACTGCAGCTAATCACAGGATGCTTTGGTGACCTGCTCCCCTTGTATCACTTGACCATTTGTCTTGACACAAAGTAAGCAGGTCACCACTGCGGCCAGTGGCTGTAGCGGTCAAGTGCCACCTTCCTGTTAACAGGATGTTGATATTGGCGCACGATGGAGATGAAGAGTTGGCTGGGGAGCGACAGAGACCAAATGTAGCAGCGGGACCCAGATAAATATGATCACCACCTTCAGTCGGCCACTCTGAGGTCTGATAAAATGGTGGATAATCCCTTTAAAATATAATTCACCTAATACAGGCATCCTCAAACTGCGTCCCTCCAGCTGTTGCAAAACTACAACTCCCAGCATACCCGAACAGCCTACGGGTATCAGCCTACAGCAGGGCATTATGGGAGTTGTAGATTTACAACAGCTGGAGGGCGGCAGTTTGAGGATGCCTGACCTAATACATAGCTGGCTTGCATCTGCTAGAGAGAGAGAGCTGCTCTTACATAGCAACTGTCTGCTCTGGCTCATTGTTGGCGATGCCCGCCTTTAGAACTAATGTTTTTTTACATTTGGTGAAATATGTTTGCAAATAGTATTCACTAAAACATTACAACCACGTTGTGCATACAGCTCATATCCAGTACTATGTGTCTCTATGTTCTGTAACCATGAAGACACATAGATCTGCATGGGAGCTGAAGACACAAAACAGTGGTGCAGATTTACTAATGCTGTTTTTTACCAGCTCAAGACTGGCATTCTACATTATTATTTTGAGCCACTGCATTAAAACCAGGGAATATTGAGCCCTATTCCCACGATGAGTGGAGGATCCAGTCTAATCCTGTGGATAAGTGATAACTCGCCAGCCCATGACAACCCCTTCAAGGTGGTGCAAGCCATATGTATCTTCTCTTGTTCCTTTCAGCCTTATAAACTTTGGGGGACACCAGTCTTAATAAAGCCCCTGCTTTGGCAGTGGATCGCCGAAGTTATAAAGAGGCGCCGGCCTCTCCATAACTTTGGCGCAACCAGGGCCAGTTCTAAATGTAAGACAGCTTCCGAGCTGTCTTACATTTAGACAATTTTCTACGCCTAAAACAGAAAATGATGAATGAGACGGGCCTGTCGGCCCTTCCCCGCTCACAATTTTAGACCTGGCGTTAACGGGGCGAAGTCACAGATAGCGGCGCAACTAACAATTGTGCCGCCATCTGCGCCTGAAATACGCCTAATTTGGGCGTATTTCAGAATAGTAAATGACCCCCCTATGTTACTATTAATTCACAAGTATTGTCATCTCCTTTTAACAGTCCAGAAGTACTGAGGAGCCTGATGAAATGCCATTACCGGATTCGGAAAGTGTACAGTTTATTCCTGGGAGTACACTGATGTGGCGAATAGCCCCTCGACCATCCAATTCTGCACAGGTTGGCGTCACCCATCCCACTCATTTCAACACATTCTTGAACTGACAAACCACAGTAAGAGAGGCCAGATATGTTCAATTAAAAGGGTTGTCTGCTGCAATTCCAGCCACAACTCATGAGAGTGGCGATTTTTCTGTAAAATAACTAGACCTCTATTTTCTTTTCTATTCTCTGGCAGTCTTAAATCGCTTCCACAGTTGTAATAGGAGGAATATTAAAGTCAAGGAGACGAGTAGGGGAATCACATCCCTGTGGTAGCTCTCTTAGGGGCAGTGGACAAAACACAGCAGTATTTTGTCTTTGGACATTAGAGATGTCACGATGGTTTGTATATGGGGGGGGGAGTCCTGTCTATCAAACTAAGCTGGACGGGAGCTACTTAGAGGACACTTCTCCACATGCAAAACGTCTGTGTAATGAGGGAGCCTGTCAGTTTTTCATGCTGCCCATGGTTCCATTTACCCTCTTCCTAGCTAACATAGTTACGGGCCTTAGGCTGCACTACTGAGAGATTCTGAAGACTGCACCCCCCACCACCACCATCTTTTAATCTCGTCAGGAGCAGTATTTTCAACTTTAATATCACTATCAGGAGAGGTCATGTTGCGCTCAAAATCTCATATTAGGGTAGTCTGCGCATAACATTTATAATAGTACTATTGACAATTCCTATATTTCTTTCTACAGTGAGCTGCTATCACCAGTTACTTACACATGCTCCATATGCTTTCCAGAATATTGTAAGACTTTAACGGGTAATGCAGCATATTTGTTGAATAGACATGACATGATATTTCTTCCTTGATTTGTTGTAGATGTATAACTTCACCCACTTTGCTATGGCCTTGAATGAATTTGATAAGGGAATGGAAAAGATAATACCCACGACAGATTGCAGACTGCGCCCTGATATAAGGGCAATGGAAAATGGCGATATTGGTAAGTTTACATTTCCTTCAGCAAGCAATCTATCAGTTATGTTGTTCACTACTGTATGCCTTTAAAATCTTTAGTGTTGTTGCAGTGCAATGGTACCTGGGTAGAACATGTATTAATGGCTGCCACAAACTAACTTCATAGGCCTAAAGGGCAGCCAAAAACAACCTCCTGCCCGCTGTTCAACTGTAGTTTCAAGACAACCTGTAGTTACAGTATGCAAAACACATTCATATAATTAGGTTTCATACCATGGTGGTTGTTTCGTGCCTTCGTGATTGGGCTCTCAGAGAGGTGCATGGGACCTTAATACTATTTTTTCTGTTGGATTACTCCTGATTATTACTTAGGTATTATCTCACATCATATTGTGGCACACAGGGTAGTACTAAGTCACAGGGCAATCCATGTGTCACCATAGAGCACCCTGCACAAGGCTCTTCTGTGCGGAAGAAGTCCCTTAGGGTGTCTCCACCAGAAAATAGCAAGAGATTGCAGATTTCCCTCTGTTCTTATATTCAATGTCTCATTTCAGAGACATTACAGTGTGTCAACCTCTCCATTTTTCTAGCAGAAATTGTCACCATGATGTTTAATATCAGCTGTATGGATCTCATGAGGACTTTCTGTACAATAAATTATATAAAAAGTTACATGCATTATTAAATGGCAACTCTTTTCCCATTTTCTAAGACACAGCCAGCGAAGAAAAGAAGAGATTAGAAGAAAAACAAAGAGCAGCTCGAAAGAATCGCTCAAAGTCAGATGAAGACTGGAATACAAGGTCAATAGAAATATTACAGTTTTGAAATGGTATCTTTCAGGCTGGGTTCACACTGTGTTAAAGGGGTTGTCTCAAAATGTAATACAGGGCACTTACTAATGTATTGTGCTTGTCCATATTGGCTCCCTTGCTGGCTTGATTCATTTTTTCATCACATTATACGCTATCCAAGGGTTATGTCCACCCTGCAAACCATCAGCGGTGGCCGCACACTGTAGGAAAAAGTGCCAGCCTCCCTGGCCTGGGACTGCGAGAACCCACACAGGCATACATGTACAGCAGCTCCCGTCCTGGCCACCGCATGCTGCAGTGGTGTTCATAACCCCTGGAAATGAGAAGTGTATAAAGCAATGGAAAGATAAATCAATATGGATAATCACAATACATGAGTAAGTTGTATTAACGCTCTATATGATAAATGGCATTTGCCAAAAGTAAGACAACCCCTTTGATCCTAGCAATACCCAAAAGACCAGTCAGTTCTGAACAAGCCCACTGTCCTTTCCATATGGGGGTATACTTTTAGATACTTGAAAACTGTATTAAAATGTATTCTGTTCAACTGCACTACTCTGTCTGCCAAAAACCTGGAAACAGACAGAGAGCAGGTGAAACTGAATCCAAAGAGGAATCCTTTCAACTCCATCGACCCATTAAGCCCCTTGCGGTAAATGTATACCTCTAATGGAAAGTCCAATGGGAGGCCTTAGCACAGTTGTAAAAGAACCTAAAAGTGTAACCTTTCAATAGAGAACATACTGTGCACATGAAACAATACATACCGGTAATTAGAGAAACATCCAATTAGGGGACATATAATAAAAGTGCTATATTTATTTTGGACAAGTCCCATGTTTATAAAGGGGTTTCTGAGGGAGAATGGTCGCAGGCACTCACCTTTTTGACATCCACTTTTAGATGCGTTACACACTACGAGGCGGGAGTGAAAACGCTCCTACGCTGGTATTATACTCCTGAAAGGTTAAGTCGCATGTACCCTAATGCCTCGGCCGGTTGCTGGAGGGATTGCGGTTGCACCGGGTCCCTATACCATATATTGTGGGGTTGCTCCAAATTAACCGTATTTTGGTCCCGAGTGTTTAATTTCATTTCACAAATTGTCCAATACACCATCCCTCCCGCCCCTGAACTTGCTCTTTTGTTCCTAGGAATGGATAATATTGACCGGTCATACAGAGGTATTGTAGGACATATTCTTTTGAGCGCCAAAATTGTCATCACACGTCACTGGAAATCTGTGACTCCCCCTTCACTGCAAGAAGTAGTTTACTCTCAACACCACCTGTAGATATGAACATCGCCTCCCATTTTCCATGGTTTCACCTAAAAAACGTGATGCCCTTTGGGCCCCTTGGCTCCGCCATTCCCTTTATCTCCCATAAATACCCACACTGTTCATTGGCTTATCTCTCCCAACCGTCTTAAGGGCATAGTAGATCTGATCTTGTTTTGTCTTGTTTACTTACTTGATTGTTTTTTTTTATTTTGTACTACTTTAAGTGTTAGGACACATGGAGTTGTATCCCCCAAACCCCAGTATGTGGGGAACTCATCATTTGCTTGGTATGTTACACATAAGGGGGTCGGGTTGGCAGTATCCAAGCGGATACCCCGACGCTCTGAGACTTTAACCTGCTTTTTCCGTCTTGCTCATATATGACCCATTTAACATATCATATTGTTTTATAGTGGCTGCGTCCACTGCCTGATTGTTTGTGTCCTCATACTCTGAAAACTTCAATAAAAATTATTGACTATAAAGGGGTTTCTGGGATGTTAATACTGGTTACATATCCTAAGGATAAGACATCAGTATTACATCAGTGGGGGTCTGACCCTTGGCTCCACTGCTGCTCAACTGTTTGAAGCTGCCGAGGAGTTCTAACAGCGCCGCAGCCTCTTACATGGTTTACATTGTTCCATACACTCACCTCATTGTACATGAAGTATAGTAGCGGCTGTGATTGATATTGCAGCTTTGTCCCATTCACTTATACAGGTTCATGCTGCAATACCCTGCACAAGCTCTCTGTCTGTGAAGTTAGCGAGTAAGTAAAGCACTACAATAGAGGTGCCCACGGCCAGCTAGTAATCTCACCTACTGCAAGCCCCAGCAATATTAAAACAATTGACCTGCACAGAGTGAATCAAAATGAAAAATACCTACCTCTGAGCTATGGTGGTGCATTCAGACCTATTGGTACAGTGCTGTATGTTTTATAGGCTCGTAAAACATCTTTGATATTAAGTTTCAGTGGATGCAATACAAATATTTATTCTAAAATTAGACAAAAGCTTCCAATACTAAGTAGATGGTAAAAGTAATAGTAAAAAAACTATTTTACAAACTGTAGCTTACAGCAACCTGGTAGATGACCAAAGAAAATTTGCTTTAAAACATCAAAACTGTGTATCTGACTGTGGATTAGGGTTTTGGAGATTGTGTAAAATGTGAGGTCTTTAGGCAATATACAGTAGATACAGTAGATACTCCACTGAAACAATGAATAACTGGTGAAGAAAGGTCGGGATGTACAATGGAGCTGGTGGTTCCTTTTTGGTTGTTATATTTAATATATCACGTAAAACCCTCTGGGAAAAAAATCCATACCGCAATGAAGTTTCTGGTGTTCTCAGAAGGGTGGACTGGCCATTCCAGAGCCTAAACCTCAGTGTATTTGAATTAGTTAACTTGAAATGTGAGAAAAAAAATATGTTCAACTAATAAGTTTGGAGGTGTTAACAAGAAGCATGGGAAATATACATATAGATTTGATTGATGTAGTCTGTGTTATGTCAGATACACTGGCATGATTACCGCCTACTGAAGAAAGGAGGTTGGGGAATAATATAGCTATTGAACTCATAATCTCTAAAGCGACTGTCACACTGGATATTCACCTGATAGTAAGTCTCTAAAAGGATTCAAAGGTAAGGGAAATTCAGCTGAATTGGACAAATCTAGAGTGCCCAGCATAGCCGCTACTAAATGTATGGTGTACAGGTGTAAGGAGCAATGTCGGCAATGAAGAGGCCTCAGCGCGGCCTCTTCAAACCTCTGATCTGCTGGTATGCAGAGTCAAGCTTCCACCGATCTGATATTAAAGGGGTTGTCTCACTAACGCAAATAGCATTTATTATGAAGATAAAGTTAATACCAAGGTACTTACTAATGTATTGGGATTACCCATATTGCTTCCTTTGCCAGTTGCATACATTTTTCTATCACATTGTACACTGCTCGTTTCCATGGTTACGACCACCCTGCAATCCATCAGCGCTGGCTGTGCCTGCACACTATAGGAAAATTTGCCAGCCTCTCTGTGGCCGGGAAAATGAGAGCGCAGATAGGCCAGTGTTTTCTCTATAGTTTGCAAGCATGACCCCCACGGATTGCAGGGTGGTTGGAACCATGGAAATGATCAGTGTATAATTTGATGGAAAACTGTATCCAGCCAGCAAAGGAGGCAATATGGACAATAAGAATTCATTAGTAAGTGGCTTGTATTAACTTTCAAAACATAATAAGCTATTGGCTGAAGTGAGACAACCCCTTTAATGACCTATCCAAAGGATAAACCACAATCTTGTAGTCCTTGAAAACTCCTTTAACCCGTAGGATACCAGCGTCGCACAGAGGTGGTACAGAGGTGTGGTGCACCGCCACAGCTATTTCCTGCTGAAAGAAGAAAGGAAGACGACCATCTGGAATTGCTGCACTGATTTTATTTTTATTTTTTTCATTTGCAGCAGTTCCAGATCCCTAAACCACCCTCCATCCCTGTCCCTTCCAGCCCCTCCCCAATCCTTTTTTTACGGACGCCATTTGGTCCGTGCGCTTTTTTGGTATTTTTTTATTTATTTTTTTACAATTTTCCAGCTCTGCACCACTTTTTCTGCATGTGAGCTGTGATTGCCAAGTTCTGTTCAGTACATACGTGCCTGATTAGCACCTGGGCATTATTGTTTTGCGCTTTTTTTTTTCACATCTGTGTTGGTTGTTTTTTTTACCAATTTTTCCTTTTTTTTGTTGAAATAGAAGAAATTGTAGTGAGAGAGAGAGAGAATTAATTTTTAGCCAGTGTTCACTTTTTTAACACTGTAGTGAATTTATATACTACAGAGCACCGATCAGTAGTGTGCTCATTTACATCTGCACATTTTTGAGTTTTATTTTACTTTTTTTTGTGTGAAAAAAAGAACCGCAGTTAGTTGTGTGTGGAGGAGATAGACATAGAGATAGATAGATTTCAGTAAGTGTGAGTTTAGAATTTTGTACCAGTTGTACCAGGGCAACATTTCCTTGGTGAAATTCCCCAAACAGCAAGGAAAGGAAGGACCCAAAAAAGATGCAGGGTGTGTTCCAAAACGGGGATAAGGAAATGCACCATTTACCATTGCAAAACCTGGCCTGTGCATCAAGGATTGTTTCAGAATCTACCACTCATCCATGGAGTATTAATTAAATTTCATTTCTACCCCTTAAAATGTTCGTACAGGGATGCACTTTCCAAAATGGGGTTTTTAATATTTGGGGACCTTAGGAATTATTAACATGCGACATGGCACCTAAAATCCATGTCTGTTTATTCAGACCTGCAAAATCCATATTTTGCCTCTAGAGCCCTGCTCTGTGCCCATACAGCAGCCTAAAAGCACATATGGGGTGTTTCCTGAATGGGGAGGAAATGGGTAACGAAATGTGGGGTGCATTTAGTCCTGTTACCCCTTGTGAAAGTAAAAAATGTGGGTGTAAAGCAACCTGTTTTGGAAAAAATAGTAATTTTTCATTTTCACAGCCAACTGTTTCCTAATTCTGTGAAACAAAGTGCTCACTACACACCTTAAATTATTCCTCGAGGGGTGTAGATTCCAGAATGGGGTCACTTTTGGGGGGTTTCCACTGTAGGTGGTACCTCAGGGTGTCTTCAGCCAATCCTGCAAAATCTGTCCTCCAAAAGCCCTATGACGCTCCTCTCCTTTTGAACCCTGCCATGTACTCATTCATCCGTTTTTGGGCACATTTTTTTGGGGAGGGCTTGTAAACGGCAGAATCAGGGTAATAAATAATGAGGTTTATTTTCCTTTTAACCCTTGCTATGTTACAGCAAAAATGCAAGTTGAAAATCTGAAGGAAAAAAAAATCTCAAATTTGAAATTTCAGCTCCATTTTCCTTTAATTCTTGTGTAACACCTCAAGATTTAACAAAGTTTGTAACATAAGTTTTTAATAATTGGAGGGGTGTAGTTCCAAAAATGTGGTCATTTATGGGTGGCTTCTATTACATAAGCCCCTCCAAATCACTTTATAACTGAATTGGTGCTTAAAAACATGGTTTTTGAAAAATTGCTTCTAAACTTCTAAGCGTTCTAACATCCTTTAAAAAAAAAAAAAAATGACATTTACAAAATGATGCCAACATAAAGTAGACATATGGGAATGTTAAGTATTAAATATTTTATGAGGTATCACTTTCTGTTTTAAAAGCAGAGAAATAGAAATTTTGAAAATAGCGAATTTTTCAAAAATTTGGGTAAATTTGTGATTTTTTCATAAACAAAGGTGAAATATATTGACTTAAATTTACCACTGTCATGAAGTACAATGTGTCACGAGAAAACATTCTCAGAATGGCTTGGATACGTAAAAGCGTTCCAAAGTTATTACCACATAAAGTCACACGTCAGATTTGCAAAAATCGGCCTTGGATTTAGGGCTCATGTACACAACCACTTGAATGGGTCTGCAAACCCGGAGATGCGGTGTGGAAGCACGGATCGGAACCCCAGGGAAGCACTACGGAGTGCTTTCGTGGTGTTTCTGTCCATGCTTCCGCACCACAAAAAAGTAGTGCATGCGGACCGTCTGATGCGGATCACGGACCCCATTTAAGTGAATGGGTCTGCGATCCACATGTGGCTGCCTCCCGGTCTGTGCCCGTGCATTGCGGACTGCAATTCGCAGTCCGCTGTACGGGCCCAGCCCGGTCGTGTGCATGAGCCCTTGGTAAGGGAAGATGAAACAAAGTCCTGACCACTAGATGCCCGGGAAATATAGTGGGGGGGCGCTTAACTCAGAAACAACCTAGCTTGCTGTGCTATGTTGTTTCCATAACTCTCATGCAATGCAATGGGAGCTACGGAAACAAAGGCCCACCGACACACGCTGCTATTTCCCAGCCACCTGGTGGTCGGGACTTAGTCTCATCTCCCTTAGCAGCGAGGTGAGGCAATCCCTTTAAAGGCCTGTACACACACACAGAAGCAGCATATGTCACTTTGATGTGATCTAACACTATATACAACGTAATTGAAATGGTACATAAAATGTATTTGTTTTTTACATCAGTGATTTCTTTTTTCAGGTGGTTTTATCAAGGCCCTAATCCACACAACAATGCACAGGACTGGCTTTACTGTGGGAAGTACTGGGACAGAAATTACACAAGCCTACCAGATATCTATTGATAGTGGCGCGCTGCCATGACGGGGGTCTTTTCAGCTGTATGAAATGTAGATTTGCGTGCCCTGACTTCATACAACTTGCACCTTTTAAAACCCTGTAGCATTTCATTTAAGCAATCCTTTTTGTAAAGGAAACCAAGCAATATGTGATGCAACTTTCCGAGTTGTCGTAGACACCAGTAGGAATGCCGGCAGATGATATACCTATTCATGTCTAGGATCTGACATTTATGTGAAACAAATATCTATATCTTAAAAAATAAACATTATTTTGATAAGCTCGAAAAATGTTCAATGCATGAAGAATGTCATAATATTCTCCCTCACAATTTAAGCAAGTGCAGGAGAAACCGGCAGAAAAACCTAATAAAAAGTATTGGTGACTTTGTGGCTGTCCACACACAAAGTGACAATATGATGTGACTATTAAAAATTTACAGATACAAGACTTTAAATATTGCATTTTAAAGAGCCTCTCTGGGCTTTTCTGAACATTCGGCAGCCTTCTATACTTACCCCCCTGTCACAGCTTCGATCCCATTCACATGACCCAGGCTGCAGGCTCGAGTCTTCCTTTAGCAGCGTATTGTAAGTGGAAGACATCTTGCCTTCATAGGTCAGAAGGCTGCCGGATTTTCAGAAAAGCCCAGAGAACCCCTTTAAGGAAAGCATTCCAATTTCATTGTGTATATTGTATACATGTATTTTTAAGGAAATCTCATTGTCTATAGAGGGAAATAAAACTGAATTTTGGGAAAACCTACCGCTATTTAC
The DNA here is from genome assembly GCA_033119425.1 of Bufotes viridis. Lineage (NCBI taxonomy): Eukaryota > Metazoa > Chordata > Amphibia > Anura > Bufonidae > Bufotes > Bufotes viridis. The sequence continues at coordinate 108,103,824 of CM065593.1, read as the reverse complement.
ATCGTTTGTCTTGGATATTTACCTGTAATACAACTAATATGAAAACCTAAAATCCTATCATCTATAGTCAACATGCTTTTCAGTTTGATTGTAAATATGACCATTTAGGGGGTCATTTATCAATCTGAAATACGCCTAAATTAGGCGTATTTCAGGTGCAGGTTGCGGCGCAACGGTTAGTTGCCCCACAATCTGTGACTTCTCCCTGTTCACGCCAGGTCTAAAATTGTGGGTGGGGCAGGGAAAGGCCGTCAGACCCATCTCATTTACCCTTTTTTACGCCTAAAACAGCAAGGAAGCTGTCTTACATTTAGAACTGGTGCGGGATCTGCCGAAGTTATGTACAGTCCGGCGCCTCTTCATAACTCCGGCGGATCCATCTCTAGCTTAGGGGTTTATTAAGACTGGCGTCTAAAACGCTGCTCTTAATAAATGTGCCCCTTAATTTTAATGTCCCAAAAATAGGCAAGAATAGGACATGTTCTATTTTTTTTTTTTTTGTGGCCCCATGGAATGGAGCAACGGATGCGGACAGCACACGGAGTGCTGTCCACATCTTTTTTGGCCCCATTGAAGTGAATGGATCCGCATCTGAGCCGTAAAAAATGCAGCTTGGATGCGGAACTAAACAACATTCGTGTGCAGGAGCCCTAATTGATGGCCTTAATACCATATTCAAACCAAATCTGGGTTATCTCAGACATACGCATATAGCCTGCAGTTATCTGTAGTCAATCAGAAACGACATGCTGTTCACAGATACTAGTGGCCTGTATTTAGGTCTCTTTACGTGAAGTGTTACGTTAATAAGAGCCAAGCCCCGTTCCGGGGAGCATTAACATGATTGCTCCGTGCCTCTCTGTGATCTTTTCACTACAAAATCACAGTGAGATAAAGTTGTCACTGTGATTTTGTAGTAAAAAGGTCACAGAGAGGCACAGAGCATCATCAGTCATGTTAATGCTCCGTGCTTCTGCTGTTCCGCAGTGGGGCTTGGTTGTCATTTACGCAGCGGATGTCACGCACAGCATCCGCTCGTGTGAACCCGCCCGTAGGCTGTTTTCACAAGGGCGAGTTTTTAGCGCGGGTGCAACGTGTGAGGAGGACGCATAGCACCCGCACTGAATCCTGACCCATTCATTTCAATGGGTCTGTGTACATGAGCGTTTTTTTTTTTCACGCATCACTTGTGCGTTGTGTGAAAATCGCAGCATGTTCTATATCCTGCTTTTTCACGCAGCCCTGGCCCCAAAGAAGTGAATGGGGCTGCATGAAAAACACATTGCATCCGCAAGCAAGTGCGGAAGCAATGCGTTTTTCACTGATGGTTGCTAAGAGATGATGTTTGTAAACCTTCAGTTTTTATCATGCGCGTGAAAAACGCATCAAAACGCATTGCACCCGCGAGGAAAAAAATGAACAACTGAACGCAATTGCAGTGAAAACTGACTTGTTTTTGTACCAAAATCGCACCATTTTAACTGAACGCATCTGGACAGAATCCGTGACGCCCCTGTGAAACCAGCCTTACTCTCTCATCTTCAAGAATACAACAGACTTCAATTTTTGTAACTTGCTATATTGAGAACTGCAAGCAAGCAGAGTTACTACCAAGGTTCATAATGCTTATACACCGTGGAGATGTATTATTGTGCAGGGAAAAAGAAAGCAAGCAGCGTTATTAACACCGTTTTAGATGCATATATATATAAAGCAGGCAAGCTGAGTTACTAACAAAGGTCAAGATGCAGCTACACTATAACGATGTAAGGTTAAAAGGGGTTAGAGCAGAGAAGCAGAGTTACTAACAAGGTTCCACATGCATATATACCAATCAGAGGTGATGTTAGGCAGGGATAAAGCAGACAAGCAGAGTTACTAACAAGGTGCAGAATCTGTTTATATCATGTTGATGTGATGCTATGAAGAAATAGAGCGAGGAAGAAGAGTTACTGATAAGGTTTAAGACGCATATGTTCCATATAGAAATGATGTTATGCATGGATAAAGCAGGCAAGCAGAGTTACTAACAAGGTTCACAATGCATATATAACATAAAGTGGTGATGCAGGAATAAAGCAGGCAAGCAGAGTTACTGAAAAGGCATTTGAGAATGAGCATATTTTTAATAATGGAAAATTAAAAACCTCATCCATGTGGCTACGCTATGTGGATGATATGTTTCTACTGTGGAAGGGTACGGAACATTCACTGATGGAATGAATCGATTATCTCAATTCCTGCCATGAAACTATAAAATTTCAATTGCACTCACCCCAATACTATACAGTTCCTAGATGCAGAGATTAAGAAAGGAGACAATGGGAGATTTAATACTACCCTACGGTATATGCCAAGCCAACTGATTGAAGTAATATATTGCTAAATTCCAGCTATCACGCCCCAAAAGTATTCAAAAATATACCAAAAGGTCAATTTATTAGACCAAAACGCATCACTAAAACGGACCACGAGTATGACCAGCATAAAAAAATTAGCTAAAAAATTCACCAATCGTGGTTACCCAGGGAGATTAATTAAAAACATTAGTAGTGAAGTAGACAAAATTTCACATGAAGCTCTATTAGTCAGAAAAGAAAAAACGGACAAGGATAATCGCTGCATGTTTATAGGGACTTGTGATAGACACGCGACTCTCATAAAAATGCTTTAAGTAAATATTTGACATTATTAAAACATGATAAAAAAAATATAGCAATTTATTAAAAGAAAAACCTAGTTTTTCATATCGGAGAGGTAGACCTGTAGGGAATACACTTATCAGAGGTGACTTCAGAACAAAAAAGAAAAGCAAACAGACTTTTTTAACTGCAAGGAAGAAAGGAACCTTCCCATGTTTATCCTGTATTAACTGCAATTCCTATTTAAAAGGAGATTCGATATATGTGACCCAAGACAGAGATATAAAATCCCAATGCGCCATTTTTCCACATGTATGACAAAAAAATGTCAGGACGGATCCGTTTGGCTCAGTTTCGTCAAGCAGACCTCAAAACGCTGCAGGCAGCGATTTGGTGTCCGCCTCCAGAGCGGAATGGTGACTGATGCATTCTGAGCGGATCCTTTTCCATTCAGAATGCATTAAGGCAAAACTGATCCGTTTTGGACCGCTTCTGAGAGCCCTGAACGGATCTCACAAACGGAAAGCCAAAACGCTAGTGTGAAAATAGACTTAAGCGCATGGTTACAACTAGAGATGAGCGAATTTCATATTTTGAAATTCGTTCAAACTCCGTTTGCTGGTAAAAGGTGAATTGTGTTACGGATTCCTCTCCTGCATAACGGAAACGACACAGATCTGTTTTGCAGGCCATAGACTTCTAAAGGCATTCCATTATAGAATTGCGTTATGGTCCATAGTAACGGAATCCATAACGCAGTTCACCTTCTACCACCAAACGAATTGTGAACTAAATTCGCTCATCTCTAGTTACAACCCACAGGCAGGCATGGTTAAGGGAGCGTGACCCCTGAAACGTCACGCAGCATGGGGTAGCAATCATTTTAGCGTGCTCAGGATTACTATGCATTATAGTGATTTATTCATATGAATAAAAAGACTGAAAAATACAAGAAAAGCTTCAAAAGAGTGAGTAATATTTATACCTCATGAATGAACTTTTGAATAAGACTAATACGACTGAGTGGATTATGTCAAAATGCATATGTACTATAAAGAAGTGATGTTATGCAGGGATAAAACAGGCAAGCAGAGATACTAACAAGGTTCACAGTGCTTACATACCATGGAGATGTGATATTGTGCAGGGATAAAGAAAGCAAGGTTCAAGATACATATATACCATGGCAAGGTGATGTTGTGCAAGGATAAAGCAGGCAAGCAGAGTTACTAAGAAGGTTCAAGATACATATATATATACTATGGAGATGATATATTGTGCAGGGATGAAACAGGCCAGCAGAGTTAGGAAGAAGGTTCATAATATATACAAGTATGTATCATTGAGATTGCTGTTACGCAGGGATAAACAGGCTAGCAGAGCTACTAACCTGGTTCAAGATTCATAAATACTATGGAGAGGTGATGTTATGCAGGGATAAAGCAGGCAAACAGAGTTACTAACAAGGTTCACAATGCAAATATACCATAGAGATGTGATCTTATGAAGAGAGAGCAGGCAAGCAGTGTTACTAACAAGGTTCTGGAATAATATATACTATAGAGAAGTGATGTTGTGCAGGCACGTGGAGTTACTAACAAGGTTTAAGATACATATATACCATGGACAGCTGATGTTATCCAGGGAAATGGCAGGCAAGCAGAGTTACTAAGGCCTCTTTCACACTAGCGTTGTGAGGATCCGGCGTGCCCTTCCGTCGCCGGAAATGCCCGCCGGATCTGTCACAACGCAACACACCTGAAAGCATTTGAAGACTGATCAGTCTTTACTATGCTTTCAGTGTTACCATGGCAGCCAGGACGCTACTAAAGTCCCGGCTGCCATGGAAGGTAAGTAGCTTCTTCCCTGGCTCCCCACTACTTTTCCATGGGACTTTAGTAGTGTCCTGGCTGCCATGGTAACCATTTAGAAAGCTAAATGTCGGATCCGGCGATGCGCCGAAACGACGTATAGCTTAAAGTCGGATCCAGATTAATGCTTTTCTTTTTTTTTTTTTACAAAACTTTATTGGTAAACATACTTCAAGTAGACATTGCATTTTGGGGCTCAGGGACCCCCCTCTCAAGTCCCCAGCATGAATAGGAGATGTTATAAGACTCGCACCAGCATCACCAATAACTCTGATACGAGGTGGCCCTTTCATACCAAAGACCCGAAAAAAGGGGTCCCCGAACCCGAAAATACAGCAGCCTCAGCGTCACAGTCATCAACCGCGTGATCCCGGCTTATCCGTTCACAAAATCCTCCCATCAAAACCCATCCTCCCCCCCCCACCCACCCACCTTTAAGAGCAGCTGGCTAGGACCGAGTCCATGCGTTCTCAAAACATAAAGTTAATCTAAATAAAATAAAACTCCTTCATAATACAAAGCATCTCTCCGCGATGTCCTAAAGATTCCAGTTCTGCCATATACCCTCCCATTTTACACGTTGTCTATTCTCATTACAACAATACAACTCATAATCCTTTATTCTATTCATATATCTCCTCCATTCCACAAATGTCAGGGCGGTATCGGTGCCCCATTTTCGAGCTATTAATACCTTCATTATCATCATTCCCTTCAACCAAAGCCCGCGTATTGGAACAAGGGTTTTTAGGTCGGAGGGGAATATACCAAAAAGAATAAGCTCAATTGAGGGGACCATCCTCAATTTAGTGATGGTCCCCATATACCAAAACATTTCTAGCCATAAATACTGGATTTTATTACCACGAGCATCACACAGCAGCCCCCTACATCTCAGGGTACAGTCCCTCACAGCACATCCCCAACAGTTTCAGTACAAAATTAGTTACTAAATTAGTAGGGTTCCGCGTGGTTCTACTGCGCTGCAGAAGTTTTTTAGTTCACTCCCCGCGCTGCTGACACTCTCGAGCTCCATAATCCATGTGAAAAAGAGCGCGGCTCTCCTGTTTCCGATCCACGTGATGTAGGAGTGCCACGTGATGTTGTGACGGCAGTAGGTTCTTACCGAATATAGTATTTAGCCATTACCATCTTAGAAGCTAGCTGAGACTGAGGAGCTGTGTGTGGGCAGAGAATCGGATGGATCCAGAAGAGAGAGGACCCCTCAGTGACCACAGCTACAGCTGAGTGAAGCTGATCGTTGTCCAAGACCCAGATCCTGTCCAGGGAAAGGAGGATTGTTTCCAGGAAGGCTGATAAGAGCTGAGGGACAAAGCTACATACCCTGCAGGGGCACAAATAGGGGGCATTATTTTAACAGGGCACTATTGGGGGCGTTATTCTAACTGGGGGGTGCTAATAGGGGGCATTATTCTTACTGTGGGCACTAATGGAAGGCATTATTCCAACGGGGCACTAATAGGGGCATTATTCTAAATGGGTGCACTAATGGGGGCATTATTCTCATGGGGGGCACAAATGGGTGGCATTCATTCTTGGGTGCACTAATGGGGGCATTATTCTTACTGGGTGGCACTAATGGGGGCATTAATATTACTAGGGGCCACTAACGGGCAGTATTAATTCTGGGGGGAGCTAATGGAGGCATTAATATTGCTGGGGGCACCAATGGGGGCAATAATTCTAGGCGGCACTAATGGGGGCATTAAAATTTTTGTGAGCCACAGTATGATAGTGATTTAACACCCGTGTTAAACCATGCCTGCCCCACAACCACACCCCCTTTGGGGTGTGGCTTAACTTGTCCACTATGTTTTGTTGGGTAATGTGGCAACCCTACTGGTGCGCCAGGCCCTGACTGAAAATCTACCCTAAGTGCCAGATGGCTGGTGGGCCAGGCCCTGACTGAGAGTCTACCCTAAGAACCATATGACTGGTGGACTGAACCATGACTGAGACTACCCTAAGGGCTCATGCACACGAACGTTTTTTCTTCTCTGTTTTTTGCGTTCCGTATACGAACTGTATACGGAACCATTAATTTTAATGGATCCACCAAAAAAACGGAAGGTACTCCGTATGCCTTCCACTTCAGTTTTTACGTTCAAAGATAAAACATGTCCTATTATTGTCCGCATAACGGACAAGGATAGTACTATTCTATCAGGGGCCAGCTCTTCCGTTCCGCAAAAAACGGAATGCACACTGACGTCATCCGTATTTTTTGTGGATCTGTTTTTTCTGGACCACAAAATACTGAAAAATCCATACGGTCGTGTGCATGAGCCCTAAGAGCCATATGGCTGGTGGGCTAGGCCCTGGCTGAGAATCTACCCTAAGAGCCATATGGCAGGTAGGCCATGCCCTGACTGAGAATATACCCTAAGGGCCAGGTGGCTGGTGGGCCAGGCTCTGATTGAGAATCTACTCTAAGGTCCAGATGCCTGGTGGGCCAGGCCCTGACTGAGAATCTACCCTAAGGGCCAGATGGCTGGTGTGCCAGGCCCTGACTGAGAATCTACTCTAAGGGTCAGATTGCTTGGTGTGCCAGGCCCGGACTGAGAATCTACCGTAAGGGCCAGATGTATGGTGGGCCAAGCCTGACTGAGATTCTACCCTAAGGGCCAGATGGCTGGTGGGCCAGGCCCTAAGATTCTACCCTAAGGGCCAGATGCCTGGTGGGTGAAGCCCTGACTGAGATTCTACCCTAATGGCCAGGTGGCTGGTGGGCCAGGCCGACTGAGATTCTACCCTAAAGGCCAGATGCCTGGTGGGCCAAGCCCTGACTGAGAATCTACCCTAAGGGCCAGATGGCTGGTGGGCCACAGTTAAGTGGCCAGCATTCCTGACAGCCTCTTTAAAGTGAGGTGCATATTCAACAAGAATTTGGCAAAACAGAAATTACCAGCCAGGCAAGATATTGTAGGGATCATTATGTAACAACTGTGTATTTAGAGTAATAAAACGAAATTAGTGTTGCTAAATAAGCTTTTAAAAAAACTTTGTAATGTATGTTTTATGTTGTATATTTTACCTTCCAATTTAAAGGAGGAGAACAATGTTTTCATAGTACAACATTTTTGCACCTCCCCTGATCTTTCTTATGAAAAAAAAAGAAGAAAGTTGTGGTCACGTGTCTAAGGACACTAGAATGATTCACTGTCTCTTTCACCTGAAAAAAAGGTATTTGAGACTTTAAGATATAAATAAATTTTTGGGAGAGATTCCTTCTCTGGATTGCATCATTTCGCAGCATGTGCTCTCTCACTGTGCGACTCACTCATTCAGTTGCTAATTTCTCGATATAAAGCAAGATTAGGGAGACTGAGGTATTGGCTGCAGCTACCATTTACCAGGGATCAGTAACCTTTGGAACCCCAGCTGTTTTGAAACTACAACTCCCAGCATGCACATTTGTTCAACTGTTCTCAGAAATCTCATAGAAGAGAATGGAGCATACTAGGAGTTATAGTTTCACAACAGCTGGAGTGCCAAAGTTGCTGATCCCTGGTGTACACTATTGTTGTGTCTAATGCACAACACTATGAGGATAGCCTCCTTACAGGGGTTATCCAACCCCTGAAATGCCCCAAATATGCCCGGGCACCTTACACACAATGTACTTACCTGCTCCCTGGCACCTGGGTCGTTTCTGAAGCCTGCGCGGCCACCCCTGCATCTCCCCATCACGTGGATTAAAACATCCAGCGTTGGGAGGAGGCAGTCAATAGCAGGCAGTGACGGGACGAGTCTCCCTAGTGTCACCCACGAATATTGCTATCTCAGCCATTCAGTTATGGAAACAGCATACTGTAACATATGTAACTTCTATTCATTTCTATGGGTCTTATGGAAGCAGAGTAGCACTGCTCGATCAGATAACTCCATAATCCCAGCCAGCTTTGGCTAGTGTTGGGTGATATACTGGTATTCACGATTTACCATTCGCGATATCGCCATTTCTTAATTACCGCAGTATTTTAGTGATGGGGTGGTCACACTTGCACTTAGGGTTATATAAGGACACTATTGTCCAACATTGCACTGCTTGATAAAGACTTTTATAGTCGAAATGTCGCATTTGTATGCTGCCTGGTTGAGTAAAGTCACCCGATTCTTTTTTCTAAATAAAGGAGTGCTGCGGATTCTTTTGATTTCTATTGCAACAAGGGAACCCCGTCTGGATCTTGATCGGTGAGCACAAATACCGGACCACATGATAGGTACCGAATAATTTGGACTTTTTCCCCTATTATGGCATATGTAGTGCTGCTTACTAAGTTTTTTATGTGTTCAGAATTAAGCAATCACATTCAAAATCATGTTACATAGGAGTCAGCATACACCTGCCATCATTCACAGTGCCTCTGATTAACCCCAAATAGTTCAGCTGCTCTAGTTGGTCTTTCCTGAAATTTTCTTAGTCGCATTCCACAGCAAAAGCCATGGTCCACAGAGAGCTTCCAAAGCATCAGAGGGATCTCATTGTTCAAAGGTATCAGTCAGGAGAAGGATACAAAAGAATTTCCAAGGCATTAGATATACCATGGAACACAGTGAAGACCGTCATCATCAAGTGGAGAAAATATGGCACAATAGTGACATTACCAAGAACTGGACGTCCCTCCAAAATTGATAAAAAGACGAGAAGAAAACTGGTCTGGGAGGCTACCAAGAGGCCTACAGCAACATTAAAGGAGCTACAGGAATATCTGGCAAGTACTGTCTGTGTGGTACATGTGACAACAATCTCCCGTATTCTTCATATGTTTGGGCTATGGGGTAGAGTGGCAAGACGAAGAAAAACATCCAAGCCAGGGTATATTTTGCAAAAACACATCTGAAGTCTCCCAAAAGCATGTGGGAAAAGGTGTTATGGTCTGATGAAACCAAGGTTCAACTTTTTGGCCATAATTCCAAAGATATGTTTGGCGCAAAAACAACACTGCACATCACCAAAAGAACCCCATACCCACAGTGAAGCATGGTGGTGGCAGCATCATGCTTTGGGGCTGTTCTTCTTCAGCTGGAACTGGGGTCTTAGTTAAGATAGAGGGAATTATGAAAATTTCCAAATACCAGTCAATATTGGCACAAAACCTCCAGGCTTCTGCTAGAAAGCTGAACATGAAGAGGAACTTCATCTTTCAGCATGACAATGACCCAAAGCATACATCCAAATCAACAAAGGAATGGCTTCACCAGAAAAAGATTAGTTTTGGAATGGCCCAGCCAGAGCCCAGACCTGAATCCGATTGAAAATCTGTGGGGTGATCTGAAGAGGGCTGTGCACAGGAGATGCCCTCGCAATCTGACAGATTTGGAGTGTTTTTGCGAAGAAGAGTAGGCAAACCTTGCCAAGTCAAAATGTGCCATGCTGATAGACTCATACCCAAAAAGACTGAGTGCTGTAATAAAATCAAAAGGCGCTTCAACAAAGTATTAGTTTGCAACCATATTATTTTATTTTTATATTTTTTTCTTCCCTCTACCTAAAAGATTTCAGTTTGTTTTTCAATTGAGTTGTACAGTTTATAGGTCACATTAAAGGTGGAAAAAGTTCTGAAATGATTTATCTTTGTCTCATTTTTTTACATCACAGAAACCTGACATTTTAACAGGGGTGTGTAGACTTTTTATATCCACTGAATCTGTCAGATCTATCTATCTATGATATCTTTCTAGCTAGCTATCTGTCTATCTACACACAGCGTATATCGTGCATGTCTTGATATTCATTTAAAGGCTATGATATTCACTTAAAGTGTATAGGAACGAGCCGTCCCATTGAAATGAATGGAACGGCTTGGGTGTAATTACACCTGCTCACCGCTCCAGATGCGACGGCAAGCAGGTAAACAATGAAGAGGATGCAGCGCTGGCACGGCACGCCTCCTCTTTAAACAGCTGATCGACGGGGGTGCCTGGTGTCGGACCCCCGACGACCTGATACTGATGAACTATCCTGAGGATAGGTCATCAAGAAATATAACTTGAACAACTCCTTTAATACTGGAGACTAGACGTGTTTCCATAGGGAGAAAGTGACTCTTAATTTATCAGTTATTAATCAAATTTAACAGAAAACTTAAACCAGAAGAATCAGTTGCATTGGGAAAAGTTTATTTAAGGTGATTCTAGTAGGCGCTGCATCCTGTAACATAAAGCAGAGAAGGTTTTTCTTTAGATGTTTGTATAGTCAATATATCTGGTACCAAAAAAGTAAGTAATGCCTTATTTAGGGTACTTTGATACTTGCGTTGTGAGGATTTGGCAGGCAATCTGTATGCAAACGGACAGCATTTGTAGATGGATCTGGATGCGGACCTGTCTCACAAATGCATTGCAATAACGGATCCGTCTCTCCGGTTGTCATCCGGAAAAACTGATCCGTTATTTCTTTTTTTACATTTGTAAAGGTCTGCGCATGTGAAGACCACAAGAACTGATCCGTCAATGCGGTATTTTTAATACCGGATCCGGCACTAATACATTTCAATGTAAATTAATGCTGGATCCGGCATTCCGGCAGGTGTTTTAGAATTTTGGACGGAGATAATACTGCAGCCCCTAGGACGGAACTCAATGCCGGAAAAGAATAACGCTACCTGTACACGTCAGTGATTTCCATCAGTGATTGTGAGCCAAAACTAGTACCGGAGCCTACACAGAGATAAGGAAGGTATACGGGAAAGATCTGCACCTGGTTTTGGCTCAAAACCGCTGATAGAAAACATTGACCGAACATAGACTGTAGGAATAAAGCTTCATTCACAAGTCCATGTCCGTGCTCAAATCCGTGAAAAAGTGTTCAGTGATGCCTCCGTGAAGATGTCCGTGAAGGATCCGTCTTTTGCTGTCCGTGTTTCACGGACACTGTGCAGCTTTCAAAGCATATCTACTTAATGATCCATGAAACACGAATGACGTCAGTGTTACATCCGTGGTTTTCACAGACCTGTAAACTATTATAGGCGTGATTCTGATTTCAGCAGAATTATGAAATTAATATTAGCCCCACTTCTGCAGAGGAAGCTATTCGTACGAACACCAGGGGAGTCCAGAACAGCAGACAGACAATATCACTGATGATATTAACAGTAGTGCAATGCCCAGCAGTCTAGATCTATGAAGAGGACTTAAATACTATCCCCAAAAACAATAAAATATTAGATGGGGATCATTTATCAAGGACCAGACTTTGTTATCTTTTATGATGAGGAGCAGGCCTCGTCATAAATTAGACACATCCACTGGCAGTCCGTGCGCCTAGACTGAAATCTACTCTAGCCCACGGATACGGACTTAAATGATAATGAATTTGCCAGAAATGATTGCTCTGCCCCCGCCATGTCCCACCCCAGCACTCATTAGCGGTGAGTGAGGCACACAAACACCATGTGCCAGAGGCATAGCTATAGGGGAAGCAGCTGATTTGGGGCCTAAACTCAGAAGGGGCCCGCCCAGGAGGAGGACTGGAAGATTTTATTGTCAGGGCCCCCTCAACAGTATTATAAAATTACATTATAAACAGTGACACTATGGGAAACGGACGAAGCGGCTGCCGGGTCTAGTCTAAGAAAATGATCTTCACTAGCCATAGGAGTGAGGGTTGCACGGGAGAAGGGGGCTGCTTTGGGGCTCATTTCTAGTAACGCCACTGCCATGTGTGGCTAAATTTAGGCACAATGGCGTTTAAAAAGTTGCAAACCGGGGATTTGTTACTTTTTTATGCCAGTTTCTGGCGTCAGGGTCATAATACATGGCTTTAACTATGTTAATTGTACCTTACTATAAATCCATCAGTTAGGATTATACAAGCTTTTCTCTGTAAGGATGGTTTCACACTAGCATTAGACATGTCTGGATCCGGCATTGCCAGATGCTACCTGATACCAGCCGGCCACATTAACTATACTGGGGACTGGCGTTGATCCGGCCAGACTAAATACGCTGTGCGCAGCAGTTTTTTCACGGACTGTATGCAGAACCATTCACTTCAATGGTGCTACAAAAAAAACGAAATGAGTGTGCATTCAGTGTACGTATGTCCACATGGCCGTTCCGCAAAAAAAAAATAGAACACGTCCTATTATTGTCCGTATTACGGACAAGGATAGGACAGTTCTATATGGGCCGGCCTTTCCGTCCCGCAAAATGTGGAATGCCCAGGGCTGGTATCCGTGTTTTGCCAACGCTCGTGTGCAAGAGCCCACATAGTGTAAGACCACATCCTGTAACACTCCCAGATAGTCTTACCTAATGTTGCATTTTCTCTTCCATCTTGGGTTGTTTGTTGGAAAATTCATCTTCCTGAGCTGTCTTGCCCCTTGAGCACTGTTTCTGTCCAAGCCCATCTATGAAAGATGGGCATCTTGTGGAGGCAACTGCTATAGCGATGGCATTTCCATGTTCAGCAAAGTAAGGTATAGATCTTGTCTCAGCAAGATGAGTGATAGATGGTGAGTCACTGAGACCCTGCACCTGCTCTACTGGAACTGCTACTGAGACATACACAGGATCATGTCGGGAGCTCAAGTCCTGCATGGGATTTCCAGTATTTGCTTTGGTCGTAGGAAAGCGAGCAGGCATTGTGGTTTGAACAGCATCTGTAGTTTTACATTCACTGGAGCTTATCAAAATGTAAGGTGGAGAACCCTCAACTCGCTGGGCTTCAGACACCACATGTGGTGGAGATTGGATCAACGCTGGCTGCGCATTGGATGACAGACGATCATTCATACATGGACAGATTAGGAATTTTATGTATTTTGAACTTGGGTTTGGCAGTTGGGTTCTACACGGTAAATTTACACTTGGGTCTATTTGTCTCAAATCCTCATGGTGATGAAATGTCCACAGGTTCGGTTGTTCATTCTTAGCTAAATATCAAACAGTTGAAGCAACTGGTTACTTACTATAAAATTACTGTATGGAAGTTTTGCAGTAGTAATTACACGAATATTCCCCATTATTTCTATAGCACTATTCTGCAGCTCTGTACATACAACCTGTGCGCTAACATTTGACAGTACAGATTTCCTATAATAATACACTCATTGGCAAAAAATAACGCACCCAGATAGAAATCTGGGATTGCTTCAAATCTCGGCATGCAGTTATGTCTCAGGCAGATATGTAAATGATTACACGTGTGGTCTGATTAGACACTGGATCTTGCCACAAGACGGCATAAAGGTGCTTCCCCTGCTGCCCTCTCAAAAAAGGTTCCCAGGGGCTTCTTTTGGGTAGTGTACCTCTTGGTGAGAGATCATTGACTGCTGGACATGCCTCTGATGCATTTATTGCATTTTAATATTATTACAATTAGGCTTGGATGAATCGAGCTTTGGATCATAGATCCAAAGTCGATTTGTTCAAAAACTTAATTTTTAATGCTTTTTCCATACAGCAATAAAATGTATTGGCTAGTTCTATAGCACGAAGTTGCGTGAGACTTTGGTGAATTACGTCGGTATTCCTATCTGCGTCTTTAAAAACATTTTAAAATAGGAATCAAAGTGGGCTTTGGTACCAAGGTACCAGCCAGTACCAAAGCTGGCTTCGGATTCCAATTTTAAAATGTTTTTAAAGACGCATATAGGAATACCGAAGTAATTCACATTAGTCTCAAGGGACATCGGGCAATTGCTTACACTAAGCCAATACATTTTAATGTTGTACGGAAACAAGATTAAAAACAAAATTTTTGAACGGATCGACTTTGGATCTATGATCCGAACCTGATTTGCTCAAGCCTAATTACAATATTTGATACATTAATATAGAATCAAGCAAACTTAAAAAAAACACTTACCCCCCCCCCCCCAACTCTGTTGACCCTTAGTTTTTGATACTTTTATATTGGAAAATTTATGTTATATTAACTTTCTCCTCTACTGAAAACAAAATGTCGATAAGCCTATCCAAGGTTTTTCCCTTGTATGTTTAATATACCGTATATTCTTATTCCTTTAGGACCTTAGTTCCAATAAAATAAATCTCCTTAATATAATCCTCATATGTGCATATGGAGGCAGCAAGGCATATATACAATTATCCAATATGGTCTCCTTTGCTGCAAGTAGCCATCTTGGAGGTGTTGATAGCAGTAGTTACATGAGGGCACCCCATACATGGTGAACAAGCCCCAGACAGCAGATCACCGATAGAAAGCAAGAAGAGCTCCCACAGTTTTGTAGTCTATCCAGACACTGGTGGCACTCTCATTACACACCCATCTCTGCCAAGACTATTTCCAGGTGCATAGCAATGGAAATCTGGTGACAGCACCCTTTACGTGTTCGGCCATTTACAGCAGACACTATCGCCTTTGTTTGCAGTGGTGTCGTGAATGAAAAACTTGGACTGCTACGGACTGTAAGCATTCAGCCATGGATCGACGATGGTCCAGTTTGAGTATGTAGACTTTGTGCTGAAGGCTTCAACCCTGTCTTTGCTGTGGAGCAGCACTCTGCCCCAACTGACGGTGTGATGATCTGTCACCCCTTGTAGTGATACAGGGGACAATATCAGCTCAGCTATATGTGCACATGTGTTGTCTCTCATGGCAGGGCTTCCAGCTGGAAGTTTTCAGCAAGATAATGCTTGGCACACACAGCAAGGGTTCCCCAGGAATGTCTCCGCCAGATTGCAACATTTCATTGGGCAGCCTGGTGACCAGATTTATTGCCAATTGAGCATTCAAGGGACCAGCTGGGATATCAGCTTCAACAACTTATGAGCGTGCAGGATCTACAGGCCCAGCTGCAAAATCTATGGGCCAATGTGGTGAAGGATACCATACACAACCTGTATGCCTCCATTCTCAACCGTATCTCAGCTTGTATCCAGGCTAAAGGCGTCCCTACGGGGTACTAGAGCATCCTTTCAATTGTATAGTTCTCCCGAATAAACATCCTTTCACTCTAACATTGTAATCACTAACATCATCATTTCATTCGCACATATAAAGTTTTGTTCAATTCCAATAACTCCTCCTTGGTGCATTAGTTTTTATTTTTCAATGAGTGTATGTACTGTATATCATTGACATGGGATGCACAATGGTAACACTTTTACTATTGTGACAGCAACATTTTTGTGCCAACTGTCACGCTCACGTCACGTGTTAAGGGAACCTATCATCAACTTTATGCTGACCTCACTAAGAGCAGTATAAAGTAGTGTCAGACACTGATTTAAGTGGTGTGTCATTCATGAGCTTAAAGGCTATGTACACCTTCAGAGGCATTTTTTAAAAATGATTGCATGTTACTCATTTTTGCCTAAAAATCATATTTTTAATTGGCTTTTACTAAAAATATTGAGCTGTTCTGTCACAAAGGGTTAACTGTTTTCTAATAAACCTTATCTCTAAACTACTAAGAGGTCATAAACACTTATTTAAGCTACATTCTTATCAGTAAGATAGGAACTGAGCTATAATGAGCGTTTATAAGGGCAGAGATCAGAGATAAGGAGTCCGTCTGCTCCTGGTCTGATTGAATGTGTTTATAAGGGCAGAAATCAGAGATAAGGAGTCCGTCTGCTCCTGGTCTGACGGAAAAGACAGAAAATCCAAAGGGTGCTTCTAGAGCATATCAGTGGTTGCATGTCATGTAAGTGGTTCCTGCGAACTAAGGGTACTTTCACACTTGCGTTGGTGCGGATCCGTCTGTTTATTTGCACAGACGGATCCGCACCTCTAATGCAAACGTTTGTATCTGTTCAGAACGGATCCGTTTGCATTAGGTTTAAAGAAAAATGACAAAGTCCAAAACGGATCCGTTTTGAATTACATTAAAAGTCAATGGGGAACAGATCCGTTTTCAAATGCACCATATTGTGTCATTAACAACAGATCCGTCCCCATTGACTTACATTGTAAAAAAAACTGATCCGTTAGGCTCCGCCTCTTTAGACGGACACCAAAATGCTGCATGCTGCGTTTTGGTGTCCGCCTCCAAAACGGAATAGAGGCGGAACGGAGCCGAACTGATGCATTCTGAACGGATCCTTATCCATTCAGAATGCATTGGGGCTTAACTGATCCGTTTTGGACCGTTTGTGAGAGCCCTAAAACGGATCTTACAAACGGAATCCAAAACGCTAGTGTGAAAGTACCCTAAGATAATAATAATCATTGCAGCCAGGACATGGAAAAGAGTTACAGCAGGATGGGAAGCGTTATGGTTATACATGATCTCATGCTGTACCTGCCGATGACTGGCAGCTCTCTCCAAGGGACAAATGTAAGGAGATGACTGTCAATCATCAGAAGGTGGGCGGGAAAAGCATAACTCTGCGCAGCCTGCTGTAATTCCTATCCAGGGCCCCGCTGCAAAGATTATGATGCTGCTCTCTGCAGCCACTTTAAAATCATGAAAGACAGACCCCTGAAATCGGTTGCGCCTGTCATTACTTTATTCTGCTCTCAGAGACGTAAGCATAAAGTTGATGACAGGTTCCCTTTAAATATATTTATGAAGCAAGTAAGCCAAAAAGAATAATTCACTGTGCCTCTCTGAGGGCAGGCGTAAATTAAGATGCACCATTTTTCATCAAAATGTTGTCACAAAATTGTGTTGCAAAATAAGCCAAGCAATAGGTGGTATAAGCTGATAAATTTTACAAAGGATCAGTAAATCTGCCCCACTGTGAAAGGATTATCACGCTAACAATTCCTATCAACCATCCACAGAGGATAACTATCTGAGGGTCCAATTACTGTGTTCCCGAGAGATCACTGTGCGACAACCGCTAGATTCACTAATAAGGGTACTTTCACACTTGCGGCATGAACAGCCTGCCGGATCCGCCATGCCGCAAGCACCCGTGTGCTGCCGCTTTATCCCCATTAACTATAATGGGGCGGGGCTACGGCGCAGCACAGCAGTGCAAGGCCGGAGATCGCCGGACTAAAAGTACTGCAGGTCCGACTTTTTAGTCCGGCGATCACTGCCGCTCCTGCGCTGTAGCTCCGCCCCCCGACCCATTATAGTCAATGGGGACGGAGCGGCAGCACACGGGTACTTGCGGCATGGCGGATCCGGCAGGCTGTTCACCCGCCGGAAAAGCCTGCCGGATAGCCATGCCACAAGTGTGAAAGTACCCTAAGGGACTGCCAAGTATAGTGCAAACTACCTCTCCCACATTTTGCCCTCACTTACCTGGAGTGCCCATCAATTTCTGCTGCACTGAGTCAGAGAAAGCTTGATTTAATGCTGAAACTGAAGTTTGACTTGTAGCATCAGAATATCCTTCCTTTTTGACTGCCTCCGGACCACTGGACCTCTTGTGAACACAAGGAGCATAGCATTTACTACTTCCAGTCTTCCTATATGTTGGCTGCTGCAACTGGAGTGGTGACGACCTTTGGCATACACACTGCTGGTTGCTCCCAGTTTGAGATGGAACATAGACTGATGTATACTGTACAGGATCTTGGGATGGATGTCTACTCTGTACTACTGTTTGGATATTCTCATGTGAAGTGGGCTTTGGTGTTGCTTTGTAATGTACAGATGCTGTTTCAGCAGTAAACATAGTAGGGCCAGTTCTGCTAGTAGGGACAGTTGTAACGATGTGAACCATAGATGCATCTCGACCAGGAATATATGCTGGCTCATAGCAGACTTCACTTACTGATTTATCCACTGATATGTGGATTTGGTAATGATTAGATAATGGCCTTTCTGATGATCTTTCTTGGTTTTCTATGGGTCCAGACATTATCTTCAATTGTGCTACTTCCTGAGTTGGAGGAACAGGAGCTGGCAGCTGTGACTTGATGGTCTGTTGTGCTAAATAGACATCTGACCCTGGAGAAGATGAACGTGTTTGGTCTGGTGGATGCTGAGATGTATTGGAAACAATTCTTTCTATATCCCCCAAAAGGTTTACAACATAGTGTGGCTTTGAAATGGTTCTTACAGGGATGAGAGCAGAGGCACTGGGAGTAACTCCATCTGTTTGTCTACCGTTTGATGGGATATCTCTGGGTGGTGAATACTGTCTATCAAGATCTTGCCCTCTTGTGTCTGGGTAACCCGCTTGGGTATTTGACATTTTAGGGACTGTTCCACAGACAGATCCTTTCTTCTCCAACATTTTCGTTGGTTGAGATTGTGCTTTGGATGAAACTTTATCTAATCTCCAAGATTCTTTAAAAATTCCTCTGAATCAACTTCCACTCTTGAACTCTGTTCCTGTGGCTGGTACTTCAGACAATCTTTATATTTTCCTACTGCTGGTCCTGAGGTTTTTCTTCTAGGATATAATTGACTATACAAATTATGTGCACTGACTAATGGATTTGATATATCACGGTGCAGCAATGGATATTTTAGTGCTCCATTCAGTGAAGCTGGCATGTCTTCTGCTGTTGCTACATCAACACATGGCTCTTCTTCAGCTGGACATTGCTCTTTTTCAATGTCTATTTCCGTTGGCGCTTTATCTTTTGGAACAAGTGGGTACAATCTCTCAACATGGCCAAATTGTATTTGTGCATTCTCTATAGTGAAGGATAAAAGTGATAACATTAGATAGATTAGAAATTTAGCCAATGGCATGCAAATTATAAAACACAGTGAAAAGGATGGCAGACAAAGGTATCCATGTCAGACACAGACTGACTTATGTTCTGCCCATTTAATAGTATGCTCCTTAGGGCTTGTCAGTGTTCTTTAAGCTGAACTGAAATCCCTCACTGCCCTAGACCACCAAGGATGCTGGCAGTGCCTCCTTTAAAAACCTACACCACCAAGGATTTTAACATCTTCAACTGTGCTATTCCCTGTGTTGGGGAAACTAATGCTGGCGGCTGAAACTCTACAGTGTAGGTACTCTACCTGTGGGACACAGTATACACCACGGGGGGGTACATAAATAACTTGGTAATTACTGATGGGCAGCATCTTATATGATCATAGCCTTGGGGATATTATGAGTAGGGGATAAACACTGTCCTAAACAACCAGGACTGTGGTCATTATCCCCTTAATTACCCAATACCACTAAGAAAGTTGACACTAAACTCTTACACTACCTAAAACCACCAGGGTCTAAAAATTGGCACAGTTTGTTGTGACATTAGATGCAATATTTCTGTATAGTTCAGGTGCTATCCTGAATAAAACTATTTTCCGTATCTGCCCCGCTTACTAGCTACAAAGGCTTTCATAGATAAAAATATTTTAAGGGCTAAATATTTCAGCACTTGGTGGTCTATATCTATGATATTACATTGCTCGCAAAAAGTTAGGGATATTTGGGTTGTGGGTGAAATTTCATGATGAACCTAAAATGCACTGTAACCTTTACAGGTGAACTTAATGTGACCTTCTCTAAACTTTTGAATGCACATGTCCAACTGTTCAATGTTTCAGTACTTTTTGCACAACTTGCGGTTCTCTAACCAGGAGCTTAATGGCAAAATTCACAACAGGTGTTTGATCCACGAATCGCCCAATAAATTGACTGGTTCAAATACGATTGGTATTTAAAGGGTTTCTGTCACCAGATTTAACCCTATGAAGTTAGCTGACATTAGAGATGTGCTAATGTCAGCTAAACCTAACTAGCCTATTCTTACTTTTGTCAGTGCTTGCATTACACTAAAAATCTAACTTTTATAATATGCTAATAAAGCTCTAGGAGCAGGGGGGCGTTGTTCCTGCTCCTAGAGCCTCCGTTCTCCCACCTTGGTCTCCTCCCTCCAAGTCTTGATTGACAGGGCCAGGCAGCGCTTGCGTCCGTCTGCCAGCCCTGTGCTCGGATGAAATCTCGTGGCGTTCTGAACTCAGCGCAGGCACGGTGAGGGAAAGACGCTCGCAGTCTCCCAGCTTCCTCACCGCCTGCGCAGAGTTCAGAACGGCACGAGATTTCATCCGAGCACAAGGCTGGCAGATGGACGCAAGCGCTGCCTGGCCCCGTCAATCAGGACTTGGAGGGAGGAGACCAAGGTGGGAGAATGGAGGCTCTAGGAGCAGGAACAACGCCCCCCCCTGCTCCTAGAGCCTCATAAGCATATTATAAAAGTTAGATTTTTAGCGTAATGCGGGCACTGAGAAAAGTAAGAATAGGCTAGTTAGGTTTAGCTGACATTAGCACATCGCCAATGTCAGCTAACTTCATAGGGTTAAATCTGGTGACAGAAACCCTTTAAACAGTCCTCCTCATGATGCTGTTCACATTTTGACATCATGAGACCAAGACGACTCCTGGACAGCAGGACAGAAAACAAACTCCTGTCCTGCATAACGGAAACCAGACGGATCGGTTATGCTGGCCATAGACTTCTATTATGACGGAATGACTTCCGTTTTGCATTCTGTTTTGAATTCCGTTATATTCCGTTGTAATGGAATCCATAATAGAATTCCTACACCGCTCGAATACCGAACCCGAACCTAAAAACCTCGGGTTCGCTCATCCATACTCCTGAGCTTTCTTCTAAGCTGAATAAATCAGCTAAAGGACTGTTTAGGAAAGGAGACAGGGGTCTGGAGAAGGAGCTATCTCACAGCTTGTCTGACAGATTTGCTAGTGAATGGCATTCTGCAGCTGCTATGTCATGTGAAACATAGAAGCTGCATAAGCCAAATTTTTAATGTCAACTTAATACAAATATGTTTTGAGCCCAAAATACATGTAAATAAATAATAGTGAAAAAATTTCTGCAAAGGTATCCATAGCCTTTAGGTATGCACCCCTCCAGTGGCAGCGGTGACCTACAGAATTGTATTATTTTACAAGCTTACTGGCTGCAGAGTACTTACTGTACTGTACATCATCACTGCCCCGCAGTTAGGAAATACCAGTAGCAAAACTGATTGCTGACTTTAACATAGCAATGCAGACATGTGGGGTGTGTAGCTATTCCATGGAGCCAAAAACAGGGTAAGCAGTTGAAGCATTGAAATGTAAAGGCACTGAGATGTATCAGCTTTACTACTAGTTTTGCCAGTTGTTGACTGCTGCACATCGTGTCACTATAAATGGCCAATGGTGAATTCAAATTACCGTAAGAGGCTCCATTCAGACGTTCGCAAATGGGTCCGCATCCGTTCGGCAGAATGGACCCATTCATTTTATGGGGCCGGACGTGATGCGGAGAGCACACTTCCGTATTTGCAGAGCGCGGCCCCAAACTTCCGGGCTTCGGCCCTGAACTTCCGCTCTGCGGCTCCGCAAAGAATAGAACATGTCCTATTCTTGTCCGCAGCTGCAGACAAGAATAGACAGTTCTATGGGGGGTGCCGGCTGGGTGTGTTGCGGATCCGCAAATTGCAACACACCACGGACGTGTGAATGGACCCTAAGGATGCAGATACAACAGCCACTGGTAGGCCTTTAATTTGAGCTGAAATAGTTCAATAAATCTTTCTCTTTACAAAGGGAATCTCAATATGTAGAATAAGAGCATAATTACCTTGCCTACGCTGAAATTCTTGTACAAGTTCCTTAAAGTCCATAGAAGGGTTTTCTGTAAGTAAAACACACATTATCTATAGTTCTGCTGTAGGTTCCCCAAATCCCAAATAACAGAAGAACCTTAAACCAATTCTGCTGAGTTACTATAATGTGTACAGCATTATGATGGGTGGAGTATAGACATTAATACTATACTTGAGTGTTTAGAGTATCCTGAGAAAGTATCTGTCCCCTTCCACGTGTCTCCCAGAATACTTAACATACTGAATGGATGACAAACCCACAAAACAGAACTGCATGCCCATAGGAAATACAGTACTATGAAAATGTTGTAGGCAGGTGTGGAAAAATGCTGAAGAACTAATCAGCTGTTGGAGAAGGCAGAGGCGCTCACAGTAGAGCTACGGCCTTCATCAGTCACATGGCCTAGGCACCATCACATGGAACAGCGCTGTTCTTGTTGTGCAGAGAGAACTGTAAGCACCGGTGACATCTCCAACAGCTGATTTGTGGGGGTCCCGGCGGGTGTCAGACTCCCACTGATCAGATACTGATGACCTACCTAGAGGATAGATCATCTTTATACAAGTCTTAGAAAACCCCTTTAAATTTATTCAGCAGGACAACGACTCCAAACATACAACTATTATCAATAAGAACTATATTCACTATAAAGAAGAACAAAGAGTCCTGGAAGTGATAATATGGCGCCCACAGAGCCCTGATCTCAACATCTTCGAGTATGCCTGGGATTACATGACGAGACAGAAGGATTTGACCAAGCCAACATCAACAGATCTGTGGTTAGTTCTCCAAAATGTTTGGAATAACCTCTCTGCCCGGTTCTTTCAAAAGCCGATGTGCCCGTGTACCTAGAATAATTGATGCTGTTTTGAAGGCAAAGGATGGTCTCACCAAATACTGATTGGATTTGGATTTCTCTATTTTTATCAGTTCTGAAAATGCAAAGTGAATGAAACAAAGTATTAACGGGGTTGTCCAGGATTAGAAAATAATGGCTGCTTTTTTTCGAAAACAGCACCACGCCTGTCCGTAGGTTGTGTGCGGTATCGAAGCTCAGCCCCTTTCACTTCAATGAAGCAGAAATGTAATACAAGACACAGTCTATGGACAAAGGTGGTGCTGTTTCTGGGAGAAATTAGCCATGTTTGTTGAACAACTTTAATGCTTCTATTTTCTTTAAAGGGGTTTTCCATCACATACAATTGTCTGGGACCCGCACATACAACGAGAACAGAGTGCGGAAATGAATGGAGGGCGCATTGCACATGCGCAGCCACGCTCCATTCATTTCAATGGGGCCTCCAAAAATAGCCGAGCGCTGGCTCGGCTATTTCCGTCTGCCCCACAGAAATGAAGGGGAGTAGGGGCCGCACGTGCGCGGTGCGCTCCCATTCACTTGTATGGGAGCAGCGGGGAGCATCGCTTGGTGGTGAACAGACCCCATGGTCCTCCAGCCACTACTCTCCCTGCTCCATTCTCCTTGTAGGTGCGGGTCCCTTGGCGATATGCCCCCATTGTTTGTGATGGGAATACCCCTTTAAAGCATTCTTACTTTACAGCATTTTCCCCATACCTGCCTAAAACGTTTTCACATTACTGTATGTATGTAAATATGTATGAGATATATAAGAAAAATGAAAAAGTAATGTTACGTACAACATCTCTCTGTCTAGCTATGGACACCACTGACTGAAAGCAGCACAAGTCAGGTAAAGCCTGGTCTTACCCTCTCTGTACTGCAATAGTTGAGTGAAGTAGAACGAGGCATAGTGGGCAATGTTAGTGGGTTGCGCGCTCACCACAGCGCGGCTCAGGCCCTCTAGCAGTGTCTTCAGGCCGTAGGGCACAAGGAGTCTCGGTTTTGTTGACATGCTTCTTTGAGAGAAAAAAACATGAAATGGGACATACTGTATAAAAATGTAACTATTTTATGAAGCAGTTCCTATCTACACTATGGACAGTGCTCTGTATCACCCAGACCACATTGCAGTGTGTGACATCTGACACTATCAGCACAAAGGAAAAACAGCTAGGTATCATGATGACCATGCACATAAGGGAGCTGTTCGCCATTTGCTCTTTCTTCCAAATAACATGCACCCTAGACCTAGCATGTACATTTACTTCAATAAAAAGAAACGGGACAAGCTGCTAAAAGCAAGGTCATACATATCACACGCTGTTATGAAGGGGCTGGGGACAGCCCTGGTTGGTCCCATCACTTCAGATACTGGTACTAGGTCATATAAACCAGTGTTCCTCAACTCCAGTCCTCAGGGCCCACCTACCAGTCATGATTTGAGAATACCCCACAGAATGAATACCTGTGGTAAATCCTGATGCACTGAAACTAATTATATCACCTGCTGAATACTAAGGAAATCCTGAGAACCTGGCTGATGGGTGGGCCCTGTGGACTGGAGTTGAGGAACACTGATATAAACCTATGCAGAACTGGCCCTCTATTAGGTCTGCACAATATATATTGTCAAAGCAATATCAAATCCCGTGCTGAGCCACGCCCCCTGCACTGATCACATGACAGTGACGTCACGCCAGGTCCTTCAGCTGTGCAACAGTTCAGGTAGGTGGCAGCCGCCCCTTATGGATTCCATATGCGCTATAGTGGAATCCATAACGGGATGCGCGATTAACCACCACCCGAACCCCGAACAACGGACTTTTTTTTAAATGTTCGCTCATCTCTACTGGTGTTCTTTATATCAGAAATTATCTAAATGATTCACTTAATTACAAAAACTGTGTTGTGAATGCATGTTTGTTGATGCAGTAGCTGCATCCCAACTGTAACCCAACTGCGCTGTGTGACAGCAACCTGAGGATTAGCAGATAGTTTTAAGGTAAAATTAGGTGTTTTCAATCAATGGGGTAACAATCAGGTGTGAGTAGTCGACCTGTTTTATTTAAAGAAAAGGGATGTATCAAAGCCTGATCTTTGACATATTTAAGGAAGTGTATCATGGCATGAACAACGGAGATTTGTGAGGACCACGGAAGAATAGTTGTTGATGCTCATCAGACTGGAAAAGTTTACAGAACCATCTCTAAAGAATTTGGACTACACTAAGTTGCAGTCAGACAGATTGTATACAAATGGAGGAAATTCAAGACTATTATTACACTCCCCAGGAGTGGTTGAACAACAAAGATTGTGAGGTCACTAAGGAACCCAAGGTGACTTCTAAGCAACTCAGGGCTCTTCTCACATTATTAATGTTAATGCCCATGAGTCCACCATCAGGGGGACACTGAACAACATTGCAGAATTGCAAGGAGAAAGCTGCTGCTCTCCTAAGAGATTGCTGCCCATCTGCAGTTTGCTAAAGATCACATAGACAAACCAGAAGGCTATTGAAACAATGTTTTGTGGACGATGAGACCAAAATTGGTTTAAATCAGAAGTGCTATGGTTGGAGAAAGGAAAACAACTCATCCAATCTGTCAAACACTACGGTGGTGTTAGTATCAAGATGTGGACCTGTTTTGCTGCATCTCGGCCAGGACAACTTGTCATTGTTGATGGAACAAATTATTCGGAATTATTCCAGCAAATTTTAAAGGAAAATGTTACGACATCTGTCCTTAATCAACAATTACCAGAAATGTTCAGCTGCAGTTATTGCTCCACAAGGGGGTCTCACCAGATACTGAAAGCAAAGGTTTATACATACTTTTGCCACTTACAGACATGTGATATTGGATCATTTTCCTTGATAAATATATGACTAAGTCTAATGTTTTTGATTCATGTTTGATTTGGTTACCTTGATCTACTTTTAAGACTTGTGTGAAAATCTGATGTAGTTTTAGGCCAAATTTATGCAAAAAAATTGAAAATTCTGAAGGGTTTGCAAACTTTCAAGCGACACTGTATACATACAATCTGAAGAAAAAGGTGCCCCTGGCAAGTGAAACAGGTGACAGCTGCCTTATTTTCTAATTTCGATATGTATACATACAATATATATAATATAGGTAGCAACTCCTGCAAAATGAAGTAGATGTGCAGGTGCGCCTCACCATGGCTGAAACTACAAAGGTAAAAGTAAACAAAATGCAACAGCAGTCTGCAAACACAGAATATATAAACTAATACTATATTCACTGTACAAAATTATTATGAGGTACAGAGCAAGTATATTCTGATCAAATTCATTTGTGCCCATCCACCACAGCAAGGTGACCTCAATCTGCATGGGAACCTACTCTGTGATACCTCTCTCTATGCGATCCGACCTCTTAATTCAAGGTGTCTGCTCCATTTGTTACGAAACTACATCTATATATACTGCACTAATTAAAAACAGCCTGTGGAAAGAATGTGCTTTCAGGTTTTTGAGCTTTTAGATGCCTGCCAGTAGCAGGTGGCGGGTAACGCTAGGGAGGTTCGTCCCCATCACCACCTGCTATTGGCTGCCCCTTCCCCCCGGATGTTTTCATCCATATGACGAGGAGATGCATCGGAAGCTGTTTGGGATTCAGAAGAGACACCAGTGCCGGGAAGAGAGGTAAGTGCACTGTGTGTGCGGGGCCCAGGCATATGGGGGGGGGGGGCATTTCAGGGGTCAGATTAGCTCTGGACCACCGATGATTATTAGTGAGTCAAAGCACAAACACTAGAAGACATGGATGTTAGCCCAGTCAATCCAAGGGGAGGGGAGAGTGTAATGAGCACTAGGGGTGTAGCTATAGTGATGCTCAAGGTGCTACAGCCCACTCCTTGGTGCTCCAACTGCCTTATTTTCAGGAACACTGCAACCTACAAAGATAAATAAGGCATTGTTTAATCAGCATGATCAACCCTACCAGACAATATTCACGGTTTAATAGGGTTGATCATGCTGACAGAGGCTCTTTAATACATGCACATAAGGAGCGGCTTGAAAAAATCTTCCACTATATGTAGGGAAAGTGCTGGATGATGATAATGATGACCTATCCGCAGTGGGCGCCCGGTTACCATTTAGCTCCACTCAATGAAGTTAAACCGAGAGCTGGTCCATAATAAACAAAATAAAAACCTATGGCTAAAACTGCAGCGGCCTCTGCTGTGGAATATGCGACGGATATGGTCACAGACAAGAATCGCTCAGGTGAACCTACCCACAAGATTATTCTTTATTCCCCTGGGATGCGTTTTTCAAATTTGTGCATGGGAAAATCCAGATTATAGGCAGAATTCATTGCAGAATACACTCCAAATACCTTACAGAAATGTCGCAGGAACCTGGCCCTGACATGCAGCATTTACATCAGGACCTGCACTCTCCATCTCCTTTGCATTACTGCTGTCACAGGCAGTTTTTAGCTGTCTCTATGGTAAAGAAACCTCGTGCAGAAGGTAATCGGATTTCCTGCAGGAGATTTCCTACATGAGACCCACTCAACATTAGCAATCAGACTGATCACCAGCTATACTTATTAAACATGTCTTAGCTGGACGCCCTGTGTACCTCCACCAGCTGCGTGGTCTTTTCCTCCAGAGGTCTATCTCGGTGCTTTCATTGCCGCTGAGAAGGCCAGTTTCCCACTTGAAGAATTACGGGTGAAGTGACGTCATAGTAGCCCACTTCCATCATACAGCCTGGATGGTGATGACGCAGAAACTTGCCAAGAAGCGTCGGACTCACCAGTTACCTAACATTGACACTAGAGGGAGCTATTAGCACGCAATAGAGGCCAGGCACTGACTGCTCTCGCTCTGTAACTGAACAGCTTCTGCTTATACTTTAATGGACACCAGAGGGCGCTGGTGCCGGGCTTCTCGACTAGATAGATGGACGCCACAGGTCACTGCTGGAGGGAGTCTGCTGCTTTCATGTCCTTTATGTAACATGTTCAGGAAGGAGAAGCAAACATATGAACAGAAATGCGGCGTCAATACCTTACTGCTGCTGAGGCCGTGAACTTATATTTCTGATGCAATAGTTTGTCTTATGTTACAGTGAGGACATGCAAAATGTGCTTTATTCATATGTATCTTAAAGGGGTTCTCCAGGAATTAAGAAAATGAAAATACTTAAATATTACTTTATTGTAAATATATTCCCAAATACCTTTCATTAGTTATAATAGCTCGTTTTGTTTCTGGAGCAATCATTAGGAAAAACCAGGTGCGGCTCTTTCCCACGACCGTGTGCCCTCCGAGACATACGATCCGTGAGCGGGCCATATGTCCCGTAGCGGCATCGATCGTACGCATGGGAACACATAGCATCATAGATTACAATGATTCTGTGCACGTCGGGCCGCCCGCAGGACTATTGTCTCACACTCATAAGATCATATACATTTTCCCACGGGCGGCCCAACATGCACAGCATCATTGTAATCTATGATGCTGTGCGCTCCCCTGCACACGATCAATGCCGCTCACGGACTATATATCTCGGAGGGCATACGGTCATGTGCAAGGGCCCTTATACCTTGTCTGTGGAGACTCCAATCCTGGTTCACAATCACGGACCAAAGCACTAAGGTGTGAATGAGGCTTAAAGGGGTACTCCTATCACAGACAATGGGGGCATATCGCTAGGATATGCCCCCATTGTCTGGGACCCGCACCTACAACGAGAACGGAGCAGGTAGAACTGTGGCTGGAGGGCCCCCGATTTCCCGGGGTCCGTCCACCACCAAGAGCTGCTCCCATAGAAGTGAATGGGAGTGCACCGTGCACCTGCGGCCCCTGCTCCCATTCATTTCTATGGGGTAGACATAAATAGCCGAGCCAGCACTCAGCTATTTTTGTCGGCCCCATAGAAATGAATAGAGGACGGCTGCGCATGCGACCTCCGCTCATTTCCTCGCTCAGTTTTCATTGTTCTCTATCAGACAATGGGGGCATATCCTAGCTATATGCCCCCATTGTCTGTGATGGGAATACCCCTTTAAGACTGCACCAGCCACCCAGGCTCTGACCGTTGGCAGGCTGGACAGCTATCGAATATGTTCTGCATGAGAGTGATTTCACTGAGGTGGAGGAGCAGCATGCGTGCCATCACCAAGATGGTGCAGGAGAAAGATAATGGGGGTCATTTGTGTTGGCGGGGGAGCAATGCCAGGTTCTGTTTTCTACGTGTGGGGGACATTAGCTACTACTTGTTTTTGGCCTTCATATCTCATTTACTGAATCGCCCTTGATCGGTCTTTCGGGAGTATCTGGGCATTACCAATCCTCTTGTCAAGCAACATAGAAATCTAAGAATAGATGTCCACGTATGTCTATAAAACACATATGATGGGAGCTGTATAAGTAGATGTAGTCACTATAGCTGACATTGCTCGGCAGCACTGCATAGAAATAACGACAGGACATAGATGTCGATCTCTTTATTTTCTTTGAGGAAATATAAAAGTCTAAGTTCTTTATTAACATTACACCATCATCACACTAAGTTTTTGGTAACATTTACAGTCCTAATTATGTGTGAACTGTAAGGGCTCTTTCAGACGAGCAGTGTTAAATCTGTCTGTGTTCTGCCCCGGAAACATGGATGATTTTCTTCTCACTGCACATGGATTCCGTGCGCCGTCTTTCTCGCAGACTCATTCATGGGGCACATTTACTATAGTGTTTGCGCCTGTTTTCAGGAGTAAAAAAGCTGTTTAAGGTTACATTCACAAGACCGTATTTCTTGGTCCGCAATTTTGTGGAACAGGTGCGGACCCATTCATTTCAATGGGGCCGCAAAAATGCAGACAGCACACTGTGTGCTGTCCATATCCGTACTTCCGTTCTGCGGTCCCGCAAAAAAGATAAAGCATGTCCTATTAATATCTTCAATCGCGGGCAAGAATGGGCATTTCGATCATAGGGCTGGCCGTGTGTGTTCCACAAAATGCGGAGCGCACACAGCTAGTACCCGTGTTTTGCAGATCCGCCATTTGCGGACTGCAAAACACTTACGGTTGTGTGAATGTACCCTCAGACTGTTATTTTTTAAGTCTCATTTACCAACTGATTTTGCACCTGTTTAGGAGGTACTTGGAGACTAAATTTGCAGTTGTCTTTGTTTTTTTTCGCCTGTATTACACGCATAAACAGCCTTATTTCTACTCCAATCCTGACCGGGCTATTTTTCCCATCTGTTTTTTGCGCACTTTTTTGCTTTGAAAGAGATAGACTTGCAATTTTTTTTCCAGTCATTTGCACAACTTTTCATGTGCAAACCAATGAGACAAGTCTTAGCGAATATGAACCTGTCTTACAAGAAAATAACCACTAGAGGTCAGACTTAAACCAAATACGATTAAGCTGATTATTAAGGGATGATAACTTTGAGGCAATCAAGACAGGCGTTTCATATATGCCAGTCTTTTTTTTTTATCCTAAGAGGAGAGCTTAATAAATGTGCCCCAATGAGTCTTGCAGAAAAGTCGGGGGATGGATGGTACATGCTGAGTTTTTTCGGCTCAAACTGATGGTTTGTGTGGAAGTTCCAACATGAATTGACCGACTGATTATAATGTGTCAGTGTCTGGAATTGTCGATTCTACACTCGGAGAGCACCTGGACGTCAAAACTGTTCGTCTGAATGAGCCCTAAGAGAAGCAATTAAATCCAGTGATGGTCAACTGATGAAGGTGAGGTTCCACAATGCACACGCTACCCTTTTATTGCTATTAGACAATGCCTCCGAGTGTGAAACAGCAGCACGTGATAGACGTCATGTACCCAGAGCAGCCTCAAGCTGCACACCATTTCCTACACTCTTCTAACATAGTATATCCTGGCTGCTATTTGTTTCAGTAGCTTTAGGCTACATTCGCACGAACGTATTTTGTTTCCGTGTCCGTTGTGTTTTTTTGCGGGTAAGATGCAGACCCCTTCCTTTTCAATGCTATCCGCATCCATATGTCCGGTACGCAGCCCCACAAAAAAAAAATAATAATAATTGAACATGTCCTATTCTTGTCCGTTTTGCAGACAAGGACAGGCATTGTTACAGTGGATCCGCAAAAAAAACGGATGGCATACAGACGTCATCCGTTTTTTTGCACAATTTGCAGACCGACAAACACATACGGTCGTGTGAATGTAGCCTTATGCTAAACATTCTGCATTTGTATTATAACACTATGACTGTTTTCATCACAGGCAAAATCGAATGGAGGCACAACTTCTCACGTGCAATTTCACACAGGCATACAATGGCGGCATCGTATCATCCATATTATGATCACCAGGAGCCCCTATGGAACTAAACTTAGAGGAATTGCACAGGATAGACACATGGCTGCTTTTTTTCACAGTAAGCCCTCATGCACATGACCAATTATGTTTTGCAGTCCGCAAATCCGCAAAATATGCATGTGGTCCGTGTGCTATCCACATTTTTTGAGTACCCATTGGCTTGAATGGGTCCGGATGCGGAAAGCACATGAATGATCCGCGTGCTTTCCCCCTCCATATGTCCCTTCTGCAAAAGGATAGCATGTCCTATACTTGGCTGCAAAATGTGGACCATGGACCCACTGAAGTCAATAGGTCCACAAAAAATGTAGATGCAACATGGATGGTGTCTGTATTTTGCGAATCTGCAAATTGTGGACTGTACAAAACATCCGGTCATGTGCATTTAGTCTAAGTTGTCCATAGGATGTGTCGGCTATTGCAGCTTAGCTCCGTTCAAATGAATGAGGCTGAGCTGCAATACCACATGCAACCTGTAGAAAGCTGTGGCACTGTTTCTGGAAGAAAGCAGCCATGGTCTTCTAATCCCGTAAACCCCTTTAAATGTGGCCATATTACTAGCTAGTGCAACCAGCCATGGGTATGTATTAAAGTTGACACTCCTGACCTGCTAGAAAGTTATAGGCTAAGGTTTAGATCAGGACGTTGTAGTGGTGATTTTAGCATAACATACAATAATAATGACAGTTACACACCCCACACGTATTCAGTGTTGAAAATTCTAAAAACTCTTAAAAGGTGTCTTCTACCTTACTGTTAGGGCTCATGCACACGAACGAGTGCCAGGCCGAGCCCGTATTGCAACCCGCAAACAGCGGCTCCGCAATATATGGGCCCCGGACACTTTTGCACCGCATTACGGATGCGGACCTATTTTTGTACTTGAATGGGTCCGCAATCCAGAAGGTGCAGTGCGGAACAGCCTAACAGGTTCTATTTTTTTGCGGTGCGGACGGATCACGGACCAGTTCAAGAATCCATGGAATGCGGATGACACACGGAGGGCAAAAAAAAAAACACACGGACCAAACATGGATTTCTTTAAGGACGGATTTTCAACGAAATGTGAACAGGGCCTTAGGTTATATTTCCACACAGTAGATTTGCAAGTGTACTAGAAGCAGGTAAATGGGATTTTTTTTCAACTCATTTACATGTATTTGTATGACGGATTTCCATAACTCTGAACGACCGAACATGATTATATCCTTATCCCATACTATAGAGACACGGGAGGTTCAAAAATAAGTGCAAAACGTGGAAGAGTTGTCCTTAACAACCAAGCCGCCCCTGTGATTTTTCGATTTAGATCTGATTGGTTGTTATGGTGACGGCAGAATTTTCCACGGCTGAAAATCAAAACCATTCATTTGAATGGAGCAGGAGGCACATGGATTTCAGCAAACCCCATTGAGGTGAATGAGGCTGAAAATTCATGCACACGGCCGTTAGTTTTTTGCGGTCCACAAATCTTATATCTGCAAAACACGGATCCCGACAGAGTGCATGCCAATGTTTATTCAGTATAAATGTCCTATCCTTGTCCGCAAGACTGACAAGAATAGGACGTTCTATTTTTTTAGCGGGGCTGCAGAATGGATATACATTGCATGCTGTCCGCATCTTTTTCAGACCCGTTAAAATGAATGGGTCGGCATCCGATCTGCGGATCATATGCAGACAGAAACTATGGCAGTGTGCATGAGCCCTTACATGGACAGCCTATTGATGGCACTGGGCAAAGTTTGATATCCCTTGTGTTTGTGCTATCCTTTATAGATGATCTGTGGGGGTTCCAGCAGCGGGATAACTTGTGATCAGCTTAATTTTACGGGACTCTTCTAAAAAGCAGACAACCACTTTAAGACCGGATTTTTACAAACTGTTTTGTCATGCCACCTGATTGATGAGATCTATAGATAATCTTCGCATAATGATTCCCCGAGCTCTGCAGTGGTGTGCACAGATTGTAATCACTCACATTACCCCGCACCCACGCTACCTCACTTTCTAACTTTCTCATCTAATACATACTAGGCCCAATTTCATGAAAAGTCAGTCAGTATGTCTAAAAGAAATGGGAGTACCAGGAGGACACCCCCCAAACCCCAGGGAGAACATACTAACGTAATAACTGTGACTTGGAGTGGAACCAGAACTATAAATCCCCCTGAAGAGGAGCTACAAGGGCTGCCATGTGGCCCCCTGTACAAGATGGCGCCGCAGCTGGCAGCACTGGAATGCTGAAGGGGTGGGAAAAAGAACACTAGAGGGCTTTTTGTGGGGTCAGGTACATACGATATTGGCTTTGGTAAAGGTGGGCAGGAAAGGGATTGCTGATGTAGGTGATCAGTGTACATCCATCAAAGCCTGTGATTATATTTTGAGAATGCATTTGTAGTTTGGTTTGTAAGGTAGCATTGTGACACCCTAAGGGGGTGGTCAGGCTGTGTGGGGCTTGGGTAGTCAACAAAGGTGGTTGGGATATCCATTTACTACCTGGCAGGGGA
The DNA here is from genome assembly GCA_033119425.1 of Bufotes viridis. NCBI lineage: Eukaryota > Metazoa > Chordata > Amphibia > Anura > Bufonidae > Bufotes > Bufotes viridis. The sequence continues at coordinate 108,070,103 of CM065593.1, read as the reverse complement.
TTCAGGTTGGTGTAGGAGGGCCCGGCTGTGGAACAGAGCAATAACCAAGGGCAGGTAAGACCAGGTGTAGTGGGTATTGTGTTGATTAAATAAGGAACGGCACAAGCCCCCAAATGTTTGCCATATACAGTGGGCACATGTGTGCACCTAATAAACATCTGGGTTATCAACATGTTGTTAGAATAGGACTGACTAGACTCCAAAGTCAGAAAAGAATCACGCTCTGGGACTATTTTGTACAGTTATCAGAATAATTCAGGTCCGAAGTTTCATTTTGCAGAATTATGGCATGTAAATCCAGTCAAGTAAATAAGTATCTGCAGATCGAGCGAACGGTATGCACAAAACGAGTTAGTCATTTATATGATGTCTCTTGGGCTCCATTCACATCACCGTTTCTCCATTCCGTTCTCCTGCTCCATGGGGAAGCAGGAGAACGGAAAGGACGGATTCTGCAGATAACGGAGACCTAACTGAGCGTAACGGAGCCTAAAGACCCCATAGACTATAATGGGGTCCATTAGGTGTCCGCTCAGAACATGCAGGACTTTCGTCTCCACTCAAAAATCATGTTCTGAGCGGACACCTAACGGACCCCATTATAGTCAATGGGGTCTTTAGGCTCCGTTACGCTCAGTTAGCTCTCAGTTATCTGCCGAATCCGTCCTTTCCATTCTCCTGCTCCTTAACAGAGCCGGAGAACGGAAAAGGGAAACGGTGATGTGAACGAAGCCTTACAGACAATGTAAAGTCATGTCCTGATCTGATGTGAATATCAGATGAAGGGTACAGAGCCGCATTTTATTATTATATACTGGATAATTCAGGACAATCTATTAGTGCTTAGCCAATTCTCACCTTTTTAGGGGGCCTGAAAACAATTAGTCTCCGCTTATTCTGAGCTTAGAAGTGATGGACAGACTTCCCTGTATAAGCGTGTATGCAGAAATAAAAGTGCTGTAGCTGCCAATCACGGATAAGATGGACTCCTAGGGATAAAGGGACAAGGGATTCCCCCACAAACCTAAATATCAATCTGCTCAGCTCCTCCTGCTGCCTGCGTATTAGACATCATGTTCAACATGGCAGATCCGCTTTGAAGGATCTGATCAGAAGTACAGCCACATAAAACTACTAACGGTACTAACACTTCTAAAATAAAAAATCTGTTCAAGACATCTCAGTCTTGAAAAGTCACTGCCATGAATGAATCATCTAATGGCTTAAGCTTTAGCAATGTCATATGACAATTGCACATGAGTAATTGCAGAAAACAATCATTGTAAAACTTTTATTCTAATATGATGTTAACATTTAAATAAATAACTAATATGAATTTTTCTTTAAATGTATTCCTAGCCACTCAAAAGGGTTTATTTCATTTTCTAAACCTTAACATTACTGATCAGTCATAGCTTGCTGGTCCTCTGTATGGTTATGTAAGTTCTTAGTAACTAAAGGTACCAATAGTCAGTGAATGATTACTGACCTATCTTGTCTATGGGCGCCATCAGACACCTCCATAAGAATTATCTTGGGGGATAAACCCCACTGGATTGTTGTAGCCAACAATCCAAAATAAGGTGACACCGGAGCAGGTGACACCAGAGTGCCTGGTTGCAGTAACCCGAGCAAGCTGACTGATAGATAACGTCTATGAGCATTGTGACAATGACAGAGGTGAAGGTATCCGTATGCATTCAGTGTTCCTTATATATGAGATATTTGGGCATGCCCCATGGAGAGTTGAGTGGTGCTGCCGCATCACTGTCCTGTTCCCTATGCAGTTATGGGCACAACCTCAGTGAACACATCAGTTAAACCTGTTATGCACTCATTATTATGATATCCAGAACACCAGATTTCCAAATGCACACACATACATAAAAGTATAACCGCTAACAGCTTTTTCTCCTGTAAGGTTCCCTTTCACCTTGACAAAAAAATGCAACTTAAAGAAGCACTCCCACAAAAATCGTTATTCTCTGGCCCATTAGAAAGTTACATGATGTAAACTTTAGTGAAGGTAATCATCTTACTAGTGACTGTACTTGTGAGTTATAACCTCCCTTCTGATCCAACTGACACAGGACAGGAAGTCACTTACCTCTCTATTCATTCCTATGAGATTGACATCGAGGCTCCCCTAGGAATATATAGAGAAACTGGCTTCCTGTCCACACATAAGATACTGTGATATTTGGAGAGTCAGAGTGTTGGTCACATGACACAGCTGAGGATCAGAAGTGAGGTTATAACTCACAAATACAGTCAGTGGTAAGAAAATTACCTTTACTACAGTTTACATCATGTACTTATCAGGTCAGTGAATAAACATTTTGTGAGAGTGCTTCTTTAAAAAAACACATTTGTAGCACATGACTGAATACGAATAATCCACAGGTATCAAGTGCCCAGTAAGTAGACAAGAATGGAAGTATCCCTGAATATGAATAAAAAGTAACATTTTCAAGTATGTACAGAAGCAAAAGTGCTACAACTTTATTGTATTGCCTCTTCCTACCCTCCAGGGCTGGTTCTTATTTTGTGTTAGAAAGTGTTTGTAGATCGATGTATTTCATCTATTTAATGCCAAGAACAAACAATAGGGGGCGCTATCACACCTACCCCGACTGCGCAACTGATACTACTATAATTGCAGTCATTGGACTTGACTGTAAAATGTTCACTAAAGTCCACACCAATATAAAAAATGATGATGTATCTATATCTAATAACAAAAAGAAAATGGATACCCCATGTAACATTTAACAGAATGTTCTAAAAATCCTATTGAAGAATGTTAGAAGCTTCATTCCTCTCATCTTACCAAGCGATCTACTTCCCCAGAAGAAAAAACATCTTATCTTATCCAGTCACCTAATACATTACTGTTGAATTGCCTGTTCTACATTATGGCAGACCAGACGTGGCACAGGAAAAGATCATGTGCATCACTGTGTGTTAAATGTGCTTTTCTCATACTGGCCCGACTGCAGCCGAATTCTAGCAGTTCAGCTCACACAAGTCAGGGTTTAGCATGATGGCTGGCCTTGGGTGCTCAGCACCACCTTGCCTTTCATAGATAATATATTAGCCTAATGTTAGAACCTACTACTATAATACAGCATAAGAAACATAACATATTACTAAACCAGTCAAAACCAAATAAAAATGCCATGGGTGATGCAAGCTGAACTTCTGCATCAACTTTGATTAACACAAGGGTTAAACAGGCATGCTATACAGGTCACTGCCACAGTCCTTAAAGATGGTCATCCATTGTAGCGATGCCTCAAGTAATGGTCTTTAGACCATAGTCCTACTTTTCCAGATTCAAATGGTCATGACTTCTCCTTCTCTCCAGCTACGGTGAATTGTCCTAAGTCTCTGACACGGGCAGCTTTCTATGGACTCTCGTAGAACCGTGTCATCATCCACAATCTGCCATTTTAATCCCCTGCTGTGTGGTAAAGTGCAGAAAGCTGTGGGATTTAAGAGTCATGTCCTCCTCCACATCACTGTGGGACCACTTCCCTGAGAGAGGCCAAGGCTGCGTGGATGCGAACATGTAATCTGTTCTCAAAATCATAGCCTGTGTAGTCTTCCTGCAGAACACAAAAGAGAAGAAAAAAAAAAAAAACACAAAAACTTCAGTCTGTGACACCAGTCAAGTCAAGGAACAGAAGAGTCATGTCTACAAAACATATGGGATTAAAATGATTAGGCTATCAATTAATATTATAAGGTCATTTAGAATATTACCATACCTTTGCTTGAAACAGCAATGCTTTCCCCTTTCCAATGGTCTGTAAAGATAAAGAAAATGAAGATGTAGAAGGCGTTGTCTGGAGGGATCATTTTTTCTTTACATATGGCATAAAAATATAAATGAAGCTTTAATCACCTTTTCTTTTTTTTTCTTTTTCTACTGGAGCTATGGGGATTATGGTCTGAATCATCATCTGCATGCACCTGCTACAGACCTTATTTAGGTACCTGTATTAAAGGGAACCTGTCACCTCCAAAACACATATTAAACCGCCATCATTACCTTACAGTGGCCCCCAGTGTGTTCCTAATCGTGTTTTTCTTTCCTCCATCGGTGGTTGTAAACTTTAAAAAAAAACAGTTTTAATCTTGATTTTCCCTAACATCAGAGTCAGCTTGAAGTCGAGGAGGCAGCGGCCTTCTTGCTGCAAGTCAAGCTAAGCCCGCCCCTTACCCGTCCTCCCTTCATTGTGATTGACATCCTGCTGTTAGGCCGGGATCGCGCAAGTCTCGCGCATGCGCAGTGCGCTCCTTTTCACTGCGTCTCCCATACTCACTGGCCGCTTACCTCTCTGTGCGCATGCGCCGGGATTTTTCAACGTGCGCGCCAAGCAATTCTTCTCCTTAGCGTGAGCACAGACTCGGAAAGCGGCCGGTGAGTGCGGTAGCCGGGATGTCAATCACAGTGAAGGGAGGACGGGTAAGAGGCGGGCTTAGCTTGACTTGAAGCGAGGAGGCCGCTGCCTCCTTGACTTCAAGCTGACTGACGTTAGGGAAAATCAAGATTAAAACTGCGTTTTTTTAAAGTTTACAGCCACCGATGGAGGAAAGAAAAACATGATTAGGAACACACTGGGGGCCACTGTAAGGTAATGATTTAATATGTGTTTTGGAAGTGACAGGTTCCCTTTAATGGCATTTTTTACAAGATGGAATGTGTAGTGCTGCTTGAACATCATTTTTTTGCAACATTTATACTATACACTGCTTGCACTAGTTTGGGGTGGAGGATGTTTTGGAGCTGACACAGTCCCTTTAAAACCTTCACATTGTATATAAATCTGCTACTCGAGTGATCAGTCAGTTGAATGTTGGGTCCCCTATTACTGCCAGAGATGGCTGGAAACCCTGGAGAGAAGACAGAGGCATTTTTCATTCTGTTCGCCTGTACATGGTGCTGCCTCTATTCGTCCCAGTGATCATGTGACACTCTAACTCCTTTATTTGACATATATAACACCAATTTAGTACATGTGGGTCTTGCCATCATAAAATTATTTACTGCCCTCAGTGTTCTTCATGCCATGTAATGAGTGGTCCTCAGTGATGTGTGTTTGTATCGCTATTAACAGAGTCTATGAGGCCTCATCGGGAAAACCAGCAGCAGACAACAGAAGAAGAAATCAGATGGCAAAAATATTACTATTTTATTTACTTATTTATTTTTTTACCAGTTCCAGGATTTTGGAAAGGACCCTTTTATCATCATGGACTAGTCATAGTTCATGTTGCTGAGATGTTGAATATACAATGGCAACCGCCAACAAGAATTAAAGGGGCTTTCAAGGACTTAAAGGGGTTTCCCCGGGAATGAAGAAAATGAAGTGACTGAAAATACTTAGATTCAGCTAAAGTTCTTCTCATCTGTATTCAGGATCATAATCCCTGACAAGCAGAGCAGAGAGGAGGCTGAGGCAGATCTTTAGCTCAGTGTTGTGAAGTAACGTGTCCTCCTGTGTGATTAGAGCAGGTTTTGTGTGCACTAATAGGACGGCGGACATTTTATTTTCCCATGATGATTGCTCCCTAAACAAAACGCGCCATTATAACTAATGAAAGATATTTGGGAATATTTTTATAATAAAGTAATATTTAAGTATTTTAATTTTGTTAATTCTCAGAGAACCACTTTAAGGCCCATTTACACCTGCTGAGGAGCAGCAGATTATCGGGAAGGAATCGTTCCTTCCTGACCGTCTGCTGCTCGTTAACATGCAGTGATCACCTCCATAGTATGGGAATAAGCAGTCGCTATTGCGATCGCTCATCCGCACACAGCTGTATTGTTTGTGGGCAGAAGATCGCTGTTTAGACCGCACGATCTTCTGCCCAAAAACGTTCTTTCCCGATAATCTGCCGGTTATTACTTGGTGTAAATCCACCTTTACTTATTGATGACCTACCCTTGACCGGGAGCAGCACTGGAAGGTCACTAGACAATGTACAAAGCTATATACTTCTGGTGCCTGGTTCCAGAAAAGCAACTAGCAAAAACAGCTGATCAGCAGGGATGCCAGGAGACAGATCCCCACCTATGTGATACTGATGACCTAGCCCTATTGATGAGCTATAGGTCATCAATAAGTAAGTTCTAGAAAACCCGTTCAAAAGGCTATCTACTCTAAATAAAACCTCATAGGCTCAGGGTCTAGGCATTACGAAGACCCTACTTACCTTGCCTGAGATTATATGCCATCATTTAATACTTTCTGCCGAGATATCAGCCGACCTAGTTTCCCCACCCAGACAGTTATCACATATAAAATATGACCCATTAAAAGACACCCTAAAAACAAATTAGCAATATATCTACCATTTGTATTGTTCCCAAGTAAAATGGATTTCAATACCTCTGGATTGTCCAGCAAGAGGCAGCCTAGCTCATAGCAAGCATATGGCTGAATGTAGAGGTTTTGCTGTCGTCCCTGCTCATCCTTTACTGCACGATGGAAGAACTAAGAAAAAGTTAGAAAATTGTTATCCACGTATTGCATGACATGCAGCAGATTTTTTGTCTGGATTTTAGTCACATCAAACATTTTCAAGCCTGCATGCAGTGTTACAGGACTGTATGCATACCTTTTCACTTTACATAAACATTATCTAACTTGCTTCTTCTACAAGCAGGAGATATTTGGGAAGAGAAGAGGGAAAAGCCAACCGGCTAGAACCCAACGTCCACAGCTGCCATGTGCCATACCTCCTCTCCCCTATTTCCCATTTATGACATATTATTCAAATCAGTATATTTAAAGGAATTCTCTGGAAATTAAACAAATAAAATGACTGAAAATACTTAAATATAACTCTAACTATATATAACTTTTATTAGTTATAATGGCTCGTTTTGTCTAGGGAGCCATCATCAGGGGAAATAAAATGGCTGCCGTTCTGTTAGTACACACAAAACCTGTCCTAATCACACAGTACAAGTTACTTCACAACACTGAGCTATAAAGGTGCCTCAGCCTCCTCTCTGCTCTACCTGTCAGGGATTATAATCCTGAATACAGCTGATATGATCTTCAGCTGAATCTGAGGAGATGAGGAGACATGAAGTACAGAGAGGAGGTTGGGGTGTGGATAATGAGCAGCAGCACTTGTATGCAGTCTCCATTACCACAGACCCACATTACCACAGTCTGTCCTTTCTGTACTTCATGTCTCCTCATGAATGCCCTTCCCGCAGAGATTCAGCTGTATATCTTATCAGTTGTATTAAGGATCATAATCCTTGACAGGCAGAGCAGAGAGGAGGATGAGGCAGCTGTTTGGCTCAGTGTTATGAAGTAACTTGTCCTCTTGTGGGATTAGGACAGGTTTTGTGTGTACTAATTGGAAGGCAGCCATTTTATTTCTCCTAATGATTGCTCCCAAGACAAAACGAGCCATTATAACTAATAAAAGGTATTTGGGAAAATATTTAAAATAAAGTAATATTTAAAGAGGACCTTTCACTGGTCCACAGTTTATTAGGCAAATGTATATACATGCAGAGCGGCACCCAGGGATGACCCTGCACTTACTTGTATCCCTGGGTGCCGCTCCGTTCGTCCGCTGTAGCCCCCGTTACCGGCGCTCGTGCTTCTGATAATTTGGATATGGATATTCAGGATATTAGCTGAGCGCTGCTATTGGCCAGCGCTCCAGCCCTGGGAGAAGGAGACGCCCAGGGCAAAATTATCAGAAGCACGAGCCCCGGTACCAGGGGCTACAGCGGACGAACAGAGCGGCACCCAGGGATACAAGTAAGTGCAGGGTCATCCCTGGGTGCCGCTCTGCATGTATATACATTTGCCTGATAAACTGTGGACCAGTGAAAGGTCCTCTTTAAGTATTTTCCTTTTCTTAATTCCCGGAGAACACCTTTAAGTAAAGGATCACCATCTCTTTTTTTAAAACATTGCATCACTCTAAGATCACAAATTATCAGCAGAAGAGAAGAGCTGTATTCCAAATTGTAATGCACAACATCAAAAAGGAAAAGTCCAAAATGGACTGAGAGCAGGATATCTGATGTCTCACCTGAACAGCATCTTCAACATTTCCCAGACATTTATGGATAGCACCAAGGAGTAAATTCCTCAGTCCACCTACAGATGGATCCACAACTTCTTGGCAAGCTTCAGTTAATGTCAAGTAAGAACAGAAAATAGAGAAGAGTCACAGTGTGTTAGGTTCGTATATAAAGACTAATAACCTTACAACATTATAAAGTATTCTGCTAGTACACATACAGATATGCATTGGATATACACACACCGAGGTCCAAGAAAACCTGTGGATTCTATTCCACAGAGTATACTACAAAGTTGATTCCCTTTACATATGCTGAAAGAGGCACTGTAAGCCGATAGAGGGGAGGTCTTCAGTTCAGGACCTAATTCTCCATTGGCTCTTCCACTGAAATCAATTGGGGAAGATTTACTATTAAATTTGTACCAGCATTTTTGTGCAATTTACGCCAAAAAATGACATAAATGCTTTGTATGCTTTATACCATGTTTTAGACACTTTTCTCTTTTTCTGCCTTATAAATGCGTGGCTTCATGATAATAGGGCATGGCTTAAATGTGCCATCGAGTGCCCCAAAAAATTAATTTAGCCACCTTTTTTTGCAGTAAACTAAGTCAACAGATTTTTGGTGTAAAGTTACATAACACATTCTAAAAATGTAAACAAAAAAACTAAGAATTTGAGGGGCACTCAATCATCCGGTAGTATATGGATATAATTGAACTATAAAACAATTATTGTATACATATAGGTTGGATATGATCAGATGTGGAGGTATGCAATATATCAATACCCTTTAAATTCATAAATGGATGGATAGGCGTAATGGCCGTATTTTATATGAAAATATGTAAATATGCAAACTATATGCAAACTAAATATGTAAATATGCAAAATATGCAAACTGCTCTACGTCTACAGGAGGGGTAAAGTACCACAATACAAACCGCTACCTATAGACATAGCCTTCAAAACTGTTTTTAAAAGGTGGCGATATATAAATGAACAACAGAGAGGCATATTGTATAAGACTAAGAAACAATAAGCGCAGAGCAGTTTGCCGGCACTTCTCCTGGACCGTGTTAGTCTCCGTGCAAGTCTCTTTCCGCAGACCGGTAAGAAACAATAAGCGCACTGAACCCCCATATATACTGGTATGATCAATTATGCGGACTATGGATATATAAGGAAGGAACAGCTTTTGTGCCGTTTGGGGACATATATTCCAACGAACTTAATCATATGCCTATTATCTTTTATGAATATATTGGTAGTGGTACGTGCGCCATTCTAGCAGGACCGCGGATTGTATATTTTATATATTTTTACATATTTTCATATGAAATGCAGCCATTACGCCTATCCATCCATATGTATACAATAATCGTTTTTTATAGTTCAATTATGTCCATATACTACCGGATGATTGAGTGCCCCTCAAATTCTTAGTTTTTATGTTTCTATATCGGTCCGGGTGAATCGAGAGTTGTGCACCTACCCATAACTAGTCAAGTGGGTGGAGCCACTATTACACTATAATTACATTCTAAAGATGTGCCAGATTTATCATCCAGCACCAGCCACTCTGATAAATCTGGCATAATTTGAAAAAGCAGTGTTTGCTTTTAAATGCCTTTAAACTGTGTATGTAATAACACTGGCTGAACAATTACATTTTTGTACTAAAATGCCTATGAAACACAGTGGCAATATGTTCGCTAACATGACTATAATGAATATAAAAATGGGCTGCAAAACGGATCCGTCCCGTTTCTGTTATGCAGGGGAGTCCTCTCCTCTAAAGGCATTCCGTTATGCATTTCGTCATAGAATTGCGTTATGGTCCGTGGTAACGAAATCCATAACGCAATTTACCTTTTACCAGTAAGCAAAGAGTGAACGAATTTCATAACCTGAAATTCATTCATCTCTAATCACTAGTTCCAAAATTAAGTTTACATTCTCTTACTATTAGACAGTAGCCTTGCTTACATTACCCCCTACGGGTCAGAAAATTACTTCTGTAAACAGAACACAGCAAATGAGGAATGAGAAAAAAATGCTGAATTTCGTATTGAAAAATAGGGTAACTAAGAATTCTCTGGTAAATGAAATTTAAATATTACAGTATGCTGAAGCAAAAATTTAAGACATTTTAAATAATACCACCATCTATTTGATGCTACGTAACACTAATTGACATGTAATGTGACACACGTCATGTGTTAAATGAAGTCACCCAATTCATTTGCTAATATAGACAGTGATTTTGTCCTGTAGCTTATGTTCATAATCGCATACATATAATAATAATACAGTAATATAATTTGATAAAAAGTAATACAAATAAGGACACAAAGAATATAATCAGTTACAATATATTCAGTGTTATCAGTATCTTTACTTGGAAATAGCAAAGCTACATTTTTTAATATCAAGACATGATAAAATCATAGATTGCCTTGTTAACTACTTCTATAGGCAATATACTCAATCTAAATCTGGTGCAATAAAGTCATTCACAGCAATAATCTGCTAGTAGTCAGTATCATATAATCAGCTGCCACCACAGTGTATTCTTCTAACATCAGCTGATGATGAGAATGGTCGAGGCCAAAGGATTAAAATAAATTTTGGTTTTCACAAAGTATGCTGCTTCAGTTTTTGTGGTGAGTGTAAAGAAGAGTGATCAGATGAATTGCAATTAATTGCATAGTCATTTCATGCCATGAAAATTACAAATCACAAAAAAACGCATTTCCACTGCATTTCAGCCCTGCCACAAAATGACCTGCTAACATCATTTCAAGTTATCTTCTTGTTAGCTCAGGAGAAAGTGTTAACAAGGACAAGGCAGCAGATATCACTCTGTCACGCTGATTGAATTAGAAGAGCAGACTGCTTTAAAAGGTGGTGTTAAGGAAACACATGCAGTCATCATTGCTTTGCATCTAAAGGGACAGACAAGGACATTGCTGCTTGTAAGATTGCCCTTAAATCAACTTTTTATCGGATCATTAAGGACTTCAAGGAGAGCGGTTCAGTTGCTGTGAAGAAGACTTCAAGGCACCCAAAAAAGTCCAGAAAGTACCAGGACCGTCTCCGAAAGAGGATTTAGCTGCGAGATAAAGTCACCACCAGGGCAGAGCTTGCTTAGGGTACTTTCACACTAGCGTCAAAGTTTTCCGTCATGGAGTTCCGTCCTCAGGGCTCAATAACGGAAAAAAACTGATCAGTTTTATCCTAATGCATTCTGAATGGAAAGCAATCCGTTCAGTTTGGATCAGTTTGTCTTCAGTTCAGTCCTTTCATGTTTTTTGGACGCAGATAAAAGCGCAGCATGTTGTATTTTTATCTCCGTCCAAAAATGCGGAAACACTTGACGGAATGACGGATCCGCCATTAATTTCCATTGAAACGTATTAAGGGCGGATCTGACATTCAAAATTGACGCATTAACGGATCCGTTCTTCCACTCTGCACATGCGCAGACCTTTAAAAATGGTAAAATAATAAATAACGGATCAGTTTTTACGGATGACAACGGAAAGACGGATCCGTTATTTCAATACAATTGTCAAACGGATCTGCAAACGGATCCATTAAAACGTTTGAAAACGGATTTCATTTGGAACCGGATCCGTTTGACAATTGTATTGAAATAACGGATCCGTCTTTCCGTTGTCATCCGTGAAAACTGATCCGTTATTTATTATTTTACCATTTTTAAAGGTCTGCGCATGCGCAGAGTGGAAGAACGGATCCGTTAATGCGTCAATTTTCAATGTCGGATCCGCCCTTAATACGTTCGTTGACGGAACTGCCTGATGGGATCCTTCAATGTAAGTGTGAAAGTACCCTTAGAAATGGAAGCAGGCAGGTGTGAGTGCATCTGCAGGCACAGAGAAGTGAAGGATTTTGGATAATGGTCTAATGTCAAGAACGGCAGCAAAGAAGCCACTTCTTTCCAAGAAAAACATCAATAACAGACTAATATTCAGCAGGAAGTGCAGGGATTGGACTGCAGAGAACAAGGGTAAAGTAATTTTCTCTAATGAAGCCCCCTTTAGACTGTTTGGGGCATCTGGAAAAATGATTGGAGAAGAAAAGATGAGCGCTACCATAAGTCCTGTGTCATACCAACAGTAAAGCATCCAATGTTGTCTTGGGGAAGGGGGTCTGCCTCCCTCAGCATCAGGGGCGTAGCTATAGGGGGTGCAGAGGTAGCAGTCGCTACCGGGCCCAGGAGCCTGAAGGAGCCCAAAGACACTTGTGCCGCATAGGAAGACACACAAAGCGCTGAGGGAAGGGGGGCCCCAAGCTTAACTCTTGCATCGGGGCCCATGAGCCTTTAGCTACACCCCTGCTCAGCATCTATGTCATACATTAAACTCCTGTTAAAACCTGGTAAGGACTTAACTCAGCTGGACTCATACATAAATGCTGATGTCTAGATTCTCTGGAAGATAAAGCTGATAGATTTGACCATAATGCCAAATCTCATAGGCCCAGCCGAGATGGGTGTTACCCGGGGGCGAGCAGCAATAACGAATATCAGAACTCTCTTAGCCTTGTTGGACAAAGTTTAGCACCAACTTCTGCAGGAAGAACTACTAGCCTTATTCACACTGGATGCCGAAAAGACTTTCGATAATATACGTTGGGCCTGGTTGGGGTTGGTGCTGGGCAAGATGGGTTTTGATGGCCCTCTTCCCAACCTACTTACAAATACTTACACTAATCCACAGGCCAGAATATATATCACTGGGTTTCTATCCCCTCCCTTTGTGTTTCAGAAAGGATTACTTTTATCACTTCCAATAGATTTGCCTACTCTTGACATCTAGTACCATTTCTCTCTAAAACTTAACTTTTAATTTTTTAACTTATAATGAACTCTAATATTCACTTAAAAGATGGACGCCAATCCTGACTTTTAAATGCACCTAATCTTAGTATTCCTGAGCTGAAATCCCTTGCTCTAATTGCTGAGAGGTTGCGCGCTCTCTCTCAGTACTGATATGCTGGGTAAGGTCAGGATTGTGCGTCACATTTAAAATCTATACGCACTACCCACCGACAAGTTTCGCCTAATCAGAAAGGATTACGGCACAGATGACCTGTGTCGCCTTTGATGTTTAACATTGCCCTAGAGCCCCTAGCTCGTTTCTTGTCCTCTTCTGACTTACAAATGAGCATAACAATCAGGATGGAGTTAGTAAAATCAGCCCTTTTTGCAGATGACATCATTCTATTCTTGTCTGACCCCGTAAATTACACCCCTAAGATCTTGAATACCATAGGAGAATTTGGAGGAGTTTATTTTGGGCAATGACTAAATATTTCTAAATGCGCGTTGTTGTGGCTGGGTAGGGGGTGCAAATCCCTGACCCCATAGTTTGAATTCATTTGGCATCACTATATGTAAGGTCGTACCCACTCCTCATTATACCATCTTAACTATCAGCCCCTATTAACCCATATTCAGTCTGACCTCTTGAAATGGCTGGGTTTACCATTGAACATGCTTGGACAGTGCCATTTAATTAAGATGTCCGGCTTTGCCTAATTACTTTGCCCCTTACAGACAATCCCCATTCTGTTGAAACACGCTGATGTCAACTTTATATAGTCCAACATCAGTGAATACAATCTAGCTTGCTTGGGCAAACGACACAGCGTTTTATTCAAACCCCTCTCTAGAGAGGCATTTGGCCCACCCGTGGGTTTTAGTCCACTCAAAACTGACTACTCTTCCAATGCATATTAAAATAAACTTGATACTACATAGAGATTACCTGGTGCCTTGGAAAGTCTTTTATCAACATCTTAACCTGTCTTATCAGTGCTACAAACATATGCCCACATGGGATAACCCTGACTTTCAAGTTGGACTCACCAGCAAATTATTTAGTTAGTGGAAACAAAAGGGATCCGATGGGTACAAGATTTATTACATGGGCCCGTGGCAAGGTAGCTCACCCTATAGAAGATACAATGGAAATTCAGCCTTTAGGGCCCTCAACACTATCCTTTCCAACAGGTACAGCAGTTTTGATTTAAAAAACTCACATCTCTAGAGAATCTCTGAGCAATACTTTAGATAGTTTGCTAATCGGCTCCCAGAAAGCAATCCACATCAAATTTATATAATACCCTCAGATCTACATTGCTAACTATGAACCCCAAGACTGCTTTCAAACGATGGTCAAAACAGCTAGATGACCCAGAAGTAGACGCTCATATTATACGTGGGTTGAGTAACTTCCGCAAACACATCTGCAAAGGGCTGGAGAGAAACACACTTCAAAGTCTTACATAGAGCAATATAAGCTTTCACCCTTTCTCTTTCAGTTCTCAAACCAGACAGGAAAACAGCCCACCCAAAATGTGATGAACCATGCTCAGACCTATAACATGGCCTGTGGTCTTGTCTGAGGCTGTCCCCTTTCTGGAGCAAGGTCTCGGGCCCAACGTTCTTCAAACATGTTCTACGTTTCATTTCCAGACTGAGGACTGACACTGACTGGAGGATGTCTGTTATTCTGTAGGCCCAGACTTCTATATTGACTTGTATTTTTTGTTATGTTATATGAGTAATGTTCAATCCATATATGTGTGTTTTTTATGAAAATCCAATAACATTTTCTTCAAAAAATATATATTTTGGTCACAACTGATGTTATCTATAGCATGACACAATGCTATACTGATGACAGCATGGACCGTATGACACGTGTATACATTATTGTTCAGCCAACAGCATAAAGGCCGTGACAGCTTTTAAAACCAGTCCTCAACCAACCATGATAAACCATTTTCAGGAAAAAAAGGGTAAATAAAAAAAAACATGGATTTCTTTGTATCACATTATAGCTGAAGTAGTGTATTCAATGGATATGTTGTAAAAGTTACAGTACTGTATTTCAAAGGATTTAAAGCAAGCAGAATACAGAACCCACAGTTCTCCATACCTTGACTCATGCGTTGTAGGTTAGAGAAGGAACAATTCGGTAAAGCTTTCCACAGGTACAAGACCTCTATAGCCGCCAGTACACACAGCTGTTTAACTGGTTTTTGTTTTCTGAATCGTTCACCCTGTTAATGACGTACATACCTTTATCAAATGTGTGAACGTAAGTCACAAAAACATATAGACATATACACTGAGAGCATTATTACCCCAAAGACCTTTGTATCATGACTTTGTGTTATTGGACATGCACCCTGACAGGATCGGTTCTATCTACGGGTTCTCATCTCCATGTAGTTCACATACCAGGACATTGTTGCTGTCACATGTACCCTTCCCTCACAAAACTATCATTATGTATAGTCAATTAAATAAAATATAGCAACATTTTGACATTTTTGTAGACTATTTGGCAGTAATACAATAGGACCAATAATCAGTGGTCTCCTGTTCCTGCACAAACATTTCCTATAAAGTAACATACATCTTCAATAGCTATTGGCTAACTGTTATCTCTCCTACTGCTGGCCCTGCCCCCTGCAGAGTTCCCTTTTCGAGAAACTGTCGAGGGCGGTGTAAACTCTAAATGTGTTTCGTTTTAGGAGCAGTGGCATTAAATAAGTCGCAAATATGAAGTTTGCAACTTTTTCATCAGATAACTGGCATGAGGAGAATTATCAATTTCCCCCACAGTTTTCTTCCAATGACATCCTTGTCCTTAACCCACATTACACAAACCTTTTTCACTGAAAATTGTTCAATTTGATTGTTTTTTCTTTTGAAAAGCTTCTGGACGTCTCTGAAAACTTCTTGTGCGCCATCCACGTCTCCAGTGGCACCTTGACAGACTGAATTAGAATAAAGAAATAATCAAATGTGAGCAGGTGAACTTTATCTAGGTAGAACATTGTGCTAGAAATGCTTCATAGAGCCTTGTGTGATTCATATCATCGAAATGTAACCAAATAGGGCCACCCTGGGACTCTATGGACAAAGCGTCACCCTCCAATGTTGTATATAAAAAAGCTGGGGAAAAAGTGGCCAACAGGGCAATGGGCAAGCATAACAAAATTCTTTTTTACTTAGGGTTCCTTGGGATGGAACCCTAAGTAAAGATATCAGATCTGGCGTTCCAAGGAGAGTAAAGATAAGCAAATGGTACTGAAGCAGCATGCTAGGGGGCAGCCTCTTCATTTAAGCGGTCTACGGGACCTAGTTCCACACTGATTAAAATTTCTGACATGATGTTTTCCAAAATAACTGTGAAAACCTAGTTTTTTTAAAACAAATTTTAGAGCAGCACCACCCACCTGCCGTAAGATAAGCATAGTAACACTGGGACCACCTTGATTCATTTTTTAACCTTTCAAAGGATCGGAAAGCATCCTTAAAGTTCAACTCTATCATGCTGCACCAACCTAAGAAGAGTAAAAGAACATTGATTAAAAGTGAGAAAAAGGTCTGTTAGTACTTCTAGACGGTGGGTTGTCCCATAGAGATTGTATAGAATCAATAACCCCTGTATGCTGCTCATATGAAGGGAACAATACCAAGTAGGGCCACAGTAATGTAGTACCAACATTGGTATCTGGCAGAAGTTCAACTTTCCATATCGAGAAAACATACACACCCGGCCAAGCTGAACATACAAGTGTATGGAGGGGTGAGGAAGAATAGCAGTCTGCCAAAATGTACGGACACCCTTCGTTAGGTATTGGCAATTTAAGGGGTGTGTTGTTGCCCAGGACATCTACCCATCAAATTCTTGGCACAATCCAAAAGTGATGGCTATAAACTGTACGCAGCCCTAGATTTTTACACATTAATCCTACTATAGCCAAAAAAAAAAGAGAAAAGCATGGATCACACATCCACATGCTATTCCTTTTTCCATCACTGTTTCTCAGCATAATTAACATCACTTTTCAGCTCAATTAAAAGTATACAGCCCCCCAATATACATATTGTACACGAGGCATTGGTATACATTTTGTTCAGAATGCATAAGACCACTCCCCATGCCAAGGTTGCCTCTAACCAGTGGGTACCTACTCTAATTTCGCAAGGCACCATGTGGCGCCCACTGACGCTATGGCTGCTGGGTCACACCACCTGCTGGTGAGGTGCTGTTATGTCGGTGGATGAAAGTCCTTAAATTACAGCCTAAAAAATCCATCCAGTGGATAAAAGTGATAAATGTTAGTTTATGAAGGTCTGACCATTGAGATCCTACGATCAGGAACACATGGGATGCTGTCTCCTCCCCAGGTGCACAACCAAAGATATGAGGAGACTGAATGGCACAGAACTCAATCATGCTCCATTCAAAGCCTACTAGCTTCAGCCATGTGACAAGGGAAAATGGAGAGCCAGGGTACCCCATTCTAGATATCACAGGGGTCCCCTTACTGATAAATATTTTAAGCTGTAA
This sequence comes from Bufotes viridis, assembly GCA_033119425.1. Lineage (NCBI taxonomy): Eukaryota > Metazoa > Chordata > Amphibia > Anura > Bufonidae > Bufotes > Bufotes viridis. The sequence continues at coordinate 108,052,632 of CM065593.1, read as the reverse complement.
TAGCCCCTTAAAGAGGTTGTCTCACTTCAGAAAATGGCATGTATAATGTACAGAAAGGTAATACAAGCCACTTACTAATGTATTGTGATTGTCCATATTGCTTCCTTTGCTGGCTAGATTAAATTTTTCCATCACATTAAACACTGATAGCTTCTATGGTTACGACCACCCTGCAATCCAGCAGTGGTGGTCGTGCTTGCAGACTGTGGGAAAAAACACCAGCCTAAGCACACTTCCATGGTCCCGGCCACGGTGTATGCACATTTCCATGGTCCCGGCCACCAGAAAGGTCGATGCTTTTTCCTATAGTGTGTAAGCACGACCACCACTGCTGGATTACAGGGCGGTCATAACCATGGAAACGACAAGTGTATAAAGGGATGGAAAAATTAGTCCAGCCAGCAAAGGAGACAATATGGACAATCACAATACATTAGTAAGTGCCTTGTATTAACTTTCTCTACATAATACATTCCACTCGCTGAAGTTACACCAGCCCTTTAATGTCAAACTATGTCGTATTAGGGAATTTGTAGTGAAGAGATGAGTAATGAGTTTGTACTTTCCATCTGCGCTAACATCACATTATCAAGGACGGGCTTTTCAATGATCTCCCTTCATCAGGTCAAAGCCACACTGATTCGTAAGGCAGGGGCCAAAAACACATCTTGATAACTGATAACTGAGATAATCAGTTAAAGAGTAAAAAAACATACTACAAGGCCACAGAAAACACGCAACAGCAGTGAGGGGTGGGCTGAGAAATGATGGGAATAGCGTCATATGTGCATCTGATAAGAAGTCAAACATCAACATTTACATTTACTTTACTTAGATTTTACTTAAGGTCCCTTTAGATGGGACAATTTGTCAGACAATTGTCGGGAAGGAAGTGTTCCTTCCCGGCAAGCGCATGCTCGCCAGTGAAGGAAACCGCTGCATTTACATGTGGATCTCCTCCACAGTATGGGGAGGAGTGATCACTAATGCCATCGCTCATCCCCGTACAGAATCATTGTTTGCTGGCAGCAGACCATGTATGCACAGCTCGATCTGCCACCACCAAACGATGATTTAGATGCCTGTACAACCAACTGAATTACCCAAGCATTTCACTTGTTCATTGGGTAATCGTCAGAACCTTTACACTGCCAGATAATCGATATCGTGCATTCCTATGAACACTCATTAGCGATCATCTGGCGGATGAGTTCCTGCTCGGTTTTGGTCTCTATGTGCAGCCTTTACACCATGCCTGATGTGGCGTATATTTCTGATGAATGAACACCACATTTCACACTTACCAATCTCATACAGGCAAACGTGCTGTATCTCTCGCTGCTCTGTTGCAAGCTCCAGCGCGGTGTGGAAGGAGGTCAAGGCACTGTTTATTTGACACTAGAACAGAAGTACAAAATGAGTAGAAATTACCAGTTTAGAAGTCCAGTTTTAGACCAGTGGCCATCAAATCGACTATGCACATTTCATAAGCAGAACAGTGAATGGTGTGCACATCATGTATTAAGCAATTCAGTCTATTCAGGCTCGAGAATAGTTTACCAAGTGGTCACTGGGTGCGGTTTCTCCTGGAGCGTGCCAGAACTGGAAATGCTCCCTGGAAATGCAGATAAACTCTCTTCTTACAGTTGGCCATAGAAATTAGATGGCTTTTGAATGAATGATCCTTTGGCTGAACCCTATCTCCTGCGAGTCTCCCATTATTATATCAGTTTAGCCCAGATAGGCAGCTAGAAATTTTAGATATTGTTTATCTTGAAGGAGGTTTATCTTGAATCAATAGATATTATATCTATAAAATAAACCAGGGAGGGTTTTTTCAAAGCTAAGGAAAGGATGAAAAATGTGCGCCAATGGGAGAAGATGGAGAATCACCTGGTAGCTTGGTAATCTATGGGACAAAATAAGCATACTTCGCATTTTCAACCTTCACTCATCATGTAGAGGACTGTATTAATTCAGTGTCCAGTGTCATGCTATGGATGAGTAGTAACACCCATGCACCCAAGAAAATAAAGAAGTATATTGAATGTACATCCTACAAAAAAGTGTTTGTGACATTGCTCCTCACAAGGTCAGACTGGCCCACCAGAGTACCAGAGGGTCCTACGGTGGGCTCGGTCTCTAAGGCCATTGCGGAGTTCCCTTTGAAACTAATCACTTGCCAGGATGTATGTACTTCTTTGATTCAAAACCTTTGAGGGTACAGACATAAGGTTAGATTCCCAGATGCAGTTTTGGAAGCCAAATTCAGGACTGGATCATAAAAGATGAAAAGTATAAAAGACAGATACGACGTCCCTTCTTTACTGCATTCACTCCTGATTTTGGCTTCCAAAAGTGCATCAGGAAACCTTGACTTTATTGAGGATATAAGGGTTGAGCCCAAGAGTCATTTCGTCTGTTGGGCCCATGGAACTCTAGTCTAACACTGTATTTAAATGCTGACCAAACTGATATGCTACCAGCCTTCTCCTTTTCTCCTTTTTTTGCTACTCTAAAAAATACAGTATGATTAATGGTATTATGGACAGCACATGAATTACGTGTCTAGAGCACAAAATGTGCTTGAACTGTTCTCTGAACCACCTACGACGATCAGTGTCAAAATAACAAAATGCAGTCTTAAATTAGAATATACCTTTAATACTGTAATTGAAGTGCCCATTTCCTATTATAGTGCAGTTCTTACAAGTATTTCTCTGCAGTGGCGTCTGACTCATGCAATGTAAGGAGCGAGAGCTGATTAGTCACACGACATAAATGCTGGGTGACGGTATTAGGAAAATGAGAACCGTCCTCACACATCAACACCCGGATACTGCTTCACATGACGCACCAAATACATGACATGATCAATACTTCTCATAGCCAGCATGGATGAAAGACAATCTCAGAATAAGGACACATTCACACAATCGTATTTTTCGGTCCCCATCCGTTACGCAGATTTGCAGATCGGATGCGGACCCATTCATTTCAATGGGGCCGCAAAAGATGGGGACAGCACACCGTGTGCTGTCCACATCTTAAGTTCCGTGACCTCAAAAAAAGGTAGAACATGTCCTATTCTTGTCCATTTCATAGGGAAGGACGTTTTGATCCGCAAAATGCAGAACATACACGGCCAGTGTCCATGTTTCGCAGATGTGCAATTTGAGGTCTGGAAAAAAGGATACGGTCGTATGAATGGCCCCTAAATATATGCCATGGTGACCTATGAGGAAACATGGAAGGAGAAAGCTACCTCTAGTCGTTGGACTCTTCCTTTAAAGAACATGAATAAAGAGGAGTTTGGATATGCAGATTCCTTGTTGAGGAGAATCTCTTTCGCCTCCTTTAGTCCTGCTTGATTATCACTTCCATCCAGAGCAAAAAAAGGGCGGACTACCGTATGGTACCACAACAAGGCCAGCCTGTATTAAAAGGGAAAACATCTGCATGTTGTAGTTACACAAGGTCAGCACCGTACAGAACACACTGAATATGAGGATGTGAAAAGAGAAATGAAGAAAATCCTGGTCAAACTGGAACATAAAGGAGGCCATACTACTCATGATGATCTAAACTAGAGTAGCTCAGCTAAACATAGATGTTCAAGCATGGAGGAACGCTGCAGGCATTCACTGTGGATTCTGCACAGAAATCAGAGGTTTTAAAAACCTCATCTATGCATGACTGAAAAACTTTTGTCCAGAAATGAGAGGATGCTGCTGATTTAATTATTATTTTTTTATAGAAATGTGGTGGATTTCACCCTTTGCAACGCTTAGAATGAAATAACTGGTAAAGCTACTGCACAATCATCTGCAAGCAATGCATGAGTATTTGTGGTGAAATTCATGGCGGAAGCCTTAGAAGACATAGTACATAAAACCTGAATCTTCAGGATAAAAAAACTAAAATAACAAAAATAACTGTAGGTTCCAGTTATCTACCGTGATTAAGAACCAGAGATGGGCTATAAAGGGCTTGTCCAGCAAGACATGTGTGGAAAACAGTTTAAAGGAGGTCTGTCAGCAGTTTGAGCCCTCAAAACTGCTGACTGCACTATACAGGTGAGGAGGAGAGCAGTGCAGACACACCTGGAGTGATGGTCATGCAGGAAAAAACTAAACTTTTTATTCACCTTGCACCACAGATGCAAGTGCCCAGGAAGAGAGTTGGTCTCGTCATGTTTAGCACCTTGGGCTCTCTGCAATGAACACTTCCCAGCCTCTCCCCTCTGATCTCCGCTTTAGCAGTCTCCTGATTGGACACCAGAGCTGTCACTCAGAGCAGAGGAGCTGGGAAGCATTCAGTGTAGAGAGCCAAGGGCACTGAACAGGAGGGGGTCCGCTTCCTGGCCACTTGCCATTGTGATGCCCGGTGAATGACAATTTTCACTTCTCGGTCATGCAACGAGGGCTCAAAACTGTTGACAGCCTCCCTATAAAAATCTTCAAAAATAAACAAAAATACACCAATTCCCCACTACATTTCAAAAAGTTTCTGGGTATCTGGCCAGTCTACTACCTGCTCCCTCTCAACTTGGACATGTGACCACTGCAGCCAATCAATGGATACAGCAGGTCACAGCTGCAGCCGGCGATTGGCTCGACAGGCCACATGTCTGTGGCGAGACGGAGGCAGAGGGACCAAGGAAGCAGCAGGGTCAGAGGAGCAGGGGATCATGAAGGTGAAACTATATATACTGTTATTTTACAACATTTTAACAGTAATATAGGAAAGCTCCACCTTCTTATCTCCAATACACTTTTGGTCCTGGGATATGCGGCCATCTTATAGACTTTACAAATGTCTTTAGATACATAATGTAATCTGACAAGGTAAAGCCTCAGAGACCTGTCATGAAATGGAGTCTCATACAATAAAACAATCACAGTCCTACCACTCAGGCTTTGTCATACTAGGTCACCTTTTATACCCATTGTTACTTTTCTCCCACTTTGATAAAGGTTACTTACTGTTTACACTACATCAACTATTAAAGTGTTGCAATATAGCTACTCACGTAGCTAAAGGGGCCTTCATGTCCTTACTTTCACTTGCATACATCAGTGAGGATAGCCCCTGCAGACGGTCTCCTGGAAACCCCAGCAAGTTGATGATTTTGAGCAGGTTTGGGGGCACCATGGATATGCAAAGGTGAAAAAGTCCGTAGCCAAAGCTCACAGCACCTTTCAGTCTGTTCAGAGCCTCCTCCGTGACACACTCAACAGAAACGTGATTATCATTAGCAGCGTCAGAGGGAGAGGATTCCTGAGACAGCTTCTTCTGATACATTTCCTGAAGGGAGTTAATGTCCACATAGCATTTGTTGTAGATTTTCCAGGCTTTGCGCAGGATCCAACCACCCTTTATGTAAGCTGGTGAAGTACAAAAGAAAAAAAGGAAAATGATAAAAGTTAAACCACACATATCATTCAGTTAGAAAACCATAGAGGTACAGTGGAGGCTCACAGCAGTTTACAGGTCACATCTAGATATATTTTCCATTTAAAGATGACCTACGAATGTAGTAGAGTTAGCACACATGCTTTATAAGACGTGTTCTCTAAATGAAACGCGTTAAGCAAACACCTTCAATTGCTTTTCAATGGCTTTTGTTTCAAGATAACACGATAAGTTAAGAAATTTGAGTTAAGCGTTTGTGTGTTAACCCTGCTAAATCTGTACCAGCTTACCCGCCCTTCTGCTTTAGTAAATAATTGTTTTCCCTATTATTAATTCTCCTTCCCTTAGAATTCGAAATTGCATTATTCCTCTGGTATTCCAAGTAGTGATGTATAAATAAATTGACAACTAGGTGTTACCAGTTGGGTATCTGTCCCTACACGTTCTGTCACTGTCTAATCACTGCTGAATGGTAAGGGTTCGGCCACACGTTTAGGATTTTTATGCGCAAAGGGGCCCAAATTCCAATGAGTACCTTTTAGGAGGGCATTTTTACACAGTTGGATTCCAGACTTCTTCTCACGCTTTAGGACCCCTAAAATGCCAGGGCAGTATAAATACCCCGCATGTGACCCCGTTTTGGAAAAAAGACACCCCAAGGTATTCCGTGAGGGGCATGGCGAGTTCATAGAAATTATTTTTTTTTTTGGCACAAGTTAGCGGAAATTGTCTTTTTTTTTTTCTAAAAGTCTCATATTCCACTAACTTGTGACAAAAAATAAAATTTTACATGGACTCACCATACCCCTCACGGAATACCTTGGGGTGTCTACTTTCTAAAATGGGGTCACTTGTGGGGTATTTGTACTGCCCTGGCATTTGAGGGTCTCCGCAATCATTACATTTATGGCCAGCATTAGGAGTTTCTGCGATTCTCCTTATATTGAGCATACGGGTAATGAGATTTTTTTTTTCCGTTCAGCCTCTGGGCTGAAAAAAAATAAATAAAAATGAACAGCACAGATTTTTTCATTCGCATCAATCAATGCGGATGAAAAAATCTCTGCCAAAAAATGTGCAAAAAAAATAAATAAAAAAGTAGTAAGGCCCCATTCACACGTCCGCAAAAGTATCCGCAATTTTGCGGAATAGATGCGGACCCATTCAGTGTGAATGGGGCCGGCGGTGATGCGGAGAGCACACTATGTGCTCGCCGCATCAGCATTTGCGGAGCTGCGGCCGCAAACTTCCGGGTTTCGGCCCCTAAACATCCGGCCGCAGCTCCGCAAAAGATAGAGCATGTCCTATACTTGTCCGCAATTGCGGACAAGAAAAGGCATTTTCTATATAGTTCTGGCAATGTGCGGATCCGCAAAATGCGGAAAGCACATTGCCGGTGTCCGTGTTTTGCAGATCCACAGATCTGCAGAACACATATGGATGTCTGAATGAGCCTTAGTGACAGGGGGGTGATCAGGGGTTAAGTGACGGGGGGGGGGGGTGGATGGTTGGGTCTGTGTGGTGATTGGTGCACTTACATATGTTTCCTCTGGTGGTCCCAAGCAAAAGGGACCACCAGAGGAGCAGGCAGCAGGCATATCAGATGCTGTTAACAAAACAGTTTCTGATATGCGATTTTTTTTTTTTTTAACTACTACAGCCTGCCAGCGCATGATCAGCACTGGCAGGCTGTAGTTTACCTGCCTTCCGACGCAATTCCTGTGAACGCGCGCATCTCGCCTCTCGCGAGATGACGCGCCGATGCGTCCACCCAAAATAACCCGCCCGCCCGCCGAACGCATCCGTGCGGTCCTGGCATGGTTAAACTGCAGAAAGTAGATTTATGAGATAAAGTGCTCCAGAAGGGCCATGTCAGGGGTAGTGACAGGTCCTATTTAATTTTAAACATCTTTACAGTTGAGTCTGGTAAATGAATAATCCATTTTTAGTCCATTCTCATCCAGAGCTGCATTCACAATACCAGAAATGAATTAGTCAATGCTGCACTTATCTGCTCTTCACAGGACTACAATTCAGGAGTGCTTTATGTAAAGACTAACAGCCTGAATTCACATCAGCAGGGCCTGACTGCCCTGCAGACTCTGAATTAGCAGGAGGCTGCTGGAAGAATAGAAGTTGGAGCTAAGAAACAGTGGGCAAAATTCTAAATGCAGTTCTGGATTAGACTGTTACCATGAAATAAATCCGAAACAATATTTGATAGTGTCCTCCACTTTTTTTTTATAGATTATATGTACAGTAAATGAAAACATTGTATACTATCGACATACACTATAAACATCAGAAGGTACTGTATTTATGAAATTAAAAGTAGCAGATCTAAATATAAAGACGCCGGTCTTAATAAATGTGCCCCTCAAATTCTTCACCTTCCCAAATCTATAGGTCCATCTGTTAGTACATTAAGTCTTTCTATGCCCTCAAAAGAAATGCATTCCTACTGTATGTAGCAGTCGTCTCCAAATTGTGGCTCTCAAGGGGTTGCAGAACTACAACTCTCAGCACGCTTCTTAGTACTGTTCTACATGGTGACAAATGTGTGATATTAAAATGTGGTAAAACGACAGTATAGCCGACTCGGGCAGTGAATGACACTTTATAATAATGTATGTACATTTAAATGTTATCAGCTTTGTATTCTTGTACATTAAGTGTATGCAAATAGCTGCTAACCAGTCCAATGCCAGCGTCATAATGCTGTAAAGTGCAGGGCTCATATTTAATTCACAACTCCTGCGGCGTTACCCTTTGTACGAGATGCTACAATTGAAGCAGTCCCATTGCATTTATGCGGATGAATATGAACTGCTAACCTCCTCCTACATGCAGAAAAGACAACAACACAAAAGAGAAGTTTCTTAGCTGATTATAAAATGAAACTAAGGACGTGGGTGTCAAATATTTTCAACTGTAGCAAATACCGGTTCTTATGGCTCACGCTGAGTAACAGTCTATGTCATATACAGAAACCTACCACAAGGATCAGCAGCCTAAGCCATTTATATTAAAAGAGTGCAAATGTGTCCCCCTGATAGCAGAAAAAGGCTGTACTAGACATGGTAACAGTGAAGCAATTTACAGAGAAAATAAACGCAAAATTGATAAGCAGAATTTTGGGTATGGTGAGAGTTAAGAAGTAGTGTAGTGAGAAGGGGGGAGGGGGCGACAGACAGATCCCTTGTTCTGGATGGAGTGAGGTATAGATGTAGAGGGGGCACAGGACATGGGTCCTTGTAAGTCCTGCTTAGCCCCTCCTTTGACTGTCTGTAGTGCAGATAGTTACAACAGCTGGATCTTCCTGCTGGCTGTTGTAACCTGATCCATGCAACAGCTCTATTGGGGCCATATGTATGTATGTGTGTAATTTGCTTAATGTGTAAGTGTTATGCATATGTGTAATACATATGTATGTGTATGTAGTGTGTGTAATCTGCTTGAATGTGTGTGCAATGTGTACATATGTGTGATGCACATCTAATATGTATGTGTGTTTAATGTGTACATATGTATGTACTGTGTAACTATATGGGGCTAATGTGTATATGTAGAAGTGTTGCATATCTATGTGTACTGTACATCTATGTGTGTAATATGCACATGTGTGCATTCTACAGCAGTACTATATATGAGTGCAGTATAGTGGTGCTATGAATTTGTGTGGTATAGCAGCACAATGTATGTATGTTGTATAGTGCATGATGTATGTGTGCTGTATAGCGGTACTACTTATGTTTCTGATATAGCACCACTATGTATTTATATACTGCAAGTGTTAAGTTACATTTTATGGGATGAGGGACAACACTGAATCTTTGGTCCAGGTGATAAAGCAGCTAATTACAGCTCGGGACTGGAGATTACACTTAGTCACATAATGTGACTTTTATGCGATTTTCTTATATAATTTCTATTATGTATTTCAGTTCTGACCCGATTTTTTTCAAATGGACACCACTGAATTGTATTTAGTGAAAAAGGCAGATAAATTTAAAAATCAATCATTTTGCCATTCATTTTTTTTTTTTTACAGTAAAACAGAAAACAAAGAATTTCCTCACAAAAAAGGAATAATTTTTAGAGGTATAAAACAAGAATTTTAGACCTATCAAAGCAAAGAGGAAGTTAATGCAGTAAACCGAGCATAAAAGAAAAGTACAGACATACCATACTTTTCAGACTATAAGATGCACCTGACCATAGGACACCCCTCAGGTTTAGACATAAGGAAATTAGAAAATAAATATTTTCTACTAATTAAAGCTTTCCTGATAGTTTAATGAAGTGGAGGGGTTAATGTCACTAACTTTAATAGTCAAGGGTAGAGGTGGTTAATAGTTTACAATCAGCTCCTAATAACCCTTGTTTGTCAGCTTTTGGGCATTGAAACAAACATCAATGGCAGATGTAGTCACATGATCGGAGTATCAATCTCACAATCAGCATCACAAGTTACAGTATAGAGTACGATACCCACTGTGTAGTCTTCTTGTTGTTACTGTTGTGACACCAGTGGGGTAGCTACAGGGGTCACAGCGGTCGAAATTCCAACTAGGCCCCTAAGCCTGGGAGGCCCATAGGGCTTCCCTTGCCAGTGGCGCACCGCCAATTACCATATCCATTATGGAAGCGCTCAATAGTATGCAGAAGGCAGGGGGAGTGGTGAGTGCAGAGATGTACTTACCTCTCCTCCCTGATCTTCTTCGGGTGATGCTGCACTTTTCTGATTGTGTACAATGCTGGAACGTAGTGGTTATCTTTTGGAACTTTGCCAATAATTATTGAAGGGGTGGTACTAGTATTTTCAAGGGGATTATCTGTTTCTGCAGTATAGTATTGGGGAGCACAGTGGGCACAGTATTGGGGTGTTGGAAAAGTAGAAAACGAAGATGTCTGTCTACATCAAAGTAACAGAATTAAAGCAGCACTGCAAACAAAAATAGGGTATAGTTCATTTTAGAAAAATTCCACTTGGTACCTGATAATGGTCCATGGGGCGAGTGGTGCACATGGATGGGGACAAAGGCTGATTGTCCCACCAGACGTAGAAAATGTAGAAAATTCAGATGATCTTGTGGTTTATTGAAGAGCAACAAACATAGCGACGTTTCGACCTGTGGTCTTTATCAAGCTTGCCCAAGCTATTACCCTATATGTTTTGTAGAGCTGTATGTTATGTTTTCCAAACATGTCTTTAACAGCAGGGCTGGAGGGAAGGGGTTAGGTTGAGAATTTGGCATGGGGGGAGGGGGGGTCTGCGCCATTTAAATTTTTATCTCAGGCAGCAGAAAGGCTAGGTGCACCCCTGCCCCTGGCCACAAAGCACTGAGAGAAGGGCGGCCCAAGCTGAACTCCTGCACCAGGGCCCATGAGTATTTAGCTAAGCCCTTGGGTGACATCATCAAAGGTCCTTTAGCTACAATAAGTCAAATCTTTCAAGAATTTCCTGCTGCCTGGGTACCGTCAGCATGTGGAGGGAGGTGTTTCTCCCAGTCCTCTTCACGAGTTGAATGCTCTTTCAGCCTCCTGTTCTGACGGCATCACACAGATCGGAGTTGGGCACACTTTAATCCAGCAATGCCGGATCTTTAAAAGGGTTGTATCACTTCAGCAAATGGCATTTATCATGTAGAGAAAGTTAATATGAGGCACTTGGTAATGTATTGTAATTGTCCATATTGCTTCATTTGCTGGCTTGATTCATTTTTCCAGCACCTTATAAAATGTTCGTTTCCAGGTTTACGACCACCCTGCAATCCAGCAACAGTGTCCGTGCTTGCACAGTATAGGAAAAGGTGCCAGCCCTCTGGTGGCTGTGACTACGGGAGCGCACATAGGTCTGTGCTTTTTCCTAAATCTGAAACGAGCAGTGTATAATGCGATGGAAAAATGAATCAGCCAGCAAAGGAGGCAATATGGACAATCACAATACATTAGTAAGTGAGTAAGCAGAGTCTGACACTGCTGGACCACGCTGGTTGCGAACTATAACATTCAGGCATGTTTAAGCAAAATATTTTCCTGCTAAAAAAGTGAGTCTTATAGTCCAAAACATACTGTAAATTCTTCTATATACTGTATATTATTCCTTTGACTCATTTGAAGTGCAGATGACAATGTGCACAAGCTTTTAATATGGCAATTGCTGCCTACACATCCCTTCTTTTCATCCACCCTAGGTAATGACAGTAAGAGGACAATCTGACTCACAGAGCCCGTTAACACATGTGCCAGCGCTCAGCACGATACAACCAGTACATCTCTGTTAATCTGGAGACTCACCTGACAGTTCTTGCTTAACAAAAGAAAGCACGGCTAAATAAACCTGGCAGTCTGCAATAATGATCTGTCTCTGCAAGCGGTCAACCATAGACTGGGCAGACTTCCTAACGTCGACCTACGAAAGAGAAAACCTTATGTGATCAGGATAGCGCTTGTTTGAAATAAAAATAGCTGTCGGGATTTCATAAGGTCACAATTAGGGATGAGCGAATCGACTTCGGGTGTTTCAGCCAAAGTCGATTCGCTCATCCCTAGTCACAATGCCATGAGAATGCAATAAAATGTAACAGATTAATAGCAGATACGATGACATAGAACAGAACAAGCGCATCATTAACTGTCAGGCTACGTTCACAGTACCATTCGGAATCCGGTAGCCTGATCCGCCACTGCCAGAGACGACCGCGTACCACCAGATCCCCAGATCCCACCAGATTTTTTTACCGGCCAGCAGTCGGCCTTTATGTTGCAGCAGGCTAACAGAATGGCCTAAATGAACTGTGGACGTAGCCTTAGACTAAAAGTAAAAAAAAAAAAAAAAAGTAAATAAATAAATGAAAATATCGGAACTGATGTAAAACCTATGCTATAGCAGCTATGGACTCATGGGAGGGGGTCTCTATCCTACTTCTCCATGGACAGTGTGAACAGACACCACACTACTGAAGACATTATAGTATTAGAAACAGCAAACGGAGAGAGATGTGGTTGGTCCCCTCTCATCTATACTGCTGAGATAGTATAAAATACAGGAAAGATGTACAGAACCTCAGGGTTTTCCAGCAAAGGAGAATATGGAACCACTTCACAATTCATGATAAAATATGGATGAAGAGGTTCAGTATGTGTATTTTCACTCTCCTTTCTTATATCATTTATATTGATTTTTTTTTTTTTACTTTCCATCTAAAGATGCCAGGGCTGCCCTGAAACTACATCAATGGACTGAATGACTGAGTTTGGAACAAAGAAATTTCATTTTAAAACATACGAGGACCTGTCATCGGATAGGAACCTCACTGAATTTGGGCATCATGCAGATGCTATGATAACACTGAAAGGGAGTGCCCCACTAAGCAACCTTAACAAATGACAATAATGGTGCCGGAAAACATCTTGCCACATTTGAAATTCATAGAATTATTCATGAAAGACCTATATGCGGCATGTCCCTCTGAACCAGGTGTAACTACAAGAGAGTCAGACATAACAACCAGAGGCAAATCTCATAGGCCTTTGTGCAAATGTTTCGTTTGGCCCCCCCTTCCTCTGGTGATCTAGGGCAGGGATGGGCAAACCACGGCTCTCCAGCTGTTGCAAAACTACAACTTCTATGGTTTTGCAACAGCTGGAGAGCCACAGTTTGCCCATCCCTGGTCTAGGGCAAGGAAAGGGTTATTATGAGTATCCCTGATGGCACTGGGCAGCAAAAAGTGTTAAAGGGGTTGTGCAGCCTGTTTATATTGACGATGACTTATCCTCACCCAGCCCCCCTGCAGATCCCCTGATCATCCTGATACTGTGTGTATTATGCCAAGAAGACACACTACAGAATGGAGAACAAACGAAGGGCTCATGCACACGACCGTATGCACTTTGCGGTCCGCAAAAAATACGGATGACATCCGTGTGTATTTTGCAGAACGGAATAGCTGGCCCCTAATAGAATAGTCCTATCCTTGTCTGTAATGTGGCCAATAATAGGAAATGTTCTATTTTTTTGCATAACGGACATACGGACACGGAATGCACACTCCCATTGAAATGAATGGTTCGGCATACGGTCTGCAAAAAAAAAAACAACGGAACGGACACGTTCGTGTGCATGAGTCCTAATAATAATATGTTTTTCATGTTCCAAACTCATTAGATGCTGCTGGTGGTTATAGTTGAGTTAGACCCCATTCCAAGTTGTGCTATGGTGCCCCGTGATGAGTTGTCGCTCTCCGCTCTTAACTATACCTATATACATGCTACCTATAAAGTGGAAATTACAATCATTCTTTAAACATAATTATGACAACAACCATTGCATTTAGATTGTACAATGGAGTGGATGTGAAATTATAAGCTGTAACTGATACGTACATTTTTCTTGATCTTATTTTTGATGGTCTCTATGACTCCTTCATCACTCTCACACAGCTTTTCGGTCATTTTCAAGTCATCGCATGCAATCTGCATTTTTTCCTCTTCAAAAGTCATCATGGCGTTCTGCATAAGAAAATCACAGGTGATAAAATCTAATATGATATCGTACATCACATATTCAAAAATAGAATATCCTTACGATATTTATTCCTATCAAGGCCACTAGAGAACCCTGGCATTAGAAATGATATATTCCTGTCCCCATGTAAGGGTACTTTCACACTTGCGTTATTCTTTTCCGGCATAGAGTTCCGTCAAAAGGGCTCTATGCCGGAAAAGAACTGATCAGGCATATCCCCATGCAATCTGAATGGATAGAAATCCGTTCAGTTTGCATCAGTATGCCTTCCGTTCAGTCACTGTCAGGCGTTTTGGCCGGACATGATACCGCAGCATGCTGCGGTATTATGTCCGTCCAAAATGCCTCATCAGCCGCCGGAATGCCGGATGCCGGCATTAATTTACATTGACTTGTATTAGTGCCGGATCCGGCATTGTGAAACAACTGAAGGAAAACTGTGAAAAGAGTGCAGGACGGATCCGTCCATCCGCATGACAAGCGGAGGGACGGATCCGTTCTTGCAATGCATTTGTAGACGGATCCGCACCTGGATCCGTCTACAAATGCTGTCAGTTGTCACACTAAAGGGCGGATCCGGCAGGCAGCTCCGACGACGGAACTGCCTGCCGGATCACACGAACGCAAGTGTGAAAGTAGCCTAACAGCAGTTCTACATAAGGTTACTCACAACATAGTAGGGGGTATACAAAGCTACCTTTTTCACTATGAGTAATCATAGAGCATACGCTGTTAAAGGGATGCTCCAAGATTGAGTACAATTTGGTAGGGAGCAGGAGCAGTAAACTTGTACATTAATGGCATGTCACTGCTGAGGCCAGTGACTGGAGAGACATCTTAAAGGGTTTCTGTCACCAACTTTTGACATTATAAGCTGTCTGACATTAGCTATGTGCTAATGTCAGACCAGCTTGATAATGTCTTTATAAAGTCCGCTGTATATAGTCCGAAAACTTACTTTATATTATGTAATTAGCCTCTAGGAGAGGGGCGTGCCCTGCTCCTAGCGGCTCCCGGCAACTGCTGGCACGCTTCACACTTTGATTGACAGTGCAGGGCAGCGATCCTCCTGCACTGTCCGTTCTGGCACACGCCGCGCGCTCTAGATTCGGCGCAGGCGCGGTGAGCAGAGGACAGCAGGCACCAGCGTCCTCTGCTCACCGCGCCTGCGCCGAATACAGAGCGGCGCGCGGGCGCGATCAGAACGAGACAGTGCAGGAGGATCGCTGCCCTGCACTGTCAATCAAAGTGTGAAGGGCGTGCCAGCAGGTTGCCGGACCGAGCCGCTAGAGCAGGGCAACGCCCTGCTCCTAGAGGCTAATTTACATAATATAAAAGTAAGTTTTTCAGACTATATACAGCGGATTTTTATAAAAGACATTATCAAGCTGCTCTGACATTAGCACATAGCTAATGTCAGACAGCTTATAATGTCAAAAGTTGGTGACAGAAACCCTTTAAAGATCAGTGATATTTTTTTATTTTTATTTTATTTAACAGCCCCCTTTATGGGGCAACATGGTATCTTTCCCATCATTCTAAGTTATGATGTACTGTACGTATATTTATGTGTCCAGGTCTGCTCATTGGCTTTTTTTTTAATATGTCTATGGTGATTTTAGGTTTTCAGAAGAGGGGGTTTTCAGGCTCCTGACAAAGTTGAGCGAACCTGCCTTTTGGCAGGTTCGAGTTCGGGGTTTAAGTGAATTACGTAATGGATTCCGTTCTCACGGAATCCATAACATAATTCAATGCCGGCATGCCAAACGGAATGCCTTTAGAGGCATTCCGTCATGATACAAGTGTATGGCCAGCAGAACGGAACCCTTGGGACTGACCATACACTTGTATTATGCGGCATGTCGGCATTGAAATACATGATGGATTCCATGAGAACAGAATCCATTATGTAATTAACTTAAACCCCGAACCTGCCAAAAGAAAGGTTTGCTCAACTCTACTCCTGACACTGATGACCTATCGTCAGGATTGGTCATCAATATCCGATCGGTTGGGGGGCCCGACACCATGCACAACCACCAACCAGTTGTTCCTTGCAGTCTCTGAGGCTAGAACGAGCAACTGGACGGAGCAGGAAGCAGAGCTCCGGTTAAAATGAAGTGGCCATGCCGGGTTATTGCCCCTCAGCTCTCACTGAAGTGAACCTGAGCTGCAGTTACCTGGCACGGCCACTCCACTCTGAACGGAGCTCTGCTTCCTCCTCCCTTCCAGTTTCTAGTTTTGGCCTCGGAGACTGCAGGGAACAACTGATCGGTGAGAGTCCATGTGTCAGATCCCCAAAAATTGCATACCGATGACCAATACTCGGGATAGTGTAAAGTAATGGGTGAGAGCAGCACACATAGACCTCTCAGGAATACAGCAGCTGTGCCAAAATCACCTTGAATCCTGTGTGTCAATACATAGATAGTAGAAAGCAAGGGCTACAGCAGCATCTCCAAGATTCTTCTTTATTCACAACTCCATAGCAATGTGTACAGAAATGCAACGTTTCGACTGCAATCATGCTCGACAAAAGCTGATTGCAGCCGAAACGTTGCATTTCTGTACACATTGCTATTAAGTTTTGAATAAAGAAGAATCTTGAAGATGCTGCTGTAGCCCTTGCTTTCTACAATACTCGGGATAGGTCATCAATGTCAGGAGCTTGGAAAACCACCTTAAAGCAAAGTCTGAGTGCGGCAAACAAGGAAAAACGCTAACTTTAAAACATAACCTTTATTTTCATATTGCTCAAAATGCTAAATCAAATGTTTCCAACACAAAAAGTACAACTACCGTCATTTCTGGTCTGATGGTAGTGCAGAGAGTGAGACAGGACCTAATATTGCCCGTCTGCAAAGTAACCACCCTGAAAAGGGCAACTCTCCTCTCCCAGCAAAAAAAAACAAAAAAACTAATGCTGGAAACATCTTTGATCTGGCTAAATATGATCAAATGCGGTCAAATATAATGTGCTTCCCTTTGATGGAGTCAAAGGTTGTATTTGAGGTAGGTCCACTAGAATTTAGGATCGGTATCCCCCAGACATAGTTGTTCTTTACCAGGCACAGATTATGCGAGATCAAGCACCTAATGTAGTCACAAAATGCTGCGTCTCTCTAGGCTCAGAGACAGAGAGCAGGACGTATAAAAAATAGAATCTGCAGCCGGAGCCGTCGCACACATGCTCTGGGCACTCTGCGGAGCCTTTTGGTAAGATGTAAAGTCCTGTATCTATCTTTAGAACTAAGCAGAGCACACCAAGGTCAGTGCTGAGCTGTGCAATCACAGCAGTTTAGTGCACCGCTCATCCAGCAGTGGCACGCTCGTCAGCCCTTTCACAGAACAACCTCATTCAAAGCATTAAAAGCATAAATCTAATCCAAACCTTACCTCAGACTTCACCATATACAAATATCTGATATCCTGTGGACTAGATATAAAGAAACCATGGCGCACAGGCCTAAACATTACCTAAACAACATAAGGAAATAAATGCCCACACAGATTCGGGTGTAATAGTGAATCACAAACCAAAAATATTAAGAAACAGCAAATACCACATTCTTTTTAAACTGCGTGGTGAAGAAGAAAACGGCAGGAAGGGGCGCTGCAGGGATGGGGAACCTCTGATGTGATTTCAGATGGAAACTTTATTTGGGTGCACAGAAAACGCGTTTTGGGGGCTGTACCTGTTGTATTACCTACCTGAAGAAGGGGTTGGTACAACCCTGAAACGCGTTGTCTGTGCACTCAGATTTACCATGTGAAATTACATCCGAGGTTCTCCATCAGTTCAGCGCCACATTGTGCCTTTTTCTTCTTTACCACACTGTATATGTATCCATCTCCAGTGTCCCTCAGCCCCGGAGAGGCCACATGCAGCAGTAGGAGCCCACACTGCATTACATGTCTTTCAAGTTGTTGTGCGCTCTGCACAACTACATCTGGTGAGCACCCCCTCGCATTTTGGTTTTCACAAAGCAACCTATTCTTGCCTAATTAGTGCTTGGAGTTTATCACAATTTCTGTGTTTTTGTTTGTCCACCCGCTTTTTGAGGGTTGATCAGAGGTTCTCAATGGGATTGAGATCTGGGGAGTTTCCTGGCCATGGACCCAAAATGTCAAAGTTTTGTTCTCCTAGCCACTTAGTTGCTCCATCACTCTGGAAAAAGCACTGTTTATCACCAAATTGCTCATGTATCGTTGGGAGAAGATGCTCTTAGAGGATGTTTTGATGCCATTCTTTATTCTTCGCAATGTTCTTAGGCAAAATTGTGAGCGAGCCTAATCCCCTGGATGAGAAGCTTGCTCAGGAATGGCAGCAGGCAGATGTGAGGCGAAGGCTTCTGGAAGATGGCGTTGTGTCAAGACGAGCAGCAAGGAAGCCACTTCTCTCCAAGAAAAACATCATGGACAGACTGACATTCTGCAGGAAGTACAGGGATTGGACAGCAGAGGGCTGGGGTACATTTTTGTTCTCTAATGAAGCCCTCTTCAGACTGTTTGGGGCATCTGGAAAAATGATTGTCTGGATAAGAAAAGGTGAGTGCTACCATAAGTCCTGTGTCATGCCTAAAGTAAAGCATCTGGAGCTGGCATTTGTATTGCAAAAACTCACCACACAGGTACAAAAATGACACTAAAAAAGCAAAAGTGCAGGACAACGCAAGCAAAAATATATGTGTGAAACTACCATAACAGCAACATAATATGGAGTATTGTAGAAAGCTACTCACACAGTTCCCTCTGCTAGTAAGACTCACAAAGTTTTCTATCTTGTCCACATAGCCACTAGGGTTAATTCTGCTTTTGAAGGTTGTTAGGAAGCGGAACTACCCATACAAATATAGAGGGAACATGCAAACAGATGCAGATTTTGCCATTGGATCTGCAAATGGTGTAATTGGAACTGGATCAAGGTTAACATCATTTGTTTAGTGTCACAGCACACAGTAACATGGTGGGTGGCAAGCTTCTGAGTAAAAACTGGCTCTGTCTAAAAAAATAAAACAGTGCAACGTCACAGTGCAGTGCAGGGCCCGGATAAAGAAAGGAGAGCGGTAAATGCAGGAAGAGCATGTGGTCTGGAGCAGGAGAGGTAAGTTCATTTATGAAGTATTTTTTGATGGAGCTTGGGGGTCGATCTGAGGTCTGAGGAAAAATTTGGGTCTGATGAGGGTGCGATCTGAGGACTGATAGGGGTCTAATCTGAGGTCTGATGGAGCTTTAGGGTCTGATCTGAGGAGGAATAGGAGTCTAATACAGAGGTCTGATGGGGGTCTGATGTGAGGTCTGAGGAGGATTGGGGGGTTTGATCTGAGAAAGAATGGGGGCCTGATACAGAGGTATGATCTGAGGAGGAATGGGAGTCTGATATAGAGGTCTGATGGAGCTTGGGGGTCTTATTTGAGGCCTGATGGAGCTTTTGGGTTTGATACAGAGGTCTGATCTGAGGTCCGATACAGAGGTCTGATCTGAGGTCTGATGGAGCTTGATGGTCTGATACAGAGGTCTAATGAGGATGGAGCTTGGGGGTCTGATCTGAAGTCTGATGGAGTCTGATCTAAGGTCTGATGAGAAATGGGGGTCTGATGGGAGTCCAATCTGAGGTCTAAGAGTGAATGAGGATATGATCTGAGTTCTGAGAGCTTGGTGGTCTGATCTGACTGTCTGATGAAAAATATTTTTTCTTATTTTCTTCTTCTATATCCTCTGTGATTAGTGTCATCCTTGACAATAAAGAGGGATCCACAGGAATCCAGTAGATTTTACTGCAACTTTTAACAATGTTCTCTGGTTCCTGTGTGTCACAAGGTCTCATTGGGCATTACAGCTCAAAAAATAATTAATTTGAAATAAGAATGCACACACCTTCTATTCTTAACTGTTATGTTTGTTTTGTTAGTGATAGACTTTTTACTAGAATGAGGAGTATTTACCGTATATCACTGATATTGTGGGTGGACTGTAAGTATTTAAAGGGAACCGGACACCATGAAATGCAGTGCAATCTGCAGGTAGCATGTTATAGAGCAGGAGGAGCTGGGCAGATTCATATATAACTTTATGGGGAAAAGATTCCGGAAAACTTGTAATTTATGTATTTAAAACTCTGTTCTTTTTATTCATAGGAGTCATGTGGTCGGTGTCACCCTATGACTGACAGATAACTCCGTCTGACTAAGCCTACAGGGAAGGCTGTCGATCACCGAGTAGGACCGCCCACATGACTCCTATGCAAAAAAAAAAAGAGGAAGTTTTAAATACATAAATTACAAGTTTTCCTGAATCTTTTCCTGCAGAACTATATATCAATCTGCTCAGCTCCTCCTGCTCTATAACATGCCCCATGCAGATTGTACAGCATCTCGAGGTGACAGGTTCCCTTCAAACATTTACATTTGATCTTACGGCTGAACCCTTAGAAATGATTGACAATTATACAAATACTTAAATTGTACTTTTCAGGGGACAGTTCAAAATACGCTGGTGTGTGTACTAGAGGAACAACATTATACATGGCCATTATGTATGTGGCATTTTCACCACCTTTCCCCTCTGCAGACTCCATCTCTAATTTTCATTTGGCATTCGGCTAGTGGAGACTAGCTGCCATGATGTCTCCTATACACAGCACACAGAGAGTGAAGATTTTTCTCCCTTCCTATCTCACTGTGGAACACCCTCATAAGCAGCAGCCAACAGCAGTCTCTCTCTCTGAGTAGGTTTTCGATTTACTCTTCAGCTGCTCCTTCCATAGATTTCTGTGGGCAGCATGTAACCTGATCCCTCAGTGAGATTATCATCCTCTATATTAGCAGTAAATTGAGGGTAATTGACCAGGGCAGGACCCGTAGGGTGAAGTGGCTAGAGCACGGGACATTTTTCTCTAATAAGATATATTACAAAGTTTCTTATATTCAAATGTACTATTGATATATGCATAGATTGTTGAAATGACAGTTCTCATTTAAACTGAATTCAATTCTGTAATAAAGAATCATTTTTTTGTCCTCCTGTTTATAATTTTCCACCGACACCAAATATCACATAGTTGATTTGGCTAATCCAAATGTTGACATTAGTAAAATATTCAAAGTTGCTAATTTGCATGTTTTACTAATGTGAAAGTTTGTATTAGCCAAATCAAGCTTGCATGTGTCTACATATAACAGTCACAACCATGCAGCAATGTCAGCTCATCACGGTGAACGGTACATATCCATGGCCACAGTTAGAGACTATATCTTAAAGGGCATCTGTCAGCAGATTTGTAGCTATGACACTGGCTGACCTGTAGCGGTGCACTTGGCAGCTGAAGGCATCTGTGTTGGCCCCATGTTCATATGTTCCCGAACTCCTAGAAAATTTATGTTTTAATATATGCAAATGAGCCTCTAGGAGCAACGGGGGCGTTACCTTTACACCTAGAGGCCAGCTCTCTCTGCAACCGCCGCGCTCTCTCATCTTTGATTAACAGGGCCAGACAGTGTAAATGTGATCACACCTGCCTGGTCCGATCAATCAAAGAGGAGACGGCGTTGCGGTTGCAGAGAGAGCAGAGCCTCTACGAGTAAAGGCAACAACCTTATTGCTCCTAGAGGCTCATTTGCATATACTAAAACTTTATTTTTCTTAGCGATGTGGGCACATATTAACATTGGACCAACGCTGCCAAGCGCACATGTAACAGGTCAGCCAGTGTCATAGGTACAAATCTGCTGACAGGTGCCCTTTAAGAATCCCATTTCACGCCATGGTCTGTGGGTGAAATCTAGTTTATGGACTTACAACGGAGAGATAAAAGAGACAATAGATTATTTCTTTCCCAGGAGGAATGCATTAAACATGGCCCACTTATTATGCTGTTATCAGGGTGTCCATGGGAACTGCATGGAAATGTACAGGAGATCGACATCAATCATCTCTCACTGACAATACAGGACAATACGATACAATACAGGACAATACGAGACCCGTCAGTGGACGAGAAAAGCTCCGCACTGAATGGACGTTTGCAGCCTTACACAATACATATAACCTGCAAGGACAAATTGGATTGCGTATCAATGGACTAAATATAGAGCTGTCATCTGATGTGATGTGTAAGACCCACTGCCTAATGCCAATTGAATATAGGAGCCTACATTTACCAGCATACAACCATCAGGCCGAGACTCGGCAAATATGATCACTTCTGATGTCAATCCCCAAATGTTTAGCTTTAAACAAACTGCTGCTATGCATAGTTCTTCCACGTTACCGAGGCTAAATATGAATATGTATGACAGATCAGCCGTCCACGGAACCAGGACAACGTGGAAGCATTTTCCAGTGTTTCAGTGACAGAGGCTCAAAAGGTCAATCAATTTCCAGTAAACTTCCACACGGAGATAAATGTAAAAATGCAAAAAATACTATATTATTTCATAATACAGTAAAAAAAAAAAAAAGAACCATTAAAATGGGTTTAAAATCCCCCGCTGGTCTACCAGGGTCGGTTCACCCTACTGTACCAGTATGTGACCACTCCAGCCAATCAGTGACTGCAGGTCATGTCAGTATGTATAGCATGGGATCGCTCTGGTCAGTATTTGGCTGGGGCAGTCAGGTTCAGGAATGGAAGGGAAGGGGATTTAAAAGGGAACTTGATTTTGTGTGATATCTATTTTCCACCTGGTGAATTTATTTTTCAACAGAAAAAAATATAGAAAAAAAATAATAATCACATTTATTATTATTATTTAAGGTATTTTGAAGGGGATTAATGTGGTCAAATTTTTGTAAAATAATTTTACATCTAGAAATGTACCAAATTTTTCACTTTATAAAGACGCACCACATGACAAGACACACCTAGGTTTCAGAGGAGGAAAAATCTGGAAAAAAAATCATTTTTCATCAAACCTCAGATCAGACTTCAAATCCGGCCCTCATATCAGAACTCAGATTTAGACCCCAATATCAAAACCCCATATCAGACTTCAGATCAGACCCCCACATCAAGCCCCTATATCAGACCCCCAAAATCAGGGATTTTGATTTTTTTTTTCCATTATGCCGTTCACAGTACGTAGTAAAATAGTCTGGGCATTTTGGAATTTGGCAATACCAATAATGTTTCTTTTTTTCCTAGTTTATTTATTTTTAAAGGGGGGTGATTTAAATTTTTATAAAAAAAAATTTTTTCATTTACTTTTAGTCTTCCTAGAGGACTTTAGCGTGCAACCTACTGATTGCTTCTCCCATAGACTGCAATGATTTACCACTGCAGACTATTGGAGAATTACTACGTTCAGCCGGGCTTGACAGAAACTTCACTAAGGCAGGCCTTTGGGCCTTAAAGGGAACCTGTCACCTCAATAAACTGTCCCGAGCCGCCGGCAGCACCATAAAGTATCCAGCATCGTGTTTCTAATCATCCTTTTGTTTCAGCTGTCCGATCCGGTAAAAGCGCCAAAAATGATCTTTTATTCACGGCCGCCGCGCACCTCGAGTCAGGCATGAAGTCAAGGGGGCCTTGCTTCAAGCCGCAGTAACCCCACCCCCTTTTTTGCCCCTTCGCTGTGACTGACAGCGTTTATGCCCGACAGCTGGCTGGCTTTACCGAACAGCTGGTTGTCAGTCACAGTGAAGGGGCAGAAAAGGGGGCGTGGTTAGTGCGGCTTGAAGCAAGGCCCCCTTGACTTCATGCCTGACTCGAGGTGCGCGCCGGCCGGGAATAAAAGATCATTTTCGGCGCTTTTACAGATGTTGTGGTCACAACTGACAGTAACTGAGGGGTTAAAAGTCTGTATCACTGATCACAGACTATGCCACCAGGTACCTGCTATGTAAAACTGCAAGCGCTCAGCATTTATGGCGTCCGCTCAGCTCCTGAGCAGGCGCCATCTTTAAAGACCCAAAATCTGGCGAACATATACGCGCTGTATCGGAAAGGGATTAAAGGGGTATTCACATCCATAGCATTTATCAAAGATATCGGATTGATTAGGGTCCTACACCTGGAATCCACACCTAACTCCAGAATGGAGGTTCCTCTGGATAGGTCATCAGGATCTGATCGGTGGGGTTCCGACTCCCAGCTTAGTCTAGGCCATGTGACGTCACGTTCATCGGTCACATGATAGCTGAAGTGAATGGGGCTGAGATGCAATACCAAGCACAGCCACTATCAAATGGATGGTGCTGTGCTTGGTGAGCAGAGTGATGGCCGCAGTGCTACCATGGGCTCTGGTGCCTTCTCAAACAGCCGATCGGTGGGGGTTCCAGGTTTTGGAATCCCACCAATCACATAACGATTACCTATCCAGAGGATAGGTCATCAGTAAAAAACTCTCATATAAAGACAGGTTCACAGAACAGATTAATGATCTGAAGATACTGTGCTACTTACCAAAAAGCTGACAAAACTAGCTCCAAAGCTCATTAACGGACTGTGATTCCTGCAAGACAAAACACAACGGAGGGACTGTTACAAGGGCGAAGAAGCGTGAAGGGGTCGTGAAGACATTTTATTTTGTGCAGTATATCAAGGACACAAACTCCTTGCCAACTCTAAGACCAAACTAAATTTACAACTAAGGCTTGAGTTTTCCATTATTCTTTTCCATCAGAAGGATTGAAAAAAAAAACGGATCCATTAAACGGATTAAATAACAGATACAAACGGAACATCTTCCATTTCTATCCATCATTCACTGACCTCAATGTTAATTAAAAAGATTTCAGGTTTAATAAAACAGAACTTTCTCTCCTGACAAAAATAACTAAAACCTGCTGACACTGACTGAGCAGAACTGATGCTCGGAATAACCCATTCCAACAAATGGGCTTAAAACTGATCCGTTTTTTTCTGCTTTTATGATCCTCTGACAGAAACAACGGAAAAAAAATCAACGCAAAAGTAAAAAAGGCTACTTTTATTTAAAAGACGTTATTATGCATTATTTTTATATTCAAATGATGACATTTCATGCAGATTTCGATGTATATACCACACCAAAATCCGTGTGCAATCTGCATTCCATTGAGTTCAATGGGAATTGAGAAATGACAATGTAGTGTGAAATCAGGGTCCAGCCGTGTGACTGTTTTAAGAACAATGGTGATCTATGGGGTTATTCACACTGTTGTTTTGTTGACGGCCCGTGAATAATGACTGTGAAAAAATAGTCCATGTCCGGTTTTGTCTGTTTTCACTGAGCAACAGCCCCCCTACAATTAAAGGGGATTATTCTTAACAGCCATTTCTCAAAAAGCCATCAGTGAAAAAAAAGTCAGTTTTGCCATTTTTAATGGCTGTTTTTTTCACTGTGGTGTGAATGTAGCCTCAGTATTTATAGTACGCTGCAGGCCTCGTCATGAATTAGGAGCATACTCCACCTGTCCGTGTCCTATACCAGAAAACTGGGGTAAATGCCAGTGAATGTGGGGGGCTATGGCCCCGCCCACACCTTGCCCCTCTACAGTGGCGTTCAAAGGGTCACAAAATGTCAGCGTGCAACTTTTTGATTCCAGTTCCTGGTGTAGGGGGTCACTTATGGAAGCAGATTCAACACGTAAACCTTCCATATCGGCTTTTTCCACACAAACAATAGCTGTGTGAATACGGCATACAGTTGGATACAACCAGGCGTATACTCCGGGGGATCTTCGTGAAAATACAAGGACCGTAAACTACAAGTGAAGGGTGAACAGCGCTAATGGCACGGTGCGGTTTTTGCTGTGCTTGTGACTCGTGCAGTCAACAGAAAACACAGGAGGAGATTTTTTTTTTGCCTACGGCCAGGGATATATTATAAAGAGGGCAAAATGAGCCATTACCTACAGGCCTCCAAACCTAGGGGCCTCCATCAAAAAAAATAAAAAAAATTGCCTACAGGCCTAAAGGGTTAACATGTGGCAAAAGAGGTGATTATGCAGCTTTAATTAACATATTACAAAGATTTAGATTCTGTTCTTCAAACTCTGATACCTCATTACCCTGCACTGTTAACAAGGAGGAATACAGTCGCCCCGGGGAACCCCTTTAAGCTCCACCAGATCTTCTACCAACCTTCATCTGCAACATACCTAAAGAATATACAGTATATCATATGTAATATCTGACCCAGGAGCAGCTCCCTATTTCCCATGACCAATCTTGGGCCTCAGTCATACTTCAGTATTTGATCAGTGTTTATTATCCCTGCTACCATTTTCATATGGTGGGGTCTATAGCACTAGAACGCTGATGTAACTTCACATAACCATTACAATGCTAATATTACCCTTGAAGAAAAGATTACCGATGGGAGACAACAGATAGATTAGCTGTGGCATGCCACACCATGCTAGCCATGTGACAAACCTGGCACTGCGCCCATGGCTTCTGTTTCTAATTTGATGTACTGTTATGGACCTATTTCTTGTCATCAGAAAATGGCCCATTATTTAAATCGTTTTTAAATGTTACATTTAAAACATTATTTTTTTTTAGAATTTCTGGTGTTTAAAATTTATTTTTATTTTTATATCTAGGATTTTAAATATTTGTATGAAATCATGCAGTTTTCACACTGGCCACTAGGACTAAAATATGTTAGGACTTCCTGTCTTTTGAGAGAAGGAACAAAGATCATAGACACAATGGTCAGGAGAGGACCTCGTTGACTTCTATGGGAGAGTTTTCTGGGAATGAGGTCAGGAGGGAGCTGATAAGCTGTGATATCACCTATTGTGAATGGTGGATCTTGTGTTATCTCCATAGCAGTGTTACTTGTCATTGTAATTCTATCTGTGGTGATAATGACAATGGCTACTAAAAAGTTGAGCTAGTTTCACACTAGCGTTAGTGAGATCTGGGAGACTGTTCTGGCAGGGAATAGCCTGCCAGGTCTCTATGGATCTGGCATTGCCAGAAACTGCATGATTGCTGTCTGGGACCCTCGCTAAAGCCCACTGCCCACCAGGGACACCTGCTAAAGTGCACTGCCCAGCATGGCCGCTTACCCTGCCAAGTGCCTCCCGCTGAAGATCACGCGTTGCTGCAGGAGCCTCCCCTTCCACATCTTCAAAGCAGTGCATCCCACCCCAAACCATTTTTTGCCACAAAATGTGCCGCCTGTGAAGGCACCCTAAGGGCTCATGCACACGAACGTGTGCCGGCCATTCCGTGCATTGGGGACCGCAATTGCGTCCCCCAATGCACTGGCAACATCCGTGTGGCTGCCTCAGACCGATCCAGACCCATTCAACTTGCACTACTTTTTTGCGGTGCGGAGGCACGGCCAGAAACACCACAGAAGCACTCCCTCCTTCTGCACCGCATCTCCCGGATCGCGGGAATGGGTCTGTGATCCGTGATGCACACGGCCGGTGCCCATGTATTGTGCACCCGCTGTATTCAGGCCGCAATACGACCATGGCCGTGTGCATGAGCCCTAAGGCAGTGGAATCCTTCAAAAGAAACCTGAAAACCCAACTCTTCATGCGGATCACGGACCCATTCAAGTCAATGAGTCTGCATCCGCAAATGGCGTGCGATGCCCGTGCATTGCGGACTGGCTGTGTGCGCTCAGCAATAAGGGCATGTACAGCCTACGTTCGTGTGCATGAGGCCTTACTCTGTGAATTACCTCTGATGCCCTGCAGCATGCTATAAAACCAGAAACTGAAGGCCGTGAGCGTTTCGATCGCTAGTGTGACATGGAAAGTGTACATTTTTTAAGAAGCTTTAGAAATCTCCAGTACATTGCTTTACCAGTATCAGACAAAGGCCGTGGGAACAATGAAATAAAGGATGAATCACCGTACAGCTCAGCGTCTTCGGCCCACAATGTACCCTGAATGATCCAGATTTATAAATCTGTTGCCGATTTCTTGAAATAACACAGAAAATATAATAAATTGTGGTGCATCCAGCGCACAGAACAAGCTATTATGTACTTTTCATCATTTCCATTACAGCTGCACTTTACTCAGTCTGAGCGGTGACGGAGTAAACCCCCCGCCACACAATAAAAAGGCAAATCAATATAAATAACTGTTAATAAAGCTACGAGCCCTGCGCAACAGCAGATCCGTCTGGAAATGCAGCTGCTTGTACGTCACATTTGTCCAATTCCGAGACGATGGGGGAAGTTCACTGCAGGCAAACAAAAGGCTTGACTGACTGCGCGAACGTTGCAGAGCTCCCAGCTACAGACCTATTTACAGGGGCTATATACAGGGCAATGACTGGGACTGAACTGTTCATTCCCCATCACTGCCTGCTCATGTGAGCCACATTTACAAGCAGCAGATCATCACTACTGTTTGGGGATGAACAATCGTTTCTACGATCATTCATCCCCATACGGATTCATTGATTATAGGCAGCACTTGCTTCTAAATTTGGGATGATCTGCTGCTGAAAAAAGGATTTTATGTGGAGCATAAAAGGCAGATCACCTGACAAGCTAGTGTTTTGCTCGCTCACTGGGGGATCAGCAGCATATTCACACAAGCCAAGTGGGCCCACAGGAACGTGCCTTTCCAATAATTGGCTCAGTCATCGACCCTGACGTATACACACTCTGCAGATTTGCTGCGTACATTTCTAGGACTGAAAGTCTGTTTTGTACACGTGAATTAGATTGTGTTTGCACCATTTGCATGATTTTTGCTGCAAGCTCGATTCCAGGGAATTTGTGCAAGTGCTAGTCTTAGGGCTCTTTCCCACTTGCGTTTTATCTTTCCGTCCTAGAGTTCTGTCCTCAGGGCTCTAGGACGGAAATATACTGATCAGGATTTATCCTAATGCATTCTGAATGGAGAGAAATCCGTTCAGGATGCATCAGGATGTCTTCCATTCAGTATGTGAACGTTTTTTGGACGTTGACAAAACCGTAGCATGCTGCGGATTTGTCTCCGTCTAAAAATCCGGAAGACATGCCGGAATGCCGGATCCGGAATGAATGCCAGACGGACCCGACGTTTAGCTTTTGTGAATGGTTACCATGGCAGCCAGGACGCTAAAGTCCCGGCTGCCATGGTAAAGTGTAGAGGGGAGGCAGGGGAGAAGTCTACTTACCGTCCGTGCGGCTCCCGAGTCCCGGGGCGCTCCACAATGACGTCAGAGTGCCCCATGAGCATGGATCACATGATCGCATGGATCACGTGATCCACGCGCATGGGGCGCTCTGACATCATTGTGTAGTGCCCCGGGAGCTGCCCGGACTGTAAGTATCTGCTCCCCTGGCTCCACACTACTTACTATGGCAACCAGGACTTTAGTAGCGTCCTGGCTGCCATAGTAACACTGAAAGCATTTTGAAGACCGATTAGTCTTCAAATGCTTTCAGTTGTCTTGCGCTGTGACGGATCCGGCGGGCATTTCCGGCGACGGAAGTGCACGCCGGATCCTCACAACGCAAGTGTGAAAGAGGCCTTAGAAGCACCCAAAGGTCAAGGACCTGCCTAGTAACATGCACCTTGATTCCCAACAATGGTGACCTAGCCCCATGTTACTACGCCTTGCAGGTGAGTGTTCGGCAGAAATACATGAAAGACTGCTTTATGATTAGCCTGTGTAGAGCATGGTTATGCTGCTAACGGAAGAAAAAACCCATAAACCACATGACAGGATATTTTTACAATTTGCCTGACTGAACAGAAAATCTAATTTTTGGTTCCTCAGAAACAAATTAAAGATGAACAATCGGGAGCTTGTATTCTGTCTGTACGGTTCTGTTACCTCCACATAACAGTCCATGTGTCATCCTATCATCAGTCATATATTTAACAAGTTAACAAGGAATTGTGCATGTTTGGGAGGAGGGGGTTTGGCAGACCCCCCCCCCCCCCGTGCAGACTTGCAAAAGTAAGCATACTTATCTGCTTCCCGATGCTGGCTCCGGATCACGCACTCTTCGGTCTCCGCTGCTCTGCTTGTGTCCCTGGATGTAAACTTCTAGTTTGTCGCCACTGCTGCCAATTTCTGGCCGCAGCAGTGACCTGTTCCTCTTGCATCACATGACTATTTGACATGACGCAAGCCAATACTTGGCCTTGGACCTGCTCCCTTTGTGTCATGTCAAATGGACACATGATCCAAGGGGAGCAAGTCACCGCAGCGGCCAGCGATTGGCAGCAGTGGCGACAAACCAGAAGTTTACATCCAGGGAAACAAGCAGGGCAGCGGAGGCCGAAGAGTGCTTGATCCGGAGCAGGAGAGGAGCAGGTAAATATGCTTCTCATGCAGGTCTGCCCAGTAGGAGGATATTGCAGGGGGTCTTCCACTGCTTTCAATCACTGCAAAAGTCCAAAGCAACAGGTAAAACCCGCAGCATAAACCGACATGCTGCAAACTGAAAACCTGCAGCACAAGTTTTCTCTGCAGCGTATGGATGATTTACCTGAAACCTCATCCAGTTTGCTTGTCCTGTAAATGCCTCGGATTTTTCCACTGTGGAGTATCTTCAGCATTAACTCCACATGACTGAACCCTGAGGCCTATTTCACACGAGCGCGTTTTCCGTCCAGGTGCGTTATGTGTTGTGAACAGACTGAATCCTGACCCATTCATTTCCATGGGTCTGTGTACATGAGCGTCATTTTTCATACATCGTCTCTGCGTTCAGGAACAATCGCAGCCTGTTCTATATTATGTGTTTTTCACGTAGCCCTAGCTCCATAGACGTGAATGGAGCATGTGTCAAAAACAGAAGGCTTGCAGATGCAAAGCGTCTTTCACTGGTGGTTGCTCGAAGATGTAGATTGTTATTCTTGAGTTTTTCTTTACTTGTGAAAAACGCATCAAAAAAATGCACACACGGAACGCAAGTGCAGAAAAAAGCTGATTGAACTTGCGTTGAACACCATCAGTTTTTTTCGTATTGCTCGTGTAAAAGAGGCATAAGGGTTATCGAAACATAGAACCAAGATAAGCACATTTCACCTCACATGAGGGAGGCCACGGAGCCATGTTTTATTTTCACGCTCTGTCTGGACTGTGGTAAAACGAAGAACACATACAGCTTAAGACCTTAGGGAACACATATTTCCCCTTATTACTAGTATATATAACCCCCTATCAATATTGAAGAGCAATGTTACCAGGCTCATATCGTTTGCATTGTATCGTATGTGATATGTGCCCTTGTCTATACCGCACTTATTACCCCGGGGTCGCACTTCCACACACGTTTGGCTCCCCACTATTCTCTCCATATGTTTAAGCCTAAATTATGCACATACGTTATAACAATTGCTGCTCTGGGATTTCAGCGCTGGGATGACAAGTGCGGTAATCCCTGTATAAAGATTCTACATGCTCTACATGGGAAAATGTCGCACAGTGCTCAGGTAAATGGAAAGTCATGATATAAAATGTCCTTAAATATGAGTGAAACTTGCTCTGTTTTAAAGTGAGTCTCCTGTGTAACTTCAGATTAACTGGGGGACAAACAGAGCACTCACATGGTGCCATTCTTTTCATCTTTTCAGCTACAGATCCGCCAATATCTGGGCTCTTATTCTGCCATGCAAGATGGCCGCACTGCATCTCAGACTGCCTGATGCACACTGTGACACTTCCTGCGGCCCAGGGATTGGCCAGCACTGCTCACATGAAAAGTGCCAGCCAATCCAAGAGCAGGGATGGACAAGCAGGAAGTGTTTTGGACTACCAACCCACAGTGCACATCAGGTAGTCTAAGATGCAGTGCGGCCATCTTGGATGGCACTGGGTAAGTAAGTCTGAGTCTGTTCAATCCCCAGTTAAAGTGATAATTTTTTTTCCTTAAATCTGAGGATCGCTTTAAGTAACATGGTATACTGACCCATAGAAGACTTCATCAATGTTCCAGGACTATCCCACATTTTCAGAAACAATACCAGGAAATATGGCCTGTCCCGGTCTGAAAATGGGCATCATTTATGTAAACCCCGCCAAAGAATAGGCATTTCTGGGTGGGTTTGGGGCATGACCGGAGAGCTTCAGTGCTCCAAAATTACCAGAAATGTTGGTAAATATGCAATAGGTATATGTTGTAAATACCCAAATACATGTGGAAACCTAAACGCAAAATAACCTACTGTTTGCATATCACCAAGAATACTGCCACGTGCACGCAGTCATCAAATGGGTGGAACAGAAGAAATGTCACAGAATACTGTCTTATATTTCAGTACATTAGATTGCTTCCTTGGTAGAGCTGCCCTATCACCTGTAGTGAAGTGGGAATGTTTAGGAACACCAGCAATGTTTAGGAGCGCCTGTGGAGTGCCAGGTATAATAAACTCACAAAATAGTATGGCCGAGAGCTGAGAAGAAGCTTCAAACTGTCTCTGGAAGTCAGCCAAAGAACTGGGTGCTTAGGTAATAGACATCCACCGTCCAGTAGCCACACATAAGCCTTAGATCAGGCAAGTAATGCTACATGTCGATGGAGTGGTGGAATACAACTCTGGATCCCGAAGAATTGTACTTTACTACCTGGACGTCTGACTGGTGGATCTGCATGAGGTCTACCTGAACCAAAGCACTATGCCAACTGTATGGTTTGGTGGAAGAATAATGGCCTGGTTTTTGTGGTTTGACCAGGGCTAATTGGTTCTAGCGAAGGTGTTTTCTTGGAACTCTTCATTGTGTCGTTACTCCATTACAGTAGTCCCTCAAGATACAATATGAATTGGTTCTAGGAGGACCATTGTATGCGGAAACCATTGTAAGTTAAGTAATCGGTTCCAAAGCTCCAAAATGTCATCCAAGATAAAAGAAAATGAAGATTTAAGAAAAATAAGCAGATAACTAAGACAGATAAAACAAGTCCTTACATATAACAGTCAATGGCTGCTAATTAGCAACTAATCCAGCTATTTTACCAGAGAAGTGACCTTGATTGGTTGGGTCTGAGGCATTGTATATGGAGTCTAGTTTCAACTTACGATGGGTCAGAAAAGACCATTGTATGTTGAAAATATTGTATCCTGAGGCCATTGTATCTTGAGGGATCACTGTACCCCTCTTGAATATTTATGAATAATTTGATAACACAAAGCTACCATTGCTTTTGTCAATGAATGTGTATCCTACACATTCTGAATCCAGCAGTTGTCCATTTTTTCACAGCAGGGATAACAGAGGAATGACACAATCCAGAATTTTTATTTCATGAAGGATAAAAATATTTACTAAAATAGACATTGCAGGTAGTTGTAATCCAGTCCTGAGTAATTTTGTGTCATGAAAAGGATTATGATATCTTAGAAACCCTACATAACTAGAGATGTCTGGCAGTGGCTTTCTCCCTGGAAACATGCATGCTCTGCCAGGTCGGCATGTGTATGGAGGAATTTGGCCAACAACTATCTACTGTGCACAACCAGGGAAAGGGAACCATCTCGCTAGCGCCACCTTGTATAGGGACAAACCTTATTGACAAAGCCAAATATTCATCCGTAGAGAGTTGTTATGGGGTGCTTGCCCCTCGTCAGTATGGAGTTGGATTCTGACTATTTGGCTTGTCATGTCCCAAGGCTTGTTAATAGGTTTTTTTAGAAATTTTTTGTATCGGATGGGTGGGGGTCCGACACCCGGGACTTGCATTAGTGATGTGGCCTTCTTAGCTCACCAAACACAGCGACATCCATTTTATAGTGGCTGTGCTTGGTATTGCAGTTCAGCCCCATTCACTTCAATGGGTCTGAGCTGCGCCTTGGCGATGTGACCGATAAACATGACATCACATGGCCTAGGCAAAGCTGCGAGAAGGCCGCGGCACTACAGTGCCTTCTCAAACAGCCGATTAGCGGGGTCCTGGGTGTTGGCCCCTCACAAATCACACACTGATGACCTATACAGACTTCAAAAAGTCAGATTTTTACTCATAGGGAGCCACTTCCACAAGGTGGTGCTAGCAAAATGGTTTTCTTTCCTTGGGAGATACCTCTTTGCGTATAATTTTCCCATGGGGCCTTGCCTATAAGTCTCCATACACAGCTGGTCTCTTTAAGGAGATCCAACGCATTGCACTCAGTCAGCTAGTATCCTACTCTGTACTGACCAGGAGCAAGCACCCTGCAACAGCTGTGTACAGATGGATACTTGGATATATTGCCTTGTGATGGCCCAAGGCTTGTTAAAAAGTAGGATTTTGACTCATAGGGAGCCACTTCCACAAGGTGGCACTAGAGAGATGGTTCTCTTTCCTTGGGAGACACCTCTTTCCCATTGAGCATTGCCTATCAGCCTCTATACACAGCTGGTGTCTATAAAGAAGTTGTCCGGGTTCAGATCTGAACCCGGACATATCCCCATTTTCACCCAGGCAGCCCCCCTGACTTGAGCATCGAAGCAGTTCATGGTCCGATGCTCTCCTTTGTCCTGCGCTGAATCGCGCATGGCAAAGGCATTTTGTGGAGTTCGGTGATGTCACCGGCACTGATGGGCAGGGTTTAGCGCTGCCCTAGCCTGTCAAACTGTTAGGGCAGCGCTAAAGCCCACCCATCAGAGCTGGTGACGTCACCGAACACACTGCTGGTTGGAAGCCATCGCCTGGCAGTGTGTTATGGTAAATAAAAGAGCCCTTGTCCTGTGCGATCCTGCGCAGGGCAAGGGAGAGCATAGGAGCATGAACTTCTCCGATGTTCAAGTCAGGGGGGCTGCCTTGGTGAAATTAGGGGTATGTCCGGGTTCAGAGGAGATCGAGGACACTGCCTAAGTGTACATCCAGGATAAGACTTTACAAAGGCCTACTGTTCTAGCAGATGACTCACATCGCTATATACTGTATCACAACCAATGTGAAAGCTTCAGAATAAAGAGCCTTCCAAAGAGCCATCTTACTATACGGAAAAATTCAATAGCAGCGTCAGTAAACTTGAATCCACCATCTCACCAGATTCTCTTTGACGCTTGTTTTCCTACAATGCCTTATGGAAAATGCAGTTAATCATCACTGAGCTACTATGAAGACTTCTTCAGTAACCTAAGTACATCTTAATGCTGTATGACCTTGATACAGTGAACTCATCCAGAGCAAGGAGACACTCCAGCATTGGTATACTCTTGCCAACTTCTGAAGCTCCACGGTGTTGCCAAAGTAATTCTTCAACCATCTCTCAGGACATCGGGTATGTTATACTGGAAAGCCCAAAATATATTTTACAATCTGAAACTCTACAGTGAGTAAGTAACCATGACATTGGAGGACAGAAGCGTTTCTTCTACAAGTATGGTGTAAGTCTCTGTTATCCCTCTGCCAGGGATCCAAACAGGTTTCATAAGATAGCGCTCCTTGGCAATTCGCTTACAAATAAGTTATGCACTTTAGGCTAGTTTCACACCTCCGGCAGAGTTCTCCGGCAGGATCTGGCACTGACAAATACTGCTGCCTGCCCGCTAGACCCCATTGACTATAATAGGGTCTGGCAGAGATCCGTCCGCTACCCGGCAAATATGCCGGAAATCGGCCAGGCAAAAAACACATGCAACGTTTTTGTGTAGCCGATACACAGCATTCTAGGCTGGAACAGCCTACCGGAGAGGACAGCTGCCGGTGTGAAACTAGCCTTAGTCTTGATTCACCGCTAGAAATACAGTGCAATGTTTTGGATGACACAGCGTCCTTCTTCAGGTGTGCCAAAACCACCAGCAGACCACCATCAATGTCTCTTGCTGGGGAGAAGTCCACATTACCCTGACCAGAAGAAGGACGCTGCATCGTCTCGAACGTTGCATTGTAGTTATGGCAGGGAATAAGAATAAAAATTCATATCATATGCGCAAGCAAATTTCAAAGGATTCAAATTACCACTTTATTGATATCTACAGTAAGGAAACGCATAAAGTGGAGCAAGCTTATGTACTTATCGGGTTTTCAGGACCGAATGAAAGTCCATAGTAAAAGAAGAGTAGATAAGGAGAAAGTACTAATATTTCATTAAACTTTTATATGATTAATTTATCATCGAGCTTAGATACCAAGCTGTCTACAAGCAGAAGACAACCAATGTAGGAAAACAAATGGCTGCCAGAGAACAAAAGGACTTATCATTAAAAATCCAATCCACCTGGTCCTTGTTTCTTTACAGGCAAAAGGTAGAGCCTCTGTCTAGCTATCAATCTGGAGAAAGCCGCTCCAGAGTTCTTGCTCCTCATCAGTACAGGGCATGGTAATGGTTGGCTAGAGCAGAAGACTTGATGTGGCTCTGGGATTACTGGTTCTGACTGAAGAGATCTAGCAATGAAAGTTAGGCTTGTATTACAGCAGATGAGGCTGATGATTTCTTGGAAGGAAGCATGCTCGTCAGTGAAGGAGACTGCTACTATAACATGCAGTGATCTCCTCCACAGTATGGGGAGGAGCGATCACTAATGCCATCGCTCGTCCCTATACTGAATCATTGTTTGCCGGCAGCAGTATGTGATTAAACATATGCTAGAGAGTGAATCTGGATCGCACATCCTCAACAGTATGCTTTTGATATAACGACTGTCACAGCAAAATTACGTGGCATATCCGCCAAATTTGTAATACATTGCATACTAAGCATAAGAGACAGTCGTTACATCAAAAGCATAGTGTTGAGGAGGTGCGATCCAGATTCACTCTCCAGTATATATTGTTATTATCTATTTTCTTTTTCCCCCCTCTGGGGTCAGCACTCCTCCCCATTTGGACTAGGTGTTTTTAATTAGCCTTAGCTGCAAGGGGTTTATAAACTCCTACTATCTCTCAGATGCATTTCCTGAGGGTCGTGACTGGGTGAGCTCTTTGCACTCGTTCACATGGTGCAGTACTGCGTGTCTGCCATTGCTGCCTCAGTGCTGTGCTGGCGGGGCGGTGGGTCCCAGAGCCAAGGAGGCTTTGCTGCACAGTGGGGTTGCTGTGTGGCTCCTGGGTCCCGCTGTCTGCTGCTAGTGCGGTGCTGGGGCGCCGGTGGCCGCCGCGCACGGCTGCGCCATTTATAGGTTAGAGTAGTTTCCCACTTGCAGAGGCGTCCTTGTCGCGGAAAGTGGGCTTATGCTCTTTGATCAAACTGTAAACTAATGCCTCTTATGCACAGCATACAATGTATTACAAATTGGGCGGATATGCCACGTAATTATGCTGAGACAGTCATTACATCAAAAGCATAGTGTTGAGGAGGTGCGATCCAGATTCACTCTCCAGTATATATAGTATGTGATTAAACAGCACAATCTGCTGCCTGCAAATTTTTGGGATGTTTCAAGGGGTTGTGCTCCAAAAAAATATTCTACATTTTTCAAACCAGCCCCTGGATCTGAATATTTTTGTAATTGCATGCAATAAAAAATGTAGTACAGCCACTGAGTTATTCAATAAAGTGTATCTGTATAGCGCCACCTGCTGTTTGTTCTTTTCCTTATTTCTCTGTCCATCTCACTGAGGTGGTCACACAATCTCAGTTTGAATCTGTAACTGCCACCAGCCAAATCTTCTGTTAGAAACTGTGGCAATTACAAGGAAAGAGCTGCAGCAGAATGGACACACTTCCTGAGAAAGGACGCACCCCTGAGCTGGCAGCCTGAAATAAGTCCAAAACAGTAATTGGAGCAATGAATGGAGGAATCTCTGGTTCCATGTGTTTTCTTACAAACCCTGGTTGTCCCATTCCTCTATTATTCTGGAAAGTTGATTGGCGCTTGTTTAAATGGGCTTTTACACTGCCCGTGGCAAACTACAAGTGGACAAACAAGAACATTTGATTCCCACACAACCTGCACACTCTCGGCAGCCCATCCCCTGTTTACATGACGAGATGTGCTGCCGACAATGACTAAGTTTAAGTGCATATAAAATAGGTGATCAGCTGATTATCTAGCTTTGCTCGGTGATCAGTGCCATGTTTATGTGCACCAATGATTGCATTCTTATGAACGCTCATTCAACCAAATATCAGCCCAGAATAAAAGGGCCTTTAGTTGTCAATTTATTTTTACACTTCCAGGAGGAATGACAGGGGGGTGCACAATGCTAAAAAAGCTGTCCTCAAAGTGTTATTTTGTAGGCATTTTAAGTATTTATTTTACTGAAGCAGAACTGCTCCTCTTTAAATTATACGTTTTGCTGCATTACTGAATCTAGCATTGAGCGAGTATTAGCGTAAGGTATTCATAAACAGCAACAATGTTTAAAGGGGTTATGCCAAGTATGTGGATAGAGGATAACTGATCATGGGGGTCCGACCCAACAGATTCTGAAAAGGGGGTCCCATGTTCCCATCCTGTTGACAGATCAAGCCTACACTCTGCTCTTCAATTCATTCTCTATTGGACTGCTGGTGTTTTGTAAGGGTATTTTTAAGTACTGTTTGGTTCTGTCCCTTTTAATTCTGTCTAATACTCTGTGTAATAGTTTACAAGTCTTCCTTGTAATGAAGTGGGTTAGAGATAGTACTTATCCTCCATTGTGCTGATAAGAACACATTCCTGAGTGATCTCAGAGACATGCGTGATGTGAGGAGGGGCTGATGAGAAATTAGTGTGGTCTGCACTAAAAAAATTAATTGGGATTCGATCAGGAACGTCATCCTTGGTAGGATGTAAGTATTGTTTGCCTTATCTCTTGTACACCCTGGGGTGTCGGTCATGTGTTATAAAGCCGTAGACAGCCATGTGTTATAGCATGGCCGACCGAATTCCGACCACATATTTAGGCTAGTGATGATTATTTACTTTTTACTATTCTGTATGTGATTTATCTGTTTTATCTTATATTTACTCACTTAGTAAATATATGTATTCACTAAGCCTGCGTAAACTTATTCATTCTGAAATCTGTTGAATTCACATTACGTTACTTGAGTATAGCTGAGTACAGTGGCTATTACCAGCAGTCCCATAGAGAATGAATGGAGTGGTAGGACGCATGCTCGGCCTGCAGCTCCAACAGAACGGGAACATAGGACCCCCATTCTCTGGTGTAGACATGATCCGAGTCCTCCTGCTGTACCCATAGCTCAGAAGAATATAATTCTACCTAATGTACGTCCAGGAAACACGGAGGCAGAATAAGCGGAGGACAAACAAGTCATTAAATTATTGATATGAATTATAACAGAGTTATTAAAAGTATCTGTTCACTAGATCCACACCGAGATCAAAGGGAGGTGAAATAAGGACATGACGGTAGGAAAAGGACTATATTGATCTGTGCTGTGAGCATATTTCTTCCGCACTAGGGTGAGAACGGGTGAATTGCAGGACCAAGACAGGTTATAATATATATGGGGTTCTTCAGTTTGGAGAAAAGACGGCTTGGGGTGATCTAATTACAAAGTACAAATATATGAATGCAGTGCAGAGATTTCATGAAAAATGTAACAAAAAAATTAAGCAAAAAAAACCTAAGTTGGTAAAAATGCCTAAAAAACCTATATGTGAACCCAGACTTTTCTTCAACCTTATGAACTATGTAATAATGTATGGGACAATTTCAAAGTGATTGGCATAGGCTCAGCAGCAGGATATCCCTGGGTACGATTTCATAATTCTCGCAGCTCTGGTAGTGCACCCACGCCAGTGTGAGGGATGAGAATCCATTTTGTATAAACATGTCCTCCATCTTGTTCATATGTGGAAAGTTAATGAGCCAGCTGGAAAGATGTAGGGAGTTTCTGTGTATATAGATCAGAAGTTCTTAGCTGCAAGGTCAAGATAGCAGCTCCCTCGTTTCCTTATCAGAGTTTGACATACAAGAGAGAGTTATGTTTCTTCTGAGTTTTGGGATGTACTGTATGAAGAATGTCAACTTTGAGAGAAGATGCTGCAGAAACTTTTTAATTATTAGAATTCTGTTAGTATAGTGCGGAAGTATTGCCTTTTATGAATAACGAGTCAAATTATTAGTTTCGATTTCCACCCCCTTGGTGGTGTGCCAGATTTGTCTGTGATTATCTGTAGTGTTATAAAGATGTATGCTATTATTGGAATAAAGGAGAGAGAATTTGATTGAGCAGTGTGTCTGTGTCAGCTCTCTGAGGGCTCATAAGAACACTTCAATTGGGACCCCGATAGAGTTGAGCGAACTTCTATTTTTAGTTCGGTGTACAAAGTTCGGGTTCGGGTTATCGTAGCATCCAGTTATGGATTCCGCTACAGCGGACCATAACGGCATTTGGAATCCATAAGGGGCTGCTTCAATGAACCCGAACCTTGGACAACCCTATGGACCTGGGGTGAGGTCACCGTCATGTGATCAGTGCAGGGGGCGTGGCTCAGCACTGGATTGGATAAGAGGTGATCCAGTGCTGAGCCACGCCCTCTGCACTGATCACATGATGGTGGCGTCACGCCAGGTCCTTAGGGTTGTCCAAGGTTCGGGTTCATTGAAGCAGCCCCTTATGGATTCCAAATGCAGCTATGGTCCGCGGTAGCGGAATCCATAACGGGATGCTACGATAACCCGAACCCGAACTTTGGACGCCGAACTAAAAATAGAAGCTCGCTCAACTCTAGACCCCGACAATTATAGAGAAGGGGTTTTTGCCCCAACACCTAGAATACTTGTGTGAACACCGCCCAACAGCTCTTATTGCTTATACCAGTCCATGGCATAGGTAATTAACGCTAATGAGCTTAAAATAAGAGCTTCACGCATCTGAAAATACTATCTGACCTTTATGTTAACAATGGTGGTGACCACATGGGAGCTTCATGTCGTACGGAGAAGCTCCAGGCTGCCTGCAGGTAATGCCAGAGACGACCAGATGTCTTATAATAGGGTGCAGTCACACTCGTCACATACTAATACAGGCACCTTGTAAAAAGCCACTAAAGTTTCTGACAATTTATTGCTTCGCTATTTCTTCTAGGAAAGCTGGGTGTCAGACAGTACTGCCTCTTCTACATTATGCACAAGTGATGTCCCACTAGATCCAGCAAAAACAAAAAACCCTTATTAAAACTTCACGTTTATTCCAATCATAGATATAAAAAAACTGAGAGAATCCTTCTCTTATATATACTTATTACTCAAATAACACACAGTAGATAATTATCCTATCGATGTACGTTACAGCCATACAGTGTTAGATATAGATCCTAATTTACTCTACTATATATATCTGTTGGCAAGGGGGGAGGTCACTTTCCCTATATCACTCCCTCCTCTTTCCTTTGCCCGGGGATGGCCCCTGATGGTGGGGACTCCCTGTCCTCGAACCTATACCTATCTTCCCCTCACTATTTCCCTACCGGAGGGAAGAGGCTCAGATCCAAAGACGTACATCTACCGGATTTACTTATGATACATTTAACACAGCGAAATAGGTATTAATCTAAGCCCTTATTTATCAATTAAAGTTGCCTCTATTGGCCTCGACGTGTTTCCCCTGTTTCAATAGGGTTCCTCAGGAGGTTCTTTATAATGTTATAGAGGGCATAACAGAAGAAATACAAGTAATACAGAAATGAATCTGATCTCTTGATATCATAGACCATGTACAGATACATCTGATAATTTGATCATGCCAAGGGGAGTGTTGATTATCACATCAGCTCTCAGGTAAGGGACCAAGACCAATCATGCTTTTTCCACCTTAGGTGGCATCAAGCCTAACACATATACATATACACAGGTGAGTAGGTTATATTACAGCCGCCCAGATACGTGGCCACCTGATAGTTCTTTAAAAGTCATGAAACCAGCAAATAGCACATGTGCATCAATGGGAATGATAAACCAGATCAAGCTCTGCCTAGATATACAGCCATCTGATATTTACTATTCCTTGGTCCCCACGAGTGATCCCTCCTCTGGCACTTGTCCCACAGCTGTCCCAGAAGCACAAAGGTGGAGAAGAACTCAAGCACTTATGGTATAATGAAATATGAGGCAATGAAAATAAGGCAGACCCATACAGGTTGGCTCAGTGGTTAAGACTCTTGATCTGCAGCACTAGGATCCTGGATTCAAGTCCAACCAAGGACACCCAGAGTAGTAGCTAGGTTTTTCTACTCTTGGGACAAAGGTTCAGTTTACTGACCTAACCTTGTAACTAAATACCATGGTCCACACAAAGTGGCTTGTTGGTGGCACTATTGGCACATGCTTCGGCTATATGGATGGCATGGGTTTTCTTCAGGTAACCTGGTTTTCTCCTATATTCTAAAGAACATACTGATGAGTATCATGGTTTCCTATGAACTTGGCCCTGCAGGGTGTGAGAGAGGAGCTAGATTTGCCCCACACTGGGGATAGGGAGTGATGGCCAATTTTCTACAGCCTTGTGGAATAAGTTGGTGCTACAAAAGAAACAGAAAATAAAGGGCGAAACTACACACCTGAAAATAACATAGGCGATGTATTAAGAACGTTTGAGAAAGGAGGCTTGTTCCAAGCAAATGATCGTTTAAGAACTTTACCAACTTTACTTTAATCAATAGCAAACCAAGCTGTTACTCAAGTAATGACACAGACGCTTGCTGAAGCCACTTAAAGACATTACTATATTTTTAAAAGTAAGCATGGGAGTCAGCCAAAGAACACGCCTGAACTTGGCCGGGACCACAGTTGACACAGGACTTACATGAAGAAGGATGTATTTTTCCTGTGCACACTCCAAACCATATTTCATCATCCAAGGTCTCTAAAGAAGAGACTGCATAGTGGTGGCCACTAAACATTATACAGGGTTACACTGAAAACATGAGTTAAAGGGGTAGTTCATCATTTTGTTTTGGAGGAGGGATTGGGCAAACCTACAGAAGGAAGCATGCTTACCTGCTCCCCCTCCTTCGCTGCCGGGCCACCACTACCTTGCTCAAGTCCCCAGCTTTTTCACATGACTTATGGAGGCCAGGTCACCGCTGCGACCAGTCATTAGCTGCAGGCATCAAAGCGAATGTTAACAGCTGGGGACCCGAGTGACGCAGTGGCGGCAGAACAGCAAAGGAGCAAGGACCAGGCGGCCGGCAGCAGGTAAGTTTACTTTCCTTTGCATGTCCGGCCAGGAGAGGGATCTGCAACCCCCACCCAAAAGCAACAACCCATTTAAGACTTTTTAAAGGGGTAGTACCCCTTACCATGACACTGGGGTAACCACTGTAAAGTCAACAGTCTCTTCTGTGGTGGGAGGTAATAGATATCATCCTTCAGTCAAAGGACTATTAGCTATTAGCAGGGGTAGAAAGATTCGGTAAAGAGAAGCTCTCACTACAGAGGTCTTTCATTCATAGGAGCCCTCATATTGGACAGAGTGCTGGTAAAGCCCAAACCTAAGAAGTTCTGTGATTCAAAAGAGGTTGACAAACTCAGACAAAGCAACCTGTGAATTATTGATAGGACAAATGTTACAGAAATCAATACAGTCTATTTCCCTAAAAGCTGCCTCTGTTGCACCTGCTCATGTAAGCACAGATAAAGCAAGCGATGCAATACCTGCAATAAAGAGCAAAGGGCCAGCAGAAAAGAGCAAGGAAGGGGGAGGCCATAAAATGTCACATATCACCATGCAGGTATGTACAGTAGTATATCAACTTGAACGTGCATGACCATTTTTATCTCTTGTGTTCTCAGGAACATGACCTCATGTATGATATATTACACAGTAATCGGCTCTTGCCACAAGGGGGCGTAAAGGGCAACATAACATTAGATGGTGGACAACAAAACTGTGGGAGTTGCTGGCGCTTGTCGGATCCAACAATCTTCTCTACTGGTGGTTTGCCTGGGCCATCCAGAGCCTGTTCGCCATTTGTGCGTGCCCCACATAACCACTGCTCCCAATACCTCAGCTAGGTCAGAACGGCCTAGATGATGGGCAGTTCATCAAAACAACCATACTTCTTTTCTCAGTCCAATGATACATCCCCTCTCAAAGTCTTTCAACTGAGCAAAATGTCCTTGAGTGTGTTGTAGAGGCATGTCTAGCAGTCATCGATATATCACCAGGAGGTTCACCACACAAAAGTAGCATCTGAGAACCTTTTTATAGGGCAGTGGAGTAAAGCACTTTTACAGAGCCAAACACCACTGCCCTTGTGTGCTGTGGTGTCATGAATGAGAAACCTGGACTGCTACGGATTGGAACCGTATTGTCTTTAGCAACTAATCCAGGTTCTGTTCGGGATCCGACGATGGTAGGGTTCAAGTATGGAGGCCTTGTGGTGAGAGCATCAATTCTACCTTTGCCATGGAGCAATACACTGCCACAATTGCTCGTGTGATGATCTGGGGAGTCATCGTGTATAACATTTAGTCACCCCTAGTGACCAGGGCTGTGGAGTCGGTAGATAAATTTTCCGACTCCGACTCCTCAGATTTTGAAACCTCCGACTCCGACTCCTCGACTCCGACTCCTCTGTATTTAATATGCAAATACGAAGCTGTTCCACCAAGTTCTTCTAATCTCCTCTAGCACAGAGAGGTAGTTGAGCAGAAGCTGCTGCCTTCTCCTTTGTGTGCTGATCTTTCTTCTGA
The DNA here is from genome assembly GCA_033119425.1 of Bufotes viridis. NCBI lineage: Eukaryota > Metazoa > Chordata > Amphibia > Anura > Bufonidae > Bufotes > Bufotes viridis. The sequence goes on along the minus strand of CM065593.1, from coordinate 108,008,268 downwards.
AGATAGAGCAGTGGGAGGATCCAGGAAGGGGCAGGGGAAGGGGCATTTATTTTAAACCATGATTTTCCTAGTAGAATCCCATAGTCATGTTTAAAATTTAAGCTAACAATCTGAGTTTACATGTTTTATAGCCTTAGCTGAATGATAGCAGTTTTTCAAATGGTTTACAGCTTCAGTCTTGAACTATTGACTATCCATTCCCTTCACTTATACAAGTGTCTCCAGTCCTTAATCAGTTATCAGTGAGAGGCGAGGATAACCATGGGTTCCCTGTAACAGCAGACCACAAGACAATGGAAAGTATTGCCGCTCCTTAAAGGGACACTGACAGGCTGATTTTCCAGCTAAAGATATATATATACTGGTATTCATCAGAGAATTAGGAATAAAACTATACTAATGTTACCCCCAGTTAAGCTGTACTTGTGTTTAAAAAACATTTTAATCTGTATGCAAATTCAATATCTTTGTGCCCAATGGGGCAGCGTCTCCTGCGGCTTTGTGCCCAGCCGCGCCTGAAGTACAGCTTCCCAGCGCTGTTCCCCTCGTTATTATTCACTGCACTGGCCTTTTTTTTCAGGCTTGCCGAACGCTGAATTCCTGCGCAGGCGCACGTGTAGAGTGCTGGCAGCAGCCTCGTCTGGCTATGCTGAGGCTGTGCCAGCTTTCTCTCTTCCTCCTCGCTACCTAGTCCTGTCTAGTGCTGTCAGTACTCTACATGTGCGCCTGCCCCCTTGGGCACAAAGGTAGAGAATTTGCATATTGATTAAAACGTTTTTAAACACAAGTAAACCTCAACTGGGGGTAACAGTCGTCTAGTTGTATTCCTAATCCTCTGATGAATACCAGCAGATATATCAGCCTGTCAGTGTCCCTTTAACTGCATAGTAAAGCATATGAAAAGCATGCTTCTTCACGGTCACTTAACGTCTTTGTTTAGCGGTAAAGTGACGCACTGCATGCATTGGCCTTTATTCTTACAGTAGAGAAGTAATTAATTATAACTTTATCTGAATTGGGACATTTAAACTTGCTTTTTTTTAATTCCATTTTTTTTTTATTCCAATTTAAATCTAGTAGGAGTCGGAGTCGGTCCATTTTTTGCCGACTCCGACTCCAGGTACCCAAAATTGCCTCCGACTCCGACTCCACAGCCCTGCTAGTGACATGAAGAGCTCAGCGATATGTGCAGGACATCCCGCAGCCACGTCTGTTGTCTCTCATGGCAGGGCTTCCTGCTGTCATTTTTCAATAGGATAAGGCTTGCTCACATACAAGAGGAGTTTCCCAGTATTGTCTCTTCCAACAGTTCCTTGGCTGTCCGGTCACCAGATTTATTGCCAATCGACCATTTATAGGAAGAGCTGGGGAACCAGCTTTGGCAACCTACAAGTGTGCGGGATCTACTGATAGTTGCAACATCTGCGGGCCAATGTGCCACAGGATACAATAAGGAACCTGTATGTCCTCATGCCCAACCATATCTCATCTTGTATCCAGGCTAGGAGGCCCAACAGGGTGCTAGAAACTCCTTTCTGTTGTACAGTTTTCCTCAATAAACTTATCCTTTCGCTCTAATATTGTAATCACTTACACGTATCATCATTACATTCACACATAGAAAGTTTCAATCAATGTCAACAACTCCTTCTTGGGGCGGTATTGTTTTGTCAATACGTGTATTTAGGTCCAAATTGTTGCATCTTTAATCTACACCCCTCAGACTGGTAAGCCACACGCTCTCAATGATCGCGGATTCATCATTCTAACGCTTTTGCTTCATAACTATATTCAGATTTTGATGCAATATTTTGCACTAAAACGGTACCACATTTTAGCGCATATTATATCCACTTTCTAGTCGAAAATGTCCTCAAGAGTGAACAGCTTCTTAAAAGCAGTCAGTTATGTTGGTAAACCATAAACTGGTGGAAGTATAGAAAGGTCTGTGCAGATCACTTTTCTAAAAACCAGTGATTTTTGACGCAGCAAGTGGGTGCAATTCTTTAACATCTCACTTTTGCCTGCGCTATATATCTCTGCAGATTTGCTGCATGCAAGTCCACAGTGACAGATCTGAAGCTGGACACAACCTTACGGTATGTAACCTATGCATGGCGCAGTGGAAATCTGCAGCATAAATGAATAAGCTACAAATTTAAAATCTGCACCGCAGGTCATTTCAGGCTGCGGACTTCCTATGGAGCACGTGGATGAGACTGGATCTCTGCAGCATTTTCGCCACGTGTAGATTTACCCAGAATGTTCACTAAATATACGGACCGACAGAACAGATTTCCACTGGTCTGAAACCAGCAACATAAATGTATTCAGACAAGCATATGATACTATAGCAGAACACAAAAACATCATCAAATAAGAGGGAAACGTGGAGAAAAACAAACATAATTATTAGTTACGTGCTGTCTGTGTCGTGCGACTGTGTAACAAAGAGGTTGTTAATATTTTTAGCATTCAATGCTTACGAGATACCCGCCACGAGGAATTGTTACGAGCTCGTACATTTCGATCTAACACCACATCCACATAAAGAGAAGTGTCAGACATGAAAACCTGCCACCTCATTACACGTTATAAATCTGCTGCCATATTACACACACGGGCAGGGAACAGTCTGTTTTTATGAGTAACCCCCATTCTGCCTCCCCCAGCAAGTCATTCAGCTATTTACTCCTTATTAGTGAAATGTCAACCTATATCCATGGGACACATGCTGCTCGCAACATTAAAGTATTATCAGCAGGCAACGAGAAGATTACAGAAGACCCCGCTTCATTTTCTTCACCAGACAAAATGCTAATGCCAGCAACGAGGCTATTTTTATTACCGAATCGATATACACTCCACTGAATATATATATAAACTGCGGTATATACTGCCAGGGTAACACACTGGTACACGAATACATGGGCACCAAAGAGAGAATCCCTGCCCTGCACGGCTCAGGCGTCCTTGTGTGAATGCACTGCAGGGAAGCTTTTGGACTCTGGACCAGAAAATTTTGGGGCAGTTTAGCTTCAAACCAACACCTTTTTGAAACGTAGCCTGCGTCTTTCCCCGACCTGGTAAACGCCAGTTATGGCCAGTCGTCCATGTAATATATGGATGCACCAATGTCCACATTTTATTCATGCAATATTGCTGCAAAAAAACCTGTGTGAACCTGACTACAAACAGTTTTTTGAAATGCTAATATATTTGTTACGGGCAATCCTGGTGGTTCCTTGGTTTTCACCCTTTAAGTCCTAGACAGGGATCTGGTCTTCGCTGCAGGGGAGCCACCAGGCTGCTACATCTTGGTATAGTCCCAGTGTAGTGGGCAGCTGACCCATGAGGTTAAGAGACACCAGTACGAGGCACCAGAGGATCAGGCAAAACACTCAGTCAGAACGAGAGTGGTCACGATACCAACATTTTGATTCGATCTTGATACCATAAAAAAAGTATTGCGATACTCGATAACACCCAAAAAGCCGCGTGCATTCCGCATTTTATGGAACGTCCGGCCCATAATAGAACAGTCCTATCCTATTTTTTGAGGAGACAAGGTGACTAAAAATGGTGATTCTAGTTATTTTTTTATATTTAATTAGTTCGCACTTTTCTGGGCGTGGCAATATGTAATATGTTTATTTTTTTATTGTTTATAAATGTCATATGTAAAATTGGGGAAGGAGGCGATATAAACTTTTAGCATTTTGCATAGTACACACAGCAGCAGGGAGCTTCTGTAGCATCCTAGGCTGTCATGGTAACCGACCAGAGCCCTGCAATTACACTGCCACCAATGAAGAGGAGGGGAGGGGACCCTGTGGTCACTGCCACCGATGAATATAACAATGAGGGGGAAGGGGGCGCTGTGGCCACTGCGCCACCAATGATTCTAATACTGGAGGGGTTGGGGGGGGAGGGGCGCACTGCACCACCAATGGTTATAATTTATAATACTGGGGGGAGAAGGCGCACTGCCAATTACTGACTGAGGCGGGACAAAGTTGCAGCCTGTGATTGGCTGAACGATCGTTTCTTGTGTGTCAAAAAGGACAAGGAAGTAAAGATCGGCAGGGACCTGGAAGCATCAGAACAGGAGCGGCAGGGTATTGTTGAGGGGAGTGGCCATTCCTTTTTGTTTTTAAGGGGTTCTCCAATTCCATAATGATTTTTTTAATCCGCATTTACTACCCCAAGTACTGCATACTGCATGGTGATGGGTTATCCTCATTGTGCAGTGGATGAAACTACAGCGCTGCTCCCAATTATTTCAACAGGAGCAGAGTAATAATCATCCACTACATAAAGGACAAAACTATGTAGGTCTGGTATGGTATGTAGGGTTGTCGGACCCCTGTGGATCTGATATTGATGGTCTATCCAAAGGAAAGGCCACCAATAACTAAATCCTGAACAACCCCTTTAAGTATTCGCCTACTTTTTAAATGGTGTCCTGTAACAAAACAGCCTGCAACTGTCAAAGGATAACTAGACCCGTCCATTGACCTTACCCATACTATTTACACTCGGACAAAGGTGCAGAAGATATTGTAGAATTCCAGTCAGACAATTCAAAGAGTCAGCAGGGTTTTACAGGCCGCACCTTGGAAGTATTCAGTACATAGTGACCTGCCTCCTAGTAGTGCAGTTTCAGAAACTAGACACCTAATATTAAAAGGGGCTTCCTGGTTATCTCATTACTAAAGTTAAAAGTTAAAATCAGACATCATATAGAACATGACAATCTCTTTCTAACAAAGCTAGAACCAGCCCTGTACCTCACATGGATCCAGAGATCTCCCCATTCATTGCTCTGCTAGATTTATATCAAGCTGGCAGCTCAAGGGGAGTGTCTTATCTACTGCAGCTCAGGGGCGTGTCCATGCTCTCCCTATCACAGCTCAGGAGTCGTGTCCGTGCTCTCCCCATCACAGCTCAGGAGGCGTGTCCGCGCTCTCCCTATCACAGCTCAGGAGTCGTGTCCGTGCTCTCCCTATCACAGCTCAGGAGGCGTGTCCGTGCTCTCCCTATCACAGCTCAGGGGGCGTGTCCGTGCTCTCCCCATCACAGCTCAGGAGGCGTGTCCGTGCTCTCCCCATCACAGCTCAGGAGGCGTGTCCGTGCTCTCCCCATCACAGCTCAGGAGGCGTGTCCGTGCTCTCCCTATCACAGATCAGGAGGCGTGTCCGTGCTCTTCCTATCACAGATCAGGAGGCGTGTCCGTGCTTTCCCTATCACAGCTCAGGAGGCGTGTCCATGCTCTCCCTATCACAGCTCAGGAGGCAGTTGAAGGATGAATCTGAGCATGTGCGGCCATCTCACTGACCAGGAAAAATAAATAAGAAAAAATAAACAGCAGGTGGCGCTATACAGGTAGATTTCAGTGAATAACAACTACAAAAGTATTGAGATCCAGGTGCTGGTTTGAAAACGGCAGAATATTTCTCATTGGACAACCCCTTTAAATACTGATGGCTTATCTTAAGCATAGGTCATCAATATCAGACTGGTGGGGGTCCAGGCTCTGACCAGCATTGTGGACATGGTACGTATGATCACCACCATGTGAGGTCTGATATAATGTATAGCCAGCTGAACAGGAAAGGCCAGGAGCACAGGTGAGCAGCAGATTCAGATGGATACAGTAGATGTCCTGATCTCATATAGTTTGGAGAGGATATTATACAATTCAGATCTTCTCGGAGACACATGACATGCATGTAACAGTATATGTCATCTCAAAAATCAATAACAAGCAAGGTTGAGAAACTGGTTCTTCAGCTTTGAACTTCTGTAGACTGAAGAACCACATACAGGCAGTCTTATTAATACAATGCTGTACTAAAGTGCCCCAGAGGCTGGCATTCTGCGGTCTGGGTGAGGCAGAGCCCTGGAGCCAGGCAGACAATACACCCACATTTATTAAGACTGGTATCTCATCTCCCAGCAGAAAAATACATTTATTAAAAGTTGCATACAATCATTTTGCTGCATTTTAGAGTTTCCTAAAGTCAGGAAACCAAGAGATTTGCCACACAGTTTGCGCCATGTGATGGCATTAGTAAATCTGACTCAGGATATGGCTACAGGGGGTGGATTTTGCTGAGCGCTCACCGGCAGAAATTTCTCAATGTGACATGGGCTTCAGACGAAGGGTTAAATCTACAGTATGAATTGACATTAAAATTTATTTAGCAACATTTTTTTTCACACCGTGAGATTTCTTCCTTTTTTTTTTTTTAACACCAGGTTACTGCTCGTAGACCACGTGACTGATAAACGTGACGTCACTGGCCTAGAAAAAGCTGAGTGAAGGTCGCGGCGCTACTGCGAGAGCCACTGCCTTATAAAACATCTAAACCCCACCGATCAGATACTGATGACCTATCCTCAGGTATTAAAGTCTCCGAAAACCTCTTTAATAGCATTTCCTAGCGATTCTGACCCAAGACGCCCACAGATTCAAAGGGGTTTCCCAAGATATATGCCTTGGATTGGGCCTTGGAGGGGGGATTCATTAGTTCAGTAAATACGCTATGGGTTATCCAATAGTACAAATACCCCCCACAATGTCCAGGCCCCTCCTATAGACAATACTTACCCGGCCCCTGGCTCCCACGTCCCTCGGATCCCTGCACCGCCACCGCTACATCTCCCCATCGCGCGGATCAAACTCCACCGACAGGAGGGGAGCAGCCAATAGCAGGCCATGACGGTGACCAGTCTCCCTAGCATAGCGGGTGACGCTAGGAAAGCAGGTCACCATTGTGGCCTGCTATTGGCTGGGCCCCCCTCCCACCGCCAGATGTTTTGATCAGCGCCATGGGGAGATGTAGCGGTGGCCGTGCAGGGATTCGAAGGGACCAGGGAGCCAGGGGCCGGGTAAGTATTGTCTATAAGAGGGGCCTGGGCATTGTGTGGGGTAGTTGTACTACTGGATAACCCCTTAAAGTGTGTCAGTCCTGTTTGCATTACGTGACTATGGCCAGGAGGATGACATAACAGATGGATCAAGATGAATGTCAGCATGTGATTCCTTCAGGCCACGTCATATACTGACAACATTCATCAGCAGTCAGCATGAGACGGCATTCAGGAAGCAGAAGTACAAAAAAATCACATCCGATAACTCATCCTGATCAGCAGCGAGCAGCCACGTGCACAAGGACGCCTATCACCATCTCCTGCACGCACACATTATGGCGACAGGAGACTACGGTGGATTGATAGTTTTCATTCAAGCAAATCCACATGGAGGATATAAGACCGAGAGTGAGCGAAGTGTCAGGGGAAGATCACCATGAAGCATTACAAGAACCCCTGTGATGCTTGCTGTTTTTTACTATGCTGCGCTACATAATCATAATAATACTATTGATTTTTTATGCTGCACGACAGGATGAAGTTTATGCGCTCCTCCAGTTATGAACATTACAGCAGAAATCAATGGAATAAAAGATGAAAGGGTCACTCCCTATGCTCTGTGCTATCAATGACTCATAACAGAGTTCTCACGACCACCATTTTTTTAGCTGCTATAAATGGACATTCGCTTCTATGGAGGTCCTGAAAATAGCGGAGCGCGAACTCCCACAAAAGTGCATGAAGAGCATCGCGAATGCGTGGCCACCTCTCCACAGAGCTGCTAGTGGGGTCGGGGGACCCGCGATTATTGTAGGACATATCCTGTGACTATGCTATAAATGTCAAGATGGGACAACCCTCTAAAGGTAGGGTCACATCTGCCGGATTTGGCGTGCTGCGGTATTTGTCCGGCCGAATGCCAGCATTTTTGCCAGAAAGCAGTCAGTTCCCCACACAAAGCACTGAGGGAAGGGGGGCCCAAGCTGAACTCTTGCACCAGGGCCCATGAGCCGCTAGCTACGCCCCTGCACAGGAGTGAACCTACCCTAAGGCCTCTTGCACACGGGCGTCATGTTTGACGCCCGGATAAGATGCGGGAACGTTGCGGGAATCGCCGCGATTTTTCCACGCGTGTGCTAACGTTTGTAGTGCGTTGAGCACGCGCGTGAAAAAATCCGCATGCTTGGTACCCAGACCCGAAGTCAGACTTCATCACTGAAGTCTGGTTTCGGGATGAGTATTCTGTATGTGTAATTATTTTCCTTTATAACATAGTTATAAGGGAAAATAATCGCATTCTAATTACAGAATGCAATGTTCCCCGGGCTTGAAAGGGTTAAAAATAATAAAGAGTTAACTTACCTTCTCCCATTGTGCAGCGCAGAGCCCCAGAGCGTCGTCTCTCTTGATAGTTTGGCTGCTTGAGGACCTGTGGTGGCGTCACAGGGTCACATGGTCCAATCATAGAAGCATTTGAGTGGACCATGTGACCCATGTGATCCTGTGACATCACGGCAGGTCCTTCATCGAACAACAGATGTTCGATGAAGGACCTGCCGTGATGTCACAGAGATCACATGGGTCACATGGTCACTCAAATGCTTCTATGATTGAACCATGTGACCCTGTGACGTCACCACAGATCCTCAAGCAGCCAAACTATCAAGAGACGACGTTCTGGAGCTCTGCGCGTAATGGGAAAGGTAGGTAACTCTTTATTATTTCAACCCTTTCAAGCCCGAGGCTGTGCATTCTGTAATTAGAATGCGTTATTTTCCTTATAACTATGTTATAAAGAAAATAATAACGATCGAGTCCCCATCCCGATCGTATCCTAGCAACCATGCGGGAAAATCGCAACGCATCCGCACATGATTGCGGATGCTTGCGATTTTCCGCATCCCCATTCACTTCTATGGGGCCTGCGTTGCGTGAAAATCGCAGAATATAGAACATGCTGCGATTTTCACGCCAGCATAAAGTGATGCGTGAAAATCACCGCTCATGTGCACAGCCCCATAGAACTGAATGGGTCAGGATTCAGTGCGGGTGCAATGCGTCCTCCTCACGCATTGCACCCGCGCGGAAAACTCGCCCGTGTGAAAGGGGCCTAAGAGATACAACGTGTGGCATTAGACAATGTTGCTCCATTGTTTAAAAGGATTTTCCAGCCCGATGAAATGAAAATAAGAGTAACAGAGTAATACCTCACCGATCCCTCGCTAGTCCCATGTCAACACTTTCCTGGTCCCCTGCTGATCTCTGCTTACCAGGATCCAATGAAGATGTGGAGTGTAGATGGGACCGCTGCAGCCAATCGCTATTTGTAGCGCCATCTTGCTAACATTACTGAGGACACCGCTGTGTACAGTGATTGGCTGCAGCAATCACATGTTGTGTCCATACGTCATCACTGGAGTCAGACGAACAGAGATCAGTTTGGGGCTTGGGAAGCATCTGAATTGCTAAAAATTTCAAGGGGTTGAGACAACTTGCTCAAGTTTCTTAACATTCTCAGAGGCCACTGCCACTTCTAGGGATCTAGCTAGCCCGTCTCAGGAAGGGATATTGACTAGAATTAACCAATATGCCCTCTGCAGAAAACCATGACCAAAGATGAAGTGGTGCAGCCTTTTCCCTCAAGCTGGTGCCAATTCGCTCTAGTGATGGGTGGGAGTCCCAGCAGTCGGACTTGCATGGATCGTACATTCATCACATAGGAATAGGTCATCAACGTGGTTTCTTCTCGGCTTCCAGTTATAATGGAGCCATGACAGTGAGGATGGATCGTGTTTCAAGCGGATTCTGACAAACCTCCTGTGACTACACTACTGCACCATTCTTACCGTCCAAAACACAAGATACCGTACCATGCCGGACGACCAGTGACACCGGTGTAAAAGAAGCCTAACAGGACCTGTATAACATCCATAGCAAATGACGCTACTAAAGAGGCAAAGCGATAAAACTGTAAAGTTAAAGTATAAATTACTGATAAGAATGACATGTGATGATCAAACTACGGTATTTATTAGTCGCATAGTGGCAGAACTTTTACCATTACTAATCACTTTGAGAAGGACTGATCCCTACTTACCTGCTGCCGATTTCAGGATATGTGTCAAGAGTCATTCTAGCAACTACTGGCTTAAAGTGTAACTGGTCATTCTTTTTTTTATTTTTGTAATGTGTAGGGGCAGTGATACTGACCATTTTTGTAATATACTTTAATTATTGAAATTGTACATTTCTATTAGAAAAATAGCCCTAAAGTGTCCCATTTTGAGCCTTAGCAACGCTCCTCTGTCTTCTGTTTACATAACTGTGGAGACTTGCTCAACACTGACCGTGTTATGTAAACAGAAGACAGAGGAGCGCTGCCAAGGCTCAAAATGTCCACTTTAGAGCTATTTTTCTAATAGAAATGTACAATTTCAGTAATTAAAGTATATTACAAAAATATTAATTATGACTGCCCCTACACATTACACAAATGAAAAAAAAATGACCGTTACACTTTAATATTTTCTTGCTATCCTCTTGCACTTTGCGTGTGCTGGCCCTTTAATTGCTGGTCTTTAATCCTTGCTCAGTCACTTCTCATGTCGCAATCGATTCATTTCACATCCAAACTACCGCACACTTCCCTACTTTTTCTACTACGCCGTCAGCACTGAATGACAGGAAATCAAATGATGCTTTTTGACAATGATCAATACTATTTAAAGGGATTGTGCCACGATCGGCAGGGATCCGACCACTGTGGCCCCCGGTCATCACTAGAACGGGAGGCGGTGTTCACCAGTTTGAATGGAGCAGTGGACAAGCATGCGCGCTGCCGCTGTCTTCAGCTCTATGGGGCTGCTGGAGATAGCCGAGTGCTTGTACTGTGCTATCTCCGTCAGTCCCATGGAGTTGAAAGGAGCGTCAGACAGGTATACGCATCTGGCGCTCCATTCAAACAGGGGCCCTTATTCTCATGATCTAACCCGACCAATCAGAAACGTATCCTGTATCCTGTGGATTCAGCCTCATGCACCCCGCTGCCATCCATATTGCAGTCCACAAACTTCGGATCCACAAAATGTGGATACCGGCCATGTGCATCCCACATTTCTGCAGGCCCGGTTGTAAAAATGCCTATTCTTGTCCGCAAAATGTTCAAGAATAGGAGACGTTCTATAATTTGGGAAACCGCTGCACGGATGCGGACAGCACACATGTGACATCCGTGTGCTGTCTGCATTGTTCACAGCCCAACTGAAATGAATGGGTCCGTGTGAGATTCACAAAAAATGCAGATCATGTGCGGATTGAAAATACATGGTCGTGTGCATGAGGCCTAAGGGATAAGTTGTTTTAGGCCGCAGTCACACGACTGTTTGCAGTCTGGGAAAGCAGTCTGCCGCATCTCTAGGACCGACGGCGGATCCTCTAACATGAACTCCCTGCATCATAATGAGTTCCGATCTGATCGCCGGTCTACTGTACTGCATTCACAGGATGATGCGAGTACAGTACAACAGGCCGGCGATCAGTACTGATCTAATGGATACAATCCGATATGCAGAAATGCAGGGAGGACACGACCCTGTCCTCCCAGTGTCATCGCCAATGCCAAGGGTCTGCTAGGATCTGTTTAGTAGTCTTTGTATGGTTCCGAGTTCTCGGTTATGTTAGTAGAATCCAGCTGACAACCTGACAACCCAATCCGGGTGGCTGTAATAATGACAGCATGCTATCCAGCATCAGCTGCCCTTGCCCTGAATATTGGGTGGGTTGCGGTGTGAGAATTAAAATATTACAGAGCACAAACCCTAATATTTACATCATGAGGGAATTTTACTACGGCAGGCACCTATATAACAGGAATGGAGAGAGACAAGGGGGGGGGGGCAACCATGGCAACCAATCAGAGGCCACCTTTCATTTTCCAAAGGAGCTCTGAAAAACGAAAGGTGGAATCCGATTGGTTGCTTACGGGCAAGTTTTCTTTTACACCCTTTTTGATGAATCTCTCCAGAATTTCTAGAGGTGAATGATGGTGTTTTGGGGGCGGGCATGGATAAGGAGATTTGCACTTTCCATGTGATGAGATAACTGGCGCGGGTCTATCACAGACAGCAGCTGGCCCAGCAGACAGATAAGGCCGGGTTCACGTCACCATTATTTTTCCGCTCTTCTGATCTGTCGGAAGGACAGAAAACAACAACAAAAAAGTGGATCCTGTATGTTAAGCATTCGTTATGCACAATTGCACCGTTATTAGAAAAAAAAACTGAGCATAACGGATGCTTAAAATACAAGATCCGCTTTTTTTTTTAGTTTTCTGTTCTTCTGACGGATCACAAGAATGGAAAAATAAGCGGTGATGTGAACCCAGCCTTATGTACACTCCGTAGGGGAATTGATCGAAAATGGTAATGGTGCCCATAGCAACCAATCAGATTCCGCCTTTCATTTCCCAGAGTAGCTCCGATTGGTTACTGGTTTTCCTTGGCACCAGTTTTGATAAATCTCCCCCCGGGGGTCCTGTCACAGGGACCATCCGGGGATCCTGTCACAGGGACCATCCGGGATCCTGTCACAGGGACCATCCCGGGATCCTGTCACAGGGACCATCCCGGGATCCTGTCACAGGGACCATCCCGGGATCCTGTCACAGGGACCATCCGGATCCTGTCACAGGGACCATCCCGGGATCCTGTCACAGGGACCATCCGGGGATCCTGTCACAGGGACCATCCGGGGATCCTGTCACAGGGACCATCCGGGATCCTGTCACAGGGACCATCCAGGGTCCTAATTGCCCTTCAAGATCCCGACGCTGAGACAAGAGCACCGAGTTGATGACGAGAGACGCAGCCTGCCATTACTAGATCTCCTTCCGAAAACGTACTCGCCATCGGTTACCAAAAGCAGCCAGGCCGGCCTAGTGGTGGCCAGCCGGCAAGTCAGACAGAACTGAAGGCGTTTTACTGGACCTGACCTCAGTATCAGACAGTGGGGGTCCGACTCTCGGGACTGAAGGATCTGCGCACTGTACCCTGTCGAGCACAGCGCCATATGCTTTGTAGTGGCTATTCCTGGTATTGCATCTCCGTCTCACAGGAATGAAGGGGGTGTAGTGCTCAGACACTGCCATTCAATCAGCTGGCACGGGTGCAATGAGTCGGACCCCACAGATTTGATATTGATGGCCCATCCTTAGGGCTCATTCACACGACCGTGGTTTGGTTCCGCATCCGAGCCGCATTTTCTGTGGCTTGGGCGCAGACCCATTCACTTCAATGGGGCCGCAAAAGATGCGGACAGCACTCCCCGTGCTGTCCGCATCCGTTGCTCCGTTCCGTGGCCCCGCAAAAATTATAAGTCAGGTCCTATTCTTGTCCGTTTTGCGGACAAGAATAGGCATTTCTATAAAGGGCCTTCCGTTCCGCAAATTGCAGAAGGCACACGGGCGGCATCCGTGTTTTGCAGATCCGCAATTTGTGGACCGCAAAATACAGCACGGTCGTGTGAACAAACCCTTAAAGACAGGCTACCAATATCGAAGTCCCTGAAAACCCCCTTAGAGTTATACGACCATTTTTTTAAATGTTGAAGAGTCTGCTGTGCATGGATGCGGCCCCTACGTTTTCAGGATCGGTGGGGGTTCCAGAGATCAGACCCCTGGTACACGACTGTAGGGTGTTTAGATATCGGCCGTGTGCATTCCGCATTTTATCGGTCCCTAATAGAACAGTCCTATCATTGTCCGTAATGCTGACAATAATAGGACGTGTTCTATTTTTTTTTGCGGAACGGCCATGCGGACATACGGACACAGAATGCACACAGAGTTTTTTGCACCCCCATCAAAGTGAATGGTGCCACATATGGGTCCTGTCACAGGGACCATCCAGGGCTCCTGTCACAGGGACCATCCAGGGCTCCTGTCACAGGGACCATCCAGGGCTCCTGTCACAGGGACCATCCAGGGCTCCTGTCACAGGGACCATCCAGGGCTCCTGTCACAGGGACCATCCAGGGCTCCTGTCACAGGGACCATCCAGGGCTCCTGTCACAGGGACCATCCAGGGCTCCTGTCACAGGGACCATCCAGGGCTCCTGTCACAGGGACCATCCAGGGATCCTGTCACAGGGACCATCCAGGGCTCCTGTCACAGGGACCATCCAGGGCTCCTGTCACAGGGACCATCCAGGGCTCCTGTCACAGGGACCATCCAGGGCTCCTGTCACAGGGACCATCCAGGGCTCCTGTCACAGGGACCATCCAGGGCTCCTGTCACAGGGACCATCCAGGGCTCCTGTCACAGGGACCATCCAGGGCTCCTGTCACAGGGACCATCCAGGGATCTTGACACAATGACTATAAAGGGATCATGTCACAGGGACCATCCAGGGATCCTGTCACAATGACCATCCAGGGATCCCGTCACAGGGACCATCCAGGGATCCCGTCACAATGACCATCCAGGGATCCTGTCACAGGGACCATCCAGGGATCCTGTCACAATGACCATCCAGGGGTCCTGTCACAATGACCATCCAGGGCTCCTGTCACAGGGACCATCCAGGGCTCCTGTCACAATGACCATCCAGGGGTCCTGTCACAATGACCATCCAGGGGTCCTGTCACAATGACCATCCAGGGGTCCTGTCACAATGACCATCCAGGGGTCCTGTCACAATGACCATCCAGGGGTCCTGTCACAATGACCATCCAGGGGTCCTGTCACAGGGACCATCCAGGGGTCCTGTCACAGGGACCATCCAGGGGTCCTGTCACAGGGACCATCCAGGGATCCTGTCACAGGGACCATCCAGGGATCCTGTCACAGGGACCATCCAGGGATCCTGTCACAGGGACCATCCAGGGATCCTGTCACAGGGACCATCCAGGGGTCCTGTCACAATGACCATCCAGGGGTCCTGTCACAGGGACCATCCAGGGGTCCTGTCACAGGGACCATCCAGGGATCCTGTCACAGGGACCATCCAGGGTTCCTGTCACAGTGACCATCCAGGGCTCCTGTCACAGGGACCATCCAGGGGTCCTGTCACAGGGACCATCCAGGGGTCCTGTCACAATGACCATCCAGGGGTCCTGTCACAGGGACCATCCAGGGATCTGCCTGCCAGTCACCGCTTCCTCCTGACAGGTGATGTCCATAGACCCTGAGTGTACCGGGATGACAGCAGCCTGCTCAGTGACTGGTGGCAGCCTCACACGCCCCGCGCTGTACAGCGCCGCTTCTTACCTGTATTTTCTGAACAGCTGATCCGATTCTCTGAAGCCGTTGTTGAGCAGCATGTTGATGCCCACCAGGGCCAGCTCCGCATCGTCCATCGGGTCCAGGTGCTCGGCTTCCCCCTGCCCTGAGGTCTGCTGCTCGGCCATTGTGCAGAGGACAGGACGATGTGGTGCCAGTCTGCGGCTCTGCCAGGACACCAGTGTGACACCCTGCCTGTGTGGAACTCGTGTGCGGGGGGAGGGGCAGGAAGAGGAGGCCCCAGCTGCGGCTCCTCCGGGCTCTGCCTTTGTGATGAAGGGAGTAATAATAATGATCCTCGTCGCCGGGAGCTGCCCTCATTACCGGGAGGGACAGGCCCTTCCATCAGCTGCGGTACTCGGCATTGCCAACCACCTGACACCAGAGCACTGGCACAACACTGCTATCCCCCTAGAGTGAGCCCCTCTACGGATGGGGGCGTCATACAGACCCCCAATAACACTGGCCCTGGGGTGCAGCTGTCAGCCAGTGGAGAATTACAGCTTCTCTCATGCCAGCCATGGGCACTGGACTAGTCATGTGGTGGCTTTAATGCCCACCCTGAGCACATCATACATACTATAAAAGGGACTTTGCCCATACAATTGTGCAAAACTGACATTATGCAGATGTCAAATGTCACCTCGGTGGTGGAAAAGACAAAGGGGGTCATTTATCATTTCGAAATACGCCTAAATTTGGCACATTTCAGGTGTAGATTGTGGCACAAGGGGGAGGGCCAGCAGGACCCTCTCATTTACCATTTTCTATGCATGTTTCAGGTGTAAAAAAATATCTGCGCGGCCGGAGATCGCCGGACTAAAAGTCCTGCATGTCCGACTTTTCAGTCCGGTGATCTTTGCCGTGCTGCGCCGTAGCTCCACCCCCCCGCCCCATTATAGTCAATGAGGACGGAGCAGCAGCACGGCAGTGCACGGCCACTTGTGGCAGGACGGAGATCTGTCCTGCCGCAAGTGTGAAAGTACCCCAAAGGTAAGACAGCTCGGAAGCGCTTACATGGCGCTGGATGCATCAAAGTTATGGAGAGGCCGGGGCATCTTCATAACTCCGGTGGATCCTCTGCCAGCTTAGGGCTTTATTAAGACCGGCATCTAAAATGGCCCTAATAAATGTGCCCCCAACGCTCTACATCCATACTATAGCTGGCTATCTAATATCTGTTTATCTATCTCTGTCAATCTGTATATCGGTCTTTCTGTCTGTCACCTTTATCTATCTATGAATATTTACACCAAAATATATGACCAGGCATCCCCCCCCCCCCAAAAAAAAAAAAATGGAGAATGTAAATATTCATAAAGACCCACTAAATCAACACATTGACTCCATAAATATAAAAGTCATAATTTACTTTATTAGAAAATCAAACAATTCAATAAAAGGTATCATAACTAAACACCGAGTGGTCATCAAAGAGGACAATACAACATCAAGAGGGGGCCACAGAGTCAGGCGTCTCTCGGCATGAATATAGTAGAAAACATATCAATCATATGTAGAAGGAAACCTTCTGGAATTGTGCATAAACATGAAGCAAAACAGGTCTGCAGTGGTTAAGCTCACGTGGTATACCTGAACATATAAGGGCCCTTTCACACTGGCGTATTTGTTTTCCGGCATAGAGTTCTGTCGTCGGGTCTCTATGCCGGAAAAATCCTGATCAGGATCATCCCAATGCATTCTGAATGGAGAGAAATCCGTTCAGGATGCATCAGGATGTCTTCAGTTCAGGACCGGAATGTTTTTTGGCCAGAGAAAATACCGCAGCATGCTGCGCTTTTTGCTCCGGGCAAAAATCCTGAACACTTGCCGCAAGGCCGGATCCGGAATTAATGCCCATTGAAAGGCATTAATCCGGATCCGGCCTTAAGCTAAACGTCATTTCGGCGCATCACGTGATCCAACATTTAGCTTTTTCTGAATGGTTAACATGGCAGCCAGGACGCTAAAGTCCCGGCTGCCATGGTAAAGTGTAGTGGGGAGCAGGGGAGCAGTATACTTACCGCCCGTGCGGCTCCCGGCGTGCTCCAGAGTGACGTCAGGGCGCCCCACACGCATGGATCACGTGATCCATGCACATGGGGCGCTCTGACGTCATTGTAGAGCACCCTGGGAGCCGCACGGACTGTAAGTATACCGCTCCCCCGCTCCTACTATGGCAACCAGGACTTTAATAGCGTCCTGGCTGCCATAGTAACCTGAAAGCATTTCGAAGACTGATCAGGATCCTGATCAGTCTTCTAATGCTTTCAGGCGACTTGCGTTCTGACAGATCCGGCGGGACGGAAGTGCCTGCCGGATCCTCAGAACGCAAGTGTGAAAGAGGCCTAAGGCAGTTTATCAAGAAGCAGTTCCTCAGTTATATCATTAAAGTAGTGCCAAATGCAGATGAGTGAACCACATGAGCCATACAGTCCTAATTAGGCTAGTTTCACACTAACGGACTGCCGCTCTGTCCCCATTGACTATAATAGGGACGGGGGAGAAGTTCCGGCACGGCGTGGCAGGGGCCGCCGGACTAAAATTTCGGACATGTCGTAGTTTTAGTCCCGCGTCCTCTCTCCGTGCACTGCCATTTTGCGCCGGAACTCGGCCCCCGCCCAATTATAGTCAATAGGGACGGAGCGGCATGGCGAAATAGCGGCAGGACGGATCCGACAGGGTGAACAGCCTGTCGTATCCGTCCTCCCGCAAATGTGAAACTAGCCTAAAACACGTAAAGCATGTAAGTAAAAAAGAAGAGGTAGAAAATAATCCTTCTGGTTTTTTGTGTGTATAATTAGGACTGTATGGCTCATGTGGTTCACTCATCTGCATTTGGCACTACTTTAATGATATAACTGAGGAACTGCTTCTTGATGAACTGCCTTATATGTTAAGGTAAATCACGTGCATGGGCATAGCTATAGGGGGTGCAGAGGTAGCAGTCGCTACCGGCCCCAGGAGCCTGAGGGGGCCCAAAGACCCTTGTTTCGCATAAGAAGACACACAAAGCACTAAGGGAAGGGGGGCCCAAGCTGAACTCTTGCACCAGGGCCCATGAGCCGCTAGCTACGCCCCTGACCACGTGAGCCTAACCACTGCAGACCTGTTTTGCTTCATGTTTATGCACAATTCCAGAAGGTTTCCTTCTACATATGATTGATAGGTTTTCTACTATATTCATGCCGAGAGACGCCTGACTCTGTGGCCCCCTCTTGATGTTGTATTGTCCTCTTTGATGACCACTACTGCTCGGTGTTTAGTTATGATAACTTTTATTGAATTGTTTGATTTTCTAATAAAGAATATTATTATTTTTATATTTATGGAGTCAATGTGTTGATTTGGTGGGTGTCTATCTATGAATATGTCAAATGTCACCTCAGTAAGGGAAAAGACCTCCTCTCTACATCCATACTATATCTATCTGTCACATATCTCTCGCTCACTCTATTGCTTATCTATCTATCTACTGTATATTCATATTTGTATAGCGTACAAGTTATTTCCCATAATGCACAGCATATGGTGACATATTCCGTAGCGCTGTACAGAGATTGTCCTGACATCAGACCCAGTCCTCGGTGGGATTTCCTTGTTTAAACTACACACTAGATCCAGTTTAATCAGAAACCATTTAACCTATCAGTATACTGACAACTCACAGACATAGATTTCCCTATATATGTTGCCTGTGTCAGTGATAACTGCTGAGTGGCCATTCTGCCCGGCCAGCTTTACCCGTATCTTGTATGACGTGTTGATCAGGTCACTTCAAGGGACCTTGCCTTTGTCTCAGCAAGCATCATCCTTCCCGAGCTCTCCAAAGAGGTCTCATTTTATGTGTTTTATTTCTTCTTTCAGTTACAGGGAACATAAATGCTGTGTAAGTTCTGTATGAAGGGAAACGTACATTCATGTGAACAGTGCCCAGAAAGAGATCTTGGCTGCCACATTAATTACCCAAGGATCTCATTATCCGTGTCTGCCTAATGTCTGTTTACCCGAGGGAATCTTCTGCCGACAAACCATTATTAAACTCTCGTTTTACTATTGCTTGTTTATTTGGAGTTGTTGGCATTGGGCAATGATCAGGAGCAAATGTTTGTACGATCGTTCATTCGGCCAATTATCGCTCTGTGTAAAGGGGACTGCGATCTTCTGGATTACTGATCTTCCCTGCCAGGGTGATCCTCCGGAGATGCTGAATGAGTGGACATCAGGGATCCTGAATATCACAATAATTACACAAGGCAGGAGTGTGGATTAAGTGGCTGGCAGATGATGGAGCAGTCAGTAACCAGGCCAGTAGATATAGATAAATAAGCCGCCAGCTTACTGCGCACAGTGCTTCTACTTCCGGCCGCTGCTTCATGGGGTTACTATCGCAGGGATCGCTGGTCAGTGAATGTACCAGAATATTAGATTGCATAGAAAGGGGGAATATAGATGTAATTTTAACTCCTAAGACTCCTGTGCCCACCAGGGAAGCATGGTAGGCAGAAGCACAGCGCCTGCACAGTCCGTCTCTCCTTTCCTAATAGGAGACGGATGGCCCTTAGCAACGCTCATTTGAGAGAGCGCTGCTAAGGGCCATTTCAGCCCCAGTTTTCTACCAAAAATAAACGTTTTGGCTAAATAAAGTCTTTTGTAAAAATTTTACCTATCACTTGCCCTACACTTTAGCAAAAATAAATAAATAAATATGACAGTTTTCCTTTAAGATATCATCAGGCAAACTGTCTCAACGTGCTGTATGACAGGGTGTGTTGGCAATGTTCCCTCTCACAGCAGCAAAGTCTCTCTTTGCCATAAACGTGCACAATAGCTTGCTGTCTGACTCCAATGCATGGCCTGGCAGATCCTGGACCTTCTAATTTCTTCCCTTTCTTTCTAGAGCATTTTACTGCAGCCATTGTTCTTTAGCAGTAGAAGCCTCAAATGTAAATATTCTCTGAACTAAGGCCTAGCTTTGAGGAGTAAGCACATGTAGGGCCTCTCTCTTTCTCAGCTGGTGACAGCCTCCTCACTAACAAGGAGGTGAACCCAAGTCCATCTCCTGGCAACCTAATGGGTTTTAATCAAGGTGTTAACCCAGACAATGCCGATGGCTATGCAAATACATCAAAGTAGAACATTTTACTTACTCTAACTTACAACAATTAAACTTTTGCAGTAACCCTATTCTGGGGTATTGCAAGGGGAAAAATTGATTTTATATCGAGCAACCTGCCATTATTTAAGCGAAAAAGCTTTGGAAAAGCTTGATGTAGATAATAAATTACATTTGTTAGTAGAAATAAAAAGAATCTTGGTAAAGATAATTTATTGAAAAGCATTTTCTGCCTGCCTTGAGACACTTTTCTAGGATCAAGCTCTGTTTCTATTCACCTCCATCATCTTTGGTTTTTGTTCTGCTGGGATATTTATGACCTTGTTGGCTCTTTAGTTTGTCAGCAGGTTTCAATTACTAAAGGAGTTGGCAACACTCTAGCTCTCCGATAAATGGGCGGCACTCCATACCGGCGTCCACATCCAGAGGTTCTCCCAATTGCTCCGGCCACAGGTACCTCGATATTTTAACAAATTTCCACCATACTTGCCCTACATTTTGAAAAGATTGTTTTGATAACTACTAATGTTTTATACTTACGGGTTATACTTCTGATACATACTTATGTGCTTTTACCCACATATGGGTTTACTCTTCAAAACATTAACAGTTTGTTGTTCATATACTGTATCTCTGCATTTTGGACATGCTGGTGGATACCTATGGACTTGATGATCTATACTTTTATCCCTCACTTCCATCAAACCCTATATATCCCGCCGAGGACTTGTGACATCTTGTTGCGTTTGTTTTAACTGAGTTTAATGAGGTAGCATATTGGTGTGTGTCATATATGATCATGATCATCAGCTACCTTCTTTCATATTCAAGATATGATCATTTTTATGTCCAAATACTCTATGTTTACTATTTTGTATTTTTTCTACATCCCTTGAAAAAGGTCAGCTTTGACCGAAACATTGGGACACTTTAATTGGCCTATTACTTTGTTCTTTCCTAAAATCTGGATGTTTAAAATACACAAAATTATTATGTGAAGATGCACAATACGTATTAAAGTACCACTTTGCAAAGCGTTTTGGCGTGCCATAGATCTCTTCAAAGACATAGACTGACCCAGGTCCTCTATGAGCACCCATCCTAAAGCGGGTGTGCAGATCTCATCTCCTTCGAATAAAGGAGTTGGCAATGAACATTGATCACACAGCCACATCATAGGTAATAAATGTATATTCGCTGGGGGCCCATACTGATGATAGGAGGTCCCTGAGTCCCCTGTGTGATTGGATCAGTAGGTCTCGCGTGACAATCGCTCCATTCACTTCTATGGGACATGCTGGAGATAGCAGAGTTCTGTACTAGATATTCCCATAAACATCAAATGGCGTGGTGGTTATGTATGTGCAGTACAGCTCCATTAACACCTGACACTAGGAGATCCCCGCTCTCTGGATCCGTGATGGTCTTTGTGGTCCGACCACCACTGATATACATTACACTTATCCATAGGAGAGGTGACATATCTTGCTTGTGGGTCAACTCCTTTAAAGAGGACCTTTCACTGGTCCACAGTTTATTAGGCAAAGGTATGTACATGGAGAGCGGCACCCAGGGATGACCCTGCACTTACTTGTATCCCTGGGTGCCGCTCCGTTCGCCTGCTGTAGTCCCCGGTACCGGCGCTCGTGCTTCTCCAATTTTGCCTGCGGCGGAGACATCTTCTTTTGCCCTGGGCGTCTCCTTCTCCCAGGGCTGGAGTGCTGGCCAATCGCAACGCTCAGCTCATATCCTGAATACAGGGGCACCAGCCGTTTGCACCCCGCATCACGGATGCGGACCTATTCACTTGAATTCACGGAACGGAAGCACAGATCGGAAGCACTCAAGTTGAATGAGTCTCGATCCATCCCGGCCGCCGCACGGATGTTGCCCGTGCATTGGCGACCGCAAATTGCCCCGCATCACGGATGTGGAACCATTCATTTGAATGGGTCCACAATCTGGAAGGTCGTTGTGGAACGGAAGCACTACGGAATTCTATTTTTTTGCGGTATACACGGGTCACGGAAGTTGAATGGGTTTGGATCCGTCTGCAGAATCCGCACGAATGTTGCACGTGAATTGGGGCCGCAAATTGCAGTCCCCAATGCACTGAATGGCCGACCAACGGCCGTGTGCATAAGCCCTAAGGGTAAGGAGACTGGTGCAACTGAATTAATTTGGGCTAGGAAATCTAGAGCATTGCTCTAGTTTGACTCTGTTCTGCCTGTGACACTGTTTTTGGACATTGCCGGGCTTAGATGCTTACTCTGCTATTACCTGGTATCAAGATTTTGCTTCTTTTGGTTTCGCTCTCCACCTGTTTACTCCACACAGCAAATGCATCTGGGAGACAAGCATCAGCAAAGACCACATCCCTGTACAGGGCTTAAGGGTGAAAACCTGAACCTGGGGCCCCTAACATTCTGCTAACCAGCGAGGCCTGCACAAAGTGTATAAGGCTTTACCTTTAGAGCCAGTATAACTTCAGTAATGTACAGTCGTGGCCAAAAGTTTTGAGAATTACATAAATATTGGAATTTGGAAAAGTTGCTGCTTAAGTTTTTATAATAGCAATTTGCATATACTCCAGAATGTTATGAAGAGTGATCAGATGAATTGCATAGTCCTTCTTTGCCATTAAAATTAAATAAATCCTCCAAAAAACTTTCCACTGCATTTCATTGCTGTTATTAAAGGACCTGCTGAGATCATTTCAGTAATCGTCTTGTTAACTCAGGTGAGAATGTTGACGAGCACAAGGCTGGAGATCATTATGTCAGGCTGATTGGGTTAAAATGGCAGACTTGACATGTTAAAAAGAGGGTGATGCTTGAAATCATTGTTCTTCCATTGTTAATCATGGTGACCTGCAAAGAATCGTGTGCAGCCATCATTGCGTTGCATAAAAATGGCTTCACAGGCAAGGATATTGTGGCTACTAAGATTGCACCTCAATCAACAATTTATAGGATCATTAAGAACTTCAAGGAAAGAGGTTCAATTCTTGTTAAGAAGGCTTCATGGCATCCAAGAAAGTCCAGCAAGCGCCAGGATCGTCTCCTAAAGAGGATTCAGCTGTGGGATCGAAGTGCCAACAGTGCAGAGCTTGCTCAGGAATGGCAGCAGGCAGGTGTGAGCGCATCTGCACGCACAGTGAGGCAAAGACTTTTGGAAGATGGCCTGGTGTCAAGAATGGCAGCAAAGAAGCCACTTCTCTCCAAAAAAAAGCATCAGGGGCAGATTGATCTTCTGCAGAAAGTATGGTGAATGGACTGCTGAGGACTGGGGCAAAGTCATATTCTCCGATGAAGCCTCTTTCCGATTGTTTGGGGCATCTGGAAAAGGCTTGTCCGGAGAAGAAAAGGTGAGAGCGCTACCATCAGTCCTGTGTCATGCCAACAGTAAAGCATCCTGAGACCATTCATGTGTGGGGTTGCTTCTCATCCAAGGGAGTGGGCTCACTCACAATTTTGCCCAAAAACACAGCCATGAATAAAGAATGGTACCATAACACCCTGCAACAGCAACTTCTTCCAACAATCCAACAACAGTTTGGTGAAGAACAATGCATTTTCCATCATGATAGAGCACCGTGCCATAAGGCAAAAGTGATAACTAAGTGGCTCGGGGACCAAAACGTTGACATTTTGGGTCCATGGCCTGGAAACTCCCCAGATCTTAATCCCATTGAGAACTTGTGGTCAATCCTCAAGAGGCGGGTGGACAAACAAAAACCCACTAATTCTGACAAACTCCAAGAAGTGAATATGAAAGAACGGGTTGCTATCAGTCAGGAATTGGCCCAGAAGTTGATTGAGAGCATGCCCAGTCGAATTGTAGAGGTCCTGAAAAAGAAGGGCCAACACTGCAAATACTGACTCTTTGCAAAAATGTCATGTAATTGTCGATAAAAGCCTTTGAAACGTATGAAGTGCGTGTAATTATATTTCACTACATCACAGAAACAACTGAAACAAAGATCAAAACACAGTTTAGCAGCAAACTTTGTGAAAACTAATATTTGTGTAATTCTCAAAACTTTTGGCCACGACTGTATACATAGATACATTCAGATTCAGGGGACTGTGGTTACTGGGCCCACACAGTTTGCGTTCCTATAGTGTAGTCATAAATGTGTTCTTTCCTTCCTCATCCTGGATGCTATCTGGATTCAGTAGCTTCTGTAAGCGTTGAGAACCTGTTCAGTGGACACTGAGAACCTAGTTTGCACACTAATTAAAACAATCACCCAAAGTTTCATTAGTAAGACAGTGCATAGTATAGGTGTAAATTTATGATCGCCTTCCATTCCAGTTACACCAATCTTCTCTGCCAGGCAATCAACAGATGCAGAGGATGTACCAGTCTACCTATTCGGCCGGTATACCAGTCAGATTTTGCGGTGTAGCATGCGGTATTTCTGCTATGAATTTGTTCAGAAGAGTGAAAGAAAACATCGCCCCTCCATGGCTGTGTCTGGTATTGCACCTCAGCTGGAGCATGAAGTTCACATGGATTTGCAGGGCAATGGCATGGGTCTTCTTTGTTCTGCATACCCGTCAGCTTATTGTGGATACATACTTGTAATGAAGCAATTATGATGATCTGCAATTCTTTAGTATTTGGTGCAGGTGAATGTAGCATAAATCCAATCGCTGTCTCTGCTGCTTCCCTTTTATAGTTCTGCCTACAGGCTTCATGTCATTACAAAATCTGCTATACTGGAGAATATGGTCCATGTTATGTTCTCGTCCCATTTACTACGGTGTACATCTAAATTCTGTAGATTTCTGGGGTCATTTATTAAACTGGTGTAAAGTAGAACTGGCTTAGTTGCACCCGCACTGAATCCGGACCCATTCTTTTCAATGTGTCAGTGTACATAACCGTTGTTTTTCACGCATCACTTCTGCGTTGCGTGGAAATCGCAGTATGTTCTATATTCTGTGTTTTTCACGCAACGCTGGCCCCATAGAAGTGAATGGGGCTGCGGAAAAACTTTTCACTGATGGTTGCTAAGAGATGTTGTTTGTAAGCCTTCAGTTTTTTATCACGCTCGTGAAAAACGCATCGAAGCGCATTGCACTTGCGCAAAACAGACTGAACAACTGAACGCAATCGCAGACAAAACTGGCTGAACTTACTTGCAAAATGGTGCGAGTTTCCCTGAACGCATCCGGACCTAATCCGTCACGCTCGTGTGCAAGAGGCCTAAAAGGGTTGTCTCACTTCAGCAAATAGCATTCATTATGTAGAGGAAGTAATACAAGCCAATTAGTAATGTATTGCATTATTTCATTTTTCCATCACATTATACATTGCCCGTTTCCGTGGTTTTGACCACCCTGCAATCCATCAGAGGTGGCCGTGCTTACACACTATAGAAAAAAACACTAGCCTATGTGAGCTCCCATGGTCTCGGCCACAGAGAGGCCATGGTTTTTTCCAATAGTGTGCAAGCACGACCACCACTGATGGATTGCAAGGTGGTCGTAACCATGGAAACAAGCAGTGTATAATATGTTGGAAATATTAATTCAGCCAGCAAAGGAAGCAATGTGGACAATCACAATACATTAGTAAGTGGCTTGTATTACCTTTCTGTACATGATAAATGCCATTGGCTGAAGTGAGACGACCCCTTTAATAACTAACTACACATTAGAAAACTGCTCTCCAAACATGGAGATGGAGCCATGTCCTAGATAAAAGGACTGATCTGACCAAAATGTCTCAGTATAGGAGGTGAACAGAGCAGGTAGACTAAGACAAATAGCTTTGTTGATGTAAGAGTTAAGAGGAAATTATAAGATAGGCCTCATGCACACGACCGTATGTTTGGTCCTCGTCTGAGCCACATATTTTGCGGCGCGCGCGGGGCCCATTCACTTCAATGGGGCCGCAAAAGATGTGGACAGCACTCCGTGTGCCGTCCGCATCTGTTGCTCCGTTCCGTGGCCCGCAAAAAAAATAGAGCATGTCCTATTCTTGTCCGTTTTGCGGACAGGAATAGGCATTTCTACAATGGGCCGCATTCCGTTCCGCAAATGGCTTCCGTGTTTTGGAGATCCGCCTTTTGTGGTTCTGCAAAACACACACGGTTGTGTGCATGAGGCCATATTGTGCAAATTATTTACAAATGTGGTGAATTGAGAACACAAGGTCTCTGCAACCTCAGTGCTTACTGGATTGCTTTGGCTTGTAAAGGAAGCTATGGTGATAGCAGTCAGTGTTCGGCCGCACTGGTCATGTTTGGCTGGTGGCAAGGTCATTACTGCTGGACATCCCTTGCTTTCTGCAAGATTTTTAAATGTCCCAGAAAACCCATTTAATGACTGTGCTTGACATGGTTTCCTTTAAATTTGAATATTTTGTATGCACCCTAATAAAAAAATCTAACTTCATAGTGCACATCGCTCCTCATGTACAGCCCCTCTGTTGGGAATTTACCTTAAAATCTGTAATTTGTGCTGCAGATATCTCCTCGTTTATTGTCTCACTTCAGCAAATGGCATTTATCATGTAGACACATTTGATACAAGGCATTTACTAATGTATTGTGACTGTCCATATTGCCTCCTTTGCTGGCTGGATTCATTTTTCCATATAATACACTGCTCATTTCCAGGGGTTAGGACCACCCGGCAATCCATCAGCAATAACCGTGCTTGCACACTATAGGAAAAAGAGCTGGCCTCTCTGGTGGCTGGGACCACGTGAGTGTGTACATGCCTGGGATTTTTCCTATAGTGTACAAGCACGGACATCGATGCTGGATTGCAGGGTGGTTGTAACCATGGAAACGAGCAGTGTATAATATGATGGAAAAATAAATCCAGCCAGCAAAGGAGGCAATATGGATAATAACAATACATTAGTAAGTGGCTTATAATAACTTTCTGTACATGATAAATGCCATTTGCTGAAGTGACACAACCCCTTTAACTAACAGACAGTTGATGTCATTAAGTGCTGTGTTAAAGATCCAGTGGCACTGGAGCCGTTCCTGGTCAACGTGTCTACAAAAACAGTAGCTCACATTACACTTGCACTTCACCGTCATCTTCTTTTAGCACACACACTACTAAAAGGGTTTCTCTGGGAACAACCTTTAAGTGATGCCCGCCTTCTCTGGTCCTGTGCGCTGGCTCCCCTGTGTCCATCTTCCAGTCCCCTGTCTTGTTTACTTCCTGCCGGTTATGGTCACCTACTCCCCTGCTGCCAACCACTTGCTTCAGCGGTGGTGTGTCCCTTGTGGATACATCACAGCTGAAGCCAGCCATTGACTGCAGCAGAGCAGGTGACCATATCCATATCCATGCCGGAAGTTAACAAGCCAGGGACTGGAACATCAACATCTTTCAATAACGGAGACAGGCTGCAGACATCACTTAAATGTAAGCCCTTTTAAATAAATGCCATGGCTGTTGTAATCACAAGCTTTTATTAACTAGTAGGTTCTTTACAGACAGGAATGATGTGTAATTCCCTGCTTAGGTAAAATAGTCAAGTCCTATCTATCTATCTATCTATCTCTGTACTGTCGCTGACATCAGGGAGTAAGTTTAGGGTGCTGCAGTAATTTAACCCCTTAAGGACCACCCACTGACTTTTGTTGTTGCTGTTATAGAGGGAGCTGAGCACACGTGAGCCCCCCTGCTCTAAGAATAAACTGTAACAGCTCCGGTTCCTAGATCAGCCATTTGCTCCACAGCCAGGATCAGAGGTAGCTCCAATCCCAGCTGTTCCCAACTCTTTGACTGCCACAGTCTATGATGACCACAGAACATGAATAAAGGGGATTTCAACCTTTGATTAAGTCCTATTGATCTGATCGGAGGCTAGGTAAGCCCTCTGCATTCAGCCCCTGGGCACCTAGAAAAGGACAGGAACATTAACAAATCCTGCTGTTAGGGCACGACAGTGTTGCCCTAACCATAGAGACAGTGGTGTAACTAGAAATGACTGGGCCCCACAGCAAATTTTTGAATGGGGCCCCCTCCCCCAGTAATTTTTTCACAACCCCTTCCTTTCATGCCGCCCCCTTTCCTGTGGCTAGCAAAGATTGCTCTCTCAGACCAGGCCCGGCAGCTGTTCCATCCGTTTTCTACACTGTCTATACTGCCACTGTATATCATTTCATTGTGTAATAATGTTGAGGGGCCCTGAAAAACTCTTAGTATTTCTCCTCCCCTTGGATGGGCCCCTTCTGGGTCAGGGCCCCAAAGCAGCCCCTTCCCCTATAGTTACGCCCCTGCATAGAGACTACTATTCTGACACAGAAGACACAGAGACACAGAACATAATGTATTAGCACACAGGAGTATGCGAATACATTGTAAATATAAAAAGCTATTTCTCTCACATAAAACTAGGCTGTATACAGACATGGCAATGAGAAAAAACAAAAAGGTAAGCTGGTCATTAAGGGGTTAAGTCTCCTACTATTCTTCCCCATATAGAGTATGCTACCTGCAAGTAAGTGAGGATAATAAACAGCATAGAACATTTTCTTTTGTAGAAAAAAAACCTTGAATTTACTCACTGTGGTTTTTAAATGGATCGCTGAAGGTCCTCTTTTATGATTTTACTGTAAGGAGGTAATGTTTTAGTTGGGAAGCTGCACCACCAATATAACTGAATTAAAATAAAATTACTGAAAATACTTAAATATTACTTTATTATAAATACATTCTAAAATTTAATTAGTTATAATGGCTCGTCTTGTCTAGGGAGCAATCATTAGGAGAGATAAAATGTCCGCCGTCCTATTAGTACACACAAAACCTGTCCTAATCACACAGCAGGACAAGTTACTTCAAAACACTGAGCTAAAGAGCTGCCTCGGTCTCCTCTTTGCTCTACTTGTCAGGGATTATGATCCTGAATACAGCTAATAAGATCTTCGGCTGAATCTCTGTAGGAATGGAGTCCAGCTGAAGTACAGAGAGGATGTACAGGTCAGACTGTGGTAATGTGAGTCAGTTAGCATGTAGAAGACGGCATACAAGTACTGCTACTCATTAGCCTCACTCCACTGTCCTCTCTATACTTCAGCTGTCTCCTCATGAACTCCATTCCTACAGAGATTCAGCTGAGGATAGTATCATCTATACTCAAGATAGATGCAGAGAAGAGGCTGAGGCACTTCTTCAGCTCAGTGTTCTGAAGTAACTTTTCCATCTGTGTGATTAGGACAGGTTTTGTGTGTACTAAGAGGATGGAAGCCATTTTATTACTGCTATTGATTGCTCCCTAGACAAAACAAGCTGTTTTAACTAATGAAATATGGGAATGTATTTATAATAAATTAAGATTTAAGTATTTTCAGTTATTTTATTTTATTAATTCCCGGAGAACTCATTTATTAATAATAATAATAATAATAATAATGTAACAGTCAAATAAATGCTATTCCATTTGTTATTTTATTGATGCTTTAGGTTGGTAGTAGAACAGATAGTGAACATACCTATGTCTTTAGGGCTCCTGTCTTGATCGGCCATTTATCTACTTGTTGTTACAGACAATAACTTTTACTACATATGTATATTGCTTTACAGTTTATTTACTGTTACAGAATACAGTTGTATAATAACACACTATATACACACTATACCCCAATACCAATTGGACTAGTTCCCTCACTCCATAATAGGAGCTCTGCAATCAAAGGCCTCCAATAATGTCGACCTCTTCAGACATTTATAATACAATATGAGTTTTCTATCTAAAGCTTGGTTATCATCATCGTGTATCTCAATGAAAATATTATTTTTAAATGTAGGATTGTGTTGTCCTGGAAACTACTAAGCTTAAAAGGTCAAGTTGTCAAATATTTGCAAGCTACTAATATGTTCCTTGGATTATAAACACATCCAGTGGAGCTAACATATGTGATGCTGACACCGGGAATGAAGCTCACCCTAAAATTCACAATTTAGATGATTTTCTGAATAGTAAATTTCTTATTTTTAAGATGAAGTTGAGTCATTAAAGACAATGGAGGCTTAAAGGGAATCTGTCAGCATGATAAAACAAGCACACTACCTGGTAGAGTTGATCCTGCTGATTAAAATAAAAATCAGTTGTGGCTTTCCCAAGAAAAAACTTTTATTCTATAGGCAAATCAGAGCTTTAGGCCTAATTCACACATCCGTAGTGTGTTGCAGATCCGCCACACACCTTGCCACCAGCCCTATAGAGATGCCTATACTTGTCCGCAATTGCGGGCAAGAATAGGACATGCTCTATATTTTTGCAGAGCCGCCGTCCGGAAGATCGGCGGCGCGCTCCGCAAATGCGGAGAGCACAGTGTGTGCTCTTCGCATCCATCACGTCCCAATTCAAAATGAATGGGTCTGCACCCATTCCGCAGATTTGCGGAACGGGCGCGGACGAACATTAAGGACATGTGAATAGGGCCTTAGTACACTAAGGCTGCATTCACACGGGCGAGTTTTCCGCGTGGGTGCAATGCGTGATGTGAACGCATTGCACCCGCACTGAATCCTGACCCATTCATTTCAATGGGGCTGTGTACAGGAGCGTTTTTTTTCACGCATCACTTGTGCGTTGCGTGAAAATCGCAGCATGTTCTATATTCTGCTTTTTTCACGCAGCCCTAGCCCCATAGAAGTGAATGGGGCTGCGTTAAAAACGCACTGCATCCGCAAGCAAGTGTGGGTGCGTTGCGTTTTTCACTGATGGTTGCTAGGAGATGTTGTTTGTAAACCTTCAGTTTTTTATCACGCGCGTGAAAAACGCATCAAAACGCATTGCACCTGCGCGGAAAAAGCTGAACGCAATCGCAGACAAAACTGAATGGCTTTGCCTGTGAAATCGCACAGTTTTCACTGAACGCATCCGGACCTAATCCGGACACGCTCGTGTGAACCCAGCCTTAGGGGTGTAGTCAGCACTGGAGAGCTGAGGTGCACCAAGGAGCTAGGCCCCGCCCTGGGTGCAATGAAGCCCTCACTTGCATAAAGAAAAAAAGTATGTTTTTTGTCAGGAAAGCTGCAACCAATTTTAACAAGAGAGGTGTCATTTTAATCTGCAGGATGAACTTTACCAGGCGTTGTGCTTGTTTTAATAGGGCTGATCCTGCTGACAGATGCCCTTAAAGCATGTACTCGGACTCCAGTGTCCTACATGATTTAATTGGGAATTGTGTTATCTTTAGCAAGCCATTCTATACATAATTAAAACTGGATCTTGGACATCTGCAACTTCCAATTGTATTAGTAGCTTTTTATATGCAGCTGGACACAGAAGCACAGAATTGAGCAAAGGATGGCGGTACACAATGCATCCCGGATGCTGCCGATTATCGCAAATTGCTGGGCTGTACCTGCTAGTGTGTCTTGGCATTTCATCGGCATGCACATCCCATGGCTGAATTGTACCGTGTATGGACACCTAAACTGATCTAGTATATTTTCACCCAAGTGGAATAATTAAAATAAATCATTATACTAATCTAAAATATATACAGATAATAGCACCCGCATTGCACAAAAATGATCATCTGATTACTATTTATGTGTTACAATGGAAACCAACATCTAAAACAGGCATCCTCAAACTGCGGCCCTCCAGCTGTTGTAAAACTACAACTCCCACAATGCCCTGCTGTAGGCGGATACCTGTAGGCTGTTCGGGCATGCTGGGAGTTGTAGTTTTGCAACAGCTGGAGGGCCGCAGTTTGAGGATGCCTGGTCTAAAACTTTAGTGACCAGCATGACAGATTTCATTAGTTGGACACTTTTTCTGGACACCGATTTTCATGCATACTTCTATCTGCAATATTGTTCATCTGTCTCTCTATGGCCTGCGTAAGGCAACCTGTTTTAAAGGGAGTCGGTCTTCAGGAGATTAAGAGTTAGAGCTGTTCTCTGGGCTTTTGGAAAAATCCAGAAGCCTTCTGACCTGTTGTGGACAGTTAGTCTGGGCAGTACTTACAGGCGTCCAGACTGGCTGCGGGCTGTTTTGCTCAGGTCTCGACTGGATGTATTCCTGATTCCTCCGGTTGACTTGCATTTACTTTGTGCAGCTGAGTAGGTCGAGACTTAACTGGAAGAGCGCAGTGTAAATGGCGGAATAGGAGACCCAACAGAGGGGTAAAAAAAAAAAAAGAGGAGCAAGAAGGGCTAGTAGAGTAAGTAGGAGGAGCAAAGGTGCACAGTGGCTTGGGTCCGCCCTCAGTGCACAACTGCTTATTTACATATAGATTAAAAGTACTTTTTCTCCAGAATGAAGCAACTTATCTCTAAGTGAAAAGCATCATTCCATTCAAGGATTGTGCATGGTTTATCAGTGACATTTCTGGTGACAGTACTTTTAACTTGCAGTGATCATTTTCCGTGCAATTTCTGTAATTTGTTGCAGCCGTTTTAGGAATATTTCTACTGACACCTACACACCTATCCCCATAAACACAGAGTCTATCAGATTTACAGCAAGTCCCCATTTCAATGGTAAATAACATACAATCTAATTGAGGTAGTTGTATTTTACACGGAATAAACCACAAATCAACAGATGAGAAGTATGAAAGTGCCCGTTTTTTAATCTTGAGAATGGTAGTTAAGGTGGGAACGAGTCTGCATAGCACTTGTTAACATATCTGTATTCATGTACTTTCCCTGGTGAGGGATACGTGACTTATACACGACAGTCAAGCTGCAGGACACCTGCTAAGGCTTATAGCACCATGAACGTCTGTTATTTTACTGGAGCTGATGGCTTTCTTATTGACTTTTAGGTTCTTCATACAGCCAACAAACGATCTCTTCACAGGGGGCCACTGTGTTTCCAAGGCATCTGGAACAGAACAAGATCCTGTGAATGTTCTAAAGCTGAACACAACCACTCAGGGTGTCCTTCATATATACATTATAGATGTCCAAAGCTCATGTCTGAAATAATGAGACATACTTTTTGTTTCATTTCTTGGTGCTAGGTAATTGCTAACAGTGGAAATAAGGCAGAAACACTTGAAAAACTGTATCTCAGCCTAATTGGTGATTTTATGTAGAAGAAACGCACAGCAATGTCTGCTGAAAATACTATGAACGCTTCAACGTGAAGCTCCCACTTGTCTCATCAGACGGCACCTTCAAAACTGCAGCTGGTGATTTTGCAGAGGACCACTCAGGTAAAATATTACATGGACTGCTGAAGTCAACCAGAGCAAGAACCACTGCCTAGCAGTTCTCAGTTCTTGATTAGAGGGGGCTTACACGAATCAGGGATCACATTATAATGTCCATACGTCATAATAAAATTGTCGAATATAAAGTAAAAGAAAATCTATTATTGTGGACACCATGTCAGAAGAAAGGTGGTTGTTGTCGACAGTTTTTGTTACGGGCAGACTGTGTGACTTCACAGACCAACCAAGCTCATTAACATACTTGACTACCTTAAAGGGGTTGTCTCACTTTGGCAAGTAACATTTATTATGTAGAGTAAGGTAATACAAGGCACTTACTAATGTATTGTTATTATCCATATTGCTTCCTTTGCTGGCTGGATTCATTTTTCCATCACATTATACACTGCTCATTTCCATGGTTATGACCATCAGTGGTGGTCATGCTTGCACACTATATTTTTTCATATAGTGTGCAAGCACAGCCACCGTTGATGGATTGCATTGTGGTCCTAACCATGGAAACAAGCAGTGTATAATGTGATGGAAAAATGAATCCAGCCAGCGAAGAAAGCCTCCTGGTGGCTGAGACTGTGGGACTGCACAAAGGCTTTTTCCTATAGTGTGTAACCACGACCGCCACTGATGGATTGCAGGGTGGGCTGTAACCATGGAAACGAGCAATGCATAAGGTGATGGAAAAACTAATCCAGCCAGCGAAGGAAGCAATATGGATGATCACAATACATTAGTAAGTTGTATTAACTTCTACATAATAACTACTATTTGCTAAAGTGAGACAACCCCTTTAAAGTGAACTGATAGTACAGATGGTGGTATAGCATGAGCAGCATGCTATAAAACAAGAGGAGATGATCAGAATGATATATAGTTTACGCAAAAAAAATCATTATAACATTGGAATACCATCTTTGCATTATGTATTAATGGGTTAAAAAGCTGCCACCATCCATTTTTATTTTAAAAATACTGTATTGTAAATGCATTATCACTGGGCAGGCCATGTAAAAAGCAGCACTAGCCTTGCCCAGCTTTTCCTGCTCTGCACTCCCAGACTAAAGGGCAAGACTGACACCTTTTGCTTCCGAGAAAAATAATATCGTAATTAGACTAGTGTTTGTTGAGATCATTGGTAAAGTAAGTAAACATGGATATAAAAAAAAAATGGAATCGGGCCAGATTCCCTAATTAGTTCTAAACTTCAAAAGCTTAAAGGGGTTATCCAGGTAAGATAATGACCTATCCTCAGGATAGGTCATCGATATCACATCGGCAGGGTCCAAATCCCAGCATCCCTACTGATCAGCTCTTTCAGTGAGCCGCGTCGCTCCGCTGTGTGCTTTCCAATCACAGTGCTGTACGTTGTATAGCGGCTGTGCTTGGAATTGCGGCTTAGCCCTATTCACCTCACTGCAACTAGGCCATGTGACTAATGTACAGTGACCTAGGAAGAGGCCGTGACGCTCACAGCCCTTTCTAAAAGCTGATTGGCGGTGGTCCTGGGTGTTGGACACCTGCAGATCAATATAAATTACCTGATAACCCCTTTAAAGGGGTATTCCAGCAGAATAAAAAAAAAAAAGCTTGACAATAGACAGAAAATGCTTAAAAATAGCAGAGGTTAGTCACATAGTTAATATGGTTGAAAAAAAGACATTAGTCCATCAAGTTCAACCAAGGGATAGGTGGGGACGCGAATCCCAGAAGGATACCCCACTGCTGCTATTCTGATGGTGGCAGGGTAAGTGCTGAGCTTCACTTCCTGTCCTGACACAGCAGGAAATGGCTGTGAATGGCACTCAACCAATCCCTGGCTGCAGTGGGAGTCACAGTCATTTTCTGCCGTCACAGCACCGGTGCAGGATCTGTAGAGCATCAGGAACCTGGGCACCATTAGAATGGCAGTGGCGGGGGATCAGTGAGGTGAGTATAAACTCTGTTGTTTTTTTTAATCATTTGCAGACTATGGCCAAGTTTTTGTTAATTCTGCTGGAATACCCCTTTTCTCTCCGATCCATTTTCTTAATCCACAGGCACTTCACATAGATAATATGTTCTGAAGTGACATCACAATATAAAACACACAATAAAAATATAGCTCATGAAGCCTACAGTGATGTCACAGCAGTGAGATAATATACATAGCAATGTCAGAGTAGTGGTATAATGCATGTCACAGTACAAAAATAAGGCACACAGTGAGGTCACAATAAAGGCATAAGGCATAATGTGATGTCACAACACAGGAATAGTGCAATTATTGTGTGTCACAATACAGTGAAAATGGGCACAATGATATCACATCACATGAATAATGCACATAATGATGTCACAGTAAGGGATGATATCACAATACATGAATACTGTCCTGTCCTCGGTCTGCTAATGGATTCTGCTCCCTAACTGAACCTCAACTCTGGGTGCAGGTAGGCCACATACTTTGTCCTTGGTCTGCTAATGGATTCTGCTCCCTAACTGAACCTCACCTCTGGGTGCAGGTAGGCCACATACTTGCTGGGCTTCATAGGCTCTGATATTTGCACTCATGGTTGAGATACATATGCTAATATTTGGTCTGATTTTGGTGTTGTCCTAATCAGGCCAAATATTTGCATATGTATCTCAACCATGAGTGCAAATATCAGGCCAGCAGGTATAGCAGCTACTATGGAGCCCAGCAAGTATGTGGCCTACCTGCACCCAGAGGTGAGGTTCAGTTAGGGAGCAGAATCCAATAGCAGACCGAGGACAGGACAGTATTCATGTATTGTGATATCATCCCTTACTGTGACATCATTATGTGCATTATTCATGTGCTGTGATACCATTGTGCCCATTTTCACTGTACTGTGACACACAATAATTGCACTATTCCTGTATTGTGACATCACTTTATGCATTAAGCCTTTATTGTGACCTCACTGTGTGCTCTATTTTTGTACTGTGACATGCATAACGTATATTTCATATATTGGCTGGAAGACATTTTGAATAATATTTGTGGCCAAATTTTAGGAAGCCAGAAGAGACTTCTAAATTGGTCTAATTGAAAGATACTTTGCAGCCATATAAGTACTACTGTATTTATAACATGGTGAGGTCTACTGTGCTTACCTGGGAGTCCCCCAACATACAGTGTGACCTCTTTGTTGGACTTCAGTGCGGAGTTGGGGCCGGCTGTGTCTTTGGACTGGTTATCTACAATGAGCTGCACTGCATTATCTTTTTGACTCACTGCAAAAATTAGAAATAGAGTTTTAACAGTTGAACTATGATGTAATTTTAGAAGTTTTTTTAGTACAGCACAATTAAAATATTTGTTTACAGGTCAACATAAAAATGTAGCACATCAAAATATTCACGGTAACAGTTTAAGATGTTTGATCAGTATTTATCCTGAAGAGCCTGATTCTGCAGAACTAATTAGAGAGATTAGTCCTATATGGCGAGAATTGTTACTAAGTGCCTGCCTAGCACTTAGATGCTACATTAACTATGTACATTGGGGAAATTTAACAAGGCCATGTACTCTGCAAGCTGTGAGTCCTTAACTGTTAACTGAAGTATTGCAGTACTCTTTTCAGCAGGCAAGAATAGATTTGAAAAAATACTGGTTAGGACTCTGAAGAAACGAGTAAACACCTAAAATTATGGAGCGTCAGCATCTATGCATTGACATCTAAGGCCCCATTCACATGACTGTATCCGTTTCTGCAGTCCGCACATTGTGGATTCACAAAACCTGGATACCGGCCGTGTGCTTTCTGCATTTTGCGGATCGGAACGTCCTTCCCTATGATAAAAATGCCTATTCTTGTCCACAAAAATAGGACATGTTCTATCTGCTTTGCCCATTGAAACTATTGATTCCGCAAAATTGCTGAACAGATTCGGACAGAAAAATATAGTCGTGTGAATAGGCCCCAATATTGCATGCAAAGCAGACAGTGCTTGAACCCAAACCATAAATAATCATGTAGTAGCAGTATGTAGGCCTTCCACTAACTGAGAAAACAACTGAGATAATTATTGCTTCTTGTCTTACAAAATACCACATAGATATGTAAGTTATATACATGAACTTGGCTATAGAGGACATCAAGAGTCAATGGAAATCAGTGATAAAACGTATAAAGGACAGCACTCCCAAAAATAATAAAAGTAAAGTAGATGCCCGCCTCTCCGGAGGTTGATCCAAATCATACCGTATACAAAGTCCAATACCAGGTGCAGCTTTAAACTACTTGGCCTCAACTCTTCTACAGAGTGCTGCCTCCATTTCTACACTTGACAATAAAATCAATGGACAACTACTACTTTCAATGGGCAAGCTGCGATGCTTTATAGTAGGCCATACACTCGCAAAAGAAGAGTCCAGGCGCTGAACTGGCCGGCCTGCAATCCAGACCTTTCACAAAAAGAAAACATTCGGTGCACCGTGAAACAAAAAATCGGGCAAAGAAGACCCAGGACTGTTGAGCAGCTAGAATCCTACATCAGACAAGAATGGGAGAATATTCCTCTCAAAACTCCAGAAATTGGTCTCCTCACTTCCCAACGTTTACTGTTGTTTAAAAGAAGAAGGGATCCTACACAATGGAAGGCATGGCCCTATCCCAACTTTTTTGAGATGCGTTTCTGCCATTAAGTTCTAAATAAGTTAGTTTTTTACAGAAAATGGTAAAATGTCTCCTATTCAACATCTGATGTGTTCTATGATCTACTGTAAATAAAATATGGACCTATCAGATTACAAAATCATTGAATTCTGTTTTTATTTACATTTTACAGAGTGTTAGCTTTTTTGGAATTGGGGCTGTATAATGTAAAGTACTGCAGTAGTTGATGGAGCTATATGATAAATATTAATAATCGTACTATATACTGAATGCAGAGACATACTGTGCTTTTAGTGTCTGTAGAAAAGGGCAAGTAGATTTGTGCTGGTGTTACCTGTTATAGTATGCCATTTTCCATCGCAAAGCAATGCAACTGGGGTAACTGAAGCCTGGAAATTACCCTTACTGTTATATACAGACAAAATTACCTAGAAGATAAAAAATACTAAAATGAAATTAACTGCACCTAAAAACGACTTCAATTATGATTTTGCTTTGTGAATATTCTTGCGGTCTAGTAAGTCACAGACTATAGTATATGAATATTAAACAGACTAATTATGATCACCACAAGTACTAATGAACTGTCGAGACCCATAACCCTTAGATCAGGTTTAAAGTATCTACTTACCTCCCCACTGTCTATGTATAGGCTTAGTCTATTTTCTTTCCCTTCTCCTGTATATAACAGAACAGACTCTTGACTTTGTGGTCGAATGTCAAAAGATATTTCAAACTCCTGTCCCAAGCTCAAAGCATTATCTTAAAGAAACAAAAACAGCAATATATAATGGGTATGTAAGAATGCAGTTACATAAAACATTCACAGGTACAGTATGTACTTCTACTTACCCACAGCCACATGCCCTGCCTCCTCAGCAAAATACACTCCTGGCTCATAAGAGCCATCATGGCAAGGAGTGACCTTGGCAGTTCTAGTGGTCTGTCTAACATCACCTCATTCATTTTTACATTTTTCAAGCAGCCAGTAAAACTTTTCTTGGGCATTCCCTGAAAGATATATTTTAATCAATGTTAAATATTATTATTTTGTTGCATATTTTCTATTTAAGTTTTGCTTAGCTGATAACAAAATTTAGGCCCCGTACATACAACCATGGGGCTGCCGTGCCCGTGTTGTGGACAGCAAACCGCAGGTCCGCAAAACATGGACACCGGCCATGTGCACCCCGCATTGCGGTATGGATTCATTGACTTCAATGGGTCCGTGATCCGCAACAACATGCAGGACCTTTGGCTACAAAATTTCTCTCTTGATAGGAAGCCTAATGGATCCCATTATAGTCTATGGGGCCGTAGGCTTAGTTCGACTCAGTCATGTGGAGCAGAAGAATGGAAAGGTGAGCGCAGATGTGAAGTTAGCCTATGTAACATTTAAGTGTCAGGATATTATGTATAGAGACATTTTCCACTGGTCCCTGAGAGGGTATCACATCCAATTAACATAGCCTATGCACAAAGACACCATGGTGAATTCTGGTCAATGGACCTACTGGCATATTTCTGAATAGTGGTAGGCACTTTAGGATACCCAGAGGAAATTTACACTTTAGAGTGAACTTACAAAATAAGCTCCAGTAAGATCCAAGTTCCAGAAAAGCAAATCAACACCAGCAGTGAGCAGTCATAAATTCTAGAAAATCTGTTGGCCCGTTAAAGGTCTCTGTGCCACCCATTAATCCCCATCCACTTAGAAAAGTGACATGAGCAGCATAAAAACATCATAAAGTTCTTGAGAGACTGATGCTTTCGCAAAAAATATCAACTTTTGATGGTGGTTTCTTGGCACAAAGGCTATGATAAATTTTCCCCTTTTGTGTAACGCCTGTAGATAGACAGACAGTGAGCCCTAACCTAGAACCCAGCCCACTTTCCCTACCTGCTTGCAGTGCAAGCTCTGGAAAGCAAGACCGCAACTGGTTGATAAAATGGTTGATACTGGTTGATATGCTACTAAGGTGCAGAGACAGACAAACACCTAGAGACAAACAACACAAAGACACGTGTCGTACGTAAATGGGTTAGAAACAGGAGGACAACGCAATACAAAAAACGAGAGACAGAGAGTGGTCAAAAGACCAGAAGAGGTCATAACCAGATGGAATGCATAGTACCAATCACAAGATACAGAGTGGTCAAAGGACTAGCCGAGGTCAAAAACACAAGCAAACCAAATCAGCACAGGAACAAGAACCAGGAACCTAGCTAGTGAGTCCAAACAAGACTATCCCTGGCACTAGTGTATGGCCAGGAAGGGGTTTAAAAAGAGCACCGAGTCCATGGATCAGCTCCTGATAGGTGCTCTATTAGTCAGAAACACTAGCACACAGGAATAGAGCAGCTGTGCAATCAGCTTACTGCTAATCTCCTCCAGTACATGCCCACTGTGGGGAGAAACAAGAGCATTGCATGCTGTTGCTCAGGATGCTGTCGCGTCACCTGGGGTCGTGGCTCTGCAGAGTGTCTCTCCCGGCGTGCCGTACCAAGGCTGAGGATAGCGCTGCTGGAGCTCGGACACGTAAGTTTATGACATTTTATCTGTACTCTTTTTTGAAGGGGTACTCCCACCTTAGCGAAGTATGGTATATCCAAAGGATATGCCATACATGTCTGACAGATGCAAGTTCCAACTCTAGAACACCCAGCCTGCTATGGCGGCCACTGGTCTCTGCATCTAGATGAAGAATGAACGCAGAGCATCCTTAACTGGCTATTTTCATAACCCCCATAAAAGTGAATGGAAAGTTCTGCGGACATGCACAAACACCTTTCCTTTCATTCTCCACCTCATTATGCACAATGGGCATCAGGGAACCCTCACTCTGGAGATAGTTGTGGGTTCTCAAAGTTGGGACCCACATCTATCAGACATTTTTGGCATTTCCCATGGATATGCCATAAATGTCTGAGAAAATACCCATTTAATCAGAAATCATATAGGGACAAATGACTGAAAGGGAAATATATCCACAGAAAGAAAGGCTGCACAGAATACTGAAGTGGAGTAAATGTCTCAAGCTAATACTGTTGTATGAAAGAATATAGAGACATTCATAGAATAAGGGTCATAGAATAAGGGTATCTTCACACAACAGATTTTGAAAATCTGACAACAAAATTCTGCATGTTTTTCTTGTGCATTTTTTTTGTGTGGTTGTTGATGCCTTTTTTATCCAATTAGTGTTTACTTCGATATAGAATTGCATTTTAGTTTGTACTTTTGGCACGCCTAAAAACCTGCAGAAAACGCATAAAAACGGCATGGGCATTTACAGAGCTCTTTTTAATGCTTCCCATTATTTTCAATGAGAGATTCGGTGCAGATTACGCTCCAAGATACGCCATACTGCTTCTTTTTTTCCATTTTTTTTCCACGTTGAAAAAAAAGCAAGTGCTGCTTCCCACTGAAAGGAATGGGAGGCTGTTTTAAGGCATTTCTTTGAAGCTGATTTTGAGGCAGAAATGCTCCAAAACAGCATTAAAAAAAGTCAGTGCAAACTGGCCCCACAAGTTCTTACCTGTACTTTCAGAGAAGGAACACCTCCGAGGTAGAGCAGTGACATATCCTCCAAACTTAAGTGTTTTGTCAGACTTCCTTTACGAGCTTTAAGACCATCGATGACAAGCCGACCATTCTTCCCATCCCAACTGAATGCAACCTAATAAAATTTTTTAGACATATTAAGTCAAAACTTCTACAAAGCCTATCATTTTGCACATATGGATTTATCATGGTGAATAAAATTGTAAAAAAGAGAAATTCCTAAATTATAAAAATTAAGTTAGAAGATTTTTACCATTTATACAGCAGGAGAACATCTCTATATGTCAAATAATTTCACTTACTGTATGCCACTTCCCATCACTGTATTTTTCTTGGCTTTTTATCTTAAGTTTATTGCCTTTAGTTCCCAGAGAAAACACAAAACGACCCTTAGATATATGAAGGGACAGGTAAATGGACTCCTGTTTATTTGTCATTAAGAAAATTAATCCAGACGATTGCTCAGTTTTCACCTCTAATGAGAAGTGTGACCTGCAAGACAAAAACATTTATTGCTAGAAACATTTCTGTACAAAATATCAGTATCCACATGAACTCATTTCTGTGTATACTGCCCATCTGGTAAGCACCGACCATTACTCGGCCCTTAGAAGGTGCAGCCCAGTTTTAAGGTCTAATTGTTCTACTATATAGTGCCATATTACAGAAATATTCTCCCCTAAAAGGAATGTTTCTAGGGGATAAAACCTCTTTAATACACTTTTTGATGGAACATTGCACAAATCAGGAGGCATACGGATTTACAGTTGGGCCCCCCTGGTTGGAAGTATTTGAAACTAGTCCATAGTACATAAAACTCTTGGAAGATTAAGGGTTTGCTCTCATCAGTGAGAGGAATGGAAATAATGGAAGCTCTGGTCCATTGCATAATGCGAACAAATGGAACTAGATGGACAACATTGACTATAGTGAAGCCTGTTGAGTTTCCATCAGGGAGCACTTTACCAGATGAATTATTTAGTTTTTTTTAATCCAAATCTGAAATAGAGCCTGAATAGGCAGATTAGACAGACAGATAGATAGAAAGTTAGATTGATAGAACGATACAGTCCACTGGAAGTGTTTTGGGGTCCACAAAACACGGATACCAGCTGTGTGCGTACAGCATTTTGCGGACCGCACATAACCGGCACTATATAGAATATGTCTACTCTTGGAACAAGGGATGCGGACAGCACACGGTGTGCTGTCTGCATCTTTTGTGGCCCCATTGAAACGAATGGGTCCGCACCAGTTCCGCAAAACGGAAGGGATGCAGACCCATTCATACGTTCGTGTACATGTAGCCTCAACTGTATCTATACTGCATTTGTAACTGATCTCTCATGTTGAAAAATAAACCATAATAATTAAAGCGACCTTCTATAGTTCAAGTAAAAACATTCACAGGAACTGGGGAATGACCATTTACATGGTGACCTCCTTTCCATCTTTTCAGCTGCAGATCCGCCAATTTCTGGGCTTCTCTTCTGCCATCCAAGATGACTGCACCTCTTCTTAGGCTGTGTGATGCTCACTGTGCATTTGGTAGTCTAAGACTCTTCCTGCTTGTCCAGCCATGCCCTCAGATTTGGCCAATCCAAGGGCAGAAGGAAGTGTCTTGGGGTTCAAAATGCACAGTGCATCCGGTAGTATGAGAAGTGGTGCGGCCATCTTGGGCAACAGAAGAGAAGCCCTGGAGCTGGAAGGTCTGCATCTGAAAAGATGAAAAGGAGGTCACCATGTAAGTGCTCTGTTCATTCCCTAGTTTTGTGTGATTTTATTTTTTAAACTGGTGGGTTGCTTTAAAAGAAAATCAAATCGCTATTGAACTAAAGCCATAGCCTAATAGCACTTAGTACCTTATTTCTAGATGTGCTTTTGTTTCAGCAATAGATGTTTTCTATCTTCTGAAAATCCAGTTTATTTGGTATGCAAATGAGCCAGTAAGGTGCCCAGAGGGGTGTCACTCTTGCAGGAAGGAGCCCAGGCAATCCTCCTGCTAGTGCCCAAGCCCGCCCTCATGCTGGGAACAGGGAAAAGGGGGCAGAGTTATGGCTTGAATGTGATGTAGGAGGGGTGGGTGGACACATTGTGGCAGGGGGCTCCTTCCTACAAGAATGACGCCCTTCTGGGCACCCTACTGGCTCATTTGCATACCAAATAAACTGGATTTTCAGAGGATAAAAAACATCTATTGCTGGAACAAAGGCACATCTGGAAATAAGGTACAAAGTGCTATTAGGCTATGGCTTTACTTCAATAGCGATTATCCTGGTGACAGATTTCCTTTAACTTTTGCAGTAGCTTGCCCATCATACATACTTCTCCTTGAAGCTGTGACTGCTCAAATCATAGACCAAGTGACTTGCTGGAGAGTCCCCAAATTTATAGGACTTCAGGTCTGATGTGAAGTTTGAGTGAGAAGTGCAGCCTTGTAAATTCTTCAGTCCAGTTTGAGCATTTAGCAAATTGCTCATAACGTCCAGGCCCGACTGTTAGGGGAGACACATAAGTCTAGTTATTGACACATTTACTCTCATACTTACCAACATTTTCATTTGTAAATTTGGGTTATTTAAGCCGCACTGCCAGAACTCCCAAATCCAATGGGACCGCCCACTTATGAGAGGGGTTTACACAAGCCACACCCATGTCTAGCCCTGACCAATCAAATTGGCTGGGATTGTCTCTGAAAATTAGGGACAATCCTGCCAAATTTTGGACAGTTGGGAACTATGTACTCTATGCTGCATCCCTTTATGAAACCCTAGCCCAGATGAGCAAGTGTCTGAATAAGATGGAAAATTTTTCTGTATGATGTAAAATGCTCTATATGCTGAACATAAAAATCATTTAAAACATGGGATCCTATATCTATCACTCACTATGTAAGCACAAAATCAGAAACCCACGTAATGACCCTGAGTGGC
The DNA here is from genome assembly GCA_033119425.1 of Bufotes viridis. Taxonomy (NCBI): domain Eukaryota; kingdom Metazoa; phylum Chordata; class Amphibia; order Anura; family Bufonidae; genus Bufotes; species Bufotes viridis. Next base: position 107,963,703 of record CM065593.1, on the reverse strand, counting down.
CGAAAACCACATGATCAGATTGACATTTGTTATTTGTTAATTGACTGTTGATTGATAATGACTGTGCAGTTTTACAGAGTTTTTTTTGGCACTGATTTTGGAGTGTTTCTGCCTCGAAATCAGCTTAAAAAATGCCCCAAAACAGCCTGATATTCATCTCAATGGGAACCAGCACGTGGAAAAAAGAAGCAGCATGACCTATCTTGGGGTGCAATCCGCGCTGAATCTCCCATTGAAATGAACGGGAAGCATAAATAACTGTTCCATGTAAGTTTAAAATAATAAAATCTACAGAATACTCGACCCAAACCCGAACTTCAGTGAAAAAGTCCGGGTTCGGGTCTGGGTACCAAACATGCCAATTTTTCCCATGCGCGTGCAAAACGCATTAAAACGCTTTTCACTCGCGCGGAAAAACTGCAAACCCTGAACGCAATTGCAGTGAAAACGGACTTGTTTTAGTGCACAAATCGCACCATTTTCCCTGAAAGCATCTGGCTCAAATCCGCAACGTCCGTGTGAAAGGGGCCTAAGAGTTTTCAGTTTGGTGCAGATTTGTGCTAAAACCCACAAGCTGTAATTGCAGCTTTGTATTAATGTGAACACCCACTGGTTAAAAAAAAGACTTGGCAAAAAAAGTGCACCAAAAACACGTAAAAAACACGAAAACGTGTGCATTCTTCGCTGATTTTTTCAGTGCGTTTCCAAAATCCGGCATGTGATGATCCCATTTGGCTGCCGTCACACGTGGCAGAAAATTTCTGCTACTGAAAATCTGTTCCATTCACTTGACTGGGGCTTGCAGAAATCCATGTGCCACCAAAACAACCCCTTTCAGATGAATGGAACTAATTTTCAGCTGCAGAAACTTTCTGCAACAAAATCTGCTGCGTGTGAAGGCTCCTTACCTGCAAAACTGGGCGGCCATTATCAATCAACAGTCAAGTACCAATGACATTTTAACAGTGAATTTGAAAAAGGCGCAGACTTGGTGACTGCTAGGTCAGTCTGTGCACTTCATCCATCAACCCAGGAATTACCAAGTCAAAGTCGTTGAGTCTGAGATTGAAAGGCTGTTCAGGTAATATCAGAGGCACGGGGGCTTCCTCTGGGGTGCACCTTCCCAGTGACACTTTATTCTTCTCAGTGTGGTCAAAAAGATTCTGTACAGAAGGAGATTGTAAAGCTCTAAAATACAGAAAAGAAAAGTAGCCAATATTAGTCTGACTGTGGATTGTAGCTGCACCATTAAAAATCTTGATGTCTCAGAGAATTGACAGTAGACTAAATCCACAGCCACCCACCTGCTTCAGATCTGCCTGGGATTGGTCAGAAACTACAACTGCTTCAGATGTAGCAGAGTTAACGTTGACACTTGGTGAGTTATCACATCTAGTTAACGCGTTATGACTGTTAACTCTGCTGCATCTGTAGCTGTCATGGTGGAGAAGGTACCGTACATAACGTAGCCTCGACAGCCATATTGGGCTTGCACTTTATACTGCAGCTATGCTTACCTTTTAATAAAAACATTTGTCATACAGCCCTTGAAGCCATTTCCGCCAATGTATATGTCAGTGGGGGAATAACCTGGCCTCCTGGAACTGTCCGTGATTTCTGTCTCTTCTTTATCATCAACCAAGAGCTTATACCTGAAATCAAACAGTAACTTTTATTTCTCACAGTCACAAGGGATCATGCAGTCACTTGAGAGGCTCAGCAGGAAAATACATTTTATATTGAGCTCTCATTAATAATATTCATGGTCCGAGCTCAACAAAAAATGCAGTCTGATAACAAATGGATAGTAATGAGATAAAATTCTGGCTGACACTAGACTCAGTTGTAGAGTCGAAACGCGTCACTTATTTGTTTTTTCCTCCATGTGGCATTAAGAAAGAAGCTTTGCATCCATCTTTGCGAGTGACAGTCTTTTCACTAGAGGGAGCCTTTGATGCTGCATGTCTTCAGGTCCACTTGTGGGCTGTGCAGGTGCTCAGAATGTTATTATTGAACTCTATAGCTAGCCAGTGCATCACTCATCTGAGATAAACGGGATTGGGCATGTTGATATCCAACTGCTCAATCCTTCTTTCCCTCAGACATCTGCTGTCAGTGGAGAGCTGAGAGGCTACTATACACATTAGATGGTTGGCTGCTCCCGCTAAAATCAGCGGGTTTGGACGAGATTACTCCAGTGTGTATGGTAGGCTTAGGCTAGGTTCACCATTTAGTTTTCAGTTCTTCTGATCTGTCAAAACGCAACAAAAAATAAACTGATCCTTTATTTTGAGCGTCCGTTATGCTCAGTTATGTTGATTTTGCATCCATTTTAGCCATTTCCATTTTAGATCCGTTATTTTAATCTTCCACAAAGCAGGGTGGATAAAATCAATGATTTTTTTAAAAAAAATCAAAAAAAAAATCGGATTTGATTTAAATCAAATTTTTTTTATTTAAATTGGATTTTTTATATAAAATGCTTTTTGATTTTGAGGAAAATATATTACCATCCAAAGGTTATTCCATCATGGAATAAATTAGTTTTTTAATTATGTAGAATAAGGCTGTATATGTTTATTTTTTTTTTGTAAATAATTTCCATTAATCCATTCACAATGTCATGCTCTTCCAGAGGTTTTTCTTAGATTATTGGGCAGTTTCTCTGCCTACAAGATATTATCACAGATGCTTGGTTTACTTTTGCAGTTCTCAAAACTGAATGTGACTCAGCAGAGATCACAGGCCTCTTCTTCACAGCAAATCTTCATCTACTTGCATATTATAAGTTATACCAGCAAGAATTAGGGCTACTTTCACATTTGCGTTCGGTGCGGGTCCGTCCAGTACTTGTACAGACGGATCCGCACTGAAAATACAAACCAATGCATCCGTTCAGAACGGATCGGTTTGTATTATATGTGGAAAAAAATGCTAAGTCCCAAACGGATACGTTCTGACTCCCATTGAAAGTCAATGCAAACAGATCCGTCCCCATTGACTTACATCGTAAGTCAGGACGGATCCGTTTGGCTCAGCATCGCTAGGCGGACACCAAAACTCTGCAAGCAGCATTTTGGTGTCCGCCTGCAAAACGGAAAGGAGGCGGTATGGAGCCAAACCAGTGCATTCTGAACGGATCCGCATCCATTCGGAATGCATTTGGGCTGAACGGATCAGTTTGGGGCCTCTTGTGAGACCTTCAAACGGATCTCACAAGCGGATCCCCAAACGCAACTGTGAAAGTAGCTTTATGTAGAAAACTATGATTTAAATCAAGCCTTACTGACTAGTGATTTAAATCATGATTTAAATCGTGATTTAAATCAGTTTGATTTAAATCAAATCCACCCTGCCACAAAGTACTTTTTTTCTGTCTTAAGTAACGAATCTCTGATAAAATGGCTAAAACGGATGCAAAATGAGTATAACGGATTCTTAAAATAAAGTATTTTTTTTTTGTTTGACGGATCAGAAGAACAGAATATGAAACAGTGATTGAACCTAACCTTGAGGCTATGTGAAAGCATGGGATTTGTATTTGTAACAGATGACGGGGGCTTCAGTTCTTACAAAAATATTTGAACGGCTTGCCTGACATTTGAAATGGCTTGCCTGACAGCTATCTTTACCCCAGCATCTCAGGCCATCAATATCAGATTGTCAGGGGTCCCACAACCTGTCAGAGTAGTGTTGGTGCCAGAACTACACAGCTCCATCCACTGTGTAATGGACGGAGATGGTAACCAAAATAACCAAAACGCTGCTCCCACTAAAATTAGCTATAAGCTCCATCCACTACACAATGGCTGGAGCTGTTTAGTTCTGGCGCTAAAGTTACTCTGAAATAGCTGATCGTGGGCATGCAGGGTGTTGGACCCCCATGTGGGAGCTGTTATGGCAGCCATATTTCACATCACTCCAGAAACAGATATAGTACTGAAAAAAATGAGGCAACTCAAGGACATTGTCCTTGTCCAGCTGGTAGGTTTACCTTCAGTGCTATGTAAAACTGCACATTAAAGATGAGTGAATTTCTTTCAATTTCTTTTGTGTCCAACTCCCTGAATCTGTCAAAACATTTGATTCAGGTTCGAATCAATACTACCCGAAACAATAGTGTTCCAGTGGGGACAGAAAATTGGTATATGACACTATAAGGTCTCAGGTTTGGTACACAGATTATTAAATGGTACTAGCAAATTTGCAAGTGTTTTTTTTATAATTTAAAGAAAGAGCATACCTCCCAACCGTCCCGGATCCAGCAGGACAGTCCCGCGTTGCAGTAGCTGTCCCACTGTCCCGGTACGGGGGAGGTATGTGCCGCTTTCTGGCAGCTGTCCCTGCTTCCATAGGAAGCAGGGACAGCTGACTGCAATGATGAAGCAAGATCCGTCCATCGGCTCTCTGCTTCATCATTCCTGCCCCATGTCTGCGCCGCTCTACACCGCAAGTCTGGGCAGGGGGCGGAGCCAGCCGGGAGCTCCGTGTGTGGACTTGTGTTGGTGTTGCTGCTGGGGAATAAGGTAACTATGTAGAGTTTATTTTTTTTAACTGCCTGTGAAGGGGGCACAGCACTGGGCATATCAGTGTGAGGGGGCACAGCACTGGGCATATCAGTGTGAGGGGGCACAGCACTGGGCATATCAGTGTGAGGGGGCACAGCATTGGGCATATCAGTGTGAGGGGGCACAGCACTGGGCATATCAATGTGAGGGGTCACAGCACTGGGCATATCAGTGTAAGGGGTCACAGCACTTTGCATGCCGCACATTTTGTGTGCATGTAGACTAAAATTGATAACGAATCCAATTCTTGTAGAACTAATTCGCTCATCTCTACCGCACATTATATATATATACAGGGCCGGACTGGCCTACCGGGATACCGGGAAAATTCCCGGTAGGCCGGTAGCCCTGACTGCCGCACGGCCGGCCGGCGGCCGCAGGCACACTGGGCTCCAGTGGCGACGGAGATGAGCGCTTGCATTGCGCTCATCTCCGTGCGGAGCAGCAGCAGAGGAGGGAGAGGCGTGACCTCTCCTGTTCCTCTGATAGGCTGCCAGCACTAGGCTGGCAGCCTATCAGAGGCCGGCTCAGCGGCGCGATGACATCATCGCGCCGCCGGAGCCGTACAGCTCGAGACACAGGCCGGAAGAGGCCTGCATCGCATCGCTGGAGGTAAGTATAAGTGTTCTTTTTTTTTTTTTTTTTCTTGGGGCTACTGGCAGCACTAAAGGGGGCTACTGGCAGCACTAAAGGGGGCTACTGGCAGCACTAAAGGGGGCTACTGGCAGCACTAAAGGGGCTACTGGCAGCACTAAAGGGGGCTACTGGCAGCACTAAAGGGGGCTACTGGCAGCACTAAAGGGGGCTACTGGCAGCACTAAAGGGGGCTACTGGCAGCACTAAAGGGGGCTACTGGCAGATAAAGGGGCTACTGGCAGCACTAAAGGGGCTACTGGCAGCACTAAAGGGGGCTACTGGCAGCACTAAAGGGGCTACTGGCAGCACTAAAGGGGCTACTGGCAGCACTAAAGGGGCTACTGGCAGATAAAGGGGCTACTGGCAGCACTAAAGGGGCTACTGGCAGCACTAAAGGGGGCTACTGGCAGCACTAAAGGGGCTACTGGCAGCACTAAAGGGGCTACTGGCAGCACTAAAGGGGCTACTGGCAGATAAAGGGGCTACTGGCAGATAAAAGGGGCTACTGGCAGATAAAGGGGCTACTGCCACTTAAAGCGGGCTACTGCCACTTAAAGGGGCTACTGCCACTTAAAGGGGGCTACTGGCACCAAACGGGGCTACTGGCACATAAAGGGGCTACTGGCACTAAAGGGGCTACTGGCACTAAAGGGGCTACTGGCACATAAAGGGGCTACTGGCACATAAAGGGATGGCTACTGGCACATAAAGGTGGCTACTGGCACTAAAGGGGCTACTGGCACTAAAGGGGCTACTGGCACTAAAGGGGCTACTGGCACTAAAGGGACGGCTACTGGCACATAAAGGGGACGGCTACTGGCACATAAAGGGGCTACTGGCACATAAAGGGGCTACTGGCACTAAAGGGGACGGCTACTGGCACATAAAGGGGCGGCTACTGGCACATAAAGGGGCGGCTACTGGCACATAAAGGGACGGCTACTGGTACTAAAGGGGCTACTGGCACATAAAGGGGCTACTGGCACTAAAGGGGACGGCTACTGGCACACTGTTATGGGGGCACTGTGGATGTCACTGTTATGGGGGATCTGTGGATGACACTGTTATGGCAGAATCTATGGATGACACTGTTATGGGGGAATCTGTGGATGACACTGTTATGGGGAATCTGTGGATGTCACTGTTATGGGGCGCTGTGGATGTCACTGTTATGGGGCGCTGTGGATGTCACTGTTATGGGGATCTGTGGATGACATACTGTTATGGGGGTACTTTCACACCTGCGGCATGGCTATCCGACCTATCCGGGCTGTTCACCCTCCTGATCCGCCATGCCGCAAGTACCCGTGCACTGCCGTGCTGCTGCTCTGTCCCCATTGACTATAATAGGGGCAGGTGACGGAGCTATGGCGCAGCACGGCAGAGATCGCCGGACTAAAAAGTACTGCATGTCCGACTTTTAGTCCGGCGATCTCTGCCATGCTGCACCATAGCTCCGCCCCTGCCCCTATTATAGTCAATGGGGACAGAGCAGCAGCACGGCAGTGCACGGTACTGCGGCATGGCGGATCAGGAGGGTGAACAGCCCGGATAGGTCGGATAGCCATGCCGCAGGTGTCAAAGTACCCCATAACAGTATGTCATCCACAGATTCCCCATAACAGTGTCATCCATAGATTCCGCCATAACAGTGTCATCCACAGATCCCCATAACAGTGTGTCATCCACAGATCCCCATAAGTAGTGTCATCCACAGATCCCCATAACAGTGTGTCATCCACAGATCCTCCATAACAGTGTTCATCCACAGATCCCCATAACAGTGTGTCATCCACAGATCCCCCATAACAGTGTGTCATCCACAGATCCCCACAACAGTGTGTCATCCACAGATCCCCCATAAAAGTGTGTCATCCACAGATCCCCATAGCAGTGTATCATCCACAGATCCCCCATAACAGTGTGTCATCCACAGATCCCCATAGCAGTGTGCCTGCCCTGCGCACTGAGGACAGATTGAAAGAGGGAAGATCCGTGGAAGCAAGCAGAGGACAGCACAGCAGAAGATGGAATAGGTTCTTTTGTAAGTAAATTATTTTATTATAAATGTATCCCTGCATACCGCAATACTCTCGTATTTTGAATTTATATATACTTATTTCGTTTTTTCAGTTGTATGAATTTAAGTGGGGAAAATTATTAGTGCCCCCCCATTTTGACTGTGGTATCTTATGTGCCTCCCATATATTGTTCCTAGAGTTGCCACTGCGCAGAGGCCAAGTCACGGCAACGCTAGGGTAAGGCCCGGCCTGTGTGTGTGTATATATTATATATATATATATATATATATATATATATATATATACACACATACATACACACGCTCGCGGCGTGTGTGTTTGGGGCTGGTATGCAACTTTTTCCGGGGCTGGTATGCAACTTTTTCCAGGGCTGGTTTTTATCCCCAGTCCGGCCCTGTATATATATATATATCATACAATACATGCATGCAATACATGACTACCAAGTAAAATAGGCAAAACCATGGCAGAAAACCAATGTGCCGCCTTATATGGGGTTCGGTGGGTGCCATTGGCGTCTTTCTTATGACAAACCCAGCACTGCCATTATTATCGTTTCTGATGGATGATGGAGCAGAACTATAGAAGTAACAATGCAGATTTGAAGAAAGCCTAAATGTAATTGTCATGTACACTAATCCTCTTCTATTACAATCAGAACGAGCAGATTTCCAGCCTGTAGCACAGCAACCTGTGATCCCCTATAAATAGCACCTTATTCTCTCCACAGCTCCACTGACGCAAGACTGAATTTTTAGGGAAATACAAAGAAGTTAATTAATCTCTAGGGACACAGAAGACATGTTTGAAGTGGTATTTAAGAGTGTGTATTTAAGCTCCTGCTGTTTCTTCAGACTGTAATTTATCTGCGTTCAGGCGATGTACATTACTGTGTGCGCTTCTTGAAGCTGGAACTTCAGCAGTGAAAAAGGAGATGCAAAGAATCTCTGAAGGTCTGGTTGCTGTGAAGTTTTCTGCTTTACTTATCATATGGTGAAAGGATTCAGCTTAGTAATTGCCTCGCCTCTTCAGAACTCAAGTCTTTACGAGGTGCTACCAGTAATACAGACTTTTTCTATAGAATAATGAATTGTTATATGTTACTTTGCTTCAGGGCTTTAAACCTATTCATTTTTTGCACATTGTGTTTCTATGCATTAAAATCCACTGGTTGTGCTTGTGTTTTTTTGTGGCGGGTTGCATTTCTGCAATATTTCTAAATTTACCGATAATTCTATTCCTGTTGAATGTTGAATGTGAGACAAGTACAGGCCAAGGGGGCGTGGCCTTCACCTCTAAAGGCTCTCCTCTCTCTGTAAGGCTAGTTTCACACTAGCGGCAGGGCGGAGGAAACAGGCTGTTCACTCGACGGAACAGCCTGTCGGATCCGTCCTGCCGCTAGTAAACGTGTGTGCCCCGATTACCATTCTGGCCCCTTTGACTATAATGGGGGCGGGGTGGAGTTCCGGCGGAGGCACGGCAGCTCACGGCGAGAGGCTTCGGGAATAAATGTCGGATATGTCGTAGTTTTATTCCGGCGGCCTCTCGCCGTGCGCTGCCGTGCCTCCGCCCTGCCCCCATTATAGTCAATGGGGCCAGAGCGGTAGTCCGGGGGAACGGGTTCACTAGCAGCAGGACGGATCCGACAGAACTCCATCAAACTCTATCATGGGTTTCCACAGTATCAGAAATAAAGTAGTGGATTTCCAGTAATTCTGTCTAGAGGAGGTGTCCTCTTAGTTTCTTTCAGTATATGGATCCCATAGTTTATTTGCTTTATTTGACTTTTATATTCCATTTGACAATCTTGGTACTTACTCGTTATTGCTTCTCATTACTGACACATAGTGAAGCTTTCCATCACTGTACTTGTCCCTGGATCGTAAGTTGACATTTGAGCTAGTTGTAGTTACAGTCACTGTTCCATCCTCCAGAGAAACATGTAATTCATCAGACTGTGGGCAGACAAATAAGACACTTCTAAGTTAACTAATAAATATAGGGCGGACATTTATCAGCCCCTGTACGTCAGAAAACAGGTGTCAAAGAGTAGCAAAATTTGGTGGATAAGGGTGAGGAGTGGGCGGTGTGGAATGGCCATAACCAGAGAGACCAGCACATATATTATAATCTATGCCAGACACTCTGCTGGTGTGAACCTATACACTTGCTGGTGTAGATTTCCAATATGGCGCACAGACCAGATGCATCACAATCTTTAAGAGGCGCCAGTGGGAGATATTAAGACTGACGTGTACAAGGCAACTCTTAATACCTGCCCCCATGGTTTGTGTACCTGTTGTTTGACCTCTTACAGCCACTATTAAGGCCCCTTTACACAGGCTGAGAATCGGCCAGATAACTGCTAACAAGCGTTCATAGGAACGCTCGTTATTGATTATCTGTCAGTGTAAAAGGAGTGAAACGCTCGTTCATTGGTTAATACGATCATTTGTACAGGGACCTAAATCATCGTTTGTCGGCAGCAGGTTGTTCCATCTAAACACACTCTGCTGCCGGAAAACAATGATTCTGGATGAGGACGAGCGATGGCATTAGTGATCACTCCTCCCCACACTGTGGGGGAGATTGCTGCATGTAATAGCGGCGGTTCTCTTTCACTGACGAGCAGGCGATTCTCTAAAAGGAACGCTTCCTTCCTGAAAATCGCCAGCTAAATTGTCCCATGTAAAAGGACCTTAAAGGGTTTTTCCCATCTCAGACAATGGGGGCATATCGCTAGGATATGCCCCCATTGTCTGATAGGTGTGGGTCCCAGCGGGACCCGCACCTATACTGAGAACGGAGCGCGGAAATGAACGGAGCGCGGAAATGAACGGAGGGCGCACTGCGCATCCATTAATTTCTATGGGGCTGCCGAAAATAGCCGAGCGCTGGCTTGGCTATTTCCGTCTGCCCCATAGAAATTATTAGGAGCATGGGCCGCGCATGCGCGGTGCGCTACTATTCACTTCTACCGGAGCAGGGATTGGTGGTGGATGGACCCCGGGGAAATCCGGGGTATCCTAGCGATATGCCCCCATTGTCTGGGATGGGAATACCCCTTTAAGTTTTACACTTTATGACACAGCAATCTTTTTCATTTATTTCATCCCTGTCTTCTAAGAGGAATAACTTTTTTTATTCTTCCGGGTGATGGACAATACAGGAAAAAATATCCCTCCCCCCAGCAATTCTGTAACAGTTTTTTAGTACTTCACCATGTAGTATAAATAACATGCTAATCTCTACAGGTCGATGTGAATACAGCAATGCCAAATATATGTATTTCTTTAATAGTTCACTATATATGATAATTTAAACACAAAACCTTTATTTTTCTGTTGACTGAGCTGTGTGGAAAATTGTTTTATGTTTTTTTTTTGCAGGACCAGCTGCAGTTTTCAATGGTACCATTTTGGGTTTTGCTTATAAAAGTGGACAATTAAAGTTAAAACCTGTACAATCAAAGAACAAACCTGTGTTTTGTGATTTAACAGCATAGCATCAACCTGAGGAGTCTGGAAGCCAAATGATGCTTGAAAATCACCAGGGAAGGAGAATCCATCTGGCTTCAGTCCCAGCGTTCCTCCATTAGAGAACTCTGCAGAGCGTATGTTCTGAAACAAAACGTTAAAATGTAGCTTCATGTAGACAAAAATGTAAAAGGTCATGTAGCACTTGTCATATAGCCTGCAATAGGAGACCACAACATAATTCAATGAGAACTAAACATCTTCAAATCAAGCAGCACAACTAAAACGTGAAAAACTGTTTTAGTCTGGTGGAGTAAATTTATTAAAAGGGGCAGGCTTCTTAACAAATTTGGTGCATCCTTGGGCTCTCTGTGTGCCAGGAACTATGATCTTGATTTCAGCTATAGTATACATAAAAAAATTATTAATCACTTTGTGAATGTACTGCAATAGTTCTCTTGTACTGCTTCAGAGTTACAGACTGTATTATAGTCCAGAGCTGCATTCAAAATTCTGCATGCTACAGAGATGTATTCTTCCAGCATTCCTTGATAGATGCACACAGCTGGCTCTTGAAATTTGAATTCTTGAATAACAGCATTGTACACAACTAGTGACCTAAATAGGTATTTGGATTAAAGGAGTTCTCTCCTCTGCTGACCGTTGGGTATGGCTCTGGGAATGGAAAGCAGTAGGAATACTGTCCCCAGAATGGAGGCCATTGAGATGAATGGCTGTCCATGTAACACATGGACAGCTTAAGACTGAAAGAATGGGAATCACTCTTATATAAGCCATTCTCCATTGTGGCTTATTGAGGGAGGCTAGGAGTGGGAAACCAGACTCTCTAGTAACAGTTTAAAAGTTCCACCTGTTATCCTGCAAGTTGATCAAGAGGAAGGCAAAAAACCCATGATGTGGAAGCCAATTTTCCTAATTTTAGGGGGAAAAATTCCTTCCTGACTCCAATCAAAAAAATCCCTGGATCAACGAACCTTCTCCAGAAATCTACTAACTATAACCCGTAATATTACTACACTCCAGAAACACATCTGGGCCCCTCTTGAACTCTTGCCCCTCTTCCGGAATAGCATGTCTCACTTCCTTCTGGGATTCGTGTCCCCACCTATCCCTTTGTTGAACTTGATGGACTTATGTCTTTTTTTAACCGTATTAACTATATGTCTTAAAAACCCTAAACAGTTACCCACAACAGATGGTTAGACTTACCGGTCTATAGTTTCCTGGCTCTGTTTTTGACCCCTTTTTGAATATTGGCACCACATTTGCTAAGTGCCAATCCTGTGGAATACTCCCTGTCATTATAGAGTCTGTCTATTGCATTATTTAATTCTCTTAGGATACGAGGGCGAAAGCCATCTGGACCCAGTGATTTGTCTATTTTAATCTTTTTAAGACGTCGCTGAACCTATTCCTGGGTCAGACAGGCCACTTTTAATGGGGAGTGTATTTTGACACTCTGCATTACATCTGACAGTTCATTTTCCTAAGTGAATACAGTGGAGAAAAAATATTTAACAGATTCGCTTTCTGCTTATCGCTACTCTCCCTCATCACCCTGTAAGGGATCAACACTTTCAGGTTTAAACTTTTTACCATTTATGTAATTGAAGAACATTTTAGAGTTAGTTTTACTCTCTTTGGCAATTAATCTCTGTGTCTCCAGCTTGGCCATTTTATCTGTCTTTTACATATTCTATTTTTTCCTTATAGTTTTTTTTAATGCTTCCTCACTACCTTCCTGTTTTAGTGATTTTAGGTTATCTCTTGTCCCTCATCCTTTTATTTCCATACGGTATGTATCTCTCACAATTAGAGTTTAGGATGCTTTAAAAATACCCCATTTTGTGGTTGCATTTCTATTCCCGAGGACGTTGTCTCAGTTGGTGAGGCTAATGGCCTCTCTTAGCTGGTCAAATTGTGCTATTAGGAAGATTAGCGTTTTTGTGCCTCCCTGAGGAAACGACAATTGGAAGGTTATTATTTTATGATCACTATTTTCCAGATGTCCCACAACCTGCACATCTGTTAGGTCTATTGGTTAATACTAAGTCCAGCGTGGCTGTCCCTCTAGTCGGATTATGAACTAGTTGGGAAAAGTAATTATCTTTAGCTATTGCTAAGAACCTGTTTTATTTATGAGATGTACAGGTTTCTGTTTCCCAGTCTATATCTGGGTAGACAGGACTTTACATAAAGGCAGATCTCTTCCCCTCTCCGGTTTTTGTAACCCTGTACGTTAACAGCCCAGTCATAGCTATCATCCAGCCATGTCTCAGTTATTCCCACTATGTCATAGTCTTCATCACACATCACTTCTTCCAGTTCACTAGTTTTATTAGTAAGGTTTCTGGCATTAGTATACATACAATTAAGACGTTTTGGGATATTTTTCACCCTATACCTTTCCTTATGAACTCCCTCCCTCCCTCAAATCCAGTCCCATTACCTCACCCTAGGTCACTATTTTTCCCTCCTAAAATGTAATTAAACAGTCTAGTTTAAACACTCATCCAACCTTCTAGCCATCTTCACCGCCAACACGGCTGCACCTTTCCCATTGAGGTGCAGCCCATCCCTACAATAGAGCCTGTATCCTCTGACATCAAAAAGCCCTAATAAGACATATAGACGGGACTATCTTCAAAATATAACCATATGGCATATAGACAGGGAAGTCTTTATAAGATAACCACTTTAAAGAGGACCTGTCACCTCCCCTGACAAGCTTTATTCATTCCCCATATAATAACAATTCTGGAACATCTATTCTTATGACTCTATGTTGTGTGATTCCTTCACTATTTCTACTAGAAGTTATGAATGAATTACTAGCAGTCTGCAGTAAGGGTACAGAGGGGAGGCGACCAGTTGGGGTTGGGGGGAGGGGGGGGGGAATGTACCTGCACAGTCTCACTTTATCCAATCAGTGCTACCATTTTCAGACTGTACAGGGACACCCCCCCAACTGGTTACCACCCCTCTGTACCCTTACTGCAGACTGCTGGCAATTCATTTATAACTTCTAGTAGAAATAATAAAGGGATGGCACAACATAGAGCCATAAGAATAGGTGCTCCATAACTGTTATTAGAGGGGAATGCATGAAGCTATAAAAACATGACATGCATGTCAGGAGAGGTGAGGGTCCTCTCTAAGTACATTTATGAGACAAAGTTCAAAATGAAGAAACCTCACTTACGCTCCATTCACTGTAACACCTTCTGCTGACGCCGTAGGTTTCCTTAAATGAGGCTGCACTTACAGGGGTCTTTACATTTTTCACACATCCACGGAAAGGTGGCGTTTTTATGTTAAACCTGTATAAAAGGAAAGTAACATATATATAGTGATTTTCCAATGACCAGTAATTTTTTTAAGGGATTGTGTAGTGTCAGGATACGGATGACCTGTCCTTAGGATAGGTCAGCATTATCAGACAGGTGAAGGTCCGACTGGGAAACCCCACCCATTAGCTGCTTGAAGTAGCTGTGATGCTCGTGAAAGGACTGTGTCCGCAGAGGTGCAGTGTAATTAAAGCTTCTTCTCTTTGTTCACTAGAATGGGGCATACATCGCTTAGGCTACTTTCACACTTGCGTTTTCCCTTTCCGCTATTGAGATTCGTCATAGGATAGTGGGGGAAAATGCTTCCGTTTTGTCCCTATTCATTGTCAATGGGGACAAAGCTGAACTGGATGAAACAAAGTGCACCAGAATGCATTACATTCTGTTTGGTTGCGTCCCCATCGTGGACAGAATAATGCTGCAAACAGTGGTGCAGAGTAAAACGGATACATCCTGACACACAATGTAAGTCAATGGGGACGGATCCGTTTTCTCTAATACAATAGAAAACGGATCCATCCCCATTGACTTTCAATGGTGTTCATGACGGATCCGTCTTGGCTATTTTAAAGATAATACAACCGGATTCCGTTCACAATGGACACAGGCGGTTGTATTATCAGAACGAAAGCGTTTTTGCTAATCCATGACGGATCCAGCAAAAATGCTGGTGTGAAAGTAGCCTTACACTGCACCACAGCTACAATCTAGACGGTGTACAGAGGACTTGGCACTAGTGCAAGCAGATCGGCAGGTGTGCTGGCAGTTGAAGCCCCGCCAATCTGATGTAGCCTGACACTGCACAACCATTTTAAGTGTCTATTTTTATACTATGCAAACCTTTGCTTATCTCTTAAACACAAGGCCAATTAACTGCTGTAGATGCAATAATGCACCAGTGACACCGGGTAGTTATTGCATTGGTAAAAATTTGACAACAGCGCTTCAATGACTCACTTTTCTCTTAATTCTGTCGGCGCTCCACCCAAGTAGTATGTGTTGAAAGTAAATAAATCCACATTACTATCATTTAGGACTTCCCGATCTTGACGTATACGTATTAATTTATCATTGGCTGCTACCAACACCTCAATCTATGAAAGAAATAAACAGGTATATAAACACTACATGATAGCATGGCTGCAAAACTATACAGTACAATATACAATAATACCTTGTTTAAAAGCAAGTGACAGAGTTTCGTAGAAGTAGCGTATGAAGCATACAGTATGGCAGTATGGTGCTGATGAATAGATTTAGTCTAGCATCAGTAGGTAAGACCTAACAGGTGCAATGACAGCTAGGTAGGTAGAAGGAAATCAGGAAAACATGGTCTGATAGGTGGAATCTAATATACTTGTACACATAGTAAGCAACTACTTACAAGGACTTCTGCTCCGGAATTCACACGATTAAATGAGGCATTTTTCTTTTGCTTCTCTGGATTAGAATTGATTTTATATTTAAGGACAAGGATGCCATCCTCGATCTCAACACTGATGTAACTTTCCTGCAAGCAAAATACAAAATGTAATGTATGTATGAATGTTATTATGGAGTATATAAGTGTGTATTGTATAGGTATGTATAATAGGCACATTACTGTATGAGTGGTGTTAGATTTTTACAGTTTAGGACTGTGTGAGTGCAATATATGTATAACCCATGTTTGCGTGGGGTTTCCTCCGGATACTCCCGTTCCCTCCCACACTCCAAAGACATACTGATAGAGAAGATTGTGAGCCCCATTGGGGACAGTTGGATGCTGATGTCTGTAAAGGTCTGCGGAATAAAGTAGCGCTATATAAACCTTTAGTTATACAGTGTATGACTATGTGAAATGTATTTATGTATAAAAACTGCACTGATACAGTATTGTATGAATATTATAATTATACAGGGTATGACTATGTGATATGTGTCTATGTATAAACTGCACTGATAGAGTATTGTATGAATATTATAATTATACAGTGTATGACTATGTGATATGTGTCTATGTATAAACTGCACTGATACAGTATTGTATGAATATTATAATTATACAGGGTATGACTATGTGATATGTGTCTATGTATAAGCTCAACTGATACAGTATTGTATGAATATTATAATTATACAGGGTATGACTATGTGATATGTATCTATGTATAAACTGTACTGATACAGTATTGTATGAATATTATAATTATACAGTGTATGACTATGTGATATGTGTCTATGTATAAACTGCACTGATACAATATTGTATGAATATTATAGTTATACAGGGTATGACTATGTGATATGTGTCTATGTATAAACTGCACTGATAGAATATTGTATGAATATTATAATTATACAGGGTATGACTATGTGATATGTGTCTATGTATAAACTGCACTGATAGAGTATTGTATGAATATTATAATTATACAGGGTATGACTATGTGATATGTGTCTATGTATAAACTGCACTGATACAATATTGTATGAATATTATAATTATACAGGGTATGACTATGTGATATGTGTCTATGTATAAACTGCACTGATACAATATTGTATGAATGATATAATTATAGAGGGTATGACTATGTGATATGTGTCTATGTGTACACTGTACTGATACAGTATTGTATGAATATTATAATTATACAGTGTATGACTATGTAATATGTGTCTATGTATAAACTGCACTGATACAGTATTGTATGAATATTATAGTTATACAGGGTATGACTATGTGATATGTGTCTATATATAAACTGCACTGATACAGTATTGTATGAATATTATAGTTATACAGGGTATGACTATGTGATATGTGTCTATATATAAACTGCACTGATACAATATTGTATGAATATTATAGTTATACAGGGTATGACTATGTGATATGTGTCTATGTGTAAACTGCACTGATACAGTATTGTATGAATATTATAATTATACAGGGTATGACTATGTGATATGTGTCTATGTATAAACTGCACTGATACAGTATTGTATGAATATTATAATTATACAGGGTATGACTATGTGATATGTGTCTATGTATAAACTGCACTGATACAATATTGTATGAATGATATAATTATACAGGGTATGACTATGTGATATGTGTCTATGTGTAAACTGCACTGATACGATATTGTATGAATATTATAGTTATACAGGGTATGACTATGTGATATGTGTCTATGTATAAACTGCACTCCTACATTTCTGTATGAATATTATCATAGATATACATGGTATGACTGTGTGAATGTTATATATCAATGTAGAACATTCAATCACACATTTTCATATTTGAATACCTCTTTTTCAGCGAAGAACAGCAAGCCGACATCTGAGGTGGTCTGAACAGTTTGCTCAAAGCGCAAGAATTTAATGTTGGGCACATTGTAGGAGATGGTGGCATAGCCAATGCCTTCAAAGAAACTTCGTTCTGATTCTTCTTTATATCTATGGCAGTAAACAGGTTTAGTTAAATATTAAAGTGAAAGTGAAATCCTGAATTACAACTCATATAACAGCTATACGCCATGTAAAAATAACAGGTGCACCAACTATAACACAAGAGCAAGTGTTTGCTGAAAACCCACTTTACTAAAAAAAAAAATATAATTTTATTTATAGAACCCTATATTAACATGTTTCTGTCATGGATTTCTTGCTGAAGTTCTATAACATTACAGCAACATAAAGTGCATGGTGCAGACCACAAAGTTTTTTAAATTGTTGCAGATTTTCGGTGTGGGTCATAATAGTAATCTTTATTTATATAGCGCCACCATATTCTGCTGCGCTTTACAATTCAGAGGGTTCATGTGCAAAACAAAAGACTTCACAAAGTTACTGGCTAATATACTGAAACACTAGGAGTGAGGACCCTGCTCTCAAGAGCTTACAATCTATAAGGAAGTGGGGCTGACACAAAAGGTAGTTGATTGTTATATGAAGTGGTCCAGTCATCTTTGTACTGAAAGGAGTGATGTAGGCCCATCTGCTTTGGGTATAGGACTGTCAGAAGATCGAGTTCAGGTCTGAAGAGTTGGGGTGGGGGAGGGGTTTCTTGGGGAACAGTTCGTTTAGGAAGCATTATAAGCCTGCCTGAAAAGATGTGTTTTTAAGGCAAGTTTGAAGGTAGTTATGTTGGGAATTGACCTGATATTCCGGGGCAGAACATTCCAGAGAGTAGGTGCAGCTCCAGAAAAGTCTTGAAGACGGGAATGAGAGGTACGGATTATGGAGGATGTTAATCTTAGATCACTGGCATACGGAGAGCATGTGTAGGGTGGTAGACGGAAATGAGGGAGGAGATATATGGAGGTGGAGCACTGTGGAGAGCTTCATGGATGAGGGTGATAAGTAAGAACTGTATTCTGTGGTGGATGGGCAACCAGTGCAGTGACTGGCACAGGCTAATAGCATCAGTGTAGCGGTTGGATGGATAGATGAGCCTGGCTGCAGCATTTAGGACAGACTGAAGGGGGGAGAGTTTAGTGAGAGGGAGACCAATTAGTAATGAATTACAGTAGTCAAGACGAGAATGAATCAAAGCAACAACAAGAGTTTTGGACGTTTCCACCTTAAGAAAAGGGCAGACTCTGGAGATGTTCTTAAGGAACAGACAACAGGAGAGTGCAAGTCACTGGATATGGGGAACAAAGGAAACATGACCCCAAGACAGTGGGGGTGCTGCCCAGGAGTTATGACAGTACCGCAGACTGAAATTAAAATATTGGGGGTATGGGAGAAGTAAAGTCCACCATAAGATTAGGTGGCAGGGGAAGCAGTGTCAGAGTGTTGAAGCCAGGTTTCTGTAAGGGCCAGCAAGTTCAGAGAGTGTGAGAGGAAAAACTTATGGATTGTGGGGAGTTTGTTACAAACAGACCATGCATTCCGGAGTGCACAGTTAAAAGAGACTGGAGAAGACGTACAGTGAATATTAATAAGATTTTCAGGGTTTCTATGTTTGGCAGATGAGAAGCTGAAGTTGCCAATAGATTGTGGAATCCAAATGTCTGATTTCACCCTAGAAGCGGTTGTTTGTTTTTGGTTCGGTTCCACAATGATGAACTGATCACTCCTGAGACCCCAGTGATCAAATGGAGGAAGCCCAGCAGTAAGTGTTCACCTGGGCACCACCACAGGAGAACTAGGATATTACACAGTTTCCATTCAAATCGATGGGCTGTCTGTGCAATGCATGGACGGGCTGGGTGCTCCATAAGATCCCCCTCTATTAATTCAGACATTTATAATGGGGTATTTGAACAGCAGACAAACCCTTTATTAGCATACCTTTTGCAAGGCTCAACCCTCTTCGTGTCAATGTTGAATGTCTGTCGGAAATTGTACAAGCTGATTGCATTTTGGTTCATGTCCTCTAGTTCAATGCAGCCTTGGTATTTTGGAAAATCCAGTCTGGGTGGAGGCTTTTAAAATGGAATAAAAAAAAATAACAAAAAAAAACAGCATTAAGATGCTTCAAAAGAGAACACTTAAATACATTTATGCATTTTAGATATACTATTTAACTGAGAGGATTATGCACGTATACTATTTCCCTCTCAATCTCATATTAATTTGTTACAGGATCTGTCAAGGACTAAGGCCTCTTGCACACGCCCGTATGGCTTTTTCAGTATTTTGCGGTCCGTTTTTAACGGATCTGTTGTTCCTTTTCTTGTTTCCATTGTGTTTCTGTTTTCGTAGTTCCGCAAAAAATCTCCGTATGGTTTCCATATGCGATACGTTGTTTGCGGATTGCAAACAGAAACATAAAATTTTTAATCATTAATGTAATGTACAGTAATGTGTTTTAACAATAAACACATGGGCAAAGTGGGCACGGATTCGCAAAAAACGGAACACATACGGATGTGTTCCGTGTGCATTTTGTATTTTTTGCGGACCTATTGACTTGAATGGAGCCACGGATCGTTATTTGAGGGCAATAATAGGACAAGTTCTAACTGTCAACGGAATGGATATACGGAAACAGAATGCATACGGAGTTCATTCCTTTTTTGCGGAGCCGTTGAAATGAATGGTTCCGCATACGGAACACAAACAGAATCCGCAAAAACTGAATGGAAATGGAAAAAAAAAAGTTTGTGTGCAAGAGGCCTAATGCTGAGTCCCATATATGTACACACAGTCCAGCATAACTTTACCAGCAATGATATTGTCAATGGTGAATTGCAATCAGATTTATAGTCAAGAGGACAGCACTGCATGACCAGATATGACCATTGGGGGGCTTCTGGAGTGTGACAATATATACACAATTACTGTAGGTTGGAGCAAAAGACCTTTAATATATTCTTTCTATACCTAAGCCTGGAACCATGACATCCTCTACATGTAGAGTAAAGAAGGTTTCACCATCATAAATGGTGATTCTTTACTGTAAGAGCAGTAAGACTATGCACCTATCATAATGCTATGATGGTTGTTTCATTAACAAGATGACCTGCTAGATGCTTTTCTTGGAAAATATACTATAAGTCAGATTTCCAAAGAATTCTCTGATTTGGAATTCAATTTTGGGTGCGCAAAGCGGCAGAGGGTAAAAATGAAAGGAGTTTTCTGGTTTGCTAATGACTATAAAAGTGTAAAATGGGATGAAACTTACTAATATACTTCATATTTTAGTTCCTTGCCATTTTCAAGATAGTACTGTAGTTTGCTGTAAGTGCATGAGGACAATGCTGGTTACATGCACTCAGCTGAGCAGGCTATGGGTTTGCGAGTGGGTATGCGAGTGCCCACAGAGAG
The DNA here is from genome assembly GCA_033119425.1 of Bufotes viridis. Lineage (NCBI taxonomy): Eukaryota > Metazoa > Chordata > Amphibia > Anura > Bufonidae > Bufotes > Bufotes viridis. The sequence continues at coordinate 107,942,842 of CM065593.1, read as the reverse complement.
GGCTCTGAGTGCCGCCTTTGGCACCCGTGCCATAGGTTCGCCACCACTGCTATATACTATATACATTTTTCACTGGATACCTCTGGATTTAAAAGTGTAGTCAACTATGCCTTTCTATACAGTAAAAAGAAAAAAAAAGACATCCAGGACACTATTGGCCTCCAGCGAGTGAATGGGGATCTATGACTACATTCAGTGCATTCGTCTGCAACTATCCCAGCTCATACACTGAACATGTTCACATAACCTGGTATTAATCGAGCCGCAGGCAGCGTTTTGGTGACTGAATGGCGTCAAACGAATGCATTCTGAGCGGATCCTTTTCCATTCAGAATGCATTGGGGCAAAACTGATCTGTTTTGGACCGTTTATGAGAGCCCTAAACGGATCTCACAAACAGAAAGCCAAAACGCAAGTGTGAAAGTAACACTGAATTGAAATTTATATTTTTTATTTTTTTTGCTTAATCATCTGTTTAAAACACAGAAACAGACAGTATAATAATAGGAGAACATGAAATGTAGCATAAACTTACAGTGAAGTCATCTGGGTATCCTCCAACATAAAACACTACATCCTCAGCACTGAGGTCGAGCAGAGTGTGTCTCTCCGTCTCGGCTGTGTACGTTTGGGTTGGGTCTGGCTTGTTGGATGTGAATGCTTTGGTGTAATTGAGAGTAACATATTGGTAGATCCTGAAACACAGTAAGGCATTACACAGGTTAGGGTGGGTTCACACTAGCGTTAGGGATTCCGTTATGGCTTTCCTTAATAACATGGTTATAACGGAAAATAACAGAATTCATAAGACGGAAGGACGGATCCGTTCTTCTGCCCATAGACTTGTATTATGGCGGATTAAAAAACAGAAGCCTTTAAAAGGCATTCCGTTTGCTTTCCGTCCTAATAGAAGTCTATGGGAATCAAAACAAATCCGTCTGGTTCCCGTTATGCAAGACGGAAAATAAAGTTCCGTCTTGCATTACGGGACCCAGACGGATCCGTTATGCTTTCTATTAGGACGGACAGCAAACGGAATGCCTTTTAAAGGCTTCCGTTTTGCATTCTGTCTGGGCATTCCGTTATTTTCCGTTATAACCATGTTATGACGGAAAGCCATAACGGAATCCCTAACGCTAGTGTGAACCCACCCTTACTCAAGTATCCTTCCCCTCCAGTATGTTAGGTCAGCCATTAGAGGGCTGTTAATATAAACATGACTGTGCCAGATATCTGGAGGAATTGTGGAGGATATAAAGTATAGTAAAAAATAAATGATACCTGATTTTTAAAGGCTGTATACAGCCCACAGGTTGGACATCCATGCCCTATAGCATAGACATCTGCCCACCATACAGAAAGTATCAAATAGTCTTCCGTCTAGATGCTCACCTCTCTAACATGACTCTGTCCAATATTGCTTCCTCTGCCTTATTGGATGAAATAAATTGATCCACATTGATTTCAGCCACATTGCCGCCAAGATTATAGACACACATAAGCTGGCCATCTTCAACGCCTATGCCTATGTAATCCTTGGAAGTCTATAAAAGAGAGAGCGCTGCTCATATTCTCATACAATATACTGTATCACAGGAAGAAAAATGACTACTGCTTACATTTAACTCTTAGTATAAGGACAATACAGTAGTATAGTTTATAATAAACACTCTAGTGAATACACGGGCATAGAAATTGGGGGGGGGGGTCAGATTTTGGCACTTGGGGGGGTGGAGAGATATGTGGGTGTGGCTTGAGGGTGGGCGGGGACACAGGGGCCCCATAAGTGCTGTCCCCCCCAGATTTTTGAAGCTTCCTACGCCCATGAGTGAATAGTTGGTTTTTTAAACAGGAACAGTTTCTCTTTTACTAGGTGTATTTCTCTTACATCTTTACTGCCCAGATACATCACAAACATATTTGCAGATATCTGGCGCTTCCTGCGATCTCCCCGACTTAGCGGTCTTTGAAGGTAGAAGGAAAGTGAAGTATAGGCCTTTAAGTCTTCAAGATTGCTCGGAGGTCGAACTTCCACTCCTGAATTGCCATCGAACCTCATTGGCACAACTACCTACAATGAGACAATTGATCTGGTTGAGAATGGGTTTAGGAGAAAGCTAAAAAAAAACATAATACGATATAAAATCAGCTCAAAGAGACAAATATTTTGTAGTTAATGTTCTGTAGAACCATGGAATTTTGTGCATCTATTGCGCCAAGGAAAACTGAAATTGTGGACACAGTGGTACTTACTAAACGTCCCCTTGCCCCATACTCAAAGGGGGGACGCTGTAAATGTAATAAAATAACCAAAGGAGCAATACTTACCCCTTTTTCTCCCCTGTTGCTTCCAGCACTGTGCTCCGGCTGCAGCGGTGATGTTATGTGCACAAAGGTCGCCATTGATGATGCCACAACAATTGGCTGCAGCAGTGACCTGTGTGCATGGAATGTCACCGCTGTGGCCAGGAAAACAGTGACTCACATGGGGGAGAGTCATATATGGCAAATTATTGTCCAATCCTAAGATCTGCAAAATTGTTCCATTGTATTCAGCATTATGAGGCTGCTGCCACACTACGTCTTTTCATGGTGTTTTATTTTTGGCTTGTAAAAAACGCCATGAAATTCATTCGTTTGTAACCTTGTGATTCTTGGATGTGGTGGTTTTTAGTGTTTTTTTTTTTTCTATAGTGAAGTCTATGGAAAAATGGCTGAAAAAGGAAAAAACCACACCCAAAACATGATGCGATTTGAAATAAAAGCCAAGAGATAAAAAAGTCAGAAAACTAGCATAAACACCACACAAAAAACTATGTTTGTAGAACATTTTATACTTTACCACTGCCCAACATTTAACATCTGGATGCACTGGGGAGTGCGACATGTCAGTAAAAGGACAAAGCCTGTGTCGTTTGTGGGTTCATATTTTGATATTTTCTTTGACATTTATCATGAGGGGAAAATTTCTGTCTGCGCTGGAGTACTTTATGCCACATTTTTCAAATGTCCCATGTAAGGGTACTTTCACACTAGCGGCAAGGAACGTCGTAGTTTTATTCCGGCCGCCTCTCGGCATGTTTGCCGTGCTGCCCCTGGAACTCCAGCCCGCCCCATTATATTCAAGGGGGCTGGAGCAGTAGTCCGAGGGCACGTGTGCACTAGCGGCAGCATGGATCCAACAGGCTGTTCACCTGCCGGAACAGCATGCCGGAGTTTCTTGCCGCTAATGTGAAACTAGCCCTACTTGATAAATTTGGTTTAGGCCTCATGCACACGAATGTATTTTCTTTCCGTGTTTCCATATACGGAATCATTCATTTCAATGGGTCCGCAAAAAAAAAACCAGAAGTTACTCCGTGTGCATTCCGCTTCCGTATGTCGATATTTCCGTTCCGCAAAAAAATATGTCCTATTATGGTCCGCATTACGGACAAGGATAGTGCTGTTCTATTAGTGGCCAGCTGTTCCGTTCTGCAAAATAAGTAATGCACACGGACGTCATCCGTATTTTTGCGGATCCGTTTTTTTTAAAACCGCAACATGCATACGGTCGTGTGCATGAAGCCTTATTCTTAGACCTAACACCCCAGCTACTCCAGTTTTCTTACTCCACCCTCCTCCTGTAGTGAGACTGACTTAAAAAAAAATTGTCTCAATGAGAAATCAGGATTAAATTGTATTAACATAGCTAACCACACCCACTTTTCCACCCACATTACAAAACTGGAGCGAGTGAGTGGTGTAAAAATGCAAAGTCTCAAAATTCTGTGCAAGCGACTGCAAAAGTCTCAAAATTTTGCACATGTCAGTGCAAAGAGTCGCAAAAACACTATTTTTTCGACATTTTGACACCAGACGTCTGGAGTGAAGGTATGTTAAATCAGGACCACTGTATTTCTAGCTGTAGGTAGGTAATGTGAAGATGTGTTAAAATTGCACAGATCAGAACTTACCCTGTTTGCTGCGTCTCGGGCTTGCTGAATAAGCTCTCTTATACGACTCACACTCTCAGAGATGTTTCCTAGAGGCACAAGACTATTGATGCGATTCATGGCATCAAACACATTGGGCAGGCTTCCACTTAGTTTCATCACTGAGGTTTAAAACACAATTAGAAATTAGAAAGCAAACCTAATTTTTGTAAATTTTTATAAAGCAGTTATACAGTCAAATGTATTACACAGAAGACACTGGTGGATACAACATCTGACTTCCATAAGGCTGGGTTTAGACTTGCGCGTTTTACAGCGCGTTCAAACGCACTGTAAAACGCTCAACACATGAAAACCAATGCTTCCCTATGGCCCTGGTTCACACTTGAGCGTTTTACACGCACGTTCGTGTGAGTGACTACTGTGGCGTCAATCACAATACGCGCGACAAAACGCCCCAAAGAAGCTCAAGAACTTTTTTAAGCGTAGGGCGTTTTTTGGCGCATTCAAACGCGCTGTAAAACGCTCAAGTGAGAACCAGGGCCATAGGGAAGCATTGGTTTTCATGTGTTGAGCGTTTTACAGCGCGTTTGAACGCGCTGTAAAATGCGCAAGTCTGAACCCAGCCATAAAGTGACACATGTCAGATTTGCAAAAAGTGGTCTGGTCAGGAAGGTGAAAACTGGCCCAGGGTAAAACGCGCAAGTCTGAACCCAGCCTAAAGTCTGTAGGCAGCCAAACAGGCCTCGACATAAATTACAGGGTAATACCCCATCTCCAACTTCCGTACTCATCTCATTCAGATGTGTGTCCACCATCAGTAAAGATGTATGAGAACAAAGCTGAAAATCAGATGTTGTATGCACACAGGATCAATGGAGAACCTCTTTCGGAAAAGAAGCATAAATTAAAAAATAAAGAATAACAACAATGAACAAAATGTAAAATGATTCTAACTAAATACTGTAAATAAAAAATGAGAACCCAAAAGGAAAAAAATAAAGTTTGATGCCTAACAGCTGGTGACACCTTATTCAGGGCTCACCAGTTGCAAATAAATAGATCAATAAGTTTTCTGTTCTTGTTACAAATTGCTCACCAGAGTTGCTTGCCTCTTTCAGAGCCTCGTTGAAATTAGCATTTTGTGCCGTTCCAATTGTACCCTTAAGTTTTTCCACGTCGTCTTTGATGGGCTTCAGTTCTGCTTGGACATTGTTAGTGATTCCATTGGCATTGGTAACTAAGCCCTTAGCATTATTGATCATGTTCTCTATGTCATCTGAAAAGCAAGCAAATGTTGGTAAATTGTTGGGAGGGGGGGGGGGGGTCGGGTTGACATGGAAGAATATTACAAATGAGCAAAATATATGGAGAAGACAAGCTGTTCACCTCTCTTGATGTCACTGATGCTGTTTTGGACAGCTCTGAGGTCACCGGACAGCCTATTCTTCTTATCGGTGGCATCTGTCAATCTGTCCTTCATATCTTCAAGCTGGGGACTTACATCTAATTAAACATACATGCACAGATTGTTACCGCAGTGTGTTTAATTTCACAGAGCTTGAATTTTATTACCATGGGTAGATTATTTGGGCAAGTACTAGTTATCAGTTGCACTGAAGAGGACAATGTACCAGTGGTCGTTGGAGTTTTGCAGATATCTCTGGACCTATGTGACACTCTATAGGCATACTGTGGCATCATGGGCCCTGGTGCAGGAGTTTAGCTTGGGCCCCCCTTCCGTCAGTGCTTTGTGGTCAGGGGCAGGGAAGCACATAGCCTTCGTGCTGCCTGAGGCAAAAATTGAAACAGCACCCCCGCCCCTATGCCAAATTCTTGACCTAACCCCTTCCCCCCAGCATGCACTTCCTATAATACCAGTGAATTCTTATGTGGCTCATGGATCTTTGAGCCCCCTCAGGCTCCTGGGCCCGATAGCGACTGCTACTTCTACATCCCCCATAGGTACGCCCCTGCCTATAGGTTCCAATAGTAAAAATATATATACCTCATAGCAAACATTTGGTACACCAACCTATACCAGCCCAATAAAGGCAACTTTTTGGGCCTCCAATAGGTGGCTGAGAGAAAATGGATACATCTGAGGTATGTGCCAGGTGCTTCCCTGCACATACGGCAAACAGTGAGAACCCACCCAAAGTGTATGGAAGCAAAAGGAGGCTTAAGGTATAAAATGGTATCAAATACAAACAAAACGTCCTTTTGCTATTGATGTCAAAGGCATTTCATAAATGTTTATGTTGTTCCCCGTTCATACAGTAGTTCAGTTTTACCTGCAAGTGATTTCTGCGTTCTCTTGGCCTGATCCAGCAGTGCTTCAGAATCTGTCAGTGACTTTTTGGCTTTTTCAGGCAGATCCTCACTTTGCACTTTCTAAAATAAATGTAAATAAGATCGAGTCAATGAGCACTAATTTAATTCTTAGAAATGAATATGAGAGAGACGCAAGCACAGCCTTATATCATAAGAAGGAGAGTGCGGCATGTGAAGCACGCTAGAGAAATTTTCTACAGTCGTGACTTGTCCTTTTATGGAGGGACACCCCCTTCTCAGCAGCCATGCCTCTTCCCTTGACACATCACACGTGTCGGCATAATGTAGGTGCTACAGCATCCCGGAGCCACATATATTTGGTGGTCATGGAGGGCTGCTTTTTAGGAGAAAGCTCATGCCATTCATGAGAGATTTGCAAGTCGAGGATGTCTCCCCTTCTTCCAGGAGACTCTTGGACATTTTGGGAGGGTTAGCAAGTATACCAGAAACACTGAGCCCCAATGCAAAATCTGTAAGGCCTTCATCTACCAAATATCATTTCTAATAAGGTCTTTAGGCCTCCTCAGGCATCAGAGCCCAGGTGAGATTGATACCTTTGCACCACCTATGGCTATGTGGAACAGCGGCTGCGGTGCGCCGCTGTTTCCCTGCCTACCGCCAAGGTCCCGGTTGCTGTGTTTAGCGGGGATCTGCGGCCGGTGCTTCCCATTCACAGCTGCAGTTTTTGGCTCTGTCTGTGTGGGTGCTGTTGTTCTGGGATCTGCTCCACAGTTTCCTCTCAGCCCTGGCCACAGCATGCTTGCTGTTTGTTTTCAGCACTTCCATAAAGGGGTTGTCCAAGTTACATTTATTGATGACCTATCCTTAGGATAGGTCATCAATATCAGATTGGCAGGGGTCTGACAGCCAGCACCCTCGTTGATCAGCTGTTTGAAGAGAAGGCGCGACCTGTGCCAGCACTGCCTCCTCTTCATTGTTTACCTGCTCGCCGTTGCATCTGCAGCGGTGAGCAGGTGTAATTACACCCAAGCTGTCCTATTCATTTCAATGGGACGGCTTGTCCCTATATGAACGATCAGTTCCATAGAAACGAATAGGACGGCTTGGGTGTAATTACAAATGCTCACCGCTGCAGATGCAATGGCGAACAGGTAAACAATGAAGACGAGGCAGCACTGGCTGTGCCTTCTTTTTAAACAGCTGCCGGCTGTCGGACCCCTGCCAATCTGATATTGATGACCTATCCTAAAGATAGGTTATGCTGCGGGTCCGTCAGTGTGTGCGTGTCCGTCTGTCAGTGTGTGCGTGTCCGTCTGTCAGTGTGTGCGTGTCCGTCTGTCAGTGTGTGCGTGTCCGTCTGTCAGTGTGTGCGTGTCCGTCTGTCAGTGTGTGCGTGTCCGTCTGTCAGTGTGTGCATGTCCGTCTGTCAGTGTGTGCGTGTCTGTCTGTCAGTGTGTGTGTGTCTGTCACTGTGTGTGTGTGTGTCTGTCTGTCTGTCAGTGAGTGAGTGACATGGCGGGGGGGCGGCAAAATAAATCTTTGCCTAGGGCGGCAAAAATCCTTGCACCGGCCCTGTGGGTAGGACACGTGGCACAGTGGGTTCACACCCTCTGGTTCGTGACACTATGCTTCTGTGAATGACATATATCCAAACCAATTCTCCCACCACTATAACTGGTTGCTTCTGAGTACCAACATATCTCAGGCTTCTGTGCCCTCTGCTCCGGTGCAACTGTACATAAGTACAATACCTAAGTAATAGTACAACTAACTGAATGGCCACTGGAAAATGTAGGCCATTTGCACGTATGATGCCACAATGCCTAGAAAAAAAAAAACTGTCACCACAAGAGTGTTTGAGATGGCGGGATACTTTTGTGGAAGCACATATCTAAATTGCTTCCAAGTGATAGAATCTAGTCCCATTTGATATTTCAAAATAATGCTTTTTCTGCCACCTTGTGGTTAAATGCCGGAACTGATTGAGTGGCAAACTACACTAGAGTGAGAAAACACAAATGCACAAAACAATAGTGAAAAAAACCCACAACTACACCCCAAAAAGCAAGAATCAGAAATGCACGTTGTTTTCTCTGCCCCAGAGTAATAGTTTTCCAGATACTAGATGTTCCATGTTCTCTGAGGAACCTTACTGTCAGAGCGGAGTCGGCTGCTGTCTTTGCTTTCGTTGCGGCCTCTTCTGCAGCTTTAATTGCATTTATGATATCTTGATAAGCATTAGCAGCATCCATAGCACAACGCACCAGCTCCTCATTACTAGTGTTCTTCTTAATTCTGTGAAATAGGTAACATAGGCAGTTAGGCTAATCTGCATGCTGCAATTCAATGAGTTGTTTCACAGTGAAAAATCACAGTTTATAGGCTCTTAGGGCATATCCATGTCAAAAAGTTGGATCCCCCGCTAGGACACCTTTCTATTAGCCAGAGGAAAGATGTACTAGCGAAGCATAGCTCCCACTCTGGCGGACACCAGAAAAAAAGGAATCTATGCCTGCAAGAGAGCTGGCGTAGGCCTGCCTCCTCCCACTTTTTGAAAAAAAAGTGGTGTAAGAGTGCAAAATCACAAAAATTATACATTTCCTCCTAGACACTTTGAAACATGTACAAGTATGTACCAGAGTGGTAGCTGTTACAGCTTGTTTCCAACAACCACCAGTAGAACTGTGAGCACAACTGGTCCGTAATATGGGGTGTAACTCAGGATCAATAGTTAAAGGAAATGTGGCACCCAAAAATTTTGTTTGCTAGTTAAAACCAGATAACACATATCCTTTTCTTCTAATCTCTGTTTACTTTCTGATTTATTTATTCTATTTTTTTATTCTATTTCCTATACATGATTGTGGGGGTGGCCAACTGGCCTGAGCTGTTCTTAACAGCATTTAAAAAGCATTAAGAAAATTGCTTTACGGCAGCTACATGGGCCATAGACTCAACGGACTGGACCTCAACGACGTCTATGGGAGAGTTTTCTAGGCATGCTCTGTGCAGAGATCAGGGAAAGAATAGTTAAGCTTTGACAATCACCTATGTCTTATCTGACATTCTAATCCTGCCTGTAGGGGTACCTTTACACGAGGCAGATTTTGTGGCAGAAAATTCCGTAACTGAAAATCAGTTCCATTCAAATTAATGGGGCTTGCAGAAATCCATGGGGCTTCCAAATGAATGGAACTGATTTTCAGTCACAGTGTGAAGGCGACCTAATGATATCACCTCTGTGTCTAGATAAGCAGGTAACTGCGGTAAAGTAATCTGTACAGACGTGGCACCTATTATTAGGCTAGATGACATGGAAAATTTAAAATACCATCGAAAATTCTTTAAAGGGAACCTGTCACCGGGATTTTGTGTACAGAGCTGAGGACATGGGTTGCTAGATGGCCTCTAGCACACCCACAATATCCAGTCCCCATACCTCTTTGTGCTTTTATTGTGTAAAAAAAACGATTTGATACATATGCAAATGAACCTGAGATGAGTCCCGTCCCTGACTCATCTCCAGGACAGGACTCGTCTCAGGTTAATTTGCATATGTAACAAATCCGTTTTTTTTACACAATAAAAGCACACAGAGCTATGGGGACTGGATATTGCGGATATGCTAGCGGCCATCTAGCAACCTATGTCCTCAGCTCTGTACACAAAATCCCAGTGACAGGTTCCCTTTAAAAATATGTTAAACATAAAAATGTGATTTAAACAATAAAGGCCATTTTCCGATGACACTTTTCTTTTGATGTGCAGATAGGCAATGTATAGAGTAGATCTGTACACAGCTCGGTGTAAATTTTGATGGATTTTCTGCAGCGAAACTAGGAGTGGATCCAAAAGAGAGGAAAATATCCACTCCTCGTTTTGGCTTAAAAACACAGCCAAGAACTGCACCATAACTGCACTGTGTGAACAAGGCCTTAAGGGCTGAACTAGAAAATGAGTATGCATACAGTAATTGAAAGGAGACACAGACATGTTGTAACAGCACTCTGTAGGGCTAAACTGTAATGCAAGTAGGTAAATGTACAAAAACAGCATAGTACTCACTCCACCAGCTGATCTGCCAGATCCTGCAGGGCCTGAGCATGCTTTTCTGCCAGTATCACCAGTGGCTCTTTACTTGCTGCTTTGGAGACATTGTTAACTTTCTCATTTAGTTCCTGCTCAGCGCCGTACAACTGTGCGGCCAGTTTTTCATATTCCTATTATTTAAAGCAGGATATGAAAGAGATGATGAGTCTGCTATTATTCCAGTTACACTCCATATGAATGATCCTACCTAAATATTGCATTCTCTTCCTAGGAATGCAGGGTAAAAATGGCCACCACTACAGGGTTGTCACGTAGCCTTCTTTCAGGCCAGTGAAACATATTTTGCTCTCGAGGTGCATGTCAGCAAATCGGGAATCGGCAAAATACGGATTTGCAGTCTGCTTTGCATCCGGACCCATTGATTCCAATGTGTTTGCAGTCCACATTTTGCAAACAAGTATTTGACCTGTTCTATCTCTTTGCAGAATGGACATATGGATGCGAAACATCTGTGTGCTTTCCACGTCCGTATGTCCGTTCTGCAAAATGACTATGTCTGCAAAGTGTGGACCATGGATCCAATGAAAACAATGTGTCTGCAAAACAGATATGGTCATGTGCATATTAGATGTACAGTACACTTTATGCTATATTACGCTGCATGTGTGTTGAGCCTTAAATACTAGATATGATGGCATATAAATACTAGGTAGCCGCAGTGTCTATACCAAGCACTGGTTTTATTTCTGTGATTTACCTCTTTACTTTTCTGCAGTAAATTCACCATACTGCTGGTCTGTCCCAGACTAGTCTCTGCTGCCTTCAGGTAGTTTGTTGCCTCTTTCTGCTGTCTTCTTAAATCATCAACTCTTTTCTAGAAAGAATACAGAATAAAAACGTCATCAATCATATCACAGCAGCTTTAAGGTTAAACATAGTAAGAATCCATTCAATGGGACAACTTCTGCACCTGTACATTTAAGGGCCCTTTTACATGGGCAGATATTGCTGGGCAGCGATAGGCAACGAGCGATCATATAAATGTTTATCCCCGATGGTTCGTCCTTCTTCACTTATTTCTCATCAGCAGGACATCCCCGTTTACACAGGGCTGCCGACAAACAATGGTTTTTGTGCTGCATAGCGTAAGTTCACACTTAGTTCTTTGTGAACTGAAACTGTGTGGAATGTGGCGGATCCAATTCATTGAAACCTATAGAGATTTCCAACTGTGTCCGTGCAGAAACCGCACCAAGAAAAGACATGCCCTTTCTTGGTGTGGTCTGGGAAACTAGATAGAAATCAACGGAATGCATGCCAAAATTCATGCACAAGAAGCTCTTTGTGAACTTACCCTAAGGGCTCATTCAGATGAATGTAAGGGCTCTGTGCCCGTGTGAAGCCCATATTGTGGTGCGGACCCACTGACTTGAATAAGTCGGCGATCTGCATGTCCTATCTTCTGCCTTGTGGAAGCACGAACCCGAAAGCCCACTGAAGCGCTTTGGGGTGTTGCCATGATCTGTGTCTTTGTTCCGCAAAAGATAGGACATATCCTGTCCTTCGCCATCACTTGCGCAGCATGGAGTCCACACGGCCAGGGCCTGTATTTTACAGGCTCGCCATTTGCACAATACGGCACCGAGCCCTTACGTTCGTCTGAATGAGCCCTAAAAACTGGATCAGCAAGATTGTGTGATCACTGAAACATTTACACTAGCCAATAATTGACCCAATCTTTAACTCGTGTAAATGGGCCTTTGGTCATACATCTCAAATCTGGCACAACAGACAGGATTGCACAAACTTATTTCTAAAACTCCACTGTAATATTTTGAGAAACCGCAATCCTAATTCATTTTTTACCCTGATAAATCAGGAACAGAGAAGCGCAAATTCAAAAATGATCATGGTGAATGTATAATGGGAGAAACTATTGATCTGTCACTTGGCAAATGCAAATTTCAGACATGGTCGATCCACCCAGTGAATCCCACTGGCTGGCAAATCTCAAAGCGTTTGGTGAATCCCCGAAATCAGGACGAAAGAAAGACAGGAACCCTGCACCGTAAAGATATATACCTATAATCTGTAATAAAATAAATTCAAGTATACATATTATAGACTATCATAAGAGATGTCACAACCATTACCTTAATATCTTCAAGGGTCATTGCATTTTGTTTATTCAAGTCGTTTGCTTGCTTAGTTTGTCCAGATGCTTCATCCAGTGCATCTCGGAGGTCATTGAGTTTTACTTCATAATCTTTTATTGACTTGGTGATTTCTCTTATCAGATCCTTATGCTGATCCAGATGCTTCTGGAACTGGTTCCTCACCCGGTTTAGCACTAAAAATACATACATTTTAATGAGATTAGCTTCACCTTCACTCCTGTGGGCATCAACAATACTTTAAAAACATCCTCTAAATATTGGATGACGTGAACACAGGATCTTATGTCACACGTGGCTCCAAGTACTGGACAGAAGTGACTCATCAGAACTTACAAGTTTTGGCTTCCTCTTTCTCCAGCTCGGCTTCTTTTTTCTGTGCATTAAAGTTGCGTTGTCTCATTTCATTTAACATACGCCTAGCTTCCGCCATGTTCTTAGATACCTCTGCAGGGGCCGATGCACCACCTTGTGTACTCCCAGCGTTCTTAATAAGAACTGAAAAAGACAACAAATGATGGCCACACGATCATAAATTAAGATATTGGAACATGCCTTCAATGTCCACCTGGAAATACCTAGTCAATGTATATTGTACCATAAAAACTGGCTGCAAATAAAAATATCTGAATGCAAATCAGATGGGAACATTGTGATTTGTGTCAAAAGTAACTATGCCTCCGAAAGAGGGGGCTATCATTTACTACTTAAAGGCAACTTCCAGTCTCCTAATATTGATGACCTATCCTCAGGATAGGTCATTAATTGCCCATTTGTGAGGGCCTGTCGCCCTGCTCCCCCACCAATCAGCTGTTCCCTGCAACCTCTGGGGCCAGAACTCACTCTTGAACGGAACAAGAAGCACAGCTCTGTTCAAAGTGTAGTGGCCGTGCTCTGTTACCGTAGTTTATCTCCCACTGAAAATAATTTTAGGTTACGAGCTGCAGTAACCCTGTATGGTCACCACACTTTGAATGGAGCTGTGTTTCCTGTTCCATTCAAGAGTTAGTTCCAGAGCCAGAGGCTGCAAAGAACAGCTGATAAGTGTGGGTGTAGGGTGTCTGGCTCCCCGCTGATCGGATATTGATGACCTATCCTGAGGACAGGTCATCAATATCAGGAGCCTGGTGAACCCCTTTAAGATATGATTGCATTACACTAACATGAAAGCAGGCCTTTTTTACACTATGGAACTCCTTTATACATACATTATACAAACATTTAACCATTAAACATAATCTATGTACGTGTTTTCAGTTTACAACCTGGTATTTGGAACAATCTCTTACATCTAATGCGCCATTGTAACTGCCTGGTGTCGTATGCTCACTAACGCCTTTCGGAATTGGATTCATGTGCCATAAAGATTTTGCTTGTTTACCCCTATCCTATTTCCGCACCTTTGCTCTTATCCCCTTTTCCTATCCCGTTCTTTGTGATAACTGTTTTTGTGTTTCTTGAAAATACCAATGAAAATATGTTTTAAAAAAAAACTAACATGAAAGCTTGAGTTTCTCTGAGATAATCGGACTTTGGACAATATAAAGAATGTCAATATGACAATATGGCAGCAAAACTCTACTTGACATTAAATACAACAAAAGCCATGCAATGTCAAGATAAAGTTTGCTGCAATTGTGTATTTAACTCATAAATGTCAAGTGAAAGACTGCTACATCTGTACCTTTAAATAAGGATACTGGACTGTATGTGATACACAAGGATCCTAAACAACCTACTGTTAATATTCTTTATAAGAAGTTCTATGGTCAGCAGCATGTGACTGGCATTACGGAAGGTATCATCAGCGTTCATCATGATGGCTTCATATCTTTTAGAATTACTTTCGGCCTGAAAGAGAAAGCATGAATACAGATAATGCTTGAGCATTTGTGGGCCTACGAGTGGAAGCAATTACATTTAAGGTACAACATACTGGAGCCTAGTCCACCCAGTTCCTTAAGAAGAAGGTTGTGCACAATAGTAAAGAAAACATGCTAGATATAACAATATAATCACTATAAATAAAACAATGAACACTGCATCCTTGAATTTGTTTCTAAAATGGTTCACTATGTGGTGCGGTTTCTTAAAACTTCTCTCTATAAGCTTCATTTTATCTAATACTGAGATCCAAAACCACTATATTGTCAAGGATTTAAAACGTTAGATTTCAGCTGCCTGAAGCCATCACTAGAGGGCGCTTACTGATATACAGTACATTGAACCCAATAAGCTCCATGTGTCTGCTGCAGGAAGACAGAATGTTATTCATTAAATCTAAGCCAGTGCTGGGGATGTTGAGCTCTACATCAGAAAAAGTGAGGTCTGACTGCGCTAAAGATATACTAAGAAATGAATAATAAACGTTGGATATTAACAGTAGTATGTCAGGTCATTGGAAATAAGGTGGAGAACCCAAGCATAGCTTTAGAACTAGTGTTCAGACAAGATGGCCCTCTGGCCATGACTTACCTTTTCTAGAAGACCTGCTATCTGCAGTTTCAGAGCATTCGTTTCTGAGTCCAGGCTGTTCACCTTCAGGCGCTGACTTGTGAGTTTACTACTGTAACTGTCATATTGTTGCTGCAATATAAATCCAGAAATAAATATCACTCTTTGGCTACATTCACTCGCCCGTGTGTGTTTTGCGGATCCACAGAGCCGCAAAACACGGACACCGGCAATGTGCGTTCCGCATTTTGCGGACCGCACATCACCGGCACTCTCATAGAAAATGCCTTTTCTTGTCCGCAATTGCATAGAATAGGAATAGGACATGTTCTATATTTTTCGGGAACGCGATTGCGGACCCGGGCGGGACATCGTCTGTCCCCATTGAAATTAATGGGTCCGCAATTCCATTCCGCAAAATGCGGAACAGAATTGCGGACGTGTGAATGGAGCCTTAATAAGATTTGTATGGCTTTTGTCAAGTACTTACCTGCCTCGCTGTGGTGGTGTCACTCAGTTGCCATAGTAACCAGCCCCACTGCCAAAGAGGCTGAGCGGCAGTGTCATGTGCTTGCTGTCAGAGGCCTATTTAAACGGGCTACTGCTGGCCACAGTCTGTGATTGGCCGTCTTGGCATGTATTACTATTGTGTGAATCCCTGGTATTCTAACTTTTGGATTGTCCCCGATCTTGCTCCTGCCTGCTGATTATTCCTCTGACATTATTTCCTGACACTGGCCCAGTCTGGTGTTTGCCTCTGTGTTTGTATGTTGTGTTGGTTCTGACGTATCTCTTTGGTTTGAACTCTGGCCAGATTTTGACTTAGCTTTTGGATTCTGAACCAGTCCAAATTTGCCTGTCTGACTCTTTCTGATCTCTTTCTAAATTTAGGCCCCTGTCAAGTTAGGGACCGTCGTCAAGTGAGGGCTGCCATTTAGGGCGGATCGTCCAAGTGGTTAGGGACAGTGGTGCTGGTAGAGCACACAGCTGCATTGTTGCTTACCCTACGCTCAGAATTATAGAATATACTGTATCTGATTGTTTTCTTGCACAATCTTGCACTGCAAACAAATGTGTTCCACCTAATACATCCGCATATGTCATAGAGCTGGGAGAGCAAAAGCCTAAGGATACAGATATGACTCGCAACATGAGAAGTAGGAGATTAGCATACAATATATATTAGAGTATATATAATAGAGTATACAGATGACCAGTCCAGCACTTACTTTTACTTCTCGGATGCGGGCTTCTAAAGCTCTGATCTGTTCCAGGGCCCGGCTGGTTGCATTGATGCTCTGAAGCCTTGCCTTAATTAGGTTGAGCTCATCACTTATAGTCATTAAGTCCATGAGCAGAGTATCGACACAGCTGTCACATACTGGAAATACATAAGTGCAGACATCATGAACACATGAAAACCAGATTAGGTTTTAAAGGGGGAGCGTGAAATTAGAAAAAAAAAAAGATCTCCTACAATGTGTGGTCCTCTTGAGCACCAGAACAAGGCCTCTTGCACACAAACGTATTTTCTTTCCGTGCCCGTTAAGTTTTGTTTGCGGACCGTATGCGGAGCCATTAATTTCAATGGGTCCGCAAAAAAACTGAAAGTTTTGTTTCCGTATTTCCGTTCCACAAAAATAACTTGTCCTATTATTGTCCGCATAACGGACAAGGATAGTACTGTTCTATTAGGGGCCAGCTGTTCCGCCCAGCAAAATACGGAATGCACATGGACCTCATCCGTATTTTTTGCGGATCCGTTTTTTGCGGACTGCAAAATACATACGGTAGTGTGCAAGAGGCTTAAGGCTCCTTTCCTCTAAGGCCTCATGCACACGACCGTTGATTGTTTCCGTGTCCGTTGCTCCATTTTTCGTGATTTTCTGCAGACCCATTGGTTTTCAATGGGTCCGTGGAAACTTCGGCAAATGCACCGTTTGTCCTCCGTGTCCGTGGTCCGTGATTCCAGTCCGTCAAAAAAATATAACCTGTCCTATTCTTGTCCGTGAAAAACGGTTCACGGACCCATTCAAGTCAATGGGTCCGTGAAAAATGCGGATGGCCATCCGTGTGTCATCCGTGTTCCGTGTCCATTTTTTTTGCGGATCCCTTGGCAGGCACTTGGGAAACATTGTCAGCCTGTCTTTTGGTAAAATCTTTTGGGTCATGTCCGCTAAAAAAAACGGAAGACACACGGAAGCACAACGGAAGGCAAAAACGGACACGGATCACTGAACAACGGAACCCCTTTTTGTGGACAGCATAAAAAAACGGTTGTGTGCATGAGGCCTAAGTTGTATGTTTTTGGGCAGTTATTCTCAATACTTAGATAAATTACATCAGTGTAACCCCAGGGTTATGATCATACACTGTGCCACCTATTAAAAGCACAGCATGAGTACGCCGTACAAACATGTTACATGCCCCGAGGTACACATACCACAGGGTAAGAACTTATCTTTTAGGGCACAATAGTTGCTTGAAAACACTCATTGTGGCTCCTCTACTCATCACCTCCTTGAATATCCTTTTTTATAATGTGTGACCATAAAAATCCCCAGTTTGAGGTAGAATAGGAAAAAAGAGCCTCCACGGCCTGCGTAGCAAGGAACCTTCTTCATTTTGAGATATTTATATCAACAGACCAGCACATAGGGAAGATTTTAATACAACATGCAGCTACATCTTAAAGTAAAAAACAATTATAGCCCAGAACTTGACAAAGTTCTACTCGGGCCTCTAGGCCACCACCTTCAGCTCAGGAGCTGGTGCCATAGGGATCCTATAGTGCTGACTCCCAAGCTCTGTAAACTTTGCTATTCAGCTTAGTCTATGCATTTTTCTTACACATCAGATAGGCAAACGACAGGCACCCTGGTGGGAATATTATTCACAATGGCATACCTACTAGACAATTGTTTTATACAAGCAGATATAATCCATTCACGTGACGATTGGGCAGCCTTATAAAACATGGCGCATTGATATCACCACATATAGTATTTGCAGTTTTCCACTGGAATTGTATTTGGAAGCATACATTGGCCTTTTTATACTGATAAATTCATATTTTGTGTCAACACTTACAGTCATCACCTCCTGTGTCTTTGGGATCTTCATCAAGGCATTCTGGAAAAAATTACAATAAATATACCTGATTATATTAGTGAGTGTGTATCTACCCCCAGTTGACAGTGTAATTATTATTAGTCCTAATAATCTATAAGGCAAATGAAGAGCAGACAGTAAGCCATCTTGTGGACTCCAATTTCCCTAAAACTCAATGATGATAATGAGGAAGGAGACATTCATGGTCATTCTTACCTCCTGTCAGAGGGTCACAACTTATCAGCTGGCCATTGTTACCACAGTTACATGGCTGACACTTGCCGCCAAGCCTTAGAGGATTTCCATAATAGCCTTGTGCACATCTACACATAGGAAAGGGAAGATCTACATGTAAACGTTACGTTATATACAGTGTTGGATGACACAAGTAGCTTTGGACATTTGGCTAAAGAACTAAACGAACAATGTCATGTAGTCAGGGGCGTAGCTATAGGGGGTGCAGAGGCAGCAGTCGCTACCGGGCCCAGGAGCCTGAAGGGGCCCAAAGACACTTGTGCCGCATAAGAAGACACACAAAGCACTGAGGGTAGGGGGGCCCAAGCTGAACTCTTGCACCAGGGCCCATAAGCCTTTAGCTACGCCCCTGCATGTAGTCATGTTTCCAATTAGACAAAGCTGTATACTTACTCTCCACAGTTGTACCCTGTGTATCCTGGTTTGCAGAAACACCTCAGATTTCTGCCACTTCCAGAACATCCAGTTGCAAAACTACAAGAAAGAACAGTATTAGCAATCCCGAGAAAGCAAAATTGTCAAGACTTTCTGTAGAATGAAGCATTGTGCATTTTTATACACAAGGACCATACAAGACGGATCCACTAGGTAGAGTATCTCTCACAAAGTAGATGTCTTTTTGTATAAACTGGCATAGGCAGACTGTCTGCCTCAAGTGAGCGCTGAAGAACAATGTAGCGTGTAGACTGACGCTAGACTTACATGGAGCAATCATCAGCACTGTAATTAGTATTGGCAGCACATTCCCGTTTATATAGGACGATATGCTGCAAACCACCGATGATTTAATGTCCACTTGATACATGCGATTAAAGGGGTTTTCTAGGATTTTGATACTGATGACATATCCTCAGGATAGGTCATTAGTATATGATCGTCGGGGTCTGACATAAAAGCCACCGGCGCTCCTGTGAGTGCTGTGTCCTTCTCCATGCTTACTGGGCACAGCGCCGTACAAGGTATAGAGGATGTGCTTGGTTTAACGCTCAGCCCCATTGAAGTAAATGGAGCTGAGTGCGATACCAAGCACAGCCACTATACAATGTATGGCGCTGTGCTTGGTAAGCACAGAGATGGCCGCGGCACTCACAGGAGCACTGGTGCCTTTTCTAACAGCTGATTGTCGGGGGTCCCAGTTGTCAGACCCCCACGATCAGATACTAATGACCTATCCTGAGGATATGTCTTCAGTATCAAAATCCCGGAAAACCCCATTAAAAGACAAACCAGCCTTTGCTCGTTTGATCAGTGACCAGTTTAGCGAGCCAGTTGTTGGGAATGAACAGTTGGACGAACATTTATCCCCTTGATCGACGGCCTATGTCAAAGGGCCCTAAGACTCTGTTCACATCTTTGTCTGAGTCTTCCATCAGACATATACATATATATATATATAAGAATTCCCCAGTGTATACTTGCAAAGGAAAGCTCCAACTTACGCCAGTGTATTGCAACAGAGTGTCATATGTCACCCATAGCCACCAGTGTACATGGTGTACAGTTTTTGAAGCAGTTCACTGTATAGGAAAGTGCAATGTGCTGTGCTTTTCTATACAGTTAACAAAAAGTTATGCCAACTCATAGCTTAAAGGAGGCCTCTGTCAGGGGAATGAAGTTTATGCATATGTTTGGTGTCCCAGGGCATTAGCTAAACAGACAAAACATCGTCTTGTGAACAAAGCTGTACTAATACTTGCCACTAGCCACCGAAAATTAGAAGCCTACAGAATACCATCCACAGTATCAGAGACCTGACATGTGCTTCAACCCATTAACTAGAGATTTGACATGTTAAAAGTACATAGGGGGTCATTTAAGACCAGCATTTTAGACGCCGGACCAAATAACCCCTATATCTGCCAGGGGATCCACCGAAGTTATGAATAGGCGCAGGCCTCTTCGTAACTTCGGCGCATCCAGAGCCAGTGTAAATGCGAGCCAGCTTCCGAGCTGTCTTACATTTAGACCATTTTCTATGCCTAAAACAGGCGTAGAAAATGCTGAACTTTCCCACCCACGCCACCCCCCTTTTTTAGACCTGGCGCGAGCGTGCAAAAGTCACAGATCTGCATCTGAAATAAGCCAAATATAGGCGTATTTCGGGATAATAAATTATCCCCATAGTGTCCGTGAAAACCAGTTCAGCTCCCTAGAGCAGGTCTTTTCTTGGTACAATATTGACAACTTCCCATTCCAGACAATAAAACTGCCGTATTATCGATGACTCATCATAAAAAGGTAGGTGACCCCATGAGTCTGGATGGAAGCCCTTTGGAGTATTGCCTAGATATAGTATGCATCCTGAACTAAATAGTGCAAAATAATGACTCTCAAGTAGTATCATTTGCTACTTAATTAGTGAATATTCTAGACATGTTTTACTATTCTACTAATTCTTACCAGGACATAATGAAACAATATATTCTAAAAGGCATAGGTTTAACTTACCTGTTTGACACTACGGGGAGAGGGCAAGGGCATAAATTGCATGAGCCTTGGGTGGCAATCCCACTGTATCCTTCTTTGCACAGTTCGCAGTGGTCCCCCTCTGTGTTATGTTGGCAGTTCTATGGACAGTAAGAAATGAGCATCAGTGGTGTAATGCAGCTGGAGACTTATACTACTTGTATTCATAGAAAGTTTTTACGGGCCACAAATCTACTTTTCTCTTGCTTTCGTTTTGATAGATCCTCTCAACTGTTCATAGATATTCCCCATGAAACCTTTATCTCCGCACTCCTGAGAGATGATAAACACTCATTTAAGCTATGTTCTTATGAAATTCAGCTTAAAGGCCCCTTTACACAGGTCACTGCCCTGGCAATTATCAGGAATGAAATGAATGCTCCCTATAATTGCCTGATCAATCATCTCCCCTGTATGGAGAGGAGTCATTACTACTGTGATCACTTCTCCCCATAGAGATTCATAGTCCCTGGCCATCAAATCCCTGTCTACACAGGGCCATCAGCTGCCCAGAAACAATGATAAAAGCTGCTTTCACCCAATGAATGAGCATTTGCTTGTTCATTAGGTAATGAACACATTCACATCTGAGTGTGTACCGTTAATAACCACCCTCTGTTTTCTGTCACTCAGCCAGTTACTTAACCGCATACAGACATTTTCTCCCAGTCCGAGCATTCTCATTTTATATACTAACCCTTTATGGGGAATCCAACAATAAAAAAATGCTTTCAACGATATACATAGACTCTAAAGGCGTCAGTATAACAAACCATCCACAGGTTAGGTGAAAAGTGTTTGATCCCTAAAGCCTGTATTACACTGGCAGATTGATCTGCTAAAGAGCGCTAGTAGTAACGTTCGTTAGTGATCATCTGGCAGTCTAATACTGTCTCCAATTTACCCAATGAATGAGCAAACGCTTGTTCGTCGGGCAATCAAGCATGCTTGAAGATCACGATTTGCCGGCAGCAGATCGTGCTGTCTAATCAAGATCTGCTGCCAGCAAATAACTAGACAGCATGGGGATGAGCAATGGCATAAAGATCGTTCCCCTCCATGCTGTGTAGGAGATCGCTGCATGTAAGAGCAGTGGTCTCCTCCGCTACTGAGCAGGCGATTGCCGGGTAGGAAAGCTTTCTTCCTGACAATCCCCTGCAGAATAGACTGGTGTATGGTGCCGTTCCCTTCATTCTATATGGGACTGTCAGAGACAGCAAAGCACTCTACTCGGATATCTCCTGTCCCATAGAGAATGAATTGAGTTGCAGCATGAAAGCATGACCATCGCTCCATTCAAAGAGAGAACTGGAGATCCTCATTGTGGTGATCTTAGGGGGTCCAAACAATCAAACACATGAAACTGTGGATAGCTGAAATATACCCTTTATGCACAGCCCCTTTATGTATTTAGATTAAAAAAACAAACAAAAAAAACAAATGGTGCTCACCTTAAAGAGGTTGTGTCACTTCAGCAAATAGCATTTATCATGTAGAGAAAGTGAATACAAGGCACTTACTAATGTATAGTGATTGTCCATATTGCTTCCTTTGTTGGCTGGACACATTTTCCCATCTCATTATACACTGCTCGTTTCCAATGTTATGACTAGGGATGAGCGAATCGACTTCGGATAAAACATTCGAAGTCGATTTGCATAAAACTTTGTTTCAATACTGTATGGAGCGAGCGCTCTGTATAGTATTAAAATGTATTGGCTTTGGGAAATGGTTATTTACAGTATTAATCAATTTCTGAAGTTATTTCGCAAAGTAATAACTTTGGCTCATCGGAGCCAATACATTTTAATACTGTACGGAGCGCTTGCTCCGTACAGTATTGAAACGAACTTTTATGCAAATCGACTTCGGATGTTTCATCCGAAGTCGATTCGCTCATCCCTAGTTATGACCACCCTGAAATCCAGCAGCAGTGGCCATGCTTTCACACTATAGAAAAAAGCACCGGCCTATGGCACTCCCATGATCCTGGCTACCCGAGCGGCCGGCACTTTTTCCTATACTGTGCAAGCACAGCGACCGTTGATTGATTGCGGGGTGGTCCTAACGATGGAAACGAGCAGTGTATAATGTGATGGAAAAATGAATCCAGCCAGCGAAGGAGGCAATATGGGTAATAACAATACATTAGTAAGTGGATTGTAATAACTTTGTCTACATGATAAATGCCACTTGCTGAAGTGAGACAACCCCTTTAAGGAATGTCTACCCATATTGTAAATGACTGTTGTGTTTAGAAATAACCGATACAACCTGACTAAGCTATGATGGCAGGCATCACTGTAAATGTGCATTTCTGCTGATGAGACAATATACCAGGCTAAGAGGTATATGTATTCAGTAACGTGATATAGCTTTCTCGCATCCCCTCCATGCATTACTACATACATAGACGGCTTCCCCTGTAGTAACATGATACTCCATTTATGAATATCATCTGCTCTTTATCCATTTTGAAGTTAACATGTTCCAACAGCTACATTTATGCAATAGCAACTGACTTAATGTAACCATATTTTACCACAGTTGTAATTGCTATGTTCTGTACTAATGTGATGCTTGTGCTCCAGACCACATGGCATGACTTTACTCATATTTTTTCTTTTTAAGGTATGAGGACCTCCCGAATTACTGCCTGTTCTCACAGTCTGACATTATGAGTTTGCATACTACTCCTGTAGCAGCTTGCCCTGTACATGTACACGGCCACTCCCTATACTGAACTGTTAGTGCAACCAACTACTGAACCCACGCGTTAAAGGCACATTACCATGAGATCTGACAGCCTCGCCGTTATCGGGTACAAAACAGCTATGACCAGTGACAATTTATAGAGGCCAGAAATGCCTCTTACAGTTCTCTCATGAAAGGGTGGCTTGTGAGTTTTGCTCCGTACCAGGAAAACAGTCACTGGCACTTTATAGGGGGCTGCCTAGGACTGAGCACACACATAAGGTGTGCCCGACTTCAGTTAAGGCTACATTCACACGAACATATGGGTTTTGCAGTCCGCAAATTGCGGACCCGCAAAACACAGATACCGGCCATGTGAATGTAGCCGGCCCTATGATAGAAATGCCTATACTTGTCCGCGGTCGTATAGGACATGCTCTATCTTTTTTGCGGGGAAGCGGATCGGATCTACGGATGCGGATAGCACACTGTGTGCTGTCCGCATCTTTTGCAGCCCCATTGAAATGAATGGGTCCGCACCCGTTCCGCAAAATTGAGGAACGGATGTGGAGCCATTCATACGGTCGTGTGAATGTAGCCTTAGGGTAGGACCTGCTACTAGAACCCTTGCACATGACAGTATTTTGCGGACCGTATACTGGCAGTTTTTTCACTTCAGTATACTGAACCATTCACTTCAATGGGACCGCAAAAAATACTGAAGTGTCTCCGTATGCCTTCCGTTTCCGTTTTTCTGTTCCGTTTAAATATAGACCATGTCCTATTCTTGTCCGCAAATCACGTTCAGTGGCTCCATTCAAGTCAATGGGTCCGCAAAAAAAACGGAAAGCATACGGAAAGGCATCCATATATCTTTCGTATCCGTTCTGTTTTTGCTGACCAATCTATTGAAAATTTCCGGACCAGCCCAATTTTTATTATGGAATTAATGTATACTGTATATGCCAAATGGAAAAACGGAACCAAAACGGAAACAAAACGGAAACAAAAAACGGAACCACGGATCCGTTATAAACGGACCGCAAAACACCGAAAAAAAATACGTTCGTGTGCAAGAGGCCTAAGGGTGCATTCACATGAATGTATTTCTTATCTGCATCTGATCTGTATTTTTTACGGATCGAATGTGGGCCCATTCATTTCAATGGGGCCATAAAAAATACGGACAGCATACCGTGTGCTGTCTGCATCCGTATGTGTGTCCTGCGAAAAATATAGAACATGCAGAATGGTTGTCCCTAGAAACCACTTCTTGTTCTTCAAATAATGTATAGTACTCTATATATAAAGCAAATAAACTAAGACTAACCATTTTGACAGATGCCCTTTAATACATACAAAATTTACAGCAAATGATCTGCTTCATCCTAGGAGTAAGCAATAAAAACCAAATACACAATAAGGTCCTTCATTCTAACACATATGAATCTACCATAGGAAATGGACTGGGCTTGAGTTGAAAAATTTCCGGCACTTTTAAAAAAAAAAGAGGTTATCCTAGATTTTTAGTTTATATCTTCAAATATTCCAAGAATAATGTTAGCATTGTGCCACCTGCTGTGGACACACATCCAAGTGAGAGAATAAGGCAGAATTACTGTAGTTGTATTGGCTCAGCATCTCCTCTGGTGCAGCTTAAGGGTCCATTCACACGTCCGCAATTCTGTTCCGCATTTGCGGAACGGAATTGCGGACCTATTAATTTCAATGGGGACAGACGATGTCCCGGCCGGATCCGGCCGGATCCGCACTTCCGGGTCCGCAATCGCGTTCCCGAAAAAAATAGAACATGTCCTATTCTTGTCCGCAATTGCGGCCAAGAAAAGGCATTTTCTATGAGAGTGCCGGCGATGTGCGGTCCGCAAATTGCGGAATGCACATCGCCAATGTCCGTGTTTTGCGGATCCGCGGATCCGTGGATCCGCAAAACACACACGGACGTGTGAATGGACCCTAATAATCAGCTGGCTCACTACACCAGGAATCCCTCTCAGACCCAAAGAAAGGTGGGCAAGAGTTGGCATGTGTGTGCACCTTTGTACATTTACCGAGGTGGACTCAGAAAGGCTGTTCAGTAGAAACAGGAGACCCCATACTAAAATGATTCCATGAATATTTGGGGATGGAAGCATTTTTAATAAGTGTACATGTAAACCGGTTATAATTATGGGCGGAATTAATATTTTCCATGGGACCAGATCGGTGGGGTCCGTCTCCCAGCACCCCCCACGATCAGTTGTTTGAAGAGAACGCAGCTCTCGTGCAAGCGCTGCATTCTCTTTACTGACTACCTGCTCACTGTCGATTTTGCAGTGCCGAGAACTTGTCAAACAGTTAATCAGCAGGGGTGACGGGAGTCAGATCCCCGCCGATCAGATATTGATGGCCTTTCCTGAGGATATGTCATCAATATGCGGAAGACAGAAACCCCCCTTAACAGGTTGAGGAATCTGTTGCACAGTGGAGTGGTGGAAACACTGCGCTGTTCATAAACTGCACTAGCATTGATAAATGTCCACAATTATTTTTTTGCTAAATACTGGAGCTGCTTATATGCACGAATTCCCTCATAGTTTACTAAATCATCTACCTGTAAGTGCATTAAAAGAGTGCTATTTTTAGAGTGAACAAACCTTGATGTAATACAAATGTTACACTTGTATATCAATGTGAAAGATAACACGCAAAAGAAAACTCTTCTTGCCTGCCTGCATTCCAAAGCAAGTGGCAAGATATAATAATAATTAGCCAGCTCTGCACAATGATTTGGGTTAAAGTCCCATGAGGGAATTAATGCTGACCACATTTCTCACTTGTGCCAAATGAATTACTGAATGCCGTTTACCCCATGCTTCTGATTACTTGTTTTATACACTTTATATTTATTGGTATATAAAGAACAATGCAATAATGAAGAATAATAACTTTGAATAAATATATATATATATCTGTGTGTATATATATTGTAAGAGGGCGCAAGGTGCCGTCATGGACGGAAGATACGTGTCACCGAGGTTCCTGGCCTCGGTGAGGTGAGAGCCGGGTTTTATGTGTCAGCAGCAGCTAGTGCTGCTTGACATTGATAGTTAGTTTGGCTGCAAAGCCAATCCGGGCCGGCTCTTACTGGGAGTAGGCAAAGAGTTGGGTGGGTGCCTACTCCCCACGGTCCAGGCCGGACTTTGCTGGGCTTTTTAAAGCCAGCCACATCAGCAGGTGGGGCTGTGATTGTCCTGGAGCTGCTGCTAGTGTTGTGTTGCTCTCTGGGCTGGAAGGATGAGACCAGCAAGGAGTCGTGCAGTCGTCCTGGAAGCCTGAAGGTGGATTATCCTGCGGCTGGGCCGACCGCCAGGTGCGAACGCGCACCTAAACATCTCACAGGTGATTGAACCTGGTTTTGGACTCTTTGGTTTTGCTTTTTTGTGTTTGCTGAGTGTGAATTAACACCAAGAGACTGTTTATCGTTTATTTTGTGCAAAGTGTGAATAAAACACTGTTTATTGCACTTTCTGGACTTCTTGTTTTGCCTCTGTACTGCACCCGCACTGCTATCTACCAGAGCGACTCCCCACATTTGGTGTCGGATGCGGGCATGCGCAGTGAGGCTGGCGTAAACGCCGAAGTTTTTTCCAAAGTGAATGTCATATGTCAAGCCGGCAAAGTTTCAACACGTGAACTTTGACAAGATGGAGGCAGTTGTAAAGGCTCTCGTGGAGGCCAATTTACAGCAGCGGGAGGCCAACAAGCAGCAGCAGGAGACAAACCAGCTGCTGTTGCAACATGTAATGGCTTTGCAAGCGACTGGAGCCTCTCACCGTGCCCATGATGCCCGGAAAGCGGTCCGTGCAGCAATTCCCAAGATGACCCCGAGGATGATGCCGAGACCTACCTGGCAGTCTTCGAAAAAGTGGCCGTGAGGGAGAAGCTGCCCCGTGACCAGTGGGCTGAGGTGGTCGCTCCGTTCCTGGCTTCCGGACCCCAGCAGGTGTTTTTCGACTTGTCGGACGACCAAGCGGCCGATTATGACACAGTGAAAGGAGAGATCCTAGCCAGACTGGGGGTGAACGTGCTGGTCCGCGCTCAAAGAGTCCACCAGTGGGACTTTAAAACAACTGAACCTGCTAGGCCGCAGTACTACGATCTGCTGCACAGGCTGCAAAAGTGGCTGCAGCCTGATCTACTAAGTCCTACTGCCATGCTGGATCGACTGTTGGCGGACATCTTTTGGAGGGCCCTGCCTTATCCCCTCCAGCACTGGGTCGGCCAGGCGTCTCCGGTAAGTGCCCTGGAGATGGTCGACCTGGTGGAGCGTTACGAGGCCACCAGAAACCTGCAGGGGAGTCTTGCTGGGAAGGGGCCAGTCAAACCCAGGAGGCCTCCACCCCAGTTCCGACGACCGGCGACAGAGAGACCTGCACGGAATGTATCCCCTGCGGATCCGCCTCCTGTGGTATGCTGGAGGTGTCAGGAGCCAGGCCACATCAGGGCCGACTGTCCGCATCAGGGTGAGCCGATGGATGTGAACTACGGGTATCGCCACTCCCTGTATGCACGGAAGCTGTGTGCAACTGGCACCCGTGAGGGGCAGGACAATAACCACCTGTGTCAGGTAGCGGTGGGAGATTCTCTGGCGGTGGCCCTGCTGGACTCTGGGAGTTTAGTCTCCCTGGTAAGAGCGGCCCTAGTACGGCCTGCGGAGTATACCGGCCGTAAAGTCGGGGTCCTATGCATTCACGGAGACTTAAAAGACTACCCCACTGCATTAGTGACTTTGTCCACAGCTGCTGGTAAGTGGACCCACGAGGTGGCTGTCGCTACCACACTCCCACATGAACTGATACTTGGGAGGGACTTCCCAGGTTTCCCGGCGCTGTGGCCGGCTATAAAAGTGTCGGATGGGCCCGAGACAGGGGTAACCCTAGTAGAGTGGCCTGATACCACTGGAAGGCCAGAACCCTGGGAGCCCGAATCTGAAGGGCCAGCGGTAGGGGTGACCACTGCTCCAGCGGTAGAGGGGGAGACAACCCCACTGAGTGTAATGGTGGGAGACACGGAGGACTTGCCACCGGGACCTGAGTTGGCAGACCTCAATGTCTCCGGGGAAAATTTTGGGACCGCACAACACCGGGACCAAACCCTAACCAGGGCCTGGGAAAGTGTGGTAATGATTGACGGTAAACCCCAGAAACCTGGGGCTGAATTAATGTTTCCACGATTTATTATTCTTCAGGATATGTTGTATCGGGTGAACCAAATCCGAGGTGAGCCAGTTGAACAGTTGGTGGTGCCCACCGCATATCGCAAGCTTGTTATGGAGCTTGCCCACCAACATGTTCTTGGGGGACACATGGGGTGGCAGAAAACGCAGGACCGCGTACTACAGCGATTTTACTGGCCCGGTTTGTTTAAGGAAGTAGAGGAGTTCTGTAAGTCCTGTCCGACCTGTCAGGTAAATAGCCCCCAGCCGCATTACAGAAGTCCCCTGGTCCCTCTCCCAATAATTGAGGTCCCATTCGAGCGTATTGCCATGGATCTGGTCGGACCCGTACCGAAGTCTGCTAGGGGTCACCAACATATCCTGGTGATTCTGGACTATGCTACTCGATATCCAGAGGCGGTGCCTCTTCGACACACATCGGCTAGGCTCATTGCAAAGGAGTTAATGGAGATGTTTACCCGGGTGGGCCTACCTAAGGAGGTTCTGACGGACCAAGGGACCCCTTTTATGTCTAAGATTATGAGGGAATTGTGTAAACTGTTGCATATAAAGCAATTACGGACGTCCGTTTACCATCCGCAAACGGACGGCCTGGTGGAAAGATTTAACCAAACTTTAAAAAATATGCTAAAAAGGGTGGTGTCCCGAGATGGGAAGGACTGGGATCTGCTTCTGCCCTATCTCATGTTTGCAGTGCGAGAAGTGCCCCAGGCCTCTACTGGGTTCTCACCCTTCGAACTGCTTTATGGCAGACGCCCACGGGGCCTGTTGGACATCGCTAAGGAAGCGTGGGAACAACAGCCCGTCCCCCACAAAAGCGTAATTGAATATGTTACCCAGATGCAGGAACGTATGGAGAGGGTGTTACTGCTGGTCCGGGAGCATATGGAGGCAGCCCAACAGGCCCAAAGTAGAGTCTATAATCGTCAGGCTCGGGTACGAGACTTTAATCCCGGAGACCGAGTTTTAGTTCTGGTACCCACCCTTGACAGTAAATTTCTAGCTAGGTGGCAGGGGCCCTATGAAGTGCTCGAGAAAGTGGGGAAGTAAATTACAAGGTGCACCAGCCAGGGCGGCGGAAGCCGGAGCAGGTGTATCATGTGAATTTGCTGAAGCCATGGAAGGATAGGAACTCGTCCAGCGATGACAGCCCCGGCCAGGGCTTCTAGGTGAGAAGGAACCAGCCCCTCACCTCGAAGTCCGGGAAGCAGCAGCCACCGTAAAAATTTCAGATAGCCTATCCTCCAAACAGGTCCAGGAAGTTAAGGAGTTCATTAGTCGGAACACGGATGTGTTCTCGGACCTCCCTGGGCGCACATCCCTAATCCAGCATGACATTATCACTGAGCCTCAGGCCAAAGTCCGGTTAAAGCCGTATCGGGTACCCGAGGCTCGGCGACAAGCCATTGTGAAGGAAGTGCAGCTGATGCTCCAGTTAGGTGTCATTGAGGAGTCAAAAGTGATTGGGCCAGTCCGATAGTCTTAATACCCAAGCCGGACGGGACATTGAGGTTCTGTAACGATTTCCGCAAGCTGAATGAGGTGTCCAAGTTTGACGCATATCCCATGCCGAGGGTGGATGAGCTCATTGAAAAATTGGGCCAAGCCAGGTATTTTTCTGTCTTGGACCTCACCAAAGGGTACTGGCAGGTACCCTTAACGGAGGCTGCCAAGGAAAAACTGCTTTTATCACACCGGAGGGGTTGTATCAGTACAAGGTATTACCCTTTGGTCTACATGGCGCCCCGCCACGTTTCAAAGGCTTATGGATATTGTGCTTCGTCCACATCGACGGTACGCCTCAGCGTATCTGGATGATATCATTGTCCATAGCACCGACTGGGAGAGTCACCTACCGAAGGTACAGGCCGTAGTGGACTCCCTTAGGAAAGCTGGCTTAACTGCTAACCCAAAAAGTGTGTGATAGGGTTAGAAGAGACCAAATACCTAGGGTATGTCATTGGGCGGGGGTGGTCAAACCTCAGGTAAACAAAATTGAGGCAATTAAGAATTGGCCCCGACCTGTCACTACGCGGCAAGTAAAATCATTCCTGGGCATGGTGGGATACTACATGAGGTTTATTCCCAACTTCGCTACAATTGCTGCTCCATTGACAAGCCTTTTAAAGGGACGCAGGTCAGTGTCGATCCAGTGGAATGAGCAGGCGGATAAGGCTTTCTCTGCTCTGAAGTCGGCCCTGTGTGGGTCCCCGGTTTTGGTGACGCCCGACTTCAAGAGAGAGTTTGTGGTACAGACCGATGCCTCTGAAGTGGGCCTCGGGCTGTACTCTCTCAGGAAATCAATGGGGAGGAGCATCCCGTGGTTTTCCTGAGTCGCAAACTCACCCCAGCCGAAACCAGGTACAGTATAGTGGAGAGAGAGTGCCTGGCCATCAAGTGGGCACTAGAGTCTCTCCGCTATTATCTGCTAGGGAGAAAGTTCCGTCTGGTGACCGACCATTCCCCTCTAAAGTGGATGTGCCAGGCGAAAGACAGGAATGCTCGGGTCACCAGATGGTTCTTGTCTCTGCAGAACTTCAAGTTCACAGTGGAACACAGGGCAGGCCGCTTACAAGGAAATGCGGATGCACTGTCTCGAGTACAGTGTTTGGCGTGTGTTCACCCTGTCGGGGTTGAACAAAGGGGGAGGTATGTAAGAGGGCGCAAGGTGCCGTCATGGACGGAAGATACGTGTCACCGAGGTTCCTGGCCTCGGTGAGGTGAGAGCCGGGTTTTATGTGTCAGCAGCAGCTAGTGCTGCTTGACATTGATAGTTAGTTTGGCTGCAAAGCCAATCCGGGCCGGCTCTTACTGGGAGTAGGCAAAGAGTTGGGTGGGTGCCTACTCCCACGGTCCAGGCCGGACTTTGCTGGGCTTTTTAAAGCCAGCCACATCAGCAGGTGGGGCTGTGATTGTCCTGGAGCTGCTGCTAGTGTTGTGTTGCTCTCTGGGCTGGAAGGATGAGACCAGCAAGGAGTCGTGCAGTCGTCCTGGAAGCCTGAAGGTGGATTATCCTGCGGCTGGGCCGACCGCCAGGTGCAAACGCGCACCTAAACATCTCACAGGTGATTGAACCTGGTTTTGGACTCTTTGGTTTTGCTTTTTTGTGTTTGCTGAGTGTGAATTAACACCAAGAGACTGTTTATCGTTTATTTTGTGCAAAGTGTGAATAAAACACTGTTTATTGCACTTTCTGGACTTCTTGTTTTGCCTCTGTACTGCACCCGCACTGCTATCTACCAGAGCGACTCCCCACAATATATAAAAAGTCCAAAAAGCAGCACACCAAACAGATAAAATAAAGATGAAGCTCAAATAGAAAAAATAAAGATGAAGCTTGACAAAGGCTCTCTGGTTGAGCCGAAATGTTGCTTTTTCCACATGGGTGAATAAAATTTTTAATCTTTATTTTATATCTATTTGGTGTGATGCCCACTTT
This sequence comes from Bufotes viridis, assembly GCA_033119425.1. NCBI lineage: Eukaryota > Metazoa > Chordata > Amphibia > Anura > Bufonidae > Bufotes > Bufotes viridis. The sequence continues at coordinate 107,910,733 of CM065593.1, read as the reverse complement.
TTGGACTTTTTATATTGGGAGGTTTTGCTTATCCCTATGTGGGCGCTTCATTACAATATAGTGCAAAATGTAGGACCTAAAAAAATGTCTCATATCATCCTTCATATAATAAAAAGGGAATGTGACATCTTAACCCATTACAATTAGTAGTGCCTTTACATAATTACAAGGTGTCCAAAAATACAAATTAGTAATAATTTTTCGAATGTGTTGTTTATGGGAAAACATATATTCGTAGGTGTAATTATTGTTGACTTTAGTAATGCTAATGTCTAGCAATGGCATATCAGAAGATCTGCAGAACTGAGCTAGAGTTAGTATGTGACAAACAACTACTTTTTTTTTAGTTTAAGGTATTTAATCAATATCTAGTTAAAATGTTAAACTCTGGAGTATATGGGATATTTAAATCGAGAAATGTGTTGATAAGATTTATAACAAGCCAAAATATGGTTAACGGGCAATCCTAAAAAATATGTAACAAAGTACCTACTTGACCACAACCCCTCCAAAAGAGATAAAAATAAAAAATATCTGTAGATATACTATATATGTGAATATATATACATTGTGAGTTTGTAAAGGATACATTTAAATCTCTTCCCCATTTGGTTACATGTATAGATTTTAGACAAGATAAACACAAATAAAAATAGTAATAACCCTTTTTAGTTTTAGTTTTATCAAGATACACCCCAACATCTGCTGGTCATGATAGGTGTGCGGATAGTTTGTTTCTTAGATATGTCCTTATTTTTAAGGATTTGTAAAATTCTTCTTTCTGTATATGATACACTAGAGCAGGGTTCAGCAACCTCCGGCACTCCAGCTGTTCAGAAACTACAACTCCCAGAAGGCTTCATTCAAGTCTATGGAAGTTAGAAGAACAACAGAGAATGTGTGCATGATGGGAGTTGTAGTTTCACAGCAGCTGGAGTGCTGAAGGTTGCCGATCCCTGCTCTAGAGGATAGATTTGAGAAGTTGTAATATTTCATTTTGGAGGCAGAATAGATAGGTTCGACATTGGGATTTAAATCTTTTTCATTGAGTCAGCAGGAACATACTGCAGTGATTATATATATATATATAATATATATATATATATAACATTTTGCTGGTATTTAATACGTTTGGAGTAATGGATGAGCAAGTAAAAGTCTTTTAAATTAAAAATACCTGTAAATTTGTGTTCAACCTTAGTCTGGGAGATTAGACCATTGGGCATTTGGAGCACTGTGGCTTTATAATACTTTTTTTTAAGGAGTTATGGAAGAATGGGGTGGTTTTTAGCAAATCCCCCCCTCCCCTACTTACCCCGCTTGGCTGACCTGTAATGAGAGGCCTACTTACCTGGTTTCTCGCTGCTTCTCCTCCAGGCTTGTAATGCTCCACTGGCCTCCTTCGCTGTAAACATTCGGTTTGACATCGCTGTAGCCAATCACTGACCCACTTCCCTTACATCATGACAAATGGTCACATGACGCAAGGGGATCACAATGTTTACAGAGAGGTAGACCAACGGAGCAGCAAAGGCCTAGAAGAGAAGGAGCAGGGAGCCAGCACTGGGAAGCAGATAAGTAACCTTCCCTTTATAGGTCTGGCCAAGTCAAGCGTTCAAACCCCTCTTTAGTCTTGCACAACCCCTTTATGTCAGGTACACCCAATCCGCCTTATTTCCTATGCAATGTCATTTTCTTTTAAAAGCTATTCTAGTGTGTTTTTGGTGAACGAAATTAATTTAGAAGTTTAGAATTTATTAGTATAAAAACAGATAAAGTGGGGAAGTAATATAGGATTTTAGGAAGGATAAGCATTTTGTACATAGTGATTTTACCAAGCCACGAAGATTGAAGTTTAGGTTTCAATATCTTTTTGTATCTGGGTAAGTGATGGTTTGTAATTGCATCCCATGAATAAATTGGAAGTAAAGGGTAGCTCTATCCCACATAAGGAACAGATCTATCTCTCCACATAAAAGGGAATTTGAAATCTCACGCAGTAATGACATCAGAAGCGCTTGCACTGTACATACAGTGAGCCCGATGCCCACTGCAGATAAGCCAGAGTACAAGCATGGAAGGATTGCTAGATGTAACTGGGCAAGTTTTCAAGTGCAGAGAAGCTGATGTAGCGGGCAGAAGGGAGTGCATGTTGTGCCGTTACAGCAGGGGGCAGAGTTATCATTGCAAGGGTGAAGTAATGGCACACAGTGAGGAGGCGATCTGGGGCTCTTATAAGGGGCGGGCTTTGGCTCCTGGAGAATTTTGTCTTGGGCTTTATGAGCAATTGATGACACCCTGCTGGACACTTTGAAACTAATTTGCAAATCGATAAAAGCTAACTTTCTAGGGGAGAGAAACATGGATAAACATAAGAAAGGTATGGTTGGAATGATGTTGGAGGGCAGTACAATTGGCATGCATTACAAATGGCATACAGAGGTGACAGATTCCCTTTGAAGGAGCACTCCCATCTCAGCTATTCATGGGTAGCCAGAGTTATATCATAGCATATATTCCTCTTTGGAGGAAAAACAGTAACTAATACTTTTAAAGTTACTCAGAAATCCAAGCACAGAGAATAAAAATGGAAAACACTAGTGACTTGCTTGACTGGTGAGATTTTCAAGCTACTCATGGGCAGCAATATCTCAGAGACTTTGTATAGTGAAAGATAAAAAGTCTAGGTGTTGGAAGGCCATGGAATAGAACTTACTATGCATATTCCAGATCCATCATGGCATCGTGTGGAGTGACCATTGCAACTGCAAGGGACACATCTTCCTAGGTACAGCCCTTTATTTTCACGATAATGGCCGGGTGCACACTCCTGTGAAAAGAAATGATTTACATATAAGACTCTGCATATCCAACATAAAATATACAGTCCAGTATACTGCTGTTAATTCTTTAAAATATTCAGGTGTGGCATAATCAATAGAAGAAAGCATCTCCCCCATGTACTTTATTCTTTGGGTTCAAAAAGATGCCTGTTCTTCTAACAGTAACTTAGACCCACAGAACAGTTCCATTTTCTAGCATCTTTACCACTTGTGAAACACCCAGCGGACGGTGCGCGGTGGCGGTGGTGAGAGGGGCAACATCTTCTCCTAACAAGGGAAGCATTCTGAATTCAAATAATGGTTTTCCTACAGGTCTGAATTGGAAAAATGATCTTTTGTATCTACCATATATGAATTTATTAGATTGGTTGCATTGTATTATTATGCTTTTGGCATACAGTTCTTTCTCTTTTCTGTTGATATGTCACTTCCGGTCTTTTCACTATTGGTTCATTTGGTTTTTAAAATCACTTGGTTTCCGCATGACTACATGCTATGATTAAGCACAAACATGTGCGAAATGCGTAGGTGTCTTGGGACCTCTTTTTTAATACACTGATTTGTTTTGTTTTTTACGATTTGAAATAATTTGGATTGGACAGCCCCCAAATACATTAGACTGTTGGCAGATCTAGGCAGAAATGAATGGCCTACTTTACTACTGCCATCTGCCATCTGTTTTCAACTGAAGTAGTTATTTTACACCGCCATATATCTCTTTTATTTTCAAAGTTACAATTGTGGCCTATTTTAAGATGCTCTAAAATCCAAAATGTCCAAGTACTGTGTCAATTTCTTCACTAAGATCTGGACTTTGTGTATAGAGGTGCACCACTTTGATGTCATAACAATAAAAGGGTGCACAGATTGGAGATATACATAGGCCCTGGTGTGCCAGGAACGTCTAAAGGTTTTACTACTACATCAGACAAGCAACTTTCAATATTTCTTCGAGTCAAACTGAAGGCCACCAAACCTGGGTCCGGATGCAAAAATTGCTGTTAATTTTGAGGAAAAGATGTCTACCTTAAAGCATGTGACTACCTGGAAGCTACGGCTGCTTTTACACTATGAAAACTCATAAGGGACAGATCACAGAAGACAACCAAGAATGGGATCAAGGTTCTGATTAATGTGTCCTTTGTATTTTTGGCAATAGTAGCAACTTATGCAGAGAAACGTGTAACAATAGTTGTTGGGATGATCTCCCTGGCAGTGACTGAAAGCTTCATACCACATAATGCACATAATACAGCTAGAGTCCAGGTGCTGCCTTCTAATACACTGATGAAATGAATGGAGCCATCCTGAGGACATGCACTCACTTGCAGAACTCTGGCAGATCCTCAGCCGCCAGTGGGATCTACAGGTCCTGACAGACTCAGCAGCTGCAATATTACTTATAAAACTAGACTATTAATATATAGATATAGGCTCTCCTATTTTATAGAAGCAAATTACATACAGGCAGGACAATCTGAAACTACAAGCCGCAGTTGTTGCGGTATTATAACAGGAATTACCGTAGTTTACTTGGATGATGCTATCACATAATTCTCTTTATTGAGCTGACTAAATAAGCAAATGCCATTAACAGGGGTATAACTATAATTCATAGGGCCCCATGAAAAAATAAGATGGGCCCCCTACCATTTAGTGTAAGGAAATTAAAACAACAATGTAAGTGGCAACAGTTAAAGGTAAGTACAGTCTAATAGCACCATGTATCATAAAAAACACATGATAGCAAAAAGCAACCATAAAAAGTACAATGTTCTTGAACCTCTTTGGCACCCCCAACTTTTGGGTCCCACAGCCATCACTATGCCTTCTATGGCTATAGTAACATCCCTGGTTGTTAATGTCATTTTTTAATAGAGGAGTCGGACTCGTAATCCATATCATTTATAATTATAAAGATGTCCTAGAAGCATGAGAATAAAATAAATTGTGTACAGATTTGAATGCAGTCCTGAAGAAGTAATATTAATAATGTAATTCTGAATCGCCACAATCCTCCTCCTCCTCCAAACGAAGAATACATTTCCAGTCTCATTCCTGATTGATGCATATACTCACATTGTTTGCTTGACTATCCAACACATTCTGTTGTTGATTGATCCTAAGGGGCATCTGCAGGAACTCTACCCTCTGCTGCGTGCCAAGTGCCCCACACAGCGCCAAGGCGGTTGAGAAGATCAGCAGGTAAATCATTTTCCTGTTGAGTAATATTAAAGCTCCTTGTCCTCTGGCTGCAATGCACTTCACGGTAAGGTATCCTCTGTATGTTAGTGTGCGCCCATTCTTCACGGCGCAGGGCTTGCTTTACAAAGCTGTCACCTTGTCAAATCCTTCTTATACTGCAGCCCTTCTGACTCAGGTATCCAGGCATGCTACAGGGGACGCAGGGTACGGAGCTACGCCCCACCTCTCAAACCACTGCATGAGTCATATTGTGTAATAAATATGAGTGGCCCCAAGGGCTGACAGTTTAGAATATTGCAGCGTATCTAAGGTGTGTCTGATAACACTTCGCCTCCACCTTGTAAGACTCAGACATTTCTAGACCACTACTATGGAAAATCTCCGCCTGAGTAATGCTGCAGACAAATAGGATGTATGTGTGATGGATCAGTCAGAGGTGCCACAGCTTCCTTTGGGCTACATATTTTAGCATAGCACAGTTATAGAAGAGCTAGTTACAGCATTTTAAGAAGCAAGCCCCTACTTGCAGCAAACCTGAATATTCCCCATTCGGAGTATTAGCATTTCTGATTAACCTGTTCAATTCTGTGGAGTATTTGATAATTAAACTACAAAGCATAGGAGAAACCATAAAGAGTATGCACCATAAGGAATATAGGGGGTGGGTGAGTTGTTGACTTTGGTCAAGTTATGCAAAAACCAAAGCTGGGTGTACACATCACTGATCCTACATGGTGGTCGCTCAGCTTTCTACAGAACAGAATGATGATTTCCATTAAAGGGGTTGTCTGGGTTCAGAGCTGAAATCGGACATATCCCCTTTTTCACCCAGGCAGAGATGAGCATCGGAGCGCTCTCCCTTGCCCTGCGCTGTATCGTGCAGGCGTAAGGGCTTTTTTGTTTACATTTTTGCACTGCTAGGCAGAGGCTTACGCCTAGCAGTGTTGCGGGTGACATCACTGGACTAACGGGCACGCTTCAGGGCTGCCCTAGCCTGTTTAACCTAGCAGGGACCCGGTACATCACCGGATCTGCAAAAAAAGCCCTTGTCCTGTGCGATTCAGCGCAGGGCAAGAGAGAGCATCAGAGCATGAAATGCCCCAAGGCTCATCTCAGAGGGGCTGTCTGGGTCAAAAAGGGCTCTGAACCTGGACAACCCCTTTAAGGAGTTTGGGAAAGCTGGGTTGTCAATCATAGGGGTAAATATGTTTAATGTACAGTACTCTTTAAGGGGTTATCCCAAAAAGAAGCATTAAAATGCAATGAACGGCGCATTTCAAAACACTTTGTATTGTAATATACATTCATTAAAAATATTGTACAGTTTATTTATGTACATTACATTTTTCTCTCTGCTAGCGCCCCCTGCTGCTTATCCTTTAGTCCACCTTCGCCAGCCTTCAGGGTTGGACTAACATACTTAGTAGCTTCCCTGCTCTGTTCCCCTCACCTCAATGCCGGTGTATTGGTCTCATAGAGAAGCATTCATTCATCTCTATTTCACAGAAGTATGTACTGTAGCTTTATGCTCTCTAGACAGTGGAGAAGGAAAATGTACCATATGTATCTCTGGGGCTATATGCAAGGGACTATTTTCTATGCTGGGGTAGGAAGGAGCTAACAAAAGGTAATAGCAATGCATCCTTAGGCCCCTTTCACACGGGCGTGATTTCCGCGCGGGTGCAATGCGTGAGGTAAACGCATTGCACCCGCATTGAATCCGGACCCATTCATTTCAATGGGGCTGTGTACATGAGCGGGGACTTTGAGCGCATTACTTTTGCGTTGCGTGAAAATCGCAGCATGTTCTATATTCTGCGTTTTTCATGCCACACAGGCCCCATAGAAGTAAATAGGGCTGCGGGAAAACCGCAAGCATCTGCAAGCTAGTGCGGATGCAGTGCAATTTTCCCGCATGGTTGCTAGAAGACGATCGGGATGGGACCCGATCTTTATTATTTTCCCTTATAACATAGTTATAAAGGAAAATAATAGCATTCTCAATAGAGAATGCAAAGTAAAAAGGGCAATAGAGGGTTAAAAATAAAAAAATTAACTCACCTCCTCCATTTGATCGCGTAGCTGCCGGTCTCCTGTTCTGTCTTCAGTTGGGGGGGGGTGAAGGACCTTCAGTGACGTCACTGGGTCACATGGTCCAATCACCTGCTATTATTTTCCTTTATAACTATGTTATAAGGGAAAATAATAAAATATACTGAAAACTCAACCCGAAACTTGACTTCAGTGATGAAGTCCGGCTTCAGGTCTGGGTACCAAACATGTCGATTTTTTTGAACGCGCATGCCTAACGCATTAAAACGCTATGCACCTGCGCGGAAAAAAATTGCACATTTTACCGCAATGCACCCGCCTCTTATCCGGGCGTTAAAGATGACGCCGTGTGAAAGGGGCCTTAGAGATGCAGATACTTGATGAGCTCCTGCTGCCCACCAAGTGTAAGACTACTAAGAATATGCAGTAAGTAATAGACTGTTATACCTATAGATATATAGCTACTATTGGCCCATGGGAGTTTCATATTATGTGTCTCCAACACAACATATGCTGCACTCTTGTACTGAATTTGGGGGTTGTGGTCTTAGAGTTTTTAGAATAAGACATGGTGCCTGAACATTTGAAATAGTGGCCTGTCCGTCAGCAGCCCTTCTCCAGACATTGATGCCAGGTAACATTAGTGGAGTTTTAAAGAGCATTTGTTCTGGATAGGCCACCAGAGTGTGTTCGGCCAAGATGGACAGGCCATTAATGAAAATTCATGGAAAATTCCTTTAAAACCAATTACTGTTAATGCTGACACAACATTATTCCACATCTACACTCACTTCTACAGTACTTACATTATGCTCACACACCAGAACATGGATTGTGTCTAGCCACACATGGAGTTCCTGTGGCTCCATAGTATGCACCCGTGTATCTCGGTAGAGAAGCGTTGCTTCTTGGCGAGAATAGCTCTATAATGGCTTATTCAGACATCCCTGTGCAATCAGGATTATTTCCGATTTACAGTAGTTGTTTTTTTTCCCACCTGTATAGCATCAGTATGTTATCTGTTTTTCATGTCCGTCAAAACAATAAAACAGGAGAATGTCAGTGCTTCCTGCTTTCACTTCTTTTCAACATCTCCTAGCAACTATCCATGAAAAACGGACAGCACACTAATGGCGTCCGTTCGCTGCCTGTTTTTCTGAAGACACATTGACTTGAATAGATGATTCTAGCATGAGGATCGAGTCATAGCAGTCCTATGGTCTGTGTGGAAAATCAGGCATGTGAATTGACTACTGAAATAACAAATGCTTGTGTAAATAGACCCTAATATGGCGTCTGATGGAGCAAACCATGATTTTTCATATGAGATTATGGGCAAATATTTAAGTAACTAATATCATCTCTGGTCGCTCTGCCTTCCAGTTTTAGATTATGTTGCCATTCTCCTGAATTCACATCACTTTTAGAACAGTTGTTTATCAGGGACGGCGCTGTGAGGCTTCAATGATCACTGAACTTTCAATGCTGGTGCTAATGCTATACAGTGTTATTAACATATTTCACCTGTAAAATTAGGCCTCATGCACGCAGATACTGGCCGTGTGCGCTCCATATTTTGTGGACCTTTACATCCTGCCTTCTGTTAGAAATGCCTATTCTTATCTGCAAAATGGACAAAAGTAGGACTTGTTTTTTTTTGCGGGGCCACAGAGCGGACATACGGATGGGCACAGCACACGGTGAGCTGTCCACATCTTTTGTGGCCCCATTGAAATGAATGGATCCGCATTCCAATCAGCAAAAAATGCAGATCGGATGCAGAGTGAAAGTACGCTCGTGTGAATGAGGCCTTACCCTCAGTTCACACTTGCGCTTTTTTCAGCGCGTTCGAACGCGCTGTAAAACGCATAACCGATGCAAACCAATGCTTCCCTATGGGACTGGTTCACATTTTCGCGTTTTACAGCGCGTTCGAACGCGCTGAAAAACGCCCGACGCATAAACAAGTACTTGAACTTTTCTTGGGGCGTTTGTCGCGCGTTTTGGCCTATAGACTTTAATGGGAACGCGCAACGCTTGTATTTTGCGCATTTTTGACACTGAAAACGCGCGTTCGAACGCACGTTTATGAATTTGCAACATGCTGGAAAGGCCGAACCCCAGGTGCTAGGCACAGTTTGGAGAGAAGCCAACATGGCCATATTTGGTCATTGGACAACACTGCAGTCAATTACACAAACGCGCGTTTACTATTGCCAAAAATGCGCACAAAAACGCGCGTAAAACGCGCGACAAAAATGCGCGGAGAACACGCGTCTCAGAATCGCTCAGGTCTGAACCCAGCGTAACAGCCCATGTAAATACACCCTAAATACACCCCACTGTTTTCATTCACATTGGTCCATGCTTCTTCATTTGAAGTCAAATGGACAATTATAATTATGAAGTGTAAGAGGAAATTGAAGCACATAAAACAGGCATACAACAAATAAAGACACTGCCCTAAGAGCATAAAGCTGGAGAACGATATATTATGTACTATACGGATATCTTCAATCGTTTCCATGCTGCAGGTCCAAAGGTGGTATTGTCAAGGCTTGAACTTGGCTGCTTAAAGCATTCATAGAGGCACACCTACGTCCTACTCCACCCTCAGTTACATTCCAGTTACAATGCTATTTTTCATTACTTGAAAGATCATTTAGTTCATTCAATTTTCGACATGTTTCTATGAAAAAATTATTCCATTTGTGGCTTCTGCTATGCAACGGGAATGATGAGCTCCAGTGATATGTACATACAATGACTTTCTGCACAGAGTATAACATACTCAATAAATATATGTGGAGTCAGAAATGTTCTGCTTTGTTGGATCATTAATATGAAGGCAAATTGGAGACTCGAGCTGTTACACGTATGTGTGCACCCCCATTTGTGAATAGCAACAGATACTCTATATGTGTTCCAAATAATACCCATCATAAGATTCATTTTCAGTCTGTCCACAGGTCAATATGGCTACTCTAAAAAAGGCTATATTAGCAGTGTAGACTATTCTGCAACAGGAACCTGATAGAACTAAACTCAACTGAAGTATAATGATGTCATGGAAGGTCTACTAAAATCAGTGGGGCAGTAATGGAAATGTTTATCCATGTTTTCTGTAAAAAAAAAAAAAAAACCCTACTGGAAGATGCCAAAATTACAGACATTTCGCCTTTAAATCTTTGTTTAAGTTAGCCTGGGATTATACAAGTATAAATTTATAGGGTATATATCCAAACTGTTAAGAGTAACCTGATGTTGTTAGATCAAACAAAAGTGCCAGCTGAGTAATTTACTTGGGTGCTGACGGGAGCATAGGATTAGATAAGAAACCAGACTATATTAAAACATACCTGGCATGAATCACCTGTGTATTCGGATGGACAGGCACATATCTCTACATTCAGTGCTACACGCCCACTTCCTGAGATGGTCACGTCCTCCAGCCCAACCTCCCCGAGGGTGAGGCGCTGAGTCTCAGTGAAGTACAAGGCTCGGATGTTCAAACTTTCCAGTCTGGACAAGATCATCATCAGTTCTTCTCGAGAAACCAGACTGTTGCTACTTGCATGCCGGAAGTTACTCTAAATAGTAAAAGCACCATATAAACATGTCAGTCCATACTTATTATCACCGCATTACCTCTTGATCAAGCAGAATTAGCATTCTTTTATTTAGAACTAATTTTCCACAACCTCAGATCCGTGCTTGTAACGACTGAAAATATGTGGAGACAGTAGCATCACAGTCGTAACTCCACTTGAAAGTTGGACTATGTGTTTTCCTTCCCTCCTAAAATTTTACTTAGCAAAGCCCCATGAATAAAATACATGTGTGAAGGATCTAAAGATTGTCTGGATTCAATTTGCAATTTTGACCTACATAAGAAAAATATGTCCTAGAAATGCAACCAGAAAGTGTTAAAGAGGCTGTTTCACAAGTACAACCCCATCAAAATGACCTATAAGGAGGGGAGTCCAACCTCTATGAGCCAAAATGGGAAAGCTGAGCTGCAGTAACTCGGCAAGGCCCATACACAGTGGACAGAGCTTCCTGCTCTGTCCACTATATTATTTACGTGCTGGTAGAGGTGTCCGGCTTCCACCAATCTGATTAATAAGTCAACAATAGAACCTAGAACCCAAAAAAGTCCTTCAAACTTCAAAACTGAATAACTACATTTGAAACCATTAATAAATTGAGTCAATCTGAGTCACATCCTCCAATGTGTTATGTTGCAGATTCAAATTCAATGCTATAAATGTTCATCTATGTTATACTTATTTAATATATAACATTTTAGAAATAAATGGAATTTTCATTGTTCACGGCTTATCCAAATGACTGAATGGCGCCCAACAGACACTTTTGACTGTAATGGAGTCTTTTGTTCTGCAGGACAAAGTAGTACCCCTTCTGTCTCTTCTCAGAAAGAGACTACTATTCTCCTTCATTGTGTTCTGAGGTTCTTGAGATCGGCAACTTTTTTATACCAAGAACATTGATATCTGGTAGTAAGATAAGCTTAAGACAGTCTAAGGACTGACAGATTTTCTGACCAATTATTGGTCAGATGGCCTACTACACACAGAGATCTTTTGTTATACACACCAACTATTGATCTAATCGGACAGAAATTGGTCAGATAATCTGTTGGTGTAATGCAGCCCATAGAGTCAGGGGCATCAGAAATGATGGAGTGCTAACTTTTACCAAGAACCCAAACAGCATTGTTGAGGGCACTGTAAGGGGTCCCATTTTTGAAACCGGAGAACAATAAACATTTCCAGATATGAGAATAGAAATAAAATTATAAATAATAGATGAAATTATTAGATGAAGTGAGAAGGTGAATAATAGCCCAACTTTGCTAGAATGGAAGAAGACAGGGGTACAGGTTTACATTCCCCGTTCTATTCCTCCTTTTTAACTAGTTGTGCATTTGGTATAAAATGATAGGGAACCATGACACTAATAACCTTCTATTATTCACAGCCACCCACTGGAACGGAATTTGTACTTGATTTCCAAAGAAAACATTCCCATTGTCAAATTGTGTACATAACAGCTGCATGCATTGTGTTTGGTATTCCCTGGGTCTTAGCAGAACTATGCCAGCTTCCCCTCTATAAAAGGAACGGCAACTAAGCAAATCACTTCACTTGTCATACAGACTGTACCATGCAGTTACATTTGGGGAAAAAAACAAACGCAGCAAGTAAACACTTTGCCAAAACTTTTCAGTGTGTGAATATAAAGCTTAGATTTCCCAAAATATTTTAAAGGGAACCTGTCACCATAATAATGCAGTCGGATCTGCAAACAGCATGCCAGAGAAGAAGGAGCTGAGAAGATTTACTTGTATTTTATTAATCAACATCTCTGCTCATTTTGGGCTAAGTAGTCATGTGAGGGGTCCTGTCAGTGACTGACAGCCTTCCCCGTGTGAGTGTGCATACAAAGATAGCTGTCAGTCAATGATGGGGCCTGCGCAGATTCCTTAGCACATAATAAGCAGAGATATAAATCTGTAAATTACAGGTTTACTGAATCTTTTCCCATAAATCTATACATCAATCTGCTCAGCTCTTCCTGCCCACAGATTGCACTGCATTTCCATGGTCACAGGTCCCCTTTAAGTTTATCATCTGGAAATCTACCACAGTGAAACAGCACATATTGTATATATTATTTGCTTATAAATCAGTGCTGCATAGAGAAATATTACATTTTTATAAATACCGTATATTGGCGGTCATTTATTAAGCTAAAAGACGAATATATTAGGTGTATTTCAGGTGCAGATTGCAGTACAATAGCTAGTTGCACCACAATCTGCAGCTTCTTCCCGCTCAGGTCTAAAAAAGTGGTAGTGGCGTGCGCAGGGAATGGGACAGGCCAGCAGGTCCCTCTCATTTACCATTTTCTATTTTTAAAGAGTCACTGGATTGGAGGATATAGCCCAGAACTAATGTATATGGGCATATTGGGACATTTGTTTAATGGGTATTTTATGAATTTTAGTATTTTTTATATATTTGAGGAATTGTAGTGATTGTGACTGATTTGGTGATTAAATTCTGCATGCTACCATAGTCCGTGTGCCTACTCATCCCATATATACTGTTTATTTTGTACCTTACTGGTAGGATGAACCGGTTTTTTAGAGTAAGAGCACCGGGTATCCATATTTTCTCCGTTATTTGAGCCATCTATACTTCTCAACTATATTTCCCTTTAATTTACCATTTTCTATGCCTGTTTTAGGCACAGAAAAAGGTCTAAATGTAAGACAGCTCGGAAGCTGTCTTACATTTAGAACTGGCCAGCACCACTTCATAACTTTGGTGGAACCACCGCTAGCTTAGGGGTTTATTAAGACCAGCGTCTAAAATGCCGGTCTTAATAAATGTGCCCCATTGTATCTTATATGGGAAAGAAGCCCATTTTTCACCTTCCAGGCAGCCCATAGTTCCTCTTTCCCTGCCTATTAAGTCCCCAAATCTTAATATAGGGCAGGGATCAGCAACCTCCGGCACTCCAGCTGTGGTGAAACTACGACTCCCAGCATGCATACCTCCTTGGCTGTTCTCAGAACTCCCAAAGGAGTAAATGGAGCATGCTGGGAGTTGTAGTTTCACCACAGCTGGAGTGCCGGAGGTTGCTTATCCCTGATATAGGGTATAACAGTAAATAGAGGACAGATCAGGGAGAGGGGAAATGCAGCTACAGTTTTTGGTATAAGTGAAACAGCATGAGAGGAAGATGATAGGGGAGCAGCAGAGTAGACATCAGATTACAAAAAAATCTGGAAGAGTCTATCCCTCAGTAAAGCCTCATTCACACGTCAGTGTTTCACCGACGTGTGCTGTACGCCTTCTCCATGGGCTTAACTATGTGGAAAATATAGATTAACATACAGCAACATAGAAAAGGAAAAGTGCAGAAATATGCAGGACAGTCTTTACTTTTCGGTTGCATTTAAGGATGTTGCACCCACACTCCAGTCTCAGGGCACCATCATGTTAATTGCTCTATTGTACATGTAGTGTACATGTAGTATAGGGCATTATATATTTACCATCATATATGTACATTTCTTATAATTATTAATTAAAAGGGTTGGCTAGTTTCCTATATTGATGACCTATCCACAGGATAGGTCATCAATATCAAATTGGCGTAGGTCTGACTCCCACCCCACCGCCCAATTAGCCCCCAGCACTTGTTTTAGTGCGACCTTCTCGTCACTGTTTACCTACTTGCCACCGACATCGCAACAGCGAGCAGGTGTAATTGCAACTCCTCTGTCCATTCAAAAGAGGAATGAGATGTTATTGACACATACAAAAAAAAAAATTGAAGGGCAATTTATCATCAGATTGGCAGCAGTCTTTTTCTAACTTTTTATACTGTGTTTGCCAAAAGTTACAAATGTAGATGGATCTATTAATACTAAAGCCAGAAAATTTTGGCACAAGTCTATGCCTGCTCACAACAGAAATAGATTTAAATTTTTGACTTAAGAACAGTGCAAATTTGGCGCAATTCACTTTAACTATCTATTTTTTTAATGCCATATGAAACTCCAGTCTTTTAAAAGGGTTTCTGTCACCAGAATTAACCCTTTAAACTGCCTGACATTAGCGATGTGCTAATGTCAGCAGACCCTAACTCTACTATTCTTAGGTTAATTGATGGCTCCCTTACTGCACAATTTTAACTTTTATGATATACAAATTAGCCTCTAGGAGGGGGGGGGGTGGTTGCTCCTGCTCCTAGAGGTTCCGTTCTCCCACACCTCATGTCACGCCCTGCCATCCTTGATTGACAGGGCCATCGTTCGTCTTCTCCTGACGGCCCTGTGTGCTGTGCCGTATATCCAGCACACTGGACTGGCAGAAGGAGACGAATGCTGTCTGGCCCTGTCAATCAAGGACGGCAGGGCGTGACATGAGGTGGGAGAACAGAGCCTCTAGGAGCAGGAGCAATGCCCACCCTGCTACTAGAGGCTAATTTGCATTACATCAGAGTTAAAACTGTGCAGTAAGGGGGCATCAATAAGCATAAGAATAGTAGAGTTAATGTCTACCGACATTAGCACATTGCTAATGTCAGCCAGTTTAATAGGGTTTAATAGGGTTAATTCTGGTGACAGAAACCCTTTAAAGAGTTTGTCCAGTTTGCCCATACTGATAACCTATCCTCAGGATAGGTCATCGATATCAGATCGGCCAGGGTCTGACTCCAGGCACGCCAGCTGTTTGAAGAGAATGCAGCGCTGCTTACTCTTCACTATTTACCAGCCCGCCGTCGACATTTCAGCAGTGTAATTACAGTGGCACGGTCCCATTCAAATTAACATATGTAACATCGAAGAGACAGTTTTAAGGTTTTTCACTTTTTATACATTACCTCTAGTATACCTTATATAGATCTTATAGACAATGCATAAATGGTTAAAATGCATGCAGTACACCAGTAATAACCAGCTTACCTCTACAAGCTGAACACGGCCATAGTTTTGTCTGTCTGGTAAAGGATTGTTTGGATCCACATACACGACCGTCATTTGTCTGCCCTAGTGAAATACAATTTTTAATATTTTGATATTTTTATTAAAATATAGCATTTCAAGAAATTACCACATGGTCAGCAGAATTATAGTCTGGACCACATTTGCTGCCCCATAAATTCATGGGCACAAGGATCAATTGTATTCTGCCACAGGATTGTCTTTTCATGTGCTTCTAACCCCAGTCTACTTAGATAAATCTACTCTACTGTACCCATTTTATGTTTCTTGGACATTTAGGGTGGTTACATGCAACTTTTTGTTTTCTAAAACATCTCATTTTTCTCTCGACCAAAAAAAAATAAAAATTGGTGTCCACATGTTACATATTGGTTAATAGGACATATTAAAACACCCTACAAATGCTGTGTTTTTTATAGTAGCATTTTAAGTTTCCTGGTGTTTTTATATTCCTTGGCTTTTTTTCTCAAATCACAGCATGCTCGGGTGTGGCATTTTTACAGGCCTTTTCCCATAGACTTCTCTATAGGAAAAAAAACATGTGTAAGATGTGTGAATAAGACCACACCACCAAAAAAAGCTTGCAAAAATGCATGCATTGAATGGAATTTTTACAAGCCCAAAAAAGGCCCTAAAAACATGGCATAGGAACATCCTGAGAGTCATCTGCCACAAACATATAAATTAGTATTTTTATGGTAAATGAGGGACTACACACTTATTCGTACAGTGTTTTATTTCATATTTTATTCTTCATTACTCTATTAAGGTTATTACATTTTTAGCATTGCCAGCAAGAAATACTTTTATAGGCATCTGTTCATCTATTCTTTCTGGGAGCCAGTTAAAGCTAGGACTACACCTGCAGTCCAAAAGTTTTGAGACAGACACAAATTTTGCTTTTCACAAAGTCTGCTGCTTCAGCTTTTATGCAGGCAATTTGCATAAACTGTAGACTGTTATGAAGAGCAATCAGATGAATTGCCATGAAAATAAACTTAATCACAAAACCCCCATTTCCACTGCATTTCAACCGTGCCACACATTGACTAACATTGGCTAACATTATTTCAGTGATCTTGTTAGCTTAGAAGAAAGCGGTAACGAAGACAAGGAAGCAGATATCACTCCGTCATGCTAAATGAATGAACAGCAGACTGGTTGTTTTACAAGGGTTGGTGGTGCTTGAAATCATTTTCTTCCTCTGTTAACCACGGTTACGTTCAAGGAAACACATGCAGTCATCATTGCTTTGCATCAAAAGGTCTTGACAGGCAGAGTCATGCCATGAGTCTTTGTCATGCCAACAGTAAAGCATCCTGAGATCATTCATGTGTAGGGTTGCTTCTCATTCAAGGGAGTAGGCTCACTCCCAATTTTGCCTAAAAATGTTGCCATGAAACACTAGGGTTATGAGCCGATATTGGAGGTGTATGGCTCCTAATTTATATGCAATTGATATGTAACCCTGCTTTTGATTGTCAGTTGAATGTAATTTGACTTTACTGTCTCTGTGTATGTTCTAATTGTACTTAAAAGTGATAATAAAATCTATAAAAAAAAAAATGTTGCCATGAATGGTATCAAATCATCATCCAAGGGCAACCTCTCCCGACAATGATTTTTCCAGCATGAAGGAGCATTATGTCAAAAGGCAAAAGTGAACTAAGTGGCTTGGTGAACAAAACATTTAAATTTTGGGTCAATGGCCAGGAAATTCGCCAAGACTTTATTCCAATTCAGAACCTGTGGTCAATCATCAAAAAGCAATTGGACAAACAAAAAACACAGAAATTCTGATAATCTCCAAGTACTCATTAGGTAAGAATGGGTTGCCATCAGTCAGGATTAGGCCCAGAATCTGATATCTAGCATGCCAAGACGAATTGCAGTAGTCTTGAAAAAGAAGGGTCAATACTTTAAATATTGAGTTTTTGCATAAACTTGATGTATTTGTTAACAACATTTATAAAACTCTCGAAATGCTTATAATTATACTTCAGTATACCATAGAAATATCTGACAAAAAGATCTAAAAACACTAAAGCAGCAAACTGTGTGAAAACCAAAGTTTGTGTCAGTCTCAAAGCCTTTGGCCACAACTGTAGACTTTTTGAAGTATGGATGCATGTACATGCTGTGGTTGGTTTACTGATTCAGTATTTGGCTGTCCAACAAGTACAGCTGAAGCACATCATGCAGTCTGAAAAAACCCTGTGAAACTGCCCCAATCTGTGGTAAAACTGTGTTTTGCCATCTGGTTATCAGGCGCACGGTGCACAACCTTTACAATTATGGGAACTTTTAGGTTGCATTCACATGTTGGAGTGCCACGCATTTTAACAGGTAAAATAGGTTTTTATTCTACCAGTAAAAACTGTGGGGTCAATAACTGCATCACAAAACCGCGTGTGATACCCAACCTGTACACAACCTACGGCTGAGCTGAACAATTTTGAAGGTAACACCTCTGTTAACCCGAAATGCCTGCCATAGATGAGTGGGGAATAAGCTACACATGACAGCCATATCACGGAAATCTGGTCTTTATTCCTGTAGAGTAATCAAAACCTTAACAAGCAATTTTCAGGAGATTTCACAACGATTTTCATATTCATAATCCCCACATATAGCCAGTAAAAAAAGAATTAGTTCGCTTAACTGCAGTGATAAAGAAGACATTTTTAAGCCACTCAATGTATTCCTAAGGGCAGTGATTTCATGATGATTAAAATTTTTTTGGGGGGGTGGGGGGTAGTGCATCCCTAGCCTAAGGTGGAGAGAAGTGCGCTATAGGAATGCATGACCTGTTCAATCAGTAGAAAGTGCCTTATTATTTTAGATTCTTCTGGCCCTTTAAATGTGTGCAGGAATGTGACCATCTCATTACAGAAGGAAAGATGTGAGAGATTCAACACGGTCTTGTACAATAGTTCCAGTCTTCCAGGAGTACTGACAGTCAACAGAGACTTCCAGAATCATACTAAATCGGCAGCAGGTGACGCCTTCACCGCATTCACCTTGTTCCTCGATGCTCGTGCACTTGTACACTGCTCCTTACATTTTGAGCAGTTTGTAATGTAACCCATTAGATCCTGATCAAGGGTAATGAAGTGTGAAATGGCAGCAGAACACGGCTGAGCAAGAATGTATAGAATGTTACGCTGATAATCATGTCTGACAGCCTCTGACCGCTAATAGCAGAGCGCTCACATCCAGATACCAGCACACAACTTACTGCAGCCACTGAAACAGAAAATCAGGACTTGCTCAGACAACATATCATTTAGTGCCTCATGATACGCAAGAACAAAACCATCAAGGCTGATACAATCTTACATCATAATTACATGGTTAGATAAAAATATGCTCTTGCCTCCAGATTTCTACTTTACGAAACCCAATCCGACATCTACTTACTGTGAGCAGGACATCTGGTCTCTTGTCTAACAGGACCATGCCTTCACTTGGTAAGCCGAAGGACTTCAGCTGGTACGTCAGATAGCCTCCATATAACGAAATCTGTACATGGATTAATACAAGTTATGAGGCTAAACTGGGATCACATGGAACTGACGAGATGGAATTAAGGTTAAGAAATCACAGCCAAAGTGTATGTTAAAGGGCAGTTTATACCTATGAACCTGGCTGACCTGTTACATGTGCGCTTGGCACCTGAAGGCATCTGTGTTGTTCTTATGTTCATATGTGCCCGCATTGCTGAGAAAAATGAAGTTTTAATATATTAAAATGAGCTTCTAGGAGCAACGGGGGTGTAGTCATTACACCTAGAGGCTCTGCTCTCTATGCAATCGCAGTGTCTTCTCCACTTTGACTTACAGGATCAGGCACTGAAAACATCATTGCACCAGGCCCTGTTAATTAAAGTGGAGAGGAAGCGGCAGTTGCAGAGAGAGCAGAGGCTCTAGGTGTAATGGTAAAGCCCCTGTTGCTCCTAGAGGTTCATTTACATATATTTAAACATCATTTTTCTCAGTAATGCGGGCACATATGAACATGGGACCAACACAGGTGTCTTCAGCTGCCAAGCGCACATGTAACAGGTCAGCCAGGCTCATTTGTACAAACCTGCTGTAAAATGCCCTTTAGGCCTTATGCACACGGCCGTTGTTTTGGTCCGCGTCTGAGCCGCATTCACTTCAATGGGGCCGCAAAAGATGCGGACAGCACTCCGCGTGCTGTCCGCATCTGTTGCTCCGTTCCGTGGCCCCGCAAAAAAAATAGAGCATGTCCTATTCTTGTCCGTTTTGCGGACAACAATAGGCAAATTGCGGAACGGAACGCAGAGCAGCTTCCGTGTTTTGCAGATCCGCGGTTTGCCCGCAAAACACATACGGTCGTGTGCATGAGGCCTTAAGTACACACGCTTTTTGCTGCATTAGACTTAGTCTTACTTACCTTGTCTCCCAAGTATGACACTGGCGCCACCCAGTGCAAACTATGAACCGAAAGGGGTAATTCTTGCACATCCGCTACCACACTGTTGCTTCCTGGATTAAAGGTGACATCTACTCTGGTCTGATCTGATGTTTCAAGTATCCAGGACCTCATATCTACAAACTTATCAAAAGAAGCACATTCATGAATGTTCAATATATACATGTTCAATCCGTAAAGTGAGTTTCAAGAAAAGCATTTGGTTTAGTATTGGTATTGTTTTTTTCTAAGGATACATGTGACTCCTTCATTTCAGATGACCTCCCAATATTCATTACCAAGCACACATCTGTAATACTGAAGAAGGATGTGTGGGGGACTGGAGCCAATGCACCCACTGTAGGCCTGGGGAGGGAGTTGTGTAAGATGTACTGTAGAGCTGGAAAGGGAGTGGGCTGCTGCACAAACCTCTGCAGAAGGTATGGTCTGACATACAGGAGAGCTGAGGAATGACTGCTCTGACACGTGGAGAGCTAGGGAACGCAGAAGGTCTGTGGAGGGGGTCACCTGGCACACGGAAGAGCTGTGGAAGCATTGGTCTTTAACACAGCAGGACTAAAGAAGAAGTGGTCCTGCCACATACAGCAACGGAGACACATACTGACACTAGCGGGGCCGAACTAAAAGTGATATATTACATAGAAAACCTATGCACAGACAGGAGATGTGGGCAAGAGGGGAATACTGGTCTGGTACCTATAGGCGGTTGTCCAGGAGTAGACAAAATGGTCTTCTGTTTTTCCACAAACATCCCCACATCTGTCTATCTCATCCCTATTCACATGAATAGATCTAAAGTACAATACCAGACGCAGCTTATAGATAGATGTGGCACTGTTTCTGGAAAAGACATCAGACCATTTTGTCTAGTTCTGAACAATCGCTTTAAGTGAGTTAAAGGGGTTTTGTCACTTCAGCAAGTGGCATTTATCATGTAGAGAAAGTTAATACATGGTACTAACGAATGTATTGTGATTGTCCATATTGCTTCCTTTGCTAGCTAGTTTCCTTTTTTCAATCACATTATACACTGCTTAGTTCCATGGTTACGACCACCCTGCAATCCAGAAGCAGTGGTCGTGCTTGCACACTATAGGAAAAAAGGCCAGCCTCTCTGGTGGTGGGGACCATGGGAGCTGGTGCATTTCTTATAGTATTCAGGCACGGCCACCACTGATGGATTGCAGGGTGGTCTGTAACCATGGAAACGAGCAGAGTATAATGTGATGGAAAAATGAATCCAGCCAGCAGAGGAGGCAATATGGAGAATCAAAATACATTGGCAAGTGTCTTGTATAAACTTTCTCTACATGATAAATGCTGACGTGACACAACCCCTTTAAAGTATGGAATGCATGGTACTCATTCCGTAGTTAGCAGTATTTCACAAAACCAAGGGAAGTAGTTGATGGTTGCAGGGTCGGAGGCTGGCCTGCTCGCCTCTCACAGACTGGTGAGAAACATTGCCTGGTAATAGTTACCTGTTAGAGGTGCTGGCATATATTTCATTTGCTGTATTATGACCGCTGAGGCAGCGACTTTTAATAATTGCTTTCCATCCTTATTGTCGGGGACATACAGTTGTCAATACTGAGCAAGTATATATGAAATGTGCCTAAAACTGCTCAGACACTGACCCCAGATATTCAAAACTAAAGAAATTGCTAACATGATTGTCTCTAGGGCTATTTACACTGTAATTACTTATTCTGATAGTCCAGACAAGAACCGCAAGGTAAACTCGGAGAACACTGATCAAACATTACCAATCACGAGACTGCTGATTTACAAAAATAGCACATTTTCTGTTACATTTCTGTAAATTTTATATACTCAATGACTATTTGATAATCCAGCATATTTGATAGTCTGACATCTGTCAGATTTAGGGCTCATGCACAGGACCGTATGGCTTTTCAGTATTTTGGGTTCCCAAAAAAACAGATCCGCAAAAAATACGGATGACGTCCGTGTACATTCCGTTTTTTGCGGAACGGAACAGCTGGCCCCTGACAGAACAGTACTATCCTTGTCCGTTATGCGGACAATATTAGGACATGTTCTATCTTGGAATGGATAAGCGGAAACAGAAGACATACGGAGTACCTTCCGTTGTTT
The DNA here is from genome assembly GCA_033119425.1 of Bufotes viridis. Lineage (NCBI taxonomy): Eukaryota > Metazoa > Chordata > Amphibia > Anura > Bufonidae > Bufotes > Bufotes viridis. The sequence continues at coordinate 107,888,515 of CM065593.1, read as the reverse complement.
TGGGCGGATCCATTGAAATGAATGGTTCCGTATATGGTCCGTATACGGAACGCAAAAAAAAAAACATGTGCATGAGCCCTTAAACTGTTCTTGTCTGTAGTGGTAGAACTCAGCCCAAAAGAGCTCAATAAACCCAAAGGTCTTCTGCCTTTTACAAACTATATATATTCTAACGCTGCATGTCTAGGGGCGATTCTGTAGTCCCCACAACGCCAAAGGGTCTGTACAGTATTTCGAGGTTGACTCAATGTTGTGGATGTCAGCTCAGCTTGTCTCAGCGCATGCGCACTAAATATGGTGAGGCCAATGCCAACAGCAGGGCATTCAATGTGCAAGCGCCAACAGCTGATTTTGCCGAGGGACAACGCTGCCTAGTCGGCAGGAGTTGAAGAAGGATTGTGACATCGCAGTGGAAGGGCGGGCTGGATGGAGCAAGGGGAGGACAGGGAACAAGTAAAGAGGAGGGCTTGGCCTCTGGCAAAAGGTGAGCCTGGGCTCCTATAACAGTTATACAGGCACCCACTGGGCATCTTGAGGCTGCATTTGCATAAGGATCAAAGTTAATTTTCTGCACTTCAGAAATACACAAATACTAAGAAATGTATGTTTTGCATTGTGTTAGGCAGTACTATGTAGCCCTGGATTGGGTTACATATAGTAAGTTTAGCTAACAGATTTTATCCACTTGCATTTGTTAGTTGTTTGCTTCTTTTAGGCTCGGCACTTTATTTTTTGTTGTAGTGCTGTAACAAAGTCCCTTTAGCCACTTATGGCCTTGGGCTCTTGGGCACTGCCCAAATGTTCCGGGCACCACTGCTACTGTTATTGTATTCCAAATGAAAGAGTAGAATCTCTACATCTTTACCCTTTCATGAGTCACTCAATAAGCCCTAACACATAATGTCTATGAATTTTTATTTGGGTGCTATAACACAGAACACAAACCGCAAGGAAGTCTTTCCTAATCCAGGAATATCAGACTTCCTTGGGATAAGCAGAAACTTGAAGTTAACGTGATTATGTTATTAGTTTATACAGAGTGATGTCATCCAGTCTCCTAAACTAAGACTGCCTCAATCATCCTAGCCTGTTTTAGATGCACAACTAATCTGGAACTAATCTGCAATTATTTCACATACATATGAAAGAAATATGAAACAATCATAACTTACCTTTTTCCTGTGTTTACTGGAAGAATGGCAAATATCAGTTGCTCCAAAACAGAAACATCTGATGCATCCCTTGTTGTTTGAAGGGTCAAAATGAAAAGATCCCCTGCGACAAACATCACATCTGGACCCTTCAGTATTTTCCTGAACATTAAGAGAGTTATATAAAGTTATATGCTATTAGTTAAGCACTAAGAGTTGAGTTGGTTTTTATGTCAGACTATACATACATATTCTACACAAAGTACACCACTAAAGGCTATCGAGACACCTCTGGGGGCAATTTTTTTCATTTTACTCATTTTGGGCTAAAATCATTATCAATTGGTCTATATTATACGTTTAACATTTACTTTTACTACATCTACGTCTACTGAGCTGCTCTCACGACTGGATTTGTAGCCCTTATCTCTGAACTCCTGACAGCTCATTAAGACTCATTATAGCTAAATTTTGATGAAACATAAGATTTTTTGCAATAATGAGAATTTATGAGCTGAAATTACAAAAAAGGGCTACAGAGCTGCTGACAGGGCAGTTATCTGATGGCTTCAGTGTGAAGCAGAAGATCTGCTACTCTTCAAACACATCGAAAGCAAAAGCTGTAGAAGAAAAACTGTTGAAAAATGTTAATAAAGATTACCGAAAAAATTATTTTTAGCCCAAAATAAGTAAAATAGAATGAAAAAAAAATTCTTAGAAATAATGTATCATAGGATGCAGGGTTCTCTGACAGCTCTTTCTATATATCTAGGATTAGATGCATACTTAATAAGATGTCAGAGGCAAAGTCAAGGAAGATGAGACAACAGAGGAGATCTTAAAGGGGTTTTCAGAGAGTTTAATACTGATGACCTATCCTTTGGATAGCTCATCGGTATCTGATCGGTGGGGGTCCGATACTCAGGACCCCTGCCGATCAGCTCTTTGAGAAAGCTGCGGCGCATGCAGTAACGCCTTGGCTATTTCTCAGCTTTCCCTAGGCCGGGTGACGACATATTCATCAGTGACATGGCCTAGGTCAGGGATGGGCAAACTGCGGCTTTCCAGCTGTTGTAAAACTACAATCCCATGCCCTGCTGTAGGCTGATAGCTGTAAGCAATCTTTACATGCTGGGAGTTGTAGTTTTGCAACCAAGTTTGCCCATGCCTAGGTGCAGCTCAGCCCTGTTGAAGTGAAGGGGCTAAGCTGCGATACCAAGCACAGCTATTATACAATGTACGGTGCTGTGCTTGGCGAGCAGGGAAGATTGGTCATCAGGATTAAAGTCTTGGAAAACCCTTTAAATGTAAGGTTAATTCAGTTCTATAAAAAACTTTCTGAATGATCTGAAAAGAGAAACATAAGTAGAATGGAGCTTTTAAAATAATACATATATATATACCTTGCATAGGCAGACTCCTGTGTGCTGGTCACAGATTTGAGGTTCAGTTCCATATGAATTGCAGTTGCAAGGAATGCAGTCAGGAAAGCGGAAGTAACCAGGAGCACATTGGTCACATTGCCTGCCAGAAATTCTGGGCTTACACCTGGAAGAGAAAAGAAGCAATGTAATAGTTAAAGTACACTATAGGCGCCTTCTCATAGCCTAAAATAAGTGCCCGACTACAATAATAAATATCAGCTGCTTCAATACAATAATGTTCATGCAATCAAATATATCATTTATTTTAGACGTGAGTAAAGTCAGTAAATTACTTATATATACTAAATAATTACCTAAAGGACCATCTACAACTATATATAAAACAATGGCTAGCAATTAATATTTATTTTATTACATAATATTTTTCATTTGTAATTACGTAAATTATACAAATTATTATAAGATTAGGAATTTTAGTAGCTATAAATAATCAAAAACTTAAAGAGGGTAGTCCAAGACTGCAATCACATGGCTGTTTTCCTCTAAAAAACACACCACGCCTGTCCACATGTTTTGTGTGGTATTGCAGCTCAGCATTTCTTAACAGCTTCATACTTGAGATCCCAATCAACTTACTATATATTGATTATATTACTATATAATCATATTTACAAAACTAAACATTAGCTAATGTATCTTGCACCCGACCTGCACTGCCCGCTTATAGAATCGCACTCTGGCCGAAATGGCTGGATGACTCCTGTGGTTGAGCAGTTGCATCCTTCACAGCCCAGGAGGGGGTGGTAACTGAATGTATGTTGCTCACAGGCTTCACATGCTGGTTTAACCGTCTGAGGCGGACAGATGCATTTTCCGGTTATTTCATCACACAGGCGACGACCACATGTGCATGCTAAATTATGAATAAAATACGGTTATTTGCATACTGTCTGCATATATTGCACCAGAATTCATCACAGTCTGCATGTTACATTAGTAAATGGCAAGCAAAATGGTAACATTAGTATACCGGATTACAAAGATCAATGCTTACACAAAATGTAAGAACTAGATACGACATGTGAACAAATGTTTTGGGACACACCTCTTTCAATCTTTGAATTCAAGTGTTTCATTTAGTCCCATTGTCACAGGTGTATAAAATCCATGCTGTCTGCCCTTATAAACATTTGTGAAAAAATTGGTCATTCTAAAGAGTTCCCTGAATTCAAGCATAGTACTGAAATAGGATGCCATAGCTGCAATTCACTAAATTAAATTTCTTCCTTCCTAGATATTCCACAATCAATTGTGAGTGGTATTATAGCAAATGCAAAGTGGAAGTCTTCAGGAACTGCAGCAACTCAGCCACAAAGCAGACCACATAAAGGTACAGAGCAGTGCCGCCATATGCTGAAGTGCCAAAGCTCTGCTGACTCAATAATTGCAGAGTTCCAAACCTCTTCTGGCATTAACATCCACACAAAAACTGTGCACCGGGATCTTCATGGCATGGTTTTTCATGGTCAAGCAGCTGCATGCAAGCCTTACATCACCAAGCACAATGCCAAGCATCGGACAGAGGGGTGTAAAGCACGCTGCCAATGGACTCTGGAGCAGTGGAAATGTATTCCGTAGTGAGATGAATCAAGCCTCTCTATCTGGCAGTCTGGTGGACAATCAACTGTATCCTTCACCACTCAAACAATGATTAAATTGAAACAATAGTAGTAACAATAGAAGAAACCTCCTTCTGATCACATCCACCTAGCTAACATGGAGAGGAGAAATGTAGTGGGCATGCTTACTGCAGAGAAAACAGAGTGTGGCAGACAAAGCAAGCGCTGAAAACCAATACAAAGCAAAGCATGCTCGGTTTGGTTAAAAAGCCCAGCAAGAAGCTGATGAAAATAAGAAGTTCTGCATGTAAACATCCTGTCCAGATGAAATGATGCAGAAAACAGGGGAAAGAGCTCACATCAAAAACATAGAAACATAGAAACATAGAATGTGTCGGCAGATAAGAACCATTTGGCCCATCTAGTCTGCCCAATATGCTGAATACTATGGATAGCCCCAGGCATTATCTTATATGAAGGATGGCCTTATGCCTATCCCATGCATGCTTAAACTCCTTCACTGTATTTGCAGCTACCACTTCTGCAGGAAGGCTATTCCATGCGTCCACTACTCTCTCAGTAAAGTAATTCTTCCTGATATTACTTTTAAACCTTTGCCCCTCTAATTTAAAACTATGTCCTCTTGTAGCAGTTTGTCTTCTTTTAAATATTCTCTCCTCTTTTACCGTGATGATTCCCTTTATGTATTTAAAAGTTTCTATCATATCCCCTCTGTCTCTTCTTACTTCCAAGCTATACATGTTAAGGTCCTTTAACCTTTCCTGGTAAGTTTTGTCCTGCAATCCATGTACTAGTTTAGTAGCTCTTCTCTGAACTCTCTCCAAAGTTTCAATATCCTTCTGCAGATATGGTCTCCAGTACTGCACACAATACTCCAAATGAGGTCTCACTAGTGCTCTGTAGAGCGGCACGAGCACCTCCCTCTTTCTACTGTTAATGCCTCTCCCTATACACCCAAGCATTCTGCTGGCATTACCTGCTGCTCTATGACATTGTCTGCCCACCTTTAGGTCGTCTGATATAATGACCCCTAAATCCCTTTCCTCAGATACTGAGGTTAGTACTGTATCACCGATTTTATATTGTGCTCTTGGGTTTTACGCCCCAGGTGCATTATCTTGCACTTATCGACATTAAATTTTAGTTGCCAGATTTTTGACCATTCCTCTAGTTTTCCTAAATCCTTTTCCATTTGGTGTATCCCTCCAGGAACATCAACCCTGTTACAAATCTTTGTGTCATCGGCAAAAAGACACACCTTACCATTGAGGCCTTCTGCAATTTCGCTGATAAAGATATTAAACAATATGGGTCCCAGAACAGATCCCTGAGGTACCCCACTGGTAACAATACCATGGTCTGAATATACTCCATTGACTACAACCCTCTGTTTTCTGTCCTTCAGCCACTGCCTAATCCATTCAACAATATGTGAGCTCAAGCTCAAAGACTGCAGTTTATTGATAAGCCTTCTATGTGGGACAGTATCAAATGCCTTACTAAAGTCCAGATAAGCGATGTCTACTGCACCTCCGCCATCTATTATTTTAGTCACCCAATCAAAAAAGTCAATAAGATTAGTTTGACATGATCTCCCTGAAGTAAACCCATGCTGTTTTTATCAATCAACCCATGGGTTTTTAGATGTTCCACAATCCTCTCCTTGAGTATGGTTTCCATTAATTTCCCCACTATTGATGTCAGGCTTACTGGCCTATAGCTGCCTGATTCCTCTCTACTACCTTTCTTGTGAATTGGCACAACGTTTGCTAATTTCCAATCTTCTGGGACGACACCTGTTACCAGTGATTGGCTAAATAAATCTGTTAATGGATTTGCTAGTACACCTCTAAGCTCTTTTAATAGCTTTGGGTGTATCCCATCAGGCCCCTGTGATTTATTTGTATTAATTTTGGACAGCTGAATTAGAACCTCTTCCTCTGTAAAGACACATGCATCAAAGGATTCATTAGTCTTCCTCCCTAACTGAGGTCCTTCTCCTTCATTTTCCTTTGTAAAAACTGAACAGAAGTATTCATTGAGGCAGTCAGCTAGTTCTTTATCCTCTTCCATATACCTTCCTTCTTTTGTTTTTAATTTGGTAATTCCTTGTTTTAATTTCCTTTTTCATTTATGTATCTGAAGAATGTCTTATCACCTTTTTTCACCGACTGAGCTAATTTCTCTTCTGCCTGAGCTTTAGAAGCTCTTATAACTTGCTTGGCCTCTCTCTGCCTCATCTTATAGATTTCCCTGTCATCCTCGTTTTGGGTGTTTTTATACTTGCTAAATGCCATCTTTTTGTTTTTAATGATTTTGGCCACTTCTACTGAGTACCACAGTGGTCTCTTCCTTTTTGCCTTTACTGACAAGCCTAATGCACTTTTCTGTTGCCTTCAGTAGTGCCAATTTTAAGTAGTCCCATTTCTCTTGGACTCCATTGAAATTATTCCAGTCTGATAGGGACTCGCATACCACTGATCTCATTTTAGAAAAGTCTGTTTTCCGAAAATCTAAAACTTTTGTTTTTGTGTGGAGTGACTCAGTCACTGTACTTATAGTAAACCTCACTGACTGGTGATCACTGGATCCTAAGCTTTCCCCTACAGTGATATCAGATACCAAATTGCCATTTGTGAACACCAAGTCTAAAATGGCCTCCTTCCGGGTTGGCTCCTCAACTACTTGCTGTAGAGATAATCCCAGTAGGGAATTTAGAATGTCTGTACTCCTGGCAGAACTAGCTATTTTGGTTTTCCAGTTTATATCAGGAAGATTAAAGTCTCCCATAATGACAACTTCCCCTTTCAATGTCATTTTAGCCATTTCCTCAACTAGTAGATCATCCAATTCTTTGACTTGGCTTGGTGGTCTGTATATGACACCTACACGAGTTACCTTATGATTACCAAGCTGCAACGTAAGCCAAACTGACTCTAAATTGGTTTCGCTGGCTTCTATTAGATTTGATTTTATGCTATTTTTCACATATAGGGCCACTCCACCCCCTTTCTTGCCTTCTCTGTCTTTCCTATATAGAGAGAAGCCAGGTATTGTTATGTCCCAGTCATTACTCTCATTGAACCATGTCTCAGTAACAGCCACTAAATCTATATTCTCAGATGCCATTACAGACTCAAGTTCGTTGATCTTATTCCCTAAACTGCGAGCATTTGTAGACAAGACTCTCAGCTTGTCATTTCTTATCCTATCAGCTCCTGGCATCTTCTGGCATTGTTTTTTCGGGGGGCAGCCGAACATGTAGGCAGGGAAAAACTATGCAGTTTCGGGGGCACTCTGGGAAGATAAAAAAACATCATTATGAAACTAGAGACCCTCTTTAGGGACTCAATCATGGACATAAGGAGGAGAATGGTCATGTACTCTGGGTAATTTAGGGGCAATATCCAATGAACATGTTCCCTTTAAAGCTATGTATCAACAAATACTGGTTAACTGGAGTTCAGATGATGGTAGGGTTGTATGGTGCAATACAGGAATGGTAAAGTCAACTTTAACTCACGTCTGCAGTGCGGAAATCCATAGTAGCCAGTAGCACAACGGCTGCAAGTTCTTCCGATGATGTTTGGTCTGCAACTGCACTGCCCTCCAAATGGATTGCATACAGGGTTTATAGATCCTTCTTCATGACATTTACATGGTACTGCTCCATTATTATAATATGCTGCTAAAGATCTTGCAGAATCCTTACAAAATTCAGGCGAGGAATATAGACTAGAGTAAAAAAATAAAACAAAATATTTATAAATGTCCATATGTTTCTATTCTATTAAGACAATTTGCAAAAGTCTCTTTATACTGCCTCCTTCTCAACAGGTTGTGTGGTTTACACAAGGTCCAACCAAAACTGAAACTGTACACCAGCATATACTGTGGTATAAATATGGGGCCTCGGCTGCCTACTGATCATCACCACCTTTGAATGATTAGCCAAGGGACATGGTGGCCAAGGCAGCAATAAAGGGATAAAGGTAGCTCAGCATAAGTGTGGTAAAATCACATACACAGAAAGGTGATTCAGATTTACTAAACCTGTAGATGTCATAAATTTCAGATTGTCTAACCGTTCACCAAATTTATCACAGTGACTCAGGATGGATGATACATCTGGTGCAGAGATAGACACTTTTCCCTAAACTATTGGTTGGCTTAGATTGTGGTCTTTATTGTGGAACAATTTTTACGCAAAATGTCACATTTTAGGCCATGTCACTTTCCCACCATGCCGTTTCCTGATAAGCCCTGCCCCTCAGTCATCTAGGCAAAGAGTACTTCTCTGAAACTAAAGATGCCTAATTTTGCTCAGTTTACAGTTTTTGGCTATTATCCATGGAAAGCTGTATTCTGTTTTGCAGAATTCATATGATGACTCTACCCAGGCTAAAAAGGCTGTATACACTCTTCAAGCACCTTGTCACTACACCAACAACACCAGAACAACACTTTTTGTATATAGTTCAAGTCTGACATTTTTTCAGGATTCGCCATAGTTAAGTCTGACATATTGTTTCATGGATCTGCAGAAGAAATCAGATCACAAGATCCGCACGCTTCAGATTGTAAAATCTGCAGTGCAGTTTTTATGAGCTGCATGTGAATGGAGTGTGAAATACCACATTCACTTCAATGCCCAAGAGTACGGCCACACGATCAAGCTTACTGATGCAGTTTTTGAAGCTAAAACCAGGAGTGAATTCAAAAAGGTGGAGAAATCCTAATTTTCCTCTTTACTTTCTCTCCTTTTATGATCCATCGAACGGCAGCAGCTTTAAGCCACCGCTCCGCGATCCTCAGTGCTGCCTCCCATTGAAATGTATGAGAGGCAGAGAAGACACGGCCATTGGCAGGTTTTCAGCGAAGTTTCGGAGTACAAAGTTACCGTGTGAATGTCCTCTTGTAATCGAGAACAGTGAGGATGTTATCTGCACCAGAGCCAATAGATGCCATACACCGTTAAAATAAATACTCGTCTGGTTCACAGTTTTTGCTCCGTATCTCCCGATACAGCATGGCCAAGCATGCATGTTTCTCAGTGGGGAGAGGGAAATATGCCATTGCCAAACATCTTTGGTGGTGGCTTATCTTGCATGAGAACAGAGAACTGAGCATGTTGAACACTATCATGCCTGATTTTTCTTTCCCTTCGACATCTCTCATTGGAGAGAGTCATTAAAATCCTCAAACACATTAGAAGGTAGACTGGTCCAGCTAAAATTGGTGGTTTCTGACCGATGTTCATCTATGAGTATAGGGTTATATAGCAGTAAAAACAGATTGGCCACCAACAATATCTTCCTGCCAGAAGATGACAAAGATACATGGGGGTATGAAGGGTTATGTGTTTCCCTGTGGCACATACCTAATATGAGGACACTTATGGAGGCACTGTGATTGACACTGTTATGGAGGAACTATATCTGGCTCTGCTCGCAATTTCCAGTGCCAAGAACACACATATATATACGGCTTGTTTACATGCCCGTATTTGTGGTCTGCATTTTAATTTGCCAAATGAGCAAACACTTTTGGTCAGTACTCACAAGATTTTGGAAACAAAATTTTGCAGTTATTTTTCTAAAATGTCTTGAATACAAAAATTATGTTTTATGTGCTAGAGTCCACATAGTATTGTTCTGGGACAATGCCCCAAAAATCATGTATCCAACTATTAGGTCTCATCACAGTTCTACGTATGTCACACAGTTAGCTTGTTTTTGACACTATATTTACAGTGGTATTTACTACAGTACAACTACAAGAAAATGAAATGGTTATTATTGGGGGAGTTCAAAACAAACCTGTGAATGGCATTGCTATTTTCAGGCATTTTTTCCCTATTGAGAAGATGGAAGTGCCATTGCTTCAGCACAAAAAACACCATTGAACTGAAAAAAAGCCTATAGCCCCCCCCCCTCCCCTCAAAATATTATGTATTGTCTGTATGTCTTGCATTTCATATTTCTCATAGACCTCCAGTACAAAATATGGGGCTGGTGTTTTTTTAAACAAAAGCTGCAGCAAAAACACAAATGAACAAAAACCCCACAAAAAATGTAAAAGTGCTGACAAATGTCACAAAAAAGTCATGTATAATATACACTCTTCGGCCTTATTCACACAGTCAGTGTTTGGTCAGTAATTTCTACCTTTTGATTATGAGCTAAAACCAGGTGTGGGTTTAAACACAGAACATGTGCAGATTTTTCCCATATACCTTATCTCTGTGTAGCCTCCACTCCTGTTTTTGGCTCACAATTACTGATGGAAATCATTGACCAAACACTGATGTGTGAATAAAGCTTAAAGGCTATGTACGCCTTCGGAGGCCATTTTTGTTTATGCATTCTGCTAATTGTTTTGCTAAAACTCATATTTTTAATTGACCTTTGTTAAAAATATTGAGCCGTTCTGTCACAAAGAGTTAACTGTTTTCTAACTATGTGACTGCTACTTTCACTTTCACTTTGTGTCTGTCATCTAATAAGCCTTATCTCTAAACTACTAAGAGGTCATGAACACTTATTTAGGCCACATCCTTATCAGTAAGATAAAAACTGAGCTATGATGGGTATTTATGTCAGAGAGCAGAGATAAGGAGCCGTCAGCTCCCCAACTGACAGAAAGGGGAGAGAAAATCCAGTAGCTGCTACTAGAGCATCTCAGCTCTGTACAGAAAAAAGGGCTCCATACTTTTAATAAAGACCAATTGAAAAAATTTGTTTTAGCTCAAAATGAGTACAATGCAATGATGAATAAAATCGCCCCCCAAATGCAGATAGCCTTTCAGAAAGGCAGCCAGGGTGAATCTTTCATTATCAGAGTATATACAGCACAAATCAACCATTTAGGTAAATTTCAAATGTGGACGTCGCCTCCATCAATGGGCCGCACATCACCCAAAATGCTTATGGGAGGAACACCGTTTCCAGGCACATAAAAAAATCTCATTTCTAGAAACAAATACAACCATAACCCCATAACAGATCAGAAAACAGAGGCACTCTTCTGTTCTGTATGGCTGGGCTGTGCCTCTCCTTTGACCACACGTCAGGCAGATAAAGGCTATTTGAGGCCCCAAGGCTACCAGTTGGGCATCACTGCTGACAATAAATGGAAATCAGTGCACGTTAGCTATTGTCCCGTCCTAAAAACAGCCACAATAAGATGGTATTTTACCTAACAAAAAGGAAATGTAGAAACTAATAGAAATGCAAAAAAGCAAAAAAAAAAAAAAAAAGAGTTATTCTTACTCAATGTAGAAACTGTTTTCTCCACAAATATTTATGAAGTCAAAAGATTTATCCAGTGGTTTCTCCTGCAAGATGTCATGTGTATAGCTGTCTGCTGGCACAAGCAGTATAGATTCCTGAAAGAGAATGATACTGATATCTAATCCTCTCAAGTTGGATAGGGCAGTGTCCACAGAAAGCAAGGCATTACAAGTGTACAAATAGTATTTGTGCAGACACCATTATACAAAATCATTAAAAGCAACCTGATATTAGCACAGAGACCAGACAGATTCAAAACACATAAAAGATAAAGAAACAAGCCTAATATACTATAACTATTAAAATAATATCCAACCACATCATCTCACAGCATGGTGGCTGAGATCTGAATACATTTGTTGAGCTAGTTTTTCGAAAACAGATACATTAGATACAAAGAAATAAGTAAGCAAAAGTTAATCATCTAATAATATAGAAAATTTAAATCCTAAAGATGCTACACCACCCTGATGGAATGTCAGAAGTTTAACTATCATATTTCAGATGCTATGATTTCCTATAAGTGACCACCATATAAATCTGTGCTTCAGAATCATTGCATTTAATACAAAAATGTTGCTTTCCAACTTGGTATGTTCTTTTTTATTCTGTGTCAATTTCCACCTCCAAAATTCTGGACAATGGATATTTCAGTTTGTAATTTTACTGTTAAAATTTTTCTTGGCCTTTAAAAGGGTTCTCTTGGAATTAATAAAATCAAATTACTAAAATATATTTCTTATTATAAATATATTCACACATACTTTTCATTAGTTATAATGCCTCATTTTGACTAAGGAACAATCATCAGGGGAAATAAAATGACCGCTGTCCTATCAGTACACACAAAACCTGTCTTAATCACACAGGAGGACAAGTTACTTCACAACACTGAGCTAAAGAGCTGCCTCAGCCTCCTCTCTGCTTGTTGTGGATTATGATCCTGAATACAGCTGATAAGATCTTCAGCTGAATCTCTGTAGGAATTGAGTTCAAGCGGGAAACAGCTGAAGTACAGAGAGGAGGGTGAGGAGTGTGGCTAATGAGAAGCAGCACTTGTATGCAGTTTCCACTACCACAGCCCCACATTACCACAGTTTGTCCTGTGCATCTTCACTTTACTTCATGTCTCTTAATGAACTCCATTCCTACAGAGATTCAGATGAAGATCATAATCCCTGACAAGTAGACCAAAGAGGAGGATGAGGCAGCTCTTAAGCTGAGTGTTCTCAAGTAAGGGTACTTTCACACTTGCGGCATGGCTATCCGGCAGGCTGTTCCGGCGGGTGAACAGCCCACCGGATCCGCCATGCCGCAAGTATCCGTGCACTGTCGTGCTGCCGCTCCATCCCCATTGACTATAATGATCGCCGGACTAAAAAGTTGGACATGCAGTACTTTTAGTCCGGCGATCTCTGGCCGTGCTGCGCCATAGCTCCGCCCCCACCCCATTATAGTCAATGGGGACAGAGCGGCAGCACACGGGTACTTGCGGCATGGTGGATCCGGCGGGCTGTTCACTCGCCGGAACAGCCTGCCAGATAGCTATGCCGCAAGTGTGAAAGTACCCCAACTCTTCCTGCTATGTGATTAGGACAGGTTTTGTGTGTACTAATAGGATGGGAGCCATTTTATTTACCCTTATGATTACTCCCCAGACAAAGCGAGCCATTACTACTAATGAAAGGTATTTATAATATATTTATAATAAAGTAATATTTAAGTATGTTCAGTAATTTTATTTTATTAATTCCCAGAGAACCCCTTTAAACAGACAAACAAATTAAACAACAATGTTTTAACTCACCAAGAGTAAAGGCTTATCTGGAGGGGTTGTCACAGTTACTGAGAGTTCTGGGTTAGTGACATCAAGGCTGATACGGTTGCCGGCAACCACCAGATCTCTACATCCAAACGTGTGAGGACAATATGAGGCGTTGAAGGTGCCTGAGAGAGTAGCATACATTTATATTATTGCTGTAAGAAATTAAATCACCATTCAGGGGGTGTACAGTATCCTACCTGACCACTGTGTTCCACCATCAACCAGCACTGACACAGGAAAAGCAGGGTTCTGAGTCTGGTAGTAATGAACAATGAAGACATACCTCCCTGTATTAGGTATTCTTCTGCCAAAAGTGATCTGATTCTGTGTAGAAAGCAGATGAAAACTAATATAAGTATAGATATACTACACATGCCAAGTATTTAAAAGGGAACTTATCATCTATATCTTTTTACTAATTAAAACAAGATAGTGAAACAGATTTCTTTTTCTAACCAGTTTTTATTTTGCATTTGTAGATTTTTAAAATTGTATTTTCTGTACATGCTTATAGGGGCACATGGTATTTCTGAGTTGCTGCTGACAGCATTTTGAGATATTCTTTACAACAGTCAAACGCACTATGGCATACAATAGACAGGCAATGTTCTAGAGGAGAGTTTTCTGGATATGTTCTGTGACCTCTGCAGAGGTCCCTGTGCAGAGAGGGAAGTAGATAAGCTGTGACCATCATCTATTGTGAATTGTGGATTTTGTGTCACTGTATCTATACAGAGGTTCCATCTGTCAATGTAATCCTCTCTATAATGATAATAAGTAGAGTTGAGCGAACTTGTATTTTAAGTTCGGCGTCCAAAGTTCGGGTTCGGGTTATCGAAGCATCCTGTTATGGATTCCGCTACTACGGACCATAACGGCATTTATAATCCATAAGGGGATTCTTCAATGAACCCGAACCTTGGACAACACGAAGGACCTGGGGTGACGTCACAGTCATGTGATCAGTGCAGGGGGCGTGGCTCAGTACTGGATTAGATAAGAGGTGGTAGCCTACGACCTCTTATCCAATCCAGTACTGAGCCACGCCCCCTGCACTGATCACATGACGGTGACATCACCCAGTGTTCCAAATGCCATTATGGTCCGTGGTAGCGGAATCCATAACGGGATGCTTCGATAACCCGAACTTTGGACACCGAACTGAAAATACAAGTTGGCTCAACTCTAATAATAAGATGACTTCTTATTAGTTTAATTAATCGGCAAAAATAAAAAAAAATGATTAATATAAAAACAAGGTTTTAACAATAGGTCACTTTCTACTATGCTGTTTTGCATGATCTGTATTTCTAAGTTACTGCATATAATCTTTACCTAAATATACAGTACAGATCTTGCCAGTCTTTGTGGCCACGAAGGATAAGCTGGCAGTCACTTTATCAAAGTCAGCCAGTTGGAGGATGCTCATTTTTAGGGAGGTTAGGAGGAGATAACTGTTCAGTTAACAGCTATTTAATTTACTGGCTTAAAGGGGTTCTCCTGCTCAGCTCCTTCTGATCTATAACATGATGCCTGCAAATTGCATTGCATTTTATGTTGGCAGGTCTTCTTTAAATACTGATGATGTAGCCTCAGGATAGGTCATCAATATGATCAGTGGTGGTCCAACTGAAGGCATACCTGCCAATCAGCTCTTTGAATAGGCTGTGGCGCCTGGATAAGCATTGTGGCCTCTTCATAGTGTACCATGTACAGCACCATACATTGCATAATGACAGTGCTTTCTTCAGAGGCAGAGTGGCCACAGACCTTACAGGGAAATTTCCTAGTGGGCCGATGCCCAGGGGGTCATCTGAGTCCTCCTCATGGCCGGCCAGTGGATGTTTATAGGGATGTATTTTATGCTGTTGGCGGCAGTATTTTGCGATGAACTGTGGTGTTTGGCTCTGTTAAGGTGGTATGATGTGCCACAATATGGTATTGCTGGCTATGCCTTCTTTTGTTGGCCCTGCCTTCCATCAATTTGGACCCCACAACAAAGCGGAGCCGCTTTTAGTATTTTTTCCAGTGCCACTTTAAATTCCCAGTCCTTGCCTGGCGTTCTTGAATGGGACTGAGCTGCAGAACGTTCATGTGAATGTAGGACATGATGTCACAGGCAGTGGAAGAGGCTGCAGTGCTCACCCATATACCATGGCGGCCAACATTTGATCAACGGGGTGCTCACACCAGATACTGATGAAATATTCTGAGAATACTCCCCCATTATTTAAAAGGGTTCTCTGGGATTTTTACACTCATGGGCTATTTTCAGGATAGCCCATGAAAATCAGATTAGAGGGGTCAAACACCCCACACATCTGCTAATCAGCTGCTAGGGAATAGCACTAGCGGCAAGAACGGATGCTAGTGGATCGAAAAGTTTACTGCTGTGATGCTTCTACTCACTTCAATGGGAGCAGTGCTGCAGTACCCAGCTGTGGCAAACTAAGGATGGAGCTGTGTAGCTCCGGTGCCATCTACTCCCGAACAGCTGATTGTCAGAGATACAGGGTGTTGGACTCCTGCCGATCTGATATTGATGAGGTTAGGTCAGCAATATAAAAATGCTGGACAACCCACTTAAGAAACTGCAGTGGTAATAAACTCTATAACCTGTCGTTTATATAACTTATTTCTGAAAGGGTCATTCATTACAGTTCTTAGCTTTATTTTCATCTGTCTAAGCTCTTGTTGTGAACGGTCCTTAACTACTGTATTACCGCAAACTATGTTCCATCTGTGCCATATAGAATTTCTTAGATTACTAAACTTTGACCTTTTCACTTTGAATTTTTATTGTTAACATAAAAAAACAAATAAAACAGTGTTAATGGAGCTTGTATGGATGCACACAGGGCTCCTGCTGTTCTATATTACAGAGCCTTAGGCATTTGGGGAGTCGCCGTACGTTGCCTCCGTATGACACTGTGCTATAGAGGTATTCTTCCCTAACAGCAAAAAGAATACCTGCGTAACATGCCACTATGTTTTTTTTCAGTTTTGGAAAATTTCTTGAAATTAAAGACCAGAATGTAGGAAAATTTGAAAGCATAGAAAATACCTGTTGTGACTGCAGCAATACCCTGTTGCCCTGGTGCAAAGGAAGACCTGCTCCACGGACAGGTTCTTGTACTGCACCTTTTGCTCCACCAGAATCTCTAGCATCTTTGACAGGGTCCAACAATAGAGACAGAGGTGGATTTTCATAGACTGAAGACTGGATACAAGAAGGACTTCAAAACAAGCACAATAAAAAAATTATATAACTATTATACAAAATTATCCATTTGATATCATCACATCCAGTCTCAGTGTTTCTTCATACATCACAAATTCCATCTATTATAAAAAAGATATACTACTATGAGGGATGAGACTGTAGCTTCCATGTCGTATATCACAGATCTCCAAAAGGATGTATGAATTAGCAGAATTATAAAGATGGAGCGCACGTATCAGAGCCATGGTATGAATGCTCATTCCTAATAGTTGACCTGTGTAAAGATGCTACTGGAGAAGCGAGCACTAGTTTGTCAGGCGATTACATCTTTCCTGTGGCAATAAAATCCCTGTCTGTCGGTAGCACATCGTCCTGTGTAAACAATGAAACTGTGTGGAGAACAATGATCATAGCAACTGTTGTTCATCCCCATATATCACTGAGTATTGCTGCATGTAACTGAAGCAACCAAGGGAGAAGATCAGGAAGCAATGCTCTTTACACAGGCCGACAGAGCGAGCACTGATCAGAAATGGGGAAGTTCATTCCCAATCACTGTCCACTGGTTGGCTGCAATTATATCCAACAATTATCCCCTATATATGGGGATAAATGATTGTTTCCAAGATTGTTTTTTTCCCATACAGTGCCAATGATTTTGGGTGCTGCAGATAGGATAAGCAGGGGTGGACTGACCTTAGACCTACAGGGAAGTTTCCCACCGGAGCCCTCTTCACAGCTGCTGGCCAGGTACGTAATAATCTGATAATCCTAGCACTAATTAATGCTAGGAGCATCAGGTACTTATGTACCTGGCCATCGGTTGCAGGTACCCTCCTGAATTCAACCGTATTTCCATTTTCTGGACAGCAATACAGTTGAAAACTGTGGTGGGGGCAGCAGTATTTTGTGCTGCACTGTGGTATTTGGTTCTGCTGGGGCGGCACTTTGAGCTGCATTATAGTATTGCAGGCCCCGCCTACTTCTGTTGTCCCTCTTTAATTGTATTGGCCCGGCTTACTTGTGCTGTCCCACCTTCTGTCAATTTGGACCCGCCTACAGCATGGGGCCACTTTTAGTTTTTTTCAGGGCCACTTTAAGTTCCTAATTCGCCTCTGAAGATAAGATTACTTTACACATAAGCATTTGCTTGTTTGTTAGATGATCTGTGTATGGGCCAGTTATTTGGATTGAGCGTTTGTACGACCACTTGTTTCATTAATTGGACTGATCTTCGGCCCGTGTAAAAAAGCCTTATTTGTTAAATATATTAAAATATATTCATCAGAAACGACAGCATACGGCAAGTTATTTTTTTGGCTAATTGAGTAGACAAATAGTTCCAAACTGAATTTTGCCCTAAAATGTTAAAAAGGTTATCCCAGACTGACAGCTTGTCACCTATCCACAGCATAGGCAATATGTGTCTCATCAGTGGGGCTGTACTTGGCTATATGCAGCAGTTCCATAGACTTTGAATGGAGTAATAGTGTGTATGCTCATCACGAGACATAGGAACCCCATTCTCCTGATCAATGTGGGGGTTACAGAGGTCGAACTCCCACTGATCAGATCAGACACTTATTTATCCATTGGACAGGTAATAAGTTATCATTTTAGGTCAATATTTTAAGGGTATCAATTTACCTTTGACCAGGAATTCGTCCGTAAGCTGCTATACAGTGCACCTTAGGCTCTGCATATTCAATGGAGAACTCCTCAACGGGAACAAGGCATACATTGTGCTGAAAAAGAATTGAACATGCATCTAAGTGTATTTCACAAACATTCACTTTCAAACTTCAAGGTGCAAGTGATAGTAATGGGGCTAACATCTTAAGATAAATACTTGTTCTTGGAGAATATGATCTTTAAATACTGGTAAGAGTGGAAATATGGAATTAGTAGAACTCACCAGTAGGAAACTGACTGAGGATGCTGTCACATGTATTTCAGCTTCAGAAAGTATCTCAAACTTTGAGATGCGATTCATGTTGTCCACTACAATACTGCGGCAGAGGAAGCTGAAGCACAACGAATGCATGACACATTAAATTAGCATTTACCAAAGTATTCTCAGCCCATAAACCTGCCTAAGGCAGATATAGAAAATGAATGATAAGGGCGCGTTAATAGTTTGTAGATCCACATGTCCTTTGCTTAAATCTACAGCATCGTAGACCTCATTCCAGGTAATCAGATAATCAAGTTACAGAACAAAAACAGAAACAGCAGAGACAGATTATGAGTAGGCCAATAGGGTCAACTGATCATAGGCCTTACCCACCAGGACGCACCATCCCCAAACAAGACATGGAAGTTTGAAACATTTTCAATTATACATCAACAATATATCAAAGTTTTAGTATGTCACAGAAGAGGTACTGTGCATGAGACATTCATCCCTACAAAGATGGAGAGAGGAACGAGGCAGAAGACATTGGTGCCGAGGGAATGGAAGTCAAATGGTTCTCATCCAACATTTGATAATGGATGCATACCTGTAGCTGTATTGGTCTCTGCTTTTTACCAAGCCCTAACTTTTGCTACCACAGTGTTGCATGAGGCCTCTATTGTACCCATACTATTTTATTAATTTTTTTCTGTCATATTCCACACAAATAGAACAGAAAGATGGTGTCAGACTCCATCGGACTCTGCATATATGACGTTATTCTTTTCTATATGCATTGCTTCTAGGGAAAACTACCTGCTATATACTGTATATGACCATATGTATGCCTCCGTCCAGAGGTTGTATAGCTACATAGTAGGGTGCTGTAAAACCTGATGTACAGGCTCTGTGTGCTTTGCTCGACCATATGCTGAGCCCTTAATTAAGTTCAGAGCCTCGGGAGAGAAGTGAATGCAGTACTTACTTCTCTATCCCCAGTCATGAAGAAGCTGGCACACACCTTCATATTAACAGGAGGCACATGTGTACGTACAGGTAAAATAAACCAGTGAATGCGCTCCTCATGGAAATGCATTGACGTGCACAAGCAGAAGAAAGCTCTTACTGTACCTGTATTTACAGCTGTACACGTTCACTCTGCCTGAAGTCCTAGGGTCATTTCTAATCACCACATTCAGAACATACTGCTGAGCGTCTTCGTTGGCATATTCAAAAATAAGAGCGTAAACTCCAGCCCGAGAGACTTTAATAGTAAACTGTAACTCCACCTATGGGAACAAATATAGTAGGCACTTCACTTTAAAACAAAATGTGACATTATCTCAGATCTCACACACCGTGGTGAAGGCATAGTAGTTTTAAAGCACATCCATTATGAGACAAGAGCCTTTTAAGGCAGACCGTCACCAGGAAATTCACGGTTAAACCAGGCACAATGTCTTGTAGGGCTAGCTAAGCTGTATGTAAAGATACTTTCACTTAGTGCTTCATTCAGGAGAAAGTACTTTTAATCTACAGTGGGGAAGTAAATATTTGATACCACAAGTTTTCCAACCTACAAAGAATGGAGAGGTCTTTAATTTTTATCATAGGTACACTTCAACTGTGAAAGACAGAATCAAAAAAAAATCCGCAGGTTGAGCATCCCTGCTGGATATAGTGGATGTTCTCCTGTTATGTCTACTTCCCTTAATACTGAAATCCATCCATTGCTTAAATTCAGGGGTGCTTACAATTTTTTTTATTCTGTACAATTTCCAAGGGCCACAAAAAACTATACATATTATTCCCACCTGAGACATTTATAACAGTATATACAAAAAATCTCTCAGTTCTACCGTGCAGATTTTCAATTGACAACAATGGGAGGTAGATTGTAAGTGGATATGGGGTGCGTACGGGCACTATACCATGCACCCGGCTTCTCCTCCTGTTGTCCTGGACGTGCTTCCCCTCCTCTGCCAGCCTGCAGTGGGCCCGGCCGCCAGAATCTGATGTCTCACTCCCTGCTGGAGGCCGAAGTCTGTGCTTGTCTGTCAGACCTCTTTTGCTGGCCCATACGGCCTACAAACGCTTCCCAGCCCTTAATCATAACCAGACAATAGCTGTCTAACCTGGGGCATTTAAAGAGGTTTTGTCACTTCAGCAAGTGGAATTTATTATGTAGAGAGAGTTAATACAAGCCACTTATTAATGTATTGTCATTACCGATATTGCTTCCTTTGCTGGCTGCATCCATTTTTCCTTTAAATTATACACTACTCGTTTCCATGGTTATGACCACCCTGTAATCCATCAGCGGTGGCCATGCTTGCAAACTATAGGAAAAAATGTCGGTCTCTTTGGTCACTGGGACCGAGGAAGCTCACATAGGCTGGTGCTTTTTTTATTGTACCCTTCTGCTGAACGTATGCCCCCAGACATACGTACCAGACTCCCATTTTTATAGAGTTGAAAAATGTAGTCAAATACACTTTTCAATACTGCTGAAACACAGCTGGATATTCTTTTGGTTCAAAGGCAATGTGAACCTAGCCTAAAAGGGAAGTCCCGAAAGATCTGTTAAACGTATACTGTGAATGAAATTTTGTGAAGTTCTGTGGGATATCCCGCAAAATTTCTGAAGTAAAAAGTTTTTTTTACAAATATTGTACCTGTCTTCCAGAGATTGCTGCCATTAGAGGATGTCCATAACTTGGTTGTCGAACAATTATTGGACGACTTTCACCATCCTGTTTAAAATACTCCATTTCTGAGCCATGTAAGCAGGTAAACTTTTCCAGGGGCAAATGCTGAAAAACCAAGCAGCTAAACAACAAAGGAAAACAGTAAAATTATATTACATAAAAATTAATAACTAAATAAACAGGAACCTTTTGATATGTTTGGGTATATTCATGTGGTACTGTTAGGAAGGCCGTACTGGTAGTACAGCACTGTGCAGCAATTTCTTTCTCTGCAGCGCGCAGTGTGATCATAGGGGTGTAATAACAGGGGACAAGGGATGGGGAGGAGAGCCAAGCGTAATATGAACAGGTTTGCAGACAGAGTGACCGGTGTCCAGTCTGCAGTTCCACATTATTTATGACATGGCAAACAGTAATAACATCATGTTAGTGGATTAGGTAGAAATAGATGTTTTGAGAGAGAAAAAAGGCTCACCAATGAACTAATGTACTAAACATGAGGATCTAAGAGCTCTTTGAATTTTTTTCACAGTTAATCTGAATTAGTATTTTACACACTGATATATATATTTTTTTTTACAAGAAAAAAACATTCCTAATAATTTATTAAAGGTGTTGTCCGGGTTCAGCCCGCCTGACAAGCGCATCAGAGCATTTCATGCTCCGATGCTCTCCTTTGCCCTCCTCTGAATTGCACAGGGCATTTTCAGGAGATCCCGTGACGTACCGGGCTCTCCTTAGGGCTGCCAGGCGGAGGCTTCCGCCCCCTAGTAAACCCGGTGACATCACCGGCACTCATGGGCGGGCTTTAGCACTGCCCTAGCCTGTAAAACGGCTAGGACAGCACTATAGCCAGCCCATCAGAGCCAAATGACGTCACCGAACACGCTGCTGGACGGAAGTCTCTGCCCGGCAGTGTGTTATTGTAAATAAAAAATACCTTAACCTGCGGGATCCTGCTCAGGGCAAGGGGGAGCATCGGAGCATAAAATGCTCCGATGCTAACATCAGAGGGCTACCTGGGTGAAAATAAGGGACACACGGACAACCCCTTTAAATAAAACTTTACTGTTCCATAAAATACTGTTCTAGGTGATCACAGTTTAAACTACTGAATTGCTGGGATAATGATTATCAAAGAAATGTAATCAGGTCATATAAATTTTACAACAATGAGTTTCTGTAGAGGATTGCAAGCATAGACTTACTTTGCTCCAACTGGTCCATTATAGTCACATGGCTCCGTAATTCGTAATTGTAAAATGGAGGCTTCATAGTAATCACTTGGCAGCAGTACAAGGTAATCCTGTAATGAAATATAATAAAATTAAGAAAAATCCCCGAGCACTGTAAAAAATGTCTATGTCCTATATTTACTTGCAACATACTCATTTTGAAGTGGTCTTTATTAAAAATGTTGAGCCCCTTTCTCTGTACAGCCTTGAGATAGAATTCTCTGAATAGTAGCACGCTGTGTATTTTTACTGAGTTCCGTCAGGAAGCTCAGCTGATGGCTTCTTATCTCTGATCTCCAAAACACTCATTATAGCTGAATTCTTATCTTACTGATATGAATGTGGCTTAAATATATAGCCTAAAAATTATGTTTGTAATATACTTTATTGATGGATTTTCCTGTTTTACAAAGCAAATAGGCACCCGAAGTCCTGGCTGCCAATTACGCTTTACAATCAGTATACTTGTATCCTGTTGACATGACACCTGTGTATGGGTGTACAGATTGCACTGTGGGGAGAACGCTGTCAGGCGGGAGCTCACATCGCTGCTCCTGACGGTGTCCCCTCAGCTTGGCTAAGTCCTGGCATATCACATCGGCTCCTTATATGCATGTGCTCTGCCTGGATTTTGCTGAGCGGACCGGGCTCCTGTTTTGCGGATCCGCGGATCCGCAAAACACACACGGACGTGTGAATGGACCCTAAGTCACAGATCATGGCTCTGCTAAGAAACAGCAAAGGAGCAAGATTTGAGGAAAATAGATGCAGTATGAGGTGATCATCCCCTGTAGTTACTGACTTACGGTACATACAATTTTGGAGCTCCTTGCTGGAAGGCCACTTTAAAACAAGTAAGTAGATGAAACCTGTTCAAAGAAAACCTGTCTTTGTTAACGATAGCAACCAATCACAATACAGTTTGACACTGGCAGGGCTGACTGGATAGTGTCAGACTGTGCAGGGACACCCCCTCCCCCCAACTGGTAACACCCATCTGGACCTTCACTGCAAACTGCTAGTAATACATTAATATGTTCTATCAGGAATAATAAAGGAATGGTACAACATAGAGCCATAAGAATAGATGCTCCAGAATTGTTATTACATGGGGAATGCAAATAGCTGCCAAAACAGACATGTCAGGAGAGGTTACAGGTCCTCTTTAATTGTGTCTATATAGCTCTGTGGCAGCAAAATGAAAATATACACATTATAAAGATGAAATGAGCTTACCAAAAGTACTCCTTCTACAGAAATTGTAATTATCCAGTTTCCAGGCACCAAAGAAAATGGCTCTGCAAAGCTTTTTCCTGGCACGGTAAGGAATGCTGGCTCCGTGCTTGGAGGGAACACAATGTCTTTGACATCTAATGAACCTATAGATTATAAACAGTCTTTAAGAATTGGCGATTTAAGAAAATAAAAAGTATTTGTATAGAAAAGTAGGATAAAAAGAAAGAACTGTTTTGCAGAATATCATCATATTTACAGCTATTTACTCTAGTAATATATATTTTTTTCTTTAAAAGATAAGGTCTATATTAAAGGGGTTCTCCAGGCTTTTACTATTGATGACCTATCCTCAGGATAGGTCATCAATATCAGATCGGCAGGCGTCCGACACCCGGCACCCCCACCGATCAGCTGTATGAGAGACTGTGCGCGTCGTCTCCTCATACAGCTGATAGCCGGGGGTGCCGGGTGTCGGACCCCTGCCGATCTGATATTGATGACCTATCCTGAGAATTAGTCATCAATATTAAAGCCTGTAAAACCCCTTTCATGTTAACTGCTTTTTGCATCTTTTTTCCTCTTAACCCCTTAGTGACCACTAATAAACCTTTTTACTGATGTAAACAAAGAGGGTTTTAGCTTTAACTGATCATTACATGTACCCAAAATGGTGCATTAGGGGGGCATAGCCTGATACGCAAGATCCTTTTCTGTTACCCCCCCCCCCCCCCCCAGACACTAACGAGCAGTTCCCCTGTAGAATCCTTAGGGGATGAGCCCCTACACAATCATAAAGCAAGCCCTGAAAGGACATATCCGGTCCCTAAGATGGTGGCCCCACCATCAGCAGGGGGACGAGATAAGCAGAAAAGTGCCCCCTCAGCTGAGACATCAGCTACACACATGGAACTGGAGAATCCTACTGTTCCTAGAGATGAGCCCACTATTAAAGATATCTTCACTGCGGTTAAACACTGCAGCCGTTCATTACACATTCTTAATATAGGAAAATGTCTTCATCAGACAAGACCTCGGGAAGGTAAGTGAGCGGATTAAAGAATATGAAGATCCATTGAAGCACCATTGAAGATCAGATACCCCCGGTGAAGAGAGACCTTGGTAGAATCATACATAATGTGTCTTTATTGATGACCAAAACAGACAACTTAGAAAATAGGTTGTGTAGAAATAATCTCAGAGTGATTGGGGTTCCCGAAAAGGCTGAAGAGTCCGACCCAGTGGTGATTTTTTGAAGATTGGCTGACCCTTAAATTCGGCAAGGACTCCCTATCTCGTGTTTTTGCCATTAAAAGAGCACATAGGGTGCCATTCCACGCTCCGCCACCGGGGGCCCCCCCTCGTCCACTCTTGATGAAGCTACTGCATTTCAAGGACAGAGATATTATCCTTAAAGAAGCAAGGGATCACCCTGATCTCCTAATCAATGGGAGCACAGTATCTATCTTTTCGGACTTTTCCGCCGAGTTTCAGTGCAGAAGAGTAAAGTTCCAGGATGTGAAACGCCGTCTGCGGGACCTACAGATTCTCTACTCTATGATGTATCCGGCCAAGCTACGAGTGGTAGCACACGGAGAGGTCTACATATTTGAAACACCGTTGGATGTGGCGCAATGGGTGGAAACCAACGAACGCTCTCTTAAAGCTTCAGCGTACTCTGGTTGACTATGTACCCTGCAAGCTTACGGATCCAGCCTGGGTGGAGGAACGAGCCTGACAAGTGCAATATATTGTTTCAGTTCTCTGCTTTTTTCTATAGCTTTACTACCATGGTTTATTTTCATATCGATATGGCTATGATAGAATTGTACTAATTTGCACTTATGGTTCACAGGAGGTAGGATACTTCTGCTAGAGTATATATGTATACCCTAGGCTAGTGAGTAGAGAGGAAGTAGTTATATAGAGTGTGATTGGCTCAAATGCTGCAAACTACAGACCGTATCATATGGGAGGCAGGATGAAGCAGCGACTTTGCTTAATATATACTCCAAATATGTTTCTGATTGTTTTCTTAGTATGCCAGCGTCCGGTTACAGGAAGGTTTTTCGCCTTAGGTGTATTCTTTTAAAAAGGATTCTATGTTGAAGTTATTTATGTTGTTTATGTAGGTTTTTGAGATTGGGTGGGACCAGCGATGCGACGGGTACAATAATAAATTGGCTTCGGGGAGAGGGTGGTCGGAGCACCAGAGTTCTCGAGCTCGTCCTCTTGGCTTAATAAACTATCATGCAAAAAATGGCAGATAAACTTAAAATTGAAGGCTGGAATGTGAGGGGAATGGGAGGCAGCAAAACGCACGACGGTATTCCTAGCGCTATCGGAGACGCATATGAGTCCCACTTCTACTCACTTGCTGCGCAAACCATGGGTGGGTTGTTCTTATCACTCAACATTCTCCATGAGTGAGTGTTCTTGTACACAAATCCATACCATTTATATGTCACTCGTCTTGTATAGATCCTATGGGGAGATATGTGTGCCTGCACTGTACCTGTTACCACTCCTCCTTTGTCTTAGCCGTGGTATATATCCCTCCCCCCTATAGTGGTGAAGTATTGAAAGATATAACGGCCTTTGTTGAGAAGCTACCAATGTGTCCCATTTTAATTATAGTAAATTTTATTAATTGTATGTCCGCTGGGCTAGACAGGCTGGGAGTGTCTTGGGTGCATAGAAACAATAGTTTTGCCACAGTATTAAGAGAGCTGGACCTGTATGATATTTGGGGACTGAGGAATCCGGATATACGCCGATTCTCCTGTTTTTCCAGCTCTCACTATTCTCTCTTTAAGATCAATCTGGCTATTGGATCCCCAGATATGTAATCTTTGGTGATGGATGCTGAATACCTGCTGAGGGGCCTATCTGACCATTCCCCTATGCTAGTAGTGCTCAAGCTAGGTGTAAAGAGACCTTTTGGGGTTGGTACATGAAGACTCAACCCTTTCTGGCTGCAGCTGGTGGACAGTCGGGGGGATATCACGGGGGAACTCAGGGAATTCTTTACTAATAATACATTTATTAAGGCATTTGTCCGTGGACTATATATACAGCGGATTAGTCGCCATCAAACAAAGACTAGAGACAACTTAAAACAGCTCCAAGACCTAGTCATAGAAACGGAACAGAGATTTGTTGACCACCCCTCACGTAAGCATGAGCAATCACTGATGACGGTGCAGAAAGACCTAAAAGAACACTTACTTCATACCGCTGATAATAGACGCTTCTTTCTTAAGCAAAAACACTTTAAGGCTGGGGAGAGTTCTGCTCAACTGCTGGCTAGGATTGTTCGGGCGCAAGGTGGCCATCAAAAATTCTGTCCATTCAAGGACCCGACAGATCCTTGGTCATGGCAGACTCTGATATTTTGGCAGTATTCCACACGTACTATAAGACTTTATATCAATCTAAATCAGCAATGGACCCCCAGGGTATTGTAGACTATCTTAATGGCATCATTACCCCAAGGCTTTCAGTGGAGCATGCGGCCTACCTAGAGTTTTTTTTTTTTAAATATAGCACTCTACTGCTACCGCAGCTGCTCACTGTGTTTGATGACTCCCTTCAGAGAGGAGACTTACCCGCCTCTATGAAAGAAGCAATAATAGTTGTGTTGCCAAAGCCCGGGAAGGATCCGACTCTCCCTGATTCGTACAGTACGATCTCTTTATTAACATCTGACGTTAAGATACTGGCGAAAGCACAGACGAACAGGTTACAAGCAGTTATTTCGACCATCATACATAGTGACCAAGCCGGTTTTATGCCTGATAAATCTACCTCGATTAACCTTAGACGATTATTTCTTAACATTCAGAGTTGGTCGAAGTCTTCAGGGCAACGGGCCATACTATCCCTCAATGCCGACCAAAGCCTTCAATAGTGTGGAATGGTAATTTCTATGGGAGGTATTAAAAGTATATCAGACGCCATTGAGCTGGGAAGAGGTACATGTCAGGGTTGCCCATTGTCCCCCCTTCTTTTTGCCATAGCAAATGAACCACTTGCATGCCTGTTTCGATTGTCAAATAGGATTGTGGGGTTCCCCATGGAAGCTAGTGAGGAACGCGTGTCACTATACGCAGACGATATGCTCATATACGTGGGAGATGTAGAAAGATCACTGGATTCCATAATGTCTCTTATAAAGGACTTTGGTGACAGATCTGGCCTTTGTGTAAATTGGGATAAGTCCTCCCTGTTCCCGTTGGACCCTGCCCCTGCTGGCCTCTCCTTCCTGTCCATTCGCTGCAAGTTGCTCATAAATTTAAGTATTTGGGAATCGTGGTCTCATCCAATATTGGACACTACGTAAAAAATAACATAGATCCACTCCTGAACATGTCTGAAAAAAATTAATGCGTGGTGTAAACTACCAATGTCTGAAATAGGTAGAGGTAATCTCCTTAAAATGGTACTTACTGTATGCCGAAACTTATGTATGTCTTGCATAACTCCCCTGTGGATTCCACAACGGGTCTTTTTTAGAATACAAAGGTTGCTTAGAAGCTTGATCTGGCACAAAAAACAGGCTAGGATTCGGCTGGACACATTACAAAGAGGGAAGGACGCGGGGGGTCTCTCTATCCCTAATCCATGGCTATATTTTATCTCCTCCAGATGCAGCAATTGAGAGGTTGGGGGAGGACTCCTGGGCCCACATTATAGAGACTGGATCCCCTGTGGTTCTACTGGAGAACAGCGGTCTCTCTGATAAGGTGGCTAGATATCCTACCCTTAATTTGATATATAGGTTTGGCATAAGTGTCGGGACTTGCTGTCTGTAAAAAGCTTTACTCAGGTCACACCGTTATGGAGAAATCCCCAGCTGCCTTAAATGTTTCGCCTGGAAGGGTTCTCTCCATGGGAACGGAAGGGTGTGATGTTTTTATATCAGCTGCAAAGAGAGGGTGTGTTTAAATCATTTGAGCAATTTAGGAGTGAGTTTACCCTTCCCCATACGGCCTTTTATCAATTTTTGCAGTTAAGACACACATTCCAGGCTCAGGCACAGCTTATGTCGCTTGCCTGCACAATAGTCCGACTGTTGCAACAGATTCCCACATATGACTGCTCGAGCGCATTAATATCATCCATATAGGAATCTGTTTGTGAAATCTGTGAAGCAAGACTCTCTGGGGGTCAAACAAAAATGGGAGGGGGAGGTTGGTTCCATCTCAAAAGATCAATGGAAAGCAGTACTAGCATTGACTCCTCAGGGTACTTTAACACTTGCGTTGGTGCGGATCCGTCTATTTATTTGCACAGACGGATCCGCACCTATAATGCAAACGTTTGTATCCGTTCAGAATGGATCCGTTTGCATTAATTTGAAAGAAAAATGACAAAGTCCAAAACGGATCCGTTTTGAATTACATTGAAAGTCAATGGGGAACAAATCCGTTTTCAAATGCACCATATTGTGTCATTGAAAACGGATCCGTCCCCATTGACTTACATTGTAATTCAAAACGGATCCGTTAGGCTCCGCCTCTTCAGACGGACACCAAAATGCTGCAAGCTGCGTTTTGGTGTCCGCCTCCAAAACAGAATAGAAGCGGAACGGAGCCGAGCTGATGCATTCTGAACGGATCCTTATCCATTCTGAAATGCATTGGGGCTTAACTGAGCCCTGAAACGGATCTCACAAACAGGTCCAATCCAAAACGCTAGTGTGAAAGTACCCTAAGTTATCATTGTGTGAGTTCCAGTGTATGTCCCAATTATTTCTTGTCCACGGGTATATCTGTTCAAGATCGGGGTTAGGAACGATCCCTAATGCACATGTTCTGGGAGCGTACGGAGCTTAAGAATTTTTGGACAGGTGTGTTAACGTGTTAACGTTGTCTGCTCTTCCAGGCCAGATATCTAATTGCTAAATACTGGATTAGACCTCAGCCCCCATCTGGGGCCGAATTTTTGAACAGAGTGGACGGGATCATCCGTCTGGAAAAGGGTGTAGATATTAAAAAGCAGTGTTTAGCCAAGTTCACCAAAATATGGGACAAGTGGGTATCTTATAGGAACACTGTGATAAGGGCTTTGGATCCTGCATATATGAGACCGGGACAGGAAAGGGAAAGCAGGGTGGGTGACTTGGAGTGTAGAAGATCCGAGAGTAGCTCTTCATGGCAAGGATGAGGGATGGGCCTATATGGGGGTTTCGGCTATGTCTTCCTCGGGGCCATGAGGCATTACATTTATAATAGTGGTGGAGTGCTCATCTCATCGCTGGAGGGGGGTTGGGTGTGTGGGTTAGGGGTGGGTTATTTAATACTTTTTCTTTCTTCTTCTTTTCTTTCTGGGTACCACAAATGAAGAGGTATATCTTTGTTTAATGCGCCATTATTTTTGTAAGCTGGATGTCATTTATGAACATGACTTGATAACTGTCTGAATGACCAATTGAACTGTTTATACCCAATTCTATGCCTTCTGAAGGATTTTTTTTTCCTTTGTGTTTGTAATTTGAAAAAAAAGTTTAAAAAAATAAATAAAAAGGTGCATAAAAGCCTAGAACTTGTCCTGCAAAAAATAAGACATCATAACAAGTACATTCATGAAAAATCAATAAAGTTATAACTCTTGGAATGCGATTTAAAAAAAAAACCTTCTACCCTGGGCCAGTTTTCACCTTCCTGACCAGACCACTTTTTGCAAATCTGACATGTGTCACTTTATGGCTGGGTTCAGACTTGCGCATTTTACAGCGCGTTCAAACGCGCTGTAAAACGCTCAACACATGAAAACCAATGCTTCCCTATGGCCCTGGTTCTTACTTGAGCGTTTTACAGTGAGTTTGAACGCGCTGAAAAACGCCCTATGCTCAAAAAAGTTCTTAAGCTTCTTTGGGGCGTTTTGTCGCGCGTATTGCTATTGACGCCACAGTGGTCAATCACATGAACGCGCGTACGACGCGCGTTTCCTATTTGCAAAAACGCGCTGTAATACACGTGACAGAAACGCGCATTTTACGCGCGTATCAAATACGCGCAAGTCTGAACCTAGCCTAAGTGGTAATAACTTTGGAATGCTTTTACTTATCCAAGCCATTCTGAGAATGTTTTCTCGTGACACATTGTACTTCATGGCCCTCTGCCAAACGTCAAGGCGATCTCTAAAAGACGGGAACCTAACACTAAATCCCACCTGTTATGTGCCATAACAGCCACCAAAAATTCAGGGAGTGCAGGTTCCACATGCATACTGGGTACACTCTGCTTTTTACCATTTTTGGTGCCATAACAGCCTCCATTAATTCCAGGGATGCAGGTACCAACATGCATGCTGATCCCACTCTATACCTCTCTTGGTGTCAAATGGCTTCTGGATGCGATCCCTGTACTGTCAGTTTTTTTTCACAGACCAATTGACTTGAATGGACCAGTCCTTTGTGAAAAATAAATGAAGACAGAGCATGATGCGATTTTTCCTGTACGGACAGATGGTCAGTGAAAAACAATGTTCATGTGCATATATGGGTCAGGGTTCAGTCTGGATGCTATCCATTGTGAAAACGGACTGCATCTGGGCGGAAAACTTGCTCCTGTTGAATAAGCCTGTATGTCAGATTTGCAAACGCTAAGAATATCTTTGGCAGTAGTATATGCCAGCAGTACAAACAAGTATCACACACTTATATTGCTGTAGAATTTATTGTACTCACCTTTGCTGGAGCGAGATCTGTGAGCTGTAATTTGTCCAGTTATTGCATTTACATCAGGATTTATGTATCGTAATATAATACGAAACAAGTTGAGATTGGACTTTCCCACGTTAACTGGGACCCTTACGTCATTCTGTTAAAATATGAAAAAAGTGAGTGTAGAAGGTATATATACACACCGTACCTACCATCAGCCGTAACATTAAAACCACTGACAGGTAAAAGGAATCACATTATCCCGTTGCAGTGATATTTTACAATGGGTGGGTTACTCTATATTCGGCGGGGTTCACAGGTAGTGTGAGTTCCAGTAATGGTAGCATACCTCTTCGGACCTAGGTGATTAATGAGAGCCAAAACGGCATGTGTCTTATTGCAGTGCTTTTGCAACACGGCTGCATTTTTTTTTTAAGGTGAAACTCATTTTAACCATGCACAAGGTCAATTTACAGCAAGAGCAGTTTTCTACGTGGTTAAAGAAGTTATTCAAGGCTAAGAGGTCATGCACATGACCGTATCTCATTTTCGGTCCGCAAAACACAGATCTGCAAAGAAAACGGATGATATCCGTGTGACGTCCGCGTTACATCCGTTTTTTGCAGATCTATTGCAACAATCCCTGTCCTTGTCCGCAAAATGGACAAGAATAGGACATATTCTATTTTTTTGAGGAACGGGCTTGCGGACATACGGATACGGATTGCACACAGAGTAATTTCCGTTTTTTTTGCGGCCACATTGAAATGAATGGTTCCACACATGGGCCACAAAAAAACAGAACGGACACGAACAAAAAATACGTTCATTCGTGTACATGAGCTCTAATACAGACCTTCCAGAGTTGCTGTTGTTCCCGGGCTGGCACATCCTCTCCCTGTTGACGGTGGGACATGTGACCACTGCAGCCAATCACAGGCCACAGCGGCGACCTGCTGCCCTTGCATCATGAATGTTGATTTTAGCTCTTCAGGGAGAGAAAGAGCCGACCTAGGAGCGTCAGAGACCAAACCCAGCGGCATGGACCAGGTAAGTATGACCACCACTGCTGGTTGGCCACTCTGAGAGGTCTGTCTTAGTCTTGGAAAGCCCATTTCATAGAACAAGTCAGTCTTCAGGGGAGCAGTGAAGTTGTTCAATATGACTGTACGACAACTATGGAAGAATGAAAGGTGGACGATGTATGGCGGAGTGCAATTAGACCACGTTTTCTCTGAGATGGTTATAAAACCATACATGAGCATCTATAGCAAATATTTAAGAAAAAATTGCCTCAAAACTTACAAATTCTCTGGAGATAATAGAAGCCTCAGAAGAAGAAATCGCAGAGTAACTGAGTCATTTCTTTTATAGACATTTAGGAAAGTGAGCAGAGCGTAATTAAGAAGATGAAAGAAGGTAACAGAAGCCGCAGACATGCATAGCCAGGCCTGGCTGAAAAGAGAAAAAGCAAAACAAGAGACAGATGTGATTAGCCAATCCTTCCGATAGCGAGCAGTATGTATGGGGGCAAAAACAACTAGAAGGTTTAGATGGAGTTAGCGCGACTGGTTGCCTTATTGTGGTAGGATTTAGCAGGCACTGTTACTATAAGCCATCACAAGAGGTTGTTAATGAATCAGAAAATGACAAGGCCAGTGTACATAAAAACGATGGCCAATAAGTGATGGTGAAGGAGCAATACTGTTCTGTATAAAGAATTCTATTTACACAAAATGAGCAGTACAAAGAGAACAAGATCATTCACATTTTCTTAAAGCGCACCTTATCTTTAAACAAACTCGTCATTATTTAATAGTACAGCATGTATACATGAGAAATAATACCATTTCTAGCCATTGTATCACTTGTATCTGACATTTTTAGCAGTTTTCCTTGGTACATGCTGAAGATCTCATTTACAGATCTGTCAAACATGGTGGTTGGAGACTAGCTGCCATCTTCTGCACACAGAACTTCCTAAGCTTCTCTTACTCAGAAGTATGCCCCAGGATCATGAAGGAAATTACACAGAGGTACTTTTGTGCCGATATATATAATAAATCTCCTATGTAGCTGTGCAGTCTCTTTAGTGTCCCTCTTTGAGGCCCATCTCACTCATGCTGCTGCTCACTCCTCCTCCCTCCCCCATCCATAATCTTGTATTAACGTGCAATATGTTCATCATTATGCACATTACTCTGTCTCGAGATGGGATTTTCGAAGTGGAAAGCAATTAGCAAGGGAGGAGGGAAGAGCTAAACATGAGAACTAGACATTTCTCACTGATAACTAGACATTTCTCACTGATAAAAAAATCACAAAGTATCTTGTGGTCGCTTGTACTATTGATTTATGTAAAGTTGTTTGAAAGTACAGTGACTCTTTAATCTTTTTTTGGCTCGGAATGCATTTATTATTATGATGGTTTGAATCTAAATCATAGACCATAGGCCACTTTCACATAGTCAGTATGTGGTCAGTATTCTGCTTCAGTATTTGCTAGCTAAATCCAGGAGGGGAACCCACAGAGAAAAAGTGTAATGGAAAGATTTGTGCCTCTTGTGTTTTGTCTCACAAATACTGATGGAAAATACTGAGAAAATTCTGACCATGTGAAAGTGGCCTCAAAATGACTGTCCACACTTGAACATCGTTTACTGCAAATTCTACATTGTTCAAGACTGGGCCATTTTACTCCCGTTCAATGACCAAACAAATGTTTGTTTTTTTGCTGCATGTGGGTTCGACATCGCAGTAACTTTTTTTTTGCTCATTATTCTAATAATGTTTGCCTTTTTTCTGTGATACAAGGGGCTTTAGGCTACTTTTACACTAGCGTTTCTGCTGGAACCAGCAGGGTTCAGCAAAACGCTACCGTTACTAATAATACAACCATCTGCATCCGTTATGAACGGATCCAGTTGTATTATCTTTAACATGGCCAAGACGGATCCGGCATGAACTCTATTGAAAGTCAATGGGGGCAGATCTGTGTTCTATTGTGTCAGATAGTGTCAGAGTTAAACGGATCCATCCCCATTGACTTGCATTGTGGGTCATGACAGATCCGTCTTGCTCCACATCCCATGAAGGAAAAAAACTGGAGCTTGCTGTGGTTTGGTCTCTGGTATGAGAACGCAACCAAACGGAACGGAATGCATTTTGGAGCTTCCCGTTCTGTTCAGTTATGTCCCCATTTTTTTTATAGAAACGCTAGTGTGAAAGTAGCCTTTTTTATGTCATTTTATTTTTTACTTATTCTTTATACCAAAAAGGGGAAAATTGGCTTTTCATTTTTTTTTAATAGCAGCTAAGTGCACTTAAAAAACTTTATTTGATTTTGTCCCCTTTCTTTACGGTCATTTTTTAATTTTCAAATTACTTATTTATATTATTTTACACATTGTACCCCACCGTTAGGGAAGTTTAACATAAATTTTTTTATTTCTGGTTTACCCTGTAAGTGGGTTGGATTATTAGTCCCAGTTACAGGAGGAATAAAGCCTCCAGAGATTCCTTACAAAGCTAATCTGGGCAAGCTAAGACCCAGCAGCTCCTGCAGTTACCCGAAACCCAGCAATCATATGATCACTGAGATGAGAGAAGGTAGTGCCATGGCAACTCATTTAGCACTGTGCATACAACTTGGAAGGCAAGGATGGTGATAAACCATCTCTGCCTTCTCTATGGGAGTCCGGCTGTCACTGAGAATGGGCTCCCTGTCCCTGCAAGACCACTGTGAAGCTGTATACACAGCAAGGAAGTTATATGTGGACCTGCCATCCAATTTAGGGCAGAAGAAGGTCACAGTAGTGGAGGGGGTTTAAACCAGTAAGCATAACTTCTTTTATTAATTTACGTTATAGCAGTGGGTGTGGAACCACTGTGTCAACCAACAGATTTGACTTAGGGCTACCCCTAAAAGCGTTATCTTGGCAGTCCCCTGGTATTCACCCTTTAACTCCTGTATAGGGATCTGGACTTTGCTGCAGGGGTACCACCAGGCGGCTACTTCATGGAGTACACTGGTATTCATCCTTTAACTCCTGTACAGGGATCTGGACTTGGCCCCAGACGAACCACCGGGCCGCTACTTCTTGGAGTAGTCTCTGTGTGACAGCTGGCCCATGCGGTGCAGTGCACCAAGGGGTCATGTAAAATTGTAGTCATGGACAGGATGAGGCATGCAGAGTACGAGCTATACGGTAAACAATCTAAAGTCAAAGCGGGCAGCACAGGGTCGATATGGAGTACAGGTAAGGCTGTGGAGGGTCATTAACTATAAAACAGGCAGAAGTTGGTACATGGGCAGTCAAATGAATACAGCACACCTAGCAGGATACTAGCGAACTAGGAACATGGTGCTCAGGCACCTTCCAAGGTTAGATTAGGGTATAAAATCAATAACTAGACACAGGAGCATTTTTTAAATGGCTCCAATTGAAAAATGGTCTATTTTTCCTGATCTAACAGACAAATGTAGTACTTACCGTAATCATGGGAACATCCCTTTAACTGTCTATGTAAGTTTATGTTTGGCAACCGGTGTTAACAATTTTACTTATATTAATGATAGGGATTGCGGGTGTTATTACATTGTGTTAAATTTCCTATTTTAGACATTATATCTTTATTCGAGGGCACATGAGGACATGTTTTTTTTTTGCTTTGTAACTTTCTTTATTATTGTGGTATATAACTTTATTGGAAGATGTTGCAACACATGTTACTTTTATTTTATTATAGAGCGGTGTCTCTTAGTCCATTTGTCTGTAGGGTTGATGATCTTCCAGATACAGATAAACTAAGATACACCAAATATTGAGCAGCTCTGACTTGCTGCTTTAGTACATGAGGAAGATACCATCTGAACCAATTAAAGGGAGCTCAGGGAAGTATAAAGCAGGGTCACCACAAGTAAGCACATGTACAAACATTTACATAAATTGTAAGTCAAATTTAAGAATGCACACAAATATAGTCACTACAAGACAGACTCTCCTTAGCGAGAATCAGTCAGAGGTTTGCTAAGAAGACTTTTAACATCCTGTTTTCTAGTACAAAGAGACACCTTTCCCTTATAAAGTATATTACAAAACAGTTTAATATCCCTATTCCTACATTATATTAAAAATAAACCAAAATGATAGTTACACTTTGTTTATGAATTAATTATTCTACTGTATTTTTGTTGCACTCCTAGAAAAACTAGGAAAGGTTTGACAGCTATTTCTGTCAGGGTACATTCACACGACCGTATGAACTGGTCCGCATCAGTTCCGCAGTCCCACAAAAAAGATTTAGCATTTCTATCATAGGGCCGACTATGCCCGGTCCACAAAATGCGTAACGCACACGGCCGGTATCCGTGTTTTGTGGATTCACAATTTGAAGAGCGTAAAAGTCATGTCGTCGTCTGAATGTAGCCTCCTGAACATCCTGAACTGTCACTGTCATTAAAATTCCTCCTCACCACGGTTGTGTGGTGAGGAGTAATGGAAGACTTGGCTCCAATTTTAGAGAGCATTGTGGGCCCCCAGCCTATATATATATATATATATATATATATATATGTCGGAAAACCCCTTTAAAATCTGAATACAGAGTAAATACGCCCATAATACCTGTATCCACATCACACATGCTCCTTTATTGACCCAATTTTCAGGTTATATATTACAATGTGTGTACTGTTCCCATCACGTATTTCTCTCAGGTCAAGGGTAGGCATCGGAGCATAAAATGCTCCAATGCTAACATCAGGGGAGCTGCCTGGGTGAAAATTTGGGTATGTCCGGGTTCAGCTCTGAACATGGACAACCCCTTTAAGGGCTAAACACACAAACGTGTGGCGGCCGTTCCGTGCATTGGGGACCGCAATTGCAGTCTCCAATGCACGGGCAACATCCGTGCGGCTATCGCAGACGGATCCAGGCCCATTCAACTTGAATGGGTCAATGATCCGTCCGTTCCGCAAAAAAGTAGTGAGTGCACTACTTTTTTGCGGTGCGGAGGCACGGCCAGAAGCACCACGGAAGCACTTTGTAGTGTTTCGGTGGGGTTCCGCTCCGTCCTTCCGCATCGCATCTCCCGGATCTCCGTGATGCACACGGCCGGTGCCCGTGTATTGTGGACCTGCTGTATGCGGGCCGCAATACGACTACGGCCAGCACACGTTCGTGTGCATGAGCCCTTAGGCTGAGTTCCCAGTTGAGTTATTTGGTCAGTTATTTCCATCAGTTAGGCCTCTTGCACACAACCGTATAACTTTTTCAGTATTTTGTAGTCCGCAAAAAAGGATCCGCAAAAAATACGGATGATGTCCGTGTGCTTTCCGTTTTTTGCGGAACTGAACAGCTGGCCCCTGATAGAACAGTACTATCCTTGTCTGTTATGCAGACAATAATAGGAAATGTTCTATTTTTGAACGGAACAGAAAAACGGAAACAGAAGGCATACAGAGTAACTTCCCCCTTTTTTGCGGATCCATTGAAATGAATGGTTCCGTATACGGGTCGTATACGGAACGCAAAAAACGGAACCAGGCGCAGGTCAAAAACACAGAATAGATACAAGTGAAATCATTACACCTGATCTGTGTGTAGGCACACAATAACTGATGAAATAACTCTTTATGCCTATTTATGAATTATATGGAGGCACATTAGAAGGCTCGTGCACCTCTTTAGATGTCCCACTGGATTGGTTGCAGACCCATTGTGTGCTGTCCTTATCCGTATGTCCGCATGTCCGTAATACAAAAAATAGAACATTTCCTATGTCCATTTTGAGGACAAGAATAGACATTTTTACCATGGGGCCCGCAGGATGCACAGCCGGAATCCGTATTCTGCAGATCTGCAGTTTGCAGACTGCAAAATACGTATGGTCATGTGCATGAGGCCTTACTTGAATACTGGCTTGCAGGACCACATGGTTCTTGCCGCACCACAGCCACTCCTCAGTTACTGCAGGACCATGCCACCTGGCCGTACCCTTAGTGTGAAATTCAATAAAGATGACTGTCCTATTATAACTCTCTTACCTGTATGGAAGACATTTGTGCGTATCCCCTCCAGCTGAACCCAGGAAACTCCTGAGGATTATATCCAAAGCGAACAGGCCTTCCACTAGCAGTTGTGCCATCCTCAATTTCAAACTTCATTTGATGGAGGTCAGGGAAGTAGTAGTTTGGTTTAGGCCTGGAAGAACAAAGGGTTAAGGTTATTATGAAATATAATACAACATATAGACATTACAGCCATTATACAGTATATATTGCATATGATACATAATATGGGCATGAATAGGAACTGATATCTGATAGAGTTTATGGTCTGATATGATCAGGTATTTTTAGTGCTGCAGAAGAAATTACACTAGATTATTTTTATAGGCAACAAGATTTGTATTTGTTAGCCGGTGTTCGAAGATGGAGAATAGACATTTAAAAGCAATATGAACAAAGGCAGTGAAATCTACCATGACGTTCTAAATTTTCAGTACAGACAAAATAATGTAACTAAGATAAAATCTTGTATCGTCATGTATTGCTTTATAACGTTATATAATATATGCATAAAATAACTTACTGGTTACAGTTCTGCCCTTCAATATAATTTCTGCAATCACATTTTCCCGTGGACTCGTCACAGAGATGACTGACAGATCCACCAACGTCGCACTGACAACCTGTCATAAAATACAGAGACTAGCAAAGCAATCCGTAATCTCCATATCTACTGGTGCTTGTCATCAATATGTACGTCATAATCTGTACAGCTTTACAATGTAAACTAGTCACGTCAGGGCATGAAAATCATCTCGCCCACTATCACACTGTGAATAAAGTGGGGAATGAGTGTTACCATTCTCCTAGCTGTCAATTGTATGTAAGGGTTCATTTTTGTTTCTCCCGGTTCTTTAAACTTCTAACTCAAACGGGGTTGTACAGCCAGTACATATTAATGACCTATCCACATGAAAGGTAATCAATACCTGATTGGTGGTGGTCTGACTTCCGGCATCCCTGATGATTAGCTGTTCAAAAAGGACCGGGCGCTCATACAAGCTCTTCTTCCTATTCAAAATTAGACTGTTCGTCGTCTCCTAGGCAGTGTCAGAGCAGTGTAAGTACAAGTACTCTTCCCA
Source organism: Bufotes viridis (assembly GCA_033119425.1). Lineage (NCBI taxonomy): Eukaryota > Metazoa > Chordata > Amphibia > Anura > Bufonidae > Bufotes > Bufotes viridis. The sequence continues at coordinate 107,849,106 of CM065593.1, read as the reverse complement.
TTTTAGAGAATGGTCAGGCCCCCAGAGCATTTCGCTTGGGGGACACATGGGGGCAATGATACCTTATATTTTTTGTATTTTGTGTATGGTTTTTGTCCCCCCCCCCCCCCCTTTCATTTTTTCCCGCTCTTTTATTTCAGATTTACCTCAAGTGTTAAAGTTTCTGTCAGAATCGGCTGGTTTTATCCGGTCTCACCTGAGCCTTGGATGACAGAGAGGGATCTTCTTTGATTGGTGCAGCTGGTTGCTGAGGGAGATTTCCAGACAGCTGATTGGTTTTGATGCTAATGGCGGGAAAGTATGATCCTTAAAAAGAGTGTTTCGGTGGCGCTTCTGGGCCAGTGTTATCAAGACCGGATCGTGGCCCCACCCTCACTCCCTATTCTTATGCTTTATGTCTCTTTGCTTTATTAGAGGGGCTGTATCACTCAGCTATTGCTGAGTGGATTTCGGTAATTATTGAAGTTTTCAATGGTTATTTATTTAATGAAATTGAAGTTTTAATTATTTATTAATTTATTTACCCTTAATAAAGCATTGCGGCCATTTTTATTCCAACACTAGGTGTCATATTGTTATTTTATTAGCTACTATAGTTCAGTTATTAAGTTTGTAGGGGGTCATTTGCCTCCATGGAACAAGCACTTGTAATTGCACTGCGGTGCCGAGACTTCTGAGATGAGCACCGACTTTTCTCCAAACAGCCGGGAGTCAGACCCCCACCGGTCAAATATTGATGACCTATTTTAAGTAAGGGTCATCAATAGGTAATGGCTGCACAACCCCTTTAAAGAGGTTTTCCAGGAATTAAGAAAATAAAATGACTGAAAATACTTACATATTACTTTATCATAAATATATTTCCAAATACTTTTCATTTGTTATAATAGCTTGTTTTGTCTGGAGAGCAATCATTAGGAGAAATAAAATGGCAGCTGTCCTGTTAGTACACACAAAACCTGCCCTAATCACAGAGGAGGACAAGTTACTTCAGAACACTGAGCTAAAGAGCTGCCTCATCATCCTCTCCTACTTGTCAGGGATTATGATCCTGAATACAGTTTAATATGATCTTCAGCTGAATATCTGTAGGAATGAAGTTCATGAGGAGACATGAAGTACAGAGAGGAGTGATGTGGATAATGAGCAGCAGCACTTGTATGCAGTCTTCACTACCACAGCCCCACATTACCACATTCTGTCCTGCCTGTCCTCTCTGTACTTTATGTCTCCTCATGAACTCCATTCCTCAGAGGTTCAGCTGAAGATCTTATTAGCTATATTCAGAATCATAATCCCTGACAAGCAGAGCAGAGAGGAGGATGAGGCAGCTCTTTAGCTCAGTGTTGTGAAGTAACTTGTCCTGCTGTGTGATTAGGAGAGTTTCTGTGTGTACTAATAATACGGCGGCCATTTAACTTCTCACTGTGGGTAGAAATACATGGAGGCAAAAACAATAATAAAATACTAATAGGAGTTTATTATAAACCACCTAATCTACCAGAGTCCACAGAGAATCTGCTACTAAACGATATAGACAAGGCGGCAGATCATAATAAGGTCGTTATTATGGGGGACTTCAACTACCCAGATATAGACTGGGAAACTGAAACCTGTATATCTCATAAAAGAAACAGGGTCTTGGCAATAACCAAAGACCCAATTACCAAATTTTCCAACTGGTTCAGGACCCGACTAGAGGGACGGCCATACTGGACTTAGTATTAACCAATAGACCTGATAGGACAACAGATGTAGCAGGTTGGGAGACACCTGGGAAATTGTGACTATAAAGTAATAACCTTCCAATTATCTTTCAAATGAGAGTTTCTTCAGAGAGGAACAAAAATACCAAACTTCAAAAAAGCTAAAATTTTGCCAACTAAGAGAGGCCATAGGCCTAACTAACTGGGACAAAGTCCTCAAAAATACAGCCACAAAATTGGATATTTTTAAAAGCATCCTAAAATCTAATTGTGAGAGGTACATACCTTATGGAAATAAAAGGTTAAGGAACAAGAAAAAAACAATTCACAGTAGATAGATAGAACTGTAAAGAAAGCAATGAATGACAAAGATTAATCATTTAAATCACTAAAACAGGGGGGTAGCAAGAAAGCACTGAAAACTATAAGGAAAATAGAATATGTAAAAAACAAATATAAGCAGTCAAACTAGAGAGATTAATTGCCAAAGAGAGCAAAACTAACCCTAAAATGTTCTTCAATTATATAAATGGTAAAAAGTATAAATCTGAAGGTATCAGCCCTCTACAGAGTAATGAGGAAGAAGTTGCAGAGAGAAGAGGAGAAAGCAAGAGGAGAAAGCAAAGCTATTAAAGGGGTTGTCCGGGTTCAGAGCTGAACCCAGACATACCTCCATTTTCACCCAGGCAGCCCCCCTGACTTGAGCATCGGAGCAGTTCATGCTCCCATGTTCTCCTTTGCCCTGCGCTAACTGGTGACAACCCAGCCTCTCCATGGGGCTGCCAGGAAGCATCACCGTCACTGATCGGCGAGCTTTAGCGCTGCCCTAGCCTCTAAAATGGCTAGGGCAGCGCTAAAGCACACCCATCAGACCCGGTTCACGTCACCCAATACACTGCCGGGTGGAAGATTCCGTCCGGTAGTGTGTTATTGTAAACAAAAGAGCCCTTGCCCTGCACGATGTAGCGCAGGGCAAGGGAGCGCATCGATGCTCTAATGAGATGCTCTGATGCTAACATAAGGGGTGCTGCCTGGGTGAAATTATGGGTATGTCTGGGTTCAGCTCTGAACCCGGACAACCCCTTTAAATAATTTTTTTCTCCACTGTATTCACTCAGTAAAAAAATGCAGAATGTAAAAGTAAATTTCCCATTAAAAGTGCCCTGTCTGACCCAGGAAGAAGTACAGCTGCGTCTTAAAAAGATTAAAATAGACAAATCACCAGGGCCAGATGGCATACACCCCTGTATCCTAAGAGAATTAAGTAATGTCATAGCCAGACCCTTTTTTCTAATATTTAAGGACTCTATACTAACAGGGAGTGTTCCACACGATTGGCGCATAGCAAATATAGTGCCAATATTCAAAAATGGTCCAAAAACAGAGCCCAGAAACTATAGGCCGGTAGGTTTAACATCTGTCGTGGGTAAACTGTTTGAAGGTTTTTTATCTTGGAGTACCTCAATGAAAATAAGCAAATAACTCCATATCAGCATGGCTTCATGAGGGATCGGTTATGTCAAACTAATTTGATGAGTTTCTAAGAGGAAGTAAGTTCTAGACTTGACAGCGGTGAATCAATGGATGTCGTATATCTGGACTTCTGGCTTAGTAATAGAAAACAGAGGGTAATTATTAATGGTACACACTCAGATTGGGTCACTGTCACTAGTGGAGTACCTCAGGGGTCAGTATTTGGCCCTGTTCTCTTCAATATATTTATTAGTGATCTTGTAGAAGGCTTGCACAGTAAAATATCAATTTTTGCAGATGACACTAAACTCTGTAAAGTAATTCACACGGAAGAGGACAGTATACTGCTACAGAGGGATCTGGATAGATTGGAGGCTTGGGCAGATAAGTGGCAGATGAGGTTTAACACTGACAAATGTAAGGTTATGCACATGGGATGGAATAACGCAAGTCACCCGTACATACTAAATGGTAAAACACTGGGTAACACTGACATGGAAAAGGACCTAGGAATTTTAGTGAAAAGAAAGCTGTAAAAACCAGTGTCAGGCAGCTGCTGCCAAGGCCAAAAAGGTAATGGCTTGCATTAAAAGGGGCATAGATGCCCATGATGAGAACATAGCCCTACCACTTTACAAATCACTAGTCAGACCACACATGGAGTACTGTGTACAGTTCTGGGCTCCTGTGAACAAGGCAGATATAGCAGAGCTGGAGAGGGTTCAGAGGAGGGCAACTGAAGTAATAACTAGAATGGGGGAACTACAGTACCCTGAAAGATTAATAAAATTAGGGTTATTCACTTTTAAAAAAAAGAGAGGAGATCTAATAACTATGTATAAATATATCAGGGGTCAGTAAAGAGATCTCTCCCATCATCTATTTATCCCCAGGACTGTGATGAGGGGACATCCTCTGCGTCTGGAGGAAAGAAGGTTTGTACACAAACATAGAAGAGGATTCTTTACGGTAAGAGCAGTGAGACTATGGAACTCTCTGCCTGAGGAGGTGGTGATGGTGAATTCACTAAAAGAGTTCAAGAGGGGCCTGGATGTATTTCTGGAGTGTAATAATATTACAGGCTACAGCTACTAGAGATGGGTCGTTGATCCAGGGAGTTACTCTGATTGCCTGATTGGAGTCAGGAAGGAATTTTTTCCTCCTTAAGTGGACAGATGTATTTTTTCGGCCTTGTAAACTAAATTATGTTACTAATGTTTGCTCTTCATACAAAACGAGCCATTATATCAAAAGAAAGGTATCTGGGAATATATTTATAGTAAAGTAATATTTAAGTATTTTCATTATCTTATCTTACTTCCCGGAGAATTCCTATAAGTTCAGCTTCAAGGCCCCAATCCAAGACTACTCACTAATAACACATGTGTGCACACACCTATTTCACTGGTGGTTTCTAGGACATAAGTTCGCATTATCTTACTTTATTTTGACGGATGTGAAAAACGGATGTAACTAATTATGAGATCACAGCCACAGACTTTCCTGATTCAACACTGATAGAAAATCATGTTTTTAGCGGACATAACATGAACAAGCTTTACATCACTCATCTGGATGAGCCCTATGGTGTCTTCTAAACACGCTACTCTGATTGTTGTATATTTTGGACACTGTCATGCATGACGTATGGCTTTCCCAAGAGACCCTATGCTAAGTGACTGCCAGTTTACTTTGTCTTTACTTTACATGCTACCTAATCTATCTTCTGCTTTTTAACTGCGGTAAATCTTATTAGCTGTATATGCATTTACTAAAGGGGTTATGCCATGACTGATGTAAAAAAATTAAATCAGGCATCATATAGTACATAACAATCTCTAACAATGCTAGAACCAGCCCTGTACCTCACATGGAGACAGACATCTTCCCATTCATTGCTTCAGTTGCTCTGCTAGATTTTTTGTAGGCTGACAGCTGAGGGGGTCATGTGCTTTCTGAGGGGGCATGTCCTTTCTGCTGTAGCTCTTTCTCTGTAAGTGCCACAGTTTCTAAAAGAAGATATGGCTGGTGGCAGTTGAAGATTTAAAATGAGCGTGTGCGACCACCTCAGTAAGGTGGACAAGAGAAAACAAGAGAACAAACAGCAGGTGACACTATACAGATACATTTTACTGAATAGCTCAGTGGCTATACTAAATTTTTAATTACATGCAATTACAAAAGTATTCAGATCCAGGTGCGGGTTTGAAAAAAACTACAATAATTTTTATGGCACAACCCCTTAAATCTGTAAAAACGCTTATTATTCACCTACCCATGGTGAGTGAGCCTATTTATTCCCATATCTCAGAATCCAATGCAAAATATCAGTTTATTCACACATTTCCAAGGGGAGTAACAAGGATTGTACAAGGCAGAGTTATAAAGATAGGCGTTTCAGTATTTTTATTTTTTGGAGCAAGCAACAGTTTATTTAAACAGACATGTAGCTAAAAGCAAAGTGCCGGGCATAGAGAAAAAGAAGCAGTACTGCCAACTATCTGCACTGTCAGATTGGCAGGGACACATAAATAATTAGGGGAAATGTTGATAGTCAGGGGCTACAGTAGTGAGATAAGAGGCAGGCTGAGAAGCCTGCCTCTGTATATTATACATAGTTGTTTTCATAGTGCAGTACATGTTGTAGACAGACTCTCTTTAGCAATGCTCAGTTAGAGTTTACACCCTGTTTTATAATAAAGTATGTTTCAAAAATGCTTAACAACATTATGCCTACACTTTATTAAAATAGACTGAAATGGCAGTTACACTTTAACCTTGATCGGATCTGATCCAGCCCCTTATTCTTCAGTGGCATCTAACTGCTAACTTCAATAACGGGGGGCCACCGTTTTCCTACATTTCTGAATCCTTACACATTGTTAAACATGAACAACTATATGGAATACAGCATTTCGGACTTCAGATAGGCTCCTAGTGTACATCTCCCAGATACCAATATTTCTAACAAATTCAATTACCATCAGAGCCACTGTATGAACATATAAATTCTATGCTGAAATATTTTTTTCTCCTCATACTTCCTATTCTTGAAATTAGAAAAGGTACCAACAATAAGATCCCCATTGATCCAGTGGATATTCATAAAAAGCCTCAAATAGTAAACCCTGTTTACATGTCCTAAACCAGTGGTGGCGAACGTATGGCATGGGTGCCAGAGACGGCACTCAGAGCTCTCTCTGTGGGCACCCGCACCCCTCGAAAAATTATATGGTGTGCCAAGACTTTTCCTGCCATTCATCAGTGCATGGCGCACTATGGACGGCACAGGCAGCGCACTGACTGTAAGCAGGCTATTACAGCTAAATGATAAAGTACATGGAAGATATACTATAAAAATTGCCGTGTTGGCACTTTGCGATAAATAAGAGGGTTTTGGGTTGCAGTTTGGGAACTCGGTCTCTAAAAGGTTCGCCATCACTGTGCTAAACTATAATATAGACTGAACTTGCATTCTCTAGTTTTGTGGGAGTCTCAATGACAAATTACCTTTACATCCAAAATAGTTCTTGCCATCCAGGTAAAAATATCCATCTTTGCAAGTTCCACAGGATGTGCTGCATGTGTTTGGTTTACAAGGACAATCTCCTTCAGTCTGAAAAGAAACATGGCGACATTTATACAAACATAATGAAATATTAAACTTTTCAGAATGATGAGACCCATCTAACCTTACACAACCCCTTCACGTCTGTATTATTACCTGATGACATTCACCTATTCCACTTATTGTTCCTTCTACATCACAAGCACAGTCTGGAAACAAAAGATTTAACATGAATGCACTTATTAGAAGCTATACAAATAATAGTAAGACTCATCTATACATACATAGAGCTAGAGGACTAATTACAGTGTCTTACCAATACAACCGTGAGGATTGTCCCCATCTAAATTCCAGAATAATGGTTTGCAGTGGTCACAAGTTATACCCTCCACTCTCGGTAAGCATTGGCAGTGACCCTGTAAAAAGAAATTCCAATTAATGCAAGTTCATTTATACAGTATTCTTTCTATCCGTATGGTTTGGAGACCATGATGCGCTATTTTATGAAATAATATATAATATATCCATATCGTTTAGAGAACATACTGCTTTATATAATAGACAACAGCTAGGCCCTTTATGTGTCCATGGGGGAAGGCAACAGGTGATAATGGAATTGAACCGATATGTCATATAGCATCCATTATATCAGAAGCCTTGACACCATGTGTACAGATCTAGGCTTCTCCTCTTATATATGAAGTAATAATTGTAGTAATAAATGAAGTAATAAATGTACAACGTTTCAGATTCTGTACATCATTTCCATATGGGAGATTTATTAAAGTGTATCTGTCACCAATTTTTAGGATTCCAGGTAAATAATTTTCCCTTTTTTAGGTGTCTCTTTATGGTCAGTTTGTCCCTAAATGAGTCTAAAGGCTGGAGCTGCAGTAAAAGCTCTGACCAACCTGATTTTAGGACTGTATGTCAGGTGACCTGAACAACCAATCAGATGCCAAAAAGATGGCGTAACCAGCATAGAAGCCCTCATGATTATAGCTACAATTAAATAGATTGCCTATTCCCAGGCTTTGATAGCATATCAGTGGGATATACCATCAAAGCCAGACAAGTACGGCTCCAAAAGGGGCCCCCAAAGTGTAATGTAGAGCACACCGCGCAAGCGCAGCCACCCTCCATTCATTCCTATGGGAGTTCTGAAAATAGCAGAACTTCTGAAAGAAGCAGCCAAGCATGTGCAGTGCGCTCTCCATTTACTGCTTTGAGATTTCCGAAAATAGCTGAACGCACTCTCTCGGCTACTTTCAGAACTCCTATAGCAGTGTATGGAGAGCATCCTATGCATGCATGGTGTTTTCTCCTTGACTTTAGGGGCCCTCTTCTTGAGATAGGTGCCTATCTAACTTTGATGGCAAATTTCAACAATATGACATCAAAGTCTGAGATGAAACAACCCCTTTGAAGGGAACCTGTCATCTCTACTATGCTACCCTCACTGAGCATTTCTAAATTTTTATTGTGTTGCCCTAAACATATAAATTACACTTTTAATTTCATCTGCAGCCAAATTAAATAAGTATCATGCATTTTGTACTTCCCGTCTTTTATGCAAATTAACCATAAAGACTCATATCTTACTTGTGTGACCAGAGAAGAGTCATATTTTCTCTGAGTCAAGCTCCTCGGCTCTGCCTAAGAAACGCCCCTATAGATAAAATCTATCAGATTCGCTGTCAATCAAAGTCTAGGGGGAGGGGAATAGGCTCTGATGGTGTGAGGGGAACGGAATTATTTATGCAAATTAGCATAACGGCAGGAAAGCTTTAGAGGGTGATATAGTAGGACATGTTAGTCCTGAGAAGGTTATGGATGGATCGCTGGTAACTATGAAGGTAGACAAACTTGAAGGTACATTCAGTTTCATATGTGAAAATATGGTGACAATAGAGCAAAATTTATCTATTGTATAACTATGAAGACTGATCTATAGACACAGAAAGAAATGCAGTTTTGTAACAGACGCTTTTCAAACGGGTTGTCTCCAAAAGACAATCTATTTCATACCACAGGAGACATGTATGGTAGTATTACATGGTAGACTACAAGGCAGACTACTCATGTAACATTGTATATGGATGACTCAAGTCTGCCAGATGTACATATGCCCTACATGGGACAGACCTAAAGAGAACCTGTCACCGCTCCTGACATGCCTGTTTTAATACCCTTGTGCATTCCCCATGTAATAACAATTCTGGAGCATCTATTCTTATGGCTCTATGTTGTGCCATTCCTTTATTATTTCTACTAGAAGTTATGAATGAATTGCTAGCAGTCAGCAGTAAGGGTACAGAGGGGAGGTAACAAGTTGGAGGGTGTGTACCTGCACAGTCTCACTTTATCCAATCAGTGCTGCCATTTTTAGACTGTGTAGGTACACCCCCCTAACTTGTTACCTCCCCTAGAGCCATAAGAATAGATGCTCCAGAATTGTTATTACATGGAGAATGCATGAAGATATTAAACCAGGCATGTCTTTAATCATTATAAATAGATGCCAATATTATCCAACAAAATGAAAAAGCACTTACTGCTTGTGAGGTAAGGGTGCCTACAGGATCACATTCACCATTAACATCTATAGTAAGAAAATAATACAATAAACACTGCTGAACATCAGGAATAAAGAAGTAGACAGTCTAATCCTGACCACATTAAGACCACTTTCACATGGTCAGCATTCGGTCGGGATTTTTAAGCTAAAACCAGGAGTGGGTCCCATACATGGACAGTACCCTTTTCTCTGTAGGTTCCACTCCTGGTTTTGGCTTACAGTATGGATGCAAAATACTGACCAATGTGAGAACTTGTTGGAACTGATGCACAGGACCACATTATGGATTCATACTGTAAAGCTGTGGCATGGCATTGGCACCTACAGAAATGTATGGGCCCATACTGTACCTCAGTATGCTTTTAAATTCATTCTGAGGACCATGAAGATGTTTCTCTTCTGGAATCATGCTGCACTACAGAGGATATACTTCTAGGGGGGCAGGATGCATACAGGAGCACCATATCAACTTGAAGTCACTTCAGTCTTGGGATTACTGGGTCCTGGCTGCCAGCATCTCGCCAAACATTTATTGACAGAGTATACTAGGATATGACTTTGGGATTAACCCCTTCAGGACCCTGCCATTTTTCACCTTCAGGACCAGGCCATTTTTTCTCACAGGCTGTCACGGAAGGCAGCCACGATGCCTAAGCAAGCCATCAGGCTGCCTTCCCTGCCATCAGGTCCCCATCACAGCAGAACGGGGATGGCCACCCCGGACCCGGCAGGTTCCCGCACATGACGCGGTCAGCACCGACCGTGGCAGTGCAAGGGTTAAAGCATTAAGCAGAGGTCCGGCTATCAGTGACTGCCGGACCCCTGCCACTGATTGGGCGGGCGCAGCTTCTGCACCCACCTGATCAGCCCGCCATACATGCACGTCACTGGTCTTTAAGTCCGGGCCAAATATGACGTACTATGTTATAGGTCCTTAAGGGGTTAAAAAGCAATTTCAGAACCCCCTTAATACCTTTAAACAGATTTACTCCAATATGAATAGCATTGCTCTTTTTTAGATCATAAAGCGTGTCAGCAAAGAGCAATGCCTTAGCAGATATTCTCCAAGGTGAACAAACCCCATTCACAAACACTGTGGCGGAGTTGCCCATAGCAACCAAAGGAGCTCTGAAAAATGAAAGATGGAATCTGATTGGTTGTTATGGATAACTAGTTTTCCATTTCACCAGTCTTGATAAAGCTACCCCTGTGAATACATCTGCAACAGATTTTAAGTTGGACCAGAGGAGCACACAGGGTCCCATAGCAGAACTTAGTATGGGCCCCCTGCCCCTAGTTTCCCAATCTATGTACATCAATTACTCCCAGGACATGCGGAACATGCACAATGCCTCAGATTTCTGACAAATTTATGTTTTTTTTGCCAGGTCAATTTTAGAAAGTTATAATTTACATTAATATGTAGTACAAGAACCATGTCACGCAGAAATATGTAACTTTTTGCCCCGTAAAACTAGTGTAAATCTATCAAAAAACTCCCTATAAGAGGTTTTGACAAGAAAAACACCCATAATAATAACTAAACTCTAAAAGGGCATGCTTAATGATGTAGTACCATGAGAAAGCCTCTGTTCCTTCATATGTTTTATCTCCTGCTACAATACCATTGACATTTGTTACAGGACATCAAAAGATACCCATCGTAAAAACCACTGCCGCACACTGGTAAATCACTCTTCGTACCAGCATTCATAAAACGTGTGTCACCAATGGGGCCTCTAAACTGGTGGAATCAATCCAAATATTCCCAAAGAGCATTCCTCTAAGGAGCCTTCCATGATGGTTTATTGCACGCTTGTAACTAAGCAGACTTGACGCTAGAGATCTGGGTGTCATAAAACCAGCGCTGATCTCTCAAAAGTCCTTAGTCTGGCAGCTCCTTCCTTTAGGGCTGCACCTCAAAGCTGAAAAAAAGATCACACACTTTTGTCTTCTTAATAATACTTGGGGAAAAAAATCCAATAAGCGTAAGAGCATTGGATGTGAGCCCAGAAGTCTGAACTACTAGGGGAAATATGCCAAGGAGCCTGTTGTGTGACATCAATTCTAATATCTATGAAAGCAAATTACCCAGAACATGTTTGTTTCTGTGAATCTTACAAAGCTGTAAAAAAGATAAAATATAAAAAAAAGTATAATCAGACGTTAGAACTTGTGGCTCTCCAGCTATTGCTAATATTTAAGGGACTCCTTTAGACCAAGGATCAGCAGTTCTGAAACTACAACTCCCAGAATCCTACTTTCACTTCTATGGGGGTTACAAGAACAGCCAAGTAAGTGTGTATGTTGGGAGTTGTAGCTTCACAGCAGCTGGAGCGCCAGAAGTTGCTGTTCCTTGCACTAGACTATGGTCCACCGAATTTACCTTCTTCAGCAGGACCATCCAACAATCTAATATGCATGCGGCGCACCCTACTATCCCCAGACAGCCTCATCCTCAATGTTACCAGCATATGTGCAGCTAGCATTATAAACTGGCCAACCCCTTTAAGAAAATCTCTCTTGTGTGCCTTGTGTTACACAATCATTGCAATACGTCACCATCATGTACACGACAACAAAAACCTACCTTGACAATATGGATAGTTATCTAATCCAGAAGAGCATCTGTCACACTTCTGCCCAGTTATCCCTGGTCGGCAGTCACACTGTCCGGTAATAGGGTCACATGTACTCTGATAGGAGCCTCGAGGGGAACACTGACAGGCTGAAGAGCAATGCCGCCATTATTACAAACTGATGTTAAGTGTATAGCACAAAAACATTTCTTGGCAATGGAAACTTGGTTTGGAAAAATAATTTCTACAGATGCCCTTGAGTTACCCTCACATCTTAAAAAAACACTTCAGAAAAAAGCTATATAGTGCAGCATATTAAGGAATAACGTAGAGACCTTTGTGTGTACTTGTTATAATTCCTGCGTCATTTATGGGTTGTCCACCATCTTGGTTTCTTCTTTCCCTTACATACGGTTCCCCTAATGAAGCTTACATTTTCCATCATGCCTTTGGCATTGCAGAGACAAAGGGGATGAAGTCTCATCACACTAAGAGCAGCCATTGACAGGTCACTGATGTAGAGCTGTCCCGTAATTCAGATTACAGTCTCAGTGTATTCAATGTGATGCAGCTTCAGCATGCCTCCCTGCTTCCTGCTTGTGATGGGCTTCTCCATCAGCTCTTACTAGGAGGAGGCACAAGATGGGAGCAGTGTGAAGTTGCATCTCATAGAAATACACTGAAGAGAAGATTCTGCACACAGCATGTATAGACGACATGTGTCAAACACAATGCGGATTTGGGCCGGATTTGGCCTCATTTTTTGTGGCCCGCTGGTAAGGCCGTAATGTGTGTGTTAGTGCCGCAGTGTATATTTACACCAATCATATCCCGGGTGCTCAGCAATCACATTGACATAGGGCGCCCTAGCTCCACCTCTATGCTCTGTAGTGGTATCGTAGCGGGGGGTTTCCTTCAACCTGATGAGCAGCCAGGAAGGTATCAATGAGAGTACAGATGATTGCCGATCGCCATCTTCTTTTTGCGCCCACATGGAGCAGGAATGGAGGTAAATACAACTGGTGACAGCAGGCTCTCTGGGGTCAATATGGTGGCAGGCTCTGTGCGGGCAATGTGGCAGCAGGCTCAGTGGGGGCAATGTGGTAGCAGGCTCAGTGGGGGCAATGTGGCAGCAGGCTCAGTGGGGGCAATGTGGCAGCAGGCTCAGTGGGGGCAATATGACAGCAGGCTCTGTGGGGGCAATGTGGCAGCAGGCTCAGTGGGGGCAATGTGGTAGCAGGCTCAGTGGGGGCAATGTGGCAGCAGGCTCAGTGGGGGCAATGTGGTAGCAGGCTCAGTGGGGGCAATGTGGCAGCAGGCTCTGTGGGAGCAATATTACAACAGGCTCAGTGGGGGCAATATGACAGCAGGCTCTCTGGGGTCAATATGGTGGCAGGCTCTGTGCGGGCAATGTGGCACCAGGCTCAGTGGGGGCAATGTGGTAGCAGGCTCAGTGGGGGCAATGTGGCAGCAGGCTCAGTGGGGGCAATGTGGTAGCAGGCTCAGTGGGGGCAATGTGGCAGCAGGCTCTGTGGGAGCAATATTACAACAGGCTCAGTGGGGGCAATATGACAGCAGGCTCTGTGGGGGCAATGTGGCACCAGGCTCAGTGGGGGCAATGTGGTAGCAGGCTCAGTGGGGGCAATGTGGCAGCAGGCTCTGTGGGGGCAATGTGGCAGCAGGCTCTGTGGGGGCAATGTGGCACCAGGCTCAGTGGGGGCAATGTGGTAGCAGGCTCAGTGGGGGCAATGTGGCAGCAGGCTCTGTGGGGGCAATGTGGCAGCAGGCTCTGTGGGGGCAATATGACAACAGGCTCAGTGGGGGCAATATGGTAGCAGGCTCAGTGGGGGCAAAATGGCACCGGGCTCAGTGGGAGCAATATGACAGCAGGCTCTGTGGGGGCAATGTGGTAGCAGGCTCTGTGGGGGCAATGTGGTAGCAGGCTCTGTGGGGGCAATATGGCACCGGGCTCAGTGGGGGCAATATGACAACAGGCTCAGTGGGGGCAATATGGTAGCAGGCTCAGTGGGGGCAAAATGGTGTCAGACATCCAGTCAGAAAACAAAATAGGTAAGGTTTTTTACAAACCTATGTTGACGATAAATGTAGCTACACCTTACTGGCATAGTTACATTAATTCAATTGCAGTATTATGAAAGGCCCTTTAAAGAAAGCCATAATGCTGATGTTGCCCTTGGCAAAAATAATTTTGACACCCCTGGTATAGACAGTGCGAGTCAGAGGAGTTTTATAACTCTGCAGCTAATCACTGTATGCACTACTGGTCCTTATCTAAGGCAGAAATCAAATCTTCAGCTGCACTATACGTATGAGGAGGCATACAGAGAAACTAAAATGGTGGAGCTGGGTGGGATTTGATACGTAATAAAGCAATGATGTAGTTTACCTCCTAGTAGTCAGACCAGGGGTCATGGACACAGCCTTCCATCATAAAAGAGTTAAACATTTATGGATGCAAATGAGCGGGGATAATGCAAACTACACTGCTGGACTGTAACTGGTCGTTGGGATTATACGTACAAAGCGAATCTGCCAGAGTGCTTCTAGAAAGTAGAAAGAAGTCAGAATAACGTACAAACATTTTTTCTCAGAAGACTCGCCCGTCTCTGGTTTCAGATGGCAAAGAAGCAATGTTGCAGATGGACATGATATACTGTGCTATGTCTTATCATCACATTGATCACATTCTGATGGTCTGTTAGACTTACCTCTACAGGCCGGGTAGTTGTAAAAATTAGGAGCACACTGATTACATGTCAGTCCAGCATAGTGAGGGCGGCATTGACATTCCCCCTTATAACCACATGAAGGGTCTGCGGCGCCAATCATATCACAGTCACATTCTAGTGTTAAAGGAAAAATGAAGCCGAATTGGTCAAAGCATGACATTGGTCAGAGCATGCCATTTAAAGGGGTTGTCCCACGAATAATATTCAGGCATTTTCAAACCAGCCCCTGGATCTGAATACTTTTGTAATTGCATGTAATTAAACATTTAGTATAGCAAATAAGTTTTTCAATAAAATGTATTTGTATAGCGCCACCTGCTGTTTGTTTTTTGTCTTATTTCTCTGTCCACCTTGTGGACGCACAGGCTCAATTCCAACCTCAACTGCCTCCTAAGCTGTCATAGGAAGACAGCTGCAGCAGAAAGGACACACCCTTGAGCTGCCAGCTTGAAATAAATCTAGCAGAGCAATTGGAATGATCGTGGAGATCTCTTGTGAGGTACAGGGCTGGTTCTAGCTTTGTTAGAAAGGTATTGTCTTGTGCTATATGATGTCTGATGTTCATATTTTTTTCATTAATCATGGGATAACTCTTTAAACACAATTCATATGATGGCAATATGTTATCTGTGATTTTCCATATGATTGTACTTAACCTACAGATACAGAATCTTAACCCTTTAGTGAACTGCCAACCTGCCTGTTTTGGGCCTTACTGAAAAAGTGCATTTTTTCATCATCTCCTTTCAGGAGCTACAACTTTTTTATTCTGTCCATGTAGTCGTATGACAAGTTGTAGTTTTTAATGCTGCCATTTTGGGGTAAAAAAAAAAAAAATCACAGAAAAAAGATACAAAACATCCTGCACGATATGATAGTAAATATGCCATTTTGGGGTACACAAAACTTACTGATTAACTTTTATCAACTCTTTCTGGGAGGGGGATAGGAAAAAGCAGCAATACTGCCACTGAGTTTTTACGTTATAAATTTTACGGCATTCATTCTTTGGCATAAATGACATGATAACTTTATTCCCTGGGTCAGTACGATTACAGTGATACCAAATACATATTTTTTTAACATTTTACTATTTTTGCGCAATAAAACCCCTTTTTCTAAAGAAGAAAATCTTTTTACACCGCCTCATCCCAAGACCCCGTTGCCTGCCTCCGCGTCCGCTCCTCCTGCAAATTTTGCGTCCATCAAAAAAAACGGATGACGGACAGTTTTTTTTTACGGATCCGATTTTTATGGCAGATCCATTGTAAAAATGCCTATCCTTGTCCGCAAACGCGAAAAAAATAGGACATGCACTATTTTTTTTACGGAATGAAAACACGGATCACGGATGCGGAACAAAAACGGTTGACCATCCGCATTTTTTGACGGACCCATTGAAATGAATGGGGAAGCATCCTATCCGTGAAAAAAAACAGAACGGACGCGGAAACAAACAACGGTCGTGTGCATGGGGCCTAAAGGTGACTTTGATACTGATAGCCTACCCTTAGGATAGGCCATCAATATAAGAGGAATCCAAGTCTCAGTACCCCACTGATCCGCTAAGTAAAGGTGCTGAATCGATTCATTGTTTACCAGGCACAGCTCTGCACATTTGTTAGTGGCTGTTCCTGAATGGGACTACGCATAGTCCCAGGCATACCGTACCCACTACAAAATGTATGGTGCTGAGCCTAGTAAACAATGATGGGGGTAATAACCAATAGGAGAAAGAGTTACTAATGAAAATGTGCCATGCTGCGCACCACATTTACTAAGAGTCTTAGGCACTTGTTGTGCCTTGAAAAAAAAGGCAGGTGGTTCAGTCAGCACAACCATATATGCAGGTGCACATTGCTATGGCGAAATACACATACAAACGTAAAAACTAAAATGCAATGGCACTCTGCAACCAGCACTCTGCCCTGCCTCCATGCAGGATGTTGAATGAGGCATTAGTGTACATTTTGGCCAAAGTGTAATAAGCCACTCCCCACGTCAAGGTCGCCTCCATGAGTGGTCCCTAACACTAGTTCCTACCTGTTATGGGCCATGACAGCCACACTTATTGTGCCTTGCTTAGAAAATGGGCATGGCTTAGTGGGAAAGCGAAATGTGTGCCAAAACTGCAAATTTATCATCCAGCGTGCGCTACCAGGAAAAATTCCACACATCTTTAGCCCGCCTGTCCCTGTTTATGCTATCTAGACAGTAGTAGTAAGTCTTTGCCTATATGCATGCTTGTTCTTGATGAAACAGCTATTATGAAACTAACCTTTACAGCTTGGAAATGAATGGTAGCCCGGCCGACACTGGTCACATTGTGTCCCCGCCACTCGAAGCTTGCACAGGCACTTTCCTGTGGGACTGCATATCTCGGGGAGCACGCCAGCAGGATTGCAATCACACCCTGAACAATGAAAGGAAACGGCCTTATACATTGAATAAACCATAAATTATTTTCTGTGACACTGACAGGAAATTAAATACAATATCAACAAAAAAGGAATTCAACATTAAACTATGCCTATTCTACTAAAAAATAAATCCATCACTGTGGAGCTGGAAAATCTGCCAGTCATATAAAACATCACATACTCTGCCCTTACTGAAGCGATAGAGAATACCCGTTTACCTGTTAGAATAAACTGATATTTTTTCTTACTTTAAACAATTTTTAAGTTAATTTATGAGGCTAGAAAACCAATAAAAATCTGCAGAGGGATTCACACCCAGAAATAGGCCCCAGTGCAGGATCATAAAAGGGAAGTTAAATAACCTTTGGACAATACGGCAGTATATGAGGACTCTATGGTGCTGTCGGAGTTCACAAGACGCAGCTGCCTGACTCAAACCTTGGACCCAGTTTATCAGCGCTTGAAATAAAAAGTCAGCCTTTTATACTGTGTGGTGACGATGTTTTCATTAATGGAAAATCCTGTCAGTGTAAGGCACACGTGAGATGAACTTGTTTTTCAAGGATTTTATCTTGAACTAATTAAATTTTTAATATATTATATACATTTAAGGGGTTTTCCAAGATTACTATGGTTTATAACAGATATGCTCATGTAGTTGTTTACCTCATGTACATCTACCCCAGTTTGGACTCTCCTGACCCGTTTCACCATGTAAACCAATCCGTCTGGTTTGTTTCCATCCTGTATGCAGCACTTCCTGTTCCTGTATCCAACCAAACCCATGATGCACTTCTCCTTTCTCTCCCACAGCTTCAGCTCCGCCCCTAACAAGGACCAGCTAGTTTATAGCTCCTCCCACCCAGCTAGTTACACAGACACTCCCCTATCACCGCCCTTATATGGCTATAACATCACAGGAAATAAGAAAGAGCGGCATGGACATGGTCATGTGACCACAGCCAGGAAGATGGGAGCAATAAAGGTAAAAGAAATGCATTACAAAATTACATTATTATTTTAAGGCAATTGTTGAGGCAAACCAAAAAATCCACACAAGCATTTTACAGCTCTGTACACTGGACGTCATATTGTGTTGCTGCTAGGGGAGAATGATTCTGTAATTAAACCCAATTTGGACCCTGACACATCCGTGAAATAAATGCAAATGGCTCTGTAGTATGGAGCTCTAGGGACGCCATGCCATACTCTGTACCAGACTGTACAGCCTCTTGCCTGATCATTTACTTAGGTAACTGCACCCTGTCCATTTTCCTATAGCTGGAGCCCATGCATGTACCATATATATGCTGTTTGCCAGCATGACATCACCAATCTAGGCCACTAAATGGAGGTGATCGGCTCGGTCTCACCTCTTCAGTGCATCCCCTCATGCACAGTCCGCCATCTCATACTTATACTTTGCCCTGACCACAACACTTGAGCAGCTCCAATAGTAAAGACTGAATAGAGGGGAACCTGCTGGGCTAAATCGATGGCAAGCTGTTGTGTTGACTATCGTTAGACTTACTTTGACAGAACGGATATAGGAAGTATCCAGGGGCACAAGTATCACAAGCCATTCCCCGGTATCCTGCCCGACAGGGACACTGTCCTGTCAGTGTGTCACAATTATTACTGAGTGCTCCAGCGCCTGTACAACTGCAACCTGTCAAAAAGAAGATAGACATGGTAAATCCCTCATCCATATGCCCTGTCACGGCAAACGGACATCAAAGTGAGGGCTGCCCCTGCTTAACATGCTGCTCCCTACATTGATATTTCATGTCTTTTTTTCTAGTTTGAAAACCTCTAAATTGTATTCAAGCAGACACGGCAATTTCCCAAGCCCCCCGCTCAGCTGGTCCACAACCACTAAGACCAGGACGCACCGCAGTAGCTGAAGGATCTGTGAAAACATCACAGTCATGTGTGGTCAGTGCTACACCAAAGGAGAAGACATCACTGGAAGTAAGAGGCAATCAGTGCTGAATTTTCCTGGACAGGGGGATGGGGGAGTTGGATTGAGAATTTGGCACGATAAGGAGGGTCGCCATTAAATTTTTACCTCAGGCAGCAGAAAAGCTAGAATCAGCCCTGTCTGCAGCGTCAACAAGGTAGAGGAGGAGGAGAGGGAAGAGCGATTCCCCTCCCTCTCCTCTGTGGTACTAAGCGCTAAGCTGATGGGTGGAGCTGCAGTGAGCGGTAACTGCTGCTCCACCAATCAGCTTTAGGCACACTCAGTGACAGTCATTGGCACCGCCAAGGAGAGAGTAAGAGCCGCTGTGTGACATGACACACTGTCACTGAGATGCCATCAGCGAGCAGACTGATTAAGAGGTGTACGCCTCTTAATAAATTAGGTGCACCTAACTCCAGTGGGCCTCTTAGTAACACTGGTGTAGGAAACTATTTTTTTTGCAGCATGGCTTTCAGTGTGCATGCATATGGGGGAGTGAGGGATAGCTGACGGTCTAGGGAGCGTTTTCTGTTAGCTAGCTAAATTGTGTTGACATCAGTAAGAGTGGGGGGGGGCACTAAAGTGCCTAGGGCAGCATGAACTCTAGGGTGGAGGCTGGAGGTGTTATACCATATACTGCGTGGGGCTGGGGGTGTATTACTACATACTATATGGGGCTGGGGGTTCTATACTATATACAGTTTGGGGCTGGGGGGGGTTATACTATATACTATTTGTTTCATGTCATTAAAACTACTATACGTGATTATAGTTGTTTTAATATACAAAATTGACTGAATATGACAGTTAGTACAATATTTCAGAATTTGGGGCTCCGCTTTTAATTTTGCAAGGGCCACATTTTGTCGAAAACAGGCACTGGATGGCAAAACCATCTTGGGGTCTTTTTGGCATCTTCCTTTCTAATTATTATACTGTAAAGTGTAAAGAAGACCTTGTAAGGAAAAGTCTCCAATCATTGCTGGCATCACTGAAGGAATTACGTGTCTTCAGGACACAACAATGTAACATAGTCATGGCAATATTTAAAGTGTATCTCTAATTATATCATTTGCAAAGAAAGCAGCAGAATATGATCCATTAGTAACACAGTAACATAGTTTATGAGGCTGAAAAAAGACATCTGTCCATCCAGTTCAGCCTGTTATCCTGCAAGTTAGAATATCTTATACGCCTTTATATCTCAGTTCTGCTTCTTCACTAAGGAATATAAGCCCTCTGTTCTCCACACGTGAATGGTAAGAGCTCCCTTCTAAACAAACAGCTAAGCTGTAATTTTCCCACTGAGAACCAAAGACTTAAAGGGGTTCTCCAGGCTACAGATATTCTCAGGATTGGTCATCAATACCAGATCAATAGGGGTCGACACCCGACATCCCCACCGATCAGCTGATTTGGGCTGCCCCGTCTCCAGAGACTACACAGTGTATGGTTCAGGAGACAGTCAGCTCCGTATACTGTGTGGTGGCTGTCTAGGCGTACTGCAGCTTAGCTCCCATTCAAGTGAGTTCCAGTATGCTGCTGCTGAAAACTACATAGTGTACCGAAGCATCTGCTTCAGCCCTGTACACTGTTAGTATTCGGCACCGTAGTAACACCAAATCAGCTGATCGGTGGGGGTACTGGGTGTTGGACATCAAAATCTGTAGCCTGGAGATCCCCATTAAGAAGTTGTCTGGAAAGAGGAGACACTTTAAGGGCCAGTTTTACAGAAAATAGGGACCATGACAACAATAAAGTTTTTCAGCCCAAACAAAACTGCCAAGATAATAATAAAGGTCATATACAGCCCACATAATACCACTATATATGTATTATCCAAATAAATCTCCCTACATAATACCGCTAAACGGTTCCCACAAAATGCTGCAGTTCAATTTCTGAATACTTCTATCATATAAATGCCTGCTAAATAATTCTGGGTGGTTTAAGTTTGTTACTTTGTTGGGAGGCTCCCTAGGAAATGGGGGCAATAGGTAATGGCTTACTTTGCACGCCCTGATTTGCGAGTACACTATGTATTTGTGGCATACTGTATATCTGCAGCATGAGATAAATATAAATTATTGTGGCAGTTCTGTGTGTAGGGCAGGGATCAGCAACTTCCGGCACTCCAGGTGTTCTGAAACTACAACTCCCAGAGTGCTCCATTCACTTTTATGGGAGTTAGAAGAACAGCTGAGCATGTTTTCATGCTGGGAGTTGTAGTTTCACAGCAGCTGGAGTGCCGAAGGTTGCTGATCCCTGGTGTAGGGAATCACACCGATGGTGTATGGTGAGGTTGCTCACTTCATGGTGCTGTGATAAATGTGTTTTCCTGTAACTACACACTATAGTTTTACAGATGATGGTAATATCTTGCCTTGTATGCTTCCAGCAGTCGGTTCCACAGGAATTGATGATGTGGTAGGAACAGGATAAAAAGGAATTCCTAAAAATAACAAATATATTATTGAATTCCAATATTTAGCTGAGGACAGTAGTTCTGAAAGAGAAAAGTGACAACATACATTCACACAAACATGTCTGTGCTGATGTTTCCATCTTTTTTATTCCATGCAGTGCAAAAGAAATCTCTTGTTAACGTACGGAGAACGTACGTAACGTGCTATGATAAATGCCTAATCAGGAGAGGTCTTACCTACAGGACGCCTATTGCTCTTGCAAACAGCCCTTAGGCAAGAAAACAACAACATAGATTTTAATGGAAAGTTATCTGGTAAAAGGCAAATTTTTTCGAAGAAGGTAGGGGGCACGACTAGTTAGACTACTTTCAAATCTCCGTTGTGGAAAACAGCCTGCCAGAATCCTCGGAATTCGGCGCTGCCGGACGCAAACAGAATGACCGCCGGCCCCATTAGGTTTAATGGGGTCCGGCGGAGATCGGTACACTGTTCCGGCAGACAAGTGGTCAGACACAAACCGCTGCATGGTGCTGGAGGTGTGAAACTCTGGTACGCTGTTTCGGCAGACAGATGGAGAATCATCCGGACACAAACCTCCAGTGTGAAACTCTGGCATGCTGTTCCAGCAAACAGCCGGAAAATCACAGTATGCAGTATGCAGTGGTTTGTGTCTGGCTGACTTTTCGCTTGTCTGCCAGAACAACGTACGCATCTCCGCCGGACTCCATTATACTTAATGGGGTCCGCGGGCATTCCATTTGTATCCGGTAGCGTCTCTGCTGGAACAGCCCACCGGAATTCACAATGGTGATGGTAAAGTAGCCTTACAGTAATCACCAATGCTACAAAAATAAGGATTTTTTTTGCTTTGTTATAATGGACATCTTTGAGAGGCCTCATGAACACGACTGTATCCATTTTGCAGACTAGCTGTGTTCATCCCACGCTTTCCGTGGGCTCTTTTGTAGAACTGCCTAGAACTGCTACAAAATGGACAAAAATAAAACATGTTCTATCATCTTTGTGGAACGGCAGCACGGACATATGGATGCGGACACCAAAATACATGGGTCCATATCCAATATGGTGGTGTGCATGGGACCTGAGTTTGATAATAAAAAGTACAGCCACATTGTGTTAGTTTTCTGTCAACTCTTACCTTTCTATTCATTAAAAATCCGGGTAAATGGAAAGTTTTGTAAAATTATTATTGGAAAAGATGAATGTAAGAGATAAAACTGGCATGAAATGAAGGACCAATAAATAAAGAAATGTACTGAATATAGGCAAAATAGGTAACAGAAGTAGAGTGGGTCAGGTCTGAAGAGTCCCCACACAATTCGCCATGCTCTGCGGCTTCCTCAGGGGTACTGCGAAACACTGGTCCCAAGCTTTAAATAAGCATGTCACAGCTGTATGTGATAGTGTATTTAATTGCGTGGCACGCTTGATAAGTACGGAGCCCGGAGAGCCGCAGCAAACATAAGCATGCTAACATCATTAATAATTGGAAAAAACAAAGTAATGTTTTGTCGGTGTCCAGCAGAAGGATTCTTCAGTTCATATACAAAAGAAAAGGAAATCCATAGCACTAGCATTCTAGAAGGCAGTAAACTATAGATTATTTATTTATCATAAAATGATATATGTTTATGCAATAGATATAAACTCAAAACACAGTGATTCGGTTTACTTTTGTCAAGCCGATCAGATAGTGCCGGAACAGATCAGATAGCTCCAGAACTACTGCAGAAAAAGTGATTGGAGAGATAGCAATACGTAAGAAGTGGGATTTGATGAGTACAGGCCATCACTTGTAAAAGAGTGGAGAGCCCCTTTAAGGGCTCAGGCACACACCACTGCACGGAGGCTGTATTACTCCTTGCATTACCATACATGCTCTACTGGAAGTATTCTTCTGAGATATTCTTCCACTGGCTGCACAGTAAATGGAGATAATCAGTCTCACAGCCTTTCTGTTCTAACATATTTTTTTGTTCTTGAATGTACCCAAAGGTTATATTCCGGGAATGATTCATGCAGTTTCATGTTCCCTCTCAACCTTATTCCTCCCTGATATCAAACATTGTGTCACCTTTCTTTATCAATATGTACATCGGATTCTGGTTTCGTTTCGCTCCTGGGCATGAAGCACAAGGAACATGTCTTAATACGACCACAGATTGAAAAAGGCGTTTACCCCAGCAGATTTATTTGGTTGACCAACAAATAATTATACAGATTTTATTTAATATAGTTTTGGTTATCTGTAAAATTAACATACCCAAGAATAGTTTTTAAAGGGCGTATTCCCATCTGGCACATTGATGGCATATTGCTAGGGACTTCTATATCTACAATGGGGCCCCCAAGTGAAGGAGAGCACACCACGCATGTGCATCTTACACTCCATTCACTGCTAGGGGACTTCCGAAAATAGCCTGAGCTCCACAGTTAAGAGTTAAAACTATCGGTCCGTCACTAGGTTTACAGTTTAGTCTATATGTCTAGTAATAGCATTTGCAGTATATGTGTGTCTGAGGAATGGCCCGGTATGGCCCTGATAAGGAGTGCATATATGTGGTGTATAGTAGGACCTTTGGGTTCTTTATGAGTCACTATGTGACTACACTAAATAGTGGTGTCAATTGAAACTTTACACAGTGTGCTCTGTCTATTTTTGAATTATTAGCACCTATAACAAGGTTGTGGTTTTAACACTTTGCTTGCAATGAGCTCTGTGTAAGGGCTGGTAACAAGATATTATTTATACGGTAAGTACTCAGGGTATAATCAGTTGCCACTTATATATGATTCAGAAGTCTGACTTTTAGTGATGTCTTATACTGAGACTTAATCTAAAAATGAGGGATATGTTGTCACTATTATTTATTATACATATAAGTTAATATTTGCGCTATGCAATTTTGCTAATTTTCTACCCCTACTTTCCTTTATCTCCCTTTAAGTTTAACCTCCTAAAGGAGGTGACATGAGAGGGATTGAAAAATGGGGGTGATTAACCCCTATTTAATAGACCATGCACACCTCACACCTAGTGGCTTACCCCCATATTCATACACCATTCACACCACTGCTATAACTTGTGTGCTGAGCGGAGAGCGTTTGTTGCACACCTTCCATTCACACATTATGCCACAAAATTGTCCAGTGACTGCCTAAAAGATAAAAGAAAAAACTAAACCTAAGATCTAAACCTTGCCCCCCCACCTCCTTCCCCAACATGTTTCAGCAACTATGCAGCTTCATCAGGGGACATTTGTCAATGTATCTTGTTTTCAAGCATTTGCTTCATTGGGCATCCTTAACCAAATTTGAAAAAAAGGTAAGGGTGAATACACCTGTACTAAGTTGGTTGAACACATATATAATTGTAGTCCAGCTCACCTCACCCGGTAATGTTCCCCATATACCGCAAACCTGGGTTGAGTTCCCTCAATGCATAAGTAGTAAAGAAAAATCGGCTCCAGCACCAGCATTCGATTTAAAACTAGCTTCCTCTTTATTGAGACGTGTTCACAAGTAGATACAATCCATTCAGTATGCGATAATTTTCACTAGATTCTTTTTCACTATACAAATATATATGTATAAGAATACTATAGGGGAATCTGCGCTGTTTATGTGGGTGTAGATAAAATAAATGACAGAGTATCCAATTCTGTGTTCTAAATGTTATTACAGTAAAGTTATATTTTCTCTTGCGGTGGTCAAAACAGAACTTGTTCGGCTGTTTCATACATTCCTGAATAGGTTACCTTTCAAGGAGCAGAGAGCTGCATCTATAGTCGGCTCCTGATGGACGCTGGAATGGGGAGCGTGATCCTCCTCTTCGTTCCTCTCTAGCGCTAGTGAGGCTCCGGCCGGCAGCTACACACTCGCGCGAGGAACTAGCACAGTCCGTGGTTTAACTTCGGCGTGTGACGTCACAGCACTTAGTAAGGAAGCCGGTAAGGTCCACAATACGATCCTACGCGTTTCAGAGCCTAGACGGGCTCCTTCGTCAGGGATGATCCTGAAACGCGTAGGATCGTATTGTGGACCTTACCGGCTTCCTTACTAAGTGCTGTGACGTCACACGCCGAAGTTAAACCACGGACTGTGCTAGTTCCCTCGCGCGAGTGTGTAGCTGCCGGCCGGAGCTTCACTAGCGCTAGAGAGGAACGAAGAGGAGGATCACGCTCCCCATTCCAGCGTCCATCAGGAGCCGACTATAGATGCAGCTCTCTGCTCCTTGAAAGGTAACCTATTCAGGAATGTATGAAACAGCCGAACAAGTTCTGTTTTGACCACCGCAAGAGAAAATATAACTTTACTGTAATAACATTTAGAACACAGAATTGGATACTCTGTCATTTATTTTATCTACACCCACATAAACAGCGCAGATTCCCCTATAGTATTCTTATACATATACATTTGTATAGTGAAAAAGAATCTAGTGAATATTGCCCTTCAAGTCTTTCTCAGTCTGAGCAGCGGACCGAGGGGGAAGTAAACTGCTGCGACCTAGTTTAGGTATATATGCGAGTGCAGTACGGAAGCGCAGGTGTATGTTTAGTATTATTTTACAGTATGCGATAATTTTTGACGCATTCTGGACAGTACGTCCTTAGTCATAACACGTCTCAATAAAGAGGAAGCTGGTTTTAAAAAGAGGAAGCTGGTTTTAAATCGAATGTTGGTGCTGGAGCCGATTTTTCTTTACTACTTGGTTGAACACACCCTCAAAACCACCCACACAGAAAAAATACTGGGTGGTGTAAAAAATGCCACTGGGTCAAAAATGACTAAAAAAAAAACAAAAATAAAAAATATACACATTGTCTATAGAGAACACCATATTCTCCCGCTGTAACTATCTGACAGCTGAATTTTTTGCAACCAAATTGTTGAACATTAAAGCGCCATGAAAACGTGAGTGTGAATCCAGCCTAATGACTTCAAAGGGGATTTACCAAGTTTGTGGTCCTAAAGCGTACCTAAGTGTTTACATACCTAAGTGTTTACATAACTTTTCAGAAAAAGCTGTTCGTGAGTGCATACATGAGTGATAGCATTATATCTGACCATTATACGACCTATTTTTGACATTTTTTGCAGTTTTTCCTTTTGCATATGTTACATCTTTAATTCTTTGCTGTCTCAAAGCTGGTGGGTGGAAAATAACTGATCATCTTGTCTCCCCATAGAATATACATAAAGAAAGCATATTCTACTTCCTAACTTTCTCACTTACTGAGAATCACTAACAAGTCCCAAATAGGATATTATATAGAAGTACTCAGCAGCATAGTTCAGAATAAAGTGCTTGGGGTGAAATACAACCTTTAGGAGTTGCTGCTGAATCTGCTGAATCATGTCTGTCTCACTCTGTTTGTTTCTCTCTGCACTTGCAACCAACTATTCTCCCTCCCCTTGCCATACATATGTATGGGTTGATGTAATTTGATCCTTCAGTGAGCAGGCAGAATTTTTTTTAAAAGGTGTGGGGGATGACAAAATTGCAGGTAACAGTAGAACAAGGCTTTTTTTTCTGATAAGATATATTACAAAGTTTTCTATATTCATCTGTACTATTAAGTTGTATAAAGTTTTTTGAAAAGTTAGTGACTAGAGTTGAGCGAACTTCTGTTTTAAGTTCGGCGTCCAAAGTTCGGGTTCGGGTTATCCAATTATCCCGTTATGGACTCCGTTACCACGGACCATAACGGCATTTGGAATCCGGGGTGAAGGACCTGGGGTGACGTCACCGTCATGGCATCAGTGCAGGGGGCGTGGCTCAGTACTGGATTGGATAGGAGGTCGTTCTTATCTAATCCAGTGCTGAGCCACACCCCCTGCACTGATCACATGACGGTGACGTCACCCCAGGTCCTCCATGTTGTCCAAGGTTCAGGTTCATTGAAGAATCCCCTTATGGATTCCAAATGCCGTTATGGTCCGTGGTAGCGGAATCCATAACGGGATGCTTGGATAACCCGAACCCGAACTTTGGACGCCGAACTTAAAACAGAAGTTCGCTCAATTCTATTAGTGACATTTACATGTTTATAAAAAAAAAAAAAAAAAACAATCTGCTTTACTAATTGATTGGCTGACTTGATCCCCTACAACACTAACCTTTTTATGGCTCTCTGAAAGCAAGAAAAATTATATACATTTTCTTCTAATGTTCTGTTGTTTTTTAATGTTTTTTTTATTGTTTTCTCCATTTGCAAGGGAAAATTAACATATATTACATCATGAGAACAAAATTTTTTTCACAGGAAATATTTATCTCACACTATGTAAGAGTCTTCAGACAGAATACCACACCCAGGTGAAGTAATTCAGGTGAACTGACTTTTTGAGTACATTCTATTAATGCTGAGTTGGGGTATGGACTAAAAGAGAAGTTTTTTTTTTTTTTCACAATAGAAATACAGGTTCACAGAAATCTGAAATGTTCATGTACTTCTTTCTTGTGTCATTATTTACTCTCTAAGTGTTTGCCTTTTGTACAGACACCGGACGCTTTGTGCTTAATTCATTGCCTTTTCTGGGAAAATTATCTGTGTAAACATAGGTTGTTCTATTACACTGATTTAGATGGAAGCATTTTACTTCAAAGAAATGTATGGTTTTGTCACACTTTTCTCAATACACAAAGTGCACCAAACACTTACTGAACTAGGGTGCATGCAAATAACAGAACCCACAATATAGCCTACAATGGACCCACTAGAAAATCTTTATTTTAAAAATTTATTTTTTTTTTAAATGGAAGAAGCCCTTTGAGCCTCGTGCACACGACTGTATGTGTTTTGCGGTCCGCAAACCGCGGATCCGCAAAACACGGAAGCTGCTCCGCGTTCTGTTCAGCAATTTGTGGAACAGAACGCGGCCTAGTGTAGAAATGCCTATTCTTGTCTGCAAGACGGACAAGAATAGGACATGCTCTATTTTTTTTTTGCGGGGCCACGGAATGGAGCAACAGATGCGGACAGCACACAGAGTGCTGTCTGCATCTTTTGCGTCCCCATTGAAGGGAATGGGTCCGCGCCCGAGCCGCAAAATATGCGGCTCGGACACGGACCAAAACAACGGCCGTGTGCATGAGGCCTAAGACTAATGTTAGACGCCTCCAGCAGAAATATTGGATCTTTTTACTTTTCGACATTGGAGACGGCATCATGCTCTACTAATTTCAGTAAGTGTGCCCAAATAAAACCCACGCTCAAGGACAAATACCCCCCTTTCATTGAACAATAAAACGATTGAGCTCCAAGTGAAAACTCATTCTTTAAAAGGTTTGCCCCATCCTGCCATTTCCCTATACCTAGGTGTCGGTGCTTGAGGAAACGGCTGAGCGGGCTGGTGCTCTTCTGTTTCCGTAACTCCAATTGTAGTGAATGAGAGCTACACAACCAGAACAAGCTATACTGCTACCAAACCTCACTATGATGAATGTTACGGGAATAGTGGAATGTCGGCTTGCTCGGCTTTTTATGGAAGACCAGCAATCTGTGGCGGGCACTTAGTCCCATCTCGCCGGGGTAACAGAGACAATAGACAAGCCTTTTCGCATAAATTTAGCTGACAACTCATCTGGGTTGTCGCTTTACACTGCTTTATAAATATGATGCCCTGAAAGGTTTTAGTAAAGGGGTTTTTATCACCCACCACTCTCCTGTAGCCTCTCATTTTGATGTTTCAAGATAGGGGGTAACTATTAGATCGCTGGGGGGCACAGATCATGAGAATGGGTACCCCATACTCATCAGAGCAGGTCGAGCATTCACACTGCCGCTCCATTCATCTCTTGGGAGTTCCAGAGACAGCCAAGTACAGCGAGTACAGAACTCTTATAGCAAAGAATGGAGCAGCAGTGCACATGCCTGATTTGCCACTCCGTTCATTTGGGGGCTCCGAGAGGTACTGTGGATAGGGGATAACTTTTAACAACCGGAATTTTCCTTTAATGCACCACAATGGCCCAGATTTACTAATGATGTACATGGTGTAAACTCATGGGGAGATTGATCATCTCCCTTGTACCAGAAAAGTGGCCTTAAAAAGTCATAAACTGTATGTTTCAGACTTTTTAAATGTAACTTTTTGAAAAAAAAAAGTCGCAGTTGCCTCTTTTTACGCCACCCTGCCAGTTTTCTGGTGCAAATGAAGTCAAAAATCTACAGCAGCCGTGAGCGCACAGACTGCTGCAGGATGTGCCTAATTTTTGAGGAGGCCTCAGCATCAATTATGTACATATTCCAGCAGCGCAGAGGATATAAAGACCAGCGTAGAAAACACCTTTCTTGATAAATCTCCCCCAAAGTGTCTAGACCTAAACTAGATTTTTCCCAGTGGCTCAGGCTGTATAAATGTGGTGCAGGTCTAGACACATGTCTAACGCTATACAAACTTTTGGTTGGCTTACATTGTGAGAGAATTTTATGCCAGGAACGTGTTGCATTTTTAGAGCAAAATGGGTCACATCTTGGGCCCTGCCAGGTTCCCTAAATCAGGGGCATAACTACCATAGTGGCAGACCATGCAACTGCTATGGGGCCCAGTTGGGATCATCCATCCTTCTACTGGGGGTGAAAACTTGGTCAGGACTCTACCCTCTAAATGAACAACTCTTAGTAACTGAGGCAGTTGAAAAAATGGCCTAAGGGACATTGAAAGGGGTTTAGGTGGAAACCTTTCTGTCCTGTGGGGAGGCTGGTTTGATCCTAACTATGGTGACCTTACTTCTCTGTGTACGCCACTGCCCTTAATCCTCTCCTTTTTCTCTAAGCCCAGCCCTTTTCAGAGCAAGACCCTAGCTGGGCTAAATTGTGCAAATTTGCACGACTTTTTAGACAAATCATAGACGGAGACACATTTGTAAATGGTGGCTAGTATGTCTCTATGGCATCATTGTAGTTGCAAGGCATCCCAGCTATGTGAAGGCTGTAGATATGTAGCTCCAGCCTCAGAATTGTCAGTTAATGCTAGGGCTGTACAGTGACAGCCATTAGCAATGTAGCACAGGCATATGTTCCATGTTTAAGATATCTTGTATTTTCCTTTTTGTGTTTTTGTCAGGTGCGTTCTATTTTTTTCACTATAGATATATTAGGGTTGTGGTCTCTCAGACCTCATCTCATTATATTGGAATTGAAAAGAGCTCTTATAATAAGCTGTGTGCCCACTGTGTAGGGGTGAAGGAGAAACACAGGCATTTCACTGCTGGGTCGGTATTTAGGGCTCATCAGTCCCAACTGCTCTCCATTCCTGACCAGCCGTCGTTGTGGCAGGTGAAAATAAGTCAGAATGTTATAATTTGCCTGTGCAAGTTGATGCACGGACTACTACCTTTACACAAATAGATAATTGCGAAGACAAACTTCCATTGTTCATCCACTGTTGATAAATCAGGGCCTTAGTGGGTCATTTATTATACGGAAATACAACTAAATAAACTAAATTTCAGGCGCAGATGGCGGTACAACGTTTAGTTGCGCTGCTATCTGTGACTTCGCCCCGCTCATGCCAGGGCTAAAATTGTGATGTGGGATGGACAGGGGACTGGCTGGCAGGCCTGTCTCATTTATTATATTCTATGCCTGTTTTAGCCGTAGAAAATGGTCTAAATGTAAGACAGCTCAGAAGCTCTTCATAACTTCGGTGGATCCTCCGCCAGGTACAGGGCTTTATTAAGAGTGACGTCTAAAACGCGGGTCCTAATAAATGTTTCTATATACATTTTTTCAGTTGCAGGTCATTCTTTGCATTGCACTGAACATGAGTTATGCTTATTGTAATGTTCATTAGGGAGGCCTGTTTTCCATTACTTACTCAGACAGACTGGGTAGCCGTAGTAGCCTTCTGCACACCTCTCACAGTTCTTTCCATTAAAGTTGGGCTGGCAGTAGCACCTTCCGGACCCTTCCTCACATCCAAGTGAATGTTGTGGATTACAGCTGCAAGCTTGGGAAGATTATTCATGCATTTTTAATAGTGAGGAAACATTTATTGCTGTTATGTTACTAAATAAACATCATATGAGTACCATAGATATGCTAGATTTAAAACCACACCAGATATCTACATGAAGAAGGAGGCAGGCAAGAAAGCCAAACAATATTATCAGGTTATAATAAGTGAAAAGTTTCCATGGTACTATATATATATAATGTCAGCCAAAATCTGTGCTGGGAGGGTTGCCATGCCGACCAGTAAAACTTCAGATGGCCAATCAGATTCCTGGCTCAGTGTCCAATCCCAGAGCTAGGCGGGATTTGAAGGGGTATTCAATTTTTTTTTTTTAACTTTTATTTTTTTATATATAACAGGAAATCATACAATTTTCTAATATGCATGTATTTAAAATTCTGCATACAGACCTTTCTTATATCAGGTGGTTGACCCCTATATGCAGTGGAATGGTAACCCATTCATCAGTCCAGTGTAATGTATCCATGGCCTGACTGAAACATGGCATTAATCATGTGACACGCTACACATGACTTTCAGTAAGCAGCAGTGTTACATGACATACATGTGTTGAGTCAGCACACGATACATGTGTATTTACACACTGCCTTTCTCTAGGTGATTTGCAAAATGGCTGCCTTTCTGTAGGTGATGTTGTCGTTTTGTTAATAAATTTTAGTGTAAAAAAACAAACAGAGATCTGCTTCTACATA
This sequence comes from Bufotes viridis, assembly GCA_033119425.1. Taxonomy (NCBI): domain Eukaryota; kingdom Metazoa; phylum Chordata; class Amphibia; order Anura; family Bufonidae; genus Bufotes; species Bufotes viridis. The sequence continues at coordinate 107,816,946 of CM065593.1, read as the reverse complement.
GACACTAACGGACATGATGAGATGCTGATGCAGGTAGTAATACTATATATAGTGTTTATGTTCTGCTCCTCAATACACCATTCACTTGTTAAACACTTAGGCAATTAACTGAAAGCCAAGACACATGATACTTTGGAGGGTTACATTGTTGCTCCCATGACTAATGCCATGTTCGTATCTAGCTCTCCTATGGATGCATTTTATATGACTAATATAGGCACCATTTTGCACCAGTTTTCTACTATCTTAGTCCACAGACAAGTCCTCAGTCCCTATTTGACCTTGCAGGAGACTCTGGTAAAGAATCTAGGGGTAGGCCTAGCTTCCTACCAACTGGAGTGGTTAAGGAAGACTGGTAGCAGGATCCAAGTTTGCTAGCTGTGGTACCGGATGGTAACCATAGTACTTCCTTATATACAGTAGTTCATGTTGGCTATTATGATGTAGAATTCACATAAAGGAAGAAACAAGCTTATTTATAAGCCTTACTTTACACTTGACCAATTCTGCTTATGCCTTTATGTTTTATTATCTATTTAACCACTTCAGCCCCCCTAGCTTAAACACCCTTAATGACCAGGCCACTTTTTACAATTCCGCACTACACTACTTTCACCGTTTATTGCTCCGTCATGCAACTTACCACCCAAATGAATTTTACCTCCTTTTCTTCTCACTAATAGAGCTTTCATTTGGTGGTATTTCATTGTTGCTGACATTTTTACTTTTTTTGCTATTAATAAAAATTTAACGACATTTTTGCAAAAAAATGACATTTTTCACTTTCTGTTGTAAAATTTTTCAAAAAAAACTACATTTGTATGTAAAATTTTCTCTAAATTTATTGTTCTACATGTCTTTGATAAAAAAATTCAATAAGCGTATATTTATTGGTTTGGGTAAAAGTTATAGCGTTTACAAACTATGGTGCAAAAAAGTGAATTTCGGCATTTTGAAGCAGCTCTGACTTTCTGAGCGCCTGTCATGTTTCTTCAGGTGCTAGAATGCCAGGAAAGTATAAATACCCCCAAATCACACCATTTTAGATAGAAGACACCCCAAAGTATTCGCGGAGGGGCTTGGTGAGTTCATGTATCATTTCATTTTTTTCACAAGTTAGCGGAAAATGACACTTTCTGAGGAAAAAAATATATAATAAAGTTTCCATTTCTGCTAACTTCTGGCAAAAAAAAAAAATCTCAGACGGGCTCACTATGCCCCTCTGTGAATACCTTAGGGTGTCTACTTTCCGAAATGGGGTCATTTGTGGGGTGTGTTTACTGTTCTGGCATTTTGGGCGGGGCTAAATTGTGAGCAGCCATGTAAAACCTAAAGGTACTCGTTGGAATTTGGGCCCCTTTGTGCACCCAGGCTGCAAAAAGTGTCACTCATGTGGTATCGCCGTACTCAGGAGAAGTAGGGCAATGTGTTTTGGGGTGTATTTTTACATATACCCATGTTGGGTGAGAGAAATATCTCTGTAAACTGACAACTTTGTATAAAAAAATTAAAAAGTTGTCATTTACAGAGATATTTCTCACACCCAGCATGTGTATATATAAAATACACCCCAAACACATTGCTGCTACTCCTGAGTACTGGGATACCACATGTGTGGACTTTTGCAGCCTGGGTGCGCAAAGGCCCTAAAACCAATGAGTACCTTTAGTATTTCACAGGGCATTTTTACGCATTTGGATTCCAGACTTCTTCTCACGCTTTAGGGGCCCCTAAAATGCCAGGGCAGTATAAATACCCCACATGTGACCCCATTTTAGAAAGAAGACACCCCAAGGTATTCCGTGAGGGTATGGTGAGTTCATGTAAAATGTTATTTTTGTCACAAGTTAGTGGAATATGAGACTTTGTAAAAAACAAAATAAAAAAAAAAATATATATCAATTTCCGCTAACTTGTGCCAAAAAAAAATTTCTGTGAACTCGCCATGCCCCTCACAGAATACCTTGGGGTGTCTTCTTTCCACAATGGGGTCACTTGTGGGGTATTTATACTGCCCTGGCATTCTAGGGAACCTAAAGCGTGAGAATCCAAATGCGTAACAATGCCCTGTGAAATCCTAAAGGTACTCATTGGAATTAGGGCCCCTTTGCGCATCTTGGCTGCAAAAAGTGTCACACATGTGGTACCGCCGTACTCAGGAGAAGTAGGGCAATGTGTTTTGGGGTGTATTTTTATATATTCCCATGCTGGGTGAGAGAAATATCTCTGTAAATGACAACTTTTTAAATTTTTTATTCAAAGTTGTCAATTTACAGAGATATTTCTCTCACCCAGCATGGGTATATGTAAAAATACACCCCAAACACATTGCCCTACTTGTCCTGAGTACGGCGATACCACATAAGTGACACTTTTTGCAGCCAAGATACAAAGGGGCCCAAATTCAATGAGTACCTGTTAGGAGGGCATTTTTACGCATTTTCTTCTCGCACTTTAGGGCCCCTAAAATGCCAGGGCAGTATAAATACCCCACATGTGACCCCATTTTGGAAGAAGACAGCCCAAGGTATTCCATGAGGGGCATGGCGAGTTGATAGAAAAAATTTTTGGCACAAGTTAGTGGAAATTGATTTTTTATAGTTTTTCTCACAAAGTCTCCCTTTCCGCTAACTTTTGACAAAAAGTTTAATTTTTCATGGACTCACTATGCCCCTCAGCGAATACCTTGGGGTGTCTTCTTTCCAAAATGGGGTCACATGTGGGGTATTTATACTGTCCTGGCATTTTAGGGGCCCTAAAGCGTGAGAAGAAAATGCGTAAAATGCCCTCCTAAAAGTTACTCATTGGAATTTGGGCCCTTGCGCATCTTGGCTGCAAAAAGTGTCACACATGTGGTATCGCCGTACTCAGGAGAAGTAGGGCAATGTGTTTTGGGGTGTATTTTTACATATACCCATACTGTGTGAGAGAAATATCTCTGTAAATTGACAACTTTGAATAAAAAATTTAAAAAGTTGTCATTTACAGAGATATTTCTCACACAAAGTATGGGTATATATAAAAATACACCCCAAACACATTGCCCTACTTCTCCTGAGTACGGCGATACCACATGTGTGCCACTTTTTGCAGCCAAATCGCAAAGGGCCCTAAACCAATGAGTACCTTTAGGATTTCACAGGGCATTTTTACGCATTTGGATTCTCACGCTTTAGGACCCTAAAATGCCAGGGCAGTATAAATACCCACAAGTGACCCCATTGTGGATAGAAGACACCCCAAGGTATTCCGTGAGGGCATGGCGAGTTCACAGAAAAAAAAATTTTGGCACAAGTTAGAGGAAATTGATTTTTATTTTTATTTTTACAAAGTCTCATATTCCACTAACTTGTGACAAAAATAAAATTTTACATGAACTCGCCATACCCCTCACGGAATACCTTGGGGTGTCTTCTTTCTAAAATGGGGTCACATGTGAGGTGTTTGTACTGCCCTGGGATTTGAGGGTCTCCGCAGTCATTACACGTATGGCCAGCATTAGGAGTTTCTGCGATTCTCCGTATATTGACCATACGGGTAATGAGATTTTTTTCCGTTCAGCCGCTGCGCTGAAAAAAAAAAAAATGAAGCGGCACAGATTTATTCATTCGCATCAATCAATGTGGATGAAAAATCTCTGCCAAAATCAGTGACTGCGGTGCGGTGGGCTGGGCGCTAGCTACCTAACAAGTAGCTAACTAACTGGCGGTGATAAGGGACCCTTATGCCCCATTCACACGTCCGCAATTCTGTTTGCGGAACGGAATTGCGGACCCATTCATTTCTATGGGGACAGACTTTGTCCCGCTCGGATCCGGAATTACGGATCCGCTTCCGAGTCTGCACTTCCGTTCCGCAAAAATATAGAACATGTCCTATTTTTGTCTGCAATTGCGGACAAGAAAAAGCATTTTCTATATAGTTCTGGCAATGTGCGGATCTGCAAAATGCAGAAAGCACATTGCCGGTGTCCGTGTTTTGAGGATCTGTGGATCCGCAGATCCGCGGATCTGATCCGCGGATCCGTGAATCCACGGATCCGCAAAACACATTTGGACGTCTGAATGGAGCCTTACAAGGGGTGTGATCAATGACAGGGGGTGATCAGGGGTCTAGATGGGGTGATCAAGGGGGTTAACAAGGGGTTAATAGGTGAGGGGGTGGGGGGGTTAGTGTAGTGTTTGGTGCAACTTTACATAGTTACCTGGTCCTCTGGTGGTCGATCCCAGCAAATGGGACCACCAGAGGACCAGGTAGCAGCTATATCAGGCGCTGTTCACAAAACAGCGTCTGATATACTTGTTTGATGCGATTTATATCGCATCTACAGCCTGCCAGCGATGGATCATCGCTGGCAGGCTGTAGTTAAACTCCTGAGACGCCCGCTACTGTGAACGCGCGCGCGCGCGCGTGGCGCTCGTTCACAGGAAATCTCGCGTCTCGCGAGATGACGCAGATCTGCGGCGCCCCAGAACAGCCCGACCGCCGCGAGAACGCAGTTGTGCGTTAGGCGGTCGGGAAGTGGTTAACAAAAAGCAGAAATTCTCATGTGAATGTCATTCACAGAATACATGTTTAAGAAATTTCCCTGCAATACTTTACTCAGTTACTAATTATTCCACATGTGAGGTCTACTCATAGACAAAAGCAGGGGCGTAGCTAAAGGCTCATGGGCCCTGGTGCAAGAGTTCAGCTTGGGCCCCCCTTCCCTCAGTGCTTTGTGTGTCGTCTTATGCGGCACAAGTGTCTTTGGGCCCCTCAGGCTCCTGGGCCCGGTAGCGACTGCTACCTCTGCACCCCCTATAGCTACGCCCCTGGACAAAAGTATTTTATAAATGCAAGGGCACAGAGAAAGAAGTTCATCGAAAACTTACGTATGCAGCCATGTGGAGCTTCTTTTGGGACCCCATAGGGTCTAAAATAGCCTATTGCACACTTCTCACAATTGATGCCTGCTGTGTTATGCTACAAGCAAGAAAAAAAACAAAAAATAAAACTGAGTCGAGGAAAGGCTAATAGTATCCTAGATGTAACAAATGCAATAATGTTCTAAGGGTATGTTCACACCAGTGCTAGTAATTTCAGTTATTATGATCCATTAGAAGAGCAGAACTACAAAAATAATGGAAGTTTCAGCACATAACTGAACCGAATAGAGCTGAGCAGAACCCATTAAAGGGTTTCTGTCAGTAGAATTTTCACTATCAAACAGCGATGTGCTAATGTCAGCTGCACCCAACTATGCTATTCTTGTGATTATTCATGCCCCCTTTACTGCAGAATTCTTACTTTTATAATATGCAAATTAGCCTCATTACACATCCTCATCCACATTCTCTTGTCGGACCTGTGCGCTGGGGAAATCTCGCGCGGTTCAGTATTCGGCGCAGGCGCGGTGAGGAAGCTGGCAGCCGGCGAGCGTCCTTCCCTCACCGTGCCTGCGCCAAATACTGAACGGCACAAGATTTCCCCAACGCACAGGTCCGACAAGAGGATGTGAACACTGCCTGGCCCTGTCCATCAAGACTTGGAGGAAGTGTAATGAGGTGGAAGAACGGAGCCTCTAGGAGCAGGAACAACGCCCCCTCCCCCGCTCCTAGAGGCTAATTTGCATATTATAAAAGTAAGAATTCTGCAGTAATGGGGGCATAATTAATCACAAGAATAGCATAGTTAGGTACAGCTAACATTAGCACATTGCTAATGTCAGCCAGTTTAATAGTGAAAATTCTAGTGACAGAAATCCTTTAAGTCCCCTTTTTAGCAGAAAAAGGGACTTTTTTGCCTGGCCTTTTTTGGCAGAATCTGAACTGAGCCTCCGAGCACCAAGCCCTGAGGCATGTGAAATATTTTTTTATACCTGAGCTGCAAAATAAAGTACCTAGCTCTGTCAGTTCTTGTTCTACATATTAATAAGAGCTTTGAAATACTATACTGTTATATAATGACATAATGTCTAATGTTCAAGCTTCTAAAATAAATGTACTTCTAGTGCAAATATCCCCTGTAATGTGTTATCTTTGTTTCACATTACAGTGCTTTGCTATAGCAGGAATATTACAATAAATCCTCCTATTACACCAAAACATACATGTCATTTTCATTCATTCGTTATGTTAGGAAGCAATGCAGGGAGGAAGTTCATGTCAATGTTCAGGTTTCCAAGGATGTGACTTAGGTAAGTGTCACCCAATAATCTATAAAGACTGCTCAGGTATGAGCTACTTTCACACTTCGCTGCTGTTTTCCGGTATTGAGATCTGGCAGAAACGGTTCTGTTTAGTCCCCATGTATTCTGAATGGAAAGAGATCTGTTCAGGATGCATCAGGATGTCCTCCGTCCCGTCAGCATTCCGTTTTGTGGCCGGACACAACGCTGCGGTTTTGTGTCTGATCATAAAAATGGGGGAAAAAAACGTATCCCAGCACTGAAAACAATGTAAGTCAATAGTGACGAATCCGTTTTTTTAGGAGCTGAATCAGTTTTTTTTTTTCCGCTTTAATTTCACACAACTGCATGTTCTAATGGAACAGATGCATCCTGATGTGCAAAATCAAAACAAATCCGTTTATTTCCGGTATTGAGATCCTCTACCGGTGATGGTAGAGGGGGCTCTACCCCATAAGGACTTGTTGTTTGCCGGAAGGAGATCGTGTTTACACGGCATGATCTACTACCAGTAAACAATCACTTTTGTGTGCGCACAAACAATTGGATTACCTGATCAACGAGCATTTCGCTCTTTCATCAGGTAATCTGGGGTACATCTACACTACCCAATCGTCACCGCCCGATCATGACTATGACCGCTCGTTAGCGATAATCTGTGCGATTCTCGGCCCGTGTAAAGGGCCATTTATACTTTATGTCTGAAGATTGCCTAGCGTTGCTCAGTGATGCACTCTGTCCATCTAATACCAGAAGATCTATATTATATTAGAACATTTACTGTACTGGTAGATTTCATGAATGTTTCTTCAGTGAAAACAAGCTAGATCTTGCCACTGTAAAAATCCAATCCATCATCATAAATGGTACAGTAAATACAGCCTTGGTACAGTCACCCAGCCTAAGTAACTACTTCTGAGCGTTCAGCTTTTATCTACTGCCTGGGACAAGAAACTACATGACACAGGCGGGGAATCACGTCAGTAAAAAATCTATACTTCACATCTTATCTTATTTGGCAGTTAGTAAGTAACAGACTCATATCAACTATAATAAAACCAACTCTACAACCCAAGTTCCTCTATATTACCATATTTCTAATGCTGGCTCTTCACCAGAAACATTTGGCTTGGTAGGTAGCCGTTAGGCAAGAGAATTTAATTAGTATACACCGGATAGGTGCAAAAGTAATTCTAGCTTTGAGAAAACAATTGAGCCACAATCTTGCCAACTAGGTAGACACACACAACGTGGACATCTGGGGAAGTGCAAGCATAAATGCATAAATGGAATCTGTCACCTGGACATTTACGGTTAAACCAGGCACAATGCCTTGTAGGGCTAGCTAAGCTGAATGGAATGATACCTTTCACTTAGTGCTTTCATCCTTACTTCCCCGCTTCCTACTTCCTCCGAGGGCCTCCCTCTCCTTGACTGACAGGTTCCTGCACAGTCATCTCGCCTGGCAGTCAATTAAAACCCTTTCCTGATGGGAGAATTTTTACGTTATTGTTTTTTTTTTCTCCCTGACTTGCCAGAGCCATAACTTCTTTTTTTTTACTTTTCTGTTTTTGTGGGACAAGTTGTACTTTCTAAAGGCACCATTTTATATTGCATACGATGTAGTAGTTTGAAACTAGAAAAAATATTCCAAAAGGGATGAAATTTTAAAAACAAATAATTCTACCACAGTTTTTTGAGTTTCATTTTTACAGACTTCTCTATGCAGTAAAACTCACATGTTACCTTAAATCACATTTATATAGTTTTTACTGTCTTTTAAAACTGAAAAAAATAAAAACTTTGCTTCGTCATATTCTGATCCCCAGAACTCTTTTATAGTTACGTGTTCAGTGCCAGGGGTAATTTTTGGTGGGGTGATCTGTACTATTTATTGATGCCATAACAGAGTATGGCTACATGCACATGAAAGTTGTTTGGTTCCGCATCCGAGCCGCATATTTTGCGGCGCGGGTGCGGACCCATTCACTTCAATGGGGCCGCAAAAGATGCGGACGTTCTGTAGCCGCGCAAAAAAATATATAACATGTCCTATTCTTGTCCGTTTTGCGTACAATAGGCATTTATATTAATGGCTGTCCGTGCCGTTCCGTAAATTGCAGAATGCACACGGACGAAATCCTTGTTTTGCGGATCTGCAATTTTCGGACCGCAAAACACACAACGTTCGTGTGCATGTAGTCTTTATGTGACTTTTAAATACTTTTTTTTTTCAGTTCCTTCTTCTGGGAGGTAAAATGTCGAAAAAGGAGCACTGCAGCATTCACCATACGGGTAAATCCTTTTATACTTTAATTGTACAAAAATTTTGGGACACGTCAGAGCAAATTTTCACTGTGGTAGCCTCGGATCCTTCAGAGGGACCAAGGCTACAAGAGCAAGCCAACATCGTACTCGATCACCGCACGAGCAGACATCCAGCAGCTGAGTGGAGCGGACGCCATCCTTTGAGAACCATCCAGTGCCATACATGTATGACACTGGTCGGGAAGGGATTAAGAGCGGGAGGAGCTGGCTGAAGAATGTAGAAGTGCAAGGGGCACAGTGTCTTGGGCCCAGCTCAGAGCACTTAAAGGGGTTTTCCGAGATTTTGAAAACAGATGACCTATCCTCATGTCCCTTGTAATGAAATATATTATTGTATATGATATTATAGGACAAGTAGATATACTTTTATGCAATTTCCAAACTACCTTATCCAGAACTGCTAATCCAAACTAACTAATGTAACATGTATCCCTGTCTAAGGACCAGCAGATACACTGCTCATTTCTGCACAGTGTCCCAAAACGCCCAAACTATTAAAATATAACCGATATTATAGGCTGCAAATAATAACCAATACGGTAGAAGGTGAAGTGATGTATTACAATGCACAAAAAACAGATGCTGTATGAACAAGTACCTGGCAGTTAATGCAGACTCCTCCACCACTGTATTGTCCATGTATGTCAAGACTTGCTTGTCGATTGTCTACATCGCTATCATAATAGCAATCGGATGCATGTCCATGACAATTACAAGCTACGGGGAGACAACAGGATATTTATTTTTGAAGAGGTGTAATCACAAGAGTATTCCATAAATTATGAGTAAGAATGGACTTAAAAGGAACCTCTGCCAGCAACATGTTATAGAGGAGTTAATAAGATTGATATATAGTTGTGAGGGAAAAGATTCCTTATAACTCATTATGGGCTTAGGAGTCCAGTGGGCGGTCCTATCACTGATTGACAGCTGTCTCTATACGAGAAGTCATACAAGAAAGGCTGTCAATCAGTGGGTAGCCCAGAATAAGCAGAGATTTAAAAAATTACAAGTTCTACTGAGTCTTTTCCCTCAAAACTATATATCAGTATACTCTGTACCATTCTGCCTTTAGAGTCCACTGCATTTTCAATGTGTCAATGTGTCCAAAAATTAGAAATAGATAGGAGAGAGAGATATAGAGGAAGGGAGATAGAGATAGATAGATAGATAGATAGATAGATAGACATAGATAGATAGATATAGATAGATATATACAGGGTGGGCCATTTATATGGATACACCATAATAAAATAGGAATGGTTGGTGATATTAACTTCCTGTTTGTGGCACATTAGTATATGTGAGGGGGGAAACTTTTCAAAATGGGTGGTGACCATGGCGGCTATTTTGAAGTCGGCCATTTTGAATCCAACTTTTGTTTTTTCAATAGGAAGAGGGTCATGTGACACATCAAACTTATTGGGAATTTCACAAGAAAAACAATGTTGTGCTTGGTTTTAACGTAGCTTTATTTACTTTCATGAGTTATTTACAAGTTTCTCTTTGTTTACTGCCATTTACATGTCGCCGAGGTTAACACGTGAGGAACAGATAGAAATTGTGTTGATGTCTGGTGAACGCAGTAACCGGGTCATTGGAGCAGATTTCAATGCAAGACACTCTCAGAGACCACCCATCTCCCATGCTACAGTTAGCAAACTGCTTGCTAAGTTTCGTGAAACTGGTTCAGTGTTGGATTTGCCAAAATGTGGACGCATGAAATCTGTCACTAATGAAGAAACATCAGTGGCTGTCCTAGCTTCATTCAGCAAGAGCCCACAGTGTAGCACTTGCCGCATGTCACTGGAGAGTGGCATTAGTCGAACATCCCTTCGGCGGATATTAGCTACTCACAAATGGCACCCTTACAAACTCCTGCTACTGCAGCATCTCAACGAGGATGACCCAGATTGGCGCACTGAATTTGCAGAATGGGCAAAACAAAAATTAGAACAGGACCCTCAGTTTACGCAGAAGATTTTGTTCAGTGAAGAGGCAAACTTTTATGTGAATGATGAAGTTAACAACCAAACCACCGCTATTGGTCTGACACTAACCCACATTGGATAGATCCCTCCAAGACAATTGGAACAAAAAGATTGATGGTATGGTGTGGTATATGGGGTACAAAGATAGTGAGGCCATTCTTCATCAATGGAAACCTCAAGGCCACTGGATATGCGAAATTGCTACATGATGATGTGTTTCCCTCTTTATGCACTGAAGCTGGCACGTTCCCTAAATTTTTCCAGCAAGATGGTGCACCACCACATTATGGGTGTCAGGTCCGAGCATTCCTAGATGAACAGTTTCCTGGAAAGTGGATTGGTCGTCGTGGGCCAGTTGAATGGCCCCCAAGGTCTCCCGATCTGACCCCCTTAGACTTTTATCTTTGGGGTCATCTGAAGGCAATTGTCTATGCTGTGAAGATACGAGATGTGCAGCACCTGAAACTACGGATACTGGAAGCCTGTGCTAGCATTTCTCCTGCGGTGTTGCTATCAGTGTGTGAAGAGTGGGAGAAGAGGGTTGCATTGACAATCCAACACAATAGGCAGCACATTGAACACATTTTATAAGTGGTCAGAAACTTGTAAATAACTCATGAAAGAATAAAGTTACGTTAAAACCAAGCACACCACTGTTTTTCTTGTGAAATTCCCAATAAGTTTGATGTGTCACATGACCCTCTTCCTATTGAAAAAACAAAAGTTGGATTCAAAATGGCCAACTTCAAAATGGCCGCCATGGTCACCACCCATCTTGAAAAGTTTCCCCCCTCACATATACTAATGTGCCACAAACAGGAAGTTAATATCACCAACTATTCCCATTTTATTAAGGTGTATCCATATAAATGGCCCACCCTGTAGATAGATAGATATGAGATAGATAGACAGATGGATAGACAGACAGATTAGCAATGTGCATATATAAGCATATGATATGTAAGAACAGCATCGGACCCGTGTGATATATTTGAGTAACTTTACTGCAGAGGTTTATCAAAACTGATGTAAAGGAAAACTGTCTCAGTTGCCCATACCAACCAATCAGATTCCACCTTTCATTTTTCAGAGCTCTTTCGGGAATCTGACAGGTCGCTATCGGCAACCCTTTACACCGGTTTAGATAAATCTTCCCCCAATGTTTACTTTAATAGATGGTGCCATAGACTGTCAGCATTCAGTCTGCGCCAATGAGGAAACCGTGTAACCATGATTAAATTCTGAACAGTTTGTGTACCGATATGGAATGGAATTTAGATGCAGCATTTGATAACTGTGTTCCAGCATGTTCGTAGCTACCAAGGCCCAGAAAGGATTTTCTGGTCTTAAAGTTAAGCATTGACAGAACAAATACTTTGTTTAACTCATGAGGTTACGCAGCAGCAGGCATTTTATTCTTCAATCTATTATATAAACTTGGACAGTTAAACAAAGATGATATTTGGGCTTGCAGAAGGATTCGGAGGAGGCTTCTCCAAGATAATGCATCGCAGTAGGTGCTACAGCTTGGAGTGCAGAATAAGGTTGCTGTAGCATGGAATTGCTGAGCTTATTCCTCAGAACAGTCTGATTACAGCGTCTCCCACTATGAGATTTACTCTTACTGAATCTTCTGGCTTTCATGCTTGATGCATACACTAGCCAAATAATGTGCTCCACTTGGCCAAAGGCCTGTCGTTCTGACTGGTCCCTCCTGGTGCCCCGCTGTTAGATGCAAGGCAAGGGAATACTCCTTGTGATGTTAGCAACCAGTCTGTGGGAAATGCTGGTGCTCTGACCAGTTTACATCACCTGTACATTATTGCCCATAGCTCCACTCTGGTGCCTGAGTAATTAGGTTGGTTTTGTTCTGCGATGTTGGCAATAATAATGGTGTTCTTGACCTTGGTAGTGTTCTCTTCATCCTTCAGCTTTCTACCTTGTCTCTACGCTGTACCGCATTTCTGGTAATCCTAGATTGTACTCTGGTTAACCTTTGCTATTGGGGACTATTTTAGGAATTGTAATCTAGGGACTCCCTCATTAAAAGTCTGTTGCAGGTTTTAAGGGTTAAGACTAGGTGAGACCCCATAACATTTAAGAGTCAACCCCCTTGTTTATGACAGGGAAGAGTTGATGTGACTGTCTAGTGTCTTCACAGGAATCATTTGTATTTTTCAATCTACTATATAACTGAACCAATTTTTTCTTCTTTTCTCCCATCCTGACTAGCGATGCTCCACCTGCATCAACCATCATTCAGAAGGTAAATCAGAAAGATTTCTGGGCGTTACATAATTGATGCTTGTAATCAGATTAGGATAGAAGAAATGAGTGATAGCGTCCCGCATAGAGCAACGCCTACGCTTAATATGTGTTATATAGGCCATCCACTTTAGATATCTGTCCACTATCATCTATTCCTCACTGTCATCTATTCCCCCATACACATGCATGGTTGGCTCTCAATAGGGAAATGGGAGGCATTGCAGGCTCCTCAGGGGACAGGCACAAAAGTATTGGGCGTGTTGAAATCCAATAAAATAATATACCATGTTTTAAAGGTGTTTTCCAGGACTAAAATATTGATGACTTTTCCACAGGATAGGTCATCAATATGGGATTTGTGGGGTCAGCATCAGTCACAGATTCCAGAAGTGAACAGTGAGACATAATACTGCAGCTGATGCTCCTACGCCTTTCCATGGAAGCTGAGCTGCAGTACCTGAGAACGGCCACTACTTGGTGTATGGAGCTGTGGTGTTCAGGCTCCGTACACTGTTTACTTCCAGAACCTGTGGATTCCGCTAACAGCAGATCGGTGGAGGTGTTGGGTGTTGGACCCCACCAATGTGATATGGATGAATGAATATGTTATTCTATATGTTATTCCCATATATCCGCTTTAATATGTTTCTACATATAAGACACGCTCTCAAGCACCTAGTGCTCGAGTGCCTGTCATATATGTAGATATATATTTTTTTAGTGGCTGGGAGCCATTGTCACGATAAGTGCACCGATAACATTCACCTGGCGGGTGGAGCCACCTCATTAAGTTTTTTCTGCTTTAATATGTTTGTCACAAAACACATATACACTAGAGGTAATCTTTTCCTTATACTGCTTAGATCATGTTCAGGTCTGTCGTACTAGTGATAACATTTTAGAAGCACTCACGTTCACACTGATTGGCACTGTCAATACTGGCAGGACGCCAAGGCTTCTGATTATAACCAGGGCAGCAGCGGTCACATATTTCCCCACATGTGTTATGTTGGCAGTTACACTGATACCTTCACAATGAAATGTAAAGCAAGTCAATAACTGGACAGTAGATTTTGTTATCAATATTGATTGAATAGACCAATAATCACTTAAATTTAAAAAAAAACTACCATTTTTTACATTCTGAAATTTAGATGCATGATACAGTGTGAATTCCATTTACATTCTGCATAACCAACAGATTTAGGCACATAATAAACTAACAACACGATCTATAGATCACTACACATTTCCATCCCGATACAACCGCTTTAATCAACTGTGGATTTCATCAATTCAAGCAGATAATTCTCTTAATTACTCACTTAACTGTTCTATAGATGTACCTATGAATCAATATAAAACACCACCATAATAATATAAGATGGTGTATATCAACACACATTGAGGCCTATTACAAAATATAGATATCTTGTTCTACGCACACTTTCCCTTTGGCCTAACCTATTTTTAAAAGGAAGATGGACATTGATCCAGGGATTTGTTCTGTCAATCAATATAGCAGGATTACAGGTTGGACTTGATGGACTTTTGTCTTTTTCCAACCTTAACAACTATGTAACTATGTAAGAATAAAGAGGAATTTTGCCCCAAATGTCCAGTATTTATAGCAGAAGCTAATTAACAATTAGAAGCATCCATGCAACTGCTCACAGGGCAAGAAGAGGAGGGGGTGGTGGAGATGTCAAAAATGGGAGTATTAGTAGTTCAATGAATAATGTTCCTAATAGAACATTGGGGCAGCAATGGATACAAGCACCGATGTAATAATGGTAGAGTTGTATCTGAAATTGCTAAGACTTAAAAAAACATTCCATATGTCTGAACTGGCTTGTTTCCGCAGCATGAGTATGAATTTCTACAAATCCTATTGAGATGCATGGAACAGTCGCAAATATATCTAATATTTTAACTAAAGAACCTATAAAATGGAGCATTTAAGGGATTGTCCAGGCATTTACTATAGATCCTCAGGACAAGCCATTAATATCTAATCGGCAGACACCCGACACACCACGAATCTGTTGATAAGCTACACCGATCCTGTAATAGCTCCAGTGCCGAAAGTCAGCACTGGAACTACACAGCTCTGTCTATTGTATAGTGGATGGAGCTGGTTACTGAAGTGAACAGAGCTGTGTCGTTCTGGTGCAGTCTTCCGATGCCAGACCTACTGCACAGAAGCTGATTTGCGGGGGTGAGGGGTGTCGGATTGCCACCCATCAGATATCGATGGCCTTTCCTGAGAATAGGCCATCATAGTAAAATCCCGGACAATCTTTTGACCACAGCAACCACAGGGATAAAAAAAATGTAAGTCAGGCCAGGTCGTATTGTATTCTTTCATTTTAACCATGAACAAAGTCTATTCAGAGCGCGATAAACCAATAAGTACAAACATAAATCTACAAAGTTGCTGAAGCAATAAATCAGAACAGACTATAATATGAATATCAAGTATTACTTACAGGTTCTGATTGCCAAATCGACGTACACTGCAATCATTAGCATGACCGTGGCATACACAGCGACCTCCAATACTTATATCCTTGATGCTATAGTAGTACTAGGAAAGATAAATATAATATATATGTACCTAGTGTTTTACAATACGCAGTTTTCAGTCAACAAAAGACAATAAAAAAGACTAAATATGGAAAAAAAAAAACACATTACATTCTTGCACTAGTGTATATTATTGTATTATACTGTGCCTGATGGCGTTGTTGCATTATTTTGGGCTCATTTTGGCACCACGCATTAGTAGTATGTCTCCTCAGATATATCTGTACCCAAGCAATTCATACCACAGATCTGCCGGCTTCACATAAAGCAGGAAATACCAGCCCAATCTAATGCATCGTTCAGCAGCTGTTTTATGCAGCCAGTCAGAGGCCTATAAACACACCATACTCTCTTTGTGCAGGTGGAAAACTCCTCCAGGTTCCTTATCTCCAAGCATGGGCGTAGCTATAGGGGGTGCAGAGGTAGCAGTCGCTACCGGGCCCAGGAGCCTGAGGGGGCCCAAAGACACTTGTGCCGCATAAGAAAACACACAAAGCACTGAGGGAAGGGGGGCCCCAAGCTGAACTCTTGCACCAGGGCCCATGAGCCTTTAGCTACGCCCAAGCTTCCATGATATTTCCTGAGGACCGATCTGAATTTTTCTTCTTGCTGGACCACTGACAGCTTGTTGCATCCAAAAATAACATTCTACTCCTCTACATTTTCTAACCCTTTAATAGGCCTCTAATCATGATTTATTCAGGGAAACTGAGCTGAAATGTTGAACGCCTGAATGTGGGTTACCAGCAGTGATTCCACACAATCACCTTGTAGGACATTTTAAAAACTACGCTAGAACTCTTAAAATTCTGCAAAAAGACTGGATTATGACAAGTCAGTCGTAATATGAAACAAGGTTTTCAAACTGCACAATATGACAAGGTTTTAAAAGGATACAATACAGTATATGATAAGGCTTAAAAACATGGAACCTTAAAGGGGTTATCCGACACTAACAAATGCTTCCGCATATGCCGAGCCCCTCACACTGATTCTAATTACCTGGCTTCCCGCTCCCTGCGCCGCTCATGGTCCCCGCATCTCTGCTGCTGCTTCTCCATGTGCGCGGGGAGGAGCAGCCAATGGCAGGCGGTGACGAGCCTCCCTAGTATCAACTATGATACTAGGGAGGCGGGGACCAAAAGCGATGTGGGGAGCAGGGAGCCAGGTAAGTAGAATCAGTGTGTGGGGCCTGGAATATGGGGGAGCATTTGTTAGTGTCGGATAACCCCTTTAAAACGTACGGCTTTTAAGACAGTGACCTGACAGTGAATCTAATTTCTTGAAGACTAGCAAACATGTCACTTCTGTTTTAACAAAGTCTGCATAAATGAATAGTACAGCTGAGTATGAGAAACTTTGTAATATATCTTATGAGAAAAATGTTTTTTTCTCCCTCTAGCAGCATTCTTCCTCCTCTCTCCACAAACATCTATGAGCAGCATGTATGTCTACCTCTTTAAATAGGTTCTTTTTTTGTCTCTCTCATTGCAGCTCACTCCTCCTTATTCCTCCTCTTTCCACAGACTTCTGTGAGCAGCATGTAATCTGATCCTTCAGTGAGCTAACTCAAGATGGACATAGCAGAGAATGTCAGTTTAGAAGGGGGCGAAAGAGACATTTTTCTCTGGTTAGATATATTACAAAGTTTCTTTGGATTCACCTGTACTATTGATCTATGCATAGTTTCTTCAAACTACAATGTCCATTTAACATGTTATTACTGTACATTATTTTATAAACAGTGAAACACCACATCTTTTGAGAAAATCTAATTTTGTTTGGCAGATATTTAGATTAATAATATCCCATGTATACTGGCCATCCTGTTTGAGAAGATCACTTTATAGAAGACCTATGTATCACAAAAATGTAACTGCAAAAAGACGTGTTTTTCCTCATCCAATGCCAGCCAGTACAGTGACTACCAGTAGTATATCCTCGCTTTTAGAACTTTATCAGTCATCTGTTTGTCTTTGTATATGGAATTGTGTCTAAGAGTACTTTCACACTTGCGTAAGAGGATTCCGGCAAGCAGTTCCGTTGCCGGAACTACCTGCTGGATCCTGAAATCTGTATGCAAACGGATAGCATTTGTTTCCGGATCTGGATGCGGATCCGTCTAACAAAAGCATTGCAATACTGGGTCTGTCTCTCCGGTGTCATCTGGAAAACCGGATCTGGTATTTATTTTTTTCACATATTTAAAGGTCTGCGCATGCACCGACTGGGAAGCAGATCAGTTTTTCCGGAACACTTGGTATTAGATCCAGCATTAATACACTTCAATCCTGCATTCCGGCAAGTGTTCCAAAATTTTGACTGGAGAAAATACCGCAGCATGCTGTTTCTCCAGTCAAATACCGTAAGAGGGACTGAACTGAAGACATTCTGATGCATACTGAACGGAATGCTTTCCATTCAGAATGCATTATGATAAAACTGAAGCATTTTTTTTCCGGTATTGAGCCTCTGTAATGGAACTCAATACCGGAAAACTTTAACGCTAGTGTGAAAGTACCCTTAGGTATAAAAATAACTGAATATGTACTTACCCTCCGTGTTACAGTTTGATCTTTTTCCGCCTTTGATATTAAATGACCAAGAAGTGTGTTTGTTCTGAGGAAACGCAGTCGTATATTGGTAGCCTTTGTAAAATCTCTTAGTATAGGAGAGTCCATAAAATGCTTTGCACCAGGCCGTCCGCTTACCAGCCTCACCACCACCTGAAATTCATAAGAACATAATCAGTTTTAAAGCAGTTCTATGGTTTAGATTACCCATTTTTTAAAAATATATTCAGAGTTAGGCCTCCTGCACACGAACGTGTCTGCGCCGTGGCCGTGCTGCGGCCCGCAAATGCACAAACACCGACCGTGGGGCAGCCGCAGCGGATCGTGGACCCATTCAATTAAATGGGTCTGCGATCCGCCCGTTCCGCAAAAAGATAGGACATGGTTTATCTTTTTGCGGAACGGAAGTACGGGACAAAACCCCACGGAAGCACTCTGTAGTGCTTCTGTAGTGTTCTGTTCTGTGAGCCCATTCCGCACCATTCCGTATCTCCGGATTTGTGGACCCATTGAAGTGAATAGGTCCACATCCGTGATGCGGAATGCACACAGAATGGTGCACATGCGGTCCGCAATAAGGCAACGGGGCACACACATTCGTGTGCAGGAGGCCTTAGGGCTCGTTCACACGAATGTTTTTTGCGTTTCGTATACGGGCCGTTTTTTGCGTTCCGCTACTTTTTGAGTCGTGTCATTATTGGCCGCATTCATGTTCCGTGGCTCCATTCAAGTCAAGGGGGCTGTAAAAAAAAACAGAATGCATACGGAATGCATCCGTATGTCTTCTGTATCCGTTACGTTTTTGCGGAAGCAGCTATTGAAAATGTTATGCCCAGCCCAATTTTTCTATGTACTTACTGTTAAAACATAATTATATGCTTCCGTTTCCGATCTGCAAAGAACGGATCAAAAACGGAAACAGAACGGAACGGAAGCGGAACGGAAACACTACTGAAACCAAAAACGGAAAAACGGATCCATTAAAAAGGAACCAAAAACCATACGGTCGTGTGAACAAGTCCTGAATACGGTCGGTTCAGCTGATGATCTTATGATGTGTATGGGGATCTTTACTGATCCCATAAACCATGAGGTAGAAGGAGAGCTGAATAAAGAAGACCCCCTCTGCTATATAGTAAACATAGTAAAGTGCTTGCACTCTGCTGTCTGTTACTGTCAGTTGTGTAGTCATTCCTACCTAGTCCTCATAGTACAATCAACCTCTTAGGCCTCTTTCACACGAGCGACACGGATTCTCTCAGGGTCTGTTTGGGAAAAAACTGATGGTTTTGCATGCAAAGTCAGTCAGCTTTGTCTGCAATTGCGTTCAGTGAAGAATAACGATCTGCATCTCCTGTAACCATCAGTCAAAAATGAATTTCATCCGGATTGCATCCAGATGCAATCGTTTTTTCAGTTAAGCCCCATTCATTTCTATGGAACCATAGCTGAGTGAAAAACGCACATTATTGAACATGCCGCCAATTTTTCCTGAATGCGGAAATGATGCTGGAAAAACAACTCTCATGTGCACAGACTCATTGAAATGAATGGGTCAGGTTTTAGTCCGGATGCTATGCGTTTGCTTTACGCATCGCACCCGCATCGCTAGGGTGAAAGAGACCTTAGGGTATGGTAACATGTTGGAAAATACACAACGGAGGCTGACTGGAGATTGGACACTGAAGAGATTCTGCTGCAGATTTTCTATATACATGATGCGGATCTGCCTCCAGATTTTCCTGATTTGACGCCAAAGAATAAACCTTCTCATTTGCTATTTTCCATATTGTGGATCCAAATCCATGATATGGAACTACAGCCAGGATTCTTTTGAAGTCAATGGGCAGTTAATGTTAGAAGTTTTTTTCCATGGATTTAGGCACGGTAAACATGCAAAATCTGTGGGCATACCCTTATTTACAAATTACAACACCTGCCACTTCTGATAAAGGGGCCCATTGACACTGCCATGGTTTCTGCCACGGTTGCTCACTTGAGGTGCCATGGACCTGCTCATGACTTCGAATGGAGCTAAAACACGAGTGGAGACCTGCAGCATCTCCAGGGCCGTGCCAAGAAGGGACAGGTCTTTTCTTGGCACGGTCATGGCTTTAAACCACTGGCCCACGAGCAGCTCTTGAAACTCTCCTACTTGCTACATGTGAGGGATGCAGGCTGTTGAATAAATGTGCTACACTTGGCAGAAGCACCGAATTTAATGCCAAACGTCACGCGTATTCTTGCTAATGCAGCAAGCTCTTTCCACAGTACAGCCTAACCAGCTGTGTCAGAACTTGCTTTTGATCTCACAGTATGTGATGCTTTTCTAATTATATACCATCAAAAAAATGACTTTATTACTGATCCAGCAACAAGAATTGAAAGGTAATCATTTTCTTTCATAATTATCTACCACACAGGAGTGGTTCACCAAGTTTTGGCAAGTCTACCAAAGAGCCATAAAATCATATTTTACTTGGATCAAGAAAGACAAGAACACATGTTCTTTTTTCCAGGTATATCTTGAGCTCACTATCTGTTTCTTCACCCATTATTTATCCTATTATCTGAATACATAAGGAAGAAAAAGCTTCGAGCAATTAACGTTTTCCAGGTATTACACAGAAGTAGGAAGGGAGGTCTCAGTTGGGTCAAATAGTATTTCTAGTCTTCTTTATGTGGTCTTGGTAGTAATCCCATTAGCTCAGCAGAATATGAAAAGTATTGATAAAGTCTAAAGTTTAATGCCATAAACATCTTATTGATGATGAAGCTCAATGGGACTAGAGCTATCTATAACAGTACTCCTGTTCACACTAAGGCCTTGTGCACATGAATGTATTACAGCATGGTACAACATCCAGGTACCATACCTTTATAAGCTTCAATTTCATATGGAACCACATGGATGTTTTTGTATCATGCCCCTTTGTAATATGGAGCTGAATGGGTGCCACGTGGCAGCGCATGGAATTCCTATATTTTCATAGTACAGAGCCACAGGACACCATGCTCCGCAATGCAGACCCATATTCTGAGGCCTAGAGATGGGTGGTCTATTGAAATGCATTTTACAGAGATTTTAGTAAAAAATAACCCCCTCTCAAGATGCCCCAGCCGATCTAATTGCTGACACCCCTGGGATCAGCAGTTATCATTGGGTAAACTTTGGGTGAAATGAGTGATCATATAGAAAACATGCTCACACAAGGCCTACCCTCTCCAGAAGCTCTCCAGTGTGGCTAACAGTTGGAGGTCCTGACTGGAGTAACCCCTCTATGACTCTTGAATTTTCTCTTCTGGTCACTAGCAACTGGCACAGAACGGTGTCTGTTCAGCGGACGTATTGTATTACTGAGCAGTGTGCCACCCCAAACCCCAAAGAGTGTGCACCAACCTCAATATATTCTTAAGGTGGTAAATCTTTAAAATGTGCATTCAACCATAATTCTTCAGACCTGTTTAAATATTTAAGCCAATGAATATTTTCACGTGTCAAAGGCATGTCAAAATGATGATACAGCCTCACGTTATACATACCTCCCCATTTTCAAGTGGAACGATCCGTGAGTACTCTGCCGTGCATATGACATCATCATCTCTTGCAATGGGCTGTTTAGGGTCCTTTCCAAAATGAAGTAAGCAGTCCTGTTTAGAATCTGGAATATAAGTCCATATCATTTTACATTTGAGCATTAGATCAAACAGTGGTGTCCATAATTTAGAAGGGGGCCCATAGTAAAAATTGAAATACAATGCCTACATTCTCCCTCTGCATTGAGGCGAGCACAATATTACAATGCAAAAAAGTGTTAAAAAGGAAATTTTAGGTAGCTTTACTCCACCCACAATGAAAGTGTTCTGGCCATGCTTAAGAGGACCCTCTGATAGATCTGATTATGGCACAGTTTAGACTATGCACTAATAGCCCTAGATCTGATAAGATGTTATAACAACCACACATTTCAGCAGGTATTAAATATGATATGTGGCTCACAAACGTACTGTGTTGTATTGGATACGGCTCTTTCCACCAACCAAAAGAGTTTGTGGGGAAAGCAATATTTCCAAAAAGGGGAGTCTACACTAAATTCGAGAAGCTCCGGGCACCATGGCTTGATACACAGGCTCCTAGCGTTCTACTTTGGGATGGAATACTGACTATCCCTGTTGTTGGGGGGCTCCTGCATAGTGGTAGGTGAGGGTTTAGGTGGTAGGAAGTGACCTTTTATCTGTTGATGACTCCCATCAACATCAACACTCCATGACTCCCATCAACACGTGTGTGGGAGTGAAATAGGGGTTTTGTGCTGATTTTCTTATTTGTATATATTTTTTTTATTTATATCTTTCTCTGTTTTGTATTTTTTTTTTGTATGGTTTAAAAATTAATAAAAAATAATCTGATTTACAGTACTATAATGTATACACCAGTGCAGTTCTGCTGAATCAGGAAATATCAGTAAATCAGATTTGCTGAGATACACACAAATATACACATTTAAGTACTGTATATGGCCGAGAGGAGGGGGGGGTAAGGTGTTAATACAGAGGTGGGAACTAAGTGCAAATAGGATTAACGGTCGATCCTGTTTAACCAACTGCAATAGTCTTGTCATTAAAGGGGTTCTCCGGGAATTATGAAAATGAGAATACTTAAATATTACTTTAGTATAAATATATTCTCAAATACATTTCATTAGCTATAATGGTTCATTTTGTCTAGGAAGCAATCATTAGGAGAAATAAAATGGCCGCCGTCCTATTAGCACACACAAAACCTGTCCTAATCACACAGCAGAACAAGTTACTTTACAAAAATGAATTAAAGAGCTGCCTCATCTTCCTCTCTGCTCAACTTGTCAGGGATTATGATCCTGGATACAGATGATAAGATCTTCAGCTGAATCTCTGTAGGAATGGAGTTCATGAGGAGACATGAAGTACAGAGAGGACGGACAGGATAGAATGTGGTAATGGAGACTGCATACAAGTGCTGCTGCTCATTATCTACATCCCCACTATCCTCTCTGTACTTCATGTCTCCTATTGAACACCATTCCTACAGAGATTAATCTGAAGATCATATTAAACTGTATTCAGGATCATAATGTCACGGATGCTCCCACGACAAGTGGCAGGAGATCGGTGAGACTGGCAACACGTGGTTTGATCTGACATGTTTTCCGTTTGGATCAAATTACGTCTGTGTTGTTTTTGGTGCTTGCCACACCTTCTTTCTCCAGGTGTGGCACTTATGGTCATTTAACCATCTCTATTTATTGTTGTTCCTCCCACTATGCTATTCGGTTTATAGCTCCAGTTTGAGTTGTGGATAGCTGGTGTGTGGATCTCGGATGAATTCCTGGTGCTGCCGTAACCACTTGAAGTTAAAGGGGTTCTCCAGGAATAAAAAATAAATAAAATACTTAAATAGCATGATATAATAAATATATTTACAAATACCTTTCATTACTTAGAATGGCTTGTTTTGTGTAGGGAGCAATCATTAGGAGAAATAAAATGGCCGCCGTCTTATCAGTACATACAAAACATGTCCTAATCACACAATAGGACAAGTTACTTCACCACAATAAGCCATAGTGGTGCCTCATCCTCCTCTCTGCTCTAGCTGTCAGGAATCATGATCCTGAATACAAATGAATCTCTGTGGTAATGGAGATAAAGAGGTGACATGAGAGGAGGGTGAGGTGGGACAAATGAGCAGCAGCACTTGTATGTAGCCTCCATTACCACAGCTCCACATTACCACAGCCTGTCCTGTCTGTCAACTCTGTACTCATGTATCCTCATTAACTAAATTCTCCAGAAATTCAGCTAAAGTTCTTATCCTCTGTATTCAGAATCATAATCCCTGACAAGTAGAGAGGAGGAGGAGGAGGATGTAGCAGCTCTTTACCTCAGTGTTAAGTGTAAAGTAACTTGTCCTCATGTGTGATCAGGACACGTTTTGTGTGAACTAATGGGACAGCAGCCATTTTGTTTCCCCTGATAATTGCTCAGGGGTATTTGAGAATATATTTATAATAAAGTAATTTCATTTTCTTAATTCCGGAGAACTCCTTTAAGTGTTTTCTTTTCCATTTGTATTTTGCTTGGGTTATTTTGTATGTTGCATTTCCCTGTCATTTGTATTCAGGCCTGAGGGAGACTCCTGTTCGTCCTTCCTTTTGGAGGAACAGGTTGTCTCAGTCCTGACATTAGTACCAGGGTCCCATAGGGTGAGTTATTACATTAGGTATTCCTGTGTATGAACTCACCTACCTCTGGGGTTTGTTCATACTGGTAGTTAGTCAGGACTTTGATTAGGGTTTTACTAGGAGGTGTCCATCTTCTTTTCCCTAGTTTCCAGGCCTTATTCCCTCATCCCTTTTCTTTCTATGTTTGGTGTGGTGTTTCCCTCCCACACCCGAACGTGACACATAATCCCTGACAAGTAAGAAAGGAAGGTGGCAAAACTCTTTAACTTGTCCTCCTGTGTAATTTGGACAGGTTTTATGTGGACTAGTAGGATGGCAGCCATTTTATGTTTCCTAATGCTTGCTCCCCAGACAAAATGAGCCATTATAACTAATGAAAGGTATTTAGTAATATATTTATAATGAAGTGTTATTTAGGTATTTTCATTTTCTTAATTCCCCAAGAACCCCTTTAACAAGCCTTTCACACATTTAGCCCTCCAGTCTCTTTGATCAATTTACCATTATATGGATTCTTCCATCATGAGTAAAACATTATACCTGTCTCTATGTGAATAATGAATAGAAGAAAAAATGTTGGCACTAGAGTATTGAATAGATGAAGATTTTACCTGCATTCCACATATACGAGGGATAGCAATTAACAAAGTGTATGAGAGCACCGAGCCCTACAAAGGCAACATGCCAAGAAATTCCTCCTGGATTACTAAACTAGAAGGTTCAACACCTGCACCTCACATCAGTGTTTTCTAAAGTTGACATTCAGGTTTTAGTACATTGTACTGCTCTGTACGATAAGAGAGCTTAAACAATGTTTTTCGTGCACAAGCTAAAACACCTAATGCAGATTTGCCGGAGAATTTGCGCCAGAAGTCCAAGACTCACTCTGGCAGAATATGGAGTTTTCAAGTCACGCAACCACACATGGTTTAGCCCCAATCAATCTGGCTATCTCGTTTGTGGCTGACCACTACGGTTTCCATGCGGAATCCACTTCAGTAAGTGACATATCACTGATGGGACATTTTTCCACAAAGTGGATTTCACATTAGAAGCTGAAAATTCCACGTCCATATGAAGGCCAAAGTAGATTCTCAAACCAATTGGAGTTGGATTCTGCTGTGGGATCTGCATCGATACAGTGATCCCTCAAGATACAATATTTGCAACATACAATGGTCTTTTTTGACCCATCGTAAGTTGAAACTAGACTCAACATACAATGTCTCAGACTCATATCCAACCAATCAAGGCCACTTCTCTGGTAAAATAACTGTATTAGATGCTAGTTAGCAGGTATTCCTGACTGTTGTATGTAAGGACTTGTTTTATATGTCTTAGTTTTCTGCTTATTTGTTTTTCTTTTATCACGGATGACATTTTGGAACAAATTACTCAACTTACAATGGTTTCAACATACAATGGTCTTTCTGGAACCAATGAATATTGTAACTTGAGGGACCACTGTATATGTATGAAATATTGCACCTCACACATTCTATTAGCATATGCTGACATGTTTATTCCAGACATATATATCATGAAACTACATAGAAGAAAATACTTACTAGCAAAATATTGCCAAGGCATGTAAGTGCTTCCAAAGTCAACTGATCGTTCAAGGACCCAAAGATCCGGCCGTGGAGAGTTTGCAAATTTGATGAGGACATATGCAACATGGAAAACCTAGTGACACAACCATAAAGACAATAATAAGAAAAGGTAATAGCCAGTATATTGTATAGTAGACAATACAGTATATCATCATCCATCCATGCAGGCAGTGGTGGTACACTTCCATAATGAATTAAAGGAGTTGTTCAAAAAATATTCATTTAATTTAGATCATACATAAAAGAACAGTTGGAAACATTAAAAAAATGTCCCTGTGTCTGCATATTGCCGCTGTCATGGCACCAACTAACTTTTGATTCCTTCTCAGAACGTCTACCCAATGTGTTCAATGATGGTGAGAAAAAGTTGCTTCTGGTGTTTGCTTCTTATTGGGTTGCCCCATGTTCAAGTGGATCCAGACAGTTAGACTGAGCTACTGAGCATGTGTGACCATCAGCACTGCATATATCACATGGACTCTCTAAGATGGAGCAGAAAAACTATAGGGGGCACCATAACAAGTATGTAAAAGCAATATCTGGACACAGGAAACTTTTAAAATCAGACCAATTGGAAAATTGTTATGTTTTTCCTGATCTAACAGAGAAATTTTATTTATCTGTGAGACAACCGCTTTAATTAGAAAGATAATAAAAAGTACTGCAATAAACAATTATTTTATGCATTCCACCATAACATAAATTAAAAGCTAATATACAGTATATTATATTAAAATGGCAAATGGTTAAACTACAAACACAGAACGGCTTCTTGCTGCTACATAAAAGGAAAAATGAGAAGGCTATGGTTTTTGGAACGCAGGAAAAAGATGACTTTGTGGCTCCCATAAGTATACTGCTGCTACAAACAGCCAGGATGGATTTGGGATGAACTGATAATAGACCTGTAAGGCTACTTTCACACTAGCGTGTTGTTTCCGTTTGTGAGATCCGTTGAGGGCTCTCACAAGCGGTCTAAAACGGATCAGTTTGCATTCTAACGCATTTTGATTGGAAAAGGATCGGCCCAGAATGCATCAGTTTGCATCAGTTCAGTCTCCATTCCGCTTTGGAGACAGCAGCGTTTTGGTGTCCGTCTGATGAAACTGAGCCAAACGATCCGTCCTGGCAAACAATGTAAGTCAATGGCGGCGGATCCATCTTCTCTGACACAATCAGGCACAACAGAAAACTGACCCATCCCCTACTGACTTTCAATGGGGTTCATGACGGATCCGTCATGGCCATAGAAGACATAATATAATCGAATCCGTTCATGACAGATGCATGCGATTGTATTATTGTAACAGAAGCGTTTTTATAGATCCATGACGGATCCGCAAAAAATGCTAGTGTGAAAGTAGCCTAACAAATCATGTTCTTATTTCAGTTCAGTGTTAATGGTCGGCATACTACATTCACACTGCTTCTGACCTTCACGCCAGCTCCTCCTGCCTCATCATAAACTATTCACAAGGGCTGAGCATTTACTACTGTCCCTGGCATGTATAACATTGTGAACTCATTAGGGAAATGTTTCATTTTTTATAGTTTACAACAAAGTGAGATTTTAAACTAGAAAGCAATTCCAGCCAAGGCCTGAGAGAGGCTGACACAAAGAGGGGGGGAACGACTTTAAAACGTCCAGAAGAAGAAATCTGTGTACAAGAAACCATACAGCTCAGTATTATGCAGTACGAATCTTCTACAGCTTGTGCCTGGAGTTACTGTATCTTAAGGTCCCTTTACAGGGGACAACGATCTAGTAGATTGTTGGGAAGGAAGTGTTCCTTCCTTCACGGCAATCTGCTGATCGCTAGCGGAGAAGACGGATGCATTTACATGCACCAATCTCCTCCAGAGCATGGGGGGGGAGCGATCGCTAATGCCATCTCTATTCCTTATACCAGGCATGTCCAAACTCTAGCCCTCCAGGTGTTGCAGAACTACAACTCCCATCATGCTCTTCTGTAGGTTGATAGCTGTAGGTTGTCCAGGAATGATGGGAGCTGTAGTTTTGCAACATCTGGAGGGCCGGAGTTTGGACATGCCTGCCTTATACTGTCTTGTTTATACAGCACGATCTGCCACTGGGAAACGATGGTCTTATGTGCTGCACAAAAGATACAATTACCCGATGAACGACCATTTTGCTCGTTCACCGGGTAATCGGCGGTGCATTTACACCACCAGATCATCGCTAACCAGCACCACTAGTGACGCTGGTTAGCGATGATCTGTTCAATTGTTGGCCCGTGTAAAGGGCCCTTTACATAGACTGAAGACAATGCAGGACAGAACTCCCATCGACAACATAGAGAAGTGTAGGATCTTGCACAAGCTATAATGAAACCATAGTGGAAATTCAGAACATTTCCATTCTATTTTTTAACTCCATATTCATAGAAAACAATTTTTTAAAAGAATATTTATCTTTTTTCTTTCTTATTTTGCCAGTACTATGCCATTGAAAATTACCGTAACTGCCGAATATGATCCTTCTGTAGCAGTCAGCACACATGGTAAGGTCTCCTACGCAGATATGTAAACCATTGTCAGTTTACTAATGCTGTGAGGGGAAGATATTAGCTGCAATCCTCACAAAAGTTGGTGTAGAAATGGGATGACGGTATGTGGGAACATTGTACTGATTAGGGTACTTCTACACTGCGATATTGGTCACCACATGTGTCACACCCAAGTATTACAGTGTAGCAGTGCACCCATAAGAATGAATGGGGACGCAGTGCATCTGGCATTTTTGCTGTTGGATTTTTCGCGATTCTCTTGTTGCGGTTGCAGAAAGTAAGTTGCACCGTAACCCCATTCATTCCTATGGCAGCCCCGCTACACTGCGATACTTGAGAGTGACGCGGGCGCGCAACACATTTTGCAGCCAAAATCACTGTGTAGCTGTATCCTGATGAATGGTCTGGGATTGTTAGTGTTTCTAAGTAACTGTGCCGGGTAGCCACGTTCTAGAAAACGGTTTCTCATTTCAGTTAATCTTGTATGTTGGAGGGTCTCAGATTTGACAATTCGTTTGATGCGTTTGAACTGTGAATGCGGGAGTGCTTTTTTTGTATTGGGTGAATGAAAACTGGAGAAATGCAATAAATTGTTTCTGTCTGTAGGTTTTCTGTATAGTTCTGTGGAAATAGAACCGTTAGGTTGTTTAATGACTATTGTGTCCAAAAAGTTAATCTCTGTTGTATGATAATGTATTGTGAACTGTAATTCGGGATGCACGGAGTTCAGAAATGAGTCCAACGAGCCCTCCCATATGCAAAAAATGTCATCTATATAACGGTTCCATATTAATACTTGGGAAAAAGTTTCCTTGTCCACTATACGACTACTGTTCACTCGATCAGCGATATACATTTTTTCTATATATGAACTTTTTTTTTGTATACGAACTTGTCTTGTAAATAATAATCATGTGTGCAACACTACTTTTCCCTGCTGTAATCATGTTATAATTTTTTCCTGTATGACTATGTATTTTTTCGTGATTTACACCCACTACCTGGTACCTAAAACCATATATTATTTTTTTCTACTATCACAGTCTGATGAAGGCCACTTAAAAGGCCGAAACGTCACTTATACGTGATATTGCCGCATCTTCAATAAAAAGAAATTATACACCGCAATCAAACTGGAGTCCTTTTCTTCACTATACCAAAGCTTCTTTACTGTAAGAACTGTGAAGCTGTGGAATAGACTTCCTCAGGACGTGGTCACAGCAGGAACCGTGGACAGTTTTAAAAAGGGTTTAGATAAATTCTTAAACGTAAATAACATTAATGCTTATGAAAATGAGTCTCACACCGCTTTTTTTTTTTTATTTACATTCCCATCCATCCCTTGATTGAAATTGATGGACTTATGTCTTTTTTTAAATCGCATTAGCTATGTAACTATGTACCAGTAATGGGTAATATGCTAATGCAGTCAGTCACCCCTTTTCCCTCTCTGGCCACACCGAATGGTCTGACTGAACAAGTCAAGTAAGACTGCTGTCCAAACAAAAAAGGAAGTTAAAGAGCCTAGACAGGAAGTAGAAATATGCAGACACTTTATTGCTAGCTCTCACTTAGGCTGTTAATCTTTTAGATCCTATTTACATAGTCACAACAAGTGGAAACATTAAAACCATGCACCATGTGCTCAAGGTCACCTGGCGACTCCTCCGGACACAGATACAGCTGAACACCACGGTATGTATCATGTTGAGTGATCTTACAGATAGATAACTGCATGCTTCCTGCAAGAGGCCTTCACAAGTGACACAAAAACATCAATTTAAGGGCACGGTCACAGGGCTGATTTTCACTTGAATTTGGCGTAAACCGCAACCCATCAATTTCAGCAGGGTAGGTCATAAGCTTGTGGGAAAAAATTTGAAAAGTTGTTAATTCTGACCACCGATTCTACACAGAAACCATGTTCGGGGGCCATGTGGGTTGCCCTAGTGAGCTGGACTAAATCAGTGTACAGATCTGTGGCATGTAAAAGTGCAAGTCTACGGTAGAAATACAAGTGTCTGTTGCAGATTATGGAGTAGATTTTTTTGTTGGAGAAATCCGCCAACTAAACATGCCATAAAGGCAGGATCGCAACAGGTGGACACTGCAGACTTTGCTAGAAGCAGAGCTTGGGCTATAGTGGTCACATGTTGTGATGTAACGTTTTTGCTGCAGCCGTGAAGACAGAGACCTTCTGGGAGAACAGAGCAGGGGAGCAGGATCAGTCAGGTATCGATCCTTCCTCTTCAAACTGGACACCCCCTTTAAGAGGCCCCCCACATGTATATGAGTAGATAAGACTTATTGACTGGTAGTCTATCTTTAAGTGTAACTATCTTCTTTTTTTTTTTTTGTAATGTGTAGGGGCAGTGATACTGACCATTTTTATAAAATACGTTAATTACTGAAATCGTACATTTCGATTAGAAAAATACCTCTGAAGTGTCCCATTTCGTTCCTTACCAACGCTATAAGGCAGTGGGGAGAGGCAGGGAGGGCAGCAGCAGTCTCCACAGTTAAGTAAACAGAAGACAGGGAACATTGCTAAGGCACAAAATGGGCCAAAAATGGTCAGTATCACTGCCCCTACACATTCCTAAAAAAATACACTTTTAGGTTAGTCCATCAATATCAGACCAAAAATGTTTGTGTCATGACTTCTATTCTTCAATGAGCCATGACAACTACGACAGATCCATTATCAAACAGCTCCCCTACACTCCGAACCTTTCGACCCAGGCAGCAGAAACCTTGGCACACACTTTAGGCTCATTTTCTTCAGTGAGGTTCTAGGTGTACGTCTGTAAAGAAAATCTTTCCTTCACATTGCCATAAAAAGCCTATTTCACCTCCTTTATCTCTACACTATCTAATAATCCACTCCCTCCTTAGTCCTACAGTGCAAGCGCCTATCTCATGGGGCCTGTGAAAAGTGCGAGGTGCACACTGATTGCATCCGTATTTTGAGGATCAGCGATTTGAGGACCTCAAAACGGATACGGTCTTGTGAATTGCCCCTCATGACCATACTTATAATAATAAAATGCAGAGTTCATAGTCCTCACTGACAGACTTCAATGAAAATTTATCAAGGATAAAGTACTAAGGTCAACCATAAACTAGTTCTCATTTCCTATGATGAGACATATCCTGGGGTAACATTACAACCTAGCAACCAGTACACAACAACATATCTATCATACATACAGCACCACTTCTATAATAATGTAGCAGTCACATATCTATCATACATATACTACCACTTCTATAATAATGTAGCAGTCACATATCTATCATACATATACTACCACTTCTATAATAATGTAGCAGTCACATATCTATCATACATATACTACCACTTCTATAATAATGTAGCAGTCACATATCTATCATACTTTTTTTAACAATATTTTTTATTGAATATTTTGGAAACCTGATGGTTAGGGTACTTTCACACTAGCGTTAAAGTTTTCCGGTATCGAGTTCCGTTCTAGGGGCTCAATACCGGAAAAAAACTGATCAGTTTTGTCCCAATGCATTCTGAATGGAAAGCAATCCGTTCAGCATGCATCAGCATGTCTTCAGTTCAGTCACTTTTAAGGTATTTGGCTGGAGAAAATACCGCAGCATGCAGCATTTTTCCCCCCAGTCAAAATTCCTGAATGCCGGATCTGGCATAATTTTCCATTGAAATGTATTACTGCCGGATCCGGTATCAAGTGTTCCAGTGAAACGGATCCGGATTTAAAAATGTAAAAAAAATAAAAACCTGATCCGTTTTTCCAGATGACACCTGAAAAACGGATCAGGGATTTCGATGCATTTATCAGACTGATCAGGATCCTGATCAGTCTGCAAATGACATGCGTTTGCATACAGTTTTCCTGATCAGGCAATGGAACTGCCTGCCGGAATCCAACAACGCAAGTGTGAAAGTACATTGATCTACCCCCACCTGGATATGACTTATTTACTTAATTCCCATAGCTAATGAGTATTAGCTACAGAAAACATACTAAGAAAAAGGATAGGGACAAAGATGAAATCATGCTGTATGTGTCTTACAGAAACATATCTTCTGTACAGTGACATCAATCATACAAACAATATACGCTACTGTATCTACCATGGTTCATAAAGCAAATCATTCAGATCTGCCATCCCTGTGTCCAGATATCCTGAAACTCTGTGCCTTTCTTTATTACTTCCTAGACTTGAACATTTTTGATTGATTTTTGAGTTAATATTGTATATGTAATATATAACAATGGCCTTCACATTCCACTGATATGACATACAGTAGAAAACACTCCGAATCACAACTTCACCAGTTAATAATTATTTCCACAAAGACCCAAACTACATGTGTAACCAGAAGTTGCTGATGGATTAGGATTTGAATATTTGGTGCTGAAGTGGAGCTATAATTAAATGAACAAATACAGGCATTAGGTTGTACAACACTACTCCCTCCATCAGCACCATGGACAGAGGTTTGGAAATGGAAGGCTGGTGGCATCATGCTTCTTTTTGAAAGGCGCCAATATGGTGTTGTATGGTAGACAGACACTGCTGATAAGATGCCATGGTCAATTAACCCTTCAGATGGTCAATTGTGACCATGGTATCTGTGGGGTCATTTACTAGGAGCAAGCTGCTATTGGTGACCGAACGGCTCGCCTGTGACAAGATCGCAGAAGTTGTTTTGTTGCTGTGGTGGCAAGGAAACTTGAAATGGTTCTGAGGCCTGCCATAGCAAAGTTCCTATTGAGCCCTGTCTGTGGCAGGACTCAATAGAAACACTGTGATTCTGCCAAAGACTGCAATGGTAAACTACTGGAGTCTATGGTATAAGCAATTTAATGATTGCATTTTTAAAGTCCTCTAAATCGGGATAAAAATAAAGTAAAATAAAGTTTTTAAAAACATAAAAACAGAAGAATAATAAAAATTATATCACCCCATTTTACAAAGGAAAATAAACAAAGAAAATCAAAACATAATTGGTAATAACGCGTGTGAAAAGGCCTGAACCATCAAAATATAAAATTACCGTGTTTATCTCATACACGGAACGCCATAAAGGAAAAAATGTCAAAAATGCTGGAAGTGATAAACAGTTATACAGACTTCAAAATGGTATCAGTAAAAACTAGCGTTTAACCCACCAAAAAGAGCCCTCGCACAGCTCCGTAGACAGAAATATAAAAAAAAAAGTTATAGGCGTCAGAATATGGGAATGCAAATTTATTTTATTTTTTTTTAGTATTAAAAGTATTAAATTCTAACATAACCTTTATAAGGGCTCTTTCACACTTGCGTTTTTGTTTTCCGGCATAGAGTTCCGTCCTCGGGGCTCTATGCCGGAAAAATCCTGATCAGGATTATCCCAATGCATTCTGAATGGAGAGAAATCCGTTCAGGATGCATCAGGATGTCTTCAGTTCAGGACCGGAACGTTGTTTGGCCGGAGAAAATACCGCAGCATGCTGCGTTTTTTTTCTCTGGCCAAGAATCCTGAACACTTGCCGCAAGGCAGGATCCGGAATTAATGCCCATTGAAAGGCATTAATCCGGATCCGGCCTTAAGCTAAACGTCGTTTTGACGCATCGCAACATTTAGCTTTTTCTGAATGGTTACCACGGCAACCAGGACGCTAAAGTCCTGGTTGCCATGGTAAAGTGTAGTGGGGAGCGGTATACTTACCGCCCGTGCGGCTCCCGGGGTGCTCCAGAGTGACGTCAGGGCGCCCCACGCGCATGGATCACGTGATCGCATGCGATCACGTGATCCATGCACATGGGGCGCTCTGACGTCATTCTGGAGCGCCCCGGGAGCCGCACGGGCGGTAAGTATAATGCTTCCCCGCTCCCCACTACTACTATGGCAACCAGAACTTTAATAGCGTCCTGGCTGCCATGGTAACACTGAAAGCATTTCGAAGACTGATCAGGATCCTGATCAGTCTTCTAATGCTTTCAGACGACTTGCGTTCTGACGGATCCGGCAGGACGGAAGTGCCCGCCGGATCCTCAGAACGCAAGTGTCAAAGAGGCCTAAATGTGGTATTGTTGTAATTGTACTGACCTGCTGAAAAATGTAACATCATCTTTACCAACCAATAATGCCATAAATAAAAACCCCATAAAACTATGGCGGGAATCTGTTTTTTTCCCACTTCCAGTTCATTTACAATTTTTATTTTTGAGCTTTCTAATACATTGTATGGACTATTAAATGGTGCCATTACAAATTACATGTAACACAACTAACATGCACTCATATGGCTATGTGAACAGAAAAATAAAAAAGTTACGGCCCTTGGAAGGCGGCGAGGAAAATGTGAAAATGATAAAATAAAATCTGGTCTGGTCGTGAAAGCGTTATTATTACGAAGCGATCAGTTATACAGGGATACTGCAAGACATATATATATAGGAAATCAACACTGCTCACCTGTCCAAGGTCAATAGTGACATTGACTTCATTGTATTTGATGCCCAGGGATAACGGGGGACTTTGCCACCATCGCTCTGTGCCATCAATGGCATTGGAAGCAGGATGTGCTTTATTGGGATCAGAGGAGTCGCAGAAATCACAAGACTGTCCCTGTGAAGGAAATACAACGGTATGAACTGGAAGGAGAAATATCACAGATGGAGAAGACTATTTTACTGTGCACTCATCATTATTAGGTAAGTGGCATAATGATCATGACACTATCACAATAAGAAATTAGACTCAAATTCTGATGGTACATGTGTCATATTAGGAGTAGGTGACCGAGGTCTTTAAGGCTACAATCTGACAGCCAGATACACACCTGAAACCCCTCCGAGATGGCATCTTGAATGGCATTTTGAAAGTCTTGCCTCAGTTTCACGCTGTAAAATCATGCCCTCATTGGCCACGTGGGTGGGTATTTGGCCATGTGGGGCATCTGAAACCTAAGGGTGTGTTCACACATCAGGCATACTGACTACCTGACACTTAGGTTTTGTCGGCCCGTTCCTACATTCACGTGTGCATGAGTGTAGAGTGATTACGCATTTAACATTTTGTTGCTATTTGGGTGTCCCCATTTTTGGCTTTTGAAGGACTAGCACACCATTCATGGTAATAGTTCACTAGCTAAAGGCTGCCATGGGCAAGGTGGAGGTTATTAATGGTATGGAGTCCTATAACTTACCATGAGTCAACATTAGGGACATGAGGTATCAGGGACTTTCACAGTGAGTGCGAAAAGATGCAATATAAGACAGAACCACTGATATGGATGAGTCCCCGTGGCTATGTGAACAATGAAGGCTACCTTCCTCTGGACCCTCATAATAGTGGTCAGCAGGGATCAAGAGGACAACTCTCTGCCCACCCCACCAACCAAACATTCATGGCGTAAAAAAGGGAAAACAAAAAAGGAGGCGGCCTTAAAGTAAGATTAGAGCTACACTTTTTGCAGTGAAACAGAAGTGACAGGAAATTACTTCAAGCCCATGGGAGTACTGCGTGCGCAAGCGTTACCTGCCAACTATATCAAGAATACATAAAATTAAAAAGTTGCATCTTGTCACACATAGGCCGACAAGACAACAAAAACCTGTGTGTGGTACCAGGTTGACTTCGATCCATAGACTGTGCTTTGAACAACTTGAGTCTAACTTTTTGATTTTCCAAAACCTGTCACCTTTCCTGACATGTCTGTTTTAGCTGCTACTTGTATATCTCATGCAATAACGATTCTGGAGCATCTATTCTTATGATTGTATGTTGTACCATTCATTAATCCTTCTACAAGTTACAGTGGGTTTACACTAGCGTTAGGTATTCCGTCATGGCTTTCCGTTATAACATGGTTATAACAGAAAATAACGGAATGCCCAGACAGAATGCAAAACAGAAAGGCCTAATAGAAGTATATGGGAAAGCATAACGGATACGTCTGGGTCCCGTTATGCAAGATGGAAAACAAAGTCATGTCGACAGGACTTTGTTTTCCGTCTTGCATAACTGGAATCAGACGGATCCATTTTGATTCCGACAGACTTCTATTAGGACGGAAAGCAAACAGAATGCCTTTCCGTTTTGCATTCCGTTATTTTCTGTTATAACCATGTTATAACGTAAAGCCATAACGGACCCCATAACGCTAGTGTGAACCCACCCTTATTCTAAATCCTGCAGTTTGCAGTGAAGGTCCAGCTGGAAGCACTGACTGAATAATGTCCTCAAAGAAGGAATAATAAAAGAGCGAATAATAATAGATTGACAGATCATACAGTCATAAGAATAGAGGCTCCAGAGTTGTTATTACATAGGAAATGTAAGCACTTACTAAAACAGAGTTGTCAGGAGAGGTGACAGGTCTTCTTTTAATTTGAAAGGTATAAAACAAACACTAAAGTGCAAGTATGCAGAAGATAATGTTGGAACTGTCCATCTTCCAGTGTTTAACCAGAAAAGCCGTACGCTGTATTATAAGTGACTACATGATGAGGCATGACAGCTCTAAAACACAGAGACTCTGAGTCACACAGTTATCCATTGCATTGTGTATCAGAAACGACGAAAACCCCTTTATCTCATGAGTCACAATGTAATAACGTTATCTCTTAGTTACAATCAAACACAGATACACAGGGCAGACTTATCAATATCTCACCGCTTTATACGGCACATTTGGCAGTCGTGGTGAAGCACATTGCTGAATCACTGCTGTACAAAATAAGGCAAAGAACAATAAACCGATCAAGCTCTTTTCCAAAACTGCTTCTATGGAACCCTAGGATCACAGTGATACACGTAAAACCACAAATACATTTTTAGGGTCCGTACCCACAGATGTTTACGCCCATGCCAACACCTTGAACTCTTTGTCATGTGTCTCAAACCATCCCTGAGCTATTTTTGTATTGAAGCAGGGAGCACTGTCCTGCTGAAACAGGCAACTGCGCTTAGGGAATAGCGCTGTCATGAAGGGATGTGCGTGATCTGCAATTAGATGTCATGTGTCAAAGTAATACCAGAACATTGCCCATAGCAACTCACTGCCTATGTGGTCAGGCTACCTAGTGCTCATAGCAGTCTATGGAGAGAGAAAATGAGGACTGAGCTATTGGGGTTTGGCAGCGGCACAGAGAGATAGAGAAATTACTGCTGAAGGCTCTAGTAAGTTACTTATCTCACCCATTACTGGTTTTACAGCTAACCTGCTCAGTACTGCCGTATAATGTCCTCCGTTCTGTTGCTGCTTCTGTAAGTAAGCTACAGAGAGACAGTGGAGCAAGATCTAAGTTTTTCTCTGTGCTGTGTATGAGAGGCATTATAGCAACTAATCTCTACCCTCTAGCTCAGGGCAAACTGGAAATTAGAGATGGAGAAGGTTAAACTGGTGACCAATACAGAACGCAAATCACATAATGACTAGATATAATGTCATTCTTCATGTAAAACATGGATTGTTCAGAAAAATCACCCGAAACAACCGATATGAACAATAATTTACTGTATCATTTGGCTCTATTTGCTGTTTGGGCTCCTCAGTAATCAGTCCCAGGTCCTCTCCTCTTCTCTCTCTACACATTGATCAGTCCAATGATGCGCCCCTTCTCAAAGTCTGTCAACTGTGCAAAATGTCTCTGAATGCACTGAAGAGGCATGTCTAGCAGTCAACTATCTCTCATCAAGAAGTACACTACCCAAAGTTGCCTATGAGAAATCTTTTTATGCAGAGTTCTGCAGCAATCCAATATTTTTATCTGGGTGCATTAAATATATATATTTTTTTTCGTTAATGAGAGTATATGTATACAGTATATCTGTTAAAGGAATAATTTTGGTTTTCCCAAGGCAAGAATTCTTCCATATTATACAATGCATCTGGAAAGTCTTCAGACTCTAACTTTTTTCAAATTTTTTCAATAAAAAAAAAAATGTAAGTACCCCACCCCCACCATTCTGCACTGGATATCCCATAATGACAAAGTGAAAACAGAATGTTTGAAATCTTTGCTAATTTAATGAAACAAAAAAACTAAAATCTTGCATTGACAAGTATGCAGACCCTTTACTTGTCTTGTTGGACGGTGAATGGTCGCCCCAGTCTGAGATCTAGAGCAGGCATCCTCAAACTGCGGCCCTCCAGCTGTTGCAAAACTACAACTCCCAGCATGCCCGAACAGGCTATAGGTATCATCCTACAGCAGGGCATTGTGGGAGTTGTAGTTTTACCACAGCTGGAGGGCCGCAGTTTGAGGATGCCTGATCTAGAGCATTCCAGATCAGGTAAGAATATCGTTGTACTTGCGCCATTCAACTTTCCCTCAGCCCTAACCAGTCTCTCTGTCCCAACCGCTGAAATACACCCCCACAGCTTGATGTTGCCACCACCAAGATTCACAGAAGGCATGTATTGGCCAGGTGATGAGCAGTGCTTGGTTTCCTCCAGACACGATGCTTACAATTGAGGCCAAAAAGCTCAAAGTTGGTTTCATCAGACCGAAGAATCTTGTTTCTCACAGTCTGAGAGTCCTTTGCAAACTCCAGGTGGGCTTTCATGTGTCTTTTACTGAGGAGAGTCTTCTTTCTGGCTACTCGGTCATAAAGCCTAGATTGGTGGAGTGGTGCAGTGATGGTTGACCTTCTGGAAGTTTCTCTATCTGCACACAGGATCTTTGGTGCTCAGCCAGAGTGACCATTTCAGTGCCATTGCAAAGGGTCTAAATACTAGAGTCCATTCAAAATGCAATTTATTTTTATTTTTAAAACACTAGCAAAAATTTCGGAAATTCTGTTTTTACTTTCTCATTATTGAGTATTGAGTTCAGATTTATAGGGGGAAACTTTAATTTTCTTTGACTTTAGCACAATGCCAGAACATAATAAGATGTGAA
The DNA here is from genome assembly GCA_033119425.1 of Bufotes viridis. NCBI lineage: Eukaryota > Metazoa > Chordata > Amphibia > Anura > Bufonidae > Bufotes > Bufotes viridis. Next base: position 107,777,773 of record CM065593.1, on the reverse strand, counting down.
AAAAGTGTACGTAAAATGTGAAAAAAGTGTTGAAAATGTAAAAAAAGGGTCTGAATTCTTTCCGAACGCCTTGTATGTGGTCAATTTTTGAAATCTTGTTAGAGAGGTTAGTTTGTTCCACCTAAGTGTGCTCTGCCTCACTTTATGGACCCTGTCCTGAAGATAGAAGCGGGTTGGGTCCCAGAGGAGGGATCCACATCTATTTGACATATGTGGCATATCCGAGCGACATGCCATAAATGTTGACATGGAAATACCCCTTTAAGGTAGTGAAGAGGGGACATGACCAAATTAAGAAAAATGTGCTGTGGTGCATTTCACACCATTATTTTTCTGCCCCACCGCAGGTTACAATCCTGGTACCGCGGCTGGTGGGGAGTGAGTCCAACCTGCAAATTACTTCAAAAATTCAGAATGGTTTGATAGTGGAGCAATTTCCAGGTTCTCTTCCCCAACAGTTGTCAAAATGTATTCTTTTCACAGTTTTCAATTTAGATGGGGTGAGGTAACATCTCGAGATGTTTAATGTAGTTCTCTTGGAGTATAACAGAACATCAAGTGCAATGGGAGTGATTATATATTAAAGATATCTCCTTATAAGTAAAGCCAGCCTCAAGATCTAACTCCCATGCATAGACATAGAGGTGCCTATTAGGCAGGTTAAAGGACTGGAGGCGTCTATACACCCTGGAAAACAGGTGTAAAAGAGGATGAGCTCTAGAATCCAAGGTCTCAAAAGGCATAAGAAGGCTCATATATGGTAAAAACATAGGATATCTGGGTAAAGGCGTATCTCAGGGCAGGTGTTTTGGTGGCTGGTAGCACCCTGCTGCTCCTGGATGGGAGGGCCTTTTAGTGTGTTGATTAGGGCACTTAGTCTTAGTGGCTTATGTACCAGTTCCAGTAACCTGTTGGAACGCTGATTTGTTGTTATATCAACCACCCAAATGGGCTAGGACTGGTATTTAGAGGAGGACGGTGCTCCCTTCCCTCCAGTGTCAGGGCAGTGGCTGTAACAGTTGGCTGTCCCTGAGCAACCTTGGGTTAGGGCCCTACGGCTGAGGGAAGCTAGGCCCAAATCGGGAAAGAGCAGCTACAGGAGGAGGCTCCAGAGGGACACAATTATTGTGGCCACAAGATGAAATGGTCTGCTGACAGCCTGCTGGCCTGTTATTCACAAATTTGTGACTCTGGTGCTATGTGAGCAGAACTGTTCCTGCTTTTGATTAAGATTGTGCCCGAAGTCTACCAGGCGTTTCCTGCAAGAACGCCTCTGTAGGTCTTTCCCCCATCTGGTACCTCTGCTCAATGAGTAGCTGTGTAAACCTGTGCCAGTTTAAGCCTTACTCACCCCCCTAACTTTTTGTTAGTTGTGCATTAGCTCTACCTCTTTCTTACAATATCAGCAACCTACGTTTTATAGGGCACAGTGGTAAAGACTTCCTTTACTGTTCTGTGGTATGCATTTTTTTCTGTACATTGAATACCTTTGTAGTATTAATACTCTTAAAAGGGTCACTAAGTTCTCATTAAACTTCTGAAATTTCATACAGAAATATTAAATGTGTTGGTTGGTGGGGATCTGAGCGCTGAGATCCCCACCGATCGCTAGAAAGAGGAGAAAGAAGTGGTCACATATTGCACTCTCTCTACTCTCTGCAGGAGATGAAGTGAGAGAGACTCAATAGAAAGTCTATGGGCCTGTCTTGATTTCGTCCCCTAGCGAGGAAAAGTGCTTCTCTCTCCTCATTTTAGCAATCAGTGGGGGTCTTGTCCCTCAGACCTCCACTGATCAAAACCTTTGATAGGTCTCTATGACCTATCAAAGTTTTTTAAAAAAACTCAACGTAATACAACATAAAAGAATTTAAAAGAAAAAACAGATAGTTATAGACAGACAGACAGAGGGACAGACTGACAGAAGGACAGATAGATAGATAGATAGATAGATAGATAATAGATAGATAGATACCCATTTCCTGAAGATCACTACACAATATATATCATTTACTGCAGTACACGCAGGTAACTCCTATTTGGATTGAGATGACATGTTTGCATTTAGTCAACCTGTTTCTGACCCCAAACGTTCACAACAACGCACACCCTCATCACAGGCATGACATGGAAATTATTTTCCCTCACATTACCAGAAACCTTTCTGTACTGCCAATGTAATGCAATATATTGTATTACCAGTAACCCCACCGCACTGCCAGTGTAATCCCATACATTACTATAAACTGAACTGCACTGCCAGTGTAATCTCACATATTACCAGAAATCCGATTGCACTGCCAGTGTAATCCCATACATTATCAGAAGTCCCACTGCACTGCCAGTGTAATCCCATACATTATCAGAAGTCCCACTGCACTGCCAGTGTAATCCCATACATTATCAGAAGTCCCACTGCACTGCCAGTGTAATCCAATACATTATCAGAAGTCCCACTGCACTGCCAGTGTAATCCCATACATTATTAGAAGTCCCACACCACTACCAGTGAATTCCAATACATTACGAGAAACCCCACTGCACTGCCAGTGTAATCCCATACATTATCAGAAGTCCCACTGCACTGCCAGTGTAATCCAATACATTATCAGAAGTCCCACTGCACTGCCAGTGCAATCCCATACATTATTAGAAGTCCCACTGCACTGCCAGTGTAATCCCATACATTATCAGAAGTCCCACTGCACTGCCAGTGTAATCCCATACATTATTAGAAACTCCACTGCACTGCCAGTGTAATCTCATATATTACCAGAAGTCCCACTGCACTGCCAGTGTAGTCCCATACATTACCAGAAACTACACTGCACTGCCAGTGTAGTACCATACATTATCAGAAGTCCCACTGCACTGCCAGTCAGGGATGTGCACACATAGGGCTCAAAGGGGGCTTGAGCCCCTACCCCCTTCTGCCTCTGCCCCTTTAATGCCCTTTTTTTATGTTGTTCAAAGCAATTGCCCCCCCTCCAGAATGTGGGCAGCAATGGCGGCGGCGGCAGGGCACAGGGAAATGAACACTTTCATTGTGGAAGCGTTCATCTCCATAGTCATCTGTATCGCCATCCTCAGGACAGCGATGCAGATGGCTGTGCTGCCGCAGGGGCAGGGGAGGGAGAGGAGTCTCCCTCCCCTGCCCCGCATGTTTCTGCAGTATAGTATTGGACCACAGCGGCACAGTATTGTGGGTGGTAGGATGATATGTCCAGAAGATGGGAGGATGATGGAAAAGTAGTAAACTAAGATTTTGTTTTTGTCAAACTGCAGAGATGAAAAATGGCGGAAAAATTGTGGTCTGGTCTGACGTCACCACTGCATGTAAGGAGACGTCACCACTGTATATAAGAGGTATGTGGGGCTGCTGCGCTGCCAGGTGCCCTTTTTTTTTACTTAAGCCCCTGCCCTTCAAAATGTCTGTGCACGTCCCTGCTGCCAGTGTAATCTCATATATTACCAGAAGTCCCACTACACTGCCAGTGTAATCCCATACATTACCAGAAACTACACTGCACTACCAGTGTAGTACCATACATTATCAGAAGTCCCACTGCACTGCCAGTGTAATCCCATACATTACCAGAAACCCCACTGCACTGCCAGTGTAATCTCAGATATTACCAGACGTCCCACTGCACTGCCAGTGTAATCCCATACATTATCAGAAGTCCCACACCACTACCAGTGTAATCCAATACATTACCAGAAACCCCACTGCACTGCCAGTGTAATCCCATACATTATCAGAAGTCCCACTGCACTGCCAGTGTAATCTCATATATTACCAGAAGTCCCACTGCACTGCCAGTGTAATCCCATACATTACCAGATACTACACTGCACTGCCAGTGTAATCTCATATATTACCAGATACTACACTACACTGCCAGTGTAATCCCATACATTACCAGAAACCCCAATGTGCTGCTACTAAACTCCCATATATTATCAGCTGAAACCTCACTGCACTGCTAGTGTAATCCCATACATTATCAGAAGTCCCACTGCACTGCCAGTGTAATCCCATACATTACCAGAAACCCCAATGTGCTGCTACTAAACTCCCATATATTATCAGCTGAAACCTCACTGCACTGCTAGTGTAATCCCATACATTATCAGAAATCCCACTGCACTGCCAGTGTAATCTCATATATTACCAAAAATCCCACCACACTGCTAGTGTAATCCCATACATAAACAGAAACGATGGTAGTGTGAACAGACCCTGAAATCTCCTAACAGGTGAATGGGTTACTTTAATCCCCATCACAAACTGCCCCCCAAAAAAAATGAATGCAGATTTTTATCTGCACAGTGTAAAAAGAATATCGGTAAGTGTAATGCGCATGCACATCACTATTATTATTAGTTAAATTATCTTAGATAACCCCTTTAAGTACAAGAAGCATGCCCCCTATGTAAACCAACCAACTGAGCAAGAGCAATATGGGCGCAATCCGCTGAGCAGGGTGCAGAATTTGAATAGATGGCATGATTTGGACAGGAGATTGGTGGCATTCTCAGCAGGCACATATACATGCCAGGTTGTTTTCTTAAGACACTTAAGGGAGCTGTCCTGGGAAAAAAATTACTTTAAGGCCTCATGCACACAACCGTTGCCTGGCAGTGCCTGTATTCTGGTCCCAAACAGCAGGCCTGCGGTATACAGGCACCAGCCATGTGCACACCGTATTACGGATGCTGAATGGGTTCGCAATCCAGAAGATGGAGTGCTTCAGTGGGGTTTCTCTCCGGACCTCCGCACCGCAAAAAAGTAGAACATGTGAGAACGGATCACGGACCCATTCAAGTTGAATGAGTCTGGATCTATCTGCGGCAGCTGCACGGATGGTGCACGTGCATTGGAGACCGCAATTGGAACGGCTGGCACATGTTTGTGCGCATGAGGCCATAGTCTGATTTATTCAATTGTGTGCAAAATGTGAGTGTATGTCCGTGCATAATATGCATATGATCATCTGTGTACATGTGTGTGTTTCCGCATGGATGCCTGTGTATGTATGTGTTTTATAGATGTCAGTGTATAATCTTTGTGTGTGTTCTTCAAATGGATGCCTGGGTATAATGTGGGTTTGTACATGGAGGTCTATGTATAGTGTGTGATGTATGTGTATGGCTGTGTATAGTGTGTGCATGTATGTGTATGGCTGTGTAGAGTGTGTGCATGTATGTGTATGGCTGTGTATAGTGTGTGCATGTATGTGTATGGCTGTATATAGTGTGTGC